>CAJGYO010000018.1:48632769-51295691 GCA_904845875.1 Miscanthus lutarioriparius | reverse complement strand
TGGTTTTGGGGTTTAGTGGTTTAGGTTTAGGTTTGGGTTTACGCTATATTTATGGTTTAGGATTTTGGTTTTAATCGCTGGGGTTTAGGACTTTGTGTTTAGGGTTTGGGGTTTAGGGGTTTAGGGTTTAAAGTGAGGGCTTTGTGCTTCATGGTTTAGGGTTTAGGGGTTGGGGTTTAGGGTTTTAGCTATTGGGGTTTGGGCTTTAGGATTTGGGTAATAGGGGTTTGGGGTTTGCGTTCTAAGATGCTTTTGTGTGATTTTTTGCAGAGTGGCAAAGATCGAGGTGTATTGGAAACTCTTGGAGATTAGTTTTTCATTTTGCCAAAAATCCTAAATTCAGAGGGTTTTGACAGAACTCTTGGAGATGCTCTAATTACAATTTTCACATCCTAAACACTAGATTTGTGTAGGGAAAGCAACATCTCATAGTGACTCCAAACCTGGTACATTCTAAGGCCAGCCAAGACAATCGGGTAGGACTGGAGATTGATGCAACGATATGCTTCAAGTTTAATATAACCAAACCAAATTTGCTGAATGACTGACTTGACCTGAGCCTTGTTAAAAGTGCATAAGTGGCTTTATGGTGAGAATACAGTAACTCCAAGGATTTTGCGTTGGATCCACATGTTGCTATTTTATTTTACATCAGAACATATTCAATATTGGTCTTGATTTGTAGATTTAATTGTAAGGAACACAAAGGTTCAATCGGATTACAAATTACATGTATGGTCTAATAAATATGGTGATTTGAATATTTGTTATGATAAAAGAAATGCACATTATCACACACGGCATCCCCCCTGGCCACCTGCAATGCTAGTGGCGCAAGCTCCAACAGTGCGTACTCAAGTGTGCTACAGTCTGCTCCTGAGCCATTCCTGTATGTGAAACCAATAAAGTACTCAAACCAATAAATGCTCTTTGTTTCATTACATCCATATTCTAACTAGCATCCGCCCCATCTAATACATTCGATCCTAGCTGTTCGCTGAGAGGAGGAGGATACCTGTGCCCCAGGGGCACTGCATCCGCGTTATACTTATATACTATGATCTTGACTAAGGATATTTTAGCTCGACGGCCCTAAAGACTCACTCAATCTCTGTGTGATCTTTTAAGTTTTGGCTTAATCCGTAGAGAGTACAATCGCTGTTTAAAAACTTATAGCCCAATTTAACGTATCCGGCGGTCACCTTATTTTTTTAAGGCACAGAATGTCTGTCGCATAAGTCACGTCGGTGCTGTTTAAATTTAGGGAGTAAAGTTTAGGGATATCACATCGACATTATTATATGGGAGTGTTTGGATAAGAATAATAAAATAAATTACGTAAGTTCTCAGTAATCCGCTTGAGGCAATTTATTAAGCCTAATTAATCTCTCGTTAGCTAGCGTATTTCTTACTGCAATAACGCATTATCAAATCGTGGACAATTAGACTTAAAAATTCGTAAATAAATTAATCGTAATCCATACAATTAGTTATTTTATTAATCTATATTTAATAATTCATTCACGTGTCAAACATTCGGCTTGACGTCAATCACAGCTGCCAGCTTGACGTCAATCCCAAAGCATTTCCTTTGTCCGAGGCCTGATGTCTCCAAGCAGAAAGTAGAAAACCACATCGAAGTAGCATGAAGTCAGGTTGAAACTTTCAAACGTTCATCACTTCATCGTTGGACGCAAGGATGATACAGGAGAATACAGTTAGCTTTAGTACTACTAGTTGCAATACTTGCATAGTAATCCCACATCTATATAACAGTGGTGAGATTATGATTTACTATCACCAGCTAGAGCAGCAGCACATCATCACTCCATATCAAACAATAGCAAGGATCGATGGCCTCTCACATTTCTTCTATACTCATTTGCTTCCTTCTTCCTTATTTTGGTTTCTCAGAACACACTCCTGGGAGAAGCATAAGCCATGTCCTCCTCCACCCATCTTCTGTTGAACCTCAGCCTCAGAAGACTCAACCAGCAACGTCGGCGGCGCCAGACTGCTCAGTCCTCCCTTTCGGTGCAGTAAACATGACCACGCTGTTACATTATTTTATTCTTATTAGTTTTTTCTAAATTCTTCCCAAAACTGTAATTGCATAATAAGGGAAATTTATCGGTGTTGAAATGGTAGCCGGCCGGTTTTTTCAATAGGCCTACGAAATTTGTATAGGGGAAATGGGTCAAATTTTGTTTGAATGAACTTGACCATGATTTTACGAGGCTTCAGTCACTTAATGGTTTAAAAAATCAGTCTGTTACTAGTAAACTTGTATTCTTGTACTAGCTCCATCTCATAAAGAATACAATTCTAGATTTTAGTCTAAGTCAAACTTATCTTCTGTTTGACTAAGTTTATAACAAAATATTATCAAATTTATGACTACAAAAAGGTATGCTATAAAAGCATAGTCCACAAATATGTAATGACACTTATTTGGTATGCTAAATATCAAAATCTTTTTGTATTAAATTGTTCTGATTCAAGATGATTTAACTTAGGATGAAATTGAAATTTTCTTTTTTTATGAGAGACAGAGTATTGTCAGTATTTTTCACATCAATATTTGATTTTACATTTTGGCCTTTTTCCTTGTATAAGACTGAGAAGCAGGCCGGGTCCCAAGCTAAATGAAATCCTGCTATCTGTCCACACCATGCACAGAAAAACTTAGTTACATACTCTGTGATCGATATTTTTCAGGACCTATCAATGACAAGATGTTGCCACTGGTGCACCCTCTGAGCCCCTGCTCGCATCTCAGTGGCGCACGGAAGAGACATGCCCTCGGTGAACGACATACTGCACGCCGACGGGCTCCGCCTCCAATCCCTCTACGAGACGGGCGCCCGCCCCAGTGCGGCTGCGGCGTCGACTTCAGACTCGATTCCCATTGCTGGCAATGACTCAGACGAAGTTTCCTGGGACGTTGTTCTACACCGTCGTCGTCGGCTACGGCTCGCCGGTGCAGCAGTTCGCAGTTGCCTTCGGTACCGCCGCTGGCTTCTCGTTCCTCCGGTGCAAACCGTGCAAGGCAGGAGATAGCCCATGCAGCCAGGCGTTTGATCCGTCCCCTCTCGTCGTCCTTCGTGCCCATACCCTGCGGCTCACCGGAGTGTCCGGCGGGTCTTACTCTACACAGACGTGCCCATTCAGGTTCGGCACGGAGGCTAACGGCACCTTCGTCAAGGACACGCTCACGCTCTCGCCGTCGGCAACGGTGGATGGCTTCACGTTCGCATGCACGGAGTTCGTCGACGACACCCCTGACCTGTTCTTCGGCGCGGCTGGGATGATCGACCTCAGCAGGAACAACCGCTCGCTGGCGTCTCGAGTTGTGTCGTCGTCTCTCCACCCAGCAACGGCGGCGACGCCACAATCGCCTTCTCCTACTGCTTTCCGTCGAACCTGAGCTCTCACGGCTTCCTCTCCGTCAGCCGCTCCCGTTCCATGTACTCCGGGCGGCAGGACGTGCAGTACGCGCCACTGGTGGACAACACGGCCATGCCGGCTTTCTACTTCGTCGAGCTCGTCGGGATAAAGGTCGGCGGTGTAGACCTCCAGATCCCACCGGCCGCGCCGATCAACAACTTCACCTTGGTGGACACGGCGACAACGTTCACCTACTTCGTCCAGTCCGTGTACGCGGCGGCAGATGGCTGAAGCACCCCACGGCGCCGCCGTTCAACGGGCCTCGACACGTGCTACAACTTCACGGGCTGGACCAGCTGAACGTGACCGTCTTCTTGCCGATCATCAGGCTCGAGTTTGCCGGCGGGTCGAGCCTGGAGCTCGTGCTTGACCAGATGATGTATTTCACCAACCCGGCAAACCGCTTCTCCGTCGCGTGCCTCGCGTTCAGGGAGACAAATCCAGAGAACACGTTCCCTGTCTCTATCATCGGCAACCTTGCGCAGCAGTCGGCAGAGATGATCTATGATTTGCAGGGAGGAAAGCTTGGGTTCGCCCAAGGAGTCTGCTAGGTATTGGCTGCTGACGGTGAACGGCTCATGCTTATGAGGCCTGAGCTTCTCTACCGCTCTCAACGAGAGTGCTTTGAAGTTTTCTTATCCTTGTGTAAACTTCTCGATGCTGAAAGCGAGCTTAACCATAGTAGGACTTCAGGTTTGGCTGAGCCTGTTTCCAACTTTCCGCCCTCCGTCCTGTAATACTATGTTAGAATAAATTAAGAGAGAACGCAGCGTCTATATATTTTATTTCCTAACAAGACATTGTCATCCTCGTGATTAATAGATTTGATTACTTCCGCCCTGTTTGTTTCCATCTTTTTGAGTGTCGCTTATAAGTTGAGCAGAATTATCTAATAAGCCACGATTTGCAGAATCTGCTGTCTGAATAAATTAGGTATTTGACTGTCCTGATTATTTCTGGTAGATTATCTGTCCTGGATTTAAAATGACCTATATACCCCTCACTGGCCTCATGTTCCTTGTCCAGAGCCTTGCTGGCGGCCGGCAGCATCCTAGAGCCTTGCTGGCGGTCGGCGACTGGTGGGAGGCTCGGGAGAATCGATGTCCTGGAGCTTGGAGCCTTGCTAGCGGCCGTTGACTGGGAGGGAGGCTGGGAGATCCAACGTCCTGGAGCTCGGAGATCCAGCAAGAGGTGGAGATCCAATGGGAGCCTCTAGAGAACCAGCGGCCCGGCAGGAGGCTCTGAGAGATCCAGCGTCCTAGGCCTCTGGAGCCTTACCGTGGGGAGGAAGCCGGCAGCTGGGAGGGTGCGGTCGTGGAGGATGCTGGCTAGAGGCCAGATCCGACAAGACCTACCATTGCCGGCGGATCTAGTCTAGGGGAGGCGGGGCGGGCTGGAGGAAGACACTGAGGGTGGAGGGAGGCGGCGCGGGATGGGAGCGATGGAGGATGGGGCGGCGCCTACACGGGAGGAGGGGGGGTGGCGCACCTGCGCGCGGGAGGGGGAGGGACAGGCAAGGAACGCGAACTGGCGATTTCCATATAGGCCAAAGCTCGCGTTTAGCCGCCGTTGTGGCCGATCCGTGAATATGCGATCGCGTTCGGGAGTCTATCGCGACCTATTCGGTGGGATTATCAGCTTCAGCCTGTCGCGAGACGCACTAAAACATGGAAACAAACATGGCCTTCATTTCCTCAACTGCATGATTAATGAGGATTAATTGATGCATGTAACAGTATAATACCAAATAAATTTGTGTGACTATTACTACTACACAAACCTTATCACCGTTGATTCGTAAATCCTCATCAATACTGATTTCGTGCTTCAATGGTGAAAATGGATGGTGATAATCATCTTCCACACCACTGGTTGAAAACAGTGGTCAAAATCAATTAAAAATAAACTGGGGGAGGGCACCGCATCGGGGTGCTGCCACGGCAGGTGGCTACTACCAGGAACCACGGTTGCAGAGAGTCACTGGGAGGAACAGTGTGAGATAGCATTTCTTCATAGGGAAAGAGAAGGAGAGAGGATGAAGAACACATATAGGATAGAGAGGAGGCGACAGGGCTAAGGATCCACATATTCCGTGAACGGCCATTAGTGGGGCGATAAGCAGGTGCATATAGCCCATAAGTGGGTGTATGTAGCCCACCTATCAAACACCTAGAGAAAACGCATGCAGTGGTGGGAGAGGCGATGAACACACAAGCTACTCTAGGTGGGGTTTTCATCGTCGGTTCTTCTCCTGAACCGATGGTGAAAATGATTTTTCGTCGTCAGTTTTTATTCGCAAACAATGGTGATATATTGTTACCAATGGTTTTAATAAAACCATAAAAAATACAATTGGTAAAAACTATTTCTATAATAGTGTATTAAATGATAAACTGTTCCCTATCCCCGGGTATAATTTTGGAAAGTTTCTATACACTATGTTATATATAGGGTACATCCAAAATAACTCTTGTTTGTTGGGTGTCATTGGAACCCACCCAAACCACAACCGACACAGACACCACATACGCACTCCTTCCTACCCAACGTCATGTTGTAAGGCGTCTCCTAATGAGGATTTCAAATTGATTTTATTCTCATTTAGTGCTACGCCTCGTTAGCAAACTTGCTAACTTGGCAAGATAATTTCAATGACTAAGAAGAACAGAGGAACCCGGTCATTAATGTTAACAACATGGATGAAGTAGGATAAAATCAATATGTGCGCAGGGGTTCAATACTTTATCCAATTATGCTTACATTGTTTTTAAAAAGGAGTGAAGTGTAAGTTCCAAAAAGTGTTTCAAAATGTATTGTAAACAGATTTCAATGTATGTTTAAAAAGAGTTTAAACTCAGGAAAAATACAGGAAACATGAAAATTTTCGAATAGGGCCTCAAATTGTTTAAAAGCATGTTTTAAAACTATCTTAAAACATTGATCAGGAGGAACTGGTCTGGTGACCCATCTTGTTATTTTTATTGCTAAAGCTGTCTGGGCAATTGTGGCCCATTCTATTGGTGCTGCTGATATTCCAAACTCTCTTGATCAATGCTGGGATTGGTGCAACAAATGGTTTGCCTCATGGTAAAATATTTCATGCTATAGGGATTGCTGCAGTGTGCTAGGCAATATGGAAAACTAGAAACAGGGTGTGTTTTGAAGGCCATGTTGTAACTAATCCCATTACGATTATATGTTATGCATGTTCGCTCATGAGTTACTGGGCAGGATTATTTCTGGAAGATGACAAGGAGGCCCTGATCGCTGGAGTCAACACTATGTAGGAAATCGCTGTGAAGCTGCTGGACAAGATGAAGTCGAAGAAGCGGCCACGCCTGATGATTGAAGAGGAGAAGGATACCAAGGAGGACTGAGAAGGGACGGTGGTGGACTCTGCTTTCTGATGCCCTTGAAGACCCGATGTGCTGGGAGCTTGTCTGGCATCTTACAACTCTTTCCTTTTGCTACGTTGGCTGGCAGCCTGCTTTTGTCGTGTTTTGTCATTCTATACTGTCCTTCTTAAACTCGATCTAGTTCGCATAGGTGGTTGCGATGGAAAAAGGTAGTGCTTTGTAAGGTCCCTTAGATTCTCTAGCTCCTCTCACTCCCTGATACAATCTTGAACTCTGTATTTCCGTTGAGTTTCAATGGGAACGGGGAAGGTTCCTCGCGCTGAAAAAAAACTATATTAAATAATATTTCAAAATTAATTTCCAAAAATGGTTCCTAAGCATAATTATTTTTTTTATCTTAAGGTTCCTAAGCCTGGTAGCAAGTACTCCCTCCGTCCACAAAAGAATGCAAATTCTCATATTTCGAGGAGTCAAAGAGTTTGAAGTTTGACTAAAATTATATGAAAAAGTAATAATATCCATGAGGGACAAAATAAATACTATTAGATTAGTTATAGAATATATTTTCATAATAATTTTATTTGGAGACATAAATGTTAATACTATTTACTATAAATTGCAATCTTTTCTGGACGGAGGGAGTATGGTTTAGTAGGTCAGACAGAGCATTAGATTTTTGGTAGAATGCTTTAGTGTGTCCTCCCTAGCTACTAGTGCTCACTATGCAAGAATTGCTAATAAGTCCCGGGATAAAATCCAGTATAACCATCAGATTTGGCTCGGTAGTGATGGGTGTCGGGATCTAGACCACGGATTTAGGATTCAAACTCGAGACCTCAACGTTGATGTTCCTCAAGCGCCCATTCCAGCTGAGCTACATAACACATGTGACTATATAGCTGATGTTATTCTTTTAACTACATAATTTGAATCTTATATTGTATACTTGACACTCCAAAGGATCATAAATGAAAAAGTAGTTAATGCAAAGTTGTAGATCTCATCGAATACTACAACTTTGATGTTGAATATCTTCATTCGACATTGTTAATGATCTTAAATTTGAATTAAGAGCTTATAATGAATATTTGGACTTGTAAACCATCTTAAATTAAAAACTTGTCAACTACTCCCTCCGTTCAAAATTATAAGTCGTTTTGACTTTTTTTGTTCATTCATTTTTCTATGTATCTAGACATATTATTATATCTCGAGGCATAGCAAAATGGATGTACCAAAAAGTCAAAGCGACTTATAATTTGAAACGTAAGAGTACAAAGTTGTAGGTCTCTTTAAACTCTATAATTTTGATATAAAGTTTATCTTCATCCCATCTAATATGAAAAAGTTGTTTTTTTTTTTTTTTTTTTTTTTGCAAAACAGGCTATGACTAAAGGTCCAAAACTGGCAGCCTATCGTTGCCGATTGTCCTATCACTGCTGGTTGAGACTGTGAACCGACAGTATCAGCCCGGCCGTGATTATAAGTTCTGACATAGTGGCTTAAAGCGGCCACCAAGACTTATATTAAAACTTTGAGGACTAAATAGCTCTGGAGGAGTTCTGTGGGTACTAGGTGATGCTCCTCTAGTTAAAGTCTCCATCCAATATATCCCAAAAAAGATTCCCTCCAGACGTCTCTATGGCACTACTTCCCAAAAAAAGTTTAATAAACGTTTTCTGATGTGTAGTGTTTAAATTTTAGTCTTAATGTTATGATGTTTAACGCTATGTCATACTCCCTCTGTCCCAACATAGATGTCGCTATGGGATGCGTGCGGAGTTAAACTTTTCAACTTTGACTAGGTTGTTAGAAAATACATGTAACATTTATATCTCCAAATTAGTTTATTATGAAAGAATATTCAATGGTCAACCTAATGATACTAATTATGTATTATAAATATTAATATTTTATATATATATTTGATCAAAATTAAAAGTGTTTGACTTCTCAAGAAGCGAGAATGACATCTATTTTAGATGAAGGGAGTATGCTTTTTATATATATTTTAGTATTTGTCTCTATATGTGTGATATGTGATCTAGGCACATATATATTTGTTTACTTCGATTTATTCTTAAAACCCGTGCGACACCATCAAACATCAACAAGATTGTCGGCACTCATGAGCTTCTCCCATGCATCAACAACAACTTCCCTAATATCCAGTAGCTCAATATCTTCCACAAGCAAGCACACAAAAAAGAACAAAGCAGTGGAAGCAAGAATCAACTGAAGTAAATAAGAGGAGATCCACAATGAATGTCAAAAGCTCCTTAAGTTAGGAAGAGTACCCAAAGTCGTCCAAGCACATGCCAAGGAGATATCGAAGCATGTGAGGGTGCTATGAAGATGGGGTACTCAACCCATCTTGAGGCTTACCCTTCTATTAAGAACGAGTTAGTGGTGAAAACAGAAGTTCAAGTTCATGTGATGACTCAAGCAAGACTTCATCACTCAAGCAAGCACTTCACCACCCACTCCTCTAAACCAAACCTCTTCGCCATGTCATCACCGACATGCCTTATGGCCCTAGGTAATCAAAATAATGTAAGTGATGACTCCAATGAGGATGAAGAGAGCCTACTTAACTCCTCCATGAACAACAAAGGAAATTACGTTACCAAAAACAAAATCTTGAAAGGTTTTGGTTTTAAACCAATAGTTTTTGAACTAATATTATTTTCAAACTATTTTTTAACAAGTTGTCTCGCCTAAACCAATGTCTTTTTGAAAAATCACAACTATTTACCAAAAACCACCTTTATCTAAAAATGGGTTTTTAATACAACTACATCGAAATGTTTTACCTATATTGTTGAAAGCAATGTCTAAACCAAGTTTCAATCTATAATTTAACCAAAAAATAAATTACATGTATTACATGTACAAATTTGACTTCACATTAAACTCAAACAAATTATTTTCACTTCCAAAAGTATAAACAAAACCATTCTTTGTAAAACTCTTCTCTGTAAAATGATTTGGAAAGCTTTTTAGGTAGACAAATCCTTTTCGGGAAGATATGGATTTAAAACTTAGAGCTAGTTATGATCAAACCCATTTTCTTTTAACTTGGCATTAGTAGCCACCACTCTTTTCTCAAACCCAAATCAAGATCATGCAAAATGTTTAACGTTATCAATTTATAAATGGTTTGCCTTTATAAAATCAAAATAAAACCCCTAAACAAGATCATGAATTTTTAATCCCAAAGCTATTTTCGAATGTGTTTTGTTTTAATCCCAAAGCTATCTTCCTTGTCTTGCAACCAAGATTAAGGAACTATTTTTTTTAAAAAAAGTCTACTGTGATACATAAACCATTTGCAACAACATATTTTTAAAGGTTGAACGCACTTTTGATTTGGACAAGAATTATAAATTACTTTACCAGAAGTCCTAACAGCTAAACCTTGGATTAAACCCAAACCTATATTGCTTAAAGGTAAATTGATTGTCTAAAAAGGACTCTAAACAAGCTAACAAATAGCGGATAGCGGGTCTTTAGCAGATCAACGTCAACGTCACGGAATGCGGATAGCGGTGCTATAGCGAATGCTAAGTTCCAATAACATTATCTAATAATCTCATATAATTTAGGCATATGTATATCTTTAAAAATAACTTTTTACACATTAACAAATCAACTAAATACAAACTAATGATAGACTATTAAATATAACTTAAATAGTGTAGGTAGATATTTTACTGTATTCGAAGAGTTGATTCAAGATCAAATATATCTTAAATTAAGAATAAACTAGTTATGTTATGGACTTAGAATGCTATAGCGGACTGCTACGTCAAAAAGTGGCTGCTATAGCGGCTTGCCGCGTCAAATAACGAGCCCTAAGTTCCAATCCAAAAAGTAGTGGTAGCGGTGGCGGTAAGTGCCGCTATCGCTATTAATGGCCACTATAGCGGTGACAAACGCTTATTTAGTTCCTTGCTCGTGAACACACACTCACCCTCTTCCAAATTTGAGTCTAATGTATGAAACAATTTACTTTAATCAAAGCTCTAGATGGATTCGAGCTCAAATCCAAATGGCCAAAGTTAAACCCTCGCAACTCTTTACAACACCTATGTTGTACCTCTCTTTTCCCTTCCCATAAATCTACCCTAATTAAGAAGTATGCATGCATATAGGCTAGCTGCATGATAAGTGATGTGATTTGGAGTTACCATGGATTCTCGAATGATTGCGCGAAGATAGGTTTTGAAATAAAAATTCAAAACTCAACTTAGACCTAAATACCTAATCGAAAACCTATTACACAAAATAAATAAATAAAGAGAACCTAAACCATAAACCTACACATCCCTTGCATGGGCCTAATCCTCCCGAAAGGCTTTCCTTCCACCATAATCAGCCACTGGCCCCATTAAGCCCATTTGATGCATAAGCCCACCCCAGCTAGCCTACATTTCCCTCCCTGCAGCCCAGGCCTAGGCACAGTTGCACCAAAAACAGAGACAAAAAAATTGTAATTGTAAGCAATAATTGACTCTGAAAATGATCGTTGCCAAAACTTCAATCAGCGACAACGCCCTTCTGGATTTTGAATGCCATCAGCTTGGAAACATTTCATCTGCCAGAGTTCAGTAGACCGCAGATCAGCCCAATGTTCAACAACGAATAATTGTACCGAACATCATATCGGGGGATCTGCTTTTCCTCCATAGTCCATATCAAGGATTGACCTTAAGCAGCGATTCTGGCCGTGGCTGCATCGAAGGAAAAATTCAAAGATCTCATTTTCTTGCAATCACTAGTCCAGCACATGCGACGACTTTGCACCACCCCAGCCATCTTTTCAACATGAATGGAATCCAGTTCACCAAAGTATCAGGAGATGGACCTGCTTGAGTTCACACTTCGTAGACAACGACTTACTAATTTCTGTCCGTCAGGGCCAGATGAACAGCAAATATGTATATACTAATACTAAATTAAAAAACACCAGTGCTTTCATGCACTAATTTCTAATATATTTTTAGAGCTATACCAAACCATCAGGGCTCTAGAAATTGTTTTGACACCCATATCAAGGATACTACAACCTTGTTCAGAAAATTATTGGTTTTACCCGTTTTGTTTCTTTTTGCTCAACTTTGATAGCCACCATCAATCTTTGGCGAGCAAGGCTCTTTCCAAAAGGACAGTTGTTTGACTATGAGAAAGACTGACCAAAAGGACAGTTTGACTATTAGTAGCCACTAGCCACCATTGAAAATTCAATGGATTGAAAGAAACACTTTAACAAATCCATGATTTATGATATGGTATATCCTAGAATTTTATGTATATTCATATGTAATAAAAACTTCATTTTTGGGAATGTAAATTGCACCAAGTCAGTCTCATACAGAAATTTTGGGGTTTCTCACCTTTCTGGTGTTCTTTGATTGGTGGATGAGAGTTAATAATCTGGTTACTGGTGAAAATAATCACAGCCTCAATTCACTGATAGTATTCACAGCTTGGAAGTTGTGGCATCCAATTAGTACTAAGACAAATCTTTGAAGAGGCACACCTTTGGGGCCTTACAGGCACTAGAGGTCTTGCCCACTTAGAGGTCGCTAAAGATATTAAACTGGTGATTTTATTGGGTAGGGTCGTGGTTTGATGTAAAAAAGCACGTTTATTTCCTCTGTGTGTTACTTATCTACTTAATGTAATGATATGTAGCTCTCCCATGCATTCGTGAAAAGAAATACCACCTACAAGTTATGTGGCCACACTACAAAATTATGAGCTTTCAATGTGCCAAACAGAGTGCATATTGTATATACTAATAATAATACTAAATATAAAAACACCATTGGTTTCATGCACTAATATATTTTGAGACCAAACCATCATGGCTCTAGAAATTTTGTTGATATGCATACCAAGGACGCCACATCCTTCTTCAGAAAATTATTGAGCTTTGCCGGTTTGTTTCTTTTGCTCAACTTTGATAGCCACCCTTGATTTTTTTGCGGCCAAGAATCTTACCAAAAGGACAGTTTGACTATGAGAAAGACTCCTACCAAAACGACAGTTTGACTATTAATAGCCGCCATTGAAAATTTCAGAAAGAAACATTTTATCAAATCCATGATATGATGTGTCCTGGAACATTATGCATATTTCCCATGAGTCAGCCACCTCAATTTTATTGTCATATGTAACAAAACTTCATTTTAGCAATGCAAATTGGTACCAAGTCAGTCTCATGCAGAAGTTCTGGATAAGTAGTACCTACAAGTTGCGTGACCACACTGCAAAATTAAGAGCTGCCAATGTGCCAAACAGAGTGCATTCAAGCTTGCCCCTGCAAACCACAGCGCATGATCAATGGAGAAGAAGGGAACAGACATGCCTAACGAGAATATTATGTTGTTCAGCCTGCTCGTAGGCCTTAGTATTGCTGGATTCAGTACTGGAGAAGACCAGTTCGTCTACACCGGCTTCACTAGCAGCAACCTCACCCTCGATGGTGGAGCAACAGTCACACCGAGTGGCCTCCTTGAGCTAACCAATGGCTCCGTTCGGCAGAAAGGCCATGGATTCCACCCCAGTTCACTGCTCTTCTATGATTCATCTAGTGGTGCAGTGCAGTCTTTCTCTGTATCCTTTGTGTTTGCCATCCTCTCTACGTATCCTGAGAGTGGCCATGGCCTTGCCTTCTTCATTGCGCCAAACAAGAATTTCTCAGGTTCGTTCCCAACCCAGTACTTGGGCCTCTTCAATGATCAGACCAATGGTGACCCAAACAGCCACATCTTTGCAATTGAGCTCGACACTGTCCAAAATTATGACCTACAAGACATCAACAACAACCATATTGGCATCAATATCAATAGTCTTCGCTCCATTCAATCCTATGATGCAGGCTACTATGATGATAAAAGTGGTTTGTTCAAAATTTGGCACTCAATAGCAATGAGATGATGCGAGTGTGGGTGAACTACAACAGAGAAACCACACAGATCAATGTGACCATAGCTCTCCCCACAATGTTGCAAAACCAGTGAGGCCACTGCTGTCTACTACCTACAATCTCTCAAAAGTTATCGCTAATCCAGCGTATATTGGTTTCTCATCCTCAACAGGCTCTGTTAGTGGACAACACTATCTGCTTGGTTGGAGTTTTGGCATCGACAATCCTGCTCCACCAATCGACATTACCAAGCTACCAGAGCTACCTCATCTTGGTCAAAAGGCTCAGTCAAAAGCATTACAGATAACTCTGCCAATAACAATTCTGGTTCTCCTCCTTGCTGCAACCATTACTATTTTTTTATTCGTGCGGAGGAATCTAAGATATGCTGAACTACGTGAAGATTGGGAGGTTGAGTATGGGCCTCACAGGTTCTCATACAAGGATTTATTTGATGCCACAGGAGGATTTAGAGATGATAACCTGTTAGGTACAGGAGGGTTTGGTATGGTATATAAGGGATTCTCCTGTATCCAGACTGAATGTTGCTGTGAAGAGGGTGTCACATGACTCAAAACAAGGCATAAAGGAGTTTATAGCAGAGATTGTTAGCATCGGCCATCTTCAACATCGTAACCTTGTGCCGTTATTGGGATACTGCCATGGAGAGGCGAGCTCCTCTTAGTGTATGATTACATGCCCAATGGAAGCCTTGACAAGTACTTATATGGTAAAGAGGGGAAGCCTACTTTAGATTGGATTCAAAGGTTCCGAATAATCAAAGGAGTAGCCTCTGGTTTACTGTACCTTCATGAGGAGTGTGAGAAAGTCATCATACATCGTGACATTAAGGCAAGCAATGTGCTCATCGACAATGAGATCAATGGGAGGATAGGTGATTTTGGTCTCGCAAAATTGTATGACCATGGCACTGACCCAGAAGCCACACATGTGGTTGGCACCATAGGATACCTAGCTCCAGAGCTAGCACGCACTGGCAGGGCAACCCCTCTAACAGATGTATTTGCTTTTGGTATATTCATTCTTGAGGTCACATGTGGGCAAAGGCCTATCAAGCAAAATACTGAAGGCAGACAGGTAATGTTAGTTGACTGGGTGCTGGAACATTGGCATAAAGGATCACTTACTGATACAGTAGACATCAAAATTCAAGGTGAATATGATATTGATGAGGCATGTCTAGCACTGAAGCTAGGATTGTTATGCTCCCACCCATTCACTAGTGCAAGGCCAAAGATGAGGCAAGTCATGCAGTACCTCAACAAAGAAATGCCAATACCAGAGTTAACACCAAACCTAAGCTTTTCCATGCTAGCCTTGATGCAGAATGATGAGTTCACAATGCACTGTCCATCGGAAATAGGCTTTGGCACAATATCTACCATCTCAGGAGGTAGATGACTAGATGAGATGAGGCTTGACAGTGCACATGGTCTTCAATGTTTGCATGCATACATAGCCAATGATCCATAAAGATGAAGTAAACTCTATAAATAAAGTTGCTTAACATTTGTTTTTTATTTATGATCTTCCTTTGTCTGCTTTATACTAAATTACCCCATTGTTTGTGTGCTCATTAAATTCATCTTTGTGATTCTCGAATTATATTGAATCTCATTTTCATTCATAGATGTATCCATTTCTTATCATTAAAAAAAATTCCATATAACTGGACAAGATTTCTCCAAGACAACGAGAAAATACATCACAGTCGCAGACATAGTCAATGAAACCAAGGAAAGTGACTGCATTGATGGTAACGACTCAATCAGAGCATTTCTTGAGATATTTTAAAGAAATAGGACATGTAGACGGACAGAAAGGGATTTATGGTCCAGAACTTGACTTGAGAAACACACTAGATCATAACATAATATGTACTTTGCACTAATATTTGAGATTAAGCACTCCCCTTAGTCTTATGAACCATAAGTCCATAACCACATACCATACGAGGTGTGGAATTGAGATAATGTATAAATCATTCTTACAGATTATAAAATCATATGAGGGTAACTTGTAAATTCAACATACTAAACAAAAGTCGAATATTCATATTTGTTACGTAAAACTAGAAGACAGACCAGCGAGGCAACGAACAGCAGCTGAGTTGTTGGATTAAGGGTGTGTTTGTGTAGGCCCATAGGACTATGGATATATTTGTATTAAATAGCACGAAAAGAAAAGAATGAATGTATGCAACAAGATATCATCAATAGAGATATAAAAGCATCAGGTTAGGGTACTGGAATTATGGGGACCCACTATACTATTCATATTACTGGTATAATCACCAGTCCAGGACACTGCCTCTTAAAGTTCAGAACATTATTGCTTTTCTAAATATTAGACTACTTAGTGTTCGCCCAGATTGTTTCGTCCATTGAACCTCGATAGCCTCAATCTTTGGCCAGGCCTGCAAGACCGTAACCAAAATGACGCTTGACTATGTAAACACCAATGAAATCTTGACTGAATGAAACAAATGTTTAATGAATCAATAATCTGACATGTACATGAATATTGTTGACAGATACCGGTGCCAATAAGGCATCTGGTTATTAAGTGATACATACATAGTCAAGGGCAGAACTGATTCATATCATACATCAAAAAGTATGATCAAGTTGTATTTCGCATAATAAATTTCTTTCGACCATATTAACTGGCCAATATCTAGATAAACTAAACACAGGGAGCAGATATGACAGACACAGACATGGTCAGTGAGATCAGTGGAAATTGAAAGCAGTTATGGTAAATTCGACAAAAATCCTAGCACAGCATGCATTTCTTGACATATTCCTAATAACTGGGACATATAGACAATGGACAAGGAAATTTCATTCTCAAGAAATTGTTCCAAGAGACAGAAATACTTGACCCTAGACATGTTGATCAACCTAATGAACAAGCACATGACCACTATGTAAGCTATGAAAATCAACTATGAAAGCAGTGTTGGGATTTTTGGTAGTTCAAATTACTTTTGACCAATCAACTTTTTCAATGAAAGTCAGGTCTTAATGTATTAGTTAAACTAAAAGACGTGATAGCTACCCATCCATAAAAAAGACTGTACCTGCTCTGCAGGTAGCAAGAACCAAGAGAACACTAGTACATTCAGAGAAAAAGTCCTCACAATATGAAACCTTCAAAGAAAATGTTAGAAAAATCAACATGTCAAAGTATCCAGCAAATGTTTGAACCTGAACAAATAGCTAATTGTACTGATTCAACATCCACTGACAGTGACTCTATTATTGAATACCATAGGTGTTGGAAGAAAAGTAAACACTAAACACCTTACCAGTTCAATTCCACTATATATTAGTCACAAATTGAGACCTAGAGGTATAGGACAACTGCAAACCCCCAAGTAGCTTACAAAATACTTTGCTCTTGCATCTTTCTTGAACTACCACAAGTTACACCCATGCCTGAAAAGAAACATAAGTGGCTCATTCTATGCCAACTTCTCTACCTTTCCAGTTTCAACCTTACATCCTTCATCATCGCTGATGATAAATTCATCTACTCCAGCTTCAGAGAAGCAAATATCAGCCTAGACGGCACTGCCACAATCAAACCTGATGGAATCCTTGAGCTAACCAACGGTAGCTTTAATCTCAAAGGCCATGCATTCTACCCAACTCCTCTGCACTTCCGCAAGTCACCTGGTGGAAATGTGAAATCCTTCTCAGTCAGCTTCATCTTCAGCATCCTCTCTGCCTACCCTGACAAGAGTGCAGATGGCATGGCCTTCTTAGTCACAACAAACAAGAATTTCTCTGGTGCATTTCCAGCCCAGTACTTAGGACTCCTCAATGATCAGAACAATGGCAATGCAAGCAACCATATCTTTGCAGTTGAGCTTGACACCATACAAAACAGTGAATTCAAGGATATCAACGACAACCACATTGGCATTAATATTAATAGTCTCCACTCCATACAATCCCAGGGTGCTGGTTTCTACGACGACAAAAATGGTATGTTCAAGAACATGTCACTCATTAGTCGTGAGGTGATGCAGGTGTGGGTGGAATATGATGGACGGACCACACAGATCGATGTAACCTTGGCTCCCATTAAAATGGCTAAACCTAATAGGCCACTAGTCTCAGCCATCTACAATCTCTCAACAGTTCTCACAGATACACACGTTGGATTCTCATCTTCAACTGGAGTAATTAACTCAAAATATTGCTTGCTTGGTTGGAGTTTCAGTATGGGCAATACAACTCCAGAGATTGACATCACCAAGCTGCCAAAATTACCTCGTGTCGGTTCCAGGTCACCATCAAAGGTCCTGATGATCGTTCTTCCAGCAGCCATTGCATCATTCATCTTTGTTACTGGAACCGCCTTCATTTTACTTGCACGGAGGAAATTGGCAAATAATGAGCTACTGGAAGATTGGGAGGTTGAGTTTGGGCCACATCGGTTCACATACAAAGATTTGTTCCTTGCCACTGAAGGATTTAAGAATAAGAATGTGCTGGGTGCAGGAGGATTTGGGAAGGTGTATAAAGGCATACTTCCAACATCTAAATTAGAAATTGCAGTGAAGAGGTTGTCACATGACTCAAAGCAAGGAACAAAAAGAGTTCATCACTGAGATTGTTAGCATTGGCCACCTTCGACACCGAAATCTCGTACAGTTACTAGGCTATTGCAGGCGAAAAAGTGAACTTCTTTTGGTATATGACTACATGCCAAATGGTAGTCTTGACAAGTTCCTATATTGTGAACATGACAAACCTTCACTGGATTGGGCTACAAGATTTCACATCATAAAAGGAGCTGCATGTGGCTTGCTCTACCTTCATGAGAAGTGGGACAAAGTTGTAATCCACCGAGACATCAAAGCAAGCAATGTGCTTCTTGATAGCGAATTCAATGGCGGCTAGGAGACTTTGGCCTTGCAAAGTCATATAACCATGGCACAGACCCACAGACCACACGTGTGGTTGGCACCATGGGTTACCTGGCCCCAGAATTGGTACGCATGGGTAAGGCATCCCCACTTACAGATGTGTTTGCCTTTGGCACATTCCTTCTTGAAGTGACATGTGGGCATAGGCCTGTTAAGCAAAATGAGCTAGGTGAGCGTATTATGTTGGTTGATTGGGTACTTGACCATTGGCAGAAAGGATTATTGGTGGAGACAATAGACAAGAGGCTAGAAGGTAACTGCAACATAGATGAGGCATGCCTGGTTTTAAAACTTGGGCTCTTGTGCTCACAACCATTCGCTAGTGCAAGGCCTCGTATGCATCTTGTAATTCAATACCTTAATGGTGACATGCAGTTGCCAGAGTTCACGCCATCAGATATAAGCATCAGCATGCTAGCCTTTATGGAAAATAGGGGATTCGATCCTTCCTTGATTTCATACCCACAGCTGGCAATGAGTGTTGGCACAATGTCAAGCCTCTCAGGTGGAAGGTAAAAATGATTTGTGGTCATTAATCAGAGCTATAGTAGTTTTTTTTTGTACATTGCATGGGGTGATATCTATTATTGCACATTTGAGAATTAAATTTTTTGGGTGTGTTTGATTTGAGGAACCACCTCATGCTACTTGAGGTGTTGCAACATGAATTCATTACATGAATTTTGGTTGAATCAAACTATTCTTCGTGCATATACTAATTATTAGCTTCTGAAGAATGAGGTGGTGATAGAACTCATTCCATCTCACAAATCAAACAAAAAAGAAGGTGTGAGAAAATGATGGACCACATCATTCCTCAAACCAAACACATCCCATGCTGCACTGCATAGCAGTGTGTGATTATGTATCTAGATCCTATATTCATTATTCCAATGGTGGAACCGAAGTAAGCACACGGGGAATTGCTACCATTATCTTGTATGATGAAACTATATCTTTTATTTGGTCAATTTCTTTTAACAATACCGACTTAGAAGCCCTAAACCACACACGCATCCATAAGGTTCAGCAATCACACGCAGAATCTCTCAACCAACTTAGGTACGGTTGTCTGAAATCAGAAAGATTGGATCTTGAAAGGAACCGAAGCGTACCAATTGTGGTTGAGCAGAGGATATCCGGTAAGCATCATTGCTTCCTGGCTGCCGACGAAAGCGTGGCTGTCACGTTCACCACCGGCAGGACTACTGGTAGGTCGACGGCCGACGCGCAAGCCGCACCCTCCTCGTTTAGAGCCGCCGAGCCGCCGCAGGAGCAGAGAAAGCGGCGGGCGGAAGCGGAATGGCCTCGCCGGAGGAGCCCGGAGAGGAACGCTATCATCACAGCCCATACGGACCAATGAAGCCCAATTACTTCCCGAGCCCCTGGCTGTGCACCACATGTGGCCCATTATAAGTTCTCAAGAAAACTTGTCTCTCCGACTACGATTCTGTTCATTCACTTTCTAATTTCTCGTCTTCTAGACCAATATAAAACAAAGCCATGTCACCGAATAATTAAAAAATAAAAACCGACTGACATGGATTTCAGTGATGGCTTGTTGGCATGAACACAAAAAGCCCACCACTTCCATAAGCATACATCTATCTCTCATTTTATAAAAAAGTATTGTTGGCGTCGATCGGTTCACACACCATGCTAGCATGCGCAAGGTTCGACCTAGATTGCAACAAAAACGCAGCGGATCAATGAAACTGATCGAGGGACTGGTTAGCCCGATGTTAAGCCTGTTCTTCACTTGGTAGACTCCCAAACACCACCCGGGAAGACCCATTAGTGAGGAGCACGTGGAGGGTGTTCTAGGGTTGACAAGGCCACCTAGAACGCCACCAAATCTTGCTGGGAAACGTGACGAACCATAAGGTAGAGAGAAAGTAGGGCAAAAGAGGGGTATATGTTGTGTGTTTTTAATGATTAGAAGTTGAGATCCTCAATCGGCCATGGTCATCTCATATATGGACGGGGTGGTCTTAGTATGAATATAAGTCCAAAAAGTTTCTCACGCCAAACTAGATCCAAAACCGAATTGGAAACCAACTCAACTAAAATAGGCAAAGCGAACAGGGGCCGCCCAGGCACGCAGCCAAACTGCCTGGTCGGTTTGGGAACCGGCCTGGCCGTTCTGAGAGTGAAACCTTCTGGTAACATCTTGGGGAGTAATGGAATTGCAAAAGTAACTCCTGCTAACCTTGATGGTGTGGACACCCTCTTAGACTTCTATGTCTGGTATTACCGATTTTGATGTTCTTATTGGGCAGCCTCTGTCCAAACTCTTAACTGATGGGGCTAACAAGGGACAACTAGATGTCCAACTTGGTAGAATTAATTTTTTCATTCCTCTTACACGAGTTGTCAATGTTCTCATGGAGCATTATCCCGAAGCTGACCCGATGGACCAGGCAAGGACGGCTAAATTGCAAGAAGTAGCTCAGCCTGATCTTGAAGACGATGCTCAATACTTCATCCAAGAGGAAGTCAAATTTGATGAACCTCTCAACCTAGACAAACCAAGAACCTCCTCGACCCCAATCGAAAGTTAAAGCCTCTTCCATCTAGTTTTAATTCTTAAATATGCCTTTCTCAATAATGATAGTGAAACCCCAGTAATCATAAGTGATAAGCTGTCGAGCTAGAAGTCTTGAAGCTAATCAACGTGTTAGAAAGATATCGCCTGTGCTTGGCTATACACTATAAGATCTGAAAGGAATCAGCACTCTTTGCACCCATCGTATTCCCATTGATCCCGACTCAACTCCTTTAATGGAACCTCAAAGAAGACTCAACAATGCGATGCGAGAGGTCGTAAAGACTGCATTAGAAAGACATCGTTCAGTGCTTCGCTATACAGTCCAAGATCCGAAAGGAATCGGCACTCTTTGCACACATCATATTCCCATTGATCTCGACTCAACTCCTTTAAGGGAACCTCAAAGAAGATTCAACAATGCGATGCGAGAGGTCGTAATGAAGGAAGTCTTGAAACTCTTGCATACTGGGATTATATATATCTCGTTCCTTAGAGCGAGTGGGTCAACCCCTGTCCAAGTTATCCCGATGAAAGGAGGGATGACGACTGTTCGAATGACAAGAACGAGCTAATTCCCCAACGAACCGCCACGAGGTGGAGAATGTGCATAGGCTACAAAAAAACTAAACAAAGCAACCAAGTCCCTCTTCAATTCATCGACAAAATGTTGGAAAGGCTGGCAAATCATTCTTTCTTTTGTTTCTTTGATGGATACTCTAGCTATCATCAAATCCCTAGCCATCCTGAGGATCAAAGTAAGACAACCTTCACTTGCCCCACGGGACGTACGCCTATAGACGGGCATGTCATTTGGACTCTGCAACGCTCCTGCTTCCTTCCAACGTTGCATAATGTTCATCTTCTCAGATATGTTCATGCGGGCGCAGCGACGGCGGAGCATCTCGGAGATGGACGGCGTCAGCACGTCAGAGTACTGTGACGGCGCGCACGGTCCATACCAGTGCACTAGTGGTACTGACACAGTAGCGCTGCTCGGCTCCAGGTTCACTGAAAGTCATCATGCGTATATATGGTCACATAATCTCAAATGTGCAGGCGGCCAAACAAATGACAGGCGACGAAATATTGAGGTCACATACCTCTGGATGCAGAGCATACTGCTTCTGATCGTCGCCTGCATGAGCGATGTAGCAGTAGTAGCTACACAAGACAATGAACAGAAGCAGAGGAGAAGCCATGGAAAAATACGTGCACTATGCACAAAGGACAGAATGAGGACCCACTAACTTATTATGGATGAATTATATAAGCACGTCTTAACTTGGATTCGCTGACGTTTGCTGTGATAGTGAAAAAGGAGCAAAGACTGCTAAAATGAAATGGGCAATCATTGTCGGCTCGAGCATAACCGGTATTGATGTTTGGACAAAGATCGTGTGTTCTATCGTAGTAAAACCTAAGATGATTTGGCATTATAGCTCCCGTCCATCACGCACGCGCCGTGGTGTTGTTCTGGTCGCCGGCGGGGCGACGGGCAGATACAAAAATCTATCTTAGTTTCCTCAGCCAGAGCTGATCTGCTCGTTCCCGGGCGCTCCAAAGTATTAGCCAGCCTTGCGAGGCGTGCATGGCGCGACTATTTTTGGTGACCGGCCGATCACGAGTCCTCCATCAGCTCCACGGAGCCCCCGAAACGCATTAGCGATCGCTGCTGCACGCAATGGCCTCGCTGGTGCGCCTGCTCGTGCTCCGCCTTCTCTGCGGCGCTTGTGCAGCGGCGAAGCGGCGGTACCTCGCCGTCAGCATGGACGAACTGCTGAGGTCCAAGGCTCACCTCGACTGCCCTCCCTGGAAGAAGTCAGGTACGGACCACGATGAACATCATGCACCTGAAACTACCCCACCCCAGCGCAAGAATCACAATTGTGTGTTAATGTGTTATTATGGTGTTAATAACTTATTAAAACCTCTACTAATAACGGCCTTGCGCCACAAAAGTCGTTGTATGAGCAACTTAAAGGCTTGCAGCTAGCACAGTTTGCAGCTTGTTTAGTACTACACATGATGCCCGTCAGGCCAAGCTGGAAATTATATAGATTGGTTCATTCATTTTGAGGCGCAAACAGCTATTCCAGTCCCGTTATGGAGCTTCAACGGGAGCGAGACCATCTACTGATTTTGCCCTATAAAATAAAAAAAAGGATCGTCTATTTATTTTTGAAAAATTGTCAGCATTTTGTACTGGCAATTTTTACCGCGTTCGGCTGTACTACTCTCCGCTTGTTTCAGCTTATTCTCTCTCACATAATACTATTCAACCATCCAAAATAATCCAAAATTTACTATTCCACCTACCAGCCGAACGAGCTGAAATTGGTATACTATTTTACTAGTGAGGCCATCTATCTTAGTATAGATAGAGTAATGTCTAATTTACCCCCTAAACTTATCATTGAATAAAAAAAGCATCCTCCCACTCAAGTATCGGACAATTTATCACCGCAACTTTCAAAATCGGATAAAATATCCCCTGGCCATTTCAGTGTGGTTTCAGGGTGGTTTTACTTACACATGGTCGTGGGACACATATGTTGGGTGGTCTGTATTTCTTTTATATCAAAAAATCTTAACATTTTCATATTAAGTTGGATGAAACACAAACTTTATATGAAACTATAGAACTCAACGCGATCTACAATACTGTAGTAGACAACTTTATTCTTTGAAATTTTTTAGAGGATCAGATATTCATGTAAGTTATTAGATTTTAAAATACAAAATTTTAAATTCTAATTTTTTGATTTTTTTAAACGACCTCAGACATTGACATGGTCTATACCAAAGTTATTGGTCTCAATATGATCTATAACTTTATGGTTGAGCACCCTTTTATTTGAGATCGCTTAGAGGCGTAAATATTTATGTTAAGTTATCTAAATAATAAATTCAAAATTATGATTTTTATTTCAAAACGATGTCACTTGGAGACATGCTCTGTGCCAAATTTGTAGTGCTTGAAGACGTCGGAAACTTTCTAGTTGATTTTTTATTTGAGATCATTGAGGAGCTCAAACATTCAATATAATATGGCATGACAAAATAAATGAGGACATGTGAGACCTACTTGACACATCAGTCAAAACCGCCATCGAAATCACTCTATTTTAGGGGGTAATTTATCCTATTTTAAAAGTTAATAGGGGTTGAGAATGTTTTTTAATCCAGCAACAAGTTTAAGGGAAATTGACTTTACACATTAAAATATATACTGCAGAAATCTTGCGATACATAATTACATATTGAATATGGATTTTATGATAATTTTCGGAATTAGTAACCTGACGTCTTTTTTTTTTTTGAAAATATCTGGACGCTACAAATTATTGGAATAAATAACCAGACGTGATATCTCCACATTTTAAGCTATATACATGATAAGTGGCCATGCCTTGACCTTTCTCTCCATGTCAAATATGGTAAATTTTGGTTAGAACGTTGGGATGCCACTAATAAGGTTGCTATGAAAACAGTTACGGGGCAATCACGCAAAGAAGAAAGAATCCATATTAAAACACTAAAATTGGCCTATCAAAAAGAAACTCTAAGAAATGTTACAGTGGGTTGCTGATGTCAAAAAATATGCAAACAAATAAGATTAAACTCAATTTTGTTTGTAAGATATAAAATATCAAATGATATTTTTTTATTATAAGTTATACATGTTTATTTAATATAGGATTGTGATGTTGATTTCAGAAATACAAAATCTGGAGTTTTGAACCAAAAAAACATCTCCACCAAATTTAGAAAATAGATCCATTGTCTCTATGTTCTTGTAAAAAAAAAGGAGACTGAAGAGGAAAAATACAGCTCCAACAAATCCACCTTTTAATCCCTTTTTCCTGAAGTTTTTCTCAATTAGAAACTCCTCCTGTAATCCCTCAAAGAAAGGAGAGAGCAACTCATCACCTTCCCCTTTCCCTCTCATGCTGAGCCACACCGGATGGGCAGCAGGCCAGTAGCATCCATGCCATCCCCAAAAATGTTGTCATGGCGGAGCAAATGGGCCACCGCGCCACGCTCGATTGCCGCACGCCTCTCCTCTAGGTGGCTGAGAGTGTAGAGGGTGGGCCACCGCTTCGCGCGAGCAAATGGGCAGATGTGTCGCCACATCACGTGGACAGGCCGGCGAGCCAGAAGAGAAGCTGAGAGAAAGGAGAGCAGAGGGAAGAAAGAAAGATACAGTACTTTTTACTAAGTGATATGTTGGCTCCACGTACATAGGAGATGAGGAACCACAATCTGCTAGAGTATATCCCTCATTATGTAGAGTTATGTTTTCTCAATCCCTTTTAACGTGATATAGGGGATTTACTTTTCTCAATAAGTAGACTTACTCTAAGGTCTCTATAAAATCTTGGACAAGCTCAATAATTAAACATTACTAGACAAATTTTTAGACAATAAGGAGGAACATCCGGGTTCGTCCTCTAAGAAGAGGAATATCTTATTAAAAAATCACTTCAACACATAGTGTCGGTGTTTCGAGTAAACACCAACGAGTAAATTTGTGTTATTGCACGTCTGGTCTGAATGGTGTGCTAAAAGGACACAAGGTTTATACTGGTTCGGACAGAATGTCCCTACGTCCAGTTCGTGGTTGTTGCTCGTGTTATTAGTACTAAAAAGTTCGTAGTAGGGGTTACAAACGGACGAGAGAGGGACAGGTCCCAAGTCTCTGATGGAAACGTCAAAAAGGTACTGATAGCTTGGTTGTTGCTCAGCTATGTGTGATGTGATGCGTGATGTGTTTTTTTCGACCCCCTTAGTGGGGTGCTCTGCCTTCCCTTTTATAGGTCAAGGGAGATCAGTGATTACAGATGGGAGAAAAACCGAGGCAAAGGAGGTACTTCAAGATCTTTGGGTCTTCCTTTTTCCTGTGGCGGCCCCATCGACATGGCGGCGGTGTTGTGGATAGCTCCATCTTTGGGTGCATGTCCGTGATCTTGATGGAGCCGTGCTAGGCGCTCTCGTCACGATGATGCCATGTTACGGCATTATCGAGAAAGTTGTTAGGTCCCATCCCGCCCCGTTGGCGCGCGGCTGGAACCGGTGCTTTGATCCGTGGCCATACTGAGATAGCGTGATAACGGCAGTGAGTGACCGCACGTTCGTTATCAGTAGGTGATGTGATTTTCCTCCTAGACCGTAGTGGTCGTCGTGAGCTTCCGTCAGTATTCGCGCCCGAGGGCAAATGGAGGTGGCCACAACACTATAAAACAAATGTCAGCGCCTACAACACTGTTTGGGCTCTGACATTCCTAGAAGGTCTCAAAGCGCCCTTTATGTCATATCCTGACGGTACTTTCCTGTAGGCGTGCAGGGTATGGTCCTTGGTATTGCGGTTGACTTGAATGCCCTGTCTTATCTGCGCGCGTAGTTAGGAAGGAGTCACGCGCAGACATCGGGCAAGGTGGAGCCAAACCTCGGGGGTCGGGCGAAGCGGAGCTAGTCCTCAGACGTCGGGCGAGGCGGAGCCAACCCTCGGGGGTCGAGCAAAACAGAGCCAGTTCTCAGACGTCAGGCGAGGTGGAGCCATCCTTCAGACGTCAGGCGAGGCGGAGCCATCCTTCAGACGTCGGGTGAGGCGGAGCCAACCCTCGGGGATTGGGCTAGGTGGAGCCAGCTCTCAGACATCGGGCGAGGAGGAGCCAACCCTCGGGGGTCGGACGAGGCGGAGCCAGCTCTCGGACGTCGGGCGAGGCGGAGCCATCCCTTGGGAGTTAGCCTGAGGCGGAGCCTGCGGCCTTGGTGGTTTGGACGAGGCGGGGCCTACTGGGAAATGTAGTCACGTTCTTGATCGCTCTGATGAATTAGCGTTGATGGGTATCAACTCCTCTTCTTCGAGTACCCTAGTATTGGTCCCCGACAGTAGCCCCCGAGCCCCGGGCGATTAGAGTAGAATCGTCTGGGGGATCTTTTGACTTGCCAGCGGGTGTAGCCCTTGAGCCTGCGGAGGAGTAGAATACTCCTTCAGAGGTTTTTTCTGACTTGCCAGCGGATGCGCGCGAGCACACCCGGTGGGTGTAGCCCCCGAGCCTACGGAGGAGTAGAATACTCCTTCGTAGGTTTTTTCGACTTGCCAGCGGGTGCGCGCGAGCGCACCCGGTGGGTGTAGCCCCCGAGCTTGCAGACAAGTAGAATACTCCTTCGGAGGTTTTTTCAAAAGGGAGGACTATGCGGGCCTTGGCTTTCTCTTGTCGCCCGCGGTGTGCCCTAGGGATGGTGATTCCCTTTTTGCCGAGGTTGGACCCTTCGCGGGTGTGGTCCTGAGTTTTGATGGTTTGTTAGCTGGATAGTTCGATTGAGGTCCCAGTATCCCGTTCACGGGGATCCGGTCAGGGTAAGCCTGACTGAGACTTAATCATGGGCCGAGATGCCCATGGCATTCGTGTGCCTGGGCGCTGGCCGCTTGTGGGGCCTAGCTCTTTATACCCTTTGTCATAGGGGTGTTTGGAGCGGCTGTTGGACCCGTTGATGGCTCAACCATCAGACTCTTAGGCCCAGACAGGCCATAGATGTGCTTTTGATCCATATTCCTCTTACTCGTAATGAGTCCAGGTCTGCTTGGGGAGGCAAAACGTCCGGCGAGTTTCCCGAAGGAAAGGATAGGGATGGCGTGCGCATATCCTGTGGCATGATGTTGTGGTAGATCATGGGAGGCATGGAGATCTAGGTGGACGGTTGGTTTCCTCGCATCTGTCGCCCCTATAAAACCAAAAGGTTCGCCCCTAGGGTTTCATACTTTGCCTCTTTGCCTTCGCATCTGCCACCTCCGCCGACAATCATCTAAGCTCCCCGCATCCACGTCTCAACTATCGTGAAGTTCGCATCCACCCACCCCCATCTTGTAATGGAGCCGTGGTGCCACTCTGAAATCACCCACCAGCGCCTGGAGGGCCTTGTCCGCCGTGGTCGTCTCTACGCGCGGACCACCGCCGAGGAGTGGCAGCTGCCCAGCGAGGAGGACATGTCGTCGCCGCCTGTTGACTACGTCATCTCGTTCGCGCGCTTCCATGAGCGTGGGTTCGCCACCCCCGCCCACAGATTCCTTCGAGGACTGATGCACTATTACAAGATAGAGCTGCAGCACCTCAACCCCAATGGGATCCAACACATGGCGGCATTCATCGCCCTATGTGAGGGATTCCTAGGGATCAGCCTCTACTTTGATCTATGGCGGCACTTCTTCGTCGTCAACCTCTAGAAGAAGAGGGAGAAGCGGTAGGAGCTGAATATGCCGATGGGATGCGCCGACATCCAGCTTCGGATTAACCAGGTCAGCGACTACCCGGCAATGTGGCTGTCGACCTCCAACAGGGGGTGATATTCGCATTGGTTTTATCTCAAGAACGATGCCACCGCCCCCTTGCTGGAGTTTACCGAGCGCTTAATCGAAGAGGCCCCAGATTCATGGAGGAAGTGGGGCATCCCAGAGAAGGACAAGAAGAGGATCTAGGCCCATCTCTCCACCATCCACTTCCGGAAGGAGAAGGGGTTGAAGGGGTCAGGAATCATCAGTGCCTACCATGCGAGGAGGGTGGCACCACTGATGAGGGCGCACTTCCCTGTGCGTGATGGCACCCGAGGCGTCACTCGACGGGACGGCGCTTGCCGAGGAGGCGCTCTCCCTCTCTAAAGTTGCGCAACACATCAAGGAGGCGATGGAGCCTTCTCGGGATAGCATGAGCGCCCCTCTTGATTTTGTGTACCTAGTGCTGGGGCATCCCCCGATGCGGCCAGAACCAAGGTACATTGTCCTTGTAAGTTTTCTCTTCCTTGTGCCTTCTTCTTCAATTAAACTTCTAACCCCTTGATACTGACATTGAGATTGGGGGACCAACCGAGGGACCTCATCCTCATGGATCTCCTGGCTCTGTTGCCGAGGGATCTGTCCATTAGGGTGGTGAACTACGCTGAGGCCGAGCGGCAAAGGAAAGCGAAGGAGGACAAGAGGAAGAAGAGGCAGCAGAAATTGCGTGCGCGGGAGCGAGGGGAGGAAACTGATAGTGACGATGACAACGAGGAGGAAGAAGATGATGAGGTAGTTGATGACACTGAGCGTGGTGGCCTAGAGAGCAAGGACATGCTGACAAGCACCCGCTCATCCTTGTAGGGGTCAGGACCTTTCTCGTTTCACAGAGGGGAAAGTGTGTCCACGAGATTGGTGGAGATGGGCTGGACCATCGGCCAGCCCTCAGAACCAACAGGGGTAGGCGGATCTGTCACCACGCCCGAGGTGCCAGCGGAGGGGGGTGGCCCTGCCGTAGTGCCTCAAGAGTCAGCAGAGGCGAGTGGGCCTGTCGCTGCGTTCGAGGCGCCAGCTGAGGGGGGTGGCTCCGCCGTCACGCCCCAAGACGCAAGGGAGGCGAGCCCCTCTGCCCAGGAGTTGTAACACCCTAGGTGTTTGTCACCAATTAAGCAATGGGTTTAAACTCAAACATGACATGTTAAGTGGTGATGAAAGTTTCAAGATCAAATCTACAAAATGAGCGACCACTTAAACTTGGACCATGCACCATTGCTTACATGTTGCCCTTTCCAAAAAGTATGCTTGAGTAATGTTGGATCTACTGCTTTCATGTGCCCCACATCAATTTCCACCCACATGGATGATTGGAAAAGTTTCGTGAAGTTTGGAATCAAAAAGTTACATGGAATGATAAGTTATAATCTTTCTTGGATTGCTTTATTAAGTGAATGGAATTATAGATCGTCAACCAAACCTTGCTACCTTGCCCAAACGACTCAAATTGAAATCTACAACAAAAGTCATGAAGGGTTCGTGTTGAGCGGAGGACAAGAAAATACCTCCATCGGTCTAAAACTTGGATTTAAGCTTTACCGCGATGCTACTTTGACCGACGTTGACCAATTGCTTATAGTGCTTGCATGGAGTTACACCTTAAATAAAAGTTGAAGTTTAAGTCGAATAGAACCAAATTTGTTTGATGCTCAAGAACTAGTTTGGTCCGTAACCTAGTCAAACAGAGCTCACAAGATTCAATGAACCGCTGTTTTGGAACCCGAAATTTGGCTAAGTGTAAATGACGAACTTCCGTTTTCGGTTTCAATGTACCCATATTTGGCGAATTTTAGTTTGCAAACCATTTCGAATTTGGGAAAACTCCTTTAAGGAAAGTTAGAGTACTCTTGTAGCCCTACACAACGGTGTAATCGGTGGAGCAAATAATCGATCGGTTTAGGAGATATGATGGGAGGAAAATGAGATTTCAGCTTGTATTTTCGCGGTAGAATTGAAATTTTGAAATTTGATGAACAGTAATGTTCATGGCCGACCGCCCTGCGATTAGCCGTTGCAGCGTGGCCTCCATTGCCGTGTGCGTTCTGCATGAGCACCGCCTTCTTGCCGTGCTTAAGTGCAGAACCGAGTTCCCCTGTCCTCTCCACTCACTCCCTCTCCATTCTCCCTCTCCCTCTCTTCTCTGCCTCTCCCTGCCAGCGCCATGGCCGAGTGGGCAAGGCAGCAGCCTTGCTTGATGTTTCTCTCCTCTCCTCCTCCTTCCTCCATTGCAGCCACCATCTCCGCCTCATCCCCTCTGCCACGGCCAGAAGGCCGTCTCCTGTGGCTGGCAGTGCAGCCGACAAAGATCGCCACTAGCAAGGTCGCCATGTGGCCATGTTGGCGACATGGCTGGAGGTTGTGTCCGGCATTGTTGGCCGGGCCGAGACTGGCACACAGTGAGGCCCGACGTCGCTAAGCGCCAAAGACGGGTTTCCCGGTGCTCCGCCGCCGCTCCACCATCGCCGAAGAGACCCCTACGACCGTCACCGATGAGCCTCAGTGCCTCCTCTGCTTCCTAATCCCGTCAGGACTGTTTACTAGAATTCGACGTAAGTCGGGGCCTAAATGCAATGTCATTGACTCAAGTGAATAGTGCTTCCGAGGACTTATTTCTTTGTAAATCGGGTAAAACTTTGAAACTTCATAGTAAATCATAGGAAATTCGTAAATTAGCAAATGAGGACTTTTTGGAATCCTTGTGAAATTCTCTATGCACTAGATCTATAATATGTCAGGTTTTAGTTTAAAGTTGTAGCTGTAAAAATGGATTTGTGCAGTTAGGGTTTGAATGCTAGTCTTATTTGTTTTTTTCTTATAACTGCAGTTGTTGTGCTCAAATAATTGTGAAATTTTTGTGGAGTGCTACTAAGATGATTGTTGTTGTCTGGTAAAAATTTCATGAGTTTAGGATTTATATTTTAAGAGTTATAAAAATAACAAATGCCCTGTAATGCTTTGCTCCTACTCTGAATAGTTCTGCATGTTTGAATTAATTGGCTCAGTTAAGGTATGAATCATGACTTGATGAAAATACATGAGTTGTAGTACTTTTCTTAAGCTTTCCAAAAAGTTAAATATCATGATTTTTGGCTAAGTAGATCTTGAGTTATACTTGCTTAAATCTCTGTGGCTGTTTCTGCCTAAACCCAGACAGGGTTTCCTTGTTCTTACTGTGGGGCCTTCTTACTTGTGGAATTAGCTTTAGGTGTTTACAATAAAGTTGTTTATAATTTGCTAAGCTTTCTAAAAAGTCTAGAACCACATTTATTGGACATGTATAACTCCATTTATAGCTGGTTAAAGTGGCATGTCAGTTTCTGTCTATGTTTTTGACAGAGCTGCAATTATTGGATTAATTGACCCTTCTAACTGTAGAATCATCTTAATATGAGAATAATAAAGTTGTAGGTAACTTCCTAGGGTTTTCAAAAAGTTAAGGTTCATGTTTGTTGGAGGTCTAGAACTCCAGTTATGCTTCTCTGAAGTTTCTATCAGTTTTCTGTACCACTGCTGTTGGGCTGCATTTGTAGTTTTGCTTGTGCAATTATTTTCGTGGTGTAAATGATGTTTGATATGGTTGTAGTGAATACAAAAGTTGTAGCAAATTTCATGATCTTGCTTGTGTTCAAATTGTAAGGTCATAGGCCAGATAGTGTAGGAGTTACATGACTTTTAAGTCTTCTATCAGGTTTTGATTTTATTCTGAGCAGATCTGAAAGATGCTAGTGTTTGATCTAGTTAGGATTTGAATGAGTTTTTGGGGATAATAACAAAGTTGTAGATAATTCATGTATCTAGCTCCTGTTAAAATTTGGTGGTATTTGGCCTTGTGGTTTGTGAGTTATGCCTGTTTAAAGTTGGGTTTCAGAAATGGCTGCTCTCTGTCTTGTTTAGACCAGTTTCTGTAAATGGGTATATTTGACTTAGTTAACTTGAGAATCATGCTAAGATGATTAAATATGAATTGTTGAAAATTTCATGAGATTTCCAGAATGTCTTCTTGCAAGTCATTTGGATTTGTGTAACTCCAGTTATAGCTAAATCTTGTAGCTGCTGTTTGCATGTCCAGAAATTGACAGATTCCAATTATAGTTGTTTGCTTGTATTTTGCTAAGTGTGGCTCATACCTTTGATGATGGTTGAGTTAGAGTACCTGAGATCTTGGGAAACTTGTGTCATGCTTGGTGTTGTCATCTTCTTTGCTATCGTGGCATTATAAATTGTGCGATATTTAAAGTAAGCAATGCGAAGTGCTTGTGCATGTTAACGTAACCTTGTGCTTGTCTTACTTACTGCATGCGCTGCATTATCTATTGCACTTCCATGTATTCATACACCTGCATCTTGCATCTCATTTAGGTATGCTAGATAAACCACGTGAAGGATGTGATGTGGAGTCAAACCCGAAGATGGTGTTTGGTGGATCTATCCCGAAGATGGAAGGACTAAGCAAGTGCTAGGACCGGAGATGTCACCATGTTGGTGCAAGCTAACTGAACTGACTTGTGTCGGATCCCAGGCAAGCCCCGGAGCATTCTAAGTCTCCCAGTATTTTACAAATGATTACTTAAGTACTTATGATTGATGCATTAGGTTATAAGAGTTGAATGGAACCACTTGATGCATATACATTCCTTGTCCAGATATTACACCTTTAACCGGTATAGGTCCAGGATCGAATATATGCTTAGCCATGCTTAGACCGGTAGAAGTCAGGTGATTTTCCTATCACCTGCGAGATATAGGTGGATACCGAAGCACGGTTGGCTATATTTGCTATCGTGGAAAAGAACCATGGGGTAAAAGTAAATCAAGGCCGGGCGGAGTCTATGTGTAGGTTGACTCATGTGATTCCGTCTGTGTCGATTAAGGACCGTACCGTTGTTGGCGCTTCTGACAAGATTGAACGCATGCCTATCACTTAGCTGGCCGGATAACTCGTTCCGACCGCGAAGCCGAGTAGCTCAACTCAGGCCGGGACCCGTTCTGTTGTGCGCTCCTTGCGGGGGGCGATCAGACTGAGCCCAAGGGCAGGCTAGGCCTGAACGTCCTGGCATCTGGTGTCCCAGACTGTGCGGCGCGGTACGGACCCGCGAAATGTGTACCTGAGTTGTACCAAAGGTGACCTAAGGTGACCGTTGATCTGGTCTGCCTGGGTTTGTGTTAGGAATAAATTCCCAGCTGGTTGAAATCGATTCAAATCGCCGTCTCTCCCGGATAGTGAGAAACTTGGCTAGTCCCAACATCGTAGTAATTGGATTATGGAATGTGATGGTTCGGATGAATATGGAATTACTACACCTGCTATGGTTACTATTGTATGCTCTAAAACGATATACCACATGTTTGGCACAGGATAGTTGCTAATCTAGAGATGAATAGTTCTAATTAACTTGATGACAGAATTATAATTGTATAATTGAGTTAATCGCTTTTTATGCAAATTGTTGTCAAGCTACCTCCACTTATAAAGCCTTGCATACTCCTTGGAGTCAATTTTATTTCTGGTTATGACGGGTAAGTCTAGCTGAGTACATTCGAGTACTCAGGGTTTATCCCACCATGTTGCAGGTAAGGTTTTGGCCTGCTGAAGATGGTGGCTAACCACCGGTGGGCTCGGTGACTCCATATCTACTTCTCATCTACATGCTTTTGTCTGAGGATGTCACTTATGCTAGCAATGTATTTGGACTCATATTAATGAAATCCTTCGAAAGAAATGTTGTTTTCACTAATCGGTTTTGAAATCCAAACTTGTATTATTATTTATGAACCTAATTGTAATATTATTTCCGCTGCAACTCTGTGTATGTGATGTGTATTTGCTTAATCACGCGATCTTGGTTGCGATGTTGATTTACCGAGGTCCTGCGTGACACTCGGCGGACTACCGGGTTTATATAAGTGAGAGTATGCGCGTGTCAACGTGTTAAGCGGGGACAGCCGTACTTGATCTTGTATAAATTGGGCGGTTCTGTCATAGGAGTAGAGGGCGGGCTCGAAATAGCCCCACCCCGGCGAGGTGGAGCAGGGACCTAGGAGTTCATCCCCCAAACGTATCCACCGCCCAACAGCGCCAATGTAAGTCACCAACTCCTTTGTTTTCTCTATTTTTAGTGTGACTTATGCCTTTTATTTCTTGCAGCGTCTTGAGATGGGGCAACCTTTTGGCGTTGGTGCCCAAAAAGAGCGTCGCCCTTTAGTTAAGGCGGCAGCTGTCAGTCGACATCGCTCCCGTTTCGGGTGGGAATGGAGCCGGCGTTACTACCTCATCAGCCGGTCAGGCGCCGCTCGTGCCCTCGGTGAGACAAGTAGACACGGGGGCTAGAAGGATGCCCTCGGAGGTTGCTGAGGAACCGACGATGGAGGTGGTGCCACTGCCGACGATGGGTCAGTTGGAGCTTCCGACCACGCTCGTGGCGCCGGCTGGCGGTAGCATGACGACACAACGACGAGGCCGCCCCGGCGACGCAGTGGAGGTGATGGAGGCCATGATAGGTGGGGACGCGGCGGATGCCACCATGGCGGCGCCGAGGCGTGATGCGATCCGCATATCCGGCGGCCCATGCGATGGTGCTTGACATGGGTTGGACGGAGGAGGACACGACCGAGGGGTCCCCGGATGTTGCGGCGGTGGCGTAGTGGACCGGCGGGGAATCGTCCCTGGCCTTGACATCAGGGGGCAGCCATTCGCCCACGTGGGGCGAGCCCCTACTCCGGTGGATGAACCCGCAAGACCCAACATCGACACTCTTTGCCCTCGATGATGCTACTAAGAGCATGGAGCAGGAGAGTCTTGACGAGGGGATTGTGGCCACACTAAAAGCCTTGGATCATGCAAGGCGTGCCCTGTGCGAAGTGATCATTCCCACTGGCCAGGTATTCCCTTGACCTTGCCTCTCTCCCTCCTTTTTCTTCATGTATTTTTGTGTTTCTGACCATCATCTTTTTTTAGTCCCTTATTGCTCGCAGCCAGGGGAAATCCTGGTTCCTCCACGAGCAGAAGGAGAACTGGGACCACCTCATTAAAGAGGCCTGGCTATGTGGGGATGTGGCTACCTAGCTTGTTGTCGCCCAACAGAGGGTGGCCAAGCTGACTCCCCTGGCTGAGGAGGCAGACAATCTCTGACTGCGGGAGGCCGAGGCCCGTCGGCATGTAGAGGAGACCGAGAAGGCGTTCGAGGCCCTATCGGCGAGGGTGCGGCAAGATGAGGAGGAGGCCGCTAGAGTCAGGAGGAAGAGGGACCAGCTACTCTAGACGGACACTGAGACCCACCAGCAGATCCTCGACCTCCTGGTCGAGGCCGAGAAGGAGCGGGACCTGAAGCTAGTTGCCAAGGAGAAGTTCGTAGCCCTGGAGCGGAGGGTGAGTCAAGATGCTGAGGCGGTCGCTCGGCTACACAAGGAGCGAGACGAGCTGCTCCAAACCATGGGGAGGCTCTGCTTGGAGCCTGGCATGGCCCGTTCGGAGCACGACCAGGCCATCCAAGAACGCGACGAGGCGCAGCAGAGGATCGGCTCCCTCCAGGCCGAGCTTGGAACCACGACAACCCAGAGGCTGGAAGTCGAGGGCGTCTCCGCTGAGCTGGCTACGGAGCTTGCCGAGGCGAGGAGGAACCTTTAGGCGGAGAGAGATGAGCTTGGTCTCCTGAGCGCTGCCCTCGGAGTGGTCTGCGGCGACCTAGAGGTGGTGTGGTCAGAGGGGACCAGCTTGCTTGCAGCCCGTGTCGTCGATATCACAACGCGGGTGCGCCAGCTCGAGAGAGCCGCTCTCCGTGTCGGGGTCACCCAAGCCTTTGCAATTCCTCATTAGCATTATGCGGATAGCATCGACTTGGAGACGATGAGCCTCGGTTTTGCACCTGGCTACAAGGCCTTTGAGCTGGACGAGATAGAGACGGCGGTGGCTCCTCTTGCATGGGACCTAGCGGACAGAGTTAAAGACTTAGTTCTCCCCCGGAGGGGCTAGTTAGTCAAATAGGTCAGATGAATTCGGATGAACATTATTGTAATCTGTGGACAAGTGCCGACCCTTATGTATCGTAAAAACAATTTTGCAACTTCGTTTTGTTTGATTGAACTTGTTTTATTCCCTTTTTGTATGTGAAAGAAAGAGCTCATGTATTTCGACCCTTCCATTTGTTAAGACCATAGGGCCCGAGGTGTAAGAGCAGAACTTTGATCATGCTAGTGAGCAAAGACACCGTAGCCGCCGAGGCGTAGGCTTTTTGTAGTCCGACCAGGGATGATCAATTATTCGTTTCCGCAAACCTTGCCACTAAACTTAACGTGAGGAAGAGGTATGACATGGCGGCTGTTTCAGAAAAGGTGTACTTATACCTTTATCAGCCCCCGAGTGAGATCTGACCCTTTGCCGTTGCTGGGGTCGGATGTCACTGAAAATCGAGGAGAGGATAGCGAAACTTAGTAGGAGAAAGCATCTCTTGTATTTGCCCGTACCCCCTCCCTAGGATCTTAGCTATCGTTCTATGACTGTGCGTTCAGTCTCCTCGCAAGTCCAACCTTCCTCGAGTCCCTGCGCGTAGCGGGGATTCGGTCGAGGGTTGGCTCATTTTTGTGACTGTCGCCCCGTCTGCAGTTTCCACAACCAAAGGGGTTGAGTTAACATCACTTGCCTCGATGGCTCTAGTGATGCGCTCGGTGAGCTCGCTAACAGGCATGTTCGAATGGAATCCGGTTCTGTCGCTTGTGATGGGGTCGACAAAGCCCTCGTGTGGCATTCCGTTGCTCCTTAACCTGCCTTCCAACAGATTCCCCCTCAATGGGGATTCTATAGGCTCGGCTAGAGGTTTGGATTGAATGAGAAGGTTGAGATGACCTTGTCCGCTTCTAGGCGGGATGGGCAAAGGCCGCTGGGGCTCATCTGCATTTCCCCTTGGCTTTTGTTCGACACGAGGCGGCCTCGGGCCCTTCGCGAGCCATCCTTTGAACCTTGGTCTCTCGATCTAGGATCGGGCGGCTCGAGCCCCCAAGCCCTATGGGGTTCGGTAGGGGTCTGCCATGTTTCATGCATCACCCCATCCTTAGTTTCCGCAATTGGAGGGGCTGAGCTAACGACACTTGCCTCGATAACTCGAGTGTCACGCTCAGTGAGCTCGCTAACGGGCATGTTTGAGTGGAATCTGGGTCTGTCATCCACTAACAGGGTCGGCAGAGCCCTCATGTGGCATTCCACTACTTCTTAACCCGCCTCCCGGCAGATGCCCGAGCCATTTGATAGGCTCAGGTGGCATGTTAGCCTCTCCTCGATGGAGATTCTATGGACTTGACTCGAGGTTAGAATCAAACGAGAATGGTCGAGATGTTCCTATCTGCTTTTGAGCGTGGTTGGGTAAGGCCGTTGGGGCTCATCTTGATTTTTCTCCCCTTTCTCTGTTTGACATGAGGCAGCCTCGAGCCCTTTGTGGGCCAGCCTTCGAACCTCGGTCGGTCGCCGCTCATGTCGAATGAGACGACTATCACTTCATGACGACGAAGCGTTGCCAGGATGCAAACAATTGCATATACAATGCTTGGATGTATGAGATAAATGTATGAATGATTGAATGAGCGAATGTATGAATGAAAATCGATGAATGAACGATCATATAAAGAAAAAGCGGGGGTCGGTAATGTTACATTGGTGTCACGAGTGACGGGTTTTGGGACCTCTTATCGGATATGTCCATGCGGGGTCTGGGTCCAACATTCATGACAGGGCCAGCGTATCCTACATGAGCGTCCCAGTCTTCCGTATCTATCTCTCGGTAGTGGCCCAAGCCATTCGATTGACTTGGGTGACCTGATAGCCTCTCCTCGATGGAGATTCCATAGGTAGGCGCCACCAAACCCTTACCGAGAATGTGGAGGTTAATGCTTGGAGTGCGGAGACAAAGACTTTGATCGTATTTGGTGAGCAAAATGCCATAGCATTTGGGGCGAGGGGTCCAGCAAAATGACCAGATTTATTCAAAGCTTGCACCCCACACACCGTGCCTCTAGTTGTTAAGCGTAAGGAGGGGTCGAGGCGAGAGAGAATGTCTAGCGAATAGACACTCCTCTGCTAGCCCAGAAGCGATGCCCGAACCCCCGCCGTTGCTGGGGTCGGGGGCTCGGTATCGAAATTAATACGTAAAGTAAGTAAGCAAGGGTGTTTGTCTCTCGGCGGTGGTTTTGAGCCGTTCGATCGACCTGGGCACCGGTTTTACCTTGATGGTAAGAGTGATGGGTTCGAAAAATCTCCGCCAGATATGAGCATGATCCTGTCTGTTCCTTACCCATTTCTCGTTAGTGGCCAAGTCGTCCGATCGACTCGTGTTACTTGTTGAGACAAGATTTTCCTGTGGAAATAGAGAATTAGAACATCCCACACAAGAATTTAGTCAGACGACAGTGGTAAGAAAGCGATGAAATTGTGCAAAATGGACAAGCTCTTAATCTTCATTAAAGCAAATAGCTTTTTAGCTCTTCTCCCCTTTTGTAAAAAAGGTTTTAGCGCGTTCGACTCTTTCCATAGTTAAGGTCATAAAAGCTCAGAGAGTGCGGGTGAGCCGATTCGATCACGCTTGGTGAGCAAAACCTTTGTAGCTTATTTGGGCGTAGGTTTCTTGCTTGATCCAGACCAGTTATACTCAGAGTTTGTTCACAAAAACCTAGCTCATAGGCATTAACGTAGGAAAAATGGGGCAAGCACAGAGAATGTTTGCAGGATAAATATACTCATATCAGCCCTCGAGTGAGGCCCAACCCCTTGTTGTTGCAGGGGTCAGATGTCACAAAGGATCGAGGTGTTTTGATAACAAAAACTAATAAGAGAAAGTGTGCATTTATTAAGGGTAAAAGCAACGTAGCTGCTCGAAGTTCCAGGCATTGGTTAAGATTTCAGCGTCGTTGGTCTTGAGCTTGTAGGCGCCTGGACAGAGCACCTCCGCAACTACGTATGGTCCCTCCCATAGCGGAAAGAGCTTGTGGCGGTCCTTGTTGCTCTATACAAGGCAGAGGACTAGGTCTCCGACGTTGAAGGCTCGACCATGCACTCGTCGGCTGTGGTACCATCGCAGCGCCTATTGGTACTTGGCTGAGCGGAGGAGGGCAACGTCGTGTGCTTCGTCCAGCTGGTCCATGGCGTCCTCGTGGGACACTTTGGCTCCTTATTCGTCATATGCCCTGATCCTTGGCGCTCCATAGTCATGGTCGGTTGGGAGGACAGCCTCGGAACCATAGACCATGAAGAAGCATGTGAAGCCGGTGGCTCGACTGGGGGTTGTCCTTAGGCTCTAGAGTACTGAAGGAAGCTCGGTGACCCAGCGTGCGCCAAGCTTGTTCAACCGGTTGAAGATCCTAGGCTTGAGTGCTCGACCTACCCGTTCATTCAGAGGTGCGCAACGGTGGCCCAATTGACCCGGAGTGGTATTCATTGTAGAACCGATGGAACTTCTTTTAGGTGAACTGCATGCCATTTTCTGTGATGATGGAGTTCGAAACTCCAAAGTGATAGATGATGTCGAGGAAGAATAGCACGGCTTGCTCGGACTTGATCGCGGAGAATGGCCGAGCTTCTATCCAGTTTGTAAACTTGTCTATGGTGACAAGCAAGTGGGTGTAGCCTCCGGGCGCCCTCTTGAAAGGTCTGACCAGATCGAGCCCCCAGACCACAAACAACCACGTGATAGGGATCATCTGGAGTGCTTGGGCCGATAGGTGAATCCGCCGAGCGTAGTACTGACACCCTTCGTAGGTGCGCGCAATCTGCTCGGCGTCGTCTACAGCGGTGGCCCAGTAGAAGCCCTATCGGAATGCATTTTTGACCAGGGTTCTAGGTGCAGCATGATGACCCCAGACCCCACCATGGATATCACTCAGCAAATGCTTCCCATATTCGATGGGGATGCAGCGCTGCAGGATCCTGGTGTCGCTTCGGTTGTAGAGTTAGCCCTCCACAAGAACAAAGGACTTGGCGTGACGTGCGAGCCATCGAGCCTCCGTCTTGTGCATTGGTAGCGTATCATGAAGGATGTAGTGAAGGTAGAGCATCCTCCAGTCGACCAGAGGGTTGGGTTCTATTGCTAGGTCCTCTTCAAGCTCCATGACTTCGGGCCCAAATGGAGCTGACGGTTGGTCAGCCCCGGGCCTGGATTGGATGGACCATCACCACCTTGCTCCAACCCCTCGTAGTGAACCAAGGGCTTGTGCTGGTCATGGGAGAAGATACCCATTGGCACCAGCTCTCGGCCAGATACTGCTTTCGCAAGCACGTCGGCCGCCTCGTTGAGGCGCCTCGGGATGTGATTGAGCTCGAGGCCATCAAACTTGTCCTCCAACCGACAGACTTCTTGGTAGTATGAGGCCATCTTGGCATCGTGGTAGCTTGACTCCTTCATGACTTGGTCGACTACCAGCTGGGAATCTCCTCGAACGTCGAGGCGTCGGATGCCCAACTCGATGGCAATGCGGAGGCCATTGATGAGTGCTTCATATTCGGTCACATTGTTGGAGGAGGGGAAATGGATACGGACCATGTACCTCATGCGTACCCTGAGGGGCAACCCGAAGACCAGCCCCATGCCGGTGCCCTTCTTCATCAGTGACCCGTCGAAGTACATCATCCAGTACTCTTGATTGACGACCGCTGGTGGCAATTGGACCTCGGTCTATTCCACGATGAAATCAGCCAACACCTAGGACTTGATGGCCATCCGAGAGGCATACGCAATGCCCTGACCCATTAGCTCAAGTGCCCATTTCGTGGTTCTTCTCGTGGCATCCTAGTTTTGGATGGCCTTACCTAGGGGGAAGGACGCCATGACTGTCACCGGATGTGACTCGAAGTAGTGGCGTAGCTTCCTCTTGGTGATGAGGACGGCGTACAGAAGCTTCTGGATTTGGGGGTGGCGGGTCTTTGAGTTGGATAGGACCTCGCTGATGAAATACATAGGGCGCTATACTTTGAGGGTGCGCCCATCTTCTTCTTGCTCCACTACTAGGGTGGCGGTGACCACTTGCGTGGTGGCCGCAACATAGAGCAGAAGGGGTTCTCCATTGGTACGAGGAACCAGGATTGGGGCCTTTGTCAAAAGCAGCTTGACCATGTCAAGTACCTCCTGGGCCTTGGATGTCCATTCGAAGTGGTCGACCTTCTTGAAGTCGATAAAGGGGAGACCTCGTTTCACGAGGCATGAGATGAAGCTGTGGCCGAGCGGTGAGGCACCACAGAATTTGTTGTACTCCCTTCATGTTCTGAATTGGGCCCATCCTTGCGATGGCTAAAATCTTCTCTGGGTTGGCTTTAATGCCACACTCGGAGATGATGAAACCAAGCAGCATGACCCTCGGGACCCCAAAATCGTATTTCTTGGGATTGAGTTTGATGCCGTTCGCTCGGAGTTTTGCAAAGGTCTGCTCAAGATTAGCTATGAGGTGGTCAGCCCATTTGGTCTTGACCATGATGTAAATCAACATATGCCTCAATGGTCCACCCGATGAGGTCCCCGAAACAGTTGAGCATACAACGCTGGTATGTAGCCCCAGCGTTCTTCCAACCGAATGGCACGGTAACGTAGCAAAACGATCCGAAGGGGGAGATGAAAGATGTCCCGAGCTGGTCGGACTCTTTCATCGCAATTTGATGGTATCCGAAGTACGCATCAAGGAAGCAGAGGGTTTCGCACCCCAAGGTAGAGTCAACTATTTGGTCTATGTGCGGCAAAGGAAATGGATCCTTTTGGCACACTTTGTTGAGACCTGTGTAGTCAACACACATCCTTCATTTACCACTCTTCTTTCGTACAAGAACATGATTGGCTAACCACTTTGGGTGGTACACTTTCTTGATGAATTTGGCCGCCAAAAGCTTTGCGATCTCTTCGCTGATGGTCCTACGTTTCCCCTCGTCAAAGCGACGTAGGCATTGTTTCATCAGCTTGGAGCCTGGGTGGATCTTCAAGGCATGCTCGGCGACATGCTCGGCGACTTCCCTTGGAACGCCTATCATGCCCGAGGGTTTCCACGTAAAGATGTCTCTGTTGGCACGGAGGAAGCCGACGAGCGCCCTTTCCTATTTAGAGGAAAGTGTGGCACCAATGCGCACCATTTTGCCCTTGGTGCTCCCGGGGTCTACAAGGACCTCCTTGGAGCCCTCCATTGGCTTGAAGGACCCGGTCGATCGCTTGGGGTCGGGTGCTTCTTCGACGACCTCCTTCCTGAGGGCCACGAGCTCTGCGGAGGCGACGATTGCTGCGGCGTGATCGCAACACTTGACTTCGCACTCGTAGGCACTCTAAAAGGAGGTGCCGATGGTGATGACCCCGTCTAGGCCCGGCATCTTTAGTTTAAGGTAGGTGTAGTTGGGGACGGCCATGAACTTCGTGTAGCATGGTCATCCTAGGATGGCGTGGTAGGTTCCGTGGAACCCAACCACTTCGAAGGTGAGGGTCTCTGTCCTATAGTTGGATGGACCCCCAAAGGTGATGGGTAGATCGACCTACCCAAGTGGCAAGGCCTGCTTTCCAGGCACGATGTCGTGGAAAGGTGCTCCGGTCGGCCGGACGCGCGCTCGGTCGATGCCCATGGCATCGAGCGTTTCGGCGTACATGATGTTGAGGCCGCTGCCCCCATCCATCAGTACCTTAATAAGCCTCTTCGTACCAATGATCGGGTCAACCACGAGCGGATATCTCCTTGGCTGCGGACTCTGACCATCAGAGGAAGGTAGGAGTGGCTAGTTCAGTCGTATAGACTTCACAGCATGCGACCTTCTGGCGGCGCTTGGAGTTGTAGGCCGCCGACCCTCCGAAGATCATGAGGCAGCCATCTGGCGTTGAAAAGCCATTGTCTTTCCCCTCAGCATCATCCATGGTCGGGTCAAGGTCCTTCCCGTGCTCCCCTTTGTTCGAACCTTTGGACAAGAACCGCCTCATGAGGCCATAATCCTTGTACAGATGCTTAACTGGAAAGTCATGGTTTGGGCATGGTCCCTTGAGCAGTTTCTCGAAGTGGTTCAGAGTGCCCTCCACGCGCTTCCGACCACCCCTGCAGTCTACGGCGGCCACGAGCGAGCCCTGGCACCATTGCTTTTTCTTTTTCTTGGCGGGACGATTGGAGGCGCCTTCGCCGACGTCCTCGTCCCACCCCGCCTTGCTTTTGAGGCAGTCGAAGATCGCTCCAACTGCTTCTTTGCCCGAGGCATGGCTAGTGGCGATGTCGAGGAGTTCCTTGGTGGTTCACGGGCCCTTGCGTTCCAGTTTGTAAACCAGGGACTCATAGGTGGTCCCGGATAGGAAAGCTCCTATAATGTCGTCGTCAGCGACGTTAGGTAGCTCGTTGTACTGCTAGGAGAAATGCCGGATGTACCCATGGAGGGTCTCACTAGCCTTGTATCGGTAGTTCTTGAGGTCCCATGGGTTCCCAGGGCGCTCGTATGTACCCTAGAAGTTCCCCACGAAGATCTCCTCCAGATCCGCCCAACTTCGGATTCTGTCGGACGGCAGGTGTTCCAACCATGTTCGTGCCGAATTGGCTAAGAACAGTGGAAGGTTGCGGATAATGAAATCATCATTATCTGCACCACCGGCTTGGCAGGCAAGCCAATAATCCTCGAGCCATAGTCCAGGGTTCGTCTCCCCAGAGTACTTCAGGATGTTGGTTGGTGGCCGATACCTTGGTGAGAAGGCAGCATTGAGGATGTGTCGGCCAAAGGCCTGAGGCCTCGGCATGCCAGGGCATGGGCTTTGGTCCTCGCCACTGTCATAGCGTCCACCACGACGAGGGTGATAGCCGCGGCCAGCTCCCTCTCCCGGGTCATCGTGGGTACGCCTACGAGTGTTGAGGGTGTCGCGTGCGTCATGGTTGTGGTTGAGACATTGATGCACCAGGACTGCGGTGCGCTGCCTGTCGCCCTGTGGCGCCTGGTGGACCAACATGTCCCTGCCTGGGCGCTCGAAGAGAGTGTGTTGGGTGGCGTCGAGCTCGCGTCACTGAGACAACGAGCTCTCGGCCTGCTGCGCCGCCACATGCTCGAGCTGCGTGCGAATCTTGCGGTGGGCCCAAAGATCCTTGGGCGTCATGGCCTCTAGAAGACCGTGGAGCAAGGCCGTTGCGGTGGCGATGTTCTGGCTTGCCCGAACGAAGCGAGAGAAGGTTTCATCATCCGCGATGATCCTTCGATTCACGTCGAGGGTCATGGCGTGTGAGCGCCCGCCATCTCCATGGCGCTCGATCTCCCGATCGAGCTCCGTGTGCTCCTGCTCAAGCTGGAGACGCTCTTCCTCGAGCTCTTGGTGTCGGGCTTTTAGCTGCTCCACCCACATGCGAGGCAGGGCTGCTGTCTCCCTCTCGGCCTCGTCATTGAGGTTGTTTGTTGGGGAAGCCTCCTCCCCGTGAATGCTTTCGACGTGTCCCTCAGGGGTACCCGTCATGAAGCATTCGCGAGAGGGGTGATGACTCCCCCGCTAGAGTCAGAGCCAGAGGGCGACTCTGGTTCCTTGGCGAGGAGGTCATGGAAAGATTCCGCGATATGTTCGATCACCCCCACGAATTCGTCATTCGTGGGAGGTGGAATCATACGTTGTGCCACAAGGTGGCTAACGGTCTCCGTGGCGTTGTGGAAACAGAATGGAAGCACTGTCGGGGTGCTCCGGATGAGGTGCTCTGGAGAGAGGGGTTCCCCTCTGATGAGCCACACCTGTCGTTGGCGTAAGAGAAGGTGAGGTGGCGCAGGTCCTCCCAGGATGGCTGGGGTCCTAGGGAGACGCCGAGCTGGCGCTCAAGCCCCTCGTAGTCGAGGAGCTGGTTGTTTCTGGGGCGCAGGCCCCCGGTGCATGCAGCTGCAGCTCCTCAACCACCTCGTCGACTGTATCGAGACCGATGGAGGGGAGAGGTTGGACGACGGCGTGAGCCAATGCAAACTCTCCTCCCACCGTGATGATGAAGTCTAGGTTCTCGAAGCGCACATGTGCGTTCGGGACCCAGCTGATGCCGTGACTAGTCATTCGTGGCCTGATGTTAATGTCGTGACGCGCAAAAGCCCCTACCTGGCGCACCAACTGTCGGTGTTTCGAGTAAACACCAACGAGTAAATTTATGTTATTGCGTGTCTAGCCCGGATGGTGTGCTAAAAAGACACAAGGTTTATACTGGATCAGGCAGAATGTCCCTACTTATAGTTCGTGGTTGCTGCTCATGTTATTAGCACTGAAAAGTTTATAGTAGGGGTTACAAACGGGCAAGAGAGGGACAGGTCCTAAGTTTCTGATGGAAAGGTCGAATAGGTACCGAGACCTTGGTTGCTGCTCAGCTATGTGTGAAGTGAAGCGTGAAGTGTTTTTTCAATCCCCTTAGTGGGGTGCCCTGCCTCCCCTTTTATAGGTCAAGGGAGAGCAGGGATTACAGATGGGAGAAAAACCAGAGGCGAAGGAGGTACTTCAAAGATGCTGGGTCTTCCTTTTCCTTTGTGCGGGCCCCATTGACATGGCAGGCGGTGCCAGGGATAGCTCCATGCTGGGTGCATTTCCGCCGATCCTGATAGGGCCGCGCTGGGCGTCTGTCCGCTGATGATGCCATGTTCTGGCATTGTCAGAAAGTTGTCACGTCCCATCCCGCCCTGGCGGGCGGCACGGCGGACCAGGGTGCTGATGCGCGGCCATATAGGGAGCAGACGACGTAGTGACCGCACGTCCGTTACTGTAGGTGATGTGAGTTTCCTCCTGGACCGTAGTGGTCGTCGTGAGCTTCCATCAGTATCCGTGCCCGAGGGCAAATGGCGGCGCCCACAACACTGTAAGACAAATGTTGACGCCTACAACACTGTTTGGGCTCTAACATGTCTGGAAGGTCTCAAAGCGCCATTCTTATCATATCTTGACGGTACTTTCCTGCAGGCGTGCAAGGCATGGTCCTCGGCATTACGGTTGACTTGAGTGCCCTGCCTTATCTGCGCGCGTAGTTAGGAAGGAGTCACGCCAGACGTCGGGCGAGGCGGAGCCCTCCTTCAGACGTCGGGCGAGGCGGAGCCAACCCTCGGGGGTCGGGCGAAGCGGAGCCAGTCCTCAGACGTCGGGCGAGGCGGAGCCATCCTTCAGACGTCAGGTGAGGCGGAGCCAACCCTCGGGGGTCGGGCGAAGCGGAGCCAGTTCTCAGACGTCAGGCGAGGCGGAGCCATCCTTCAGACGCGGGCGAGGCGGAGCCAGCTCTCAGACATCGGGCGAGGCGGAGCCATCCCTCGGAAGTCAGCCTGAGGCGTTCCCAACCCTCGAGGGTCGGACGATCGGACGAAACGGAGCTTGCGGCCTTGGTGGTTTGGATGAGGCGGGGCCTACTGGAAAATGTAATCGCGTTCTTGGTCGCTCTGATGAATTAGCGTTGATGGGTATCAACTCCCCCGACACATAGGGTCAGACAAATTAACACCGATGAGGGTTCGAAAGCAGTAGCTGCTTGCTGGTAAATGCTAATAGACATCTCTATAATGCATCCTAAAACTGGCAAATGTTTTTTTTTCAATCAAAAAGAAAGCAATACGCGGGTCCTCTGGAACCAATTTTCAGCTCAATGTGTAGAACCATTGTTTCAGCCTTGCAATATACACATACAGCTGATCGATAATAGTCATGCTTAACATGTACCTGACTCCGTTTACTACATGCCAATGACCCACAGTGACATCTTCTGGCAACAAGCTCACAACCCCCGTAGTCTGCGGGCTTCCAGTTCCTCCACCGAAATGTTGCGGCGCATTTGAGCGCCACGTCCTCAACCACGACATGAATCGGCTGAGCACACTCCTCCAGAGGTCCTCCGTCTCATCATCAGCTGCCGCACCAGCTCCATCGGCAGACCCCTTCCCCGGGATTCCCTTCGGTCCAGCTCCGTCGCCTCGCCCTCGAGGAATTCCGTTTTATCCTCCGGTGGCGCCGCCAGCTGAGGCGCCGGCCGTGACGATCACGGACAGCACCGGGAAGTCCCTCGACACGCTGGAGTTCGTGGTCACCGTCGGCTTCGGCACGCCGGCCCAGAATTACACGCTGAGCATCGTCACCGGCAGCGACGTGTCGTGGATCCAGTGCCTACCCTGCTCCGGGCACTGCTACAAGCAGCACGACCCTGTCTTCGACCCGACCAAGTTCACCACCTACTCCGCTGTCCCCTGCGGCCACCCGCAGTGCGCGGCCGCCGGCGGGAAGTGCAACAACGGCACTTGCGTCTACAAGGTCGAGTACGGCGATGGCTCGTCCACCGATGGGGTCCTGTCACCTCCACACGGGCACTCCCCGGGTTCGCGTTCGGATGCGGCCAGAGAAACCTCGGTGAGTTAGGCGGCGTTGATGGTCTGGTCGGCCTCGGCCGCGGCGCGCTGTCGCTGTCCTCGCAAGCCGCCGCGACGTTCGGCGCCACCTTCTCGTACTGCCTGCCGTCGTTCGACACAACGCATGGGTACCTAACCATCGGCTCCACTACTCCGGCCTCCAAGGACGTGCAGTACACGGCGATGATACAGAAGAAACATAACCCGTCCTTGTACTTCGTGGAGCTCGTCTCCAGCGATATCGGCGGCTTCACCTTGACGGTGCCACCAACGGTGTTCACAAAAGACGGCACGCTCCTCGACTCCGGCACCATCGTCACCTACCTCCCACCGGAGGCGTACATCGCGCTCCGCGACCGGTTCAAGTTCACCATGACGCAGTACAAGCCGGCGCCGGCGTACGACCCCTTCGACACGTGCTACGACTTCACGGGGCAGAGTGGACTCTTCCTACCGGGTGTGTCTTTCAAGTTCAGCGACGGCTCCGTGTTCGACGTCAGCGCCTTTGGGATCATGATATTCCCAGATGACACGGCGCCCAACACCGGCTGCCTCGCGTTCGTGCCGAGACCTTCGACGATGCCGTTCAACATCATCGGCAACACGCAGCAGCGGGACACCGAAGTGATCTACGACGTTGCCGCGGAGAAGATCGGATTTGCCCTGGGGAGTTGCTGATCTATAAAAATAAAAATATATACAGCTGTAGCAGTACGGGGGCCTTTTACTGTTGCACCGTTCCTAGGACGGTGGACGCCCATTCCGGTTGCCTATTTTACCAGTCGTCAATTCCTAGAACAGTGGACACCCATTCCTGTTGCCTATTTTACTAGTCGCTAATTACTATTGCCCATCTATAATAATATATACAGCTGTATGAGCACGGCGCCTTTTACTATTGCATCCCTAGAACAGTGGACGTCCATTCCTGTTGCCCATTTTACCAATCGTTAACAACTATTGCCCATTTTACTAATTTGTTGTTGCACCGGTTTGCTGTTGTACTGCAGACGTAATGTACCTGAACAGTCCTTATGCAATACTAATTATATGCTAAAATAAAAAGATCAAGAACGGCGACAAGAGAGGATGAATGTGAGCCTCAAATTTTCTTGCGAAAACTTAAGCTGCTGTCCCAAATTCAATCCAAAACTAAAACATGGTCAAAACAAGATCCACTCATGCTAACTGGTAGTAGGATGGATCAAACAACTCTCACAAAAACATAGCTGAGCAAAACAGAAAAAAAACAAGAGATGCACAGACGAAGCAGCAACTTCACAGGCTACACCGGTTGCCACACCAGACAGCACCGGTTCTCCTCGGCTGAAAACGATTGAGAGCAAAGATCCCTAGACACCGTGTCTGGTGTGCCACAACCGGTCACCTCGGTGCAAAGAGAGAGCAGAAGCCGGGCACGAGGGATTGCCCACGCGCCGCGTAACAAGCAACGGGCACCACCGGTGTTGTAAACGATGCACCCGAGCGGTGTACACTGGCTACGCCGGTATTGAACCAGAGAACGGCCAAGAACACGACCATGCACTGGTCATGTCCGGTGCCAAGACCGGTGCCCTCGACAGAGATCCAGTGCTCCCGGAAAATGCACAAACTGAATCAAAACCGATCGGTTCTCGGCCAAATCAAATCCAACTTCAACAAAATTTGAATCAGGTGGTCACAAGGAAGTTGGGAGGCTATCTCTAAGAGGATCATTGCCCAAGACTTAGCCAATCAACAGGAATTTCAGATCACATGCAAGAACGCAGTTTTTCTCCTAAAAACGAAATCCGTCCCCATCTATGAGCTCGTGTGGATTCAGATGAATTCACTTGGTGAACAAGATCAACACATATCCTAGCACATCTTAGATCAACTGGAATAGCCCCAAACCTTCCCAAACCAAAGATCAAAGCAAAACTGGGGAAGGAGGAAACCGGGAGACAAAGAACACCAAAACGAAAATCAAAGGAAAAAGACTTAGATCTTGAAATCTAGAGGACAAGATGAGGTAAGCGCCTCCATTCCCATGAAATTTCACTGAGTACAAGGTTCAAGAACACAGATGACAAGTTCTACTAAGAGGAATTCATCTGTGGATCTCAGCAGTCTAGGGGAACGGTAAGCTACAAGGAGAAAATGAAAATGACTTAGCCTAGAGAGATTGCAAGGTGTGGCACTATGTGATTGAGTTGCAAGCCGGTGGTGCTTGTTACTCTTGGAGGTTGCCATCTCCTAGATGGCTTGGTGGTGAGTTCTCCGTTGTGAAGCCCGCAAGAAGCTTGTGCGATGCCCCAGAGAAGTGCTGATGAGGACATCGACACCAACGATACATCCACGCCGACACAAGTACCAGTTTCTGGTCCGATTACTCGCGTCCGTGCTCGTCAACTTAATCATCAAGTAAGTTCGCTCTTGAGTTCCTGTCCATCATATTTAGACCATGGAGACGCGTGCACTCTTATTTTGGTTAGGAACTAGGGAGAGGATGGAAAGGGAAAAGGATTCGCGCATGCTGGATTCGGACTCCAGGACAGCTCCAACTTGTGATGGTCACCACGGTCTTATACGGACTCGGATTGGGGCGTTCAAGTACTTCATGGAATCCTTATGAAGTCTATCTTCACATGGATCTAGAATCAAGTCCATGTCTATTATGAGGTGTCCGGAATGACCGAATTAGTACAGAGATGTTTTCTGGCCAAAGGTGCTGCGTCGCCTTAGTTTGGCCCAATGGGCCGTGTATCAAGTCGGTCCATTAGGGACGCATACTAGGGTTGGAGCACGACCCCAACATCCTGGTGGTCATCCCTCCATCTTCATATACCCCTTAGTCGTCACCAATAATAGTTGGGTTTTGTTTAGATCAAGTTTATCTCTCGCTACTTGCTTATAAGCGTGTGTGCTGGATCAGCCACACGTCTTCTTGTCTCCAGAACCCCACCTTATTTGAGATTGAGTTTGAAAACCTTTATCTTCATCTAGTAAATTTAGTACTTGTTATACTTGTTCTTGCTAATTCTTCGATTGCTTGCAGGATGAGTGCTCTAGTGGCCGGGTGACGCGCTCCACAAGAACGCAGCAACCATTGGAGGTGGTGTATCGGTTGCTAAGGCGTGGCTTAGAAGGCTATAGTCAGGCTATGAACATCGTCTCCATCCACCAATTGAGTTATCCCACACCCTCTCATCAAAAGTTTAGGACTCAACCCTAGCGGGTTCATACCAGTTGGTAATCAGAGCAAGGTTTATCGGTGAGAGACTTCGAATCCTTCGCTATTTTTCATTTTTCCTATAGTCCAGAAAAGCCAAAAAAATAGTAGGTTAGTTTATCCACAATCCTATAAACCCTTTGAGCCTTTGCTTGCACTGCTTAGTTATGGCTTGTTGAGTTTTCGGTTTGCATCGGTTGTGTCGAGTTTCTGGTCTTAGTTTTAGTCATTTAGAGTTTTGAGTTCTTGTCACGTTCTAGTCACAGCCGTGTGCTACCATATAAACCTTCTGTTAGTTGAATCCAAATACATCCTTGTGTCCAAGTTTGAGTAGGAATTTGAGTTTGTTTTGAGACCGAATCCCACGTGGTGTTGAAGTTCGAGTTGGAATCGGTTTTGAGTCCGAATTGATAGCTGCCTTGTTGCTGTTTTGAGTCCAAATCTGAGTACATCTTTGTGCAGCAGTAGTTCATATCTATGCTCAACTTCTCCATGTCCAACATATCCATATTAGCTTAGCTTACTTCAGTGTCCTAATCTTGTTAAAGACCGAATTGGAATCGGTGTGAAGTCCGAATTGGTTGCTGCGCCGTGTTACCAAATCTTGTTGTTGTTTGCACTTGTGCTACATATATTGAAGTGTTCTAGAAAGGCAGCAGAAGTCCATACCTGTACTCGACTCCTCCACATTGTGCATACATATTAGCTCGGTTTTACTCCAGAGAGAGAGAGAGATATCTGTTTTTTTACCGGAATACCCCTATCCTTTCAGAAAAAGTTTGTGTGGTGTGTGTGACTCTTGTGAAGTCTTTTTATTTATATAATCAGTTTTGAGGATCCCCTAAAAACAAAAAAAAAAGAAAGAAAAAAGAAAAGAAAGAAAAAAAGGAAGAAAAGGGCTGTTCGTTGTGCTTCTCCATTGTTTCTGGTGGTGTGCTGTGACTTTCTTTGTGTCCAGGCTCACGCCTCTAGCACGGTCTAGGCTAGGACCAGCACAGTACCACCGTTGAACGATTATTCAGCTTGCTTTTGTGACAAACGTGGTGCTAGTACTTCCTTGCTTCAGCCCACCTACAGCTCCACATATTTCGACTACAGCTTGACAGGTGTTGTTGTTGCGGCAACGATACACTTCATTCCATGGTTGCAGACTTGTTGGTTGTCGTCCCCTCCTGTTGAGCAAGGTAAGAATTGGTAAGAGCTTGTGTAACGGGTTGAGAGTGAGGGTCTTGCTATAGCTACATACTAATAGCTATAGGGCTTTTATTTCTTCACCTATTTTCTTGTTGTCCTTGTCTTTTAAACCATGTCAGGATCAGAGGATTTTAACAAGATGCCACAATCTCCTCGCACCAAGGGCATCATTCAACATTTTACAAGGCAAGTGCAGCTGGATACAGAAGGACTTGATCAAGACTTACAGGTGACCAATGACAAGATTGGGCAATTGGAGGCCACCCAACTTGCCACCACCACCAAGCTTATAGGATTGGAGGCAACTGTTACCCGTATGGACAGAAGCCTTGCTGAAGCATTTTGATGACTTCCACACGAAAGACAAAGAGCAGCATAATGAAGACAACAAGGACGAAGATCGACTCGAAGATAATTATGATGATGATTATACTGCTGATACTGAACATGATGCTCATGACACTCGTGACCGACATTGCCTACGCCATAATCGTAGAGGTATGGGTGGTCACCACCGACGCAAGGTATCCAATAATAATGATGCTTTCAGTAAAATTAAATTTAAAAAACCTCCTTTTGATGGTAAGTATGATCCTGATGCATACATTTCTTGGAAAATTGTTGTTGACCAAAAGTTTGCATGTCATGAATTTCCTGAGAATACACGTGTTAGAGCTACTACTAGTGAGTTTACTGACTTTGCTACTATTTGATGGATAGAACATGGCAAGAAAAATCCTAATAACATACCACAAACTTGGAATGCTTTGAAACGAATCATGAGGGCCATATTTATTCCTTCTTACTATGCACATGATTTGTTAAATAAATTGCAACAACTGAGACAGGGTGCTAAAAGTGTAGAAGAATATTATCAAGAATTGCAAATGGGTATGTTGCGTTGTAATTTAGATGAGGATGAGGAACCTGCTATGGCAAGATTTTTGGGTGGGTTAAATAGTGAAATTCAGGACATCCTCGTGTATAAAGAATACACTAACGTAACCCGTTTGTTTCATCTTGCTTGTAAAGCTGAAAGGGAAGTGCAGGGGCGACATGCCAGTGCCAAGAATAATATTTCTGCAGGGAAGACTAATTCATGGTAGCCCCGCACGACTACTACTCTGACTACACGTACTCCTATGCCATCATCCAGCAACAAGCCTCGTGCTACTCCCACAAATTCAGTGGCGAAGACGATCCAGAAGCCTGCTGCAAGTGCTTCATCTATGGATCTATAGGTAGAACAAGAGACGTTTAGTGTCACCGGTGCAAGAGATATGGACATGTGATGCATGACTATCCAAGCAAGTGTGTTATGGTCATCAAAGATGATGGTGAGTATTCCTCTGCTAGTGATTTTGATGAAGATACACTTGCTTTGCTTGCTGCTGACCATGCACGTAGTTAGGAACAACCAGAAGAGCAGATTGGTGTAGAGGATGCAGATCATTATGAGAGCCTCATTGTGTAGCGTGTGCTTAGTGCATAAATGGAGAAGGCGGAGCAAAATCAGCGGCATACACTGTTCCAAACAAAGTGTGTTATTAAAGAGCATTCGTGTTGTTTGATAATTGATGGAGGTAACTGCAATAACTTGGCTAGCAGCAATATAGTAGAGAACCTTGCACTTACAACCAAACCGTACCCACATTCATATCACATTCGATGGCTCAACAATAGTGGTAAGGTTAAGGTGACAAGACTGGTATGAATTAATTTTGCTATTGGATCATATCATGATGTTGTTGAGTGTGATGTTGTACCTATGAAAGCTTGTCATATTCTTCTAGGTAGACCCTGGCAATTTGATACGGATTGTATGCATCATGGTAGATCAAATATGTATTCTCTCATACACTATGATAAGAAAATTGTTTTGCTTTCTATGTCTCCTGAAGCTATTGTGCGTGATGATGTTGCTAAAGCTAAGAAAACTAAAACTGAGATCGATAAAAATGTCAAATCTGTTAATAGTAAGAAAGATGAGATAAGATTGAAAGGACATTGCTTGCTTGCTACTAAATCTGATATTAATGAATTGGTTGCTTCCACTTCTGTTGCCTATGATTTGGTATGTAAGGATGCTTTGATTTCAGTTCACGATATATAGCATTCTTTGCCCCCTGCTGTTGCTAACATTTTGCAGGAGTATTCAGATGTTTTCCAAGTGAGATACCAAAGACTGCCACCAATACGAGGGATTGAGCACCAAATTGATCTTATTCCTAGTGCATCTTTGCCAAACCGTGCGCCATACAGGACAAATCCAGAAGAAACGAAGGAAATTCAGCGACAAGTGCAAGAACTACTCGACAAAGGTTATGTGCGTGAGTCCCTTAGTCCTTGTGTTGTTCCTATTATTTTAGTGCCTAAGAAAGATGGAACATGGCGTATGTATGTTGATTGTAGAGCTATTAATAATATCACAATTCGATATCGACAACCTATTCCACGTTTGGATGATATGCTTGATGAATTGAGTGGTGCTATTGTGTTTTCTAAAGTTGATTTTGCGTAGTGGGTACCACCAGATTCGTATGAAATTGGAAGATAAATGGAAAACTGCTTTCAAAACTAAATTTGGTTTATATGAGTGGTTAGTCATGCCTTTTGGGTTAACTAATGCACCTAGTACTTTCATGAGATTAATGAACGAGGTTCTCCGTTTTTTCATTGGAAAATTTGTTGTAGTCTACTTTGATGATATATTGATTTACAGCAAATCCATGGATGAACATCTTGATCACTTACGTGCTGTTTTTAATGCTTTACGAGATGCACGTTTATTTGGTAACCTTGAGAAGTGCACCTTTTGCACCGATCGAGTGTCTTTTTTTGGCTATGTTGTGACTCCACAGGAAATTGAGGTTGATCAAGCCAAGGTAGAAGCTATACATGGATGGCCTGTACCAAAGACTATCACACAAGTGCGGAGTTTTCTAGGACTTGCTGGTTTCTATCGCCGTTTTGTGAAGGACTTCAGCACCATTGCTGCACCTTTAAATGAGCTTACAAAGAAGATAGTGCCTTTTAGTTGGGGCAAAGTACAAGAGAACTCCTTCAACATGCTGAAAGATAAGTTGACACATGCACCTCTCTTCCAACTTCCTGATTTTAATAAGACTTTTGAGCTTGAATGTGATGCTAGTGGAATTGGACTGGGTACAAGAAGGCAAACCTGTTGCATATTTTAGTGAAAAATTGAGTGGGCCTATTCTGAATTATTCTACTTATGATAAGGAATTGTATGCTCTTGTTCGCACATTAGAAACATGGCAGCATTACTTGTGGCACAAAAAGTTTGTTATTCATTCTGATCATGAATCTTTGAAACATATTCATAGTCAAGGGAAATTGAACCGTAGACATGCTAAGTGAGTTGAATTTGTTGAATCTTTTCCTTATGTTATTAAGCATAAAAAAGGGAAAGAGAATATTATTGCTGATGCTTTGTCTAGAAGATATACCTTGCTGAATCAACTTGATTACAAAATCTTTGGATTAGAAACAATTAAAGACCAATGTGTTAATGATGCTGATTTTAAAGATATGTTGCTGCATTGTAAAGATGGGAAAGGTTGGAACAAATTCATCTTTAGTGATGGGTTTGTGTTTAGAGCTAACAAGCTATACATTTCAGCTAGCTCTGTTCGTTTGTTGTTGCTGTAGAAAGCGCATGGAGGTGGCTTGATGGGGCATTTGGAGCTAAGAAAATGGAGGACATACTTGCTGGTCATTTGTTTTTGCCAAAGATGAGAAGAGATGTGAAGAGGTTTGTTGCTCATTGCATGACATGTCAAAAGGCTAGATCACGGTTAAATCCACACGGTTTGTATTTGCCTCTACCTATTCCTAGTGCTCCTTGGGAAGATATTTCTATGAATTTTGTGTTGGGTTTGCCAAGGACTAGGAAGGGACATGATAGTGTGTTTGTGGTTGTTGATAGATTTTCTAAGATGACATATTTCATACCCTATCATAAAACAGATGATGCTACTAATATTGCTGATTTGTTCTTTCGAGAAATTATTCGTTTGCATGGTATGCCCAACATAATTGTTTCTGATCGTGATGCTAAATTTTTTAGTCATTTTTGGAAGACTTTATGGGAAAAAATGGGGACTAAACTTTTGTTTTCTACTACATATCATCCCCAAACCGATGGTCAAACTGAAGTTGTCAATAGAACTTTGTCTACTATGTTAAGGGCTATTTTAAAGAAGAACATTAAGATGTGGAAAGATTGTTTGCCTCATATTGAATTTGCTTATAATCGTTCACTGCATTCTACTACAAAGATGTGCCCATTTTAGATTGTATATGGTTTCTTGCCTCGTGCTTCTATTGATTTGATGCCTTTGCCATCTTCTGAAAAACTAAATTTTGATGCTACTAAGCGTGCTGAATTGATGTTAAAACTGCATGAAACAACTAAAGAAAACATAGAGCGTATGAATGCTAAATATAAATTTGCTGGTGATAAAGGTAGAAAAGAACTAATATTTGAACCTGGAGATTTAGTTTGGTTGCACTTGAGAAAGGATAGGTTTCCTGAATTGAGAAAGTCTAAATTAATGCCTAGGGCTGCTGGACCATTTAAAGTGTTAGAGAAAATTAATGATAGTGCATATAAGCTCGATCTGCCTACAGATTTTTGGGGTTAGTCCCATATTTAACATTGCAGATTTGAAGCCATATTTGGGAGAAAAAGAAGAGCTTGAGTCAAGGACGACTCAAATGCAAGAAGGGGAGAATGATGAGGACATGAACACCAACGATACATCCACGTCGACACAAGTACCAGTTTCTAGTCCTATTACTCGCGCCCGTGCTTGTCAACTTAATCATCTAGTAAGTTCACTCTTGAGTTCCTGTCCATCATATTTAGACTATGGAGATGCATGCACTCTTGTTTTGGTTAGGAACCAGGGAGAGGATCAAAAGGGAAAAAGATTCGCGCAGGCTGGATTCGGACTCCATGACAACTCCAACTTGTGATGGTCACCACAGTCGCATATGGACTGGGATTGGGGCGTTCAAGTACTTCGTGGAATCCTTACAAAGTCTATTTTCACATGGATCTAGAATTAAGTCCATATCTGTACTGAGGCGACCACAATGACCAAATTACTACCAAGAGATTTTCTGTCCAAAGGTGTTGCGTCGCCTTAGTTTGGACCATTGGACCTTGTATCAAGTCGGGTCCATTAGGGACGCGTCCTAGGGTTGGAGCATGACCCCAACACCCTAGTCCCTCCACCTTCATATACCCCTTAGCCGTCACCAAGAACAGTTGGGTTTTATTTAGATCAAATTTAGCTCTCGCTACTTGCTTGTAAGCGCGCGTGCTAGATCAGCAGCACATCTTCTTGTCTCTGGAACCCCACCTTATTTGAGATTGAGTTTGAAAACCTTCATCTTCATCTAGTAAATTTAGTACTTGTTATACTTCTTCTTACTAGTTCTTCGATTGATTGTAGGACGAGTGCTCTAGTGGCCGGGTAACGCGCTTCACAAGATCGCGGCAGCCATTGGAGGTGGTGTATCGATTGCTAAGGCGCAGCTTGGAAGGCTGTAGTCGGGCCGTGAACGTTGTCTCCATCCACCAATCGAGTTATCCCATGCCCTCTCATCAAAAGTTTGGGATTCAACACTAGCGGGTTCATACCAAGTGCTTTGTGAGGGTTGTTGTGCCCGCTCCATGGGAGACGCGAAGAACAACTCTAGTTGAGCGAGATATGAATAGCGTCAAGTGGTCCAGCCGTATCAAGTGCTAGAGCTTGTGGTAAGCACTCCACGTGGAAGAGTGTGACTTACGGGTCACCACTAGCAAGAGGACTAGTGGCAACCTTGAGCTTGTCTCAACGGGGATTAAGTGGTTGGCAAACCACTGAACTTCGGGATAAAAATCACTGTGTCATCTTCTTCCCATTGGTTTGCAATCTCTATACACAAGCTTGTATTTACTTATTCATATATTGTGCTTGTGTTGTTGCTCTTGTGTAGCTACTAGTTTGTTTTGTAGCTAAATAGTTGCTCTCTTACGTAACTAGTTGGCTTGTGTAGCCTTGCTAGTTACATTGCTTAGTTTGTGTAGCTAAGTAATTTGAGCTCTCTAGTTTGGTTTGTGTAGCCTTGCTATTGAGCATTGCTAGTGAGCTTAGGCTCTGTGTGCTTTGCATACTAGCATGTGTAGGTGCTCTCTGGTTGTTTGAGTATTAGTTGCATAGGTTTGTGTGACCTTACAAGCTAGATTCTTTAGGTGAGCTCTATCTAGCTCGGCACCTTAGTTGCTCATATTAGGGTCTTTGTAAGGTGCTTCAGAATATAGATAGAGGGGTGTAGTCTTACCTAAACCGATTGTTTTAATTTCGTATTTGTTTTGGTTAGCCGGTGCGATTAATTTTAAAAAGGACTATTCACCCTCTCTAACCCACTATCTCAACCCTATAAACGCTCCTGCTTCCTTCCAATGTTGCACGATGCCCATCTTCTCGGATACGATCGAGAAAATCATAGAAGTTCTCATGGATGACTTTTATGTCTATGGGAAGAATTTAGATGATTGCTTCAAAAATATAGATAAAGTCCTGCAAAGGTGTGAAGAAAAGCACTTAGTCTTAAACTAGGAGAAGTGCCACTTCATGGTTCGGGAAGAAATAGTGCTAGGACATAGAGTAGATAGCATGGGATAGAGGTGGATAGAGCAAGATCGATGTAATCTAGCAACTTCTACCGTTCACCAATGTCAAGGGAGTCCATAGCTTCTTGTGCCATGCAAGCTTTTATAGAATGTTTATAAAAGACTTATCTCAACTTGCTGGGCCTCTAACAAGTCTCTTAGCCAAAGATGTCCCCTTCGACTTCAATGATGAATGCTTGAGTTCTTCTCACATTCTTAAAAAAAGCTCTTGTTTCGGCTCCAATCATTCAAGCCCTTGAGTGGAACCTTCCTTTGAAATAATGTCAAAATAAGAAACATTCAAATAAGGATTTTTCATTTTGCAGGACCAAGGAAGGGTTCATTTGAGTAGTGTCAAAATAAGAAATTCTCTCCACTATGAGAAAATATTCGCAGAGCAAAAGATTAAAAAGGAAGCTTTGTTTATGGTCCATAATAGTAGTAAGCTGCTGTACACATATATAATTCCCAACTGCACATACGAGGTGACTTTATTAAAGTTCCCTTACTAGATTATGAGAACGTTTAGAAGCAAATTAATACAGCATGTCCTTATCAGAATATATTTAGTAGTGCCAGATTGTGTGCTTGCCCCAATAGGCTTGGAAGATGCTTACTATGAGGAACCCGGCCGTTTACAGAGCACGTAACAAGAAAATCAATAAGCATCATGAGCACCGAACCACATATACTGCTTCAGCATGCACCGGCTCGGAATCCGACGATACCACGGCCGGCATCGTAGAGCACCTCGAGCGTGCGCTGATTAACGTTGCCGATGGTGCCGAGGCCGACGTCTGGCCCTGACTCCCGGAAGGCGAGGCAGTCCTTCACCAGAATCCCATTGGGGACGTCGAGGTCGATGGTGGCACCGCCACTGAACGTGAGCGCGACCCTCGGCACGGTGACGTTGCTGTAACCGGTAAAGTTGTAGCAGCTGTGATAGTCCTCGCTTGCCACCATGGGGTACGCCGCCAAGGCCTTCCGTAGCGCTGCCTCCAGCGCGTTGTACGCAGTTTCCGGGAGCTCCGTGATGTCGGTGCCGCAGTCTATGACCATGCCACCACGGAACGCCGATTGCGGGATGTCCAGCGGCTTCCCACCCACGCTGATGCCTGTCATGTTCACCATGTAAAACGTTGGCCACCCCGGCAGGTGCCCCATCGGCGTGAACACAAAAGCCGATGTGTTGGCGCTCGGCGCGCCGAGGGATAGGAACCCCGCTTGGCTGTTCAGCGCCGGGAGGCAGTACGAGAAGGCGCCACCGTAGACCGAAGACGTCTGCACGGCTAGCGACTCCGGGGCGCCTCCAAGGCCCAAGAGGCCGTCGTATTTGTCATTAGGACCGCGCTGGTCGTGGCCACAGCCGAAACGGAAATCCTTGACGGTGACCCCCGGAGCCAGCGTTAGCGTCTCGTTGCTGTACACACCCCTCGTACGCGAGCCGTCTCCGTACCCGACGAAGTATCCGCACTCGGTGCCGCCGCTTGTGCAGCCGTTCTTGTAGCGTTTTCCAAGCTTCCGGCACGTGTCGGTGTCGCAGGCGATGGGAGCGTAGGTGGAAGACTTGCTGGGATCAAAGAGAGGATCCTTCTGCGGGTAGCACTTGGTGGAGTTGCATGGCGTGCACTGCACCCACGTGAAGGAGCTGCCGGTGTCCATGAGGAGGACCTGCGGCACGGATGGCGTGCCGAAGCCCAGCGTGACAACGTACTCCAGCGAGTCCACAAAACCACCTAGGTGGGTTGGGGCGGTCACGGCGGCATCGTCTGGTGTACTGGCCATGTCCATGGACGCTCGGCTCTTGATGTAGTTCGTGCGGGCGCGGCTACGGCGGAACGTCTCGGAGAAGGACGGCATCGGCACGTCAGAGTACCGTAACGGCGCGCACGGCCCGTACCGGTGCACTAGTGGCACTGACGCAGTAGCGCTGTTCCGCTCCAGGTTCACTGAAAGTCGTGATGCGTATATATGGTTACGTAATCTCAAATGTGGAGACGGCCAAACAAGTGACGACGACGAAATACTGAGGTCCCGTACCTCTGGATGCAGAGCATACTGCTTGTGGCTCATAAGACCTCCGTGGCACCACTACAAACCCATGCTCGTCGCCTGCATGAGCGATGTAGCAGCAGTAGCTGCACAAGACAACGACCAGAAGCAGAGGAGAAGCCATGGAAGAATATGCGTATTCTCTACAAAGGAATTATCATAGATGAATTATATAAGCACGCCTCAACTTGGATTCGCTGATATCCGCCGTGAAGCTGCGAAGACTGCTAAGATTTCCCATTGTCGTTTGTGTCGCTGCTTTGCCACGTACCGCATCTCTTTCGTTGTAATTGACATGCAGCTTTGAATCCTCAATCACCGCCATTAAGAATTTTGAGCGTAGGTGTCTTCACTGCCCGGTGAATAGCTTCCCTCTGAATTTTCTAAATCATAGACTTACGCATCATTAATCAATCATTGTGGAGCACAACCGGTATTGATGTTTGGACAATGATCGTGTGCTCTGACATAGTAAAACCTAAAATAATTTGACTTAAGATGATTATAGAAATTGGATTATTTTGGCATAGAGAGTACGTTTTGCTTATAGCTCCGGACCATCGATCATGCGCCAACCCTTGCATCCGCCGGCCCGGCCGGTCGAGCAAATTGAAGGAAACCAACCTTTGCATCGATTGCATCGTGGTGTTTTGGTCGCCGTCGGGGCGACGGGTAGATACAAAAATGTATCTTAGTTTCCTCAGCCAAAGCTGATGTGCTCGTTTTGCGAGGCATAGCGCGGCTATTTAGTGACCGGATCACGAGTCCACCCTCCATCAGCTCCACGGAGCCCTCGAAACCGGCTGTAGCATTAGCGATCGCTGCTGCACCTGCACGCAATGGCCTCGCAACGGTCGCTGGTGAGTGTGCTCGTGCTCTGCCTTCTCTGCGGCGCTTGTGCAGCGGCGAAGCGGCGATACCTCTCCGTCAGCATGGACCAACTGCTGAGGTCCAAGGCTCACCTCGACTGCCCTCCCTGGAAGAAGTCAGGTACGGACGAGCATCGAACCATCATGTACTAATAACGGCCTTGCGGCACAAAATTTGTTGTATGAACAACTTTAAAGCTTGCAGCACAGTTGCAGCATGTTAGTGCTACACATGCTACCCGTCAGGCCAAGCTACAAATTATGTAGTGTGGTTATTTCATTTCGAGGCGCAAATGGCTATTCTAGTCCGGTTATGGAGCTTCAACGGGAGCGAGGCCATCTACTGATTTTGCCCTAAAATATAAAAGGACTGTCGATTTATTTTTGAAAAATTGTTAGCATTTTATACTGTCAATTTATATTAGTATATACTGATTTCCTAGTGAGGCCATCTATCTTATAGCAAAGTAATGTTTAATTTACCCTCTTAAACATATCACTGAATATAAAAAGCATCCTCGCACTCAAATATCGGACAATTTACCACCTCAGCTTTCAAAATTGGATAAAAAATCCCCTGGCCATTTCAATGTGGTTTCGACGGTGGTTTGACTTAGACACGGTGGTGGGACACATATGTTGGGTGATCTCTCTTTCTTCTATATCAAAAAATCTTAACATTTTCATATTAAGTTGGATGAAACACAAACTTTATATGAAACTGTAGAACTCAATGAGATCTACAATATATTGTAGAAAACTTTTTTAGTTGATATTTTTTAGAGGCTTAGATATTCGTGTAAGCTATTAGATTTTGAAATATAAAATTTTAAATTCTTTTTTTTATTTTTTAAATGACCTCACACGTTGGCATGGTCTATACCAATTTATTTGTCTCCATACGGTCTGTAACTTTATGGTTGAGAACCCTTTTTTTGAGATCGTTTAGAGGCGTAAATATTTATTTTAAGTTATCTAGATATTAAATTCAAAATTATAAATTTTCCAAACGATCTCGTTTGGAGACACGCATTGTACCTTGTAGCGCTCGAAGACATCTAAAACTTTCTAGTTGATTTTTTATTTGAGATCATTTAGGAGCATATGACAAAACAATGATCGAAATCACTTGCCGCATCTACTTGCCGCATGTGAGATCTACATGATTTTTTAATATGGCATGACAAAAAAAACGAGGACATGTGAGATGTGTTTGCCGCATGTGTCAAAACAACAATCGAAATCACTTTGAGTGATTGCACGTGATATCTCCACATTTAAGAAGCTAAATACATGATAAGTGGCCATGCCTTGACCTTTCTCTCCATGTCAAACATGGTAAATTTTGGTTAGAATCTTGAGATACCACCAATAAGGTTGCTATGAAAACATTTACCGTGCAATCACTCAAAGAAGAAATAATCCATATTAAAACACTAAAAATGGCCTATTAAAAAACTCTAAAATGTTACAGTGGGTTGCTGATTTCATAAATATGCAAATAAATAAGATTAAACTCAATTTTATTTGTAAAATTATCATCAATTATGCATGTTTATGTAATATATGAATGTGATGTTGATTTCACAAACAGAAAATCTGGAATTTTGAACACAAAAAACATATGCATGAAATTTAGAAAATAGGTCCCTTGCCCCTATATACTTGTAATGATAATAAAAAAGGGGATTGAAGAGGAAAAAGATAGCTCCAACAAGTCTACTTTCCAGTTCTTTTTCCTAATTTTTTTCTTAATTTAGAAAACTCCTCTTGTAATCCTTCAACGAAAGGAGAGAACAATTCATCCCTTTCCCTTTCCCCCGGACGCCGAGCCACACCGGATGGGTAGCAGGCGAGGAGCAACCGGGCCATCCCCAAAGAAGTTGTCGTGGCAGAGCATATGGGCCACCCGTGCAAACGGGCAGACTGATCTACAACGAGAAGAGAAGCTAAGAGAAACGAGAGCACAGGGAAGAAAGGAAAGATATTTTTTACTAAGCGATATGTGGGTTCCATGCCTAAAGGAAGAAGAATCACAATTTGCAAGAGTACATCTCCTTTATTATATGTAGTTATGTTTTCTTAATCCTCTTTAGCCTGATATAGGGGATTAACATTTCTCAATCAAGTGGAGTTACTCGGAGGTCCCAATAAAATCTTGAACAAGCTCAATAAATAAACATTATTAGGCAATTTTTTAGACAATAGAAGGAACATGGGGGTTCATCATCTACGAGCACTACGGGAAACCAAGATTCCCCTATCGGGTTGTCTTGAACCGACAGGAAGATTATACATTGTTATGTTGGTTAGAAACTGACAAGGAAAATTGAAAACCGACAGAACAATTCTGGTTTCTAGTAGTGGACGAGTATCTTATTAAAAACATCACTTCAACACATACCGTCAGACAAATGAACAGTTTACTGATGGTTCGAATGCAGTAGCTGCTTACTGGTACATGGTAATAGACAACTCCATAATGCATACTAAAACTGGCAAATTGATTTTTTTTTTGTCAAAAAGAAAGCAATATTAATAAGCGGGTCCCCCGGAACCAATTTTCAGTTCAATGTGTAGAACCATTGTTTCAGGTTTGCAATATACAAACACAGCTGATCGATAATATTCATGCTTAACGTGTACCTGACTCCGTTTACTGCATGCCAATGACCCACAGTGACATCTTCTGGCAACAAGCTCACAATCCCAGCAGTCTGCGGGCTTCCAGTTCCTCCACCGAAATGTTGCGGCGCATTTGTGCGCCACGTCCTCAACCACGACATGAATCGGCTGAGCACACTCGTCCAGAGGTCCTCCGTCTCATCATCAGCTGCCGCACCAGCTCCATCGGCAGACCCCTTCCCCGGGATTCCCTTCGGTCCAGCTCCGTCGCCTCGCCCTCGAGGAATTCCGTTTTATCCTCCGGTGGCGCCGCCAGCTGAGGCGCCGGCCGTGACGATCCCGGACAGCACCGGGACGTCCCTCGACACGCTGGAGTTCGTGGTCACCGTCGGCTTCGGCACGCCGGCCCAGAATTACACGCTGAGCATCGACACCGGCAGCGACGTGTCGTGGATCCAGTGCCTACCCTGCTCCGGGCACTGCTACAAGCAGCACGACCCTGTCTTCGACCCGACCAAGTCCACCACCTACTCCGCTGTCCCCTGCGCCCACCCGCAGTGCGCGGCCGCCGGCGGGAAGTGCAGCAACGGCACTTGCGTCTACAAGGTCGAGTACGGCGATGGCTCGTCCACCGCTGGGGTCCTGTCCCACGAGACGCTGTCGCTCACCTCCACGCAGGCACTCCCCGGGTTCGCGTTCGGATGCGGCCAGACAAACGTCGGTGAGTTCGGCGGCGTTGATGGGCTGGTCGGCCTCGGCCGCGGCGCGCTGTCGCTGTCCTCGCAAGCCGCCTCGACGTTCGACGCCACCTTCTCGTACTGCCTGCCGTCGTACGACACCTCGCATGGGTACCTCACCATCGGCTCCACCACTCCGGCCTCCAACGACAAGGTGCAGTACACGGCGATGATACAGAAGAAAGATCACCCATCCTTGTACTTCGTGGAGCTTCATCGTGCCGGTGCCACCGACGGTGTTCACAAAAGACGGCACGCTCTTCGACTCCGGCACCATCCTCACCTACCTCCCACCGGAGGCGTACACTTCGCTCCGCGACCGGTTCAAGTTCACCATGACGCAGTACAAGCCGGCGCCGGCGTACGACCCCCTCGACACGTGCTACGACTTCACGGGCCACAATGCAATCTTCCTACCGGCTGTGTCTTTCAAGTTCAGCGACGGCTCCGTGTTCGACCTCAGCCCCGTCGCGATCTTGATATACCCTGATGACACGGCGCCCGCCACCGGCTGCTTCGCGTTCGTGCCGAGACCTTCGACGATGCCGTTCAACATCATCGGCAACACGCAGCAGCGGGGCACCGAGGTGATCTACGACGTTGGCGCGGAGAAGATCGGATTTGGCCAGTTCGCTTGCTGATTTTTAATATAACTCCTCGATGATAAGATATATAATATTCAGTGAAGACAAGGGTTGTGTCGTTGGAGTCATTTTGATATGCTCTTTCTTGTATGATTTACAGATAGCAATAAAATGAGCGCGCTGCAAGTTCTGAGTTTCCGCACAGTATTGCTTTGGTCAGGTTATAAAAATCTATAGTGAACTAGCAGGTAACCCTGCGTGTTGCGTGGGAAAAAATAAGCAAAAAACAAAAAAAAAACGAAAAAATGATCTGCCAGTAGGTAAGGGACAAAAAAATTGAAAAAAATGAAAAACATAGATACTATGGTACCCGCGAACAGTACAAATCTCTTTCAATGATACGAGTGGTTTTTATTACGGGAGATCCTAAGGAATATGGATGAAAATGGTACGGATATTTATCCGACCGTCCGTTCGACCGAACAAATATGAACACTTAAATGGATAATTATGTGGATATTCGGAATTTTTTCAGGACACGGATACTTAAATGGATAGTTTACACGGATATCAAATACAAATATGATATCGTCGGTATCCGGCGGATACGGATAATCCGAGTAAAAAAACGGATATATCCGTCCGGATACTATCCGTTTAAGTATGTGGAGTAGCGAAGGAAGTGCAGCGCATGGGCAGATGGGGAGGCCTTGCCTGGTAGTTCCATGTTGAGCCCAAACTTATTTCATCCACATTTATTTGTTAAAAATATATTTGTGTATTATAAACTCAAAGCATAAAGTACTACCGTACGTATATTTATGTACGTACAATAAACTAGTACAAAGCCTACCAACACATCACATCTCCGCCTCAGGCTTAATCTAGATGGATTATAGACTCATGGAGTGGTTTAATGGTTTGGGCACCTCTATGATATATAAACATTGCTTTTACTTAATATCCGAAAAGATATTTGTATTCGACGTTCTCCGAATCCGATTCATACCGTATTCGATACTCACTATTCGTATCTATAACCGAGATAATTCGTATTCGTATATGAATCCGATAGCTATCCGTGTTCGAATCCGAATCCGAGCAGAAATATGAAAACAAATATGGTATCAACGATATCCGTTCGTATCCGATCCGTTTTCATCCCTACTAAGGAATAATGGGGGAGAGCCCTATTTTGGGAGATGGTCCAAGAAAGGGAGGAAGTGGATTAATACCACACAAGGGGATATTAGCATGGACAAGATATGTTGTCAAAGTTTGTTACAAGTAGTATCTTTTTAGTATCATATGATTTTGCCTTTGCATTGTAACCTAGCAAGTATATCGCATTTTAATTTTTGTATCTATTATTTACTTTCTTTGGTCGTGTTGTCATCAGCCACCAAAATGAGAGATTGTAAGGAATGGAGCTTTGGCCCATTTAGTTTGGATTTTGGTGTTTGATGATTAAAATGACCATTTGAACTAATATTGTTTGCTAGTACTTTTGGATATAGTTCAAACGACGTAAATTGGACTTGGACTTAGGCAACGTGGTGATACGGATGTTCAACACCTCAAGAAAGACATTAGAAGACATGTAGAAGACCTACAAGAACAAGCAAGAGTCCAAGACACAAGAGAGAAGAAGCCTAGACGAAGACTTGCGAAGAAACAACGGCAGCTGCAACTGCAACACCGGACGTGTCCGGTGCAGGCAATTGGGGCACACCGGACGCCAAAGTGTGCACGAAGCACAGTCACAGGCGTTCACCAGACGTGTCCGGTGATGCACCGGACGGGTGCACCAAACTAGGTTTCTAGAGACGATGCAAGAGGGTTGGAGAAGGTCAAAATGCACCGGACGTGTCCGGTGGTGCACCAGACATCACACCGGATGCCCGAGTCTCCAACCGTCGACAATGGCTAGTGCCCAATGGCTAGCTAATGTGGACGCATCGGACATGTCCAGTGCTTGCACGGAAAGTTTGTGTTGCCTCCAACAGCTAGTTTCAAGTGAGGGGCTATATATACGTGACTAGTGTTTAGTAAGGTTTGCATACCACTTGATCATAAGGTGCTTACGCACACCGTGTTTATACTCGGAGTGGCTCTACATAATTGGACATCACTGTCGGCCTCATCACTGTCAGATTTTAAGAAACCGACAGTGATAGTCCATCACTGCCGGTTTTTAGCTAAAACCGACAGTAATAGGATAAACCGACACTGATATTCGGGTCGTCACTATCGGTTCATATCACTGTTGGTTTTAGCCTGGAACCGACAATGATATTGGGTCGCTACTGTCGGTTTTAGCCAAGAACCGACACTGATACTATCATTGTCGGTTCGTGGCTTGAACCGACAGTGATATGCTGCAAGAAAACTTTATAAGTTTCTCATATGATGTCCGATTAAGACGAATTTTATATCAAAGTTGTAGTACTCGACGAGATCTACAACTTTGTAGTTAAAATTTTTTAAGTTGAGATCATTTGGATGTCCAAATATTTTTATTTGAAATCATCTATCTAACGAAAATTACGTTCGATTTCTCAAATTAAAAATTTGAATTTTTCAAAGGACCTTGGATGGAGAAACGCCCAAAACAAAAGTTGTAGATATCGAAAAGTTATGCAACTTTTTAGTTTACAACTTTTTCATTTGAAATCATTTACTAAATCAAAATATTGTTTGAAATTAAATTTTAAAATTATTAAAGAACTCTGATTTATCTTTTTAATCTCTGGCTAAAACTTATAACTAGTCTTTCTCCCTCGTACTAACTTCAAATTTGATGATTTTTTTTCCTAAAAAATTCTAAAATGCTCTATCAATTTATTGTGTTTTTATAGCTATTATTTTATCCATCTTTTCATGTGATTGTGTTTTATCTATTTGAATTTTGAATTTCAAAAAATGGCAACTTCAAATGTCATTTTGGAACACTAAATGATTTCAGCTGAAAAAGTCATTAACATAGAAGTTGTAAAACTTATCAAGATCTACAACTTTTATTTCGGTCATTTCTTCATCCGATAAAGTGGCAGTGACATTGTTCACAAAATTTACGTATCTCTCTTATAGTTTTATAAACTATAAGAGCGATATTTTATATTTGTGAATAATGTTACTACCACTATGTCGGATGAATAAATAATCAAATAACCAAAATAAAAGTTGTAGATCTCGGAAAGTTACGAAACTCTGTAGTTGACAACTTTTTGATTTGAAATCTTCTTGTCAAGGAAAACTACGTTTGAATTTCTAAAATTTGAAATTCAAATTTTATAAACGACCTCGGATGGAGAAACTACCAAAATAAAAGTTGTAGATCCCAAAAAGTTATGAAACTTTGTAGTTGACAACTTTTTTATTTGAAATCATCTTGTCAAAAAAACTACGTTTGAATTTCTAAAAATTTGAAATTTGAATTTTTTAAATGACTTCGGATGGACAAATAGCAAAAATGAAAGTTGTAGATCTAAAAAAGTTATGAACCTTTGTAGTTGATAACTTTTGATTTGAAATCATCTTGTCATGAAAAACTACGTTTGAATTTCTTAAATTTGAAATTCAAATTTTGTAAACGACCTCGGATGGAGAAACTACCAAAATGAAAGTTCGAGATCTCGAAAAGTTATAAAACTTTGTAGTTGTAACTTTTTCATTTGAATTCGCTTAGGGTCCCAAATACTCAATTCAAAATCAGATAAACATAAAATGGCTAGGACGAAAATCTCATTCGGACACGAACAACTTGCAGGTGGAGTGGTTAGGGGCTGAAGACACGAAGCAGGAGGTGAGGGGTTCGAGCGCCGGTGGCCGCGAAGCGTGTGATTTTCGCGTGAAAAATCATGTGACTTGTGACTTGCGATGCCCTGCCGTGTGGCTGTCCAATGGGGCCTCTCCCAAAATTAAAAAAAAATCCTTATTTTTTTCCTTGCTTTTTAGATTTCCTAAAAACCACATAAGTGTCGGTTCATATAAACCGATAGTGATGACAACCCCACATCACTGCCAGTTCAAAATCCGGCAGTGAAGAGGGATTTTGAACCAGCAGTGATGTCGAAAACTGGGGTAGTGACACCGGACGCCAAAGTGTGCACCAAGCACAGTCACATGCGTTCACCAGATGTGTCCGGTGATGCACTGGACGGGTGCACCAAACTGGGTTTCTAGATACGATGCAAGAGGGTTGGAGAAGGTCAAAATGCACTGGACGTGTCCGGTGGCGCACCAAACATCACACCGGATGCCTGAGTCTCCAATCGTCGGCAATGGCTAGTGCCCAATGGCTAGCTAACATGGACGCATCGGACATGTCCAGTGCCTGCACGGAAAGTTTGTGTAGCCTCCAACGGCTAGTTTCAAGTGAGGGGCTATATATACGACTAGTGTTTGGTGAGGTTTGCATACCACTTGATCATAAGGTACTTGCTCACACCGTGTTTATACTCGGAGCAGCTTGTAGTGTCTTGTGAGACCACACCAACCGCGTTTAAAGTGTGGTCGGCCGCCACCGTGTACCGAAAGGAACGAGACCCGCGGCGGTTTGGCCGAAAACTCAATAGTGAAGACAGCGGAGAGCGGTCCAGGTGAGGCATTCTGGAGACTCACTTGCGCGTGGGGAAGGCCCGATGCTGTCCACATAGTTACTCGATCGGGAGCTTGGCCCTTGTGAGGGCTTCCTTGAGAGGGGCTCCAACGTGGACTAGGGGGCAAGCTTCAGTGCTTCTCGATACCTCATTAAAAGTACCAGCGTCGTCGAACTGGAGTTTGCATCTCTATCACCATTTACCTTCCGCATTTACTTTGTGTACCGAGGTTATGAGCTTTACCTTGTTAGCTTAGTTGATAGGCTAGTGAATAGGATTGGAACATAGGTTGCATAACTCTTTTGCGGTAGAGATAGCAACACACCAAGCAAATTCTTAGTTGCACATCTAGATAATTTATTATTGGATAGGTTTTGCGTAGCTTGAAATTAGAGGCCGTAGTTTATAATTAGAGTTTTATTAAGTTGCGTAGATCACCGCCCCTCTTAGCTGCTCCGCTCCAGGTTCACTGAAAGTCGTGATGCGTATATATGGCTACGTAATCTCAAATGTGGAGACTGCCAAACAAGTGACGACGACGAAATACTGAGGTCCCGTACCTCTGGATGCAGAGCATACTGCTTGTGGCTCATAAGACCTGCGTGGCACCACTACAAACACATGCTCGTCGCCTGCATGAGCGATGTAGCAGCAGTAGCTGCACAAGACAAGGACCAGAAGCAGAGGAGAAGCCATGGAAGAATATGTGTATTCTGTACAAAGGAAAGGATTAGGACCATCTAACAACTTATCATAGATGAATTATATAAGCACGCCTCAACTTGGATTCGCAGATATCCGCCGTGAAGCTGCGAAGACCGCTAAGATTTCCCATTGTCGTTTGTGTTGCTGCTTTGCCACGTACCGCATCTCTTTCGTTGTAATTGACATGCAACTTTGAATCCTCAATCACCGCCATTAAGAATTTTGAGCATAGGTGTCTTCACTGCCGGGTGAATAGCTTCCCTCGAATTTTCTAAATCGTAGACTTACGCATGGTTAATCAATCATTGTCGAGCACAACCGGTATTGATGTTTGGACAATGATCGTGTGCTCTGACATATTAAAACCTAAAATAATTTGACTTAAGATGATTATAGAAATTGGTTTATTTTGGCATAGATAGTACGTTTTGCTTATAGCTCCGGTCCATCGATCATGCGCCAACCCTTGCATCCGCCGGCCCGGCCGGTCGAGAAAATTAAAGGAACATCGATTGCATCGTGGTGTTTTGGTCGCCGTCGGGGCGACGGGTAGATACAAAAATGTATCTTAGTTTCCTCAGCCAAAGCTGATGTGCTCGTTTTGCGAGGCATAGCGCGGCTATTTAGTGACCGGATCACGAGTCCACCCTCCATCAGCTCCACGGAGCCCTCGAAACCGGCTGTAGCATTAGCGATCGCTGCTGCACCTGCACGCAATGGCCTCGCAACGGTCGCTGGTGAGTGTGCTCGTGCTCTGCCTTCTCTGCGGCGCTTGTGCAGCGGCGAAGCGGAGATACCTGTCCGTCAGCATGGACCAACTGCTGAGGTCCAAGGCTCACCTCGACTGCCCTCCCTGGAAGAAGTCAGGTACGGACGAGCATCGAACCATCATGTACTAATAACGGCCTTGCGCCACAAAATTTGTTGTATGAACAACTCTAAAGCTTGCAGCACAGTTGCAGCATGTTAGTGCTACACATGCTACCCGTCAGGCCAAGCTAGAAGTTATGTAGTGTGGTTATTTCATTTCGAGGGGCAAACGGCTATTCTAGTCCGGTTATGGAGCTTCAACGGGAGCGAGGCCATCTACCGATTTTGCCCTAAAATATAAAAGGACTGTCGATTTATTTTTGGAATTTTGTTAGCATTTTATACTGTCAATTTAGTATTAGAATATACTGATTTCCTAGTGAGGCCATCTATCTTATAGCAAAGTAATGTTTAATCTACCCTCTTAAACTTATCACTGAATATAAAAAGCATCCTCGCACTAAAATATCGGACAATTTACCACCTCAGCTTTCAAAATCGGATAAAAAATCCCCTGACCATTTCAATGTGGTTTCGAGGGTGGTTTGACTTAGACACGGTGGTGGGACACATATGTTGGGTGGTCTCTCTTTCTTCTATATCTAAAAATCTTAACATTTTCATATTAAGTTGGATGAAACACAAACTTTATATGAACTGTAGAACTCAATGAGATCTACAATATTGTAGAAAACTTTTTTAGATGATATTTTTTAGAGGCTTAGATATTCGTGTAAGCTATTAGATTTTGAAATACAAAATTTTAAATTCTTTTTTTTGAATTTTTAAATGACCTCACATGTTAGCATGGTCTATACCAACTTATTGGTCTCCATACGATCTGTAACTTTATGGTTGAGAACCCTTTTTTTGAGATCGTTTAGATGCGTAAATATTTATTTTAAGTTATCTAGATATTAAATTCAAAATTATGAATTTTCCAAACAATCTCGTTTGGAGACAAGCATTGTACCTTGTACCGCTCGAAGACATCTAAAACTTTCTAGTTGATTTTTTATTTTAGATCATTTTGGAGCATATGACAAAACAACGATCGAAATCACTTGCCGCATCTACTTGCCGCATGTGAGATCTACATGATTTTTTAATATGGCATGACAAAAAAAAACGAGGACATGTGAGATGTGTTTGCCGCATGTGTCAAAACAACAATCGAAATCACTCTGAACCATTTTAGGGGGTAATTTATCCTATTTTGAAAGTTAATAGGCTTTAGAATGTTTTTAACACATCCGTGTTAGAATTCAGTCGCTTGAGAACTTAGGCAATGAGTTCATGCTTTGTCAGCTGAGCTGACGTAAGCAACAAGAGAAGCCTGACCGATGGCCAGCAACGTGGCCTGATCATTTGCAAAAAAAAAAGGAGGCGTTTGTATAATAGCAATTCCCTTTTGTTAATTCAACGACAAGTTTAAGGGGCAAATCGACTTTACACATTGAATTATGTATACTGCAAGAAATCTTGTGATACATAATTACATATTGAATATAGATTTTATGACAAATTATCGGAATAAGTATCCTGACGCTTTTATTTGAAAATATCTGGATGCTACAAATTATCCGAGTAAATAACCAGACGTGATATCTCCACATTTATGAAGCTAAATACATGATAAGTGGCCATGCCTTGACCTTTCTCTCCATGTCAAATATGGTAAATTTTGGTTAGAATCTTGAGATACCACTAATAAGGTTGCTATGAAAACAGTTACCGTGCAATCACTCAAAGAAGAAATAATCCATATTAAAACACTAAAAATGGCCTATTAAAAACTCTAAAATGTTACAGTGGTTGCTGATGTCATAAATATGCAAATAAATAAGATTAAACTCAATTTTATTTGTAAAATTATCATAAATTATCCATGTTTATGTAATATATGAATGTGATGTTGATTTCACAAACAGAAAATCTGGAATTTTGAATATGAAAAACATATGCATGAAATTTAGAAAATAGATCTCTTGTCCCTATATACTTGTAATGATAATAAAAAAGGGGATTGAAGATTAAAAAGTTAGCTCCAACAAGTCTACTTTCCAGTTCTTTTTTCCTAATTTTTTTCTTAATTTAGAAAACTCCTCTTGTAATCCTTCAACGAAAGGAGAGAACAATTCATCCCTTTCCCTTTCCCCCCGGACGCCGAGCCACACCGGATGGGTAGCAAAGAGGAGCAACCGGCCATCCCCAAAGAAGTTGTCATGGCAGAGCATATGGGCCACCCGTGCAAATGGGCATACGGATCTACAACGAGAAGAGAAGCTAAGAGAAACGAGAGCACAGGGAAGAAAGGAAAGATATTTTTACTAAGCGATATGTGGGTTCCATGCCTAAAGGAAGAAGAATCACAATTTGCAAGAGTACATCTCCTTTATTATATGTAGTTATGTTTTCTTAATCCTCTTTAGCCTGATATAGGGGATTAACATTTCTCAATCAAGTGGAGTTACTCGGAGGTCCCAATAAAATCTTGAACAAGCTCAATAAGTAAACATTATTAGGCAATTTTTAGACAATAGAAGGAACATGGGGTTCATCATCTACGAGCACTACGGGAAACCAAGATTCCCCTATCGGGTTGTCTTGAACCGACAGGAAGATTATACATTGTTATGTTGGTTAGAAACTGACAAGGAAAATTGAAAACCGACAGAACAATTCTGGTTTCCAGTAGTGGACGAGTATCTTATTAAAAACATCACTTCAACACATACCGTCAGACAAATGAACAGTTTACTGATGGTTCGAATGCAGTACCTGCTTACTGGTACATGGTAATAGACAACTCCATAATGCATACTAAAACTGGCAAATTGATTTTTTTTTTTGTCAAAAAGAAAGCAATATTAATAAGCGGGTCCTCCAGAACCAATTTTCAGTTCAATGTGTAGAACCATTGTTTCAGGTTTGCAATATACAAACACAGCTGATCGATAATATTCATGCTTAACGTGTACCTGACTCCGTTTACTGCATGCCAATGACCCACAGTGACATCTTCTGGCAACAAGCTCACAATCCCAGCAGTCTGCGGGCTTCCAGTTCCTCCACCGAAATGTTGCGGCGCATTTGTGCGCCACGTCCTCAACCACGACATGAATCGGCTGAGCACACTCGTCCAGAGGTCCTCCGTCTCATCATCAGCTGCCGCACCAGCTCCATCGGCAGACCCCTTCCCCGGGATTCCCTTCGGTCCAGCTCCGTCGCCTCGCCCTCGAGGAATTCCGTTTTATCCTCCGGTGGCGCCGCCAGCTGAGGCGCCCGCCGTGACGATCCCGGACAGCACCGGGACGTCCCTCGACACGCTGGAGTTCGTGGTCACCGTCGGCTTCGGCACGCCGGCCCAGAATTACACGCTGAGCATCGACACCGGCAGCGACGTGTCGTGGATCCAGTGCCTACCCTGCTCCGGGCACTGCTACAAGCAGCACGACCCTGTCTTCGACCCGACCAAGTCCACCACCTACTCCGCTGTCCCCTGCGCCCACCCGCAGTGCGCGGCCGCCGGCGGGAAGTGCAGCAACGGCACTTGCGTCTACAAGGTCGAGTACGGCGATGGCTCGTCCACCGCTGGGGTCCTGTCCCACGAGACGCTGTCGCTCACCTCCACGCAGGCACTCCCCGGGTTCGCGTTCGGATGCGGCCAGACAAACCTCGGTGAGTTCGGCGGCGTTGATGGGCTGGTCGGCCTCGGCCGCGGCGCGCTGTCGCTGTCCTCGCAAGCCGCCGCGACGTTCGACGCCACCTTCTCGTACTGCCTGCCGTCGTACGACACCTCGCATGGGTACCTCACCATCGGCTCCACCACTCCGGCCTCCAACGACAAGGTGCAGTACACGGCGATGATACAGAAGAAAGATTACCCGTCCTTGTACTTCGTGGAGCTCGTCTCCATCGACATCGGCGGCTTCATCTTGCCGGTGCCACCGACGGTGTTCACAAAAGACGGCACGCTCTTCGACTCCGGCACCATCCTCACCTACCTCCCACTGGAGGCGTACACTTCGCTCCGCGACCGGTTCAAGTTCACCATGACGCAGTACAAGCCGGCGCCGGCGTACGACTCCCTCGACACGTGCTACGACTTCACGGGCCACAATGCAATCTTCCTACCGGCTGTGTCTTTCAAGTTCAGCGACGGCTCCGTGTTCGACCTCAGCCCCGTCGCGATCTTGATATACCCTGATGACACGGCGCCCGCCACCGGCTGCTTCGCGTTCGTGCCGAGACCTTCGACGATGCCGTTCAACATCATCGGCAACACGCAGCAGCGGGGCACCGAGGTGATCTACGACGTTGGCGCGGAGAAGATCGGATTTGGCCAGTTCGCTTGCTGATTTTTAATATAACTCCTCGATGATAAATATATAATATTCAGTGAAGACAAGGGTTGTGTCGTTGGAGTCATTTTGATATGCTCTTTCTTGTCTTGTATGATTTACAGATAGGAATAAAATGAGCGAGCTGCAAGTTCTGAGTTTCCGCACAGTATTGCTTTGGTCTGGCTATAAAAATCTATCTAGCAGGTAACCCAGCGTGTTGCGTGGGAAAAAATAAGCAAAAAACGAAAAAAAACGAAAAAAAATTATCTGCCAGTAGGTAAGGGACAAAAATACAGAAAAAAGGAAAAAAATAGATACTAGGTACCTGTGAGCAGTTCAAATCTCTTTTAATGATAGGAGTGGTTTTGATTACGGGGGATAGTAAAGAATAAAGGGGGAGAACCCTATTTTCGGAGATGGTCCAAGAAAAGGAGGAAGTGGATTAATACCACACAAGGGGACATTAGCATGGACAAGATATGTTCTCAAAGTTTGTTTCAAATAGTATCTTTTAGCATCATATGATTTTGCCTTTGCATTGTAACCTAGCAAGTATATCGCATTTTAATTTTTGTATCTATTATTTGTTTTCTTTGGTCGTATTGTCATCAGTCACCAAAATGAGAGATTGTAAGGAATGGAGCTTTGGGCCATTTAGTTTGGATTTTGGTGTTTGATGATCAAAATGACCATTTAGACTAATATTGTTTGCTAGTGCTTTTGGATATAGTTCAAGCGACGCAAAGTGGACTTGGACTTAGGCAACATGGTGATATGGATGTTCAACACCTCAAGCAAGACATTAGAAGACATGTAGAAGACCTACAAGAACAAGCAAGAGTCCAAGACACAAGAGGGAAGAAGCCTGGACGAAGACTCGCGAAGAAACAACGGCAGCTACAACTGCAGCGCCGGACGTGTCCGGTGCAGGCAATTGGGGCACACCGGACGCCAAAGTGTGCACGAAGCACAGTCACATGCGTTCACCAGACATGTCCGGTGATCCACCGGACGGGTGCACCAAACGGGTATCTAGAGACGATGCAAGAGGGTTGGAGAAGGTCAAAATGCACTGGACGTGTTCGGTGGCGCACCAGACATCACACCGGATGCCCGAGTCTCCAACCGTCGGCAACGGCTAGTGCCCAATGGCTAGCTAATGTGGACGCATCGGACATGTCCAGTGCCTGCACGGAAAGTTTGTGTAGCCTCCAACGGCTAGTTTCAAGTGAGGGGCTATATATACATGACTAGTGTTTAGTGAGATTTGCATACCACTTGATCATAAGGTGCTTGCGCACACCGTGTTTATACTCGGAGCGGCCTGTAGTGTCTTGTGAGACCACACCAACTGCGTTTAAAGTGTCGTCGGCCGCCACCGTGTACCGAAGGGAATGAGGCCCATGGCGGTTTGGCCGAAAACTCGATAGTGAAGACGGCGGGGAGCGGTCCAGGTGAGGCATTCCGGAGACTCACTTGCGCATGGGGAAGGCCCGGTGTTGTCCACAGAGTTACTCGATCGGGAGCTTGGCCCTTGTGAGGGCTTCCTTGAGAGGGCCTCCAACGAGGACTATGGGGCTAGTTTGCATGCTTCTCGATACCTCATTAAAAGTACCAGTGGCGGTTCGAAAAGTGATCAATAAGTAAATATTTGTAGTTTTGCCGTGCGTTGTGATCAGATGTGGCCTAGTACTCAATGACACATGGTTTATACTGATTCAGGCAACGTGCCCTACATCTAGTCTCAGTCGGTCAATGACTTTATTCCTGAGCCTAGGTGCTCGAAGTTTGCTGTGGGGTTACAAACGAGTGGGAATAAGAAGGGGGTATTAGAGGCCCGGTCAGACTCTTTACCAAAGGGCCAAGAGTGACGGGAGCTCCTACGTGCGCTAAGTAGTAGAACGTATGCTCTATGTTGCTTTAGACTTCTAGAGCCGTGGAGCTATTGGAGTGCTCAGAATGTCTAAAGCCTAGCAGAGAGAAAGAGAGTTGGAATCAACTGTCCTCCTTTTAGGAGAGAGCGCATCCCCTTTTATAGGTGAAGGGGGCGACCTTACAAGTTTAGAGAGAGAGAGTGTGTGTGTTTCCTAGTCTTGTTGCCCACGCCGTCGGGTACAAGACAGTTTGTCGGTGCCCACAATACTATTGACACCTAGATGCATGTGGTAGGCTCCATCGTGTTCTTTTGGTATGGCAAATGTCCGCGCCTACCATACTGTAGGACAAATGTCGGCGCCCACAACACTATTCGTGTTCTGACATGTTTGAAAGGTTGCAAAACACCCTTCTGGCATGGCCCTGTCCTGCAGGTGTGTTGGGTACGGTCCTCGGTATTGCGGTTGACTTGAGCGCCTGATCTTATCTGCTCCGCCTAATTCTTAGGTCCTTACCGAGCGGGCGTCCCCGATCGATCGTTCCCAGTCGGGTCCAATCACGCCGGTCGGAGAAGAGCCATAAGCAAATGTTCGGTGTATTCCCGGATTCCCGGTTGGAAAAGTGGGTCGGAGTCGGAAGCGAGCGTCGTCCCCTCTTTGGCCAGGCCTTCTGGTCGGAGACTGGATCGCTCTTCTGTCCTGTAGTTAGGTATCTGGGCCGGCCCAGGAGTCACTCATTGTTGTAATGCTATCTGCTGGGCCAAGTTTTTGCTGGGAAGCGGGTCCATCGAGGACCTTGGGTTTATGAACCCGACAGGAGCCCCCAAGTCCTTATAGGACTATCGTGAAGGGGCTGTTTATACTCGTTGTATGAGAGCAACAGATGGGTGTAAGACCGTGAGTCGCCATTGGGCGCGACGGAGCACTGACCCATGCATCGGGCGTGGCTGAGGGGTTGGGCGCGACGGAGCATGGACGCAGGCATTGGATCGACGAGCTAGCATGCTGATCAGCGGTCGTACAAGGTGTAGGCAGCACAATGATCATGCGTCCATCACTGTGGGTCAAATCCAGTCTCCTAGAACATCATGTCGCGAAGATGGGTCGTGCTGAGAATCGACTGTTCCCTGTACGATGTCAGAAGTTTGACCTGGGGTTGTACTTTCTAGCCCGTAGTGGTTGGCGGCAGCGCGGGCTTCCATTAGGGACCGTGTCTGAGGGATCGGCCGAAGCAGAGCTAGCCCTCGAGGGTCCGACGAGGCGGAACCCAGCAAGGGGTGTGGCCTTGGTGGTCCTAGAAATCACCTGAGGGATTTTTTGACTTGCCAGCAGGTGCGCGCGAGCGCACCCGGTGGGTGTAGCCCCCGGGCGATTCAGGTAGAATCACTTGGGGGATATTTCGACTTGCCAACGTTCTGAGCCATCGTTTCCGGGGGCGCCAACCCAAACATCGAGCGTGGCCGAGGGTCAGGCATGATGGAGCGCAGACCCAAGTGCCGAGTGTGGCCAAGGGGTTGGTCTAGTTTCATGCGTTACCCCATCTATGGTTTTCACAACCGAAGGGGCTGAGCTAACGTCGTTTGCTTCGATGGCTCGAGTGACGTGCTCGGTGAGCTCTCTAACGGGTATGTCCAAGTGGAATCCGGGTCCGTCGTTCATAACGGGGTCGGCATAGCCCTCATGTGGCATTCCACTGCTCCTTAACCCACCTCCTAGCAGATGCCTGAGTCGCTCTGGAGACCGACTCAGGTGGCCCGCTGGCCTCCCCTCTGTGGAGATTCTGTGGGCATGGCTCGAGGTTAGGATTGGACGAGAAGGTCAAGATGACCCTGTCTGCTTCTGAGCAGATCGGGCGAGGGCCACTCGAGCTCATCTATGTTTTCTCCCCTAGCTCTGTTTGACATGAGGTGGTCTCGAGCCCTTCACAGGCTGGCCTTTGAACCCCGGTCGGTTGTCGCTCATGCCGAATGAGGCGACTACCGCTTCGTGACGCAACACAAAGCGTTGTGATGCATCAATTGCATATACAATGCTTTGGATGTATGGGATGAATGAATGATTGCAAGGATGAATGTGTGAATACATGTATGAGGAAGGATGAATGAATGATTATGCATTAGGAAATAAAAATAAAGTATGAAGGTTTGGTAAAGATACCTAGATGACTCGAGTGGCAGGTTTGAGGAGCTTTTATCGGATATGTCCAAATGGGATCCATGTCTGTCATTCGTGACGAAGTTGGCATAGCCCGCGTGGGGCATCCCACTGCTCCTTACTGTCTCTCGGTAGTCGCCTGAGCCGTCCGATCGACTCAGGTAGCCCGTTTGTCTTTCCTCGATAGAGATCCTATTGGTGGGCCCTTCCAAACCCTGCCTGGGAAGGCGGAGGGTCGTTTGCATGCAGTTGTGCCTTGTTTCCTACGCCTAGGTTGTGGTAGTGGTGGGCCCAACCTAGGCCACTTCCTGTTTTAATCGGGAGACATTTCGTTGGGCAGAGTGCGTCCCATCAGTCAAGACATGTCCCACCGCATGCCTATCCGCATTAAATAGGGGAAGGGATAGGGTTTTTGTCCCATTCCTTTGCCTTTCTCTACCTACCGCCTTTCCTCCTTCTTCCTTCTCGCCAAGGCTGTTCGTGCGTCGTGGCAGTTTCTAGGAGAGAGAGAGAGGGTAAAGCGAGGGAGAGGAGAACTCACAGATTCGTTCGTGAATCTAGAGCGCGATATCGAACTAGAGGCGATTCAACATAGACGAGTAGGTGCTGGCCACCTTCACCGAGAAGGGGCTGCTCCCACCGAAGAAGGTGGCGCATTGGAGGGCTCCTGCGCCAGGGGAAGCTATTCCACGACCACGGGCCGATGAGGTTGTCTCTTTCCTCACCTTCCATGAGCATAGGCTTGGATATCCCGCGCACTGGTTCTTGAGCGGGCTCCTCAATGAGTGGGGTCTGGAGCTGTAGCACCTCAATCTGACTAGGGTGCTACACATTGTTGGTTTTGTCACCATCTACGAGGCCTTCCTCAGGATGGAGCCGCACGTGGTCCTCTTCCGACGGATTTTTACCAGGCGAGCCTTGTCGGAGGGGAAGCCACCTAGAACCGTGCCGGTTGGGGGCTTCACCTTGCAGAAGATGCCGAGGCCATTGGGCTCCTACCCTGTGTACTCCCCCTGCGACTCCAATCGGGGGTGGCATGGCGAGTGGTTCTACATTAGGAACCTAGCGGAGGTGCCATTCCTGCCGTTCACCGGAAGAAGGCCGAAGAGGCGGGAGAGCTGGTCGTGGGGTCCCTCTAGTCAGCAAAACAAGCTGGAGGTCATCGAGGCAGAGCTTCAGAAGCTAGTGTAGCACGGCCTCGATGGGCTACGAGTGTTCCACACCTTCTTCTGCTGTCGAGTCACCCCATTGGCGGAGAGGAGGCGGCCGATGTGGGCGTACTTCGGCCCAACGGATCCCAACCGCGTGTTGCCGGAGGAGTTGCTGATGGACGAAGTCTGGAGTTGACTCGACCGTGTGCTACAACTGAGGGACAAAGAGTCCCTTGAAGGAAAGCCCAGATCTCTTCATGCCACGAAGCTATCCAATCTGGTATGCTCCTCTCTTCTTATTCTGTCTCCTTTTCCCTCTTGCTCTCCTGTATTTTGACTTCAAGTTGTCCGTTTCGTAGGTACTCGTGGGTTGTAAATCCTGGCCGCATCTTCCGAGGGGGCCAGAGGGTGCAGCTCGACAAGCTGCTCTAAAGGAGGCAGCGGTTGCCAAAAAGAAGAAGAGAGCTGAGAAGGCCCAGAGAAGGTTCGAGAAGGAGAAGGAGATCGGCCATAGGTCCAGGCGGGTGAAAATAGGAGCGATGTGGAGGCGGGCTCGAGTCAAAGGAGCCCATGGAGATGGGTAGCGATGCGAGCACCTCCGAGGATGAAGGAGACAGGAGCATCGTTGTGACCTCGGTGGAGCATCGTGAGCCTGCGGCCGCGTCCATCGATGGTGAGTGGGATACAGAGAGGCGCGGCGATGTTCTAGAGTCAAGGAAGTGTATCATGAGCTCGGACACCTCCATCGAGAGAGAGGCGAAGCGGGCGTGGTCGCCGCACCCTTCGGAGGCATCGTTGGCTTCGCACCCTGCTACTCCGAGCGTGGCGGGGCACGCCGGCCGGTCGGAGGAGCGTGCTCATACCCCCACATCTTTGGGGTCAGCACATGCGTGCGACCCACAATGGGGAGACGCCCCGTCAGTCATTTTGGTGGATGCGCCATGAGCCAACAGTCGTGTCCATTCATGGGCCGATCGGGAACCGGCCGGGTCAGTCATCCCTTGGTCAATATGAGGGGGCATCGATCATGGCCCATGAGCAATCCTTGTCCGGTGGGCTCGTTGCCAGTGGGTCAGGGCTTTAGGGCCCTGCCGCTTTCGTCTAGGTATGCATCTATGTTCCTTTTCGATCTCACAGTTGAGTTCTTTGAGCACGACTGACCTGTACTTATTTGACAGCGGCCAGGGACTGATGAGACTGGGCATTGCCCCGCCTCCCATGTGGGTGGAGTGGAGACCCAGCCTGCAGCGTAGTCGCAATGAGCAGCGGGGAAAGCCAATTGGTGGCTGGCGCGACCTTCCCTTCTAGGGGTTGCGTCCTCCCGGCCGGTCACGAGTATGGCGGCAGTGGCAACGGCAGTGATGGCGGCAATCCCCGTGGCAATGGTGGAGGTTGTGTTGGAGGTGACCCTAGCGATCCCTCCCCCAACAGCCACGATGGAAGAGAAGAGGGAAACTAGGCTTCCTGCCTCGCCCGGCAGAGGAACGCATGGTTTGCCCTCCTGGTCGGAGCTGGAGGGGTCACCAGGAGATGTGGCCAGGCCAGAGGCAGAACATCCACCGGCGGGCCATGGAGTCAAGATAGTGGAGATCCCTTGCTCCGATGAGGTAGGCACTAGGGTGGACCCGCCAGCCATCCCGCCATCGCAGGAGTTGGCGATGGTCCGATCGTCGCACGATATTGTGATAGCTAGATCTTCTAGTGGGTTGGGGGTGACCCACGAGCTGGTGTGGCCCTGTCCATGCGACCCGAGGAAGGCTCGGTTCATCCTTCATGACAAGGAGGAGGTGGGGCTCTGGCACTTGTTTGAAGAGAGAGGACTGTCGATGGAGTACGATCTCGCCTAGACCAAGGCGAGGCTCAAGGAGGCCTTGGAGTGGGTTGAGCTCGTCCATCAGGCGGTTTTAGTCGACCTGCCACTCATCACAAAGGTAAGCTTTCTATGTTTTTTGCATTTGTCCTTGGCTCCTTGGTCTTTCACTAGTTGTTTTAGCATGTTTGCTTCTCGCTTTACAGGATTTAGAGGCGACGTCGATCCACAAGTCCCATTTCCTTCGGGTGGAACACGGTCGGATGGAGCAAGAAGCCGCAAAGTCATGGTGGGTCGATGAGCTTGAGCACCAGCTAGAATCCACTCGCCACGAGTCCCAAGATTGGGCGACCGAGGCAACGGGAGCGCGGGCAGCGGAACTGCTCGTGGCGGAACAGGCGACTACTGCCGAGCGGGGACTTGATGCAGCGAAGGTGCACCTAGCGGAGATTGAGGTGATGCTCCAGAAGTCCTTGGAGGCTCTAGAGATGGAGCAGAAGGCCCAGTCGGAGGTTGAATAGGAAGTGGTCATGCTTCGGGGGTAGGTGCTTGGGGCAGAGGAGTCGAACGCTCGACTGCTCGAGAAGGTGACCCAGCAAGAGGAGGGACTCTCCATCGCTTGGGGCGGAGGAGTTGAACACTCGACTACTCAAGAAGGTGACCTAGCAAGAGGAGGGACTCTCCATCCTCGAAAGCACCCACCTTGGTATGTATCTATTTCGCCTTTGGTTGATGCCTTAGTTTTTCCTTTCCTTCGTTTCTGAACTTATCGTCCTTTTTCCAGAACTGGGTGGAAAAATTGATTCTCTGGAGCGAGAGATGGAGACAGCCAAGATGGCCATCGGTCGGAGCGCGTAGGTGCTAGCCAAGTATCTCGAAGAGCGACATGCTCTTGAGGGGGAGCTCGACCAGATTCACAACGTCGCCCAGGTGGTCGTTTCTGAGGTGTTCGGGTCGGCACCGAGCACCAGTACATCCGCCGTCCAACTAGCGGAGGTCTCGAACGAAGTTCGGGCGCTCATCTCCGATGAGATGTTCTATGGGATGTCGGGGGTGTTGGCCTTAGTGGCGACGCACCACCCGGACCTGGACTTCGCCGCCATCTACAGAGGGTACGCCGATGGCTAGAGCGTTGATGCAATCCATGCGCTTGGGGAGAGCTTGGTGCCATATGCACAGATGGTTGCTGAGCATGTCTCTGCGTAGTGGGTGATGGAGGCTCGCCATTCGACCATGGCTGAAGGCATGCACTAGGAAGATGTCATCTAGCCTGTGGACGGAGTGGAGACTGGGTCAGAAACGAGCGTTGTCCTGCCTCCGACTGAGCCGAACATCGTCCCGCCAAAAAGCAAGCAGCCCTTATCCTCGTCGACCGTGCCATAAGCCGATGCCGTCAGGCGGCCACAATAGAATTTAGAGTAGAAGCAGTCAATATATGTAAAAGATAAGTTCATGGGGGAGCCCCCATGTGAATAGTTTTTTGTATTCATGAATACTTTAATTTTGTTTTGTGATGGAATCACTCGTAAGGGGAAGCTTGTCCCATCCGTTCCTTGTTTTTACCCTAGCATAGCTTTGTTTTTTATCCTTTCTTTTTCGCACCTTCCCTGTTTGACCCATAGGCTACAACCTTAAGAACGCGAGCGTGGCCCGCAAGGCTCAGCTGCTCGTAACCATAGGTCGTGGTGGGGTGTGATCGATCGGGAGTTTAAAACATAAGTTACGTAGGGTAATTAAAAGAACGGACTACCCTTTCGTTTGGCTAAAAAGTATTACTATATGATATGAAAAAAGAGGGGTGGTATCGCACCCTCATGGAGCCCCTGAGTGACCCAGGCCGAGAGTGCTCAGGCTGGGGTGCTTGTAGGAGCAAATGTTGAATGAAGAAAAAAAATGGTAAGACCAAGTTTTAGGGGAAGAAATGACGTACTGTTCGATGTTCCATGTGTTGGTGAGAACATTGCCGTTGTCGTCCTTCAGTCAGTAGGTGCCTGGTCGGATCACCTAGGTCACCATATAGGGTCCTTCCCATGGTGGAGAGAGTTTATGTTTCTCCTTAGTTGATTGGGTTTTTCAGAGCACGAGGTCTCCAACCTCGAGGATTCTCCCTCTGATTTTTCTTCCATGGTACCTGTGGAGAGTTTGCTGGTAGCGAGCAGAGCGGATGACGGTCATCTCATGAGCCTCCTCGAGTAGGTCAACCGCGTCTTGCTGAGCCTCCATGGCTCGGTCTCAGTCAAAGTCCTTCACTCTTGGGGCGCCGTGGTCAAGGTCGGAGGGCAACACTGCTTTAGCTCTGTAGGCCAGAAATAAAGGTGTGAACCCTGTGGATCGGTTTGGGATCATTCTTAGCTCCAGAGGATCGTTGGGACCTCTACAACCCATCGCCCGGCATACTTGTTGAGTCAGTCGAAGATGCGTGGATTAAGTCCTTGGAGGACCATGCCATTGGCCCGCTTGACCTGACCGTTAGTACGTGGATGTCCGACCGAGGCCTAGTCGATCCTGATGTCGTATCCATCAAAGAAGTCTAGGAACTTCTTCTTGGTGAAGTTAGTTCCATGGTCAGTGATGATACAGTTAGGAACACAGAAATGGTAGATGATGTCAAGGAAGAACTTGACCGCCTCTTCTGAGCGAATGTTGGCGATGGGCTTCGCCTCTATCCATTTGGTGAATTTGTCCACCGCTACGAGTAGGTGAGTGAAGCCACCTGGGCCCTTTTTGAGGGGTCCGACCATGTTGAGGCCCCAGACCACGAATGGCTAGGTGATAGGGATGGTTTGAAGCTCCTGCGTCGGCAAATGAGTTTGCCGAGCGTAGAACTGGCATCCCTCACACCTATGGACGACCTCCTCTGCATCTTGCAGCGCAGTGGGCCAATAAAAACCTTGACGAAAGGCTTTTTTGACCAGTGACCTAGGGGTCATGTGAAGTCCGCAGATTCTGGCATGGACCTCGAGGAGGAGCACTGAGCTCGATGGCAATGCGCAGTCCGTTGATGAGGGCCTCGTATTCCATGGTGTTGTTTGAGGCCGAAAAGTGGAGACGGATTGCATAGCGGAGCCTGCTCCCATCCGGGAGATCAAAACCACTCTAGCCCCTAAGCTGGGTGCCATCACCGACCCATCGAAGTACATCGTCTAGTACTCGTGCTTGACATCAGGGGTTGGGAGATGGACCTCCGTCCATTCGGCGACAAAGTCCGTGAGAGCCTGAGATTTAATAGTGGTGTGGGGGATATACCAGATGTCATGGCCCATTAGCTCCAGTGCCTACTTGGAGATTTGTGCCGTGGCGTCATGGTTGTAGACGATGTCTCCTAGTGGGAATGAAGTGACGACCATGACTTCGTGGTCGGTGAAGTAGTGCAGGAGCTTTTGGGTCGCCATCAGTACAACATATAGAAGTTTCCACACCTAGGGGTACCAAACCTTGGCATTGGTGAGTACCTCCCCGATGAAGTATATAGGTTGTTGGACCTTCAGGTGGTGTCCTGGCTCCTCCATTTCGATGACTAGGGCGGCCCTCACGACGTGGTTGCTTGCCGCTATATAGAGGAGGAGGGGTTCTCCCTGTTTAGGACCGACCAGAATTGGGGCCGACGTCAGTGATGTTTTGAGGCCTTCGAGTGCCTGTTGTGCCTCCTCAGTCCAGATGAACGTGTCTGTCTTTTTGAGAAGCTTGTAGAGAGGCATCCCCTGCTCGCCTAGCCAGGAGATGAACTGGCTCAGGGCGGCCAAATAGCCGGTGAGCCTTTGTACGCCCTTGACGTTGCGTATAGGGCCCATGTTGGAGATGGCTGTGATTTTTTCGGGGTTGACCTCGATACCGCATTCGGACATGATGTATTCAAGCAGCTTCGCCTTTGGAACCCCGAAAACACATTTTTTGGGATTCAATTTGATGTTGAACCTTCGGAGGTTCACGAACGTTGCGGCCAAGTTCGTGATTAGGTCGCAAGCTTGAGCCGTTTTGACCACTATGTCATCAACATAGACGACGATTGTTGGTTTTGGCCACTCGACTTGGTTAGGCTGGTCGAGTGGGTCAATTTGGTTGGCAAAGCATTGCTGCATGCACCATTGATAGGTGGCGTCAGCGTTCTTCAGACCGAAAGGCATGGTTACATAGCAGTACGAACCATATGGGGTGATGAATGAAGTTGCGAGCTGGTCGGACTCTTTTATCGCGATCTGGTGGTAGCCTGATTAGGCATCCAGAAAGGAGCGGATTTCGCATCCTGAGGTGGAGTCGACTATCTGGTCTATGCGTGGTAAAGGAAAATGGTCCTTTGGACACGTCTTGTTGAGGCTAGTATAATCAACGCACATTCTCCATTTCCCGATCTTCTTTTTAACAAGAACAGGATTGATAAGCTAGTCGGAGTGGTATACCTCCTTGATGAACCCAGCTGCTAGGAGTTTGGTGATCTCCTCGCCTATGGCCCTGCGCCTCTCATCCTCAAAGCGACGCAGTCCTTGCTTGGCGGGCTTTGAGCCCGGGACGACTTGTAATGCGTGCTCGGCGACCTCCCGCGGTATGCCCAACATGTTAGAAGATTTCCATGCGAAGACATCGCGATTGGCGCATAGAAAGTAGGTGAGCTCGCATTCCTATTTGGCCGGGAGTTTGGCCCCGATCCGCACCGTCTTGGTTGGGTCGGTGGGGTCAATCCCCACCACCTTAGTTTCCTCGGTTGGGCAGAAGGAAGTCAAGGAGGTTGGCTTGTTGCAGTCTTAGACTGCCAGAGTCGATGAATTCCCGAGCTGAGGGAGCTCGGCTGAGTTGATGACAGCAGTGGTGAGCTTGTAATGCTCGCGGTTGCACATGTAGGCATGCGAAAAGGTGCTACCCACAGTGATGACGCCGTTCGGTCCCGGCATCTTCAACTTGAGGTAGGTGTAGTTGGGGATCGCCATGAACTTAGCGTAGCATGGCCGCCCCAAGATGGCGTGGTAGGATCCTGGGAAGTCCACCACCTCGAAGGTGAGGACCTCCGAGCAGAAGTTGGCTCGGTCGACAAACGTGCGGGCAGATCGATCTGCCTGAGCGTGTATGCCCATGTCCCTAGGATCACGCCATGGAAGGGAGAGCTCACTGGGTGAGCTCCGACCTAGGGATGCGCATGGCGTTGAGGGTGTCGACATAGAGAATGTTGAGGCCTCTGCCTTCACCCATCAGCACCTTAGTCAGGCGCTTCTTGCGGACAATGGGGTTGATGACGAGCGAGTAGCGACCCGATCTGGCGACGTGGGAAGGATGGTCCCTCCTATCAAAAGTGATCGGAGATTCTGACCAGCTAAGGAAGGAGGGGACGGCCATTTCGGTGACGCATGCCTCTCTATAGCGCACTTTGTGCTGGCGCTTGGAGTAGATGGCGTCGGATCCCCCGAAGATCATGAGGCATTCCTCAGGATCGGGAAAGCTGTCCCCATCCTTGCCCGCCATGCCTCCTTTCTTGGCCGCTGCTTCCTTGTCCTTTCCTTCTTTCAGTCCGCCAGCCTATCATAGAAAGGGCTTGAGAAGTTCATAGTCCTTGTAGAGGTGCTTAACGGGGTAGGCGTGGTTGGTGCATGCGCTCTCCATGAGCTTGTCGAAGTGGTCGGGCTAGCCCTGCCAGGGCTGCTTACCCGTACGATCAGCCGTGGTGACCAAAGCGGAGTTGGCCGATCGGCGCCGATCCTGCTTCTTCTTTTTGCCCCTTTGCGTGGAGGGGCCCTCATCTTGATCCTCGCGCTTGGCCTTGCCCTTGTCATGGCCTCCACTAAAGACCACTCCGACCGCCTCCTCGTCGGAGGCATGGTTTGTGGCGATGTCGAGCAGGTCGTGGGTGGTATGGGGCTTCAGATAGCCGAGCTTGTGGATCAAGGACTCATAGGTTGTCTCAGAGAGGAACGCGCTGATGATGTCTGCATCAACGACATCAGAAAGAGAGTTGCATCATTTTGAGAATCTACAGATGTAATCCTGTAGGGACTCATTGGGCTCCTGCTGGCAGCTCTTGAGGTCCTAGGGATTCCAAGGATGGACATACGTCCTCGGGAAATTCCCAATGAAGATCCTCTTGAGATCCACCCAGTCGCGGATGCTGTCAGGCGGGAGAAATTCGAGCCATGCTCCTCCACGTAGATGGAGAGGTATTGAATGATGAAGTGATCATCATCAACTCCTCTAGCTCGGCAGGCGAGCTGGAAGTCTTCGAGCCATATACTGGGATTCGTTTCTCTAGTGTATTTGGTGATGTTGTAAGGTGGTCGAAAGCGCTTTGGGAACGACGCTTTCTGGATGCGACGGCCAAAGGCCTGTGGTCCCGGGCCATCTGGGCTGGGACTCTAGTCATCTGGTTGACGACCATGCCTAGGGTGCGTTTCCTCACTCCCCTTGATGGTCCGGCCAGGGCCCGTGCCGCCTGCTCTCACCGCCCCATGATCGACGTCATCATCACGCCGGGCTTAACGCTGATTGTTGATGAGGCTGTCAGCATCTCGGTTCGGCCTGAGTCGTTCGCACACCGGTGGTCGGTGTGGCGCGGGCACCAGGTCAGGCCGTGGTGCAGCTACGACCTCCTGTAAAATGCCCGGTGACTATAGCGGTGAGCGGATGAAGCGGTTTGACTAGTGCGCCCCCATTCCCCCGGTGGGGAGAGACGCCGCGAGTCGGTGTCATGACGCGAAGCTCTCCGCCTGTTGGATGGTGGTGGTTTCCACCAGCGCTCGGAGGTTCCGGTGGATCGCCTGCTCCTGGGGGTCGTCAGGCTTGGGAAGGCCACACAGAAGCATCGCCGCAGCAGCGATGTTCTGGCTAGCCCGAGGGAACTATGGGGGATCATTTCCTCCATCCATGATGTTGCGCTAGACCTAGCATGTGTGACCCTGGGCGCTGCTCACCGGGTTACGCGCGTGTGGCGCAGCGTGCTACACCGAGTGCACCAGCACAGGTGGCGGCTGGCTCTGCCGCCTTCATCGTAACTCCTCGCCGTGCTCCTGTGTGTGCGCGAGGGCCTCCGCATGAGGGTTCGGAGGGGTGTGAGTTTGTAGAGACTACGCTATCACCGGCGGCTATCCCGAAGCGTCCGCCATAGCACACTCCCAAGACAGAGGGTGGCTAGGTGCCACGACATCACCGATGCTGGAGCCATTGCTTGCAACCTCGTCATCCACGAGGTCGTGGAAAGAGGCCGGAGCGTAGCCCGCCATCCCCACGAATTCGGATGTGAGAGGGGGCGGCGTCAGCATCTTTCCGGGCCCCTACGCATCCGCGTTCGTGGGGACGCGAGGCCGTAGGGGAACCAGTCGCACGACGATTGCGGTGAGGACCACGGGGTCCCTCCGGAGAGTCTGCAGAAGATATTAAATAGAGAAAAAAACAATATGTACGTTACTCACTGTGGGGTTTGAGCCCTGCGTGGTCTCGGAGCAGAGCGCAGGTGTCTCGTTGTTGAGGTCGCCGAGTGGCCCAGATCCGACGGAGGGCGCTCCTCCTCCGACGGGCGCCGGGACAAGTGCCTCCTCGTGGAGGCGAAGCACGCCGAGCCGGTAGGCGATGATGTCCAGGCTTTCAAAGACGAAAGTCTGGGACGGCTCGAAGATGGGAGGAACCCACATCCCAATAGGCGGGAGCGTGGGAAACTCCAGCGAGCTGAGGCGAATCGTATCGCTTGAGCCCGTCATGATGAAGATGGCGGAAAGGTGGGCCATCCGATGACCAAAAGCGTGAACGTATGGCGTCCTCTCCACGGACGGTGCCAACTGTCGGTGTGAAAAGTGATCAACAAGTAAATATTTATAGTTTTGCCGTGCGTTGTGGTTGGATGTGGCCTAGCACTCAATGACACAGGGTTTATACTCATTCTGGCAACGTGCCCTACGTCCAGTCTTAGTCGGTCGGTGACTTTATTCCTAAGCCCAGGTGCTTGAAGTTTGCTGTGGGGTTACAAACGAGTGGGAATAAGAAGGGGGGTATTAGAGATCCGGTCGGACTCTAGACCGAAGGGCCAAGAGTGATAGGAGCTCCTACGTGCGCTAAGTATTAGAATGTATGCTCTATGTAGCTTTAGACTTCTAGAGCCGTGGAGTTGTTTGAGTGCTCAGAATGTCTAAAGCCTAGAGCAGAGAGAGGGAGTTCGAATCAACCGTCCTCCTTTTAGGAGAGAGTGCACCCCCTTTTATAGATGAAGGGGACGGCCTTACAAGTTTAGAGAGAGAGAGAGTGTGTGCGTTTCCTAGTCTTATTGCCCACACCGTCGGGTACAAGACAGTTTGTCGGCGCCCATAATATTGTTAACGCCTAGATGCATGTGGCAGTCTCCATCATGTTCTTCTGGTATGGCAAATGTCGACGCCTACCATACTGTAGGGCAAATGTCGGCGGCCACAACACTATTCATGTTCTGACATGTCTGAAAGGTTGCAAAGCACCCTTTTGCCATGGCCTAGCAATACTGTCCTGTAGGTGTGTAGGGTACGGTCCTCGGTATTGCGGTTGACTTGAGCGCCTTGCCTTATCTGCTCCGCTTGATTCTTGGGTCCTTACCGAGCGGGCGTCCCTGGTCGGTCGTTCCCAGTCGGCTCCGACCGCGCCAATCGGAGAAGAGCCGTAAGCAGAGGTTCGGTGTATTCGTCGGAAAAGCGGATCGGAGTCGGAAGCGAGTGTCGTCCCCTCCTTGGCCAAGCCTTCCGGTTGGGAAAGTGGGTCTGGAAGTGAGCGTCGTCCCCTCTTTGGCCAGGCCTAACGGTCGGAGACTGGATCGCTCTTCCGGCTTGTAGTTAGGTATCTGGGCCGGCCCAGGAGTCGCACGTTGTTGTAATGCTGTCTGCTGGGCCAAGTTTTTGCTGGGAAGCAGGCCCATCGGGGACCCTGGGTTTATGAACCCGACAACCAGCGTCGTCGAACAAGAGTTTGCATCTCTATCACCCTTTACCTTCCGCATTTACTTTGTGTACCTTGGTTATGTGCTTTACCTTGTTAGCTTAGTTGATTGGCTAGTAGATAGTATTAGAACATAGGTTGCATAACTCTTTTATGGTAGAGATAGCAACACACCAAGAAACCTTTAGATGCACATCTAGATAGTTTATCATTGCATAGGTTTTACTTAGCTTGAAATTAGAGGCTATAGTTTAGAATTAGAGTTTTAATAAGTTGCGTAGATCAGGGTTTACAATTTCGGCGAAATATCGCCTTTTTCGCTAAGGTCCAAAAATTTTTTGTATCGATCAAAATTTTTCGGTTAAATTTGTCTTTCACTCTAAAATTACACCCACTAGTGGAGGGACCGGTTTTACTCCCGGTGGAGAACCTCCTCTAGTCCCGGTTCCCCATCCGGGAGTAAGCATCTAGGACTAAAGGGGGTTCCTTTAGTCCCAGGTCGGGAACCGGTACTAAAGGGGACCTTTAGTCTCGGTGCATAACACCAACCGGGACTAAAGGTCCTCCCAGCTTTAAAAAAAATAATGCCTCCCACCGCTGCGTCCCGTGAGATTCGAACCCAAGACCTCATGCATTGCCTCGCGCGTAGCTTACCACCCCACCTACACAACACATCTAACAATGGATGTGATGCTTCCCTTTTGAACTAACCCATCGGGGGATATTTAGTCCCGGTTGGTGTTACCAACCGGGACTAAAGGTTGGAGGACTTTTAGTCCTGGTTGGTGGCTCGAACCGGGAGTAAAGGTCCACCTTTAGTCCCGGTTGGTGTCTCCAACCGGGACTAAAGGTCCCCTGCCACTGTGCCGAGCGCAGTAGCCGTTGGGCAGGGACCTTTAGTCCCGGTTGGAGACACCAACCGGGACTAAAGGTCTCTCTAGTCCCGGACGCAAAAAATGCCGGGACTAGAGCCCATTTTAGCCTCGGATGAAAAGTCTGTTCTCTACTAGTGACCAAACCACACTAAAATGACCCTCCATATCATCTAGTCTTATTAAAGCCCTAAATTTCTTTAAATTTATTTAATTTTTCTCACTCACACATTGGACGGCACTAGTATATGCAGCTCGCCCACCGTCAGCACACTATATTACCGCGGCTCTGTGATATATTATGTTATTTCGTCGATGTTATATAAATTTATGATGGATGATGGATTATAGAGTTTTTCTAGTGAAATGATGCCAAATTTGTTTAAAACTCAATTTAAATTTATTTAAATTTGAACCGATATTTCTGAAATTTCGTATTTATTGCTGGGGACCGAATTTTTTTTCTTACCGGTACTGTAAACCCTGGCGTAGATCACCGCCCCTCTTAGCTGCTCCGCTCCAGGTTCACTGAAAGTCGTGATGCGTATATATGGCTACGTAATCTCAAATGTGGAGACGGCCAAACAAGTGACGACGACGAAACACTGAGGTCCCGTACCTCTGGATGCAGAGCATACTGCTTGTGGCTCATAAGACCTGCGTGGCACCACTACAAACACATGCTCGTCGCCTGCATGAGCGATGTAGCAGCCGTAGCTGCACAAGACAAGGACCAGAAGCAGAGGAGAAGCCATGGAAGAATATGTGTATTCTGTACAAAGGAAAGGATTAGGACCATCTAATAACTTATCATAGATGAATTATATAAGCACGCCTCAACTTGGATTCGCAGATATCCGCCGTGAAGCTGCGAAGACTGCTAAGATTTCCGATTGTCGTTTGTGTTGCTGCTTTGCCACGTATCGCATCTCTTTCGTTGTAATTGACATGCAACTTTGAATCCTCAATCACTGCCATTAAGAATTTTGAGCATAGGTGTCTTCACTGCCGGGTGAATAGCTTCCCTCGAATTTTCTAAATCGTAGACTTACGCATCGTTAATCAATCATTGTCGAGCACAACCAGTATTGATGTTTGGACAATGATCATGTGCTCTGACATAGTAAAACCTAAAATAATTTGACTTAAGATGATTATAGAAATTGGATTATTTTGGCATAGAGAGTACGTTTGGCTTATAGCTCCGGACCATCGATCATGCGCCAACCCTTGCATCCGCCGGCCCGGCCGGTCGAGCAAATTGAAGGAAACCAACCTTTGCATCGATTGCATCGTGGTGTTTTGGTCACCGTCGGGGCGACGGGTAGATACAAAAATGTATCTTAGTTTCCTCAGCCAAACCTGATGTTCTCGTTTTGCGAGGCATAGCGCGGCTATTTAGTGACCGGATCACGAGTCCACCCTCCATCAGCTCCACGGAGCCCTCGAAACCGGCTGTAGCATTAGCGATCGCTGCTGCACCTGCACGCAATGGCCTCGCAACGGTCGCTGGTGAGTGTGCTCGTGCTCTGCCTTCTCTGCGGCGCTTGTGCAGCGGCGAAGCGGCGATACCTGTCCGTCAGCATGGACCAACTGCTGAGGTCCAAGGCTCACCTCGACTGCCCTCCCTGGAAGAAGTCAGGTACGGACGAGCATCGAACCATCATGTACTAATAACGGCCTTGCGCCACAAAATTTGTTGTATGAACAACTCTAAAGCTTGCAGCACAGTTGCAGCATGTTAGTGCTACACATGCTACCCGTCAGGCCAAGCTAGAAGTTATGTAGTGTGGTTATTTCATTTCGAGGGGCAAACGGCTATTCTAGTCCGGTTATGGAGCTTCAACGGGAGCGAGGCCATCTACCGATTTTGCCCTAAAATATAAAAGGACTGTCGATTTATTTTTGAAAAATTGTTAGCATTTTATACTGTCAATTTAGTATTAGAATATACTGATTTCCTAGTGAGGCCATCTATCTTATAGCAAAGTAATGTTTAATTTACCCTCTTAAACTTATCACTGAATATAAAAAGCATCCTCGCACTCAAATATCGTACAATTTACCACCTCAGCTTTCAAAATCGGATAAAAAATCCCCTGACCATTTCAATGTGGTTTCGAGGGTGGTTTGACTTAGACATGGTGGTGGGACACATATGTTGGGTGGTCTCTCCTTCTTCTATATCTAAGAATCTTAACATTTTCATATTAAGTTGGATGAAACACAAACTTTATATGAACTGTAGAACTCAATGAGATCTATAATATTGTAGAAACCTTTTTTAGATGATATTTTTTAGAGGCTTAGATATTCGTGTAAGCTATTAGATTTTGAAATATAAAATTTTAAATTCTTTTTTTTATTTTTTAAATGACCTCACACGTTGGCATGGTCTATACCAATTTATTTGTCTCCATACGGTCTGTAACTTTATGGTTGAGAACCCTTTTTTGAGATCGTTTAGAGGCGTAAATATTTATTTTAAGTTATCTAGATATTAAATTCAAAATTATAAATTTTCCAAACGATCTCGTTTGGAGACACGCATTGTACCTTGTAGCGCTCGAAGACATCTAAAACTTTCTAGTTGATTTTTTATTTCAGATCATTTAGGAGCATGTGACAAAACAACGATCGAAATCACTTGCCGCATGTGAGATCTACATGATTTTTTAATATGGCATGACAAAAAAAAATGAGGACATGTGAGATGTGTTTGCCGCATGTGTCAAAACAACAAACAATCGAAATCACTCTGAACTAATTTATCCTATTTTGAAAGTTAATAGGCTTGAGAATGTTTTTAACACATCCGCTAGAATTCAGTCGCTTGAGAACTTAGGCAATGAGTTCATGCTTTGTTAGCTGAGCTGACGTAAGCAACAAGAGAAGCCTGACCGATGGCCAGCAACGTGGCCTGATCATTTGCAAAAAAAAAAGGAGGCGTTTGTATAATAGCAATTCCCTTTTGTTAATTCAACGACAAGTTTAAGGGGCAAATCGACTTTACACATTGAATTATGTATACTGCAAGAAATCTTGTGATACATAATTACATATTGAATATAGATTTTATGACAAATTATCGGAATAAGTATCCTGACGCTTTTATTTGAAAATATCTGGATGCTACAAATTATCCGAGTAAATAACCAGACGTGATATCTCCACATTTATGAAGCTAAATACATGATAAGTGGCCATGCCTTGACCTTTCTCTCCATGTCAAATATGGTAAATTTTGGTTAGAATCTTGAGATACCACTAATAAGGTTGCTATGAAAACAGTTACCGTGCAATCACTCAAAGAAGAAATAATCCATATTAAAACACTAAAAATGGCCTATTAAAAACTCTAAAATGTTACAGTGGTTGCTGATGTCATAAATATGCAAATAAATAAGATTAAACTCAATTTTATTTGTAAAATTATCATAAATTATCCATGTTTATGTAATATATGAATGTGATGTTGATTTCACAAACAGAAAATCTGGAATTTTGAATATGAAAAACATATGCATGAAATTTAGAAAATAGATCTCTTGTCCCTATATACTTGTAATGATAATAAAAAAGGGGATTGAAGATTAAAAAGTTAGCTCCAACAAGTCTACTTTCCAGTTCTTTTTTCCTAATTTTTTTCTTAATTTAGAAAACTCCTCTTGTAATCCTTCAACGAAAGGAGAGAACAATTCATCCCTTTCCCTTTCCCCCGGACGCCGAGCCACACCGGATGGGTAGCAGGCGAGGAGCAACCGGGCCATCCCCAAAGAAGTTGTCATGGCAGAGCATATGGGCCACCCGTGCAAATGGGCATACGGATCTACAACGAGAAGAGAAGCTAAGAGAAACGAGAGCACAGGGAAGAAAGGAAAGATATTTTTTACTAAGCGATATGTGGGTTCCATGCCTAAAGGAAGAAGAATCACAATTTGCAAGAGTACATCTCCTTTATTATATGTAGTTATGTTTTCTTAATCCTCTTTAGCCTGATATAGGGGATTAACATTTCTCAATCAAGTGGAGTTACTCGGAGGTCCCAATAAAATCTTGAACAAGCTCAATAAGTAAACATTATTAGGCAATTTTTTAGACAATAGAAGGAACATGGGGGTTCATCATCTACGAGCACTACGGGAAACCAAGATTCCCCTATCGGGTTGTCTTGAACCGACAGGAAGATTATACATTGTTATGTTGGTTAGAAACTGACAAGGAAAATTGAAAACCGACAGAACAATTCTGGTTTCCAGTAGTGGACGAGTATCTTATTAAAAACATCACTTCAACACATACCGTCAGACAAATGAACAGTTTACTGATGGTTCGAATGCAGTACCTGCTTACTGGTACATGGTAATAGACAACTCCATAATGCATACTAAAACTGGCAAATTGATTTTTTTTTTTTTGTCAAAAAGAAAGCAATATTAATAAGCGGGTCCTCCAGAACCAATTTTCAGTTCAATGTGTAGAACCATTGTTTCAGGTTTGCAATATACAAACACAGCTGATCGATAATATTCATGCTTAACGTGTACCTGACTCCGTTTACTGCATGCCAATGACCCACAGTGACATCTTCTGGCAACAAGCTCACAATCCCAGCAGTCTGCGGGCTTCCAGTTCCTCCACCGAAATGTTGCGACGCATTTGTGCGCCACGTCCTCAACCACGACATGAATCGGCTGAGCACACTCGTCCAGAGGTCCTCCGTCTCATCATCAGCTGCCGCACCAGCTCCATCGGCAGACCCCTTCCCCCCGGGATTCCCTTCGGTCCAGCTCCGTCGCCTCGCCCTCGAGGAATTCCGTTTTATCCTCCGGTGGCGCCGCCAGCTGAGGCGCCCGCCGTGACGATCCCGGACAGCACCGGGACGTCCCTCGACACGCTGGAGTTCGTGGTCACCGTCGGCTTCGGCACGCCGGCCCAGAATTACACGCTGAGCATCGACACCGGCAGCGACGTGTCGTGGATCCAGTGCCTACCCTGCTCCGGGCACTGCTACAAGCAGCACGACCCTGTCTTCGACCCGACCAAGTCCACCACCTACTCCGCTGTCCCCTGCGCCCACCCGCAGTGCGCGGCCGCCGGCGGGAAGTGCAGCAACGGCACTTGCGTCTACAAGGTCGAGTACGGCGATGGCTCGTCCACCGCTGGGGTCCTGTCCCACGAGACGCTGTCGCTCACCTCCACGCAGGCACTCCCCCGGGTTCGCGTTCGGATGCGGCCAGACAAACCTCGGTGAGTTCGGCGGCGTTGATGGGCTGGTCGGCCTCGGCCGCGGCGCGCTGTCGCTGTCCTCGCAAGCCGCCGCGACGTTCGACGCCACCTTCTCGTACTGCCTGCCGTCGTACGACACCTCGCATGGGTACCTCACCATCGGCTCCACCACTCCGGCCTCCAACGACAAGGTGCAGTACACGGCGATGATACAGAAGAAAGATTACCCGTCCTTGTACTTCGTGGAGCTCGTCTCCATCGACATCGGCGGCTTCATCTTGCCGGTGCCACCGACGGTGTTCACAAAAGACGGCACGCTCTTCGACTCCGGCACCATCCTCACCTACCTCCCACCGGAGGCGTACACTTCGCTCCGCGACCGGTTCAAGTTCACCATGACGCAGTACAAGCCGGCGCCGGCGTACGACTCCCTCGACACGTGCTACGACTTCACGGGCCACAATGCAATCTTCCTACCGGCTGTGTCTTTCAAGTTCAGCGACGGCTCCGTGTTCGACCTCAGCCCCGTCGCGATCTTGATATACCCTGATGACACGGCGCCCGCCACCGGCTGCTTCGCGTTCGTGCCGAGACCTTCGACGATGCCGTTCAACATCATCGGCAACACGCAGCAGCGGGGCACCGAGGTGATCTACGACGTTGGCGCGGAGAAGATCGGATTTGGCCAGTTCGCTTGCTGATTTTTAATATAACTCCTCGATGATAAATATATAATATTCAGTGAAGACAAGGGTTGTGTCGTTGGAGTCATTTTGATATGCTCTTTCTTGTCTTGTATGATTTACAGATAGGAATAAAATGAGCGAGCTGCAAGTTCTGAGTTTCCGCACAGTATTGCTTTGGTCTGGCTATAAAAATCTATCTAGCAGGTAACCCAGCGTGTTGCGTGGGAAAAAATAAGCAAAAAACGAAAAAAAAATTATCTGCCAGTAGGTAAGGTACAAAAAAACAGAAAAAGGAAAAAAATAGATACTAGGTACCCGTGAGCAGTTCAAATCTCTTTTAATGATACGAGTGGTTTTGATTATGGGGGATAGTAAAGAATAAAGGGGGAGAACCCTATTTTCGGAGATGGTCCAAGAAAAGGAGGAAGTGGATTAATACCACACAAGGGGACATTAGCATGGACAAGATATGTTCTCAAAGTTTGTTTCAAATAGTATCTTTTAGCATCATATGATTTTGCCTTTGCATTGTAACCTAGCAAGTATATCGCATTTTAATTTTTGTATCTATTATTTGCTTTCTTTGGTCGTGTTGTCATCGGTCACCAAAATGAGAGATTGTAAGGAATGGAGCTTTGGGCCATTTAGTTAGGATTTTGGTGTTTCAGGATCAATATGACCATTTAGACTAATATTGTTTGCTAGTGCTTTTGGATATAGTTCAAACGACGCAAAGTGGACTTGGACTTAGGCAACGTGGTGATACGGATGTTCAACACCTCAAGCAAGATATTAGAAGACATGTAGAAGACCTACAAGAACAAGCAAGAGTCCAAGACACAAGAGGGAAGAAGACTAGACGAACACTCGCGAAGAAACAACGGCAGCTGCAACTGTAGCACCGGACGTGTCTGGTGCAGGCAATTGGGGCACACCGGACGCCAAAGTGTGCACGAAGCAGTCACAGACGTTCACCAGACGTGTCCGGTGATGCACCGGACAGGTGCACCAAACTAGATTTCTAGAGACGATGCAAGAGGGTTGGAGAAGGTCACAATGCACTGGACGTGTCCGGTGGCGCACCAGACATCACACCGGATGCCCGAGTCTCCAACCGTCGGCAACGGCTAGTGCCCAATGGCTAGCTAACGTGGACGCATCGGACATGTCCAGTGCCTGCACGGAAAGTTTGTGTAGCCTTCAACGGCTAGTTTCAAGTGAGGGGCTATATATGTTAGATTGATCTCCCAGCCAATAAGCCCAACGGCCTATTGGGCCTTGGTCACACGCCCTGATCGGGGGCGCCCAACCCTACATGGTTGGTGGGCCCCCGTCGCACTGCGCTATATAAAGTGGTGGGGGCCAGCGGCTCGAGGTACGAGGTTCACCGTGAGCCAATCCGCCCCACCAACAAGCCCTAAGTCCGATCTAGCAAGGGTGCACAGCCAGCGACGGGAAGACGCCACCGTCATCACCGTCGGCTTCACTGCACATCACCCCGTCGCCGGACTTCACCGACTCTTCCCTGACCGTCGCTGCCCGTGCGCAGCCTACACCAGCGAACCTGATGGAGGCCACTGGATCTTCCACCCCTGCGGTCTCAGGTTTGGTACCTTTTCCCCTTCTCTCCCTGTCTCTCTCTAGACTGTTCTAGATGTATTAGGATCTACCGTTTTACATGTTATACCGAATAGGACAGTCAAAGGCTAGATCTATGATCCAACAGTTTTAACATTGGTACCAGAGCCAAGGTTTAGGTATAGATCTGGCTTAAGGAAATGAAATGCAGTGCGGTTTTAGAAAGTAGAAAGGAGCTTCGGCCGACAAAGGGTTCGGTTGAACCCTAACTTCGATCCTTTTGGATCTGAGAAAAGTTTTTAATTCGGGAAAAGTGAAGAACAGATACAACCAAACCCTAGATCGGGTTTTGGGACAGAGATGATTACATGGTTTCATCTGGAAACCGAACATCAAAATCGTGAAGAAATCAATTCGGGGAAAAGATAAATTGTGCCATCCCTAACCCTAATCGGGAAATCAGATGAAATCCGAGCAAAACGAATCAAAGCGAAAGCGAAAGGCGAAGAAGGGGAAGGGGGTGGCTTACGCTCGCCGTGCGTCTTGCGTTAACATCACCGCGACGCTGGGAAAAGAAAGGCCCGGCCGGGCTCTGCTCGCCGCCAGATCCGCCACGCGAAGCGCCGTGGCAATAAGCCGCTCGACGGCGGGCGCGCTCCACCATTGGGAGTCGACGACTGGCGAGGGGGGCCGGCGACGGTGCCGGGGCTCGCTGCTTGCTCTCGCCGTGGATTGCTCGCTCGCTCTGTGCTGTAGTACTGAGGAGAGAAGAGAGAGCTGTGAGGCGAAGAGAGAGAGAGAGAGAGAGAGAGAGCGAATGAGAATGGACTAGGGTTTCTGATCGGGGCGGCCGCGGTGGGTTTTTCATCATCCGAACTCACCGCTCGGCCGTCGGATCTGAACAGACGGCTGAGATCAAATGGGCCAACTCATGCCCAGGGGTATGCATGGACGCTATGAAGCTTTTGCTGGCCCAGCCAAAGTTGCGGCCTGGGTGCGGCTTTCTGTAGCGATGCGATGATGGGCCGAGCCGGTTTTGCCGGTTTTTGGGCGTTTGCGCTGCTATGGGCCAAAATGGCCGAACACAGTGAAATTGAATTTGTTTTATTTTTTCCAGAAACTTTTGATACATATTTGATGAATTACAATGTCCAACTCTACACAATTTTGATCCAACGATAATTTTGTTCAGAGAAAAGTAAAGTTCTATAAAGTTTCTGGAAAAATAATATTGACAATATTTACGTTTTCCGCTGCGTATGTAAAGATGTAATTTTCATTATTAAATTCGAACCAACGGGAGAATTTAATTTTGAAAAATATATATGTTTTAATTGATTATAATATTGTTATTATTCTGACCAACGTTGATTAATGGCAATATTATGATATTTTGTCTTGCATCAATTCTATTTTCTACCCAACAGTGATATAGAATTAATGTAGAGAACAATTGTATGTTTTAATTTTGACCAGCGTTGAACTAAGGCATGCAATTGTTGTTGTTATTATTTGTGTTCTCACACTATTTAAATTATGTTTTCAGGCGGATACAACTTGATGAGTTGTATTAAAGAGATCCCCACTCTAAAAGGGGATAACTACAATGAATGGAAGAAAAAGATCGACTTGGCCTTCATATTGGCTGAGGTGGACTGGGTAGTCACCACACCGTGTCCCAAAGAACCTGTGGCACCGGTGAGGGAGACTGATGAGACTGATGCTGTATGGCAGAACAGAGAGCGGGACTTTGCTCCCGTAAAGATGTCTTTTGACCTTGAAAATAGAAAGTGGGTCACAGCCAATAAGAAATGTTTGGCTGTGATAAAGAATACAATTGAGCCTGCAATAGTGGGATCAATTCCAGACTGTGACACGATCACAGAGTACCTAGAAAGAATAAAAAGTTAGTTCACTGGCTCTTCAAAGACATATGCAACCCAGCTGATCAAGCAGCTGGTCACAGAAAGGTACTATGGTGGCGGCAGTGGCATTAGAGAGCACATACTGAGAATGAGCAATTTGATATCTAAGCTCAAACCAATGGATTTGGCACTCAAGGATGAGTTTCTTATTCATTTGATTTTTGCTTCTTTGCCAAAAGAATTTGACACCTTTGTTGTTAATTACAACATACAGCCTGAGAAATGGGATTTAGAAAAGCTCATAGCCATGCGTGTGCAGGAGGAGGAAAGAATAAAAGTTTCGCAGGGTGGTACTGTCAACTACCTAAAAGATAAGAAAAAGAACTATAATAACAACTCTTCCTCTAAGTCATCTGGAAAGTGTCCCATGCAACAGTCTCAGAGCAAGCAATTCCCAGTGGATAAAGACCAGTGTCTCTACTGTAAGAAGACGGGATATTATAAGAAGAATTGTCCCGATTTCCTAAAAATGATTATGAAAAATAAAGGTGAGAACATTATTACGTTCGTAAATGAATCCTTGTATGTCAAGTTTTTAAAATCTACTTGGTGGATTGATTCAGGTACAACTATTCATGTTGCTAATTCATTACAGGGATTCCGTTCGATGAGAACTTTGTAAAGAAGCGAAAGTTTCATTAAAGTTGCAAATGGAGTACAAGCAGATGTTGAGGCCGTTGGTGATCTTCCGCTAGAGCTTGCTGATGGCTTCATACTTTTTCTTAGAGATGTTCTTTATGTACCTTCTTTGTAAAGAAACTTGATTAGTGTATCAAAGTTGGACCATGATGGTTATGATTGCCATTTTGGAAATGGCAAATGTCAGATATTGTTTAATAATAGATGTATTGGTCTTGTCTTCCGACAAGACAAGCTTTATTTGTTATCACTTCGTGAAAATGTGAATTCCGTATGTGATGTGAATGAGAAGGTATCCTCATCGAACAATGCAAACAGAAAACGAAAGAGAGCTCACGATGCGTTGTCGAAATTATGGCACTATCGTTTAGGCCATATTTCGAGGGGGAGAATAGAAAGACTAGTTAAGAATGATATTCTTCCCCCATTAGAGCTATCAGATTTAGAACAATGTAGAGATTGCATAAAAGAAAAGTATTTAAAAAAAATTAAGAAAGATGCCAAACGAAGCGCAGGAATTCTATAGATTATTCACACAGACATATGTGGTCCTTTTCCTGTGAAAAATGTGGATGGTTATGATTCATTCATAACATTCACAGACGATTACTCTCGGTTTGGCTATATTTATCCAATTAAAGAAAGAACAGAAGCGTTGGATAAATTCAAAATATTTAAAGCAGAAGTTGAAAATCAGCATGATTTAAAGATTAAGATAGTCAGGTCTGACCGTGGGGGAGAGTACTACGATCGGCATACCCCATATGGACAAGTTCCTGCACCTTTTGCAAGTTTCTTACAGGAGAATAGTATAATCACCCAGTATTCAACACCGGACGAACCTCAGCAGAATGGAGTAGCTAAAAGGCGTAACCGTACCCTGATGGATATGGTGCGTAGTATGATAAGTTACTCCACTTTACCGATGAGTCTGTGGATAGAGGCGTTAAAAACCGCCATTCATATTCTCAATAGAGTACCAAGTAATTCGGTGTCCAAAACACCGTATGAGTTATGGACAGGAAGAGTACCCTCACTTAACCACTTACGTGTGTGGGGGAGCACTGCTGAGGCTAAAGTTTTTAATCCAAACATTGGGAAGCTAGATCCCAAAACAGTGAGTTGTCATTTCATTGGCTACCCAGAAAAATCAAAAGGTTTTTGTTTCTATTGTCCAGATAGACATACAAAGTTTGTGGAAACGAGACACGCTGTCTTCCTAGAGGATGAAATGATAAGGGGGAGTATGGTAGCTCAAGAAATTGACCTTGAAGAGAAGCGGGTGTATGCGTCCACTCCGATAATTCATGAGCCATTTTTCTCACTACCTGCTGTTGTTGCACCGACAGTACAAGACACTGTGGTGCCAGCACCTGTTGTTATCCCGCCTGTGGCAACAATGAATGATGATGAGGAACCTGTTCCTCAGGATCCTATAGAAACTATTGCCACACATGAGGGGGAGCAACAACAGCCTCAAACAGAAAATGTGCCAAATGAGGAGGCCCCTAGAAGGTCTCAAAGAGTTAGAAAATCAGCTATTCCTGCTGATTATAAAGTGTACAACACTGAAGAATTTCAAATGGATGATGATCCCACCTCATTTGAAGAAGCCATGAAAAGTGATCATTCATCAAAGTGGCTTGAGGCCATGGAAGATGAAATGAGATCAATGAATGCAAATAAAGTTTGGGATTTGGAGATAATTCCTAAAGGAGCTAAAACAGTAGGTTGTAAATGGGTCTACAAAACAAAACTTGACTCTCAAGGGAATATAGAGAGATATAAAACCCGACTTGTGGCAAAAGGCTTTACACAAAGAGAAATGGATTGATTACAATGAGACATTTTCTCCAGTCTCATGTAAGGATTCCTTCAGAATCATAATGGCATTAGTGGCACATTATGATATAGAATTACATCAGATGGATGTAAAGACGGCATTTCTCAATGGAGACTTAGAAGAAAATATTTACATGGCACAACCGAAAGGTTTTATCATGGAAGGAAAAGAACGTTTGGGATGCCGCCTAAAGAAATCCATTTATGAATTAAAACAAGCTTCAAGATAGTGGTACTTGAAGTTTGATCAGACAATAAAGAATTTTGGGTTTAAAGATAATATTGAGGACAATTGTGTCTATGCAAAGTTTAAGAATGAGAAATTTATCTTCCTTGTCCTGTATGTGGATGATATCTTACTTGCTAGTAGTGATGTCAGTCTACTACTGGAAACAAAGAAGTTTTTGTCCTCAAAATTTGATATAAAAGATCTTGGTGAAGCTTCGTTCGTTCTAGGGATCGAGATTCACCGAGATAGAAGAAAAGGGGTACTAGGACTGTCACAAAAAGCATACATAGAAAAATTCTTAAAGAAATTCAGTATGCACAAATATAGTCCCTCACCTGCTCCTATAGTCAAGGACGACAGATATGGAAATTTTCAATGCCCCAGGAACCAATATGAGATCGATCAAATGAAAGTGGTTCCATATGCTTCATCTGTCGAAAGCTTGCAATATGCTCAAGTATGCACGCGCCCTGACTTGGCATTTGTTACCGGGTTACTTGGCAGATTCCAGAGCAATCCTAGAATAGAACACTGAAAATTGGTAAAGAAAGTCTTGCGTTATTTGCAAGGAACGAAAGGCCTCATGATGACGTATAGAAGATCTAATTCACTCCATATAGTGGGATATTCAGATTCTGATTATGCGGGAGATAATAGAAAATCCATGTCTGGATATGTGTTCACTCTCGCAGGGGGAGCTATTTCATGGAAAAGCTCAAAGCAAACCGTCACTACATCATCCACAATGTATGCCGAGTTTGTAGCGTATTATGAGGCAACGGGGCAGGTGAACTGGCTAAATAAGTTTATACCCGGTTTGAAGGTGGTTGACGACATCAATAGACCACTGAAGTTATACTACGATAATAATCCAGCAGTACAGTATGCTCACAACAATAGGTCAAGTGGTGCTGCCAAACACATTGACATAAAGTATTATGTTGTGAAGGATAAAGTCCGGGATCAAATGATAAGTCTTGAGCATATAAGTACCGAAAAGATGCTCGCGGATCCGCTTACAAAAGGCTTACCACCCAACGTGTTCAGGGAATATGTAGCCAGCATGGGTTTAAGGAAAAGCCTATGATTCCTAGACTATAAAGGGCCCAAAAGTTAAAGTAAATATTTCAGATTAGAGACGTGTATTGTAGCTGTTAAATCTATCGGCGATTGACCGTGACGATGAAACATGCTCTATGCATCATCTGTGAAGAAATGAGTAAGGATAAAAGGATTGAAGTTTAAAGTTTAAAGATAAAAGTAATAGTATGAGATCAAGGGGGAGAATGTTAGATTGATCTCCCAGCCAATAAGCCCAACGACCTATTGGGCCTTGGTCACGCGCCCTGATCGGGGACGCCCAACCCTACATGGTTGGTGGGCCCCCGTCGCACTGCGCTATATAAAGTGGTGGGGACCGGCGGCTCGAGGTACGAGGTTCACCGTGAGCCAATCCGCCCCACCAACAAACCCTAAGTCCGATCTAGCAAGGGTGCGCAGCCAGCGACGGGAAGACGCCACCGTCACCACCGTCGGCTTCACTGCACATCACCCCGTCGACGGACTTCACCGACTCTTCTCCGACCGTCGCTACCCGTGCTCAGCCTACACCAGCGAACCTGATGGAGGCCACTGGATCTTCCACCCCTGCAGTCTCAGGTTTGGTATCTTTTACCCTTCTCTCCCTGTCTCTCTCTAGACTGTTCTAGATGTATTAGGATCTACCGTTTTACATGTTATACCGAATAGGACAGTCAAAGGCTAGATCTATGATCCAACAGTTTTAACAATATATACATGACGTTTGCATACCACTTTATCATAAGGTGCTTGCGCACACCGTGTTTATACTCGGAGCGGCTTATAGTGTCTTGTGAGACCACACTAACTGTGTTTATAGTGTGGCCGGCCGCCACCGTGTACGGAAGGGAACGAAGCCCGTGGCGGTTTGGCCGAAAACTCGATAGTGAAGACGGCGGGGAGCGGTCCAGGTGAGGCATTCCGGAGACTCACTTGCGCGTGGGGAAGGCTCGGTGTTGTCCACAGAGTTACTCGACAGGGTGCTTGGCCCTTGTGAGGGCTTCCTTGAGAGGGGCTCCAACAAGGACTAAGAGGCAAGCTTACGTGCTTCTCGATACCTCGTTAAAAGTACCAGTGTCGTCGAACAGGAGTTTACATCTCTATCACCCTTTCGTTGTCATTGACATGCAACTTTGACTCCTCAATCACCGCCATTAAGAATTTTGAACATAGGTGTCTTCACTGCTGGGTGAATAGCTTCCCTCGAATTTTCTAAATCGTAGACTTACGCATCGTTAATCAATCATTGTCGAGCACAACCGGTATTGATGTTTGGACAATGATCGTGTGCTCTGACATAGTAAAACCTAAAATAATTTGACTTAAGATGATTATAGAAATTGGATTATTTTGGCATAGAGAGTACGTTTTGCTTATAGCTCCGGACCATCGATCATGCGCCAACCCTTGCATCCGCCGGCCCGGCCGGTCGAGCAAATTGAAGGAAACCAACCTTTGCATCGATTGCATCGCGGTGTTTTGGTCGCCGTCGGGGCGACGGGTAGATACAAAAATGTATCTTAGTTTCCTCAGCCAAAGCTGATGTGCTCGTTTTGCGAGGCATAGCGCGGCTATTTAGTGACCGGATCACGAGTCCACCCTCCATCAGCTCCACGGAGCCCTCGAAACCGGCTGTAGCATTAGCGATCGCTGCTGCACCTGCACGCAATGGCCTCGCAACGGTCGCTGGTGAGTGTGCTCGTGCTCTGCCTTCTCTGCGGCGCTTGTGCAGCGGCGAAGCGGCCATACCTGTCCGTCAGCATGGACCAACTGCTGAGGTCCAAGGCTCACCTCGACTGCCCTCCCTGGAAGAAGTCAGGTACGGACGAGCATCGAACCATCATGTACTAATAACGGCCTTGCGCCACAAAATTTGTTGTATGAACAACTCTAAAGCTTGCAGCACAGTTGCAGCATGTTAGTGCTGCACATGCTACCCGTCAGGCCAAGCTAGAAGTTATGTAGTGTGGTTATTTCATTTCGAGGGGCAAATGGCTATTCTAGTCCGATTATGGAGCTTCAACGGGAGCAAGGCCATCTACCGATTTTGCCCTAAAATATAAAAGGACTGTCGATTTATTTTTGAAAAATTGTTAGCATTTTATACTGTCAATTTGGTATTAGAATATACTGATTTCCAAGTGAGGCCATCTATCTTATAGCAAAGTAATGTTTAATTTATCCTCTTAAACTTATCACTGAATATAAAAAGCATCCTCGCACTCAAATATCGTACAATTTACCACCTCAGCTTTCAAAATCGGATAAAAAAACCCCTGACCATTTCAATGTGGTTTCGAGGGTGGTTTGACTTAGACATGGTGGTGGGACACATATGTTGGGTGGTCTCTCCTTCTTCTATATCTAAGAATCTTAACATTTTCATATTAAGTTGGATGAAACACAAACTTTATATGAACTGTAGAACTCAATGAGATCTATAATATTGTAGAAACCTTTTTTAGATGATATTTTTTAGAGGCTTAGATATTCGTGTAAGCTATTAGATTTTGAAATATAAAATTTTAAATTCTTTTTTTTATTTTTTAAATGACCTCACACGTTGGCATGGTCTATACCAATTTATTTGTCTCCATACGGTCTGTAACTTTATGGTTGAGAACCCTTTTTTGAGATCGTTTAGAGGCGTAAATATTTATTTTAAGTTATCTAGATATTAAATTCAAAATTATAAATTTTCCAAACGATCTCGTTTGGAGACACGCATTGTACCTTGTAGCGCTCGAAGACATCTAAAACTTTCTAGTTGATTTTTTATTTCAGATCATTTAGGAGCATGTGACAAAACAACGATCGAAATCACTTGCCGCATGTGAGATCTACATGATTTTTTAATATGGCATGACAAAAAAAAATGAGGACATGTGAGATGTGTTTGCCGCATGTGTCAAAACAACAAACAATCGAAATCACTCTGAACTAATTTATCCTATTTTGAAAGTTAATAGGCTTGAGAATGTTTTTAACACATCCGCTAGAATTCAGTCGCTTGAGATCTTAGGCAATGAGTTCATGCTTTGTCAGCTGAGCTGACGTAAGCAACAAGAGAAGGCTGACCGATGGCCAGCAACGTGGCCCGATCATTTGCAAAAAAAAAAAAGGAGGCGTTTGTATAATAGCAATTCCCTTTTGTTAATTCAACGACAAGTTTAAGGGGCAAATTGACTTTACACACTGAATTATGTATACTGCAAGAAATCTTGTGATACATAATTACATATTGAATATAGATTTTCTGACAAATTATCGGAATAAGTATCCTGACGCTTTTATTTGAAAATATCTGGACGCTACAAATTATCCGAATAAATAACCAGACGTGATATCTCCACATTTAAGAAGCTAAATACATGATAAGTGGCCATGCCTTGACCTTTCTCTCCATGTCAAATATGGTAAATTTTGGTTAGATTCTTGAGATACCACTAATAAGGTTGCTATGAAAACAGTTACCGTGCAATCACTCAAAGAAGAAATAATCCAACTCTAAAATGTTACGGTGGGTTGCTGATGTCATAAATATGCAAATAAATAAGATTAAACTCAATTTTATTTGTAAAATTATCATAAATTATACATGTTTATGTAATATATGAATGTGATGTTGATTTCACAAACAGAAAATCTGGAATTTTGAATACGAAAAACATATGCATGAAATTTAGAAAATAGATCTCTTGTCCCTATATACTTGTAATGATAATAAAAAAGGGGATTGAAGATTAAAAAGTTAGCTCCAACAAGTCTACTTTCCAGTTCTTTTTTCCTAATTTTTTTCTTAATTTAGAAAACTCCTCTTGTAATCCTTCAACGAAAGGAGAGAACAATTCATCCCTTTCCCTTTCCCCCGGACGCCGAGCCACACCGGATGGGTAGCAGGCGAGGAGCAACCGGGCCATCCCCAAAGAAGTTGTCATGGCAGAGCATATGGGCCACCCGTGCAAATGGGCATACGGATCTACAACGAGAAGAGAAGCTAAGAGAAACGAGAGCACAGGGAAGAAAGGAAAGATATTTTTTACTAAGCGATATGTGGGTTCCATGCCTAAAGGAAGAAGAATCACAATTTGCAAGAGTACATCTCCTTTATTATATGTAGTTATGTTTTCTTAATCCTCTTTAGCCTGATATAGGGGATTAACATTTCTCAATCAAGTGGAGTTACTCGGAGGTCCCAATAAAATCTTGAACAAGCTCAATAAGTAAACATTATTAGGCAATTTTTTAGACAATAGAAGGAACATGGGGGTTCATCATCTACGAGCACTACGGGAAACCAAGATTCCCCTATCGGGTTGTCTTGAACCGACAGGAAGATTATACATTGTTATGTTGGTTAGAAACTGACAAGGAAAATTGAAAACCGACAGAACAATTCTGGTTTCCAGTAGTGGACGAGTATCTTATTAAAAACATCACTTCAACACATACCGTCAGACAAATGAACAGTTTACTGATGGTTCGAATGCAGTACCTGCTTACTGGTACATGGTAATAGACAACTCCATAATGCATACTAAAACTGGCAAATTGATTTTTTTTTTTGTCAAAAAGAAAGCAATATTAATAAGCGGGTCCTCCAGAACCAATTTTCAGTTCAATGTGTAGAACCATTGTTTCAGGTTTGCAATATACAAACACAGCTGATCGATAATATTCATGCTTAACGTGTACCTGACTCCGTTTACTGCATGCCAATGACCCACAGTGACATCTTCTGGCAACAAGCTCACAATCCCAGCAGTCTGCGGGCTTCCAGTTCCTCCACCGAAATGTTGCGACGCATTTGTGCGCCACGTCCTCAACCACGACATGAATCGGCTGAGCACACTCGTCCAGAGGTCCTCCGTCTCATCATCAGCTGCCGCACCAGCTCCATCGGCAGACCCCTTCCCCGGGATTCCCTTCGGTCCAGCTCCGTCGCCTCGCCCTCGAGGAATTCCGTTTTATCCTCCGGTGTGGCGCCGCCAGCTGAGGCGCCCGCCGTGACGATCCCGGACAGCACCGGGACGTCCTCGACACGCTGGAGTTCGTGGTCACCGTCGGCTTCGGCACGCCGGCCCAGAATTACACGCTGAGCATCGACACCGGCAGCGACGTGTCGTGGATCCAGTGCCTACCCCTGCCGGGCACTGCTACAAGCAGCACGACCCTGTCTTCGACCCGACCAAGTCCACCACCTACTCCGCTGTCCCCTGCGCCCACCCGCAGTGCGCGGCCGCCGGCGGGAAGTGCAGCAACGGCACTTGCGTCTACAAGGTCGAGTACGGCGATGGCTCGTCCACCGCTGGGGTCCTGTCCCACGAGACGCTGTCGCTCACCTCCACGCAGGCACTCCCCGGGTTCGCGTTCGGATGCGGCCAGACAAACCTCGGTGAGTTCGGCGGCGTTGATGGGCTGGTCGGCCTCGGCCGCGCGCGCGCTGTCGCTGTCCTCGCAAGCCGCCGCGACGTTCGACGCGCCACCCTTCTCGTACTGCCTGCCGTCGTACGACACCTCGCATGGGTACCTCACCATCGGCTCCACCACTCCGGCCTCCAACGACAAGGTGCAGTACACGGCGATGATACAGAAGAAAGATTACCCGTCCTTGTACTTCGTGGAGCTCGTCTCCATCGACATCGGCGGCTTCATCTTGCCGGTGCCACCGACGGTGTTCACAAAAGACGGCACGCTCTTCGACTCCGGCACCATCCTCACCTACCTCCCACCGGAGGCGTACACTTCGCTCCGCGACCGGTTCAAGTTCACCATGACGCAGTACAAGCCGGCGCCGGCGTACGACTCCCTCGACACGTGCTACGACTTCACGGGCCACAATGCAATCTTCCTACCGGCTGTGTCTTTCAAGTTCAGCGACGGCTCCGTGTTCGACCTCAGCCCCGTCGCGATCTTGATATACCCTGATGACACGGCGCCCGCCACCGGCTGCTTCGCGTTCGTGCCGAGACCTTCGACGATGCCGTTCAACATCATCGGCAACACGCAGCAGCGGGGCACCGAGGTGATCTACGACGTTGGCGCGGAGAAGATCGGATTTGGCCAGTTCGCTTGCTGATTTTTAATATAACTCCTCGATGATAAATATATAATATTCAGTGAAGACAAGGGTTGTGTCGTTGGAGTCATTTGGATATGCTCTTTCTTGTCTTGTATGATTTACAGATAGGAATAAAATGAGCGTGCTGCAAGTTCTGAGTTTCCGCACAGTATTGCTTTGGTCTGGTTATAAAAAAGATCTGTCAAGGTGACATTCAGTTGTTTTCGTTCCTCGTGTCAACTGAATTTTTTCCACATACTTACAGTATTTTCTAGCTATATTTACAATGTATTATTACTAGATTTACAATGATTTCTTCAGTGTAATTTATTGAATACGGTGGTGTAATTTAGAGATAATACAAATATATGCCAAATTTTTTAGAAATACTTTTAAATTATTTTTATGAATTGCAGATACCAGAGAAACATATTTCAAATTATTCACAAATTTTTCATAAATTTCAAAACAAATTTTCCCAAATTGTGGTGGGACCCACCTCCCCAACCTTATCCCTTCCCTTTCGTCGCCTGCGCACTTCCCTTCCCTTCCCTTCCGTTGAATGTGCACGCAAACAGAGTCCGGAGAAGAAGCAGCAACGGTGATCCGGCCTGGGGGCGGCCCTCCTTGTCGGTCTCCTCGTAGCCGACCGTCGGCCCTCCTCGTCGCGCCCGCCGGGCCGCGAGCTCTGAGGCTGGCCGCACCTGTTGCCTCGCCAGCCCTCGTTGACTGTGCGTGCCTCGCCTGTTCGTCGGACGCGTCCCCTGCTAGCCTCCGCGTAAGATCAGATGGCTCAAAAATAAGTTGATTGGAGAGGTCAAATCAACCGGTTGAGGTTTAGCAATTCTAGAGTGAACTAGCAGGTAACCCTGCGTGTTGCGTGGGAAAAAAATAAGGATCTGCCAGAGGTAAGGGACAAAAAAATAGAAAAAAGGAAAAATATAGATACTATGGTATCCATAAACAGTACAAATCTCTTTCAATGATAAGAGTGGTTTTGATTATGAGAGATCGTAAAGAATAATTGGGGAGGACCCTATTTTGGGAGATGGTCCAAGAAATGGAGGAAGTGGATTAATACTATACATGGGGACATTAGCATGGACAAGATATGTTCTCAAAGTTTGTTACAAGTAGTATCATTTTAGCATCATATGATTTTGCCTTTGCATTGTAACCTAGCAAGTATATCGCATTTTAATTTTTGTATCTATTATTTGCTTTCTTTGATCGTGTTGTCATCTGGCACCAAAATGAGAGATTGTAAGGAATGGAGTTTTGGCCTATTTAGTTTGGGTTTTAGTGTTTGATGATCAAAATGACCATTTGGACTAATATTGTTTGCTAGTGCTTTTGGATATAGTTCAAACGACGCAAAGTGGACTTGGACTTAGGCAACGTGGTGATACGGATGTTCAACACCTCAAGCAAGACATTAGAAGACATATAAGAACATGCAAGAGTCCAAGACACAAGAGGGAAAAAGCCTGGACGAAGACTCGCGATGAATCAACGGCAGCTGCAACTGCAGCACCGGATGTGTCCGGTGCAGGCAATTGGGGCACACCGGACACCAAAGTGTGCACGAAGCACAGTCACAGGCGATCACCAGACGTGCCCGGTGATGTAGTAGACGGGTGCACCAAACTGGGTTTCTAGAGGCGTTGCAAGAGGGTTGGAGAAGGTCAAAATGCACTGGATGTATCCAGGGGCGCACGAGACATCACACCGGATGCCCGAGTCTCCAACCGTCGGCAACGGCTAGTGCCAAATGGCTAGCTAACGTGGACACATAGGACATGTCCGGTGCTTGCACGGAAAGTTTGTGTAGCCTCCAACGGCTAGTTTCAAGTGAGGGGCTATATATACATAACTTGTGTTTAGTGAAGTTTGAATACCACTTGATCATAAGGTGCTTGCGCTCACCATGTTTATACTTGGAGCGGCTTTACAGAATTGGACATCACTGCCGGCCTCATCACTGCCGGATTTTAAGAAACCGACAGTGATAGTCTATCACTGTCGGTTTTTGGATAAAATAGGTAGTAATAGATTCAACCGACACTGATATTCGGGTCTTCACTGTCAGTTTATATCACTGTCGGTTTTAGCCAGGAACCGACGGTGATATTGGGTCATCTCTACCGGTTTTAGCCAAGAACCGACACTAATACTATCACTGTCGGTTCGTGGCTTGAACCGATAGTGATATGCTGCAAGAAAACTTCATAAGTTTCTCATATGATGTTCGATTAAGACGAACTTTATATCAAAGTTGTAATACTCGACGAGATCTACAACTTTGTAGTTTAAATTTTTTTAATTTGAGATCGTTTGGATGTCCCAATATTTTTATTTGAAATCATCTATTAATAAAAATTATGTTTGATTTCTTAAATTAAAAATTTGAATTTTGCAAATGATCTCGGATGGAGAAACGCACAAAATAAGAGTTGCAGATATCGAAAAGTTATGTAACTTTGTCGTTGACAACTTTTTCATTTGAAATCATTTACTAGTTCAAAATGTTGTTTGAAATTAAATTTTGAAATTGTTGAAGAACTCTGATTTATCTTTTTAATCTCTAGCTAAAACTTGTAACTATTCTTTCTCCCTCATACTAACTTCAAATTATATGATTTTTTTTCTTAAAAATTCTAAAATCATGCTGTATCAATATATTGTGTTCTTACCGTTATTATTTTATCCATCTTTTTATGTGACTGTGTTTTATCTATTTGAATTTTGAATTTCAAAAAATGGTAACTTCAAACATCATTTTGGAACACTAAATGATTTCAGCTGAAAAAGTCATGAACATAGAAGTTGTAGAACTTATCAAGATCTATAACTTTTATCTTGGTCATTTCTTCATCCGATAAAGTGGTAGTGACATTGTTTACAAAATTTACGTATCTCTCTTATAATTTCTTAAACTATAAGAGGGATATTTTACGTTTGTAAATAATGTTACTATCACTATGTTGAATGAATAAATGATCAAATGACCAAAATAAAAGTTGTAGATCTCGGAAAGTTATGAAACTCTGTAGTTGACAACTTTTTGATTTGAAATCATCTTATCAAGGAAAACTACATTTGAATTTCTAAAATTTGAAATTTAAATTTTATAAATGACCTCGGATGGAGAAACTATCAAAATAAAAGTTGTACATCCCAAAAAGTTATAAAACTTTGTAGTTGATAACTTTTTGATTTGAAATCATCTTATCAAGAAAAACTACATTTGAATTTCCACAAATTTAGAATTTGAATCTTTTAAATGACTTCGGATGGACAAACAGCAAAAATGAAAGTTGTAGATCTCAAAAAGTTATGAAACTTTGTAGTTGATAACTTTTTTACTTGAAATCATCTTGTTATGAAAAATTACGTTTGAATTTCTTAAATTTAAAATTCAAATTTTATAAATGACCTGGGATGGAGAAACTACCAAAATAAAAGTTCTAGATCCTAAAAAGTTATAAAACTTTGTAGTTGACAACTTTTTCATTTGAATTCGTTTACTTATTTCAAAATCAGATAAACATAAAATAGCTAGGACGAAAATCTCATTCGGACACAAACAACTTGCAGGTAGAGTGATTAAGGGTTAAAGACACGAAGCAGGAGGTGAGGGGTTCGAGCACCAGTGGTCGCGAAGCGTGTGATTTTTGCGTGAAAAATCGTGACTTGTGACTTGCGATGGCTGACCGTGTGGCTGTCCAATGGGGCCTTTTTCGAAATTAAAAAAAATCTTTATTTTTTGCCTATTTTTTGGATTTCCTAAAAACCACATCAGTGTCGGTTCATAAGGACCATCAGTGATGTCAATCCCATATCACTGCCGGTATGCCACTACCAGTTCAAAATCTGACAGTGAAGGAGGATTTTGAACCGACAGTGATGTCGAAAACTGGGGTAGTGACACCGGACGCTGAAGTGTGCACCAAGCACAGTCACAGGCGTCCACCAGACATGTCCGGTGATGCACCGGATGGGTGCACCAAACTGGGTTTCTAGAGACGATGCAAGAGGGTTGGAGAAGGTCAAAATGCACTGGACGTGTCCGGTGGCGCGCCAGACATCACACTGGATGCCCGAGTCTCCAACCGTCGGCAACGGCTAGTGCCCAATGGCTAGTTAACATGGACGCATCGGACATGTCCAGTGCCTGCACGGAAAGTTTGTGTAGCCTCCAACGGCTAGTTTCAAGTGAGGGGCTATATATACATAACTTGTGTTTAGTGAAGTTTGAATACCACTTGATCATAAGGTGCTTGCGCTCACCATGTTTATACTTGGAGCGGCTTTACAGAATTGGACATCACTGCCGGCCTCATCACTGCCGGATTTTAAGAAACCGACAGTGATAGTCTATCACTGTCGGTTTTTGGATAAAATAGGCAGTAATAGATTCAACCGACACTGATATTCGGGTCTTCACTGTCAGTTTATATCACTGTCGGTTTTAGCCAGGAACCGACGGTGATATTGGGTCATCTCTACCGGTTTTAGCCAAGAACCGACACTAATACTATCACTGTCGGTTCGTGGCTTGAACCGATAGTGATATGCTGCAAGAAAACTTCATAAGTTTCTCATATGATGTTCGATTAAGACGAACTTTATATCAAAGTTGTAGTACTCGACGAGATCTACAACTTTGTAGTTTAAATTTTTTTAATTTGAGATCGTTTGGATGTCCCAATATTTTTATTTGAAATCATCTATTAATAAAAATTATGTTTGATTTCTTAAATTAAAAATTTGAATTTTGCAAATGATCTCGGATGGAGAAACGCACAAAATAAGAGTTGCAGATATCGAAAAGTTATGTAACTTTGTCGTTGACAACTTTTTCATTTGAAATCATTTACTAGTTCAAAATGTTGTTTGAAATTAAATTTTGAAATTGTTGAAGAACTCTGATTTATCTTTTTAATCTCTAGCTAAAACTTGTAACTATTCTTTCTCCCTCATACTAACTTCAAATTATATGATTTTTTTTCTTAAAAATTCTAAAATCATGCTGTATCAATATATTGTGTTCTTACCGCTATTATTTTATCCATCTTTTTATGTGACTGTGTTTTATCTATTTGAATTTTGAATTTCAAAAAATGGTAACTTCAAACATCATTTTGGAACACTAAATGATTTCAGCTGAAAAAGTCATGAACATAGAAGTTGTAGAACTTATCAAGATCTATAACTTTTATCTTGGTCATTTCTTCATCCGATAAAGTGGTAGTGACATTGTTTACAAAATTTACGTATCTCTCTTATAATTTCTTAAACTATAAGAGGGATATTTTACGTTTGTAAATAATGTTACTATCACTATGTTGAATGAATAAATGATCAAATGACCAAAATAAAAGTTGTAGATCTCGGAAAGTTATGAAACTCTGTAGTTGACAACTTTTTGATTTGAAATCATCTTATCAAGGAAAACTACATTTGAATTTCTAAAATTTGAAATTTAAATTTTATAAATGACCTCGGATGGAGAAACTATCAAAATAAAAGTTGTACATCCCAAAAAGTTATAAAACTTTGTAGTTGATAACTTTTTGATTTGAAATCATCTTATCAAGAAAAACTACATTTGAATTTCCACAAATTTAGAATTTGAATCTTTTAAATGACTTCGGATGGACAAACAACAAAAATGAAAGTTGTAGATCTCAAAAAGTTATGAAACTTTGTAGTTGATAACTTTTTTACTTGAAATCATCTTGTTATGAAAAATTACGTTTGAATTTCTTAAATTTAAAATTCAAATTTTATAAATGACCTGGGATGGAGAAACTACCAAAATAAAAGTTCTAGATCCTAAAAAGTTATAAAACTTTGTAGTTGACAACTTTTTCATTTGAATTCGTTTACTTATTTCAAAATCAGATAAACATAAAATAGCTAGGACGAAAATCTCATTCGGACACAAACAACTTGCAGGTAGAGTGATTAAGGGTTAAAGACACGAAGCAGGAGGTGAGGGGTTCGAGCACCAGTGGTCGCGAAGCGTGTGATTTTTGCGTGAAAAATCGTGACTTGTGACTTGCGATGGCTGACCGTGTGGCTGTCCAATGGGGCCTTTTTCGAAATTAAAAAAAATCTTTATTTTTTGCCTATTTTTTGGATTTCCTAAAAACCACATCAGTGTCGGTTCATAAGGACCATCAGTGATGTCAACCCCATATCACTGCCGGTATGCCACTACCAGTTCAAAATCTGACAGTGAAGGAGGATTTTGAACCGACAGTGATGTCGAAAACTGGGGTAGTGACACCGGACGCTGAAGTGTGCACCAAGCACAGTCACAGGCGTCCACCAGACATGTCCGGTGATGCACCGGATGGGTGCACCAAACTGGGTTTCTAGAGACGATGCAAGAGGGTTGGAGAAGGTCAAAATGCACTGGACGTGTCCGGTGGCGCGCCAGACATCACACTGGATGCCCGAGTCTCCAACCGTCGGCAACGGCTAGTGCCCAATGGCTAGTTAACATGGACGCATCGGACATGTCCAGTGCCTGCACGGAAAGTTTGTGTAGCCTCCAACGGCTAGTTTCAAGTGAGGGGCTATATATACATGACTAGTGTTTAGTGAGGCTTGCATACTACTTGATCATAAGGTGCTTGCGCACACTGTGTTTATACTCGGAGCGGCTTGTAGTGTCTTGTGATACCACACCTGTGGTCGGCCGCCACCGTGTACCGAAGGGAACGAGGCTGTCGGCGGTTTGGCCGAAAACTCGATAATGAAGACGGCGGGGAGCGGTTCAGGTGAGGCATTCCGGAGACTCACTTGCGCATGGGGAAGGCCTAGTGCTGTCCACAGAGTTACTCGATCGGGAGCTTGGCCCTTGTGAGGGCTTCCTTGAGAGGGGCTCCAATGGGGCAATCTTGCATGCTTCTCAATACATCATTAAAAGTACCAGCGTCGTCGAATAGGAGTTTGCATCTCTATCACCCTTTACCTTCCACATTTACTTTATGTACCTTGGTTGTGTGCTTTACCTTGTTAGCTTAGTTGATAAGCTAGTGGATAGGATTGGAACATAGATTGTATAACTTTTTTGCAGTAGAGATAGCAATATAATAAGCAAACACTTAGTTGCACATCTAGATAGTTTATCATTGCATAGGTTTTGCTTAGTTTGAAATTAGAGGCCATAGTTTAGAATTAGAGTTTTAATAAGTTGCGTAGATCACCGTCCCTCTTAGCTGTCATGGTTCCTTCAGTATGGCTAGCTAGTTGGCTAATAGCTAGTTGAAGACATTGCTAAAAAATTAGTTCTCCTATTAGCCTTCTGTTTGCATGGACTAAAGCTAAATTAGCTGGCTACTAACAATTAGCCTATGCATCTGAATAGACCCTTGGTCAACTGATGAGGTACTTCCTTAGTCCTAAAATAAATGTACTTCTAAATTTATTCCACAATAAGTGCTTTTATATCATGGATCATCTGGCACTAGTAAGTTTTGCTATTTCCAGAGTTCAGTTTATTATTATATGCAACTACAACTTTTGATATAGGACTATATTTGTAATTCTAATAGTTGCATTGATCTCCCTTACGTATCCTGAGTGTGTACTGGCAAAAGGAGAGTACATGCTAACTATAGCATGCAATCTGCCGTGTCGCCGTGACCGTGACTATATCCCACGTAAATCCTGCTCCTCTATGGGCACGTGGTAGTACATAACCGTACCTTCGCCATGGGCAATTTGGGCATCAGAGAGCATGCTTGGCGCAGACCACCTCTCATCGACATGGGGCAGCGGCGTGTCATGGGTGCACGGCTCTATCCAGCAGCTGCATAGTTGTGCCTCTGGCAGAAACAAGAACTTCTCTTTATCCAAACAAAATCTAGCCGCTTTCTCCCATTGCGCTCCGTGCAGTGTAGGAAGTAGGTTGCTGGGAAAAAAATTTGATGGAACCACGAAGCCGCAGTCCATGCGCAATGGCTGCTTAACATGCTAGAAGGGCGCGTTAGGTGGAGCTTCCCACCCGCTACTCCAGAAGAGCGTCGAATAGCGTCGTCGAGGCAGACAACGCCGGAGTGCGCGAAGCGCGGGGCTTGACAGAGCGGATAAGGAACGAGAGGGAGAGAGAGTAAAAAAATAGAGAAAGAGAAAAAATAGATGAAAGTATTATAACCATTTTATCTTATAAAGTTGTTTCACCAGATGTTCTATCAGAACAGCTTTACCTTTATACGTGGAAGTGTTCGTAGAACTAGAGAAAAAAAGAGTTGCTTTACGGATGAAGCAAACGCGTGCTGAAACTATCGTCAGGCCCTACGGCGCTCGCGAGCCGTGATAGAGACGCTACTCTATACACTGATACAGTGGTCATCAATGACTCATTGCAGGTCTCGCACCGTCCGCTAGGTATTCTCATGGCAGCAGCGATCCCATGCAAATTGCATGCCCCCGCATGTACCAGAAAAAGGATCGATGTCAGAATCGATCGATCGATTGGCTGCATTGCACCCCCAAGTAAATGGTTCTGGAAATTCTCAGATCGGAGGACCAGTTACGTTGCCAGAAATTAAAAGAAAAACAAAGTAGGGGAGTTCAAGCTTCAGACAATTGTGAGTCGAGCGCTAGAAGAGAAAAAGCTAGCTCCGTTATTTTCGTGTTGAACTTCAAAAGTGGCGCGCTTTGACGTAGTGCAAACGCGAGTTGCGACGGCCAACCAGTCAAGAAGAATATATGCAGCCCCGTTGGAAATAGCGAACCACCTAGTACAACGTACGCAATTGTGTGATTGCTGCCGCGGCCAACCTTTGGAATCGGAAGAATATATGCCAAACTCTCCCAAGTCCTCAAGTGTCAAGTCAACTACGTCCACAGAATTACAGAAGCTAAGGGCGATGTTGCCGCGTGCTAGCGTGAAAGAAAGCCTTACCATGAGCGCGCGTCTGCTGGTCCACTACGTACCATGGTCTGTTGAACGTTGCGCGACGACAAGGGCATGCAAGGCACTGATCGCGGAGCGAGCCTATATAAACGCATCACTTCCCATGACTAAGGCAAAGGCACTCCAGCTATCAAGCAGAGCAGCTCGCTTTTTAACTGTAAGTTGCGAACGTTAACTATACTGTGGCCTCTCCATCTCCATTATTGACACTGTTAGTTCTGCTGCTTGGCAGTGCCTGCTCCACTGTTCATGGTGCAGGTGCGCAAAGGTACATGGTCGTAGCACCTAGTTCGCTGAAGCCATCAGAAGTCTGCTCAGGCCATAAAGGTAAATGAATCTTTGTAGAGACTGTTATATATTAGAGGTGTTTGGGGGGGGGGGAGAGAAATGCTAAACAGTGCCCGGTTGTTTTGTTGTTGCTGAGTAACCGTTTTTTTGGCCGTCCGATCTGTGATGTTTTTTGTTCTGCAGCGTCCGATCTGCTCTTTGTCGCGTGCTGATGGGTTTGTTTCTATGACATGTGAAATGCTAAACAGTGCCCGGTTGTTTTGTTGTTGCTGAGTAACCGTTTTTTTGGCCGTCCGATCTGTGATGTTTTTTGTTCTGCAGCGTCCGATCTGCTCTTTGTCGCGTGCTGATGGGTTTGTTTCTATGACATGTGGGCCAGGGGCCAGCTGAGTGCGTTACTGTTTTGATTTTTTTGAGTCACGCCCGAAGTCTTGGCTTCCATTTCCCTCTTTCCCCATTTCATTTCGCTTCGTCTTCTTCGAGACGACTCGGGGCGACTTGTCGCTCCCCCGTCGCGGCGACTCAGTGGCCCCCGGTCGTGGTTGACTCGTTCTCCGCCGTCGTGGCGACTCGCAGCTCCGCGTCTTTGTCGAGCTAAGTTATCTCATTTGTGCGCCCTTTTTCTGTGTTATTCATTGTGTTCCGGTGTCGTGTGGAATCTGTGTTTGCTTAGATCAGGTGTTCGACACCCCGTCGATGTTGTTTTTCTGCGCAGATCTGGGGTGGAGTTTAGTTTACTAATGTTCAGGTTCCAGGTTGTGTGTCAGTTTTAGGTTTCAATGTCAGATTCGATGTTGTAGGTTCAGCTGATTTGAGTTCTGAGCTCTGTTGTCTTAGGGTTTCGATCCAGGTTGTATGTCAGTTCTAGGTTCCAGTTTTTTTTCTCAGATTTCGTATTGGTTGTTTGTATTACGAGTCGTTCTCATAGGGTTTCATTTCCATGCTGTATGTCAGTTCTAGGTTCCAGGCTGTGTCAGATTTCGTGTTGGTTGTTTGTATCAGGAGTCATTCTCATATTGTTTCGTGTTTGATGCAGAATGATTTGTTCTCTTGTATCTGGTAAGTGGGATTTGTTTTCTGTGTTATTGTATAGTTTTTTTTTCGAACTAGCTTATGATGTAATCTACTCCACATATTCAGCAAATAGTTGAATGGTAGCTGATGCTTGAATGATACTTGTTGATTTTTTTGTCTTATCTGATGTCTGATATGTCAATGCTTGCTGATGTATTCTTTTTAATTTTGATTATATTATTTTACTTGATATTTTCTGTTTTTGTGATCACTGTGTATATGCCAGTAGATTATGCAGTTAAATACTTCTTCAGTTTTTAATGTTTTTTTTTTAAGTTTCACTTTAGGTTCATCTGATTAGGCATTAGAATATGCAGTTAATTATTCACTTTAGGTTCATCTGATTAGGCATTAGAATATGCAGTTAATTATTCTTTAGTTTAGAATGTTCAGTTTCAGTAAATTTTATTTTCAGTTTTACTTTAGGTTCATCTGATTAGTCTGATGCCATGTCTGTTTTTTCAGTTAAGGACTTTGTTGGTAAAGCGGCCTTCAGTGTCTGGGCACCTATTTTCATCAGTTGAGATATTTTGCAAACTCATTCTTGTTTGGATTTCTCAAGTGGTCAGCCGTGAATTAGTCCTTCGACTGGTCAGGTTAGTCATTGATGCAAACATGGAAGTACCGTTTTCACTGAATGAGCACTAGTCTTTGATAACATGTAATTTTCATTATCCTTAGTTCTTTTGATTTCCCACTCTTTCTATCTTTAGAGATTTTGTTATCATTTGAGTTCATTTTTTAGTTTACAGTTATTTGTTCAAGTATCAGAACTTTTTTTTTTGTCGATTCAGTTTTAGAGGTTTAGCTCTAGGATCATCTATTTTTGAAGACTCATGGCCTCTCTGAAATAGGCTTTTTTTTGGCGAAATATACATGCATTGATGTGTATATTTAGTGATTACCCTTCCTTTTTTTTATTCGGGGGCTTTCCTCACGAAATGGTAGTTGATGCTTGGAATGACAGTTTTTTATGCCATTTTTTCCCTGCTACCTGATAACTGAATGCTAGTTGATTTTACTTTGTTTTAACCCTTTTTCGATGTCTGATGTTTGCTACTTGTTTTCTTTTTTTGATTTTAAGTACTGATTATTACTAATTTTTTCAGGTAAAATGGCTGCTAGGAGGAAATTCTCCCGTGTTGTAGAGGAAAGTAATCGAGGAGACCGTTGTCAGGCAGGAGCTGAATCTGTAAGTGTTTGTTGTACTTGTTTTATATGTTTTATTTATTTTCTAATTATATATATATATTTTCAGGGATTTATTTCTACTGCAAATATTAATCAGTTGGAGCAATTTGTTGAGTTTTTGTAACACCTTAAAATTTGTATGATTTTAAAATAAGAGAAATGATTTAATTATGTATTTTGTGAGCATTAACATTTAGAGAGAAAAAAACTTTGTTAAAATTAAAACCAAATATATGGTCTACATACATGTTTGTGCATGCATGCTTATGCATATTTATTTTGAGATGCTTGGGTTTGATCAAAATTTACAAAAGAATTTGAATTTGGTTGGAATTTGGATTTGAAAATGAAATTGAAAAAAAGAGGGAATTTCTTCCTCTCCTTCTTTTGGCCCGAGCGGCCTAGCTTTCCCTGCTCGGCCTATCTTCCCGCTCCTCCTGCTCGGCCTACTTTCGTGTCGCGCCTCCGCTCTTCTCCCGCCGTGGCCCAGCAGGCGGCCCAATCTCTCCCGCAGCGTCACTGCGCCGTTCCTCTCTCTGTTTCTCTCTCCCTCGCTGATAGGCTGACCCCACCGGTCAACGCCTTCTTCTCCGACTCGGTTTCATCTACCTCCGCGTGTCTTCCACCCGGACTCCGCCGCGCTGCTTCCGACTCCGCCGGCGCCACGCCTCCTCCCTTGCCTAGCGTCCCAAGTTGCTCCCCGCCATAAAAGCTGAGCCCGCACCGCGCCGCTCTCCTTGTCCCATTCTAAGCAACAGTCGCCGAGTCACCGCGCCGCCGCAGCCCTAGGCGCCATTGTCGACTCCATCCGCCATCCCGAGCCACGCGCCGCCTCCATTCGCTCCACGTCGCTGTTTTTCACCGTGGTAAGTTTGCCTTGGCCTCCTCTTGCTCTCTGTATCTTTCCCGAGTCGAACGATGGCCCGTAGGCCGTTTTCCACGTGCACTGCTCGCCGCCGGCCATGGCGCCGCCGTCGGAAGGCTCTCTCCCGCGTTCTCTCTCTACTGTAATCTAGATCATCCGTATCAGATCCAACGGCCGAGATTGGCCGATACCCTTTCGCCGAGGCCTTTTTGCAAAAGAGTCCTTTAGTTTCTCAGTATTCAAACCCGCTGTCCCTGCATTTTTTCTAAAGAACCCCTGTATTTCTTCTTTATCATGGCCGCCGTCCCTAGCTCAGTTTAAAATCCGATTGTATTAATTTAAATTCTACAATCAAGTTCCAGCTATTTATAGAAGTGCCACTGATCTTGTTTTAGCCATAAAATCTTCGTTTTAGCTCCGTCTTGATCCGTTCAAGTCATGTTAGATTTGTAATTGCGTAATCTACATGTTCATCCTACTGTTAGACATGTTTTTAACTTTTGAAATTCGAGGTTAGATTTAATTTATTATTTTATTAAAGGAAATCTTGTTTAATTCATAACTTCTTCCATGTAGCTTCGATTTTCGTGATCTTAGCGTATGTGTGTTCGTAGCGAGACGTAGATTCGTTTTATAAACTTTTCATCTTAATTTTATGCTGTTGGTGTACTATTCTAATTTATAGTCATTGTTTGCTATGCATGATTGCTTCTGGATGCTTATATGTTGCTGTGATTATCGAGTATAGATGGTGAGCAATTCGTGGGTGATCAAGAGTACTACTTTGACGAGCAGGATCAGCAAGGACACTTTATTCAAGGCAAGTATAGCATGGGATTGTCCTTGTTTTCTATCAACTTTAATACAATTAATTCATATTTGCATGTGTCATCTTGATAGGGATTTCCTAAAATTGAACTTATGCCTTGTCTCCTATGGGATATGCATTGGGTTGTTTTGCTAGTGCTCGACCAAACCATAATCTTGTAACTTGACTAATGGTATATGCAATAAACATTAAAATGTGAATTTTTAGCAACTTGAAAACAGGGGACTGGAGTGTTTAGTTACTTTCTAAATGCTTCAGATTTCTCTCCCTAAGGAACTTATCTATAAGTGATCATTTGGGACTTACAGTATAACTGTGAGGGTCACATCGCTCTAGCTTTAGCTTAGTATGAGGACCTTTTTTAGTTTGTTAGTGGTTACCTTTATGGCGTAAGAATGGCTTGACGAATCGGGTATAGTGTGGCCTCTGTCCTCTTATATATAGGCTGCGCGTCATTATGCCATCAGGAAGGGAGGCTCTATATCTGTTTGCCGAGTGAATCTAATGGTCCTAACTTATTAGACGAACCTTTGAAAGACTTTATAGTGAACCCTGCCTACTCACCTTGGAAGTGTTTTGAGAGTAATTAACCCGGACATATGGGTATCATGACTCACAGTGAAAGTGTACAACCTCTGCAGAGTGTAAAACTAGTATATCAACTGTGCTCATGGTCATGAGCGGCCTTAGAATCCTTATGGAATAGATGATCACTAAGAATTATCTGTTTATACTATTTATTATTCATGTTTACATTGATCATGTGTTTTGCTTTGGGATTAAAACAACTTGTTGCTACTCTTATGCTAAAATTATGATAATTAAAAGCTAAATGCTGTTAAACCTATGTCAAGCCTTTTGAGCCTCATGAACCCCATGTTACACTTGTTGAGTACGACACATACTTACGCTTGTTTATTTTTATTATTTAGATAAAAATCCTGGATGTGTAACAGATGGATATGGTAATGACGATTTTTCTAAGGATTACTAGACTTGTGGTCAACCAGTTAACGTCACTGTGATATAGAGCTTTCGCGAGAGAATTTTTCTTTACACTTTCGCTACATTTATGTGAAGACTTTGTCTTATTATACGTGATGTAATAAACATTTATGTGTGTGACTGATCTCTGAGCGCACATAAGATTATCATCCCATTTTATCCCTAAAATCGGGTGTGACAGATTGGTATCAGAGCCGTGTTGACTGTAGGACGCAAGTCTAGTTAGCAATGGTCGTTCTAGCCTCTTTTGCTTCACTCATTTCATGCTTTCCATCTCACTCTTGTTATTTGCTAAATTTTATGCTTCTTTTGCCTCACTCTGTTATGAAAATTATTGCTTTTAATCTAACTAAATCTCATTCTATAGATGCCTCGTGCTAATAAGACCGCTCGCATCAGCATCAGAGGCTACTACCCACCTCATGGCTTGTATGAGTCTATGGAGCCACATGAGGAGGAGGAACCCTAGGAGCAAGAAGTTGACTCACCATCACCTGCACCTAAGCCTGAGCCATTTCAGGAAGAGCCCGAAGATGAAGAATCTGAAGAAGTGGAGGTCGTTGTATTGTCTGATGATGATGATGAGGACGCCATTCAAGAAGATCAGCCTACCCCTGCCACGGGATAGTCTACAAAGATCTGGTACAAGCTAGGATGTGAATCCTCTGTTTCGCACCACCGACTTATGGGGATTCTTCAGACCCACTACGCTGATTGGGACGTAGCTGTGGTGTATGTCTGTGAAGAACATACGCACCCTCTGGAGGACACTTATTGGAAGACTAGGGCATGCATCTCCATCAGGGATGAAGAGAAGGAATCATATCAGCTGGACGCAAGCTACTCGCATCATGCTCGCCGTGCCACCATGGAAGATGGCATAGAAGATGCAGCCGCTGAAGCCTGCATGGCCTCCGTGGCCACCATTTTGAAGATATGAAGGAGGACCAATATCGATTCCTCCCTCGCCAACACCCTGAATTAGAGTGGGCAATGATGGATCCTCAGGGCATGGATCTAACTACTCAAGTGATGGTACACTTCGGCTGTGAGTGAGTAGGGAAGATTCGGTGACTAGAAGATCAATTAAAGGCATAGCAGGAGACTCTTAAGAGGTACCAACAAGTGATAGATGACCAAAGAGAGTGCCTCAGCGTACCAAGGATTTATGAGAAACTTCCCCATAAACCTCGCCCATAAGTGTTGAAGTTCCTTTCTATGTAATAAGACGTTTGTAGCACGGGTCAAGTTGAGTCAAGTCGAGTCTAGTAGTGTAGTGTGAACTTTGGTGTGCCTAGTTGATTTATTATTATATTTATGTGTGAGTTGGATTTTTGTAATAAGTGCTGGAATTTTGTGGGCATGTCTGCAAGTTCCATAGTTAAGAATATTAAAGTTCGAGTCAATAAATAAATAGTTGGGTTTGGTACATCTTGTTCTCCCGGATCTGTTTTTAGAGCAGTCTGCACTTATCTCAATGCCCATCTAAAACTAGTTGTCCACAAATTATGAAATTTTTATGAGAGTAACTACACTTAAGTATATTTCTAATACCTCTAGAATCACTACTATATCTGATCTGGTTTGAGAGATATAGCTGTTTCAAGTTAAAGTTTCTGCGTAGTTTGAAAGCTGGAATAGTTTTGGTTGTGTCCTATTTTTATGAACTTAACGATAGAATCTGGGCATGTGATCTGAATAAAAGTTGTAGATAAATTCTTAAGCTTTCCTACCATGTAAACAACTCCTCTTTTTGATATCTAGAACTCGAGATATGACTATTTTACCGAGCTGCTGATGTTGGAGCTCGTCCAGAAAATTTTCAGAATGTATTCTATATCTCTAGAAGTGTCTATAACTTGGAAATCTCTAAATTTTGAATATTTGTGTTGGGTGTCAGATGTCGGACCTCTAGAAGTTTCAGAAAATTTTGAATATTTTATCTTCAGAATGTATTCTATATCCTTATAGTGACCGAGATGATGAAGAATTAGTTCAGTTTGAAACCAAAAGGGCAGACCTTTTTGTACAAACGTCCATATCTAGAGTGGTATGATTTGGTCGCTCTTCTTACAAATTACAGGCTCTCAGAATTTGGTAAGTTCACTGGTCAAGATAGCACAAGTATAATAGAACATGTCAATCGGTATCTTACACAGTTGGGCGAAGCATCCATTGAAGAGGCTCATCGAGTTTGTTTCTTCTCCTTGTCCCTATTAGGGCCAGCCTTCACTTGATTTTTATCGTTGCCAGTTAATTCCATTACCAATTGGGCTGACCTAAAGAAGAAGTTTCACACATATTTCTATACTAGGATAGAAGAAAAGAAAATAATATATTTGATAACCATAAGACAGAGAACTAATGAATCGGGTGCCGAGTTTCTTCAGAGGTTCTGAGAGACCATAAATTTATGCTTCTCGTTGAATCTAACTGATAATCAGCTAGCTGCTTTAGCTGTTCAAGGAATGTTGCCAACATGGAGGGAGAAGCTATTTGGGCAAGAGTTTGACAATTTAGGTCAGTTGGCTCAACGAGTGGTAGCACTCAATAGCCAATTCTAGAATATGCACACAGACACCTAATTCCAGAAGAGTGTTATAATTGCTGAAGCCTATAATCCATATTTAGTTGATGACGGCGATGAGGACGATGAAGAAGAAGAGATTGCTACGGCTGAATAGAATTGGGGTAAGAAGACAGTGATGGTACCAAATCCTTGGGGGAAAGGAATTGAAGAGAGCTATGATTTTGACATCACAAAATCAGACAAGTTCTTTGATTTCTTGCTTGAGAGAGGACAGATCAAATTGCCCGCCAATCATGTTATGTTACCTCCTGATCAGTTGAAGAATAAGAAGTTCTGCAAGTTCCATAACACCACTTCTCATTCTACTAATGAGTGCATAATTTTCTGGCAACATATACAGAGGGCTATTCAGCAAGGGAGGCTTAAATTTGATACGCCTTAGAAGATGAAAGTTGATGATAATCCTTTTCCAAGAGATCAGAATATGGTTGATGTTAAATTGCTTAGGGCAAAGACTAAAGTCCTAACATCAATTAGGGCCAAAGCAACTAGAATAGTCGATCCAGAGATGCAAATATCAGCTGATGAATATAGAGAAATTAAGGGGCGTCATGACCGACAAAAGAGCCGATATGAGCAGGGAGAGACATCAAGGAATGGTGTGATAAGGCCGCGTGTCACATCTCGAATTTTGTTGAGTAAATGGCAACAGTAGAAGGAAAAGGATTATCAGCGTTGGTTAGAAGAGAAAGAGTACCAGCGTCAACAAGAAGAAGAGAGGTATGAAAGAAAGCGAGCTGAATGACGTTAGAATTATCCTTTCTTCAGACATTGTTGGAATGAAGGTTTAAAATTGCCTACTAGAAATAATTGCCTAGAGTATAGTGAGCAATATTGGAAGTTTAGACAATCTCAAACCAACTGCCGGTCTATCCATGCTCGAGATGAGTATCATCATAATAGTATGGATCGGCGCTTAAAAAATAGAAGTGTTCGCTATCAGCTCGGGAAGCGAGTTGTTGATCAAAACTGGGCTGATTGTGAAGAAGTGGGTGATGAGAAAGAGTATGTTTGGCAAGAAGGGCAATGGTGTCCAGGAGGTTTGACAAGAAGTCAGAAAATAAGAGTACAACGCCTAAGGAACAGAGAGCTAGAATAGGCTCAGGCATCTAGTAGACCTCAAATGTGGCATGCTAAACAAACAGCCAATAGGGGTCAACCATCGGCTAATATTCAAATGGCTTTTCTATTGCCGTTAGAATTTAGAGCTCCGACAAACCAAGAAGTCTATTTAGATTTTGATGAATCAGAGTTTGAGGAGATAGTTGCCAAGTTGACAGTTATACAGCAAGCCATATTTGATATGCCAGTCAAGCATCGGTACTTAAAAGCTTTATATGCAAAATGTTTTGTTGATGGGAAGCCGATGAGCAAAATGTTGGTGGATGGAGGTGTTTCTGTTAATGTTATGTCTTATACTACTTTTTGCAAGCTTAGCAAGGGACCAGGAGATTTGATTGAGACCGACATGATGCTTAAGGATTTTGAGGATAATGCATCCAAGACCAGGGGGCAATAAACGTCGAATTGACAATTGGATGTAAAACTTTGCTCACTACATTCTTTGTCATTAATGGAAAGGGTTCATACGGTTTACTCCTTGATCATGATTGGATTCATGCAAATTGTTGTGTACCATTGACTATGCATCAATGCTTGTTTTAGTGGCATGGAGATGATGTTGAGCTGTTTCATGCTGATAATTATGTGAGTATAGAAATAGTTGATCCAATGTATTGGGAGCTAGAAGACTTCAAGTATTTTTCTAGCAAGCTATGGGAAGGAGGCTTCATTAAGATCAATGATGAAAGCCAACAACCGATCCAAGCAGTCGGCTCTGAAAGTTTGTTTAATCCAATAGATGGCACAGATGGTAAACTTGGACATGGCTTTACGTCGGCCGATGAATTAGAGGGGGTAGATATTGGTCCTAGAGATAGGCCTAGGCCGACGTACGTAAGTACGAAGTTGGATCCTGAGTATAAGCGAGAGTTAATAGATTTATTAAAGGAATTTAATGATTGTTTTGTTTCAGAATATTATGAGATGTCTGGTCTAGATCGATCAATTGTTGAACGTCGGTTGCCAATCAAACCTGGATATCGGCCGTTTAAACAAGCTCCGAGGAGATTTAACCCGAATGTTCTTAATGATATCAAAAAGGAGTCTGAAAGATTGCTAGAGGCAAAATTTATCCGACCATGCTGATATGTGGAGTGGATATCGAGTGTTGTTCCCGTGTATAAGAAAAATAGGAAGTTAAGAGTTTGCATCGATTTCAGAGATCTGAACAAGGCTACACCCATGGATGGTTATCCGATGCTAATAGCCGATATGTTGGTAGATGCAACAGTCGGACACAAGGTTATTAGTTTTATGGATGGCAATGCAGGATATAATCAAATTTTTATGGCTGAGGAAGACATAGCAAAAACAACTTTTAGGTGCCCTGGCGCAATCGGTTTATTTGAATGGGTTGTTGTCGGATACCATAAAAAGGGGTACCCTAGGCAAGAACCGAAAAGATTGCTTAGACCTTGCAAATATCAAAGCCAAAGGACAACCACGAGGTCTCGACTGATTTTCTGATTCGCCCGAGGCCCCACGCATAAGCCTCAGGCAAAAGGCCAACTCTCCGCCTCGCCGAGGCCCTCTCGCCCGAGGCCCTGCCCCGCAAGGCCTCGGACAGGTTACCGATTCTCTGATTTGCCCGAGGCCCCACGCATAAAGCCTCAGACGAAGTATCGATTCTCCGACTCAGTCGAGGCAGGCTCGGCAACAACCTCGTCGCCTCCATCTCGATCAACTTCTCTAACAAAACGTCGCGTCCAATTAACGCGTCCAACCACTCCCGCAATGTCAGCCACACGTCGACGTAGTACAGCAGAGTGGCCGGCGGGACGGGAGACAAGACTGAGCAGGGGTTACCGGCCACTGTGCTCAGCACTGCTCCCATAACTGGCGCCCATACTGCACTGTGCTGCCTAATTCCTACTCCAGGAACAGTGCGGTGTGGGGAGTCAAGTCTGGGTCACTATAGCTTCGGAATCAGTGTATAGGACCAACTGCTCCCTCCAAGCCTCAGCAATCCACTTCAGGGCCTCGGCAGCCTCGGGATTCATGCCCACCGAGCCCCCCACAATGGCTCGGCCTCGGCACCAACTGAGCCTCAGCTCTTTACACTGTCAACACACAGCGACCGGCACATCGTCGGCCATGCCCTGCGCCTAGCTATCACTGGAGCTCCCACATCGCACAGGATCTGGTGTGACCAACGCGTTGCTCTAGTGCATCAAGGACAAGACCACTCCGTTGACCATGCCGCCATAGTGGTAAGCTATAGGACTCAGGCACGCCACCTCCGCTGACAAGACGCTGCATAGCAAACACTTGTATCACCCCTGTCCCCCCTTCAACTATAAAAGGAGAGACCGGGGCCATTTTTAGAGATAGAAAGATAGACGAACACTCGCGTAGACCTAGGACTAGCTCCCTCTCTCGCCCAGCTGGTAACCCCCTACTACAAGCACTTTGGTGCAAGGAATACAAGATCGATCTCTCAGACTGGACGTAGGGCACCGATTGCCTGAACCAGTATAAACCTTGTGTCTCTTTGCATCACCATCCGGGATTAGGGGCACGTAGTTCAAATTCACTAGTTGGTTGAGGACCCCTCGGTCCAAAACACCGACAGTTGGTGCACCAGGTAGGGGTCGCTGCATGTTAGCTTAATCGTCCCAACAAGTTCCGGATGGCAGATCCCATACGCCCACTAAGTCTCGGCACGGTGATCTGGTTTGGGAGCCTAGAGTTCATGTCTCTAGGACGTGAATACGACCTAGTACTCCTCCCACCCAGAGCCCCTTTGGCCCACGACGGCATCACGCACTAGAAGCCCGGGCGCAGGCGGCGCCCGGGCCACCGCTCTCGTTGCACTCGCCAGGCACGGCGCGAGCGGGACCACTCCGACACCGCACGAGCTCAGGGCGACGCGCCGCGCTCCGCCGGTATCCCATTCCTGGCTGTTGGTACAGAGTCCCTGGTTGGGGACCTGTCTAGCTTAAGCCTGGTAGGGGAAAGACACCGGTGACGTGCAGCAACGCCCCGTCATCAAGTTCTGCACCGCCACCGCCTGAGGAGCCAACTTCGGTGGAGCAGGGCCCGGCGATGGCACCATCCCCGTACCCCTTCGGGTTGAGAAATGCCGCCGCCACCTTTGCTTCCGCCTATGCTTCCGCTCACATGGAGCCCTCAGGACGCCACCAACGTTTTGCCCTTGACCTCTTCGCCACAACCTTAGCTCACACCCACACCGACTCCTCGGAGGAGGACGAGGCATGGGCCGGAGCAGACTTCTCCGGACTTCGTGACCCCCAAGCTATGCGCCTCTTCTTGGCCACAAGCGACTACTGCTTCGGCTACTCTGACTTCGATGATGAAGGCACTTACGATCCCACTCGTGAGTGCTTCCACATCGGGCTAGGGATGCCAGGGGCAAGTAATGAGAGTGAAGGGGTAGGCAACCGCTCCCTGCTCCGCCAAGGGGCAGGCGACGCCACACCTCTGCTCGTCGAGCCTCGGGCAGCATGGAACGAGAACACCGCCCTTGAGGAACTTCGACGCCTAGACCTGGAGCAGCTCCGTGAGCTTCAGGCAAAAGTCGACCAAGACCGACTCCTGCTACAGCAGCTCCGAGACACTCTTGAGCAGGAGCAGCGAGGTCACGGTGGTGGCGGAGGAGCCCTGCGGAGGGCCCATGATGTCCACCACCGCATCAACAACGATGAAGGGGGTGGGCAACCCCCAATCTTCAATCACGCTAGCCAGAATGTCGTGGAAGCAGTGATGCTAGTTCGAGCGATGCCCGAGCCCTCTACCACAGAGGGTCGATGGGTCCGCGGCGAGCTCCGGGATCTCCTCGAGACTGCCGTGGTACAGCAGGCTGAGAGCTCCGCCTCTAGGTGTCACGGGGGTGCTTTGGAACTACCCGAGGCATCGCCTCGGCAGGATAGAGAGGCCTTAGTTCATCTCGGGCCCACTCGGGCACCGACGGCCAATAGGGCCCCCTCGGTGCACGATTGACTCGGCGGCTGGCGCGAGGCGCATGGCGACCATGATGTGGTCAGCAGACGACGGCGCCACGACAACGATAGGCCCGCCCGAGGCTACCACCCGCACTGAGGCGGCCGTTACGATAGTGGCAAGGACCGCTGTCCTTCTCCTAGGCCACCTGGCCCTCGAGTCTTTAGCAGGGCCATTCGCAGCGCCCACTTCCTAGCCCAGTTTCGGCAACCGGCCAACCTCACAAAGTACAGCGGTGAGACCAACCCCGAGCTTTGGCTGGCCGACTACCACCTGGCTTGTCAGCTGGGCGGTGCGGACGATGACCTGCTCATCATCCGCAACCTCCCGTTGTTCCTGTTAGACTCAGTGCCATCCTGGCTCGAGTACCTCCCTCCCTTGCAGATCCACAACTGGCGCGACTTGGTAAAGGTATTCGTCGGCAATTTCCAGGGCACATATGTGCGCCCCAGGAACTCCTAGGACCTCAAGAGTTGTCGCCAGAAGCCAGACAAGTCTCTCCGAGACTTCATCCGACGCTTCTCCAAGCAGTGCACCGAGTTGCCCAGCGTCGGCGACTCGAAAGTTGTCCAGGCTTTCCTCTCCGGCACCTCCTGCCGAGACCTGGTCCGAGAGTTAGGTTGGAATGTACCAACCTCGGCGGCCGCGCTCCTCGACATCACCACCAACTTTGCCTCAGGCGAAGAGGCTGTCGGGGCCATCTTCCCCGACGACGACGCAAAGGGGAAGCGGAGGGACGAGGCCCCCAGGGCCTCGGCCTCCCGTTTCTCCAAGAAAAAGAAAAAGGGGCGCCAGGGAAAGCAAGAGGCCCTCGAGGCCGATCTAGTCGCAGCCACAGATCGCAAGAACCCCCAAGGCCCCGCCAGGGGCCCTAGACTATTCGACGATATGCTCAAGAAGCCCTGCCCTTACCACCAGGGCCCGATAAAGCATACCCTCAAAGAATGCACCATGCTCCTACGTTACTATGCCAAGCTCAGGCTCCCCAACGATGATGCCAAGAAGAAGGGCGCCGACGACGGAGACAACGACAAGGATGATGGATTCCCCGAGGTGCACAATGCCTTCATGATCTTCGGCGGGCCCTCAGCGTGCCTCATGGCGCGTTAATGGAAGAGGGAACGCTGGGAGGTCTTCTTGGTTGAGGTAGCCACTCCCTAGTACCTTAACTGGTCTCAGGAGGCGACCACCTTCGATCGGGAAGATCACCCCAACTATGTCCCAAACCTCGAGCAGTACCCGCTCGTCGTCGATCCAATCATCGGCAACACCTGGCTCACCAAGGTACTAATGGACGGAGGTAGCGGCCTCAACATCCTCTACGCCAACACCATGGAGCTCCTAGAGCTCGACCAATCATGGCTCCGAGGTGGTGCCGCACCCTTCCACGGCGTCGTGCCGGGGAAGCGCACGCGACCCCTCGGACGCATCGACTGGCCGGTCTGCTTTGGCACTCCCTCCAACTACCGCAAGGAGACCCTCACCTTTGAGGTGGTTGGGTTCAATGGGACTTATCACGCTATCCTAGGGCGCCCATGCTATGCCAAGTTCATGGCCGTCCCGAACTACACCTACCTCAAGCTCAAGATGCCGGGCCCCAACGGCGTCATCACCGTCGAGTCCACGTACGAGCATGCATATGACTGCGACGTCGAATGCATCGAGTACGCCGAGGCTATCGTGGAGGCCAAGGCCCTCATCGTCAACCTCGACCAACTCGGTAGCGAAGTGCCCGACTCCAAGTGTCGTGCCGGGACTTTCGAGCCCATAGAGGCCGTCAAGCTCGTCCCGGTCGACCCCAACTGCTCCAACGGCCAAACGTTGAGGGTCAGCGCCACCCTCAACAGCATATAGGAAGCCGTGCTCGTCGACTTTCTTCGTGCGAATGCCGATATGTTCGCATGGAGTCCCTCGGACATGCCGGGCATATCGAGGGAGGTCGTCGAGCATGCCTTGGACATCCGGGCCGGCTCCAGATCGGTGAAGCAGCGCCTGCGCCGATTCAACGAGGAGAAGCGCAGGGCCATTGGCAAGGAGGTGCAGAAGCTTTTGGCGGCCGGATTCATCAAGGAAGTGTCCCATCAAGAGTGGTTAGCTTATCCTGTATTAGTTAAGAAGAAAAATGGACAGTGAAGGATGTATGTGGACTACACCGGTTTAAACAAAGCCTGTCCAAAGGTTCCATTTCCATTTCCTCGAATCGACCAAATCGTTGACTCCACTACCGGATGTGAGACCCTATCTTTCCTTGATGCGTATTCCAGTTACCATCAAATCAAGATGAAAGAGTCTAACCAGTTCGCGACTTCTTTCATCACCCCATTCGACATGTACTGCTATGTGACCATGCCATTCGGTCTCAGAAATGCAAGGGCCACATACCAGCGATGCATGACCCAGGTCTTCGGCGAGCACATCGGGCAAACTGTCGAGGCTTACGTGGACAACATCGTGGTCAAGTCCATAAAGGCTAGTGATCTCGTCGATGACCTAGAGATCGCCTTCAAATGCCTTAGGGAGAAGGGCATCAAGCTTAATCCCGAGAAGTGTGTCTTTGGGGTCCCTCGAGGCATGCTCTTGGGGTTCATAGTCTCAGAGTGCGGCATCGAGGCCAACCCGGAGAAGGTCTCGGTCGTGACCAACATGGGACCAATCCGAGACCTCTAGGGAGTACAGAGAGTTATGGGATGCCTTGCGGCCCTGAGCCGCTTCATCTCGCGCCTTGGCGAAAAAGGTTTGCCTCTGTACCATCTCTTGAGAAAATCCGAATGCTTTTCTTGGACCCCCGAGGCCGAAGAAGCCCTCACCAAGCTCAAGGCACTACTCACCAACCCTCCCGTCCTGGTACCGCCAACCAAGGGTGAGGCCCTCTTACTCTACGTCGCCACAATGACCCAAGTGGTCAGCGCGACCGTAGTAGTCGAGAGGCAGGAAGAGGGGCATGCTCTACCCGTCCAACGACCTATTTACTTCATCAGCGAGGTACTCTCCGAAACTAAGACATGCTACCCCCACATCCAGAAGTTGATCTATGCCATAGTCTTGGCTCAGCGCAAGCTGCGTCACTACTTCGAATCCCACCCGGTGGCTATGGTGTCGTCTTTCCCTCTGGGAGAGATAATCTAGAACTGGGAGGCCTTGGGTAGAATAGCCAAGTGGGCCGTCGAACTCATGGGGGAAGCCCTGTCTTTTGTGCCTCAGAAAGCAATTAAATCCTAGGTCTTGGTCGATTTTGTGGCTGAGTGGACCGACACCCAGCTGCCACCTGCTCAAATCCAAGCGGAATGCTGGACCATGTACTTTGATGGCTCTCTGATGAAGATCGGGGTAGGCGCGGGTCTGCTCTTCATCTCTCCCCTCGGAGTGCATATGTGCTACATGATTTGGCTCCACTTTGCCGCCTCCAACAACGCAACCGAGTACGAAGCTCTCGTCAACGGCTTGCAGATCGCCATCGAGCTTGGAGTGCGGCGTCTCGACGTACGGGGCGATTCGTAGCTCGTCATCGACCAAGTCATGAAGGAGTCGAACTGCCATGACCCCAAAATGGAGGCGTACTGCAAATTGGTGCGTCGCCTAGAAGATAAGTTCAACTGTCTCGAACTCAACCACATTGCGTGAAAATTCAACGAGGCCGCAGACGAACTGGCGAAGATGGCGTCGGCATGAGCCCCGGTCTCCCCGAACATATTCACCAGAGACCCGCACAAGCCCTCGGTTAGCTATGTTTCGGCGGCAGAAGAGGGCCCACCGGTCGAGCCCACCACAGGGCCCGAGGCGCCCTCTGCCACCGAAACCCCGACGGCCGAGCCCGAGGCCATGGAAATCGACGCAGGACCTCCCGAGACCGATCAAGACACGGACTGGTGAGTTCCGCTCCTTGATAGCCTCGTTCGAGGAGTGCTTCCTGCGGACAGGACCGAGGCCCAACGGCTTGCGCGACGAGCCAAAACTTACGTCCTCAGCAACGGCGAGGTGTACAGGCGAAGCCCATCTGGCGTTCTCCAACGATGCATCACCACCGAGGAAGGCCAAGCCCTACTTTGGGACTTGCACGCGGGAGCCTACGGGCACCATGCTGTGCCTCGGACGCTCGTCGGAAACGCCTTCCACCAAGGATTCTATTGGACAATGGCGGTCGCTGACGCCACGAAGCTGGTACGCTCCTATGAGGGATGCCAGTACTATGCACGGCAGACGCACCTCCTGGCCCAAGCCCTCCAAACCATCCCCATCACGTGGCCGTTCACCGTGTGGGGGCTGGACATGGTTGGGCCTCTATAGAAAGCCCCCGGGGGCTACACCCACTTGTTGGTAGCTATTGACAAGTTCTCCAAGTGGATCGAGGCTCGTTCGATCACTCAAATCAAATCCGAGCAAGCTGTACTATTCTTCACTGATATCATCCACAGGTTCATGGTTCCAAACACCATCATCACCAACAATGGGACACAATTCACCGGCCACAAATTCCTGACGTTCTATGACGACCACCACATCCGTATGGTCTGGTCGGCCGTAGGACACCCTAGGACAAACGACCAAGTAGAACGTGTCAACGGCATGATCCTACAGGTCCTCAAGCCAAGGATATACAACCGGTTGAAGAAATTCGGCAAGAAATGGCTGGCCGAACTCCCGTCGGTCATCTGGAGCCTGAGGAACACCCCGAGCCAAGCCACGGGGTTCACGCCATTCTTCCTGGTCTATGGAGCTAAGGCCATCCTCCCCATTGACTTGGAGTACGGTTCCCCAAGGCTACAAGCCTACAAAAAGCAAAGCAACCGCACTACCCTTGAGGATGCCCTCGACCAACTGGAGGAAGCCCGGGACGTTGCGCTGCTACATTCGACCAAGTACCAGCAAGCCCTACGACGCTATCAAGCCCGGCGCATTCGCAGCTGAGACCTGAAGGTAGGAGACCTGGTGCTGAGACTAAGGCAGAACAACAAGGGCCGCCACAAGCTGACCCCGCCATGGGAAGGGTCGTACATCGTCGTCCAAGTGCTAAAGCCCGGGACCTACAAGCTGGCCAACGAGAAGGGCGAAATCTTCACCAACGCTTGGAACATAGAACAGCTACGTCATTTCTACCCTTAAACTTACAAGCATTGTATACATTGTTTCTCGAAATATATTAAAGAAGCGTCCTTTAATTGTTCTAATTTTTTTGAGAAACCCCCTGAGCCCATCGATAGGGGATCGGCCTTACGATAACACTATAAGGGAGACTCGGCTCTGCCTATGCCGAACCGAGCCTCCCTCGGGGGCTAGAAGGGGGGGTACCCCCCTAAGTCCCAGGCACCATTTTTTAATCATTTTTTGAATAAATTTCTACGCCAAACTCTCTGGCATGTTCTGACAAATCAAGTGTAAAAAACCTAAGGACCGAAAGCCTGTCTCAGGGCCAAAAGGCTGGCCGAGCCGCGAGAACGGCCTACGCCTCCGGGCTACGGCAACTCCCTCACCACCTTTTACCCAAGGGGCAGCTTAGGCTCTGAGGAAGTTTTCTACAAATGATATGTTCAGAGGCGAGACAGAGGGCAGAGGCTCGGTGATTAAAAAAGCGTATACACATAAGTACTTTAAAAAAGGCCTCGACGGCCGCAAACGTCACGGTACGATAATGATCCAAATCTGTTTACATGGCCCCTTTGGCCCAGGTCAAGGCTCAGGGTCTCCTACATCGGCGGTAGGCACGGGAGGAACCACCTCCTCTTCGAACAGACTAGCCAATGCCGTGCCAGGGGCGTCAGCCGCCTCCATCAGCTTCATGACCTCCTCATCGGCCTCCTCGTCATCCTCAGCCAAGACGTAACCGTCGCTGATGGCCTTGAGGTTGACGGCGTAGTGCGAGGAGGCGACGGCCAGGGCGCGCTTGATGCCTGTATGCAATGCCCCCCGAAGTCGCTCGCGCACTTGGCCACTCAACGCAGTCAGGTGGGTCTTAAGGGAGCTACCCGACTCGACTCCCTCAACCTATAGAACCTCGCAGACGGTACGGGCGGCGCTCTTGGCCTCGAGCACTGCCTGCACCACGTCAGAGGCCTCGGCTGCATGCGTGACCTCCTTCTCCAACACTGCGTCAAAACACGCAGGATGCGGTTAAGCGCAAAAGAAAAATAAGCCAAATAGGAACAAAGCCGTACGGGACTCACCCTCGATTTTCTCTTTCCAGCGCTGGACTTCAACCTGAGAGGCCTCGGCTTTCTCTTTCCAGCACTGGACCTCAACCCAAGATGCCTCGGCCGCCCTGGAAGCCTCCTTCTCTAGCTCTATACCACATCGGGGAGTTAGGCATCGAACGCAAGAAAAACAAATAAAATAAAGGGAATGGAACTCACCCTCGCACTTCTCCTTCCAGGCTAAGGCATCGACCCGGGAGGCCTTAGCCACCTTGAGGCCCTCGTCTAAGGCACCCTTCGTCAGCAGATGCGCGCCCTGCTCCGTCCCTAATAGCCCAACGATGGCCTTGGCAGAGGCCGTCGCCTCTTCAGCCCGGGACCTAAAGGTGTCCCGCTCACCGGCCACCCGGGTCAGCTCCTCCTCTAGCTCCTTGATTCGCGCCGCCAAAGGGGTGGCCTGCTCCCGAGCCGTGGCCGCCTCGGCCTTCATATCAGCACAGCGAAGGCGAAGGTCCTCCGCCTCTACGCTCTGCGCCGATAGAAGCTCGTTGGCATCGGCGAGCAGGTCCTTCTGTTGCCGGAGTTGGTCCCAGACGTCCCTCTCCCGATGGAGGAACAATGACTTCCCGAGGGACCGGGCCTCGAGCTCCTGGATAGGCAGAACAGGGATCATGCACTACGGGGAAACTCAAAACAAGACGACACCACACGAGAAAAGAAGACGCGTACCTGGGCGACGCCGGGCAAATCGTCGGCCATGACGGACAACGCTGTCCACAGCGACTGCTCCGCCAGACGGTGGTATTGCTCGAAAGTACTACAGCGCCCCCCCTTGGCCGCATCCTCGAGGGCGAACAGTGGCTCCCCCTTAGGGTCGTTCCTGCTCCGCCACAAGACCCGCGGGTGATCCCACCCATGGGGCTCAGGTTTTACCTGCACGAGGGCCACGCTTCCCTCGCCAGAGGTCGGAGCTGGCAGCTCCACGGTGCTGGCCGCCTTGGCATCTGCCACCCCTTTCCCCCGGGAAGTATCGTCGGAAGGGATCGGATGGACCCCCACTTCCTAGGCACTCTCCTGCGACGGCGGCGGGCCATGAACCAGTGGTGGTGCTGAAGCTTGCCCCGCCCCCATATCCACATCCTAGCCCACCGGCTCCACCATGCCCAAACTGGCCTCCGCCGCCTCGACCTCGACCCTCATCGCCCTGGCCTCTGAAGTCCTAAGGGCCTAGACTTCGACCTAGGTGGCCTCAGCGACTGAGGCCGCCCCAGCCCCATCTGACTCGTGGGCCTCAACAACACGAGGCATAGGCTCTTCCTCCTCCGCTTGCTCCATGGCCACCCCAGTAGCTTCTCCCTGGGCGACCGGCTCCTCCAGGTCGGCCCCGGCCGACACCGCGCCACGCTCCATGGCGGTCTGTGCCTCCACCGCCCGTTGAGCGGTGGAACTGGCGCTCACCTTGAGTGCCTTACATGGCGCCAAGGCAGGCACCTCCACCCGACGCTTCTGGCGGAAAGCAGCACTCTGACAAGGTCAGCACACGACCAAGGAACGGATGGGAGATGCTGCCAACTCCACCGAAAAAACACTCACCTCGAACGGGGATGCAACGGCTTCAGCACTGCTACCCTCCTCAGCAACGGCGGTGGTGGCGGTAGAGGCACGGCCTCCGTGTCCGCTGGTGCTGGTCGGTCTCCGCCGAACCCCAACGCCCGTGCCTACTCCACCTCTGCCGTCGAGCCCACTGGGCTAACGGCACGCTTCCCCAATGCCCGTGCCTCGGGCGTGTTCGCCTCGGACCCAGGGCGGGCGATCACCGGCACCGAGGCATCCTCTCCTCTTCCTAGAAACGCCAAGCTGCTCGCCAATGCCCCGGGCACTGTCCCCCCCGACATCGGGGAGATGGTCCAAGGACCCCGCCCCCCCTCGTTCTCATCATCTTCGCTCGAAGAGTCCACCGACAGCGACGGCGACGGAGACGACTCCACCGGGTGACCGTCCTTCCTCTGCTGCCGGCGGCGCTTCTCCAGCTCTTCGTGCTCAAGGTTCTTCCTCTTGCGCTTTGCCTCCTCAGCATCCTTCTTCTTCTTTTATGCCTTGGCATGCGCCCGGTTCACCGCCCGCCACTTTGCGTCCTTGGGAACAGGCAGCGGGGAGGCTCGCACATCACTCATCCCCTGCAGGGACAGCAAACGCAATGAGGGAACAGGAAAATACGAGGAGCAAGAAGGCCTCAGAGGCCGCAGCAATGCGTGACTCACCAGAGTTATGTACCCCCGCGACGGGCGCATCGGGAACAGGAACAAACCGCTGCTCTTCGACCACCCATCCACCGTCCCTTTCACTCGACGTAGAATCTCCACATCGGAGAGGGCGACGGCGGACATCCGAACACCATCGATCGGCTTGTCCGGTCTCATCTCGAACAGGCGTCGCCGCCGAGCCATCAGCGGCCGCACCCTTCGGCGATGGAAGGCCACCACGACCACAGCCGCCATAAGGGCGCGGCCGCGCAGCCTCTCCAACGCCTCCAGAAGCGGCCGCAGCTTGGGCTGATCATCCCTCGCGACGCCATACCTCCACACCTCCAGCTGGCTCTCCACGATCCGCTTGGTATAAGGGAGAAACCCGCTGTCATCATTGCAGAGGTAGAACCAGCTATTGTACCGTCCGCGGTTGGACGACGCAAGCTGATCTAGGATGTAGAGGGCCTGCCGATCTTGGCGCACTTGGAGAGTGCAGCCGCCGGCCCTCATCGCCTTTCTCACGCCCGTCGTACCCATCGGCTTGGTGGTATGCCCTGCCCGAAAGAGGTGGAGCCACAGTTCCTAGTGGGGGGCAATGCCCAGGTATCCCTCGCAGACGGCGACGAAAATGGCCGCCTGCGCAATGGAGTTGGGGTTGAAAAATTATGAAGCTCCACACCGTAGTAATGCGGGAGCGCCCGCATGAACCGGTCCGCCGGCACACCAAGGCCACGCTCGTGGAAAGACACGAAGCTCATGATGTAGCCATCGCGCGGCCTTGGCTCTGGATCGTTCCCCGGAGCAATCCACTCCGGCCTATTGGGGTCGGTGACTAGGCGGAGGAGACCATCGTCGACGAGCGACTGCAGTGTCTCCTCTAACACGTCAGACGGACCCCAAGGATCCGCCAGGAGGACAACAGTACCAGGCATGAGTGCGGTGGAGAATGCGGGTTACGGCGGTAAGGCTCGCTCTCTCTCTCTCTCTCTCTCTCTCTCTCTCTCTCTCGCCCATTCTCCCTTCTTCTCCCCGGTGCTCTCTATTCTTAGCAACGGATCGAAGGAAGAAAAGGTGAACGCAGGCGAGATAAGGAGGAGAGGGGTGAGGCTCGCCACATATTTATGTAGGAAGGGGACAAAACGGACGAGCGACGAAATCAGGGAAGTTTCCCTCAAATCTGGCACAGTTAATCCAGATCTGATTTAACCGCCCACGCGCCCACCTTTTCCTCATTAAATCACGTGCGCATAGTAATGTCCCTTCCGCAGACATCGCGTCGCATCCAACCACACCAATAGCAGGTGCCATCCCCCGAGAAACCACCTCAAAAGGCGCGTCAGCAGTTGTCAGCCGATGGGAGGGGAATATCCCCCAACCGATTCCTTTCAAGCTAAGGAACCGGGCACCAAGCCCATTATGGTCTAGGGGTTCGAAGGCTGGGCCCCCGAGGGTCTCGACAGCCGTCCCAGGACAACAGAGTCAGGGACAACTATGGGAGAGCCAGTACATGGCCGAGGCCCGAGCAAGCGATCGCTCGGGATGCCCTAAGTCATGTCTGAGACCTGCAGGGAGGTCTCCGAATGGGATCCCACTGTAGGGAGGCGCCGAGCCCCCCGGGGCCAATCGAATGGCCCTAGGACCCACAAGAGAAGCCCTCTGGTACTTTTGGAGTGCGTCTCTGGACCGCTAGTCGACCCCTATCGAATGGGGCATGGGCCTCCACTCGGACTTACACGATAACAGCTCACTGGAAGTGTCACCGCTCGCGCCCACCGAGGGTAGCCTGACATATTCCACCCCTCCTTCCGAACGAAAAGGATGCGCGAGGGTCGCATAAAAAGCTAGGGGAACTCCTGATCGCCCTCTTGCTCCATGTAGAGGCTCAGGGGCTCTCCCTCTAACCTTGCTAAGACCCAATGACCTAGGCTCGCACTCGAGGGCTCAGCAAACAACCCCTCCTTCCGAACAAAAAGGATGCACGAAGGTCGCACAAAAGCCAGGGGAACTCCTGATCACCCTCTCGCTCTGTGCAGAGGCTCGGGGGCTCTCCCTGCAACCTTGCCGAGACCCAGCGACCTAGGCTCGCACTCGAGGGCTCGGCAAACAACCCCTCCTTCCGAACGAAAAGGATGCACGAGGGTCGCACAAAAAGCCAGGGGAACTCCTGATCGCCCTCTCGTTCTGTGTAGAGGCTCGGGGGCTCTCCCTGCAACCTTGCCGAGACCTAGCGACCTAGGCTCGCACTCGAGGGCTCGGCAAACAACCCCTCCTTTCGAACGAAAAGGATGCGCAAGGGTCACACAAAAAGCCAGGGGAACTCCTGATCGCCCTCCCCTCCTTCTGAACGAAAAGGACCCTCGCACAAAAAGCTAGGGGAACTCCTGACCGCCCTCTCGCTCCGTGCGAAGGCTCGGGGGCTCTTCCTGCATCCAGAACGAAAACAAGCAACCCAAGCTCGCACTCAGAATCTCAAAAAAACATGATAAAATGGGCACCGAGCCCGTTACGGTCCAGGGGTTCGAAGGCTGAGCCCCCCAAAGGTTTTGATACCCACCCCAGGACAAACAGAGTCAGGGATGACTGTGGGCAAGCCCGTACATGGCCAAGGCCCAAGCTAGCAAATGCTTGGGAAGCCCTAAGTCATGTCCGATACCAGCAGGGAGGTCTCCGAATGGGATCCCACCGTAGGGAGGCATCAAGCCCCCGGGAACAATCGAACGGCCCTGGGACCCACTAGAGAAGCCCTCGAGTACATTTGGAGTGTGTCTCTGGACCGCTAGCCAACCCCTATCGAATGGGGCACGGGCCTCCACTCGAACTTACCCGATAACAGCTCACCGGAGATGTCACTGCTCGCGCCCACCGAGGGTAGCTTGGCATGCTCCACCCCTCCTTCCGAGCAAAAAGGATGTGCGAGGGCCGCCAAAAAAGATAGGGAAACCACTAATCGCCCTCCCGCTTCGTGCCGAGGCTCGGGGGCTCTTCCTTCAACTAAACCGAGGCCCAGCGACCTGAACTCGCACTCACGGGCCCGACAAACATGATAAAACTCCTTTCTCAACAGAGAAAAAGCCCCTGGAGCAGTAAATCCACTACTCTAGGGCCTCGGGGGTACACCCGGCGGGTGCGCTCACGCGGACCCACCGGAACCACGAGTACAAAACACAATCCCGACGGGAGCTATTGTAAGCCAAGTCTCGACAAAGCCTCAGGGAGAGTGCTCGCACTCTTCCCGAGGCTCGGGGGCTACTGTCGGATACCATAAAAAGGGGTACCCTAGGCAAGAACCAAAAAGATTGCTTAGACCTTGCAAATATCAAAGCCAAAGGACAACCACAAGGTCTCGGCTAATTTTCCGATTCGCCCGAGGCCCCGCGCATAAGCCTCGGGCGAAAGGCCAATTCTCCGCCTCACCGAGGCCCTCTCGCTCGAGGCCCCGCCCCGCAAGGCCATGGACGGGTTATCGATTCTCCGATTCGCCTGAGGCCCCGCGCATAAAGCCTCAGACGAAGTACCGATTCTCTGACTCATTCGAGGCCGGCTCAGCAACAACCTCGTCGCCTCCGTCTCGACCGACTTCTCTGACAAAACGTCGCGTCCAACCACTCCCGCAACGTCAGCCGCACGTTGACGCAATACAGCAGAGTGGCCGATGGGATGGGAGACAGGACTGAGCAGGGGTTATCGGCCACTGTGCTCAGCACTGCTCCCATAACTGGCGCCCGTACTGCACTGTGCTACCTAATTCCTGCTCTAGGAACAGCGCGGTGTGGGGAGTCAAGTCTGGGTCACTATAGCCTCGGAATCAGTGTATAGGACCAACTGCTCCCTCCAAGCCTCGGCAATCCACTTTAGGGCCTCGACAGCCTCAGGATTCACGCCCGTCGAGCCTCCCACGATGGCTCGGCCTCGGCACCAACTGAGCCTTGGCTCTTTACACAGTCAACGCACAGTGACCGGCACGTCGTCGACCATGCCCTGCGCCAAGCTATCACTGGAGCTCCCACGTTGCATAGGATCGGGTGTGACCGGCGTGTTGCTCTAGTGCATCAAGGACAAGGCCGCTCCGTTGACCATGCCGCCACAGTGGTAAGCTACAGGACTTAGGCATGCCACCTCCGCTCACAAGACGCTGCATAGCAAACACATGTATCACCCCTGTCCCCCCTTCAACTATAAAAGGAGAGACCGGGGCCATTTCTAGAGACAGGAAGATAGACGAACACTCGTGTAGGCCCACATAGGTTCAGACACACGCTCCCCCGCTACCTAAGAGCAACGTCTCAAGCAGCCCGCACCGGTCCTTGCAGAGACCTAGGACTAGCTCCCTCTCTCGCCCAGCTTGTAACCCCCTACTACAAGCACTTCGGTGCAAGGAATACAAGATCGATCTCTCAGACTGGACGTAGAACACCGGTTGCCTGAACTAGTATAAACCTTGTGTCTCTTTGCATCATCATCCGAGATTAGGGGCACACAGTTCAAATTCACTAGTTGGTTGAGGACCCCCCCGGTCTGAAACACCGACAGTTGTGATGACCATTGGTTTGAAGAATGCCGGTGCAACTTATCAGGGGGCGGTGAATTATATTTTTCATAAGTTGATCTGCAGGATTGTTGAAATCTACATTGATGATGTGATAATAAAATCTAAGGGGTATATGGAACATCTAGCTGATTTACGGGAGACTTTAGGGAGCACAAGAAAACATGGTTTGAAGATGAATCCAAATAAGTGCGCCTTTGGAGTATCAGCTGGACAATTTTTAGGTTTTATGGTCCACGAGAGAGGAATCGAAATTGGTTAAAAAAGTATGAAAGCAATTGATGAGGCAGTGCCCCCGACTACTAAAAAGGAGTTACAATCTTTGCTTGGTAAGATTAATTTTATCCGGAGGTTTATGTCAAATTTATCAGAAAAGGTTATGTCGTTTTCTCCTTTGCTGAAGTTAAAAAATGATAAAGAATTCAAATAGTGTGACATACAACAAAAGGCGTTTGAGGAGATAAAGGAATATATGAAATGTCCATGTCACACCCTAAAATTCCTATTTTGGGTTGTGAATAGGAAACACTAAATAAAAAAATGATTTCAATATTTGTATAAAATTTTTCAAGATTAAGTAAGTTTCAAATTGTGTTTTCAAACTTTTCATATTAATATGACCGGCTTGTTTTCTTGATGTGATGTTTGGTTGTTGCTTGACTTGGTGTTACGAGTGAGTAAAATTTTCAACACATGTTTAGTAAGTCGTTTATCTTTCTCCAGCCCGTGCTTGTCTTTTCTAATAATTAAAATTCCTTATTTTCTAGCTTAATTTTTTCGTTGGAGCTTCCCAAACTCTTTTCGTTCTACTCCGAATCACTCATTTGAGTTTCTCTTCCATCAAAATATCTCTAAAAACTTCTCGTGAATTTTTTTTCAGCTTTTTCTAGAATTCGTTCTCACATTTTTGCTCGCATAATCTAATTGACATATGCTCCAAAGTATATTTTATTGAGCTTCAAATACTTTGGTAGATGCAGCAGTCGGGCACAAGGTTATTTGTTTTATGGATGGCAATGCAGGATACAATCAAATTTTTATGGCTGAGTAAGACATAGCAAAAATAGCTTTTAGGTGCCCTGGCGCAATCGGTTTATTTTAATGGGTTGTGATGACCATTGGTTTGAAGAATGCCGGTGCAACTTATCAGGGGGCGGTGAATTATATTTTTCATAAGTAGATATGCAGGATTGTTGAAATCTACATTGATGATGTGATAATAAAATCTAAGAGGTATATGGAACATTTAGCTGATTTACGGGAGACTTTAGGGTGCACAAGAAAATATGGTTTGAAGATAAATCCCAATAAGTGTGCCTTTGGAGTATCAGCTGGATAATTTTTAGGTTTTATGGTCCACGAGAGAGGAATCGAAATTGGTCAAAAAAAAAAAAATATGAAAGCAATTGATGAGGCAGTGCCCCCGACTACTAAAAAGGAGTTACAATCTTTGCTTGGTAAGGTTAATTTTATCCGGAGGTTTATCTCAAATTTGTCCAGAAAAGGTTCTGTCGTTTTCTCCTTTGCTGAAGTTAAAAAATGATAAAGAATTCAAATAGGATGACGTACAACAAAAGGTGTTTGAGGAAATAAAGGAATATATGAAATGTCCATGTCACACCCTAAAATTCCTATTTTGGGTTGTGAATAGGAAACACTAAATAAAAAAAATGATTTCAATATTTGTATAAAATTTTTCGAGATTAAGTAAGTTTCAAATTGTGTTTTCGAACTTTTCAAATTAATATGACGGGCTTGTTTTCTTGATGTGATGTTTGCTTGTTGCTTGACTTGGTGTTACGAGTGAGTAAAATTTTCAACACACGTTTAGTAAGTCGTTTATCTTTCTCCAGCCCGTGCTTGTCTTTTCTAATAATTAAAATTCCCTGTTTTCTAGCTTAATTCTTTCGTTGGAGCTTGCCAAACTCTTTTCGTTCTACTCCGAATCACTCATTTGAGTTTCTCATCCATCAAAGTATCCCTAAAACTTCTCGTGAATTTTTTTTAGCTTTTTCTAGAATTCGTTCTCACATTTTTGCTGGCATAATTTAATTGACATATGCTCCAAAATATATTTTATTGAGCTTCAAATACTTTGGTTAGGTTCCTCATGTTCCAAAATGTCTCTGAGAATTTTTCCCAAATCTTCATAATCTTCGGGGTATTTTTCGTGGCTCAAATAACAATTTTAGACTTTCTAGAATTGGTTTTAGTCATAAAACACTTTAATTCCGAAATAATAAAATCTAGTCCTTTTCCATCTTGGTTTTCACCTAGCGCGTATAAATACATGCTACGTTTCTCTCTTTGATCTTATTGAGGATCTGAAATCCTTTTTCCGGAGTCGCCGCCGCCGCCAAAGTTCTGCTGTCCCAGCACCCATCGATCTCTTGGTTCAGCCGGCTGCCCGTCAGAATTCTGGTGGTCTTCATCGCTACATCAAACGCATAGCTGCATCCGGTCGTTTCTCTCATCCTGCCCCTGAGCACCACCGCTCAGCTTAGCCGCCCTGCTCGGTTTCTACTTGTCGTCTTTCCTAGTTCACGCTGCACGCCGGCGTTCCAGTACGTTCTGGGCACCTATGTCCTTGCCAGCTGCTGTCATGCCAGCAACCAGAAGGAAACAAAGCAAGTCAAGACTCTTACTGCCTTCTCCTGCCGGTTTGGCGTGCTTCCCTGGTTGCTGTCTGCAGCAATCGATCAAAACCGAAACCAGCTGTCAACTAGCTCCGACCGTTGTGTTCTGGAAGAAAATAGAACTCACATCCATGCAAGTACGTGTCCTGCCAAGGAAGAAATAGCAGCCTTATATAACCAAGCACAGTACGTATCTATCTTTCTTTTGGTAGATACACTAGTCGGGCACAAGGTTATTAGTTTTATAGATTGCAATGCAGGATATAATCAAATTTTTATGGCTGAGGAAGACATAGCAAAAATAGCTTTTAGGTGCCCTGGCACAATCGGTTTCTTTGAATGGGTTGTGATGACCATTGGTTTGAAGAATGCCGGTGCAACTTATCAGGGGACGATGAATTATATTTTTTCATAAGTTGATCTGCAGGATTGTTGAAATCTACATTGATGATGTGATAAAAAAATCTAAGGGGTATATGGAACATCTAGCTGATTTACGGGAGACTTTAGGGAGCACAAGAAAACACGGTTTGAAGATGAATCCCAATAAGTGCGCCTTTGGAGTATCAGCTGGACAATTTTTAGGTTTTATGGTCCACGAGAGAAGAATCGAAATTGGTTAAAAAAATATGAAAGCAATTGATGAGGCAGTGCCCCCGACTACTAAAAAGGAGTTATAATCTTTGCTTGGTAAGATTAATTTTATCCGGAGGTTTATTTCAAATTTGTCAGAAAAGGTTTTATCGTTTTCTCCTTTGCTGAAGTTAAAAAATGATAAAGAATTCAAATAGGGTGACGTACAACAAATGACATTTGAGGAGATAAAGGAATATATGAAATGTCCATGTCACACCCTAAAATTCGTATTTTGGGTTATGAATAGGAAACACTAAATAAAAAAAATGATTTCAATATTTGTATAAAACTTTTCAAGATTAAGTAAGTTTCAAATTGTGTTTTCGAGCTTTTCATATTAATATGACGGTCTTGTTTTCTTGATGTGATGTTTGCTTGTTGCTTGATTTGGTGTTACGAGCGAGTAAAATTTTCAACACACGTTTAGTAAGTCGTTTATCTTTCTCCAACCCGTGCTTGTCTTTTCTAATAATAAAAATTCCTTGTTTTCTAGCTTAATTCTTTCGTTGGAGCATCCCAAACTCTTTTCGTTCTACTCCGAATCACTCATTTGAGTTTCTCATCCATCAAAATATCTCTAAAAACTTCTCGTGATTTTTTTTCAGCTTTTTCTAGAATTCGTTCTCACATTTTTGCTCGCATAATCTAATTGACATATGCTCCAAAATATATTTTATTGAGCTTCAAATACTTTGGTTAGGTTCCTCATGTTCTAAAATGTCTCTGAGAATTTTTCCCAAATCTTCAGAATCTTCGGGGTATTTTTCGTGGCTCAAATAAAAATTCTAGACTTTCTAGAATTGGTTTTAGTCATAAAACACATTAATTCCGAAATAATAAAATCTAGTCCTTTTCCATCTTGGTTTTCACCTAGCGCGTATAAATACATGCTACGTTTCTCTCTTTGATCTTATTGAGGATCTGAAATCCTTTTTCCGGAGTCGCCGCCGCCGCCAAAGTTCTGCTGTCCCAGCACCCATCGATCTCTTGGTTCAGCCGGCTGCCCGTCAGAATTCTGGTGGTCTTCATCGCTACATCAAACGCATAGCTGCATCCGGTCGTTTCTCTCATCCTGCCACTGAGCACCACCGCTCAGCTTAGCCGCCCTGCTCGGTTTCTACTTGTCGTCTTTCCTAGTTCAAGCTGCACGCCGGCGTTCCAGTACGTTCTGGGCACCTATGTCCTTGCCAGCTGCTGTCATGCCAGCAACCAGAAGGAAACAAAGCAAGTCAAGACTCTTACTGCCTTCTCCTGCCGGTTTGGCGTGCTTCCCTGGCTGCTGTCTGCAGCAATCGATCAAAACCGAAACCAGCTGTCAACTAGCTCCGACCGTTGTGTTCTGGAAGAAAATAGAACTCACATCCATGCAAGTACGTGTCCTGCCAAGGAAGAAATAGCAGCCTTATATAACCAAGCACAGTACGTATCTATCTTTCTTTTGGTAGATACAGTAGTCGGGCACAAGGTTATTAGTTTTATAGATTGCAATGCAGGATATAATCAAATTTTTATGGCTGAGAAAGACATAGCAAAAATAGCTTTTAGGTGCCCTGGCGCAATCAGTTTCTTTGAATGGGTTGTGATGACCATTGGTTTGAAGAATGCCGGTGCAACTTATCAGGGGGCGGTGAATTATATTTTTCATAAGTTGATATGCAGGATTGTTGAAATCTACATTAATGATGTGATAATAAAATCTAAGAGGTATATGGAACATTTAGCTGATTACGGGAGACTTTAGGGTGCACAAGAAAACATGGTTTGAAGATGAGTCCCAATAAGTGTGCCTTTGGAGTATCATTTGGACAATTTTAGGTTTTATGGTCCACGAGAGAGGAATCGAAATTGGTCAAAAAAAATATGAAAGCAATTGATGAGGCAGTGCCCCCGACTACTAAAAAGGAGTTACAATCTTTGCTTGGTAAGGTTAATTTTATCCGGAGGTTTATCTCAAATTTGTCAGAAAAGGTTCTGTCGTTTTCTCCTTTGCTGAAGTTAAAAAATGAGAAAGAATTCAAATAGGATGACGTACAACAAAAGGCGTTTGAGGAAATAAAGGAATATATGAAATGTCCATGTCACACCCTAAAATTCCTATTTTGGGTTGTGAATAGGAAACACTAAATAAAAAAAATGATTTCAATATTTGTATAAAATTTTTCGAGATTAAGTAAGTTTCAAATTGTGTTTTCGAACTTTTCAAATTAATATGACGGGCTTGTTTTCTTGATGTGATGTTTGCTTGTTGCTTGACTTGGTGTTACGAGTGAGTAAAATTTTCAACACACGTTTAGTAAGTCGTTTATCTTTCTCCAGCCCGTGCTTGTCTTTTCTAATAATTAAAATTCCCTATTTTCTAGCTTAATTCTTTCGTTGGAGCTTCCCAAACTCTTTTCGTTCTACTCCGAATCACTTATTTGAGTTTCTCATCCATCAAAATATCTCTAAAACTTCTCGTGAATTTTTTTTAGCTTTTTCTAGAATTCGTTCTCACATTTTTGCTCGCATAATCTAATTGACATATGCTCCAAAATATATTTTATTGAGCTTCAAATACTTTGGTTAGGTTCCTCATGTTCCAAAATGTCTCTGAGAATTTTTCCCAAATCTTCATAATCTTCGGGGTATTTTTCGTGGCTCAAATAACAATTTTAGACTTTCTAGAATTGGTTTTAGTCATAAAACACTTTAATTCCTTTTCCATCTTGGTTTTCACCTAGCGCGTATAAATACATGCTACGTTTCTCTCTTTGATCTTATTGAGGATCTGAAATCCTTTTTCCGGAGTCGCCGCCGCCGCCAAAGTTCTGCTGTCCCAGCACCCATCGATCTCTTGGTTCAGCCGGCTGCCCGTCAGAATTCTGGTGGTCTTCATCGCTACATCAAACGCATAGCTGCATCCGGTCGTTTCTCTCATCCTGCCGCTGAGCACCACCGCTGAGCTTAGCCGCCCTGCTCGGTTTCTACTTGTTGTCTTTGCTAGTTCACGCTGCACGCCGGCGTTCCAGTATGTTCTGGGCACCTATGTCCTTGCCAGCTGCTGTCATGCCAGCAACCAGAAGGAAACAAAGCAAGTCAAGACTCTTACTGCCTTCTCCTGCCGGTTCGGCGTGCTTCCCTGGTTGCTGTCTGCAGCAATCGATCAAAACCGAAACCAGCTGTCAACTAGCTCTGACAGTTGTGTTCTAGAAGAAAATAGAACTCACATCCATGCAAGTACGTGTCCTGCCAAGGAAGAAATAGCAGCCTTATATGACCAAGCACAGTACGTATATATCTTTCTTTTGGTAGATGCAACAGTCGGGCACAAGGTTATTTGTTTTATGGATGGCAATGCAGGATATAATTAAATTTTTATGGCTGAGGAGGACATAGCAAAAATAGCTTTTAGGTGCCCTGGCGCAATCGGTTTATTTGAATGGGTTGTTATGACCATTGGTTTGAAGAATGCCGGTGCAAATTATCAGGGGGCGGTGAATTATATTTTTCATAAGTTGATATGCAGGATTGTTGAAATCTACATTGATGACGTGATAATAAAATCTAAGAGGTATATGGAACATTTAGCTGATTTACGGGAGACTTTAGGTGCACAAGAAAACATGGTTTGAAGATGAATCCCAATAAGTGTGCCTTTAGAGTATCAGCTGACAATTTTTAGGTTTTATGGTCCACGAGAGAGGAATCGAAATTGGTCAAAAAAAATATGAAAGCAATTGATGAGGCAGTGCCCCCGACTACTAAAAAGGAGTTACAATCTTTCTTTTGGTAAGGTTAATTTTATCCGGAGGTTTATCTCAAATTTGTTAGAAAAGGTTACATCGTTTTCTCCTTTCTTTGAAGTTAAAAATGATAAAGAATTCAAATAGGATGATGTACAAAAAAAGGCGTTTGAGGAGATAAAGGAATATATGAAATGTCCATGTCACACCCTAAAATTCCTATTTTGGGTTGTGAATAGGAAACACTAAATAAAAAAAATGATTTCAATATTTGTATAAAATTTTTCAAGATTAAGTAAGTTTCAAATTGTGTTTTCGAACTTTTCAAATTAATATGACGGGCTTGTTTTCTTGATGTGATGTTTGCTTGTTGCTTGACTTGGTGTTACGAGTGAGTAAAATTTTCAACACACGTTTAGTAAGTCGTTTATCTTTCTCCAGCCCGTGCTTGTCTTTTCTAATAATTAAAATTCCCTGTTTTCTAGCTTAATTCTTTCGTTGGAGCTTCCCAAACTCTTTTCGTTCTACTCCGAATCACTTATTTGAGTTTCTCATCCATCAAAATATCTCTAAAACTTCTCGTGAATTTTTTTAAGCTTTTTCTAGAATTCGTTCTCACATTTTTGCTCGCATAATCTAATTGACATATGCTCCAAACTATATTTTATTGAGCTTCAAATACTTTGGTTAGGTTCCTCATGTTCCAAAATGTCTCTGAGAATTTTTCCCAAATCTTCATAATCTTCGGGGTATTTTTCGTGGCTCAAATAACAATTTTAGACTTTCTAGAATTGGTTTTAGTCATAAAACACTTTAATTCCGAAATAATAAAATCTAGTCCTTTTCCATCTTGGTTTTCACCTAGCGCGTATAAATACATGCTACGTTTCTCTCTTTGATCTTATTGAGGATCTGAAATCCTTTTTCCGGAGTCGCCGCCGCCGCCAAAGTTCTGCTGTCCCAGCACCCATCGATCTCTTGGTTCAGCCGGCTGCCCGTCAGAATTCTGGTGGTCTTCATCGCTACATCAAACGCATAGCTGCATCCGGTCGTTTCTCTCATCCTGCCCCTGAGCACCACCGCTCAGCTTAGCCGCCCTGCTCGGTTTCTACTTGTCGTCTTTCCTAGTTCACGCTGCACGCCGGCGTTCCAGTACGTTCTGGGCACCTATGTCCTTGCCAGCTGCTGTCATGCCAGCAACCAGAAGGAAACAAAGCAAGTCAAGACTCTTACTGCCTTCTCCTGCCGGTTTGGCGTGCTTCCCTGGTTGCTGTCTGCAGCAATCGATCAAAACCGAAACCAGCTGTCAACTAGCTCTGACAGTTGTGTTCTAGAAGAAAATAGAACTCACATCCATGCAAGTACGTGTCCTGCCAAGGAAGAAATAGCAGCCTTATATGACCAAGCACAGTACGTATATATCTTTCTTTTGGTAGATGCAACAGTCGGGCACAAGGTTATTTGTTTTATGGATGGCAATGCAGGATATAATTAAATTTTTATGGCTGAGGAGGACATAGCAAAAATAGCTTTTAGGTGCCCTGGCGCAATCGGTTTATTTGAATGGGTTGTGATAACTATTGGTTTGAAGAATGCCGGTGCAACTTATCAGGGGGCGGTGAATTATGTTTTTCATAAGTTGATCTGCAGGATTGTTGAAATCTAGATTGATGATGTGATAATAAAATCTATGAGGTATATGGAACATTTAGCTGATTTACGGGAGACTTTAGGGTGCACAAGAAAACATGGTTTGAAGATTAATCCCAATAAGTGTGCCTTTGGAGTATTAGCTGGACAATTTTTATGTTTTATGGTCCACGAGAGAGGAATCGAAATTGGTCAAAAAAAAGTATGAAAGCAATTGATGAGGCAGTGCCCCTGACTACTAAAAAGGAGTTATAATCTTTGCTTGGTAAGGTTAATTTTATCCGGAGGTTTATCTCAAATTTGTCAGAAAAGGTTCTGTCGTTTTCTCCTTTGCTGAAGTCAAAAAATGATAAAGAATTCAAATAGTGTGACGTACAACAAAAGGCGTTTGATGAGATAAGGAATATATGAAATGTCCATGTCACATCCTAAAATTCCTATTTTGGGTTGTGAATAGGAAACACTAAATAAAAAAAATGATTTCAATATTTGTATAAAATTTTTCGAGATTAAGTAAGTTTCAAATTGTGTTTTCGAACTTTTCAAATTAATATGACGGGCTTGTTTTCTTGATGTGATGTTTGCTTGTTGCTTGACTTGGTGTTACGAGTGAGTAAAATTTTCAACACACGTTTAGTAAGTCGTTTATCTTTCTCCAGCCCGTGCTTGTCTTTTCTAATAATTAAAATTCCCTGTTTTCTAGCTTAATTCTTTCGTTGGAGCTTGCCAAACTCTTTTCGTTCTACTCCGAATCACTCATTTGAGTTTCTCATCCATCAAAGTATCTCTAAAACTTCTCGTGAATTTTTTTTAGCTTTTTCTAGAATTCGTTCTCACATTTTTGCTGGCATAATTTAATTGACATATGCTCCAAAATATATTTTATTGAGCTTCAAATACTTTGGTTAGGTTCCTCATGTTCCAAAATGTCTCTGAGAATTTTTCCCAAATCTTCATAATCTTCGGGGTATTTTTCGTGGCTCAAATAACAATTTTAGACTTTCTAGAATTGGTTTTAGTCATAAAACACTTTAATTCCGAAATAATAAAATCTAGTCCTTTTCCATCTTGGTTTTCACCTAGCGCGTATAAATACATGCTACGTTTCTCTCTTTGATCTTATTGAGGATCTGAAATCCTTTTTCCGGAGTCGCCGCCGCCGCCAAAGTTCTGCTGTCCCAGCACCCATCGATCTCTTGGTTCAGCCGGCTGCCCGTCAGAATTCTGGTGGTCTTCATCGCTACATCAAACGCATAGCTGCATCCGGTCGTTTCTCTCATCCTGCCCCTGAGCACCACCGCTCAGCTTAGCCGCCCTGCTCGGTTTCTACTTGTCGTCTTTCCTAGTTCACGCTGCACGCCGGCGTTCCAGTACGTTCTGGGCACCTATGTCCTTGCCAGCTGCTGTCATGCCAGCAACCAGAAGGAAACAAAGCAAGTCAAGACTCTTACTGCCTTCTCCTGCCGGTTTGGCGTGCTTCCCTGGTTGCTGTCTGCAGCAATCGATCAAAACCGAAACCAGCTGTCAACTAGCTCCGACCGTTGTGTTCTGGAAGAAAATAGAACTCACATCCATGCAAGTACGTGTCCTGCCAAGGAAGAAATAGCAGCCTTATATAACCAAGCACAGTACGTATCTATCTTTCTTTTGGTAGATACACTAGTCGGGCACAAGGTTATTAGTTTTATAGATTGCAATGCAGGATATAATCAAATTTTTATGGCTGAGGAAGACATAGCAAAAATAGCTTTTAGGTGCCCTGGCACAATCGGTTTCTTTGAATGGGTTGTGATGACCATTGGTTTGAAGAATGCCGGTGCAACTTATCAGGGGACGATGAATTATATTTTTTCATAAGTTGATCTGCAGGATTGTTGAAATCTACATTGATGATGTGATAAAAAATCTAAGGGGTATATGGAACATCTAGCTGATTTACGGGAGACTTTAGGGAGCACAAGAAAACACGGTTTGAAGATGAATCCCAATAAGTGCGCCTTTGGAGTATCAGCTGGACAATTTTTAGGTTTTATGGTCCACGAGAGAAGAATCGAAATTGGTTAAAAAAATATGAAAGCAATTGATGAGGCAGTGCCCCCGACTACTAAAAAGGAGTTATAATCTTTGCTTGGTAAGATTAATTTTATCCGGAGGTTTATTTCAAATTTGTCAGAAAAGGTTTTATCGTTTTCTCCTTTGCTGAAGTTAAAAAATGATAAAGAATTCAAATAGGGTGACGTACAACAAATGACATTTGAGGAGATAAAGGAATATATGAAATGTCCATGTCACACCCTAAAATTCGTATTTTGGGTTATGAATAGGAAACACTAAATAAAAAAAAATGATTTCAATATTTGTATAAAATTTTTCGAGATTAAGTAAGTTTCAAATTGTGTTTTCGAACTTTTCAAATTAATATGACGGGCTTGTTTTCTTGATGTGATGTTTGCTTGTTGCTTGACTTGGTGTTACGAGTGAGTAAAATTTTCAACACACGTTTAGTAAGTCGTTTATCTTTCTCCAGCCCGTGCTTGTCTTTTCTAATAATTAAAATTCCCTGTTTTCTAGCTTAATTCTTTCGTTGGAGCTTGCCAAACTCTTTTCGTTCTACTCCGAATCACTCATTTGAGTTTCTCATCCATCAAAGTATCTCTAAAACTTCTCGTGAATTTTTTTTAGCTTTTTCTAGAATTCGTTCTCACATTTTTGCTCGCATAATCTAATTGACATATGCTCCAAAATATATTTTATTGAGCTTCAAATACTTTGGTTAGGTTCCTCATGTTCTAAAATGTCTCTGAGAATTTTTCCCAAATCTTCAGAATCTTCGGGGGTATTTTTCGTGGCTCAAATAAAAATTCTAGACTTTCTAGAATTGGTTTTAGTCATAAAACACATTAATTCCGAAATAATAAAATCTAGTCCTTTTCCATCTTGGTTTTCACCTAGCGCGTATAAATACATGCTACGTTTCTCTCTTTGATCTTATTGAGGATCTGAAATCCTTTTTCCGGAGTCGCCGCCGCCGCCAAAGTTCTGCTGTCCCAGCACCCATCGATCTCTTGGTTCAGCCGGCTGCCCGTCAGAATTCTGGTGGTCTTCATCGCTACATCAAACGCATAGCTGCATCCGGTCGTTTCTCTCATCCTGCCACTGAGCACCACCGCTCAGCTTAGCCGCCCTGCTCGGTTTCTACTTGTCGTCTTTCCTAGTTCAAGCTGCACGCCGGCGTTCCAGTACGTTCTGGGCACCTATGTCCTTGCCAGCTGCTGTCATGCCAGCAACCAGAAGGAAACAAAGCAAGTCAAGACTCTTACTGCCTTCTCCTGCCGGTTTGGCGTGCTTCCCTGGCTGCTGTCTGCAGCAATCGATCAAAACCGAAACCAGCTGTCAACTAGCTCCGACCGTTGTGTTCTGGAAGAAAATAGAACTCACATCCATGCAAGTACGTGTCCTGCCAAGGAAGAAATAGCAGCCTTATATAACCAAGCACAGTACGTATCTATCTTTCTTTTGGTAGATACAGTAGTCGGGCACAAGGTTATTAGTTTTATAGATTGCAATGCAGGATATAATCAAATTTTTATGGCTGAGAAAGACATAGCAAAAATAGCTTTTAGGTGCCCTGGCGCAATCGGTTTCTTTGAATGGGTTGTGATGACCATTGGTTTGAAGAATGCCGGTGCAACTTATCAGGGGGCGGTGAATTATATTTTTCATAAGTTGATATGCAGGATTGTTGAAATCTACATTAATGATGTGATAATAAAATCTAAGAGGTATATGGAACATTTAGCTGATTTACGGGAGACTTTAGGGTGCACAAGAAAACATGGTTTGAAGATGAGTCCCAATAAGTGTGCCTTTGGAGTATCAGCTGGACAATTTTTAGGTTTTATGGTCCACGAGAGAGGAATCGAAATTGGTCAAAAAAAATATGAAAGCAATTGATGAGGCAGTGCCCCCGACTACTAAAAAGGAGTTACAATCTTTGCTTGGTAAGGTTAATTTTATCCGGAGGTTTATCTCAAATTTGTCAGAAAAGGTTCTGTCGTTTTCTCCTTTGCTGAAGTTAAAAAATGAGAAAGAATTCAAATAGGATGACGTACAACAAAAGGCGTTTGAGGAAATAAAGGAATATATGAAATGTCCATGTCACACCCTAAAATTCCTATTTTGGGTTGTGAATAGGAAACACTAAATAAAAAAAATGATTTCAATATTTGTATAAAATTTTTCGAGATTAAGTAAGTTTCAAATTGTGTTTTCGAACTTTTCAAATTAATATGACGGGCTTGTTTTCTTGATGTGATGTTTGCTTGTTGCTTGACTTGGTGTTACGAGTGAGTAAAATTTTCAACACACGTTTAGTAAGTCGTTTATCTTTCTCCAGCCCGTGCTTGTCTTTTCTAATAATTAAAATTCCCTATTTTCTAGCTTAATTCTTTCGTTGGAGCTTCCCAAACTCTTTTCGTTCTACTCCGAATCACTTATTTGAGTTTCTCATCCATCAAAATATCTCTAAAACTTCTCGTGAATTTTTTTTAGCTTTTTCTAGAATTCGTTCTCACATTTTTGCTCGCATAATCTAATTGACATATGCTCCAAAATATATTTTATTGAGCTTCAAATACTTTGGTTAGGTTCCTCATGTTCCAAAATGTCTCTGAGAATTTTTCCCAAATCTTCATAATCTTCGGGGTATTTTTCGTGGCTCAAATAACAATTTTAGACTTTCTAGAATTGGTTTTAGTCATAAAACACTTTAATTCCTTTTCCATCTTGGTTTTCACCTAGCGCGTATAAATACATGCTACGTTTCTCTCTTTGATCTTATTGAGGATCTGAAATCCTTTTTCCGGAGTCGCCGCCGCCGCCAAAGTTCTGCTGTCCCAGCACCCATCGATCTCTTGGTTCAGCCGGCTGCCCGTCAGAATTCTGGTGGTCTTCATCGCTACATCAAACGCATAGCTGCATCCGGTCGTTTCTCTCATCCTGCCGCTGAGCACCACCGCTGAGCTTAGCCGCCCTGCTCGGTTTCTACTTGTTGTCTTTGCTAGTTCACGCTGCACGCCGGCGTTCCAGTATGTTCTGGGCACCTATGTCCTTGCCAGCTGCTGTCATGCCAGCAACCAGAAGGAAACAAAGCAAGTCAAGACTCTTACTGCCTTCTCCTGCCGGTTCGGCGTGCTTCCCTGGTTGCTGTCTGCAGCAATCGATCAAAACCGAAACCAGCTGTCAACTAGCTCTGACAGTTGTGTTCTAGAAGAAAATAGAACTCACATCCATGCAAGTACGTGTCCTGCCAAGGAAGAAATAGCAGCCTTATATGACCAAGCACAGTACGTATATATCTTTCTTTTGGTAGATGCAACAGTCGGGCACAAGGTTATTTGTTTTATGGATGGCAATGTAGGATATAATTAAATTTTTATGGCTGAGGAGGACATAGCAAAAATAGCTTTTAGGTGCCCTGGCGCAATCGGTTTATTTGAATGGGTTGTTATGACCATTGGTTTGAAGAATGCCGGTGCAAATTATCAGGGGGCGGTGAATTATATTTTTCATAAGTTGATATGCAGGATTGTTGAAATCTACATTGATGACGTGATAATAAAATCTAAGAGGTATATGGAACATTTAGCTGATTTACGGGAGACTTTAGGTGCACAAGAAAACATGGTTTGAAGATGAATCCCAATAAGTGTGCCTTTAGAGTATCAGCTGACAATTTTTAGGTTTTATGGTCCACGAGAGACGAATCGAAATTGGTCAAAAAAAATATGAAAGCAATTGATGAGGCAGTGCCCCCGACTACTAAAAAGGAGTTACAATCTTTGCTGGGTAAGGTTAATTTTATCCGGAGGTTTATCTCAAATTTGTTAGAAAAGGTTCTGTCGTTTTCTCCTTTGCTGAAGTTAAAAAATGATAAAGAATTCAAATAGGATGATGTACAACAAAAGGCGTTTGAGGAGATAAAGGAATATATGAAATGTCCATGTCACACCCTAAAATTCCTATTTTGGGTTGTGAATAGGAAACACTAAATAAAAAAAATGATTTCAATATTTGTATAAAATTTTTCAAGATTAAGTAAGTTTCAAATTGTGTTTTCGAACTTTTCAAATTAATATGACGGGCTTGTTTTCTTGATGTGATGTTTGCTTGTTGCTTGACTTGGTGTTACGAGTGAGTAAAATTTTCAACACACGTTTAGTAAGTCGTTTATCTTTCTCCAGCCCGTGCTTATCTTTTCTAATAATTAAAATTCCCTGTTTTCTAGCTTAATTCTTTCGTTGGAGCTTCCCAAACTCTTTTCGTTCTACTCCGAATCACTTATTTGAGTTTCTCATCCATCAAAATATCTCTAAAACTTCTCGTGAATTTTTTTTAGCTTTTTCTAGAATTCGTTCTCACATTTTTGCTCGCATAATCTAATTGACATATGCTCCAAAATATATTTATTGAGCTTCAAATACTTTGGTTAGGTTCCTCATGTTCCAAAATGTCTCTGAGAATTTTTCCCAAATCTTCATAATCTTCGGGGTATTTTTCGTGGCTCAAATAACAATTTTAGACTTTCTAGAATTGGTTTCAGTCATAAAACACTTTAATTCCGAAATAATAAAATCTAGTCCTTTTCCATCTTGGTTTTCACCTAGCGCGTATAAATACATGCTACGTTTCTCTCTTTGATCTTATTGAGGATCTGAAATCCTTTTTCCGGAGTCGCCGCCGCCGCCAAAGTTCTGCTGTCCCAGCACCCATCGATCTCTTGGTTCAGCCGGCTGCCCGTCAGAATTCTGGTGGTCTTCATCGCTACATCAAACGCATAGCTGCATCCGGTCGTTTCTCTCATCCTGCCGCTGAGCACCACCGCTGAGCTTAGCCGCCCTGCTCGGTTTCTACTTGTTGTCTTTGCTAGTTCATGCTGCACGCCGGCGTTCCAGTACGTTCTGGGCACCTATGTCCTTGCCAGCTGCTGTCATGCCAGCAACCAGAAGGAAACAAAGCAAGTCAAGACTCTTACTGCCTTCTCCTGTCGGTTCGGCGTGCTTCCCTGGTTGCTGTCTGTAGCAATCGATCAAAACCGAAACCAGCTGTCAACTAGCTCTGACCGTTGTGTTCTGGAACAAAATAGAACTCACATCCATGCAAGTACGTATCCTGCCAAGGAAGAAATAGCAGCCTTATATGACCAAGCACAGTACGTATCTATCTTTCTTTTGGTAGATGCAGCAGTCGGGCACAAGGTTATTAGTTTTATGGATGACGATGTAGAATATAATCAAATTTTTATGGCTGAGTAAGACATAGCAAAAATAGCTTTTAGGTGCCCTGGCGCAATCGGTTTATTTGAATGGGTTGTGATAACTATTGGTTTGAAGAATGCCGGTGCAACTTATCAGGGGGCGGTGAATTATGTTTTTCATAAGTTGATCTGCAGGATTGTTGAAATCTAGATTGATGATGTGATAATAAAATCTATGAGGTATATGGAACATTTAGCTGATTTACGGGAGACTTTAGGGTGCACAAGAAAACATGGTTTGAAGATTAATCCCAATAAGTGTGCCTTTGGAGTATTAGCTGGACAATTTTTATGTTTTATGGTCCACGAGAGAGGAATCGAAATTGGTCAAAAAAAAGTATGAAAGCAATTGATGAGGCAGTGCCCCTGACTACTAAAAAGGAGTTATAATCTTTGCTTGGTAAGGTTAATTTTATCCGGAGGTTTATCTCAAATTTGTCAGAAAAGGTTCTGTCGTTTTCTCCTTTGCTGAAGTCAAAAAATGATAAAGAATTCAAATAGTGTGACGTACAACAAAAGGCGTTTGATGAGATAAGGAATATATGAAATGTCCATGTCACACTCTAAAATTCCTATTTTGGGTTGTGAATAGGAAACACTAAATAAAAAAATGATTTCAATATTTGTATAAATTTTTTCAAGATTAAGTAAGTTTCAAATTGTGTTTTCGAACTTTTCGTATTAATATGACGGGCTTGTTTTCTTGATGTGATGTTTGCTTGTTGCTTGACTTGGTGTTACGAGTGAGTAAAATTTTCAAAACATGTTTAGTAAGTCGTCTATCTTTCTCCAGCCCGTGCTTGTCTTTTCTAATAATTAAAATTCCTTGTTTTCTAGCTTAATTCTTTCGTTGGAGCTTCCCAAACTCTTTTTGTTCTACTCCGAATCACTCATTTGAGTTTCTCATCCATCAAAATATCTCTAAAAACTTCTCGTGATTTTTTTTTCAGCTTTTTCTAGAATTCGTTCTCACATTTTTGCTCGCATAATCTAATTGACATATGCTCCAAAGTATATTCTATTGAGCTTCAAATACTTTGGTTAGGTTCCTCATGTTCCAAAATGTCTCTGAGAATTTTTCCCAAATCTTCATAATCTTCGGGGTATTTTTCGTGGCTCAAATAACAATTTTAGACTTTCTAGAATTGGTTTTAGTCATAAAACACTTTAATTCCGAAATAATAAAATCTAGTCCTTTTCCATCTTGGTTTTCACCTAGCGCGTATAAATACATGCTACGTTTCTCTCTCTGATCTTATTGAGGATCTGAAATCCTTTTTCCGGAGTCGCCGCCGCCGCCAAAGTTCTGCTGTCCCAGCACCCATCGATCTCTTGGTTCAGCCGGCTGCCCGTCAGAATTCTGGTGGTCTTCATCGCTACATCAAACGCATAGCTGCATCCGGTCGTTTCTCTCATCCTGCCGCTGAGCACCACCGCTGAGCTTAGCCGCCCTGCTCGGTTTCTACTTGTCGTCTTTCCTAGTTCACGCTGCACGCCGGCGTTCCAGTACGTTCTGGGCACCTATGTCCTTGCCAGCTGCTGTCATGCCAGCAACCAGAAGGAAACAAAGCAAGTCAAGACTCTTACTGCCTTCTCCTGCCGGTTTGGCGTGCTTCCCTGGTTGCTGTCTGCAGCAATCGATCAAAACCGAAACCAGCTGTCAACTAGCTCCGACCGTTGTGTTCTGGAAGAAAATAGAACTCACATCCATGCAAGTACGTGTCCTGCCAAGGAAGAAATAGCAGCCTTATATGACCAAGCACAGTACGTATCTATCTTTCTTTTGGTAGATGCAGCAGTCGGGCATAAGGTTATTAGTTTTATAGATTGCAATGCAGGATATAATCAAATTTTTATGCCTGAGGAAGACATAGCAAAAATAGCTTTTAGGTGCCCTGGCGCAATCGGTTTATTTGAATGGGTTGTGATAACTATTGGTTTGAAGAATGCCGGTGCAACTTATCAGGGGGCGGTGAATTATGTTTTTCATAAGTTGATCTGCAGGATTGTTGAAATCTAGATTGATGATGTGATAATAAAATCTATGGGGTATATGGAACATTTAGCTGATTTACGGGAGACTTTAGGGTGCACAAGAAAACATGGTTTGAAGATTAATCCCAATAAGTGTGCCTTTGAAGTATTAGCTGGACAATTTTTATGTTTTATGGTCCACGAGAGAGGAATCGAAATTGGTTAAAAAAGTATGAAAGCAATTGATGAGGCAGTGCCCCTGACTACTAAAAAGGAGTTATAATCTTTGCTTGGTAAGGTTAATTTTATCCGGAGGTTTATCTCAAATTTGCCATAAAAGGTTCTGTCGTTTTCTCCTTTGCTGAAGTTAAAAAATGATAAAGAATTCAAATAGGGTGACGTACAACAAATGACATTTGAGGAGATAAAGGAATATATGAAATGTCCATGTCACACCCTAAAATTCCTATTTTGGGTTATGAATAGGAAACACTAAATAAAAAAATGATTTCAATATTTGTATAAAATTTTTCAAGATTAAGTATGTTTCAAATTGTGTTTTCGAGCTTTTCATATTAATATGACGGTCTTGTTTTCTTGATGTGATGTTTGCTTGTTGCTTGACTTGGTGTTACGAGCGAGTAAAATTTTTAACACACATTTAGTAAGTCGTCTATCTTTCTCCAGCCCGTGCTTGTCTTTTCTAATAATTAAAATTCCTTGTTTTCTAGCTTAATTCTTTCGTTGGAGCATCCCAAACTCTTTTCGTTCTACTCCGAATCACTCATTTGAGTTTCTCATCCATCAAAATATCTCTAAAAACTTATCGTGATTTTTTTTCAGCTTTTTCTAGAATTCGTTCTCACATTTTTGCTCGCATAATCTAATTGACATATGCTCCAAAGTATATTTTATTGAGCTTCAAATACTTTGGTTAGGTTCCTCATGTTCCAAAATGTCTCTGAGAAATTTTCCCAAATCTTCAGAATCTTCGGGGTATTTTTCGTGGCTCAAATAACAATTTTAGACTTTCTAGAATTGGTTTTAGTCATAAAACACATTAATTCCAAAATAATAAAATCTAGTCCTTTTCCATCTTGGTTTTCACCTAGCGCGTATAAATACATGCTACGTTTCTCTCTTTGATCTTATTGAGGATCTGAAATCCTTTTTCCGGAGTCGCCGGCGGCGCCAAAGTTCTGCTGTCCCAGCACCCATCGATCTCTTGGTTCAGCCGGCTGCCCGTCAGAATTCTGGTGGTCTTCATCGCTACATCAAACGCATAGTTGCATCCGGTCGTTTCTCTCATCCTGCCACTGAGCACCACCGCTGAGCTTAGCCGCCCTGCTCGGTTTCTACTTGTCGTCTTTCCTAGTTCACGCTGCACGCCGGCGTTCCAGTACGTTCTGGGCACCTATGTCCTTGCCAGCTGCTGTCATGCCAGCAACCAGAAGGAAACAAATAAAGTCAAGACTCTTACTGCCTTCTCCTGCCGGTTTGGCGTGCTTCCCTGGCTGCTGTCTGCAGCAATCGATCAAAACCGAAACCAGCTGTCAACTAGCTCCGACCGTTGTGTTCTGGAAGAAAATAGAACTCACATCCATGCAAGTACGTGTCCTGCCAAGGAAGAAATAGCAGCCTTATATGACCAAGCACAGTACGTATCTATCTTTCTTTTGGTAGATGCAGCAGTCGGGCATAAGGTTATTAATTTTATAGATTGCAATGCAGGATATAATCAAATTTTTATGCCTGAGGAAGACATAGCAAAAATAGCTTTTAGGTGCCCTGGCGCAATCGGTTTATTTGAATGGGTTGTGATGACCATTGGTTTGAAGAATGCCGGTGCAACTTATCAGGGGACGATGAATTATATTTTTCATAAATTGATCTGCAGGATTGTTGAAATCTACATTGATGATGTGATAATAAAATTTAAGGGGTATATGGAACATCTAGCTGATTTACAGGAGACTTTAGGGAGCACAAGAAAACATGGTTTGAAGATGAATCTCAATAAGTGCGCCTTTGGAGTATCAGCTGGATAATTTTTAGGTTTTATGGTCCACGAGAGAGGAATCGAAATTGGTTAAAAAAGTATGAAAGCAATTGATGAGGCAGTGCCCCTGACTACTAAAAAGGAGTTATAATCTTTGCTTGGTAAGGTTAATTTTATCCGGAGGTTTATCTCAAATTTGCCATAAAAGGTTCTGTCGTTTTCTCCTTTGCTGAAGTTAAAAAATGATAAAGAATTCAAATAGGGTGACGTACAACAAATGACATTTGAGGAGATAAAGGAATATATGAAATGTCCATGTCACACCCTAAAATTCCTATTTTGGGTTATGAATAGGAAACACTAAATAAAAAAATGATTTCAATATTTGTATAAAAATTTTCAAGATTAAGTATGTTTCAAATTGTGTTTTGGAGCTTTTCATATTAATATGACGGTCTTGTTTTCTTGATGTGATGTTTGCTTGTTGCTTGACTTGGTGTTACGAGCGAGTAAAATTTTTAACACACATTTAGTAAGTCGTTTATCTTTCTCCAACCCGTGCTTGTCTTTTCTAATAATTAAAATTCCTTGTTTTCTAGCTTAATTCTTTCGTTGGAGCATCCCAAACTCTTTTCGTTCTACTCCGAATCACTCATTTGAGTTTCTCATCCATCAAAATATCTCTAAAAACTTATCGTGATTTTTTTTCAGCTTTTTCTAGAATTCGTTCTCACATTTTTGCTCGCATAATCTAATTGACATATGCTCCAAAGTATATTTTATTGAGCTTCAAATACTTTGGTTAGGTTCCTCATGTTCCAAAATGTCTCTGAGAATTTTTCCCAAATCTTCATAATCTTCGGGGTATTTTTCGTGGCTCAAATAACAATTCTAGACTTTCTAGAATTGGTTTTAGTCATAAAACACTTTAATTCCGAAATAATAAAATCTAGTCCTTTTCCATCTTGGTTTTCACCTAGCGCGTATAAATACATGCTACGTTTCTCTCTTTGATCTTATTGAGGATCTGAAATCCTTTTTTCGGAGTCGCCGGCGGCGCCAAAGTTCTGCTGTCCCAGCACCCATCGATCTCTTGGTTGAGCCGGCTGCCCGTCAGAACTCTGGTGGTCATCATCGCTACATCAAACGCATAGCTGCATCCGGTCGTTTCTCTCATCCTGCCGCTGAGCACCACCGCTAAGCTTAGCCGCCCTGCTCGGTTTCTACTTGTTGTCTTTGCTAGTTCACACTGCACGCCGGCGTTCCAGTACGTTCTGGGCACCTGCGTCCTTGCCAGCTGCTGTCATGCCAGCAACCAGAAGGAAACAAAGCAAGTCAAGACTCTTACTGCCTTCTCCTGCTGGTTTGGCGTGCTTCCCTGGTTGCTGTCTGCAGCAATCGATCAAAACCGAAACCAGCTGTCAACTAGCTCCGACCGTTGTGTTCTGGAAGAAAATAGAACTCACATCTATATACGGCCAAATGGGCCGCCTGGCATGGCACTGGCACAGGCACGGCCAGGCACGGCACAGCCAGCACGGCACTACGCGGCACGGCATGTTAGTCGTGCCGTGCCTGATAGTGTCGTCGTGGCGACTCAGCGGCCCAGGCACGGCACTATCATGGCTTAGGTGTGCCGTGCCGTGCCACTGGGCACGGCAGCCCGGAGTGCTCGTGCCAGCACTGGCACTAAAAGTGCCAAACACCTCAGAAACTTCAGAATTTTAACAGAAACTTGTACAATACATCAAACTTTAGAACATCACACTTTGACAGCAGAGATACAAGTTCAAACTTTAACAGAAATTTCGGAAGATCACAAACACAGAAACAGACCAGAGAGAACAAAATAAAATTTTATTGGAGCTTTAGTACAATGGCTGCCTCATTAAAAACTTGTCTAGGTAAAACTCACCCTTATGAGAAACCCTAGACAGGGAAAAAAGAGTATGGTCCAGCTCCTTTTAAGTTCATTGTCCTTAAATCAAAGTTCATAAGTTCAGCATATTACAGTCCAGTACATAAATGATAACTAAGACAACTAATCAAGATAAAGTTCTTCAAATGCTTCTTCAAGCTCCTGGTCTTCCACATTGTGCTGCATCCTTGCCTCTGCTGCCTCCCAGTCTTTGATGCAGGTGAGCATCTCCACCATCTCAGCCTTCAGCCTCCTCCGCTGCTCCTCGATTATCCTGCCAGTCATACTAAAAGTGGACTCTGAAGATATGGTAGAAACAGGAACAGTTAAAATATCTTTAGCCATGATTGACAGAACTAGATAATTGAGTTTGTGCTCATGCTACCGGTTCAACATGTTAAAATCACCATCTAACTGGCTAACAGTGTCACAGTCCAAATAGGAAACCAGTTCAGAAGTATTATTATTAGAAGAACTTGCAGCATGCAGCAGGGCAGTTGTAGACGTATGTCTAGACAGATTAAGAGTACCATATAGAGGATGGATACCACCTACAGAACAATCACCTTCATCATCATCATAAATCTCATCCCAAGCAGACCTTTTCTTACTAGACAGGTTAGGAGGGACAGTCCTCCTCAACCTAACAGATCCAAATTTCTCCTCATACTTATTGTAAACATCAGTTAGTCGAGCTCTAGTGGCAAGCTAGTAAGTTTCATAGGATGTACTGGTAAGGCTACCCAACCTCCTCAGTACTCTGCTGAAACCTTTCATTTTAGCTCTAAGATCCAAGATGGATGCAAAAGAATATAGCAAAGGAATATCCCTCCAGTATTTATTATATTTGTCTATCATTGGTTGAATCACATGTCTGAGGTGAGTGTCATTACCATAGTTTTTTAGGTGTATAGCAATCTTAACTAGATAATGAATCATAAGTGGAGATGTAGGATAGTACACACCAGACAAAACAACAGTAGCATCATAAAACAGTTCAAGAAATTTAAATACTTTTTGTCCAACAGCCCAATGTTCATCAGTTAAAAGCAACTTCCCACCTTCACCCCTAGGATAGTGAGCATGCATGAAAGTAGTGAAAGGAGTCTGGTGAGGAAACAAATGCTTGAGCATCAGATATGTACGAGCAACAATAGGACAATACTCCCAAGTACGCATACTACAATCAGGATTAAAAGATATTTGAGACTGAGTCATGCGAGTTTTCTCACGCCTCTTAACACATTTGTCCCTATGACGAGTGAGGTGACCAGTGCCACCACTAGAGAGAGCAGAGTACTGCTTATTGCAGTGGATGCAGCGAGCGACATACCTGATCTTCTTACCTTTGGGACCTTTTTTGAACAACTTCTTGAAATCGAGCCACACAGCCGAGGTAGAAGGATGTGAGCGCTTGTCGTCGTTGTCATCCTCTCCTTCTTTTTTGCCCCCTGCTGCATCATTGCTGCCGCCATCAACTTCAATGGGATCCTCAACGCGACGGCCAAACAGCTCCGCAGCGTCCTCGCGCAGGTCATACTCGTCGTCATCTCCGGCTAGCCCACACATCTGCCTCTCATCATTGGCGCTGACATCAACGGTCTCGTTGGAGGAGCAGGCCATCATCACTCGCCGGCGCCCGGTTCCTCAACGGCTTCACACATAAACAAAGAATCAGTAGCAGATCTAGTTAGGGTTAGGGTTAGGGTTAGGGTTTACAGTACCTTGGCGGCCGGAGCACCGGGAACGCCGACGACGTCGATGACGCGGGATCCGGCCCTCTGGTTCCTCGACGGATGCGAATCAAGAGGGGACCTACAGGAGGGGAGCACATCAGATCGAGATCCAGGAGGGGATAAGAGAGGAAGAGCCAGATCTGGAGGGGAGCAAAGCTCAACTTACCGACATCCGGAGCACCAGAGTTGCCGGGGGCCCAGCGAGGTCGACGACGGTGACGAATGAGACGACGAGGTGGACGACAAGGCTACATCAACTGGGCGAGATCAAGACGAGGCCGTGCCGTGTGCCTGTGCCGGCTAGTAGTGGCTCTAGATGCCACCGGAGGGTGAGAAGAAGAGAGGAGACACCACCGGAGAGGGAGACGAAGAGAGGAGAGAGCCGCTCGCAGAGGTTAGAGTGAGAGACAAGAGAGAGAAGGAGCTAGAAACAAATGAGCTTGGGTTTCGTCGATACGGTGCGGCGTGGGGGCACTGGCTTATATAGTCGACCCATCCAACGATCGGATCCAACGGTCATGAAGGATCTGGGGGAGGGGATCAACGGCTCTCCTTTGCTGGATCCGTGCCAAGGCCGTGCCGGTCTGTTAGCCGTGCCGTGCCTGGGCCGTGCTAGCGGGCCAAGGTGGTAGCCCAGGCATGGCACTGCTGCGGGGCCGTGCCAGGCACGGGCACGAAGCAGGCCGGGCCGGGCCAGGCCTGAGCCATGCTTTTTAGTGCTGTGCCCGTGCCGGCCCACTGTGTTAGTGCCATTTGGAAAAGTATACTCACATCCATGCAAGTACGTGTCCTGCCAAGGAAGAAATAGCAGCCTTATATGACCAAGCACAGTACGTATCTATCTTTCTTTTAATCCTCTTTATCTGTTGCTAACTCTTGATATCCATATGTAGCTATTCTCGTCAAAGATTATCCATCACCGTTTGTTCGTTTCAGCTCTGAATTACCCAAAGTGGATTAACGTGCATACCACTAGTTTTCTAATTTGAAAGCAGTATTAGTTTGCTAATATTAACATGATCTTCATCAGGTATTAGCTTTCTTAGCTTAGACACACATCATATATAGCTTGTTTGGATACTCTCTTGAATGTTTCTGTATTTTATAAATTAAATACTAATTTGATTAGTGTGCATGCTATATCAGTTTTCTGAATAAAAATAATAATAAACATAGGTTCCACACCAAGGTCTTTCTTAAACGAATGTTAATAATATTGTTAACTGTTAACCAAAAATGTTTTTTTTAATTATAACTTTGCTTAGCTCAGTCATGCATCGCATATATATAATTTGAACATATATTCTCACTTGTTTTTCCATGTTTAATGTTTAATTTGACTTAAATTACATGGTCATAATTCTTAATAGAATATGACTAATTCTAACTCAACTTTTAAATTAAAAATGTTTTGACCAGTTTCAATTATTGTTCTTCACTTGGTTTTAATTAGTTAAAATAAATCAATAGTCGTTAGTCTTATAATATATATAAAAGCGCCTGATAGTCGTTTCCCACGTTCTCGCGGTCGTAGTAACGTTTAGTACGATGTTTTCTCTTATGTGGTGTGTTGTCTTAGTCTACTTTGTTTCTTGTATGTTTGCCTTTGCGTGGTGTTTGCTTCGAGTAGAACAAGAACCGTTTGCGAACGCTATAGATCAGAAGTTGAGTGCCCGAAGCTGCAGAAGTTGTAGAATGGAAGATAAAGTTGGGGCTTCTCTGAGCAAGTTGCTTTGGGTGTAAAGCAAGTTAAAGGCAAGTATAGCTAAGGACCCTCCTTGTTGTCCTATTCATGATGCTCACTAAAATACATATGCATGTGTCTTCCCTGCTACCTATGGAAGGATTTCCTAGATTTTGAATACTCAATTACCTTGTCACCTTGGGAGGTTTGCATTGGGTAGTTCTATTGCTAGTGCAACAATCATGATCTTGAAACTTGATTAATGAATATGCTATAAACATAAACAAGATGACTTTTTAGCAACATAAGGTCTTGTCTTGTAACTGATTATCCGGGATTTAACGGACAGCTGTGAGGGCTATATGGCTCTAGCTCTAGTCGCTTGAGAAACCCTTTTCTAGCTAGTTAGAGGTCTGCGAGTTGGGTATAGGACAGCCTCTATCTTGTTGAGCCTAGCTTTAGAAGCGGCCTTTTACTTTATTTTTGGAAGGGGGGTTCCTATATCTGATGACCCTGCGGCCCTGGCCGGTTAGATGAGCTCTTGGGTGGCTTTATATGGTTCTCTGTGTTTTGGGCCTAGCTAACCCGAGCATACGAGAATCATGACTCACAGTGAAAGTGTACACCTCTGCGCAGAGTTAACAAACTAGTATACTAGCCGTGCTCACGGATACGAGTGACCTTGGAACACTTACATTAAGGGATAATGACTTTTACTTGTTAAGATGATCATTTATGTTTGTTTAAGATATTGATTATTCATGTTCATTGATCATGTGTAAATGGGTTTTGCTACCACCTTGATGCTAATAAATGCTAAATTGGATGATCAATTAATTGCTAACCGCAGTAAACCAGTGTCAACTTATTGAGCCTCATAAACCCCGGGCTATATTTGTTGAGTTCGACAGGGACTCACTCTTGCTATTTCCCCACCTCAGGAAGAGTTTAGGCTTGTGATCAACCAGTCAGTTGGATCCAGTGCAGTGAAGTCTGCACCCAGAGATCAGAGTTGTCTATCCGTTGATTGCTTTCTAAGGTTATCTCATTTGCTAAGTTCGCTATATATTAAGCATTATGAATTGATAATGCCCCTTCATTTGTAGCTATATGTGAGATTTGATTTCTAGGGCTCACATATGGTGTGCATTCGGCTTTGTCCTTGAAACCGGGTGTTACAGTCCACCTGTGCTGGTTCCTCCTCAGCAAAGGAAACCTTTTAAGTTGTACGTGTCGGCCGATGACCAAACGATTGGATCGGCCTTAATGCAAGAGTTTGAAGGAAAGGAAAGAGTTGTTTTCTATCTAAGCAGAAGCCTTTTGGATCTAGAAACAAGATATTCTCCTATTGAAAAGTTATGTTTATGCTTATATTTCTCTTGCACTAAGTTGCGACATTACTTGTTATCAATTGAATGTACAGTTGTTTCTAAGGCTGATGTGATGAAGCACATGCTATCAATGCCGATATTAAAAGGGAGAATGGGGAAGTGGATTCTTGCATTGTCGGAATTTGACTTGAGGTATGAATCGGCTCAAGCAGTCAAAGGGCAAGTAATAGCTGATTTTGTCACTCAGCATCATAAATCGAGTACTAGCTATGTAGAGCTGATACCTTAGACACTATTCTTTGATGGATCATGGTGCAAGAAAGGTGGCGGCATTGGTATTGTTATTGTTTCACCTCGGGGGGCAAGTTTTGAGTTTGCTCTTCCAACTAAACCAATGACTACCAACGATCAAGCAAAATATGAAGCTATTCTTAAGGGGCTTCAACTTCTTCATAAAGTAAAGGCTGAGTCAATTGAAGTATTTGGAGATTCATAGTTAATTATTAATCAGTTGATTGGCCTATATGAATGTAAAGATGATATTCTAAGGAGATACTATGATGAATGCCAGAGGTTACTCAAGAAGTTTCCTTATATTTCTCTTTAGCATATTCTGAGAGCACAGAATCAAGAGGCTAATCGGTTAGCTCAAAGTGCATCAGGTTATTGAGTGTTTCAAGAGATCTTAAGTAGTGAAACCTTGACTAATGATTGGAGAGTTGAAATAACCGATTACCTTAAGAATCCATCATAGAAGATTACCAGGAAACTAAGGTATAAATTGACTAAGTATGTTTTGCTAGATGATCAGCTATATTACAAAACAGTCAATGGGGTGTTGCTTAAATGCTTAAATCAAGAAGAAGCTAAAGTGTTGATGGGTGAAGTGCATGAAGGGATATGCGGAGCTCATCAATCAGCTTATAAGATGAAATGGATTATTCGTGGGACTGGATATTTCTGGCCAACAATACTAGAATATTGTTTTGAATATTATAAGGGGTATCAGAATTGTCAACGTTTTGGTAATATTCAGAAATCATGGCCGTTTCGAGGTTGGGAAATTGATTTAATTGGCCAGATTTTTCCTCCCTCAGGTAAAGGACATAAGTTTATATTGGTAGCAACAGATTACTTCACTAAGTGGGTTGAGGCAATTCCTTTGAAGATGGTAACCTCAAAGAGCATGGTTGATTTTGTCAAGGAGCATATTGTGTATCGTTTTGGAATTCCTCAAACTATTAGTACTGATCAGGGGACAATGTTCACATTAGAAGAGTTCAGAGATTTTGCTGTCAATATTAGGATTAAGTTATTAAATTCTTCTCCTTATTATGCTCAGGCTAATGGCTAGGCAGAGGCGTCCAATGAAATTATGATTAAGCTGATCAAGAAAAAGATCGAAGAATAGTCAAAGAAATGGTATTCAATGCTTAAAGAGGCATTATGGGCATATAGGATGGCCTGTCATGGATCGATTAAAGTGTCACCTTATGAACTTGTGTATGGTCATAATGTAGTCCTTCCCTAGGAGATTCAAACTAAATCGAGGCATGTCATGCTGCAAAATGATTTGTCGGCTGAAGTTTACAAGAATCTTATGATGGATGACTTAGAAGACTTAAGTTGCCATCGGCTGCATGCACTTGAGAATATCAAAGCCAATAAGCTAAGGATTGTGAAGTATTATGATAAGAAGGTCAAGAACAAACACTTTTCTGGTGGAGACTTGGTCTGGAAGGTGAAATTATCGATCGGGTCAAGAGATAGCAAGTTCGGTAAATGGTCACCTAACTGGAAAGGACCTTATCGGATTAAACGTTGTGCGCCTGGTAATGCTTATATTTTGGAAATTCTAGGAGGAGAAGAGGAATTTGACATAGTGATCAATGGAAAGTATCTAAAGAAATATTATCCTAGCCTTTGGACTAATGCTTGACAGCCAGTTTGTTCAGTCATTGGCTCTAATTGCCGGTACCAGAAGGGTATCGCCTCCAGTTCAAAAATAGACCTAAAAGGGTAAAAGATGATATGATATGTATCGCCTATAGAGCTTACCATGAGAGTCGTTTTTAGATTTAATCAAGTCAGATCGAACCACAAGTCAAAATCAACTAATCCGAAATGGCTATTCTACTGAGCCTCGAGGAGACACGTAACAAGACAGATAACTACTCTCCTTACAAATTGGTATATGGGGCAAAAGGGGAGTCACTTTAAATGAAGAAATTGTTTGCTAGCTTCTACTATCACAAACTAAGGGTCGAGGAACACTTTGTTCACTATGTCTTCAGCCTTAGAAGCAAGGGCTACGGAGTTCGGCATTGAAGAAGTCCTTGACCAGGCGCTCATGGTCCTCAGGGTGTTCGGTGGCTGGGAAACCATGGGGAAGAAGTCAAAGCTCATGACCAGAGCAGGCTTGCGCAACAGCCAATGCCATGGAAGCACCATGACGAACACTGTGAAGGGCAACTTCTCTGACATGGTTTGGGACATCATACAGATGAACCACCGACATGGCACCCCTGGTGTTGACAAATCCTGCCGCATACTCTACAGCTGATTGAAGGCTTTCCAACTGAGCCGATAGGCCTAAAAGGCTTCAAAAGAGGGATAATCAAGATCTTGGAGACAAAACCAAGAAAGCAGAAAATTGTGGTGGACATCTCACCCATGATTCTAGCCTCGGCCTCGGTTAGCCTCGCTGGAGTGGAGTCGGTCCTATGTTCCGAGATGGTGACAGCATCCTGCAGCGCATTCAGATGAAGGTCCATCTGCCCAAGATCATAGGTTACGTACTCCTAATGTCGCAGATGCGGGCGTGGTGGCCCAGACTTGTCAAGGGCCTCTTCAATAGACCTCTTGCCGATCTCCATGTCTTTGAGTCTATTGAAAAAGCAAATCACACCAAAGACACAGAAGGTTTAGGACAAAGCATGTTGTTTTTCGATCCACAGCCATGGCCCCTATATATGGCTCAGGAGGTGAGAAGATAGGCTTCGTTGGGATTATGTAATTGAAGTCAGTTATAGAAATGGACCAACGCTCCAAAAATTCAGGGAACGGTTCATAGAAAAAACAACGGATTCAGACTTATTGCTTCCCATAATTACATATATGGTGGGATTGATACAAAAGTTTACATTAACCAATGATGAACCCACTAAGACTTCCTTGGATTGAAGGGAGTCCAGATCCCCACAAGGCCGAAGGACATCATGGACCGAGTCATATCGGCCCACAAGGAGAGAAAAGACCGCCATCTAAAAAGATGCCCATATATCCAACCGATTTCTCGGCATGAGCACTTGATAGAATAAACAAGGGGAAGGTGTCCACACATTTGAACCCTTGTGAACACTAGAACAACTCTGCGATCATGGTGACAAAACTCAGGTGATGTCACAAGACTTCTTCTAACTGCAGCAGCTGATCCTCTTGCTCGACAAGGCGCTGAAATGAGCGACACAATCGCCCTATGCACAAGAATTCTTCTAACCACTCGAGACCCTCATAGTAAGAAATTAGACCATGGAGGGTCTAGCAGAGCAAAGGGCACTCAAGGAGGCAAGCAGAAGGGAAACATGACTGAGTCGTTGGATTTCTCTCGCTATGGTAGGGTAAGCATTTATAGTCGGTCTAGAAGATTGAATCCAAGCGCCCGTGAAGCAAATAGTGCTCCCATGATGCCTTAAAGTGTAAGCTCATGAGCAGGCAAGGACGTTGGTAGGCCCCAGATCAAGGTTCTCTACCCGTAACTGCGGACCCATCGGGGGTATGGACGTGGCAATTTTAGAATAAAATTACTTTTATGCCAAAATTGGGGGGCATGTGTTTACACCAAAATTTGGAAAGAAAAAAATGTGGGAACTCGAAGCTCCTAAGATTGTATCATCAAGGAATCGATCCGATGTGAATTGATATCAGCTGGTTTTGATGCAGTGTTGAAATCGGCTATTTTATGGATGACATCAGCAAACAACATCGACGGACTACATACGGATGGCGTTAGGGAGAAAAAATGTCGGACTCTACAAAAGGGAAAAGGATTGGAGTCCAAGTTATCTTAAATTAGGAAAGTTTTCTTTTATTTTAAAGATTGTAATAAGTCGTGTTTGAGTAGGATTCATGTTTAAGTCTTGGGTATAAATATTGGACCCCGGCTATTGTAAGAGGTATCTAATCAATCAATACCAATTACTTTTTTGGCTTTTACGCCAACCCTTAGGAGTAGGAGTACTGTAGATCTCGGTGAGTTCTTCAATAAGCAGGGCCGCATCGATCCGGTCGACCTTCGGCTTGTCTATAAGTACCGTCATGGCTTATATTTCTGTTTGTAAGGCTACATCGGTCCGGCCAACCTCTTACGGGCTCTAGTATAAGCTAGTTATCGATTCTTCTCTGGTTCAAGTATGGTTGCATCGATTAAGTTTAACCTCCACTGCTCGAATTAGATTAAGGTCAAGTTATCGGCTCTACCTAAGGGTGGCATCCTTCAGGTAGATTCATTAAGTTACCGATCTTGCTTATGTTGTTATTGTCATTAGTTTCAGCAATATCAACCTGCCCGATCGATATCGATCTAGATCGGCCTCACATCCTTTTAGTCCATCGTTTATTTTGTCACATTGCGATGTTTCTTACTTTAAACGATGGATTATGTTTTAATTGGCTGTTCTACTTTGATCTTGATCGTGCATAGTATGCGGTCAAGGCATGTCTGATCTTGAGAAGGTTTGCTAGCTAGTTGAATCTAGTATATAGCTCGATATTATGGCTGTAACGATCCAGTCGATCCCCACTATTAGCACTTTAGATCGGAGGATGCTAGTTGGTAGATTTACTTTTGACCAGGCGTGACCTTGGCTGTTTGCTATGCTGCATTGGCTAAATAGCCGATTGCCCATACTTTAACGTTTATGGTGTGTCTTCATGATTCTATTAAATGTGAATAGATCTGTTTATTTTAAAAGTTTGATCTGTTATCTTTATCATGGTTGCCATCGATCCAGTCGAACCCCACTGTTAAGGATGGCAGGTTAGATCTGACAAGTTTATAGATCTCTCCATGTTAGACAGACGATTGTTCATATACTGTAATCCCTTTTCTACCCGAATCGGCTATTTTAGTCGATTCACCTGTGCTTTCATGGATATGACACGCTTTCATGAACCTGTTGAAGTATGGTCGGTTCTTTTGACTTTCTGGTTCTAGACTATCATCACCATCATCATAGCTGCATCGATCCGATCGAACCTCACTATTGATGGTAATTGATTAGATCTAGACGGTCCGTAGGTCTGTCGATATCAAACAGTCGATTGTTTGCATGGCATATCCCTTTTCACTGAATTCATTGGCTCTACATCACATGTTGATCAAATCTAATTTAGCCAGTGATATATCTTTGACGCATTCATTGTTAATAGCTTAAGAGAAAGGATCATTAAAACCGGGTGCACTGTGTTCAATCAATCATGACCCACGAGCGTTACAATCCTTAACAGTCGATTTCTCCTCGTATCGGCTATATTAGTTGATTTTCCCGTCTGTCTGCTCCTGAAGCGGCACACTTGGAACTGTCTAGGCAAAACTAGAATGTTCCACCCTAAATTACAGATAAACTTTCTCTCCTTATCAATTGCAGGTCAAATTGGCTAGCACGCCCTCGGAAAGAATTTGCAAGATCGACTGGTCCTATGTTAAAGCCAAGGGGATCTCCAGCCTTGCTTCATCAAGCAGATCCTTTCGGCTTGCTGTGTGTTGACATTTTTGTGTCGACCGTATCAGATCCAACGGCCGAGGTTGGCCCATACCCTTTTGCTGAGGCCGTTTTGCAAAAGAGTCCTTTAGTTTCTCAGTATTTGAACCCGTTGTCCCTGCATTTTTTTTAAAGAACCCGATATTTCTTCTTTATCATGCCCGTCGTCCCTGGCTCAGTTTAAAATCCGATTTTATTAATTTAAAATCTGTAAGTGTTTGTTGTACCTGTTTTATATGTTTTTTATTTATTTTCTAATTTTATATATTTTTTTAGGGATTTATTCCTACTGCTAATATTAATTAGTTGGAGCAATTTGTTGAGTTTTTGTAACACCCTAAAATTTACATGATTTTAAAATAAGAGAAATGATTTAATTATGTATTTTGTGAGCATTAAAATTTAGAGAAAAATCAAAACTTTGTTAAAATTAAAACCAAATATAAGGTCTACATACATGTTTGTGCATTCATGCTTATGCATATTTATTTTGAGATGCTTGGGTTTGATCAAAATTTCCAAAAGAATTTGAATCTGGTTGGAATTTGGATTTGCAAATGAAATTGAAAAAAAGAGGGAATTTCTTCCTCTCCTTTTTTTGGCCCGAGCAGCCCAGCTTTCCCTGCTCGGCCCATCTTCCCACTCCTCCCGCTCGGCCTTCTTTCCCACCGTGCCTCCGCTCTTCTCCTGCTGTGGCCCAGCAGGCGGCCTAATCTCCCCCGCAGGGTCGCCGCGCTATTCCTCTCTCTGTTCCTCTCTCCCTCGCTGACAGGCTGACCCCACTGGTTAGCACCTTCTTCTCTGACTTGGTTTCATCTACCTCTGCACGTCTTCCACCCAGACTCCGCTGCGCCGCTTCCGACTCCACCGGCACCATGCCTCCTCCCTTGCCTTGCATCCCAAGTTTCTCCCGCCCCATAAAAGCTGAGCCCGCACCACGCCGCCTCCTTGTCCTGTTCTAAGCAGAAGTCGCCGCGCCGCCGCAGCCCTAGGCGTCACCATCGACGCCGTCCGCCATCCCGAGCCATGCGCCGCCTCCATCCGCTCCATGTCGCTGCTTTTCACCGTGGTAAGTTCGCCTTGGCCTCCTCTTGCTCTCTGTATCTTTCCCGAGTCAAACAATGGCCCGTAGGCCGTTTTCCATGTGCACCGCTCGCCGTCGGCCATGGCGCCGTTGCCGGAAAGCTCTCTCCCTCGTTCTCTCTCTGCTATAATCTAGATCGTCCGTATCAAATACAACGGCCGAGATCGGCCGATACCCTTTGCCGAGGCCTTTTGCAAAAGAGTCCTTTAGTTTCTTAGTATTCAAACCCGTTGTCCCTATATTTTTTCTAAAGAACCCCTGTATTTCTTCTTTATCAAGCCCACCGTCCCTGGCTCAGTTTAAAATCTAATTTTATTAATTTAAATTCTACAATCAAGTTCTAGCTATTTATAGAAGTGCCACTGATCTTGTTTTAGCCATAAAATCTCCATTTTAGCTCCGTCTTAATCCGTTCAAGTCACATTAGATTCATAATTGCGTAATCTACATGTTCATCCTACTGTTAGACATGTTTTTAACTTTTGAAATTTGAGGTTAGATTTAATTTATTATTTTATTAAAGGAAATCTTGTTTAATTCATAACTTCTTCGTTATAGCTCCGATTTTCGTGATCTTCTCGTATGTGTGTTCGTAGCGAGATGTGGATTCGTTGTACAAACTTTTCATCTTGATTTTATGTGTTGGTGTACTGTTCTAATCTATAGTCATTGTTTGCTATGCATGATTGCTTCTGGATGCTTGTATGTTGTTGTGATTATTGAGTATAGACGGTGAGCAATTCGTGGGTGATCAAGAGTACTAATTTGATGAGCAGGATCAGCAGGAACACTTAATTCAAGACAAGTATATCATGGGATTATCCTTGTTTCCTATCAACTTTAATACATTTAATTCATATTTGCATGTGTCACCTTGATAGGGATTCCCTAGAATTGAATTTATACCTTGTCTCCTATGGGATATGCATTGGGTAGTTTTGCTAGTGCTCAACTAAACCATGATCTTATAACTTGACTAATGGTATATGCAATAAACATTAAAATATAACTTTTTAGCAACTTGGAAACAGGGGACTAGAGTGTCTAGCTAGTTTCTAAATGCTTCAGATTCCTCTCCCTAAGGACTTTTCTCTAAGTGATCATTCGGGACTTATAGTACAACTGTGAGGGTCACATGGCTCTTGCTTTAGCTCAGTATGAGGACCTTTTCTAGCTTGTTAGTGGTTACATTTATGGCGTAAGAATGGCTTGACGAATTGGGTATAGTGCGGCCTCTGTCCCCTTCTGTATAGGCTGCGCGTCATTATCCATCGGGAAGGGGGCCGCTACATCTGTTTGCCGAGTGAATCTAATGGCCCTAACTTGTTGACATCACTGTGATATGGAGCTTCCGCGAGAGAATTTTTCTTTGCACTTCCGCTACATTTATGTGAAGACTTTGTCTTATTATATGTGATGTAATAAACATTTATATGTGTGACTGATCTCTGGGCACACATAAGATTATGCATCCCATTTTATCCTTGAAATTGGGTGTGACAGTTTTCCAAGACCAGTGTTACCTATTGTTCTCTAGGTCAATCTGTGGAGCCTAGGGGGTAAGTAGACAATTTTTTTGTCGTTGGGATGTGTCGTAAATTTTTTGAGGATCAACACCCAAGACAGTCGAAGAAACTTTACTTTTATCCAAAAGTTGGTGTAAGTTGCTTGCTGCTCTCATTCTTTTTTTGTTGATTAGCTCTTTTTTTTGTTATATTTGTTGATGTTTTGTTTTTTTGGTTTTTTTATTGCAGGGCTGTCTTTGTACCTACAACTGCGATTATGACATCAACACAGTCAAGAATTGTTTTCTCGGAGCCAATTCTGCTCACAAGCTTCATTTGTCAGACAAGGTAACTACCGAATGTGAAAAGATTACTAGTTAGTAGTTTGGCATCTTTTTGCTGCACAGAGTTTTTGTTATGGTCCTATGGAGTTTAGTTTGCTCGAGAATACTTTGTTGGTATAAAGAATCTAATTATATTCATTTTGCTCTTTTATGTATTTGTTTATTATTATTTTTTTGGTGCAGCTATGCTTTCCTATCATCATACATAAGCATTGGTTTGTCTTCATTGTTGATTTGAGGAACAAACTGTTTGTTTTTTTGGATTCTTACTTTTCTGCTGATCACAACTTCCAAGTCCAAGCAAGGACCAAGCTTGTAAGTTTTGTTTTTTGTTCAGTTATTAAATTGATCATAACTTTTTTTAACATGTTTGCCTTGTTTCTTTTTCTTTTTAAAAAAAAGATTGATGCATTCAAGGAATGTTGGTACCAATATGCTGGGGGCAATGTAGATGTTGACGCATTCTCTGTGTTTTATCCTCCAGTGCCAAAGCAGAATAATGTGTAAGTATATGTTTCCTTCTGTAATTGTCATGTGTGTTGATATGCCTGATATCTTCGGGTGAATCAGTTTTGCATAGTTGAGGCCGCACTAAATCTTGCAGTCTTTTTGCACTAATTTAGCTGTATTGTGCATGCATGTGTCTGCACTAATTTTTTGCTGGTTCCTGTGTGTTTTGTGTGTCTGGCTGTCTGCAATCTCACACACTCAGCCCGGCCTGTGTTTGAGAGTGATTAGATCAGATGCTTGTATTAATAGGCGCATCATCTACTTCTCAGTTGTCTTTTTGCTATTTTGATTGCAGCGTTCATCAATTTCAGGTTACGTTTATTTGAACTTAAGTTTTAGTGGAATAGAATGTGTTTTTACTTTAGTTTAGTTTCAGTTCAGGTTAGTAGTATCTGTTATTAGTTTAAGTTTAGTTCAAGTTCAGGTTAAGTTTCGCAGAACCTATTTTTCAGTATAAGTTAAGTTTTTGTTTAGTGGAATCTAGGTTCAGTGAAACTGCAATTGAGTTTGACTGTTAAGTATTGCAGTCTTATTATTATTTTTCGACCTTTTTTTTGCAGTGTTGACTGTGGTGTATTCGCCTTGAAATTCATGGAGCTATGGGACAGGAACGTCAATCTCAGGGATTAATTCTGATATTCCCAATATACGTGTGAAGCTTGGAGTCGACTAATTCTTCAGCAAAAGAAATTGCATCGACAAATCTCTTGTAATGGACTTGTATAAGCAGGTAAAACTCAGGTTTCATTTTTGTATATAGCGCTTATGTTATTACATATTTGAATTTCGTTTTTCTCTTTTTTTGTTCCAGGGCGTCGATCCTCATGTCTGCAACTAGTTTTGAGTTTTCTATGTGAACCACAGATGTTCATGTAATTAGTTAGTATACATGGATGGAGATGTGTAGAGCAGTTAAAATTGTTTTTTTCGAAAGCAGTATGTTTCACATGCTATTAGGACTTAAAATTTGATTCATGTATTGTTGCACACCATAGAACTAAATACTCTATTACATTTTGTAATTCTATTATAGAATTTTACATATAACTCATAATGTTTCTGAGTTGTCTTTATTTTTTCTTCTACTGCATGGTTGGTACTCCTTAGTTGGTTTGTTCTCTTTTTCAGTTGGCTTTTGATGTTGATTTCTTCATCCTCTTGTTCTGGGGCTTGCTCGGTGAACCTGCGATAGGAAAGGAAAGCTAATCATGATGTTTTTTTTTATTTTGATTCAAAATTGAAATTACATACTATCTAATATTACTTACTAATATGAAACGGTACCTGAGTTTACATTTGATGTTGCTTTCTTTTTCTTCTTGCTTTCTTGCTGTTTCATTTTCTGCCTAACCTGTTCTATTTGAGTCTTCATTCTCTTCGGTAATATTGGCCTGCCCTTCTATGTTGTTGTTTCTAGATCTTCAATTTCATCTTCAAAAATGTTCAGTTGTATATCTGCAGTTGCATTTGTTTGTACTTCTTGATTTGATGTTTTTTCATTATGACCTTGATCACTTGCCGGAAGTGCTAGCAACTGGTCCCAGTGTGCTTCGATCCTGCCCATTTCTGCCATAAGGTAATGTGTTGCTTCTTCCTTCTTAGCTGCTTTTGAGTTCAGAAATGTAGATTTTCTTGAAAGCACATTGAATCTAAGGAGTGAGCTTGTAGCAATTGTTTCCTCTTCTATAGTTTGTTTCAGCATTCTCATATCCCTTTTTCTCCATCTATCTATTATGTACTTTTCTGGTATCCTGCTAATTTCTTTTTCTATTATGACTTTCAGGATATGTGAGTAGAGTATGCCATCTTATGTTGAATTTGGCGTAGATGCAGTTGAATTCTTCTTTCCCTTTAGTGAGGTTAGTTAGCACTACAAATTTCCTCATCCTTTGTACCTATTGTACTTGATTACTTCTCTGCCAAACTTCAATGCTTTCCCTTCTAGAATTCCCTTGTATGTCAGTGTTGAAGTAGCTTTTAGTTGCAACTAGAATTTCTTGTACAGATTTCTGTTGTATAGCTCATGTGCTTGTTTCTCAGATGTGTACCCAAATAGGAGTTCCTTTGGTCTTTTCTGGTTGCTGGGTAGTAGTCCTCTAGATTTTCTGCTCTATTATGCGTTGGTACTCTCTTAAGAAACTAATGATACTGTAAGCAGGTCCAACATTGTCTTTAAATCTTGCATTTGTAGCCTCGCTTCTTGATGTTGTTTGGATGAAGGGAAATAAATCATGTTTGTAGTAAACAGGGATGAACCTCTTCCCCGTTTCCCACATCTTTGTGAAGTATTTATTGTTCTATAGCTCTCTTTCCTCAATCATCTTCCCCCACAAGGTCTCGAATTCCTCTTCTGTTCTTCTGTTAGACAGTTGTTTACCGTGTCTTCAAATTCTTCATACAGACCATCTTTTGCTACAAATATCTTTATATTCTTTGAGTAGCATTTTGTCTTTATGCGGAACAAGCAATTTCTGTGCCTAGTATTTGTGAACACTTCTTCAATAGCAGCTTTCATAGCTTTATCCTGGTCTGTAATGATTGTTTTAGAGTGTTTGCCTCCCATAGCCTCTAGAAAAGTTTCAAACACCCATTTGAAAGTTCCTACAGTCTCATCATGTAGAAAAGCACATCCAAAGATACATGTCTGTGCATGCCCAGTGATGCCCGCAAAGGGTGCAAATGGCAACCTATATTTGTTTGTCATGTATGTCGTGTCGAAGCTAACAGTCTCCATAATCTATGTAGTATCTCAGTGCTGATCCATCTCTCTAGAAAACATTTTTAACTCTGTTCTCTTCATCCAATTCAAACTTGTAGAAGAAGCTAGAATCTTCACTCTTCTTGATTGTGAAGTTGCCAGCACTTTTGTCATGTCTGATCCTCTTACTTCTCTGTTTATCTTTGTTCTAAAATTGCTCACATCCTTTTTCTTGACTGGTAGTGCTGTAGGTCCTCCTCTGAGATATGACAATATAGAAATCATCTTTCTTGTTGGAATGTTATTGTCGTTCAATGTTCTGATCAGTGTCTTTTCCATGTCCGTCATATATTTGTGTCCACTGAATTGTTGGTTCCTTTGACCTGGTCGTAGTTCATGATTGTGCTCTAATTCTAGCCTGATAATCTTCCAAATGTCTCCTACTTCTTTGATAACCACTACACATGGGCAGTTTGTTTTTATTATGACATTTGTTTGTCTTTTTGGACCTTTTTTTCCCCAATATCCTTCTCCGCGGCTGCCTCTTGTTGATCTGTTGTTTTGGGCTGCTCATCTTTTCCAAATTTGTTACACTTGATTGTCACTTTTGTTACTTCATTGTTTCTTTTTCTGCTTGAAGTTCTAAAGACATGTGCTACGGCGGTTTTGAATCCTGCAAGGTATGCATAGATGTTGAAGACATGCTGAGCTTGATCCTTGGTTTGAAATTGCATGCCTAACTACGGGGTGTACTTGCTGTCAATATCTGCATTGTTCCCCTCTGAAGCTGCTATCTGTTCTTTCATTATGAAATCATCAATTTCTTCTTCAGTTAGTTTCTGGCTTCCATCAGCCTCTGTGCAATCAACCTCTTCAGTTGGCACAAGGTTATTTTTTGCTGATTCTCCATATGTTTGTGTCATTTCTGATGCTGTAATTGACAAACCTTCTTCCACAATTCTTGCATGTTCTTGTATTTCTTCAATTTCCATATTTCTGAAGATGCCATTTTGCCACTGCTCTTCTTCTTGGTCAGATAAGTATTCCTGCCCCTAGTCCCTGATCTGGTAATCCAGTCATAGTTGTATGTTAGTGTTTGTTCTTTTTGTATTTTGAGTTCATGGTTTTTGAGAGTCCTACCTCACGATCTGATTTTTGGTAATTGGAAATGCTATCTTTCTCAGGGATGCTGCCCATGTCGTCTAGAGATATCTACAAGATACAATGTTAAGCAAGGAAGGCAAGTTTGTTCATGTTTGATTTGTTTTTTTGTTTATTTTTTAACTGCACATGTCTTTGTGTTGTCATGATAGATATGTCATTTTTGTTTCCTGTGTAGTAGTCTGATAGCTGTCCCTGGAGTTGTATACTTTCCTGTATTTTGTTTTCAATAATAAATAAGACATCATTATGGTGTAAGACAGCAATGATGTTTAATGAAACAACAAGAAGTTTTATATAAGTTGTATTTTTTTTTTGTTTTACCTAAAAAATCTGTGGACCCAATAGTAAACTTGTATATGATCCTTGCATTTTCTGAGAGAACTGAAATATGTACAAAATTTGTTACATTTAAATATCACATTTTTTGAAATCTAGACTTTTGTATTTTTATAAAAAAAATTCAACAAATTAGGAAGTGTAAATAGTTTTTTTACCGAGTACATTTCTTCTTGGGAGTTTCTGATTTGCTCCATAAGTAATCCTGTCAAGCTCTCCTGTTGTAAAATTATTCAATTGATTTTAGTCATTTTTGCTATGTGTTTTTTTGAATGATCTAAATGTGTAAAATAATTTTTTTTGCTAGGGGGAAGTTTTTTTTTTGTATTAGCATCACCTTGCTGCTGCTTTGTATTTGAGAAATGTTTGAACGCACCCTCCCATTATTGTTGATTCATTGATTGAAATTGACCTAGAAATAGGTGTAGCTCTTTCTGTATCTGCGTTTTGTGTTGATGTTCCTTCATCCATCTGCAACAAAAACAATAGTTCATCTGGATTTAGTATTTATGCTATTAACTTTTTGTTCTTTTTTTTTAATTGTTCATACCTGCAAGTTGTACATCAGTCCCAATTGACCATGCCAGCAGTTCATCGCAGCGTTGGGAGGTGGTGCTTCAAATGGATTTGTTGCAAGGTAGCCACAATTTGCATGTGTGTGTTTTTTCATGCATATATGTAAATAAAAAGTGAATAGCAGTCCAATTTGCACAGAATAGGAAGATAGATCATACTGCACAAAGATTTTTTTTTCTTTTTTAAAATGTTTTGTCAATGATCAAGTCACATGAATGGAATCAGTTTTATAGCATAAATTGGACACGATCAGTTTTTAGGGAATTCATTCCAAATTTTTGGTTCAGAGATGTTATGTCAATGATCAAGTCACATTGCTACCCATATGTTGCATGAACATATTATAATATTTTATAGCCTAGGACAAACAAACACAACTTTTTTTAACTTTGCATTTTTCATTCAACATGAACATGGGGTAGAAAAATGATCCCCTGTGTTTTATTGAAATATAAGATATTTAGGTTTTTTTTCAAGAAGTCACCTGCACCTGATTTTGTTGCATTGATGTTGCTGTATCCTTGATCTTGTCTGCATTCCCCACTTGATTCTGGATTAATCATAGGGTTATCAGTTGTTAGTCAGCAAAGATTTTTCCAGATTGGTTTTGCAAAGTTATCTGTAGATTCATTAGCTGTTTGTGTGTGCTCACCTGTGTTTGTTGTTCACCTTTCTGCAGATGAAGCTTTGTGGACCGATTTGGAGGTTCCATTTTTGTTGCTTCTTTGTCAAATCCTGTGCTCTCAGATCTAGATGTGTGTGTTCTTTTGTGCATGGGTGGCTTTGTTTGATCTGTACAGGTTTGTACCCTTTTGTTTGATGACAGATTCCTTTCTTCTCTGATCTTCTTGTTTGGCAAGTCTTTTCCTCTTTTGCCTTTTGCCCCTTGCATTTGTGTTTGTTATTATCATTATGGCTTCCTTTTTCTGCTTGGGCCTTTTTTGCAGCTATGTTTTCTTTTTTTCATGGACTGTTTTTTTGGAGTGGTGCATGGCCTGTTAGGCCTATTATTTTTCTTGGGGTTTTTTTCGAGTGGTGCATGGTCTATTTTGGGCCAAAAATGAGTTATTGCTTTGGTTGGTGGCTTTGTGGGCCCTTTTTCATTTATTATGAGGTCTGTTATTGATTTTTTTAGGAGTAAAATTTGTTTGGTGGGTCGACATGTACTCAGTACCGATTTGTCTTTGACCGTTCCCTTCTTCTGAGCCGTTCCTTCTCGATTCACCCATCATTTACTCCCCATCGAGGTTTTTTTCCTCCCCTTTCCCACCTGCATGCTAGATTACCATTTGCCTCCTTCTTTTCTCCTATATATAGTGCACGACAACCTCTCCCCCATTTGCTTTGTGCACGGAGCCATCTCCTCTGCTGCATGTAAGTTCTTTTTTTAGATATAAATATGTTTTCCTTGTTTTTCTTTTTCTATCTCTTGTTTCTTCATATTTATTTAGTTGAGTTCATGTTTCAGTTTATTTTTCATTTGTTGTTAGGTAGTTGATTAGTTTGTTTTCAATGTTGGTCTGATGGACCAACAAGGAGGTTGACGGCATTTTTGTTTTTGTTTTTGTGGTATTACTAGTAGTTCCTCATCTTTCTGGATTGGATGCTGCCTACCATGAATCTATGATAAATTATTATATCCACAAGCTAGGGTTGCTAGAACGAAGTGGTGGAAATTAGAAGGGGAGGCATCAAAGGTCTTTAAGGAAAAGGTCATTGAAGAGAGCCCTTGGAATGATGAAGGCGATGCAAACAACATGTGGGAGAAGATGGCAACATGCGTTCGAAAGGTTGCTTCAGAGGTGCTTGGAGTGACCAAAGGGAGCGGATGTGACTCGAAAGACACTTGGTGGTGGAAATGAAGATGTGCAAAAGGCTATTAAGAAAAAGAAGTGCTATAAGCGCTTGTATCATGACAGGTGTGCAAACAACATTGAGAAGTACAAGGTGGCAAAGAAGACTACAAAACAAGAGGTGAGTGAGTCAAAGGGGCGGGCCTATGAGGACCTTTACTGACATTTGAGTATGAAGGAAGGAGAAAAGGATATTTATAGGATGGCTAGGGCTCGTGATAGGAAGATGAAAGGTCCTTGTGTGGTTTTGGTAATTAAGTGACAACCTAGGTGGACTAATTGTGTTTATGTGAGATACACAGGTGATTAGTCCACAGGTACATGTGTGTGAGCAACATATGCGATGAAGGTGAAAATGGCGTGGAGATGTTGCAAAGCTCAGACATGTGATGATGAAGGAGCTTATTCCACATGAGACATGACATTGAGTCATGTGATCAAGGTGGAGAAGATCAAGACAAGACTTGGCTTGATAGACCGGTTGCAAGCATGAAGGGAAAGTTGGAGGCTTTGGAGCGATGGACCATGTGGCGGTGAAGCTTGAGCAAGACTTGGTGCCGATGGACGAAGGCAACGGTGAAAAGCAAGTGAAGTCAAGATCGATGAACCAATATGATCACGTGATGATATGAAGTGGATCATATCGTTGTTGATCATGTTGGTGCATGTGTTGCATCGACATTGGAGGAGATGGAATGGAATGCGGAAGGCAAAGGTATAACCTAGGGCATTTTATTTCACCGGTCATAGGTGTGTAGAGAAGTTGATGACCGGGTTTAGGATAGATGGCCGTACTATCAAGAGGGGCAAACTTGTTTGCATATCGGTCATCTAGTGCCACTCGAGTGATCTAACTTTGCATCATCGCTAGGATCGAGTGGCGTGGCAAGTTGAGTGGCTAATCCTTTGGAAAATGTTTGTGAAAAGCTAACACACATATACATAGTGGTGCACACTTGGTGGTGTTGGCACATTTGCAAAGGAGAAGAAGTTAGAGTTGTTGTGAATCAACTTAGAGAAGAGAAAAAGGTTTTTCGGTGTACTCCGAACTATAGGATGGTCCTTGGATTGGAATACTATTTTTATACATTGTGATTTGGATCAAGTATGCATGTGGGATGTGTATCCCTCTGTGTAAGGTTTCCAAAATGTCCAAGATCATCAAAATCGGAGTTTGGAGCTAAGAGTTATAGCCGTTTTAGCGCTGAAAGCTCTATGACCGGACTCTGTGACCTGCGCGTCCGGTCAGCACATGTGAGTCTGGTCACAGTGTCCAGTTAGTGTTGTTAGCGTGTCCAGAAGCGACCGGACGCTGGGAGGTCCAGTCAGTGATGACCGGACACGTCCGGTCGCTGAAAAACACCTCTGGAACCTCTCTGTAAGTGACCGGACGCTGGGAGAGTCGAGTCCGGTCGTTATGACCTGCGCGTCCGGTCAGTGCGCGTTTTGCCCAGTGAAGGGGTAACGGCTATTTTAGCCCTTAGGGCTATAAAAGGAGTGTGTGGCTGGCCTTGGGCTGGCTGCTGAGCACCCTCATGCCTATGTGGCTTGTGTGGGAGTGCTTGGATGCCCTTTAACTCACTTGTGCTTGCAAGAGTGCAAATCGATTACGAGTGAGTGTGATTCTAGTGTGTTGCATTGTGAGATTGCATCGAGTGGCACTAGGTGATCGAGTTACAAGCTGGTGGTGCTTGTTACTCTTGGAGGTTGCCATGTCCTAGACGGCTTGGTGGTGGTCTCCGTCGAAGCCCGCAAGAAGCTTGTGCGGTGCTCCAGAGAAGAACTTTGTGAGGGGCATTGTGCTCGCCCCGTGGGAGCAGTGAAGAGCAACTCTAGTTGAGTGTGTCATTGAGCTACCCTCACATTCAGGGTAGGTTCTTGTGGTGCCCGACGTGCGGGCTTGGCGGGTGATGCCAATTAGCCACCGAACCACCAAGTGAGCGGTCGACACAACGGGGATGTTGCGTGTTGGCAAGCACGTGAACCTTGGGAGAAAATCACCGTGTCAACCTTGTTCTTCCCATTGGTTTGCAATCCCCTTACACAAGCTTGTGATTACTTTTATATACATTGTGCTTGTGTAGTTGCTCTTGTAATTAGTTAGCTTGTGTAGCTCACTAGTTACCTTCTTGCTTGTCTAGCATAGAAGTAGCTCCCTTGCGTGGCTAATTTGGTTTGTGTAACCTTGTTAGTCACTTTGCTTAGTTTGTGTAGCTAAGTATTTGTCATCTCTAATTTGGCATTGGTTGCCTTGTTATTGAGCATTGCTAGTGAGCTTAGTTGGGTTTGTGCTTTTGCTTACTAGCATGTATAGGAGCTCCCTCATTGCTTGAAATACTAGTGGCATAGGTTTGTGTGACCTTGCTCCTAGAATTGGTTAGGTGAGCTCTAGTTAGTCCGGCACCTTTGTTGCTTAATTAGGATCTTTGCAAGGTACTAGAGAACATAGATAGAGGGGTGTAGTCTTGGCTAGACCAATAGTTTTAATTCCGCACTTGTTTCGGTTAGCCGACGCGATTAAGTTTTAGAAACGACTATTCACCCCCCTCTAGTCACCATCTCGACCCTACAAGTGGTATCAGAGCTAGGTCTCTCATTTGTGGTCTTTACCGACCCGAGAGGATGGCGAACTTTGGGCTAGAAGTTGTTTGTGACTCACACATTTTTGATGCTACACACTATGCACGGTGGAAACGTCATATGCTTGATCATTTCCGTGAATTGGGTCCCAAGGCATGGTGGATCATTGTTGTTGGTTTTTCTCATGATGCTTTGGATAAGGACAACCTAACCCAAGCACAAGAGGATTGCTTACAACTTGATCATCGTGCTCTTTATTATCTAACGTGTGCTTTACATGATGATGTTTTTAGACGTGTGTGGGACTTGGAAAGTGCTCATGATATGTGGATGGCACTCCAAGCCTTCTACGGTGACTCCTCCACAAGTGATGATGGGAAATTCAAGAAGGAGGATGATCACAAGGTGGAGGCACATGAGTGTGTTGAGTATAACCATAATTTGGTGATTGTGGAAGATTGCTCCACCTCATGGTCAAGTGATGATGATGATGATCGATCCACTACAAGTTCACTTGACAAGGTTAATGATGATGCCACAAAGTGTTGCACATAAAGATTCTACCTCAAGCACACTTGGTGGTGATCTTGATGATGTTGGTTCATGCTCAAGCCATGATGATGGTGATGCTACTACAAGCTCTCCAACTATCCAACTACACCACATTGTTTCATGTCACAAGGTGACACCAAGGTATCAAATGCTAATGTGGTTAATCATGTTGATTCATATGATGAGCTTGTTAGTAGACTTGCTAGCATAACCATGTCTTTAGAAAATGAGAAAGCTAAACATTGAAATTAGAAAATGAAAACTCATTTTTAAAGAACTCTTGTGAAGAACATAAGAAATTACTTGATGCTTTTAAATCTTCACATGATGAGCTAAAATTGAATCATGAGACACTTCTTGCATCTCATGATGAATTATTAGAACAACATGCTTCTCTCATTAAAATGTTTACAAAGAAACTTAAAAATAATTAGAGCTCATCAAATGGATCAAATGATAAATCACAAACTGTTGCTAACCCTTGTGATGTAGGCAAGAAGCATATATCCACCTCTTGTGATGATTTATTAGATATGCCATGCTCTTCACATATAGTGCTTGTTCTACTTCTATGTCTTGTGAAACTAACCTTTTGAAGGAGAACAATGAGCTCAATGAACAAGTGAAAAAATTGAGCAACAAGCTAGAGAGGTGCTACAACTCAAAAGTCACCTTTGATCACATATTGAAGACTCAAAGAAACTATAGTGACAAGTGTGGCCTTGGCTTCAAGAAGAAGATGACAAAGGGCGAAATAAAGAGAGAAAGAAAGATGAAGAAGATACAACAAAGAAAGCTCTCTCCTACCATGTGCTACCGGTGTCATGAATCGGGACACCATGCAAATGGTTGCCCTAATATTGAGAAGCTCAAGAAGATAAAAGAAGAAGAGAGGCTCAAGCATGTGAAGTGCTTCAAGTGCCGCACTTGGGGTCACCTTACCTCAATGTGCCTAACCAAGCAATTGGTGAAGCAACTAGAAGAGCCTCAACCAAAGCCACAAGTTGAGCAAGAAGGGACACCCCAAGAGCAAATCAAGATCAACCATGAAGATGGTAGTGACTTGATGAAGATGAAGAAGAAAACAAGAAGGGGTGGAAAAGCAAGGCATCCAATGCAAACTCAAGATGCCAAGATGATGAGCAAGAATGAAGATGAAAAGAAAGTTTATGCTCACATCAAGTGCTTCAAGTGTGGAAATACGGGACACTTTGCCTCTAAGTGTCCTACCAAGCTTGAGAAGAAGGCTCAAGCAATCTATGAGAGGCAAGGCAATGAGAAGCACCACATGAGCAAGGAAGAGAAGGCCCAATCAAAGAGAAAGTGCTACTTATGCCGGGAAAGGGGACACAAGGCATATTCATGTCCCCTAGGCAACTCTTCTAAGTCTATTTCAATTAATGATGATTTTATGCTTAGGAAGGATGGTAATGATACCTCTATAGTTGCTATTGCAAAACATCCCGCTACTCATACTAAGGCATTACCTAAATATGTTGTTCCTAACTTGAGAGGACCCAAAATTGTTTGGGTACCATCAAAAAGTGGATGATTGTTTGTAGGTACCATCGGCATTGGAGGCTTGATTCAATTGATTTCATATTGATCATCATATGTTGAGTCAAGATATGAAGCCTAGTGCATATCCAAACCTAATGCCATGATAATTGAGTGAAGTCCAAATGTGTTACATCATACAAGTGCTATAATTCAAGTTGTTGGTGATTCATTGGATATATTTGATGGCTTGCAAATAATTGAGTTGAAGCTTACTAGTTGGATGATCATAAGCTAACCAAGGTATATCTCTTGTTGATCATTTTATTTGGGTGCATATGAGTTGATTGAATTGGATAAATATACAATGTTGCTTGCTATAAGATGTTTGAATGGATAAATTGATTAGTAATCAAGTTTGGATTGATTTGTGTTGAATAAATTCATAAGAAAACTTTTAGTGAGTGGATTGAATGGATTTATGTCTTGTGAAAGTATTCAAACAAGTTGGTTTCAAGTTTGATTCACATTTGATGAAGTATAGCTCAAGTGATTGAAATCTGTCCTATATTGCAAAATCTGAGCTAGCTGTGATCTTAGCCATGTTTAAGTGATCAAAACTTATTAGATTGACATACAAATTGGTGTACATGCTCTAGACTTATGGTATAAGATTCTGCACAAATTTTATGAGAATTCGATAAGAGATGCTTCAGTTTTGGAGTGAATCTTGTCAGCTATATTGCAGCAGTTTTCAGTATGTAGCAGTTATGGAAGAATTGAAATCTGGTAGCAATCTAGAAGTCAAATGAAGCTCAAATTTTTACACCTGCTAGATAACTTAGTTAATCACATCTTCACCAAATTTCATGGTATTTGGATTTGTACTTTGGGACATATGTATTTTTCTTTGAAGGGTACAAAATCTGCTAGAAAAGTGACAAATGTTGGATTAATCTAGAGTCACTTTGATTGAAAGGTTCTCAAGTTGGAAACATGTTTATAAGTAATTGAGGCACCTAAGTTTGGTATTAAGATGATATTTAAGCATGACAATCAAAGAGTACAAGGCTATTTGATTATGGAGTGTACTTTGCACACATTCAGTATTCAAATTGGAAGATCAAGATCAAACTTAAGATGAAGATGAAGTTTAAGTTCTAGTGACTATTGGAAATCATTTGGTAGAAAGAAAAGGACTTAAACAAGTAGAAAGAAAAGGACTTAAAGAAGGAATCAAGGTTACTCATCAAGTTAATTCCATCACTTGAATCAATCAATCAAGTCATTTCAAATGAGTATAAGAATGGTTCTTAGAGAGAGGTCACTTCTCCCTAGTGTAGGGGCTTGCCGCCTATGAGTAGGTAAACCAAGTGTGGTACTTGGAAAGCTAACATGGAAGTGGTGATCCGAGAAACATTTGAGATGCTTAGTTGAAGCAATCAAAAGGATTGATCAAGAAAAGCAAGCAACACCCAAAAGAGAGCTAGTCATGATATTTCAAGTGGTATTCTCACTTTGATGCTCTCATGCAAGCATTGATCAAAAGATGAAGCAAGCTAACCACATCAAGATAGTGCACTTGATTATTAGTGGTATTCATTTCATATGAGTGAAGAATGGAATTCAAAATGGTATCTATTGGTCTTCACCAAACTTATAATTGGACTTCATATTGCTATTGGAGTAATAAATTAGAATCTATGTGACTATCCCCTACTCCAACATAGCAAAGGTATCATTCTAATGTGCATGATCATTTCATCTCTTACTAGTATGCGGTTAGTGCATATAGTACATGCTTTATAGGATCATGCATAACAAATGAAATGTTTAAATTCATAGCCTACCACTATTGCTTGAATGATAAATTGATCTAGTGTTTAGTATATGAATTTGTTCATGAGCTAGTAAACCCAATTACTTGACTTAATTTGGATTGCTAACAAGTGACAAGTACAACATTGGCAAGATAACCCATGCAAGAGGTGCGAAGAAGCTTGTCATTGGTTCAAACCGGACTTGGAAGCTTAAGCAAATCAATTTAGTTCAAGTCAACCATAGAAGCTCATGATAGTGATAAGAGTACAAGCATAAGACAACAATGCAAATAGATATCTAGTTTGTTTGTTACAAGTGGTATCTAGACTCAAGTATTTCATCAAGAATCTATAAGTGATGTCTAGATCAACTCACAAGTGATATCCTATAAGTGGTACTCATGAAGATAGCAAATGTTCAAGAAATGGTTTTTATTGATAAATCCAACAAGCGGTTCCATACTAGAAGATTCTTTCAAGTGGTATCACATCTACACATGGTATCAATCATGCAAGACGATGGTTCCACAAGTAATCCTCAACTTTAAGTGATCATCAAATGAAGAATGCATCCCTCACTTATAAGAGCTCAAGTGTATCAAATGGATGACCCATGCTACCACATAGGGGGAGGTGTCCCACAAATTGATATCAAGATCAAAGATCCTATGTGTGGTATTTCAAGAAGCCCTACACAAGATACAAGTGGTATCTACAAGTGGTGTCATTCCAACAATCAAGTGATGTCCATAAAAAATGCAAGATTCAAGTCTCAACCATCTACCCCAAATGCATACCTTTTCATCAATGAGAAGCACACCTTTTATGGAAATTGATGACAAAGGGGGAGAGATTGTATAAAGATATGAAAGCTTTAAGATTGAGATTGTACAAGGGAAGAGAGATAAGATATGAAAGCTTTGGGAGAGATTGAAACAAAGAAGTAGAGGTTGGACATGGACATGAACAAAGAGGGAGCAACATTGAAGAAAATAGATGGATCAAAATTCTTAGACAAGAGAAGCACACAAATAGGGGGAGCAAGCTCATGAACTTTGATTGATTGCATTTGATATGTGCATATTCATGTGCTTGCTTGCATTGCATAAGTTCTTAAATTCAATATGCATGCTTGTGTGAGGTATGCTAGTTGTAGAATTTGATTGATGAAATGAAAACTAGCATGCATAGGATGATAGCTAGACACTTGGTATGCTTTTCAAGTAATGCTAGTACCTTGGTTTTAATGTTGATCTCATGAGGTATCTAGTGATTTTATTTCCAAGTAATATCTAGCTAACCATGGTGCTAAGGATGAACTTAAAGGTGCAACTCCGATTGGTATCACGCTTCAAAGGTTTACTTTATACACCTTAGCATCATTTAGTAGTAATTACTCTCCCACAATTCCAATCTATGCATATGTGCGAGCTTCAAACCAAACACTCTAGCACATATATAGGGGGAGCTAATACTACCGTTTCGGGTTTGTGTTACTTATCCAAAATCATTTACACATGGTAAAATTGCTTGGGCAAGCAGCATGAATCCAAAAGAGCTTAACTTCCATATCTTTGTAGAGTTGTCATCAATTACCAAAAAGGGGGAGATTGAAAGGTCCTTGTGTGGTTTTGGTAATTGAGTGACAACCTAGGTGGACAAATTGTGTTTATGTGATATACACAGGTGATTAGTCCACAGGTACATGTGTGTGAGCAACATATGCGATGAAGGTGAAAATGGCGTGGAGATGTTGCAAAGCTCAGACATGTGACGATGAAGGAGCTTATTGCATATGAGACATGACATTGAGTCATGTGATCAAGGTGGAGAAGATCAAGACAAGACTTGGCTTGATGGACCGGTTGCAAGCGTGAAGGGCAAGTTGGAGGCTTTGGAGCGATGGACCGCGTGGCAGTGAAGCTTGAGCAGGACTTGGCGCCGATGGACGAAGGCAACGGTGAAAAGCAAGTGAAGTCAAGATCGATGAACCAATATGATCACATGATGATATGAAGTGGATCATATCATTGTTGATCATGTTGGTGCATGTGTTGCATCGACATTGGAGGAGATGAAATGGAATGCGCAAGGCAAAGATATAACCTAGGGCATTTTATTTCACTGGTCATAGGTGTGTAGAGAAGTTGATGACCGAGTTTAGGATAGATGGCCGTACTATCAAGAGGGGCAAACTTGTTTGCATATCGGTCATCTAGTGCAACTCGAGTGATCTAACTTTGCATCATCGCTAGGATCGAGTGGCGTGGCAAGTTGAGTGACTAATCCTTTGGAAAATATTTGTGAAAAGCTAACACACATACACATGATGGTGCACACTTGGTGGTGTTGGTACATTTGCAAAGGAGAAGAAGTTAGAGTTGTTGTGAATCAACTTAGAGAAGAGAAAAAGGTTTTTTGGTGTACTCCAAACTATAGGATGGTCCTTGGATTAGAATAATGTTTTGATCCATTGTGATTTAGATCAAGTATGCATGTGGGATGTGTAGCCCTCTGAGTAAGCTTTCCAAAATGTCCAAGATCATTGAAATCGGAGTTCGGAGCAAAGAGTTATAGTTGTTTTAGCGCTAAAAGGTCTATGACCGGACTCTACGACCTGCGTGTCCGGTTAGCACCTGCGAGTCATTGAGCTACATTCACTTTTGGGGTAGGTTCTTGCGGTGCCCGACGTGCGGGCTTGGTGGGTGATGCCAATTAGCCACCGAACGACCAAGTGAGCGGCCGACACAGCGGGGACGTAGCATGTTGGCAAGTACGTGAACCTTGGGAGAAAATCACCGTGTCAGCCTTGTTCTTCATGTTGGTTTGCAATCCCCTTACACAGGCTTGTGATTACTTTTATATACATTGTGCTTGTGTAGTTGCTCTTGTAATTAGTTAGCTTGTGTAGCTCACTAGTTACCTTCTTGCTTGTATATCATAGAAGTAGCTCCCTTGCGTGGCTAATTTGGTTTGTGTAACCTTGTTAGTCAGTTTGTTTAGTTTGTGTAGCTAAGTATTTGTGCTCTCTAATTTGGCATTGGTTGTCCTGTTATTGAGCATTGCTAGTGAGCTTAGTTGGGTTTGTCCTTTTGCTAACTAGCATGTATAGGAGCTCCCTCATTGCTTGAAATACTAGTGGCATAGGTTTGTGTGACCTTGCTTCTAGAATTGGTTAGGTGAGCTCTAGTTAGTCCGGCACCTTTGTTGCTTAATTAGGATCTTTGCAAGGTGCTAGAGAACATAGATAGAGGGGTGTAGTCTTGGCTAGACCGATAGTTTTAATTACGCACTTGTTTCGGTTAGCCGACGCGATTAAGTTTTAGAAACGACTATTCACCCCCCTCTAGTCGCCATCTCGACCCTACAAAAGACAAGGGACTTCAACCAAGTCAAGTGCATAAAGGATGGGAGGGAGCAACTCTTGGTGAAGGAGGATGAGATCAGACATAGGTGGCAAGAGTATTTTGATAAATCATTCAATGGTGAGAACGAGAACACCACCGTTCAGCTGGACGACTCATTTGATAACACTAACAGGCGCTTTGTGCAGAGGATTCAAGAATCGGATGTCAGAGAAGCCTTGAAAATGATGAAAGGGGGCAAAGCGATGGGCCCTGATGGTATCCTAATCAAGGCGTGGAGATGTTTCAGGGATATAGCTATAGTATGGCTAACCAAGATGTTCAACAATATCTTTTGATCGAACAAGATGCCTGAGGAGTGGAGAAGAAGCATATTGGTACCAATCTACAAAAACAAGGCAGATATCCAAAGTTGTACTAATTATTGGGGAATTAAGTTGATGAGCCACACTATGAAGTTATGGGAGAGAGTCATCGAGCAGCGCCTACGAGGAACGACACAGATATCAACAAACCAATTTGGTTTCCTGCCCGGAAGGTCAACCACAGAAGCAATCTTCTTAATAAGACAGGTTATGGAGCGGTTTAGAGAGCAGAAGAAGGACCTCCACTTGGTTTTCATTGTCTTAGAGAAGGCTTATGACAAGATACCAAGAAATGTTATGTGGTGGTCTTTGGACAAACATAAAGTCCCATCAAAGTATGTGACCTTCATCAAGGATATGTACAACAATGTTGTGACTAGTGTTCGAACAAACGATGGTAACACAGATTACTTCCTGATTAAAATTGGACTTCATCAAGGGTCAGCCTTAAGCCCGTATCTCTTTGCCTTGGTAATGGATGAGGTTACCAGGAACATACAAGGGGATATCCCTTGGTGTATGTTGTTTGCTGATGATGTAGTGTTAGTGGACGAAAGCCAGGCGGGAGTAAATAGGAAACTAGAGTTATGACGGTAGACCCTTGAGTCTAAAGGTTTTAGATTCAGCAGAACTAAAACCGAATACATAAGAAGCGACTTTGGTGGAGTTGTACAGAAGGAGGGAGATGTAGGTTTGGAAGGTCAAGTAGTGCCTAAGAAGGATACCTTTCGGTATCTGGGATCGATGCTATAGAGGGATGAAGATATTGATGTGGACGTTAACCATAGAATCAAAGCAGGGTGGATCAAGTAGCGACAAGCTTCTAGCATTCTCTGTGACAAGAGGGTACCACAAAAGCTAAAAGGCAAGTTCTATAGAATGACGATTAGACCGGCTATGTTGTATGGAGCAGAATGTTGGCCTACAAAGATTAGACATGTTCAACAACTTAGTGTTGCAGAAATGCGTATGTTGCAATGGATTTTGCGGTCACACAAGAATGGACCGAGTTTAGAACGATGATATATGTGATCGCCTAGAGGTAGCACCAATTGAAGAAAAGCTTGTCCAACATCGGTTGACGTGGTTTGGCCATGTCCAAAGGAGACCTCCAGAGGCACCGGTGCATTGTGGAGTCCTGAGCCAAGCTAATAATATGAGGAGAGGTAGAGGAAGACCAAAATTGATATGGGGGGAGGCAATAAAAAGAGATTTGAAAGCTTGAGATACACCTAGAGATCTATGTTTGAATAGGAGTACTTGGAAAGCAGCTATTGAAGTGTCTGAACCCTGACTTGGGGCTCTTGGTGGGTTTCAACTTTAGCCTACCCAACTTGCTTGGGACCGAAAGGCTATGTTGTTGTTGTTGTAGTTTTAGTCGGGTAGTCCTATGATTAGTTTTGAGTCTGCTATATTTTTGGATCAACAGAGTTTCTTTAACACTAATGTTCTTAACATTTTTTTCCAGTTTTTCTATATCATCATCAGGGGAGCTACTCCTTCGTGAAGAGCAAGGTAAGCCAATGATGTAGTTCAATTAGTGGTAAAGTAAATTTTTTCCTCAGTTTTTTTTTTGTTCAGGTTCTTGTTTAGTTAGTTCAGTTAGTACTTCAGTTTTAGTTTTTTTGGTAGCTATTTCAGATTTGGAATGATCCTCTTAGTTCATTTTAGTTTCCTTTCCATTTCAGTTTTGTTTCAGTTTTAGTTACCTCTTACTTAAGTTCTCATTCCTAGCTAAGTTTTTTGTTATTGTTGTCTAAGGTTAGTTCCTTTCAGTTCAGTTTCATTTTCTCCCTCATTAGTGATATAGCAGCTTTAGTATTATTATAACTTCTTTTGCTTGAAGTTCATTGAGTTCAATTTCTTTGGCATGCTGATTTTTTCTCTGAAAATTGAATGCCCTGCTGCTCATAATCTTAAGTTATCTCAAATAGATGATCTTTGCTGATCCAAAAGCCCAAATAGATAAAGGCATCTGAATGTTGCCGCCACGAGATTAGGTGTTATATATCTAGCTTTACTATTTCCTTTTTTCTGAAAACTGAATGGGAAATTGTGCTAGTTCTATATGTTTTGTGCATCTTTTTCCTTTTTTTTAAATGACTGCTTTGTGTTCAGCAACTTAAAATGCCAAAGTGTATATATGAATTTGTTTTTGGAACACTACCAACTGAAACTGGATTTTTTGTTGTCCCAGAAGTTTGTGAACATGTTTCTGTGTTCCTGCAAGCGCCTTTTCTGTAAACTTAATTTTAACTTTTTTTGTATACTATGTGCTGGTATGAACTCCGACATGCTTGATCCATTTTCTCCAGTAATATTGCTTTTGGAAATGGCTACTTCACGACTATTTTCTCGTTTTGATTGTCAGTGTCCTTTTTTATTTATTTTTGCCATTTTGCAACTAGCTGCAGTTTTTATTGGTTAGTATTGCAACTAGGTGCAGTTCAGTAGAAGTATAAGTAAGCAGTCATCTAGTTACAGTAGATGCATGCATGAGGCGAGTATGTCTCTGTGTCTTTGTTTCTGTCTGTTGCTTTTGATAGCTACCAACTATTATTTTTTATTTAGTTTCTCTTGGAATGAGCTTTGTAGTCTGCATGTGTTGCTAGATAGTCTTTCAGTTTCAGTCTTGGATGTGTTTCAGATTGTTCATCAGAATTTGACTATAAGTTATGTTTTGTTTAGCCAAATCCTTTTGAATTAGATGCTCATATAAATCTACACAAAGCATACTATTAGTACTTCTATTTCTTTTTTCATGAGTTTTTTGAGCTCATGATTTTTCATTATATTGAGTTGATTTGTTTTGTTTCCACCAGTCCCTACAACCGCGACCGTTGTATCCGATCCAGCGAGTTTAGATGGAAGAATTGCGTTATACACGACACAGGAGAGGCCCATACGTGGACAGCCGCATCTGGTTGCGTCAATTCCGCTCCCCATCTCCACCCCCGCCCCAATCCCCACCCGCCCCCCGCGAAGCAAATCCTGCTCCCATCGCCACCTCCAGCAAGTCCATCACGGGTTTCATAGAGGTGTTGCTGACCAAGGATGATGACTGTGTCATCTGTCTCAAGCCATTAGCCGACCAAAATTAGGAGGACGACGCAGCTAGCGCAGGGGCTGCCACGCCGACGCTCCGGGCCATGCCTCATTTATGTTGAATGCTGAAATTTAAGTATGGTTTTTTATTCGCATATTGAAGATGTTTGAGTTTAATTTGATGTTTTCAGTTTTATTTTGTTGTGCATTTATTTCTTACCTTGTTGATTTTTTGACCGGTCTCATTGTCTTTTAGTTTAGTTTCATATTTGTTGTCAGGTAGCTTATTTAGTTTCAGTTTAGTTTCTGTGTTTTGATCTGTTTTTAGTTGAGCAGCTCAAAGCCCATAAACAAGAACAATATTGTGTCTTTATTAGATATTCATTATTTATATTTTTTTCAGGTCTGTGTCATCAGCAGGGTAGGCTACTCCATCTTGAAGAGCAAGGTAAGCCAATGATCTAGTTCAATTAGTTGCATATTTTTTTATCATTTTTTTTTGTTCAGGTTCATGTTCAGTTTCATTTTTAGTTGCTTTGACTTCAGTTTCTGTATCATTTCATTATTGTGTGCTTTCAAGTTCACCACTTAGTTCAGTTTATTTGCTTTCAGTCTTAGTTCAGTTTTGTTGCTTTCAGTAAATAAATGTATGTATTTCAAAGTAATTCCTGTATTGAAGCTTAGTAACTGTTGTGATTACCTTGGCAGATAAGGGGATGTGATTCTACCTTTTTGTTGTTGTCTTTGGGGTGGGTTTGGCTGGCTCTAGCTGTTGGGAAAGCTGTCAAAGAGTGCTTTTTATATGTTTTTATGCATGTTACTGAAACTTGGAGCACATGGTAATTTTTTTGGGTAGATATTATTATGAGGGAGAATACATCAAGTTATTTGCAGATTTACTTGGAAAATACATAGAACCATGCGCAAATTATTATTTATGTACATGGTTGTTAGTGGCATAGGCAGCCATGTTTCATTCAAACTGAGTTGATTCAAATGAAGTCAGTTATTCTCCCTGAGTTAGCATGTCCCATTTTTTAGATATAATGGAAACACCCATGTTTGTATTGTTGTTTTCATTCTATTACCTTGGTCTCGACAAGCTTACTACTTACCAGATAGGCTGATACCTCACTTGGGTAAGTTATGTGTTATCTTTTTTGAGATGCAGGGGTGATCCATGGTAGTTTCTCAATCAGATAGATACATTGCTGTGCCGCTTTAGTTATATGTTTAACCTGCTTAGCTTTCTGCCTCATAGTTTAGTTTCAGTGACGTCTCATTTACCTTATTTAGTTTTAGTTCAGATCCTTTCTTTTCTTTTTCAGTTTGATGTATATGCAGTTTTTACTTTTAGTCTTGTTCAGGTTATATGTTTTCATTTAGGAGTAGCCGACTAGGATGTTTTCTTCTCTGTTCTGCTTGAGTTCTGCTATGATTATTGTCTAATTTTTTTTGTTAGATGTCTGATGTTGTTACTCGGGATATTTCAAAGTTCATTTATGCGGACAGGCCTATGTCCAAGTATATTTTCGAGATGTTTGATCTTGAAGTTGGTCCGCAGAGCCGCTTGATTGCTGTTCCAAGGGTGGGTGGATTTAGTGGAGTTATATCTCAAGATAAAGTGACCAGTGTTGCACGTGCTTGTAAGCAGCTTATCCCTCATACTTTTGTCGAGATGTTGAAATTCTATTATGATGAGGCTGATAGGACAGTGTATTGCCTTGCTGCTGATGATCAAGTTGCTGAGACCTATTGTGCTTACTCTCTTCGAGTTGGTGAAGTTAATGTTTAATTTTGTAAAGTCAGTAGTATTGTGATGAGGAAGAATTCAATTAGAGCATACTTCGATGTTGATATCACTGTTAAGGTATGTTTTCTTATTCTTTTCTTTTTTTTGTTTTCTTATGTTTCGATGTTAAATATTCTTGCATGCTTCTAGTTATCTTTTGCTTTATATCATTTTTATATTTTCATTCTAGCTTTTTGTACGGATTGGTGTGGTAGTCTTTTTTTGTGCATTAACAGGGGCCTTTGTTTTGTTATTTTGATTACACCATAACCCAACACTGCATTTCGGTTTGGTTGACCCAATCACCAGAAAACAGTTTGGCTGGATTAATCTTTTTGTGGTGAACCAAAAGTGACAGCCTAGAAATGTCAAAGAACAATACTTAGTTTGCTCTTTTGTTGATATTTTCTCTGTTTAGTGTCCTGGTAGATCAATGTCTTTGTACCTATTTATTTATTTATGAATTTGTTTCATTTTCTTTTTTTGTACAGGGGAATTGTTCTGGTTGTATTCTTTAAATTGAAGTTGTCTCCATGTTTGTTTTTGAGAACCTGGACTTGGTTCCTGGAGAGTAATCCAGTGTCATTGCTGTGAAAGATTTGAACACCAAAGATAAGGTGAAGCTACTTGCTAGGCTTGTCAGGCAAAGCCGTGGGCCTTCGTTTGTTCCCAAGTACAAGTATGCTTTGGATTCAGGGAATCAAACTGTTTATGTGCTAGTCGCTGACGCTGAAGATGCTGAATCTATGACTAGGCGTTCGTTTCGAGTGGATGGCCAACATGTGTCTTTTTCCCGTGTGCTTAAGATGGAAAAGCGAGCTAAGGATGATGACTTCTACCGGTCTGTTTATTGCTTTCAGATTTGGCCTATGCAACAATATCGTTTTCAGTAATTTTCCCGGGAGCTCTCTGTCCCTTTGGACCTTATGGATGATCAAAACTTTTGTTTCCATCTAGTATTTTAAACTTCTGTTTAGTTTTATTAAGTAGAGAGTTGTTATAATTTATAGTTTGTTTGAACTTTGTCTTTTAAATAAGCTAGTTTGCTTTGCACTATTGAAAATTTCTTAGGAGATCATCAGGATCTTCCGGTGGAAAGTAAAAGTAGGCAAGAATTGTAGAAAGCAGCAACTTGTTTTTCCTTTTTTTTCCCCTGTAGAGCTGCCCGAGGACTGCAAGTGGTATTAGAAAACTGAAAAAGCAGCCACTTTTGTCGGTTTACAGAATTTGGTTGTTTCTGGACTCTAAAACAACTGGTTGTTTGTAGCCAACAAAACAACCGTTTTTTTGAGTTGACAGAATTCGGTTGTTTTTTTTTGTTCCAAAACAACCTGTTGTTTAGAGGCAACTGAAATAACCGAATGTTCAGTAGACAGACTCAAAAAAAAAAACACCTCTACTCATGTGCGGGCAAATTTCTGACCACCTCTACTCATGTGTCTCTAGATTGATTTCTTCTGGCAAACATTTTTTAAGCAATCTATTTTGTTTTAATATATTCATGGGAAGCCTCACGGACGTAGATCGCAGGTTATTATTTCGCGTTCATGTAGTCTGTGAGGATCCAACTCAAGATCTCAAGCCTTGCGCAAACCTACCATACCACCGCACCGCACAATCAGTCATTTCTGATTATACCCTTTACAAAAAAAAATTAAAGTTCAAAATATAAAAAGTTAAACCAAAATTTTGAGACCATAAATCATTTTAAATGAAAAGTTCTCAACTATAATGTTGTAAATCTCTTCGAGCTCTACAACTTCCATATACACTTTGTCTTCATTCAACTTGATTTGGAGAAAGTTATGATTCTTTTTGTGTTAGACCAACTTTTATATATAGATGAAAAGTTATGATTCTTTTCTCTACAACTTTTAAATGAAAAGTTTTGAACTATAACGTTATAAATTGATTTTTTGTAATAGAGATACTTTCAACATAGCCTAAAATTTTGTTTTGTATGAGCATGCATAATATCAGATTTACTTAATCGTAGGTGACTGATATTTTATTTACCTATCAGTCAAATGCGCCCACGCCATATATAAGAAAAAGCTTACAGGGCAAAAATGCAATAATAGAAGCAACAACACACCGTCGAAGCCTCCCCTCTGTTTCGTGTCTTCATCCCGCACTCACATGGTCACACGCCCTCTTCCGGTCCTCTCTGATGAATCCCAAGGCGGCGGCGAAGTCGAAGTGCTCGCACATGGTGCATAGCCGCCGCGTCCACCAGACCCCCGTCGCAGCAGCAGCACACGGGCAGAAGTGTGCCGCCGCTGCCGCGGGGACCTCTACGACGTATTATGTACTCGGCGAAATGTAGGTCACCGATTTTGAATCCACAAATATTATTGATGTAGAGAAACGCATTAAGTTGTGCACTCTCCCTTGCTTCAAAAGTACGAGCACAGGGTCTACTAACGACAGTAAGCGGTGGTCGAGAAGTCGGTGGGTCAGATGATCCCCTCTTAGTCATAATCAGCTTTTCCTAAAATCCTTCCGTAGTGAGTGTTGGACATTCATCGGCATATTTCCAATCAAAACCCAATGCATATATTGTCTGGTTTAGAATGGCTTCAAAGCTACAACCTGCATAGGTTAAGTCATAGTTCTCAACCTGTAATTGTTGGCACAAAAAATAGATATGAGAACAAAGTTTTCGAATAACAACAAATCTGAATATAAGTTATGAGTTCAACTTCGACTTTACCACATTATTTCGGTTGGTTCGAGCAATCCTTGTACAGAAGCCTGCAACATCATGATACGAGCCCGCATCTATTGCTTGTATCGTCATGGAGGAAGTGTAGGCAGGGTGTACCCAATATTCGCAAACTTATTCAAACATAATTTGACAGCATATATAATTGCAACTTTCTTCTTAGGTGCCTTTACTCCCACCTTTGAGATTTGTACAACACCTGTACCCCTCCTAGCTGCGATGGAAAAGCCAATTCAAGATTGGACCAATCGACCATTATCTACATCAAAGCTCTCAACATCCACTCCCTCGACCCTGAAATATGAAAGTGTCTCTTCAAGCCAAATGATTGAGTCAATTACCTACGGTACATTAAAGAAATACATATATATATACATATCAGAAAAATATATTGTGTACAAGCATATTTAAGACATATTAATGTATTAAAAAATATATCGTTGCTTACTATGCTAGGATGATTGAACGGTACATCCAACAACCTTGGTTCGAATCCCCAAGCAATACAATAGCCCCAACTCGGGACAATCGGTTCAGGGAGACGTCCAGCCATCTCTTCTCACTAAAGTTAATATATAACAATTCATATCACTGAAGTCAATATATGAATTCATACACCAAAATTCATATATTCATAAGAATTTTCCTATATATATCACTGAAGTCAATATTTTTCATATACCAAAATGCATATGACTAAAGTCTACGTATCAAAATTCACATCTATAAAACCTTATACATCAAAATACATATAACTAGACCCTATATACCAAATGCATATCAAATATATACAATATATCACCAAAGTCAGTATCTTTCCGCATATATATCAAATTATATCAAAATATATGACTAAAGCAATTACAAGTTAGATCGAATACAAATAGCTAGCTAGCCAATTAGCTTAAGTTAGGGTTGAGTGCTACATTCCTAGAGTAGTTCCCTTCCCCTTTTAATAAGAGGAACAATTAGAATGTTCCTAATTCCATATCAATAATATCATAAAAAAAGCATCTAGCTCCTACTTAGCCCTTGAGTCAAAAAAATTTAGACGCCTAATGCCATTGACGTCTATTTTTAGTGTAACAAAAGCTACCAACAATATAAATTGTCCATTTAAACCTTATGATCAGTATGTTAAGAAAAATTGCAGTTGCCTAGATTGCCACTCGGATATGTGCAATGTATATATATACTTGCGCTGTATGTTTAGCTCTCGGTTTCACACAGCAGGAAGGGATGAAACGAGGCGATCGAGGTCGAATACCTGGTGGCAGTAGCGAGGGCGAGGCCGGAGACGAAGGCGTCGGTGGAGATGATGTCGAGGCTGGAGACGAAGGCGCTGGTGGAGACAAGGGCGATGGAGCCACCGCGCGTGCCGGAGCCGAGGACGAGGACGACACCGACTACCGAATCAAGGACGAGGGCAAGGCTGAGGCCACGCACGCTGGGGAGAGAGGACTAGGGCGAGGCTGGCCGGATCGAGGATGATGGCTAGGGCAAGGCCGCACGTGCCGGAGCCGAGGATGATGGCGAGGCTGGCCGCCGGAGACGAGGAAGAGGGCACTGCCGCGCACGCCGAGGAGACAAGGCCAGACCAGGGCGAGGCTAGCCAGATCATGACGTGGCCGCGTGCGCCGGATCGAGATGGGCGCACGGCACGGGTGGCGAGCGCGGCCGCAGACGAGTTAGAGGAGGCGGGTGGCAAGCGCGAGCGGCCTGGGGGATTGAAGATGCGCGGCGTGGCGGCGGCGGTCAGTGAAATTTCGGGGGGATAGAAGAAAGAACACCTGTATATATATGGTAGAATAGAACCCTATAGTCTGGGGTTGGGCCATCAACGGGACTAAAAGTTCTTTAGTCCTGGTTTGTGGCCCAACCCCAGACTAAAGGACTTTTAGTCCCAGTTGGTGGCCCGACCCGGGGCTAAAGCAAGATTTTGGCGTGCGGCGAAACTGCTATCTACCCGACAGTTTCATTTCCCACCCATGCAACAGTTTTTAACATATCCTTTAACATAAATAGGCTAAAAATTAGAAATTATGTAGTAAAAAAAATATAGCTCAAAAAATTGCAATACAAAATTGCTTTCATATACAAAATTGTATTCATATCCTTTAAATGTTTAATAACATATTCTATAAATTATAATTACATTTAAAAGATTCAAATTTCAAATCTAAGAAATTCAAACATAGTTTTCCTTGAACTATAAGAGAGAGATGTAAATTTATGAACAATGTACACTACCACTTTGTCGGTCTTGATCAATTCTACAACTTTTATGTTTACAACTTTTATGTTTATGAATTTCGCAGATGAATTCATTTACTTCTATAAAATACTGTTTGAAGTTGCCATTTCTTGAGAATCAAATTTTGAATTGATAAAACAAATTCACATGAAAAGATGACCAAAATAAAAGCTGTAAGAACACAATAAATTGATAGAGCATGAATTTAGAAAATTTTAGGAAAAAAATCATCAAATTTGAAGTTAGTATCACAGAGAAAGACTAATTATAAGTTTTAGCCAGAGATTAAAAAGAGAAATCAAACTTCTTTAAAAATTTAATTTCAAACAGAATTTCAAAATAGTAGATAATTCTGAATAAACCTAATAAACATAATTAACTTGCATACAAACATAATTAAAATATTCATACAAATAAACCAAATTAAACATCACCGTTTAAATAAACCTAATTAAACATAACAGTACAAATAAACCTAACTAACACAAGAATCCTACAAACCCGCTACAACCCTAGCCTGTCTTCACTGTTAGTGGCGTATGTCCCAGATCGTGTAACCACGGTCATTATCTATGTAATGCAAGGCCCGCACTACAACACTCTTCATTACCTCACAACACCGAGGATATGGCATCCCATAGATATAGCCTATTGATGAACTATCGATGGCCTGGTTCTGCCAAAATCTCACGCAACATTGGATGCCAGCTATCGTCCTCTGTCCCGTCGCTTCCACAAAGTCCCAAGCGCACCCTAGTTGTTTAAGAGCTTGCGTGAGAATGGGCTGCAAGCCATATGTAGCATAGGTGAAATCATAGAGCAAAACCTACGAGCGGACAAACAAAAAATATTAGGAAGCGTTCATATAATAATAAGAATAAATAAACATTACTCTCATATCATACACGACGCACCACATCATATGGTTGAATGTCGCATGCCTCTCGCTTTCTGCTGACATAAAGCTTTTATCTTCAAGGACGTGAAATAAGGCATATGGTAGCCAATTCGCTCAATTGCCTGCAAAGAAAGCAGCACAACATCGATTTAGGTGCCTATCTTGGTCGGCGACTATCGTCCAGTCTGAACGATGTCCTGGTGCACCTCATTATTGTACCTAATGGGGATGTCGAAGGCGAGACTGCACGTCCCTAACTCGCCCCCTTCATCATTCACAACCTCACTTGTCGTCGTCCTAGAAGATGTTCCACACCCCGAGCAGCCATAGTGCTGCTTCCAATCACTTGATCGGTTTTATAGTGTCTGACATATGCAACAATTATGTTATGAATGAATGTATATATACAAAAATTATATTAGCATGCAAAATTTAAAATATTCTATACTATTGATGGGTCTAGGTGACGCGGAATGGCCCTATCTGGCGATGGCGTGAATGAAAGATCGCCAGGGTGAAAACCTAGTTCCTGTGGCTGGGGAAGTCCGCCGCCATTCATCGTAACTAAAAAAAACTAAAAAAACATCCCAATAAATATAGAACCCCCATATAAATATACCATGCGACAATATATATTAGAGAAACATATAAAAAATAAATCATCAAGATATATATATATATATAGAGAGAGAGAGAGGAGAGTATATTTAGTAGCTAGCTATAGAATAAGTTATACTGTAGCCACCTCCATTTACGATAATTTTTATACTTAATTTATGATAAAGTAAATACATATTTACGATAATTATGGTACTATAACACATAACGATATTTACCGTAACGTTATAGTAAACCACTTAGTAAGGAGGTATTATAATCTCATAAATTAATATAGTAATTATTGTAACTTAAAGTAGCTACAAAATAAGTTATTCTATAGCCTGCTGCAGAGTAGTAGTTATATATATATATATATATATATATATATATATATATATATATATATATATATATATATATATATATATATATATATATATATATATATATATATATATATATATATATATATACACACACCAAAGGTATGTTCGATAAAAAATACAGAAACAGGAGTGTCCAAGAGCACATGACGCCAAGCAACGTGGACCAACAGTTACTCCAGTCAGCAAGCGTCCGTCCGGAATCCAACTTTTCCACCTGGCATGTCGTATAGAACCTCGATGGTTCGCTGAGAAACGCTTCCGATGACACCAGTGTATTCGTCCCCTGTAGACGACCAGAACGCGAGGCAGCCATCCAGGAGGACCCCGGAAGAGGCGTCGAGGTGGACGGTGGCGCCGCCCCTGAATGTCAGCGACACGGTCGGCACGGTGACATTATCGTAGCCCGTGAAATTGTAGCACGTGTCGAGGCCTCCCACTGGCGGCGCGAGCGGGTACTCCGGCATGGCGCTCCGGAACGCAGTTCGCAGCGCCTCGTAGGCCGTCTCCTGAAGCAGCGATGTCATCGTACCAGAATCCGTGATCACGCCCTCCCGGAACACGGCCGGAGGGATGTCAAGCAGCTGCCCTCCGACGCTGATGCCAGCGAGCATCAGCTGGTAGAACCACGGCTGCTCGTCCATGGTGAGCAGCGGAGTGAACACGAAGCGCGACGTATCGTTGGGCGCGCCGAGGGCCAGGAACCCCGTAGAGCTGCCCGTCGGCGGGAGGCAATGCGAGAACATGCCGCCGCCGTGCGGCGCGGACGCTTGCCACGCGAGCGACTGCGGCAGGCGGCCAAGGCCTAGCACGCCGTCGGCCATGTCGAACTTGCCCTTCTGGTGGTGGCCGCAGCCGAAGTGAAAGCTCTCGACGACAGCTCCGGGACCCAGCGTCAACGCGTCGCTGCTGTACACCGGTCGGGGGCGCGCCGCTCCCGTAGTGAAGCTGGTAGCGTTGAACTGATCTCTAATCTTAAACTGGCCCAACGGCCTAGTTGAGCTTTGATCCGCAGTCTAATCGGGGACGTCCAGCCCACTATGGCTGGAGAGTCCCTGTCACACTGCGTTAAATATAGAGGTAGGGGCCGACGGCTCTGATTACAAGGTTTATCGTGAGCCGAGCTCCCCACCGAAACATAAACCCTAATCTCGATCAGAGAGGGGCGCAGTCAGTGACGGGAAGCCACCAGCCGCGCTGCCCTGCTCCACCAACGTTGACGACTTCATTGACCACTTCTCCGAACGTCACTGCCCGTGCGCAGACTTCACCGACGAACGAGATGGCGGCTTCTGGACCATCTCACTCTACGATGTCAGGTTCGACACGTTCTTCTTATATTCCTCTCTGTCTCTCTACTCTCGATATCGTATTCACAGTAAAGAGAACCTGCTAGACCTAACCCTAGATGACCGTCGGATTTGATCCAATCGTGACCAGAGAATGGGCCGCCTTTCTGCCCAAGCGGGCGAGGGCGCGAGGCCGCTTTCCCGGCCTAGGCCCAGGTTGCGGCCTGGGCGCGGGGGAGCGCGCGGCACAGGGCTAGCATGGCCGTGGGCCGTGGGCCGGTTTCGCGTTTGGGCCAAATTGCCACTAAAGGATGAAGCCATTTTTTCAGTAAAGGTTTTATTTCTTGAAAAATGGATAAATGGCTTAAAGAAAATAGAAAAAAGATTTTTCCTGTGGGCAAAATTCATTAACTTGAATTATTTTTCTGCTGCTAAAGAAATAGTTTATTCTCCAGTTGTTTTGAACCAACGTGATATTTAATTGGAGAAAAAGATATTTTGACATGATTATGATGTTATTTTCTAACCAACGTTGTTAATAACAATATCGTAATTTTAATGATTTTATGCATTATTTTTATTTCTGTCTGACGGTAATGTATATTTAATGTATAAACAGTTGTATGTTTTAATTTTGACCAACGTTGGAATCAAGTCATGCAATTATTGTTATTATTTATGTTCTCACTCTATTTGAATTGTGTTTTCAAGCGGATACAACTTGATGGGTTATATCAAAGAGATCCCCACTCTCAAAGGTGACAACTACACGGAGTGGAAGAAAAAGATTGACCTGGCCTTCATCTTGACTGAGGTGAACTGGGTAGTCACCTCACCGTGTCCCACTAAGCCTATGGCACCGGTGAGGGAGACAAACGAGGCTGATGCCGCTTAGGCAACTAGAGAGAGGGATTTTGAATCCCAAAAGATGTCCTATGACCTTGAGCATAAGAAGTGGGTCACTGCCAACAAGAAATATTTGGCCGTGATAAATAACACGATTGAGCCTGCAATTGTGGGCTCAATCCTAAAGTATGACACGATCACCAAGTATCTCGATAGAATAAAGAGTCAGTTCACTAGCTCTTCAAAGACATATGCTACCCAACTGATAAAGCAGCTGGTAATAGAGAGGTACTCTGGAAATGGTGGTATAAGAGAGCACATACTAAGGATGAGCAATTTGGCATCCAAGCTAAAACCAATGGATCTGGCTCTCAAGGAAGAGTTCCTTATCCATCTGATTTTTGCTTCCTTGTCAAAGAAATTTGACACTTTTGTTGTCAACTACAACATACAGCCCGAGAAGTGGGACTTAGAGAGACTCATGGCTATGTGTGTGCAAGAGGAGGAGAGAATAAAAGCTGCCAATGGTGGCACTATCAATTATGTGAAAGACAACAAGAAAAAGAATACTAATGCTAACTCCTCAAAGTCAAAGGAAAATGGTCCCATGCTGCATTAGCCTCAGTAGAACAAGTTTATAGTAGAGAAAGATCAATGTCTCTATTGCAAGAAGACAGGACATTATAAGAAAGATTGTCGTGATTACTTAAAGATGATCATGGCAAAGAAAGGTGAGAACATTATTACGTTCATAAATGAATCTCTGTATATACAGTATTCAAAATCTACTTGTTGAATTAACTCAGGTGCAACAGTTCATGTTGCTAATTCTTTACAGGGATTCCGTTCGACGAGGACTACGCAAAGAAGAGAAAGACACGTTAAAGTTGCAAAAGTCCGAGCAGATGTTGAAACCGTTGATGATCTTTCTCTAGAGGTTATTGATGGCTTCACACTTTTACTTAGAGATGTACTTTATGTTCCCTCTTTACAGAGAAACTTGATTAGTGTTTCATGCTTGGACAATGATGGATATGATTGCTATTTTAGAAATGGTAAATGTAAGATAACATTTAATAATGCACGTGTTGGTCTTGCTATCTTACAAAATGAGCTTTATTTGTTATCACTACGTGATGATGTGAATGTTGTAAGCGATGATGGAACGTTGAATGCGACAATGAGAATGTATCCTCATCTGCGGATGTAAACAGAAAACAAAAGAGAGCTCATGATGCGTCGTCGAAATTATGGCACTATCGTTTAGGCTATATTTAGAGGGAGAGAATAGAAAGACTAGTTAAGAATGATATTTTTCTCTATTAGAGTTCTCAGATTTAGAGCAATGCAGAGAATGAATAAAAGGAAAGTATATAAAGAAAATTAAGAAAGATGCCAAACGAAGCGCAGGAATTTTACAGATTATTCACACATACATCTGTGGTCCATTTCTGATAAAGAGTGTGGATGGTTATGATTCGTTCATAACATTCATAGATGATTACTCCCGTTATGGCTATATTTATCCAATCAAAGAAAGAACAGAAGCATTGGATAAATTTAAGATATTTAAGGCAGAAGTTGAAAACCAACACAATTTAAAGATTAAGATAGTCAGGTCCGACCGTGGGTGGAAGTACTACGGTCGGCATACCCCATATGGCCAAGTTCCTGGACCTTTTGCAAGGTTCTTACAGGAGAATGTCATAGTAGTCCAGTATTCTACACCAGATGAACCTTAGCAGAATGGAGTAGCTGAAAGACGCAATCGTACCCTCATGGATATGGTACGCAGTATGATAAGTTACTCCACCTTACCGTTGAGCCTGTGGATGGAGGCGTTAAAAATCGCCATTCATATTCTGAATAGAGTACCAAGTAAGTCAGTGCCCAAAACACCGTATGAGTTGTGGACAGGAAGAGTACCCTCACTAAACTACTTACGTGTGTGGGGGAGTCCTGCTGAGGCTAAAGTATTTAACCCAAACATTGGGAAGCTAGATCCCAAAACAGTAAGTTGCCATTTTATTGGCTTCCTAAAAAAGTCAAAAGGTTTTTGTTTCTACTGTCCAGACAGACATACAAAGTTTGTGGAAACAAGACACGCTGTCTTCCTAGAGGATTAAATGACGAGGGGGAGCATGGTAGCTCGAGAAATTAACCTTGAAGAGAAGCGGGTGTATGCGCCCACTCCGATAATTCATGAGCCATTTTTCTCACTACCTGCTGTCGCTGCACCGACAGTGCAATATACTATGGTGCTAGCACCTGTTGTTATTCCGCCTATGGCAACAATGAATAACGATGAGGAACTTGTTCTATAGGATCCTGTAGAACCTATTACTACACATGAGGGGGAGCAACAATAGCCTCAAACAGAAGATGTGCCAAATGTGGAGGCCCCTAGAAGGTCTGGAAGAGTTAGAAAATCAGCTATTCCTGCTAACTATGTAGTATACAATAATGAGGAATTTCAAATGGAGGATGATCCCACCTCATTTGAAGAAGCCATTAGAAGTGATCATTCATCAAAGTGGCTTGAGGTCATGGAAGATGAAATGAAATATATGAATGACAATAAAGTTTGGGACTTGGAAATAATTCCTAAAGGAGGCAAAACAGTAGACTATAAATGGGTCTACAAAACAAAACTTGACTCTCAAGAGAATATAGAGAGATATAAAGCGTGACTTATGGCAAAAAGCTTTACACAAAGAGAAGGCATTGATTATAATGAGACCTTTTCTTCAGTCTCATGTAAGGATTCCTTCAGAATCATAATGGCATTAGTGGCACATTACGATTTAGAATTACATCAGATGGATGTAAAGACGACATTTTTCAATGAGGACTTGGACGAAAATGTTTACATGGCACAACCGAAAGGTTTTGTCATGGAAGGAAAAGAACGGATGGGATGCACCTAAAGAAATCCATTTATGGATTAAAACAAGCCTGAAGACAGTGGTACTTGAAGTTTGATCAGACAATAAGAAATTTTGGGTTTAAATAGAATGTAGAGGATAATTGTGTCTATGCAAAGTTTAAGAATGGGAAGTTTATCTTCCTTGTCCTGTATGTGGATGATATCTTACTTGCTAGTAGTGATGTCAGTCTACTACTAGAGACAAAGAAGTTTTTGTCCTCAAAATTTGATATGAAAGATCTTGGTGAAGCTTCGTTCGTTCTAGGGATCAAGATTCACCGAGGTAGAAGTAAAGGGGTATTAGGACGGTCACAAAAGGCATACATAGAAAAGATCTTAAAGAAATTCAATATGCATAAATGTAGTCCCTCACCTGCTCCTATAGTCAAGGGCGACAGATATGGGGATTTTCAATGCCCTAGGAATCAGTATGAGATCGATTAAATGAAAACGGTTCCATATGCTTCAGGTGTCAGAAGCTTGTAATATGCTCAAGTATGTACGCGCCCTGACTTGGCATTTGTTACCGGGTTACTTGGCAGATTCTAGAGCAATCCTAGAACAGAATACTAGAAATTAGTAAAGAAAGTCTCACGTTATTTGTAAGGAACGAAAAGCCTAATGATGACGTATAGAAGATCAGATTCACTCCATATAGTGGAAATTCATATTCTGATTATGCGGGAGATGATAGAAAATCCACGTCTGGATATGTATTCACTCTCGCAGGAGGAGCTATTTCATAGAAAAGCTCAAAGCAAACTGTCACTACATCGTCCACAATGTATGCCGAGTTTGTAGCGTGTTATGAGGCAACGGGGCAGGTGAACTAGCTAAAGAAGTTTATACCCAGTTTGAAGGTGGTTGACGACATCTATAGACTACTTAAGTTATACTGCGATAATAATCTAGCAGTATAGTATGCTCACAACAATAAGTCAAGTGGTGCTGCCAAACATATTGACATAAAGTATTATGTTGTGAAAGATAAATTCCAGGATTTTGTCATAAGTCTTGAGCATATAACTACCGAAAAGATGCTCGCAGATCCGCTTACAAAAGGCTTACCACCCAACGTGTTCGGGGAACATGTAGCCAGCACGGGTTTAAGGGAAAGCCTATAATTCCTAGACAAAAGAAGGCCCAAAGTTAAGTATCTATTTCAGAATAGAGTGGTGTGTTGTAGTTGTTAAATCTATCGGCAATTGACCGTGACGATGAAACATGCTCTATGCGCTAATCTGTAATGGAATGAACAAAAGTAAATGATATGAAATTGAAAGATGGTAGGAGATCAAGGGGGAGATTGTTAGATTAATCTCTAATCCCAAACTGGCTGAATGGTCTAGTTGGGCCTTTGATCCGCGCCCTGATCGGGGGCGCCCAGCCCACTATGGCTAGAGGGCTCCTATCACACTGCGCTATATATAGAGGTGTGGACCGACAGCTCTGAGTACGAGGTTTATCGTGAGCCGAGCTCCCCACCGAAACCTAAACCCTAATCCCGATCAGAGAGGGGCACAGCCAGTGACGGGAAGCCACCAGCCGCGCCACCCCGCTCCACAGACGTCGATGACTTCATTGACCTCTTCCTCGAACGTCGCTGCCCGTGCGCAGACTTCACCAACGAACGAGATGACAGCTTCTGGACCATCTCCCTTTGCAGTGTCAGGTTCAACACGTTCTTCTTCTATTCCTCTCTGTCTCTCTACTCTCGATATCGTATTCACAGTAAAGAGAACCCGCTAGACCTAATCCTAGATAATTTTTTCGATCTGAACAGGTAGGCGCAGTCCCAGTCGCCGGTGCAACCATCGTCGTCGGTGCCAGCGGCCCGGTCCCTGCACTCCTGTGAGTCGCAGGGAACAGGGGAGTAGGAGGAAGAGGTGCGGGGATCAAACAGAGGGAGCCTCTGGGGATAACACTGGCTGGAGTTGCACGGCTTGCACTGCACCCATGTCAGTGAGCTGCCGGTGTCTAAGATGAGGGTCTGCGGCACGGCCGGCGTGTCCTACGAATACGATAAAGAGGATTCAATCTCAGACGTCTAATGCAAATCTAACATCCAACAGTGAAACACGTCATATGGTTCATATATATTATGAGTATACACCCCTATGGACATGTAATCCATTTCCACTTTTTTTTGGGTATGTGAACCCCTGTTAGGATTTATGACACTACTAAAAAATTTGACATCACTGACGGCCTCATCACTGCTGGATTTGTGAGAATTGGCACTGCCGGTTCTGAGCTTGAAAATAATTGGGGCTGGGCTAAAACCGGTAGTGAAGGACCACATCACTGCCGGTTTGTGGCTTGCACCGGCAGTAAGTTGACGACCACTAGCCGACAGTGATTTGGTGCTATCACTGTCGGTTCTAGCCAAGGACCAACGGTGATAAAATGGCAGTACAAAAAGCTGGCGCCGTCCTCTCCTTTCTCCTCTCTTCCATCCCGAGCACAGAGGCGCGCGTTTGGGCCGCTCCCTCCATTGTTGCGGCTGCTCTTCATCGTGGAGCTAGCTCTTGGATTTGGAAGAATGACTTGACCTTTTTGCTTTAAGATTAGTAACAAGCATCCACTTCTTTGATTTTGTTGCCTAATTACCGTTGTTTTGATGGCTACATTACTTGATTTTCATTCTAGTTCGTTCTCCATTCTAAGAGCACTTTTCCAATTGGACTTTGTGCAAGGCTTCCAAGCAAATTGTGGTGAATCCATTGTCCATAAGGTTGGTGTCTATGAATAAATTTAAATTCCTAGCTAATTATTACATGGTGGTAAAGATCATTGTTATTATGTGATGCTATAATTAGTTCTTAGGAGTAGAGTAGATTCTTTTATAATTTTGATGAGCAAATTAATCTATGTGTCACCTACCAATGCATTGTTTGGCGCTACATTGTTGTTTATGGTCATGTCTTCAATTTTAGTCTTTTTTTAAAAAATTAGTGTCTCCATTTTTATCTGGCATCGAGTAGAATATTTGTTCTTCATTATTGTGAAATAATTATTTTTTTATGGGGCTACGATTTTCAATTTATATGGCCGGGGCTACCAATTTCAAATTTTCAATAATTAGTGTACAATAATGTTTTCCAAAAATAGGGTGACTAAATTAAATAAGTGTAGAATAAATGGTACTTTCGAGCTACAATTGTTATTGATGAAGCTCGACTTCTTATTACTTTCTCTATAATTACTGTCTCAATATTTTTTTCTGCAGAGATGAATCGAGAGATGATGCATCTATCCCGAACGGACAAGCCGTACATGCATGGCGTCAGCCAGTTTATCACCAATGTCAAAACCCATGCTGGGAATGGAAACCCTGTCCTCTGCTAATGCAAAGATTGCATGAATGAAAGAAAATGGGCTCAAATTGAGTCTATACGATCGCACTTGATTACCAGTGGGTTCATGCCAAACTATACGATATGGACTATGCATGGCAAGGTTGGTGTGAATGTTCCGTAGGAAAACGATGATGATATGGCCATGCTTGACGTAGCCCTCCACGATGCTGACGAGGAACCCGGTGTCAACATGGAACCTATGGCTATCATTAATGATGTGTTTAGGAACACGCTAACTGACAACACCGAGCATGACGATGGCATTTCTCAGCTGCTATGTAACATAGAGACTGGATGTCTCAGTGAAAGATAGTTGAGAAAGTTAGAAAAAATGAGACAAGATGGCAAAACACCATTGTATAAGAATTGTCCAATGAACAAATTATAAGCCGACATCATGCTGTTAGAGTTTAAATCAACAACCGAATTGAGCGATAAAGGCTTCGATCAGTTGTTAGGTATAATAAGGAAAATGCTCCCAGAAAAAACGAGTTGCCACAAAAGACATACCTGGCCAAGCAAATGATCTGCCCCATCGGTCTCGAGGTTGAAAAAATCCACGCGTTCCAATGATTGAATATTGTACCATGGAGACGAATACAAAGACTTGGATACGTGCCCCAAGTGTGAAGCTCCACGTTACAAGGAAGGGTCGTCAGATGAGGGTACCAAGACCAGAGGAGGTCCTGTAAAGGTCGTTTGGTATTTCCCTATAGCTCCCCAGGTGCATAGGTTGTTTGTATGTGCAACGTCAGCCAAGCTGTTGCGCTAGCATAGCGAAGAGCGTAAGAAAGATACAATGATGAGGCACCCCACAGATGGGAAGGACTGTAGGACTATCAATACTATGTTCTATAAGAACATCGGTGGAGAGGTAAGGCCCTTTTGGTTTGGTTTGAGCACAGATGGGATAAATCCTTTTGATCAGGTTAGAAGCAATCATAGCACCTAGCTAGTGACGCTCTATATATACAACCTTCCACCTTGGCTCTGTATGAAGCGGTTGTACATCCAGATGCTACTACTGATCCAAGAGCCAAGACAACCTAGGAATGACATCGATGTGTTTCTGGAACTAGTGATCGATGAACTAGTGGAGATGTTTGAAAAGGGTGTGAAGGATGTTTGGGACGAGTACAAAAAGGAACATGTCACGAAATAACTCAAAGATAGTTTATATGGGACACCATAGGTTCCTACCTAAGGATCACTCTTACCGTAGGAACATAAAAGATTTTGATGGAACTATCGAGAAATGCTTACCTCAAAAATATCGAGATGGGCCTACGATACTTTGAGAAGTCAACAAACTGGATGTTGTCCTTGGGAAAGGGGACAATGCAGTAGCAGCGCCTTATGGGAGCGTCTGGAAGAAAAAATTAGTTTTCTAGAAACTACCTTACTAGCCTATGCTGAGTGTATGTCACTGTCTTGATCCCATGCACATTGCTAAAAACATGTGCAGTAACACGCTTAACACCTTGATGGACACCGGGGGGACATTGAAGGATTCACTAGCCACACGCCTGGACATGCAACACTTGGGAATCAGGAAGGAGCTGCATCCTGTGACGCTAGAGGATGGCTAGTTCAAACTTCTGGTTGCGTCATGGACCTTGAAGAAGGAAGAAAACTGTGCGCTTATTTCTTTCTTCAATGAACTCAAAGTCCCGATGGGCTACCGTACGAACCCGACGAGGCCAGCGAACTTGAGAGAACTCAAGTTCAACTATGGCTGTATGAAGGCCCATGACTATCATGTCATTATGACTCAGCTGCTCCCTCTTGCCCAACATGGTATCCTCCCCCCCAAAGGTCAGTGCCCCAATCATAAAGCTGTGCTTGTTCTTCAACGCGATCTCACAAAAGATCATTGTTGATGGTAGTTAACGAACATTATAAACCGTCAATATAACATGTATAAGGGCATGGATATAATCACTAACATAGGTTTAGGGGTTTAAAATAATAAATTCCACAAGTTTTGGTGAATCTATATTTTCTGCAGGGTTTATCCAGAAAACCATCAAAGTGGACCTAGATGTCAGAATTAATCGCGCTTAATCATCGCATAAACAACTCTAGAAAGTTCTATAAGACACTAAAGGACACCACACTGAAGCGGAGGGCGAGGGGCCGCTAGGTGGGACCGGCCGGTCCCATTGTAGGTCGGCTGGTCTGGGGCCCCACCTGTCAGCCTCTGTCTCATTATGTCGGTTCTCCACCACCTCCTAGATTGCATCTTCGCCGTTTATTCAAGTCGGTTTGATTCGAGGGCTCAGGATTGATGCTTCGTCCTATATATTTAAGCCCCTAGCCCCTCCCTCAGGCATTGCATTCAATCAAGAGAAGACAGAAACCCTAATCATCCTCAGAGCTCCACCATATTCTAGGGCATAGCTAGCTAGGCTAGGTCTAGAGGGAGTCAAGCTTCGCTTGGATTCCCAATCTTGTCAAGAGCGTGGCTTGGTATAGCTTTTGTACCCCTCTCTCATTTGTATCTCTCATTGCTTTTATATGTTTGCTACAATTGTTATGACAGTGTTCTTCATATCATTCATGTTCCTAGTTATAATGTTCATCGTTTACATTGATTACATGCTTAGTATAGCTAGATTATCATTATATTCAAACATAAGTTCGTATAGCGCTTACTCTGGTGTACACGAGGTGAGTGGTCGACATTGTGTAAGCGTGGTGCTTATACGTTGTTTACTCGCGGATGCACCCTATATTCCGGGCCATGTCGTAGATCGCGGATGTGATACTCCCGTTGAGTCCTTTGTAGTCCACTCCCCGATTATAGGACAAGTAGGATGTGGTTACGAAGGAAGACAAGCTCTGTTCTTAATCTTCCTTAGTAATATCCTTATGTGTGGATATGAAGTTGATCTTAGCAATGACTACTAAGTGTAATTACACTAATCATCGTATACTTTGACTTGTAATTAAGAGTGACTTAGGAATTAGTCCTGTAATATTCTTCTTAGCCATGCTAATGCCATAGAAGGAAGTACTCTGAGTGATCAATGATTAGTTATTACTTACCATTCATATGCATTTATCTCTTGACTTACCCCTGTTGTGAGTAGAAGTTGGTTATGGTTTATTTCTCTATCATGTGTATAAGTTATCAATATATTTCAACTGCCCGTCCTTCCCTATGGTAAAAATATAAATAACGATACTTGGAATACTCTTGGGTAAAGTGCTACAATGGTATATTATCTGTGCGCTTGTAGATTCCTTTCATTTATATATATTCTTTCTAGTCACATGCAATATTAAAGTACTTCTTAGTGTCATTCTAGAAGTGGCACTAGGTAGTACCAACAAGCATTTCTGGCACCATCACTAGGGATGGCAACTTAGTAATAGTGATGATAAGGAATATCTACAACATAGGGTGACTACTTAAAACAAGTGATATGTTAATAAATACCAACAGTCATTGATGTGTCCACACTGGACCAGCTACAGTGGGACATAGCCGAAACTCTTTGCAGGCTTGAGATGCATTTCCCGCTGACTTACTTTGATATCTCAGTGCATCAGCTCGTTCATCTTGTTGACCAAATTAGAGCCCTTGGCCCAATGTACCTGCATCAGATGTAACCTTTTGAAAGGTTGATGAAAGTTTTTAGGAGGTATGTTAGGAACAGATTCAGACCAGAAGGGGGCATGGTTGAAGGATGGTCAACGGAGGAGGCCATTAAGTTCTACACATATTATCTGGACATTAAGAGGGTTGGAGTTCTAGAATCTCATCACGAGGGAAGACTAGGTGGCAAAAGAACGATCGGGGAGAAATCTATCACAGTAGACGATCCTATTTCTTTCAGACAAGCACATTTCATGTTCTCCAGCAGGCAAAGGATGTGATGCCTTACATTGATGAGCATAGGCAATCACTACAAACTTTGTATCTGAGCCAGTCACAGGCTTGGCTAGATAAAAAACATAAGGAGGAATTTGTCAACTGGTTGCGTCACCGCTTGATTGGAACAACATTGGGTAATCAGCGGGATATCTTAGCCAAGGGACCTTTGAGTACATTGCTTAAGTACCAAGGGTATGAGATCAATGGATTTACATTTTACACAAAAAAGCAAGATGAAAAGACACATACCAAAACAGTGGTGTTTGTTTTGATGCTCATGATGAAAACGACAATGTGCAGGCGACATACTATGGTTTCATAGAGGATATATGGGAGCTAGACTACGGTCGGTTGAAGGTAGCTCTTTTTCGCTACCAGTGGGTCCGGCTCAAGGAAATCACCACCGACAAAGAAGGGTTCACTACCGTTGATCTCACCAAGACCACATACAGAGATGACCCCTTCGTCCTCGCAAAAGATGTTATGCAAATCTTTTATGTAGGGGACAACAAGACAAAAGGAAAGCTAAAAGTAGTCCTAGAAGGGAAAAGAAAGATTATCGATCTTGAAGGAGTGACGGATGAAGAAGACTATAGGGGCTATCAGAAAATACCTTCATTTGGGACGAACGTAACCCTACCTATCCTTGAAGAGGGTGACGAACCTGCTTATGTCCGGCGTGATCAAGATGAGGCCCTCATTGTTGGACCCACTATAAATAGTTAGATTATTATTAACTATGTAATCATTATTCAGACGATGTATCAATAATTCGCACTGAATATCTAATTTATATTTTGTGCGTATCTCTATAATGAAATTATTGACTATGTAATGAAATATTGAGATGACGTTCACAAACACTATTATTTGATAATTATATACCAATAATTAATTATCATAGAATTAAATAATCAAGACATAAATTTCTACCTTATTTTAGAATATAAACTAACAGCATTATATCTATTAACAAATAAAAAAAAGAAAAACAAACTAAATGAACTCCCTATCCTAGCTGAGCGGTTAAGGCCGCACACTTTGTACTTCGAGACCCGCGCTCAAATCCAAGGTAGGCCAAACTTTTTGTTTTTGTCTTTTATTAATTAATAATGCTTTAGAATGGGATAAAACAAAAAATAAAACAAACATAACTGAACTCCGTATCCTAGCTTAGTGGTTAAGGCCGCACGCTCTTTTCTCTAAGACCCGCGCACAAACCCTGGCGGGCCAAACCTTTTGTGTTTTCTTTTATTAATTATTAATACATAGGATAAAAGTAAAAAAATCAAACAAACTACCAAGTTGGGCTACAATATTTTTTCTTAATTTTATTGAAATTTTGTTATCACTACCGCATTCTAAAAAAGCCGGGAATGTTCTTTTTTTTAAAAGGCTGAGCCCACGGCAGTGGCGCTGCTTTCATCAATTAAAAAGCTACTTTGATGCAGCATGCCAGAGATATCACCGTCGGTTTCTAGAACCGACACAGATGTCCACCTTCACTGTCGTTATTTCAACCAAAACCAAGAGTGATCTAAAGATTCTCCTCATGGGCCAGCAGTGCTCCTGCTGACCACCACAGCAGGAGCACTGCTCCCACCTGCCTGATAGCTTTACTTCAAAAAAATAAAAAAAACTACTGTGACTGCTAGCCCCTATAAAATGGCCCTCGGCTGGGAGCCGCTCAACGGCCATGTCTAGGTACTTCTGCTATTTAACTTGCCACCCTCTTGCTGCTTATTTCTCACTTCATTCTCTCTTAGCTAGTATACACATCTATGACCTCTCTGTGGGCGAAAACCCTCCACATACAAATTTCAATAAGTGTAGTCATCCGCAAGGATGGTGCACACAAAAGGTACAAGAAGAATATTTCTGAAGATAGAGCAACGCCGAAGCTTGGGGACGTTGCGAGGTTGATAGAGTCATCCTATGCGGTGTGCTCTGGCCTGTCTGACCAGAGCGCATGGATTCATCGGTGCTTGGCAACCGTCCTGTGTGCTCGGACTGTCTGTCTGGAGAGGCATGGGTTCAACAGTGTCAGGTAACCTCTCCGTTCATCTCCCGAAGGCGTAGCTCGTTAGCCACCTCTGGCATCCTCTGGCGCCTATTTGACCTTACCTGGGTGCTAGAAGAATGTTTCTGAGGTGGTTATATTATAATGTGTTTGTACACTTTGATTGTACCATTAACCTAGACGGAAATATGTTTTTGTTATCGTAAATTTAATTTTAGTGTCATGTCTTTGTTATCTTATATGTAATTTTATTTCAAGGTTTATGTTATTTTATGTTGTATTTCTATAACCAAAATATATATATATCGATGTTTGTCTCTTCAAATGGCAATGCATGTATGGATATTTTACATATATATGGTGCCCTAATAATTAATTATCTAGCATTTTTTGGGTGGACGATGGTGTTTTTGTACCCATATGAAATTATGCAATTGATACGAAATTTTTTGACATTATTTGAGCATTAAATAAAAATCACATGATTACTATTTTTTTCATAAGTAATGACCTTTATTGCAGCATGCATGGAAGTACGTGGTGTCAGGCAAATCACTGTCGGTTTTTATACAAAACCGACAGTGATAGGGTTATATCACTGGCGGTTTCATTACGAAACCAGCAGTGATGGACACCATTAGTGTCGGTTTTGTTTTAAAACAGGCAGCGATGTGTCTATCCCCTTATAAAAAAGGAACCACCAGATACATACATACACGCATGCACCCTCACTTCACTTTCATTTCTCAGTTTCACGAACTCTCACTTCTCACTCTTTTCACTCTACGTGATTTGGTCATGGCTCCTGGATATTTCATTGCAGGGGGTATTATATATATTTTCTCCTGTTCCATATTCTAGCTATGTATATATGCATCGATCTATATTTATTTAGTTTGCGACATTTTATGTGGCATATTTTATATAATGCAATATATATTTCTATTCATATTTCTTGAATTTTATTAGGTATAATGTAATATATATGTTCTCCTCTTCCATATTCTAGCTATGTATATGCATTGATATATATTTATTTAGTTTGTGACATTTTACTTGGCACATTTTATATAATGAAATATATATTTATAGTCATATTTCTTGAATTTTATTAGGTAGGATGAACGGACCTCCCACCACAAGAACCAGGTTTTCACCCTAGCGATGATCCATTCGATCCTGATGTCGCCATTCCAAATCACCCTATTCCAGCTATCGTATGAAATATTTTCCAACATCTTATTTTTGGATGCTAATTAATTAATAATTGTAGTTTAAATCCATAATAAGTGTTGTTTCATAATATGTTTGGACTCATTCAAAAAATATCATTGTTGCATATGTCGTAGACGATAGCTCCGATAGAGTGGCTGCAAGTAGTACTTAGCTTGCTCATGGTGTCGGACATCATTGAGAACACGATAGCTGTTGATAATGGTCAAACTTGGACGTGTGAACTAAGCTTCTACATCCCTTCGAGGCTACCATCAGGGCATCAAAAAATTATCCGACGGACAGGATCATGGATGCCGAGCTAGAGAAGCATCCAGTTCTCTGCCCTGCGCAACTATTTGGAGGCACTTTAGCACATTTGCTATCAGGTGCCCGATTTCTCGCACTTCAAGATAGAAGCTTTGTGTGTTGGTGATGTCCCGTTCCGCTAGTAAGTGAATACTGGGCGAGCTACAACCATATGTATGTGGTTAAGTCGACGTCACTGGTACCTAAGTCGTGGTTATTTATTGTTGTTATTGTAATAGAGATCTCTTATTTTTTTGTTTTCCTTGCTTGCAGGTTTTGCTCTGTGACAGTACCTATGCTGCATTGGGCTTGTTGGCCATTCTAGACCAAGCTACGGAGAGACTCGGATATGACTAGGAGTACTATACCAGGAACCTTGGCCAGCACGCTACTAAAGGACACTAGTTCTGCATAAGAATTACTAACGGAGCCAATGGTCGTTCAGTAGGTTACATCTATGGACGACCATATCACTAGTTTTTTGAGGCACGAGAGAGTGCAATCGTATGGGCATTGGCCTTCATCGATAGCTGTGGTTACATAATCCATGACATCAATTACCATGCTTGGATGCAAATGTATGGTATTGCATCCATCCCCTCATTAGTGTTTGTTTAGGTTTAATTTGCAAGGTTTAAGTTTAATTCGGCTTGTGTTTGTCATGTAATTCATGTGCTATGCAACAATAACTCTAAATTCAAGTGTTGTATTGGTCTCAATCTTTTTTCCAGGCTTGCATGTGCCACGGATGAATGAAGCACCAAGTTTGGGATTTTTCTGAGATGGTTTAGTACTTTCTCCGGTTTAATTGAATTTCCGCGCAACGTCATCGATTAATTAGACGTTGAACTGAGCCTACCCTGAAATGATCCAGAATGGTGCCAAACTTTTCTATAGGGTCTTATGTGTTCTAGGGACCAATTTTTGATCAAGGTGGATGCAAAATTCTAGTGTATCCAACATGTAATTGGGCCTTTTGTCCCGTCTAGCAAAAAGAAAAATATAATAATAAAGAAAATGATCAGAAAAAACTAAGATCTTGTGTGGGGCCATAATTTGGGTGTACATGTTTACAAAAAAATTCAGTCCATTTCGACATAGGCGGTACATACCTACTTCACAAACCTGTACAAGCCGTCTCATGTTACAATGACTAAACACCTATGTTCCCAAGGTCCCTGTGGTTCATATGCATTCTGTAGTCGTATTGGTCTCAAACTTTTTCTCAAGCTCACACGTGCCATGGATGAAGGAAACACCAAGTTTGGGATTTTTTTGAGATGGTTCGGCACTTTCTTCGGTTTAATTGAATTTCCGCGTGATGTCACCAATTAATTAGAGGTTAAACTGAGCCTAGCCCCGAAACGATCCGGAATGGTGCCAAACTTTTTTACAGGTTCTCATGTTCCCTAGGGATCAATTTTTTGTCGAGGTGGATGCAAAATTCTAGTGTGTCCAACATGTAATTGGGCATCTTTTGTCCCATTTAGGATAAAGAAAAAATATAATAATAAAGAAAATGTAAGAAAACCTAAGATCTTGTGTGGGGCCATAATTTGGGTGCACATGCTTGCCAAAAAAATTTCAGGACATTTAGACATAGGCGGAATAGGAATATAAATGCGTGAATTTATTCAGTTTAAAAAAATTATATATAATTGTCTCTATCAGTTTAAAAAAACAGCAGTGATGGGCACAAACTGACAATGATGGTATCTATCACTGTCGGTTTTCACTTAAAAAATAAAAAAAAATTGTGGCCCGCCCTAGGTTTGAACCTATGTCTCAGGCTCCAAAGTGTATAGCCTTAATCGCTGTGCAAGGATAGTAATTGCATTAGGATTAGTTTTTTATTTGCTTTTATTTAGTTATAGTGCAGTTAGGTGATTGAAAAATTAATCAAAAAGTTTGGCCCGCTTGCGCTACACAGGGTTCGAATGTGGGTCTCGGGGTCAAGAGTGCGGTGCCTTAATCGCTACGCTAGTTGTACAAGTTCGTAAGGAACTGAAAACTAAAGCTACATAATAGGTAGGTGGAAGCAGCACTGCAGTAGCTCATCACTACCGGTTCTACGCTACCACTGGCAGTGATGATGCTTGATCACTATCAGTTTGGCTTGGCCACCGGCAGTGATGCGCCATCACTATATAACTAGAGCGCGTGCTGGCGAAATATTTTGCCCTCTTTCGAACGCTCGCGCTGCTCTATTCGTCCATGCCAGTGAAGCACCACGTCCACCCGTGCCACTGTCCACTGCTCTCACGCCCTCCTTTTCCTCGACGCCAGCGGTCGTGCTTCACCATGCGCCCCACCCTAGTGAGGAAGCCACCCAACACCATCCCCCACCCCGCTTGCCTCAACACCGCAGTCCTCCACGCCGCACCACCATCTGCAACCCTAGGCCATCCTCTTCCTCCACCCTGGCCGTCACACCGAGGCCTCCAAGGAGCACCACGGATATCTCAACACCAGCCATCAAACCGAGGAACTCAGGAGCACGCGGAGAGCGGCTACTCCACTCTACATGGTGAGCGCCTCCTTCACTGCCCCTAAAGTGTTCGACGCTTTGTCGGTGAGGATAACACTCACCTTCTTTTTGTTGATTCCGTGTAGCGTGGCCTCCTTTCTCCATCGCTGGCATCCGCACATCCCTGTCCCTGCCACGGTCGACGCCGTCAGCCATGTCCATGCCCTCATCTTCCTCGACACTGTCGGAGCACCGCCGCCACCCGTACCCTCATCTTCCTTATCCACCCTATGGTACTCCATGACACCGACCGTGCCCCTACCGCCATGCCTGCATTTCCCAAGACCAAGGCCCTCAGGAGCACATGGAGAGCTGCAACAGCCCCCCACAGTGAGTGTGTCTGGCACTGCCCCTTAGGTGTTTGTTGAAATGCCCATGAGGATAATAGCAGCCTGTTTATCCCTTTTTCTGTAGAATTCGTGTAGAAACACTTCAAATTTCCTTAGTAGCAAGTGTTCTTTGATCTATGGCAAACAAATTAGCATAAAAGAATATGGTCATTTGAAGCATGGTTGAAGACATACTATTGCTCATAGTGGGATTGAAATGAGTTAGATGTTGAAATTCATGATTTAGTTATGTTGGAAATTGAAGTTTGAATATTTGAATATAGTCTACAACTTTGCTCGATACACTAAACTTAGTTTGCTTAGTCTACAACATGTTGGAATGACATAGCACTATCAACCTAATTTGGTTAAATGTATAGGCAACCATGGCAAGGTATGTAGTGCATGTTAGTTGGGTGCCTGTGATCTACCTTACCTGGGAAGATTGCTATGCTCAAGTCAATTGCTACCCAGGGAATTGTTACAAAAAATACAACATAGAAGCTGAAGCTTTGAGGGCCTACTATGGTGCAAGGAGTGTAAACCATGGCCATTAGCCGGCACTGGAGATTGAAGAGGAGCCACCCACCGGAGATATGAAGATGAGGAGAATTGCTCCTTGGTCTTGGAAAGATGTCATGCTTTTATTTATGCCTATGGTCATTACTTTTCTTATTTAGATGTTGATATAGGCTTAGTTTCATAGAACAATATGTGGAGTTTGTTGTATGTAGCCAATCAAACAATGAATTTGTTTTATATGAATAGTATGTGGTCTTATTATTAGACTTTGCATTAAATCTCTATTAGTTGGGTAATATATATATATATATATATGCACAAATGCTACTAGTAGTTGTACATAGCCAAAACTGACCATGATCATGTCACAGCCATGACTCGTCGTCGCACGTTAACTTGTCACCAGAGAACCGATAGGCAACAAGAAGCGACTAATATCGCAGGGACAGGAGAGCCGCATGATCCATCAAACGGTGGTGGTGTCAATTAGGACGGTGAGAACAAGGAACCATAGAGCCCTACCACTTGTCTCTAGCTAGATCAAGATGACCAAGTAACTTAGGTATCATGTGACTAGGTAGCCACATGCGCAAATTAATTGAGAGGGTCTTAGCTTACTTGGTTTCTCAAGTAGGAGGTTAGGTTGGCCGAGGAGCCTGATGGTTCGGGTACCAGCAAGGCTAGAACCAAATGAGGCATGTCACAGCTTCCTACTAGTAGGAATGCACACTGGCACATCACTGAGTTTGACCAATTCGGGGAGCTGGTCAAACCATGTAAAGCTTCGTCCTAATACAAAACTATCATCGGGGCACTTGTAAGGGACTACATCCTGATTAAGTACAGGAAGTGGAATGGGAAAGATAATGACCCATGGAGGGTTCCTAAAAGTGAGAAGGATGACATATGGGAGAACAAGATCCCACAATATTTCACTTTCCCACCAAACTATGACAAGGAGCAAGTCAAGAAAAAAGCAAAAGAAATCATGGGGACATGCTTCAAGACTTTCAAGGGACCTTGTATAAGAAATTTATCCTCGAGGGTAAAGAGCCAAATTCGGATGGTGGGCAGTACACTAAGCAGAAGGACTTCTAGCAGGAATTCAAGCAATACAGGGAATCCGAGGAGTACTTGGAACTGGGCAGGAAAAATAAGGAGAGCGCGCTTAAAGCGATCAATCCTCATCATCTCGGCTCTCGTGGCTACGCCAGTAAGATGGATGAATTTGAAAGTGAACTTGAGATGTTGAAATGGCTTGGCGTTGAGGCTGAGACTACCAATTGGGAGCCCAGATTGATATATTTCTGTATGGCGAGGGAGGTACACCATGACACGGACAGGAGCTTTAGCTCCACAAATCCTACCCTAAGCAGCCTCATCCATAGGATCTCTGAGGTAAATTATGAGGTGAGGCAAGGGACCCACACTTCTATTAGGGAGAATGACATGCTCACCCAAGCACTCAGAAACAAGGAGCACCCTAGTCGCATTAGAGGAGCCGGTCTTTTTCCTTGAAAATTAGCATTCGAGGAAGAATCTTTCACTTATCGGAGCCGCTCGAGGGGTAGAGTGGCACAAGAGGCAGAGACACTGAGGCGGCTATAAGAGATTTAAGACAAATTCGAAAGATAGATTGATGCGACCATTCAAGAACAAGTCCAGCAAGTTATGTAGTCCATGGGATCAAGAGTACCACCATACCCTATTATGACTAGCTTTAGCCCATAGTTCAGGGGTCGCAACAGCTACAGATCGACCCCGCTCGACGAAGAAGAGGCAAATGTGCCTCATCCGGTGGACAGCATCACTGAACCCATCAATATTAGGTTGTACATCCGTCAGCAATGGATAACTAACAAGGTGGTGGTTGGCCAGGCCTGGCCTGCGGGAGACAGGACCATTAATGGCTGCCCAATTCCACCGGGTATGCCCACGTCAGCATTGATAGTATACTTGATAAGAAGTATAACAAGATACATATTAATTACCCCGCATAGGAAGACATGCAATGCCTTGTTCTAAACATGATCACCAGTTATCTTCGAATGATGAGGATGACTGCGAATCTTCGTCGCCCAGAGATGATCACTCAACATCTCCCAACAGAGGAGATCACTCTGCCTTCCCTCCTCCCTTGCTGTCACCCCTGAGAAGACAGAAGTCTCCTTCTCTTCCTCCTCATCCTCCTCCACTTCATCATCCCCAACAAAAGATAAGACTGCTCCTCCTCATCCCTCTTCATTAGCCCCGAGAAAACATAATTCTCTTCCTCCTCCTCCACCTTAGCCCAAAACAAGATCAAAGGCATCTTCACAGTCGCAGAAAATGTCCTCTGATTCGTTCGCTAATTCTCCCAAAGCAGACCGACAAAAAAAGAAAAGGACATTTAATGGCAGCATTATGAACTTGCTGAACCAAAGAAAGCCAGAAAAGGAACAATCAATTAAGAGTCAAAGAATACACCATGAAGATGAAAAGAAGATAAACAAGATTGTCGAAGACAATCTCGAATTAATCAGGGATGAGGCAGCGAACATCTATTATGATTTGTGTGAAACGGCAAAGCTGACAATCCAATATCAAAGAGGCAATTTCTTAGTGGTCGATGACGAGTTTAAAAATTTGACAACATATATGCGTGATTTGCATGAATATTACATGTTCGAAGCAACAGAGACAGACCAAATGGGTTTCAAAGTTATTATCTGCCACCCTCTTGTTTTTCATTATCCTCTTGAAGAGAAGCACTTTGTCTGTTGGGAGTGCTTGTTTCAGCTATACCAGAGGCGCGATCTCGATACACAAATATTGACACTGTGGATTATGTAATTACCCTACACGCATGATATTATAATTAACTACTCTCTCGATACGCCAATAGTTAACTTTTGAACATTTCCCATGATTTATGCAGGTGTATAGCAAAATATTGCTTAAACAGAAAAAACGCTCATATAGCCATCTTGGACCCCGAGCTAGTCAACGAGAAAACATGCGGAGGCAAGCATGGAAATAAAGTGGAAGATCTAACAGTAACAATGGTTGCCATTTTCGAAGCTTTCAAGATGAATAATAAAACTGAAATACTTCTAGCCTACAACTGCAAGTATGTGTTCTCTGCTGTTATTTTTATGCTTCTTTTTTAGTTACAATTATTCGTTAATAACTAGGATTTTGTGATTACAGCAACCATTTCGTCTTCATTGTTATCAATATTTGCAAAAATCATATCGAGGTGTGGGACTCGAGGAAAAATGAACTTTCTTTGGTCAATCCCCTAATCAAAGTGCTGAATGAGTAAGTGAACCTAATAACATATTATTTTTATAATCGAACATAGCATATTCTAATTGTGCCCATTTTTTCACACTTTATGATGTGGCACAATGTCCAGGGAAGAATGATCGGTGGGACGAAGGTCCCATTCTAGGTTGCACCAATGCAATTGGAGACCCTAAACCAGCTGGTGGGAAACAATGAGTGCAGGTTCTACGTAATGTGGGCAATGCTTCGCTGCCTCGGCATAAAATCGGAGCAGATAGATGCTTTGGTGTGTATAATCCACATTTCATTTATATCTGTTAATTCAACAAAATGATCCACTGTTATCTCTTACATTTGTGCCTTTCGATATCATCTTTTGTGAATGACAACGCAAGAAATTTAAATACCAAAGGCTGTAAGACATGGAGATCATAGCACTGTCATTGGAGCTAGCAGCCTTCATCCTATCTGAGTGCTTGGAATTTAATGGAACGTTTTCCATTGTGCAGTCCGTGAGGTACAAGAACCAGTATGGGATAGAGCGGCTCACTAGACTATTGTAATTCCTTTTTTATTTTGAGGGATCAAGATCTTGATAACTATATTTGAACTGTAACCGTAACATTTGTAATGTTCAATGTTGATGGACCTATCATCTACGTAGCGAATATAAAGAGAATCCCGATTGCACAAAAAAAATTAAATTATAAAACAATAAAAGTGATGGAAAAGAAGGCACAGTCGGTTGATGGCTCAAGGAGGCAGTATTGGTCGAGCCATCACTGTCGGCTTGTCATACAAACCGGCAGTGTTGTTGAAGCCAACACACCCTGTTTGAGCCAACAGTCGGCAGTGATGGTTCGACCAACACAGCCGGCTTGAGCCATCAACCGACAGTGTTGGCTTCCTCAACACTGCCGGCTTGTGCCACCAGCTGACAGCGTTGGCTCTCTCAACACTGCTGGCTTGAGCCACTAGCCGACAGTCTTGCTATGACCATCACTGTCGGTTGGGGCTACAAACCGGCAGTGTTATTCAACTTGACACTGCCGAGTGGAGGAAGGAACCGACACTCTTGCCTGTAGATCAGTGTCGGTTTTTAGGAACCAGTAGTGATATCAAACCCCCATCATTGCTGGTATGCCACTGTCGGTTCAAAATCCAGCAGTGAAGCAGGTTTTTGAACCGGCAGTGATGTGAAGATCTTGGGTAGTGTGATTTAGGGGAAATATGAAGAATGAAGAAGGTATAGTTGTAAGGATAATCCCTAAATTTATCTTGCTCTTTTTTGTCCTCTACTATCACTCTCTTATTTCCTCCCTGACAGGAAGTGTCTACATGAAAGAGACCATTGAAACATATGGTTATTTTCCATCAGAGATATGATATCAGAGCCAAAGGTGCTGAGTTTGAACTGGTCAGTTCCTATAACTAAATATACATATGATATCAGAGCCAAAGGAGGTAAGTTTGAATCTTGTGTAGCATAATTAATAAAAAAATTACTACTCGCTTCTATTCTATGTCTAAGAATCATCACACTAGTAGAGAACATACTTTCAGTTTTTGGCTTTAGTCCCGGCCAAAATTTGGCCCGGGAGTAATAGGAGATTTAGTTACAGTTGGAACCACCAACCGGGACTAGAATCCACTACCCAATGGATAGTGCAGCAGGCTTTTGCAGCAGGGACCTTTAGTCCCGGTCTGTGGTTCAAACCAGGACTAAAGGTTGCCTTTCAATCCTAGTTGAAGCCACCAACTGGGACCAAAGGTCCCGCTGGCCATTTATCCCGGGTTTTGGCTCCAACTAGGACTATAGGTTGATCCTTTAGTCCCGGTAGGCTCCACCAACCGGGACTAAAGGTCTCCACCTATATATACCCGCTTCCACTATCCCTAGCCTGAGACACAAGTTAAATCCTTGGTCTTTGCTTGTTCATCTATGTTCATCCATGTTCTTGCTTGGGGGAGCAAGTTCTTGCCCTCGGCCACCGGCTTCGTCTTCAATCTTCTAAAGGTTAGCAACTTCATCTTCTAATCTTTCATTGCTAATAATGTAGATCATTTCATGCTTTAGTAATAAACATAGAAATATTCAAATATCTATTTTTTAGATTAGAATAATAATGGTGGATTTTATTTTTATTTATACATCATTTCTACGTAACCTTAAACATTTATTGTTTTCTAGATCTTTGTTACCAACATTATTTCTTGACAAGAGTTCATAATTGTTAAAAAAATTATGTGCCAAATGTTTAAGTTTACTTGGCATGCATATATATATATATAGAACTACTACCCTGTAGCTGGCTACAAAATAACTTATTCTGTAGCCACTTTGAGTTACGATAATTACTATGTTAATTTACGAGATTATAGTAACTCGTTACTAAGTGGTTTACTATAACGTTATAGTAAATATCCCCATGTGTTATAGTAACCCAACTATCGTAAATATGTATTGACATTATCGTAAATTAGTATATAAAATTATCATAAATGTTGGTAGCTACAGAATAACTTATTTTGTAGCTGGCTACTGAATATACTCCTTACTAAGTGGCTACATATATTTATTCTGTAGCTCGAGGATGAGATTGCTCTTTCTTGTTCTTAATCAGCCAATCTCTCAACCTGACTATCTAGATGCCACAAGAATTAAATAATCGTCACAAAAGGGTAAGGGGATAGCTTCTTTGGCCTTTAGAGAGCTGTTTTTCATGGTTAGAATGATATCTAACAGATGGGTTGAGGGCATATACATACCCAACCCCTAAAACTAATCGTCCAATCAAATTTTTGCACTAGCTCGGAATCTGGCCAACAAAGAATTTTCGAACAAAGAAATTAAATTAGACTGAGCACTCGGTCCATAAATTGGCCCTAGAATTCAAAAACCCAAAATTTCTTAGCACTTCTAGAAGAAGTCGGCTAAACAACCAACTTTTCACGCAAGCGGCCGCTAGACCAACTGGCTAGCAGCGCCGCGTTGCACCCTGGCGACCCAGGTTTGAGCCCCATGAGGCGCGTTTCGCTGGGCGTAGGCGTAAAAAGACCCTCTCATCTGTCCCACACCAAAGCATAGGACTAAGGCTAGTCCAGTCCCACGGGTGTTGTGGTGCTGCTCTGTATGGGTGGGGTAGGAGTTTGGGGATTTTCTCAATCTACGTGAGAAGATCTTTTTCTTAAGCACAATGCCCGGGGTTGTCATACCCCTCGCGGATCGAGTTTTTTTTAACAACCAACTTTTCCCTCTGATTTCAGATATCAATGACTTTGGAATCTACGGAAAGCCTACTTGGAGGGTTCCACCCCATCTAAAAACAAGGTCCAAATTAAAACCACCGTATGTAAGTGTTCTGACAAGTGCTTCTCTCAAGTTAAGATGGTACAAGGGTTTGTTTAGTTTAAGCATTACCACATTAAATGTTGCACCCGTCATGATAGTACATCATACCTACACTATCAAAGATTAAAATCTATTTCAACCTATTAATTGAGCTTGCATGATTCTTTGTATGCCATTTCATCATTATATATCTTAATATTTTATTGTGACACAAATCCTACATGGACTAGGACTTAAGAGAACACTACTACACTCGGACATTTTATAGCCACGTCGTAACCCTCATCGTAGTCCAATTTTGGCCTCGGCAATAAGCTGTCAGCAGTGATGATGATAGCCCTCACTGTCGCTATCTAAGACCGACTGCAGTGTACACTAACACCGCCGTATTGGCTTGTGATCCGTCTGTAATAAGGTCCTTACTTCCGTCGCATTGGAGCACGACCTGGCTGTGTTGATATACACTAACACCGCCATGTTGGCTTATGATCCGTCCGTGATCAAGTCGTTGTTTCCGTCGCATTGGAGCACGACCCGCCTGTGTTGGTGTACACTAACACCGCCGTGTTGGCTTATGATCCGTCCGTGATCAGATCATTATTTCTGTTGTGTTGTACCACGACCCGCCTGTGTTGGTGTACACTAACACCGCCGTTTTGACCAATGATAAGGATCACAGTCGCCTTGCATATTGACCCGATTATGTGTAGTGTGTGTTCACCGTTGCTTTGGCGCCCGACGCATCTTTGTTAAGGTGGACATCACCATTACTTTAGTGTATGAACCGTCTGGTCATTGGTAATGGTCACCGTGGCATTGCAGTACGATTCGGCGGTGAAACACTATTGACCCCTGCCGCATGAGACGAATAGCGGCGGTATTGTCTGTCTGCTTCACCAATGGTGAGTGTTACGGCAGTGATGACAAAACAGACAACGGCCCTTACATCCGACGATGACAGAATTGCATCCAATTTTCACAATTCATTTACTAATTCAGATGGGCCTTAATAACTTACTGAACATACACCATACAGATATAATCATTACACACCATTCATCATGTCCACAATGAAGAGTACTTTTTATAATAAGAAGCGACACTAACATAACAACTATGTCAACTCAAGAATTAACACAAGCGGTACATAGATAGGAGAATAAAGGTTCTGCTCCCTACAGACTTACATAATGAAAACGAGGTAGATGTGCTCCACTCCTTAAACTTGGTAGCCAGTGCACCATGGAACCCCTCTTCTTCCTCCCTCATCTATTGTAGGAAAATTGTTAAAAAGCACTCAGACTCCACAACCTGCACAAAGCAGCAACATTAATAATATTCAACATACAATTGCTTTAGTTACCAAGGCAAAATTGGACTGTATATAGAATCAAAACAACTCTACCTAAAGAAAGAACAACATATACAACTTTACTGCACTCCTACTGACTTTATGAACAAGGTAACATAAGGAAGATAGTGAGGTCCCTCCAGACATAGCCTCCAGGTAGGCCTACGATACCACATGACCTGGGCAAGGAGGACAAGAACTTTTCTGAGGTTCATGTCATATGCGATCAGATTTTTGTCCTCGCCAACAAGGAAAATCAAATTCCATTCCAGGTGAAATGCAATCACTCTATAGTCCACATCGCAAACATTGTAACCAAATTGAATATTGTCCCATCTAAATATCTCCAGTGTGGTCACCATATGCTTTAGTGTCCAGTTATCGATACCATGGTTTTCTAGGACCCAGAATGAAAGCTGATACTTCCTAAACATACTAGCAATACATACACACAACTAACACTGAGCTTCATGGATGGAGATTGCTTCACTACGTGGCCTATGAATTTTCCTTCATGTCTTTCCCTGCATATCAACAGCAACTATCTAGGACAACACTAGCCAGTGCATAAAACCATTAAGAAACACACTTATCGAATATGTGCGTACAACAGCCTTGCCTCATTCAGATTCCTTAAACATCCGTGCTGCACTCTTAGATGAGTAGATGCTCACACCTACGGACTCACCGACCCTCTTCTTCCCAAATTCAATCACTTGGAAGTGTGAGGAGACTGTCAGATCAAACCCCAAGCGAGCTGAACCAAAACAATGGTTATTATCTAGCAGTAACCACCATTTGTTAGTCACCGGATTGCTAACAACATAGCGAAACCCAACGCGCCAGCATAGGATGAGCCCACAACAGCAATCTGAGATCACAACATCCTCAATGAGGAAGGGCAAGAAGGTCAAGGAGGGGTATTCAACGTTGATGTTGGTGAACTTGTGTTTGCCTTTCCAGCTGTGATAGAAGAATCCGGTGACAATCTAGGACAGCTCCTTAAGGTACTCGGATTCGGAGATGGTTCCAGGAGTGACAAACACACTTGCAGTTGCACAAGGTGCGGATGGTGAGGCATTGGAGGATGAGGACAAAGACATGGTCTATGAGGACAGCCACTTCATTGCTCTTGTTGGGGGCCTCCTCCATCTTTAGTTCTTGACTACGATCTGGTGGAGCGGGGTCAGCAATGGAAGTGGTTTCGTTGTCGCCTAAATTAGAGAAGGAGGGCCTATGGAGATTGGATCGTGAGCTCCTTAGTAAATTGATGGAAGCTTGTTTCATACTCAGATGAGTGAAGAGGGGAATAAAAATCCAAGAAAGATGGAGGGAAGTGCGAAAGAATTACCATTGCCTTTGGATCTTGTGGGATTGGCGGCCACGGTGGTGATGAGTAGCAGCTTGGTCATCGATGGATCTGTGCGGGCCCTGCCGCTAAGGCATACCACCATGGGGTACTAGCTTGTCGGTGGTGAGTGGCGGCTTGCACCCCACTAAGTAGGGACGGTCGCGCAGTTCAGCACTGGGGAGCAACCAGCGGTGATGAGGAACAAAAGCTATGGCCGAGGAGAAAGACATAGGGTGGGGAGCGTGCTTTGTAAGCAACCCTTTTAGACGTGGGAATGGAATTGTGCCCAACTTTGTAAAAATGCGTGGGAGTCCACGTGCGGGCTTAGAAATTGGCGAAAGTGTTACCATCCAGACCGTATGTAGGCGGTGGTGAAGGCTACTGGCGGTGGTGAATGGGTCCTATGCAGATGTTCTAGGAGACACTGCGCCACTATCGCCGCGGACGGCGGCGACTGCTGCCTGGTTGAGGGCGCACTCGTTCTACCCGATTGTAAACCGTCACTCGTTCTACCCTATTGTAACTAGAAAAATGTTAGATTAAGTACAAAATAGGCCACGTCACCCACATGATCTTAATGGAGCACGCTTCTTGTGGAACGGTGTTGGAAGTTGGATGGAGAAAATTGACTGGACCATGCGGCTAGTTGCGAGTTCCCATGCCACTTCACAGAGGGTATTTAGCCCCTGCTCGGTCTCCTCCCCCGCCTCCTCCTCAATCAATGTATGTTGATTGCTTCGCTCTGCCTCTCTAGCCCTTTGGCTCACCGCCGTCCACACACCGTAGCTCCATCCATGACGCCACATGAGCCCTCGGTTGACCTCGTCATGTTCCCTGGCACATTTGATTCCCTGCCACATTCCATCCTCATCTAAAACTGACATGTACTCAAGCATATGATATGACACCAGCAGGGAAGGCAACAGTCAAGGTCCATGACATCGATGGCCACCCACATGAGTCACAAGGGTGACGGAGCAGGGAAGACTGCACGGACACCATTTGATTCCCTGCCACATTTTCTTCCTCATCTATAACAGTACTCAATGAGGCGCATCTATAACGTGGGTGCATTATAGTATAGTGCGTCTTCCTTCTTCATTGTCATGCAGGCCTTCCTCCTCTCATAGTAGGGCAATGTTAGACTAATGCTTAATAACCGTATGAAACGGCGATAGGAGCTGTAAACACCACTATAACGTACTGTTCACACCAGAGAAATGAACCAATTTGCAAACACAACAAAGATGGCACACTAGTTTAGCTGCAATAATGACAACATCCATCCTAGATGAAATTAACATGGCCATATACAATTAAACAACACTGGTCCATTTGAACATGTCGTGACACAGAGATACATCAAATGGAGCTTTATTCACTGCTCCGCTAATGACTCTAAGAACAAGAACGAGGGAACATAAGGAATAAAGTAAGGTCTTCTCATGAACCGTGATAGGACTACCATAGCTATGATCCACACTGGCAGGGATGATATTAACTTTTCTTTGGTCCATGTCATACGCGATGATTCTTCTTTTCGCCCCAACAAAGAAGATCAAATTTCATTCTAGGTGAACTATAATCGCTGTGTAGTCTGAATCATAATCCACATAACCAAATTTAATATTAGTCCTTCCTAACACATTTAGTGTGCTGATAGTATGCTTCAATGTCCATTTATTAGTAGCATAGTCTTCAAGGATCCAGACTAAAAGCTAGGACATATTGTGACCACCAACACCACCAATAGTACATACACACAAGTGACCCTGAGCTTGATAGATGGAGGGTAGAGTACCACGAGGCCTAGGAATTTTCCTCCATGTCTTTCCCTCCATATCCACAACAAGTATCAAAGAGTACTCCGTAATGTGCAGACAACCGTTAAGAAACACACTTGCTGATCTTGAACGTATCACATCATCAATGTCCTAGCCCCATTCAGATTCCTTATAGATCCATGCTATAGTTTGAGATGAGTAGATATGCACACCTAGGCACTCAACATCCTCCTCCTCCACAAATTCAATCATATGGAAGTGCAAGGAGGCTATCGGATCAAACCCCAATCGAGCCTGAACAACAGCATGAATGCTAGGCGGCAGTACACGCAAATTCTTGGTTGCCGGATTGTAGATGACATAGCGGGATCCAGCAGCTTCAATGCACAAGCATAGGATGAGACCATTGCAGCAATCTAAGACAGCTACTTTATCAATGGGGTAAGGCAAGAAGGATAAGTTAGGGCGTTCACTAGTGACGCTGGTGAAGTTTGGCTCGCCTCTCTCACTGTCGTAGAAGAAGCCGGCCATAGTCTAGGGCAGCACCTTGTGGTTGTGGGAGATGAGGCCATTCCAAGAGCGGCAGACACATTTGCAGCTGAACAAGGAGCGGGCAGGGAGGCGGTGGAGCATCTCTAGAACAACATCCTCTGTGAGGCTAGCCAGTGCATTCCTATTGTTGGGGGCCGCCTCCATTTCAAAAATGATGTGATCATCATTGTGCAGTAGGATGAGAGCTTCCTTAGTAATGAGATCACTAAAGAGGAAAAGAATTCGACAAAGATCCATCAGTGAACTACGAAAGCATTATTCTTGCCTTTTGATCTGGCGGTGGCACAGCGCGAGGCGTGCAATGGCTCACACAAATTGTGAGAGACAAACAATGCGCCAACCTTGAAGATGGAGAAGTGAAGTAAAACAGTGATGCAACTGTGTTGTGGGTAGTTGGGAAATGGAGAAATAACTCATGCTGAATTTACTACCACCGGTAGACCAAACGGTTGTGTAGGGCCGGTGGCCAGAATGCCTATCCTAGTCAGCTCGCCTTTTCATGCAATGAAGAAAATACCACTACCACATCTATTGTTAACCCATCGGTGGTATAAGTTTCCTTCCCTACGAGGCCTCCCTATCGGTCCAATGAGTGGTGGAAGTATGACACCGTCGCTTCTATCACTACGGCTGTGAAAGTGGAAACAGTGATAAAACAATCTGTTTTTAAGGCAAATGATACGACACTTAAAAAAATGGAGTAACAAGCATCACAACCATTCTGTTATTAATTGTTTTTTAAGGCAAAAACTATATATAAAATGACATAGTAACTAGCATCACAGCCACACGAGGAAAAATTTCATCATGAGGACAAGAAAATGCTACAACTGAAAAGGTGAACATTATACAATAATAAAGTGATGCAAGGAACACTTTAGATGAGCGGGGAAGGCAAAGTCAAGGTCCATGACATCCATGGCCACCCACGCGAGTCACGACCGATGGAGCAGGGAAGACGACGTGGACCATTTGATTCCCTGCACTTTGTGGTCTAACACTAATGCTGAATCACCATATGAAACGGCGACTGAAGTTGCAATAATGACAATTTGCAAACACAACAAACCAATTTGGAAATTAACCAAGGGAAATACTTCCAACCCAGCACCATCTCAGTGAGGTGCTTTATCTCATGTCTGTGTAGCCAAGCCAAATACTATGGCACTTCAAAAAATGGAGTAACAAGCATCACAACCATTCAGTTATTAATTGTTTTAAGGCAAAAACTATATGTAACGACCCGAATTCACTACAACCACCCAGACCTTCAATCTTGGATAATCAGCAGAGCCCTTGCACAAATCAGACGAGCATGAAGTTAACAAATGTCAGCGCACTCACTAGTTAGCCAAGAACTCAACTAGCCTTACCCTAGCATATCCCTAAGATCATCCTAGAAGTCTAGCACACATGCATGGATGTTCACCACCCCAAAATAGCAATTAACCAACCCTAAGACATAGGGTGTGAGGGTATGGCCCCCGGTATCTACAAGACAAGACATGGGCCGCACCATCAGAGATGGCCCAGCCCATAAGATCAAGGCGTGCATGGCGCTGCTCGGCGTGCACCGCAAGCTATTTGTATAGTACCAAATAGGATACTTTCCTTGTAACCCTTTCCCTCCAGAGAATATAAGGAGAGGCAGGGGTCCCCTAGAGGACAAGCTACTATATCTCAATGCAATACATCGAACACAGGATGTAGGTATTACGTTATACTGACGGCCAAACCTGTCTAAATCTTGTGTCTTGGTGCTTGTATTACCATCTTGCTCCTGATCTCGCTCACCTCTACGACAAATCTACCATTGTGGGATACCCCTCGGTGGACTGCCGAGCATCTTTTGTCGACATAGAGCATACATTCTATCGCCCAGTAGGTGGAGTGTCCACCGATGCGGCAGAGTGTTCGATAAACCTCCCAAGAGGCACCTAGACTACTACGAGCATGAAAAATGGAAGGTCTGACCATTGACCGGAGCATCTGTTGAACTATAAAGACTCATAGCCAGAGAACCCGAGAGCACTTAGTTCCTACTGGATCATCCATGACACACTTTAGGGCATCCGAGGAATTATATACACGGAGTAACCTTGTAACCCAAGAGTGCCCAAAACCTATCGGAGTATCCATAAAACCCATAGAGCATCCGCTAGATATGAGCAGAGTCACCTAGAGACAACCCACCTTGGTACCCTATACAACAGAATGTCTATCAGGAATAACGGAGCATCCGACGGTCACAAAGAGTGTAAGTTTAACTAACAAGTTACCCAACAGTCAACCTTACTAGTTAGCAACCCACGCCAGCAACATAGTAGAGGGATTACTGTTAGATGTCTCAACCTAGGATCCAATGGTGACTTATTCATGTTCCTTAGCGTTATTCTGAATTGTTGGTGAATCTCTCCAATCAGATCTCTCTTGTCCTTTTCAGGAATCGTCTTAGTGTGAAGTGCGTGTAGGATGTCGTTGTCAGCCCCTAGCTGTTCGGACAGCAGCAACATCAGGCAGGCACCCCACTATTATAAACCCTACTTTGGATACTTATGAAGTTGCATTATGAGTTATGCATTACATATAGTCTGATAATCTATAGAAGCCTGTCATCTAAACAATGGGAGTGGGAATGCTTAATGCTTATTGCTTAGTTGCTTGGGCAAAGGTAGAAGTCGAGCATGAGAAGGGAACTTGTCGGGGTTATGACCCCAAGGTGTCTCAAGACACCGATTAGTTAGCAGGCCACGTGGCCCGTGACTCATAGGATTAATAATGGCCCAAACAACCAAGGCCTAGCTAGGACGAGCACGCTAGACCAACACCTAGCCATGACCCCTTCTCCTGCCTTAGCCACATGGAAGACGTGCGACCTCTCCCCCGTCATGACCCCCGCGCAGGACAAGGAGAGGTCGAGCATAGCTTGGTATGCTTTCTCTGATAGAAGTAGGCATGCTGCACTGACCTCACAAGGACCGAGGGAACAACAGTCACCTTGGTTCGGTCAGACACCATCCCTGTGCCATACTGCACCAATGACACAACACCGCACAACGGTGGCAATGGGTACGAAACCCACCATCGGAATATGAACCGATAGGACGCATGTGGGGGTACGACCCCCGGTATCCATAAGACAAGACATGGGCCGCACCATCAGAGGTGGCCCAGCCCACAAGATCAAGGCGTGCACGGCGCTGCTCGGCGTGCACTGCAAGCTATTGTATAGTACCAAATAGGATACTTTCCTTGTAACCCTGCCCCTCCAGAGTATATAAGGAGAGGTAGGGGTCCCTAGCGGACATGACCTATAGACGATCTATCTACTACAGATCAATATAATACACCAAAGACACAAGACGTAGGGTATTACGTCGATCAGACGGTCCGAACCTGTCTAAATCGCTGTCTCTCCGTCTTATGTCACCATCCGGTTCCTGATCACGCGCACCTCCACCGACAAATCTATCTTCGTGGGATACCCTTCGAAGGACTACCAAGGATCTTTTGTCGACAGTTAGCGCGCCAGGTAGGGGTGTGCACGCTGATCCATGGTGGGCTAGATGGGATCTCAAAATCGACGCCACTCATGGCAACCTGACTTCCTGCAGTGGCATGCTTCAGTAGCCTGACAGGCTCGATATCAGCCGGCGACCGCGACAACTCAATGACATCCCCCGACGTTCAGCGTGATTGTGTGATTGATCAAGCTTAACAGCGAAGCAATGGGACTCGCAGTACCAATTGTCGAGCCTTGGCGGCAGCAGCTCCGTGTGTGCATCTAGATTGACAAGATCTCAGTTTGGCTGCTTGTCAATTTCCAATTCAGATACGTACGTCCCTCGTGGAATTAAAGTTCGGACCAAGCAGATTCGAGTCGGCAATCTCGGCACGCAACGATAGGCGGCGCTGGACATCTGCATGTCTGCATCAACACGAACAAGGATCCACAGTCGGACATGCAAGCCAACTACGGATAGCAAGGATACTTGCACGTGCATGTGCACGTATGTATCTATCATGCATAAATATATAGGAATACACTCCAAGCACGGCTCGTTGAGCCATCCAAGGAAGAAAGCGAGCCGTCCGAGTCGCCGACCACTAATATAAGGACGACGTCGCTCAGACTACTTACTCCGACCACCTACCGCATCACAATGATGATCATCGTGAAGAACGGCACCATGACAGTCGCGACCGCCGCAATGACGATAGTTCGGAAAGCTCGAGGGCCGGGCAATTTCGTCAACGCCGACCAGATAACGCCTTACGTCGCCGATCAGACGTTCTGTCTAAAGCTAAGTCATGCTTTAATATTCTTCTAAATATTCGTCAATCTCCGTATACCGCCATAATATTTCTCCGAGCTGTTTTCTCCATATTTGCTCTCCAAACGATTTTCCGAACCCCCGAACAGTCATGTTGATGTTCGCATGCCTCCAGAGATGGCCCTGTCTCCGGCTCCTCCCTACACGTGCACGAGCATCGGCCCTCTGCGTTATGGGTGGTTGGCAGCGGCTCCATAGTGACGCCTGTTCCTCCTACACGTGCACGGGCTCCGCGCTCGACGTTATGGACTATGGGCTAGCTAGGGCTGGAGACTCTGCTATACACTAATTGGTCGAGCGGTTTATATTAAATATAATTACATCTTCACACCAACTGATCGCCGAGCTGCATATGCTATTTCATCGCCATTGCTGATTTTTCTCTGGATTTCATATATTTTTACATCATGTACTACCCATTCTACATGTTTGTATTGCAGGATCATCGTCCAGGTGATCGGACCACCTCGTGCTCGGACTTCTCCACCGATCAACTGGTTGGACCGCTTGGTTCATGGACTCTGTCACCGACCAGTTGATCGGACTGTTTGCCGGTCGCTTCTACTCAATGCTCACTTCGCCGTCGACCAGTTGACTAGACTGTTCGTCACTCATGCTTCATCGCCAGCTATGCCGGTTACTCCTCGGTGCTCGGATTCTTCGTGCTCGAGGACTAAGTGGGCACACTTCACCGCATGGACATCGCAAGCTATGCCGCGGACTCCTCGCTGCTCGGACTTCGCCAGCGATGCCGGGGACTCTCGCTCCTCGGCGCTCGGACATCGCCAGCGATGCCGGGGACTCCTCGCACTTCGCTGCTTAGACATCGCTAGCTACGCCAGGGACTCCTCGCTCCTTGGTGCTAGGACATCACCAGCGACGGACTCAAGGTCCTCGATGCCCGGACATCGCCAGCGATGCCGGGGACTCTCGCTCCTCGGTGCTCGGACATCGCCAGCTACGCCGGGGACTCCTCGGCGCTCGGACATCTCCCTTGCTGCTCGGATCTTGCCACGTCTCGTCGGTGTGCTATCAAGCTGCTCCATGCTGTTTGGATCAAGGTGCTGATTTTGGGCAGCACATCTGGGGTCTTGATACGCGCATATCCGATGACGTCGGCAAAGCTTTCAGACTTCTTTTTCTTTGACCCTGCTACAAGATTCATTCTTCATCTTCCAGCAGGCTCGGGGACTAAGTGGGCACACTTCACCTTATGGTGAATATGCTTGTTCTCATCTTGAGGCTATGCCTGGGGACTGGCTGCCTGCTCGGCTGATCTTCTACTTTCTGACCCTGACACCACATGACTACATCACCTACTGTCAGGCTCGGGGACTAGCTATGGGGGTACGGCCCCCGGTATCCACAAGACAAGACATGGGCCGCACCATCAGAGGTGGCCTAGCCCACAAGATCAAGGCGTGCACGACGCTGCTCGGCATGCACCGCAAGCTATTGTATAGTACCAAATAGGATTCTTTCCTTGTAACCCTTCCCTCCAGAGTATATAAGGAGGCAAGGGTCCCCTAGCGGACATGACCTACAGACGATCTATCTACTACAGATCAATACAATACACCAAAGACACAGGACGTAGGGTATTACGTCGAATAGACAGCCTGAACCTATCTAAATCGCTGTCTCTACGCCTCGTGTCACCATCCGGTTCCTGATTATGCGCATCCCTACCGACAAATCTACCATCGTGCGATACCCCTCGATGGACTACCGAGCATCTTTTGTCGACAACGCACATATGATCCTACCCACTACGGGATGGGATCTATGACAAGGGTCTTGACCTAGAGACCTCCCTGGCTGGTGGAGCGCCCCGACCTTAATGATCGGGGTCGTGGCCCTCAGCCCCCAAAGAAACTAGGCAAACAATGACCCAAGGCGGCTACCTACTATGGGTATAATGCCCTGGGGAATCTGGAGACAATGGTGAAAACCATGACGCATGCCGCGTTCCACAGGACGGCTGACAAACCACCGATGTGCCTACAGTACCCGCCACGACAGACATAGTAGCACCACGCCTCGATCTGCTGTAACGTGGCCACAAGACCATGACGATGGCCACGCTCGGATGAAACACAAGAAGACGACATAGCTTGCAAGCCAAGTTAGTTAGGACCTCCCTTAGGCTCATGACCCTTCGGTCAGGGGAACCTCCTCTTTGTATCAAGCCCTAGCCCCGAACTCTCTATAAGGGTGGCCAGGGCACCCACCTCAGGAAATAGTCTCATTCTTCATCCTCTACCATTTCATCCACCATAGTAGTAGGGCTCCTGAAGCATCTCTTCGGGCTACCCCTTGTCTAGCATAGGTTCTACCGCCTCTTTCACCATTCTTGCACCCCCCATTGTAAGAACTTCAGAGTATTCAAGCGAGGAACACGCACTCGATCTTCTCTGAGACTAGACGTAGGGCTCCGGCCTGAACCAGTATAAATCCTCGTGTCTATTAGATGCTACCATTGTCTTCCTAGAGTAGGGTGGCAAACATATAAATTTACTAGTCTAGTTTATGAAACACCAACAGTTGACGCCAGGTAGGTTGTAGTCACGCACTCTCGATTGTTGAGAAGGAAGCGATGACTTCTCGCACCGCCGATGAACTCGCTAGCGGAATGGCCCACAGTGGCCACATCTATCATGAAAACTATGAGTCCATTGGTGTCAAAGGACTAGTGCCCACGTCTGCTTCTGATTGCGATCTAGACCTCCATCATGGAAATCTAGGTCCCATGGCCTGTGGAGGACACGCTCTCAGAACTGCCCTCAGGGGCTGCATCCTAGAGTCGACTCGCAAAGGGGGGACAACACCCCCTCTTGCCACCAACGATAGGCATGCTCATAGAATGGCCGATGGTGACCACATTCAAGAGCGCACCATGATAGAATGTCTGCTATCTTCCTGCACCAAAGATCATGATCGAATCCCCCGATTCGGAAGCCCCGAGCTCTTAGGCCATAATAGGCGAATTTAGGGAATGACATCTAAGGGCTGCGCCCGGGCATTCGACACAGCAAGACAACCAATCCCCCTGATCAGCGGGCCATCCAACTACAAGTCAAAGCTAAAGTCAACTTCAGCGGGGAGGGAGGTCAACGTGACCGCAGCCCAGACTAAGACCACCCCGTCCTACCTGAAATGGTCGGAAACAACAATCACCTTCTATAGGACCGATCATGCCAACCACATTCAGACGCTAGGACGTTTTCCCCTCGTCGTCAGTGCAACGATCGAAGGAACATGATTCACCAATGTGTTGATGGATGAAGGAAGCGGACTCAATGTCCTCTACTTGTGAGCGTACGATGCCATAGGCCTCTCAAGAGCAGCGATACGGCCTATGAATGCTCCAATCTATGAGGTCATACCCAGAGCACAAATATCAACCCTCAGGGGGAGCACCTTATCTGTCATGTTTGGAGGATGAACGAATTTCCTAACCGAGCCGCTCGACTCCGAGATAATCAACCTCCCCAATTCATACCATGCCATTTTGGGATGATCATGCTATGCAAAATTCATGGCCATCCCTAATTATGCCTACCTCAAGCTTAAGCTCCCCGTTCCTCAAGGGGTCATCACGGTCGGTGGTGACCTGCACCAGGCGCATTCCTACGAGGAGGAAAACGTCAACATCATACCGGCAATGGTTCGAGCCTTAGAGCTACAAACTATCCAGGCCCCCATGACCAAAGTCACGCCTAAATCCAGCAGAAGGAAGCAGTCTATGGGGGCCTTCAAGCCCACTGAAGACACCAAGGTGGTACAAGTCGACCTCGAAGATACCAGCAAAACTGTAAGAATCGGTTGCGGCCTTTCCGACCAGCAACAGCGTGAGCTCATCAAATTCCTGCTCCAAAATTGGGACATCTTTGCATGAAAACCATCCAATATGCCAGGAATCCCGAGGTAGGTCACCAAGCATAGCCTTGATATTCTACCTGGTTCCAAACCGGTCAAATAGCGCCTCCACCGCTTCGACAACGAAAGGCGAAAGGCCATCGGGGAAGAGATCGCTAGACTCCTTGCGGCGGGATTCATCAAGGAAGTTTTCCATCTGGACTGGATCGCAAACCTGGTCCTAGATTAGAAAAATAATGGGACCTAGAGGATGTGCGTGGATTGCTCCAACTTGAACAGGGCATGTCCAAAGGTACCTTACCCGCTACCACGAGTCAATCAAGTCATTGATTCGACCACGGGTTGTGAAACCCTCTTCTTCCTGGACGTGTATTCAGGGTATCATCAAATTGCGATGAAGGAGGACGACCAGCTCGCCACCTCCTTCATCACCCCATTCGGCGCTTACTACTACATCACCATGCCCTTTGGGATTAAGAACGTGGGAGCCACTTACCAAAGGTGCATGAATTGGTGCCTCAGTGGACTCATTGGGGACATCATAGAGGTCTACATCGATGACATCGTCATAAAGCCCAAAAAAGTTAACCAGTTGGTCAGCAACCTAGAAACCGCCTTGCTCGTCTTAGAGAATTTAGGATCAAGCGTAACCTAGAGAAATGCGTATTTGGGGTCCCCAAGGGAAAGCTCCTTGGGTTCATCATTTCTGATCGGGCCATCAAAGCTAACCCAGAAAAGATCACAATGATCGAGAATCTGGGCCCCATCATGAACCTAAAAGGAGTCCAAAAACTCATGGGATGCTTAGCCTCCCTCAGCCGCTTTATCTCGTGGCTAGGGGAGCGTGGCATGCCACTATACAAGCTCCTAAAAAAGGCCAACCAGTTCACCTAGATGGCTGAAGCACAAGAGGCCTTTGAGAAGCTCAAGACATTCCTAGCGATGGCCCCCACACTGGTGTCACCCGAGAAGGGAGAGCCACTCCTCCTCTACCTTGCCGCAACCATGCAGGTGGTCAGCGCGGCACTTGTCATCCAGCAAGAAGAGAGCGGGTACTTCCACAAGATCTAGAGGCTAGTGTACTTCATTAGCGAGGTTCTCTGGGACACCATGGTGCATTAGCCACAAATCTAGAAGCTCACCTACGCCATCCTCATTGCCAAATGAAAGTTACTATAGTACTTTGAGGGGCACCCCATTGTGGTCGTGGAATCTGCCCCGCTCGATGATGTGGTTCAGAACCACGACGCCTTTGGCCGCGTGGCCAAATGGGGAACCAAGCTCATGGGTTGCCACATCACGTACATCCCAAGAACAGCGATCAAATCACAACTCCTTGCGGACTTCATCGCCGAATGGACCGAAGTACAAATGGCCCGACCTCTCACCTGCTAAGAGTACTAGACACTATATTTTGAGAGGTCACTGATGGCCGTGGGCATGGGGGCTAGGGTCGTCCTAATCTCCTAGATAGGAGAGCGCATGGAGTATGCCATTCGACTCCACTTCCGGGCAAACAACAATGTTGTAGAATATGAAGCCCTCATCCATGGCCTCAGAATTGCCTCCGAGCTTGGCACCTGCCACCTCTTCATTAGGGCGGAGTCAGAGCTAGTCGTCAGCCAGGTCATGAAAGAAGCGCCATGTCACGATAGACCGGCGGTTGGCTTGAGATTGCCTAAACTCCCAATATTGCTCATTGCACTCTGGGCAATTATTTCTGGTAGGAAATTTCAAACTTTCATTCCAATAATGTCTGAAGAAAGGACAATTCCAATGTGATTCAGCTTGCTTTCTTTCATACCTCTCTTTCTCCTATTGACGCTGGTATTCTTTCTCTTCTAACCAACGCTAATAATCCTTTTTCTTCTGTCGTTGCCATTTATTCAACAAAATTCGAGATGTGACACGCGGCCTTATCGCCCCATCCCTTGATGTCTCTCCTTGCTCATATCAGCTCTTTTGTCGATTATGATGCCTTCTAATCTCTCTATATTCATCAGTCGATATTTGCATCTTTGGGTCGATGGTTCCGGTTTCTTTGGCCCTAGTTGATGTTAGGACTTTAGTCTTTCCTTTGAGCAACTTAGCATCAACCATGTTCTAATCTCTTGGGAAAGGATTATCATCAACTTCCATCTTCTGAGGTGTATCAAATTTAAGTTTTCCTTGCTGAATAGCCCTCTGTATATGTTGCCAGAAAATTCTACGCTCGTTAGTAGAATAAGAAGTAGCATTATGGAATTTATAGAACTTCATTTTCTTCAACTGATCAGAAGGTAACATAACATGATTGCCGAGCAACTTGATATGTCCTCTCAAAAGCAAGAAATCAAAGAGCTTGTCTGATTTTGTGACGTCACAGCCATAGCTCTCTTCAACCCCTTTTCCCCAAGGATTTGGCACCATCACTATCTTCTTACCCCAATTCCAATCGGCCACAACAATCTCTTCTTCTTCATCATCCTCATCACCGTCATCAACTGAATATGGATTATAGGTTTTGACAATTGTGGCACTCTTCTAGAATCGGGTATCTCAGTGCATATTCTAGAATTGACTATTGAGTGCTGCCACTCGTTGAGCCAACTGACCTAAATTGTCAAAGTCTTGACCAAGCAGCTTCTCCCTCTATGTTGGCAACATTCCTTGAATGGCCAAAGCAGCTAGCTGATCATTTGTTAGATTCAATGAGAAGCACAAATTTCTAGTCTCTCCGAACCTCTGAAGAAACTCGGCACCCGATTCATTAGTTCTCTGCCTTATGGTCATCAAATCTATGATTTTCTTTTCTCTTATCCCAGTATAAAAATATGTATGAAACTTCATATCTAGGTCACCCCAATTGGCAATGGAATTAGCTGGCAGCGATGAAAACCAAGTAAAGGCTAGTCCTGACAAGGACAAGGAGAAGAAACGAACTCGATGAGCCTCTTCAATGGATGCTTCGCCCAACTGTGTAAGATATCAACTGACGTGTTCTATTGTACTTGTGCTATCTTGACTAGTGAACTTAGCAAATTCTAGGAGCCTATAATTTGTAGGAAGAGCGACCAAATCTTACCACTCTGGATATGGACGTTTGTACGAAAAGGTCTACCCTTTTGGTTTCAAACCGAACTGATTCTTCATCATCTTGGTCACTCTGAGCAACAACTCATCAGCATTTGAATTCAGATTTCTCTACAATTGTTGACCCATCTGTGGATTAAAATTTTGGGTACCTTGATACCCTGGATTTGGAATCATATGAAGGGTATTATAATCTGTGCTATAATGATATCCTTTTGGAATTTCTATCTGTTGGGTCCTTTGCTGATTTGCTGCTTGAAGTCTCGGGTTATGAATGTTAGGATCTGTATCTCTATGAATCCTTTGAACTGATGGCGCTATTTTTTGAGCCGACAACAGTATTTGGCCTGATGTGCCAAAATTAACCATTTGATTCTGAACTTCCCTCGTCGGCTGTTGCACATACTGCACTGACAATCCAGGATTATTCTGTATTTGATTAGTAGTGGTGCCTTGAACTTGCTCAGATGAGCTCTAAACTATTGGACATCATCATTACCAGTTAGTGCTGCTTCTTGATAGATAGTACCGGCTTGATTAGTCCCCTGAGTCGACAGATGTGGAATGTTGTAATAAGCCGGCCCAACCTGATCAATTGGACATCTATGAAACACCTCTTTCATGGTATTGTGAAATGTGTTTAGGAAAGTTGTATTATGGTTCAATATGGCATCATGAACAGATTTGTTTACAGCATCTACGAAGAAACGCCTATCATCAGCCTCATCTGTATCTAACTGCCCATGCATCAAAACTCTTGGTAGTGGATATTTCTAAACAACTTTATTGTCCGTGTCTTGGTGTAGGACAACAAAGAGTTGTTCTGAATTTCTTCTATTGCTTTACTGATGACATCTTTATCCTCATTAGGTAGGTCTTCATAAGGCACCATGAGGATGTCACTGTTGTTGTGAGTTACCATGACGATTGTGGGTGTCCCACCGGGCGTGCCAGAACGTGTGTCGGCCAAAAAACATGGTAGCCACGCCAGGTGGACACGTAGCAAGCCGGAACAATCTATAGATCTGCCTGGCTTCAATATAGGAGCAGTCGATCCTGTGAATTCCCAAGGGCATGCCAGTCAATTTGACCTACAATTGACAAGGAGAGAAAGTTTATCAGTAATTTAGGGTGGAACATGCCAGTTTTGCCTAGACAGTTCTAAGTGTGCCACTTCGGGAGCAGCCAGATGGGAAAATCAACTAAAATAGCCGATGCAAGAAGAAATCAACTATTAGGGACTGTAAAGCTCATGGGTCATGATTGATTTTATAGTAATGAAAATAATGCACCTAGCTTTAATGATCCTTTCCCTTGAGCTATTAGCATGTATGCATCAAATATACGTCACTGGCTAAATTAGATTTTGATAGATACGTGGTGTAGAGCCAATGAATCTGGTGAAAAGGGATATGCCACACAAACAATCGATTATTTGATATAGACAGATCTACGAACCGTTAAGATCTAATCTATTACCGCCAACAGTGAGGTTTGACCGGATCGATGCAGCTATGATGATGATGATAGTCTAGAACCAGAAAATCCATAGAACCGACCATACTTCAACAGGCTCATAAAAGCGTGCCATATATGTGAAAGCATAGGCAAATCGGCTAAAACAGCTGATTCAGGTAGAAAAGGGATTACAACATGTGAACAATCGACTATTTAATATGGATAGATCTATAAACTCATCAGACCTAACCTGTTATCCTTAACAGTGGGATTTGACTGGATCAATGGCAGCCATGATAAAAATAATAGATCAAACCTTTAAAGTAAACAGATCTATTCATATTTAATGGAATCATGAAGACACGTTGTAAGCGTTAAACTACTGGCGATTGGCTATTTAGCCGATGTGGGCATAGCAAACAGCCAAGGTCATGCCTGGTCGAAAGCAAATCTACCAGCTAGCATACTCTAATCCAAAGTGCTAATAGTGGGGATCGATCGGATCATTTTAGCCATAATAGAGAGCTATAGACTAGATTTAACTAGCTAGTAAACCTACTCGAGATTAGACATGCCTTGACCGCGTACTATGCATGATCAAGATCGAAGTAGAATGACCAATAAAACATAATCCATCATTTAAAGTAAGAACCATCGCGACGTGATGGAATAAACGATGGACTAAAAGGATGTGAGGCTGATCTAGATCGATCTCGATCGGGCAGGTTGATATTGCTGAAACTAATGATAACAAGAACATCAACAAGATCGGTAACTTAATGAATCTACCTGAAGAACGCCACCCTTAGGTAGAGCTGATAACTTGACCTAAATCTAATTCGAGCAGTGGAGGTCGAACTTAACCGATGCAGCCGTACTTGAACTAGATAAGGATCGATAACTAACTCATACTAGAGCTCGTAAGAGGTTGGCTAGACCGATGCAGCCTTACGAACAAAAGTATAAGCCATGATAGTACTTATAGAGAAGCCGGAGGTTGACCAAATCGATGCAGCCCTGCTTGTTGAAGAACTCGCTGAGATCTACAGTACTCCTACTTTGAAGGGTTGGCGTGAAGCCAAAAAAAGTAATTGGTATTGATTGATTAGATCCTTCTTACAATAGCCGGGGTCCAATATTTATACTCGGGACTTAAACATGAATCCTACTCAAACATGACTTATTACAATCTTTGATAAAGAAAACATTCCTAATTTAAGATAACTTGGACTCCAATTCTTTTCCCCTTTATAGAGTCCGACATTTTTTCTCCCTAACGCCATCCGTACATAGTCCGTCGATGTTGTCTACTGACGTCATTCATAAAATAGCCGATTCCGACACTACATCAAAAACCAGCTGATACCAATTCACATCTGATCGATTCCTTGATGATATAATCTTAGGAGCGTCGAGTTCCTATGTTCTTCACTCCCAAATTTTGGTGTAAACAAGCCCACAAGGGGTCGAGTGACAAAGCTCGAGTAGACCGCGTCTATGAGCTCGCGCTCTGAACAAACACGCATATCAACGCCTTCATGATCACTTTGTGATTGCAAAAATGCTCAGGGGCTACTGTCGGGGTTATGATCCCGGGGTGTCTCAAGGCACCGATTAGTTAGCAGCCACGCGGCCCATGACACATTGGATTAACAATGGCCCAAACGACCGAGGCCTAGCTTGGACAAGCACACTAGACCAACACCTAGCCATGACTCCTTCTCCTGCTTCAGCCACACGGAAGACATGCGACCTCTCCCCCATCACGACCCTCAAGCAGTACAAGGAGAGGTCAAAGCATAGCTTAGTATGCTTGCTTTGACAGAAGCAAGTGCGCCGCATTGACCTCACAAGAACTGAGGGAATAGCAGTCACCTTGGTTTGGTCAGACACCATCCCTGTGCCACGCTAAACCAACGACACAACACTATGGGATTAGATCTATGACAACGGTCTCGACCTAGAGACCTCCTCGGCTGGCGGAGCGCCCGACCCCAATGATTGGGGTCGTGGCCCTTAGCCCCCCAAAGCAACCAGGTGAACAATGACCCAGGGTGGCTACCTACTATGGGTATGATGCCTCATGGAGCCTGGAGACAACGACAAAGACCATGACGGATGCTGCATTGCATAGGATGGCTAACGAACCACCGATGTGCCTACAGTGCTTGCCACGGCCAGCACAATAGCACCACATCTTGATCTACCGCAATGTGGCCATAAGACCATGATGATGGCCACGCCCGGATGGACACAAGAAGATGGCGTAGCTTGCAAGCCAAGTTAGTTAGGACCTCCCTCAGGCTCACGACCCTTCGTCGAGGGAACCTCCTCTTTGTATCAAGCCCTGGCCCTGAACTCTATATAAGGGCAGCCAGGGCACCCACCTCGGGACATGGTCTCATTCTTCATCCTCTACCATTCCATCCACCATAATAGTAGGGCTCCTAGAGCTTCTCTTTGGGCTGCCCCTCATCTAGCATAGGTTCTACCACCTCTTTAACCATTCTTGCACCCCCATTGTAAGAAATTTAGAGCATTCAAGCGATGAACACGCACTTGATCTTCTCTGAGACTAGACATAGGGCTCCGGTCTGAACCAGTATAAATCCTCGTGTCTATTGGATGCTACCATCGTCTTCCTAGAGCAGCACGGCAATTATATAAATTTACTAGTCCGGTTTATGAAACACCAATAGAACTCATACTCGCACGTGTAGGATGTTACACCTGGATAATTAACTACTAAAATCAATAAGGGTACAACTTGACTTACCTATCCAATCTGACTAAAGACTAATATCCCTAATATGATAATCTTGATAATAACCTGGATATCTTGCTCATGCGAGGGGTAGGTCATTGTGAGTGTGGGATCTCAGTCGGCATAGCTCATGGAGTAGTAAGGACCATGTATTGGGATACATAAGTTTGAGTAACCACCTGTACAGACCACATGTCACGGATGGGGTTGACAAGCCAAGTAACTAGTTGCGACCTATTTATCCATGAATCTAGCAAGGGGGGTGGTGTCGGTCGGGAATGTCCGGGACATTGACCCGAAACCAAGCCGAACCTTTCATGTGATACTCGGGCTGGATTAGGGAAAAGTTGGAGAATGTGATGCAACCCTTACTACTGGACCTAGTGTATGGTGGTTTGTCCTGTTTTCTGTGTGTCTACAGTTGTACACCTCTGCAGAGTCTTGAAAGCCTGGAGTCCTTTGGGACGAAACTAATTGGTTGTTCTTTCTTTCTATACCCATGGTAGCATGAATAATGGATTATGAGCACCTTTGTTATAATGATAAATACCTTTACTTCTATGTTGAGCATGGCATGACATATTCTTACTGAACATCATTGCTTTCCGCACTTATACAAATGCCCGATAACTACCCCGTGCATCCACCAAATACTATATGTTGGAATTAAGCCCTACGAGTACGTAATGTACTCATGGTACAACCGTTAAGTTGTTTTGCAGGTAGTCAGAGCGTTGTTGGTATTTATTAACACAAAAAGAATATGAAGGATTCCACAAGTGCACAGAATACCATTGTAGCATTTTATCGGGAGTATTCCAAGTATTGTTATTTATATTTTACCACAGGGAAGCGATGGAGTAAGACTTATTGAGTAATAGAGGAATATCTATCAACATACTAGCATAGCTTAAGTAGAGAGTAAATATATAGATAGGAATTAAGCATAATGACACTCAGGGGATAGATCTATAAAGATAATATAAACTAGTCAACTCGGGAGAACAACATGTGAGGTAGATTCCTATGATATTCTTATTATAGGATCAAAGTATATATATACCTGACTATAGCTAAGACTAACTCTACCTTTGTGCACTTCGGGACGCCGCTTAGACGGTAGAGCAACCACAATTGATACCTCTACTGACGCGACTACGGTCCTACAATTTAAGAACTTGCTCAATTCGGAGTGGACTACAAAGGATAGATGAGGCTATCACCTCCCGCTGCTACCACCCAACCAGAGAACAGGGTGCACTCATAGGCAGAGCATCGTATAAGCACCATGCTTACACGAGACTCGGCTACTTAGCCTAACCAGTAAACTAGCAAGCTAAGCGCTCTATGAACCTGCACATAAAAGTATTGATAACCTTTAACTAAGCAAGATATATATTCAAAGTAAACATAGCCTTATAGATAAAAATATGATAAATTGATAATAAGTCTTACAAGATGTAGAAGTGAAGATACAAGGCTTTGCCAAGTCTCCAAGACTAGATCCAGAACTTGAGCATGAGCCCAACTCGACCCTCACTCCCGAACTACTAATCTACTACATTGGAGAGCTCTAGATCTAATCCTCTTGGTGTGTCTTGAACTGAATGAGAGATATGAATTAGGGTTTTCAAGATGGCTCTAGGGAGGGGGGTAGGGGCTGCTATATATAGGCCGAGGTAGAGGAAGGGTCAAGGAATTGAGGTGGAGTAGGGGGCAAGGAATCGAGGTCGAGTAGGCGGCAAGGAATTGCCACATCATCGATCCGCGTCAACTCCCTCGACCACCATTGGATAAACTGACCTAAAACTACCTTAAAATCAATGATGTAGATCGTAGGAAGGAGTACAAAGTGGCGGAGGGCGAGCGGGCTCTGTGGTAGGCCGGCCAGCCTATGGGCTGGGCTGGCCAGCTCACTTTCGTGGCCGTTTAGCCCAAGCTTCGGCGTGGTGTCTTCTAAAACCTTCTAGAGTTATCTTTCGCAGTTTTGACAGGTTGAATCACTTGTTGTCATTGATTTGCTTATTTGGAGTGTATGACAGTGGTCCCAAGAGCTGTTTTTTGGATAAATCCTCATGCATACAATTATTTACCAAAGCTCGTGGAATTCATTAGTTTAAACCCATATACCTATGTTTGGTGATGGAATTAAGTACATATGCAGGATATATTGACGATTTATAATTGGTGTTAACAACCATCAACAAGCTCCCCCACACTTAACCTTTGCTAGTCCCTAAGGAAAGCCAAACTCAGTAATGGATCAGGAGTTGCTACAATGTTTTCATGCCTCAAAAGTACATAGGTGTTCGATAAAAAATTCTCCTCTGAATTAGAATAAACTGATCTGACTTTCAAACTTACCCATATTACCTTCAACCATGGGGCTTCTTAGCCTTCACTTGGGTCTTGAGCAATTGAAAGATAGAATGATCGAGTCAAGCACTATGTCTCAAGTTCTTTGCTCGACCATTGTTCTAGGTTTTTATAAATTTTCAAAATAAAACTCATAGATTCCATTGTATGACACTCTCAAGTCTCTCAATATATGTGATATTTGTGGATCCTCACCAAGGCAATAAAGATGTTATACCTTTTCTCTTTCTACCACTAAAGCTTATGTGGAGTTCATAGGTATCGAGAAAGCTAGAGTATACTTGCAATGCATATATTGTAAAGTCAAACAATGGATCCAAAGAGAGTTGAGTCATGCAATCAAATCAAGATGTGCATATGTGTGGATGTATATGGTGGATATATATGGTGGCTAACCTAATTCTACTTTGCTCCTTAAAAACTTATCTCTCTTTTGAAACTTAGAAACAATTTTGCAAGAGAACAGGGGCTATCTTATTCATCTCTTTTTTTAGGCGGGCATCTGAGTACCCATTGTTTTAGATATCTCGGACACTTGTCCATTTTTTCATTTTTTTTTCTTTTTTTCTCTTTTTTTATGAATAACTTTTGCATAGCCCCATGCCTCTTTTCTGCAACAAAACTTTAAGAGAGATATCAATAAGAACTTGGAGCATTTATTTGGTAGATGGAAAACCTAACAAGCATGTTTTTGTGTTCACCCCGGTGTAGGAGTAGAACATTTTTTGGTAGATCTAGATGGATGGCATGTTTTTGCGCTCACCCCCTGAGTAGGAGTAGTGCATATTTGGGTGGTGTATACATGATCTTCATTTTAAGAGCATGACAAACCTCTCATAAGGGTCAACAAAGCTTGACAAAACTCACTCCAAAATCAAGCAGCATATATGTGGAAGTTTTCTGAGCCTAAATAACATGTATGGCTCTGGTAGGAATTCAAGCTTTGTCATACAGAAACTCATCATGTAACATTTTTATGTTTTTCAAAAGATAAATCTCCAGAACTTTAGTATCACTTGGAACAAGATAAACAACAGCTCAAACCTTCTCATATCATATCTGTTAATTACCTAGACTTAGATCAAGCATATACTACCCATGAGTTTCAAGTTCAGAGTAAATCCTTATATCAAAACAGTTTTATCCAAAACTTGGGAGAATTCAAGGCTGAAAACTAGGTACTTGAAAGGAATTACAACAGAGCAACTATTCATCATTTCCATTATAAGAGATTATTTTTAGAGTCCTTTATTTATTTTATTTAGCTCCTAAAAATAAATTAAATCAAACTAGACACACTCTTTGTATTTTGTTTTTAGTTATTCATATTTTTTCTATATATATATATATATAAATCAAACTAAGAATAATAAAAGGAAAAAATTACTTATCTGGATACACGGGGGATGCCTTCTCCCCCAAGCTGGTTGTTGTCGTGGTCGCTCAATGAAGTGGCCGAATGCGGAGGTGCTGGAACAGAGCCTCGCAATTTTGATTTTGCTATTGCTATTGTTGCTGGAGGCTAGCTATCTCGTGTCCCATGCTTACCTACCATTGTGCATGATTATGTAACGTACCTTGTATGGCAGCATTTGTCTCTTCAATGGTTGCGAGTCTATTGTCGAATCGGTGGTAGGCCTCCTAAGGGTCATGATACCCTCGGTTCATTCATGAAGATGAGGATTCTTGAGGTGGCACCTCTAGTAGTGGCGCTTCCACTGATGGTGCCTCCTTCTTTAGTTTTGAGTTTGATCTAGGTTTGACAGGCTCATCCTTTCTTGACTTGTTCCTCCTCCTTGTTTAGCGTTTTGAAATCAACCATCAGTAGTAGAAACTAACGACATCTTGTGTGCATCGTTATTGTCGGTTCAGAACTTTTACTTGTAGAATTTGGGGGATCGACTCCCCCACAGTTGCTCAAAGTGTGTTCTACTCATAAAGACAGGGTAGAGATCAAGTGCATGGGCTCTGTTGGTGGAAAAACACCAATAGAACAAAACTTATTTATTCTTCTCTAACCTTAGGCACATCGAATCATGTTACGGTTGATGTTATGTGCATTCATTCTTATAACATGGATGATAAGATCAAGAGGACGAGTATTAATGTGGCATTTGAATACATTTGTCAAAAAGAGTGGAGTTGCTTAACCTATGGAAGGACTGTCTATCTTTACAAAATGTATCAAACTTTACACGATTATGACTATCATCTTCCAAAAATAAGATATGCAAAATTTTAGCTCATTTGGTTAAGACTATAAGATCAAGAAAGTGGTACTATAAACAAACTTAAGGAATAAAACATGTTGAGTTAATCAGGTTGGATCAAGCAAAGTTGTAACTCAAACATGTTTGTTTCTTTATTTGTATGAATAGCAAGGTAAAAAAAGCTTTTTAAATAATGACCACTTACATTAAGATGTTACCTCATCATTGGAGCATGATGACACCATGTGACAAAGGTAGATGATTGTGGTGGTCTTTTCTTCATGCTTGAAGCTTTCCTTGCTTGAGCTGTTCATGAGCATCTTGTCTCCTATGTCGCACTCCTTCTTTCTCATTCTTTTGTAATGCTATCTTTTTGTCCTTTCTTTTGTGGATCTCGGCACTTTGTTTGGACCTTCTGCTCCTTTTATTGTTTCTTCTCTATAAAAGATTAGTAGACAACACATACCTGAAGGAATATACAAATGTTTCAAAGCAAGGATAGTGTTGTCATAGAGCTGAAGGTCATCCTCTATGCTATAACAAAGTTAGTTTTAACATTTTAATTAGCATAGAATCTTTATCCCGTGTTTTAAATAATGTACCTTGATTGTTCACCAGTACTTCAAATTTTCAACAAGGTTAAGGCAAATATGTGTAAAAATGTTTTGAAGAATACCTCAAAGCTTGATCTATTTCTACGAATGATCTCCTACCATTCCCAACAAAATTTGAATACTTTCCTACAAGGGTTAGTCCATATATACAACCAAATTCATACAAGTATATTTTGATTCAATAATCATGCCTGAATAATATTCCAAAGCATACTTGTAACAGAACAAGAAGCTTAAAAGACTAAAGAGATTCATTCAACTAGAAACAAGATTATATATGCTGACCCAAAGGAGCATGATTATTTAAATTTTTACTTGTTAGTGATTTAGCAAGTTGAGCTCATCATAATGGTGGGATGACCAAGACAAACTAGCAACATGACACGAGATATTTTGAAGAACTCTATCCCCCATACTCGAATTTTGTGAAATGCAGAATCAAGTTTGGATGATAAAATTCTCCTATGAATGTGATTCTATGTTGCATAATGCTTGGTTGGATATACCTTATGTTTTCCTTCTTTTTATTGAAATGATTAGTGACAAGCATACCTGAAGGAGGCTTATCCGATTTATCTATTGGTGAGAGCTCATAATCCGTTAAGCAGGACCTTTCCTTGTATTAAGCCTTGATCCTAGAGATGAGGATACGGACAATTTCATGCTCTTCTTCCATCAACCTTTCTTGATTTCTATTGATTCTTGGTTGATGAATTGGTGTTCATTGGAGATGCAACTCAAGTTCTTCCTTGATTGTCTAACGGCATGGCGGAAAGTTGTTCTTCTTTGTTTGTTAGCGATACGCTAGCCATCTTGAAGATCAAAGAATGAATTTCATTGGTGTTTGCGTGAATGCTTCATCTTCAATGACCTAGAGATGTCTTTTATGTGACCATGGTCGTTCTCGGACTTACGAGACACAATCGACAGTGAACCATTGATTGATGATGTCTGTTGGCACAAGAATGTACACCATGATGTAGTGGCATCTAGTTGTCTTGTCCTTGTTGACGACGTGCGAGCTGGTCTTTTTGAAGATGATGGAAGCAGACATATTCTGGCTAATATGAGGTGGGTTGTACCTTGCTTCTCATCAACCTCCTAGCTTGAGTCCTGGAAAGGCTCAATGCTAGGTTGCCTTTGACATTATTGTAGCTCATTGATTTGTTTGTCCACTTCCTATGAGTGAGTGCTTCTATTATAGATCCTTTTTGTGGCACCTATCTTTCTCTTTGTTCCATAGCTGAAGTGGTGGTTTGGTTTGTGTTCGCATGTTCATACCAAACCATGGACAAGCACAGCTTATATTCATTCTTTCCTACAAAATGTTAGTGGACACATTTCCGAGGGAATACAACAAATTTGCATTATAGGTTGTTGTCCATAACTTTTGTAGTTTTCCTCTATGCTAATGAAAGGATGGTTTTAGGATTGCTTTAGCATAGATTTTATTTATTAACAAATTTTATGTGTTGGTTGCATTCTAGCATGGTTCAAGGCTAAGATAACTTGCAACAAAAGATAAGTGAATAAACCTTGATACTCATAGTTCTTCCTTCCATGAAGAATGAGCTAGGTCTTCTTTGTGCAAAGTTTTTGGAATTCATATGCTTTGCTTCATCTCTGGTGTGAATTTATCTCAGGACTTCCCCAATTTGAGTTTGAGAGTTTTCTGCAGGGGTTAGTCCAACAAAATAACCAGTATCTACTACAACAAGTTTTAGTTCAATAACCAAACTAAACTCCATGTCTTATTTTGATTAATGAAGGCATTTTAACCTAAGCACCCCACTTAATTTAAAAAGCCTTTGCAAGTGAGATTAGCACTCCCAAACTAAAGCATACTATAGCAGACAAAGATAACATGAAAGCATTATAGAGATTTATTCATATAGAGATGAAAGAGCATGATCATGGTGAGTGATTTATTTTTTTAAGGCAAAGGATGCAAGTGGATATATGCAGGTAACTAAATATGATGAGAATTTGATATGAGAGAATTCAAACTAAACGGAGTGGATGCATGAATTATTTATAGTAAACATGCAGTAGTTTGCAAAAATTAAAAGATAACTACTCATAAGTTTAAAGTCCATGAGCAAGACTATCTCATCTTTCTTGATCATACTTACCATGACTCACATGATGGAATTTGTGGGTAGTGCAACGTCTGTATACGTCACATGAGATGTGATTTGAATTCTTGTGACGTCGACCTTTTCTCCAATCTACACATGGTTATATATATATGTTTATGCAAACCTGTGAGATGGCAGGGTTCCAATGTTGATGGATCTTGAATGTTCAGGGCCCTAGGGTTCTTCAATGTTTCTTCTTTTCTTGTGGAAGCTTGTTGGAAGGTCGAAATGGCGTCTATTGTCCTGTCTTATTCCACAATTCAACATAACAGGGGTAATCCTACTAAAGCTAGCGGTATGCTAATGATCTATATCTTTTCGCCAATTGTTTCCACGGCAACGGCGCCAAAAATGCTTGTTGGTATTTATTAACGCAAAAAGAATATGAAGGATTCCGCAAGTGCACAGAATACCATTGTAGCATTTTACCAGGAGTATTCCAGGTATCGTTATTTATATTTTACCATAGGAAAACAATGGAGTAAGACTTATTGAGTATTAGAGGAATATCTATCAACACACCAGCATAGCTTAAGTAGAGGGTAAATATATAGATATGAATTAAGCATAATGACACTCAGGGGATAGATCTATAAAGATAATGTAAACTAGTCAACTCGGGAGAACAATAGGTGAGGTAGATTCCTATGATGTTCTTATTATAGGATCAAAGTATATATATATACCCGACTGTAGCTAAGACTAACTCTACTCTTGTGCAGTTCGGGATGCCGCTTAGACGGTAGAGCACCCACAATAGATAATTCTACTAACGCGACTACGGTCCTACAATTTAAGAAACTGCTCAATTCGGAGTGGACTACAAAGGATAGATGGGGCTGTCATCTCCCGCTACTACCACCCAACCAGAGAACAGGGTGCACTCACAGGCAGAGCATCGTATAAGCACGATGCTTACACGAGACTCGGCTACTTAGCCTAATCGGTAAACTAGCAAGCTAAGTGCTCTATGAACCTGCACAGAAAAGTATTGATAACCTTTAACTAAGGAAGATATATATTCAAAGTAAACATAGCCATGTAGATAAGAATATGATAAATTGATAATAAGTCTTACAAGATGTAGAAGTGAAGATACAAGGCTTTGTCGAGCCTCCAAGACTAGATCCAGAACTTGAGCATGAGCCCAACTTGACCCTCACTCCTAAACTACTAATCTACTACATTGGAGAGCTCTAAATCTAATCCTCCTGGTGTGTCTCTGAATGAGAGATATGAATTAGGGTTTTCAAGATGGCTCTAGGGAGGGGGTAGGGGCTGCTATATATAGGCCGAGGTAGAGTAAGGGGCAAGGAATAGAGGTGGAGTAGGGGGGCAAGGAATCAAGGTGGAGTAGGGGGCAAGGAATCGCCATATCATCGATCCACGTCAACTCCCTCGACCACCGTTGGATAAACCAACCTAAAACCGCCTTAAAATCAACTGTGTAGATTGTAGGAAGAAGTACGAAGCGGCAGAGGGAGAGCAGGCTCCGTGGTAGGCCAGCTGGACTATGGGCATGCTCGGCCAGCCCACTTTCATGGCAGTTTGGCCCAAGCTTCGGCGTGGTGTCTTCTAGAACCTTCTAGAGTTGTCTTTCACAGATTTCATGGGTTGAATCACTTGTTGTCGTCGGTTTGCTTGTTTGGAGTTTATGATAGTGGTCCTAGGAGCTGTTTTCTGGATAAATCCTCCTACATACAAATTTTTACCAAAGCTCGTGGAATTCATTAGTTTAAACCCCTATACCTATGTTTGGTGATGGAATTAAGTACATATGCAATATATGTTGATGGTTTATAATTGGTGTTAACGACCATCAGCAAGCGTCTTCCTGGATCTAGCTTCGGCGAAGACGGCAGTTAGCAGATTTTGGAGTAGGTGTTCTCCAAGATGAGCTACATGTAACTTGATGAGTAGATGAGTGATAAGAGTGGCAACCCAGTGTAGAAGTATAGTTGTTTGAAGTAGCAGACTTAGCGGCAATCTTGTGCTACTAAATTCTATATCATATTAACTATGTTTTCTAAGTGAGTGGGAGGTTGAAGTGTGTATGTGATTAAGTTGTCTGGTTTGCATTGTACTAGAAATGTGTGTGTAACTCAGCACAAAAGTCCTAAAGAGGAGTTGCTATGTGTGCTCCTAGGAGTCTTATGTTGTTAATTCGACAACCCCTGTCGGCTTCGGTATCGGTTCCTGACAGAACGGATATTGGGGTGTGACAGCACTGGGTATGAGAGCAGTTGACTGACTTACACCTATAGTTCCCATACAAAGCAACGTTCAACTCATTCAATATGCACTTTGGTCTTCGACATTAAAATTTGTATTCTATGCTATAGGCAAACCCTAAGTTGTTTTAACTCTCTTCTCTAGTTGATTATAGCCTCTGCCGTTGACACTATAAATTGAAAGGATGTCCAATTATGTTGTTTTGGAAAGAAATGGTAGGGAGTTGGTTAGTGTTGTGAAAGGCTTAAGATTGATGGTGTAGTTTACCTATGTGAGGCATGGTAGGAATCCGCTAGAACACCCCTAGGTCAAGCGTGTCGTATCGATAGGATAGAGCCATTAGAATAGTCTCGACGCCGTTATCTAGACCTTTGGAGTCCCATATCAAGTTTCCATCATTTGCCACAAGGGATCAGCATCTCCTCTGTATCTTAGCCTTATCTCCCATTCATAGTCAAGCAAGATGGACAAGTATACATGCGTACAAAGAGAATGGCATATCAAACAAACTCAAAGGTTCAACTGAGGAAATTCCAATAGAGTATCAAACTCGTCACCACGACAGATGACGCACAGAACCAACAAGTAGAATCAAGTACAGCAAGCACAAGTACACCCAACACCCTGGGCGGTGAAGCAAATCAAGTTGAAGTGTCAAATACACGCTCCCTCAATGGACCAGAGCGGAACCAACGTTGGAGTACGACGACGACAAGGCATGACGACAATCACTGGTCGGATGGAGTCTGGCGAGGCTACTATGGCGGTGGCATCTGTAGGTATGACAAAGGACATAAGGCTCCTAGAGGAATCACCAATGGTTGTCTACCTACAAAAAGGAATCAAACCTGAGCAATTAGTAGGAGTTTGGATAGCAATGCAAATGCAATGTAGAAACCAACTAATACTATGGGCTATGGTTGGCAATAAACATCAAAGTAGTTGAGGCATCTGCTGGAAGGGCAACAATCCCCTGAGGCATTAGAAGTAACGGACGTGCCTAGAGCAGAGTGGGCTCTACATAATCAGTAAGGGTTAGAGTGAGAACAGTTTTATAAGTGAATAGAACTGAGCTTTGGCAAATGGAATATAAGCCAATAAAGAGAGAAGAAAGGATACCAATCATAGTATTGGTGAAGGGTAGTGGGCAACAATGGTAGACATGCTGGTACAAGGTGTCAAAGGACTGGTTGAGTTGCCTAGTAGCTTGGACTTGGGTGACAACCTCAGAACGAAGCTGACCCAATTCTTCCTTGGTGGCCATCCTTTCCACCTGATCGGCCAGGCTATTCACCTTGGCAGTCATCGGATCAATGAAGCTATCTTTGAGGAATTGTTCCTACAAGATGAACTTCTCATCCAAAGCCTAACAGATTGGAGTGATTGACTCCTAGAACTGAGTGTTGAGGCGTGCAAAGTATGGAACAAAGTAATCTTCTGGTGGCACCCATACACTAGCACCCTCTCTAGCTATAGATACAACCGGTGGTGGAGGAACCTCAGCCGGTGGTGAATCCCCTCATTCCAAGGCCTCCCTCTTGTTCTTGAACGAACAAAAAGCCTCACCTCATCATCCATATCCAAGACAGCGGTCTTATGGATGACTAAAGCCATGATGTATGACTAGAAAACCAAAGCACCTCTCCCGTCTAGTGTACACTCAATCATCTTAGCGGCCATCCACTCAACCATGTTTAGTTTGTCCCTGGGCTGAATAGCTCGGATTGCTTCATAGTAAGGAAAGCGAACAACATTGGAGTTTCCCACCTTAGGCATGATGGTGCGCCTCATCATGCTGAAGATTAGAGAAGGATACCTCTTGAAATGCTTGCTAACACCATGCTGATGCTTCCTAGTTGGATAAAAGATGTAGGTATCCTGTTCCTGCATCTTGGGAAGGTCACTCACAGATTTCCTAGTCTTCATTTCCGCATAGTCAATCCCAATGAGAGAAGCGAAGTCCTAGAATGAAGCAGTGAAGCTTTTCTTGCCAGTCATCCACGTTAGACACTCATCTTCCATGTCAACCCCAAGGGTGGTGTAGAATTGATGAATGACGGACTCATTCCAATTGTGCCTGAACTCCATCACCTTGCGAAGACCCATGCCCTGAAAACTTTGGACCAAGTCATTAATGCGTGGGAATTCTTCCTGATAGGCCCACTTGATCCATCGACTCTTTTGCATAGGCCTATTGATGAATTCACCCCAAAAGAGCTTGTACTGCACAGAAGAATGGAAGTAGGCATTAAGTCAATCTTGGGTCGATTTCCCAAGTGGATGGTATGGACCCCATCTTCCTCATACTCATGCTCGTCATCACTGAAGTCGACCTCCAACTCATCGAATTGAGAAGCCTCTCATTCAGATCTTTCTGCTAGACCTTTCCCATGTCTAAGAGGTTGCTCATCTTCCTCCCGCTCGAGTATGGCCCAATCCTCATCATTGAGAACACCCGGTGAAGTGGCCCTCTTGGATCTCCCCACGTACGGTGTCTTCCTCTTCTTAGGTTTCTTGGGATTGGAAGCCCCACTGGAAAGGCGACGACTAGAACCGGACCTATGAATGCAAACACCAAATGAGATCATAAATCAACCAATGTAAGAGGAGGAGAACAAAAAAAGAGAGAAACAAAGAGTAACAATGTGTACTAGCTTGAAACAATGATGATACAGTATTACAGTCATGTACAACATTCCCTATGGACCTAAGCAAAGGATGGACAATGAGGATGTCATATAAGAATGGACTGGTAACTAACCAGGGAACAATGGAGTATGCGTGAAGATGACGGACTGCCCGCTGAAGCTACAAGTCAAAGTACCGAGCCTAGGCGATACCTACCGGATCCTCTGATATAAGTTACGGAGCACCCGCTAGTTGTTTGACAACATGCAGAAAGGAAATTAAGCTATAGACTAAGCATGAATGGAGAGTCCGTGGTGGTCCTAGACCGTTTGTCAGAGTCAATTTGGAAAAATACTCAACGGATCCAAAATTTCTCTAAACCACCTAAAGTTTTAACATAACATTCTGCCAGGACCGATGGAGAGTCTGAAAAACATTAATCCAGCGCAGTTTGAACACCGTAGTACCCTATATTCCCAAGATATACTATGCCGAACAATTTCCAGCAACCAAGGGTCATCCACTGAGCAAGTCAAGCGTATTCTACCTCTTCATCAAGTGAGATTTCAACAATACCAACCCTATCCATAGATCAAACAAATTCTAGCCAGTTTGCCATCGAAGAAGGAGAGGAGAATGACCGAGCAAAGAAGAAAGCTTACCTTCCCATCTTGAGAAGCTTCAAAGCACGAAGAACAACCCAAATCAATAGCGATGGAAGCCTAAGCGCAAGCGGCGGCTAGCTTGGAGGAAAGGAGCAGTGGAAAATGAGGGCGAAACCCTAACCATCCAGTGGTAACCCCTTATATAACCAAGAGATATTAGACCGTCCGTCAATTTGGTTGGGTATCTGATAAATTTGAAAGCCTAACAACTAAGTCTCGAGATAGTTATAGAATCAATGGAGCGTCTAATAGATCAATTGGACTAGCCAGTAGCAAGTAGGTGAATGACCCCTCTCTTTCAGTGACCCTCGAGACACAGGAATTATGGAGGGAAGAGAAAGGTGATTCATCAGCCAAATGAAGAACTTTTAGAACCTACCAGGTTGCAAGATTTCCCAAATGGAACTTCGGGAAAGCTCAAGGATGAGCTTTTTCTAAGGAGGGGAGAGTTGTAACGACCTAAATTCGCTACAACCACATAGACTCTCAATCTTGGATAATCGGCAGAGCCCTTGCACAAATCGAACAAGCATGAAGTTAACAATAGCAAGCGCACTCACTAGGAAGCACATTATCATAACCTAAGTTGTCATTGGTCAGGTTGTTAACCCTCGGAACAATGGAAATAACCCTAATCGTCAAATCTTGAGTGCTTGGATCAAGTCCATGAGTTTAGAGACCATCGGACCTGCCAGTAACTGAACTACATGTAGTGAGTGGGTAATGAGCTATCCTCCCCTCAACCCTTGGCCCCACCTGTCATATGCACGAAGAGGAAATATCAAGTCTTAGCTGATGCAACATCAACCCATTTCACTCTCCCATTTCTCATCCTCTCCCTCTCTCTCTCTAATGGAATAAGAGTGAGGAAGGACTAGAGAGAAGATGAAGGTGGAAGTGGAGATGAAGGTGGAAGATGAAGTGAAGGAATGCAATCCAAGGCCATCAACTCATGATCATGGTTAGATCATGAGCTCTCATCTCTTTAGTTGAAGATTTCTCTCAAACCCTAATCTCAATCTCTCATGCATGTATGGATCATGGAGTGTGGTGACCTCTCATTCACCACAAAGGCAAGATGTGTTCAAGCCCTTATCATGGAGTCTAGCATCTTAGGAAATCCCAATCCTAGAGTAAGCTTTCTTACTCAATCTCATGTAGTGGTCACAAGTGGATCATGGGAAGAGATTTAGCCAAGCCACTAGATGCACTAGTTAGCTAAGAACTCAACTAGCCTTACACTAGCATATCACTAAGATCATCCTAGAAGTCTAGCGCACATGCATGGATGTTCACCACCCCAAAATAGCAATTAACCAACCCTAAGACATAGAGCATAGGTTCTGTTGCCCAGTTGGCAGAGTGTCTGCCGATGCGGCGAAGTGTCCTATAAAGCTCCCCGGAGGCACCTAGACTACTACGAGCATGAACAACGGAAGGTTCGACCATCGACCGGAGTATCCATGGAATTATAAAGACTCATAGCCAGAGAAACCAAGAGCACTTAGTTCCTACCGTATCATCCATCACACACTTCGGGGCATCTGAGGAATTATATACATGGAGTAACCTAGTAACCCAAGAGTTCCCAAAACCTATCGAAGTATCTATAAAACCCATGGAGCATCCGCTAGAGCCAAATAGAGTCACCCAGAGACAACCCACCTTGGTACCCAGTACAGCAGAATGTTTGTTTGTCATAAAGAAGCATCCGACAGTCACAGAGAGTGTAAGTTTAACTAACAAGTTACCCAACAGTCAACCTTACTAGTTAGCAACTCGCGCCAGCAACACAATAGAAGGATTACTGTTAGATGTCTCAACCCAAGATCCAACGGTGACCTATTCATGTTCCTTAGCATCATTCCGAATCATCGGTGAATCTCTCCAATCAGATCTCTCTCGTCCTTTTCAGTTATCGTCTTAGTGTGAAGCGCATCTAGGATGTCATCGTTAGCTCCAAGCTGTCCGGACGGTAGCACCATCAGGCAGGCACCCCACTATTATAAACCCTACTTTGGATACTTATCAAGTTGCATTATGAGTTATGCATTACATGTAGTCTTGGATAATGATCACTCTTATACTACACCTAGAGTAGTATGATAATCTATAGAAGCCTCTCATCTAAATAATGGGAATGGGAACACTTAATGCTTATTGCTTAGTTGCTTGGGCAATGGTAGAAGTTGAGCATGAGAAGGGAACTCATACTCGCGTGTGTAGGATGTTACACATGGATAATTAATTACTAAAATCAATGAGGGTACAACTTGACTTACCTAACCAATCTGACTAAGGACTAATATCCCTAATATGATAATCTTGATGATAACCCGGATATCTTGCTCATGCGAGGGTTAGGTCATCGTGAGTGTGGGATCTCTATCGGCATAGCTCATGGAGCAGTAAGTACCATGTATTGGGATACATAAGTCTGAGTAACCACCCTTACAGACCACATGTCATGGATGGGGTCGACAATCCAAGTAGCTAGTTGTGACTTGTTTATCCGTGAAACTGGCAAGGGGGTGGCGTCGACCAGGAATATCCAGGACATTGATCAGGAACCTAGCCAAACCTTTCATGTGACACTCGGGCTGGATTTGGGAAAGGTTGGAGAACGTGAGGCAACCCTTACTACCTGACCCGATGTATGGTGGTTCATCCCGTTTTTCATGTGGGTATAGTTGTATGCCTTTGCAGAGTCTTGAAAGCCTAGAGTCCTTTAGGATGGAACTAATTGGTTGTTCTTTCTTTCTATACCCATAGAAGCATGAATAATGGATTATGAGCACCTTTGTTATAATGATAAATACCTTTACTTCTATGTTGAGCATGGCATGACATATTCTCAATGAACATCATTGCTTTCCGCACTTATACAAATGCCTGATAACTACCCTATGCATCCACCAAATACTATATGTTACAATTAAGCCCTATGAGTATGCAATGTACTCACGGTGCAGCCGTTAAGTTATTTTGCAGATAGTTGGAGCATCTTCCTAGATCTAGCTTCGGATAAGACGACAATTAGCAGACCTTGGAGCAGGCATTCTCCAAGATGAGCTATGAATAACTCGACGAGTAGATGAGTGACAAGAGTGGCAACCCAATGTAGAAGTATAGTTGTTCGAAGTAGCAGACTTAGCGGCAATCTTGTGCTACTGAATCCTATATCATATTAATTATGTTTTCTAAGTAAGTGGGAGGTTGAAGTGTGTATGTGATTAAGTTGTCTGGTTTGCATTGTACTAGAAATGTGTGTGGGGGTACGACCCTGGATACCCATGACAGACCACATGGGCTGCGCCCCCAGGGGTGGCCTAGCCCACAAGATGAAGCCTTGTGGGGGATGACTCTGCTCGGCGCCTCCCACAAGACACCGGGAAGATATCCTGAAGATACTATGAGATTTGTTAGGATATGTATGATCCCATAATTCATGTAATCTGTTATTACTTTTTGGTTATCTCTCAGATCTAACCGACTTGTAACCCTACCCCCTGGACTATATAAGGTAGGCAGGGACCCCTCCAAACTCATGCAATATCATACGATAACCAATACACACCAATAGACCATAGGAGTAGGGTATTACATCATACTGATGGCCTGAACCTGTCTAACTCGTGTGTCTCTGTTGCCTTCTTGTTCTTGATTACACGCCTCTCTGTCGATCAATCTACCTTCATGGGATACCCCTCGGAGGACTGCCGATGATATTCTATCGACAATTAGCACGCCAGGTAGGGGTGCGCGTGCTATTTCTATATCAAACAAGATGGTACGTTCCATAGGATTTTTGTCCCTCCTGTAGCCTGGCTAGATCTTCACAGTTGGATATGATCTCGTGGGTCATCAATGCTGATGGAGTCGGAGAGCTCATCGAGCTGGTGCAGATCGATTCTATGCCGATCACCCCAGCACCTGCGACTGCAGATCCAATCTCAGAACCACCTCCGAGGTTGCCTTAATCAACAACTCGCTGCTTGCTTCCTCGCTACCAGAGGAGGCAGATAAAAAATGATGATCTAATCGCGTCCATCGCTCAGGTTGGTCTAAAGCTCGTCGATTGCCTCTCCATCGCTGAATCAGCTCTAGGCACTCTGGTTTAGTGCCGACCACCCTCCGATTCAGATCTATCGAAGGTTGCTTGGGAAACTCTAGGGGTTACGGCCCTACCCTTTGGGTTCATCAATGTCGCCGCCACTTACCAAGATGCCCTAAGGGGCAAATTCACCGACCAGGTTGGAGATATCCATCCTCTCACTGACCAGATCGCCAACCAACCTCCACTGGCCATCAACATGCTGCACGTCGGCCGACGCCCCAGAGCATCCCTCCAAACCATCCTAGAGGAGAAGCCAGACTCCGATTCCTAGGGCTCTACAGAGACCATCGCCGAAACCACCACTGAACTACTTCCTCTCCCTCCTTTTCATGGCAGTGCAATCTTCAATGTCAGTGTTGGTAGCCCTCCTTGGAATGGTGAAACCGAGGAGGAACGTGCTGCTCGTGAGAACTAGAACATCAACCGTGCATAGCGTTGAGTAAATGAGGCTGCCCTTGCGATGGCCAAGCAGCAGCTTTACTCGCAAGGAAGGCCACACCAACTCCAACGCAACCTTGACGACGAGTTTGTTCGTGTTGATGGCCACGACATCTACAAGACCCTAAGTGCCAACCTAGCCATGGCCGCCAATGAGCTCGCCCGGCTCCCACAGACATCGGAGGTCGCCAAGGTCACTGCCATGCTTAAAGTAGCGCACTGCCAGGTCAATGAGATCCGCCAGGATCAGAGACCTTCATACTCCCCAAGCTCGATTCGCCGATTAGACACACCAAGATCTGATCGCCACCCAAGTCACTTCATCGACCAGCACTGTGACGACAGGCAACCCCTCCAGGGTGGAGCTATGGACAACCGCATTGAACATCACCGCCAGCACAACCAGGAGGTTGACCAAGACGTCCGAGTGCACCTCAATAATCTCTGAGATGCACGACGATGTATTGATGAACACCGCTTCGATCGCCATGAAGAAGAAGTACGCTGCCGCCAGCAGTATGAGCAAGAGTACGGTAACCCAGACTCGGCTCTCGAGCCGCTCAATGCCGACAATGCTGCGGACGATGGTGCCAACAACCCTGAAGGGCCCCAGCTTTCACGAGGGCACTCCGAACACTTCAGTGGCCGTGTGGTTTCAAAATAACCGGGGCCAACATAGTGGCTACAGGCTTACGCCACTACTGTCCGCGCCATTGGAGGAGACACCAATGTCATGGCAAACTATCTTCCCATCATGCTCACGCCAACCGCCATGAACTGGTTCACAAGCCTTGCCCCAAACTCCATTGGATCCTAGGAAGAGCTGAAAAAAGTTTTCACCGACAACTATATGGCTACGTGTACTCGACCGAGCACCAAGCATGATCTGAACCGCATCTACCAGAAGCCATCCGAGCTCCTCTGTAGCTACATCAGATGCTTTTCCGAGATGAGGAATTCTATTCCCAACATCATGGAAGCTGAGGTCATCACCGCCTTCATCCGAGGACTCCATCACCGCGAGCTTCACTCCAAGTTGAACCGCAAGCTGCCCACAGGGATTGGCGACATGATCACAACCGCCAACCAGTACACCGCCGCCGAGGAAGCCGAGGTGCGCTTCAACAAGGACGCGGGCACTCATCACTCAACTCACCGCAGCGATGACTGCCCCGACGACAGACGCCACAACGGCCGCCGCTATGACGACCGTAGTTACCATTGGGACAGCGGCCGTGATCGGCTAGAAGGATCCATGTCTGGTTAGAATCACCGCCATAGGCCAGACAACATCGTCGCCGCCGTTAATGAACCTCGCGCCAAGCGCAACTATGACGAGCAGTACAAGAAGATCCTCTACGGACAGTGTCATCTCCACAAGAACGCCAAGCATAAGATGAAGGACTGCCTCGGCTTGGATAAGGAGTTCTAGGACAAAAAGCCTCCAACCACCTAGAGGCAACAACAATGCCTTCTAGGATCATCACAAGGTGGTCACCACCATCTTTGGAGGCCTCGCCTCCACCGAGAGCAAAAGAGAATGAAAGCTCACCGCCTAGCGGGTGCTCGCCGTCAATATGGAAGACGCTGCCGCTAACCCCAGCTATCGCCCTTGGTCCGAGGTCCCCATCACCTTTAGCAGGGCTGACTAGTGGGCAGACATCCCCTACATAGGGCATTTCCCCCTCGTCCTTGACACAACCGTCCAGAAAGTGCTTTTCAGAAAAGTGCTCGTCAACAGCGGGAGCGCTCGGAACCTCCTCTTCGCCGGAGCCCTCAATGAGTTGGGGCTTGGGATAACAAATCTCACACCCTCAAACTCCTCCTTTTGGGGTGTGGTACCTAGCAGGGCATCCAAACTGCTTGGAGAGATCACCCTACCAGTACAGTTTGGCACGGCAAGCAACTACCGCGTCGAACACATCAACTTCTACGTCGCCGACTTCAACACTGCCTATCACGCCATACTTGGTCGGCCAGCTCTGGCCAAGTTCAAGGATGTACCGCACTATGCTTATCTGGTGCTGAAGATGCCTTCACCTATAGGAGTCCTGGCCCTATGGGCCAACCTTTCCATCACCTACACCTGCGAGACAGCGAGTCTCACCCTCGCCGAGGCCACCAACCTCTCCATCTAGATGGCCAGTGTGGTCACCAATGCCAAGACGATGCCCGCCAATGACCTAGAGATCCCATTACTGGAGCCTCCTTGTGCCTCCGCCAAGTCCAAGGAAACCAAGGAGGTCGCCCTCAGCCTCGATGACCCCTCCAAGACCATGAAGATTGGGGCTCCCCTCGACCCCAAATAGGAAAGCGCACTCGTCTCCTTCCTACATGCAACACCGACCTGTTTGCTTGGAAACCTACAGACATGCCAAGGGTACCATGGGAGAAGATCGAGCACTCCTTGAATGTCTCACCGACCGCCAAACAGATCAAGCAGAAACTCCAACAATTCACGCCAGACAAGAAGGAGGCTATTAGGGTAGAAATAAAATAGCTTCTAGCTGCCGGATTCATAAAAGAAGTGTATCATCCTAAGTGGTTAGCAAACCCTGTTCTCGTTCAAAAAAGAATAAAGAATAGAGAATGTGTGTTGATTACACTAATCTTAACAAACACTGCCCTAAAGACCCCTTCGGTCTGCCTCGGATAGATGAGGTTGTAGACTCCACCGCAGGCTATGAACTGCTCTCCTTCCTCGACTATTACTCCAGCTATCACCAGATCTCCCTCAAGGAAGAAGACCAGATCAAAACATCATTTATCACGCCCTTCGGTGCGTACTGCTACACCACCATGTCCTTTGAACTCAAGAACACTAGGGTGACCTATCAAAGGGCCATCCAGATGTGCCTTGATCAATAGATCGGCCACAACGTCGATGCTTACATCAATGATGTGGTCGTCCAGTCTAAGACCACCGACAATCTTATCGCCGACCTCGAGGAAATGTTCGCCAACCTAAAAAGGTATCGATGGAAGATGAACCTTTCAAAGTGCATCTTTGGAGTTCCGTCCGGTATATAGCTGGGCTACATCGTCAGCGCCCGTGGCATCGAACCCAACCCTAACAAGCCATCACCAACATGAAATGACCAATATGCGTTAAGGATATACAAAAGCTTTGGGTGATGTAGGCTACTCTAAGGCGCATATCATGCCTCGGTGAAAAGGGACTACCATTCTTCAAACTACTCAAGGGTGATGTACAGTGGGAGGAGCGCGCGCTCAACATCGACAAAGCCTCCGATCATGATGGTGTGAAACTCTACTAATCTTGTTTATTACATCGAACATGAGGAAGGATAAGCAATGTTCGGTCTACTTATCGGCGAGGTCCTTAATGAGCCCAAAATACATTTTCAGATCCAAAAGCTGCTACGCCATTTTGATCAACAAGCTCGCCGCCGAATATGAAGTGTGTCTCTAGGGGACATTCCGCAACAAAAAGGTACGGCCGCATCATCAAGTGAGCTCGAGCTCGGCACTTACTCCATCGAATTTAGAAGCAGGCCTACCATCAAGTCTTAGGCGCTCGCCGAGGACCAAGATCCAAAATTATCGGTGTGTGATCCAAGAGACCCCAGAAACCGGGTGATGTATGTACTTGACGGCGCTCTCAAGTTGATCTTTGGTGTGGGCATTTTGTTTATTACATCGACCAAGGATAAGCTCCGATATGTTCTCCAAATACATTTTCCGGCCTCCAACAACGCTGCCGAATATGAAGTGTGTCTCCACGGACTCCGTATAGCCGTTGAGCTCAGCGTCAAACGCCTCATGACACGGGATGGATGCAATAAAGACTGGCGCTCAAAGTGAAATGGATGCATATTGCGCCAAAATCAGGAAGCTTGAAAGGAAATTCTACGGTATCGAGTACCACCACGTGGTACAAGATCAAAATCAGCTTGCCGACCACCTATCTAAGTTAGGCTCCTCTCGTGCCACGATTCCACTAGGGGTCTTCGTTCAAGATCATTTCGCGCCATCCATCAAGGAAGATAGGGAAGTTCAAGAAATTCCCCTCGCTGAGCAACTGGTACTTGTGGTACCTCCATCGGCCACCGATTGGAGGGAACAGTTCATCAAGTACCTCACCAGCACTGAAGTACCCGTCGACAAGACTAAAACTGAATGCCTAGCCCATCAAAGTAAGCATTACATGCTGGTGGACGGCAACTTGATGAGGAAAAGTGCCAAGGAAGGGATACTGCAGAAATACATCACCCAAGAAGAGGGAGTGAAGCTGCTTCTCGAAATTCACTCTGGTTCCTGTGGCAACCACGCAGCCTTCAGAAACATGGTCGTCAAAGCTTTCTAAGCTGGATTTTACTGGCCCACAGCCATCTCCGATGCAAAAGACCTCGTCCGACGTTGTGAAGGATGCAAATTTTTTGCCAAGCAAATACACATGCCAGCACAAGAACTGCAGACCATTCCAGCTTCATGGCCCTATGCATGCTGGGGACTAGACATGATTGGGCCTTTCAAGCCAATGCCAGGTGGTTTCTGGTATGTTTACGTCGCCATTGACAAGTTCTCCAAGTGGATCGAGTATAAACCGCTCATCTTGGCTATTGCAAAGAAAGCAATCGTGCTCTTCGAAGATATCATCCACAGATTCGGTCTCCTGAACAACATTATCACCAACCTTGGAACTACATTTACTAGCCATCATTTTTGGGACTTCTATGAAGACCGGTGCATCTGCGTCAATTACGTCTCCGTTGCCCATCCCAGAGCCAACGGCCAGGTCAAACGGGCGAACGACATGATCCTTGATGCCCTCAAAAAGAGGCTATATCAGAAAGAAGAAAAGCATCCGGGTAGATGGCTCAAAGAGCTACCAGCTATGGTCTAGGGACTGTGTACTCAAGCTAGTCGCAGCACCGGTGTGTCTCCATATTTCTTGGTCTATAGCTCAGAAGTCATACTACCAGTGGACGTTGCCTTCCGAGAACCTAGGGTGGAAAATTATGATGAAGAGCAAGCCGCAGCTGTTCGGACAGAGGATGTCGACAGGGCTGAGGAGGACCGCCTGATCACCTGAGTCCACATAGCCAAATATCTAGATGGCTTCTAGAGATACTACAACCACAACATCAAAGGTCATTCATTTGCTGTCGGCGACCTCGTTCTCCGCAGGAAACAAAAAACCGAAGGGATGCACAAGCTCTCCTCCCCCTGGGAAGGGCCTTACGTCATTAGAGAGGTTACCCGACCAGGGTCTTATTGCCTACGTGACTTGGATAGAATCGACATCCCCAATTCATGGCACATCGAGCACCTTATACGTTTCTATCCTTGAAACGCTCCATATATGTATTCTCCACTCCATGATAAATAAAGTTTTGGTCACCATAATTTGTCTCCATTATTTCTCCATTACGATTTAACCTCCACTTACGGTCGCCGAGCTCTAAGCTACTCCATAATGAACTCCAATATGAAATCACCATAACTGTTCCGCCATGTTTCTCCACATCTCCAACATGTGATCGCCATAAACACTCCACCGCGTTTCTCCATATCACTGACATGTTTCGCCGACCACCGAGTAGCACATGCTCTGTTTTGTGCTCTATGGAGAAGACCCAGTCTCCGATCTCTCCCTACACGTGCTACGGGCTCCGCGCTCTACGTTATGGGTGGTTGGCTGTGGTTCCTTAGTCATGCTTGTTCCTCTTACATGTGCACGGGCTCTGCGCTCGATGTTATGGACTATGGGCTAGCTAAGGCCGAGAGCTCACCGAAGAACTAACTGCTTGGATGCCATTTATACTACGTTTATTTCCAAATTATTTCACCAACCACCGAGTAGCACACGTTCCGCTCTGTTCTCTATGGAGAAGACCCAATCTCCGATCTCTCCCTACACATGCTACGGGCTCCGCGCTCTACGTTATGGGTGGTCGGCTACGGTTCCTTGGTCACGCCCATTCCTCCTACACGTGCACGGGCTCCGTGCTCGATGTTATGGACTATGGGCTAGCTAAGGCCAAAGATTTCAGTAACGAACTAACTACTCGGATGCTACTTATACTACGTATAATTGCATTAGGGTTAATACTACAATGATTTCACCACCGCAACACTAGAAACTGCATAAACATGCACATGTCAACATTTATACATACACATAAATTATGTCTGCGCCCTTGCGCATTTTAACTACTCTATTCAGTTATTACAGCATACTCTCCGAGCAGATCACCGAGCCTCGCCATCGCCGTCTATTTCACCGAACAGGTTGATGTCACCGGCCAGCTTCTTCGCCACGTCCTCCACCTCATCCTCCAGCTGCTGGTGCTCTGCCTCACCCATCCCTTCGGTGAGTCTAGCCCCTATCACCTGAAGGTCAACGGCTGGATAGTGGGACCGAACCATCACAAGGGCGTGAGTAACGACGGTAAGAATGGCATCACAGTTGAAGCCCTTGAAGTTCTCCCACGCTGCCTTGCACCTCTGGATGATGGTGTCCGAACATGGTTGCCTACCGTTGGGCTGAGGAACCACCTCCAGGTCGACGCAGTCGAGCACCAGTTTAACTCTAGCGACTATGGCGTTGAACTTGTCCCTTTGGGTCCTGGCCTCCTGCACCAGCACATCAAACTATGCCTTGACCCTCTAACGGTAGTCTGCAAGCATTACAAGGTTCCATCAAGCAAGGAAACTACTTCAACAGTAACTCTGACCAGGAAGTACTCACCTTTCAGCTCCTTGGCCAATTTGTGTCTGCTCTCCCTGACTCCTTCGCCTTCTCCTCTAGGAGTTGCTCGATGGCTTGGCATAGCTGGCCGAGCTCTGCATCTTGCTCTACAAGCACAACAGTCATCACCAAAAATATGGCTGTTCAGCAATACAAAGCACATTCGCCGATACGCCATACCTGCTTTCTCCTCGGAGATGCTTTTGAGCTGCTCGGACTTCTGCTCTAGTTGCGTGGAAGCACTCGCTAGCTGCTCGAAGTTGCCCCGCAGCTACTCGGACACAACCGCCAGGTGCTCAAATAGGATGCCCTTCTGGTACTCCAAGTCCCACGTGTTGGACTCAGCAAGATCTCGCTCACGCTGGGCCCTTTGGACATTCCTCTCTGTAAGGTTCATCGCCTCCTTGAGTTTTTCATTCTCCTTGATGAGGGACTCCATCCTATTTATCAGCTGGTGTCGTAGCTCGACAGTCCGAGTTATCCCCTACAAAAATGCCAAGATTATGAAGAAGAACAATCTCCAACATCATAGATTAACATTACAGATGTAGTACTGACCTTGATTTGTTTGATTACTCCGGCAAGGGCGGACTCCAGTCTCCTCAGCTCCCTGGTGGTGTCCTCCAATTCAACAACCACCACCTCATCGCCACATCTGCGGAGGATTTGGACAGCTTGGGTCGAGATTCCTCACGTTCAATCTCTTCCACCTTGTCCTCTTCCGTCGCGACTGGAGGCACCACCAGGGGGCTCCGTGGCCGGAGAGCGGGTCTGAATATGCCCTACGACGCCTCAGGGGCGTCGTCTGCTCCTCGGGTGCCACTGGCTTCACCGCCCTAGATTCAGGCGTGCCACCGGTGTCTCCTACATTCGCCGTTGAAGAACCAGCGGTTTCCGCCGTTGCCTCAGGCATCATCGCCAACCTGTCTGTAACAACCCAAAAATCCACACACTAAAAATAACAACTACAAAAAATTTTGCTGTTACCCCATGCAATGTTGAGTGACATCTGTAGGAGCCAACCCTAAGTGTTGCATTAGAAGTAACCCAACTAGACAATTTCATGAGCATGGCATGTCATTTGTTATCATGTTTATTTAAATACTGACAAATGAAACATAGCATACATTGTCAACTCAAATGGTGATTTGGATTTTCATTTGTTTTATGTAATGTCTAACAACACCTTTAAAGAAATAAACCATAAAGTAGTTATTACTCAAATCAAAGAATAAATGTATAAAGAGAAAACTATTTCCATTTTTGTATAACAAAACTACACTTATTTTTGTTATACAAAATAGCTAAATAAATTCCTAATATATATATGAAAGAATGTTGTGGGCCTCATATCTAAAACTACAATGACTAAGGTACACCAATTTTGAATTCAAATTTCAAACCAAATTGGAATTCAAACAAAGGAGAAGAAAAATAAAACAGAAAAAGGAAAAATAAGGGAAGAAGGCCTACAGCTGGCTCGGCCTGCTAGGCCCACTGGCGCGCAGCAGCCAGCCAGCCCAGCTTGCACGCGCCACAGCAGGCTGGCCCAACTCGCGCTGCCAGCCCAGCAAGCAGCCCAGCGCGATGCTCACGCCCGCGCGCCTCCCTGCTTCGCTTGCTGTCACTGCCACCGGACCCCACGCGTCAGCCGCACACCGCCACAGTGTCGTCTTCCTCCCCATGCCGGCACCGCCTCCGACCATGACTCAACCAAAATGATAGGCACGGGCCCGGGGACACGTGAATCGCCTGGCCCTGTCCCCTTGGCGCCGCGCCCATGCAACCTCTGTGCCAACCACCCACGCCTACGATGCCGTTCGATGCCAACGGCGCATCACCAGTCGTCCGCCCCATCCGCCATAGATGGAGCTTGGGCACCGGGGGCTATAAAGCCACGCCCAAAGCCCTAGGGATCCCTCAGCCACTGCCGCCGCTTGGTGATCCAGCAGCCCGCACCGTACCGAGAGAAGACGGCCGAGAAGGAGTTCGAGAGAGGAGGATCGGAGCCACCCGCGTGCTGCCGAAGTCGTTGAAGCCGAAGACGACGCCGTCGTCTTCATCACGTCGCGGGTCGGCACTACACTACTTCCGTCTACACGGCCATGACCCTCCCCTGCACCACCATCCTTTTGCCTTCGATACCAATGGTGAGCCCCTCGCTGCTGAGACTCCTCCTAGCCCCATGGACGTCGTGGCTGAGCACGCGCACGCCGCGCTCATGACACCGCCGTCATGGCGTGGCCACCACTTGTGCACCAGTCCGCCTCACCGGACCAGGACGTAGCCGTAGCACCACCATGATGCTTGAAAGGTAGCCACGTAGACCGAGACCCTATTAGCCGACCATAGCACCCCGGCCACGAGCATCGGACCACGGCCGGAGCTCCGCCGTGCAACATCACCGCGTGCGGACTCCGCCATGTCTTTTGGTCGCCGTCGTCACTTGTCCCGGTGAAAGGTCCTAATATGGCTAGAGGGGGGGGGTGAATAGCCTATTTAAAAACTACAAATCAACTAGAGCAATCTGATTAGTAAGACAAATAGCGAAATGCAAACTTGCTCTAGCTCTACAAATGTTACAAGCCACCTATCCAACAATTCTAGTTGCAATGATCTATTGGCACACAATTCACTTGACCACTACTCACTAAGAGCTCTCACAAATGCTACACTAAAGAGCTCCACTAGATATGTTTAAAGCACAAGGCAAGCTCTCAATTCTAATTACACTAAAGAGCTTGCTATATCTAGTTTGCGGAAATGTAAATGAGTAAGTGAGACGATTATACCACCGGGTCGTGGAGTGAACCAATTACAAGATGAATATATAGCCAATCACCGGGAGAATGCAAATGACAAGAGACAACCGATTTTTCTCCTGAGGTTCACGTGCTTGCCAACACGCTAGTCCCCGTTGTGTCGACCAACACTTGGTGGTTCGGAGGCTAAGAGGTGTTTCACAAACCTCGTCCACACGATAGGACACCACAAGAACCGACCCACAAGTGAGGTAACTCAATGACATGAGCAATTTACTAGAGTTACCTTTCGGCACTCCGCCGGGGAAGGTACAACTCCCCTCACAATCACCGAAGGCGGCCACGAACAATCACCAACTCGTGCCGATCCTTCACCGCTGCTCCAACCGTCTAGGTGGTGGCAACCACCAAGAGAAATAAGCGAAATCCGCAGCGCAACACGAATACCAAGTGCCTCTAGATGCAATCACTCAAGCAATGCACTTGGATTCTCTCCCAATCTCACAATGATGATGGATCAATGATGGAGATGAGTGGGAGGGCTTTGGCTAAGCTCACAAGGTTGCTATGTCAATGAAAATGTGCAAAAGTTTACCCTTGAGGCGGCCATGGGGCTATAAATAGAGCCCCAATCAAATAGAGCCGTTATACCCCTTCACTGGGCAAAACGCGCTCTGACCGGACGCTCTGGTCATACTGACCGGACGCTGGCCCTCAGCATCCGGTCGCTCGATGGACGCCACGCGTCACTAGCTTCAAACGTTGTTCGTCAGATTTCAACGGCTACGAAGCTGACCGGACGCTCTGGCAAAACTGACCAGACGCTGAAGCCCCAGCGTCCGGTCGTTTCCAGTAAGCTCCCCGAGGCGTATTTCTTCGACCGGACGCGTCCGGTCCACCTTGACCGGACATAGACCAGCGTCCGGTGCTCAACCCTAGCCACTGTGCCGTCTGACAGCACGACCGGACGCAGCCTTTCAGCGTCCGATCGCTGAGTGACCCAGCATCTGGTCAGTAGACCGACGCCAGCATCATTTCGACCAACTCCATTTCAACTCTAACTTCTTCACCCTTGCTCAAATGTGCCAACCACCAAGAATTTTCATCCGGCGCAATAGAAAATAGGCATTCCATTTTAAATGTGCAAACACCTCCTCCTTTGTAAATGTGCCAACACCACCAAGTGTATCACCTTGTGCACAAGTGTTAGCATATTTTCACAAACATTTTTAAAGGTGTTAGCACTCCACTAGATCCTAATGCATATGCAATGAGTTAGAGCATCTAGTGGCACTTTGATAACCGCACTCCGATACGAGTTTCACCCCTCTTAATAGTACGGCTATCAATCCTAAATGTGATCGCACTCTCTAAGTGTCTTGATCACCAAAACAAAATAGCTCCTATGGTTTATACCTTTGCCTTGAGCTTTTTGTTTTTCTCTTTCTTCTTTCCAAGTCCAAGCACTTGATCATCATCATGGTAACATCATCATCATGCTATGATCTTCATTTGTTTCATCACTTGGAGTGTGCTACCTATCTCATGATCACTTGATAAACTAGGTTAGCACTTAGGGTTTCATCAATTCACCAAAACCAAACTAGAGCTTTCACCCGGTCGCCCGCTAGTAGTCTGAATGGTAGCGGGGCACCAGGACCCTTGGAACAGCCCCTAGCTGCCCCGCCGGCGAGCACCGCCACAACCAAGCCGCCGACCGCCGTGGCCAACGCCCTGGAAAGCCCTGGCCGCCACCTCGACCCCACCATCGTGTTCGCCATGGCCTGGGAAATCTTTACCCCACCTTAATTGAATGCCAGCGCCGCCGTAGGATCACGCCGGTGAGCACACCACCGACAGGAGCACACGGGGATGGAAATAGAGGGCTTCCCTCACCGGCCACATGCGCCTGCACTCGGTGCACATAGGCTAAGCCAAAAGGGAAGGAGGGTGGACTCAGTCCACTGAAGACCAGCCAACGGTCCATGGACCGTGAACATGAGTCCATCGTGAGCCACACGGTGTGGGCTGAATGGTGGACAAAGCCCATTAGAGGCCCTCGGCTACGACGTGGCAGCGCCACAGCTCGCCACGTGTTTGGGCCGGCCCAGCACAAAGCCCAGCCCATATCGAGGCCAAACCGGCCCAATTCGGACCCGGTCCGTGTTGACCGTTGATCATCAACGTTGACGGTTGACCTAGCCCCACATGTCAGTGTCATAGAGACACGGGACCCACATGTTGGTAAGTGATGTCATACTGATGTCACGACAACGTCACGTGGGTCCCACCTGTCAGTAACAACACAGCCGTGGTGACGTCATGCTGACGTCAGCAGCCCTGGCCCCACACGTCAGTGACTACGAACCGTTGACCGTTGACTCACCCGTTGACTTGGCGTTGACCTTGACCGGACCCACAGGTCGGTGACCTAGGAGCCTCTGGCCCCACCTGTCAGGAACGATCACGTTGATGACGTCAAGCTGACGTCAAGATGATGTCAGCAGGGACCCCACTTGTCAGCTCGGAGCCGAGATGATGATGTCATGCTGACGTCAACATGCCACATGGACCAGACACAGCATGACATGTGTCAGCCCAGGATTAATTCAGCCTTTTCCATTTTTAGAAATGATTTAAACTTTGGAAATTCATAACTAATTCATATGACCTCAGAAAAATACGAAACCAGGACCAAAATTCATATAAAATCAAGCTCTACGCAATGAACCCATGTTTGAGTGCATTTGGCTCTTTTGAATTTTCATTGCTTCTTTGTGCTATTCTATAAACGTCGCTAACGCGACTATAATGAGATTGTTACAAACTTAGAGGAGAACCAGACGGACGAGGATTGTGAGTACCGTGAGGAGTACGGAGACGACTACACTGAAGGTGCCACATCCCACCCAATCTCGTAGCACCTATTACGCATGGCTAAAATAGAAATGCTAGTGCTTTACTTTATTGTTATGATCACACTATGATAGGACTTGCATGGTAGTATGCTTTCTTGATGGCCTTTACCTTGACGCAACCTTACCCCTGCTCACCTTGCTGTTAGGCTAGTCACATGCTTGCTACTATATTTCATTGCTTATTACTTCTACTACGCTTGCACTACATTGATGCGTGGTGGAAACTGGTGTTATCTGGACTATGAGGAGAGTGTTGCGTGTGTGACTTGGGTGCGTGGAGGGTGAGGGTTGTGTCGACCAAGTTGGAGTATACGATGAGCCTGGGGCAAGTCTTGTCGTGGGATGCTACCTGAGCACCCCTGGAATGGATACCTGTGGTGGGTAAATGGTATATGAGGTGGCCCTGGGTGTCGAGAGGGAGTTGGCCTGTCGACTGAGCAATGGTATGGGTGTGGTATGGTGATGGTGTGGAGATGGTGGTATATCGATCCTAGGATCAAAACCTGGCTCTAGACGGAAATGGGGTGGAATGGGTGTGAGAATGATGTTAAAACTTGACCAACTATTATTATGTACTTGATATGCTAATACATAGGAAACCCCAGCCTATTAGGTTCCTTTTGATTATATCCAACTTGCATCCAATTTCCACAAAGCAATGCTCATAGGGTGGGAGTGGCCAGTACAAATCGTACTGATAAATTTTGGCACATAGGTTCTGCTGAGGAGTATAGCTCCGAGGAGTTTGACGGTTGAGGGGTTCGTTCCTATGCTCAAGTTTGGCGATCTTATCTTCAAGTTGTTCTGATTGAATGCTACTTGTGATTTCGCCAATACGGCGATGTAATAATTTATGTAATTCCGCACTATTTGTACTCTGATATTATCGTTGTATGGATGTGATATTCGACTGGAATTTGGGTGATATGATCTACAACGGTCTTATTACACTTCGACTCTGTGGATTTCCCTTCGCGGAAATCAGGTCGCTTCAGTTGGTATCAGAGCCATAATTGACCATAGGACGAAACCCTTAGAAATGGACGATAGAATAGGACGTGAACAGCCCTTCTTTCGGTTATATACCGACCCTGCATTTACTTCTATGCAAGGCTTATCTATTATTGACCTGCTAACACATGTTCCTTGAAACATGCAGATGGCAACGAGCGTCAAATGGCCGCCTCTAGGACCGCTACCTCTGGACCACGCCAAGCTTACCTTCGACTTACGTGAGCTCGAGGGTTTTGCACAAACCCTCTGCTGAGTTCTCATCATGTTAGGAGTCCCTAACGAGCTTGTCAAGGTCACCTGCACCGGGAAGTCAGCTCAGGAAGGAGGAATCGAAGGACCGGTTGTCACCTCAGTCGAGTTCCTAGCTAGCACTACCTTACCTTCTATCCCAACTTTCACCGAGTTGACTATAGAGGACATAGTTGCGGAGGGACTGTGAGCTGTCTCACACAAGGCACTTCACAGAGTGATGAGGGACCACTATGAGCACCTGAAGACGACAGAGTTCCGTCTACTTCCCCCGGCCCTCGACCTCAGCCTTACCCCTAGTGAGCAGAGTTTCGCAACCGGCAGAGTTATCTTTGTAGAGGAGGACAGATGCCTTCGCGTCTCAGCTGTCCACCTACTAGAGCAGGACAGATATGTGACCCAGCTTGAGCAGAAGAGACGTCAGGATCGGGCCCTTCTGTGGGAGTACTAGGAGCGAGACTCACAGGGAGCACAGGAGCGAGCTAGTCTGCTCGAGACAGTTGCCAAGCTACAGGACGAGCTCAACCGTCGTGAAGAAGTCCACAGAGCCGAGGTCGCTGACTTATAGGACAAAGCAGCCGACCTAAGCAACAGGAACTGCTACCTCGACAGCAAGGTCTTGGAGTTGTAGAGAGAGTTGGACGACAAGAAGGCCAAGTTCAACCGCTGAGGAGACAGAGAGGGGTCCAAGGGGATTCATATGCTGAAAATCCAATCTCGGAACAAGACCATGACCCAAGAGCTAGAGGAGTTTAGGAAGAAGGCCATTCGCAACCAGGGTCACCTGATCGAGGCACTCAGGCAAAATGAGTACCTACAGGACAAGTGTGAGAGGACCTGGCAGGCTTGGCAGAAGTCTGACAAGAAGCGCCTTAGGGAGATGAAGGGTATGTGGGATCAGCTACCCAAGGAGATTCGCAGCAAGATGAAGCCCAGGATGGAGGAGTTTGAGTTAGCCTCGACTCGCCTCAACCTAGATGCCTGCCCTACCCTATATAGAGCCAAGCCTACTGAGGAGCTCACCGAGGCCTTGAAGTACGTGTCCCGACTTCACAAGTCTGACGAGGAGATCGAGATCGAGAACAGTCGTATCCCAGCTGCGGTGTACGAGTTAGAGTAGATGACCCTGCGTGGTCATGAGTCATGTTAGTGGCTTCCATAAGTTGTACCCCATGATGTACCCCTTATGAGATGTAATATGAGACATTATGCGTAGTACGATTCTCGCACGTCTTCAAGTGTAGCTACTGGAGATGATGCTATGTAATAAAACCCATGTAATGAATGTTTTGGATCTTATTGCATCTTATGGATCTTATTGCTTCTTTGTAATGAGTGTTGGAAAGTATAAATGTTTTTCTTTAAATCATCAAAATCATGTAATCATATTGAATTATAAGCACTTATGGCACAAGCCCACCCCCGAACCAGTCGAACCAAATGGGGGCCGTGGTGGCAACAACCGTGGCCGTGGCCGTGGACGTGGAGGGATACCCTTCAACCTGGAGAATACCCCACCGCCTGCCGAGGAGAACATTCCGCCACCACCACCATCGAACCTGGCAGAAGTGATGGCGCAACAGACCCAGCTTCTTGCAGCCCTTGTTGACGGAGCAAACCGTCGCCAGGGAGGTCAGCAGAATGACTTCCAAAGGAAGCTGGAAGGATTTCTGAAGCTAAGGCCACCTACCTATGATGGCACCGACCCTGACCCGCTTGTGGCCGATGACTGGCTCAAGGAGATGGAGAAGAAGCTTGACCTCATCACTTTCACCGACGATGAGTGTGTTGGAGCTGCCACACACTAGCTCACAGGTGCAGCACGTGCTTGGTGGGACAGTTTTAGTGATTCCCATGAGGACCCTGCCAATATCTCGTGGGATGAGTTCGCTGAAGCATTCACTGAGCATCACATTCCCAAGGGTATCATGGAGGCCAAAGCCGAGGAATTCCGCAACATCAAGATGGGAAAGGACAAGGTGACTAAGTACACCACTCGTTTAACCAACCTTCTATGCTATGCACCATCCTATGTTGTGAACTCTGAGAAGGAGAAGGAGAAGCTATACTATTACCGCAAGGGACTTAACCCGCACATCAAGCTGAAGTTTGGCGGTATTGAGAGTAGCACACTGCGTGCTATGGTGGATTGCTGCATCCAGATTGAGAAGGACCATGCTGAAGCTGGAGAGGAGTACAGGGAGAGGAAGCGTAAGCCTGAGGAGTCCTTCCATGGCCATGATCACAAAAGGTTCCATAGAGATGCACCATCCAGGGAGCGCTCTCGCCACAATAGGGATGACAACCCTGGATCGATTAGGGGTAGTGGAGGCTACACCACCAAATACTCCCGCCCTGCTTAGGATCGTTACACCTGGGACCATTATGCTCAGGACCGCAACACTCAGGACCGTTCCAACCGTCCCCGCTCAGCGAATGAACGCCCAGCACAGAACCGCTCCGCACCAAGCACTGGAAACTGGAAGGCACCCATGCCAACCCCTACAGGTGGTGCGCCTTTCACCTGCTTCGCTTGTGGCCAACTGGGTCACAAAGCCACTAAGTGCCCTCAGAACTTAGCTACTCAGAAGTCTTAGTTCAAGGGATCTGCTACCCATGGACGTCTCAACCATCTGGACATCGAGGAAGCACAGGCTGCCCCTGACGTTGTGTATGGTATGTTTTTAGTTAATGGCAATACTGCATCAGTTCTATTTGACTCTGGAGCAACTTGTTCTTACATATCATCCAAGTTTGCACGAGCGCATGACCTACCTGTAACCCCACGTGGAAAGCCTATCATCACCAGCTCACCTTTAAGAGACCTAAAATGCACCCACATCTATAAGGGAGTGAGTCTTACCATTGAGGGTCTTACCTTTAAAGCCGACCTAACCCTGTTACCTTCCACTAACCTAGATGTCATCTTAGGCATGGATTGGTTAACCATTCACCGAGGCATCATATCATGTTCACCTAGATACGTCCAAGTGACCCACCCATCAGGCCAAGTCATTAGATGTGAACCCTAGTCCGAAAAGTCCACCTCTATCCTATGTGCCCTTAAAGCAAGTTCAGAATCACAAAAAGAGGAGAAGACAGTTCATGATGTGCCTGTGGTCAAAGACTATCCCGATGTATTCCCTAAAGAATTACCGGGTATGCCACCAGACCATGATGTAGAGTTCATCATTGATCTTTTGCCGGGAACAGGACCCATTGCCAAGAGACCCTATCGCATGTCAGTTGATGAACTGGCCAAGCTCAAGAAACAGCTTGATGAACTCATCTCGAAGGGTTATATCAGACCCAGTGCTTCACCCTGGGGATCCCCTGTTCTGTTTGTTAAGAAGAAGGATGGCTCAATGAGAATGTGCATTGATTACCAGAACTTGAACGCAGTCACCATCAAGAACAAGTACCCCCTGCCAAGGATCGATGATTTACTTGATCAGCTTTGAGGTGCCAAGTATTTCTCCAAGATTGATCTCAGATCTGGCTATCATCAGATGAAGATTGGAGAGAGTGACATCTCAAAGACACCTTTTGTGACTAGGTATGGGCAGCTTGAGTTCACCGTGGTGTCCTTTGGACTCACGAATGCTCCCGCATACTTCATGAACATGATGAATAAGGTTTTCATGGATGATCTGGATAAGTTCATGGTAGTATTCATTTATGACATCCTTGTTTATTCACCCACCGCCGAAGAACACGAACATCATCTGAGAACTATACTTGAGAAACTAGCCCAACATCAGCTCTATGCAAAGTTCAGTAAATGTGAGTTTTGGCTATAGGAAGTTGCCTTCCTAGGCCGTGTACTATCAGCTGAAGGTGTTGCAGTTGACCCAGCAAAGATTGAGGCTGTGAAAGAATGGGAACAACCCCGTAATGTAACAGAAGTCAGAAGTTTCTTGGGATTGGCTGGATATTATCGCCGATTCATTGAGAACTTTTCCAAGATAGCCCGTCCGATGACCAGCCTTCTGAAGAAGACTAAGGAGTTTGAATGGACGCCCGAATGCGAGCGAAGCTTCTAGGAATTGAAACAGAAGCTTACCGCAACTCCTGTGCTAGCATTGCCTGATATCAGCAAAGATTTCGTGGTCTATTGTGATGCATCCCGTCAAGGACTTGGTTGTGTATTGATGCAAGGTGGAAGAGTGATAGCTTATGCTTCTCAATAGTTGAAAGAACACGAGAACCATTACCCTACTCATGATCTTGAGTTAGCAGCAGTTGTGCATGCCTTGAAGATCTGGAGGCACTACTTGATAGGCAACAAGTGTGATATCTACACCGATCACAAGAGCTTGAAGTACTTTTTCACTCAGGAAGATCTGAATATGAGACAACGCCGATGGCTAGAGTTGATCAAGGATTATGACCTAGAAATTCACTATCATCCGAGAAAAGCTAATGTAGTCGCCGATGCTCTCAGTCGCAAGAGTTACTGTCACACTATGATCATAGAATCCGTACCACCGGAACTCAAGGAAGAGATTGATGAATTCCAACTTGAGATACTACCGCATGGCTTGTTGAATGAGCTCTGCATACAGTATGATCTCACAGATCGCATCCATCAAGCTCAAAAAAATTGTGAAGAGATCGAATATCTCCGTGGTCTGATGAAACTAGGCTACAAGACCAACCACCTGGAAGATGAACAAGGAACCATCTGGTTCAAGAATAGAATCTATGTTCCATTCGACCCAGTGCTACGAGAGGAAATTCTATCAGAAGCTCACAATTCCATGTATTGTATTCACCCTGGAGGTTCAAAAATGTATCAAGACTTGAAGAAACACTTTTGGAGGTTCAACCAAATCATAAGAACGTAAGTACAAAAACAATCACCGAAGCGATCAAATTCCTGTACTTAAGCTCCCATAATCCCGGTAGTCTAGAAATCACGAAGGATTTCAACCAACTCTCGACATACAAACCAAGATCGTAGTGATTCAACACAACACATCATCCGTTACAACATTTCATAAGTAGCATTCGGATTACATCCATCAGAGTTCAAATAAAATATTACAAACCAAGTTCAAATGCGCGGAAGCAACATAGTTTAGTACATAACTTCATAGTTTCAAATACATTGCCAGATCTGAGTCATGTCCCACAAAAGCATTATCAGGTATGAGAACTAGTAGAGACCGCGCCCAACGGCCTAGTCTTCATCCCCAGCTGGGAGAAGGCAGTACTTGCAGCAACCAAAGTAGAACTGGTCATCTGCAATAGGTGGGAGATAAACCCTGAGTATGAGAAGGTACTCAGCTAGACTTACCCGACAACACCAGAAATAAAAGACACCAATAATCATGCAAGGCTTTTCAGGTGGGCTAGCTAGACACAGTTATAGAAAAGAGCTTACGATTATAGTAACCAATTTAAACTTAGCATCAAGCTTATCATCATTTACCTGTCCACTAGATTAGCACCTGTACTAGAGCACTCACTTATTAGGAGCAAACAATATTAACCATAGCAGGTATAATAAGGCTGTCATCATCATATCAGCATTTTTGAACCATTATGTTATTAAGTGTATCTACATTGGAGATAAGCCCATCAAGTTCTCACTAACGGGAGAGACGGCGACTTGAATCGAATTACAACTCAGCTGAGGGGGTATTCCTAACTCTCACCTTGGCATACTTTGCAAGGGTAGCTGTGGGTCACCTTTGGAACAACTCAGGAACCAAATTCGCGGGTTCGATCAGCGCCAGCACTCTCAGGGATTACCCTTCTGCCAGGACGATCAGGACTTTTAAATCACCTGCCCTTGGACTCACGCCTACGGCTCCCTTCCAAGGCGCACTTTATACTTATCGACTCCCGGCCTAAGGTGAGCTACTCGGTTTCGTGGTCGGTCTCCAGACCCGGCCAACTAAGAGAGAGGCATGCGTTCAATATGAACAGAAAAGGCTCCAAGATTCAGTCCTTAATCAACACAGACGGAGTCACTGCAAACCGGCAAGCCTCCGTCCGGTCTTCATTTCAAATTAAGACTGGTTCTTTTCCACGATAGCAAATATAGCCAACCGTGCCATATGTATCTTCCTATATCTCACAGGTGACAGGAAATCACCCGACTTCTACCGGTTTTGAGCAGGGCTAAGCACTACACGAGCCTGAGCTACATAGGATTCAGGGTATCAATATCTGGACAAGGATTGAATAACCAATGCAGCAAGTGTTTACATCCAACACCTAAACTTAATGCAACAATATATATGTGTAACAATAACACTGTAACTGCATTTCGAAAATTAGGAGGCTTAATATGATCCGGGGCTTGCCTTTCAGAAAGTTGCATGGACGGTGATCCGGGCACTCAACGGCGACCTCGTCTGGCACTTCTTCTGAAGGCTGCACCTCCTGAACCTCCGGTGTCGGCTGCTGCTGCTCGCTCGGTTCCTCGAATTCCAGCAGGGTCACTCCTTCCGGTACACCTATTGCATGCCGATGCACGAGATAAATATCATGGATGCATATGGAATGACATGATGCTCAATGATGAATGAATCACAGTAAGTGTTTTACCGAAAACATCACTGGACACTCGTTTACCGAGTAAGACTAGTCCCATTCAAACCACTTTAAAACAGGTATCTAATTTAACTTGAAGAACAAGATCAACTTAACTAACTTGCATAACCTAAGATAAAGATGCTCATCTTCAGTTAAAGGCCTAACACCTAGGAACATTACCACAAACTTAGAAATGGTAAAGGCATACATAAATCAACATTTAAAGTTTCATATGCACACAAATAGTCCCTTAATTCAATCACAACCAGAGTTCTACAAATCCAAATGACTTGTAAGAGGACATTCTGGAAAGCTTATGAAATTCTCTACAATTCATTTGTAAACATCAAAGCATGATTCTTAAGTTAACCAAATCAAATTCCAGTAAACCTACAATCTGTCCCGCAATGACAGGATTACTAACTTAATTATTTGATGATGATGCAAAAGCCTAATTTGACCAAACCAAGTTTACCAGCTTGTTACGCATACCAGAGGAACACTAGAAAGTATAATGCCAACTTCTAAATAAATCATTTAATATCCTTTTCTAATTTATTTAGTTAATTAGGTGATTAAAGCAACATATAGTAAAACTGTTCATAAAAATCTACAAAAATTATAGTAGCTATCTCATGCTTCACATAGACTACCATAAAAATTTCAAAGCCATTGAGCAAGCAGAACTTACTATATCCAAAATAACAAGTGGCATGCCTATTTTTAGCATAATTAGGAAACCCTAATGAAAAGTGTCAAGCAACAGATTTCACATTTTTCCTAGCATCATTTTAGCATAAGAACCTTACTCACCAAATTTTACCTATACTGGATCTATAGAAAAATTATGAAAATTCACACAAGATCCATCCATTGATAAAAAGAAATTCTATAACTCAAAAACTATACATGCACTAGCTCTGAAATTTTAACCAGAGCTTCTACTCAGCAATAATAGATTACCTACAAAATTTCATAATTTTTGGACCACAGAAACTCAAGATAAAATTCAAACAAGTTTGCATGTATCCAAAAACACATTTCAAAGTCCTATTTAATTCATCCAGAATTTCTAAAACATGTGCTCATATAATATTTTTATTAAATACTAGACATTACTAGGCACTCAACAAAATTGGAACCATAGCATTTGGATCTATATACTAGGAAATACATATTTTTGAATATCAACACAAATCTGTAAAATAATAAAGCAAAACAAAATAAGGAAACAAATCACAGCCACTATTGGGCCGGCCCGAAGGAAACAGCGGCCCGCAAGCAATGCTGGCGCGGCCCAGACAACGGCGTGGCCCACGCTGGGCTCCCGCCTCAGCCGCGGCGACTGACGAGAGGGGCCCGCGCGTTAGCGAGAGAAATAGGGGAGAAGAATAGGGTGGCGGCGAAGCTCATCGCCGGTGACCTCTCCGGCGAAACCATCGACGCTACTGTGTTCACCTTACTCGTGCGCACCTAGTGGAACCATCTATTGAAGCTATCATCGCCGGTAAGGGTAATGGCGATAGCCATGGCGGTGCACGCCGCGGCTTGACCGGCTCCGACAAAACTACGGCGCCAGGGCTCGAATGGGTGACCCTACGAGCATCAGTGGCAAGCACTGGTCCAAGCGCAAGGCAGAGGAGGGATGGCAATGGCGCGAGGAGAGCTGGCCGCATGGAGCGCTAACTCCGGCGAGGTCCGACAAGACGGTGGTGGGGAAAAACGACGATTTCATCCTTACCAAGGTGAAATTGGCACGACGGTGGGGTGGAGGAGGTAGAGGGAAACACGGCGAGGCTCTGGGTGAGCTGGGCGACGCGTTTTTGCCAGGACGTGGGAGCTAGGCAAGGGCGAAGGTCCGGCTGGCAATGGCGGACGGCTTCGGTGCTGCGCGCTGTGGAAGCGAAAGGAAAGCAAATGGAGCAGGCGACTTGGTTGGGCAGGCGCACGGGGTGCTCAAGACGCGGCCAGCAGTGCCAGGATGCCCATGGCACGTGGCCTGCGCGAGCAGAAGGCTGGCGACGGGTGGCACACACGCGGCGCTTATTTTCTGAACTCGGTCAGTCACTGTAGATCGCATTTAGACAACAGAAATTGCCTGACAGTGCAACTTCATCGGTTCAATACGGCTAACTCGTTGGTCCAATGCAAAAACAGCATACATGAAACTTGTAGGCCTACCATCCATCTACAACTTCTATTCAAAGACCATCCTCTAATTCGCCATGGATCAGCAGTTAAATGAAGCCCAAGTTGGCTTGATCCAACTGAAATTGCAGTTTAAGACTTAGACAAATTTTTCAGTGAAATCAGCATGAACTTCTGACTTGTGGGCCATGTTTGAGCATGTTCCACACATTTTCATGAGTTGGTCATAAAACAACTTTTGTTCCTTAATAAATTAGCTACAACTTTTGTAAAGAGTGTACAGCCATGCAAGATTTCTATGTTGGTCTTTCAAAATAGTCAAACAGTGACACTCCAAGGGTCAATTCAAGTCAAACCTCCACTTGAGGGCATTTTGATCATTTTGATCTACATGAACAATGTCCCAACAAGTAACCTAAGTATAGTTAAGGTGTAATAGACCATGATCAACCACTTTACCAAGTTGTTATACCAGCCTTTAATGATCACATGTGATAAAGCAACTAAAACAAGCAATTCACTCATATGTTGCAATGCAATGTTTCACATGTTGCATGACTTTGTTGTTATTCTATACTTGTCACATTACTACCATGTTGCCATGTTTCAAGATATAAGAAACTCAGGTTGCATTCACATGTTACACCATTACTATTCACAATACTCAAGTAGGAAACATACACAATTGGAAAATGTTGCATATGCATGTTTCAGTAACAAAGGCATGATGAGATAGATGATGCACATGTTTATGAAATGAAATGCAATTAGTGGAAGCCAAACACCTAGGGTGTTACAGCCCTCCCCCTTAGAAAAATCTCGTCCCGAGATTTGGAAAGCGTACCATTTAGTATAGAAAGTTGGATGATTTTCCTTTAAATAATCTTCCTGTTCCCATGTTGCATCCCGTTCACTATGATTACTCCACACTACCTTGTATAATTTAACTACTCGCGTATGAGTCACTCTTTCTTGAGTATCCAGAACTTGCACGGGCTTCTCCTCATAAGAAAGATTAGATTTCAAGTTGACTTTCCTTGTTGCTATTCTTTCCTCGGGAATACGAAGACACTTCTTCAGCTAGGACACATGGAATACCGGGAATATAGCTCCCATTTCACGTGGTAGATCGAGCTTATATGCTACTCTTCCACTTTTCTCGATAATGCGGTAAGGTCCAACATATCGAGGCTCAAGCTTCCTTTTAATTCCAAAACGCTTGACTCCTTTCATAGGGGATACCTTCAGATAAACATGATCACCTACTTCAAACTCAATAGGTTTTCTTCTCTTGTCAGCATAGCTCTTTTGTCTAGCCTATGCGGTAGTCATATTCTTCTGTATAGTTCGGACTTGCTCTTCGGCTTCTTTTACAAAGTCAATACCATAGAATCTTCTTTCCCCGGGTTCCACCCAGTTCAAAGGAGTTCTACACTTGCGGCCATAAAGAGCTTCAAAAGGAGCCATTTTAATACTTTCTTGATAGCTATTGTTATAAGAGAATTCAGCGAGAGGTAACCAGTCCTCCCAAGAGCCTTTGCAAGAGATAAGACAAGCTCTAAGCATGTCTTCAAGAATTTGATTAACACGCTCAGTCTGTCCTGATGTTTGAGGATGATAGGCAGAACTACGGATTAGATGAGTGCCAAGATTCTGATGTAAGCACTCCCGAAAGCGAGCCGTGAATTGCGGTCCTCTATCAGAAACAATGGATTTGGGTACAACATGGAGACGTACCACTTGTTGGAAGTAAATCTTAGCATAATTGTGAGGGTGATAGGTAGACTTGACCGGAATAAAGTGAGCAGATTTAGTTAACCGATCTACGATAACCCAGATAGAATCACAACCCTTTTTGGTAGTGGGTAATCCAACAATAAAATTCATGCTAATTTCTTCCCACTTTCAGCCAGGAATAGAGAGTGGCTGCAATAATCCGGGCCTCATGTGAATAGCCTTGACTCTGCAACAGTTATCACACTTTGCCACGTAAGCTGCGATTTCTTTCTTCATCTTGGTCCACCAATAATACAGCTTGAGATCTTGATACATTTTACTGCTACCAGGATGGATGGACAATTTAGAAGAATGGGCTTCAGCCATAATTTGATTTCTAAGTTCTTTGTCTTTGGGTACCACAAGCCTATCATTAAACCAGAGAATTCCTTTGTCATCGACCCTAAAGTGCTTGGTCTCTTTCTCTTTCATCTTCCGCTTGATGTGAAACACACCCACATCAGTCTTCTGGAGTTCGATAATTCGACTTCTAAGAGAGCAATCCACAGTGATATGGTGGAGTACTACAGGATGAAGGAGGTGTGCCAGATGAAAATCTTCACTAACTAAGGAATTGCAATGGGCCTTTCTGCTTAAGGCATCAGCAACCACATTTGCCTTACCAGGATGGTAGTGCACTTGAAGGTTGTAGTCTTTGATCAATTCTAACCATCGTCGTTGACGCATGTTCAACTCGGGTTGAGTAAAGATGTACTTGAGGCTTTTATGGTCAGTATAGAGGTTGCACACATTACCCAGCAAGTAATGTCTCCAAATCTTCAGGGCATGAACAACTGCGGTTAGCTCTAAGTCATGGGTAGGATAATTGACTTCATGTTTTCGAAGCTGGCGCGAAGCATAAGCAATGACTCGGCCTTCCTGCATAAGAACACACCCCAAACCGGTGCCACATGCATCACAGTAGACATCAAAAGGCTTCTCGATGTCAGGTTGTGCCAATACAGGGGCAGAGGTTAGTAAGGTCCGCAAAGTGTGGAAAGCCTCTTCACACTTCAGAGTCCAGACAAACTTCTCATCATTTTGAAGTAGTCGAGTCATGGGCTTGGCGATTTTTGAGAAATCCGGGATAAAGCGACGATAATAGCCAGCCAATCCTAGGAAACTTCGGACTTCTATGACCGTAGTAGGTGCCTTCCACTCAAGGACTTCTTGCACCTTAGTAGGGTCAACCGAAATTCCATCACCAGATAACACATGACCTAGAAAAGGTATCTTGTTCAACCAGAATTCACACTTGCTGAACTTAGCATAAAGCTGGTTGTCACGCAACCGAGTTAAGACAATTCTCAGATGTTCAGCATGCTCTTCTTCATTCTGAGAATATACCAGGATATCATCAATGAACACGACGACAAACTTGTCCAATTCTGGCATGAATACAGAATTCATCAGGTACATAAAGTGTGCCGGAGCATTTGTCAACCCAAAGGACATGACAAGGTACTCGAACAAGCCATAACGAGTAGAGAAAGCTGTCTTAGGTATATCTTCAGGACGAATTTTGATCTAATGGTAACCAGACCTCAAATCGATCTTGGAGAATACCTTAGCTTTGGAGAGCTGATCAAACAGAATATCGATGCGAGGAAGAGGGTATTTGTTCTTGATGGTAACAGCATTTAGGGGACGATAATCCACACATGCGTAGAGACTCGTCCTTCTTCTTCACAAATATAGCCGGACAACCCCAAGGAGAAGAACTAGGCCGAATCAAACCTTTCTTCAATAGCTCATTCAACTGACTCTTCAGCTCAGCCAACTCATTGGGCGGCATTCTATAGGGCCTTCGAGAAATAGGAGCCATACCCGGAATGAGTTCTATCTTGAATTCTACATCACGGTCCGGAGGTAATCCAGGCAAGTCATCAGGGAAGACATCTGGAAACTCACAGACAACTGGTAGATCCTCAATGGCTTTAGCTAGGGTAGCATTGGCTGTATTGTGAATAGAGATATCACGAGGTAATCGCACTAGAAAACCCTTCTTATCCACAGGATCCTCAACATTACCACACGGGTTGACGATCGATCAACACTCCATTCCCACTCATCCACTTCATTCCTAGGATTATATCAATTCCTACCCCCGGTAGAACTACAAGATCCGTAAGGAACTCTCGATCCCCAATTTCAAGCTTTACATCTTTTACTACTTGGTTAGTCATGATATTATTCCCAGCAGCACTAATACAATAACCACCCTTGACAATTGTAATCACATTCATCATATGCTTAGATTCAAAAGTAGAACTCACAAAGGAATGTGAAGCACCCGAATCAAAGAGCACAACTGCAGGGTGATCATTAACAAGAAACTTACCAGCGGTGACCACTTCACCAGCAGGAATTTCCTCCACAGTAGTGTAGTGAACACGCCCCTGACAGACGTTTCCTTGAGCATTCTGCTTGGAAGGATAGGGACACTTATTTGCCCAATGACCAGGCTGGTTACAGTTCCAACATGGCCTGTTAGCTGGTGGGACATTGGAGCTGCCCTGCCCAGAGGTATTCTTTAGCAAGGAAATTGTGTACCCCTTACGAAAACCAGTTTTAGCTTGATTCTTCTTCTAAGGTGGGCGGTACCGGACATTAGCATTGGGTGGACGGTACTGGGTCTTGGATACCATTGGTGCCTTAGACTGAGAAGCACCTGCCTCAAAGTTTCTTTTACGGTTCTTGGAAGCCGCATATACCTTATCATTATTCTCTTGAGTCAGGGTGTCACTGATAAACTCATTGAAGGTGACACACTTATAGTTGCCCATAGACTTCATCAGTTTTGGGGAAAGTCCCCTCTTGAAACTAGCTATCTTTTTGGCATCAGTATCAACAAACTCAGGAGCATACCTCGCTAGGTTGTTGAATGCCTGGAGGTATTCATTAAGACTCTTGTTGCCTTGGGTTAGCTTCATAAACTCGGTATGCTTAATGGCCATGAGACAAGGAGGGATAAAGTGTCCTCTGAAAGCTGCCTGAAACTGACCCCAAACTATCTCGACGTTTGCAGGGAAGGTGGTCCTGTGATGGGTCCACTAGATGCCTGCAGGGCCTTGGAGCTGGTGTCCTGCATATGTGGCCTTCATACCTTCAGTCAAACGGAGCAATCCAAACCTTTGCTCTATCGTGCTCAACCATTCATCAGCTTGTAACGGTTCCTCTGCCTCACGAAAGATAGGAGGCTTTGTATCCATGAAGTCCTTAAAGTTGCTGTACTGGTTCGGCTCGGGTCCCTGGCGGACATGACGATCCTCGCGGTTAGCCATCTGGCGCATAGCCTCAGCTAGCATGCGCTGACTTTCCACAACTGTCTGCATTAGCTCAGCTGGGGTGGGCGGTGGCGGAGGTGGTTGTTCCTCATTTCCCATGCCACGACCATGACGAAGGTTATGAGCCATCTGCAAAATATATATCCAATGAGCACTGACGATGTGGAAATTTTTATAGATGAATCGTATAATTATGCCAAACTGAGTCCATTGGAGGGAATGCATTTATATAATCAACAGAGGCACAATCATTCATCACAATCCACACAACTCATCAAGCGCATCGATTGACACATAAATGCGATGAACTTAACCAACAGCGAGATCTATAGACCGCAAAGACGATATTCATCAAAAGCTCACATACGTCGAGCATAATACGTTCGATAGGTTACATCCAAGCCATAGTGGTTCCAAACTTACATCCAAAGATAACTTATGGTTCGATATTACATCCTAACGATTAACTTATTACAAAGCTACTCGTTCATGCATGAGGATCAACAAAAGACTAGCTCTTGCGCATTAGCTAAGTAGTAAGCTAAACTACGCATCGTCCTCAGAGTCAGTGTCAAAGATCTCTCCTCCATCTTCATCACTAGCAGGCTCTAACTCCTTATCTTCCTCCTCATCAGGTGGAATGTCCTCAGGTCCATTGACCTCCATGTCATCATCACCTTCAGCCATGATGACACCAGAGCCAACCTCATCCTCATCATCAGGTGGCAGGAGAGGGTGAAGTTGATTGTTTAACAGGTGAACCTCCTCATGGAGATGGTCATTGTACTCTTCGGCAACTGCCACTTGCTGCTCTAGCTCTACCTGTCGTGCTCTCAACACATTCTCCTCGTGCCAGGCTTCATTCCGTTGGTTCATCACGTGAATCAACATGCGTTCACAGTTGCGGTGAGCAACTGTCAACCTCTGAACCTCAAGGGTCTCTTGGTCCCTTTCCTGTGTTACTTGCTCCAAACGGTGCTAAGCCGCATTCCTCTTAGCAGTCACCCGAGCTAGCTCTGTCCTCAGCCTTTCCGCCTCGGTAGGCTCAGGACGGGGCTCACGAGGAGCTAAACGGTGACGAGGCGCCCTGCCTCCAGCGGACTTGCGAGCAGTGAGTTTCGTGCGCGCCATCTGTAGCAAAAAGTTACAACGTAAGGGGAGAATCATTTAAGGGATACAAAATTTAATTAGTCGGGATAATCATATTTTAAAGGAGGGAGTAATGCAAGAAATGCCATGTATGCTTGAACATGATGCATGCACGATCCGTACGTCCTCACAAACCTAGAAAAATTTAAAGGCTAGCGAATATACGGTGGCATACATACGTTCTCTCGTATACGGTAGCTAGTCGATCTACAACGATACGTTGTTAGTGTACCTGCAGAAAATTTCATTTCAGCCCAGTAATTTCCCAAGATGCAGAAAAGCAAGCAGTAAACTAAATACTTTCATACATACATCCCCTGATGCATATACTCTAGTATCACAGCTACCCGTCAGAGATACCCACATTTAAGTACTCTCATAGATACATGATTGAACATGTAAGTATGCGAGCAACCACAACTACTCTCCCCTAGACCGACGGTTGGACGGTCATGCTCTCACAACTCCCACTTACCAAAGCGTAGAGGTATTTCGATCCATACATTACCACCCAAGCGGATGGCATCTATACAATAGCACGCCGTATGGACAACGAAACAGAAACAAGCAGTAACCCCCAAGTTAGTACTTAATAAGCCACCTAAAAGTCCTTATTTGGTCATAAGGGATATGACCACTGGCAATACTTAGTATTTAATTTAGGATTTTCACAAATACTTTTGTTTTAAATACACAAATGACATGTTTAGTGTCGAATCTTGCTCTGATGCCAGCTGTAACAGAACCGACCAAATCATAAGAACGTAAGTACAAAAACAATCACCGAAGCGATCAAATTCCTGTACTTAAGCTCCCATAATCCCGGTAGTCCAGAAATCACGAAGGATTTCAACCAACTTTCGACATACAAACCAAGATCGTAGTGATTCAACACAACATATCATCCGTTACAACATTTCATAAGTAGCATTCGGATTACATCCATCAGAGTTCAAATAAAATATTACAAACCAAGTTCAAATGCGCGGAAGCAACATAGTTTAGTACATAACTTCATAGTTTCAAATACATTGCCAGATCTGAGTCATGTCCCACAAAAGCATTATCAGGTACGAGAACTAGTAGAGACCGCGCCCAATGGCCTAGTCTTCATCCCCAGCTGGGAGAAGGCAGTACTTGTAGCAACCAAAGTAGAACTGGTCATCTACAACAGGTGGGAGATAAACCCTGAGTACGAGAAGGTACTCAGCTAGACTTACCCGACAACACCAGAAATAAAAGACACCAAGGATCATGCAAGGCTTTTCACGTGGGCTAGCTGGACACAGTTGCAGAAAAGAGCTTACGATTATAGTAACCAATTTAAACTTAGCATCAAGCTTATCATCATTTACCTGTCCACTAGATTAGCACCTGTACTAGAGCACTCACTTATTAGGAGCAAACAATATTAACCATAGCAGGTATAATAAGGCTGTCATCATCATATCATCATTTCCGAACCATTATGTTATTAAGTGTATCTACATTGGAGATAAGCCCGTCAAGTTCTCACTAACCGAGAGAGATGGCGACTCGAATCGAATTACAACTCAGCTGAGGGGGTATTCCTAACTCTCACCCTGGCATATTTTGCAAGGGTAGCCGTGGGTCACCTTTGGAACAACTCCGGAACCAAATTCGTGGGTTCGATCAGCTCCAGCACTCTCAAGGATTACCCTTCTGCCAGGACGATCAGGACTTTTAAATCACCTGGCCTTGGACTCACGCCTACGGCTCCCTTTCGAGGCGCACTTTATACTTATCGACTCCCGGCCTAAGGTGAGCTACTCGGCTTCATGGTCAGTCTCCAGACCCGGCCAACTAAGAGAGAGGCATGCGTTCAACATGAACAGGAAAGGCTCCAAGATTCTATCCTTAATCGACACAGACGGAGTCACTGCAAACCGGCAAGCCTCCGTCCGGTCTTCATTTCAAATTAAGACTGGTTCTTTTCCACCATAGCAAATATAGCCAACCATGCCATATGTATCTTCCTATATCTCGCAGGTGACAGGAAATCACCCGACTTCTACCGGTTTTGAGCGGGGCTAAGCACTACAGGAGCCTGAGCTACATAGGATTCAGGGTATCAATATCTGGACAAGGATTGGATAACCAATGCAGCAAGTGTTTGCATCCAACACCTAAACTTAATGCAACAATATATATGTGTAACAATAACACTGTAACTGCATTTTGAAAATTAGGAGGCTTAATATGCTCCGGGGCTTGCCTTTCACAAAGTTGCACGGACGGTGATCCGGGCACTCAACGGCGACCTCGTCTGGCACTTCTTCTGAAGGCTACACCTCCTGAACCTCCGGTGTCGGCTGCTGCTGCTCGCTCGGTTCCTTGAATTCCAGCAGGGTCACTCCTTCCGGTACACCTATTGCATGCCGATGCATGAGATAAATATCATGGATGCATAAGGAATGACATGATGCTCAATGATGAATGAATCACAGTAAGTGTTTTACCGAAAACATCACTGGACACTCGTTTACCGAGTAAGACTAGTCCTATTCAAACTACTTTAAAACAGGTATCTAATTTAACTTGAAGAACAAGATCAACTTACCTAACTTGCATAACCTAAGATAAAGATGCTCATCTTCAGTTAAAGGCCTAACACCTAGGAACATTACCACAAACTTAGAAATGGTAAAGGCATACATAAATCAACATTTAAAGTTTCATATGCACACAAATAGTCCCTTAATTCAATCACAACCAGAGTTATACAAATCCAAATGACTTGCAAGAGGATATTCTGGAAAGCTTATGAAATTCTCTACAATTCATTTGTAAACATCAAAGCATGATTCTTAAGTTAACCAAATCAAATTCCAGTAAACCTACAATCTGTCCCGCAATGACAGGGTAACTAACTTAATTATTTGATGATGATGCAAAAGCCTAATTTGTCCAAACCAAGTTTACCAGCTTGTTACACATACCAGAGGAACACTAGAAAGTATAATGCCAACTTCTAAATAAATCATTTAATATCATTTTCTAATTTATTTAGTTAATTAGGTGATTAAAGCAACATATAGTAAAACTGTTCATAAAAATCTACAAAAATTATAGTAGCTATCTCATGCTTCACATAGACTACCATAAAAATTTCAAAGCCATTGAGCAAGCAGAACTTGCTATATCCAAAATAACAAGTGGCATGCCTATTTTTAGCATAATTAGGAAACCCAAATGAAAAGTGTCAAGCAACAGATTTCACATTTTTCCTAGCATCATTTTAGCATAAGAACCTTACTCACCAAATTTTACCTATACTGGATCTATAGAAAAAATTATGAAAATTCACACAAGATCCAGCAATTGATAAAAAGAAATTCTATAACTCAAAAACTATACATGCACTAGCTCTGAAATTTTAACCAGAGCTTCTACTCAGCAATAATAGATTACCCACAAAATTTCATAATTTTTGGACCAAAGAAACTCAAGATAAAATTCAAACAAGTTTGCATGTATCCAAAAACACATTTCAAAGTCCTATTTAATTCATCCAGAATTTCTAAAACATGTGCTCATATAATATTTTTATTAAATACTAGACATTACTAGGCACTCAACAAAATTGGAACCATAGCATTTGGATCTATATACTGGGAAATACATATTTTTGAATATCAACACAAATCTGTGAAATAATAAAGCAAAACAAAATAAGGAAACAAATCACAGCCACTGTTGGGCCGGCCCGAAGGAAACGGCGGCCCGCGAGCAACGCTGGCGCGGCCCAGACAACGGCGTGGCCCACGCTGGGCTCCCGCCTCAGCCGCGGCGACTGACGAGAGGGGCCCGCGCGTCAGCAAGAGAAACAGGGGAGAAGAACAGGGCGGCGGCGAAGCTCATCGCCGGTGACCTCTCCGGCGAAACCATCGACGCTACTGTGTTCGCCTTACTCGTGTGCACCTAGTGGAACCATCTATTGAAGCTATCATCGCCGGTAAGGGTAATGGCGATAGCCATGGCGGCGCACGGCCGTGGCTTGACCGGCTCTGACGAAACTACGGCGCCAGGGCTCGAATGGGTGACCCTACGAGCATCAGTGGCAAGCACTGGTCCAAGCGCAAGGCAGAGGAGGGATGGCAATGGCACGAGGAGAGCTGGCCACGTGGAGCGCTAACTCCGGCGAGGTCCGACAAGACGGTGGTGGCGAAAAACGGCGATTTCATCCTTACCAAGGCGAAATTGGCACGACGGTGGGGTGGAGGAGGTAGAGGGAAACATGGCGAGGCTCTAGGTGAGCTGGGCGACGCGTTTTTGCTAGGACGGGGGAGCTAGGCGAGGGCAAAGGTCCGGCTGGCAATGGCGGACAGCTTCGGTGCTGCGCGCTGTGGAAGCAAAGGGAAAGCAAATGGAGCAGGCGACTTGGTCGGGCAGGCGCACGGGATGCTCAAGACGCGGCTAGCAGTGCCAGGATGCCCGTGGCGCGTGGCCTGCGCGAGCAGAAGGCCGGCGACGGGTGGCACACACGTGGCGCTTGTTTTCTGAACTCGGTCAGTCACTGTAGATCACATTCAGACAACGGAAATTGCCTGACAGTGCAACTTCATCGGTTCAATACGGCTAACTCGTTGGTCCATTGCAAAAACAGCATACATGAAACTTGTAGGCCTACCATCCATCTACAACTTCTATTCAAAGACCATCCTCTAATTCGCCATGGATCAGCAGTTAAATGAAGCCCAAGTTGGCTTGATCCAACTGAAATTGCAGTTTAAGACTTAGACAAATTTTTCAGTGAAATCAGCATGAACTTCTGACTTGTGGGCCATGTTTGAGCATGTTCCACACATTTTCATGAGTTGGTCATAAAACAACTTTTGTTCCTTAATAAATTAGCTACAACTTTTGTAAAGAGTGTACAGCCATGCAAGATTTCTAAGTTGGTCTTTCAAAACAGTCAAACAGTGACACTCCAAGGGTCAATTCAAGTCAAACCTCCACTTGAGGGCATTTTGGTCATTTTGATCTACATGAACAATGTCCCAACAAGTAACCTAAGTATAGTTAAGGTGTAATAGACCATGATCAACCACTTTACCAAGTTGTTATACCAACCTTTAATGATCACATGTGATAAAGCAACTAAAACAAGCAATTCACTCATATGTTGCAATGCAATGTTTCACATGTTGCATGACTTTGTTGTTATTCTATACTTGTCACATTACTACCATGTTGCCATGTTTCAAGATATAAGAAACTCAGGTTGCATTCACATGTTACACCATTACTATTCACAATACTCAAGTAGGAAACATACATAATTGGAAAATGTTGCATATGCATGTTTCAGTAACAAAGGCATGATGAGATAGATGATGCACATGTTTATGAAATGAAATGCAATTAGTGGAAGCCAAACACCTAGGGTGTTACAACAGATATTGCGGGACATGTGGCACGATGTGACACCTGTAATAGAGTCAAGGCTGAACATCAAAGGCCTGCAGGATTGCTGAAGCCACTTGACATTCCCGAGTGGAAATGGGAGAGCATATCCATGGATTTCATTATTGGATTGCCCCGCTCATAGAAAGGCAATGATTCCATCTGGGTGATTGTTGATCATTTGACCAAGATTGCTCACTTTGTCCCAGTTAAGACTAAGATCGATGGCAAAAAATTAGCAGATCTATATATTGAGCATATTCTCATACTGCATGGAGCTCCCTCTAGTATTGTATCTGATCGTGGTCCTCAGTTTGTGTCCCAATTCTGGGAAGCCCTGCACAAGTCCATTGGAACCAAACTTGATTTCAGTACAGCTTATCACCCACAGACAGATGGACAGACAGAACGAGTAAATCAGATTTTAGAAGACATGTTTCATGCTAGTGTACTGAATTATGGCTCTGATTGGGAGAAATGCTTACCCTATGCAGAGTTCTCTTACAACAACAGCTACCAAGCTAGTATCAAGATGTCGCCGTTTGAAGCTTTGTATGGCACACCTTGTAAGACACCTTTGATGTGGTCTCAACCAGGCGAAAGATCGTTCTTTGATTTCGCTAAGATCCAAGATGCAGAAGGAGTTGCTCAAGTGAAGGAGAATTTGAGGATTGCTCAAAGTCGATACAAGAGCTATGCTGACAAAAGGAGAAGAGAACTTGAGTTCAATGTGGGGGACTTTGTCTATCTCAAGGTATCCCCGCTATGTGGGACTGTTAGATTCCATGTGAAAGGAAAGCTTGCCCCTAGATTTGTAGGCCCATATAAAATTTGCAAGAGGATTGGAAAGCTCACCTACAAACTTGACTACCTGAGGAATTGACGGGTGTACATCCCGTATTCCATGTCTCACAGCTACGCAAGTGTTTGAAAGTGCCCGATGAAGTAGTTCCAACTGATACACTTGACATCCAAGATACACTTGAGTATAAAGAACATCCTATCAGAATTCTGGGTAGAGATACTAAGGAGACCCGAAGCAAAACTATTCCTATGTGCAAGGTCCAATGGAGCAACCACACACAGAGAGAAGCAACATGGGAAAAGGAGTCTGACCTTCGGCTACGATACCCCTACCTCTTCGAAGAGTACGTTACGCTTTAATCTCGGGGACGAGATTCTGTTAAGGGGGTAGGACTGTAACAACCCAAAAATCCACACACTAAAAATCACAACTACAAAAAATTTTGCTGTTACCCCATGCAATGTTGAGTGACATCTGTAGGAGCCAACCCTAAGTGTTGCATTAGAAGTAACCCAACTAGACAATTTCATGAGCATGGCATGTCATTTGTTATCATGTTTATTTAAATACTGACAAATGAAACATAGCATACATTGTCAACTCAAATGGTGATTTGGATTTTCATTTGTTTTATGTAATGTCTAACAACACCTTTAAAGAAATAAACCATAAAGTAGTTATTACTCAAAAAAAAGAATAAATGTATACAGAGAAAACTATTTCCATTTTTGTATAACAAAACTACACTTATTTTTGTTATACAAAATAGCTAAATAAATTCCTAATATATATATGAAAGAATGTTGTGGGCCTCATATCTACAACTACAATGACTAAGGTACACCAATTTTGAATTCAAATTTCAAACCAAATTGGAATTCAAACAAAGGAGAAGAAAAATCAAACAGAAAAAGAAAAAGAAGGGAAGAAGGCCCGCAGCTGGCTCGGCCTGCTTGGCCCGCTGGCGCGCAGCAGCGAGCCAGCCCAGCTTGCGCACGCAGCAGCAGGCTGGCCCAACTCGCGCGGCCAGCCCAGCAAGCAGCCCGGTGCGACGCTCACGCCCACGCGCCTCCCCGCTTCGCTTGCTATCATTGCCACCGGACCCCACACGTCAGCCGCACACCGCCATAGTGTCGTCTTCCTCCCCATGCCGGCATCGCCTCCGACCGTGACTCGACCAAAATGACAGGCGCGGGCCTAGGGTCACACGAATCACCTGGCCCTATCCCCTTGGCGCCGCGCCCATGCAACCTCCACGCCAACCACCCACGCCCGCGATGCCGTTCGATGCCAACGGCGCATCACCAGCCGTCCGCCCCATCCGCCATAGATGGAGCTCGGGCACCAGGGGCTATAAAGCCACGCCCAGAGCCCTAGGGATCCCTTAGCCATCGCCGACGCTTGGTGGACCAGCAGCCCGCACCGCACCGAGAGAAGAGGGCCGAGAAGGAGTTCGGGAGAGGAGGATCAGAGCCACCCGCGTGCTGCCAAAGTCGTCAGAGCCAAAGACGACGCCGTTGTCTTCATCACGGTCATGGGTCGGCACTGCACTGCTTCCGTCTACACGGCCATGACCCTCCCCTGCACCGCCATCCTTTCGCCTTCGACACCAACAGTGAGCCCCTCGCTGCTCAGACTCCTCCTAGCCCCATGGACGTCGTAGCAGAGCACGCACAAGCCGCGCTCACGTCACCGCCGTCATGGCACGGCCACCACTTGTGCACCAGTCCACCTCGCCGAACCAGGACATAGCCGTAGCACCACCATGACGCCTGAAGGGTAGCCGCATAGACCGAGACCCCGTTAGCCGACCACAGCACCCCGGCCACGAGCATCGGACCTCGACCGGAGCTCCGTCGTGCACCATCACCGCACGCGGACTCCGCCACGTCTTTTGGTCACCGTCGTCACTTCTCCCGGTTGCCCGCTAGCAATCTGAATGGGAACAGGGCACTAGGACCCTTGGAACAGCCCCTAGCTGCCCCACCGGTGAGCACCGCCACGACCAAGCTGCCGACCGCCGTGGCCAACGCCCTGGAAAGCCCCGGCCGCCACCTAGACCCCACCATCGTGTTCGCCATGGCCTGGGAAATCTTTACCCCACCTTAATTGAACGCCAGTGCCGCCAGAGATCACACCGGTGAGCACACCACCGGTAGGAGCACGCCGGGGATGGAAACAGAGGACTTCCCTCGTCGGCCGCACGCGCCTGCACTCGGTGCACGTAGGCTAAGCGAAAAGGGAAGGAGGGTGGACTCGGTCCACCGAAGACCAGCCAACGGTCCATGGACCGTGAACATGAGTCCACCGTGAGCCACACGGTGTGGGCCGACCGGTGGACAAAGCCCATTGGAGGCCCTTGGCTACGACGTGGCAGCGCCACAGCACGTCACGTGTCCGGGCCGGCCCGGCCCAAAGCCCAGCCCATATCTAGGCCCAACCGGCCCAGTTCGGACCCGGTCCGTGTTGACCGTTGACCGGTCAACGTTGACGGTTGACTCGGCCCCACATGCCAGTGTCACAGAGACACGGGACCTACATGTCGGTAAGTGACGTCATACTGACGTCATGACGACGTTACGTGGGTCCCACCTGTCAGTAACAACACAACCATGGTGACATCATGCTGACGTCAGCAGCCCTGGCCCCACACGTCAGTGACTACGAACCGTTGACCGTTGACTCACCTGTTGACTTGGCGTTGACCTTGACCGGACCCACAGGTCAGTGACCCAAGAGCCTCTGGCCCCACCTATCAGGAACGATGACGTTGATGACGTCAAGATGACGTCAGCAGGAACCCCACTTGTCAGCTCAGAGCCAAGATGATGACGTCATGCTGACGTCCGCATGCCACGTGGACCAGATACAGTGTGACGCGTGTCAGCCTTGGATTAATTCAGCCTTTTCCATTTTCAGAAATGATTTAAACTTCAGAAATTCATAACTAATTCATATGACCTCAAAAAATACGAAACCAGGACCAAAATTCATCTAAAATCAAGCTCTATGCAATGAACTCATGTTTGAGTGCATTTGGCTCTTTTGAATTTTTATTGCTTCTTTGTGCTATTCTATAAACGTCGCTAACGTGACTATAATGCGATCGTTGCAGACTCGGAGGAGAACCAAACGGACGAGGATCGTGAGTACCGTGAGGAGTACAGAGACGACTACACTGAAGGTGCCACATCCCACCCAATCTCGTAGCACCTATTATGCATGGATAAAATAGAAATGCTAGTGCTTTACTTTATTGTTATGATCACACTATGATAGGACTTGCATGGTAGTATGCTTTTTTGATGGCCTTTACCTTGACGCAACCTTACCCCTGCTCACCTTGCTGTTAGGCTAGTCACACGCTTGCTACTATATTTCATTGCTTATTACTTCTACTATGCTTGCACTACATTGATGCATGGTGGAAACTGGTGTTATCTGGACTATGGGGAGAGTGCTGCGTGTGTGACTTGGGTGCGTGGAGGGTGAGGGTTGTGTCGACCAAGTTGGAGTATCTGACGAGCACAGGGCAAGTCTTGCCATGGGATGCTACCTAGGCACCCCGGATTGGATACTGTGGTGGGTAAATGGTATATGAGGTGGCCCAGGTGTGAACTGTGATGGGAGGAGCCAGGGTGGTGGAGGTCTTTGTGGTGGCACGGTAAATGGAAACCCTGATGAAGACATTCTGGCTTCATCATCCCTAAGGACTTACTAGTACTCAGATTCATCGGGAAGCCTTACGTACCACTCGCCCTATATGGTGCGGGACGGCCAGACTACTTGGTAGGATATTGCCACTACTGCTAGGTTGATAGCGGACAGTGAGAGGGAGGTACGGGGTGCGGAGGATTTTCCCCACACCCTTCTAAGACTTCAAGGAGACCTTGTGGACTCGGCTCATGACTCACAGTTTCAGCCACCCCAGACTAGACTTGGGGTGTACCAGGGCTGAATGGTAGAGTGGCATTATCCTAGGCTTGCAAGCGGCCGAAATCAGCCCAATTGACGATGGTCAGCGAGGAAGGTGGATCTTGTGGTTATGTAAAACCTCTACAGAGTGTATGGTTGATCGATCGATACATATGTCGACTTGTCGGCTATGGACCTTTCCTGGGTTTCGCTTAAACTAGATAGTGAGATGAGTCCTTCTCTTCTCCCCCTGGGAGTGAGTGTTCGGACGTAGCCAGGGGCTACGGGCATTGAGACAAAGGCTTGAGAGAGGAGTTGGCTTTGTCAATGTGAGAGCGATGGTATGGGTGTGGTATGGTGATGGTGTGGAGATGGTGGTATATCGATCCTAGGATCGAAACCTGGCTCTAGACGGAAATGGGGTGGAATGGGTGTGGGAATGGTGTTAAAACTTGACCAACTATTATTATGTACTTGATATGCTAATACATAGGAAACCCCAACCTATTAGGTTCCTTTTGATTATATCCAACTTGCATCCAATTTCCACAAAGCAATGCTCATAGGGTGGGAGTGGCCAGTACAAATCATACTTATAAATTTTGGCACATAGGTTCTGCTGAGGACTATAGCTCCGAGGAGTTTGACGGTTGAGGGGTTCATTCCTACGCTCAAGTTTGGCAATCTTATCTTCAAGCTGTTCTGATTGAATGCTACTTGTGATTCCGCCAATGTGGCGATGTAATAATTTATGTAATTTCACACTATTTGTACTCTGATATTATCATTGTATGGATGTGATATTCGACTGGAATTTGGGTAATATGATCTACAACGGTCTTATTACACTTCAACTCTGTGGATTTCCCTTCGCGGAAATCAGGTCGCTTCACTGTTCGCCGTCGACGCCAACTTTTCGACATCGCCAAGTCCGCCAATAGCGACATTTGACTCCTCCACAGGCCACCGAGCACCTGGGGACTCCGGGATAGGAGCCGCTGGCATTGCCTCTACCCTAGAACCAGCCCCTAGCTGCTCGTCAGTCTGTACGGGCGAGGTCAGATCCTCCGCATGCCTCGCACTGCATCAGATCAGCTCATCAGTCGCCAAAAAAGGATAAGGATATGACAACCAAATAACTCCAAGATAAGGGTACTTACGTAGCGGCTTTCTGGTAGATTTTTCCGAACCGGTGCTGCCTAACTGAGCCCCCAACCATGGCCTTGGGGTCGATGCCTACGTCTTGGGGTGGAGGCCCCGCGGTCTCTGCCATCGGCCTCTCCTTCATCCGTCGCTCTAGGACTCCCCTCGCCTGCTGCACGAGGACTACCTCCACCCGCCGCTTCGGAACTCCCCTTGCCTGCTGCTCGGGGACTCCCTTCGCTTGCTGCTCGAGGGCTCCCGTCGCCTGCTGTTGGGGGACTTCCTCCCATCCCCTCGATTGTTCCTCCACACGCGTGCTGCGCGGAGACGCTTTCATGCTCAGTGGAGGAGCAACTGGAACTTTGTCATCATCCAACCACTCGAACATCGTGGTACTCCGCGTCTGAGTGGTCTAGTCACCACCAAGCAAGATGCTGCTCGGCTTGAGGGGAGCGGCACCCGCCGTCTTTCTCTTTTTCTGGGCTGGCTCATCAGCTGCTGCCCTCTTCCCTAGACTTTCTCTGACACTGGGGATGGACTCTCCGAAGAGATGCTAACGGCTCCCTCCTTAGGTTGCGTCGATGGCTGGGCATCTACTGCCTACGGCCAATCGCCCCTCGACACGCCCAAGAAGTACACCGCTCTTTCCTATGAATGGATCTTCGCATAAGTGAATCAATCCACTGCTCAGAAACGACAAAAGATAAAAAGCATCAGGAACAAACAATTGAGATATTTACCTGAGGAGGCGGATTCTTGCAGTGAAAGGGTCTCATCTGCCCTGGCAAGTTGAATGAGGCGAGTGGAGCGAATAGCTCTGTGGCTCGCTCCTACACAATGTCCCTCAACAGCATCTCCGTCCTCTCCCGAGTGCCGTCGGTCTCTCCCTTGAACTCAAAGGTGGGGTGGGCCCTCTCCTTGTAGGGCTGGACGCAGCGCACTATGAAGCTTGCCACCACCAGTCCACCGTTGGTCTTCACACCCTTTATTAAGCCAAGGAGCTCCCTCACTTGCTCCATATCAGCGCTGCTTGACATCTCCGACCAGCTCTTCTGGCTCTCTGGGATGTGGTCGACGTCGCAGTGGATGGTAGGGTGGCTCTACTTCATGTAGAACCACCTAGCATTCCACCCCTTCAGCGACGTGTTTAGCGGCACAGTAAGGTACTCGCCCGCCATTCCATCGCGCAACTGAAGATACACTTCGCCGACCACCTTGGAACCACCGCCCGCCTCTCTTCTTCAGCCAGAACAGGTGGTAGCAGAGGTTGAAGTGGGGAAGGATTCCGAGATATGCCTCATAGAAATGGATGAAGATAGATATGTGCAATATGGTGTTTGTATGGAGGTTGCACAGACTGACTCTCCAAAACTCCAATAAATCCCTCAAGAATGGATGAACAGGAAATCCCAGCCTGCGCCAGAAATAATCCTCAAACACTACAGCTTCGTCAGTATGAGGCATTGGGAAGGGCTCACCGAGGGCCAGCCGCCACCCGGCGGTGACGCGGTCAGGAAGAACGCCCGCCTCCACCAATCGGTTGAGCTCCTCCTCCCCTATGCGCGACGGCACCCACTCTTCGTCATGCCTAGCTTCGGCACTCGCCTTCTTTGGGCTCACCTTCTTTGGGTTCATAGCTCCCGTCTTCGGCGCCATCTCTCAGATCCGGATTGGGGCTGGCGGCGGAAGCGCGTGCGATAGTGAATCTAGAAGCGCGAGGGCTGAGGAGGAAGACAAAATGGCAAAGTGGCAAAGGTGGGAGCGCGGGGTGCAGCGGCGCAGTTATAAAGCACTCTCCCCACCTTTTCGCATTCGAGGGTTTTTGGGAAACCGCTCCCATGATTTGCGCTTCTCTGAATTCTCCACAACAGCAAGGTGGGCCGTTACGCGGGCTTTCGCACAACTGTGGCCCGTATCGCCGATTTATCTCCATAATTTGTTATGTCTCACCGAATATTCACCGACTTCTCTGCCAACCATTATGGCTCAGTAATTCCTACTGTACAGCCATTACTCTGGTATTTTCTCCGCGATTTGTTTTCTACAAGATTTCCTCTTGTGGCTTGGGGACTACGTTAGCATTACGTCACGGTTCCTCACTACAGTGGGTATTTTTCTTCAGTTGACTGTTGTTTCTGACCCTGACACCACATCACCTACTATCAGGCTCAGGGACTAAGTGGGAACACTTTACCTTGCGGTGAATGTGCTTTTTCTCACCTCAAGGCTACGCCCGGGAACTGGCTGCCTGCTCAGCTGATCTTTTACTATTCTTCTACTTTGGACTCTGGCACCACATGACTACGTCATCTACTGTCAGGCTCGGGGACTAAGTGGGCACACTTCACCTAGCGGTGAGTGTGTTTGCTTTAATCTAGAAGACTCCATGCCTTTTGAAGCTGAAGAAGACTATCTCCCTCTCTCGTGGTCGGATTCTAAGTGGGCACACTTGGTCCACTGTGAAGAAATTTTTGATTCTGAACTTGAGCTCCTTACACCCTTATGGCAAGCTATACTTGGGTTACACTGCTCGGCAATGGTTCACACTGCTCAGCGATGGCTCACGCTGCTCGATGATGGTTCACACTGCTCGGTGACAGTTCACGCAACTCGGCAACTGCTCACAACTGCTCGGCAACTCATCACGGTGGTCGGACCATGAGTTTGATTGCTTGGCTTTGTTCGCACCTGCTCGGACAAGCTCAAGACGATGTTGAACGATGGGTACAAGGCGCTTGGGGACTAGCTGTGGGGGGTATGACCCCAGATACCCACGGTAGACCACATGGGCTATGCCCTCAGGGGCGGCCCAGCCCACAAGATGAAGCCTTACGGGGGATGACTCTGCTCGGCGCCTCCCATAAGACACCAGGAAGATATCCTGAAGATACTAAGAGATCTGTTAGGATATGTATGATCCCATGATTCCTGTAATTTGTTATTACTTTTTGGTTATCTCTCATATCTAACCGACTTGTAACCCTACCCCCGGACTATATAAGGTGGGCAGGGACCCCTCCAAACTCATGTAATATCATACGATAGCCAATACACACCAACAGACCACAGAAGTAGGGTATTACGTCATACTGATGGCATGAACCTGTCTAACTTGTGTGTCTCTGTTGCCTTCTTGTTCTTGATTACACGCCTCTCAGCCGATCAATCTACCTTCGTGTGATACCCCTTAGAGCACTGCCGACGATATTCTGTCGACAATGTGTAACTCAGCACAAAGATCCTGAAGAGGAGTTGCTACGTGCACTCCTGGGGTTCTTGTGTTGTTAATTCGACAACCCTCATCGGCTTCGGTATCGGTTTCTGATAGAACAGATATCGGGGTGCGACACTATATATAAACAACACAGTAACAATCATCACATCAATTTCATTAATAACTTAAGTTACATTCCACAGTTGTACAATAACAAAGACCTATTGAAGGCTACTGAGTGTACAATTATAAAGACATGTCGAGTATAGGTACATCCCATAGTCGAGTCTGGAGATAGGCAGAGCAAGCTAAGGATGAGGCAGCACCTCGCAAACCTTCCACCAGCATCTCAGTGAGGTGCTATTGGCGGTCACTAATGATCAAATCCGACCATCAGTTAATATCCAAAAAGTGAGAAATAAACAAACTTTTAACACATATGCATTTACTTTTGACATAGTTCCACTTGTATTGGAAGAAATATGTTTTGCAGGGCACACATTTGAATACAAGTGGAAAACAAAGCAAAATACGCAATCCAAAAAGCGTAATGCAGATCCTACATCAAAGAACCAAGCAAAGGCCCACTCCAACAAAGAATCTGGGCCATGCACCAACGTGGGAGGGGCCTAGGCCCAGCCACCAGCCCACAACATGAAGGCGGTGCCGAGGAGGGCTGGCCCAGGTGCGCACGCACCAAATGTGCGGGCGCACCACCCCCACCTCCTCCTAGCCCCACCTTGCACAAGTGATGCATTGATGACACTTGGGGTCAGTTTAGGCTTGTTTCCTATTTTATCTCCCACTAAACCGACCTCTAGCTAGTATAAATAAGGGGGTAGTGCTCCTCTCCAACACACACTTCATTTGGGCTCTACACCTCCACCTCACATGTACTCTTTTTAACTTTTAGTAGCATTTGTGAGCTAGGCCAGAGCTACCTTGGAGAGGTTGGCCCCTTGGAAGAAAGGAATCTTGGTATGAATACTATGAAGAGTTCTTCCAAAGTCTTGCTGTCATATTATCATTATAGTAGTGCCAATGAACTAGACTATAGTTTTCATGTTGTAATCTTGACATATGAACTAGCATATAGTTTGTATGTTATGATCCTAACGTGTTCAACTTTATGCTTAACCATTCATATGACTTGTATGAGTACAAGTAGAGCTAAGTTCAGATGGTGGTTCGTCGTTCCTTAGGGTTTGCCCATGTCCTATGCTTGTCGATCCGTAGGGTCAGAGTCTCGGGGGGATATGGGTAGTTTCTTTGTACACGGGCGTGGTGCTCGGGTACATGGGAACCTTTGGATATGACGACGCCCCCCGGTTGAGGGGTAGGCGACAGGTGGTGACAACTCTGTCCGTCCCTTGTAAACCCCTAGTTCGGGTATCATGTAGGAGTTCGTAAAGTCTCCATGGCTTGCTGGCAGACCAGTGCCTGGGGATCTCCCCATCCATCTTACACTTAGATCTAACTCTAATGACGTAATTTGTATGATCATCAACTATTCTTTGCACGACTATATTTTGAGCATGCCTGCTCCACTTAGGACCATTCTTTTATTCTTTGTTTTTCTTTTATCCTTGAGGTTGGCCCAGATGTGTGTCCACTATCCTTGAAACACCATTTTTACCCCTGTCATGAACTATTGGTTTACTAATGCAAGTATGTAATCTTGTTCATGCTCATGCTAGACTCTTTACACCTTGCCCTTCTTTGGGAAAATATAAATAACGATACTCTGAATACTTCCGGGTGAAATGCTACAACGATAGACCCGTGTGCTTGCGAATATTTTCTGTAATCATTAAGAACTATCATAGTTGGTGTTTCTTGGTGGCGTCGCTAAGGTTCACTCAATCTTAGTGATGGTACTAAGAAATACCAACAGGCATTTATGGCGTCGTTATCGGGAATGGACTTGAAACCTCCATACTTGGTGATTGCACTAAGAAATGCCAACAAGCATTTCTGGCACTGTTGCCGGGGAGGCATATGTTAAAAGAATCTAGGAGGACATGATCATTATCAAATGCATGCAATGGTAGCCATAGTTTATGTAGGCTAATTCTGCTTGTTTTCTTCCTATTGTGGATGAAAACAGGATAGTGTATGACCGGTTACAACCTGCCGAAAAACTACACCGATAATTTAGAGGTGCTCCTAAGGAAGAACAGGTCTGTACTGTTGCTTCCTCCGCTACTCTGCCGGCAGTTGAGCTAGTCACCCCGCACCATCCACTACTACTGCTATGGCCAAGACACTCCGTGACTACTCCACCCCCGTTGTTGCCAACGTGCCCATTGGGCCCGCTGTCAACACAGGAACTAGAAACTTCGAGTTACGCACTAGCCTGATCACGATGGTGCAAGCAAACCAATTCTGTGGTTTGCCTAGCGAGGACGCAAGTGCACACTTTCAACACTTCCTAGAGCTGTGCGACACCATAGTCATCAAAGATATCACACCAGCTAGCATAAGGCTATGTTTGTTTCCCTTCTCCCTCACGGGGAAGGCGAAACAGTGGTTCTATAAGGAAAAGGAAGCTGTCAGTACGTGGGACAAATGTTCCATGGTGTTCCTCGTGAAATTTTTCCCCATGGGAAAAACCAGTGCCCTAAGGGGGAAAATTTCAAACATCTAGCAAACTTCAATGGAGTCCATCCCCGAGGCGTGGGAGAGGCTGCAGGATTACATCTACGCCTACCCACACCATGGGATGGAAAACTGGCTTGCGCTCCAGAACTTCTACGAGGGGCTAACACCCATGTCGAAGGGGCACGTAGATGCCGCTACTGGAGGAGCATTTCTCTCCCTCACCATCGATGGAGCCACGACTCTTATTGAAAATATGGTGGTCAATCAAAGCTAGGGAGAACGAAAACAATAAAAAGGTATGCATACCATGAAGGAGGGCGGATATGCTTGCCACAAAAATGGATTTATTATTGAAATGACTGGATGAACGTGGTGCTAATAAAGAAGCAATGAAGAGCACCATCCAGGCCATGGACTCACACATGACGTGTGAAGTCTGTGGAGAAGTCGGACACTCGGGGAATGATTGCCTCGAAATCCATGAAGAAGCATCATACATCAACAATGGGTTCCGACAAGGTAACAATAACGGGTGGAACAATCAATCCCACCCGCAAGGAGGTAATTCAAATTTCAATTCCAATTTCAATTCAAATCAACCTTCCTTGAAAGACTTGGTCTTAGGCCAAGCTAAAATAAACGAAAATCTTACTAAAAAGATAACATATAATGATAGAATGCTAGAAAATATTAACTTAAAAATAGAAGATTTATCTTCCGCTGTTAAAAATCAATTGAGAATTAATAAAAATGCTAGAAACACAATTAGCTCAAATTGTTGCTGTTGTTCCTATTAATAATAAAGGGAAGATCCTGGGGCAACCCGAGAATTCTCTTGAAAAAGTTAATGTGGTGACCACGAGGGGTAATAAGTCCACTCGTGATCCACCAAACCCTAACAATAAAGCAGGGAAAGCACAAGGGCAATAGGAGGAGGGATCTTCTTCAACAAAAACACAAAAAGATCAAGAAGAAGAGGAAACGACACCGCAAGATTTCATCGACACCAGTTACTTGTCATTTTCGATAAGAAAAAGAAAGCAAGCCGTGGACGAGCAATTTGCTCGTTTTGTCGAGATGATAGAGAAGATACATGTGAGTGTCCCCCTATTGGATGTCTTACATGTACCTTCCTACACAAAGTACATCAAAGACATCATCAACAACAAGCGACCATTGCCGTCCATAGAAGTTGTCAAGCTGATAGAAGAGTGTAGTGCTGCTATACTCAACCGTCTACCCGAGAAAAAGGACCCTAGGTGCCCCACCATCACATGCTCAATTGGGACACAGTAGTTCGATCACGCCTTGTGTGACCTAGGGGCAAGCGTTAGTGTGATGCCCAAGGTCATATTCGACAAGTTGAACTTGACACACTTAGCACCTACACCAATGATGCTCCAGCTAGCTGACTCAACGGTCCGCTATCCGATAGGGATTGCCAAAGATATCCCGATGAAAATCCGAGGATACTTTGTTCCCGTTGACTTCGTGGTGCTAGATATGGAAACAACAAAGGAGTCGCCCCTCAACCTTGGATGACCCTTCCTAAGCACCATGGGAGCATAGATTGATGTTGGAGCTGGAGAAATCCACTTCAACATCAACGGCAAAGAGGAAAAGTTCAACTTTCGGCTTAGACAGGAGCAATGCTCCATGATCCGTATCAAGTATGGGCCAAACCCACAAGGCATAAAAGAGGTTGAGATACAACCTCAACTGGTGGACAGCCTCATCAAGAAAAATAAAGAAAACAAAATGAGGTCAGAGCCAAAGCAGAACAACCCAAAACAAAAAGAAGAAAAACCAAAGGTTGTTCCCAAACCACCCAAAGAAACGGTGTGAAAACAAAAAGAAGAAGCTCCAAAATCCACCACACCACCACTAAAAACCAACAAAATGGTGTGGAAACCGAAGAAGGTGCAATCATCCGCATCTACTCCTCTGGGCACGGATGTACCATCCCCAAGCAAGAAATGAAGGGAGAAGAGTCTTGTTCATTGGACTTTAAACGGTGAGCCCTTGCCGAAGGTAAATCGGTAGTTATCTTTCATAATTATTTTACTAAATAAAGAATTGCTAAAACTTAGAATATAGTTTATACATTAATTATGCTAAAAATCTTAAAATCACCCTTCTTTGCCATTAAATAAATCTTGCTTATCCTACCATGTTCTATACAAGTATGCTTTGGTTTGGGCATAGTTCTTGCACGATCATGTTTTCATAGGCTTTTCAAATTTAAGCATGGTGCTTAGGTTGATTAGTCTACCTTGATCAAATGTCTAGTTTGATCATTGAACTAAAACTGCTGAGTATAGACATGGGTGGTATAAACCTATAAAATCATATAAAAATAAATATAATGAAAACCTACTTCGGAGTTGTCACCAAGCCATCTCAGACCATAGGCTATGAACTAGCTTGGGGGAGCACCCCCGTAGAGGTACCTTGTATCTTTGTCGCATTTGTAATTTTTGCATTTAATTTCTATATTTATCTATTTATTAGCATTTAAAAAATCTGAAATTTTGAAAATACCAGAAAAATAAAAAATGACAAAAACAACAAAAATATGAATTCCACTCTAACATGTGTTTAAGGAATGTTTAGTTTCTCCTAAGTTGAAATGATGAATAGTTGCTGTAACACCCTAAGTGTTAAGCTTGCATTTAGCCTTGGCATTGCATGAGTACAAGCATCATTGATCATTCATGAGCATGAGTATTTCAAATATTATCACTATGTTGGCTTATATTGCATGTGTTGTCACTAAATTGCCTTACATATACTAGGGTTTATATGTAACCAATGTATAAAATGATTGTGGAACCCTAGGAGTACCTTAAACATGTTTATAATATCACATGGAACAACTTTGGTATTCATGACTAAGGCTAGTTTGGTCTCTAAGTCATAGCTATAGTGTAAATCATCATTTTCATGTTGTATGTTTGACTGGAGTTGAACATCACTTTAGAAACTTTGTATGGCTGTGCACCCTAAAACAAAGTTGTAGAACTCAAGTAGTGTAACAACTTTTGTTTTTGGGTCATAGGCTAGTTCAGCTCTTAACATGCTTGAATTTGGATCACAAAAATCAATTTAGTGCTGTTTTTCAAACTTGAAAATTTTTCTAAGTCAAGTTTGGTTTTACAGTTTCATGTGCCTGACTTTGTGATGATTTAACTCCACAACTATTGCAAATTAGGAGATGGTTTATGAAGCAATATTGTAGCCCTTACATGGCTCTACAAATTTTATTTTAACATCGTGCACTAATTCACTATGGATTAAGCGCTTAAGCACCTTCATTTTGCGCTGTCAGTCACGTTGTTGGGCGCTAATGGCTTCAGTCACCGAGCCGTGGGTGGCCGACTGGGCACAGAGCTTGGCCACCGCATGGCCGCCACTGGCTAGTGTTGGGCCCCCGTCATGGCTGGGTGGCGGGCGTTAACAGAGAGGTCGCGCTGCTCATTTCGCTCACTCTAGCGCACTCCCTCCCTCTCTCCTGCTTCCTCTCGTGCGCGCAGCGGAGGCGCTCTCACCGTTGAGCCACCGCACTGCTCCGCCACCGCGTAGCTCCTCCGTCGCCTAGTCATTCCTCGATTGCTTGCGCACGTAGACGCACCTTGCTCTGCTCTACGCCCTCGTCATGTTTGCAGCCCCGTTCGAGCCATGGTGAGGGCGGATTTCTCCGTTCTTGTCCTCGCCAGAGTCGCTGCCTCCATGGCCGCCGTCACGGCGAGCTCGTCGCTACTCTACTCTATCATGCATTCTCTATTCTTCTTCGCGTTAGCACTAGCTTAGGGTGTAGTCTAGCCTCGGTGAAGATATCACGGCGAACCATAGCTTTGTCGGCGTTGAACACGACGGTCAGCGCCGTCGTGCTCTCGGCGCCGCACCGCCGCGTACGTGGACACCCTCCCTGGTGCTTCCACCTAAACCCTAGGTAGTCTAGATAGGTCCGCGTCGCCACCATGGAGCTATGGCGCCCCTCGCCTGGACTTGCCATGGCCGAAGACGGCCGGTGCACCTCCGTGCAGCGCCGTTGTGCCGCCATGGCTGGCGACGAGCATGCTCCAGTGCATCCGTGCCTCCACCACCGGTACCAGTCGACGCGGGTGATTGAGTAGAACATGATGGTGGTGTTCGTTTTGCCAGAAAGCTCGCCGTCGGCGAGCAAGCACCGGTCAAACTCGCTTCCCTATTTTGGTTCACTGACATGTGGGTCCGCTGACCCGTGGGTCCCAAGCGTCAGCGACTGAAGTTAGGGTTTGATTGATTTCTTTTCTAGATTTTTGTGCTAATTTTGGAAAATCATATCTAGAGCTAGGAGTCTCCAATTTTGGTGCACCAAATTTTGTTGCATTCCTTATGAAGTGTAGTATTTTATAAAAATATGAGATGCACTGTTTCTAGTATTTTTCTAGGTTAATAAAATGTATCTAGATAAGTGCTTTTTGAATGTTTGCAATCTTGTAAAATGTACAACTTGAGCTAGGAAAGTGATAAAATTGTGATTCGAATTTTGCTAGTCTTGTGTTGACATGCTCTAGCTAGAAAAAATACTAAACTTGCAGTAAACTTAATTGAAATAGGGTCTTTCTATTTATCTATTAATAAATGGTGTTTCTAAGGAAATTTATAGGGATAAAAATAAGTAACATATTGCCATGCAAATTTGTGTACAGTATTATGGCACTCGGATGAAGCTAACAAAAATATAGAATCTGTTGCTTGACACTTTTCTATAGGGTTAACTATTTTCACTAAAATAAACCTTGCTAGCTTGTCATTTTTGTAGAAGCAAAGGTATTCTCCAAGATTGACTAGGTATGGCTTGTACGAGTATTTTGTCATGTCTTTTGGACTGACGAATGCTCCTGCCTACTTCATGTACTTGATGAATTCGATATTCATGCCTGAGCTCAACAAGTTCATGGTTGTGTTTATCGATGATATCTTGATTTATTCGAAGAATGAGGAAGATCATGCAGAGCATCTGAGAATTGTTTTGTCCAGATTGAGGGAACATAAGTTATATGCCAAGTTTAGCAAGTGTGAATTTTGGTTGAGCAAAGTACCTTTCTTGGGTCAGATCTTATCGAGAGATGGAATTTCTGTAGACCCATCTAAAGTACAAGAGGTCATGAATTGGAAGGCCCCAACTTCAGTTCATGAAGTTCGGAGTTTTCTGGGGTTAGCAGGTTACTATCGTCATTTCATTCCAGATTTCTCCAAGATAGCTAAGCCCATGACCAGACTACTTTAGAAAGATGAAAAGTTCAGTTGGACACCAGAGTGTGAAGCAGCTTTTCACACCCTAAGGACCCTGTTAACTACAGCTCTTGTTTTAGCAAAACCCGATATTGAAAAGCCTTTCGATGTGTTCTATGATGCATCGGGTATAGGTTTAGGGTGTGTGCTCATTAAAGAAGGAAGAGTTATTGCCTATGCTTCTCGGTAGTTGAGAAAGCATGAAGTCAATTATCCTACGCATGATTTAGAGCTTGCAGCAGTGGTTCATGCATTGAAGATATGGAGACATTATTTGTTGGGCAACATATGTCACATATTTACTGACCACAAAAGCCTCAAATACATCTTCACTCAACCTAAACTAAACATGAGACAACGAAGATGGTTAGAGCTAATCAAGGACTATAATTTGGAAGTGCACTACCATCTAGGAAAAGCCAATGTTGTAGCAGATGCACTTAGTCAGAAATGGGAAGAAATAAGTATGGACTTTATTACAGGCCTTCCAATGACACAGCAATGTCATGATTCCATATGGGTCATTGTAGATCGCCTCACCAAGTCAGCACATTTTGCACCAGTTAACACAAGGTATCTAGCTGGGAAGTACGCTAAGTTGTACATTTCTCAAATCATGAGACTACATGGAGTACCCCAGGACCACAATCTCAGATCGAGGACCACAGTTTATAGCCATGCATAGACTGGTAGAAGTTGGATGATTTCTTGTCACCTATGAGATATAGGTGGATACCAAAGCATGGTTGCCTATATTTGCTATCATAAAAAAGAACCATGGGGTAATGTAAATGGAGGCCGGGCGGAGTCTATGTGTAGGTTGACTCATGTGATTTCGTCTGTGCCGATTAAGGACCGTACCGTTGTTGGCGCTTCTGACAAGATTGAACGCATGCCTATCACTTAGCTGGCCGGATAACTCGTTCTAACCGCGAAGCCAAGTAGCTCAATTCAGGTCGGGCCCCGTTCTATAAAAGTGCACATTGTGGATGGTAGTAAGGATGTGTGGGGAGCCAGATGTGAGCCCAAGGGTAGGCCAAGCCTGAACGTCCTGGCAGTAGGTTGTCCCTGATTGTGCGGCGCTGGGCGAACCCACGAAATGTGGACTTGAGTTGTACCAAAGGTGACCTAAGGTGATCATTGATCTGGTCTGCCTAGGTTTGTGTTAGGAATAAATTCCCAGCTGGTTGAAATCGATTCGAATCGTCGTCTCTCCCGGACAGTGAGAAACTTGGCTAGCCCAACATCGTAGTAATTGTATTATGGAATGTGATGGTTCGGATGAACATAGAATTACTACACTGGCTATGGTTACTATTGTATGCTACTAATTGATATACCACATGTTTGGCACTGGTTAGTTGCTAATCTAAAGATGAATAGCTATAATTAACTTAATGACCAAAGTATAATTGTATAACTGAGTTAATCGCCTTTATGCAAAATGTTGTCAAGCTACCTCCACTTATAAAGCCTTGCATAATCCTTAGAGTCAATTTATTTCTGGTTTATGACGGGTAAGTCTAGCTGAGTACCTTCTCGTACTCAGGGTTTTATTCTCATTGTTGCAGATGGTACAGTTTATCACGGCTATTGCAAGAACTGCTTCTATCCTGCCATGGATGAGGAGTGAGCCCTAGGCAGGCATCTTTAATAATCCTTCTTATGTGCTTTTGTGGATTGTGATCATGAGTTGGCACTGTATTTGAACTATGTTGGCAAATACTAGTTTCGAACTTAATGTGCTTTTGCTACTATTTACCGAACTTGGTTTGTAATAACCTTATTTCGTACTCTGATGAATGAACTATATCTGTGAACTTTATGTAACATGTGACATGTATGTTGAATCATGTATGATCTTGGTTGTGTGTGGATCGTTAATCGAGACCCGTCGTGGTACTCGATGGACTACCGGGTTTATATATGCTCAAGTATGACAGTGCGACCGCTTGCGGGCTACCATTATACTTGTGCTCTTATAAATTGGTCGGTTCTACGATAGCTACTTTGTCTATAATTCATCTATACCTAGGTTGTAACTTAGTATTCCCCAAGATTTAAGTTTGTTGGCTAAAAATGTCTTATCCTAAAAACTTGAAAACTTGTGGGTTGCAAATGCATGCTCCTTTTCTAAGTTGTTGCGAGTTATGATATGGTACAAATAGAATTTTCTATGACTTTGTTCTAAGAGAAACTTGACATCCGGAGTTTTCATTTTCAAAAATGCTAAAATCCAAAGTTCCTCAATGATTATGAATACCTACCAAGCATATGACATGATATACATTCAAAACCTTAGTCATATGCTACTTATTTGAGCAATGAGCTTTGTCAAATTGTTGTGACCCTAGTTGAGATTCTCCTCATGCAGCCATGATCAAGACACATGTACACCCATAAATAAACTACTGACTCTTACACTGAGAGTTACGCAAAAATATGCTTTTTTCGTCCACCAAAATAATACTCCATTTATTTTGTCATGCATCCCTCTCTCAAAAAATTTCATATGCCAAAAAGGATAGTATGGGCTATGCTAAAAAAAGAAAAGAAAAAGATGTCCATGCCAAAAGGCATGAGAGGAAAAAATAATGCATGCCAAAGAGCATGAAGAAAAGAAAATAAAAAGAAAGAAAGAAAGATAGCCCATACTTTCAAATAAAAGGCATTCATTTAAAAGAGAGGGATTCATGATCAAAGGAGTACCAAAAATATTTAGAATTAGGAAGTTATAAAAATTCCACACACTTGCATGTCTTGATCAAAGTGTATGATTTGCATCTCCTTGAGGTCTAGTTTTTGACTTAGCAAAATATGTGATGCAAGTATGCCCCACTTTCATACCGACCCAAAGCTCCACTCAAAGCCTTTAGTGGTAGGATATGAAAAAGAAGGCAAAATACCAAATGCCTTGGTGAAGTTTCATACACATTGAGCGATCGAGAGAATCATTTGAGGAACTTACATTTATTTTTGCAAAACTCATAAACCTCCAGATAGATAGTTGATCAAAGAATGAATGATTAGTGATTCTGTTATAACCGTTCTATCTTGCAACCGCCCAAGAACTTGGAAAATCTATATGCCTCACAGGGACCAAGGTAAAGGGTGGATAAAAATGCCAACTTATTTGAATTGCGGAAGAATACTTTGTTATAGGCATGGCCGTATGAAATATATTCGGTATAGTAGCAACTCCTGATCAATAACCAAGTACTTAGCTATTTGCTCGGGATGAGCAAAGGTCAAGCTTGGGGAATTTGTTGGTGGTCACTAACGATTAAATCCGACCACCAATTAATATCCAAAACGAAAGAAATAAACAAACTTTTCACACATATGCATTTACTTTTGACATAGTTCCACTTGTATTGGAAAAAATATGTTTTGTAGGGCACACATTTGAATACAAGTGGAAAACAAAGCAAAATGCGCAATCTAGAAAGCGTAATGCAGATACTACATCAAAGAACCAAGCAAAGGCCCACTTCAACAAAGAATCTAGGCCGAGCACCGATGTGGAAGGGCCCAGGCCCAGCCACCAGCCCACAACACGAAGGCGGTGCCGAGGAGGGCTGGCCCACCGCCCCACCTCCTCCTGGCCCCACCTTGCACAGGCGGTGCATTGATGACACTTGGGGTTGTTTTAGGCTAGTTTCCTATTTTATCTCCCCCTAAACCGACCTCAAGCTAGTATAAATAAGGGGGTAGTGCTCCACTCCAACACACACTTCATTTGGGCTCTACACCTCCACCTCCACTTGTACTATTTTTACCTTTTAGTAGCATTTGTGAGCTAGGCAAGAGCTACCTTGGAGAGCTTGGCTCCTTGGAAGAGAGGAATCTTGGTATGAATACTATGAAGAATTCTTCCAAAGTCTTGCTCTCATATTATCATTATAGTAGTGCATATGAACTAGACTATAGTTTTCATGTTATAATCTTGACATATGAACTAGCATATAGTTTGTATATTATGATCTTAACATATTCAACTTTATGCTTAATCATGCATATTACATATATGTGTAGAAGTAGAGATAAGTTGAGGTGGTGGTTCGTCGTTCCTTTGGGTTTGCATGTCCTATGCTTGTTGATCCATAGGGTCAGAGTCCCGGAGGGATATGGGTAGTTTCTTTGTACACAGGCATGGTGCTCTGGTACACATGAACCTTCGGATATGATGGTGCCCCCCGGTTGAGGGGTAAGCGGCAAGTGATGACAGCCCTGTCCGTCCGTTGTAATCCCCCACATTCGGGTATCGTGTAGGAGTTCGTAAAGTCTCCATGGCTTGCTGGCAAACCAGTGCTCGGGGATCTCCCCATCCATCTTACGCTTAGATCTAACTCTAATCATGTAATTTGTATGATCATCAACTATTCTTTGCACAACTATATTTTGAACATGCTAGCTCCACTTAGGACCATTCTTTTATTCTTTGTTTTCCTTTTATCCTTGAGGTTGGCCCAGATGTGTGTCCACTATCCTTGAAATATCGTTTTTACCCCTATCATGAACTATTGGTTTACTAATGTAAGTATGTAATCTTGTTCATGCTCATGCTAGACTCTTTACACCTTGCCCTCCTTTGGGAAAATATAAATAATGATACCCTGAATACTTCTGGGTGAAATGCTACAACGATAGATCTGTGCACTTGCGGATATTTTCTGTAATCGTTAAGAACTATCGTAGTTGGTGTTTCTTGGTGGTGTCGCTAAGGTTCACTCAATCTTAGTGATAGTACTAAGAAATACCAACAGGCATTTCTAGCACTGTTACCGGGAATGGACTTGAAACTTCCATACTTGGTGATTGCGCTAAGAAATGCCAATAGGTGCTTTCCCTTCCCTGTTGCTGCACCTCTCATGGTCGCGAGGGAGATAGAGGCATTAAAGAAGAGGAGTCGGCTAGGTGGGGAAGTGAATTGCTGTCGTCGTCGCTGCTGCTCTAGAGGAAGGAGGATCGCCAGGGCACCGGGATGGTGAATCGGCACAAGAAATACACAGGGCAAACCAAGGATACCAAAGTGCATTGAGTACCCCTTGGCTTGCCCAAATAAGCGAACCCCCTTAATTGCAAAACTTCCACTAGCACCTAGATCGAGCAACCCCTGTTGTGCCTAGATGCCAGTAGTACCCAATCCTGAAGGCCTTCTCCCAACGCCGCTGCCGCCACCAGAGGAGTTGGAGAAGGGGCGCCATGGCAATGAAGAAAATATAGCTGGTTGGCTCAAGAGCTTTGTCTATATGTATCTGTATCTAAGGAGGAAGGAGTGTGTGGATTGCCAAGAAACTCATCCAGCCCTGGCTTAAATAGGCCAACCTTGAAGATGGAGAAGCAAAGAGGAGAGGTTAATATAAGCATTAGGGAAGACAAGGCATACTCCATAGGAAAGTAATGGTGATGCAACTGTGTTGTGGGTAGTTGAAAAATGGGAAAATAACTCACGCTGAATTTACTACCGCCGGTATAATAAACAGTCGTGTAGGGCCGATGGTTATAACGCCTATCCCTGTCGGCTCGGCGTTCCAAACGACGGTGGAATTCAACCCCACTACCACCACCGCATTGATGGTTTTCAGCTGCCGGTTTTATTCCTCACGAGGCCTCCCTATCGGTCCAACCGAGGGTGGAAGTATCACACCGATGCTTTTATCGCTATGGCAGTGAAAGTGACGACAGGGAAAAGTCAATCTGTAGTAGTGGAAGTGTGTTTTAGAACTTCTAATTCATTTATAATTTGAATAATAATACTACCAAGCATAAGATTCCTAATTGAATGTATGGAGGCCTTGGAGGGGACTATATAAAGAAGTGGGTCGAGGCCATAGGAATCAACCAAGCCAACACAAGGGTCTCATTCAAGGCTTGTAAAGAGCAATTATGAGTGCTCAAGATGATTAGGCTAGACAATTTTATTGCACTACATTCTTGTATAGGTCAAAAATCATATAGTCCTAGAGGGACAAGTATGGTTCTGAAAGAGAGACAATCACTTGTACTTTGTCGGAGTTGTGCTTATAGAATTTACAGTTGGTTTCTGCGCATAACTAGGGGTATCATATCATAACACTTCACAAGGGTCACAACCAACTTTATCTCAATTCTTGAGCAAATCCTCCTTGAGTTTGTGACTTGAACTATTTCAACACATAATAGTTCAATGCATGGCTTCATGTTACTCTAACTATTGATCCAACAATGATTTTATACCTGGTATTAGATCACTTATCATGACTTGCTTAGTTCCTCAGATCAACACAAGTACTTGCTTCCTCACCTTAGCCATCGTACCTTAATTACTAAGCCGTCGCTTTCCCTTCACCTTCGCTTAGTCCCTCGCAGCCATTTTCTTGCTACCTTCATCTTATCTAGCCATTCTCAAGTCAAGCCTTGTTTGTATGAACAATATGCCTTCAATCGAAATCCACTTTTATTTTGATCAATACAAAATTCATTATCAATATTCTTGATGTAATTGGCAAGCAATACATGTGTGAAACCAACCCATATGCAACTAATCATGTCACTTTCTGTCTTTTCATTTGTCCTTGCCATCTTGCATTTGTCAATTATGCCATTCCAATTTGTATATATCCCACAACCTAAACAAGCCTCAGATACAAGACCAATTAATACTTATTAATCCATACCTTCTTTTGTCATTGCCAGCCTTTCTTGCCATTTTCGTACTTATGCATTCTTGACTCATTCTTCAATCTTGATAAATACTAATGAACTATCTTTGCATCCTCATCTGTGGAAGCAAATCATCATTGTTACCAGATTATAATCGAGATTCTGGACGGAAGTACAGAGACATGAACGTAAGGCCTTATATATGTTCCCAAATATATAAATATATTACTACGAGTATTAACACATCAGATCTTTAGGCATAGGCAGCGTTGCTGTAGTCACAAACTAACATAGCACTTGGCAGCCTCGAGAGATTGTGTGCATAGATTTTTTTTTTAGATAGTGGAACAAAGTTAATACCAGCTTAGATTTTGTGCATAGATATCGAGACAAATCAAAAAATAGAAGACATCTGAACGAGAATATATTGAACTAGTCCTACGCAACCTCAGACCAAGTCCGCTGATCCTCGTATTGTTCGCTATTCAAAAAACAAATCGAGTGCATCCCTTATTTAACACACTCCGTAGTGGATGGAACATTGTATCTCAGTCATCTCTTACCATGGCGTCTGCTTTTCTCCTCTCTCTGCTCCTACTCGTCATATGCAGTCACGGTGGCATTGCCCAAGCAAATGAAGCAGCAGCAGGCCACAAGGAAAGCAGATATGTGGTGGTGCCAAAAGCAGCATTTCAGTCATCAGAAGAATCATGTTCGACATCGAGGGGTATCTCATCAGATCTACTGTGATTCCCATGACGAACAAAGCCGGATCCTCGATGAATACTAATCCAAAACCTCTCCATGTTTGCAGTGTCGTCTCCACAGTCAGGGCGTGTGTCCGTGCCACTGGCGCATCGGTACGGGCCGTGCGCGCCATTGCAGACCAAAGACGAGTTGTCTCTCGCGCAACGGCTTCACCGAGATCGTGTGCGCACCAAGTACATTACAAGGAGAATGTCCAGGAGCACCAGACGGCAGAGCAGTGACGCTTCAACTGTGAGCGTCCCGACACGGCTGGGCTCGTCCTATGACTCGCAGAAGTACCTTGTCACCGTGGGCCTGGGCACGCCAGCAGTCCCGCAGACCCTTGTACTGACCACCGAAAGCGACCTGTCGTGGGTGCAGTGCAAGCCGTGCAACTCCAGCAACTGCTACCCCCAGAAGCTCCCTCCATTTGATCCGAGCAGGTCTTCTACCTACACCGCTATCCCCTGTGACTCACAGGAGTGCAGGGACCTGGCTGCTGGCATCGGTGGCAATGGCTGCACCAGCAACTGGGAATGCGGGTTCTATATCTACTATGGCAGCGGCGCCAACACGACCGGTGTGTACAGCAGCGACGCGCTGACACTTGGTCCGGGAGCCGTCGTCGAGAACTTCCACTTCGGCTGCGGTCACGACCAAGAAGGCCCTTTCGGCAACGAAGGCAAGTACGACGGCGTGCTCGCCCTGGGCCGCCTGCCGGAGTCCCTTGTGGGGCAGACGTTAGCGGAGCACGGTGGCGCCTTCTCGCTCTGCCTCCCGCCGACGGGGGACTCCACGGGGTTCCTGGCCTTCGGGGCGCCGGAGAACACATCCGACTTCGTCTTCACGCCGCTGCTCACCATGGACGACCAGCCGTGGTTCTACCAGCTGATGCTCACCGGCATCAGCGTCGGCGGGCAGCGGCTGGACATACCAGCCGCGGTGTTCCGGGAGGGAATGATCTTGGCTTCGAGCACGACCATCACGGCGCTTCAGGACACGGCATACGCGGCACTGAGGACCGCGTTCCGGAGCGCCATGGCGGAGTACCCTCTCGCGCCGCCGACCGCCCAGCTCGACACCTGCTACAACCTCACGGGGTACAACAACGTCACGGTGCCCACCGTGTCGCTGACGTTCCGGGGTGGGGCCACCGTCGACCTCGACGCCTCGTCCGGGCTCCTGCTCGATGGTTGCCTCGCGTTCTGGAACACGGATGGAGACGAATACACTGGCCTCATCGGCAGCCTGAACCAGCGAACCATCGAGGTGCTCTACGACCTGCCAGCATCACGGGTTGGCTTCCGCACCGGCGCTTGTTGACTTTAGTGTCACAATTCACAAGCCTTGTGTTTTTTTTCTTTTTATATATTTACATGGAGCTTTTTCCCAATTAAAATTTGTATGGTCTCATTCAAAAAATAGCTTTCGTTTGCTTTGGAAAGGTTACACACGAACTTAAACTCCATAATGTACGTTACCACATCCACATATGTTTGGAATATTATTTGCTTATCAAAATACTGATAGTTTCTATTTGAACGATATTTGAATATCTTATGAGTTTGAAATACTCAACAAATTACAATGATGTCTCATTTTGTCAGTTTAATTATTTTTACAGATATAAGTCTTATCTTACTAAATGCTAAGTAGAGACTATTTTCAAACCTTAGCTTTACGTTATTCTTTACAAGACGCAATAGAAAAAAATGTACAAATTCTAAAAGTTCAATGTAAAACCATTCATAATTCTAGTACACTCTAATCATCATCGATGACAACAGCAATTTGATCTAATTTGCTTATATATATTTCTTAACTCTATTATCATGGAAAGAACCACCAAAGTACCCCATAAATTAGCATAAGTATTATCCTCTAATATCATGCAAGTTATTAGTGTAAAGTAATTAACTGGAAAAATTTACTTATAAAACTATAAAAGGATAAAAACTCCATCGCCAATTGATTAGTTCCCAACAGTTATGCATTCCAAATGAGTAATACCTCAGGTCCCTTCTCAGAGCATCTCCAAGAGTTTCCAAAACCCACTCCTAATCTAGATTTTTTTGCAAGATTAAAAAAACTGCTCTCCAACAGGTCCTACTTCAACTCCCAATCTTTCCGCACTGGCAAAAATTGATCCAATCGCACCGAAATATACACGTGGTTGTCGATGTGCCAATCTGACGGTGGAAGGGTATGTGAAAAGAATAAAGAGTAAGACAGAGTTGTACAAGAGAGAAACAAAGTATAAAGATGGTTGGGGTGATTTAGAAATCGTTTAGGCTTCATCATGCAAATTTGTCTTCTATATTTTAGGAGCGATGTTTTGAACTGTTGGAGGAAACCAACAAATATGCTCCCAACTTTTTTGCCACTTCTAAAGCTCACTGATTTACCAACTAATTTTTTAGAAACTATTGGAGATGCTCTCACCGCTGATTTTACTTTACTAGTACATACACTACGATATAAATGGGCATCCCATGCCCTTATCACCGCTGTTTTTTATATAACCGGAGGCGAATGTGTTTCACCACCGGTTCTATGAGGCAAAATGAACCGGCGATGTTATGTGTATCACTACCGGCTGGGTTTTGATCCGACTGCGATAATTGGGGTCCATTTCACCACCGGATCATACACCAAGCCGACTGTGACTATAGGTTACATCGTTAGGCCGGAACAGCCTGTCCACCAGTTTGTAATGGACCAGCTGAGAAAGAAAATGTCAGCACCGGATGACAATTCATTGCTCTACCCGACAATGAAAATTGTTTTTACTAACGAATCATAAAATGAACCGATGGTTAAATAGGGCTGCATTGTGGGCACCAGTTGCGATCGTTGTTGGGGTCTTCTGGGCCGGCCGGGGAAATAGAGACTTTTCTTTGACTGCTGCTCATATGCAGGCGTTAGGCATCACGACCGTCGTCCGTACTTGCCTCGTATATCGCAACCATTCATCACATTGACCGGGAAACTGAAGAGGTGCTCACAGTTCAGTACAAATAGGAGCAATCTGCAATCTTCTTTCTCCACTCCATAGTCCTACACACCAAAGCACCTCTCCAACAATGACTGGCTCCAAGTTGTGTTGGACAATGAGTCAATGACTCCTCAAGCAACTACTGCAAGTTTGAAAGAGTGACGGCGACGCAGGCTCAAGCGAAAACAGTCCACCATCGTCTCCCTAGATGGAGGATGACCTCCGCTTGTGAGGCGGCGGGCGACAAGGAGGAGGAGCATGACGATAGAGCTACTTGATAAAGGACACCACCGAGGGAAGCTAGGAGTTTTTAACCCGACCCACACACCCCTCAGCAATCAATTATGGATTGAGGATTAAATCAGAACTGGTTCTTGTGCAACCCACAGTGCTATATTACTTTCCTGTTGTGGGTCAAGGCGACAGTGATAGGGTGAATAAGGTTCATATATTCATTGTTCTGATCCTTGGCATACAACCTGACAGTGAAGTGTGAAGTATGATCACTGATAGCTCTAGCATAGCCAACACTGATGGTTTGGACGTTCAACGCTGATTGTATGTTCTATAGTAGTGTTTCAACGGTTGGAGGGTGTTCTTTACCCGAATTTTGTAGTTCAGTGTTAGAAAATCTAACTTTAGTGCAACTTAAAGGTTGAAAAATATATATACATTACCACAATATATAATAATGTGTGCTTTAATATATCTACCACCATGGAATGAATTTACAACAATAATTAATACATCAAAATGATTACAGATACATATGCGCCCCCGCGCCCTACTATCGTGTGCAGTTTACTTTTTTTTTTTAAATCATAGATTCTAGTAGCCGATAATTCTTTAGTTGACGATGTAGCATTTCTTCCTGATTTCCCCGTCAGCACCGGTGATCACGCCGACGTTGCCCATCTTGATCATGGACTCGCTAAATTCCTTAAAGAACACGTCGTCAAACTTGCCGGTGGCGATGCGCTGGACGTAGTCCCTACTTGCGGCGTCAGTGAGGAGCGCGGCGTCGGACTGGAAGAGCCCCCTCCGCTTGGCGACGTGGCGGAAGTAGCTCGTGTCGAAGGTCTTGTAGCTGCCGGGGTCCATCTCGGTAAGCGTGGTCTTGTCGTCGACGCTGCTGCAGAGCGTCCTGAGCCGGTCGGCGTACTCGCTGTCGAGGGATGGGTCTGAACTGTAAGCGCTGCTGAAGTTGTAGAGCCGGCCGGCGTAAGACCGGCAGTGCGCCGTGCCGAGGGTGTGGCCGCCGGATAGGACAACTAGGTCCTTGGTATCGAGACCTTTCGAGGCAAAAATTTTGGTGAGCAGTGGTATGTCTCCGTATGCCGGAGGCAGCTGGTCGGCCGCCTCATTTGCACTGGACACCCTACCGTCTCGCCTCCCGAGCGCCACCGGCCAGAAGGGGCCCTTGGTCAGCACAACGGCGTCGCGGGCCATGAGGGTGAGGACGTCGGCGCAGGAAACCGTGTTGGGGCAGGCAGCTTCCAGCTTGGCCTTCACTCTCTCTACGGAACCAAAGCCTCGCAGGCTCCTGTTCGGAATGGCGTCCCTCTCTGCCAGGTTGGCCGCAGTAGTGGAGTTGAGCAGCACAGACGCGTCACAACCCTGCAGTGAATCGACGTTGTTATAACTTAGGCCCTGTTTAGTTTCCTCCCAAAATATTAAATTTTTCAAGATTCCCCGTCACATCGAATCTTTAGACACATGTACGAAGCATTAAATATAAATAAAAAATAAAACTAATTACACAGTTTAGATGAAATCCACGAGACGAATTTTTTAAGCCTAATTAGACTATGATTGGACACTAATTGTTAAATAACAACGAAAACACTACAGTGTCGTTTTACCAAAAATTTCGACAACCAAACTAGCCCTTAAAAAAAGAGTCCCACGTTGTCATAATTGGAAGGGAAACGTCACTCAGAAAAGAATACTTACCCTGACGAAGCAGTCGTGGAAATGAAGCCTGAGGAGCGGGCCAGCAAGGCTGGGTGCAGCCGAGATGATCTTCTCCATCTCCTTGCGGACGATCGCCTCGACGTTCGGGCATGTCTTGCTGTAGTAGCCGAGCTCCAGCTGAGCCAGCACCGGTGAGCTACCTGCGAGGACCAGGAGGGCCACAGGCAGTAACAGAACTGCACAATACTGAATCGTCATGGATCGACCCATATTATATATGCACACAAGGATAGAATGTATGGCAGGGCAAGTATATGTGCTGTACTCCTACTTATCAAGTGACTAAGGGCAGAATGTTGGGGTTGGCTTCTTGTTGCATCTCCCCGTATTTATAGAGGTGCCGGCCCTACGTGTAGTTGAGTACGCTGTAGGTTGGACAACCTGTGTTTACGCACTCAAGTCTCACATGCATGTTCTAACTTCCCTCTCAAGTCTCAACACAATTCCTCCGTAAAGAAATGCACGCCATGATTTGAGGCGTTGACAACAGCGACGAGTGAACAGGTCAATACAAAACAAATGAACAACATAAACGGCGTTGGGAAAGGCCAGTTCATGCATGGCCGCGTCCTCGAACGTAACATGACATGGACCTAGTCTATTGACTATCAAGCTCTAAAGTCTAAACACCTCATACACAGCAGTGTGAGACACGGCAATCATCCGTGGCCGTCCATTATAATTGAGGGATTATAATTATAAATGCATACGTATGCATCAACAGAAGATCATCCCATGTGCTTGCCAAATGGTTTGGTATTTTCTTGGGGCGCGTTTGGTTCCCAGAGGCAACACGCCTGACCTTGCCTTGCCCTGCCAGCGCAAGCTACGAGAAGCTTGCCCAGCAGGGGCGGAGCCTGGATTTGAACATAGAAGGGGCCGTGCAAAACCAGCAACAATCATGTGTGTCAAAATACATACATGACAAAGATATATGGATATATGTAGCATCCAAATAAACAATTGTGTTACGATAAAAAGCAGCTAAAAAAACTAAAAAAAACGAAGCAACATATTTAATTAGCTTCCGGTCTCTAACCTTCCACCTGATCGGTCCAATTCTTTGGCCCCAGAAAAAGAATCATGGTAATAACAAGTAGTAAAACGGGGGCAAAATTAATTAGCCCTAGATCCAAAACGTTAAATAGCAAATAATCAATCACTCGTCGTTTAGCCTCAAACAAAACGATCACTTAAACAGGTATAGTGGTCATTTAAATAGGTTAAACAGACATTGTACCACTATGTAGCGTTTAAATGTTGAGTGCACGAGCTAAATGACCGTTTAGAAAAACAGTAATAGGAACATAGACGATAAGAAAGATAACACGAAGACTAATGGTAAAAATAATATAGATGCATTGCAGATAAATTCGGAGGGATCAAACAAGCAAAGCACTTTATTTTCAATTAACTAGCTAATTGGAGACTTTGCTACGGGGACAAACTAATGTTTCATAGGCAATAATAAAATAAAAGAGATGAAGAAAATATTAGGACCTAATTTTTATTTATATAAGATATGTTAGAGATTAATATGGAGTAAGAATAGAAAATTATAGTATAAATAGTATAATTAACTAGCTAATTAGATAATTAAGTATCTAATTTGGAAGGTGTATCATGGGAGCTGTGGGTGTAAGGAAAATGGACTCTTGGCCCATTTACTTTTGATTTTGGTATTTGATAATCAACATGATCAACATCTCAAGCAAGGTATTAGAAGCACAATGGAAAGCTCAAGGAGTCAAGCAAGTCCAAGGCACGAAGATTGGAACCAAGCCTGACGTCGAGATCATGAAGATACAAGCGAAGAAGGAGCTCGGTAGAGGTGACCGGACGTGGCCCTTATGAGGACCAGACGCGTCCGTTCAGTTGCTCGGCAACACGGCATCAAACACGATGACTGGACGCTGAAGAACTAAAGTGACCGGACGCGATGATGGAACTATTCACCGTCATGCCAACTCTCTCAGCGTGACCGAACGCGGCAGGTGGACGACCGGACGCACCCGAGAGCAGGGTCCGATCACGTCCAGAAAGGTTCCAGAGTAGCGCCAGCGCGACCGGACGCGTCTGATCGGTTGAGACCGGACTCAGCCCTGAGTCCAATCAACACGCATGCTCCAACGGTGTCGACAAAAGATGTTCGGTAGTCCACCGAGGGGGCTACCCGTGATGGTAGATTGATCGGAGAGGTGAGCGAAATCTGGAGCGAGATGGTGACAAGACACAAGATTTATACAGGTTCAGGCCATCAGCTTGACGTAATACCCTAATGCTGTGTCCCGTCAGTTGCGTGTGTTTTGAGGGGGCGTCCCTACCTACCTTATATAGCCCAGGAGGTAGGGTTACATGCCGATCAGATCTGAGTCTAATCGGGTAACAAACATTCTTTACATGGAAACATATGTTCGGCATATTCTAATAGATTCTACGTGATCCCCAGGATGCCGCCGAGGAGCCTTGCGGCGTGCACCGAGCAGTTGCCTTGCGCTGCAAGCCTTTATCTTGTGGGCTGGACCATCCCTGTTGGTATGGCCCATGTGCATCGTCGTGGGTACCTAGGGTTAGACCCCCCACAGCTAGTCCCAGAGCGCCTTGTATCCGCTTGGAGAGGCCATCCTGATCAAGTCTGAGCAATTTAACATGAATCCAATCTGCTTGACAGGTGATCCGAGCGGTGAAAATGAAGGCCGACCAATTTTACTGATGACCAGGGCGGTGAAGATGAAGGCCGACCAGTTTGACCGGTGACCTAGGCAGTGAAGAAGCTTGCCGACCAGCTTAACTAACGTGTCAACCTGTGAAGACGGCTGCCGACTAGCTTGGTTGATCAGTAGACCTCGGACTTAGCCAAGTGAGGCTCACCAATAGGATGTAAGGAGCTCAAGAGAAAAAATTTGAGAAATCTTGGTTGATGAAGTGTACACACCTAAGTGCCGGCTGCGTTTGCACCGATGACATGGTCAGCAAAGCAAAGCAGAGGCATTAAGTGACAGACTTGGCACAGCTAAAGCATCATAAAGAACCAGTACATGCACTGCAAGGTGCAGTGTACACACTGTAATCCCCGAGTCTGAGATTAGGTGGAGAATACACCTAGTGTCAGGGTCTTATAGAAAAATTAAGCAGTCCCCAGCGTAGCCGAGAATGCTACCAGTCCCCAGCATAGCTGAGAATGCATATTAGTACATTCACCGCAAGGTGAAGTGTACACACTAAGTCCCCGAGCCTACTGAAATATAAAGAATGAATCTTGTAGCAGGGTCAAAGAAAAGCCTTAAAATAGAACCACCGATCATGAGAAAAATTAGTCGTGACTGATAGCCTGCGTGAGCCATCAAACAATAATGGAGTAATCAACGCAGCAATGTGAGAAAACGGGCCGCGAGTGGGTAGCTTATTGTCAAAGGGGAACAATAGACCATAAAATGGCCCATTTAATGGAAGGCGCAGAGAAGTCGGGGCGACACGCAGTAACTACGGTTGAGCGCATGCGCGTGGCGAAGCGAATGCGGGAACAGGCGCACGTGGTGTGGCACGGTTTCACAAAAACCCTAGAGATGAAGGGGTGGAGGTGAACCGTTATATAGCCCACCCTGCCTGCGACGCAACCTAGTTCGCACGAGCGGTTGCACACTCACCTTCCATCTTGTTCCTCAAGCATCCCTAGTGAATCCGCCGCCGCCATTTCATCTTCATCCACTGCCACCAGAGCCCTAGCCTGAGAGCCTTAACCTACTATGAGAGCAGAGCGAGCGCAGCGAGTCCCTAGATCTAGATCCAGATCCATGGCACCGTGGAAGAACTATCGCAAGGAGTGGGTGGCGTCGAGCAGCACCCAAGAGAACCTAGAGGAAATGGTGATGGACAGGATCCTGCCAGACGAGGCGACAATTGGGTGGCGTCCTACAGAAGGTGAGTGCTTCCCGAACCCTCGCGATGGAGAGTTAGTCGTATTCGAGGATTTTTATCGGTGGGGATTTGGGCTTCCAGCGCATCCATTCCTTTGCAAGCTTCTCTCGTACTACAGGATTTCACTTGTTCACCTGAACCCAAATAGCATTCTACATCTTGCTATCTTTATCAATCTATGCGAAGCTTATCTTGGATTAGAGCCGCATTTTAATCTCTTTTGTTACTTCTTCCACCCCAAATCCTTCGCCGGCGCTAATGTGGTCGGAGCAACCTATCTTGTACTGCGGGATGGGAAAGCCTCCAAGTACAAACCAGTGCCTCTTAGTACCTCCAACAAAGGATGGAAGTCATGGTGGTTTTACACCAAAAATGTAGAAGATGATCTCTCTACAGACATAGATAGCCTAGCAACCCCAACCCCAACTGGTCGGTGAGATCAAGTAGTGATGAAATGCATCATGTAGAAGAGTTGCTTGACCGCCTAGCCCATGTCAACATCAATGGAGTTAAGTGTACTCAAAACTTCCTCGGCCAGAGAATCCAGCCCTACAAAGAAAGGTCCCATCCAACGTATGAATACCAGGACGTGGACTTTGTGCGAGAAGCACCGGAGCCGCTGAATAATGAAGAGATCAATCGACAAGTGTCGAGATTCTTCACAATAAAGAAGTCTCAAGAGAAAAGGCACCCCCAGCGGGCATTTGGTCTGATGTTTCCACCACCAGAGGTAATTGTCTTTGGGTGGTGTTATTCAATTCATCATTTAGTGCTATATGCATGCCAACTGATTGTTTATTTGCCAAATAGGACTAGAAGGTATATGTCTCCGATGTTCCAGATGGAACCTGGCCAGCAGCTAAAAACAGGTTCAAGGGGTCACGAAGCACTGCTGACATCGTGGCAGCGATGAACCGAGGCACGCCGAGTGAGTCGACGGATGAGCGGGAGGCCACCCCCAGCCCTGGTCGTCATGACTTGTGGAGTGGCAAGCAGCCGCTCCATGAGGCACCGGTGGCCAAGTAGAAAAGGAGGGCAGCGACACAACCCTGCTGAGATGACGGGGTTAACATTAGGGACTCTCCACCACACTAGTGTCGACGGTATGTTGGCGGGTCAGAGAATGAGGACGATGACTCGGAGGGTAGGGAGATGCTGGCAACATGGATGTCTCGCCAGGGTGCTACCTCCCCCCTCCTCCAAGGGGAGAGGACACCAGTACATTAGGGCACATCGAGCAGACGGGGAGTCCCGACCGGTGAGCCGAGGACCTTACCGGTTAGGCTGGAGTTGAAGTCCTCGAGCCTGAGCGCGAGGCTCAGGCCGGAGGAGACGATCTAGCCGGCGCAACAACCCTAGGGGCAAGCCCTGTGCCCTCAGGTTTTGGGAGAACAACTGCGCCAACCACCAAGACGGGCAGCCCCAGTGGTCCACGTAAGATTAAACAAACCATCAGGCGATCTAGCATGTAAGTATTCGGTTCCGTGATCCTTTGTAATTTGATATGTGCATCATGTGAGCAGCAAACCATTAACTAACCCCTTGCGACCGGTGGGAGACGAAAAAGGACAGGTGTCGAGCATTGCGGTGTCCCCACCGGCAATGGGGTTAGGACCTAGGGTGGAACAGGCATCCAACGTCCCTAAAACCCCTCATGTGATGAGTTTGGGGGCACCGAGCCATCGCCGTCGTGATGAAGTGCCGAGGCCCTCGGTTGAAGCTACCGAGGGGACAGAGGAGGTCCCATGGGTGCCTCCCCATCCGTGGGATGTCCCTGCACACGTGACACATACCTTCCTAAAGCGAGGTGACCATGTTGATGTGGTGGAAGAAGAAGATGTTGACCCGCTTGTGAAGACGCTGAAGGGGCATGTTTCACTTGTGAACAATGAAATTTAGGTGAGTTCATCTTGATCCATTTGTTTTCGTATCATTTTAGTAGAGTTGTGAATTGTAATGCTGCAGGAGGTGTTGAGCATTGCCAGACACCGATAGCGATAGCTGGAGCGGGTCGAGCCCACCCTAAAGGAGAACAAAAGGTTGTTGGCGTCGATGAAGGCGCTTGAGGAAGAGTTGGTCGAGCTCAGGGATGACCAGGGGAGGATGCGAATGCTTATGGCACAACTGGTCAGACGTGCTGAAACGGCTAAGGCGAAGGTTGCAGATGTCTCTGATCAGCTGGCCAGCGTCCGTACCTAGCTTGCCCTTGTATCTGAAGAAAGGAATGGTAAGACCTTAAGTCTTCCAGCATGCCAACCTGTCAGTGTTGTGTGTTGTAACGGCGTTATTTTTGTAAGTGCAGAATCGGCGACTCAGTTGTTCCTCGCCCAAAAAGCGGCGGAGACCGCGCTGAAGGAGAAAGAGGCTGCTGAAGAGGCATAGCAGAAGGCCATCGATGAGCTACAATGTAAGTTGACATAGTTGTTCGGTCTTCCGTCCTTTAGGTGTAAACGAGTTAGTCACACTGACTTGGTGCTTGTAGTGGTGTGCACCAACTCTAGGGCACAATATGAAGACTATGAGCTGTGGCTAAAGGCCACCCACGACAAAATGAGGGCCATCATTACTAGAATTACCCCGGTGCTCGACCTCATTGATGGGAACCCAACGCAGCCCCTGATGGGAGATCTTGACATCAGTCCTTGTCCGCCAGACCCTTTTGTGGAGAGGTGCAGGGCGGCCTTGGCCAACTTTAGGACATACGTCCACAGCGTGGCATGCACCACTGCTAGGCATGCTTTGGCGGTTGTTCGATCCCAGTACCCGGCGGTGAGTCTAGAGGTCATTGATGGCGGGTTCGCCAAGGGACCAGAAGATGATGAGGTCGAGCGGCTAACGGAGTAGGCCAAGGAGTCATTGTTCAAGCTTGTTGAAGACCTAGACATATTTGGCAACAAGGAGCAGCAAAACCAGGGTAATTAGGAAAAGTTGCAACAAAAAACTTTAAACTTATGCTGATCGGAGCTGTGACTATAAACATGATGTTTATTATGGAGCTTGTTTAGTTCATATGTTAGATATGATTTAGTTGCTCTCTAGTTAGTTTTATACCATGGCACCAGCCCTGGCTAGCCCCCAAGCTCTATAGCACGGAGTGGCCAACACCCATGTATGTGTAAGAGAAGAAAGCATTACCAAGGAGCTGCTGCTGACTGTCCATAGTATAGAGCATGGCTCATGCATGCATAGGAACAAGTCGAGACAAGGGCGGCTTCTGATGGCATGGGTAAAAACGTGGCAGGTCAGCGAGTGGAGTGGCGAGTATGTTAGCGGTGACACATATGGAGAATTGGCAAATAACACGTTATGGAGATGTTTTAGTTATGGAGAGTAATCGGAGAGTTAAATTATGGCAACAAAACTGGAGAAACATGGAGAAAACATGCGGTGAAATACGGAGAGCACAATTGGAGAAATCGGCGTAAACTTTTTTGAATCATCAAATATAGAGAGATACATATCTTTAGTAAAATGCATCAAGGATAGAAACGCCTAAGGAGATCGATGTGCCAGGAGTTGGGGATGTCTATCCCCTCGAAGTCGCATAGCCGATAATACCCTGGTCGGGTAACTTCCTTGATGATGTATGGCTCTTCCCAGTGCGATGAGAGCTTGTGTAAGCCCCCGGTCTTCTACTTCGAATGGAGAACAAGGTCACTGACCGTAAAGGATCTCTCACAGACATTGCGGTTGTAAAATCTCCATAGGCCCTCTAGATACTTGGTCGTACAAACACATGTCACTAGGCGCTCTTCTTCTAGGCGATCAATATCTTCCTGTCGGGCGATAGCCGACCTCTCTTCATCAAAATTCTAAACCCTTGGTGCTCGGAAGGCGATATCAGCTAGGAGGACGGCCTCCGAGTCATACACCAAGTACTATGGAGAGACACCGGTGTTACAACTAGTCTGGGTTCGGAGTCCCCTGACTACCGCTGGCAATTTTTTGAGCCACCTTCCCGGATGCTTCTCGTCTTTCTTGTACAGTTTCTTTTTGAGGGAATCTAAGATCATGCCGTTTGCCCATTCAACCTAGCCATTGGCTCTAGGGTGAGCAACCGAGACGTACTTGACGGAGACGCACCAGTCTTCACAAAAATCCCAGAAGTCATTGTGGGTGAATATAGAACCCAGATCGGTTATAATGCTATTTGGTAGGCCGAAACGGTGCATGATGTCCTCAAACAGTTTGGCTGCCTTCTTTGCAGTTGCGGTGACAAGGGGTTTGTACTTGTTCCATTTGGAGAACTTATCAATAGCGACATACACATATCTGAAACCTCCCAGAGCTAGTTTGAAGGGCCTGATCATGTCCAGTCCCTAGCATGCGAAGGGCCAAGATGCGGGGATGGTCTAAAGGGCTTGAGCTAGCACATGTATCTGTTTGGCAAAAAATTGGCAACCCTCACAACGCCGAATGAGTGCCTCAGTGTCTGCCACGGCAGATGGCCAATAAAAACTAGCTCAGAAAGCCTTGCCGACCAGATTTCTAGAGGCTACATGGTTGCCACATGAACCGACATGAATCTCAAGCAGTAATTTTTCACCCTCCTCTTGGGAGATGCACTTTTGCAACAACTCTTCCTTGGCGCTCTTCCGCATTAGCTTGCCATCAATGAGCGCATAGTGCTTGCTGCGATGAATGAGTCGTTCCATCTCTGTTTTGTCGCTCGGGACCTCAGCTATGGTGAGATATTTAATGAACTACTCTCTCTAGTCGGGGCTAGGAATAGGTACCGCCCGGACTAACTGCTCGATGGGGGTGTTTCGTCGACTAGCTGCTCTTCCTTGATGGATGGAGTCATGAGATCTTGAACAAACACACCTGCTGGGACTTTAGCTCTAGAAGACCCCAGTTTAGATAGGGGGTCAGCCCCTTGATTAGCGTCCTAAATGATGTGGTGATACCCGATGCCATAGAATTTCCCTTCCAATTTTCTAATCTTGGCATAGTACGCATCCATCTTCTCACTGGTGTAGGACCAGTCCTTGTTGACCTGGTTGATGACCAAGGCAGAATCACCGAACACAATGAGGCATTTTACGCCAAGTTCAGCAGCGATACGGAGGCCGTGGAGAGCTGCCTCGTACTCGGTGGTGTTATTGGTGGCTGGAAAATGGATCCATAGAACATAGCAGAGCTCATCCCCTGATGGGGTAATAAACAGCACACCAGCACCAGTGCCAGCACCATCAATATTGAGCACACCATCGAAGTACATCTTCCAATGCTCAGGGCAGTCAGCCGGAATAGGCTCTTGGACTTCGGTCCATTCATCTATAAAATCTGCCAGAACTTGCGACATAATAGTAGGTCGGCTCCTAAACTAGATGGAGTAGGTGAGGAGCTCAACCGCCCATTTGATGATGTGGCCACTGGCTTCTTTATCGCGGAGGATATCTCCGAGGTGGAATTCGGTGACCACGACGATCTTGTAATACTCGAAGTAATGGTGGAGCTTGTGGGATGTGATTAGGACAGAATACAATAGCTTCTGTACCTAGGGATATCGAGCCTTGTAGTCATTCAGGACCTCGCTGATAAAGTAAATAGGTCGCTGGACCTTGTATACATTCCTAGCCTCCTCACGCTCGACGACGATAGCCGTGCTAACAACCCGGGAGGTCACGGCAATGTAGATTAGTAAAGTCTTACCAGATTGAGTCGCAGTCATAATTGGAAGCGAAGTCAGGAATTGTTTGAGCTTGGCAAAGGCCTTGTCGGCCACCTCTGTCCACTCGAAACACTCATTAGCCTTTAGCAGCTTGAAGAAGGGGAGACCTTTCTCACCCGTCGCGATATGAAGTGGCTCAAGGCCACCATGCATCCCATAAACTTCTGGACGTCTTTTACGTAGGTTGGGCATTTCATCCTGGTGATGGCTAAGACTTTCTTAGGGTTTGCCTTGATCCCCCAAGAGCTGACGATTTAGCCTAGGAGGATACCAGATGGGACACCGAATATACACTTGGTGGGATTCAGTTTCCATCGGTATTTTTTAAGGGCTTTGAATGTTTGCTCGAGGTCAGCGATGAGGTTATTGGCGGTCTTGGACTTAACAACTACATCGTCATTGTAGGCCTCAACGTTGTGGCATGTTTGATCTTTAAGGCAACATTGGATGGCCCTCAGATAAGTCACACCAACATTTTTAAGTCTGAAGGACATGGTGGTGTAATAGTAGGCGTCGAACGGCGTAATGAAGGATGTTTTGATCTGGTCCTCCTCGTTTAAGGAGATCTAGTGATAACCAGAATAGCAATCTAGAAAAGAAAGTAATTCATAGCTGGCAATGGAAACTACGACCTCGTTGATCCGAGGAAGACCGAAGGGTCTTTAGGGCAATGTTTGTTGAGATCGGTGTAATCAACGCACATTCTCTAGTCTTTATTCTTCTTTTGAACAAGCACTGGGTTAGCCAGCCACTTGGGATGATACACCTCTTTGATAAATCTAGCTGCTAGAAGCCAGTTTAATTCTACCCTAATAGCCTCCTTCTTGTCCTGAGTGAATCATCGTAGCTTCTGCTTGATCGTCTTGGCGGTCAGCGAGACATGTAAGGAGTGCTCGATCAACTCCCTTGGTACCCCAGACATGTCAGTAGGTTTCCATGCAAAAATGTCTGCATTGGTACATAGGAAGTTGATGAGCGCGTCTTCCTATTTGGGGTCTAGGTGGGCCCCGATCTTCATAGTCTTAGATGGATTGGCGAGGCCGAGGCTCACTTCCTTGGTTTCCTTATCCTTGGTGGCCTTCTGAGGTGCCTCTATCGTCGAGATCTCCTGGTCTTCTTCGGGCACCTTCTTGGATTTGGCGAGACAGGCTTCCATTCGCGTGGAGAGGTCAAAGGCTTTGGCGAGGGCGAGGGTGAGGCTCTCCTTCTCACAATCATAAGCGACAGCGAGGTTGACCTATAGGGAAAGGACTCCTCCAGGCGCCAGCATCTTTAGCACTAGATAGGAGTAGTGCAGTATGGCCATGAACTTGGTCAGAGCTAGTCGGCCAAGAATGGCATGGTAGGTGGTGTTAAAGTTGGCCACCAAGAAGGTGATGCACTCAACACAGAACATCTCGATGGTGTCAAACTATATAGGTAGCATGATCTCACCGAGGGGCTAAGACACCCTACCTAGGATGATCCCCTAGAACAGAGAATCGACGGAGGTGAGGTCCTGCTTGGAAAGGCCCAACTCCTTTAGGGCGCTGGCAAAGAGGATGTTGAGGGTGCTCCCTCCGTCGATGAGGACCTTCATGAAGCGCACCTTCTAGATGATGGTGTCTAGAACAAGCGGGAAACGACCAGAGTAAGGGATCTATGCCCACTGGTCAGCCCTACTGAAGGTGATGTGCTGATCCGACTAGGGGAGGTACCTAGGGTTGGCGGTGATCTCGGTAGCCTTGATGGCTAAAACCCGCCGAGAGGTGAGCTTCTTGTCGCGCCTGTTCTTGGAGGCTGCTCGGCCCTCGAAGATCATATGGACGGTCTTGCTGGGGTTTTGGAAGGCGGTGCCCGCATCCCTATAGGGCTCACGATCCTTGCCCGTGTCGTCATTGTGGTCTTCACGCTTCTTGTTCTGCTCTTCAAGTAGGGCTTCGGCAAGGCCCATGCACTCCCTCGTGGTATGCTTCGTGCCCTTGTGGACTAGACATGGTCCATCAAGGAGCTTGTCAAACTGTGCGCCGTAGTTGTGCTTTGCACGAGGCTACTCGACGGAGCCGATGAAGCTATCAGGTCGGCAGCGTCGCAATTGCCCTGGTTTGGAGCTCTCCGGTCTATCACGGCGGTCACGATCGTCATGATGGCGGTCGCGGTGGTCAGGGCACCGGTCGTTGCGGTGATCATCATCACGGTGTGTTGGGCGATCGGTCCAGGGGGCCCGGTCGACTTCTTATTTATGGCGTTGTTCGGCCTCTTTAGCATTAGCATACTGGTTGGCTGTTTGGAACATCTCGCCGATCAACGCCGGTAGCTTCCTGTTGAACTTCCTCCAGACCTCATCATGATGATAGAGCCCACAGACAAAATAGGTGATCACCTCGGCCTTGAGGATGTTAGGAATCTGGTTCCTTACTTCTGAGAAACCCCGGATGTAGCTTCGAAGGATCTCCCCTGTCCTCTGGTAGACCCTTGCTAGGTCGTGCTTTGTTGCCGATCGCTCGCAAGTCGCCTTGTAGTTCTCGACGAACATTCTCTTGAGGTCATCCCAAGAGTCAATGATATCCAGCTAGAGGCTCATGAGCCAATTCATAGTGGCGGGTTAGAGCATAACTGGCAAGTAATTTGCCATCACATCGGTGTCACCACCGCCGGATCAGACGGCAATAGCGTAACTTGTTAGCCACTCCTCGAGATTGGTGTGGACATCGTATGGCTGCACCCCTTAGATCTTGAAGTTGGTGGGCCACTGCATAGCGCAAAGCTTTGTCGTGAAAGCCCATGGGCCATCAATCATAACGTCGTCGTCAACAATAGCTTGTGGAGTGGCGGCTCCGGTAGCAGGTCAAACAACTGGCCGAGGAGCATTGCCAATGATAGGTCTGGCGGTGTTGCCAGAGCTAGCCGGCTCAAGCGGCTGAAGAGCAGCCTCGGGATAGCCCCATTCTTGGTCATACTATTACCAGTGAAGGATTTTGCCCTCTTGGCGCGAGTTGCGATTCCTGTCGATGCGACGACGAACGTCGTGGAGTTGGTTGAGGTGGCTCCAAACATCTCCACCACGGGGCTTGTTGACTTCTTGGTTGACGTTAGGGTTGGCATAGCATGACTGCTGATCGGGTTGACGACGTAGTTGCCCCTCGACCCCCTTTGAAGATAGGGGCCGCCAGCCTAAAATCGACTCCCGCTAGGTCACTAAGATCTAGACCGTCGTGGACCGGCAGATCGGTTCGACCTGGTGGAGTGAGATTGAGCTTGATTCTCATGAATTTCGAGAACCTACACTGCCGCTGCTTTGAGCATGGTAGTGGCATTGGCGAGCTCGGGACTTTGCTAGAGCTTGCCTAGCTCATTCATGGCCATGGTGAGATTGGCAGTCGGCATTGGCTGAACTTCATGCCTGTTGACTTGGCGAAAATCATCAGCAAGGTTACGGGCGAGGTGGCGCCCTCCCTGTTGGTCGATGTTTCCACCACCGATGGCTGCGCCACCACTGGTAGCTACGGCAGCTACGGCGGCGCCCTTTGTGGTGCAGCGTTTGGCATGCTCGGCGTTCTTGTTTTCCTGAGCGATGCGCTAGGATTTGGTTTCCCCATCCTGGGGGGGCTATCACAGCTGATCATGAACAACTCCTCGGGAAAGCGTCTAGGTGGTGATGGAGTCTCAGTGAAGGTATCGATGATGGTCTCGATGACGGTCTTGGTGGAGCCTTCCGACTCCGCCCCTAGACCTTCCTCTAGGATGGGGAGTATGGAGTCATCGTCGAGTTGATGGATCTGCACCATGTTGATTGCTGGTGCAAACTGGTCGGCGATGGGTGGTCCGGGCCTAGAGAGCAGGTGAACGCGACCGATCTGGTCGATGTACAAATCGCGCAAGGCGCCTTGGTAGGCGGCAGCCGCGTTGGCCAACCCGTAAGGCTGGGCAGCCGTGGATCCCAGCGCTGGAACTTTTTGCCTATCCCTAGGTGGACCGGATCTAGAGAGGGGTCAGCGCTGCACCATGCGCCCTGTGTGAGTTGCTGTGATGGTCAGATCTGTATCTTGCCACCTCGGGCGGCATGATCGGGTGGAGCGCTTGGTACGAACCGCCGTAAAGTGCTAGAGCAGCGGGAACTCATCGTCATAGGGAGAGCGATGCATGACCGATCTATAGAGGAGATCAGATCGTCCTGCTGGACAGGTTTCCTCAGCCGACGTGGCGCCGATGAACGAGTTGCCTGAGAAGAAGGTGACCTCGGGAGACATCCCGAGATCGGTTCTGCTGGTGCAGCAGCTGATGCGATCGGTACAGGATTGCCTTGCACTGGCTAGACAATTTCTCCGTCGCCGTTGGCGTTGACGACCCAAGTGATGGATCCGACTGTGAAGCATTGCAATACAATAAATGTGTCATCCTATGACATTTATGGCATGACATCCCGTGTAAATGTCACTAAATCAACTAGTTTACAACGTTTTTCTGGAAGCCATCTCGTCTTAGTGACATAAATGATTTCATGTCATAGAAAATGTCTTACAGGTAGTCAAAATCCAATTGGTGACGATCCTTGCGTGTCATAAAGGCCAAACTGGAAACAATAATTATTTTAATCATTTTTAAATACAGTTTTTCCAAGGTGGCATGTGGGCCCAACTTCCATTATTATTTTCAAATAAACATGTATACATACTCGAAACAAGAATTTCGATGTGTGCCTAGTATTTTCTTTGACGGTATCACACAAGCACACAGAAAAAATATCAATTATCTTGTAGATTTTGTTAACTCACGTAGGAAACAACTAACCCTATCGATTTTTATAGTTAACTTGTCATATATTGAGTGTATATAGAAATTTTATTTTATTTCGCGCGTACTACTTTTTTTGGTCGGCGCCTTTGCTTTCAATCGCCCACGCGCGGTAGCTTCAAAATCACCTGCCCTAGAAATGTTGGCACTTATTTCAATTTGTGGGTTGGTGATTTCAGTCTGTGTTAATGCTGCATCATACAACTGTGTTCCAATGCAATTAATTTTGTGTGTGGTTTGATTGCAGAGAAAACCAATGAGTCTATGAAAGCAAACCTGCTGCTGCCAGTGCTTCTTCATTAATCAAATGCTATGCTACCACAGTGCAACCATCAAACTTGTCTTTGCAAGATAATTGGTTCTAACTTTAGTATTCACATGTGATGGACTGCTACAATTATGTTTTTAGGGTTCAGGAAAATCTTCCATGTGACAAAAATTTAGGGTTCATGGTTGGGTACAGATCATACTTGGTAACTGTTATAGTTAACTTATCTTCTTGGTTGGTCTTCTTGGTCGGCTGGAGTTTATCTGATGAACCTGCAAAATTTAGTATGCACACAACAAGAACTAGCAGTTTTTTTTTCTGCTTTCTGGTCTGTCTATATGGCTGTATCTTGAAGTGTTCCTCTCACTGTATGCTTCTCTTTAGTATTTTTGAGTGGCAACAAGTTAAAAAGATTAATGCAAGTTTTTTCACTAGATGGTCTGAGAAAAATTTAAGAGCTTTCCTCACAACAGCTCTAGGTTGCTAGCTTATGACAGCCCCTGACTTTTATTTTAGAGCATATATGAAACTTCACTCTGAAATAATTGTATAGGCTAACCAAACTAGATATTAGTAGTTTTGATGAACGATAACAAAATAGATCAAATCAGGTGTGCTGGTTATCTATCATATGTGCATGCACCTATAGCTGTTACTCTATGGACCATATATGTTGCTGTTCTCTTTAGTATCTAAAAGTGCACAATATCACAATTTTGGTAGAACAAAAGAATCCTTTCATGCATAAACAACAGAGTTCTTCTTTTTAGTATCCAAAAAGATGTTCACAGTAGTGGCTCTGTGAAAACAGCAGAGTTTTTGTCAATGTTCTGTTCTGTGCAGCAACTAAAATGCTTGACAGTAGAGCAATGTGTCCTGGAATGGCTACTAATAACTGTCCAGAAACTTGCCATTTGCTTCTCTACCACATGATCAACTACTAATAATCTGAGGCTGCTGCTGGTACTCGCTCTCAGACTTCCCCTTTGCCAACTAAAGCTGTCAACAAGAATACGAAGTGAGCAGCCTAGAAAATACTTTACTGCAGCATGTCAGTTAGCATGCTAATTTAGAGTTTAGATAATTTAGTCACAAATGCATCTTAAATGAGCACGCCATTGCAACCTGTAGTTTCCAGAAGCAAGTTCAGTCCCATTGATGCAGTTGGCTGGCTGTTGGCAACAGCTCAGCTCGATCACCTATGCTCTGCTTTACACTTCTTAGCAATTGCAGTATTTGCATATGTAGTTGTGACTGCGTCAATATGTACTAAGTTTTCAGTATTGACTAGAGCAAATATTTGAACTTTATTCTTGGTGTGAGAATGTTTAGTGTGAATTAGTGTATTTCCTAGATATGTTTAAATATATGTTAGTTTGGAAAAGATTGTTGTTGCTTGACTTCTTTCAGCAGTACATATGTAACGTTCTTTTTTGACTATTTTATTTGTTTCAACAAGTGATGGCTGCTTCTAATGTGTTGTGTGTCTACAGGACATGGACAGATTCCAGCAACCTAAGGATTTGCTCCTGACACCAAGAATAACTAGCTGGTAGCACCATATGTTGGACTATTAGTTTGGTGACAAAGGTTACTTGTGAGACACGGATGTGAAATATTCATCTGTTTATTTTATCTAAGAACCTTTGTGACTAAGGTCACTTATTGAACAATTAGTTTGGTGTTCATGATGAATGTAATAAAGATATTGATGTATGACTTGTGAACCTGTGGATTTGGTCATGAATGGAATATATTGTTGGGCACACATGTCATTTTGATTGTTTGTGCAGCTATGTGTTTTGAATGATGTCCAAATAAATATTGGGCTGTATGGAATTCGCCACCTGGCAAGATCAAAGAACTTGTGACATAAAAGCAAAGGTCATAAAGGTTATGACGTTCAAAATCAATGTCATAATGATATGACATTAACACTTAAATGTCACAAGTTGTCATTAAAGATGATCATCTTTTGACATTTGATTTTTCATCAACTTGGTGTCATAAATGGTGACCTATGACATATTTTATAGGTATTGTGACATATATCAAATGTCAAAAGATGTCACATTTCTTGTAGTGTTGGCTGGGCCTGGGAGCGAACGGAGAACTCGGAAGACGTACCATCTGGCTCACCATGGGATCAAGCGCACACCCCCACCTGGCACGCCAACTGTCGACAAAAGATGCCCGGCAGTCCACCAAGGGGGCTACTCGCGATGGTAGATTGATCGGAGAGGTGAGCGAGATAAGGAGCAAGATGGTGACAAGACACAAGATTTATACAGGTTTAGGCTATCAGCTTGACATAATACCATAATCCTATGTCCCGTCGGTTTATATTGGCTATCGTATATGATTGCGTGTGTTTTGAGGGAGGTCCCTACCCGTCTTATATAGCCCGGGGTAGGGTTACATGCCGATCAGATCTGAGTCTAATCAGATAACAGACATTCTTTACATGGAAACATATATTCGGCATATCTAACAGATTCTACGTGATCCCCAGGATGCCACCGAGGAGCCTTGCGGCGTGCGCTGAGCAATTGTTGTGCGCCACAAGCCTTTATCTTGTGGGCTGGACCGTCCCTGTTGGTGCGGCCCATGTGCATCGTCGTGGGTACCTAGGGTCCGACCCCCCACAAACGGTCGGCAGGACCTAGCGCGTCCGATTGGGACGAGATCAGTGTCCTATCGCTAGCAGAAAGTTGGGACTCGGGTCCAATGGCTAGTTCTCATGTGTGGGGCTATAAATAACCCCCCAACCAGCCATTTGAGGGATGGAGAGTTGAGAAAAATTCAAGGATGTTGATACACCATTTTAGTGATCTCCACTTGCATAGTGCTTAGCGAAATATTAGGTGATTAGTGTAGGTGCTTTGCGAAGTGCTTAGGTTGATTAGACCACTGCCTATCCGCTTTCTCTAGGTTTAGGCCTAATATTTAATGAGGTTTGCACACCTCTTATCACTCGGTGCTTGCGCGCACCATTGTTGTACATCGGAGGAGCTTGTAGTCTTGCGAGATCACACCAACCGCATTTGTGGTGTGGCCGCCACCATGTACTAGAGGGAACAAGGCCCGTGGCGTTTCGGCCGGAAACTTGATAGTGAAGTTGGCGGGGAGCGGTCCAGGAGAGGCTGGCCAGAAGGCACACTAGAAACCCACTTGCGCGTAGGGAAGGTCCAAAGCTATCCACATAGTTACCCGACTAAGAGCTTGGCCTTTGTGAGGGATTCCTTGCGAGGGGCTTGAACGAGGACTGGGGGGAAGCTTGAGAGCTTCTCGATACCTCAGTAAAAACACCAGAGTCATCAATGGGAGTTTGCATCTCTATTGCCCTTTACCTTCCGCATTTACATGATGTACCTTCGTTGAGTGCTTACTTTCCTAGCTTAGTTTGATAGGTTAGTTGATAGGATTGGAACCTAGGTTGCCTAACTCTTTTGCGGTAGAGATAACAACACACATAGTAAAACCGTAGTTGCATATTTAGATAGATTACTTTCTTGCATAGGTTTTGCTAAGGTGGAAATTAGAGAAAATAGTTAGAAGTAGAATTTTAAGTTGCCTAATTCACCTCCTCTCTTAGGCGTCACGGTCCCTTACACCCTTGTGCTACTAATGTCTTCCTTCTCGGTGTTTGATTCCAAAGGGGGAGAATTTGTAGGACCAAAAGCAAGCCCAAATAAATAGATCAAAGGGGTGACCCTAATTGGGAATGATTCGAGAAAGGGAGAATAGTGGATTATGGATTTAGGGGGAGGCTTAAGTTCGTAATGCCACTTGGGGACATTTTCAAGGGCAAGATAAGCATTCCGTGTATTCACATGTGGTATCTTTTTACATCACATAAACTTGCCTTTGCATTGCATCCTAGTAAGTAGATAGTTTTTAAATTTACGCATCTATTATTATTTGCTTGCTTTGATCGTGTTGTCATCAATCACTAAAAAGGGGAGATTGTAAGAAAAATGGACCCTTGGCCCATTTACTTTGGATTTTGGTGTTTGATGATCAACAAGACCAAATTAGACTAATGTGCTTGCGAGTGTTTTGTGTTGTAGTTCAATAGGGTGCAAACGTAACTTGAACGAAGGCGACAAGGTGATTCAATGATCAACATCTCAAGCAAGGTATTAGAAGCACAATGGAAAGCTCAAGTAGTCAAGCAAGTCTAAGGCACGAAGATTGGAACCAAGCCAGACGTCGAGAACGTGAAGATACAAGTGAAGAAGGAGCTCGACAAAGGTGACTGGACATGGCCCTTATGAGGACTGGACGCATCCATTCAGTTGCCCTGCAACAGTGGCATCAAACACGATGACCAGACACTGAAGAACAAAAGTGACCGGACGCAATGATGGAACTATTCACCATCACTCCAACTCTCTCAGCGTGACCAGATGCGGCAGGTGGATGACCAGACGCACCCGAGAGCAGGGTCCAATCACATCTATAAAGGTTCTAGAGCGGCACTAGCGTGACTGGACGCGTCCGATCTGTTGAGACCGGACTTAGCCCTGAGTCCGATCAACACGCGCGCTCCAACGATCGATAGGACCGGACGTGTCCGATCAGGACGAGATTAGAGTCCAATCGCTAGCAGAAAGTTGGGTCTTAGGTCCAACGGCTAGTTCTCATATGTGGGGCAATAAATAACCCCTGAATCGGCCATTTGAGGGATAGAGAGTTGAGAAAACATACCAAGGGTGTTGATACACCATTTTAGTGATCTCCACTTGTATAGTGCTTAGCAAAATATTAGGTGATTAACATAGGTGCTTTGTGAAGTGCTTAGGTTGATTAGACCACCGCTTATGTGCTTGCTCTAGGTTTAGGCCTAGTGTTTAGTGAGGTTTGCACACCTCTTATCACTCGGTGCTTTCGCGCACTATTGTTGTACATCAGAAGGGCTTGTAGTCTTACAAGATCACACCAACCGCGTTTGTGGTGTGGCCACCACCGTGTACCAGAGGGAAAAAGGTAGGCGTCATTTCGGCTAGAAGCTTGATAGTGAAGACGGCGGGGAGTGGTCTAGGAGAGACTTGCCCGAAGTCACACCGGAGACCCACTTGCGCATGGGGAAGGCCCAGAGCTATCCACGGAGTTACCCGACCCCTTGCGAGGGATTCCTTGCGAGGGGCTCCAACGAGGACTAGGGGGAAGTTTGAGAGCTTCTTGATACCTCGGTAAAAATACCGGAGTCGTCAACGGGAGTTTGCATATCTATCGCCCTTTACCTTCCGCATTTACATTATGTACCTTGGTTGAGTGCTTACTTTCCTAGCTTAGTTTGATAGGCTAGTTGATAGGATTGGAACCTAAGTTGCATAACTCTTTTGCGGTAGAGATAGCAACACATATAGTAAAACTATAGTTGCATATTTTGATAGATTACTTTCTTGCATAGGTTTTGCTAAGGTGGAAATTGGAGGCCAGCTAGAAGTAGAATTTTAAGTTGCCTAATTCACCGTCTCTTAGGCGTCACGTTCCCTTACAGTGGGAAGGTTGGGGGTGCCAGGCCCCCCTCAGCCCCCCTTCCCTACGCCACTATTGCCCAGGTCGACGAACCATTTTCGCTCTCCCACAAAAGCAAGAAAAAACTCATGTCGACAAAATATCTCCGATAGTCCATCGAGGGGTATGACCACAATGGTAGATTGATTGGCAGAGGTGCACGTGATCAAAAACTAGATAGTAACAGAGACACAAGACACAAGATTTATACAGGTTTAGGCCATCAAGATGACGTAAAACCCTACGTCATGTGCTCTGTTGGTTTGTATTGATGAAAGAACCCTAGGTTATTAAGCCCAGGATTTGTATCTGGATCCCTATGTCCATGGCGACTAGGGGACCCCTGCCCCTCCTTATATACTCTGGAGGGGTAGGGTTACAAGGAAAGGTTCCTAGTCGGCTATGTGGTAGGTATTCTATTTAGATTACAATATCTATAAGAGTCCAAACAGATCTATCTCTATCTTTAAGATATCTTTTGGAAGACTTGAGGTGTACACCGACTAGTGTCGTGCGTCGCAAGTTTTGATGTCGTGGGCTGGACCATCCCTGATGGTGTCGCCCTTGTCCCTTGTCGTGGATACTATAACCCCACAGCTAGTCCCCGAGTGCCTTGTATCCGCTGAGCAATGTCGTCTTGATCACGTTCGAGCAGTCTAGCTTAAAGCCGATCAGTTTAACTAGTAATCCGACCAATTTAACTGGTAGTCCACTGGAGAAAATAGACAGCCGACCAGTTTAACTGGTAGTCCACCGAAGAAAATAGATAGCCGACCAGTTTAACTAGTCAGAAGACCTCAAACTTACTCAAGTAAGGCTTACCAGAAGGATGTAAGGGGCTCAAGATTAATTTTAAAAATTCTTCACCTCAGATGAAGTGTAGCCACTTAGACTCTATTTGTGAGGTCAGATGATTATCATCAATGACTTAGTAAATAAGGAGGGTAAATCAGGAAAAAGCACTACATTCACCGCCAGGTGAAGTGTAGCCACTTAGTCTCCAATCCTGGCTGTAGGTGATTAATTCACGTAGTGCTAGGGTTAAGAAATAGAAGACTCCAAATGCTAGCTGATCACACAGCCAGTCCCCAGCTTAGCTAAAAACCATTAACAAGAAAAATCAGTACACTCAGCGCAAGGTGAAGTGTACACACTTAGTTCCTGAGCCTGCTAGAAGATAAAGAATTATCTTGTAGCAGGGTCAAAGAATTCAAGTAAAAATATCTTCGAAGAAAAAGAAACGAGGTGTGCTTAGCACGGCCCAGTGAAACTGCTTGTGTCCGTCATGTGGCCTCGATCCGATCTGAGTAAGGCAATCTGGATAGTCCGTTATAAGGCTTCGGGTGGGCAGTCTCATCACCAGAAACCCCGTATCACCCCACCTCAGAACTCCTAAATAACCGCAACAAGGATCAGAGGAAAGCTAGCAGATGTGAACCGACCGACGAGACGTAGCAAAATCCGACCACCAAAGGAGTTCCTAGCTTAGTTGGTGACTCTTGCACAAAGAGTTCGAACGCCGAGGAGTCTCCAGCTTAGCTAGCGATGCTTGCATGGAGAATCCGAACGCCGATGAGTCCCTAGCTTTGCTGGCAAGCCCCAGCATAGCTGACGATAAAGCCTAAGCGATGAACAATCCGACAAGCTAGTCGGCGAAGAAGCAAGCACCAAGCAGTCCAACCAACTAGTCGTCGGCGAAGTGAATGTCAAGTAGAAGTGAGCGCCGAACAGTTCGACCAACTAGTCGACGATGAAGTCCATGAACCTAACGGTCCAACCAGTTGGTCGACGGTGAAGTCCGACTGCCAGGTGGTGCGACCACCCGGACGATGATCCTCTTGTCCTTCCCGACATATCCAGTCCCCGAGCATAAAAAAATAAGCTCGTTGACTGAACCTGGCCCCTAAAATATAAATATGTAGAACGGTTAGTACATGGTGTAAAAAAATGAACTCGGTGATAAAGGCAGCAAACCAGAGTAGATAAACATTATGTTTGTTTGGAGTTTATCACATCTAAAATATGAGTATTTTCCTTCTAATTAGTCCGTCATCGCGTTACCAGCCCCAACTAGCCCGTACCCGATAGCGTAGAGTGACTGGCACCCGTTTACGCATAAGAGCACAAGCGCCGTCGAAGAGCCACTGGCGCCCTTGCACGTGTAGGTGCGAGATCGAGAACAGGGCCGCTTCTGGATAACATGGATGAGAACGTGGCTGGTCGGCGAGTCGGTGGAGAACAAATGGAGTTTTATTAACACTATAGACTGTGTCGACTCCTCGAGCAGAAGTGCCATCCACGTCGCCCAGAATTGTCTCCTCCATCAGATCCTCTATTGTGTGGCCCAAATTTATTGGATCGGATTTTACCTGGAGCAGCTTCCCGTGCTTCTCGTTGGCTTCTCCCGCTTCTCCTCTACTTCCCCTGCTTCTCCTCAGAATCCAGAGAAACAAATATATATCTTAGTTTTCGCTTCTCCTTCAACAACAAAAAGAAGCCATATCTCTCGACGTCCTCTCTCTCTCTCTCGGTTTCTCCTGAGCCGACGGCGACCAGGGCTGTCATGACCCAAAAATCGCTACAATTGTTCACGAGCATCATAAGCATATAGCGCATTTAAAAATACATGTTTCCAAAGATAACGATGTTTAATTCTAGACCTCTTTAACATCATGTGCATTTATAATTAAAACTAGAATCTGACTTGTACCTAGGCCAACCCAAAACCGAGCACTGCCCATTTTGGCGGATCGTCCGACATCACCATCGGATCATCCGTCAAGACATCTCACAAACTTAGGATAATCTTGGCCAACCCATGCACTAACAGAGTGTCTGCCGTCACGGCGGAGTATCCGCCGAAACCCTTGCATAGCCAATCTGTTTGTCAGACACGGTCGGGCATTGGCAGATCATCCGACACCTCTGGCAGACTGTTCATCAAATTCAACCAACACCTGTAACATGCAAATGCTGCGGTATCACACACACCCCCCACTCGGATCCACATGTCAGCACACCATCTCACAAAACCAACACATCAGCCCTCTCCCTCACTCCCCATCTCATTTCACGCTGGCCAACAAGAAGAGCAAACAAGAGAAAGGGAGGAGAAAGGAGAAAGAGAGAAGGAAGAAGAGAAGAGAGGAAGGGAGAAGAAGGAGGAGAGGAGGGTGGCGTCCACCAGATGCTGGAGAGCATCGCCGGAGAGCTGCTGCACCTCCACCGCGCCACCACCTCGCCGAAGTTGGAGGAGACGGCCCCAAGCTTCATCTTCTTCAACCTCAAGCTATGGAGCAAGCCTCAAGCCGATCTCCTAACTCAAGCAAGACTAAGCCAAGCTGCTACACATAGAGGTCACCCAAGACATGGTGAGCACATCCCCCAAGTCCCCAATCATCTCCCCCAACCACCCATGGCCATACCCATGAGCTTCACCTTCGTCCATGGTCATCTCCACCATGGATGTGGTCGAGCTCACCACAGCCCATGCATGTCACATCCATCACTTGTAGAAGCTTCCCTACATCACTAGAAAGCCATAGGAACAAACCACACTCGATTCGGAGTCGGAATGCCCCGGAAATCGATCCCAACAAGTTTGCACAGCTGTTGTTCATCGTTTATCGGATGGTCCGTCATTTTGGTGGAGTGTCCGTTGAATTATAGCCAAAACCCGAGAGCAGCTGTGTTTATCGGACATTTCGATCTTAGTTCGGAGTGTCCTAAAATCTCTGCATGTGCGCATAGCCTACATTTATAAAATTCATATAAGGTGCATTTGACCTCCAAAAATGGTGAAACGAGTTTCGTTGTGTTCCATAGAATATCCTCTATCAACTAGACATAACTTTGGCACCAAATGGCATATCTCATTTTTGACCACCCGAAGAGGCTAAGCCCATATAATTCACCGGAGGCTCCGCCACACGCACCAGAGTGTTCGATGAGTTATAAATCACAGACAGAGAGTTACCCAAGTGCATAAACTCCAAACTGGAGAGTACGATCTTAGTTTAGAGGGTCCGATGTTCCTAGTATGTCCTTTTCCCACTAAGTCCCATAACCACCGGACTGTCCGACATTCACGCCGGACTATCTGATAGCACAAACTGACAGTCCTTCAATGTATACCTGAACACTCCCTCTTACATGTTTAATATAATATCATGCATACATAAGTATCTCATACATGAACATATATAGGTATGTGATATCGGAGAAACGTTCAGCGATGTTCCAAGCTATGGGATCCTTGCTCATCCAACAGGTAGGCACCCCACTATTATGAACTCTATTTTGGATACTTATCAAGTCGCATTATGAGTTATGCATTACATGTAGTCTTGGATAAGGGTCACTCTTATACTACACCTAGAGTAGTCTAAACATCTGTAGAAGCCTCTCACCTAAATAATGGGAATGTGAACACTTAATGCTTATTGCTTAGTTGCTTGGGCAACGCTAGAAGTCGAGCATGAGAAGGAAACCCACACTCGCGCGTGTAGGATGCTACACCTGGTTAATTAACCACTAAAACCAATGAGGGTACAACTTGACTTACTTAACTAATCTGGCTAAGGATTAATGTTCCTAATATGGCAATCCTGATGATAACTTGGATATCTTACTCATGCGAGGGGTATGTCGCTGTGAGTGTGGGATCTCAAACGACATAGCTCGTAGAGCAGTAAGGACTATGTATTGGGATACGTAAGTCCGAGTAACCACCCGTACAGACCACATGTCGCAGATGGGGTCGACAAGCCAAGTAACTAATTACAACTGGTTTATCTGTGAAACTAGAAATGGGGGTTGACGTCGGTCAGGAATATCCAGGACATTGCCCGGGACGCCGGGAATGTGGACATTGACCGGGCAACCGCTCGAACCTTTCGTCGGATATTCTTGCCGGATTAGGGAAATGTTGGAAATCGTGAGGCAACCCTTATTCCAGGATCCGGAGTATGGTGGTTAATCCTGTATTTCCGTGTGGATACAGTTATACACCTCTGCAGAGTCTTGAAATCCTAGAGTCCCTTATGATGGAACTATGCGGTTGTTCTTTCTTTTTTATACCTATGGTAGTACGAATGATGGACTATGAGCACTTTGGTTATAATGATAAACACCTTTACCTCTAATGTTGAGCATAGCATGTCATACTTTTAATGAACATCAATCCTTTCCGCACTTATACAAATGCTTGATAATCATCCTATGCATCCACTAAATACTATATGTTGGAATTAAGTCCTGCGAGTACGTAATGTACTCACGGTGCTGCCGTTAAGTTGTTTTGCAGGTAAAGGACATTGACGGCCATCTCACCCCGTCGTTGGTGGCAAAGTGGATGAATGACAGAAGCCGTCCAAGCTATGGTAGTGACGCTCACGGGCAAGGCGACTACCTGTTACTAGTGAGAGTATATATCGTAGTTGTAGTTGGTAAGATAGTAGTTGGTCCTCACTATATATGATTGTATTGAATCACTGTCTTCTTTAATGTTGTATAATTAACTTGTTAAATTTAATAATGTATGTTTCCGTTGAATTATTATGTGCTCTGATGATAAAATATAATCTTAAGTTGTGAAGACTACTGTGGTATAATACTCAAACTGATCCTAAAGAGTTTGAGTTGCCAAGTGCGCTTCGAGGGCTTCACAGTGTTGATTTGCCTAAAATTGAGTTGTGGATGACACTTGTTTTAGGTGAATTAACGCGGCGGGTCCGACGGCGCCCCCTCAGGCGGCGCACCGGCAGCCCCCTCCCCCTCCGTTCCCCGGGCTGGTGAGTCCCGACAGTCTCTACTCTTCCTCTCCCTCTCTCTCTCCCCATCTCTCCCGATGCGGGCGCGGGCAGGGCGGCGGTGCGGTGGCCGGCCCTCGGCACAGCGGCGGCCGTCCTTTTCCTCCTCCACGGCCCCCCTCGCGCCACGACCACGACCCCCTCCGGTGGCCGGCGGCGCGAGCGCCCCCGCAGCTGCCTCCTTCCGCCGATTCGTGTGTGTTCCTGTGCTCTACAAAACCCTAGCTGCCTCTGCTCGACGAACCCAGCTGCGTCGCGAGCCGCGGACCGCGCAGCACGGCCGATACGGATGCAGCTGGCCTCTCCCTCGCCTGCAGTGCCCGCGGCTGGATCTGGCAGTGCCTCACCCTCTTCTCCTCCTCCGTCCCTGTCATCTCATCTCTTCATTTCCGTGCTCCTCCCAGGCGGGAATCGCAAGGGGACCGGAGTGGTACTCAGACGTGCGATGCCTGGGGGATACCTGGTTGGTTCAAGCCTACGAGAGCAGTTTTCAATTACACGTTTCTTTACTGCAGGTGTGGATGAGTTCCAGAATAAAAAAAGGTGAGTTCTTGTGAAACAAATATATCGAGTTCTTTGATGATTGATACTTTCATGTGAACAAATACCCGCTAAGCAACTAACTCTTCCCCATAAATCATAGGTTTGGTTGGCTGATCGTAAGTGCGGGCGTTATTCACATCTTTAGTGTATTGATTTGAGTTTTGGAAAAAAAATGGGTTTCATTGGCAAAGACATTCTTGAGCTTTATACAAAATTTACTACTACACTGGCACAACCATGATTTTGATTGCAAGCATTGGTACTGCATGTTGATCGATTTGTGAAATTTGAGTGATGCGTACGAATTGCCTTTGAGAAATGCACTTACATGTTGAGTTCAAAATTATATACAATCATGTCTAATGGCAAGTTGAGTTCAAAATTATATACAATCATGTCTAACGGTTCAGGACAAAGTTGTATGGAATTCTTTTTACTTTTTTTGGTCCAAAGAACCTATATCTGTTAATTCAATGCCTATTTGTTCTATCTCCACATCCATCATGCTTGCTTCTGGCTTACAGTATATAGCTCCAACTTTAAAATTTCATAAGATGCTCGCTGTTGCTGCTAAAATCATTGACACAACTGTTTTCCAAAAATGATGCATGATGTAGCCCTAACATCTTTGGACTTTGGCAGGTACAAGGTGGTCACTCAAGTGTTTCTTGTACTTTTACTGACACATAGGTAAGTTCCATTTACATTTTCCATCATGATATGCTTAGGCTTTTACCATTTCATAAGGCGCTCCCTGTTGCTGTTAAAATAATTGACACAATTGTTTTTCAGAAATGATGCATGATGCAGCCCCAACATCTTCAGGCTTCGGCAGCTAGAAGGTGGTCTCTCAGGTTCTTAGGATTGGTCAAACAACCAGTGCCTTATCTTGGATAAGGTGTTGTCACTGTGAAAGGTATGTCAGGTGCAGTGTTTCCTTACTTAGCATTAGCACAACCTTTTAAAAAACTTATGTGACCAATTTGGAGATTTTATGATTCAGTTATGATATTCTGTTCTGTTCCAGTTTTCCTGTTCTTACCATGAATTAGATGTGGTTTCTAATTTGGGTGCGTAAAAATGTGTCCCACTTTCACTGGCTTGTGGGCTGGGTGCAGGGATTCTAGCGTTTCTTGGATCTTGTCTAAATATTTTTGTGTTTTGCAGCTCAGCGGATGTCTACAGTGAGTCGACTGCGACCGCAAACATGGCTTGCCACGGCCCATCGTTCCTCACTGGGAACTGCCCTCTACACCAGCATGGTCTCCTAACCAACACCTTAAAGTTGGCACCATTCCTTTCTTGCATCTCCTGTTGCTTTGCCTTTGCCTATTTTTCAAATATATATTAGTAATACAGCTGTCCTTAGTGTCTTAGTGTTTGTAGCTATAGGATTTTAGGAATTGAGGAGCAGCCTGCCATGCCGTGCTGCTGCCTTCGCAACTCTTCCGTTGACAGCAACAGAGCTCATCTTATCAAGCTACTCATTTGGAGCCCTTGGACTTTCCTTGATGTCCACTATTGCATGTAAGCGTTAGTTTAGTCTAATGTTGATGGAATATTTCATGACTCTACATTTTTTTTTGACGGCAAACTTTACATTTTATTTAGGTAGATACGAATTTAAGATGCTCTTAGGCGGGTAATGATTTGTTAGAACTTCTTGGTCTCTTGCCTTTTACTCCAATAATAAAATCAGTTTGTGAGCTCATAGCTTGATGGAGGTATTATATGTTCAGCTCTTCCTTCTTTTGGCCAATTTTGATTTGGCAAAGCACTCGGTGTTCCCCATAGGTTGCTGTGTTGCCAGATCGAAATTGGCAAGATCAGTTTGCCTTGTGTCAGATAGTTTAGTCAGTTTGTTGGTGAATTCCCAAAAGATCTGCTCTACACATTAGTAATCTACCCTGATCTTATTAGTTAGTTGTTTACTATGAGTGCTAGCTTGGCAGCCTGCATTCCTGGATTGCACCCAAATTTTCTGTTCTTTGTATTCACAAATTGCCTACCTCGTTTACCAGTGTAGGTTCTTAGCGTTTTAAGACAAATATTTGTAGGCACACATGAGTGGCACCAACACAACAAAAAACAAGTGATGAGGATTACAACCACTTTGATTTGATTCCTACTTAGAATTCTTGGTTGGCAGCTTGTATTCCTGGAATGCAACTTTATTTTCATTACTCACCATTCATAAATTGCCTTGCTGGTTTGCCAATGTAGGTGCTCAGCGTTTCAAAACAAATATTTGTAGGCACACATGGATGGCAAGCAACACGACAGCAAAAGGTGACGAGGATTTCAACTAGGTTGAACTAAGAGTTAACCTTCCTTTGCTTTTGTAGAGATTACGTAACTGCTAATTTTCCCTATTTGCTTTTGTTTGAATTCTGCAAGCTAGGAGATAACACAATGAACTTTCTTCCAACGTGATTACTCAGAATTTAAATGATCGGTTCATTGTTATGTCATCCTTAACTTGACACAGGAATGGTAAAATTTTGTAATCAATGGTCCAATGGTCCACTACTTCTCAGGCAACAGATGATGTGAGACCCCCTACCTCCTCTCTCTCTCTCTCTCTGCCACTACTACTTCGTTGGAGTTTCCCATCTTCAACTAGATTAGCAATTACTTTAGTATTTTGCCAGATTCCTGTGTCATTGATTTTGGACACTCCTCATTATTTTTTTTGGACACTGCAGTTCCCAGCCATTGATTTCTTGTTATATTTTGTAGATCCATGTCATACAAAAAAATCATTGCCACGTGTTATCCTGCTGCAATTTCTGTCAGAGGCTATGGGGGTCTACACATGAAGGGTCAGATCAGTGGTGCTCAGGGGGATGCTGATAAAGATCAACTAAATACTACCATCGATGACTATGAAGAAGAAAGAGAACTTTGCTCTCTTTGTTGGGCTTGAAGAGAGGGTTCAACTGTTGCTGTGAGCTATAACAGGACACATACTTCTGTGGGATACGACTACAAAATCCTCTGGACAAGACAAGCAAAGTGATGTTTCATCTAATGTTGTTATGCTACACCTGATCTGTTATTGTCTTGCACTGGTCTGCTGGGTCGGCAACACATACATTCTAAAAAAGGAGGGCTTCTTTTTGTTTATGATGGTGATGATATGAGATCTGAAGAAGTTTTCATGGTTTGCCTATTTTTTTTCTTTCTCATTGCTACAATTCAACTCCGCCTATGGCGGGGTGCCTTTGGTGTCCCAACATAGTAGGTCCCAAGCCCTGATAAAGGAGGAGGGTTGTATTAGGCGTGGCGAGCCAATGTAAAAATTTAGCCACTTTAATGGAGATGAAACCCGAAAGAAAATCGTTGGGGCGTAACCTTCTTAGCGACGTGTCATATCGGAACCTGGGTATGGTGTTAAATGGGCAAGGGTTGGGTCGTCACCCCCGTGACGTGCTGTGTCGTGATCTGGGCATGGTGTCAAGTGAAGGATCGGGTCGTCGCTTCCTTAGTGGCGCGCTACATCGGCGTCCGGGTGTAGTGAAAAATAAGCAAGGGTCTTCGTATTTGAGTCGACGGGTGCGAAAGGTAAGGAAGCTAGTCGAACCAATTAGGATCCGTTTAGGTAGTTGGAATGTAAGGTCACTTACAGGTAAGTTAAGAGAATTAGTTGATACCGTGATTAGGAGGCGAGTAAATATATTATGCGTTCAAAAGACTAAATGGAAGGGTCAGAAGGCGAAGGAGGTGGACAATACATGTTTCAAGCTTTGGTACACAGGGACGGTCGCGAATAGAAATGGAGGAGTTTTGATTGATAAGAGTCTCAAGAATGGTGTGGTGGGAGTGAGAAGGCAAGGAGATAGGATTATTTTAGTCAAGCTTGTCGTTGGTGATATGGTCTTGAACGTAATTCGTGCGTATGCCCCCTAATTAGGCCTCGACGAGAGTGCTAAGAGACAGTTCTGGGAAGACTTAGATGGCCTGGTTAGAGCTATACCTAGTAGTGAGAAGCTTTTTATAGGAGGAGATCTTAATGGGCATGTAGGTACTACAAGCGCAGGTTTCGAGATAGTTCATGGAAGTTATGGGTATGGTAGTAGGAATTAGGAGGGGGAGGAAATTCTGAACTTCGCGGTAGCTTTTGACCTGATGATAGCCAACACTTTCTTTAGAAAGAGAGAATCTCATCTAGTGACCTTCAGTAGCGGACAACACTTTAGCCAGATTGACTTTGCCCTCGCAAGAAGAAAGGACAAACGAGCATGCTTGGATTGCAAGGTGATACCAGGGGAGTGTGTTGTTTCTCAACATAAGCTTTTGGTGGCAGACTTTCGTTTTCAGGTGCGTGCCCGTAGGAATAAACAAGCTAAGATTGAAAGAACAAAGTGGTGGAAACTGAAATAGGAGACGTCAGAGGTATTCAAGGAAAGGGTTATCAAAGAGAGCTCTTGGAAGAAAGAAGAGAACATAAACAACATGTGGGAGAAGATGGCAACCAACATTCGGACGGTGGCCTCAGAGGTGTGTGGAGTAACCAAAGAAAGTGGAGGTGAGGCTAAAGATACTTGGTAGTAGAACGAGGAAGTCCAAAGGGCTATTAAGGAGAAGAAAGAATGCTATAGACGCTTGTACCATGACAGGAGTGTGGACAACATAGAGAAGTATAAGGTGGCAAAGAAGACTGCAAAGCAAGCTGTAAGTGTGGCAAAGGGTAGAGCGTACGAGGATCTTTACCAACATTTGAGTACGAAAGAAGTAGAGAAGGACATTTATAGGATGGCTAGGGTTCGTGAGACAAAGACAAGGGACTTCAATCAAGTTAAGTGTATTAAGGATGAAAGAGAGCATCTCTTGGTGAAGGAAGATGGGATCCGACATCGATGGCAAGAGTATTTTGACAAATTGTTCAATGGTGAGAATATGGACACAACCTTTCAGTTGGATGACTCTTTTGATGACACCAATAGGCGCTTTGTGTGGAGAATCCAAGAATCTAAGGTCAGAGAGACGTTGAAAAGGATGAAAGGAGGTAAGACGATGGGACTGGATGGTATCCCAATCGAGGTGTGGAGATGCCTCGGGGACATAGCTGCTAACCAAGCTGTTCAACCATATTTTTCAATCGAATAAGATGCCTGATGAGTAGAGAAGAAGTATATTGATACCGATCTACAAGAATAAAGGGGATATTCAAAGTTGTACTAATTACCGAGGAATTAAGTTGATGAGCCATACTATGAAGCTATGGGAGAGAGTTATCGAGCATCGCTTGAGAGCAATAACACGGGTCTCTATGAACCAATTTGGTTTCATGCCCGGAAGGTCAACCATGGAGGCTATTTTCTTAATAAGACAAGTTATGGAACGGTATAGGGAGAAGAAGAAGGATCTACATATGGTTTTTATTGACTTGGAGAAGGCTTATGATAAAATACCAATGAATGTTATGTGGTAGGCTTTGGATAAACATAAAGTCCCAACGAAGTACGTCGGGCTCATTAAGGACATGTACAACAATGTTGTGACTAGAGTTCGAACAAGTGATGGAGACACGCATGACTTTCCGATTAGGATAGGACTACATCAAGGGTCAGCTTTGAGCCCTTATTTGTTTGCCTTAGTGATGGATGAGGTCACAAGGGACATACAAGGGGACATCCCTTGGTGTATGCTTTTCGCGGACGATGTAGTGCTAGTTGATGAAAGCTGGACAGGAGTGAATCAGAAACTGGAGTTATGGCGGGAGACTTTGTAGTCAAAAGGTTTTAGACTCAGTAGAACTAAAACTGAGTATATGAGATATGACTTCGGCACTACTACTCGGGAAGAGGAAGATATTAGTTTCGAAGGTCAAGTAGTGCCTAGTAAGGATACCTTTCGATATTTAGGATCAATGCTACAGAGAGACAGGGATATTGATGAAGATGTTAGCCATAGAATCAAAGCATGGTGGATGAAGTGGCGGCAAGCATTTGGTGTCCTATGTGACAAAAGGGTACCACAGAAGCTAAAAGACAAGTTTTATAGGACGGCGATTAGACCTGCTATGTTGTATGGTGCAGAATGTTGGCCTTCGAAAAGACGACATGTTCAACAGTTAAGTGTCGCGGAAATACGTATGTTGCGTTGGATTTGCGGTCATACAAGAAGGGATCGAGTTCGGAACGATGATATACGTGATAGATTAGGGGTAGCACAAATTGAAGAAAAGCTTGTCCAACACAGGTTGAGATGGTTTGGACATGTGCAACGAAGACCTCCAGAGGCACCGGTGCATAGTGGAATCCTAAGGCAAGATAGTAACGTGAAGAGAGGCAGATGAAGACCGAAGTTGACTTGGGTAGAGGCAATAAAAGGAAACTTGAAAGGATAGGAATATACCTAAAGACTTAGCCTTAGATAGGAGTGCTTGGAAGACAGTTATTCACGTGCCTGAACCTTGATTGCTTCTGCTGGGTTTCAACTCTAGCCTACCCCAACTTGTTTGGGACTTAAAGGCTTTGTTGTCGTCGTCGTCGTCATTGCTACAATTCCTTTTTCTTTTGACTGCCATCTTAGGTTAACATTGAACTATTTTTGCTGCTTTACAAATTTGGTACAGTGAATTCGTAGCTCCATTAGCTCAAATCATGGTCGACTGGCTGTGACATGTGTTTAGTGTAGAGACACAATATACTAGCTTAACATAGCGATGTAGACAATATGGGATTGCAAGAAACATGATCAACCATGGGAGTTTCCTGCAAGTAAAAGAATTGTTTCCTCAGGCAGAACCCATCTTGTAGATCCAAACAATTCTGAAGATATTTTTTTAGTTCAGGTCTCAGCAGCCAAATAATGTATACATACCTATCAGAATCACTTCCCTGAACAGAGAAGAACATGGTTGTTTTCAATTATTTCCCAAATCTTACACTGCAGATAACTCAACCTCCATCAATAACAAAATAGTTCATTCTGTTAGCAGGTTCTTAGCCTGCAATCAACCGCTGGATTAGAATCAATGAGATGCATGTCACGGACACCTCGAACTTGACAGATCCTCTGCTGATATGATTCTTGTTCCTCATACTGGGGTTCCTGGTACAAGCGGAAGTTCTGCACTTTTTATTTGGACAAATCCTGGACACCTGAATTTTTATGACTGGTTCATTGTTACTTATGTCACTGGAGTTGTCTTCTGCTCAAATTTGGATATTTTTTCTCTATCTAGGCATCATTGTTACTTACGTAAGTACATATTGCTGTGGATGGAAAGGTCAGTCTCATTTGAATATTTATATTATTACTTGCATTATTCCTCATTGGCTTATAACTAACGGATAAGCCCCAATAGAGTTGTAACTGTCGTTTGCTACTGGGTGCTGATGTTAATTTGCATGGACCTAATGCTTTTGTATCATCCCTCGCTTTTTGTTACTTTGACTGGTGGCACAAGTGGTCAAATTTTTTTAAAAAAAACCTCGACCTGGAGGGGTTAAGACTGCCCCCACAACATTCCAAATAAGAAGATCTTCTTACGCCGAGAAAACCCTCGAACTTCTGCCCCACCCTTGGCTTTCCGTCGTCCAAGGGAGAATTGGGCCGGTGCCTCCAGTGCTTTGGATATGGGACGGACGAGGGGATTTTTTTAACCTCAGCCTGAAATTCGCTCCCACGGGGAGTCGAACCCAGAACCTGAGGAGTGTCGCCGGGGTACTCTGACCAATTGGACTAGAGGCCCTTTGGCCAAGTGGTCAAATGTTCCTGTCAAATTTGACATCCTCATTGACCATGAATTTTGTATCTTCTTGTCAAATTTTCGAAGGTTGGTCATTGGTATAATTTTCAGAACTCTTTTTCATATCATTTTTTTTGTAGGTACACTTCTATAAACACGAGAGCACACAACCTTAGGTATTTTCTGGATGAGCAGCCTTGTAGGTGCTTAGTTCTTTATTCTACAAACAAAACACTCTTGGAAGACGGCTCAGTGCTGATGATAAACACCCTTGTTTCTGGCAGCAACGGCTACTTGACCAGTCTCGAAGAAAACATATAAGCCTGTTTAAAACCTTTTAGACACTACTGTCTCTTCGTAGATTATGTTGTTAACATATGTAAATACGAATGCTTAGACACTGTCTGTTTGTTTTGTACCATATATGTAAGCACGTCCCTTTGTATTTAAGTAACACTGAGATTACCTCCGTTGTTGGTTCTTATCACCCGGCAGCTATGCAATATAAACCTATGCGCATCCTCCGTGTATATACCTACCTACCTACATTATTTACTTATATTGCAGTCTGTATATTCTTCATATCAGAAATCATTTCTGTGCCCGTCTATGCGTGCGATGGTGTGCGCCCTATTATTAGTATCTTAAAGATACTATGGAGAACGAATGGAGAAAAAATAATTGGAGATACACCGATGATAAAATTGTATTAAATGCAGATATAGGAATGATACTTATATGTAGTCATAACGTCGGATCGGCGGTGTATGACGTTATCTTGTCAGCGTCGATGAAATTGCCCGGTCCTCAAGCTTTTCGGCCTGTCGTCGTGGCAACGGTTGTGGTCGTCATAGCACCGTTCTTCGCGGCTCGCTTGATGGCTCGGATGGCTCGCTTAGTGGCTCGCTCGTATGTGTTGTATCTGGCTTCATGCACGATGGATGGATACATGCAAGTCAATCTCATCTGAAGTTGGCTTCCTTCCATGTAGATGTACATACGCAAGTACTTGCAAGCTTCGTATCTTGATTGCATGGTGACGTAGATCATCATGAATCCATGCATGCAAGCCGGAATTAGCCTGTACGCCTTTTCAGATCTTGAATGCTCTTTTGTTTATTGGATGGATGACTCTGGAATCGTCGGTTGGTGGCGTATCACCACGTGATGATGCGTACTGCCCCGTGCCGGATGCTGAGATCGGCGATCGCTGTGGATATCGAGCCGGGGCCGTCACGGGATGACGAGAGCCACTGCGGTGAATTGTCGACGAGAGACGACGAGAACCGTGGTAGCTAGTTGTCGACGTGGGCTGATGAGAGCCGCGGCGAGTTGCCACCATGGGACGACGAGAACACGGAATGGTTCTCTCGCCGGAGAAGCCGGAGCTGGAGGACGCCGTGTAGACACGGCCGTGCCTGTTCCTGTGCATCAACTGCTGCTTCCCGAGGTTGCCTGGTGTCGTACAGCCTGTTCGTCTGTTCGTAAATGATCGTAAATTTCCAGTCGGAAATAGTGTTTTTCTCTCACACTAAACCAGCTAGCAATAAATAATCCATGATACGATACGGCTTCCCGAACAGGGGCAGGAGGGTAGTCGGTAGTCAGCAGCACACCCGAAGCCAAGCTTGCGGGAGAAGATTCCCGCGCCGGCCCCGCGTTCGGGGCAGCCGTCGAGGCCAACAAACCATCCCCCATCGTGCCGAACGGAGCGGATCCGATCTAGTTTATTTAGCTTGCATGGCGCTATCGGAGACCAAGGCATTGTGCACGCCGCCGTACGTCCGTGCATGTCGATCTCTTTTTTCTCGCGTGTTCCTCCTTGGCCGATTGGATCGTGTCGGGAAGGGTATCGGTAAGGACGAAAACGGAACGGAAATATCTCGAACCGAACCGCATCGTTTTCTATATTTAATCCGATCAAATCCGTATTTTCTTGTTTGACTTTACCGTTTTCGCTTTCGCATTTGAGATGTTTCGTATTTCAAATGTAAAAGTAGAAAACGGTTTACACATTTTTCGACCGTTTTCTACTTTTCTACTTTTAATTTGAAATATTCCGAATTCAAAATTCGGTTTAAACCGAATTTGGCCAACTGCACAGGTCATACAGCCCAATTACAGGCTGCTCACCACGCAGCTGCGTTCTTTCTACTGGTGGCTAGCTGCCCTCTCTTATAGACGGCGCCCAGCCTCATCTCTCTTATTATGTATTTGGTCGTACACTTGTTTAATGCTATATACTTGAACTAGATCATGCACTTGTTAGTTGTGAACTTGTTATGTATTTGGTCGTACACTTGTTTAATGTTATGCGCTATGGGTCGGTATTTCGTATTGAATTTTCGCATACCGACCGTGTTCGACATAATTCCGCTCGAATTGGTTCGTTTCCGAAATTCTAGATATTCCGTAAGTTCGTGTTCGTTTTCGTGTCCGGCTTATCCGTTTTCGCTTTCGCTTTCGTATTTCAAATGTAAAAGTAGAAAACGGTTGAGGAGTTTTTCGACCGAGTTCGACCGTTTTCATCCTTAGGTATCGGGCGCCGCGGTGCTGTTGGTCGCTGCACGGATGTAGTGCCGTGTCGTGCTAGGAAGTTGGCTAGCTCTTGCCGATTCTGCTCTGGGATCACGTCGTGGTAGCGCAGTGGGATGCGCCGACGCTCGTAGATGATTGAAGAACGACGCCGTGATCTGCCAAGCTCCGATGTCCGTTTGGGTGAAGAAAGTTGTGTCGAGGTTGAGATCCATCTAGTTCGCTATGGGATCAGTACGCACACCCCTATCTGGTGCGTCAACTGTCGACATAATATCGTCGGTAGTCCATCGAGGAGTATGCCCACGATGGTAGATTGATTGGTAAAGGTGCACGTGATCAGAAACTAGATGGTAACAGAGATACAAGACACAAAATTTATATACGTTCAGACCGTCAAGATGACGTAAAATCCTACGTCCCGTGCTCTGTTAGTTTGTATTGATGAGAGAACCCTAGGTTAAGCCCAGGATTTGTATCTGGATCCCGATGTCCATGGTGACTAGGGCACCCATGTCCCTCCTTATATACTCTGGAGGGGTATGGTTATCAGGAAAGTTTTCTAGTCGGCTATGTGGTAGGTATTTTATTTGGATTACAATATCTATAAGAGTCCAAACAGACCTATCTCTATCTTCAAGATATCTTCTGGAAGCCTTGCGGTGTACGCCGACCAGTGCCATGCGTCGCAAGTCTTGATGTCGTGGGCTGGACCGTCCCTGATGGTGCGACCCATGTCCCTTGCCGTGGATACCTGGGGTTATAACCCCCACACCTCGTAGCACAAACTTCGAGACATGCAAGCAAGAGAACCAAACGGCTAGGCTCCATCAGAAATCTCGCTGGGCAAGGCAGCACAGTGCTGAGAGAAGAAACCAAATGCGCCCTTGGTCTCCAAACTCGACCTCACTAATTTTGAAGTTAAGTATGAGCATAATTGTTTCCATAGCACATAAAAATGCAACTTGCTAAATTCACTCTCTACTAGAAACTAATCGAAACGAGGATATCTCAGATGCTGCAGAATATTTCGCTACTACATAATTGATTTTCACCAACAGGAGTCGTTGTTTTGTGTAAAGATAGCTCAATCTATAGCTGCCTCTATAGTGGCGTCCAAACCAAACCGTCTTTAGAAATATATTCATAGAGGCGGCTGCTATTTTCACTCGAGGCAGCTCTATTTTTAGCCACCTCTAGAAAACGATTTTTAGAGGAGCCGCCTCTAAAATAGAAGCTAAATAGTAAAATTTGATTTTTTAAATGAGCTTAGATGAAGAAATGACCAAAACCAAAGTTATAGATCTCTAAGAGTTATACAACTTTGTAGTTGATAACCTTATCATTTGAAATCATCTATCTAAGAAAAGTTACATTTGAATTTCTCACATTTGAAATTCAATTCTTTCAAACGACCTCTCAAATGGAGAAACAACCAAAACCAAAGTTGTAGATTTAAAAAAGTTATACAACTTTCTCAATTGAATTTGTTTAGATTCCTAAATACTCATTTGAAAATTGGATGAACATACACTACTAGAAATATCCACTTCTATGACAAAAATCGTAATGACGAATCCGAAACTGTCATAGAAGATCGCTTTCTGTGACGAATATTTATGTTTCATCATAGATCGTTGGTGACGATCCTCTAACCCTCCCTATCTATGACGAAGTCAGATATCGTCACAAAAAACGTCATAGAACACACCGGGTTTCATCATAGATCACTCGCGTGACTGTTCCTGCTCATCTGTGACGATATTCTTTAGAACTATGATGACAAGGGCTCCGTCATTGAACTAATTACACATCTGTGATGAATAGTTTTTGATCTGTAACGAACAACACTTCGTTATAAATCTCCACACGCTCTTTTCTCCATTCGACGTGTACCTTATGGGACCTACAGTTACTCATCCGTGACGCTTGTAGTTCGTCATAAAGTCTCCGCTCGGTCCTTTCTCGATCCGACGTGTGCCTGTGGGACCCTTCTCCATCCGACGTGTACCTGTGGGACCTGCAGTTACTCATCCGTGATGCTTGCAATTCATCATAAAAAGTCTTCGCTCGGTCCTTTCTTCATCCAACGTGTACCTATGAGACCCTTTTTCATTCGACCTGTGGGACCCGACGGCTTGCGTGTCACGAGAACCTATGGGACCTTTCTCCATCTCCATCCGACCTGTGGGACCTGATGGCTTGCATGTCACTTGTACCTTGTGTGCCGCCGAGGTTTAATAAATTAAAAAAAACCATAATACCTGGGAGTCGAACCCAGGACCTTGAGCAAGGAATGGACCATTTTTACCATTGCGCTAGGCATCTGGTTGTGTTGGCATGTCTTTGGAGTCGTTATAGTAGTATACATTCTCTGTGTGGATGCCCTACATGTTGACCTATATATTGGATATATCCCCTGCAACTGGAAACAAATCTGTTGTCGTTGGATTTGCGGCGACGGCGGCGGTAGCAGCGGAGGATCCCTGGTGTGCTATGGTGGATCAGGCGTCCTTTTGGAGGCTAGGCGGCGGGGCTTCCTGGTGGAGCGTGGCGGCATTGGCGTCTGTGTCCGTTGTGTGCCACGGTAGAGGCGACAAATCTGATCCACAGGTCTTCTTTCTCGCCTTTTCCTATTTCCTTCACTGTTTTGGTCCTTACTTGAACATGAGGTATATAAGAAATATTCTAGCTTTGGAGATCTGGTTAGGCCAATGATGATGTCTTAGTTTTCTACATATGTTCAATGTTCTTACTGTAAATGCCTGTGTGCAACTAGGCATGTTAATTGTCAAGTGCTTGCTTTGATTATACCAATCTATCTAGGCAAACAAATAAGCCCTTCGCTTCTATCTTAAACTATTTTTTCTATCCAGTGCTTACTTGATTCTACATTTCTGTTCCGTATGCTCTAGTGCCACCAGTGAGTCCTTATGGTATTTTAAACTTGTAACATATCTAAGGCCACATTTCTGTGCTAATGATGACTACATGGCTGTTGGATGTATTAGGATGCAACTCATATGTTTGCTTTCTGTGTCTTCTCCTTGTTGACAACCAAGTTATAGTTATCCATTTGGTTCCAAACAAGAGAAAGGGATCAAAAGAAAATCAATGCTTTGTGTCCATCATCACATGACTGAGGCCACTAATGTTTAAGCTGCACATGTTGCTACTAATGCCAATGATGATCACTACCACTTGTTCACTGACATTCTACTTATGTACTGATTGTAAGTGTGATGGAATTACTGCCTTCAACTTAAGAACCAACTCAAATCCACCCTTAGCTCATGATGATGACTTCTGTCTTAAAAAACCAATAGTTGCTCCACCCTCTTTCTCCTTCAAAACTATTGTAATTGTGTCCTCTTAATCTTTGTCCGTCTCCTATGGAATAAGTCGAGCTCGTGTACTGATTGTAAGTGTGATGGTTAGACTTAATTTAGCTGAAAAATTGTATTGATTATAGCTCCATTAGCTGCTACTCTAGTTTGAGTTATATCTATGTGGTGCTACTCTAAATTTAGATGAGCTCTTACCATGAAAATTGTTAATGGTTGTTAAAGTTGCACTTTGGTATAAGTTGTGGACTTCACTGATGGATCTTTATTGTTTTCCTCTTCAGTGATCTCATTACTGAGCAAGCTCTCATCCTACTGCACACTGACAAAATAGAGGAGGCCACCAACAAGAGGAACGCACTGCCTAGCCTCACGGAGGATGTCATTGTTGAGATCCTCCGCTGCCTCCCCGCCCGCCCCTTGTTTTGCTACAAATGTGTTTGTCGCTCCTAGAAACGCCTCATCTCGGACCCCAACATCCATAAGGTGCTGCCCCAGACTCTGGCCGATTTCTACTACGACAGTGAGAACAACAATCAACACTTCACCAGCGTCACCGGTGAACGCCCCTCCATGTCCTTGTTGCCCTTCGCCTCGGACAATGTAGCTATCTCAGATTGCTGCAACGGCCTCATCCTATGCTGGTGCCTTGGGGATGATGGATCATACCGCTATGTCATCTATAATCTGGCAACCATGGAGTTGAAGGTACTGTCGCCTAGCATCCATTTTATTGGTGAGGCTCAATTGGGGTTCGATCCGACATCCTCCTCGCACTTTTATGTGATTGAATATGTGGTGGAGGATGGCAATTGCGTGGGTGTGGAAATCTACACATCTAAAACTACAGCATAGATCTCTAAGGAATCTAAATGGGGCGAGGGTACTGATGTAACATATTCAAAATCAGCAACTATGTCTTTTAATGGTTGTCTGCACATTATCGGGTACTCGGAGGAGTACTCTCCTTAGATACTTGCTATGGATATGGAGGGAAAGACATGAAGGCAAATTCCTATGCCTAGTGGTTCTGAACCGACCATCCATCAAGCTCAGGGTCACTTGTGTGTATGTACTTCTCATGGTCGCAAAATGTGTAAGCTTTCATTCTGGATTCTTGAAGACTATGGTAGTAATAATTGGACATTGAAGTATACTGTCGGTGCACTGAAGGTGTTTAGAAATACTAAGATTCAATTTAATTATTTGGATGTTGATGAGGGCTACACAGCGATTGCAGTTCACCCAAAATGGAATTTAATTTTCTTTGTTGGGGGAAATAACCATCATCGCATATAACATGGACAATAGAAAAGTTCATGTCATTTGTGCCCTTGCCATTCGGTATGGTAGACGTAGCATCTTGCTAGAGGAGTTCATCAGCAGACCTTACTATCTTCCCTATGTTTCCGTGTTCTTGGAGTCATTATCAGAGGAGTAAATAAAGTTCCATTTGATGTATGTCATGTTGCATTTGATGTATCTTCCTTATGTTGGGAGTTGGGAGTTGGGACATACATGTTGTTACTCTTTCCTTATGTTGTTACTCTTCCTTATGTATCTTCCCTTGCATTTTATGTCATAGATATTGTTACTCTTTCCTATAAAGTTAGTCAAACTTAAAATTATAAACAACACAATAACAAGCATCACAGGAAAATAAGGAAAAACTATGGAGGATACTGTTAGATGCATTCAAATGTACAGAGGTTAGACTTTCTAATGTGTGCAATAATATTTCAATGGCTCCTCTGCTCTACATTAGACTGAGGCGAGACTTGCTCCTGGTGCTGACAAAAGTTCTTGCAAGTTCAACAAAGATTGACAAAGACACCAAGGCAACAAAAAAGACAAATAGAAACCAAACAACCTGAGCTACACCATGCTCAACAGACTGTAATTGCAAGACTTGCTCCTAGTCCTGAAATTGTAATGGTTGTCACATGTACCTTCTTCTGATTGTAAGTGTGATGATTATACTTGATTTAGCTAAAACTATAATGGTTGTCACATGTACCTTTTTCTATTTGCCTTTTAATTTAATTCCTCAAAAAAAGGTAAAGTTTTATCTCCTATAACTTGGGTCCAGGATTAATATATGACATAAGGCCGAGATTAGTTTTATCTCCTATATAAACAAATCCACACAAATTGCTGCAGCACTCAAAGCCACAGAGGATACAGTATACTATCAGACGTATCCAAACCTACAGAGGTCGGACTTTTTTGGGTGTGCAGTAACATTTCAATACCAATGGCTCCTCTTTATTCCAAAAAACACCAATGGCTCCTCTATAGTAGTGATATATTAACCACCGTGATCTCTTTCGCAACTTTGCTTGTTTTCCTTCCTTCCCAGAGCCCTCCCATTCCCACTTCAGATCTAAAATTGCTAGGAACGCGTTGTTGCCTTCTCTAAACCTACTTCACTCTTAGCCACCGCCATGGTGAAGTGCGAGCCTTCTACGAAGTGCGCACGGGAGGGGGATGATGCCGTGCCCGTGGTGAAGGAGGATGACGCCATGCCCGTGGTGAATCAAGATGAAGCTCCGATGGATCCCTTTGGAGATATGGACTATTGGGCCATTGGCATCATGATTAAGGCTTTCTGGAAGATCAAACGTGTGGTAGAGAATACCGATCTTGGCACCCTCACTCTGCTTTAGGTTTAAAAGGTGAGCAGTTATGTCTTCATTTTTCACCAACTCACTGATGTCCTAGAAGAACTGCTAGCCTACCTGAACAAGAATCACACGGACAACACGGAGTACATCCTCGCCTGCTATTGGAGCCGGATAGATGGCTTCGACACTAGTGTCATGACGTAGGGACTTGGCACCGCCCATAACACCGAGAAGCACTGGTGCAACCTGGTTTGTGCCGATGCTGAGCAGGTGGCCAACCGCACCACCGCTGATGAGCAAAAGGGCCTCATGGCTATAGAGAAGGAAGTTGGCGGTCCTTAACATCTAAAAATAACCGCCAACTCCCGCATAGAATCCTCCCATTTAAACACCAAACTTAGTATTAGGGTTTATAACTAACAAATTCCACAAGTTTTGGTGATTGTTCATTTATAGGAGGATATATTGGGAAAACATAGAAAAGGTACACAAAATACGCAAACACACAAAGAGTATTCCATCATGCGTAGGCACAAGGAGGAAAAGGGCCCATGAAGCATACCCCACTAGATCAAACAAGGGCCAAAACTGACATAGATGTAGTCTAGGCCCAACATGCAACCGCCATGCGGAAGGCGGTCGCAGGGAGGCCACACCTAGGGTGCGCCCATACCCCTGCATGTGCCAACCGCCTCCTCCTTCCATGTGGCGTCTCCTGGTGGCTCCTCCATGACGGTTGCATGCGGGATCTCTTCGGAATATTCCCCCAAACCAACCAACAAGCATCTATAAATAGATGGGAGAGGCCTCCTCATTTCCACACCTACACTTGTGCTCCATTATTCATCTATATTTAGTAGTAGTGTCCCTCTAGGTGCATGACACCTAGTTGTAAAAGAAAATAGGGAGAGAGGGGAGGAAGAGTGCGGAAGAGGAGCCGGGTCTGTTGGATCCTCATCAACTTTGTACCTCTACGGAGCCGACTCTATTCTTGAGTAATATCTAGGTTATACTTTGGTAATTCCAAGATTTCTATTTGATTAAGTTCAAGTCTTACTTCACTTTACTTACGAGAACTCCGCTCGACCGAGCGCTATAGTTATCATGTGAGACTAGAGTAGTAATCGATAGTATAGACGTGGTGTCTAGACTATAGGTTATCTGAGTTTGCGCCCAACCCTATGGATAGTTGTGCTAGCCCTAGAGGTGTCAGCTCCGACCAGGCCTTTGTAGTCCACCACATTTGGGTTGGTGTTTTCGTAGAGCTTTTTGGTAGACTGACCCTGATCACTTCTTCCCTGTATTTTCGAGGATCGAAAAGGTATTGTTGCTCCGAAGTAAGTGAGTTTAGTAAGCCTGAGTCTTGGTTATCTAGTCATCTTGGGAAAACCTTAGAAAACCCCTCTCTACCCACAAAAACACTTCTCCCTTGGATGACCTTGATCTTTTCTAGTTCACTTCACGTTCCCCATGGAAATCGATACCTAGAAATACTCTGGGTGAAAGCTACAGCGTTACCCGTGCGCTTGTGGATTTATCTGTTTGCGTAATAAATACCAACAAGCTTTCTGGCACCGTTGCTGGGGAACGGTAGCTGTTCTATAATCAAACCAAGTCGTCCATGTATCTTTTTTTTTCTTTCATCACCCACCATATGGATTCCACTTCTATTCATAAATTCTCCCCTCCAAAGGGAGAGTTCTTAGAGCCACCACAATTGTTGAAACCAATCATAGCTTTTGACTTTGAACTCTGTCCTATCTTTATAGCTATGGTTCAGGAGCAATCCTTCTCTGGGCAAGAGGATGAAAACCCTTATACCCATCTTTGGGAATTTGAGCAACTGTGTTCTTGCCTACATATTTCTAGCATGACACATGAGACCATTAAATGGAAATTGTTTCCGTTCTCCCTTTTGGGAAGAGCAAAACAATGGTACACTCATACTGTAGGAGGTGTGTATGGAAATTGGGATGAACTTCGAGACAATTTTTGTCTTGCTTTCTTCCCTCTTTCTCGAATTGCTACCCTTCGAATAGAAATTCTTACCTTTCAGCAAAAGGAGAAGGAGACTCTAGGAGCAGCCTGGGCTAGGTTCACAAACCTTATCAATACCGGTCTAAAACTATCTTTGCCTAACCACATCCTTCTACATCACTTCCATCTCAGTCTTAGCAAAGAGGCTGCTCTCCACCTTGACATATCTTTTGGAGGCTCATTCATGCACAACACCATTAGTGAGGGGAAAGCCATTCTTGAGAAAATCCTTGAAAATACCCCTTACACCAGAATATATGATGAGCTTCCTGAAGTAGTTGAGTCAGGCCCCGACCAACAAGAGGAGGCACTCGCAACCGAATCTAAAACCCCTTCAAATCCCTCTCATGATCCGGTTGCCATAGAGCCCCCTATTAAGGGAACGCACCACACTCTTGAGGATGATGAACCTCATCCCTCTTTGTCTCCCTTTGAATTCGAGGAAGATTTTTTAAAGATTTTGGGAATGCCTCGAATTTACCGGTTCAAGTGAGACCTCTAGTGTACTCTACACCATCTAAGGATGATGGTCCGCACAATGAGTCCTTCCTCGTAGAACACATCAAAGGACTATTGGCCATCATGAGTTGTAAGTGGTTGATAGAAATGGAATTATCCACCGAGGTAGCTTGAATCATTGCTCCATCTGATATTCTACCTTGCGTCCTTAAGAAAACCACCATAGAGGCTCACTATTGTCCAACCGTTGGGATGAATGTTATTTCAAAAGCTTTGGCTGAAAAACTTTGCCCCAACGAGTCTTTGATCCCATCTCATAAGCTTTTAAAGATTCCTTCGGGAGTTATTCTAGAAAGCTATGGGGTCATGAGGTCTATTCCTTTACGCATAAGAGATTCTGAGTACCATCTAGATTTTCACATCTATGACGTCTCGGACACGTCCCTTTTGGTTGGTCTACCCTTAGGGACACTCTTTCAAGGAAGACCAAACCAGGGTCTTTTGAATTTAAAACTAGGAAGTTCTCCTATCGCTATGTCGCTTGCACGCTCAAGCAATGCGATAGTAGAACCCAAGCCCGAACAAGACCCTATTGAGGATGTCATGATGGCTTCTCTAGAAGACATGGCCCAACCAGCTCTCGATGATGAAAACTTCATTCAAGAAGAAGAAGAGCTAGAAGAGCCTATCGAGCTAGACCAAACTGAAATGCCATAACAACCCTCAATCAAGCTAAAACCCCTTCCTTCTAGCCTAAAATATGTCTTTCTCAATGACAACCAAGAAACCCCTATCATTGTAAGTGACAAACTCTCTCAAGATGAATCTCGTAGACTTGTCGCTGTCCTAGAAAGACATAAATTAGTCATAGGCTACTCACTCCTGGACCTCAAAGGGATTAGTCCCACTCTCTGCACTCATCGTATGCCTTTAGATCCTAGTTCTTCACCATCAAGGGAACCCCAATGGAGACTTAACAACGCTATGCCAGAGGTTGTTAAGAAAGAGGTCTCAAACTTTTGCATGCCAGGATTATCTATCCCGTGCCATATAGCGAGTGGGTTAGCCCTGTCCAAGTCGTGCCGAAGAAAGGAAGGATGATAGTCATTGAGAATGAAAAGAATGAACTTATCCCTCAACGAACTGTCACCGGGTGGTGGATGTGCATTGACTAGTGGAAACTCAACAAGGCCACTAAGAAGGATCTTTTTCTGTTGCCGTTCATTAACAAAATGTTAGAATGCCTCACAAACCATTCCTTCTTTTGTTTCCTTGATGGGTATTCTAGGTATCATCAAATCTTGATCCACCCCGATGACCAAAGTAAGACCACATTCACATGCCCGTATGGAACTTATGCATACCGATGTATGTCGTTTGGATTATGCAATGCTCTAGCTTTTTTCCAACGGTGCATGATGTCTATTTTCTCCGACATGATTGAGAAAATCATGGAGGTGTTCATGGACGACTTTACTATCTATGGCAAAACCTTCACCGATTGTTTAGAGAATTTAGACAAGGTCTTATAATGGTGCGAAGAAAAGCACTTAGTCCTAAATTGGGAAAAATGCCATTTTATGGTCTAGGAAGGAATAGTGCTAGGACACAAGGTGTTTGCCCATGGGATAGAGGTGGACAAAGCAAAAATTGAAGTCATTGAACAACTTCCACCTCCCACGAATGTGAAAGGCATTCATAGCTTTCTAGGCCATGTAGGGTTCTATAGGCGATTCATCAAAGATTTTTCTCAACTCGCTAGACCCCTAACTAGCCTCTTAGCTAAAGATGCACCTTTCATGTTCAATGATGAGTGCCTTGAAGCCTTTCAAATTTTGAAGAAGGCACTCATTTTAGCTCCAATCATCCAACCTCCTGATTGGAAGTTTCCCTTTGAAATCATGTGCGATGCTAGCGACTTTGCTGTGGGGGCCGTTTTAGGCCAAACAAAGGATAAAAAGCACTATGCTATATCCTATGCTCGCAAAACTTTATCTAGGGCATAGCTGAATTATGCCACAACTGAAAAAGAGTTGTTGGCTATTGTCTTTGCAATAGACAAGTTTAGATCTTGTTTAGTGGGGGCAAAGGTAATTGTTTATATAGACCATGCTGCTCTTAAATACCTCCTCACTAAGAAAGATGCTAAGCCTCGGCTAATCCGATGGATTCTTCTGCTCCAAGAGTTTGACATAGAAATATGAGACAAAAACAGAGTAGAGAACTTGGTAGCTGATCACTTGTCTAGGCTTCAACATAGAGATACGCATGAGTTACCTATTAATGACTATCTAAGGGATGACACACTCCTTAAGGTAACAGACTCAGACCCATGGCATGCAAATATTGTGAACTATATAGTTGCAGGATATGTTGCACCAGGGGAGGATAGGAGGAAACTCAAGCATCAAAGTCGTTCCCACTTGTGGGATGACCCGTACCTCTACCGAGCCTGTGCTGATGGATTGTTATGGAGATGTGTCCCAATTGTTGAAGCCACAAAGATCATAGAGAGATGTCATGCATCACCCTATAAAGGACACTATGGAGCATTCCATACACATGCCAAGATCTGGCAAAGCAGATTCTTCTGGCCAACAATGTATCAAGATACAAAAGAATTTGTCAGAAGATGTGTCAGATGCCAGAAGCATGGAAACATCAACGCTCGAGATGCAATGCCACTAATGAACAACCTCCAAGTGGAGTTGTTTGATGTCTGGGGGATCAACTTCATGGGACCAGTCCCAAAGTCTGGAGATGCAGAATACATTTTGGTGGCGGTGGACTACGTGTCCAAGTGGGTAGAAGCATTGCCATGTCGGACCACCGACTCTAAGCACTCCAAAAAGATGTTCCATGAAGTGATATTCCCACGGTTTGGAACACCCCGAATGGTCATAAGTGACGGAGGGTCACACTTCATTGACCAGACCTTTTGGCAGTTCCTGGTAGAATATGGAGTCAAGGACAACGTTGCAACTCCATACCATCCACAAACAAGCGTTCAAGCTGAAACATCAAATAAACAGATCAAGAACATTCTACAAAAGACCTTGGATGAGATGGGGAAGAAATGGAAGTACAAGCTGCTTGATGCACTATGGGCATACTAAACAGCATACAAGACACCTATAGGCATGTCACCGTATCAGCATGTATATGGAAAAACATGCCATCTGCCTATGGAGTTGGAGTTTAGGGCCCATTGGGCAATTAAGAAATGGAATATAGATCTCCACCTAGCTGGCAAGAATAGACAAATGCAACTATTTGAGCTAGAGGAATGGAGAGAAAAGCTTACCACAACTCCAAGATTTACAAAGAACGAACAAAAAGATGGCATGACAAGAGAATTAAACACAAAGAGTTCACACCTGAAGATAAGGTTCTGATGTTCAATTCAAGGGTGAAACTCTTTGGCCATGGAGAACTTCGGAGCAAATGGGAAGGGCCATTCAAGGTTATCGAGACCTCATCACACGATGCCGTCACACTCCAAGATGATGAAGGTAACATATTTAAGGTAAATGGCCAACGTTTAAAAGTTTTCCTTGAACCACAAAACTTTGAAGAAATTGACGTGATTGAATTTCTGCAATATAAAGATTCAACCTAAGAAAATTCAATCTTGTACGTTTTAGATTTTAGGATAATCCTTTAAGTTAAATAAATTATTGACTCTCTGGTGTTCCTCACCAGAAGAGTCCTCTTTTATTTTCACCATTTTTTGTCTTTGAATAAAAACCCAAATATAGCTCTAAAGAGGTGTGGGGGTGTGCAACACCCTCATTGAAAATAAAAAAGCACCACATCATGGACTAGTGGAGGAGCCTGCACACAACTTGGTTTGATTCTTTCCCACCTGTTCATATGCTTACTCCCGGTTCTACACTCGTTTAAACATACAAATTAAAAAGAACCAAGTTTCACACTTAGACTCAAATTTTGAGAGTGAACATGAATATAGCTCTTTGAGAACGGCCTGCATAATCTTTATTCCTTACATACACTTAGTACTTGTGGGAAAAATATCATATCGGAAAAACATATTGACTAAGTGGTTGTGAAGTGAGATATGGTTTTGACATGGAAATCCAATCTTTTCTATTCATAGTACTCAGAGAATTTTCTTTTGATAAAATGCCAAAATCCATAGCTTCACATACTCTTCAATGGTGACAAAAATTCCTACCAAGGCCAAATATCATGATGAAAACCTTCTACATATGCTACTTGTTTTTGTGTTGAGCTTTGTCAAACTTTGTTGACCCATGTTGAGAAAGTTATCATACTTTTAAAATCAAGATCACATTCACGCCACCAAATATATGCACTACTCCTACACTGGGAGTAGTCACAAAAACATGCCTTTCACCCAGATCCATCAAAAAATGTTCTACTCCTACACTGGGACTGAACAAAAATATGTTTGTTAGGTCCCATCAAAATAAATGCTCCAAATCCTTGATATCTCTCTCAAAAGTTTGTGTTGCAAAAAAGAGGCATGAGGCTATCATCAAAGAGAGAGAGAGAAAGAAACAAAGAAAGAAAGAAAAAGAAGGAAGAAAGAAAAAGAAAAAGAGATGATAAAAAAGAAAGAAAAGAAAGATAAGAATAAAGATAGCCCATGTTCTCTCAAAAATTTCCCAATAAAGAGAGAGATATGTTTTAAAGATTATAGTAGAATTAGGTTAGCCACCATATAAATGTTCCACACACATGCACATCTTGATTTGATTGTATGACATCTTTCTCCTTGGATCCATTGTTTGATTTTGCAAAATATGCAAATGCAAGTATGCCTTCACACTTTTTCCTACCCAAACTCCATATAAGCTTTTTAGAAGTAGGAAGAAAAAGAAGGCATTGCTATGATGTGCCTTGGTGAGGAAACATATACCACTAAGTGATTTGAGAGTACCATTTGAGGAGTACATGTGAACTATGCTTTATTTCAAAAAGTTTACAAAAACCTCCAAGTTACTAAGATAAGAAAATGGGAAGAGATGACTTTGTTTCAGAGCCGTTCCACTTTTCAACCACTCAAGAAGATATGTTAGCCACTCCACATATCCCACAGGTACGAGGCGAAGTTTTGGAATAAACCTTATGCTAGCCCATATTCTTGAATAGTTATGTTTATGTTTACTTTATCCTCAACCATTGCTCAGGACGAGCAAAGATCTAAGTGTGGGTGAGCTTGTTTATGGTCCTTAATGCCTAAAAATAACTGCCAACTCCCGCATAAAATCCTCCCATTTAAACACCAAACTTAGTATTAGTGTTTAAAACTAACAAATTGCACAAGTTTTGGTGATTGTTCATTTATAGGAGGATATATTGGGAAAACATAGAAAAAGTACACAAAATGCATAAACACACAAAGCGTATTCCATCCTACATAGGCACAAGGAGGAAAAGGGCCCATGAAGCATACCCCACCAGATCAAACATGGGCCAAAACTGACATAGACGCAGTCCAGGCCCAACATGCAACCACCATGCGAAAGGCAGACGTGGGGAGGCCACACTTGGGTGTGGCCGCACCCAGGGTGCGCTCACACCCCTACATGCGCCAACCGCATCCTCCTTCCACGTGGCACCTCCTGGTGGCTCCTCCATGACGGTTGCATGCAGGATCACTTCGAAATATTCCCCAAACCGACCAACAAGCAGCTATAAATAGATGGGAGAGGCCTCATTTCCACACCGATACTTGTGCTCCATTCTTCATCTATATTTAGTAGTAGTGTCCCTCTAGGTGCATGACACCTAGTTGTAAAAGAAAATAGGGAGAGAGGAGAGGAAGAGTGCGGAGGAGGAGCTGGGTCTGTCGGATCCTCCTCAACTTTGTACCTCTATGGAGCCGACTCTATTCTTGAGTAATATCTAGGTTATACTTTGGTAATTCCAAGATTTCTATTTGATTAACTTCAAGTCTTACTTCACTTTACTTACGGGAGCTCCACTCGACCGAGTGCTATAGTTATCATGTGAGACTAGAGTAGTAATCGATAGTGTAGACGTGGTGTCTAGACTATAGGTTACCTGTGTTTGCGCCCAACCCTACGGATAGTTATGGTAGCCCCGGAGGTAACACCTCTGACTAGGCCTTTGTAGTCCACCATGTTTGGGTTGGTGTTTCTGTAGAGCTTTTTGGTAGCCTAACCCTAGTCACTTCTTCCTAGTCTTTTCGAGGATCGAAAAGGTACTGTTGCTCCGAAGTAAGTGAGTTTGGTAAGCATGAGTCTTGGTTATCTAGTCATCTTGAGAAAACCTTAGAAAATCCCTCTCTACCCACAAAAAAACTTCTCCCTTGGACGACCTTGATCTTTTCTAGTTCACTTCGCGTTCCCCATGGAAATCGGTACCTAGGAATACTCTGAGTGAAAGCTACAGCGGTACCCGTGCACTTGCGGATTTATCTATTTGCGTAACAAATACCAATAAGCTTTTTGGCGCCATTGTCGGGGAATGGTAGCTGTTCTAGAATTGAACCATGTCATCCGTGTATCTTTGTTTTTTTCTTTCATCACCCACCATATGGATTCCACTTCTATTCATAAATTCTCCACTCCAAAGGGCGAGTTCTTAGAGCCACCACAATTGTGAAAACCAATCACAGCTTCGGTAAGCATCTTGTTTATATTATTCTTCAGGTTTGTGACTCTCTTTGAGCACTGTAATCCTTGTAGCTCTAGGGTTAAAAGTAGTATTCATAGTGTAAGCGTGGTGCTTAGACTCGGTTACTCGTGGAAGCACCCTACTTTTCGGATCGGTGGTAGCTCGCGATGGTGACTCTTATAGCCTAGTTGAATTCTTTGTAGTCCACCTCTCGTTAGTAGGCCTAGCAAGACCTTGTTACTATAGGGAACATACTCTATCTGTGTTTTCTTTAGTAATATCCCTAGAGTTGAACAATAGAAGAGAAAGCTTACCGAAGTTAGAACTAGAAGACCTTTGTGATCTCCTCTATGCTCCTATTATCTAGCCTTGATTATGAAGTTGGGTAAAGTTAGACTTAGTTATTCTCACACATGTTTCCTCGAGTTCAGATATAAAACTGGGTACTCATTGGCGGTCACTAATGACCATTTCTAACAGCCAATTATAGTCCAAAACAGGAGAAATAAACATGCTTTTGACACATATGCCTTTACTATTGACCCAGTTCCACTTGTATTGGAGAAATCATGTTTTACAGGTCACATATTCGAATACAAGTGGAAAACATACCAAAAGGCGCAAACAGAAGGCGTAAAGCAGAAATGTGCAAAGGAGAATAAGAAGAGAAGCCCACCTACACAACTTACCTAGGTAGAATACCACCAGGGACAGGGTCCAGGCCCACTCAGGAACTTACCAGACGAAGGTGGTCGCGAGGTGGGCCCACCAGGGTGCGGGCGCACCCTGGGTGTGGCCACAATCCCACCACCTCCTCTCGGCCCTACTCTTCTACGATGGTTGCATGCCGCCATGCAGAGGCAGTCCACGGTGGTTTCCTAATTTACCTGCACTGAAACAGACCATGTATCACTATATAAAGAGGGCTAGAGCTCACCTCTCAGACACACATCATTTGAGCCTCTATGTGGGGGTATTAACCCCTATACCCTTACGGCTAAGCTTGGGCCGGCCCGGATCGATGGGTCCGGTCCATCCGAAAGACGACGCATGGCCCAGCCAACCTGGTTGGAGTCCTGCGCAAGGAGTTAAGGCGGATTTGGCGATCAAGCAGGATCCTGGTCGGTTAGAATAGGAATCCTTATCCGGCCACATATGGCAATTGTAACTGGCTAGGATTAGTTTCCAGATCTGTAACCCTGCCCCCCGGACTATATAAGGCGGGCAGGGGATCCCTCTAAAGGACATCTCTCATTAACATACAGCAATACAATCAGACATAGGACGTAGGTATTACGCCTTCTTGGCGGCCGAACCTGGATAAAACCTCGTGTCAGTCTTGCGTCACCGTCTTGTTTGTGGCTTGCGCATCTGTCTGCCGACAATCTACTACCTTAGGCATACCCCTAGGTAGACTGCCGACCATATTTCGTCGATAGTGGCATGCCAGGTAGGGGGTGTGCGTACTGCTCTCTAAGCAAACAAGACGGTCATCACCTCCGGCTCCATGGCTACGCCGAACAGCCTCACGTTCACCGTCGGCCAGATCACCTGGACCACCGGCTCCGACGGCTTCATCGTCATGACCACGGAGGAGGCATGGATTCAGTCTGCGCCGACCACTGCTTCACCTACATCGGCTACGGCTCCGACCACGATGGATCTGGCTCCGACCACGGTACGTCTAGCTCCGACCATGATGGATCGGGCTCCGACCACGGTACGTCTGGCTCCGACCACGATGGATCTGGCTCCGACCACGGTACATCTGGCTCCGACCATGCCTACATCATCTTCAGCCACGCCGACGACTCGTCGTCCGCTTCCCCGATACAAAGGGAAGCAGATCGACAACACTGACCTGCTCAACTCCATCGATCGGGTCGGCACCAAACTCACTGAAACCCTAGCTCTGGTAAGTACGATTCAAAGTCAACCTAACGAGCAGGTAACCGCTCCCCACAACAGATCTACCCGACCAGCTCGGACCAGTCGTCCTGCATGACTTGGTACAGATCTCGTGGTCTTATCTACTCCTGAAGGGCGCTCCGCTCATCGCCAGCCAGCCTCCGTGACGGGTCTCCGACTCTCCGAGTACGCAGCCTCGATGGAGAACCACCAGTCCAGCCTTACGGCTGCGTAAACGCCGCCTCCAGCTATGCATATAACCCACAACGCCGCTTGGATCTATGTTTTATGCACCGACCTCGCCGAAGCCCGCGACTTCATCAACATGATCCGGATCAAGATTATCGTGAAGGATCCATCCACACGATTCAAGAGGGCGACTCCACCTCCTCGTCGCGCATCGCATCTAAAGCATCTCAGACACACCGAAGCTTCAAAGCATCATGAAGACGACGGCACCAAGTACGATCCGGATCTCGCTGCACCACGCCCGTGGTTTTCACAATTCCCATCTTTCCCACCAAGACGAGGGGATTTGATCCATGTTGTCAGCAATGACGAACCGCCGGCGGTTGGCAAAACAGAACAAGAAAAGACCGCGCGCGAAGCGCCTTTAATATTGATCGGTTCAATTGCCGGCAAATCAAAGCCAAGGCATCAGAGGCGTGACGATCGTGGTCCAGCCACGCGACCTCAACGATGCTTTCGACAGGGTGGGGGACAAACAGGTCTTCAGGACTCCAAGTGCCAATGTAGCCATCGCCATGGCAACAATGCAACGGCTACCCAACACCCCGGAAACCCAAGCGGTTCGCGATGAAATACAGTTTATATCGACGGCCGCCATGGCCTGCACCGCAGAGATTGTAAATCAAGTCCGGCTCCATCCGTCTCGGTCGAGTCAAGCCACGCCGCCGACTTCCAAGCCGCCACACCACTCAACCCCGTGGCTCGTGCAACAACGACCGTCCGACAACCATCGAGGCGGAAACGGTGGCCATGACGGTGGTAACCGCCGTCGGAGGACAACCGTCGCGATATCCGGATGATAATCACTAAGACAACCACGACAATCGTCGTGATAACCATGCGGGTCGCATGGCTAATCCAGATGGCAATCGAGATCGCCGCGATGGCAATAACGATCTCCCATTATTACCTCTCGGTGGACGCGATCGCGCGCCGCATCAACCAGAGAGAGTCGACGATCGAGCATCCCACGAAAGCTATCACCGTATGGAGTATGACACTGCCCACGGTCCGCCGGGTTTGAAGCAATTTACTCCACACCTTCGCCAAGTCATATGGCCCAAGAATTGTAAGCTCGAGAAACTTCAAGTATGACGGCAAAGAAAACCCGAATTATGGGTCATGTTTCACGAAACCGCGTGCAGATCAGCCATGGTCGACGAGCACGTCATGTCTAACTACTTCCGATCATTGCTATTATGCAGGTCACCAATGGCTGGTCACCACCGGGCGAACTACTTTGATTCTTGGCAGGAGCTTAAGCAAGCCTTCATTGACAATTTCATCGCTACTTGTGAACAACCGGGCAACAAGTACGATCGCAATGTGATCCGAGATCGGAAAGATGAGCCATCGCTGAAAGTACGTCCGGCATTTCTCGAGATGCGCATCAAGGTCCCATCAATCTCCGACAACGAGGCAATCGAGGCTTTCATCATCGGCCTCTGCTTCCACGACGCCCTAAGAGACAAGCTCATCCGAAGAGACTCGAGTCGGTCACGGCGCTCCTATCCACCGCTAAGAAATATGCGGATGCCGACGACGCCAAGAAGATAATTATTGAAGAAGCAAAGCAAGGGTTCCACGCCCGACCACCCTCACACCGCGACGACTACCGTGGCAACCGTGGTCGAGCGACAGTTTTGATCGCCGCAACAACAATAACGACTCCCGCGACCACCGCGACCGACGAATCAGCAGCGAATCGCGCCAGAACGATTACAGGAGCAAGCAAGCGTTTCGGGAAGACGACGGCGCGAGGTCAATACCGTTAAAAAGGGTGGCGGACGTCGTAATTACGAAGACGACTATGCCAAAGCATTGAAGGGGCCCTGCCAGCTCCATCCTAAGTCAAACCATACCATGGAGAATTGCCGCGTTCTCAAGTGTATCTATACACGTCAACAGGCTCCGGATACATCCGACAAGCCTAACGATGTAGCGAAAACAGTATAACGAGGATAACGAAGACGACGACGCGCGCACCTCATCACAAGTACGCTCAAGCCAACCGATCGCGTGCACACCATCATCGGAGGCAAAGTGTCCATCGAGACCAAGCAGGAACGCAAGCTGCTCGCCCGTGCTTGTTTGAACGTGGCCAACACCGATAACCTGCTCGCCGATCCCCGGCTCCCTCCGTGGTCTCACCGCGAAATCTCTTTCAGTAGGAAGGACCAATGGGCCGCAATACCGGAGCCAGGACATTTTCCCCTGGTCCTCAATCCTTGTATCAACAAGGTCCAGTTCGACAGAGTATTGATCGACGGCGGCAGCTCCATTGATATACTGTTCAAGAACAGTCTGCCCGCCCTGAAGATAGCTCAGGCGGATCTTAAGCCATACGAGGCACAGTTCTGGGGTGTTCTTCCCGGACAGAGCTCTACACCTCTCGGGCAGATCACGCTACCTATGCAGTTTGGGACCTCGGACCACTTCCGCACCGATTACGTCAACTTTGTGGTCGCTGACTTCGACGGCACCTACCATGCTATTCTTGGTCGACCGTCGCTCACCAAGTTCATGGCCATACCTCATTATAGGTATCTGGTGCTCAAGATGCCTACCGAGAAAGGAGTCCTAACCCTCCAAGGTAACGTGTACGCCGCCTACACCTACGAAGACGACAGTTTCAAAATAGCAGAGGCCCACGACCTCTCTATTCGCATGGCCGAGACCATGCTCGACGCTAAGAAGACCTCAGCCGACCACCTGGAGATCCCAGAGCTTGAGACTCCACGCAAAAACATCAAGTCAAAGGAGCACAAGGTGATCCAGCTGGTCGACGGCGACCCCAGCAAAATGGCCCTTATTGGGGCCAACCTGGATCCCAAATAGGAAGACGCGCTCATCGGGTTTTTGAGGAGCAACGTGGATGTGTTCGCATGGAAACCTGCCGACATGCCCGGTGTACCTCGGAACTTGATCGAGCACTCCTTGAATGTCAACAGCAAGGCCAAACCTATCAAGCAGAAGCTTCGATGTTTCGCTCATGACAAAAAGGAGGCGATTAGGGTAGAAGTTACATGGCTTTTGGCAGCCGGATTCATTAAAGAAGTGTATCATCCGGAGTGGTTAGCCAACCCGGTTCTTGTACGCAAAAAGAATAATGAATGGAGAATGTGCGTTGATTACACTGATCTCAACAAACACTGCCCTAAGGACCCCTTCGGCTTACCTCGCATAGACGAGGTCGTAGATTCAACCGCCGGTTGCGAGCTGCTTTCCTTTCTCGATTGCTACTCTGGTTATCACCAGATCGCTCTCAAAAAGGACGATCAGATCAAGACGTCTTTCATCACGCCTTTCGGCGCCTACTGCTACACGACTATGTCGTTCGGGCTCAAGAACGCTGGGGCTACATACCAACGCGCCATTCAGGCCTGCCTCGCAGACGAGATAAAAGATGACCTAGTAGAGGCCTATGTGGATGATGTAGTTGTCAAAACCAAGGAAGCACATACCCTTGTTGACAACCTCAAACGTACCTTCGATGCCCTCAATACATTCCAATGGAAGTTAAACCCAAAGAAGTGCATCTTTGGTGTTCCTTCCGTATATTGCTAGGCAACGCGTCGATTCTGACGGCATACGCCCTAATCCGGAGAAAGTCAAAGTCGTCTTTAGACATGAAGCCCCTAAAAAGGTGAAGGATGTCCAAAAGCTTACCGGATGCATGGCCGCTCTAAGCCGTTTCATATCAAGATTAGGAGAAAAAGGGTTACCATTTTTTAAACTACTCAAAGCATCCGAGAAGTTTGAGTGGTCGGAAGAAGGCAGCACGCCTTCACGCAGCTAAAACATTACCTTACATCACCTCCAATCCTCACCGCTTCCTAGAGAAGACAAAACCCCTCCTACTTTACATTGCAAGCAACCAATCGGGTGGTCTCCACTACCATGGTGGTCGAGCACGACGAGCCGGACCACGCCTATAAGGTACAGCGGCCAATTTATTTCATTAGTGAGGTACTCAACGAATCTAAGACCAGGTACCCACAGATTCAGAAACTGCTCTACGCCATACTGATAACATCCTGAAAGTTGAGACATTACTTCGACGGATATCGTGTGGTGGTCATGACCGAGTACCCTTTGGGGGACATCATTCATAATAAGGATGCGAACAGGCGATCGTCAAATGGGAAATGGAGCTATGCCCTTCTCCTTGGAATTCGCAAGCCGTACTACAATCAAGTCTCGTGCACTCGTCGATTTCATCGTCGAGTGGGATGACTTTAAGCGCCGCCGCCGCCTCCGGAATCCGATGAATATTGGACGATGTACTTCGATGGCTCTCTCACAATTGACGGTGAGGGAGCAGGGGTTCTTTTCGTGTCACCATCCAAGGAGCAGCTCCGGTACGTGCTCAGGATTTATTTCCCAGCATCTAATAACGCCGCCGAGTATGAAGCATGACTGCATGGTTTACGCATTGTGGTTGAGCTTGGTGTCAAACGTCTCTACGTCTACGGAGACTCGGCTCTGGTCATCAACCAACTCAACAAGGACTGGGACACGACCAGCGAAAAGATAGAAGCATACTGTAAATCGATAAGAAAGCTGGAAGGCAGGTTCTATGGCATCGAGTACATACACGTGGTCCGGGATAAGAACCAAGCAGCGGATGCGCTGTCAAAGTTAGGATCATCTCGAGCCAAAATCCCGCATGGTGTATTCGTCCAAGACCTGCTCACGCCTTCCATCGAAGAGGAAGATTCCATGGTCGATAAAGTTCCGGACCAGCAATTGGTGGCTACGGTGGCGCCAAGCACAACCGAGCCGCCTCCGACCACTCATGAGCCAGACTAGAGAGTACCCTTCATCAAGTACTTAACAGATGGTAGCAGTTATAATGATCGGATAGAAAACGAGCGCCTAATGCGTCGCAGTAAGCAGTATCTGCTCGTCGATGGCAAGTTATGGCGCAAAAACGCAAAGGAAGAAATCTTGATGAAGTGTATAACCCAGGAAGAAGGCGAACATCTCCTAGACCAAATCCACTCTGGCTCCTGCGGCAACCACGCGGCCTCAAGAACACTGGTCGGTAAGGCTTTCCGAGCAGGGTTTTATTGGCCGTCAGCAGTAGCCGACGCAGAGAAGCTAGTCCGCCACTGTGAGGGTTGTCAGTTCTTTGCCAAAAGAATCCACGTACCAGCACACGAGATTCAGATGATACCAGCCTCTTGGCCCTTTGCATGCTGGGGACTGGATATGATCGGGCCCTTCAAACCGGCTCCTGGGAAATTTACATGTGTTTTTGTGCTGATTGACAAATTTTCTAAGTGGATAGAATACATGCCTTTGGTACAGGCATCTTCAGAAAAGGCTGTCATGTTCCTCGACTAGGTCATCCACCGTTTCGGCATACCCAACAGCATCATCACCGATCTGGGTACTCAGTTCACCGGGAACGCTTTTTGGGACTTCTGCGATGAAAGAAGCATAGTAGTAAAATACGTCTCGGTGGCGCACCCTAGAGCTAATGGACAAGTCGAGCGGGCAAATGGCATGATCTTGGACGCATTGAAGAAGAGGATGTACAGAGAAAACGACAAAGCCCTCGGAAGATGGCTCAAGGAGTTACCAGCCGTGGTCTGGGGCCTCCGAACTCAGCCAAGTCGTAACACCGACGTCTCACCATACTTTATGGTTTACGGCGCTGAGGCAGTCCTCCCATCATATATAGCTTTTAGACCAGCAAGGGTGGAGAACTTCGACGAGGGCAAGGTCAATGAAGTACGGGAGCTAGAAGTAAACAGCGCAGAAGAGAAAAGGCTCGATTCTTGTGTACGTACCGCCAAATACCTTGCTGTTTTGCACAGGTACTACAACAAAAATGTTAAAGAGCGGTTCTTCGTGGTCGGAGATTTGGTCCTGAAGTGGAAGACGAACCAGGCTGGTGTCCACAAACTTGCAACCCCATGGGAGGGACCATTCATAATCAAGGAAGTCACACGACCAACGTCTTACATGTTAGCTCGCCTGGACGGTACGGACGTACCAAACTCTTGGCACATCGACAAGCTTAGACGTTTCTATGCTTAACTACTGAGATATGTACTCCTTTTGTACTTTCGATTTATTTCAATAAAGCAATTATGATTTCTCCGAGCACTCTAATGTGTCACTTTGAGTTTTATGGTTATTCTAACTCAGCCAGTAAAAGCCGACCACCACCCCTTCTACGGTTTTCGGAGCGTGCTCGCTCTCGGTTCCTCCGAATACGCATGGGATCCGTTCTCACGTTACGGGTGATCGGCAGGTCCCCTTGGTTTAACTTGTTCACGCTTCACGTGTGCATGAGTCACCAGACCTCACACTCCGACCACATGGAAAACCAGGGCCGCACAAACTTTTTTGGGATGATGTGTCGAGCACGATGGTACAACTAAAATGTAACGTTAATACGCTTTTTACTTAGTTACACCAACATAAAGTATCAAGTTTAAATATGCTTTATACAAAGCAAACAAGTTTATAATAATATACAGCTTACGTTATTACAAGCTTGCCCTCAAGAGGCTCAAGTTCACAATAACACAACTATGTCCTCCTTTCTACAGCTCTAAGCCTATTACATTATCTGGTCGGGGCGCATGGCACTTATCGCTCACCGCCTCGATACCCTACTTTGGTCTCGGGGACTCTTGTGCTAGTTGAGCTAAAGGGATGGTTCCCGTGCGGTGTGCTCGGCTGGTCGAGACCGCAGCTTCGTTGGTTGGCTCGCAATGATGGCATTTCCGGTGACTCGTCGATGGCGTGCACTCTCAGACAGTGCTGTCCCACCTCCACACAAAGTTAATATCGCTAATTATCTTTGACGACAAGTCTAGCTGGGCCATCCGAAGCTCCTCCGCCTTTGTCCGGGTCTACCTCCTCGGGTACCCAGCCTCCAGCGCTTGAGATCGATCGGGGTAGTGGGCACGCACCATGCTTAGTACATGGGCACCCGTGTACTCACCAGCCTCCTTCACGAACTCCTGGAACCATCCCCACGCTTGTCTGCATCTCTCGACCAGCCCGAGCTGGCGCGTCCTCGGCTCTTCCTCTATGAGCACCGGGTCTATAAGGTCGAGGACGGGCACAAGGCCAGTTGCCACTTCTTGGCACCGTTTCTCCCACGTGTCCTGCTCCTCGGTGGCCTTGAGGCATCGTGCTTTCCAGTCATCATGCTCTCTGATCACGGCCTCTAGGTGCTTCTTGGCATTGACTTTCAAAACTGAACACAGTACAAGACATCAAATGTGAAAACACGACATGGCAAGGTGGGCAATAGAATGAGAAAGGTGATCTGGAATACTTACTTTTTAGTTCCTCCTTCATTTTGTTGGTGTGGTCTTGGAGTTGAGACTGGCTGCGTGCTAGCTTCACGTTGTCCTCCTTCAGGCGATCACACTCTACGGTCACACGGTTATTTTCCCCTTTGAGGCGGGCCACTTCAGCTTCTAAACCTGCCTTACGCTTGTTACTACCAAGAATACAACAACACAAGTCCCGCACTTGTTATGATAAGATGAAACTTTACTTGTTTTCTCCAGCTCTTTGTTGTTGAGTCTGGCCGACCTGTGTTTTGGTTCTATGTTTCTCGATCTATCCTCTCCTGGTCGGCGGTTTCAAGTTGGCACCACAAGCGTTCCACTTCGGCCACCAGTTCTTTATTGGTCGCCGCGATTCCTTCAATCTGGTCGAAGCACCTCTTTCGGTATTTTGCGGTTTTCATCAGGTCCTGCATACAGACAAGCTAAGTCAGACAGTTCGACTACATAACAGGGTCAAGGATTCAAGCCAAACGTACCTGGACTTCGTCACCAGACGCCACGCCTGCTCGACTCTTAGGGTCTCTTTGACCTCGGGATTTCTTCGTGCATAACCCATCCATCGTTTCGATAGCGCGACACATATACATGTTGTCGCCTATCTTGGGATGGCCCAGACCTCTTCTACTTCTTCCTCTTCACCTCCTGTTCTCGAGGCGGCGGTACCGGGTCTGGAGTCTGCAGACTCCACAACCACTGTGGCTTTTCCCAGCGAGCCGTTGTGCGGCCGTAATGCTCTAGGCCACTTATGGTCGCGCTCCTCGGCTAGATCCGCTCCCTTGGCGCCATGGTATCCGCCTTAGCAGGTTCGTGCTCGAGCACTTGTACTGCCTTTCGTTTGTTTTCTCGACCACCGCTCGGGGGATCGGGCATCTGGTCATCCGCTTCTTTGAGGTCCAGCGGAGTTCCTACTCTGAGCTCCTCCACTACCGGGTCATTGGGCAATTTGTCCCGCCGCCGTCATTTGGCGGTTGTGCCAAGACCGGCTAGATGGTCGGGGTTCTCGGTGGACGCCGACCTAATATATCGAGACAATTTCAGAAGATAGTAGTATCCAATGCAAATTACAAGCTTACATCAAAGATATAGATACTTACGACTTCGATTTGCGGAATGATGTGGCAAAGGTGCGCCGCCTTGACCGTCGTCTCGCTTTCTGCGTGCTCGGCAGGCTCCACCGGTCTTTTTCCACCTCCGTGACAAAGCGCCGGGGTTTGATGCCCGATGTTTCTCGCTTGTACTCTATGTTGCAGTGGTCGGTGATGCGACCACTGCTGGCACGGAGGAGCCACCCTGCTCCAAAGACCCCATTTGTCTTCTCCTCTTTCGAGGGACGAGCTAGAAGATGTCCGCATCCTCTGCTTCGTCGTCCGACAGGGGGAAGATAGCTTGGCGTCGTTTGCTGGCCACCGGACGCTTGCCGGCCGCCTCGGTCTGGTGCGTCCTCCACGATCTCGAAGTGCCGCCGATGGACGCCGTCGGTCCCGGGCGCTGGGTCTGGCGGGTTGGGTTGGCAGCTTGTGGCCAATCTACACCGGGGGGAGGCGACACGAACACTGCTGCCCGGTAACGACCATTCCACTGTGACACAAAGCGGGGGCAACAGTCAATTTCTTGTTACAACATGACTCTACAGTTAAAAGGAGGCATCAATTACCTTTGGGGGAGGTCAGGCCAGTTTGAAGGCGTGCTCGATGTCGTTCACTTGCGTAATTGGGATCGGCCAGGTTGAATAGCTCCCCAATCTCGGCTTTGATTTCCGTCTTGTCGAGCGGCTCCTTCCCCGGTCCTTGTCTCGATAGGCGCTTCCTCGGTACTCAAGCCCGGATGAACCCTCTTTTGGCAGGGCTGGATCCTTGGCCGATGAAGTTCCCGACCACACTTGGGCCATCTAGCTTTCCCCACGGATCATCCCGAGCGATTCGGCGATCCGCTCCAGTGTTCGGGCTTCTCCGTCAGCCTATTCTTCTTCTCTCGAATCAGTCTCACGTCACATTGTGGTGATGGTGTTCGGCTCTTCACGGATGTAGAACCACTTCTTGTACCACTCATCCAAATGAGGTGTTCCAGGCGAAGGCAAGTATTGTGTGCTTTCATGCCATCGCACAGATTCAGGTAGGCGCCCGGCTATCTTCGAGCCACCGCTCCCTTTCTTCCCAAGATGTAGAGCATGTGGCGAAAGAGGTCAAAATAAATGGAAGCCACCATAAGACTCGCAGAGATGAATGAAGGTGGAGATAAGGAGAATCGAATTGGGATGCAGATTGCAAATCCCAATCTCATAGTACAAGCAGAGACCCTGAAGGAAAGGGTGCACTGGAATCCCAAAACCCCGTTTGAAGAAGTCTTCGAAAACCACAATCTCACACTGGTTGTGGATCGGGAAGCTTTCTCCTTCCAGACAGACGCCATCCATGAAAGTGCCTTGTTGTGGAGCACTCCCATGGCGACGAGGTCCACGATGGTCTGCTCATTGCTCCATGACTTCCACCATTCCTTCGCCATGACCCTGCCTTTCTTCTGGGCGTTTCTCTTTGCCATTAGTCTGTCCTTACTAAGGGGGTGGATGCGGTGGCAAGGGGATTGGCGACGATTTTCGGAGGAATAGGGTTTGGCAGGAGGAAGAAGAGGGTTGCGGCGGCGAATGACAATGGGGAACGGTGTGAGTAACTTACCAGATCTACATTATATAAAACAAAGAGCTCCGTCGTTTCATCCGCCCGAGATTATTGGGAGATGTGCGCACGCGCGCCGCAGACGGTTGTTCACACAACCTCGAGATCTACGCCAATAAACGCGCTCCTTCGTTACCAGTGTACGCGCCTCTTCGTTAATAGTGTAAGAGGGCCCACACTGACGCGCCTCCATACAGGTGCCAAGCGACTGTTTGCCAGAAAAGAGTAAGAAGACAGAATGACGTACTATACCCATTTGCTTTTTTGACCAGGCGTGTCAGACTGGACTTGGTAGAGAATAGAGATAAATAAATACACCGAATAAATACATCAATGGCGTTCGCGTTTTAGATGCCCGTTTCGCGCTAAGGATGGATCAGGGACTGCCCAGACCACTGCTGTGCTCGGGGATTGCCCAGACCACTGCTGTGCTCGGGGACTGCCCAGACCACTGCTGTGCTCGGGGACTGCCCAGACCACTGCTGTGCTCGGGGACTGCCCAGACCACTAACATGCTCGGGGACTACTACGACCACTATCGTGCTCGGAGACTGCTCCGACAACTGGTGTGCTTGGGGGATATCCCGACCACTGATCGAAGAATTGTTCTCCTCGGCTACATGTGATTTGTACTCACATACAGATGAGAGACATTTATTTAGACCTTACTACAAGGCTCATACTTTGCCTTCCAGCAAGCTCGGGGACTACATCGGTATGATGCACCTGCCGGTGCATCTCGTATCGCCTATACGATGATTGGGTTCTCAACTTAATTGGGAATTCTTTTTAGACCCTGGCACCACGTGCTTACTTCACCTACTACCAGGCTCGGGGACTAAATGGGCACACTTCACCTTGCGGTGAATGTGTTTGTTTTTCGACCACTACGCCTCTGATGATCAAAGATGCTACGCTTCAAGATGCACTTACATTTCTTTTCAGAAATACAAGTGGGCACACTTCCCGGGACAGAAATCTTTTTCTTTTTTCTTAAGAGCACCATACATTCTTCGGACAACCTATTTCTCCGGCGACGACGGTGGTCGGAAGATGTCAAGGACTCGGGCATAACTTGTCGGAGAAGGTCGAAATGGCGTGTCGCAGCATAATACATGGTGCTCGGGGACTAGCTGTGGGGGTATTAACCCCTATACCCTTACGGCTAAGCTTGGGCCGGCCCGGATCAATGGGTCTGGTCCATCCGAAAGATGACGCGTGGCCCAGCCAACCTGGTTGGAGTCCTGCGCAAGGAGTTAAGGCGGATTTGGCGATCAAGCAGGATCCTGGTCGGTTAGAATAGGAATCCTTATCCGGCCACATATGGCAATTGTAACTGGCTAGGATTAGTTTCCAGATCTGTAACCCTGCCCCCCGGACTATATAAGGCGGGTAGGGGATCCCTCTAAAGGACATCTCTCATTAACATACAGCAAAACAATCAGACGCAGGACGTAGGTATTACGCCTTCTTGGTGGCCGAACCTGGATAAAACCTCGTGTCAGTCTTGCGTCACCGTCTTGTTTGTGGCTTGCGCATCTGTCTACCGACAATCTACTACCTTGGGCATACCCCTAGGTAGACTGCCGACCATATTTCGTCGACACTCTACCTTACTACCACATCTTGTACTCTTAGCTTTAGTTTTAGTTTGTGAGCAAGGCAAGAGCTACTTGGAGAGCTTGTCTCTTTGTTAGAAAGAGCAACTTTGGTATGAATAATACTATGAAGAGTTCTTCCATATTCAAGGTCTCATATCATTTATATAGTAGTGCATATGAACTAGACTATAGTTCTCGTGTTATAATCGTGATATATAAACTAGCATATAGTTTATGTGTGATGATCTTGACATGTAGAACTTTATGCTTAATCATTTATATAACTTATATGAGTGGAATTAGAGCTAAGTTGAGGTGGCGGTTCATCGTGCCTTTGGGTGTGCCCATGTCCTATGCTTGTCGATCCATAGGGTCAGAGTCCCGAAGGGATGTGGGTAGTTTCTGTGTAATCAAGCAAGGTGCTCGGGTACATAGGAACAGGTGAATACATTTCCTACTCCGCGGTTGAGGGGTAGGCAGCAGGTAGTGATAGCCCTGTTCGGGTAGGGTGTAGGAGTCTAAATTGTCACATGAGGTTGCTGGCAGACCAGTACTCGGTGGCCTCCTGACCTATCTTACACTTAGTCCTAGCTCTAACCATATACGTTGTATGATCATCAATTGTTCTTTGCATGGCTATATTAGAACAGGTTGGCTCCATGTAGGAACATTCTTTTATTTTTTGTTTTCCTTTTATCCTTGAGGTTGGCCCAGATGTGTGTCCACTATCCATGAAATACCATTTTTACCCCTATCATATACTATGGTTCACTATGCAAGTATGTAATCTTATTCTTGCCCATGCTAGACACATTGTACCTTGCCCTCCTTTGGAAAAATATAAATAATGATACCCTGAATACTTCCGAGTGAAATGCTACAATGATAGATCCGTACGCTTGTGGATATTGTCTGTAATCTTCAAGGACTATCATAGTTGGTGTTTCTTGGCGGCGTTGCTAAGATTAACTCAATCTTAGTAATGGTGTTAAGAAATACCAACAAGCATTTCTGGCGCCATTACCGGTGATGGACTTAAAACCTCCTCACTTGGTGATTACGCTGAGAAATGCCAACAAGTATTTCTGGCGCCGTTGCCGAGGAGGGCATAGGTTGAAAGAATCTAGCATAACATGAACAATGATCACATGCATGTAATGGTAGCCACAATTTATGCAAGCTAATTCTGCTTGTTTTCTTCCTGTTGTGGAATCAAAAAAGGATAGTGTATGAGTGGTTTTGATCTGCCGAACAACTACACCGATAATCCGTAGGCACTCCTAAGGAAGAATAGGTCTCATACTACTTCTGCTACTCTGCCGGTAGTCGAAGCAGTCACCTCCGTACCATCTACTACTATCGCTATGGCCAAGTCACTCCGCGACTACTCTACCCCCATTGTTGCCAACATGCCCATTCGGCCCACTATCAACACAACCACTGGAAACTTCGAGCTCTAGACTGGCCTGATTATGATGGTGTAGGCAATCCAATTCCGTGGTTTGCCAAGCGAGGACACAAGTGCACATTTGCAACACTTCCTTGAGCTGTGCAATACCATAGTCATCAAAGACATCGCACAAGCTAGCATCAGGCTCCGTCTGTTTCCCTTCTCCCTCGCAGGGAAGGTGAAATAGTGGTTTTACCAAAGCAAGGGAGATGTCGACATGTGGGACAAATGTTCCATGGCGTTCCTCATGAAGTTTTTCCCCTTGGGCAAAACCAATGCCCTGAGTGGGAAGATTTCAAATTTCTAGCATACTTCACTAGAATCCATCCTCGAGGTGTGGGAAAGGCTTTAGAATTACATCCAGGCCTACCCACACCATGGGATGGAGGACTGGCTCATGCTCTAGAACTTGTACAAGGGGTTAACACCCATGTCGAAGGGGCACGTCGATGCTGCTGCTGGAGGAGCATTCCTCTCCCTGATCATTGATGGAGCTAAGGTTCTCATCGAGAAAATGGTGGCTAATCAAAGTTGGGGGGATGAGCACAAGCAACAAAAAGGCATGCATTCTGTGAAGGAGGCGGACATGCTTGCTGCAAAAATAGACTTATTGATGAAAAGACTAGACGATCGTGCGACCGAGAAGGAAGCCATGAAAAGCACCGTCCAGACCATGGACATTCGGGGAACAATTGCCCCGAGACCCGTGAAGACGCTGCATACATCAATAATAGGTTCCGACAACAAGGTAACAATAGCGGGTGAAATAATCAATCCCTCCCGCAAGGAGGTAATTTGAATTTCAATTCAAATTACAATTCGAATCAACCATCCTTGAAAGACTTAGTCCTAGGCCAAGCTAAAATCAATGAAAATATCACTAAAAAGCTTTCTTAGAATGATAAAATGTTTGAAAATTTAAATTCTAAACATGAAAGTTTATCCTCCTCCGTAAAGAATCAATTAATTTTAAATAAAATGATTGAAACTCAAATTCCTCAAATTGCTGCCGCTAATCCTGTCAACAATACGGGGAAAATCCCGAGGCAAGCCAAGAATTCCCCCAAATTTATTCATGCAGCTGCAGAGCAATGAAGAGGAGAAGTCTTGCCAATGGACTATAAATGTCGAGCCCTTGTCGAAGGTAAATCGTTAGTCATCTTTTAAAATTTAAAAAAAATCAAAATTTCAAAAAATTTAAAATTCAAAATTTAAAATTTGCTTCAAAATAAACTTAAAAAAAATAAACAAAATAAAAATCATTTTCTAATAGTATAGATTTTTCTATTATCATTTCTCATTTTTAAAATATTTATGAAAATTTAGAATATAATAAAAGTTTTGTGGAAAATCAAATTCGGGAGCAAGATTTTGAAACAAAGGAGAACAACGGTCTTGAGTTCAAAATGGCCGTTGGGAGCTACTGGCAAAAGGGGGGCAGCAGCGGGCCCCCTATAGGTGTGGGCGCACCAGGGATGCGGCCACACCCTGTAGGTGGCTGTTGGCCCTACACCTTTGCCAACGGCACCTAGCCGTTGCCCTCTGCCTCCCCAAGCTGGTGCTTCGAGCTATAAAAATCGAGAGCCCAGGGTTGAGCTCTCCTCACCCTTACACTCTCCATTTTCACTCCCTCTCACACTCTCTTGCTCCATCACTTGCCAAAATAGTTTTCCACAAAGCTCAAGAGCAAGGAAACTCTGCAAAAAAATCCTAAGCTCATCACAACCAAGCCAAGCTTGCGGGTTGTTCTATTTGTTTTCACTAACGTAACCCCGTTTGCGAGTTTTGTTGTTGTCTTTTTTCCACCATGGGCAAGTTTGGGAGAAAGCTCACCGATGCTTTCAAGAAGGCCATGGGAGCGAGCTCAAGTCACTCCCGTGGAAGCTCAAGTGCGCTCTACACCAAGCCCGAAGAGAGCCCAATGCATGAAGAAGAAGAAACCGAGCCAATGGAAGAGCAAGGAGCAGAGCAAGAACAACCGGTGGAGGAAGGCAACGATGATCCACACCTGGATTTGGAGGGAGACTGGGAGACGCAGGCGTACAACCTCATCAAGAATCACGAGTTCGTCCACACACTGGCATATGACCCCGACCTCCTCCAAAAGATAGGTATGGACACCGAATTCACCACCATCTAGAAAGCCGTTGGATGGGAGAATGTTGCGCCTGTCGATGAGTTTGGTTCTCGCCTTTTAACGATTCAATTCTTATGCTCTATGCAAGAAGTTGAGGGTGGGATTACTTTCTATCTTTTTGAGAAAGAATATTATCTTACATGGAGAAATCTCAGCTCTTACATAGGCTTTAATACAAGATGCGCAATTGAGTTAGATCATGCTCTCAAAGGTTTTAGTCGCCATGAATTTTGGAGAATGATTTCTAGTCAAAACGTAGTTGGCAAGTTTCAACCTCGAAATATGAATATTCATCATCCTACTTTGAGGTTCATGCATTGGTAGATTGCCATGACTTTGTTTGCTAGGCAAGACATAAGATTTGTTTATCATGTCGAATTGCAAATTCTCTATGCCATGCTTAAAAAGATTAAAATTGCTCCTGTGAAAGAAATGTTTAAACATCAGTTAGAAACTTTCAAGGCCTCTACATCTATCTCTTGCATGTCCCTTGTGACTCATATTACCACCAATATTGGTGCGTTGGATGGACAAGATGTGACATACATCTCTACTCCACGCATTGATATTGATGAGAACTACTTGATGCAAGGGCACCATTTGAAATATGATGATGCAGGGAACCTTGTATTTTTCTTCCTAGGATATGCAAATGAGATCCTGCTCCCTAACCCGGGATTCTCTTTGTATAAATCCCCATCACTCACCTTCACTCTTGTCAAATAAGAGGAAGTGCGCAGGAGTTCTGTTTCTCGCAGGGGAACAAGAAGCATGGCTAGGGATGAAGCTGGCAGCTCTCAACAACCACTGACACCGACACCAACACCGACACCCCTTGTGCCTTAGGTGTTCCATACGGTGTGGTTCCCGGCCATGCAGACGCTTAGGTTCACCCCCGGGTATCAGCCGGGCTAGGAACACACCCCGCAACCACATGAGGCTGGTGGATTGGGATGGCATGAGGCCAATGACGCTGCGTGGGTGCATCACTCGTCCGACTTCGAGGGGCTACCACCAGCCATCCATCCATGGCAGTCTAGTTTAGACCGTCGGGAGTTGGACGGCATCAACACTCGCCTCGGAGAATTGGAAATCCGCACAGGTGAAATTCAAAATACATTTAACACTCATGTGCAGGATACGAGACAGTGGCACCTACAGCAGCAACAACAGTTCGTGGACATCAAGGCACTGCTGAGGCAACAACAAGAAGCACAGGCGGCCTACTGGCGGTCCATGGGATACAATCCCGAACCATAGACCTAGAGCTAGCTTGGAGGAGGACCCCCGCAGAGGTACCCTTGTATCTTTTCAATTCCGCATTTTTATTTTCTGCATTTATTATTTATTAGCATATAAAAAAATCTAAAAAATAAAAATGCCAAAACAATAAAATATGATAAAAGTACAAAAAATATGAATTCCACTCTCATATGTGTTTAAGAATGTTGAGTTTCTCCTAAGTTGAAATGATGAATAGTTGCTCTATCTATAATTCATCTGTGTCTAGGTTATAACTTAGTATTCCCCAAGATTTAAGTTTGTTGGCTAAAAATGTCTCATCCTAAAACTTAAAAACTTATGGGATGCAAATGCATGCTCCTTTTCTAAGTTGTTGCGAGTTATGATATGGTACAAATAGAATTTACTCTGACTTTGTTCTAGGAGAGACTTGACATCCGGAGATTTCATTTTCAAAAATGCTAAATTCAAAAGTTACTCAATGATTATGAATACCCACCAAGGCCATATGACATGATATTCAAATCAAAACCTTAGTCATATGCTACTTATTTGAGCATTGAGCTTTGTCAAATTGTTGTGACCCTTGTTGAGATTCTCGTCATGCACCCATCATCAAGACACACGTACAACCACAAATAAAATTGCTGACTCTTACACTGAGAGTTATGCACAACATGTTTCTTTTTGTTTACCAAATAATTACTCCATCCACTTTATCATGTGTCTCTCTCTAAAGAATTTCATGTGCCAAAAAGAAGGATATGGGCTATGCTAAAAAAAAAAAAAAAAGAGAGAAAAGAAAAATATCCATGCCAAAAGGCATGAGAGAAAAAAATGCATGCCAAAGAGCATGAAGAAAAAGAAAAAGAAAAAGAAATAAAGATAGCCCATACTTTCAAGGCATTCATCCAAAAACAGAGAGATTCATGATCCAAAGGAGTACCAAAAATATTTAGAAATAGAAAGTTATAAAAATTCCACACACTTGCACGTCTTAATCAAAGTGTATGACTTGCATCTCCTTGAGGTCCGGTTTTTGACTTAGCAAAATATGTGATGCAAGTATGCCCCACTTTCATACCTACCCAAAACTCCACTCAAAAGCCTTTAGTGGTAGGATATGAAAAGAAGGCAAAATTTCAAAAGCCTTTGGTGAGGTATCATACACATTGAGCGATCGAGAGAATCATCTGAGCAACTTACATTTCTATGCAAAAACTTATAAAAACTCTAGATAGATGGTCAATCAAAGAACGAATGATTGGTGATTCTGTTAAAACCGTTCTATCTTACAATCGCCCAAGAACTTGGAAAAGCTATACGCCCCACAAGGATCAAAGTAAAAGGGTGGATAAAATGCCAACTTATTTAAATTGCGGAAGAATGCTTTGTTATAAACATGGCACTTGTGAATTATATCATCATAGTAGCAACTCCTGATCAACAACCAAGTACTTAGCTATTTGCTCGGGATGAGCAAAGGTTAAGCTTGGGGGATTCGTTGGCAGTCACTAATGACCATTTCTATCCGCTAATTATAGTCCAAAACAGGAGAAATAAACATGCTTTTGACACATACGCCTTTACTATTGACCTAGTTCCACTTGTATTGGAGAAATCATGTTTTACAGGTCACATATTTGAATACAAGTGGGAAACATACCAAAAGGCACAAATAGAAGGCGTAAAGTAGAAATGCGCAAAGGAGAATAAGAAGAGAAGCCCACCTACACAACTTACCTAGGCATAATACCACCGTGGATAGGGTCCAGGCCCACTCAGGAACCGACCAAACGAAGGCGGTCACGAGATGGGCCCACTAGGGTGTAGGCGCACCCTGGGTGCATCCGCACCCCCACCGCCTCCTCTTGGCCCCACTCTTCTACGGTGGTTGCATGCCGCCATGTAGAGGCGGTCCACGACAGTTTCCTAATTTACATGTGTTGATGGTTGTTAATGTCAATCATAAACCATTAATATATCCTACATATACACTTAATTCCATCACCAAACATAGGTGTAGGGGTTTAAACTAATGAATTTCATGAGCTTTGGTGAATATGTGAATGCAGAAGGATTTATCAAGAAAACAGCTCCCAGGACCACCGTCATACACTCTAAATAGGCAAACCAACATCAACAAGTGATTCAACCCACGAAACCTGCAAAAGATGACTCAAGACGGAGCCCAAGCCTCGCCACCAGAAGGAGGAGCCCACCTGGCACCATAGTGGGCTGCCCTGCCCAATAGGGAGGCCGCCTAGCCCATGAGGGTGGCCCCTTGCCCTCTGCTGCCGTGTACACCTTCTTAAGATCTGGACCCTTGATTTTAAGGTGGTTTTAGGTCGGTTTATCCAATGGTGATCGAGGGAGTTGACGCAGATCGATGATGTGGCAATTCCTTACCCCCAACTCCACCTCGATTCCTTGTCCCCTACTCCACCTCGATTCCTTGCTTCCTACTCTACCTTGGCCTATATATAGCAGCCCCTACCCCCGTCCCTAGAGGATCCCTGAAACCCTAATTCATATCATCCTCGTCAAGATCAGAGCCAGCTCTCAAGATGTAGAAGTGGAATTGCTCTAGTGGAGAGTTAGGGAGAGTTGAGCCATGCTCAGATTCTAGAGAAATCTTTGGAGGTTGGGTATATCTTTGTATCTCACCTTTGCAAGACTCATGCTTTAATATATTTATTTCTCTCTATCTACTTTTATGCCTTTCATGTGTATGGTTTGTATAGTTATCATACCTTAGCATGGGATCTCCGCTCGCATCGAGTGCTTTAGTTATCATATGTGACTAGAATAGTAATATGTAGTATAGACATGGTGTCTAGACTATAGGTTACCTGAGATTGTGCTCAGTCCTACGGTTAGTTGTGGTAGCCCCAGGAGTATTAGCTCTGTCAGGCCGTTGTAATCCACCATGTTAGGATTGATGTTCGTAGAGCTTAGGCAGCCTTCCCCCAACTACGCTTTCTCACCCCCTCGAGAGTTGGAAAGGTACTATTGCTCCAAAGTGTTATTGTGTATGATCGCTATATTTACCCATGATTAGTTATACCCTATAGAACCAAAGTAATAGAGAAGTATTTATGAACCTTGAACTCACCCGTTGTCCTCTCAACTTAGCTAGACTACTCATTTATTATGTAATTCTCTTAAGTGTGAGTTATTATTCATAACTCTTATCATAAACAACATTTACCCCTACTTTAGTTTAGTTAGTATAATAGTTAGTAGATACATGATGGTGAATTATCAACTTCTTTAACCATTGTTTCCCTATGGATAAATACGATATTATAGAATACTCTCGGGTGAAAGCTACAACGGTATCCATGCGCTTGCGGATTTATCTGTGTGCGTTTAAAATATACCAACAAGCTTTCCGACGCCGTTGCCGGGGAAACAATTGGCATAAATACTTTGATATTGATGTTGATGTCTACGAATCTAGTTATCACTAGCTTTAGTAGGATTACCCCTGTTCTATCAAATTGTGGAAAAGACAGGACAACAGATGTCGTTGCAACCTTTCAGTAAGTTTCCACATGAAAAAGAAGAGAAGAAGAGAAACATCGAAGAACCCAGGGTGTCTGAACATTCATGATCCATCAACACTGGAACCCTACCATCTGACAGGTATTGCATGTATATATTATTCTAACCATTTGTAGATTGGAGAAAAGGTCAATGTCACAAGAATTCAAATCACATCTCAAGTGACAGAAACAAATGCTGCACAACTCACAAATTCCATGTGAGTCATGGTAAGTATGATCAAATCAGGGTGAGATAGTCTTGCTCATGGACTTTAAACTTGATGAGTAGTTATCTTTTAACTTTTCGCATTCCATTGCATGTTTACTTTGAATAATCCATGCATCCACCCCGTTTAGTTTGGATTTTCTTATGTCAAATCCACAACATATTTAGTTCCATGCATATATTTATCCCATTTGCATCTTTATTAAACAAAGAAAAAAATATGAGCACATGAAGGCTCATGCTTAGTAAAAAAAAATCTCACCATGATCATGCCCTTTCATCTCTATTTGAATAAATCTCCATAATGCTTTCATGTTACTTTAGTCTGCCATAGTATGCTTTGGTTTGGAAGTACTATACATACTTCCAAAGGCATTTAAATTAAGCATGGTGCTTCGTTAAATATCCTTCCTTAATCCAATTAGACATGGAGTCTAGTTTGGTTATTGAACTAAAAATTGCTTGTGTAGACACTAGTTATTTTGTTGGACTAACCCCTGCAGAAAACTCTCAAATTCAATTTGGGGAAGTCCCAAGATGAAGTCACATCAGAGATGAATCAAGGCATATGATGAACTCCAAATAACTTCACGCAAAGAAGACATAGCTCATTCATCATGAATGAAAGAACTGTAAGTATCAAGGTTTATTAACTTATCTTTTGTTGCAGGTTATCTTTGCCTTGAACCATGCTAGAATGCAGCGAACACATGAAACATAATAAATAGAATCTATGCTAAAGTAATCTTAAAACTATCCTTTCATTAGCATAGAGGAAAAAATCACAAAAAAAATATGGGCAACAGCCCGTGGTTCAAATTTGTTATACTCCCTCGGGTATGTGTCCACTAATATTTTGCAGGAAAGAATGAATATAAGCTATGCCTATTCATGGTTTGACATGAACCTGCCAAACCACCACTTCAGCTATGGGTCAAAGAAAAAGGAGACGAGTGCCATAAAATGGATCTACAATAAAAGCACTCACTCGTAGGAAGTGAACGAACAAAACAACAGGCTACAACATTGAGCCTTCCCAAGACTCAAGCTAGGATGCCGATGTGAAGTAAGGTACAATTCACCTCATATTAGCCAATCTGAGACCTACTTTCATCATCTTCGAAGACACCATCTTGCACGTCGGCAACAAGGACAAGGATCACAAGATGCCATTATAGCATGGCATGCATCATTGTGTCAACAAACATCAATCAATGGTGGACTGCTGACTGTGTCTCAAAAGACCATGAACAACCACGGTTGCAAGATGACATCCCCAAGTCATTAGAGATGAAGCTTTCATGCAAGTATCAATGAGGTTCCTTCCTCAACCATCAAGACAGCTAGCAACAAAGAAGAACAATTCTCTGCCACGCCATTGGAAGAAAAAGACCATCAAGGAAGAAATCGAGTCTACATCTCCAATGAACATCAATTCGTCGACCAGGAACCAATGAAAATTAAGAAAGGTTGACGAAGAAGAATATGCAACTGCCCACATCGTTATCTCCTGGATTGGATGGTTCAAAGAAAAATTAAATGCAAGGGAGGGGTCCAACTCAATGGATCTAAAATAAATGAGCCTTCACCGATAGATCTAAGAACAAAGGTTGATGAATAATATCTGAGGACATGGGAGTAACAACACACTCTGAGGGATGTTTTAACATTCACACTTGACTTTAAGTGTCGAGTGACATAAAAGTTCAAGTGTGGGGGAGGAAGGCCGACTCCTCTAAAGATGATCCATCAATGCTCTTCCTCCTCTCAAACTCTCGTCGCTCTGACATGATGGAATGAGGGGAGCAAAAGGTCCAAACAAAGTGTCAAGATCCACAAAAGAAAGAACAGAAGGATGACATGATAAAAGAATGAGAAAGTAGGAGTGCGATATAGGAGACAAGATGCTCATGAATAGCTCAAGCAAGGAAGGCTTCAAGTAGGAAGAAAAGATCACCACAAGTCATCTACCCTTCATCACAGGGTGCCATCACGCTCCAATGATGAAGGTAACATATTAAGGTAAGTGGTCATTATTTAAAAAAGCTTTCCTTTGATCTTGGTATTCACATAAATAAAGAAACAAACATGTTTGAGTTACAACTTTGCTTAATTCAAACTGATTAAATCAACATGTATTGTTTCTTAAGCTTGTTCATAGCACCACTTTCTTGATCTCGTAGTCTTAACCAAATGAGCTAAAATTTTGCATATCTTATCTTTGGAAGATGATAGTCGTAATCATGTGAAGTTTGATACATTTTGTAAAGATGGACAATCCTTCCATAGGTTAAGCAACTCCACTCTTTTTGACAGATGCATTCAAATGTCACAATCATTCTCATTTTATCACCCATGTTGTAAGAATGAACAATGCACATAACATCAACACTTATCATGATCCAATGTGCCTAAGGCTAGAGAAGAATAAATAAAGTTTTGGTTATGTTGGTGTTTTTCCACCAACAGAGCCCATGCACTTGATCTCTACCTTATCTTCATGAGCAGAACACACTTCGAGCAAGTGTGGGGGAGTTGATCCACCAAGTTCTACAAGTGAAAGTTCTGAACCGGCAATAATGATGCACACAAGATGTCACCAGTTTCTACTACTGATGTTTGACTTTGAAACACAAAACAAGGAGGAGGAACAAGTCAAAAAAGATGATCCTATGAAACCAAAATCCAAACACGAAACCAAGATGGCTTTGGCGGAAAAAGGTGACATCACCATTAGTGGTGACATCACAAGAATCCTCAACCTAAGAGCAAACTGAGGTATTTGATCAATGAACTTCAGAAGGAGAAGTCCGGTTCGAAGGGCTTAAGACACCGAACCCTCACCGAAAGAGCTAGCTTGGGGGAGAAGTACTCCCATGTATCTAGGTAATTATTCTTTCCCTTTATTTTAGTTTTCAGTCTCTTTTTAATAGCTAAAAAATGGTGAATAAAAAAAATAAAAATTTATCTTTGCATTCGTCATTTATAGTAATAATGTGTGATGTAAAGATGGAAATGAAATAAAAACATGTGTCTAGTTTGCTTTAATTTATTTTTAAGAGCTGAATAAAATAAAGAGGACTCAGAATAATCTCTTAAATGGAAATGATGAATAGTTGCTTTGTTGTAATTCCTTTCAAGTACCTAGTTTTCAGTGTTGAATTCTCTCGAGTTTTGGATAAAACTTATTTAATATAAGGATTTACTCTGAACTTGAAACTCGTGGTGGCATATGCTTGATCTAAGTCTAGGTAATTGACGGATATGATTTGAGAAGGTCTGAGCTGCTGTTTATCTTATTCCAAGTAACACTAAAGTTTTGGATATTTATCTTTTGAAAAACACAAAAATTTTGCATGATGAGTTCCTGTATGGCAAAGCTTGAATTCCCACCAGAGCCATACATGTCATTTAGACTAGGAAAACTTCCACATATATGCTGCTTGCTTTTGCATTGAGTTTTGTCAAGCTTTGTTGACCCATATGAGAGGTTTGTCATGCTCTTAAAATCAAGATCATGTATAAACCACCCACATATACACCTGCTGCTCCTACACTAGGAGTACGCAAAAACATGCCTTCCATCTAGATCCATCTAAAAATGTTTTACTCCTACACTAGGAGACAACACAAAAACATGCTTGTTAGGTTTCCCATCCCCCAAATAAATGCTCCAAGTTCTTGTTGCTATCTTTTAAAAGTTTTATTGCAGAAAAGAGACATGGGGCTATGCAAAAGTTATTCATAAAAAAAAGAAAGAGAAGTGAAAAAATGGACACAAAAGTGTCCGAGATATCTAAAACAATGGGTACTTAGATGCTCACCTAAAAAAAGAGGAGATGAATAAGATAGCCCCTGCTCTCTAGCAAATGTTTCCACGTTTCAAAAGAGTGATAAGTTTTCAAGGAGCAAAGTAGAATTAGGTTAGCCACCATATATATCTACCATATATCCACACACATGCACATCTTGATTTGATTGTATGACTCAACTCTCTTTAGATCTATTGTTTGACTTTACAATATATGCATTGTATGTATGCTCATAAGCCTTAGTGGTAGGAAGAGAAAAATGCATAACAACTTTATTTGTTTGATGAGGATCCATAAATACCACATATATTGAGAGACTTGAGAGTGTCATACCATGGAATCTCTGAGTTTTATTTGAAAACTTATAAAAACTCTAGAACAATGGTGAAACAAAGAACTTGAGACATAGTGCTTGACTTGATTGTTCTGTCTTTCAATTGCTCAAGACCCATGTGAAGGCTAAGAAGCCCCATGGTTGAAGGTAATATGGGTAAGTTTGAAAGTCAAATCAGTTTATTCTAATTCAGAGGAGAATTTTTTATTGAACACTTGTGTACTTTTGAGGAGTGGAAGCATTGAAGCAACTCCTGATCCATTGTTCAAGTTTAACTTTGCTCAGGGACTAGTAGAGGTTAAGTGTGGGGGAACTTGTTGATGGTTGTTAATGTCAATCATAAACCATCAATATATCCTACATATACACTTAATTCCATCACCAAACATAGGTATAGGGGTTTGAACTAACGAATTTCATGAGCTTTGGTGAATATGTGAATCAGGAGGATTTATCTAGAAAATAGCTCCCGGGACCACCGTCATACACTCTAAATAGGCAAACCAACATCAACAAGTGGTTCAACCCGCGAAACCTACGAAAGACAACTCAAGATGGAGCCCAAGCCTCACCACCAGAAGGAGGAGCCCACCTGGCACCATAGTGGGCTGGCCGGCCCAATAGGAAGGCCGCTGGGCCCATGAGGGTGGCCCCTCCCCCTCCGCCACCGCGTACACATTCCTAAGATCTGGACCCTTGATTTTAAGGCGGTTTTAGGTCGGTTTGTCCAACGGTGATCGAGGAAGTTGACGTGGATCGATGACGTGGCAATTCCTTGCCCCCTACTCCACCTCAATTCCTTGCTCCCTACTCCACCTCGGCCTATACATAGCAGCCCCTACCCCCCTCCCTGGAGGATCCCTAAAACCCTAATTCAATCCTCCTCGTCAGGATCAGAGCCAGCTCTCAAGATGTAGAAGTAGAATAGCTCTAGTTGAGAGTTAGGGAGAGTTGAGCCATGCTCAGGTTCTGGAGAAATCTTCGGAGGTTGGGTATATCTTTGTATCTCACCTTTGCAAGACTTATGCTTTAAGATATTTATCTTCTCTATCTACTTTTATGCCTTTCATGTGTATGATTAGTATACTTATCATACCTTAGCATGGGATCTCCGCTCGCATCGAGTGCTTTAGTTATCATATGTGACTAGAATAGTAATATGTAGTATAGACATGGTGTCTAGACTATAGGTTATCTGAGATTGCGCTCAATCCTATGGTTAGTTGTGGTAGCCCCAAAGGTGACAGCTCTGTCAGGCCGTTGTAATCCACCATGTTAGGATTGATGTTCGTAGAGCTTAGGCAGCCTTCCCCCAACTACGCTTTCTCATCCCCCCTCGAGAGTTGGAAAGGTACTATTGCTCCAAAGTGTTATTGTGTATGATCGCTATATTTACCCATGATTAGTTATACCCTATAGAACCAAAGTAATAGAGAAGTATTTATGAACCTTGAACTCACCCATTGTCCTCTCAGCTTAGCTAGACTACTCATTTATTATGTAATTCTCTTAAGTGTGAGTATTTATTCATAACTCTTATCATAAACAACACTTAACCCTACTTTAGTTTAGTTAGTATAATAGTTAGTAGATACATGATGGTGAATTATCAACTTCTTTAACCATTGTTTCCATGTGGATAAATACGATACTATAGAATACTCCTGGGTGAAAGCTACAACGGTATCCGTGCGCTTACGGATTTATCTGTGTGCGTTTAAAATATACCAACAACCTACACCGAAACCGACCATGTGTCACTATATAAAGAGGGTTAGAGCTCACCTCTCAGACACACATCATTTGGAGCCCCTACCTCACTACCTCATCTTGTACTCTTAGCTTTAGTTTTAGTTTGTGAGCAAGGCAAGAGCTACTTGGAGAGCTTGTGTCCTTGGAAGAAAGTGCAACTTTGGTATGAATAATACTATGTAGAGTTCTTCCATATTCAAGCTCTCATATCATTTATTTAGTAGTGCATATGAACTAGACTATAGTTCTCGTGTTATAATTGTGATATATAAACTAGCATATAGTTTATGTGTGATGATCTTGACATGTAGAACTATATCCTTAATCATTTATATAACTTATATGAGTAGAATTAGAGCTAAGTTGAGGTGGAGGTTGATCATGCCTTCGGGTGTGCTCAAGTCCTGTGCTTGTCGATCCATAGGGTCGGAGTCCCGAGGGGATGTGGGTAGTTTCTATGGAATCGGGCAAGGTGCCCGGGTACATAGGAATAGGTGAATACATTTCCTACTCCATAGTTGAGGGGTAGGCAGCAGGTGGTGATAGCCCTATTCGTCCTTTGTAATCCCCCACGTTCAAATAGTATGTAGGAGTCTAAATTGTCACTTGAGGTTGCTGGTTGACCAGTATTCAGTGGCCTCTCGACCTATCTTACACTTAGTCCTAGCTCTAACCATATACGTTGTATGATCATCAACTGTTCTTTGCACGACTATATTAGAACATGCCAGCTCCATGTAGGAACATTCTCTTCTTCTTTGTTTTCCTTTTATCATTGAGGTTGGCCCAGATGTGTGTCCACTATCCATGAAATACCGTTTTTACCCCTATCACATACTATGGTTCACTATGCAAGTATGTAATCTTATTCACGCCCATGCTAGACACATTGTGCCTTGTTCTCCTTTGGGAAATATAAATAATGATACCCTGAATACTTTCAGGTGAAATGCTACAACGATAGATCATACACTTGTGGATATTGCCTGTAATCTTTAAGGACTATCGTAGTTGGTGTTTCTTGGTGGCGTTGCTAAGATTAACCCAATCTTAGTAATGGTGTTAAAAATACCAACAGACATTTCTAGCGCCATTACCGTTGATGGACTTAAAACCTCGTCACTTGGTGATTACGCTAAGAAATGCCAACAGTACTCCTGGTGAAGTTCTACATCGGTATAATATCCGTGCGCTTGTGAATTATTCTGTGTGAATTAATATATACCAACAAGCATTTCTAGCGCCGTTGCTGGGGAAATGGTTGCTGAGTTAACTTCGAGCCTAGCTGAACCTTGTATCATTATTCTTTTATCTTTTCCTTTCTTTTTACCATGGATCTAGAATCCACCCCTATCAACCAATATGGTGCTCCCATGAGCACATGCCTATAGCCACAAAAGTCTTCAAAGTCTATCCTAATACCTGGCTATGAGTTGCGCCCGTATTTAATCAATATGGTTCAGGATCAATCCTTTTCGGGCGAAGATGATGAAAATACCTATTCCCACCTAAATAAGTTTGAGCAGACCTGTGCATGCCTACGCATAGCAGGCATGTCAAATGAAACCCTACAATGGAAGCTATTTCCTTTCTTTTTGATGGGAAATGCTAAACGTTGGTACACGCTCACCATAGGGAGTACACAAGGAGATTGGGAAGCCTTGTGTTCTAGCTTTTGCTTGCAATTCTTTCCCATCTCTATCGTAGTTAGTCTTCATTCTGAGATTTTATCTTTTAAACAAAAAGAAAAAGAATCTCTAGACATGGCATGGGAATGTTTTAATGCTCTTATTAATACTGGCCCTAACCTTGCCATTCAAGACCCTATTCTTCTTCAACATTTCTATATGGGTCTTTATAGGAAAATCTCAAAGCGTCTTAATATGGCCTCAGGAGGTTTGTTCTTACATGTCTTCGCAAATTTGGGGAGAAGCATTCTTACAAAAATCTTAGAGAACACCCCTGAAGAAGTAGAAAAAAGCCATTAGAAGAGGAATCCTAGATAGCTAAACCAGAATCTATGCCTAACCCATCACCAACTTCAGCTATCCTAGATCCCGAACCACCGAAAATGGAGGAAACTCAAATTTTGGATTTCATGCTTGAATTCGAGGATGAACTTTTTGATGAATATGGAGATACCTCGAATTACCACGTGATGAGGAGACCCCAAAAGTCTAGGAAATCATCATCCAATGAAGAACCTTTAGACCCTTCTAAGGAAGCTTTCCTTGAAAAGACTACGAAAGAGCTAGTATCTATTATAAGCAATAAATGGTTAGAACAATCAGAGCTTTCCTCTGATGTGATTCGTCTAGATTCACCTTCTATTTCCATTCATTGCCAAATTAATAAAGCTTCTTTTTATGCTCTTTATAATCTAGTTGTGGGTATTAATATCATGTCTGCATCTTTTGCTCATGATTTATTGAAACACATGCCATTAACCCCAATAACAAAGTTAATGAAAAGTCTTTCAGGACACATTTTCCTGAGTTTGGGGATCTTGTATGCCCTACCTATCCAGGTAAAAGGAACTAAGGTTCATTTGAGCTTCTATATCTATGATATTATAGAGTTCGACCAGTTGATAGGACAACCAATCGAAAGACTTATCCAAGAAGGACAAACGAGGAAGTTGAAAATCAGCCTTGGGAAAAACTTTAAGCTCTCTATACCCATTACTCATTCTCTAAATGCTGAGAGTGAGCCAATTCCTGATGAAGACCCAATGGAAGAGGTTAAGGTTGCATCTCTTGATGACTTGATCGAACCCAACCTTGAAGATGATGCCTAGTTCTTCATCGAGGAGGCAGAAGAAAATCCTATGGAGTCTAAACCTCTAGATGAATTGCTAGAACCACCTAAGCCCACCATTGAGCTTAAACCCCTACCTTCTGGTCTTAAATATGCTTTTCTCAATAATGATCAGGATTCTCCTGTGATCATAAGTGATAAACTCTCTTAGGAAGAATCCCTATGCCTGCTAATTGTCCTAGAAAAGCATCGTTCTGCTTTTGGTTACTCGCTCCAAGACCTTAAGGGAATCAGCCCTGCTCTTTGCACCCATCGCATGCCTATAGATCCTAACTCCATACCTTCTAGGAAGCCACATCGTAGTCTTAATAATGCGATGAGAGAGGTTGTTAAGAAAGAGGTTTTGAAACTCTTGCACGCCAGGATCATCTATCCCGTACCGCATAGTGAGTGAGTTAGCCCAGTTCAAGTTGTGCCTAAAAAGAAAGGCATGATTGTTGTTAAAAATGAAAAGAATAAATTAATCCCCAAAGAACTATCACTGGATGGCGGATGTGCATAGATTACCAAAAACTTAACAAGGCAACAAAGAAAGATCACTTTCCGTTGCCCTTCATTGATGAAATGTTGGAGCGACTGGCGAATCACTCTTTCTTCTGTTTCCTTAATGGGTATTCAGGTTATCATCAGATTCTGATTCATCTAGATGACCAAAGCAAAACCATCTTTAGATGTCCATATGGAACATATGCTTACCGTAGAAAGTCTTTTGGGCTATGTAATGCTCCAGCTTCTTTCCAAAGATGCATGATGTCTATATTTTCTAATATGATTGAAGAAATCATGAAAGTTTTCATGGATGATTTTTCTATTTATGGAAATACTTTTGATGATTGTCTTGAAAATTTAGACAAAGTTTTGTAAAGATCTTAATAAAAGCACTTAGTCCTTAATTGGCAAAAATATCATTTCATGGTAAGAGAAGGCATAGTGCTTGGACATTTAGTGTCCGAAAGAGGGATTGAGGTAGATAGAGCTAAAGTTGAAATAATTGAACAGTTACCTCCTCCCATAAACATCAGGGGGATCCACAATTTTCTTGGCCATGCAGGGTTTTACCGTCGCTTTATAAAAGATTTTTCACATATTGCTAGACCACATACAAATCTTTTGGCTAAGGATGTTCCCTTTGAATTTGATGATGCATGCTTGAAATCTATTAATATTTTTAAAAAAGCACTTATCTCTGCACCAATCATTCAACCCCCTTATTGGTCGCTACCTTTTGAAATTAAGTGTGATGCTAGTGATTATGTTGTGGGTGCAGTTTTGGGACAAACTAAAGATAAAAAGCATCATGCAAATGCTTATGCTAGCAAAACTCTAATAGGACCTCAACTTAATTATGCAACAACTGAGAAAGAACTCCTGGCTATTGTTTTTGCTATTGATAAGTTTAGATCTTACTTAGTAGGAGCTAAGGTGATTGTTTATATTGATCATGTTGCTTTAAAATACCTGCTCACTAAGAAAGATGCTAAACCTAGACTTATAAGTTGGATTTTGTTACTCCAAGAATTTAATTTATAAATAAAAGATAAAAAGGGAGTAGAAAATTCTGTTGTCGATAACTTGTCCAGAATACAGTTTGAAAATCCGCAAGAACTGCCCATCAATGATTCGCTGTGGGACGACATGCTCTTCAAAGTCATGAAATCCGACCCCTGGTACGCAAATATTGTTAATTTTATGATTGCAGGTTATGTGCCACCAGGGGAGAACAAAAGGAAGCTCATCTATGAAAGTTGTCTCCACATATGGGACGAAGCATACCTCTTCAGAGTCTGCTTTGATGCCCTACTCAGAAGGTGTGTACCAGCAGAAGAAGGCATTAAGATTATAGAACGATGTCACTCATCACCTTATGGAGGACATTATGGTGCATTCCGTACTCATTCAAAGATCTGGCAAAGTGGATTCTTCTGGCCAACCATGTATGAAGATACAGAGGACTTCATTCGAAGGTGTGGAGCGTGTTAGAGGCATAGGAATATCAATTCAAGAGATGCCATGCCACTCACCAACAACCTCCAGATCGAGCTTTTCGATGTCTGGGGTATCGACTACATGGGACCATTTCCAAAGTCAAAGAACTATGAATACATCTTGGTGGTAGTTAACTATTTCTCCAAGTAGGTTGAAGCCATACCATGCAGAGCTACTGATGCTAAAAACTCTGAAAAGATGTTTGAAGAGAGAATATTTCCAAGATTTAGAGTTCCAAGGATGGTGATTAGTGATGGAGAAACTCACTTTACTGACAAGAACTTTTACAACTACTTGTTAAAACATGGAATCCGTCACAACGTCGCTACTCCATACCACCCTCAGACAAGTGGCCAAGCAGAAACATCAAATAAACAAATCAAGAACATTCTACAAAAGACAATCAACGAGATGGGGACTGCATGGAAGGATATACTACCTAATGCACTATGGGCTTATAGAATAGTCTATAAAACACCACTTGGGATGTCACCATATCAACTCATCTACGGGAAGACCTATCATCTACCTATCGAGCTAGAATTCAAGGCTCACTGGGCCATCAAGTGATGGAACATGGACTTTAAAGCCATTGGAACTAAGAGGAAGATGCAACTCTCTGAGCTTGATGAATGGCATAAAAAACCATCTCACAATGCTAAGATTTACAAGGAGAGGACAAAGAGATGGCATGACAATAGGATCAAGAAGGAGGAGTTTGCCCCAGGAGATAAGGTATTACTTTTTAATTCTAGGGTCAAATTATTCGGGCACGGAAAACTTTAGAGCAAATGGCAAGGACCATTCAAGGTGATAAGCACCTCATCGCATAGAGCGGTACCACTTCAAAATGATGAAGGTACGTTATTCAAGGTAAATGGCCACCGTCTCAAGATCTTTCTAGAACCTAATAAACCACCTAAGGATTTGGATGAGGTAGACTTTCTGATTTTACCATAGATTTACACCACTGCCATTCTCTTTACGTTTTGTAATGCATAAATATACTTTTTGGGTTTAGATAGGGATTAGAAACTGCCACGAGAAAACCCCCAGCGAGAAGATGCCATGTGGGGTAGGCCGGCCCCACCTACAAGTTAGCTGGCCCACCTGTCAGTCCCCTCACGCCCTGTCAATTCTCTCATATCTTCTAGAATCTTCCCCTCTACAATCCCATAGTTTTTTGCCGCATTCAATTTTTCCTCGTTACAAGAGCTCTAATGGATAGATCTTTACCCCTACTGCAAGTTGTTCCCCCCTATATAAACGAGCCCCTACTTGCTTCCATCCCATCAAAGCCTCCTTTCTCCAACAGCAGCAAAGCTCTCCTCCTCCCTAGTTCCAATGGCTGGAAAAGAGATCATCCCCTTTAGTTTTGATCGAAATAAGAAGCCCGACGCTATGGCGCTGAGCATTGTCCTGCTGCGAGAGATAGCTCCCATTCATCCCAACCAATCCTACTACGCCCAAGCTGTCCATCATCCGATGATCGCTCCACCACCGCCGCATTCACTTCTTGAAGACAAGCCACGTCCATATAAGCCTTAGCTAGATGCCCAAAAGTTGATCAAGGTGACAAAGGATATCAACCTCCTACCTTCGAAGGGACACGAGGTGCTGACTGGAGTGAAGACCAATAAGTTTGGAGATGTTACTCCTCGTACAATCATCAATGGAGTCCATGCTCTACCAGAGCAGATCAAGGTTGTTCCCCCTAAGAAGAGGAAGGGGCCATTAGCTGTTCCAAAAAAATGATGAGAAGCGTCCACGGATGAGTATTGAGAGAAAAAGATTGAAGATCTCTCCGATGTTGTATATACTTTAGAATAGAGGATTGACGAAGAACATGTTTTTTGCAAGAGCCTGCAACAAGATTTAAATGCTCTGAATCATTTTATTGCCAAGACTAGGAAGTAAAAGAGTGATAGGTTTTTGATAAGGCACGAGTGGTTAGGTCAAGTGTTTAAAGATAGTATGTTTAGGTTACTCGCTTAGCTCAAATTGTTAGAGTGGTTGAAGTTTGTGTTTAGGTTGGTTTATGTAATAAAGTGCCTTATGATATTAATGGAATCTTATTATTATTATCTGCTCTCTATTTCTTTTGGATATGTGTTTTGTCTCCACATGTTGCTCATAAAGGTATATAGGAAAACAAGTATGGGAGAGACACATCGCGACAACAAGACAGAATTTAATCATGAAAATTATGAAGTTCAGGAAGTAATGGACCGAGGACTATGTGCAACGAAGCGGGCCTCAAACAACTCCAGGAGCAGGCCGCCCGGCCCCATCTTTGGGCCGGCCGGCCCCCTCTTTGGGCCGGCCGGCCCATCACGGTGCTACCTCACCCCGAGCTTTATCCTCGGTCAGGTTTGAGTCCAATATGTTCTATTTTCACAACTTTAAAACATAAGGAAATATTATTTCAGTCATGACTAAAGGATAGACTCACATAATACTTTTTCTAGAAGTCTTCCTACTGTTGGGAACTTATTATTAGGGACCCAATGCTACTTAAGTTGTTGTGGAATGATATATAGTAGAATAATGAGAACTTGATTCTTGACATCTCATTAATTGGAGAATTTTATTTCAAAAAGTAAAAAGAATAGCTACACCTCTCCATTGTGGTAAGCAACATCACACTAGAGCCAAATAAGATATATAGACTAGGAAACCTTCTACATATGCTACTTGTTATTGTTTTGAGTTTGATCAAACCTTGTGACCCTTGTTGAGAAACTTATCATGCTCTCAAGATCAAGATCACGTACACTCCACATATATCTACTGCTCCTACACTAGGAGTACACAAAAGTATGTTTTCCATCCACCCAAAAAAATATTCTACTCCTGTATTGGGAATAGACATAAAAATATGTTTGTTAGGATAAAAGCTCCAAGTTCTTATAAATGTCTCTCTTGAAAAGTTTCAATTCAGAAAAAGAGGCATGGGCTATGTAAAAAAAATCATAAAAGAAAAATAAAAAGTATTGAAAAAATGGACAAGTGTCCGAGATATCCAAAACAATGGGTACTAAGATGCCCGCCTGAAAAAAGATGAATAAGATAGCCCATGTTTTCTTGCAAAGTATTTTCAAAATTTCAAACAAGAGAGATATGTTTCAAGGAGCATAGAAGAAATAGGTTAGCCACCACATACATATCCACACACATGCACATCTTGATCTAAGAGTATGGCATTTTTCTCCTTGGATCCTTGTTTTGACTTTACAATATATGCAATGCAAGTATGTTCTCACATTCATCTCTACCTGAACTCCACATAAGCTTTTTAGAAATAGGTAAAAAGAAGAAAAGTCATCAATGCCTTGGTGAGGATCCAAAAATACCACATATACAGAGTGATTTGAGAGTACTACAAAAGGAGAAGGTAAGCTATGTTTTGTTTTCAAATATCTTAAAATGTTTCTCCAATTGACTTGACTGAAGGAAGATGAAGTTCTGTTTCAAGCTATTCCATTCTTCAACCGCCCAAAGTTTAATGGTAGACACTTTGAATCCCACAATGCATGTATAATTGGGAATGGTTTTATGTTGATGTCTTGTCCTAAGGTTATGTCTTGAGTAATTCATCCTTTTATTGAGGACAAGTAAAAGCCTAAGTATGGGGGAGTTTGTTGACGGTAGTTAACATTCATCATAAACCATCAATATAACTTACATAAATGGCTAAAATAGATCACCAATATAGACTTAGGGGTTTAAACTAACAAATTCCATGAGTTTTGGTGGATCTATGTTCCAAGCAGGATTTAATCAGAAAATCGCTAAGGAGGACCTATTCGTCAAAGGAAATTATGGAATTCCACCGCGTAAACAGCGTCGGAAGACTCTAGAAGATTCTAGGAGGCTCTCCACCTATGCAGACCTCGAGCGACTGCCATGTGGGGTGACTGGCCCCACCTATAGGCCGACCGACCTATGGGGTCCACTTGGCAGCCCCTCGTTGCTATGTTGGTTCTCTACCGCCTTAAGGATTGTATCTCCACCGTTTATTCAAGTCAGTTTGATCCAAAGGCTCAGGATTGACGCTCTGGCCAATATATACCTGCCTGCACCCCCCCTCCAGGGCATGCCAAGTTAGATCCTAAGAGCCTGAGGGCCAGAAACCCTAATCCATATTTCCACCAGGATTAGAGCTAGCAATCAAGAGAAGATTACTCCTCGATAGGATCTAGTCTTGTAATAGAGATAGAGAGATAGAGTGAGAGGGAAGAGTTTCGAAGGAGTCCCAGCCTATCGGTGCTCTCTCTATGGCTTGTACCTTGGTGGAATCAAGTTCTTCTTGAGCTTGCTTCTAAGATTTCTCTGGTAATCGACTTCTAATTCAAGTAAGCATCTTGTTTATATTGTTCTTTAGGTTTGCGACTCTCTTTGAGTACTTTAATCCTTGTAGCTCTTGGGTTAAAGTAGTATTTGTAGTGTAAGTGTGGTGTTTAGACTCGGTTACTCATGGATATACCCTACTTTCTGGATCGGTGGTAGCTCGTGAGGGTGACTCTTATACCCTCATTGAATCCTTTGTAGTCCACCTCCCGTTAGTAGGCCTAGCAGGACCTTGTTACTAGAGAGAACATACTCTGTCTATGTTTTCTTTAATAATATCCCCAGAATTTAACAATAGAAGACAAAACTTACCGAAGTTAGAACTAGAAGACCTTTGTGATCTCCTCTACGCTCCTATTATCTAGCCTTGATTGTGAAGTTGGGTTAAGTTAGATAGTTATTCTCACACATATTTCCTCGAGCTCAATATAAAACTGGGTACTCCCGGTGGAGTGCTACATCGGTATAATATCCGTACGCTTGCGGATTATTCTATGTGCATTAATATACACCAACAAAAACCCCTCTATACCCACAAAAACACTTCTCCCTTGGACGACCTTGTTCTTTTCTAGTTTACTTCACATTCCCCGTGGAAATCGATACCTAGGAATACTCTGGTTGAAAGCTATAGCGGTACCCGTGCGCTTGCGGATTTATCATTTGCGTAACAAATACCAACAAAGGACGATAATGACGTTGATACCAATGACGAGGACGAGGATGAGGATAGTGATACTGACAATGAGTAGAGGAGTAAATAAAGTTCTATTTGATGTATCTCACATTACATTTGATGTATCTCACATTGCATTTGATGTATCTTCCTTATGTTGGGAGTACGGAGGGAGTACATATTGTTACTATTTCCTTATGTCCTTTGGCCATGGTGTAGATCAGGTCCTTTAGTTATTTGGTAGTCGGTTTCTAGCCTTTGTTGGTTGGTTTTGCCTATAGGTTTCTTTCTAGTTCTCTTGCTGATCTGTAGTTTGGTAAACATGCATAACGGAATTCATCCGATCAAGTCTCGCATTGATCTAATGCCTAACGGAGGAGCCACATAGCTATTCAAATTTTACTGCACATGAAAGAAAGTCCGAGCATTGTAAATCTGACAGGGCTAGACACATCTCATGTTATACAGGGAAACCAGTTTGGTACGAGTAATTTCATTGAATCCCTAAAGGAAACAAATAAAATTGAAACAAAACAACAAAAAAGCAAAAGCAACAGAAACAAAATAAAACGAGTTGGGTTCAACACAGATCAAAGCCACTCATGACTACTAGTACTACTAATACAAATGTTATGACCGAGTGTACTCCATAGGCAATAGTTTTACACAGCTCTGTACTGTATAGTGTTCGATGAGATGAAATGTGCCGCATTCGGACTTTTTTACGAGCACAGTAAAATATTAGAGTGAAGCGAAGGCGGTAGGAAAGCTAGACACAAGAAGTGAATCAAGAAAAAGAGCTTTTGATATGCTTGAGATTTGAATGCCTGGTGTGCACAACTACAAGTAGTGGTGCATCGTCGAGCTACAGATGGCTGGGTAGTCCTGGTTTGTGGGCTTGAAGAGGACCTTCATGAACAAAGTCTTGCGAGTGTCGTTCAAGTGTGGGTGGGATGAGTTCTGCACTACCAACAACCTCAATGTCGGTGACACCTACTTCTTCAGTGTGATTCGCGAGGCTACCTGCAGCAATGACGATGATGAAGCTAAGCTCAAGGTGGAGGTGCGTAAGATGAACAGCGGATGGAGGCGGTGAACTCAGTGCAAGAGTTGACATGATCTGTATTTTGTTGTTCCATCAAAACTATTATCTGACCTGCCAAGATTTCTAAGCATCAGACTGTATTAGGCCCTGTTTGGATGGACTATGACTAGTTAGCCATGTCTAAAAAATAGCCAACTAAAAATTAGCCAATTAGTTGTTTTATTAGTCCATACCTGTTTGTATCCTAAACTAATTGTTGGGTTCTATAGACTAGAACTAGTTGTTAGCCCCTGATAGTTGGGTTCTATGGAATAGTTGGATGGCCCCTGATAATTGCCATCACTGTATTTTGTTGTTCAACTCATAGTGATACAGATCATCTATATTTCGTAGGGCCAGACTGTCTTAGGCTCCACAAAATTTTAACATCTATGCACCCATGTCCTATGATAAAAAAGGGTGAACACCGTTAGTATACTACAGATCAGAAAGAGAACCAGAAAGAAATTTGTAGGCAAAAGGAAGCCACAGGGGCTAGAAACTAGCTACCAACTGACCAAAGGACCTGAGCTACACCACGCTCAATAGAGTTTAACACACCTAATACAAAGTTCAACAAAAGTTAACACAGACATAGTGATTATGTGGGTTAAACTCTGTTGAGCGGGGTGTAGATCAGGTCCTTAGGTCATTTAGTAGTCATTTTCTAGCCCCTGTTGGTTGGTTTTGCCTGCTAGTTTCTTTTTGGTTCTCTTTCTGATCTGTAGTATGGTAAACATGCACAACAGAATTCATCAGATCAAGTCTCGTGTCAATCTAATGCCTAATGGAGGAGCCACATAGCTATTCAAAGTTTACTGCACACATAAGAAAGTCCGAGCATTGTAAATTTGACCAGGCCAGACATATCTCACGTTATACAGGGAAACCTGTTTTGTACGAGTACTTTCATTGAATCCGTAAAGGAAACAAATAAAATTGAAACAAAACAACAGAAAAGCAAAAGCAATAGAAAATCAAAAGTTGTAGAATACACTTTATTTGAGGACAAATTTGAAATAACAGAATACATTACATGTCAGGACGGAGGGAGTAATTCACTCTCGCATGTAAAGAGTGAATTAGTAGTTTCTTATTCCAATTTCCCTTTTGAACAAAATAATTTCACGGCAAAGCCTACAATCCTCACTGCAAAACAGAGTCCTTTCTTCAAATGCAAATGCAACACTGCAGTCATCGCCTGTGCACGGAAGATCGCCGTGCACCTATGTCGGCGGTAGCAGCGACAACTTGCCCCACGTCGTTTCGTGGATCATGTCGGTGGCCGCCTCGTGGCACAGCCGACACCCCTTGTTGCCTAGCCACCTACTCATTGGTCCGCCGCCGCTATGCGCCACCCATGATTCTTCCTCATCCTCGACCTGTCTTATCTACCACCTTGCAATGTCATCATCGCTGACATTGGCATTGTGCCTATAGAGCAATAGGGCGACCAGATAGGCCGTAACATTATGGCCGCCATCGGCGGCGCTATCAAGATCATCAAGGCATGGCCAGGGGCTGTGCTTTTCCATGAATACTGTTCGTATCCTGATGAGGAAGCAAACCTCTGGGTTGCCAACTTGGGTCAGGCTAGCAAGGAGGCCGAAGTAGTTATCGCGAACGTTGCACGACCACCAGCGTCTGAACCCATCCTCTGCTACATGCCGACTGATGGCTAGGTCACCACAGATGTGGCGCATGGACGAGCAGGTCACCTGTAGGCTATGGAGGTCGCCCATGGGCTGCTCCGAGGACATAGCGAAGTGGTCGGCGATCACAATTTGCACCTCGGTAGGGAGCACCGTCAGCGACATGATTGCTGATATGGATGAAGCTATGGTGTGTGGACGGTGGTGAGCCGGAGGGCTGGAGAGGTAGAGTGATGCGATGTACGTTGATTGAGGAGGAGGCGGGGGTGGCAACCGAGTGGGGGCTATAGTAGGAGTTCTTGAAATACCCTCTACGAACTGGCATGGGAACTCGCAATGACAAGACGGTTTAGACTACTGGGTGGGCGGGCAACCGGGTGGATTGAATGTATACTGTTTCCAAACCCAGGAGTCAAAATGTGAAACAAGGGATGCCTGCCAACCATGAAGCCTCGAGTGTCACGTCCTATGGGAGAGCAACCGTTCGGCTCTCCTCTTTAAAATGACCAATAGGCTATAGAGAGCACCACCGACTGGGGTATTCTCTCATATGTACTTACCAGTCCATGACATCACCTCCTCTGATCCCTACTCACTGGCGGCAACTACAACATAGAGCGAGTAATGGGCCACTGGTCATCTAGCAAGTATTCCACTGACTACGAAGATGAGAATGGCTTTTGCGCAATGCAAGGGGGGAGTGAAACAATGGGACTGAGGCCAGGCTTTGTACACACTGGGTCACTAGGGCTGGAACAGGCTTCTGACGTGACCGCACAACGTTCATCATTACTAGTATCCGAGTAGTGAATATTTTAGACGGTCAGACCTTATGTCATCCGATGAAGTATACAGTGCAATCTAATCCAAGTAGTCGCAGCAGCAGAGGGGTAGCAGCTAGCTAGAGATGGCTACATTGGTTTCATAGGCTCTGATCGTCTGCACTCCCTCGGCTATGTTTGAAGCTACTGCTTCAGGAATCCAACTACCTTACTACTTCATGCACGTAGCTACAGATGATGCAGCTCCTGTTTGTAGCATAGCCGATCAGGCAAAAGTTATACTCTCATTGCTCAGTATAAGAGTTACATGTCCAGCCCATTCAAATTTACGCTGCTCGGACTATGAGGCGAGCATACGGTTTACAAGAAATAGATAAACATCATTTCTTTGAATATACTAGAGGGACATGGTCAGGGAAAAAGTTGTGATCATTTGTTGTAGAGTACACATCCGTGGTATAGTAACAAGTTGCCATCTTTAAGCATGATTTCGGTTAGAATAAATGTCAATCGATGGATGGGGAAAGCAATGAGGTTAGCAGACACAATAATAAGTTCATACAAATAGTATGGTATGATATGAAGCACATTACCTTTATCTAGATCCTCAAACCAGCATGGAACGTGATTGGTAAAATACAAACAGGTGAGAGAAGGGGGGAGCCAGAAGGTAGGCGATTGATGCAATGCTATCGGATGATGAAAGGGGGACGATCCTTTCATATAGACCTTGCACGACTTACGAGAGTGAAGCGAATATGGCGGGAAAGCTAGACATAAGAAGTAAATCGAGAAAAAGAGCTTTTGACCACCATGACACGCTTGAGTTGAATGCTTGGTGCCATTGTGATAGGTCTTTTCTGTACTTATTTCATTCCAATCCAAGCAGTCATAGTTGTCGAGGGGTAGACTGATTGCTACGATACTTTATACTGTCCTACGAGATCAAATACATAGTGGGCGGACTTTCTTGCGTTCGTAGTAAAAGTAACAGCTATGGCTCATCCGTTCTGCATTCGATCGAGGCGAGACTTGTTAAGATGACCTCCTTGCTGCATGGTTCTTTAAAGTTCAACAAATTTTAGCAAGGACACGAGTTGGCTTCAACAAAGATCAAAGGCACTCATGAATTTTATCAAAGACACGGGTTGCCTTCTACGGTCGTGTGGTATCATACATTGTACCATTATATAAGTTGTTGTCATGCAACTCACATTTCTATTTTTATTCTATGCATTAATTAAGGAATTGTGAGCTACCATTAGACAACTTAAAAGAACAACCATTGTACATATAGTCTATTAAGTCATCTTAAGTTACGGGGCACTACAAATAAAATTGAAACAAAAAACAGAAAAGCAAAAGCAAAAGCAACAGAAAATCAAAATCTAACTAAAGAGTGAACTAGTAGTTTCTTATTCCAATTTCCCATGCGAACAACTCAAATTCATGGCAAAGCCTACAGTCCTCGCTGTAATACACAGCCCTTCTATCCCATCCATCTGCAACACCGCAAGCGCCGCCTACGCACGGAAGATCGCCACGCATCAGTGCCGGTGGCCTTAGCCACTTCTTGCCCCCACGTCGTTCCATGGATCACCTTGTTGGCCATCATGTAGCACAGCACACAGCCCTTGTCATGTAGCCACCTACTCATTGGTCCACCACCGCCACCCGCCACCACCGCACGCTGCCGCTGCTCACGATTCTTCCTCGCCCTCGACCCGTCTTATGTATCGCCTCATAGTGTCGTCATCACCGGCATTGCCATTGTGCCCATAGAGGAATATGCCGACTAGATAGGCCGCCACAATATGCCCGCCATCGACGGCGTGGGCGAGATCATCGAGGCATGGCTGAGGGCTATGGTTTTCCATGAATAGGATTGGTATCCTTGTGCGGAAGCAAGCCTTTAGGTTGCCAAGTTGGGTCAGGATAGGAAGGAGGGCATAGTAGTCATCGACATCATTCCATGATGTCACTCCCATCTGCACCGATCTAGTGCCACACACCGACTGACGGTGGGGTCGCCACAGATGCGGCGCATGGACGAGCAGGTCGCCCATAGGCTACGGAGGTCATCCATGGGCCGCTCTGAGGTCGTAGTGAGGTGGCCGACAATCTCATTGGCTAGCTCGGTAGGGTGCGCCATCAGCGACATGGGGTGCCGCCTCGCTGCCACGATTGTCGGCGTCGACGTCGCGTGATGCGGAGCGCGACGAGGCAAAAAGGGCTACGGCGTGTGGACGGCGATGAGCCAGAGGGCTAGAGGTGGAGCAGAGCGATTGACATTCATTGATTGAGGAGGAGGCGGGGAAGGCGGCAGAGTGGGGGCTAAATACCCTCTGTGAACTGGCATTGGAACTTGCAACAAGCCGCGTAGTGCAGTCAATTTGCTCCGTCCAACTTCCAATGCCGTTCCGTGAGAAGCGTGCTCCACTAAGATTGCGTGGGAGATGTGGCCTCGCCTTAACTCCTGCTCTCGTTTGGTGCAATCGTATGGAAATCCAACAGGTGGGGTAGCAAATACGATTCCTTTCTAAACTCGTTACACTTACCACCCAGACACCTTATCTGTCAAAAAAATGTACCTACAGTTTGAAACATTTTAGTTTTATAAACAATTATGCGTGCAATTAGATCAGTTTTAAAGGACAAATTAAGGGGTTAGCAAATTAAGGGTTCAGAATAAAAATAATCTTTGATGTATGTTGTTACAAGTTCAACAAATCTTGTTAAATACACAAAAATTAAATGAGTTGGGTTCAATACAGATCAAAGTCATCTCATGACTACTACTACTACTGATACAAATGTTGTGACCGAGTGCACTTCGTAGGCAATAGTTTTACTCATAGCTCAGTATTGTATAATGTCGGACGAGATCAAATGTGCCGCATTCGGACTTTCTTGTGAGAGCAGCAAAATATGAGAGTGAAGCAAATGCGGCAGTAAAGTTAGACACAAGAAGTGAATCGAGAAAAAGAGCTTTTGACCACCATGACACACTTGAAATTTGAATGGCTGGTGCGGTTGTGATAGGTCTTTTCTGTACTTATTTCACTCCAATCCAAGCAGTCACAGCAGTCGAGGGGCAGACTGATTGCTACGACACTTTATAATGTCCTACAAGATCAAATACTCATCGTGCGAACTTTCTTGCATTTGTAGTAAAAGTCAACAACTATGGCTCCTTCATTCTGTCATTAGATCAAAGCGAAACTTGTTCAGATGAACTCATCACTGCATGGTTCTTTGAAGTTTAATAAATTTTATCAAAGAGACGAGTTGGCTTGAACAAAGATCAAAGGCACTCATGAATATTTAACATATTATAGATCAGATCAAAGACATCTAGAAAGAAATCTACAGTGAAAAGCAACCAATAGGGGCTAGAAACTAGTTACGAAATGACCAAACGACCTGAGCTATACCACGCTCAATAGAGTTTAACCCACCTAATACAAAGTTCAACCAAAGTTAACACAGACATACAAATAATAGTTCACATATTTGCAAGGGTGTCCCAGAGATCAAACATAATCACGACTGCTAATACTACTGATACGTCCCAAGAATCAAGGGTCGAGGCGGGCGTGCAGGATGTCATCCATGAACACCTTTGCTAAGATGGTGTTAGTGACCGGCTCGAGGCTCACGAACAGATCGTCCGTGGGGATGCTTTTTTCTCTTTCTTTAGAAACTCAAATCCCCTTAGAATCTAGGACTTTCTCCAAGGTGAGAAATCCATGGGGTATCATTTGAATAACCCATTTAGTTATTTATGGAGGGTTTTCCATTCCTGGGTGCGCCTTCCCCTTGCTTCCAAATTAGGCTTTAGTTCAAACAGTCGCAGATGCAGTCACATAAAAAAATATCCACAGATGCACAGCAATAAGCTACAGCGAGTAGGTTTATTTTTTCTTTTTTGGTAATTTTTAGGTGTCACATTCATAGATCTTTTAAGTATTTATTATCATCCTCTTTTAGTTTTATGTACATTTATATTATGAAAAAACCAAAAAGGCAACAACTACCTGATTGGATATATAACCGGGTGCACAAGCGAAAAAATTAAAAGATGGATATTAGGTACCATTTTGTAAATATTTTCTATTAAAAAATAGAATAAATTCTGGTCTCTACCGAGAGCAGATGGGGAGATCTATCCGTGCGAAAATTTGATTTTCGACGAAAATTTCGCACCGCGCCGAGCAATGCGGCCAACACGCACCGAAAATTAGATGTCTCTCTTTCGCCCTTCACGCGGAAGTTAGGTTTACCATGCCATCGATTTTAGATAAGGGCATTTGTGGTACTATGATGGCCACATAAAAGTGCAAGGAGTCGCCGTCTCTGCCTCCATCTCTATTCTCCAGCCGCACTGTCTCTCCTCCCTCTCCAAATCCTAGCCCCATGGCCACCCTATCCACTCTCTAGCCGCCCCTTCTATCAACCCGCTCTAGATCATAGGTGCCATCGACACAGCAGCTCGACTCCCTCTCCACTCTCTAGCCACACCTCTCTCATACCTTTCCGAATGATAGCCGGAGCTAGATCCCCTTCGATTCGTCGATAGCAGGCTAGCTGACGGTGGAAGGACCACCTCGACGATGGTATAGGCCAGATCTGGATCCCCTACCTCAGCACCTGTCACGACCGACCAGATCCGAACCCTAGCTGGAACCGAATCTGGTACCCTTCGTCAACGCCAGCCGCACTAGTTCCGTGACAACGATGACATGACGGTGGTGCCGATGACGAAGCATAGCCAGGGTACGCGGAGGAAGAGGTACCCAAATTCCTTTTATGATATGTGTTGTATTGTAGTGATTGAACCTGGGATATGTAGATAGCAATGGGGTTACATATTTTCTATAGTTGTGTATAGCCGACATGTGCTTTATTAGATTAATGACTTGAGTATAAGCTATAGTTACTAGTTAGGCGCTTATTTGCATACTCTTGCTCTGTTATGTTGACGTTCGGTAGAAGCTTTCTATTAGTTAATAGGAAGATGGAAGAACTTGGACTACGTGTGGGCCCAAAACCTATGTCTCCAAAGGTAAAAAAGTCAAGCACAAAGGGTAGACACAGTGAAGATTTTGAATATTCCCCTGAACCATGGGAGTTAGTTGAGGGAATTGTTGATATAGATGAGACATTCAGATTTAGAAGATGAGCCAGTGGCCCTTACAATTGTGGTGCCCATTCTATCTTGTATTGAGTTCGGACGGGAGGGGCGGGGTGGTTGCAGATGATAGCAATGCAATTTGTACATGCTTGCTGCTTAAGTTTGTTTGTCCAATTTGAGCTTCTGGGTGGAAGAAGCTGTATAAGAGGCTCCGCCACCTAAAAGGCAGTGCTGATATGAGTCCTAGAGGAAGACAGTCCAAGAGAGTGAAGTCAACATGACTAGGAGAGTTGACTCATGGATTTGAGAAGAACAAGCAAAACCGTGCAAAAGTGAAGTACCACCAGGCTACAGGATCTCACTCCTCTGTTGTACAACTGCTATAATTTGTAAGTGATGGTTGTTTTTTCTTGTTACACTTGCCTTTGTATAAACAGAAACTCATGTGCACTGTTAATAGAAGCAAAAATGGCAGGAGCCTAAATTTGGCATCATCATTTAATTTTGAAGTTGCAATTTGGCATCAATCAATATGGTACCTATGCATTGTGCTTATGTAATTCATATCTGTAACCTAATGTTTACTGCTTGAATTTCACAGTATGTAATCCATATTAGTACCTTTGCGTTGTGCTTATGTAATCCATATCAATATGAAACATGCGTTAATTGTTATGAACTAATCTCTTAAGTTTTTAATTAAAGTCCTCTTCCACTATCTGTAACCTAATGTTTACTGCTTGATTTTCATAGAAAGCTATGGAAACTATGCGAGTAGAACCTGTTGCTGATGGGCACGAACCATTGACTAGTGCTAAGGTTGTTTCCAAGGTCTTCTACCTCTCCTAGGGCTGGGTCCACTCCTAGGTCAGCGGCAACACCCTTTTTTTAAAGAATGCTGGTATCCCAATAAGCTCTGCTAGAACAGAGACATTGGCGGAGAGAATGCTTCGGGAACAGCTTGTTGCTGAATAGAAAAGTTTTACTAACCTCGTCGAACAAGTGGATGAACTGAAGAGTAAGATAGAAAAGACTAAAAGAGAGTTTGAGGAGTTCAAGATACAAGCGACAGGAGGAGTACAATAAGCTACATGAGGATATCATACGCTTCAACTCTTCTGGTAACTCTCAGTCGTCAACTCTGTTGGCTTGATGCAGTGAACATTTATGGTTTGATGTGTGGACTCGTTTGCCGGTTTGATGTGGTGAAACTCTGTAAGTAGGTTGCAGCTGATGTGTGAATAGTAATTTGTTGTATTTAATTGTCATGCTGAATAATTATGTAGACATTCGTTGAATAATTATGTAGTCAATCAGCAGTGATGATCTCGAATTACTTTTATGATGAATTGATTGTTAAGCACGTGGTAGAACCTAGGCAGGCCACATGATCAAATAAAAATGCGACACGTGGATGAACCAGTGCATGACACGTGAAATAGCTAGGGCACGACACATGCGCTAAAAAAAATTCAAGATGTGGAAGAAAGTCGTCAAGCCACGTGGCTAAATCAAAAAACAAAACGTGGACGAACAGCATCGTGACACGTGGTCGAATAAGAAATGGCCACGTGGACCAATAAAAATAAGACACATGATCCAATGAAGAAGTGACACGTGATCCAACCACAACACAACACGTGTGCTAATAGAAATCTGACATGTGGAACAATAGGGACCCGACACATTGCCCAGCAAGAACATGAAATGTGCAAGAACTAGAGATGGCCACGTTGTCCATTAAAAAGGTGACACGTACTCGAACAATCTCAAATGCAACCGGCTATAGCATGTACACATAGAAAGCATCTCCAACGAAAGCACCCACCAGCGTGGCAGCCCCCTACCATGCATGCCAAAACAGTTCTATAACGGCCAATTTTTCATCACAGATCAAAGCACTTCTATGACTGAAGTTTTCGAATTCGTCATACATGTACCGATATGACGCGACTTCTGTGATGAGCTATTTTTCGTCATAAATTCGTCATAAAACTGAAATTATGACAAATTTAGCTTCTTCAGATAAGAAAGTTGTTCGTCATGTAAGTGCAGATTCCTAGTAGTGACAAAACAAGGAAACAAAATCTCAAATGGACACAAGTGACTTATATGTGGTGTTGTTAGGGGAGATACGCATGAGGCCTAAGATCACAGGTTCGATCCCTGCTGCCTCAACTCACAAGTTTTCCCGCGAATCGAAAATCGTGTGAATTGTGACTTCTAGACCCAGGTTTAATTTTTTTTTCTATTTTTGGGCTAGATTTGTGATTTTTGGACAACTATTTTTAGAGGCAGTTGTATTTATGAGCCCAATTGATTTCTAGAGGCAGCTCATGTTCGCAGCCACCTCTAAAATCCAATTCGTAGCCGCCTCTATAGAGGCTTCCCATGCCTCTATAGTATCTTTGTGTAGTAGCATTTTTGACTGTTTACAAAATTAACTTTCTTTTAGAGATCTTTCTCTAATTCTTCGATTGCTCCCTTTTCTTTAATTAATAAATTGGGGAATTCAATATGGATTATGACGTGGATTGTATCGATTTCTTTTTGAATTTTTATATGTGTAATTACTTCGAACTTGAGTCTGATTCCATTTTTTTATTCAAGCCTTTTTTCCTATTCTTTTGTATATAATTCTTGATACAATTATGTGTTTTTTTTATCTTTCTGTAGACCTTTAGAATAATTTTTTTGTTGTGCGAACCAAAAGGAATGGTGATTTTGGGTTGTACCAAGTCTGAAACCGAGTGGATTTATATCACTAAAACCTACAGGAAAATTTCTTATAGTACGGGTGGCACCAGAAACCTACAGGAAAAATACAAAACGAAAACAATAATACCTAGTTATCTTGTGTGTGTGTGAATACCCAATAGGAATATTATTTTTTGCTGGTCCACGCAAAACTCACAGGGTCATATTTGTCATGTCGGTGTTTCGAAAACACAAAAGGAAATTTGGAAACACAATGAAGCCCACAAAATATTGAACCCAGCCATATGTGAGCGCCAAAAATATGGCCCAAAACACAGGGCGCATTCAATTCATGCCGAAATAGTCCATGAAAAAACCTCCGAAACCATATCACCCCTCTCGCAGGCCACTCCCCCTGCGCCTCAAGGCATAGTGCCATGTCGCATGCTGGCACCTCCCTTTCTCACTCGACCCTCCGCGAGATCTACATCTCGCTCGCCCCTCCGTCCACGGCCTACTGTTGGAAACTGGAATTTTCCTAATGCTACAATTACCAATAGGAAAAATAATTGTACTAACAGGAAAATTTAAAATCAATTTTCTTGATGATGCATCGGCAGGAAAAAAATTGAGAAGGAAATTTAAAAATGAAACAATTTTACTGTAGGTACATGGCTGACAGGAAAACTATAATTTAAAAGGTTTAGAGATCCACCCGTGTTGGCGCCATTGCTAGAAAATTAGCCATCACCAGCAGGGAAATCATTTTCTTGATTGGGCAACACTGACACAATGATTCAATAGATGACATCACCGAGGGAAGGTGGGAGTGGTTAACCCGACCCATGCATCCCTTAGGCCCTCTGCAGTGTTTTCCTAAAGTGATGCCCAAACCTTCTCCTAAAGTGATGCCCAAACCTTCTCTCTCTCCCTTCGAGGCATCACTCTCTACACTGCAACTACCAATGCCGACTTTCAAAGATTCTGGAGCGGAGCAAGTAGAGGCTTCGGTGCCTTGCAACTTAAAAAGAATATTTCTTGTGTATCCTCTGAGAGTGGAGTATATGTTGGTGTCAGATGAAAGCCAATAGATAGCACCGGAACCGTTGTCGCATGCCAGAAGATAGCTTCGGTGCCAATTTTTTTACACATTGCAACTATGAGAAGCGATGCCTGCTATTTTTCTGCAGTCGCACCCACTTATTTTTCTAGCTCTACTTCACACTACGCAAGGCCTTAGCAATCAGTTATGGGTCATGGATGAAATTACATTTGTCTTTGGTGACATCACGTACGTACCAAAGGATATAAAACATGTTGCTTGATCTGTCAAATACCATGGGAGTAGATTTGTCAAATACCATGGGTATCTCCATATGTCAACACATATGTTTTGCCCATATCAATGCTCTCATGATTCGTATCATTACAATTCTAACCACAACGGAAAGGGGTTTTGTGGCACAGGATTCAATCAGAAAAACATACTCTTGTTTTTGCCACAAAGAAATTTTTATGGTGGCTTTTTTGTTGCTACAAATATCGTAGTCATGATTGTTTGTGTTCCACAAACGACCGTATCAATAGTGATGAAGTAAAATACCAAAAATGACCATAACCATTCTTCTACTCCTCTTTTTTAAAAGTGTACAGATCTCAAAGCAACCAATCTAATTAATTATTCTTTTCTTAATTGTTTTCCTCTTGGGTGCAGCGTGGCCCAACCCGGCCCGTCCAAACCATCCTGAGTCAGCCCTGACCTTGCCAAGCCAGCTCCCCCGATCCCCTTTGTCTGGCGCCGTTCTGTTAACTCGTTGAACGAGACGGCGTCGGCCATTCCCGAGCGGCGGCAGCCGGCGGACCGAGTAGCAGTAGCGGGCAGTTCGAGCGGACCGCAGCACTTCCATATTTCCCTCCTCCTTCCAATCCCCTTTGCCATCCAGCCCCATCCTCGACGTTGGTGGCATTCGGTTCCTGGACAGGAGGTCCGGTGGCGCCGTCGCCGTTCCATTTCGTGTGATGTAAGTCCAGCACCGGCTAATGTCCGAGTTGGAAGTGTGCGAGCACGGACACCACGACGGTTCCTGGATGCTGCGGTGCTGCCGTTGGCCTCGCCGATGAGAGGTAGCACCACCATCTAAATGCAAAACTAATGGTTGCCTCCCTGGCGCCGTCCAGGAGACACGCCGGAGGCCGGACGGCCTAGAGGTTCCACGACGGCGGCACTCTGATGGGTGTGTACTACATGGCTACATGCCGACACTGATCGTACTTGTATATTATTTTTCTTTCTTTTTGTAGACAGTCCTGTTGGTTATTTGTGCTCAGGTATATGGAGCTCTGAAATGGAGTGGAAGGAGACTACCACGAGACTTCACACGTCAGCCCCAATAGCCCAATCGGTGCTTTAATTTGACATTCATTTTTCATTGTACGTATGAGATTATATGATTACTGATGATTCACTGACAATCTGAATCAATAGGGCATACTCATATTTCGAATGAATTTGGTTGAGATTATATTTTCGCCCACAAATCATATAGAAGAATCCAAAGAAGGCGTTGAAGGCATCATGCAAGAATGCAATCCTCTGAAAAAAATACATATTGATATTGGACACAATCAGGTTTGTTTTGGTGGTTAGGATTCAGATTGTCAGTGGAAGTGTGGAACTATGTTTTGTTAAATTCATTTGTTAGCTTGAACAGTATGTCAAGTGCTTGCCCTATTTATGTTACATACAAGGACCAACTATTTTGATGCAGATTATCAAATTCTACATCAGAGGCACACGTTTGTTTCTTTCAAATTATGGTTCCATATGTGTGTACCGTGTGTTGGGATTTCCGCATGTTTCTTTGCCTGGGCATTGTGATGCATTATGCATGAATTGTTTTCAGTTGTTTCATCTATGATTTGTCATTCCCATAACTGAGGCTGCCATTATGTCCTGCAGAGAACAACAATTTTACAGACTATAACAGTACACTTTTGATTAAAAAAGAACAAGGGGAATTTCGGGATCTTGAGAACTTGTGTAGATGGTAATTTGCTGGTACTAAATGCCTTTCACAAATGGTAAATATGCATCGCAAATTATGAGCTTCCACGAGTAAAATGGTATAGATTGTGTATTTCCCCTGGTAATCAGGGTATGACGAGTAAAATGGCAAATTCCCTGGAATACTACAGTGCTAAGTGCCCTCATCCTTTGTCTGCTGAAACTGAATGATGTGCTCAACTCGCTATTCCTGGATTAGAAACTCAGCTTCAGCGGTGGAACAGAGAACATGTATCCCCACAGAAAACGTCAAGACCTGAAGGAGCTTAATCTCAATTGAATCAAGGTAAGATCGATGCTCGTGGTTCCTAGAACCATAAGCAATTCCTGTCATTTTTCTCAGACGAAAACTGATCAACTCACCGTTGTTTTCCATTCACCATTGTTAGTAGTAGAAACTAACATCTTACCAGGTGACCGATCAGCATCACTGAATAAGTGAATATTGTGTTGTCACTCCCTCTTCCCATGCCGAGACTATCATTAGACACCATATCAAAAGCGCCAGAGGCGCGCGGGAATCACAGTGGTTACTCGTTACCGGCGGGCATCAGGAAGGGGCATCACCGACAGCCATACGTCGAGTACCTGATTGCGGCACCATGGAGCACATGCCTAGTTTTGGCTCTCCAACCGCGAAGGCACGCCGCCCACGTGTGGTCGTCGGCGTGTTGCGCCGCGCCGCCGCTCTGCTTGGCAATGGACTCTAAGTCTCTACGACGGCACGGACGACTCGACCGGAGCTGACCTTGTGGAACATGCTGTCTCCTTCAACGAGTTAACGGAGCGGCACCGAACAAAAGGGATCTGGGAGAGCTGCTTTAGCTTGGGTCAGAGCTGCTTTAGCTTGGGTCAAGGCTGGACTCTGTCTGGGTTGGATGGGCCAGCCCATGCGAGACCCGGAGGAAAATAATTAAGAAAAATAATTAATCAGATAAGCTACTTTGAGATTTGTGCACTTTTTAGAAAGAGGAGTATTGGAGCTGTTCTAATGCTTCTGTTGAAAGAGGTAATTGAAATAAGGAATAAAAATTTTGTGTTGCCGTTACTTTCTGCAGTGTTTTGCTTTTAGCGTTGTGGCGTGTGCGGGTTCCCCAATATTCTAAGGTGTTGCTGATTGCGAAAGAATGTATACTAACATGGTTCTTGAGTAACCAATATCACTCCCTCCTTTTCGACAAAAAGTTATTATTTCTGGTGATGTTGAATAATTTAGGAAAATTGATCTTAGGCACAAGACCACAACATTGATCATTCCAGAAAAAAAAACTTTCTACTTTGAGGTGTGAGGATGGACATTCATTTATTTGTATAAGTCTGAGTTTCGGCCATCAAAAGAAGAAAAAATATTCAGTGGAACCCACATCTTTGATGAAATTGTAAAAACTTCCTAGAAAACATAGGTGTTTTAAAAAAAATGATACACATCCATAGTATATATGTAGATATAAATTGCCATAAAACTTGAGATTCAAAATATTTTTGTTAAATTCATATGAAAAAAAAAAAATCAAGGTGCATATGCATGGAAGACAAATATATGCACCCGAACTTTGTTAGGAGCAAAATGCACCACAGATCCACCATTTCGCCATGTGTCACTTAGGTCCAATACCTTTTAAAGTGCATGTTTCACTACCGGAATCGAAGGCTTTGCCGAGTGTTATATTCTTTGCCAAGTTTATTTTATCGGACACTCGGCAAACCATTTCTTTGCCGAGTGCCAAACTAAAAACACTCAGTGAAGATTCTGACACTCGGTAATTCTACTGAAAAACACTCGGCAAATATGGGAAAAACACTTGGGAAATTACGGCACTCGGCAAACATCGCGCCACGTGTCCCTCCATGAAAAGAGAAAAATAAATAAAAAATAAATAAAATATAAAAAAAAAATATTTGCCGAGTGTCTAATATCTAACACTCGCCAAACTCTTTTGTTTGCCGAGTGTCAGATCTAGGACACTCGGCAAACTCGGGCTTATAGGCCCACGCTCCCCATCGACGGAAAAAAAACTGCCCACCCCCGAGATGACCGCTCGCCCCGCTGGCCACGCCGCCGCCGCCCGCCGGCCCCTCTCCCCACCCCCAAACTCCTCCCTGCTCCGTTTCCACTACCCGTCAAATCATCCGTGTATGGCGTCCAGGCGATCCAGGCGAGGGGTGGAGGCCGCTGGCCCGCCCTTGCCGGCTCCGATTCGCGACGCGGTCCGCCTTTCGCAGTGCTGGCGCGCTCCACCCCTCCCTCTTCCCTGCTCTGCTGGCCCGACGCTGTGGCGCGCTGCCACGGCAGCCTCGGTGCGGGTAAAACGGAGCAGCCCGGGCAAGCCCTAGCGTCGCAGCTGGGAGTCGGCACGCGTGAGGCCTCCGGCGCGACCAGATCCAGGTACTACCGTCTCGCCCTTGCTCGCACCTCCATGTCCGCGTCGTCAGGTCACCGTCACTGACGCCGCCTCCATCGCGCATGGCAAAGGATGATGCCCGTTCTCTCTCTCTCTCTCTCTGTTTTTTTCTCCTTTCCTTTGCCAGTTTCCTCACCCTTCGTTGTCCATCTTTATTGATGCAAGATGATTGCGCCCTCGCCAAAAGGGCCCGAGACATCGCCCACGCCTCAGCAGCGGAGGCAACCATGTGAGCCCCTTCTCTCTTTTCCTCCCTCTGAATGATAAGCTGATGGCTAAAGATTCATTCATGTTGTAGGTTTTTTTTTGGCTCATCTGTTACCTTTGTCCCCTGTTAGTTCCTGATCCTAATGTACACACTTCTTTATATGTTCTGGACAAGAATTGAACACAATACTTTAAATTTTGTCTATTATTACTATTTATTTACAACTATGTCTTTGTGGTTATCTATCATAGGCAGGAAGATTTTATCTATATTTATTTCTTATATTTATTACAGATAGGTCTTCAGTGGTTATCTATCATAGGCAGAATGATCTACTTGATTTGCACTGGACCATTACTTTGCTCTCCCACTCACTGCTTTGAGGCATGCATATGTTACTTCTTCCAATCATTGGGTGCTTACTGTACGTTACCTGCGCAGCCAAACTTTCAGTGTCTCAGTGTGCAATAGCCCTTACATATTTTTCGTGGTTTCCTCATTGATTTGCATGGTATGTATTTCATTTTTCAGGCTGCCAAATTAATTTGGGAATACATAACAGGATGCTCTGCCGAATGGATCCATTGAGAAGCTCAATAAACTGAGTGGTAATGATTCATGATGCTTCAATCGATGTAGTGTTGCAATTGCTTTCAACTTGGGTTATTCCACGCTAATCACAGTTCACATGCTTCGTCATGTTCATAGGTCCACCTTTTTTTCCATACAGATTAGAGTTAAGCGGTTTTTAATTTCCCTAGGTTTATTCAACCCGATGCATGTCTGTGTTAACAAGCAGGCACTATTCGGGAAAACCTTAATACGAAAAGACGTATAGCCGTACTTAACAATGTTTCGATGCATTTCTCAGTTTTTGTTTCATCAATGGACTACCAAACAAATCAGGAACCATTATACATGTATTTGTTCTTAGAATGTGTTCCTGTCCTTAGAATGTGTTCCATATTATGTTTTGATCACGTTGGGAATTCTAGAATCATGGTGTTCTTTTCCTTCTATTATTTCCTAAAGTAGTGAGTTTATGTACCCCACTGTTCAAGACAAAATTATGTCAACTTCACTGTAATGGATATCTGTCTTGTCTGAGCTCTCAGAGCATGCATAGCCCTTTGTCATATGTACTTTTACCAAAGTAAATTGCCCATCGTGCATAATACTTGTAACACCTGGTGTTACGAGCTTGTTTACCGTGATTTAGGCCGGAGAAAATTTTCGAAGCGGGTTTTCCAGAATTTTGATTTAAAATATACTTGATGTGATAAGCGAATCATGTGTGACTTAGTTTCGTAGACTCAAATAAATGCTCAAGTTAAATTACGAAGTGCGTAGAAATATTTAGGAATGTCCGGTAACGATTCTAGCAAGTAAATGGTGAATGGCTTGTTCTGTTGGATTGAACATGAAAATAATTTTTATAAACAAAAATATGATGACTGGTATACAGTACTTAAGTAAAATTTGGAGTATGATTTTGGTTGCAGTTAAAATATTGAGTAACAAACTTTAGTGCTTTAGCCGTGTTTGAAAATATAAATAGTCGGCTTGGTAAATGAATATTTAAAAGCTGAAATAATAACGAGAGTGCCGCTGGCCACTCGCCCCACCTAACTCGCCGGTATGACGCATGCGCTGATGGATGAAAGTTGGCTGAGCTGCTGCTACCGTGCACTGCTTTGCTTGTTTTCCCTTCCTCACTGCCAGTTTCGTCGCTTCACCCTGTGCCTCTTAGCGTGCTCTCTGCTCTCTGCCTTGCTTGTCTCTGCTGTCGCGGTCTTATCCTTGCCTACCTCTGTTGTTTGCTCTGTGTTCGTGTTCAAGTGGAGAGGACCGAGCTCGCTAGTGCCACTGCATGCTGCGCCTGCCTGTGCACTTTTTTCTCTCTCTCTGTCCTTTCGCAGCACTGCATAGGGACGCCCCGGCAGCCCACGCCCTGCCCTTGTGCGCTTGTCTGCTGTCCTCGTGCGTCTTAAGCCAAAGGCCGAGCTGCCATTGCCGCGCCGTCCTTGCTGCTCCACGGCGCCGCTCCCTCCTCTGCTTGCCTCGTGCGGCGCCCTGCCACCAAGCTTTCCCACGAGCGCGCGCTGCTCGTCCCGCTGCCGCCCGAGCACGCGCCGTCCCTTCCTTTCCCGATCTGGACCGCAGCGCCATGGCTGCACCTGCCTCCCAGTTCCCTGCTGCCTCGCGCGGGTCCCCACCGTGGCAGCGCGCGCGTGGCCTCGGTTTTCTCCCGGCGCCCCTCCTTCTTCCTTCCCCGTGAGCGAGCTCCTGACCCACGCTGGTTCGTGACCCGCAGCCACCCAGAGGCGCCCGTGGTCACGCCGTGTTGCCGCACCCTCCTCCCCGGGTGCCTGCAGCACCTTGCCGCCCTTCCCGCGCCGTCTGCGCCGGAGCCACCATTGCCGTTTCCACTACTGCCCCGCTGTCGTCCGCCTTCCTGGCATCGCCCAGTCAGGGGCGCGCCAGGTTCGCTGGTGTCGCAGGGTCCTGCCCTCACCAGTTGCCTCGCAACTCCACCTCACCGCGTAGCCCCACTGCGTCGCCGGAGCCACAGCGGCCCGCCTAGTGGGCGCTGCCGCAGCCGACGTGCCCGCCTCCATGGCTCGCGCGGGCAGGCTTTCGGGGGCTGGCTCGGCTCTTGCCGCGGCCAGCCCGAGGCCGCGCGGGTCCCCGTGCGGCTCGCCGGCGGATGGTCCGTCGCCGCCGTGCCTTCTCCGGCCCTGTCACGCTGTTCCCGCTTTGGCCGGTGCTTTGCTTCTCCACTCCGTGCTCTGCATTTGGGAAGGAAGAAAAGGTGAAAACTATGAATAGACACTAATATAGGGTTCTTATTGCAAAGTACGTGACTCAAATGAATAGTAGAAACGGTAGCATTTTAAATAGATAGAAACTTGGGGACATTTTTGCATAACCGTTGGCGCACACTGGGCTTGCCCAGTTGGGCTGGCTGCGTGCCGCTGGGCCGGCCCGTTACCACCGCGTCCAGGCCACTCGCGCCCGCGTGCTGGGCCGGCCTGGTTCGTCGCGCCGCTAGGCCGTCCGCGCCGTCTGCCCGCGCCTGGGCCTAGGCCGTTCGCCACTTGGGCCGGCCTGGCGCCACACTGTGCGCTGGGCCGTGCGCCCCTGTGGGCCGCGCCGCGCTGCTGGGCCAGTTTGTGGCCGCCGGCCCTTTCCAATTCCGAAATGCTTTTTCTAAAATAGGTTTCTAGTTTAAATTGTAAAATCAATATAAAATGGTATAGAAATCCAAAAATGGTAAAACTAATTTTGTTAGTCTCCTAAAATCATGATCTACCTGTTAGTATATTTTGTTCACATAGTTGGATAATATTCTTGGAAGCTATGTAATTAATTTAAGGTGCTTAATATTGTAAAAATATGAACCTGTAGGAATTGTTGTGATAAACTGGTAATAGTATTGAATCTGAAATTTTTATAGTAGGCTCCTAACAATATTAGGTACTCATTGTAATTTTTGTAGCACTAGAATAATTAGCTTACTAGATTAATAATGATGTCCTATTTCGAATAAAGAAACACCTTAGGTTTTGTATAACTAAAACCTTGGTTGGGAACTAATGTCTTGTTCGACAACATGGATACGTAGACCAGCGTTAGAACTATCTCGTTAGTTTGTGAGGCATGATCGGATTTCTAAGCATTTTGGCTGTCATTGATTATTTACATCTATGCATTTGCATCAATGCATATCATATAGGTACGATGATGGGTCAATGAATCAATTGAAGGATGATTGGAAATTCGAGGATGGTGTAACGGTATTCTCTCCCGGAGATGATGCAATGGGCATTCTATCCAGTTGATGGTGAATGATCTGAAGATGCAAATACTAACTTCTGATTATATTTTACCCAGGCAAGCCCTCGTGCATAACCCCTACTTTTCTGCTGTTTAAATTACAATTGTGCATTAAGTTTTAAGGAGTTGATTGAAACCAACTTGCATATATGCTGATTCTGCAGCTGGCCATATAATAACTTATTCTATAGCCACCTTAATTTACGATAATGTTTGTACCAATTTATGATAACATGAATATGCATTTACGATACTCGTGTTATTAGAACTCATGGTGATATTTACCATAATGTTCTAGTAAATCACTTAGTAAGGAGTTACTGTAATCTCATAAATTAGAATAGTAATTATCGTAACTCAAAGTGGCCACAGAATAAGTTATATTATATTATATATATATATATATATATATATATCCTATGAGTCTTACTAGTATGATAGGATCGTGTAGATTGCTATGCTACAGGACTCCGGTAGAAGTCGAGTGATGGCTGTCACTCGCGGGAGATAGAAAATATATTATTGGATTATTATCACTTGAAATATATAAAAATGGTGGAAAGAAAAATGGTGACCGGGCAGGGATATGGTTTGGGTATTGGTGGGTGTAAGAGGTTGTGTCCCCGTGGACGTGGGGCATGGCTTGGTTACATTGCTTTCCCTGTCTGTGTCGGTTAAGGACCGGTCGTTGCATAAGCCATCGAGGCAAATCACAGACTTATTATTCCGAGCACATACTTGGGTATGGGCGCTTGGAAGACTTATTGCTCTCTTGTCATGGGGTCTGGCTCTTTCCGGACCGACTGTCAGAGATTTTTTTATGGAGGAGGTCCTTGCACCGCACTGAGTCGGGACTCAGGGGCGGGGGCTTGGAGTCCCAGTTTTGACGGGGACCTAGGACCCCAGGATAGGAGGGTGATGGGTTGATCCTGCTTGTACCTTAGGTACAAGTGGGGCATATGTTTTTGGGGTACCTAGTTGAGGGGCATTGATTCGCGAATCGCCGGACAATCCGGTACGGCTTGTTTCATGTCTAGCACCATAGTAAGAACTGAAGATGAAAGATGAAAAAAGGAAATCTGATTGCTTACCACCTGCTTGAAAGTAGCACATGTGCTTACATAGAATGGTTAGTTAATGAACCAATGCGGCTGTTAATAAAAATCGAATATAAGGACGCATGCTTAGTATTGCTTCCTGCAGATGCAATAAACCCACAAGCCAGATAGCCTTGCATATCCTTGGAGTCTTTTTTTTTCTCCTGTCGGGTAAGTCTTGCTGAGTACAATTGAGTACTCATGGTTTTATTCCCCCTGTTGCAGGTGACAGGTGGATGCTAAAGCTGACTCTTGTGTATGGATTTCTCCTGATGGGCTCATAGAGGATTTCCTTTACGCTGCGATCATAGTTTTTTTATTTATAACTCTCACTAAATGTTTTTATAAATGAAAGTTTATAATCTGTTGTCATAGTTTACATATCAATGCTTCATCATGCCATTAATAGATAATTATTTCGCTGTAATTCTGATCACATGTTTATATTCCGATGTTATATTAAATTGTTCATAACTCTGATAATATGATTATATTCCGTTGTTATAATAATAAATATTATACTCTGATGTTGTATTAAAAGTGATGTAAGAAATGGTTAAGAATGATGTAAGTTTTATTCTCTCATTTGTGATCCTAATGGAAAAATGTGGATTTTCGGGTTCTCCCCTGGGGTGTGCCTGACGGAACCGAGTAATTTGGTGTTCTCCCTTAGATGCTTAGTGTCTAATGGAAGACGAGCACTCCTGGGAGGCATTAGATTAGACGGTTCTGCCACAATACTCATAACATGGTTTGCGCTTTTCAGGTTCTATTCTTAGGTATCAATGCTGATGAGGTAAACTAACTGATTTATGCTTAACTACAAATATTTTTACCCTTGTGCTGAGTCCTACATTTTCTGATTCAACTTATATGACCACTACTACACAAATGATTTTGCGCGACACCCCCTCGGAGGCCACCGAGGCGGGCACCTATTTTTGCCCGTCACGGTAAATGCCACGGTTTACCTAGGCGGGCATTTTTTATTTACCACGGCGAGTATTTTTGCCCGCCACGGTAAATCGATTTACCGTGGCGGGCGTCCTAAAATGCCCGCCACCTAAAATGTGGAGGCCCAACTGACCCAAACCGAGGCCCAATAGCCATCTCCAATATAAAAAGAGGGAGTTAGGGTTTCACTGAAACACATCACCCACATCCCTCGCACCATCGTCGCCGCCTCCCCCACTCTCTCTCTGTCAGCTCCCCGCCTCCCCCACTCTCTCTCTCAGCTCTCCGCCTCCCCCACTCTCCCTCTGCCTCCCTCTACTCTCCCTCTACTCTCCCTCGATGCAGGCATCGACCTCTTCCAATGGCGCGCGAGGCCTCCAGACAGCGGATCGAGGGCGCGCGGGACGATGGCGACGGCTGCGCCCTCCTCCTCCCCAATGGATCCTCCATGAACGACGACGGCGCGGGGCTAGGGTTTCAAATCCAGTGAGTTCATCTCCCTCTTCCTCTCCATCTCCCTCTTCCTCTCTCCATCTCCCTCACTCCTCCCTCTTCCTCTCTCCAGATCCGGCGACAGCGACCTCTTCCTCCACGGATCCGGCGGCGGCGACCTCCTCCCCCACAGATTTGGCGGCTGCACCCTCCTCCTCCGTGGATCTGGCGGTGGAGCGACCGGATCCGGCGGTGGATCTCCACCACGGCCACGACGCCGGGATCCACCACGGCCACAATGCTGGGACCTCCACCACGGCGGGCGAGGACGCGTCGGCGCGGTGGCCTCCCTCCACCACGGCGTGGCAGGATCCGCGAGGAGGCACGGGGATCCACGAGGAGGCGTCGACGTGGTCCCCTGCGAGCAACTGGCGAGGTGGTGGCGGCCCTGCAGTGGCGTCGGCGTGTCTAGCCGGCTTCTCTAGAGACGCTAGGGCCCGGCCGGCTGCTCCTCTTCTCCCTCCCCGAGCGGCACGGATCTGTGGCCGTGGGAAGCCCGGATCCGTCGCCGGTGGGCTCGCCGGCGGGCTCCTGGTTTTTGTTTGTTTTTTTTAAAAATGATTAACCGCAGCGGGCATCCTAACGTGCCCGCCGTGGTAAAAGTATATTTACCGCGGCGGGCACGTTACACCGCCCGCCGTGGTAAATCGATTAACCGCGGCGGGCAAGGCCGCCCGCCACGGTTAAGCCACGATTTACCGTGGCCTCTAGGCCGCGGCGGACGGCTTTGCTCGCGAAAAACCAAAAACGCCCGCCTCCAGTAAAGTTTGTGTAGTAGTGGACTAAAAATATTTTGTGGCCTTGTGGTGAGCCCTGTTTAGTTTATGTTTGATCAAAGTACAAATATTCTTGATACAGAAACTGACTGCTAGAATACGTCCTCTCTGATTGCCCTTCCTTTAGTCAAAATTGGCACATCTCATATGCAGATATTGTTCATGCAATCTGAAATTTAGAGCTGTAGTGATGTTCCATGCAGATAGTGTTCATATCCAGATACAGATAGTGGTCATGCAATCTCATATTTAATTGTACTTTAGCGATGTTTTATATTACTTAGGGCTGTTCATGGTCTTTAGAGAATCAAGTTAATTTTAGGTGATAAGCATTTCTTTAGCATTTTGATGTAAACTCAAGACAAACTCCTACAAAGCATGTGAGCCATTTCTCGAGTTCTTTTACTCTTGTTCTTTTACTCCAGGTGAGGAAGGAGAAGCTAGGGGATTGAAAATGTTCTTCTAATAGAAAAGGTTCTTCTCACATAATTTGTGCTTCTTTAAATTTCACACACATAGTTCTGTAAGCCAACAATCCATCACTGAAATGGTAGCTCAAGAAATTTTTTTTTCTAAAATGTCCAAATAGATGTTTTCCTAGCACTTTTTTCTGCATATATGAACTTTTATCTTCTGTTTGCAATGTCCTCTTTTCTGCCTAAGAGGTGGGTGTCCAGTTCATGGCTATATAGAAAAATCAAGTCATTGTCCTATTTTTTTAGGAAAAGTAAATAAAAGAATAACTATTAGAGTTGGCCGTGCACTGGTTAGCTGCTGCAAAGTCGAAGTTCACAGTGAATTTGAATGATATAGTTAGTTATCAGTGTGTAAACATGTGGTTACTTCTATATCTAAGGGTGAGACAACAAACTATGTTAACATTTCTTCCTTCTTGCAGCAGTGAAGAAGCTAGTTTCACGAAGAATGGAGTAAAAGATATGTCTATTGGGGTGCTAATGGTTTTACCTTCACTATTTTGGTAGTATAGTTTTTGAATTTTTTCTAGATGTTGATTCTTCTGAACTTATACCTGTCATTAGTCTCTTAAATTTGTCATCTTCATTTCTATGTCCATGTGATTATTATGAGAATTATGTTGTCAGGAGCATGATGTGCATGCAGATATGGTGTACTAAGAGTGTTTTGTATGGCTGCTATTAAACTGAAATATGCTGAGAAAAAAAATATTTTTTCTTTGAAAAATAGATTTGCCAAGTGTAATTCTCAAAAACACCCAAAAACACTCGGCAAACAATAATGGTATGCTCAGAAAAAAATTATTTTTTTCTTTCGAAAATAGGTTTGCCGAGTGTAATTCCCAAAAACACTCGACAAACAATAATCCTTTGCCGAGTGTCAAATTTGACACTCGGCAAATCATTTGTTGAGTGCGCGATAAAAAACACTCGGCAAATAGCTGTTTACCGACACTGTAGATGTCGTGTGCTGTTTGCCGAGTGTTTTTTGTCTTTGCCAAGTGCCTGTGGCACACGACAAAGTCACCGTTTCCGGTAGTGTTTGGGTCAACTTATTATAACGTGCACCAAAGTTTTTTTACAGAAACCTTCCAATGTTTCTTTTTCTTTCACAACCATATCCCTCCCGCCGTCTAGCTCTCCTCTGCACGCCTCGTCGCGCCCGCCCATCCCGACCCAGTTCCGAGCTTGAACTGCACAACCGTCAGCGACATGGTCCTGGCCTCTGGCATCTGCGCCGCGTACGTGAGCGCCTCGCGGTCGTTGGCGCCGACCAGCCCGTTGGAGCCGGCTATTCGCGGCGGTGGCACACGACGACGACCCGGACGCGAGGCCGTGGTCCACGAGGATGGCAACGGAGCAGGGCGCGTACTGCAGCACGCTCCGGTTGACGGAGCAGGGCGCGTACGTTTCTGGCTGTGTTCCAGCAAGCAAACGTCGTGGACTCGTGGTGCATCGAGCTGAAGACCTTGCCCTATTGCGTCGCGCAGGACCGCGACCGCCGATAGGCCCAGGCGTCGGAAGGCGAAGCGCGATCGACATCGACCGCGGTGGTGGCGGCGACACATCCTCCACGGCGGCTGCGGCGTCGGGCCCTTGCACTACCGCGGCGCCCACCTCCTCCCCACCCGCAGCGGCGAGCCTCCTCCTCATCGGCGACACATCCTCCACGACGCATTCCTTCATTGAGATGGCGGCTGGCAGCACTGATGGGCTCCCTTCCGACCTCCTCCCCTGTGGATCAGGTGCATGCATGTTCTCCTCTCCTGTGGATCCGATGCTTGCAGGGTGAGGTGGAGGTTGATTCGTTGTTGGGAGGAAACAGATCGGTGGCTTGAGGCTGTGGATCTCGTGGAAAAGCATCTCCTTTCCTGTGTACTGTGGTTGATCCATGTCATTGATTTTGCTGTTGAATTTGTTCAATTTTGGTACAAATCTGATGGAGCATCAACTCTCCCACAGAAACCATTTTGTTGGACGACCAAATAGAGCGCTGCAGTAGGAGCTGCAGCCCTAGCCCTATACGTCGTCGACGTGCGCGTTACGAGTTACGACAGCTACCGCGACGAGGAGGAGCCAGATCGCCGCAGCTGCAGCCCAAGACGTGGACCCGCGCCCAGGAACTGCCGAAGCTGGAAGCCGAACCCGCAGCAAAGAGTGCGAGAACAGGTTGTGCTGCCGTCGGTTGACTATCGCTGCGGCTTCCCTTGCGGCCCGACGGACGCGCTGGAGTGCCACGTCACGGCGGTCCACGGCTGGACCGTCGTCAGCATGAGCTACGGCCAGCCAGCCGGTCCACAACCGCGCCTGCCCAGGACCGGCGTGCTTCCTCCTCCGTGCCGAGGATGGCGCGCTCTTCTACCTCTGCGCCAAGGGTGACCGATATGATGGACGCGCGCGCGGCGCTCAGATGGCCGGCCAGGCGATCGGGTGACCAATCAAGCGTGTGGTGGACGCCGGCCGGCGTGGCGCCTAAACGAAACCAAGCGAGGTGGGTGGGGCGCACGGGACGTGGGCAACACGCCAACTGCACGACGCGTGTAGGCGTGGAGGCGAGCTGGCGGCGAGGTAGGGCATGGCCGGTGACCAGTGAGCCAAAGAGTGCGCGCGGAGGAGAGCTGGATGGCGGGAGGGATATGCGTGGAAAAGAAATAATATAGCGAGGTTTCTGGAAAAGCAAACATAAATGAAGGGGTATCGACCCCGGTGCACGTATAATAAGTTTAAGGAGTTTATAGCTAACCTTTTTTTCAGCTTTTCAGGGCTAGCCGTTGTGAGGAGGGGCTTTACACAGCAGCTTCTTAACGCTGTGCAGCCCCGAGTCACGGCCGATATGAATGAGTTTCTGATGAAAGAATTTACAGAGGAGGAAGTGAAGAATGCCTTGATTCAATGGGTGATCTCAAAGCTCCTGGACCGGATGGTATGCCATCGATCTTCAATAAGAAGTTGTGGGATGTAGTGGGAAGGAAACTGACTTCTGAAGTACTGCACGTGTTGAACGTAAACAAGCTGCCTGAAGGATAGAATGACAAGGTAATCTTTTGATTCCAAAGACAGAAAAACCAGAACGTGTCTCTGATCTCCGCCCAATTAGTCTTTGTAATGTTATTTATAAGTGGTGTCAAAGGTCCTTGCTGGTAGACTAAGGGCAGTCTTAGATGATGTGATTAGTCCATCTCAAAGTGCCTTTGTCCCAGGGTGTTTGATATCGGATAACATTATTGTGGCCTATGAAATCACACATTTTCTATTGAATAAAATAGAGGGAGATTTGGATTATGCTGCCTTGAAACTCGACATGAGCAAGGCATATGACAGGGTTGAGTGGATTTTTTGGAGCAAATGATGAAACGTCTGGGTTTTGATGATCAGTGGATAAGGCTTATCATGGAGTGTGTGTCCACAGTTTCTTATCAGATAAAGGTGAATGGAGATCTTACTGAGAGTTTCAAACCCGAACGGGGTCTTAGGCAAGGGGATCCACTCTCCCCCTACCTTTTCTTATTATGTGCAGAAGGTTTTTCGGCTCTGTTACAGAAAGCTGAACAGGACGCGGGAGAATAGCTGGTGTTAAAGTTTGCCACATGGCACCAAGTGTATCACACTTATTGTTCATCGATGACTCATTAATCTTGATTTGGGCGAATGAGGGGGTGCTCAACATATGCAGGATATCCTGGATTTGTATTAACGGTGCTCAGGGCAGAGGATAAACAAGGTGAAGTCGGCCGTCTTATTCAGCAAAAACACGAATTCTACATGTAGAAGGGAAGTGTGTGACACACTCCAAGTCAATAGAGAAACCATGAATGAGAGGTATCTGGGGTTGCCTGTGCATGTAGGGTGATCAAAAGGAGGAATTTTTGCATACTTAAAAGATAGAATCTGGAATCGAATACAAGGGTGGAAGGAGAAATTTCTATCGTGGGCAGGAAAGGAAGCGCTCATTAAGGCGGTGGCACAAGCCATCCCAACATTTGCTATGGGCTGTTTTGATTTAACAAAGTCCCTATGTGATGAGGACATCACTCCTTCAGATGCACCCGCTGATCCTCCAACCAATACGTAAGGTCCAATGACCCGAGCTCGAATGCGCCAACTAAATTTAGAGGTGAGCTCGTTTTTAAGCGATCCTTTTCATACTTTTGAGGATAGAATACTACCTAACGATGTTATATTTTTTAGGAACATTGAAGAGGGTCATGAGGAACTTGGAGGAAGATATGGAGGCAAAGATGACTAGCAAGGACGTTCAACACAAGCCGGAGGCCCGGTCCAACACGACCTCGAGTCTGTCTTGGCCTCTAGGACCAGTCTGCCATAAACTAGTCATCAAGACTTCATACGGAATCCGATTGGAACGTTCTAGCACTTCATGGAAAGCTTATCAAGTCTACTTTTTAACGGATCCAACCTCACCCTCATATCACCTCAGAGTCGACCGCAAAATTTGTTTTAGTCCAAAGACCATTTCTGTCCATTGATGCTGTGACACCTCTATTTTCAGCCAATGGACCATGCATCATGTTGGCTACATACTAACTGTGTCCTAGGGATCTAGCACGACCCCACCACCCCTCTGATGGTCCTTGCATATACTTAAGGCTCCTAGAGCCTCATTACTCATTTGGGTTTTGCTTTAGATTAATCTGTCTTTGAACAGTCGTCCGTTTTCGGTTTGTGAAACCCCAAATTCGAGTGCTTAATCATATATCTGCAATTATCACTATACTTGAGTTGCATTTTATCTTGTTCTTGGTTGTGTTCTTCGATTCGCAGCAGAGATTAGCCTTCTTGGTGAGGTCAACTGGATTGTGACACGGTTGATAACCAGATGAGATGTGGTGCTAAGGTTGCAAGGTTCGGGTCTTTGTGATTTGAAGCTTGATCGGTGTGTCGCTCTCCGACCATATCGTTGTTTATCTTGAACTTGATGAAAGATCGAGAACCCCATCCCCATTACTATGTGATCAGATTACTAAGATGGTTTGCCGGTACTGGTGGAATGCGCAGGAGGGAAAGCGCAAGATCCACTGGTTAAGTAGAGACATGCTCCAAAAACCAAAGAAAGAAGGGGGGCTAGGATTTACATGCATTTAATTTTGCTATGTTAGCCAAACAGTGCCGGAGATTATGGGACAAATCGGAGTCACTTTGTGCTAAAATTCTGAAGGCTAAATATTATCCAAATACTTCAGTTTTGGAGGCCAAACCGAAGAGTGGGATGTCATACACTTGGAGAAGCATTTTGAGGGGTTTAGAGGTGATGAAGCTGGGAGTTATATGGAGATTTGGAGATGGCAGAAATATCAAGATATGGTCTGATCCATGGATCCCTAGAGGGATATTGAGAAGACCGATTACCCCTAGAGGGGGTAACGTCCTAACAAATGTTGCTGATCTGATAGACCCTGTGACCGGCTCTTGGGATGTTGAACTGGTCAGAGATATCTTTTGGGAGGAGGACGCAGAGATTATATTGGCATTGTCAGTGCATGAAGGGCGAGATAATATTCTTGTTTGGCACTATGATGATCATGGTTTATTCAGTGTCAAGAGCGCCTCCAAAATCTATCGAGATGATCTGCTGCGTAAGAAAGATAAAGGAAGCGCACAGGGGAAGCACACTAGAACCCGATCAATTCTTGGAGAAGATCTGGAAGTCCAAATGTCCAAACAAGGTGAAACACTTTATATGGCGTTTTGCATATAAGAGTCACCCGTTGAGGAAAAACTTAGCGAGGAGGGGAATGAAACTTGCACTACACCACAGTCCAAAATTAACGTCACTTAGGGGTCGTTAAAAGTATCAAAATAATGTTGGAAGGTTAGACGTTAAATATTAGTAACATTCAGTCTGTTGTTATATCTCGTTTTTGTAATAGACAGTCCGTCGTCATTGTTATCTCGCTTTAGCGTTCGATCGTCCGTCCTTATATCATATTTTTCGCGACCAACTATGAGTCGCGACATATGCATTGGGCAACCGCGCCCTCAGCTGGCCCATGTGGCCCCTAAATTTTTGGTTGACCCCACCTGTCAGAAAAAAAATCTCAGCCCGCCAACACAAAGCCCATCTCCCTCACTTCTGATCCAGCCCGCGCTGCCCCATCGCGGCCTCCGCTCGGGACATGCCCGTCACGCCGCCTCTCTCTCCCACCCCAGATCTTTCCGCTCCTGCATCTCCTCTGCGCTCCGGCCGATCCTCCTCTCCAATGTGGCGGCGCATGTCTCCCTCACCAGCCCGGCACCGCATGCTCCGTCCTCGACCCGGCGGCGTCCACTCCGTCCCCTCGACATGATGCCAACGTGCTCCCTGACCCACCGGGCTATCGATATCTCCCTCTCTTGGTCCTGGCTCTCTCTCACTCCGCCGGATCTGGGAGGAGTGAGGAGGAGTGGTAGGGCGAATGGCAGCAGCAGTGCACAGTGGAGGAGGAGCGGCGGCGGCGCGCAGTGGAGAGGGCGCGACGGCAGCGCGGAGCGTGGTCTGATCGTGGCGGAGATGGCTAAGGCGTGTTTAGATCTAGATCCACTATACCACCGTGCGCCTCCGCGCCCGCATCTTCTACGAGTGTGTCGTCAACTCCGTCGGATCCAAGGTAATTGATCCCTCATCTGTTTTTGTGTGTTCTATGTTGTATGGTTGGATGAAAAGACCAATCTTTGTTTGGAGTGGTTGAGGGCAGCCTAAAGGCTTTTGGTGGTTCTGTTCACACGAAATATGAAAACCTTGTAGACAAAGTGTCAGAGCTTGATTAGTGTGCACAATGTCTAATGTTGTGGTTGTAGGCTGCTGCTTGTATTTTGGTGAACTACTCAGTGTGCAGTAGTCTCGTCCAGTCGATCATGGTCTTCTTTTGTTATTGATTTGTTCATGCCGGCACCTTCTTTCAGTGTCGACTAGAAAACACAGGAGAGTAGAAAACATAGGGCGCAACGTTTTGTTTCATCTACCCTATTGTGATTTTGTGAGAGTCCTAGAGCTTTAAAATTAAATGATGAGAAAAATATCTTGTCTTCTCAATGAATTTGATGGCTTTCCACCTCACTCATTGGAGTAGTAGTAGTAATATATAGTTCCTCTGCACTAGTGGTTCATGTACATACCATTAAGAATGTAAGCTCAATAGATTTCTCTTGTATAGATAAAACATATCCGTAGGCAAAGTTTCTGACTGACTAGTTATGCAGAGGCTTATAAGAATGAGGAAATGCAAAAGGTGAAGTGATTCCTAGCAGATAGCACTGTGCCCTACATAGAGAGGCTGAAAATCCTGGCTGGTTGGCAAACCCTGCAGCTCAGCACAACATAGAGGAAGCTTGTGCAGACCTACAATCAGAAGCCTGTGCTATCTCCCCCACAACACAAACTCTACCAGGTAACTGACTGCATTTCCTTGACAGATTATAGACAAACAGGCGCTGAAATATTAAAATGTGTTTCCAGTTCTGACTGAAACATAAAAGCATGTGTGCCTTTACATTGTTTTCTTATTTTCTTTACTTGATTCAGATGGATATGTTGAAGCATAAAAGCATGCGTGGCACAGTTACCTGTCTAGGAACATCGCCAAGTGGCTGACAGGTTTTGGATAGTGCCATATCTTGCTGGCATAACTACATGGTTTTGATAGTTATTTTATCAGTAGGTTGCTAGTTATTTGATATGATCATCCCCATGGAATAGTCTTTGTTGCAGATTCGCTTTGACAAACGACTGTTCAGGTGAATATCTTCAACGATCTATTCATTCATCAATCATTTTGGAGAGATCTAGTGCAAACACTTTACTAAGTGCTATGTTGTTATGTTCATCTCATCTCATGTAGGCCTATCTCTGGCCCCAAGGAAGATTCATAAAGCTTAGAGGGAGTTTTTCATATATTGCTATGGAGTTTTTCATATCCTATGAATGCAACGACAAGTGGAGTCTCTTTTTCTACTAACAGTAGAGGTGAGTTCTGTTACACATATAGGTGAAGATGCCTATAATTAAGTAACAAGTGTGCATACTTGATAGTGTACTGGACTATCTAGGCTCTCAATATGCTCCTATCTTTCTTTCAAATAAGTTGACAATATTCAAATAAATAAAGCAGTTGTTCTGATCAAGTATTCTTTGGCTCTTTGCAAGTGTTTGATGAGGCTATCTCTAAATTGCAGCAAGAGGATCAAGGTGCTCATGGTGGCTATTTTTGTTCATGATTTCCTAGTGACAAAAGATTCTGTTGTGCGAGCAAAACATATGAGTTGTGAGCTGTATAGGCCGACATCTTAATTGAGTAGGTAGTTCAGCATAAAACCCATATATCTCCACATGTGATCAAATGCTGAATGTCGTTAAAGATTTATAACGACATCACATGCGATCACATGTGGAGATGACCGGCCTGGAAATCGTTAAAGCGGTTTTAGACATCTAACGAAACCACAACTTGCTCGAAACCTGGAGGAACTGAAGCTTTTTTACCACAGCCTACACATGCGATAACATGACACCTCGACAAGTTTTCTGTGACCTTTTTGGACTTCAGAGTATGGATTTTATATAATTTTAAAACACTTTTCCCACAAGTTTCTCGTCAGAAAGTTACGTGAAGAAGATGGCCAAATTTGATGGAGAGTTTGTAGATAGGGACTCAACATACACCAAATACCATGAATAACATTTTTGAATCACTAAATTGCATTATTCCATCCACTGCAGTTCAAATTTGAAATATTGAAAAAATCAACGAAAAGAAATAAATTAGAAAGGAAATATATCAAAAAAGTCCAAATTGGCCCAAATTTTAAAATTGAGTTTTGAATAATGTATTATAGCACCACAAAAAACTGGGTTCAAAAAATCTCCCCACTGCAAAAAAAAAAATTGCCGAGGGCTCGCTAGGCTAAGCCGGTGGCTCGGCAAAGGGGATCTTTTTGAGGGTCTAGCCAATGGCCCTCGGCAAAGAATTTTTTAAAAAAATAAATACTCCAGCTATCTCGCTTTTCCTTCCCCACTCTCTGCTCCTTCCGACGACTTCTCGTCCCTCCTTTGCACCGTGAGGATTCCCCCACCGAGCTTGCGAGTAGCACACCCAGCTCTCGCCAATCGCCCGGCGAGGCAGCTGTGAATGATAATGATGGAGTTGACCAGGATATCACAGCCCTGCTGTACGTTAAAGCACCACGTGCCCGCTTTGCAGCCCACGGCAAGAAAGGCACATCGTCTCGGGCGGCGGCCAGGGCGACGCCGACCTAGGGTTCCGCCCTTCCTCGCCGGCCGAGGGCCAATGCGGCAGGCTTAATGCCTTTGCTGAGGGCTTGAAGTGAAGCTCGAGGTCGGATCTGCGCGGTATGTGTGACCTCCTCCCCGCTCCGTCGATGGCGATGACCTCCCCAGATCCTCTCACTCCATCTTCCCTTTGCATTGCACAGCGATGATGACTGCAAATATGGATACATATATAATTTTACAAACAAGGGTTAGATAAGCAGATGAAACCGCCGACTCGGACGACAAAGAACCGCATCGGTCCTCGCATGCTGCAATTCAAATTTGTGGCAAAATCACGACCAAAGTTGCAGCCGGTTGCCAAATTTAAAAATTGAGTTTTGAATAATGTATTATCGCAAATAAAACCTGGTGGTGCTCCTGGCGCGCAGGAATTGGCCCCCTTGCCAGGCCCCAGCTGCAGCTATCAGCCCACGGGCCGGGCGGCCATGGCTGTGGGCTGGTGCGTTTTTGAAGCTCGAGGTCCCCTGCATCGGCGCCCGCGTTTTTGTGCGCTGCTGGGCGGGCCTCGCCGGTTGTGCCACATCTAATTTTTTTATCTTCTATTCACGTACGTGTTTTTTCTCCCATCCACACCAACAGGCCAGGATACGTCTGGTTTCGCTTTTCTTCTGTGCTCAGTTCATGCAGCTCAGTCTGTGTACGATAGATTCTTTATAAATTAAGCGTTTTTGTGCTAATTTATGTTTCTGCGATTGCTTCATTTTACCAGTGTAGATTACGGTTTAGCCATTCAATGGATGACAATATGATCAATATGTCCTCATACCGTTTTGATATGTGTTTTCTTCCAATACGTGTAGGGGCATATGCTTATTACCAGTGTATATGGATAGCTTAAGGACAACAGAATTACGGGATGGGTAAAAGGGATCGTTTTGGTTCCTGTAAATTTATAGTCATAGTTGTTTTGGTTGTTGTCCTTTTAGTAGCAGCTGTGTGTGTATAGACAACTGATCAGTTCTTATGCTCTGTTATTTCCACATACTTTAGGTAAGATTACTTAATCAAGGTATGTAAGAGTACTCTAGAAAATAAATACGCTTAGGTGTCTGATTATTAACAACTGTTTACTCCTTCAAGGCCGTACGTCTCTGCAGCGGCCGCAGCTCGATCTGTTCGCCCGCCTACAGGTGCTGTGAGTTATGTTGTTTGCCTTCTGCAGGCCTTTATGGTATACTAGGCTCTGTAGTGCTGTAATTAAGCATATTATCATGTCTAGGATGCCAAGAGTCAGTTAGATACATGAATTCTTTTCAAGGATGTAAAATCAGATATAGGTTTGATTTCGCCTACCATAAATTAGTTGTGTTGTGATGTTCCAACCTGAAACTGAAATACACATTGGTATCTTCCCCTGCTGAATTTAATGTTGCTTGGTGTTTGAAACGTGGGGACTCAAAAAATAATCGTTGCTTTTCCTACTGGTCGGGGACTCTGTTCACCTTCATTGTGTCTTCCATGCTGCAAATTATGACTGCTAGCTTTCCCTTTCATGTATTGCTTGCACGACTCACCAATAGCTTGTGATTACATCACGGCGATGACATACTTATCAACTTAATTGTGCATCATCTCTGGTTCTATGCTTGGCAGCTGACCATTCTCCGCTGTCGAGTATTTAACAAACTTTCACATATACCTGTTACCCTGCCGCACATGCTTGTGACTTGAAGCAGCAGCCAACTGCATATTAGCACATGCTTGTGACTCAAGCAAAGAGCCAACTGCATTTTAATTGCCTTCCTCTTTGTTTTTGTTTTCTTAATTACTGATATAGTGGCATAAATTAATTTGTTCTATCTTAAAAAGTAAGTCTGATGAAGGGCGGGCCTGGTGCAAGCGGTAGGGTCTTACCGCCTATGACCGGAAGGTCCCGGGTTCGAGTCGCGGTCTCCTCGCATTGCACATGCGAGGGTAAGGCTTGCCACTGACACCCTTCCCCAGATCCCGCACAGAGCGGGAGCTCTCTGCACTGGGTACGCCCCTTTTTTAAAAAAGTAAGTCTGATATTTTTCATTTGGCTTTTTAGCTGTTGGCCAAGTAGGTAGAATCTGCAATTGTGAGTGTGTCAAAACTTCATTGCCATCTTCACCATCCTCCTGCCCTCAGATTTCAGGTGCTGCTGCTGTACCTACAGATGGGGGCCACCAGTTCAGGTTTCTCCCTTTTGTAGGTATATCTTGCTTTGCCTTTGCGTCTCATTTGTGCATGCTTCTATTGTGCAGCAATAGCCTTTAGTTGCTCCTGCTTTTTTGTGTTTCCTCGCGTTACTGCTTGCCCGGCCAGTCTAATTTCAGACTGATGTTATGTGTAGCTTTTCCCTCTTTTTTTTAGTAGTATGACACATTGTTAATTACAAAACTCCTTTTTGCTCCATACACTCCAATTTACAGCAACGGTTCCTAATATGCTTGCAGGTAGTATGGTACCAACAATGTGATTCCCTTATGATGTTCAGCACCAGAGCTTGCAGGGAAGTTTGGTAGGCTTTACAGTTGCCCTTCTCTTTGTTACACCATCTAATTTTTGGTACACCGTCCATTGCTGTAATGATACCTCCTAGATCCAAATATCCAGTTTTGAGAAGGCTTCATAGCAAAACAAAGACATTTCAGGTTTCAGTAGTAACATTAGCCTATTCCTTTTCCTCTACATATTTGTAGTCAGCTTCAACGCTGCTATGGTTTAGGTGGGGCAACTTTAAAATGCTATCCATGATATATGCGTTACCAAACCCAAAGTGTCTCTATTACTTACTAGAAACAAAATAGTCTGTTTCCATTTTCTTCTCTCTCTTTCATAGTGCATTCGTGCTCTGTGCCTCATTATTTTCTTTTCCTAATCAGAGCTACCATTCCCCATACCGTTCCTACTCCTGAGCCCAGCAGGAGACGTGAGACTGATATGTTGCTTACCTCACAGGAAGCTATGTTTTGTCCATACACATGTACAACTGCTTATAATGTAGTCCTGACGTTGATAGTTCCCTACATGGAGTGCCGCCCAATTATGCCAATGATGTTATTTAATTACTAAATTTTTTTTATTCTGCTAATGTATTTCAGACAGGCCTGCAAGGTGTGGTTCGTGGGTGATTGGAACACAGATTAGAAACTTCCTTATCAGTGGAATTCTTTTGCCACCTGTTTCAAAGGTAAACCTATAGTAACTCCTATTTTTTCTTATTAGTCAAGCTAATCAGATGCATCTTGATTAATGATTACATATGAGTATATAACCCAGCAGCCACAAGGAGCAGTATATACTTTTCAATTGGGAAAGAAATTTCTAGGTACCTACTGTTATTTTTTATAATCTACCCGCCATTTCCATGTGTTCACATCCTAATGCACTTACAAAATTGGACATATCATCTGACTTTTGTAATTTAATGGCGTAGACGTTATGCTGCAGCACTGAACTCATGCCAACTTTTTCCTTATATAAATATAGATCCTATACGAGCCTAATTCACCTCGCAGATATCACCTGACCTTCTAGGCTTGCCACCATGGTGGAAGGAATGTTGTGGATATGTTGTTGCAGCTATGCTCTTCGGCTTAATTTTTAGTGACCTATGCCTACGAAAAAGAAATCTTATTTGTCTTTTCATACATGAAGGCTTTTTAGTTAGATAAACAAAGACTACGGAGTGAATTTTTGGTGATGGCCGCTCGCCCCCACTCGTGTGGCCGCGTCGGGATTCTAGGGTGGTGACCCCCATAATTGGCAGTGGTGTACATGAATATATCTTGGATTTTTCCTTGATGTAGCCCTTTGCTAATTGGCATGTCCTTACAAGTTTATTGCGGAAACATTCCAATACGAATAAAAGATTTGGTACATATATTTGTGTAGTCATGTGTGTGTTACATACTGCTGAAAGAATACAGTGCCATTGTCTAATTTGAAATTGTTCTTGCAGGTTAATTGCATCACATCACCTAAAGAGGACCTATGACCTTTCATCTGCTGTTTGTGAAGGTTGCTGTGGAGTGTTGTAATATTTGTGGTTTATGGTTCTGACTTATGCTTGGATTTCATGAACTTGTAATAAACATGTGAATGATGATGAACATGTGACTTGTCGTTGTAATATATTGTGATTTGTGGTTCACAATTATGGTTGTGATATATTGTGAGAAAATGGGTTCTGTGTGATATATATATATATATATATATATATATATATATATATATATATATATATATATATATGGTTGATATATATATATGAAATGCTTGTGTCGATGGAATGCAAAAAAAAAAAAATTAAATTTCTGCCTCTTTGCCGAGGGCAATGACCATGGCCCTCGGCAAAGAAGGGTCCTTTGCCGAGGGCCGTCCCATTGCCCTCGGCAAAGATTCATTGGAAAAATTATGGAACATTTCTTTGCGAGGGCCATGGTTGGAGGCCCTCGGCAAAGACTTTTTTAAAAAAAATTAAAATTTCTTTGCCGAGGCCTGCGGGGAAGCCCTCGGCAAAGATTTTTAAAAAAATTAAATAATTCTTTGCCGAGGGTCGTCCCATTGCCCTCGGCAAAGATTTTTTGGAAAAATTCTGCAACATTTCTTTGCCGAGGGCCATGGTTGGAGGCCCTCGGCAAAGATTTTTCAAAAAAAAAAGAATAATTCTTTGCCGAGGGCCCCGGAGACGGCCCTCGGCAAAGACTCCGTCCCAGGCGCCGGTGCCGTGACGGCTGCTTTTCTTTGCCGAGTGCCGCTCCAGCCCTCGGCAAAGACTTTGCCGAGTGCCCGATAAAGGGCCCTCGGCAAAACCCTCTTCGCCGACTCAAAATTCCCCGAGAATTTTTTGCCGAGGGCCGCTCTCGACAAAGCCTTTGCCGAGGGCCTCAGACCCTCGGCAAAGAGGCTGTCTCCAGTAGTGAGAGCTGGGGCTCAGGCCAAGCCATTACTAGACTGTCCGCGGCACAACTATTTTTCACGATAAATTTTTAACCATGGCAACACTACTATAAAAAGCACCCATCTGGATTGTTCCAACGGTAATAATGGCGTCTCAGAGTCAAAAGAGCTACCTACACCATGCACAATGCATACCAAGACTAGTGAATGTAGACCGTATAGGCACATGACTGTTTAGAAAGAAGGGCCTTTCTTGGAAGCCTGTTTTGCCGAAACATAACTTTTTTTTTTAAATAGAAACAAGACTAGACTTTTTTTAAGGCCAATTGACATTGAATTTATTTCTAGTTCCAGTTACCTATGAAGATCCAAGTCCAACCAAGGGCACCATTAACAATCGAGTCAACTTGCTATTTCATATGATTTTTTTAAAAAAATAGAGTAAATTAATATATTAGTATAGAAAAATATGTAAGCATAGACACATGAATCATAAAAAAGTGTGCGAGCTAATCTCTTCATAAAGATCTAGCTTATCATTCTCTCTTCTTTTTATTGAATAATACTCTATGAGGGCAATCCCAATGAAAAAAACTAGTAGTTTCTATAACATAGGATACCGCACTAAAAAAGTACTGCTTTTCAACCCATGGTTTCTATGAGTAATAATTATTTTCTCTTTCTCTCTCCCAACTCTATCTTCTTTCTCCAATGGGAGTGCGGCACGAGCCCCCTAGAAACTGGTGGTTTCTCCCCAATGACGATTTCATGGTTTCTTGGTGCATTGGGTTAAGAGAAGACCTGATTTCTTCATGAGGAAACTATTTCTAGGATTTTTACTCTCTTTCTTCATTAATTACGTTGTCATATCAGCATTTTGCCTACGTGGCAAGTCATTTAATGATGATAGAAACCACCATCAATACACCATTGGGACTACCCTGAGTGAGCACAGTGCCATCACCACTGTGATCATCTGGATTTCCTTGGCGCTCATTGGCCCCTCTTTATCCAAGATTTGCCCCTCTAAGGTGGCAAGCAAAGGTGGCTTCTTTCATCGAAGATCTAAGCCACTGTACTGGCAAAGTATATGGCACTGTGTGTTAAAGTAACTCCACCAGATTGAGAAAATTTAATATCCTTTCCCTATAACCAGTGATAAAAGAGATTGGATAGAAAAAAAATTAGCTCTAGTATGCCACGTTTACAATCCCCATTCCCTAAATTTTCTCAATTGAGAAAAACCTCTGCCACAAAGAAAGGGGAGAGCAACCCATCCCCTTTCCCTTTCTTCCAGCTCGTTTCTTACCTGTGCTCCGGATTTCCGCACCGGTCACCTAACACTGGCTGCCAATGTCATCCATTAGAGATCGTAAGGAAGCCTCCCACTAGCTAGAATCAACCCACAACAGCCCTATCATCTTCCTCAAGGTGGTTCACCCAGCACCTACTACCATGCTAGACCAAGCTATCGAGTCGGGCCAGAGAGAGAATCAGACGCACCTTTAGTAGTCATTAACGGTGAAGAAGGTGTGGATGGGTCACGAATGGACCTCCCCCAGACGGTTTGCTAGAGTTCCCATGTTGCTGGGAGGGTGGGGGCGTTAGTGGTGATCTTGTTGTTCTCCCCGTCATCATCCTCAAGTGTTGGCATGGGGTGGCCCGAGGAATCCATGAAGGCTGGTCTCATGACATATTCTTGATCTCATTGAAGAAGAAAGGGAAATAGTAGAAGGAAAAGACTCACCTACACATGGGTCCTACATGTAAAGGTGATCATACTTGCTCAAGGAATCCACGGAGACTGGTCTCATGACATGTTCTAGATCTCATTGAAGAAAGGTGATGACAATCTAACATAGGGGTATGTTAAACCCCCAATTAAGGGCATCATAGTCCAGCTAACCCCCGACTAATCCTTCAAATCATCTAGGGGCTCGGGGGCTATACCCAGATTGTACGCTCGCGCGTACAATCTAGGCCATCTACGGATGGCTTGATGGGCCTCTAAGGGCTAGCTCTTGAGAAGCCTTAGCGGTCGAAAGACAAGGCCGAGACACCTAATCACCGCACGAGCCACCCATTACTTGGGGGCTCGGCCAGGGTGCAGGGATTCCCAACCTAGGACAGCGCCAACCCCAAAGCCCCATAGTCATCCCAACCTTGGCTCAGGGTGATTGTTCGCCCTAGGTGAAGGTGGAAGCTAGCTCTGGAATTTGATAGACGCCTAGAGCCTGATAGGAGTAGAAGGACCACATCACCATCCTGTTCCATAGTCGTGAGGCCTTGTTGGCCACTCCGTCATTAGGGTAATGAGGCGTGATGTGTCAGGACAAGCAACTCCCCTAAGCCCAAGAAGTGGGGGGGCTCTAGGCCCGCTTGGCAGCCCCTCTGGCCAAGAGGAGAAGCTTGGTGTGCCAAATAAGCCAGGAGAAGGATCACCTAGGGAAGGCGATGCTGCAGCAGACAACACTTGGTGGTCAACACCAAGTTGCAGCAATGGTGTCAGGGAGTGGTTGCAGTTTTATTGGCCACCAGCTACAAGACAAAGGAAAATCGGCGGTGCAAGAGGAAGAAGAAGACCAAAGCCTAGGTCAAGAAACCCTAGGAGAAATCATTCTCTTTGTAACCCCATCGCCTTCCTGGTATACAAGGGAAGGCATGGGCTCCTATAGAAGGGGTGATCGGACCCAATGAGACTGGACCCAATTAAAACCATAGATTAGCATAGCGCTTCCCTTTTAGCCGGCATACAAGGGAAGGCACGGGCTCTTATGAATGAATTCCCTTTTAGCCGCCTGTGAGATCATGGCGAGCTATAGTTACTAACTTATGATGAATATAATGGTTAATTTATTTAGTTATGATGAACTATTAAGACCATTAATTATGATTATTAATATTTCCTAATGTTTTTTATTTAAGTTATTTTGAAATGATGAATTGCTATTTGATGATAATGTAGTTTGTGTTCATTATGACTATTTTGTGATTCAAGTTGTAGTTATATTGAGTTAGTTGTGGAATTGATGATGAACGAACATCTAATTACACTGGTATACCAATAGGCAAAATTTCTAGATGTGTACATGCTCTTGTTAAATTTCTACATGAGTTTAGGCTCTTGTTACTGCATGTTGTTTACATTCATTATTCCTATGTTTTTATTAATTAGAATAATAAAGTTATAGTTCCTGATAATGGGTATATTGGGAATTATATTAGAATCCTATGCCAAGTTATTGTATAGTGGTGAAATTTAGATACATCGAGATTAAATGTCTATTGTTCATCTAGATGATCACGTTTATGGTCAATCGTGTCATTTGGCCACAATAGCCCATTGAACTCTAGCAGGCCCTAACTTGGATAACTAATCTACTTTTGGTCACCAGAGTGCAAAAAAGTACTCTAGTAGGCCTCCTACTCGGGTACCTAAAATTAAGAGCTGCCCTGCAATTCACCTCTCCATCCCTCATTTTTGGCATCTTCTCACGACCCTTATTTTACTATTTGTGCCATTCGGCTTCCTCAATGCCCACCACTGCCACACTCAAATCTAGCCTCTGGCCACTGCCTCCCTTGCCCCTAGTGGGCAAACTTGATCTCCCACCACCCCACCTTCCTTGCACCTCCTCCCACACTTTTCTCAGTGGATTGAGGTGCATAGATTGAACTCTAGGACCGGACTATGGATTGCAAATCGAAGGGAGGATGCTCTCAATGGCTTGCACATCTTCATTGGTGGTCTACCCAAGGTCCCCCTTGCCTCGGCACCCTCCCTAGCTCTAGTCCCTCTTGTGGTCCTCCTTCCCTCGGCACCCCACATGGCTGTGGCAGAATCTCCTAATTTATAGGGCCCACATGCACCTATCACTGTCCAACGACCTTGACATCTATGCATATGTTCCCGATAACTTAAGAAGATTGTCGGGTGTCCTCGGGGAACCCCAAATCAACCATGATTTCTGAGCAGGATCACATTACAGAGTCATTGCAGTATTACAACATTTATTCGAATATCTACACCAGAGTAAATCAGCGGAAGTCTTACAATAACATAGTTTATAAACCATTTGTTTCAAACCATACAACTACGTTCGATAATTATTACAAACCAAAGTAGTGGAGTGGCATTATAATATATTACAGAACACACAATTTAAGCTGCCCTGCCCAAGGGCCATACATTTACTTATCATCATCGCACTGAACAACAGTCATGCAGCATGATTCAAAATAGATCTGCTCATGAGCCTCACCTACAACAAGGGTCAAAGACCCCTGAGTACAAAAGTACTCAACAAGACTTAATCGAAATAAGAATTAATAAAACGCTTGAATGCAGGCTCAGGGATTCAAGGTATGGCTTTAGCAATAATCAAAGTTCTTTTGCGTAAAAGCTTTTGAACAAAATTCTTATATCAACATTTAAAACTTCTTAAGATCATATACAAAGCTAACACGATCCGCATTGAGATCATGAAACTTCATAACCAACACCTTCACAAACCATCCTCAAGTTTCAGTTATTTATCTACGATGATGAACAGAGAAGTGAGTCTCCATAACCGAGGAGCAACGACGATTCGAACCGATTATAAACCCAGCTGGGAATTCTAGACCACACGACATATGTAGGTTTCCGACCTACATATACCAACCTACCCTCGAATCCTCTAAACAAGAATGGGTCCGCGCCACCCGAGAATATAGTACTCCACCAATCCAGCCCATTGCCACGTGGGTACACGCTATTCCTGCCATCTCTCCACTCCCAGTGCGAGAGTAGCCATTCTCGTAATAGAATAACCAAGTTAAGGCTTACCGGAGTATATGGTTAGTACTACAAAGTCTCACTACACACAGTTCAACAACGGTACGGACCTTAACCGACACAGGCGGAAAGAACCCGCTCACAAGACCTCCATGTCTTGTGGCTCACATACACCGAGTCCGCCCGGTCTAGATTTCTTACTCCACATGCCCATATCACATGATAACATAAGTAACCAAAGTTCCATTTAAGACTTACAGGTGACAGGTAATCACCCGACTTTCATCGTTCTAAGCATAGCTAAGCATAACTAGGCATATACGAATTAAAACTGGTAATATGGTAGATATGAAAAAACAAGGTTGGTGATGCATCAATTAGGTTTTCACTTAACTCTTAATCACTTAATGCAGTAAAGAAAAGCAAAAGCGAAATCAATTTGTAAAACACAAGGTAGGTTTGAATGCATCCGGGGCTTGCCTTCGTTGACGGAAAAATCTAGGTCCGGAGTCGTTCCACCAATATCAACACCAACCTCCACAGATGGATCAACGTCCTCAACTACTTGATTAACTACCATATGCTCACCTTCGTTCACTACACGTTGTAACAATGCCATTTTTAACATGATGCGAGATACAAAATATGATGCTCGATGATGGATGCAAAACTAATAATTTTGAATACAACTTTCCTTCGTGGTACAGTTACAAGTCAAACCAACTAAACCTTTTCGTAACACCTAATTCAATTGCCAAGGATCATTATCAACTAATTACCCAAGGACATCACTCAATCAAAAATTCAAACAAAACCTAAATCACTAAAGGATACTATTTGCTTTTATGAATTAATTAATTAATTAAGAATTATGAAATAAATAAACTTGTTCCAATTGAGCTCAATTTTTTTAAATGTTCATCACATGATAACTAAGTGGCCAAACAATTTTCATAATTTTGGGATACATAAATATCCTAGAAAAATCATGGAAACTCATTTATTAATTAATTGAGCAATTTTTATCACATTCAAAAAGTACTGAAAAACAACATTTCATATTTTTATTAAATGATATACATCACAGAGAGGTCACACAAAAATTTTCATAATTTTTGGAGCTCTAAATAATTCTACACAAAAATAACAAAAATAGACACTATTCATTCATTTCTGAAAAAGGAAAAATTCTATTTTGAACACTGAGTCACTGACAAGGTGACCCCACATGTCATGTTCTACCTCTAGCTTTGACCGCGGCGACACGCGTGCTGACCGGCGATTCCTCGCCGCCGGTGAGACCAACGGCGAAGGCAACTGCACCAACATACTCCCCACGACTAAGCGAACCAACTGACATCCTTAGTTGCATCGATTGTGGCATGAAATGAGCATGACACCAGCCATGGTGGACACGGCGGCTCGGCAGTGCTACGCTAGTGAAACAAGGCCAGTAGCAGTTAAATAAATGGCACAGGAAGGATCAGTAGCTCACCCCGAACGTGATGGAGCAAAGAACGAGGTCGAGGAAGCTACGGAGGCGCGGTTCGACGGTCACAGCGATCGCGGCGGAGCAAACTTCGACGACGGTGATGCTCCGACGGCTACGGTGGAGCAAATGGTCAATCAACTGGGCACAAAACACGATGGCATCGAGGCAAAGCTGAAGCAAGAGTCAGAAAGAGCAGAGGCCCACCATAGCGCACTGGCCACGGCGACGCGCACACCACGGTGGTGCTGCCGGCCGCGAGGAAGAAGAGCGGCAAGCGGTGTTCCTCGGCAAAATCAAGCGTCAAGGATGGTTTGGCTGAAACGCAAGGAAGAGGTGAAGCTGTTGAGCGCTTTGCTGTGACGGCACAGGCGCTGGTTCGACGGCGAGGGCTCAACGGAGCAGCGGCGATGGCGTCGGAGAAAACAGAGGAGGAAAAACCGGCGACGACGGCGTCTCGGTCTATATAACGTGGCTCAGAAGCTCAAGGAAGCCACGTTGGGGCCTTTACCGCGCCAACGCGACGCCAAGGAGCGGTCACGCGCGCGACTAGAAGCAAGCCGAAGATCGCCGGCGGTGTAGCAAGAGCGGTGAACACTATTCCACTAAATTACAAAATTGCCATTCGTTTTTAAAGCCAAATTACTGCCAAATTTGTGTAACAACTCAAAAATCTCCAAAAATAAAAGTTGTTCAAAATCAAAATTTCTACAACATTGCTTTTATAACCATACCCAAATTTGGTCTACATTTTGAAATGCAAATTTGAATTAAAAAAGGGAACATTTAATGAATTACGCCTTTTCAAATTACTCCCAATTTTTCTAAACAACTTTGAAAACTCCAAAAACAAACTTTGTACAACTCAACAAGCTCTACATTTTTGCTTTAAGGCTCAATCCCAAAATATGCTTCGATTTTGAAATGGGTTTTCTAGGTCAAAACTTAAAGGCCGAAATTATGGTTTTCGAAAATCTCAATCCAAACAAAACTTGGAACATGATTCAAACACTACAAGGCAACACTTATAACACAAATATAAACTTGTTTTAGTGAATGCATATCAAAGTTCTCAATATGACCAAATGCTTTGCAATGCATATGATGACATGACAGTTTTAATATTTATAACACCCGCGGTGTTACAATCCTTCCCCTAAAAGAAATCTCGTCCCGAGATTCAAAGTCATAGGGTAAGTAATGGAAAAGGAAATGTGTCAATCCACAAACATCCAAAACTTGTCCGTAAAACAGCTGAGGTTCCTTTGCAATCATGGTTCACAGCAACAGAGTAAACTAACATTATTCTATAATGACGCAAGAAACTCTAGAAATTTTTTTCTAACAAATAATCCTCAGATTCCCAAGTAGCTTCTTCTTCTGAATGTTGATTCCATTATATCTTGTAGAACTTTATTGTCCTCCTTCGAGTAACACGATCTTTCTGATCCAACACTCGGATAGGATGTTCTGAATAGGTCAGATCCGGTTCAAGTTCCACTCCTTCAACTTCAACATTCTGCTCAGGCACTCGGAGACACTTCTTCAATTGAGAAACATGGAACACATCATGCATAGTTGATAAATGTTCTGGTAATTTCAAGCGATATGCCACTTTCCCATACCTCTCTAAAATTTGAAATGGTCCAATATATCGAGGTGCCAACTTTCCTTTAACACCAAAATGGGTAACTCCTTTCATGGGTGATACTTTTAGATATACAAAATCTCCCTTGTTAAACACCAATGGTCTACATCGTCTATCCGCATAACTCTTTTGTCGTGACTGAGCTATCTTCAAATTACTTTGTATTTGCCTAACCTTGTCTTCTGTTTCTTTCACAAGGTCAACCCTAAAGAACCTTCTTTCTCCAGGCTCAGACCAACTCAGCGATGTTCTGCATCTACGACCATAGAGTGCTTCAAATGGAGCCATTCTAATGCTTTCCTAATAACTATTGTTGTATGAGAACTCGGCCAAAGGTAAGCATCCGTCCCACTTATTGGAATAGTTAAGGACACAACACCTTAACATATCTTTCAAGTACTTGATTGACTCTTTCAGTTTGCCCATCAGTCTGCGGATGATAAGCTGTACTATATAGGAGCTTGGTTCCTAACGAAGAATGCAATTGTTTCCAAAAACTAGAGACAAACTGTGTACCCCTATCTGACACAATGGTCTTTGGTACCCTATGGAGACTCATAATTCGCTCTAAATACATCTTGGCATACCGTATAGTGGGATATGTATTCTGGACAGGAAGGAAATGTGCTGACTTGGTTAGTCGATCTACAATAACCCATATTGAGTCAAATCCTTTTGATGTCTTGGGTAGACCAACAATAAAGTCCATACTAATGTCCTCCCACTTCCAAGATGGAATAGGCAATGGTTGTAATTCTCCAGCAGACCTCAAATGTATAGCTTTCACTTTCTGACAAGTATCACACTTCGCTATATATCTTGCAATTTCTATCTTCATTTTGGTCCACCAAAATCTTTGTTTCAAGTCATGGTACATCTTGTTACTTCCCGGATGGATAGATAACCTAGTAGCATGTGCATCTTCAAGAATTGATTAACGCAACTTAGGAACTTTTGGTACCACCAGGTGATCCTTGAACCATAGCACATCTTCATTATCTATGCTGAAACATTCTGCCTTTCCATTCCTAACTCTTTCCTTGATATGGGCTACACTCTTGTTTTCTTTCTGAGCAGCAATAACTTGATCTCGAATAGTGGCTTCCACCATTATGTGGGTCAAACTGCCTTGTTGAATTACCTCTATATTCAACTTCTCCATCTCTTGACATAAAGTCAATCCCATTGTTCTCACTGCCAGACAATTGCAATAACTTTTGCGACTAAGGGCATCTGCAACCACATTTGCTTTGCCAGGGTGATAATGTACTTCTAAGTCATAATCTTTAATCAGTTCTAACCATCTTCTTTGTCGCATGTTCAATTCAGACTGAGTAAAGATATACTTTAAGCTCTTGTGGTCTGTATAAATATGGCACGTATTACCAAGCAGGTAATGCTGCCAAATCTTCAAGGCATGGACCACAGCTGCTAACTCCATATCATGAGTCGGATAGTGTTCTTCATGTTGCTTAAGTTGCCTAGATGCATAGGCAATGACTCGGCCTTCTTGCATCAACACACATCCAAGACCAATACCTGAAGCATCACAATAAACATCAAATGGCTTCTCGATATCAGGTTGGGCTAATATTGATGCAGTGGTCAACAGTCTCTTCAAAGTCTGGAAAGCCTCTTCATAATCAGATGACCAGACAAACTTGACTTGGTTTTTCAACAACTCAGTAATAGACTTTGATACTTTAGAGAAATCTAGAATAAACCGACGGTAATACCCAGCCAATCCTAGAAAACTCTGAACCTGATGAACTGTGGTTGGCGGTTTCCAATCAAGCATATCCTTCACTTTGCTTGGATCAACTGCAACGCCTTCAGCTGACAATACATGTCCAAGAAATTGTACTTCCCTAAGCCAAAAATCACACTTGCTGAACTTAGCATAAAGTTGATGTTCTCTCAAGCGGGTCAGAACAATTCCAAGATGTTCCGCATGTTCTTCCTTATTCTTGGAATATACTAGCATGTCATCAATAAACACCACTACAAACTTGTCTAGCTCAGGTATGAATACTGAATTCATCAGATACATGAAATGAGCTGGAGCATTTGTCAAACCAAAAGACATTACCAAGTATTCATATAATCCATATCTTGTGGTAAATGCCGTTTTGGGAATATCTTCAGGCTTTATCTTGATTTGGTGATATCCGGACCTCAAATCTATCTTGGAGAAAACTTTGGCACCGGCCAATTGATCAAAAAGCAAATCTATCCGAGGTAAGGGATACTTATTCTTGATGGTCACTTCATTCAACGGGCGATAGTCGACACATAACCTCAGGGTCTCATCTTTCTTTTTCACAAAAATTACCGAACATCCCCAAGGCGATGAACTAGGTTGGATAACCCCTTTTCAATCAATTCTTGCAACTGAGTCTTCAACTCGGCCAATTCCTTAGGTGGCATCTTATAAGCTCTCCGGGAAATCAAAGTTATTCCAGGTTGCAACTCTATATTAAACTGGACATCCCTATCAGGTGGTAGACCGGGTAAATCTTCAGGAAACACATCAGGAAATTCACACACTACCGGGATATCTCTAATCTCTTTGATGGCAGTTGCACAAACTTTGCCCACTGATCTTCTTAAGGTTGGAAGTTGGATGAGAAGTTGAGAATTACTAGCTGGCAAACTCACCATTATAGTTCTATTCAAAGCATCTATAACAGCCTTATGTTGATACATCCAATTCATTCATAAGATTACATCTGTATCCTGATCCTTTAGGATAATCATGGTAGTGGGAAAAATATGCCCACCCGGGTTTATGGGTACTTGGTATACCATTTCCTTAGTATACAGACATCCCCCAGGCGACTGTATAAAGAAACTTTCCTTTGTTGCCCCAATTGAAATTTCATACTTCACGACAAATGTTCTATTGATGAATGAATGCGATGCGCCAGAATCAAAAAGTATAACTGCAGGATGATTGGCAACAAGAAACATACCCATCATCACTTGCTCTCCTTCCGGAATTTCCCCAGCTTGAATATAGAACACCCGTCCTGTCTTCCTTTCATCTTTGCCTTTCTGAGCATTCTGATTGTTATTCTTGTTCTGTGGCTGACCCTGTTGTTGATTGGCAGGGGCCTCTGATAATTGGGATTAGACTGCCTTGGATACGGACATTCTCTCGAGAAATGAGCAGGCTTGCCACAATTGAAACAGGGATACTTGTGACCCTAGGGCGTTGTAGCGAAACCCTAGAAGCATTTGTCAGTTGTGGATTCTGATAAGTTGTAGCAGGGCGGACATTTGATTGCTGACCGGTTAGAAACTGCGGTGGACAATAAGGAGGACGATTATGATTTACTAGATGATAAATCACCCTCTGCCTCTTTGGATTTCCCCCAAAAGATCCAGACGGCATACTCTTTTTCTTCTTGAGCTCCTTATGTTGCCGATACTTTGCCTCTGAAGCAATTGCAATATTCACTGCCTCATGATAAGTGACATTGGTACAAGTTGTCATCATAGTCTATAATTTGGTATTGAGACCTCTCATGAACCATTTCTTTTTCTTGACATATGTGTTGACATGTTCAGATGCATACTGCGATAGATGATTAAATCTTCGCACATACTGCATAACCGTCTGATCTCCTTGCTTCAAAGCAAGGAATTCATCTAGCTTCATAGCCATAACTCCCTCAGGGATATAATGGGCTCTGAAAGTAGTACGAAACTCTGTCCAATTTAACGGAACACCTGCGGGTTGCATGGGCATAAGATTTGCATACCAAGCACCGGCTGCACCTCTAAGTTGCTGAGCAACAAAGACTGGTTTCTGAAACTCCATGCATGGAATGAGATCAAATTTCTACTCCATGGTTCGAAGCCAATCGTCAGCCTCCAGTGGTTCATTGGCCTTGGTGAACACCGGTGGTTTTGTGTCGGTAAAATCAACATATGTAGCCTCCTGCCTGTTATGATGGAGACCACGATTTCCTTACATCTAATTCTGATTACTTTGAGCCATCTCATGAAGCAAATAAGAATTTTCAACCATCACATTGACAAGTACTGCTATAGCATCAGCCAAGTTTGTTGGAACTGGTGGCGGATCTGGAATACCGTCCCCATCTTGTGAAGTACCAGGAATATGCGAACCTCGCGTACAACGCATCTGCTCATAACAAACCAAACTTTACTCATAAGTCTTTATTGAATTGCAATAAAAGCTTACTCCAGACACATTACATAGGGTTTACTAATATAAGCACAAACCCACATCTAAACAAAACTACAACTTTAACTAGATCTGACTATTATACAACTCTATTCGTCTTCTTGATTACTTCAAACTTCGGGTTCGGTATCCATTCCGGAAATATTACCGCCTTCATTATCACTCTCATCGATCATTACTAATTCTTCAAGATCTTCTTCTTCCTCTTCCGATTCACTTTCATCGGCAAGGATGACACCGGGGTCCATTGCATCAGCTTGAGGTTCATGATTTGGATCTAGGAGATTGCTTAGCCTATGAACTTCCTCATGCAGATAAGTATTATGTTCTTCTAAATCTTCAACATAGAATTCTAGCTCATGAGTTCTAGCTCTAGCTACATTCTCTCTATGCCAAGCTTCATTTCTTCCCTCCACCGTACGAACTAACATACGTTCGCAGTTCCTGTGCGTGGTGGTGAGACGCCTCAATTGATCCTGTAATTCTCCTACCTATATGGCATCCAAAGCCCTATCCCTAGTAGCTTGTGCTAACTCTGCAGAAATCCTCTGTATCTTTGCCTAGGAATCAGGCCTAGAACTACTACTGCTAGCACCATCATTCCTAGGGGCAAGTTGATGGTGAGGAACTCCTTTCGGTCCAGTGGACTTACGGGGTGTCTTCTTGGTACAAGCCATACTGTAGGAAGCAAGATTAATCCCAGTAAGACAATCTGACAACAGTCTCAAGAGCAGCAAGGGTCGACTACACAACTCAACTCATACACACTACCCACCCAGACTCAGAGGTGAAGGAAGTAACACATGAATTAATTATGATGCATGAATCGTTCTTACGAACAAATTCATCAAAGCTTATACAAAACATAAACAACATTTGTTTTTATTTAGGGCAAAGTAAGATTACTACTCCACCACACAAAGCCTTTTTAATCAAATAAGGAATGGTGAGAAAGAAATAAGATAAGTTAGAAGCAATTTGGACCAAATTAACAAGTTAAGTTTAGTCATCCCAAATCATTTTAAAGTTTTCATAAACCAATACAACAAAAACTTTGTAACGATCGCTCTGATACCATTCTGTGGCAGAACCTCCTAATTTATAGGGCCCACATGCACCTGTCACTGTCCAATGACCTTGACATCTATGCATATGTTCCCGATAACTTAAGAAGACTGTCAGGTGTCCTCGGGGAACCCCGAATCATCCACGATTTCGAGCAGGATCACATTACAGAGTCATTGCAGTATTACAACATTTATTCAAATATCTACACTAGAGTAAATCAGCGGAAGTCTTACAATAACATATTTTACAAACCAATTTGTTTCAAACCATACAACTACGTTTGATAATTATTACAAACCAAAGTAGTGGAGTGGGATTATAATATATTACAGAACACATAATTTAAGCTGCCCAGCCCAAGGGCCATACATTTACTTATCGTCATCGCACTGAACATCAGTCATGCAGCATGATCCAAAACAGATCTGCTCATGAGCCTCACCTAGAACAAGGGTCAAAGAACCCTGAGTACAAAAGTACTCAACAAGACTTAATCGAAATAAGAATTAATAAAACGCATGAATGCAGGCTCAGGGATTCAAGGTATGGCTTTAGCAATAATCAAAGTTCTTTTGCGTAAAAGCTTTTGAACAAAATTCTTATATCAACATTTAAAACTTCTTAAGATCATATACAAAGCTGACATGATCCGCATTGAGATCATGAAACTTCATAACCAACACCTTCACAAACCATCCTCAAGATCTAGTTATTTATCTACGATGATGAACAGAGAAGTGAGTCTCCATAACCGAGGAGCAACGATGATTTGAATCGATTATAAACCCAGCTGGGAATTCCAGACCACACGACATATGTAGGTTTCCGACCTACATATACCAACCTACCCTCAAATCCTCTAAACAAGAACGGGTCCGCGCCACCCGAGAATACAGTACTCCACCAATCCAGCCCATTGCCACGTGGGTACACGCTATTCCTGCCATCTCTCCACTTTCAGTGCGTGAGTAGCCATTCTCGTAATAGAATAACCAAGTTAAGGCTTACCGGAGTATGTGGTTAGTACTACAAAGTCTCACCGCACACAGTTCAACAACGGTACGGACCTTAACCGACACAGGCGGAAAGAACCCGCTCACAAGACCTCCATGTCTTGTGGCTCACACACACCGAGTCTGCCCGATCTAGATTTCTTACTCCACATGCCCATATCACATGATAACATAAGTAACCAAAGTTCCATTTAAGACTTGCAGGTGACAGGTAATCATCCGACTTTCATTGTTCTAAGCATAGCTAAGCATAACTAGGCATATACGAATTAAAACTGGTAATATGGTAGATATGGAAAAACAAGGTTGGTGATGCATCAATTAGGTTTTCACTTAACTCTTAATCACTTAATGCAGTAAAGAAAAGCAAAAGTGAAATCAATTTGTAAAAAACAAGTTAGGTTTGAATGCATCCGGGGCTTGCCTTCGTTGACGGAAAAATCTAGGTCCGGAGTCGTTCCACCAATATCAACACCAACCTCCACAGATGGATCAACCTCCTCAACTACTTGATTAACTACCATGTGCTCACCTTCATTCACTACACGTAGTAATAATGCCATATTTAACATGATGCGAGATACAAAATATGATGCTCGATGATGGATGCAAAACTAATAATTTTGAATACAACTTTCCTTCGCGGTACAGTTACAAGTCAAACCAACTAAACCTTTTTGTAACACCTAATTCAATTGCCAAGGATCATTATCAACTAATGACCCAAGGACATCACTCAATCAAAAATTCAAACAAAACCTAAATCACTAAAGGTTACTATTTGCTTTTATGAATTAATTAATTAATTAAGAATTATGAAATAAATAAACTTGTTCCAATTGAGCTCAAATTTTTTAAATGTTCATCACATGATAACTAAGTGGCAAAACAATTTTCATAAATTTTGGATACATAAATAAGCCTAGAAAAATCATGGAAACTCATTTATTAATTAATTGAGCAATTTTTATCACATTCAAATAGTACTGAAAAACAACATTTCAAATTTTTCTTAAATGATATACATCAAAGAGAGGTCACACAAAAATTTTCATAATTTTTGGAGCTCTAAATAATTCTACACAAAAATAACAAAAATAGACACTATTCATTCATTTCTGAAAAAAGAAAAATTCCATTTTGAACGCTGAGTCACTAACAAGGTGACCCCACATGTTATCTTCTACCTCTGGCTTTGACCGCGGCGACACGCGCGCTGACCGACAATTCCTCGCCGCCGGTGAGACCAACGGCGAAGGCAACTGCACCAACATACTCCCCACGACTAAGCGCACCTACTTACATCCTTTGTTGCATCGATTGCGGCATGAAATGAGCACGGCACCGGCCATGGCGGACACGACGGCTCGGCAGTGCTACACCGGTGAAACAAGGCCAGTAGTAGTTAAATAAACGGCGTAGGAAGGATCAGTAGCTCACCCCGAACGTAATGGAGCAAAGAACGAGGTCGGGAAAGCTACGGAGGCGCGGTTCGATGGTCACAGCTATCGCGGCGGAGCAAACTTCGACGACGATGATGCTCCGACGGCTGCGGTGGAGGAAATGGTCAATCAACTAGGCACAAAGCGCCACGACATCGAGGCGAAGCTGAAGCAAGAGTCAGAAAGAGCAGAGGCTCACCGTAGCGCACTGGCCACGGCGACGCGCACACCACGGTGGTGCTGCCGGCCGCGAGGAAGAAGAGCGGCAAGCAGTGTTCCTCGATGAAATCAAGCGTCAAGGATGGTTCGGCTGAGCGCGCAAGGAAGAGCTGAAGTTGTTGAGCGCTTTGCTGCGACGGCACAGGCGCTGGTTCGACGGCGAGGGCTCAACGGAGCAGCGGCGATGGCGTCGGAGAAAACAGAGGAGGAAAAACCGGCGACGACGGCGTCTCGGTCTATATAACGTGGCTCAGAAGCTCAAGGAAGCCACGCTGTGACCTTTACCGCGCCAACGCGACGCCAAGGACGGCCACGCGCGTGACTGGAAGCAAGCCGAAGATCGCCGGCGGTGTAGCAAGAGCGGTGAACACTGTTCCACAAAATTCCAAAATTGCCATTCGTTTTCAAAGCCAAATTACTACCAAATTTGTGTAACAACTAAAAAATCTCCAAAAATAAAAGTTGTTCAAAATCAAAAGTTCTACAACTTTGCTTTTATAACCATACCCAAATTTGGTCTACATTTTGAAATGCAAGTTTGAATTCAAAAAGGGAACATTTAAAGAATTACGCCTTTTCAAATTACTCCCAATTTTTCTAAACAACTTTGAAAACTCCAAAAACAAACTTTGTACAACTCAACAAGCTCTACATTTTTGCTTTAAGGCTCAATCCCAAAATGTGCTTCGATTTTGAAATGGGTTTTCCAGGTCAAAACTTAAAGCCCAAAATTACGGTTTTCGAAAATCCCAATCCAAACAAAACTTGGAACATGATTCAAACACTACAAGGCAACACTTATAACACAAATATAAACTTGTTTTAGTGAATGCATATCAAAGTTCTCAATATGACCAAATGCTTTGTAATGCATATGATGACATGACAGTTTTAATATTTATAACACCCGGGGTGTTATAATGGCTAGAGTCTGCATGAGGTCTAACCTCCCTCCACCTTGCCCACATCTAGTTGTTATTTATTAGCAGGCTTTCCTGTTGAAGCTCAAACTCCCCCAATGCCTTTTTTCCTACTACCCTAGCTAGCCCTACTAGTCTGCCAAAAAGGTAAGCATGCGCTCCACATTCAATGATGAATTTTTGTGACGATATCTGATTTCATCAAAGATAGGCTATGCCAGAGGACCATCACCAATGATTGATGACGAATCAAAAAAATTCATCATAGAAATCGATCTTTTATGATAGTTTTTAATTTGCCATTAAAATTTTCATCATAGATCGATGTGCAGATTTCTACTAGTGTGTCTAGTCCTCCCTGATGTGATGAGATTGGAATGTGAGCACATGTGGATGCCGATCTCTATAAAAAATTATGAAACTTGATAGGCTTTGAGGACATTAGCATGTGCATTGAAGTTTAATTCTGGTTTTGATTAAGGTATTTGGGTTGCACAATGATGAACTACTATTTTCGTCTAAGGCAATTGGACCATGCAATGATCAACTATGACTTTCGATTTGCAATTGCTACTAAGCAAAATCCATTGCCTATGATGACTTTTGAATTTGAATGGTTGAATTTGAATTTCAGTTGTTGAATTTACACTTGAAATGTTGATCATTCGATCAAAGGGAACAAGAAAAAAGACAAACAAAAAGTAATGGACCTAATTTAGACATTACTTCTAGAGTCTAGTCTAGAAAATAGGACACTGACAAATAAGAGAAGTACCCAAATCAAAAAAATACCCTTATTTTTAGCTATTGGTGGAGCTGCTCTAAGTTACGAGTACAGTATCTATGGTATATTGTGGGGATTCTTTGCTTGCAGTAGCTATTTGATCTAATTGGCTTGGCCCACTTCTCATCTAATTGACTGTGGGGAGAGGCTTCATCCTTATTTTTTTCATCTCTATTTGTGATCCCCTATGATTTTGCTCGATTTGTTCTAGCACTTTTATCGATTATTGTAAGGTGGAATTAGAGGGCACTCGTTTTATTGTTTCAACAATACCAGCTCAGATGGTTCTGTCCAGAGTTGGTAGAGATGGCTTAGGGCAAAGGTGGGATATGTTATAAAACATGTTGCCAACAGTTAGGACCTTTCTCTCTCCATCTCTCATAATCAACATGGTAGATGAAAGTAGAACACATAGAAAATAAGAGATAGGGAGACTATTCTTTATTTCTCTTAATATTGGTAATTACAACATAAAGGTCCCATATTTATATAGTCCTACTAAGGTCTAAGAGTTTTGGTAAGAGCCCACATATAAACGGACTAGGATTAGTATTTCTCCTTCTCTTTTCCTTCTAGCATAGAGTCGGTATGTTTTACAACACTCCCCCTTAGGCGATTACCATGATATGCACATGTCTCATTAAAAACTCCATCCAAAAAACCTAGTAGGAAACAATAATTCTTGGAGAAAAGAGTACATCACATTCGTTAATTGGATTACACATGTTGTCTCATTAAAAACCTTGTGTGAGAAACCTTCAAGTAAAAACTCACTTAGAAAAAAAAAGAGTACAACATTTAACCTTCTTGGTCATGTATTCTTCAGGATATTTTATTCTTCATGAATAGATATTTATCTTCATGATAGATACATAAACTTAAATATTTTTAGCAAATATGATCTACTTGATCTTGATAATTCTAGTGGTTGAATTACCTTCAAGGTAGATTCAAACAAATTGCTCCCTCGTAAAGCCATCCTTTGAACATCATTGTTCAAATCACATTTTTTCATAAATGTGAGCTTAATAATGGTATACAGTACCACAATACTATATCTTTCAAAATATTAGCTCGTAATTTTTCTATGAATTATAATATGAGTAAACAAGAGTAATATGCTTCATGCATAAATGACCACTTATTAGTTGTGCAAAACAAATAAAATTTATCCTTCAGGATAATAAATCCTTTCAGAGGATTATGGGGGTAAATAGTTTACAATATTCAATATCTTCTAGATAATGTATCAAACTTATACTTAGAGTTTGAATACATATAATTCTTCCTCAGTAGATTTTCAAATTATATGTTCTACAAATCTTCAGGATTTTTAGTATACCACTAAATAATAAATTTAGTCTTGTATTTGGCATTTAGGGGATAATTCAATTGCCAAAATCACCGTTATTCTGATACCTTCTACGGTATTTAGAGGATATCATCACTTTAATGCTAGCTTTTCAATATGCACTTTCTAAGTGTTTATATGACACCTCCATGGTGTCTATGATTCTTCATTTGCTTTCGCTCGGGTCATATTCACTTTAGGGATTAATGGTGTTTATTTAAGAATCAACTAGTAAATCCTTCATAGATTAATTCCTTCAAGGATGTTCTCATTCTTAGCGAATAACATTTCTCTTCTATGAGATATATTATCTACTACATGATAGATTATTATGTGATATACATAATAAAATAGTGTTATTCACTATAAAGTCGTTCAATGACTCTTTTCCTTCTAGGACATGCTCTTCTTAAGACTTCAATATTCATTCAGGAATATATTCTTCTTAATACTTAGTACGAGATTTAATTTCTAATATGTTGCGATTTCTATTCTTCAGGAACTATATGGATTTTCATAATCCACTTACTAACTGCATATTTCATATTCATTCATTTTATTTGCCAGAGATATAGCAGAACATTTAATTTCTTCCTAGTAGGAGATTCAACCTCAATTACTTTCTTCATTGACCCGATATAATCGCTACAAGCGACTTTGCCATAGACTTTGTTTCTGGATCTGGGCTCTCATAAGAGAAACATTTGCAATTATAGAGGTAGCGTTGTCGGCAACTATTATTTTCTCCCAACATTCTCACAATGTGAGAATATTCTCTTTTTGTCATTTCCCAAACAAGAGATGATTTGATGTTCTGCATACCCAACACTAATAATGTGAGCGCCTAGTGTCTGGATTTCATCTTCATGATGATCCTCTTCATGAGGTGTTATCTTCATGAGAATGGAGTTTGTTCTTATTTCATTTGACAAGTATATATTAAACTATAATCTATAGGTGTCCTCGTAGATTTTAGCTTGATAGTTTATAATATTTAGTTTACTACTAGTAAACACAACTTTTGGTTTATAAGTTCAAGTTACTCCTCTCATTTTTTTAAAAAATATCTAGCATATGCTCCACTTCATGCTTCAGAAGAGCATTAGTCAAACTATTGTTTGATTTAGTGCATGATATTGTTTCTGCTTCAAGCTTTGAGAAATATTTTTTAGATCATTTTTCTTCTGTGGAAATAATATTTGGCATTTAAAATTGTCTTTCTCGCCCCCTAATGCCAATATTAGATCTTTAATAGCATACTTTAAAATATATCGCCTATCATGGGCTTAAAAATAATCAAATAGGCCCATTCATGTATGCTATGATGAAAGTTTATGGGAAATATTCACGCACATATTTAAGCACGGGGTTAGTATTCATTAAATGCAGTGAGTTAGAATACATAAAGTGCACTTAAGAATGTTTAGCATCCCTATAAACTCAGGGTTGTTCTCCCCCGGATTTGCACACATATCATAGTTTAAGCAACTATTTCACTGTCTAGCTTATTCATAGTTTAGCCATAAAAATTGATCCAATTACTCATACATAAAAAATGTACCATATACTTTAAATTTATAAAATACGCAACATTCAAAAATACATGAAATTTCTTTTAGAATTTTATAATTACCATTAATGCAAAATTCCTCAAATGCCTTTTGTTCATAAATCCCAAATCATCATAAGTGTTTTATTTATCAACTCAATTTCCACTATAATCCATCACATTTAATTGGGTCATTTTTCCATTTAGCTAATTTCAATTTAAGCAACTCCCCTAGATCTTAGGCTACTTGGCTCTAGACCAATTTATTGCTTATACATGCGATCTATTGAAAGCAAGATATTTATTAGTTCAACGGGAACTATAGACATAGCATACTAGCTAGCCAATGTAATTATGAGGAGAGTGCAAGGTAGCTACTAGCTACAAATATAACTGCTATGCTAATATTCATGCAGGAGTGAAGATAGTTGCAACTCGACGAGAGCACAATCAAAGTGATACACATTCATGTGTAATGTGGAATGTTGGTATTCAATCCAACATAATAGATAACAACAAAATACAAAGCTACAAGCTTGCTGACATTTAGTGTAATATAGAGAAAGTTAACTCGGCTATAAGGGACGCAGCTAGGACTTCAAGTCCTAATACATGCACTTAAAGATAGATTTAGGAAGCATATGCCTATTAAATATATATTACCCATATTTTCTTATGCCTTTACCTATAATTCCTCCCCCTTTTAATGCCATAGTTACTTACCTATATTTTCTTATGCCTTTACCCAAAATTCCTCCCCCTTTTAATGCCATAGTTACTTCAAGTAGTAATATGCTACATGCATCATCTATGAATAATCATTTCTAATGTTCCATAGAATTCAATCATACTTCTGGTATTCATTGGTTCTGGCATGAAATTCACATATCAAGTGCACTATTCAGTGTACAACAACATATTCAGGGTAGGACTTAAACTTTAAGTTTCTGGGCTGAGCTATTAAATACTTAGTTTATGGATTATATTATTTCTTGACTAAATCGATTCTTCTAAGATCAGTTAATATGCTAGTATAGTCCAATTGTTCATGTGCTTCTACAAATTCAGTTTTCTTTCTACCTACATGGTAGTAGTGCACAAAGAATTATAACCTTCATGGTTAATTGAGGTTTCTTTATGGATAAAATTAATACAAAATTTGTTGAGATAGGCAATACATAATTGTTTATATGTAAAACATATAAATCTAATTCATTCTATGTAAGATTAACGTATATTACAGCAAGTAAAAATTAGCAACTAAGAACTTTATATTAGTCTTCAACCTAATAAAGTAACCATTAATACTTCTACGAGTTTACATAATCCACTTAATTCAATGGGAATTAAAATTTAAAGTACCACCACCACTACTATCTATACTTCATGGTATGAATTTCAAAAGCAATAAATCTATAAGCACATGATTTAAATTCTTCTTCAAGAGAAACTTTAAATGTTCTAATTTCTATCCATTCTTACATGTCTTAGCTTCAATGTTTGACATATAGCAGCTTAATGCTTGCTGGATCCTTCTAGGAATATAATATATGCAAGTCACATATCCTGATTTATAGAGCTATCTAAAAATTCTGACTCAATTTCTACTTGATATTGAGTAATTCTGGATGATATTGGATACTTCTAGTACTTCAATGCTCTTGATCTTCTATTTTAAGAAACATTTCTTCTGGAATTAGACAAATTCGTCTTTATCATCTCGTCTTCTATGACTTTTAACACAAAGCTTCAAGCTAATTGTATTTGTTTATAGAGTAGAACATTTATATTCCATATGGTCATATAAGCTTAAAAATTAAATTTCCAATAATTCTAACATTATGCAATCATCATAATATGTGATATCTTCTAGATTTACTCATGCAGTGAGTCCCATAAGACCTTTAGGATTTAGCTTGGTCACATAATCATTCTTTGAGAGTAATACCAGGAATTACTATGCTTAAAATCTACTCCACTTCAGTGACAGTAGAATATCCTACTAGGATTTAATAATGATCATGCTATATAATTGTGCCATTCAGGGCAAGTTCAAGATATTCCTTCTTCATGAAGGTATGCATATATCACTATAACTAAGTCATGTGCATATAGGTTTACTACATGTAAACAAGTAGCAAGGTGTAAAAAGATAGTGGATGGTTATGCAAAATATTCTTAGAAGCATCATATCATTTTCCAGGATTATGGTATTTACAAAATTTCAGAATTAATACCAAACATTCGTTCATCCCAAAAATTCATTATGCTAGGAAAACAATATGAGCTCCTCAAAGGTGATAAGTCTAAGGTCTGCAGGATTTAGAGAGGCCATAAACCTTATGCCATGTTTCTAGTGTAATAATTCAAAATTTTACTCTTGCGAATACATGGTATATGATTCATGACGTGCAATATGTAAATAAATGCATTCAAAAGACCATAAAAAATTATCAACACGTGGTACATATACATGAACATAAATAAAATACTATAAATGTATACAAATAGAAGGATTTTATTGTCAAATAATTTTCTTCTAGAAATTCAGGTAACTTGTGTTACATGTAGCTGCAAGCTCGCTGGTTAGCCACGGTGATGAGCTGCATGCTAGCATCATATTAACAATTCGTCATGCATGTTGAAACTGCAGGTTATAAGATTTCCATGGCCAGATAAAGACAAGAATATATAGTAGATTAGCATACTGGAAACTACAGGTTCCTAAATTAATCTAGTATAGTGATCTCACAGATGTATGATCGTCAGAATCAATCTATTAGATAGTACTAGATAATATTTAGTACAGGTTCATGCTATTTTGCTTTCTGGAATACAAAATATTATCGTAAAAAGACATGAAATATTATCGCAAAATAGATTAATTTTTCACAAAATAGATTATGCTATTTTGAGCTTACCGTAAAATTTCAGATTAATACGGTCTTTCTTGTTTTTCTAGATTTTCACGAATTCTCGCAACCCAATTTAATTTTTCGCTTGCATGGCGACGGGCGGCGTGCCAAGTGCCATACGACAGAAGTGAAACTTTGCATAACTGCATGTGGGCTGCGAGCCTGAGACCGTGAGCACGGCGACATGCAGTACTGCAGCGCAGGCCTATGCACGAACATGCGTGCAAGCGCGTGCGTGGTGACTCTCGTGAGCTGTACATGATACCGGAGATCAGGGCGCGTACACAAGTACGTAGTGTTGATACCGTGGCTGTGGCGTGCGGGCCACGATCCTTAGCGGGGAAGCAGTCCGAACACACAGAACAAAGAACATGCTAGCGACTGCAGGTTACTAGCATCCGTTTAAGTTACTGATGCCAATGGCAAATCAAAACCAATAGTGGGAGCCCCGGCGGCGTTCATGCCGTCACTACGGGAAAAACATGATTTGCCTAAGTGTAAAAATCTTTGCCGAGTGACAAATTTCGAGCACTCGACAAAGACCTGCTTTGCCGAGCGCCGCACTCGGCAAAATATGGCACTCGGCAAAGAGGCCTAAGACCTGCACTCGACAAAGGAGGCAGACACTCGTCAAAGATTGGTAGGGGCCTAACGGCATCCAGCGGCGTCCTCTTTGTCGAGTGCCCCCCGTTTGGCACTCGGCAAAATATTTTTTTTTGTTTTTTGCCACCAATTTTTTTTGAAGCTTGAGTACACTACCACAAACAACATGTTTAAATTTGGGACATTTTCATTGCCTTTTGGCATATTTCTATAGTTTATTTTGTTTTGTTGAATTTTTTCAGAAAATGTAAGTTTGAACTGCAGGTGCATCGAATAATGAATTACATTCGTTCAAAAAATATTATCCTTGTTTCTTAGTGTAAATTTAGGCTAAATCCAGGATCTGTCTCGAAATTTTGATCAACGTGCTCACGGGGCAACGCCGCCAACTTGTGTGGGAGTGGTTTTTTAATTGTTTAAAATGCGAACGAATTCCGAAAATCATGAAACTTGTCCAGTTGTCGCCGTATCGTATGCGTATGCCGTGGAAAAAATTTAAAAAAGTTTCGAGCACGTTGTCATGTACGATGCTCACAAATCAGGACATCTCCACATGTGATCCTTGTGACTCCGCCTCTGTTCCCAACCTCGCCGAGATTCGAGCAAGGAGCACGAGCTCCTCCCTCCTCATACGCTCTCGGCAGCAGAGCTCACAGCAGCAGATGGTAGAACTCCAGGTTAGTACTGTTTTATTCGTCGTTCATTGCTTTTACCCATCTATTTTGCCTTTGCATTGTTTAAACATTACGGGTGGAATGTTATAGGCCGACTTGCGGAGGTTGGAGGCCCAGCAGGCGGCCCAGGCGGGGGCCCATCGGCTGGAGATGGAGGCTGTACAAGCCCAGAGGGCGGCCGAGGCGCAGAGGCTGTAGGACATGTTCAGCTTCATGGCGAGCCTTCAGGCCTTGCCAGGTGTGGTCGTGCCCCAGTCGCTGCTCGCTCTAGTTGTGGCTCCTCCTCCTGTAGGGACTCCGGTAAGTATATATGGTTGTTTATTCCTTTAGCTTGTGCGGTCCTCCTGTAGATACTCATGAATTCGCTTCTTCTTTGTGCAACCACAGTCGGCGGGTTCGAACCAGACTCCTCAAGGTGGCCCTTCTCCACAGGCCGGGTGGCCAACTGGCCCTTCTCAAGGTGGCAGTTCACACTCCGGGTGGAGAGGCTGGCAGTAGGTACCGTTTATTTGTTTTTTTTTTATGTTGCATGGACTTGTGTTAGACTTAGCCTTATGTTGGACTACTATTAGAGACATATATATATTGTGATGGATATTGTCATGGATGATGTGAATGTATGTGATGGATTATGGACAATGGATTTGTATGTGATGTATTATGGATGGTGGAGGTGTATGTGATGGGTTATGGATGTGTATGTGATGGAATATGGATGTGTATGTGATATATCCTGTGCTGTGTGTTGATATATATGTGATTTCTTTGTTTGTGCTGATGGAAAGCAAAAAACTAAAAAAATAGCATTTTTCCCTCTTTGCCGAGTGCCACACTCGACAAAGAGGGCTTTGCCGAGTGCCGTGACCATGGCACTCGGCAGAGCTAGGAAGCAGAGACCCAATTTCCCAGCTTTGCCGAGTGCCAGAGCCATGGCACTCGGCAAAGATTTTTTTAAAAAAGAAAAATTTCTTTGTCGAGTGCAAGAGTGGCACTCGACAAAGAATTTTCAAAAAAAAAAAGAAAAAATTCTTTGTCGAGTGTTGACGTGTTCTCGGCAAAGGCTTTACCGAGTGCCCGATATGTGGTACTCGACAAAAAAACCTTTGCCGACTACTCTTTGCCGAGTACGACATTCGGCAAAGCCTTTGCCGAGTGCAATAGGGGCATAAGCACTCGGCAAAGAGCCCGTCTGCAATAGTGCGTACTCATGCATCCGAGGGCACGTTCCAGCCGTGTTGCATTGTTGCGTGCATCGAGAGAGACGATGACATACTACTTGCATGCATGCTAGGATCAGGAGGAAGCAAGACTCCTTTTTTATTATTAACCCTCTAGATGTAAACTCTGTAAACTTTGTATAGTTTATTTATTATATATTTCGAGTATATACGTACTTCATGCACAATTCAACATGCATAGCATATATAGAGATCGATAGCTGGCACAAGCAATCTGCAAGACGCGTTTCATACCTCGTGGAGGATGCCAATTTGATCTACCTCATATGCCGCGTAAGGCAGTGGTTAGTAGATACATACCGCGTAGGGCATTTGGCATTGTCGTAGAACTGCCTGCTTGACAACGACGGTATATATCGATGCAGTGCACATTAGTTGCAGGTAGAGATAACAGATCGGTTCCGCTAACAACGTCGGAATGTCGACGTCGTTGAAGTAGTTGTGGCAGGGACATTGGCATGAGCGGCGACGTCAACGGCGGTGGCTTCAACGTCGATGTCGACATAGAGCTTGTCGTACTGATAACATGTTAATAGAGGTTCTTCTTGCTTGATTACAATAAATATCGAGTTGTCTCTTTTATGGAGATGACTTACTTGACTCCTAAGGAAATATCCTAATTGAATCAATCTAACTTATCCTTTTCGTAACAAACCAAATCAATCTAATCAAAGCTGATGGGTACTGTTCACGTGGTACTGTTTGAGTGGTATTGTTCATGCACTACAGTACCACATGGGCCCCTAGGCCGACTCCACCTGCCATAACACTACTCCACCCCTCCAAACGCGTGGGCCCCTTGGCCGGCTCAGTTGCTTCTTTACCCTTTTTGAGAGTGCATAGCCTCTAGTCCATAAAATTACATTGAGATATCCAGAATTTACTGCATGCATTAGGTGATATCTTACGGTCAGCCTTACCTATTGAATATTGACTGCTTTGTTGAAACAAACGTCATACAAGAAAAAAGCAATGATTTTGGAACCTAGTTGTTTTAAATGTATTCTACATTTTTTTTGTGAAAAATTGTATTCTACATATCTGTTCTTATTAGCGACCTTACATTCACTTTCACGACCTGTGCAACATGCAACACTATATTTTGGAGTATGTGCTATAGAATTATCACCATATATATAAACTTGAAGGGTACTCATATCGAGATTTTTTTAGATGAATCCATATCAGGCCTATGGTACATGTGAATCGTGATTCATCTAAGATAGACACTTTTCTGTCTACCTGCGTACTTCCAGGTCCTTGATGTTTTCTCCTTCCTCTAACTAATTATCTTTCATGATCATACGCAGTCTGGTGCAAAACATTGCCATGTCAAGCCTCACTCGCCAAGTGGATAGCTTTGCCAAACATTGGAAATTGTCCGGGGGCGGGCAAAACGAGCCTCCATATCCAACCCCAACATTCCTGTACTACGCCAAACTTATCCTTCCCTTATAGGAAGGGATCAAATAGGGACCCATCTGTAACTAATTTTACTGATCTTCTGGTTTCATGTACAATCATATGATGTGCTATGTTTGTGGCTTGGTGGCCCGTGCGAAGCATGGGGTACCTGCTAGTTATATAGTATATGTGGTGTCCTATTAAAAGTAAAGGGGCAGACCCAGTGCCGGAGGCTCCCACATAAATGGTGTCCTATTAAAAGTGATTTTTTAATTTTTGATTGAAATGGTTGCTTTGGAGTATCTTTTATACCGTTTAGAAAAAGAGTAAAATTCACCTCTAGTCTTTAAACTTGGCCGGCAATATCCTTCGTGTCCCAAAACTTCTAAAGTGATATTTGTGGTTTTCTATTTGACCAATGGTGTCATCACAATCCATGAACTTTCAAGGTGATCACCGTTAGTCTCTAAACTTGGCTAGTGGTGTCATTTCGGACCCTAAACTTGGTGTTGAGTTTCATCTTGGATCAAATGGGGTACCCACTCTATAAGCTAGCGTGGCATGCTGACTATACGTTAGACATGGACCCAACATGTGGGGTCCACCTCTCCTCTGCATTCCTAACCTTTGACACATGGGACCTATATGTTAGTTTATGGACTGTGTGATGACACTGTTGGCCAAGTTTAGGGAGGATGGTAAATTTTACTCATTCAAATAAATTAAAATATAGATATATTCCACATGTCAGGTCCACGTTTAACGTAAAGTCAGCATAAACATCAGTGTATAGAGTGGATTAGGCCCCGTTTGGATGCAGATAAGACTCAAAACCAAGTTTAGGGTCTGGAACAACACCACTAGCCAATTTTAAAGATTAGTGGTGATCACCTTGAAAGTTTATGGACTGGGATGACACCGTTGGACAAGCTTAGGGACCCATAGATATCACTTTCAAAGTTCAGGGACCGGGTGGACACCTCTGGCCAAGTTTAGGGACCAGCTTGGAATTTCACTCTTGAAAAAAATTACACTAGATTATAAGAACTCCATCAGAAATATTTAGGGCCTATTTGGGATTGCTCCATAAACTCCACCATAGAGCAACACCACAAAAAAACTAGAGTTTCTAGAGCAACCCTTTAGGTACTCTCACAACTCCACCATTTTTCGGGAGCACAGTTTGTGAAGATGCACATGTTTAACTGAAAAATATGGAGCGGAGCGGTCCCAACCCTTATGCCCCTTTTCAAACACGCAGGATTGAAAGAACATAGAAATAGAATAGAATAAAAAAGTAGGAAAACAAAGTGTAAAACATAGGACTTAAAAACAAACGAAATTTAATGAGGATTATTGTTTGGATGGCCTACAGGAAAAATAGGGTTTTTAAATAGATGCCTCGATCCTACATGAGTTAGCAAGAAACTAAGGTTGGACTAGATGGAATTTTCCTTATGTTTCCCTACAGATTCAGCTGCATAGGAACTTTTCTTGAACTTTTTCATTTGAATTTATTTAGGGTCCCAAATACTCATTTCAAAATCAGAAGAACATAAAATGGCTAGGACGAATATCTCATTTGGACACAAATGTCTTACAGGTGGAGTAGCTAGGGGACAAGCACCCGAAGCAGGAGGTCAGGGGTTCGAGCGTCGGCTGCCGGAAAGCGTGCGTTTTTTTGCACGAAAAATCGTGTGACTTGTGACGCGCGACCGTTTGGTTGCCCGGTGGGGTCTCTCCAGGTATTTAAAAAATCCCTATTTTTTAGTTTTTTAGTACCGACACTAATGATGTGAGGGGTGTTGTTCCCGCATCTGTCAGACCGACATAGGCGTCATCGACATAGGCGTCATCCTTTTGACCAACCTGCACCGTTCTCAACCTACACGAGGCCTATTTTTTAGTTTTTTAGTACCAACATGGATGATGTGAGGGGCACTATTCCCGCATCTGTTAGACCGACACAGGCGTCTTCCTTTTGACCAACCTGCACCGTTCTCAACCAACACGAGGCCCTCTAGAGGATGCCATCCGTACATCCTCTTCAGGATCTTTGTAATGATCAGGTGACATATGGCAATCCAAGTTGACTCAATGTATGCCATACCACCAATGTTTATAACCATTGAGATTCATAATTCAAAATAATGAGTAATGAAATTACAATTTCAAGTTTTAATCCCTTCTATGGTTTACATCTCAAAATCACTCAAACACGATTATCAAAGTTAACTTGCAGCTCACTTGGAAACGAAAACATTCCAAGGTCTACTACTCTCCAACTTATCGAGCATGGCTCAATTGTCATCAAGCCGAAGTACCTGCAAACAACTTAACGATAGCACCGTGAGTACATTGCGTACTCGCAGCACTTAATTCCAACATATATATATTTGGTGGATGCAAGGATATTACCAGGCATTTGTACATTTACGAAAAGCAATGACATTTATTAAGGTATGATATGCTCATGATACATGTTAAAGATTAACTAGCATATCCAAGTTCAGGATGAAAGACAATGAGTGACTTAAATTGGGGTGATCAACAATATAATTCATCTCAAAAACAAGTATCATTATCAACACTACAATGGGCCTAGAAGTAGGAAAAACCGATTCCGTCCTAGAGGACTTCAGGCTCTCAAGGACTCTGTGCATAGGGTACAACTGTACCCACATAGAGTATGGGACGAACCACCATACCCATGCCCGGGTAAGGGTTGCCTCACATCTCCAACCTTTCCCTAATCTGGCCAAGGGTGTCCACGGAAGGTTTGATAAGTTCTCGGGTAATGCCTCCAATCTACCCGACACCACCCTCTTGCCAGTTCAACGAACAAACCGATCACGATTAGTTACTCAGCTTACCACCCCCATATGTGATATGTGGTCTGTATGGGTGGTTACTCGGACTCACTATCCCAATGAACAGTCCTTAATTGCTCCGCGAGCTATCCCACACTCACAGTGACCTTACCCATTGCAAGAGTAGAATTTTTGCAAAGTTGATCATCAACATAAGTTATCAAATTAAGGTGAGTCCTTAATCAATTTGGGAAAGTAGGTAAGTTGTCACCCTTGCAAGTTTTAATAATTAACTATCCCGGTGTTGCAACCTACACGCACGAGAATGAGTTCCCTTCTCAAACTTGACTTCTAACGAGGCTAGCCAACTAAGCAATTTAAGCGAATCCCAATCCTGTTGGTTAAGTAAAGGCTGATTACTTAGGTGAGTAGTTCTAACTTAGTGAAACAATATTGAAATGTTAGGCATATCTAAATGAGATGCACACTCATAATGAAACAAGTAATTAGTATCCAAAATAGGGTTCATAATAGTAGTGTGTCTGCCTGGTTATGCCGTTCCCGATGACTAGGGATGACGATGATGACTTATGCACGATCCTCACACGTTAACCGTACCTAAAAGAGAGGATACTAGGATTGGAGATAGCCGCATGATCAATAAGGAGATAGAGATAGAGAATCTTGATTTGTAACTTGGGAAGAGACATCTAACTGCGCTCTACTATTGCATTATTTGCTATCTAATGTTGTTGAGGTTTCATCAAACTCTAGGGTAGGGTTCTAAACAACATGAGTTGTTACTGTCATTCACCGGACACTCTGACATATGTGGCAGACGCTCTGCTGGATTGGTCCATGAGGTTAACAGTCTCTGTTTTGTCTCTAGTATGGTTGATGGACCCTTCGTCTCAGGTGCTGGACTCTCTGTTACCTGCGGAATGTTCTGGGGAAACGTTCCAGTGGTTTGGGACTTTGGTATTTTGGTAAGTTCGTAATCGATGGACGCTCTGCACAACTTGACAGACTCTTCAGAAGGAACTAAGCACACTCAGGTTTTCAAAATATTTGGGCTTATAAATCAGCAGACTCCATGAGATTCCATGGACGCTTCAGTGGAAGCTAGGTATCCTTGGTTTCTCTGGTCATTGGTTTTATAAATCAATGGACACCGCTGAATGTCGCAGACACTCCGTTGGTTCACACTGAAGGTGTATAAGGTTTTGTGGGTTAGGGTTTGGGGTCTACAGACTCTTCGTCAATTTTGACGGACTCTCCATCAAACGGGCGACAGAACCTATGTTCTTGAGTTCTTAGGTGAAGGCTTGGTGATTCACACCTAGATGTAGGGTTGTCGTATTCATGCATGTGAAAGATATCCCTATAGTGATTTGGGGGAGCTTAGGATACTTATGTTTTTGGACTTTGTTAGCAAGTGCAACTAGTGATTCCTTAATTTCACTTAAAAGTCCTAAAAGAGATTGAATTGGGCTTGGCAACTTAGCTTGGGATTTTGGTGAGTTCCTTATCACCAAAGATTGAGGTAGAGCACTTGTCATCCTTGTTTCCAAGCTAAATAGATGTATCTCACCATTTCTTGCATAAACATCCAAGAATCCAAATAAGAGAGAATCTTGAGAAATCTTGAGAGGATTGAGTTGTAGCAACACTTGAATCTTACCCTTGAGATGAGGAAACACCTTGCAATCCTCATGATCCATACATGCAATGAGAGGAGCTTGAGTTAGGGTTTGAGGATTGATCTCAAGATAATGAGAAGAGAGAGTTCTTGAGCTAACCATGAGATGAGAGTTTGTTGAAGCTCAAGATCTTGATCTAAAGCTAATCTTGCTGACCTTTGTAGACTTGAATCTTCTTCCCTCTTTCTTCTTCTTCACTTTCTCACTCTAGTTCATCCTTTTCTTTCTTTTGTTCTTCATTCTAGAGAGAGGGAGTGAATGGAATGGAAGGTGAGTGAGTAGAGCTGAGGTTCAGCTGTTGAGAAGTATCTCCATTTCGTGCTGACATGTGGGCCATACTTCATATTGGAAAATAGCTCAATCTGCTGTCTTTGCAATTCTGGCAGACAGTCCGGTAATTCTAGTGGACAGTCCGGTAGTTTTTTGTCTTTGATAAATTGGGTTAAGAGTTAGGGCTCTTGGCATTGAGGTCCATCTTATAATCCAAATGATTATGCTTAGCTCCAGAGAAGATAAGGGGTCCTTGGTTGTACTTCTTGAGAGATGATTCCTTGATACAAATTCTTGGTTGATTTTGGTTAACCACAGGTCGACTTGCTTAGCTTCAACTTGTTTGAGTCATGAGATGTAGCACTAACCAACTCAGAGTGCTCGAAACCAGTTTAGGATTCACTCGAAATCCTTGAGAAATTAAGTTGGGGGACTTCTCCGAAGATTGTTGTCCAAAGTTGAAAATTAGAACGACTTTTGGGTCGTTACAGATGAGCACCATCATCACTGTCGGTTTGGTTGTGCCGGTTCAAAATCCGACATTGATGGCCTTTTTGAACCGACAGTGATATTGAGATATGTAGTAGTGAGTACAAGTGGGGCGACAGCACTGGACCCCCAAATTTTAGGGCCCCTCCAACTGGGCTTCAAGAGGCTAGTATGGGCCTTTGGTTTTTGTATTTCCTACTACAGCCTGCCGGCCTGGTGGCGTCTACTCCCTCCATCCCAAATTGTAAGTCATTCCAAGAATCTTGGAGAGTCAAAGCATCTCAAGTTTGACCAAGTTTATATAATAAGATAATAACATTTATGATACCAACTAAATACCAATAGATTCTTTGTTAATTATATTTTTATAGTATACCTATTTGATGTCATAAATCTTTGTAAATTTTTTTATAATTTTGGTCAAACTTGAGAAGCTTTGACTCTCCAAGATTCTTGGAATGACTTACAATTTGGGATGGAGGGAGTACGTGAGTTCTGCGTCGCGTTTTGAACGGGAGTTTGGAGTCCAAGCCGATGCGATGCCACTGCCGGTTCTTCACGCGACTGCGGACTGTGATTTTGGAATCCAGCAGGCGATCAACGTTTGGCCATCCCGGCAATAGCCACTAGGCATAGGCACTTCAGCAATCATCAATCAGCAGATTGGCGCCTGAGCAGCAACTCGGCGATCGGTAGGTACAAGGTTGTCTGGTTGATGATCAAGGTTTATGACTTCACGTTCTCGACTTTTCTTTCTCTGTAACATTGTTCAGTACCAGTTATTCCTAATTCTTAAATCTTAACTGGTTGATTCGGTAGCAAATAAGTAACTACTCGTCATATGTTTGTCTTTTTTATTTTTGTTGTGTTTTTATTCGTGAAACAGGGTACTCTATTTTTTCCTCATGTATTCTAGAATTAGAATCCGAATGAGGATTTTTACTCCAAGTTAAGAAGATATCGGTAAGGTTCAACATTTAATCTTTTTAGCATCCATGTCTGTTTGTAGTTCTTGATATTGTAAAAAACAAGCTTTATATAATAGAATCAAATGCACTTTAGTAATTTGTATTGCTCTATAAGGCCCCATTTGTGTGATTCGCACCAGGGCCTAAAATTCTCTGGTGCAGCCCTGCCACCGCAGTTCCGCACCAGGTAGGCCGTGGCCGCGCGGGCGAACACCGTGTTTTCAACTATTTTAGGCGCTTCAGACTTATGTTTCAATTGTTTTATTTGAGTATTGCAAAAGTCGATATGTGGTGTTGCATATGTTACAAAGGCAATATACACATGTTGCAAGCCTATGTTTCAAGTGTTTCAGGTGTTTCATACGTTTGTTTCAAATGGTTCATCTGGATGTTTCAAAAGTAAATCTTGCCGTTGCACATGTTGCAATAGCTACACACGCATATTTCAGGTGTTTCATCTATTTTAGACTTATGTTGCAATATTTCATCTGGATGTTTCAAAAGTAGATCTTGGCATTGCACATGTCGCAATGACTACACACGCATGTTTTAAGTGTTTCATCTGTTTTCAGATTATTTATGTTGCAAATGTTTCATCTGGACGTTTGAAAAGTAGATCAGGTGTTGCACTGGTGCGCCGCTATGGTCCACGTGCCGACACATGAGGCCTGTAGACGCCTCTGTGGCGCGCATCTACAGGCGGGGCAGGTGGGCACTGGTCTCGGTGCGTGGGGCGCGGTTCCACCGTGCGGATGCTGAATGGGTGTAGGGGTGTGGTTTTGCCGTGCGGGGCGCAGATGGGCGTGGGCCACGGTTTTCGGACTCCAACGTTGGATGGGAACAAGATGGAGTGTGGGGGATGCGATGCGAGCACGTGAGCCGCGTCCGGACGTGGTCGAACATCCAGGCGCTAGCAAGCCTGTTTTTTTCTATGAAGCTTTCTTATGAACCAAACCATGTTATAGTACTCAAATCTTAAAGAATCCAAATTCTACGTTTTCTTCCTTTGTTCCTTCTCCAATCCAAGGGGGCCTTAAATTTAAGCAATAACGATGTCTAATTATCTTCGGCACAAAACTTGGGCCACTATTTTATATTAGAATACATTTAATTTAGTCAATCCAAAACAAAGTAGGTTGTGACAAGATAAAAGTATATATATGCATCCATACGATGTTAGTTTAAGAAATAACTATCATTTTTGTGTGGCCAATATAGCTTGGGCCATGGTTTTGTGTTACTGGTTATGAGCATAAATGTGTGCGCAAGCTAAGTGTTTCTTATTTGGTTGGGTTTCTTAGAATAGAACTTACCCATTTAGGATGAATTTCTTGACTTTTATGCGGGTGTTTAGGGATACAAGGCATGTTGAGGTGCGGAGCTACAGGGTATGCCAGGTATATTCGGCATTATCCTACAGGTCTGGGTATTGTACAGGTATATATATGTATTTCCAAATTAAAAGAAAAGAGAAATAGGAAAAAACACTTACCTGAGAACATGCCACGGTGGCACGGTGTGAGCAGCATGCCAGCGTTGGGACTTAATTCGGGAGCCACGGTGGGCACAAATTTTTTTCTGCGAGCGAGGCCCACGCAGCCCTGCGGCCAGGCCCGGCGATGGGAGGACGGATTTTTTTACACGGAGGCTTCCATAGCGGGCATCGCTCGAGTACGGAGGAGTTCCTGTCGATCTGGGCGAGCGATCCCGTGATTCGTCCCACGAGTGGTCGAGTCCCATGCCCTTGAGCCCTTCGGCAGTTCGGCCTTCGTTGCCCGACTCGCCCTACGACGTATGGTGGCTGGTGCCGGCAGGTCGAGACCGCACCGGCGGCGGCGGAGACTTACACGGGACTTTGTGATTGGAATTGAGGTGAGATTCAATCTTTGCTCTTAGCTTTTCGTAAAAAATTCATGTCTAATTATATTGTATTTTGTGAATGGTTCCAACTTAATCCTTAAATTTAACCTTATCATGTTACTTAGTACATGTGTACCAAATCACATTGTTAATTTTATAATTTTTATAGAATTAATAAAGTGGATTTACCGAATTCTATATAAAAAAATTTAGGCAGCATATCCATCAGTAAAATCCTAAATCTGCCTTGGGACGGGTTGTTCATGAACCCACAAAAGTTAAGGTTGTTCATGAACCCACAAAAGTGAAGTCTATTAGAGGACCACGGACAACCCACTTTGGATGGTTACGAGTACTCACATTTTTTGGTGCTGTTCTTCTAATGGTAAGTGACATATCCATGTCAAGATTTATCGGTTCGTCTTAATCTTTTGGGATGCTCATAAGAGTAGGGTGTTACTGTGATTCACAAAGAAATAACATAAATGACGCATGTCTTATCTTATTTTGAAATTTTTTAGTGCATTTGTTTCAATGCAAAATCCATGTTATTTTATCATAGATTTTGCAAATATATAGGTTTTATAGAATAAAGTGAAATAGAAGCTTATGGGTCAAAGCCTACAACAAATACACCAGACCAATGGGCTGTGGGCTCAGTTTTTTTTTTAACTAAGGATTTTTTTTTTTTGCCTGCATTAGCTATATCCAAACATATATAATATACAGTTAATCTATATTTCAGTATTTGTGGTTGCCAACGACACTCTTATAAAGGTTTGTAAAATGCTCAAAACAAGCTCAATATAGCATAAGCCAGTACATCATATTTGGTTGTAATAGACAATTAATACAGGTATGCACTAGCCAATAATAGGAATACACAAAAATGAAATGTTCTGACATGCCCAACATCTACTAAAAACAGGTGGCCCATCTACTAGAACATTGAGGTGACTACATGCAACACAATGCAAGCAATCAAACAATCAAACATGGTTTTATCCGTTCAAAAATAACCAAACACCAAGACACGCATAAGTTTATACCGGCTAGGATTCCGTTGCATGAGGTCAATACTAATAATACAAGAACCCCAATCACAATCTAACTAGATTCCACAATGCAAAGTCATAATGTCGTATGGTTTGAGTTCAGCACAGCAACAAACAGAACAATAAAATAGGGAAAAATAAAATTGCGCTACAGAAACTGATAGCAAGTCATATATAAATGTCCAGACAAATTGTCATATACCTATATAGGGGTGGATCTGTAACCTAGGCCCCTAGGGTCCAGGCCCTAGTCGTCGGCCTAGTAAAACTACATACCCCTGAAAATTTCCAGCCGAACGACGAGTCCTCAGGCCTGTGTCCGTCTCTCTGCTCGCCTGTCCGCCTTCCTGCTCGCCGAACCCCGCTCGATTGCGTGGCCGCACCCACATGGGAGGAGCCGAGGACGAGGAGTGGAGGAGGCGAGGAGCTCTGCGGGCGCCAACCCACCAGCCGCCGCTGCGCCGCACCGCACATCGCTGGAGGTTGGAGCCGGCCGCCCAGCCCGCCGCTGGCGCAGCTTACTAAGCCGTCCATCCTGCTTCCGCAGGTGCCGCGCAGATCGCCGCACGCCTCGCTGACCGCTAGCTGCCCTCCAGGGTCCAGGCCTGTGGCCCCGGCCCCCACCTACGTACCCCTGGCCATCCGACTGTGAGACTGTGAGGTGAGGCAATATTTCTACACTGAACTTTATTCAGATTCAATATTTTAATTGGATTGATTTGAAAGTCGAAATATGGATGATGGATTTACAGAATTTCCACAATGTATGTTTAATAATTAATCTTTTTTATAACCTTTTCATGTATATTTTGATCTTATTCATATGCAAAACTTGACAAGGACATAGAAGATCTTATTCATATCACTAGACACTAGGTATTACTCTTGAGTAAAACCTGGATCCGCTATTGTACCTATACGAGGTACATAGAAATCAGTCAAAACAAATATATCGCAAAACTGTAAAGAAAATGCTACATATGGCACGCACGCACGGTAACTGGCCTCACCAGCTCCGTTTTTGTCTATCTTTTCTGTTAGCTAGCTCTCTTCATTTTTACTAGTACATTGCGCGTGCCCTTGCGCCCGTGGCCAATTGGATGGTTGATGGATTGCAGAAGGATTAATAGGGTATATATGTTATATAAATAAGCTTTAAAATGTCTGAAACGGTGAGGACGATTATATATAAGCTTAGTATACACGGCGGTAGGTTAAAGAATGCATGAACACTGGGTCCACACAGTGGTTTTGTACATTCGCTACCATGATTAGTAGTAACGTTGTCTGGAGCATAATTATACAGATCTTGCATCCTGATGGTTCGCCTGGTGATTCTGAGACAGTGCATATCAGTTGTTTAGAATTTTGCTTCACGGTTGGAAAGGCCACCGTCGAAAGACGCTACACGCTGCCTGCCGCATATGCAAAAGTCAGGCATACAATAGTTCTAGACTCTCAATACATCATAAGTTTTTAAACTCTTTATACAGGCAGGCTGCAGAGAAGCAAGTTTTCTTGCACTTTGTATAGCACGCATCTAAAAGGAACCTGATGAACCTAGAATACAAGAAAAGTGGGTCGAAAGTTAGATCCTAATCGTGAGTTAGTATGAATCTATATGAAAACAGAAAACAATTTGTTCAGACGAACTTTGTTCACTTCTTTTGCTGACTGAGAGAGGTCCTGCGTGCAGTTCCTTTTCCCTGTGGCTTTGGCTCTTCCTTTCTGGATCTGCAGTTTGGATAGAAAAGGTTGGTTGAATATGCTCCCTGTAAAAGTCTTTGAACCGTGGTTTTTGTAGAATGATACCATCATGCTCGAAGATGGACACAGTGGGAAAAACATACCTTTTGGGAGGGGAATCTGAAGATGCAGGAGCATGATATTTTTGTGCTTTTGCCTGCAGGGCCTTTGTTTGAGTAAGATCTGTGCTTTCCTTTTTTTTTCAATGATGTTGGCCCGTTCTGGTTCATCCTATAGAATTCATATGTAAATGTACTATGCTAAAGAAGAACAAGGACTGGAGCCACAAAAACAGTGGACACCGTGTGAAATAAAGCATAAATTTGTAATGTCGCCATGAAATAGACTTTTTTGCACAGAGGATTGCCTGTTTTTTTTGGGAGATCTATTTTTTTGATAGAGACGGAAAAGTAAAAGGAAAGAAATATGTTAAAAGACATATAGCTTATAATCGTACAGATTACTTCTATATATATATATGTTTTGATTATAGATTACTTATAATGGTACATTGGCATAAGCCTTCTTACACTCCCATCAATTTGCAAACACCACCCAAAAAAATATTCTTGTGAGGAAGTAATGTACAATTATTATCGGCAGAGTCAAGGGGAAGATCGATATCTATCATTAACCCAACCAAAGATCATAATGCATTAAAGTTAAGAAATACAATAAGATACTAGGTTATGGGGATGACATTATTTTCAATATGTACGGTTCTTTGTTCTTGTAAATTTGTACAGAAGGTAAAACTGTATAAAATTGAAACCCAATTCCAACTGTGTTCTCTTTTGCCATCCTAATAAAAGGGGTTATATATACAGCCTGGATGTCTCTCCATATTGGCCTTGGTCTTACGTTAAATTATGTAGCATATAACAGGTAATGCAAAGAAAAGATAAAGGGAAAACTAACACATAGAGGCCCTAGTGGAAAATGACCGTAAATAACTTGACCATGAAACTGAAACACATATGCAAACCACTTCTTCATAACTTGGTACTGGAGGAAGCTCCACTACAACCCAATCACGTAGAACAATTGTAACATATTTATTAACAGTTTGAGGAGGTTACTGTCTCTTAATTATTCATTTTAGTGCTCTCAATTCCTGATAGGACCTCATTTGCTTGCCACCACTATCTATGCAGTCATAGACAAACAAGGTCACATGGAGAAACTATTTTTTCAATGAATCTAGAGATTACCTGATGCTCCAGATCAAATTCTTCAGAAAATGCCAATAGGTTCACCTGTATTTGCCTTGCCGCTGTAAAGGACCAACGTTCAACAGAACAGCAAATATGGTTACACAATGCATTATAAATATATATCCCTTCAAAAAGAGAGTAATTCCAATATGCCATCCATTTTTAGGAGGCTTTTAAAATTACCATGTGCATAAATATTTGAGTGGTCTCAGTAGGGAAGTTCTAACGTCGTTTCAGTTGAATAAGATTATTAGCTATCCATGAAGCTACTCACATGTCTCGAAATATTAAATGGCAATAACTGAAGTAGTTAATTAGGAAATATGAGGGCTGCAGCACACCTAAATTCCTATGACATGTGAATTTTCAGCCAATGCTTTTTCTTCAGTTTATCTTTTTTGTCAAAGATGAAGGCATAATATGTACATTAGATCATGTAGAAAATGATTGCTTTTTGTTTACCTCCCATTGCTTGATAACCAGTTTGAGATCTACATCCATGTCCCCAGTCTGAGATCTGCAACCATTTCGCCCATGCATAAGTCCCTTATCGGTCCATCGTCATGAGCACTCCGGATCAAGTCTCAGACTTGGACGAATAAAAGAGAGCATGCACATTCTCTGTAGAATAGAGTTTCAATTAGACCATTATAAAAAGTTACCAGGCAAGTAAAGTTGAGGATAGCATAGTAATCTAAACCTAGCATAGTAATAGGATGTCAATCTTTTATTTGGCTAAGTAGAGCCACTAGGCGGCATCACGGCCCTAACAAAAAAAAGAGCCAAATTACAGTATTGAAGCGAAAGAGAATAGGCTACATAAGCCGACGTATTCTGAATCAGAGCTCACACGGCATGCATATTGAAGTCAAAGACACTGACAAATGATCAACTTCCTGGAGATTTGAGAACTCCTTCAGTGGTAGAACTAAGCCCAACTCTTACATTCATGGTGCAAGATCAGGAGAAACTGCAGATGAAATGCTATAGCAATTAAATAACTTGTTTTTATTCAGTTGAGTACATAACAATGTTTAGGACAAGGCTTTGCAAGGCAGACAAAAAACCACAGGAACATCAAATTAGAAAATGGTACATGTCCGCATCATATCATGGACAGGCATGTGTTGCTCGGAAGAACACACGCCGTGCTGTAGAAGAGTTGCAGGGTATTTCTGCCTCATAGGCTAAATAACAGCGTTACAGCAGAACAGATTTTGCAACCAATCATCAGGTAGAACTCTCTCAGACAGGCTGTGTATTCTATTGTCAGATCCGGCTTTACTCCATTCAAATGACAAAGCAAAGAGCAAGGCTATGTATTAGGAAAAGGACCTACAGAATCAGAATGGGCTCACCAAAAAAGCAGCCACCATGCTGTACCATGAGAAGGGCCCTGATCAATGAAGCTGCACAAAAAAAAATTCCAAAAACTTATCAGTAGCTATGACAACCAAAATGGTAGCTAGCAACATAGAACCCAAACTCTAGGCATGCCCTCAGGATTGAATCGAAACAAAAATCCAATCGCAATATAATAGCAGTCAGTGTGGCCCAATCCAAGAAAAAAAGGACCAAAGCAAGAAGGGGGATACCTTTTACATTGACATGGCTCTGATAGTGAATCATCGGACACATGGTATGGGAACGCAGTAGAGACTTGGAGCAGTAGTGCAGCTAGGCAAAAAGAGAAGCCGATTGTCGGTGTTTCGAGGAACCACCGACGAGTAAATTTCTAGTATTACGTGCGTCTGGCTCGGATGGTGTGCTTAGGGGACACAAGGTTTATACTGGTTCGGGCAGAAAGTCCATACGTCCAGTTCGTCGCTGCTGCTCGTGTTACTAGCACTGAAAGTTTACAGTAGGGGTTACAAAACGGGCGAGAAAGGGAAATGATCCTAGGTCTCTGATGGAAGGAGTGAACGGGTGCCGAGAGCTCGATTGTCACTCGGCCGTGTGCTTGTATCGTGTTCTGATTGGTTCGAGGTGATTCCAATCGGATTGGAGTCCCCTTCATGGGACACCCTGCTTTCCCTTTTATAGGCCAAGAGAAAGCACGGGTTACAACGGAGGAAGAGAGGAGAAAGAGAGAGAGAAGTCCTTTAGGATCGCCGGGTCCTTCTTCTCCTTCAGGCAGGTTCCGCCGACCCTGTAGATGTCAACACGGATGGCGCCACGTCGCAACCTTGTCCGTCACTGGTGCCATGCGCAGGCGTCGTTCGCCGGGCATGGCGCTCCACTCCGTCCTGGCGGATGTCGTGGTGAACTGACGCACCTATCAGTATTCGTACGAGGGGTAGGCAGAACAACACCAGTACGCCCGACGCTGTTCTTGATGTGAACCATCAGGTATGGCCCGTCGTGACCGCGGGTTACATCGAGGCGTGCCAGCCTCTTTCCTAGTGTCAGAGTTTTGACCCAGGGCCATACGCCTGTTCCTGGAGTGGCTGGCGGCGGTATGGGACCCCACCCGAGGGGTTGGGCGAGGCGGAGCTCAAACCCAAGGGTCGGGCGAGGCGGAGCCCGTGGCCTCGGGGTCAGGCGAGGTGGAGCACAAACCCAAAGGTCGGGCGAGGTGGAGCACGCGGCCTCGGGGTCGGGGGAGGCAGAGCCCATGGCCCCGGGATCAGGCGAGGCGGAGCCCTCTCCTAGAGGTCGGGCGAGGCAGAGTGCACGACCTTGGGGTCGGGCGAGGCAGAGCCCTCCCTCAGAGGTCGGGCGAAGCGGAGCCCGCGTACCTAGGGGTCGGTTGGAGCTGTAGTCGCACTCTTAATTGTGGGATGAATCAACGCTGATGACCAGTAGCTCTTCCTCTTCGGATACCCCAGTATTAGTCCCCGATAGTAGCCCTCGAGCCTACGGAGGATTAGAATACTCCTTCGGAGGATTTTCCGAACGGGAGGACTTTGAGGGCCTTGGCCTTCTGTTGTCGTCCACGCCGTGACCTAGGGACGGTGATTCCCTTTCATCGAGATCGGACTCTTCGGGGGTATAGCCTTGAGATTTGGTGGGTCGGAAAAGGTCTTTTCTTGATTTCGACCCCTACAGGGGTCTGTCGTTCTACGACCGTGCGTTCGATCTCTGTGCGAGCCCAACTTTCCTCGAGCCCCCCGCCCGTAGCAGGGGTCAGGTCATGGATCGGCTTGTCTTTGCGATTGTCTTCCCTCAAGCGTTTTCCCGAAAAAAACATAGGGGCCGAGCCGTGCCATGATTTTCCTTTATGGACGAATCATGGTGCTCAGTGAGCTGTTAATGGGCTAGTCTGAGTGGGGCCCCAGCATCCCGTTCGCGAGGATCCGGCTTGGGTCAGCTGGTGACCGACTCTAGATTCTCAACGGTCAATCCATATAGTTCTCGAGTCCATTCTACCGGTCCCGAGGGCTCTGTGCCTTTCTTCAAAGCATGGATCATATCCGGTCGAGACTCGAACATGGGCCGGAATACCCGTGGTGCTTGTGCGCCCGGGTACTGGCCGCTAGCGGGCCCATCCCTTTCCACGCCTCACTCTAAAGGTGTCCAGAGCGGTTGTCGAACTTGTCGGTGGACCAACCTTCGTACTCCTGGGCCTAAATAGGCCGTAGTAGCATTTTTAGCTTTGTATCCCTTTTACCTATGACGGGTCGTGGCCTGTCTGGAGAGGCAAAACGTCTGGCGAGTTTTCCGAGGGAACGAACATAGGTTGCGTGCGCATGTCCCATGGCGAGAGGTGGTAGCAGACCGTGGCAAGCGCGAAGATCTAGGTGGGCGGTTGGTTTCCTCACACCCATCGCCCCTATAAAACCAAAGGGTTAGCCCCCCCGAGTTCCAAATGTTGCATCCTTGCCTCCACAGCCACGCTCGTCGCCGTCAATTGCTTAGGTTTCCTGCCTCCGCATCTCCGCCGTTGTTGAGCTCGCATCCATCCGCCCCCATCTCCAATGAATCCGTGGTACCATTCTGACATCACCTTATAGCGTATGGAGGGCCTCGTCCGTTGTGGTCTTCTCCGTGCACGGACATCGGCCGAGGATTGGCTGCTGCCCGGCAAGGAGGAATTGCCATAGCCGCCCGACAACTATGTGGTGTTGTTCGCCCACTTTCACGAACGTGGATTCGCGACCCCCACCCACAAATTTCTTTAGGGGCTGCTACACTACTACAAGATCAAGCTGTAGCATCTCAATCCCAACGGGATCCAGCACATGGTGGCGTTTGTAACACCCCTGGGTGTTAAGCATGCATTTAACCTTGACATTGTATGATCACAAGCATCATTGAGCATTCATGAGCATAAGCATATCATGTATTCTATCTATGTTGGCTTATATTGCATGTATTGTTACTTAATTGCATTACTTATGCTAGGGTTTCCATGTAACCAATGTATGAAATGTGTGTGGAACCTTGGCAAAACCTTAAACATGTTTAGAATAGCATAAGGAACAACTTTGGTATTCATGACTAAGGCTAGTTTGGTCTCTAAGTCATTGTTATTGTGTAAGACATCATTTAAAGTGGTTTGTTTAACCTAGTTTGAACTATGTCATAGAGTCTTTGCATGGCAAAGCACCCTTAAGCAAAGTTGTAGTATTTGAGTAGAGCAACAACTTTTATTTTTGGGACATGAGCTAATTCAGTGCATAGCTTGGTCATTTTGAGCTCACAAAAATCAACATTTCACTGTTTTTCTACACTTAGAAATTTTCTAAGTGTTTTCTGATTTTTAGTTCTGCTGAGCCGACTTTGGGATGATTTTACTCACTAACCATTTAGAATTAGTCCTTGATCCTTTAAGAGGAATTGGAGATGGTTTATAGGGCTACAATTTTTGTTAAGATTGTTTGCGCTGATGTGCCACGGATTAGGAGCTTGATCATCGCCAAAACGCGCTGTCAGTCGGGATCGCTGGCTCTGATGGTCGAGCTGCATCGCACCAACAGTGGCCGACCGGCTCAGGGTTTGGCCACCGCGTGGAGGCCGCGCATCGCGGCCGGCTCGCTCGGTCAGGCCACGTCAGGCTTCAATGCGCCATTTCACGCCCGCGCTCGCCCGTGACCCCCCTGCGCTCTCATTTCCCGCCTTGCTTCTCCTTCGCCTTCGAGCAGCCACCGCAGCAGCTCGGTGCAGCGCCGCCATTGCCTTGCTGGCCACCCAGCTCGCATTGCGCCACGTCACTCCTCCACCATCGCCACAGTAGCTCCATCGTGCTTCCACCGTCTCACCGCAACCGCCTTGCTAGCTAGAAGTGCACGGTAAGCCGTCGTGCCGCGCGTGGCCCTCGCCGGTTTCACCGCCATGTCCCGTCATCGTGGTCGGGCCATCTCCGACCACCGCGGGTCACACTAGTTGGTTCGCTAGCTTCGCCATAGCCTGTAGAAGCTTGCCCGAGCCCTAGATCGAGTCATCACGGTCAGCTCCGGCGCCTCACCGTCGACCCGCTCCGCCGCACCGCCATGAACGCCGCCGTCATCGTTAGCTTTGGCAATAGATCCTACTAGCTAGTTCATTGTGTGGGAGGTCATGGGGATTACTGTGGTGCCGGTACCATCGCCGGAGAAGCTCGCCGTTGGCGAACTCCGGCCATCCCATGCCGCTTCTCTATTTTGCTTTCACTAACACGTGGGCCCGACTGACTTGAGGATCCCAGCTGTCAGCCGCTGTTGAGTGAAAAGCTAGTTCATTTATTCAGATTTGAATGTCAACTTTGAAAAATCATAAGTGGAGTTCTAGAGGTCCAATTCTTGTGAATCAAATTTTGTTATAATCCTCAGGAAGTTTAGTTTTTTTATAAAAATATGAAATGTACATCTTCTAATATTTTTCATGATGATTAAAATATATTTAGATAAATGCTTTTTGAATGTTAATAAACTTGAAAATTAGATATCTTGAGCTAGAAAATTCATAAAATTGTGATTCCAATTTTGTTGGACTGGTGTTGACATGATTTAGCAAGGAAAATAATAAACTTGCTGTAAACTTGTTTGGAGTAGGGTCTTTCTATTTATCTATTAATAAATGACATTTTCTGAGGAAAATTGTAGGGATAAAAATATGTAACATATTGATATGAAAATTTTTGTACAGTAGTATGGCACTAATATTAAGCTAGGAAAAATATATAATCTGTTGTTTGACACTTTTATATAGGGTTTAATATTTTCACTAAAATTGGCCTTACTACCTTGTCATTTTTGTAAATGATGTTATACATGGTCAAATGGCATGAAAATTTTACAGTAGTCTATTGAGAGCACTTGGAAACCATTGTAATTTTCTGAGAATTTACCGTACATATTTGGTATATGTTTGTTATTTTTCCTAATTATCTAATTAAATTAATAAAGGCATTCAAATAAATAGTTTGTCTTTACCATTATGTTTTTTGGGTATATTTGATGTTCTTGAACTGTTGGTATACTTGGTGATGTCAAATTTAGAATGTTTATATGCAGTAAAAATATTGTTGCTTTATAATTCGAGTTAGATGGGTTTTCGGACAGATTTTGTGGTTTGGTATGTTGCATAGTCAAAATGATGTTTGCTGTAGAAATGGTTCATAACAAAGTTGTAGGGAACTTCTTCATATATATTGTGTTAAAATTTCAGGGCATTACGCCAAAGGGTTTAGGAGTTATAGCTGTTTAAAGTGAGTCTTCCGAAATGCTTGTTCTCTGAAATTTCTGGACATCACTGGATAGATTTCCTATTTTGGTTAGGATAGAGTGTGAATTAGCTTTTGGTGATTAAATAAGAGTTGTAGGAAATTTTATAAGCTTTCCAGAAAGTTCAAGATCATAGCATTTGGATAAGTAGAACTTTAGTTATGATGTCAACTTGTAACTGCCATGTGTAGTTTAGACATTGCATTGTATGAAATTTGTAAGTAGATAGAGAAGAGATATGCACCTACTCAGTTAGTATGGAGTTAGCATTTCTATCATGGTGTAACTTAACATCATTATCGCAGCATGTACCTTTCCATATAACATCATCTATGATCCCTCTTATGCATACATGAGACTTACTTATGCATATGCATGCAATAGGTGCCACCGAGGAGATCACGTTGGTGGAGCTAGACGTCGATCCACAGGAGGAGGATTAGGAAGTGCAGCACCAGGAGGTTCCTGGAGAAGGAGAGCCTGAAGCCGATGACCTTCCTGAGTGCCCTGATCATCAGCCAGCAACGTTCATGAAAGGCAAGCCCTAGAGAATTATAAGTCTGCCTACTTTATTAATGTCACCTAAAGTTATTCGTATTGATGCATTACGTGATAGGAGTTGTTTGGGAACACTTGCTGCATATTACCTTTCCTTGACCAGAAATATCTACCATGAATCCTATTTAAGTCCAGGAACGCATATCATGCTTAGCTATGCTTAGACCGATAGAAGTCGGGTGATTTCCTATCACCCGCGAGCTATAGGTGATAACTTGATCACGGTTGGCTATATTGTGCTATCGTGGAACACAACCGGGTAGTGTTGAATAAATGGAGACCGGGCGGAGTCTTATGCTGTGGTATCGTAGTGATTCCGTCTGTGTCATTTAAGGACCGGCCGTTGGAGGTTTATCTTGTCATGTTGAACGCATGCCTCTCACATAGTTGGCCGGATAAGTCATTCCGACCGCGAAGCCGAGTAGCTCAACTCAGCCGGGACACGAGCAGTTAAAGTGCGCACCCTGGAGGCAGTAAGGACGTGCGGAGAGCCAATGGCGTAAGCCCAAGGGCGGGTTAGAGTCCCGAGCCCCCTTGGCAGATTGGTTGTATCTTTGAGGGTGCAACGCTGGTCCTACCTGCAATTGTACTTGAGTTGTCCCAAAGGTGACCTGATGCGACCCCGACGGGGGAAGTATGGGTGTGTGTTAGGAATAATTCCCCAGCTGGGTAGGAATTGATTCGAATCACCGTCTCTCCCGGATAGTGAGAACTGACAGGAGTACACTTCATCGCAGTAAATGGTGGAAATGTTGGGTTGAGATTATGCAAGAACTCAACTGGACATGGTTATTATTGTGATGACTTAATGGTACCAACATGTTTGGCATAGGATAGTTGCTAATCTAGTATGAGATAGGATTAATAATTGGTGATTCACAATTAAAGAGATATTGGATAACTTATGCTTTTTATGCAAATAATGTCTACCAGCTCTACTTATAAAGCCTTGCATACTCCTTGGTGTCTTAGTATATTAGTTGGATGGGTAAGTCTAGCTGAGTACCTTCTCGTACTTAGGGTTTTATTCCCATTGTTGCAGATAACATTATGTATCACGGCTACTGCAAGAACTGCTTTGCTCTTGTAGTGGATGAGGATTAGGACCCTAGGCAATGGTCATTCTATTTATCATCTCACCCTTGTGCTTTTGGTTGGAGATGACTATGAAACTGGCTTTGTATTAAACTATGTGTGATGTCGATGTTAAACTACTTTGCTTCCACTACTTTCAAACTTGGTTTGTAATAATTATTTGAACTCTGATGTATGAGACATATTTGTGAACTGTGATGTAACATGTGATTGGTTATGTTGAATCTCTACGATCTTGGTTTGTATGTTGGTTGTTTGAGATCCTTCGCGATTTCATTGGACTACCGGGTTTATATGGGCTCAAGTATGACGGTTTGATCACTTTGGTTATTGCTATTGTATTTGTGCTCTTATAAATTGGATGGTTCTGTGATAGCATTCATCGCCTTGTGCGAGGGATTCCTAGGGATCAGCCCCCGCTTTGACTTGTGGAGGTACTTCTTCGCCGTCACCCTCCAAAAGAAGAGGGAGAAAAGCAGCAGGCAGGAGCTGCATATGCCGATGGGGTGCGCTGATATCCAACTTTGGAACAATCGGGTTGGCGAGTACCCATCCATGCGGCTCTCGACGTCCAACAAGGGGTGGCACTCGCAGTACCTCAAGAACGACGCCGCTGCCCCTCTACTGGAGTTCACCGGACACCTGATCGAAGAGGCCCCGGAGCCATGGAGGAAGTAGGGCGTCTTGGAGAAGGACAAGAAGAAGATCCAAGACCACATGGTTGCCATCCACATCCTAAAGGAGAACAGCCTAAGGGGGTCGGGCATCATTGGGGTCTAGCACGCAAGGAGGGTGGCGCCATTGATGACGTGCGCGCTCCCGCTATATATGATGGCGCCTGAGGCGTCGTTCGATGGAACGGCGCTCGCCGAGGGGAAGCTCCCCAACTCCGAGATCACGCAACGCATCAAGGAGGAGATGGAGCCTTTGTAGGATGACGCGGGTGCCACCCTCAACTTTGTTTACCCGGTGCTGGGTCATCCTCTGAGGCGGCCGGAGCCAAGCCATGTCGTGTTTGTAAGTTTCCCTTTCTCTTGCCTTTTCTTTAATTGATTTCCCGACCCTTGATACTAACTTTGAGAGGGGTGGGACCAGCCGAGGGACCTCATCCTCACGGATCACCTAATGCCGTTGCCGAGGGGTTTGGCCATGAGGATGGTGAATCGCGCCGAGGGTGAGAGCGATGAAGAAGGCAAGGAGGACAAGAAGAGGAAGAAGCAGCGAAAGCTATAAGCACGGGAATGAGGGGAGGACATTGATAGTGATGATGATGATGATGATGATGATGATGGTGACGACAGCGAGGTAGCCGACAACATAGAGTGGGACAACATAGAGAACGAGGATGCACTGACAGGTATTGGTTCATCCTTACAGGCGTCGGGACCCTTCCCATTCTATGGATGGGAGGATACGTCCTAGGAACCGACAGAGACAGGCCATACCATTGACCTATCCCAAGAACCAACAAAGGCTGGTGGCTGCTGTCGCGCACGAGGTGACAGCGGAGGCGGGTCGCTCCGCCGTCGCGCCCCAAGAGCCAAGGGGAGCGAGCCCCTATGCCCAGGAGCAGGGGGCGGGCTCGAATGGTCTCATTCCGATGAGGCGGAGCGAGGGCCAAGGGGTTCGCCCCCCAAATGCATCTGTGGCCCGACGGCGCTGAGGTGAGTTATCACTTCCTCTGTTTTTTCTGCTTTAGTCGGATTTCATCATGACTTATGTTTTTCATCCCTTGTAGCGTCGACAGGCAGTGGAATCCTTTGGCGCTAATGCCAAAGAAGAGCATCGCCCTCCAATCGAGGCGGCAGCTATCGGTTGGCGTCGTGCCCATTTCAGGCGGGAGCGACGCCAGTGTGACAGCATTGTTGGTCGGTTGGACTCTACCCATGGTGGCGCCCATGGAGGCTCAAGGGGCGGGCAGATGCGGGGGCTCAAGGGGCGGCTTCAGAGGTCATAGAGTAGTCAGTGATGGCTGCAATACCGCTGTCAACGGCGGGGCGGACGGGTCTACCGACCACGCTCGTGGCGCCGACCATGGCGGGCGCGACGCAACCGGTCGTGACCCCACCGATGCAGGTGGACGTGGTGACGACCATGACAAATGGGTCACAGCTGGGCGCAACCACAGCAGCGCCTGAGGCACTAGTGTGACCCACGCCATTGGCGGCCAAGCAACAGAGCGTGGGCTAGACAGAGGAGGACACGGCCGAGGGGTCCTCGGGAGTCATGGTGCTAGGCGAGAGGTTGGTGTTCGCACCGCTGACCCCTTCCATTGTCAGAGGGGGCGTCCCAGCGGGGACATCACGGCAAGAGGGGTCGGTGTCGCTTGGAGCCGACGGGGAGTCGTCCCTGGCCCTGACATCGGCAGGCAGTGGCTCGCTCGTGCGGGGCGAGCCCCTGCTCTAGTGGGTGGATCTACGGGATCCGGTGTCGGCGTTTTTCACCCTTGAGGACGCCATAGAGAGCATGGAGTAGGAGAGCCTCGACGTGGGGATCATGTCCATGCTCAAAGCCCTGAACCACGCTACGGGCGCATTGTGCAACGTCGTTGTTCCGTCTGGCCAGGTATTGCTTGATCCTGCTTCTTGCCCTTATCTTCCTTTTTCTATTTTTTGTATCCTGACCATTGTCTTCCTACAGTCCCTCATAGCTCGCAGCCGAGGGAAATCTCAGTTCCTTCGTCAACAGAAGGAGGCCTAGGACCGCCACGTCGATGAGGCATGGCTACACAGGGAGGTAATAGCTCCGCTTGTTGCCGCCCAGCAGAGGGTGGCTGAGCCGACTCCCCTCGCCGAGGAGGTAGACAATCTTTGGTCGTGGGTGTCCGAGGCCCATTGGGACGCTGACGAGGCTGAGAAAATGTTCGAGGCCCTATTGATGAGGTCACGGAAGGACGACAAGGAAGCTGCCAGGTTTAGGAAGGAGCGGGATGAGCTGCTCCAGAAGGACGCCGAGATCCGCCAGCAGGTCCTTCACCTTCTGGGCGAGGTTGAGAAGGAAAGGGAACTTATGCTTGGGGCCAAGGAGAAGCTCGTGGCACTAGAGAAGAGGGCGAGCCTAGATGCCAGCCGTGGTTGCTCTGGCTGCGCAAGGAGCAGGATGAACTGATCCAAACCATGGAGAGGCATCACTCACAACATGGCACGGCTCGTGAGGAGCGTGACCAGGCTCTCTGAGAGCATGACCAGAACTACCAAGAGCGCGATTATGCACAGTAGAAGGTCGATTCACTCTAGGCCAAGCTCGAAAGTGTGATGACCTAGAAGTTGGAGGAGGAGAGCATTTTTGTTGGGCTGGCTATGGACCTCACCCAGGTGAGGAGTCTTCATGACGAGCTCGGTATCCTGAGTGTCGCCCTGGAGTGGTCTACGATGACCTTCAGGTGGTGCGGTCGGAGGGGACCAGCTTGCTCGCGGCTCATGCCATTCAGATCATGACTCAGGTGCGCCAGCTCGAGAGGAGTGCCCTTCATGATGGGGTCAATCAATCCTTCATGATTGCTCATTCTCATTATGGGGACAGCATCAATCTGGAGGCGATGAGCCATGGCTACACGCCCGGCTATGAAGTCCATGAGCTAGAGGAGATGGAGATGGTGGTGGCTCCCCTTTCGTAGGACCTGGCAGACAGGATCGAAAACATAGTTCTCCCCTAGAGGGGTTACTTAGTTAAATAAGCTAGATGGTCGTTCTTGTAATAAGTGGACAAGTTTTGACCCTTATGTATCATTTAAACAAACATGTCATTTCGTTTGATCAAATCTGTTCTTTTATTTCGGTGTGAACGAATTTGTTTTTCCTCCCTTTTTATGTGTGAAAAGGGGTTAATGTGTTCTGACCCTTCTGTTTGTTAAGACCATAGAGTTCAATGTGTAGGAGGGAAACTTTGATCATGCTGGTAAGCAAGAATGCCGTAGCCGCTAGGGCGTAGGTTTCTTGCAGTCCGACCAGCCTTACTCAGTCGTTCGTTTCCGTGAACCTTGCTACTAGGTTTTTAACATGAGGAAGGGGTCAGGGACGGCGACTGTTTCAGAAAGGGTATATATATACCCTTATTAGCCCCCGAGTGAGACCCGACCCCTGCTGTTGTTGGGGTCAGGTGTCATAGAAGTTCGAGGAGAGGATAGCGAAACTAGTAGGAGGAAGCGTCTTTTGTTTTAGAAACGTTATTCTTAGTTTTTGCACGTACCCCCTCCCTAGGATCTGAGCCATCGTCATGCGACCGTGCATTCGGTTTCTTTGCAAGTCCAACTTTCCTCGAGCCCCCATGCGTCTTTGTGATCATCACCCCGTCCGTGGTTTCCGCAACTGGAGGGGTTGAGTGAACATCACTAGCCTCGATGGCTCGAGTGACGCGCTCGGTGAGCTCGCTAACGGGTATGTCCTAGTGGAATCCGGGTCTGTCGTTCATGATGGGGTCGGCATAGCCCTCATGTGGCATTCCACTCCTCCTTAACCCGCCTCTCGGCAGATGCCCAAGTCATTCCGGAGAGCGACTTAGGTGGGCCGCTGGCCTCCCCTCGATGGAGACTCTGTGGGCTCGGCTCGAGGTTAGGATCGAACGGAAAGGTTGAGATGACCCTATCCACTTCTAAGTGGGTCGGGCGAAGGCTGCTGGGGCTCATCTGCATTTTCTCCCCTAGCTCTGTTCGACACGAGGTGACCTCGAGCTCTTTGCGGGCTAGCCTTCGAACGTCGGTCGGTCGCCTCTTATATCGAATGAGATGACTACCACTTCATGACGCGACGCGAAGCGTTGTGATGCAATAATTGCATATGCGATGCTTGGATGTATGGGATGAATGTATGGATGAATGTATGAATGCATGCATGAGAATGGATGAATGAATGATCATGCACTGGAAAAGAAAAGTGGGGGTTGGTAAAGTTACCTTGATGGCTCGAGTGATGGGTTTGGGGAGCTCTTACCGGATATGTCCGTGTGGGGTCCAAATCCATCGTTCGTGATGGCGTTGGTGTAACCTTCATGGGGCATCCCACTGCTCCTTACCCATCTCTCAGCAGCGGCTCGAGCCGTCCGATCGACTTGGGTGACCAGTTGGCCTCTCCTCGATGGAGATTCCATAGGTGGGCCCCTCCGAACCCATCCTGGGAAGGCAGAGGCTAAAGCTCGGGGTATGGAGATAAAAACTATGATCACGCTGGTGAGGAAAAATGTTGTAGCTGCTGGGTCCTAGGTTTCTTGTGGTCCGACTAGTTTTACTTAGAGTTTGTTTCTGCACACCTTGCCTCTAGGTTTAACTATGAGAAGGGTCGGGCATAGAGAATGTCTACTGAATAGACACTCTTGCCAGCCCCTGAGTGAGGCCGGACCCCCTATCGTTGCTGGGGTCGGGGGCTTGATAGTGAAATTAATAAGAGAGAATGTGCGTAAATTAGGGGTGCTCATCTCTCGGCAGCGGCCTGAACCATCCGATCGACTTGGGTGACCCGCTAGCTCATGACTAACCTTGATGGCATGAGTGACGGGTTTGGGAAGCTCTTACCGGATATGTTCAAGTGGAATCTAGGTCCGTCATTCGTGACGTAGTCAGAATAACCCGCATGGGGCATTCTACTGCTCCTTACCCATCTCTCGGCAGCGGCCAAGCCTTCCGATCGACTTGTGTGACCCGCTAACATATGGCTTTCCTATGGAGATAGAGGATGAGATCATCCCCCCTAAGAAATTAGTTAGGCAGATATGCCAGACGGCAAACTTGTACTAAGTGGACAAGCTCTTAAATTTCGCTATGGCCTTAACATATTTTTAGCCCTTCTCCCCTTTTTGTATAAAAAGGTTAGTGCATTCTGACCCCTTCCGTTGTTAAGGCCATAAAGCCCAGGGTGCGGGTGAACAAACTCTGATCACGTGGTGAGCAAAGGTGCCGTAGCCGCTGGGGCGTAGGTTTTCGTAGTCCGACCAATTTTACTCAGCGTTTGTTTCCGCAACCCTTGCTTCTAGGTCTCAAAGTGAGAGACGGGTGGGCACAGAGAATGTTTGCTAGGTGGACATACTCTTAGATGCGTATTGACTCTTTCCTTAGTTAAGACTAAAAAGCTCGGGGTGTGGGTGAACAAACTCTAATCATGTTGGTGAGCAAAGACGCCGTAGCCGCTGGGGCGTAGTTTTTTCGCAGTCCGACCACTTTTAATCAACGTTCGTTTTTGTGACCCTCGCTTCTAGGTCTTAACGTGAGAAAGGATCGAGCATAGAGACTGTCTACCAGATAGATATGCTCTTATTAGCCCCCGAGTGAGGCCCATCCCCTTGCCATTGCTAGAGTCGGGTGTCACTAAAGATCGGGAAGTCAATAGCGAAACTTATAAGAGAAAGTGTGCTTATATTATGGGTAAAAGCGACGTAGCTGCTTGATGTTCTAGGCATTGATGAAGACTTCACCGTCGATGGTCTTGAGCTTGTAGGCGCCTGGTAGGAGCATCTCTATGATGATGTATGGTCTCTCCCACGGTGGAGAGAGCTTGTGGTGGTTCTTGTTGCTCTGGACGGGGCAGAGCACCAGGTCCCCGACGTTGAAGGCCTGACCCCACACTCAACGACTGGGGTACGGTGCAATGCTTGCTAGTATTTGGCCGAGCGGAGGAGGGTGACGTTGCACACTTCATCTAGCTGGTCCATGGCATCTTTGAGGGATGCCTCGGCTCCCTGTTCATCGTACGCCCTGACCCTTGGAGCTCCATAGTCAAGGTCGGTTAGGAGGATAGCCTCGGAACCATAGACCATGAAAAATGGTGTGTATCCGGTGGCCCGGCTAGGGGTCATCCTCAAGCTCCAGAGCACCGCGGGAAGTTCGACGACCCATCGTCCATTAAACTTATTCAACTGGTTGAAGATCCTAGGCTTGAAGCCTTGTGGGACCATGCCGTTCACATGCTCGACCTAGACGTTCATGTGGGGGTGCGCCACGGTAGCCTAATCGACATGGATGTGATATTCATCGTAGAATCGGAGGAACTTCTTTCTAGTGAACTGCATGCCGTTGTCTGTGATGATGGTGTTCAGGACCCCAAAGCGATGGACGATGTCAAGGAAGAATAGCATGGCTTGCTCAGACTTGATCGCGGAGATCGGTCGAGCCTCTACCCACTTTGTAAACTTATCTACGGTGACAAGCATGTGCGTATAGCCCCTGGGCGCCCTCTTGAGAGGTCCGACTAGATCGAGCCCCCAGACCATGAACGACCACGTGATGGGAATCATCTGGAGTGCTTAGGCTGGTAGGTGGGTCTGCCAAACATAGTACTGACACCCTTCGTAGGTGCGCACAATATGTTTAGCGTCGGCTACCACGGTTGGCCAGTAGAAGCCTTATCGGAATGCATTTCTGACCAAGGCTCTAGACGCAGCATGGTGACCGTAGACCCCACCATGGATATCACTCAGCAACTGCTTCCCTTACTCGATGGGGATGCAGCGCTGTAGGATCCCGGTGTGGCTCCGCCTATAGAGTTCACCATCAACAATGGCAAAGGACTTGGCAAGACGCACGAGCCGCTGAGCCTCCGTCTTGTTCGTCGGCAGCGCCTCACGGAGGAGGTAGTCGAGGTAAGGCGTCCTCCAGTCGGCCAGAGGGTTGGGCTCGGTCGGTGGATCCTCGTTAAGCTCCATGACCTCAGGGTCAGATGGAGCCAATGGCTGGTTATCCCTTGAGCCCCGGGCAGGAGGCCCATCAATGGCTTGTTTTGGCTCCTCGTAGCGGACCGAGGGTTTGTGCTGATCGCTGGTGAAGATGCCCATTGGCACCGGCTCTTGGCCGGATGCTGCTTTTGCTAGTGCGTCGGCTGCCTCCTTGAGACACCTTGGGATGTGGTTGAGCTCGAGACCATCGAACTTATCCTCTAGCTGGCGGACTTCTCGGCAATATGCAGCCATCTTGGCGTTGTGGCAGCTTGACTCCTTCATGACTTGGTCGATGACCAGCTGGGAGTCACCCTGAACGTCGAGGCATCGGATACCCAACTTGATGGCGATGCATAGGCCATTGATGAGTGCCTCATACTTGGCCACATTGTTGGAGGAGGGGAAATAGAGGTGAACCATGTACCTCATGCGTACCCCGAGAGCGCCTTTCTTCATCAGCGATCCATCAAAGTACATCGTTCAGTACTCTTGGTCGACGACCGCTGGTGGCATTTGGACCTCGGTCCACTTTGCAACAAAATTAGATAGCACTTGGGACTTGATGGCCATCCGAGAGGCATACAAAATGCCTTGACCCATCAGCTCGAGTGCCCACTTCATGATTCTTCCTGTGGCATCATGGTTTTGGATGACCTCGCCGAGGGGGAAGGACGTCACGACCATCACCGGATGTGACTCGAAGTAGTGGCGTAGCTTCCTCTTGGCGATGAGGATGGCGTATAGGAGCTTCTGGATTTGGGGGTAGCGGGTCTTGGAATCGGACAAGACTTCGCTAATGAAGTATACGGGACGCTGCACTTTGAGGGTGTGTCCCTCTTCTTCTCGCTCTACTACCAGGGCGACGCTGACCACTTGCGTGGTGAGCATGATGTAGAGCAGAAGTGGTTCCCCATCGTTTGGGGGGACCAGGATCGGGGCCTTTGTCAGAAGCTGCTTGACCATGTCAAGTGCCTCCTGGGCCTCGGGCGTCCATTTGAAATGGTCAGAATTCTTCAGGAGCTGATAGAGGAGGGACCTCGTTCGCCGAGGCACGAGATGAAGCGGCTCAGCGTGGCGAGGCACCTCGTAACTCGCTGTACCCCCTTTATGTTCTAAATCGGGCCCATCCTTGTGATGGCCAAGATCTTCTCTGGGTTGGCTTCGATGCCACGCTCGGAGATGATGAAACGCAATAGCATACCCCTCGAGACCCCGAAACGCACTTCTCGGGGTTGAGCTTAATGTTGTTTGCTCAGATTTTTGCGAAGGTCTGCTCAAGGTCGGCTATGACCTGGTTAGCCCATTTGGACTTGACCACGATATCGTCCACGTAGGCCTCAATGGTTCGTCCGATGAGGCCCCCGAAACATTTGAGCATACAACACTGGTACGTAGCCCTAATGTTCTTCAGACCAAATGGCATTGTAACATAGCAGAACGATCCAAATGGGGAGATGAAAGATGTCATGAGCTGGTCGGACTCTTTCATCGTGATTTTATGGTACCCGGAGTACGCATCAAGGAAGCAAAGGGTTTCGCACACTGAGGTTGAGTCGACTACTTGGTCTATGCATGGCAAAGGAAACGGATACTTTGGACATGCTTTGTTCAGACCCGTGTAGTCAACACTCATTCTCCATTTCTCACTCTTCTTTGGTACAAGAACGGGATTGGCTAACCACTCGGGGTGGTATACTTCATTGATGAACCCAGCCGCCAAAAGCTTCGGAATCTCCTCGCCGATGGCCCTACGCTTTCCCTCGTCGAAGTGACGTAGGCGCTGCTTCACCGGCTTGAAGCCCAGCCTAATCTTCAAGGCATGCTCGGTGACTTCTCTCGGAATGCCTGGCATGTCCGAGGATTTCCACACAAAGATGTCTCTGTTGGCGTGGAGGAAGTTGAAGCGCGCTTTCCTATTTAGAGGAAAGTGTGGTGCCAATGCGCACCACTTTGCCCTTGGAGCCGCTGTGGTCTACGAGGACCTCCTTGGCGCCCTCTACAGGCTCAAAAGACCTGGCCGACCGCTTGGGGTCAGGTGCTTCTTCAACGACGTCCTTCCTAATGGCCACGAGCTCTTTGGAAGCGATAATTGCCATGGCGTGTTCGCAGCACTCGACCTTGCACTCATAGGCGCGCTGGAAGGAGGTGCCGATGGTGATGACCCTGCATGGTCCTGGCATCTTTAGCTTTAGGTAGGTGTAGATGGGGATAGCCATGAACTTTGCGTAGCATGGACGTCCCTAGGATGGCATGGTGGGTTCCATGGAACCCGACCACCTCAAAGGTGAGGGTATCTATCCTATAATTGGATGGATCTCTGAAGGTGATGGGCAGATCGATCTACCCGAGTGCATGGCCTACTTTCCAGGCATGATGCCGTGGAAAGGCGCCCCGATAAGCCAGATGCACACTCGGTCCATGCCCATGGCGTTGAGCGTTTCAGCGTACATGATGTTGAGGCTGTTGCCTCCATCCATCAGTACCTTAGCGAGCCACTTCATGCCGATGATCGGGTCGACCACGAGTGGATATCGTCCCAGCTGTGGGACGATTCTGGGTGGTCAGTCCGATCAAAGGTTATGGCGGACTCCGACCATCGGAGAAAGGTAGGCGCGGCCGGCTCGGCTGTATAGACCTCGTGGCATGCAAGCTTCTAGCGGCATTTGGAGTCGTAGGCCGCCGACCCTCCAAAGATCATGAGGTAGCCATCCAGCGTTGGAAAGCCATCGTCCTTCTCCTCGGTGTCGTCCGCGATCGGCTTGGGGTCCCCCCTTTGCTCCCCCCCTGTTGGAGCCTCCGGACAAGAATCGCTTCATGAGGCCATAGTCCTTGTAGAGATGCTTGACGGGGAAGGCATGGTTCGGGCATGGCCCTTCGAGTAGCTTCTCAAAGTGGTTCAGAGTACCCTCTGCGGGTTTCCGACCCCCCTTGCCATCGGCGATGCCCACGAGCAAGCCCTTGCGCCATTGCATGTTCTTCCTCTTGCTAGGATGGTTGGAGGCACCTTCGCTGGCATCCTCGTCCCACTTCGCCTTGCCCTTGAGGCGGTTGAAGATCACTCTAACCGCCTCCTCGTCCGAGGCATGGCTGGTGGTGATGTTGAGGAGCTCCTTGGTGGTTCGTGGACCCTTACATCCTAGCTTGTGAACCAGATACTCGCAGCTGGTCCCAGACAAGAAGGCCCCTATGACATCGACGATGTTGGGCAGCTTGTTGCACTGCCAGGAGAAGCACCGGATGTACCCACGAAGGGTTTCCCTGGACTTCTGTCGACAGTTTTTGAGATCCTAGGGGTTCTCGGGACGCGCGTATGTGTCATGGAAGTTCCCCACAAAGATCTCCTCAAGCTCCGCCAACTCTAGATTCTGTTGGACGGAAGGTGTTCCAACCATGTTCGCACCGAATCAGCTAGGAACAATGGAAGGTTGCAGATAATAAAATCATCATTATTCGCTCTACCGGCTTGGCAAGCAAGTCGATAATCCTTGAGCCATAGTCCGGGGTTCGTTTCCTCGGAGTAGTTTGGGATGTTTGTTGGCAGTCGGTACCGTGGTTAAAAGGCGGCGTTAAGAATATGCTGGCCGAAGGCCTGAGGTCCTGAAAGGCCAGGGCTTGGGCTTTGGTCCTCGCGCGCTGTCGTAGCGTCCACCACGACGAGGGTGGTAGACATGGTCTGCCCCCTCCCTCGCATCGCCACGGGTACGTCTGCGGGCATCGAAGGTGTCGCACATGTCATGGTGGCGACCGAGATGCTCATGCACCGGGACCGTGGTCCGCGGCCTGCCGCCTTGTGGTGCCTGGTGGACTGACGCTTCCTTGTCGGGTTGCTCTGAGGGTGTGCACTGGCTGGTGTCGAGCTCACATCATCGGGACAGTGAGCTCTCAGCCTGCCGCGCTGCTGCACGCTTGAATCTCACGATGGGCCCAACAATCCTTGGCGTCGCGGGCCCCGAAAGCCCCAGAGCAGGGCCACCACAGCAACAATGTTTTGGCTTGCTCGGGCGAAGTGTGGGAGTGCTTCATCATCCTCGGTGATCCTCTGGTTCACGTCGCGGACCATTGCGCACGTGCGCCCACAGTCTTCGTAGCGCTCGATCTCTCGCTCGAGCTCCACGCGTTCCTGCTTGAGCTCTTGGTGCCGGCGTGGTGGAGCCCCTGCTTCCCTCTTGACCTCATCGTCGAGGTTGTTCGTTGGGGTAGCCTCCTCCTCGTGGATGTTTTGGACGTGTCCCTCGGGGGTACCTGCCATCAAACATTCACGAGAGGGGTGATGACTCCCCCTGCTGGAGTCAGAGGTGGAGGGTGACTCCGTTACTCTCATGAGGTCATGGAAAGATTCCATGACATATTCGATCATTCCCATGAACTCGTCATTCGTGGGGATGGAGGCGTGCGTTGTGGCACAAGGTGGCTAATGGTCTCTACCGCATTGCGAAGATTGAACAGGAGCGTTGTTGGGGTGCTCCGGATGAGGTATTCCAGGAGAGGGGCTCTCCTCCAGCAAGCTGCGCCATGACGTTGGCGAACAAGAAGGTGAGGTGGCGTAGGTCCTCCTAGGATGGTTGGGGTCCCAGGAAGGCGCCGAGCTGGCGCTCTAACCTCCCATAGTCGAAGCTGAGGAGCTGGTCGCTCTCGGGGGCATGGGCCTCCGGTGCGTGCAGCTGTAGCTCCTCAAGCGCCTCGGTGATCGCGATCGAGGCCAGTGAAGTGGAGAGGTTGGACAGCGATGGGAGGCCACACTAACTCTCCCTCCATCGTGACGATGAAGTCCAAGCTCTAGAAGCGCACTTGCGCGCTTGGGATCCAGTTGACGTTGCGACTAGCCATTAGAAGCCTGGTGTGGATGTCCAAACGTGCAAAAGGCCCCTACCTGGTGCACCAACTATTGGTCTTACAAGTAACCACCGACAAGTAAATTTCTAGTATTGCACGTCTGGCTCGGATGGTGTGCTTAGGGGACACGAGGTTTATACTGGTTCGGACAGAAAGTCCCTACGTCTAGTTCATCGCTGCTACTCGTGTCACTAGCACTAAAAGTTTGTAGTAGAGGTTACAAAACAGGCGAGATAGGGAAAGGATCCTAGGTCTCTGATGGAAGGAGTGAACGGGTGCCGAGAGCTCGGTTGCCGCTCGGCCATGTGCTTGTGTCGTGCTCTGATTGGTTTGAGGTGATTCCGATCGGATTGGAGTCCCCTTCTTGGGATGCGCTGCTTTCCCTTTTATAGGCCAAGGGAAAGGACGGGTTACAGCGGAGAAGAGAGAGGAGAGAGAGAGAGAGAGAGAGAGAGAGAGAGAGAGAAGTCCTTCAGGATCGCTGGGTTCTTCTCCTTCAGGCGGGTTTCGCAGACCCTGTAGATGTCAACAGGTATGGCACCACATCGCGAGCCTATCTGTCACTGGTGCCATGCGCTGGCATCGTCTGCCCGGTCATGGTGCTCCACTCCATCCTGGCGGACATCATGATGAACTGACGCGCCTGTTAGTATTCGTAGGAGGGGTAGGCAGAATAGCATCGGTACGCCCGACGCTGTTCTTGATGTGAACCATCAGGTATGGACCATCGTGACCGTGGGTTACATCGAGGCGTGCCAGTCTCTTCCCTGGTGTTAGAGTTTTGACCCAGACCCATACGCCTGGACATAGAGTGGTTGGCGGTGATATGGGACCCCATCGGGCGAGACAGAGCCCCCTCCTGAGGGGTCGGGCGAGGCGGAGCCCGCGGCCTCGGGGTCAGGCAAGGTGGAGCGCAAACCCAAGGGTCAGGCGAGGCGGATCCATGCCTCGGGTCAGGCGAGGCGTGAGGCGAGGAGTCGGGCGGAGAACTCGCTGACCTGGAGGTCAGGGCCGCGAGGGAACTCGTGGCAAAGGCGGTGGCCTGGGGGTTGGGAGGGTGGAGCCCACCCCAGAGAGGTTGGGCAAGGCAGGCGAGCGGAGCCCACGGCCTTGGAGTTGGGGAGGGGGAGGTGGAGCCCACCCCTAGAGGTCTCGAGGTCGGGCGAGGCGGAGCCCGCCTGAGGTCGAGGCAGGTAGGCGAGGTCGACCACGAGGTAGAGCCCATGGCCTTGGGGTCGGGCAAGGAGAGCGAGGCGGGTGAGCCCGCACCTAGGGATCGGTTGGAGCTGTAGTTGCACTCTTAACTGTTGGATGAATCAACGTTGATGACCATTAGTGGTCTCGTATTGGTCACCGATCTTCATGCATCCTTGACATCTACAAAATTAGGCAAAGGCAATGGACACCAATCGCAACCCAATAGACCACACCATTTGAGGTCGAGGCGATTTGTAGAGCCTTCTCCTAAAATGAAGGGTCGACACCAGGTTAGAGTGCAAGACCTTGCAATGGGGTGGTTGGGCTCAACAAGAACTCAACATCTATTGAGCTTGCCTCCTCCCTCATTTGTCTGTCATTGAGATACTCATCCATCTCTGCAGCATATAAAGCAGGAAAAGATGTCCAAACCTAGGGATTGGTTGATCCAGACCTATTGACTCATGGAGAGAAAAAAAGGAAATTTGGATGAATCAACGTTGATGACCATTAGCTCCATTTGTTTGGTTTCCCTAGTATTGGTCCCCATTAAACAGGACCGATCTTCATGCATCCTTGACATCTACAAAATTAGCAAAGACAAAGGCAATGGCATATATTACTGAAAAAGCACAACACAAAGGCTGCAATAAAGACCCAATAGACCACACCATTTGTGTCTGAGCAATCAAAGTATTTGCTAATTATGAAAGCATAGTACGCTGATTAGAGCACACTAAAAATGAGCAGACTCCAACGTGTAAAAAAAAAGTAACTCCAGATGCACCAGGTTATCATGTTTCATGGATAAGAACGATGTGCAATGGATTTAATAAGACAGGTTGATGGTTCAACAAGAACTCAACATCTATTGTCCTAGCTTGCTGTCTTTCCTCCCATCATTTGCTATAGCGTCATTGAGATACTCATCCATCTCTGCAGCATATAAAGCAGGAAAAGATGTCCAAACTTGAGAAAACTTTATGATCCAGACCTATTGACTGTACCATGGAGAGAAAAAGAAGGAAATTTAGGATGAATGTACATGGCAAATTTAAAATAACTTCCCACCATTCAAATTTGGTCTCACCATTTGTTTGAACAATTTCTGTTCATATAATAATAACTTCCAATGAAAGAGTACATTAAACAGGAGATACCTGAATATGTGTGATGAACCACTCATATAAACCTGTAAAATTTATAAGATGAAGCTAAAATTTAAATATGAAGTTAGGACCACTCTGATAATCTGTAGCAGAAAGAATTTACTCACCGAGCACTTTGGCAGTCCCAAAATGACATATCTTTCTCTTGTGTCCATGAGTCACAGTCAAATATATATTGCTGAACCAAAAAATGGAGAGCATGTAAAAACCTGAAACCTATTCAGGAAATGGCAGGAGAACCAATTCTACAATTAGAACTATGTACCAAAGAAGCAAACAACGGAAAGGTGTACATGTAAAAAACCTGAAATCTATCAAGGCTATAATAGGAGCATCAATTTCTGTGCTCGTCATTATGTACTTTATCTTTGAAATTTCAATCTCCTCTAAGAGCCTGCAAAATCTGTAGACGGTTTTAGTACATGCATCCTCAATAGACTAAGTCACTAATCAAATGAAAACAATGATTGGAAAATAATTATTGCATTATTCTATTAGTATCCACTACCTGGTGATGTAGTCAAGCGCTTCGCAGCCATTGTCAGATTATTGCTCTGCGTGTTCATCTACCTTTTTCTCTGATGGGATCATTCTTAGGAAATAGTCTACAAGATTTGGAATAAAGAATGAAACATGACTCGTAACTCATTATTTGAAAACATAATAACACATACTTATTCTATAAGAAGAGTTGTATAGAAATCAAGGAATACCTCAATTAAGTGGGACGCATCGCACTGATGGCCACCCTAATCGGCACCACCATCACCGAGCTGATCTTCCACTCGCCGGAACGACCTCCGGTCCTCCACGCCTGGATCAAGAAGAGGATTGAGGAGCAGGAAGAGGAGAGGTAGAGACGTGCCTGGAGTTGGAGCCGGTAGCAGTGGGACGGGGAGACAAGATCGATCTACAGATGAACTCACCTACTCGGCGTGTTCGCAGCACTCCACCTCCTCGAGCAGGCCACCCACGCTGGTGCGCCGCTAAGCCCAGGCCAAGGCCAGTTCCGCGCCGAAACCCTAGGTCGGCGTGGCGGCGTTGTCGACGTCGGCGCACGGCGGAGGCGACGGGAGAGAGCGACGCGAGGGAAAAGCCCGGAGGCGGCGTCTCGGGCTGAGGTCAAGAGGATGAGGGAGATATTTTTCTCCCCACCAGCTGTACGGTGACACGTGGGCCATCCACAGTAGAAGACGGTGAGGGTGAACTCAGATCGTAAAAACATAATCGAACGGTGAAATTTTTTCTACTATCGTGGATGGCCTGAGGAGCGGCCGAGCTCCGCTGCCTTAATAAGAAGAAAAATGAACGCGTACGTACGTACGTCAATGCTCTTCGAGGAGATTACAATGAGAAGGGATTGAAGTTAGCACATGGGACGCCTACGCGGGACCAGGCTGTTACAGCAAAGTGAGCAACAACGTACGCAACAGCACACCACGTCAATCGCCCCTATCGTCATACATTATGGGATACACGAGCTTTGTCGAGTGCCAAAGCCCAAAAACACTCGGCAAACCGTTTATTGAGTGTTATACTCGGCAAACGACTCCAAAAACGACGCTGTTTGCCGAGTGTTTTTTATCGGGCACTCGGCAAAGACTTCGCCGAGTGCCCCAAAAACACTCGGCAAATATTTTTTGAAAAAAAAACAAGCACCAGCCACCGACCGCCACCACCACCTCCTGCTCCGCCGCCACCACCACCACCAAGGCCACCTCCTGCTCCGCCAGCACCACCACCGCCGCCACCAAGCCCGCCTCCCCTACCTGCTCCGCCGCCACCACCAAGGCCACCTCCTGCTCCGACACCACCACCCATGCCACCGCCACCCATACCTCCGCCTCCATCCATGCCATCACCTCCACCACCACCCATGCCACCTCCCCGCAGCCGCGCTGTCCTCCCCGCGACGCCCGACGCCGCCGCGCCACCTCCCCACGGTCCCGTCGGCCTCCCTGCGCTAGATCGGAGTTGAGAGAGAGAGAGAGGAGAAAAGCTCGCCAGAACCTTAGATCTAGGAGGAGGAGGGCCTACCTCATCGGGGTCACCGCGCCACTAGATCTGCGCCACCACCACACCGGGGTTGCTGCACCAGGGCCCGTCTGTACCAGCGCTGCCACGCCTAGGGGTCGCTGTGACGGGCCACCGCGCCGAGGGCCTCCTGCCGCCGTCCATGGCGCGGGTGGGCGGGGAGGAGGCGGGGGAGGGGTGGTGGGTGGGGTGGTGGTGGGCGTGGGGGGGTGGTGGGTGGATCCGGGGGGGAGGGCGGCGGCGGCCGGATTCGGGAAAGGGGAGGGGGAGGGAGGAGGCGGGGAGGAGAGAGAGGAGGGAGGAGGAGGGCGGCGGATTGAGGGAGGGAGGGAGGGAGGGCGAAGGCGCCGGATTCAGGAGGGAGGGAGGGAGGCGACGGGGCCGGATCCGGAGGGGAGGGGCGGCGTGGCGACCGGATCCGGGGAGAGAGAGGGGGCGGCAGGGAAGGAGAAGGAGGGGCCGGTCACCGGGGAAGAGAGGGAATTTGGGGAAGGAGAGGAGGGGTGGGCGCCGAGGGAGAGAGAGAGGTAGGGGGGGCGCCACGGCCATGTGGATCCGGGAGGGAGCGAGCTGTGGCGAGAGGGAGGGGAGGGTGGGAATGGGATGGGATTTTTTTATGCGGCGTGTTTTTTTTTTGTTTTTTTTTGACGAGTGTTTTTTTTACACTCGGCAAACCCCTCTTTGCGGAGTGTTTATTTTTGACACTCGGCAAACCCCCCTATTTGCCGAGTGTTTTTTTTTGACACTCGGCAAACTCCCTGTTTGTCGAGGGTTTTTGTTTTACCGAGTGTTTTTAGCACAGCACTAGGCAAAGAATTTATTTGCCAGGTGCCCGAGGAATGCACTCGGTAAACATAAAAATACTCTGAAAATTTGAGGTTTGCGGCAGTAATAGCAGCCCAGTGCGTCTATAAATACAGGGAGTTGATTCCGATATTACTTAACAAGAACATTCTTGCTCTACCCACATCACATAATTAGCCCTGAGCCTGCCATTGTTTTAACACCGATCCATCAGCATGGCATTCAAGTCTTGTCTAGTACCGCTGCTGCTCCCCATGGCCCTGCTTCTTCTCGCTTTTGGCAGCTCGCCCGCGGCGGCTCAGCTGGAGGTCGGCTACTACAGCAAGACATGCCCGAGCGTCGAGGCCATCGTCCGCAACGAGACGGAGAAGATCCTCGCCGCTGCGCCCAGCCTCGCCGGTCCACTTCTCAGGCTCCATTTCCACGACTGCTTTGTCAGGGTAGGTGTGCCGTCGCAGTAGCGAGGTTTCAGTTGATCATTGTATATGTAGCAGTACTTACAGAAACATAAATTTCCAGGGTTGCGACGCCTCAGTCCTGCTCAACTCCACCGGGGGCAACACGGCCGAGAAGGACGCTATGCCGAACAAGAGCCTCCGGGGCTTCGGTTCCGTGGAGAGGGTGAAGGCCAAGCTCGAAGCCGCCTGCCCCAACACGGTCTCCTGCGCGGACGTCCTCACCCTCATGGCCCGCGACGCCGTCGTGCTGGCCAAGGGCCCTTCCTGGCCGGTTGCCCTCGGCAGGCGAGACGGCAGGGTGTCGAGCGCCACGGAAGCGGCCGACCACTTGCCTCCTGAATTTGGGGACGTCCCGGTGCTCACCAAGATCTTCGCCGCCATTGGCCTCGACGTCAAGGACCTCGCCGTCCTCTCCGGCGGCCACACCCTCGGCACGGCGCACTGTGGGTCTTACGCCGGCCGGCTCTACAACTTCAGCAGCGCCTACAGCGCAGACCCATCCCTCGACAGCGAGTACGCCGACAGGCTGAGGACGCGCTGCAAGAGCGTCGACGACAAGGCCACGCTTTCCGAGATGGACCCCGGCAGCTACAAGACCTTCGATACCAGCTACTACCGCCACGTCGCCAAGAGGAGGGGGCTCTTCCAGTCCGACGCCGCCCTCCTTGCAGACGCCACCACTAGGGAGTACGTCCAGCGCATCGCCACCGGCAAGTTTGACGACGTGTTCTTCAAGGACTTCGGCGAGTCCATGATCAAGATGGGAAATGTTGGCGTGCTCACCGGTGCTCAGGGGGAGATCAGAAAGAAGTGCTACATCGTCAACTAACTAGTTATTATACTACCAAATTAAGCTTTTGTTTACCACCACGAAATTGTAGTGTGTGTACATAAGTTCATGCACGTATGTCTGTATTAACAGTTTATTATGTTAATTATTTTAGTTCATGTGATTATATATTCATGTGTTGCTAAAGGCACTCCGACGCAGAAAATATTGGTAGTTTTTAAGGGTAAAGTATAATTTACACCCTCCAACTATCGCCAAAGTATAGATTTTAATCTCGAACTTCAAAACCAGATAACTTTGGCCCTCCAACTCTTGAAAAAGTTTAAATTTCAACCTTCTAGGCGGTTTTGCGTATAAACAGTACTTTTGATATTCAAAAAGGAGAAAATTTTATATTATTTTTAAGCATCTTAATGTCCTCAAATGAAAAAACTCAAAACTGAAAGTTGTAGATCTCAGTTTTGAGTTTTACAACTTTGATATAAAAAGATTTTCATTTAACTAATATAAATAATCATATTCATAATGATGCAACAAGTGCTAGTTGGCGATTATTATAGTATTGAAATTTTATATTATCTTTTCAAGCATCTTGTATGTCCTCAAATGAAAAAATTTTCAAAACTACAAAGTTGTAGATCTCAATGAGATATACAATTTACATATAAAATTATCTTCATCAGCCATCATATTGAAGATTTTTATTTTTTGAAATATAAAGTTTGTCGTGATGAACGCTCTGAAAAAATATCAAAAGTACTGTTCATATGCAAAACCGCTAGAAGGTTGAAATTTGAACTTTTTCAAGAGTTTGAGGGCCAAAGTTATCCGGTTTTGAAGTTCGAGGTTGAAATATATACTTTGGCGATAGTTGGAGGGTGTAAATTATACTTTACCCTTTCTATAATAATGTACCAAGAAACTATTCTTCCCGATGCAGATTTTTCCATTGAAAGTCCAAATAAAAATGAAGCAATCTTCTTCCTTCCGCCGGATCCTCTGCGCCATAAACCCAACGCGCGCCCTCAACGAATCTCGAGGAGGGAGAGACGGACCACGATGGAAGGGAGACGCGCAGATTCGCTGGACCGTGAGGGGAGAGAGATGGGCTGCGTGGAGGAGGGAGACATCAGACATGCAGCCTCGACAGACTGCGTGGGGAGAGCGAGCTCCACGCCCATGAGTACATCGGCACTTGCCGCGGGGTGGCCCAACGTCCTGGTCATGTGGCCGGTGGGCCTGAGCTTCCTGTGGCCAGCGGTACTTGCCAGCGGCCGCGCTCCTTGCAGCCGGCCGTGCTTGGCAGCGGCCCGCGAGCAGCCACGCAGGGCTACGACGTGTGACCACGGGATGTTGAGGATCAGCTAGCAAGCTCGGGAGCGCCTTGATTCGTTCGTAGACACCGTTTTCTCTTAAGAAACGGTTTCTCCTATTTTCTCCCTCTCACTTTAATAAAAGGTTGCCACATCAGCAAATTGCTTACTTATGTGACATTGCAATTAATGTGTATAGAAACTACATACTCCGTACCGTGGTTTCTGCATTATGAGTGCCCCTAAGAAGGAGATCGCAGATAGTTTTTTGAAAATGGAAATCGGACAGCCTATCATTATTTATTTGCTTATGTAGCCCATTATTAATATGGATATAGAACTTGCATTAATTAGTGGGTAGAGTATCATAAACAAGTGTTGAGTGGTAGCCCATTATTTGCATTAATTAATGGATATAGTACCATTATTTGCTTATGTAGACCATTATTAATAATGGATATAGTACGTAAAGCTTGTCATATGATTCATATGTAAGCAATTTTGAAAAGTGGTTCAAGAAAGACGACGTCCCAATGCTCCAAGTTGTGAGATATAGTGTTGAGGGGTAGTCTCGTCGCCGAGTTTAATAATATAAAGAATAAAGATGTTGAGATTGAAGCACCATTGCTTCGTTAAGCATCGACAGCTTAGCGTGCTGCTTAGTGCATTTTTTTAGATATAGTCCATAGTAGTAGCTATATATGATTGTTCAATATGCGCCATTTAATCACCCGGGTTCTGGGATCGGATTTACTTATGAAGAGCACGGGGGCACGTCTGTTCAGTTCTTCTCCCACTAAGTCTCAATATCTTCCTTTTACTATTATATATTTGACATAGTGATTGTTTATTTCAAATTCAGGTTGACACTTTCCTACCAAGGATGCTTCTGATTCACAAAAGCTCCGAAAGACCCAGTTTTCAGAGGGCGTCCCAATCCTAGCAATAATGCAATTGCAATCACTGACAAGAGCAGCTAGTAGCAATAACCTAGAGGGAGCAGCTAGCCGCATCCGAAGAAATCGAGATGAAGTGTTTGTCGATCTGGATGATTGCAAATTTTGCTTTCCTGCTGAATGATTCAAGTTCGTTAAGGCAGTGGGCCACCAAGAAGCGCCATCAGCACTCGATCGGATTGGATGAACACAGACTGCAATAACTTTGGCATGGACGAAGACATTTCCCTGTAATGTAGTTACTTGGTTGGTTTTTGGACTCGTTCTACTTCGAATTCCAAGTGGGCAGTGGCGTGCGTCAGATGCGACTGGGGCTGTAGTAGTGGCCAGTAGTGGGGCCTTGCTTGCTTTTGATGTGCCGTCTGAATTAATCACCGGATCATGCATGATTACCCCTGACCGAACCGAACAAGGAGACCTGCATGCATATGCTGAGAAGACAGAAGGGAACGAACTGGCTCGTCAAAGCTCGCTCGGCAGTTGACAACGACTCGTCCAGACATGTAGCGTGGAGCGAACGAGATAGCGGCAGAGGACGTGGTTACCCGGGCGGCCGTTGGTCATGCGAGGAACCGCCACCCCGCAAAGATGCATGAACGCACAGCGGCCTGCCGGGTCAGGCCAGGCAAAGCGCGCGTTGATTGACCTGACCACTAGATTTCGTGTGTCCCCACGTGAAATCAATCACACGTAGAGGGACAGGGCTTAGGCCCTGTTCTGTTCTCTAGTCATAGGACTAGAGACTAAAACAAAAACTAAACTTTAGTTTTCAATCTTGTTTAGTTCCAGGAACTACAGAGGACTAAGGCCACGTACAATGGAGGGGCTCCTATAGAGATGCTTAGAGGGAGAGAGAAATTTTTTTGTCAGCGAGCACCTATACTGGAGCTGAAGCTACAATGGAAAACTCATTTTTTGGGCGCTTAAACTGTTGGTTGAGGCTGTTGCATTGTTATCTTGAGTGCTCGGCTCCTAGGGATCGCGGGCGACTCGATCCTGGCGTCGCTGCCTCGCGGAGCGGCAACTCCATCCGCGAGCGCTTCAACATCTCTGAGCTGGACTCCGCGGTGGACAAATAACTAATTAACAGCCCATAAAAGCCCTGCATTGTATAGGCCATAAAGGGCATTAAAGCTGCTGAATAAAGACTGAAATAACCTTGAAGGGGGTAGGGGGACTGGGAGGGGTGGGGACCGGTGAGAGGCATAGGGTGTCAATTTAGTTCCATAAGTCCCAATAAGCCTCACCTCAAATGACTTATGTCTTTTAATCTCTAGTTTCTGTTTTAGTCCCTGATGTTTGATTAAAAGAGACTAAAATTTAGTCCCAGTCCCTATTCCCATGAAAACAAACAGGCCCTTAGCGGCTAGCAGCTTCCCCCGGCCGGCTCGCTGAACCCGTCACACATGCACATCTGACTTCATGCCATTTTTTGGGTATAATACGTGTACAAATCTCGCCGTCGCATGCATATACTACTCCAGCGCACACACCTGCTGGGTTCCCAGCTTAATCTCCGGCCGGGCGTGGCGGACTCGCGGAAGTTTCCAAGTCCAGCCTCAGTAGCATCATTCTGGTCCGTTCTACTTTACCAGAGTTGTAAGAAACTTTGCTAGCTAGCTAGAGCAACCAAAGCTTAACTTCCTTACTTTGCATATATGGTGGTGTCAACTGTGAACTTAGATGGAAGCATCAATTAATCCGACCAAAGTTGAGAGGGATGTGCATTTCTCTGGTTTATTAGTCGTCGTTGGTGGTTGGGGTTCGTCAAGCAAGCACGGCGTATTCGTTCCTTGCAACTGCATGCATTACAGTTGGAAGGAATCAGTCGACCGGATCATGCGTGAACGATATGCATGGTTGCACTGGCCGTACGGAAACGTGCAGAGACCAGAGTAAGTCCAGCTCGATCGACCTGCGGATCGAAGCATGCGCTTTCGTGTCGCCGTCGTTGGTAGTAATCCTGTTCGGTTGCCTGGTTCGTTTCGTTGTTGGTTTGTGAAGAAGTACTGCTGGCTGATTTGTGTGAGAGAAAAATACTATTCTGACTGGAAATTTATGATCGTTTACGACAAGCCATATCTAAACGAACAGACTGATTAATGCGAGTAGACGAGTAGTAGCAGACCGCCAAGGTGCAGGTGCATGGACCCGCATCCTCAAAGATTTTGCGTCGTAGTCGCCCCAATCAAATTTACCAAATCGTTTGGACGCTGCCAATGCAAGCCACTTGCATATATAACGTCGACTTGCCTGTTGCACTTGGGGCGTGCTTTCTGGAGCACGAGTACTTTCTAGTCGCGATAAACTGGGCCATTGGGGGTATAATTTGCCAATGTTTTTGTCGGCACGAAATTTCGTTCCGTATCGAGAGCACACGAGCAAGCCGGAAGAGTCTGCTTGATAGAGCTGTAGATGCGCCTGGCTTCAACGCAGGGGTGGTCGATCCTGCGTACTCCTTCCGAGGCGTGCCAGTCAATTTGGCCCTGTAATTGACAAGGAGAGAAAGCTAATCAGTAATTTAAGGCGGAACATGCCGGTGTTGCCAGACAGTCCCGAATGTGCGGCTCTGAGAGCCGATGTGGAAGAAAATCGACTAAATAGTCGATCCCAGCATACTCAATCAGTTAAAGCTCATGTGGTTGTGGAATGAAAATCAGTTATCACTCAGGATGAACATCGTTATTTAGATAAATATTAGTCAATGGCAATAAGATGTCAACAATAATCAGTTTATGCTAAGCCAATGACTGCAAATAACCGAATCCCTTTTTATATAAAAGAAGCAGCTCATCATCATTTAACCATTTAATAAAGATAAATTCAATGAACATATTAGATCTCATCTATCGTTATGACAAGTGAGGCATGAGGCAGAATCATGCAGGCCATAGAAACAGCGATAAATTCGACGACCCTAACTTATTACTAATATCAGTGGGGCATGAGGCAGAATCATGCAGGCCGTAATACAATAATAAGATCATGGTGCTAACACATCTTTCAACCTATCTTTACTTCAACGGTCTCGTGACGTGAACTGCATATGTGAAAACACTCGATATCGGCTAAAACAGCTGATTCAGGCATAGCACACGGTTAAGGTCATGCCCGATCAAGAACACATCTACCAAATAACGATCACCACTCTACGGTGCTAACAGTGGGGTGTGAGGCAGAATCACACATGCCGTGATAACAGGCCATGGAACGGTTTTCGTTAGCCAATAGATCTATTCCAGACCAGACATACCTTAACCGCACACTATGCACAATCAAGATTGATATAAAACAGCCGATAAAACATAACTCATCGTTTAAGATGCAGATTAGATCAGTCTAGATTAACAAACGATGGGTTAAACAGAATATAAGGCCGATCTAGATCAATCCCAATCGGACGAAGTGATATTGCTGTAATTGAATAAATAATAAAAGCAATAACAATATCGATAAGTTAATGAATCTATCCAAAGGACGCCACCCTTAGATAGAGCCGATAACTTGACCTTAATCTAGTTCGAGCAGTGGAGGTCGACCGGATCGATGCAGCCGTACTTGAACTAAACATGTGTCGATAACTAGCTTATACCAGAGTCGCAGTGGAGATCGACCGGATCGATGCAGCTGAACGAACATAAGTATAAGCCATGACGGTACTTACAGACAAGCCGGAGGTCGGCCGGACCGATGCAGCCCTGCTCGCTGAAGAACTCGTCGAGATCTACTCTACTCCTACTCCTAAGGGGTGGTCGGAGCCGAAAAAAATAAGGAATTTATATTTGATTGATCGTGTGTCCTTTACAATAGCCGGGGTCTAATATTTATATCCGGATCCTACGCATGAATCCTACTTAAGCACGACTCATTATAATTTTTGGCCTAAAAGAAAACATTCCTAATTTAAGATAACTTGGACCATAATCTTTCCCTTTTTGTAGAGTCCAGCATGATTTTTCCAGCGCCGATCGTAGCTTTTGTCGTTATCTGCTGGCGTATCTGAAGAAAGCCGATTCCAGTGTTGCATTCGAATCAGCTGATACCGATCTTAATGCAATCGATTCCTTGATGACATGATCTTGGGAGCTTTCGAGTCCCTGCAATTCTTCTTCTAAATTTTGGTGTAAACACATGCCTCCCAATTTTGGGATAAAAGTACTTTTATTCCAAAATTATCACGTCTGTATCCCCGATAGGTCCGCAATCACGGGTAGAGAATCTTGATCTAGGGTCTACTGTTTGTCACCGTCTATGTCAGCTCATGAGCCTATGCTTTAAATCTTTTACGAGAGCATCATTGCTTCACGGGCGCTTGGATCCATCTTTCCGGGCTGACTATAAAATGCCTATCCGACTCTGGCAAGAATAATTCAACAATTCAGATATGTTTCTCTTCTATCTGCTTCCTCGAGTGCCTCTGACTCCACCTGACCCTCCATGGTCTATCTTTTTGCCATGAAGATCTTGAGTGTAAAAGGATCAAGATGCCCAAGAGGGGGGGTGAATTGAGCTAATTCTAAATTTCTTTGCAATAATAAAATCCTATGGTTAGCCCAATTAACCCCTTGTGCCTAGAAAGTATTTCTAATTGTTCTACCACACAAAAAGACTTGCAACCTAAGTTTCAATCCTACTCTAGCATGGCAATTCTATGAATGTAACAACAAGAATTAAATTGCTCAAAGTAAATGCTCAAAGTAAATACTCAAAGTAAATACTCGAAGTAAATGCTCAATGTAAATAGAGAAGGAGAGGAAACGCGGCGATGTTTTGCCGAGGTATCGGAGAGTCGCCATTCCCGACTAGTCCTCGTTGGAGCACCCATGCAAGGGTGTAGCTCCCCCTTGATCCGCGCAAGGATCAAGTGCTCTCTAGGGGTTGATTCTTTGACACTCCGTCGCGGTGAATCACCCACAACCGCTCACAACTTGAGTTGGGTCATCCATAAACTCTCTGGATGATCACCAAGCTCCCAATCACCACCAAGCCATCTAGGTGATGGCGATCACCAAGAGTAACAAGCACGAACTCTCACTTGACCACAACAAGCCTACAGAGAAGGGTGGATGCACACTTTGCTACTCTTGATCTCACTAATGAGGGCTCTCTTTGGGATTCTCAAATCTCAATCACCTCACTAAGACCTTGCTCTTCTTAACACTCTCTAAGGTGTGTTTCAGCTGTTGGAATGAGCAAAAAGTAACTCCACACACGAGTGGAGCTTCTATTTATAACATGGGCTAAAAAATGAACCGTTATGTGCCTCTGCGGGGTGACCGGACGCTCCGGTCATGTTGACCGGACGCTCTGGTCAGTTCTCCCTGAAAACCAGTGTTTACAGTGTGACCGGACGCATCCAGTCACAATTTTCCCTCTGTGGAACCTTGCTGGAGTCGACCGGACGCTGGCTCTCAGTGTTCGGTCACTTGACCTTCCAGCGTCCGGTCACACCGAACGATTTCACCTCGGTCAAATGAACTGACCGGACCCTGAACCAGCGTCCGGTCAACCCAGAGCCAGCGTCTGGTAAGTATTTGACTCTCCATTCACTTCCAACTCTCGATCATACGTGAATGAAGTTTGCTCCATTGGATCTTAGCCATATGTAGGAGCTACCTAGCGCTAGTTTTAACAAGTGTGCACCACACCTAACTCACTAGACTCACCTAGGTCAAGCTACCCGTCCATACCACCCTTAATAGTATGGCCAAAGGAAAAACAAAGTCCTAAACTACTCTAAGTGTCTCTCCAACTCCAATCGACACTTAGAACTAGTCATCCTTAACCTTGTCGTCCATCCTTTGAAAACCAAAACAATTTCCATCGTAGGGGCATGACCACCATGATTGCCCAATCGATCTCCATTACCATGACCTAACTTAATTGCTTCTGCAAAACACACGTTAGTCATAGTAATCTTGTATTGTTATTAATCACCGAAACCCAACTAGGGGCCTAGATGCTTTCAATCTCCCTCTTTTTGGTGATTGATGACAATGCCACCTCAAGTATGTGAAAGAGCTGAGGTTTTTAATATGCTTGGATCATATAAGCTTTTATCAATAAGAACAAAGGTGTTAGTCAAGCTTATATGAACCAAGCCAACATGTCGTACTCAAAAGATATGAAATAAGCATGAGTACAAGTAATAAAGCTCATTTGCATCGGAGTAAAAACACGGAAGCAAAGGCAAATGAGCATAGCACAAGTGATATGACATATAAATGATTCATAGTAGAGAGCACACATGTCATATATCACGGTTACGTAGATATCACTATCACATATATATAGTTCAATGCATAAAGGTAAACATGCGATGAATGCATAATAGTGTATCACACATAAAAACTCCAAATGTAATATATAAGCTAATATAAAAACTAAGCTCCCCCTGAATACGTCGCTCCCCCTGAATCTATCATACTCGATCCCTCTCCCCCTTTGGCGTCAAACACCAAAACCTAAGGGTTGGTCGGCGGGGCAGCAGCGGACAAGCCGGGCGCTAAGGTACGAGGAGAAAGCTAAAACTGAGTGCCATCATCGTCTGATCTAGAGCTCTGAGCTATCTGACCCTCTGTAGCTGGTAGAGATGCAGGAGCGGTCTGGGTTTGAGCAGGAACTGGAGCTGCCTGTGACTCTGAAGGTATGACTAAAGTGGACTCTGATGATGCCACTGAGGAAGGGAGCGTCTCTGTAGTCCCGCTAATAGGTACAACAACAGAAGGACCCCAGACATGAAGATATGGAGGAGTAGGCATCCCTGTCAACTCACTGAAAGAAGCACCAAGGCTCTTGGACACTGAGGTCTCTAGCACAAGCAGTGAAGACGTCCTAGCTGGTGTGAAGCCCGTCTAGAAAGGTTGAACTGCAGGGCTAGCGCTGGCGATGCAAAATACTAGGACACCTGCTCTGTAGGAGAAGCAAACGACACTGGTGGCTGTCCCTGACTCTGAAGCCCACTGGGCTGTAATGCTAGAGTCAACGAAGTAGTGGCTACCTGACCAAGCTGGGGCGAAGGCTGTGACGGTGGAGCCCCAATAGCTGTCACTACATGCTGCATAAAGCCAAGGAGCTACTACTGCATGAGTATCTGCTGTTGATGCATCGCCTGCTACAGCTGCTGTAAAGCCTAAGTCTGCTGCTGAATGACCAGCTGTTGTTGCTGGATTGCATGCTCCTGCTGCTGGAACTCATCATGCCGAGTTTGGAACTGTGCAAACATAGCAGTTGTCTCCTAAGCCTAGCGTGCCTGCCTCATCCGCTCAAGTATAGCCAGGAGAGCGGGGTTAGTCTGCAGGGCAGGTGGTGCTGAACTGGAGCTGTCGGCCTCATGATCATGTCGCTGAGGAGGCATCCGAGGGACAGGCTGGTAGTCATCATCAAAACTGTCACTAGGGTCGCTCACGACTACTCCCTCCTGCTGAGCTAGCTCCTCCTCAGTAGCTGCTATGCCCCTGATAATATCATCCTGCTAGGCTATAGACTCTGGCACCTCAGGATGTTGTGTCGCTAACTAGGTGCTGTAGGTGTACTATGCCTGATCATTTGTGTCATGTTATAGGCTGGAAACTCTGTGGTGGCACCACTATACTCAGCAAGCATCTCTAGCGGCCTCATTGTGACAGCTCTATGGATAAGCCATGTGATCTAGTGAGCATAAGGCAACTGCCTGTGTCCTCTGAAGCCCTCAGCTATAGTGTCCTCCATCTCTGACAGAAGAAGATCCCAAATATCAAAAACTGTCTGCTGCATCAGAGAGTTGAGAAGCCACAACTGTATGCGAGTCAATCCCTCATGATATCCCATCCTTGGTAGCAATGTCCTACTCATAATGGCCTCAAGTACATGAGCAGTGGGAGTGAGATCACTGGGGTTTCTCCTCGACCCTTCACCAAAAGGCTCCTTGAAGCAGTGGCGGACAAGATCTGTATGGGGCACATTACCGCCATGAGGGCGTCTAGGAGGCTCTGTCTGTCCATAGCACACCTCATGAAGTCTGACAGGCTGCTCCTGAAGTCTGAGTATCTCCCTGGCCCTAGTACTCGTCAACCGGTAATCTCTGCCTCTGAATGCAAGAACTGACGAACTCAAGATGGAACATATAACCCTGTCTGACCAATCAAATCTGTCAGCCTTGGCAGATATGCAAGGTAGGGGCGAATGTGCTCTCCAGCTGCTGCAACAATAGAGTCAATGTGACACACTCTCTGAGATCTAAAAATTGCTCCACTGTTGAGATAGGCATTGTAGAAGTTTTCCTGCAGTGGAGTATAGAAGCCCTCTGAAGCTCTCTCATCCCTCCTCGGGGGAAACCACACCTCAAAGTCCATGAACCTTAGCTGTTGTACCTGCTTGGCCATGGCGGCCCTCAAGTCAAGATGGGGCACTAGAGGCGAACCCTATGGTCTGGGCGGTGGACGAGAACCCCTCCGCTGAGTATCTGCTCTCAGTGTCACTGGGGCACAGGTACGACCAGAGCGGCGTAACTGTGGCTGTGGTGCCTGCTCTGTCTGCTCTGCCTACTGTCCCTCCTGACCCTCCTAAGTCTGCTCTGTCAGCTCTACTGTCTGGGGCTGCTGCTGGGGCTGAGGCTCCTCAATAGCAAGACATCATCCTGGCATCATGACAGTCCCAGGTGGACCACCATGAAGATGCTCAATACGCTCAAGTTGACCATGCGCCTCTAGAGACAGATGATCTGCAATAACAACTCCACTACGAGTACCTCCTCTCTCAGCACGCTCTACGGCCTTAGCAACTACAGCTGCTCTGGCTGTCTCTGCATCAGGGTACTTGCGCTTCTTTGATGCAACCTTCTTCGTCGCCTTGCCTTTAGGATCTGTAGGCAAGCGAGGTGGATGCCTCGGATCCTCATCTCCTGGACCACCACCGACATTCTTCGTGCGAGCCATCTGATGAATCTGAAGAGAATCAACTACCACTGACAAGAAACAACTGCCTCTGACACTTTCGAGGCTTGGCCTCGTTCCGTACTCGCGAGCTTGGCTCCGAGTTAACTAACAACTACCACTAACACCTCAACGGCACCGACTCGCTGCACGATGGAATAGATAGGATATACAAATAAATATAGTATATCTAATAGATGCGGAACCCTAGGAAGCAAGCAATTTAGGTATGAAATTGAAACGCGGGCATGCTACCTGACGAACCAGCTATCCAAAAAGAAGAGAAGCAACACGCGGGAAACCACCAACTCGGCTAGGGTTAGGGTTCCAACTCGACGAAGATCAGCGACGCAAAGTGATGAATCGATGGCGCGGATTTTCAGTGGAGGAACTGGCGAGGATGCAAGGCACTGCAGAGGATTGCCCGACGGTGGAACTAGGGCACAGTGGTGCTGGGCACGGTGGTGCGGCTGGAGCAGGGCAATCACGGTGAGGGCGTGGGCCGAGCTTGCGCGGGATGCGGCAGCTAGGGCACGGCGTGGCTCGGGGAGGCACTGGCGGCGCGGGAGCATGCTGGCTCGGCGCGAGCGCTGCTTGGATGGGAGGCGCGCGGGACAGACAGCGGTGGAGCTGGGCAGGCGGCGCGGGACTGCGGCAGTGGAAGCGAAAACGGCGGCGCTCGGGTTAGGGCACGGGTGAACGGCAATGTCAGTGGTGGTTTAGGTCAAAGCCCCGGTGCTTGATTAAATAAAGTGGCCCCACGAGTCAAAAAAGGAAACGGAGAAATGAAACCTAATGCCACACGATTTTTACTGACCGGACGCTCCGGTGGTAGCGACCGGACGCTACCACCTAGCGTCCGGTCGATTCCAGAGAGGTCCAAATCCTCTAGAATCACAACCGGACGCGTCCGGTGGACACCGACCGGACGCAGCCAAAGTCCGGTCACCTAGCCTTGATGTCTTCATGATCGACCGAACGCTGAAGCTCCTTCTGACCGGACGCTGAGAAAACACTGTTCCAGCGTCCGGTCACTCCTTCGCAACAAGTTCACCTCCTGTGAACTAACCGGACGCTGGACATCAGAGTCCGGTGCAGCGTCCGGTCACTCCTTCTTCGGCGAATCTTCAAAAAAACTTCGTGCTGCCTGTTCCCAATCAAGTCCCAACTCAAATAAGATCCAAATAAACACCAATTGGGACTGATGTGAGTGATCTCTCTCAAACCCTCAAGTTTTTCAAAATATTTTGCCTTAGGCTATAATTCTTTTTAAGAAAATAGGCAAACAAAAGGGCAAATTAAGATGAACGATAAAACAACATTCATGCATATGCAATACTTGAAAGTAAATCTAGTTGCTTGTCAAGTTTGATCCAAGGTTAAGCTTCTTCACACGCTTTTCGGCGGTTATCTTAACCATGTTAGACAAGCCCTATGTGCATTGCCACAAAATAAACATGTAGTATATTACAATGCAATGCAAGGGGCAACACAAGCTCATCTTTTAGTGAAGTTACTAAAATTAAGCACATTGAGCTCATTCCACAAACGACAAAACGTTGCCTCATCTAGCGGCTTAGTGAAGATATCCTCCAATTGATCCTCGGTCCTTACACCTTCTAGTGATATATCATTTTTAGCAACATGATCTCTAAGAAAGTGATGATGGATATCTATGTGCTTGGTGCGTGAGTGTTGAACCGGATTATTTGCAAGTTTTACCGCACTTTCATTGTCGCACAAAAGAGGTACTTTTTCTAGAACTACACTATAGTCTAGCAAAGTTTGTTTCATATAAAGTATTTGTGCACAACAAGCACCCGCGGCAATGTATTCCGCTTTGGCGGTGGACAAAGCCACACTATTTTGTTGTTTGGAGGACCAAGACACAAGTGATCTACCAAGCAAATGGCACCCTTCGGATGTGTTTTTTCTATCAACTTTGCAACCGGGATAATCCGAATCGGAATAGCCAACTAATTCAAATATAGCTCCTTTGGGATACCAAAGGCCAATGCTTGGTGTGTGCTTAAGTAACCTAAGGATTCTTTTTACGACAATTAAATGGGTTTCCTTAGGATTAGCTTGAAATCTAGCACACATACACACACTAAACATGATGTCGGGCCTAGATGCGGTTAAATACAACAAGCTACCAATCATAGAATGGTAGAGAGTTTGATCAACCTTGTTACCTCCCTCATCTAGGTCGAGATGTCCATTAGTAGGCATTGGTGTCTTGATTGGCTTACATTCATCCATCTTGAATCTCTTGAGAAGATCATTTGTATATTTCTCTTGAGAGATGAAAATCCCTTCTCTCATTTGCTTGACTTGAAAACCAAGAAAGAATGTAAGCTCTCCAATCATTGACATCTCAAACTCCTTCGACATCAATTCACTAAATTCTTTGCAAGAATCTTCATTTGATGATCCAAAGATGATATCATCAACATACACTTGACAAATGAAGATATGCCCATCAAGCTTCGTGGTGAATAGTGTGGTGTCGACCTTCCTAATGATGAAGCCCTTCTCAATGAGGAAGTCTCGAAGGCGCTCATACCAAGCTCTTAGGGCTTTCTTAAGCCCATATAATGCCTTGGACAACCTATAAACATGATTAGGATATCTAGGGTCTTCAAACTCGGGAGGTTGATCAACATAGACTAGTTCATTAATAAAGCCATTTAAAATGCATTTTTCACATCCATTTGATATAATTTCATTTCATGATGCGATGCATATGCAAGGAGGATACGAATGGCTTCTAGTCTTGCAACCGGTGCAAAGGTCTCTCCAAAATCCAAACCTTCAACTTGAGAGAACCCCTTTGCAACTAGTCTTGCCTTGTTCCTCACAACTCCTTGATCATCTTGCTTGTTTTAGAACACCCACTTTGTTCCAATAACTCTTGCACCTTTTGGCCTCTCTTCAAGAGTCCACACTTCATTGCGGGTGAACTTGTTCAACTCTTCATGCATGGCATTTATCCAATCCGGATCTTGAAGAGCTTCTTCAACCTTAGTAGGCTCAAAGCAAGAGACAAAAGAGTGATGAGCAATAAATGAAGTAAGTTTTTGTGAACGAGTCATTACACCCTTTGATGGACTCCCTATGATGAGATCTTGTGGATGATCTTGAAGTAGAGGTGTATTTCTTCTATTGACCACTTGAGGAGGAGGTTGTGGAGCATCAACATCTTGTGCTTGTACCACCATTTGCTCATGGGATACATGAGTATCTTCATTTTCTACTCTCCCATCTTTTTCACCTTCTTATGGCAGATTTGATGAAGAGGGTGGATCAATCACTTGTACATCATCTTTGAGCTTGATGTCTCCAACTGGAATGTTCTTCATAGCCTCCCTCAATGGTTCATCACCTACATCATCAAGATTCTCACGTGCTCCTTGGGAGCCGTTAGATTCATCAAATTCCACATCATATGTTTCTTCAACCAAGGCGGTGGCATGATTAAATACTCTATATGCTTTGGACTTTGATGAGTAACCAACAAGAAAACCAATATCACAATGTCTTTGGAACTTCCCTAGGTGTTGCCACTTCTTGTAGATGTAGCATTTGCAACGAAACACCCTAAAGAAGGAGACGTCCGGCTTCTTCCCATTGAGCAACTCATAAGGTGTCTTGCCAAGGAACTTTTGAAGGAATAGGCGGTTTGATGCATAGCATGCGGTGTTGATTGCTTCCGCCCATAGAGCTTCAGGGGTGTTGTACTCATCAAGCATAGTTCTTGCAAGAGTGATCAATGTCCGGTTCTTCCTCTCAACTACACCATTTTGTTGAGGAGTATATGTTGTAGAGACTTCATGTTTGATTCCAACTTCATCACAATAGGCTTCTATGTTTGTGTTGTCAAATTCTTTGCCGTTGTCACTTCTTATCTTTTTGAGCTTCACTTCAAATTCATTTTGGGCTCTCTTGGCAAACTTCTTGAAGCAAGGTGCAACTTTGGATTTGTCATGAAGGAAGAATACCCATGTATACCTTGAATAGTCATCAACAATCACAAGACAATAAAGATTTTCTCCCAAACTCTTGTATGTTGTTGGTCCAAATAAATCCATGTGAAGGAGTTCTAGCACTCTTGTGGTTGACATGAAAGCTTTGGTTGGATGAGTATTTGCATCTTGTTTGCTGGCTTGACATGCACTACAAAGCTTGTCCTTCTCAAACTTCACATCCTTTAACCCTCTCACCAAATCATTCTTCATTAGCTTCTTGAGTGAGCTCATCCCAACATGAGCAAGTCTTCTATGCCATAGCCACCCAAGTGTTGTTTTGGTGAATAGGCAAGTCTTCAAGTTTGCATCTTCGGAGTTGAAATCTACCAGATATAGGTTGTTGTATCTAAATCCTTTGAATATCACTTGTTCATCATCCTTCTTAGATACAACAACTTCATTCTCGGTAAACAAGTATTGGAAGCCAAGATCACACAATTGTCCAACGGATAGCAAGTTGAAGCTCAATGAAGCAACATATAGCACATTTGAGATTGAATGATCATTTGATATTGCCACTTTGCCCAATCCTTTAACCTTGCCCTTTGAATTATCCCCAAATGTGATTCTTTCTTGTCCATCTACTTCTTCATCTAGTGAGGTGAACATACGAGGATCACCGGTCATATGTTGTGTGCAACCACTATCAATAACCCAATGACTTCCACCGGTCTTGTAGTTCACCTACACACAAGAGATCAAGCTTTAGGAACCCAAACTTGTTGAGGGACCTTCACCTTCTCAACAAGTGACTTAGCAACCCAAATTTTCTTAGGCCTATTCTTGTTGGGAGGTCCTAAGAACATGGCTTTCATCTTTCCACTAGAATCCTTTCTAAGCATGTAGTGAGCATTGAAAGCAAAGGGTCTAGCATGCTTGGGCAAGGGTTGTGGTGGTGGTGTTTGGCACTCATGAGCAAAGTGGCCTTCTTGTCCACACTCAAAAATCTCTTTGGCTTCAGCTTTGGCTTTGATTGTTGTTGTTGAACTTGAGCTTTCTTCTTCTCTACATTTGCCATATATCCAATGCCACTTCTATCCATCTTCATGACAGTGTTCATTAGTAGCTCACTTTGAAGATACTTTCCTCTTGTGAATTTGCTCAATCCAATCTTAAGATGCTCTCTTTTCAATTTGAGCTTCTTGTTCTCTTCCTTGAGTGCATCACTACTTTTATCTTCCTTGGGAGCAACATTGTTTCTCTCTTCCTTGAGTTTCTTGTTTTCTTCTTTTAGCTTCTCATTCTCAAGAATCAAGTCACCATCATAATCAAGAGTTTCTAGCACAATGGTGTTGTGAGATTTGAATGCTTCAAACTCTTTCTTAAGCTTTTCATTATCTTGCTTGAGCTTGACATACTCATCATAGTCATTGCACTCAACCACTTGCTTACCCTTGCTACTAGAGCTTTGCTCAATGCTCTCATCAATTAAGTCATCACATGATGTAGCTATATCAATCTTAACAACATGGTTAGTAGCATCATGTGGCTCATTGGGTAAAAATTCTTGAGCAATGACAAGACTATCATGATTGATCTTAAGAGTAGTATATTCTTCTTTTAGCTTGTTGTGACTAGTGACGAGCTCTTTGTGCACTCACTCAAGTTTATCATGTTTATCTTTAAGCTCTTTCTTAGAAGATTTGAGCTCCTTGAGTTTGGATGATATAGCATCATTTGCTTCTCTAAGATCAACATTAGCCTTTTCCACTACATCATATTTAGCTAAAAGAGAATCATTCTTAATCTCAAGCTTTTCATTTTTGGCTCTAGTCTTTATAATGATCTTAGTGTATTTCTTTAGCAACTTTGCAAGATCATCATAAGAAGGTGATTCATATTCATCATCATCACTATCGCTATCACTATCATCATTATGAGCATGATCATCACCACTACTATCATCATCATGTGATACCTTTCGTTCACCTTTAGCCATAAGGCATAGGTGTGTAGAGGATGATGGCGGTGGTGGCGACGAAGATGATGAAGAGTCAATAACAATAGCGGCCACCTTCTCATCGTCACTATCATCATCGGATGATCCACTAGATGAATCAATGTTCATGAGCCAATCACCGATGATGTAAGCCTTTCCACTCTTCTTCTTCTTGTGGAAGTCCTTCTTCTTGCCATCTCTTTTCTTGTATGGCTTGTTCTTTTTCTTCTCATCTTCATCTTTATTACTTGAGTCATCTTTCTTGCCCTTGTTCTTGCTCTTGAACTTGTCTTTCTTGGGCTTTGTGCATTGGTGAGCTAGATGACCAAGTTCGCCATAATTGTAGCAATCCATCTCGGAGATTGGCTTTCTTCTTGAGCAAGTGAAGAACTTCTTCTTCTTGCCATCAAATTTGATGCCACTCTTGTTGAGCTTCTTTAGCATCTTGGCGGTCATCTTCACCATGAGTGCAAGGCTTTCATCATCATCTTCATCATCACTTGAGCTCTCATACTCAAGCCTTGCTTTGCCCTTTTCTTGGCTAGCTTTGAATGCTAAATCTTTTTCTTTCTTCTTTGTAGAGGATGAGCCATCTTGAGGTGTAATGTGCATGTACTTCTCATGAGCATTGATCTTTCCCAAGATTTGTGTCGGTGTAGCGCGGAAAGATCACCTTGATGTAGCACGGTCACAATATGCCCATATTTGTCAATGGGGAGGACACTCAAGATTTTTCTTACAACATTGGATGGTTGCATTTGAGTGAGTCCAAGCCCATTGACTTCCTCTACAAGAACATTCAAACGTGAATACATTTCATTAGCACATTCTTTAGGAAGCATTTCAAAAGAGTTGAGCTTTTTCATGACAAGATGATAGCGTTCCTCACGCTCACTCTTTGTTCTCTCATGGAGCGCACAAACGTCCAACCATAGTGCATGGACATCTTTGTGGTTCCTCACCTGGTTGAACACATCTTTACAAAGGCCTCTAAATATGGTGTTTCTAGCCTTTGCATTCCATTTTTCATAGTTCAACACATCGCCTTGTGGGTGTGTGGCATCCCGAGGTTTTGGGAAACCTTGTGAGGCGGCTCTAAGTATTCCAACATCTAGAGCTTCTAGATACGCCTCCATACGAATTTTCCAATAAGGAAAATCGTCTCCCTCAAAGATAGGAGGTGGTCCATCCCTGTGAGACATCTTTCACTAGGCGGTTAAGCCTAAATATGTGAGCATGAGGCCCTGATACCAATTGAAAGGTTGAAGATGCCTAAGGGGGGGGGTGAATTGGGCTAATTCTAAATTTCTTTGCAATAATAAAATCCTATGGTTAGCCCAATTAACCCCTTGTGCATAGAAAGTGTTTATAATTGTTCTACCGCACAAAAAGACTTGCAACCTAAGTTTTAATCCTACTCTAGCATGGCAATTCTATGAATGTAACAACAAGAATTGAATTGCTCAAAGTAAATGCTCAAAGTAAATACTCAAAGTAAATACTCAAAGTAAATGCTCAATGTAAAAAGAGAAGGAGAGGAAACGCGGCGATGTTTTGCCAAGGTATCAGAGAGTCGCCACTCCCCACTAGTCCTCGTTGGAGCACTCGCGCAAGGGTGTAGCTCCCCCTTGATCCGCGCAAGGATCAAGTGCTCTCAACGGGTTGATTCTTTGACACTCCGTCGCGGTGAATCACCCACAACCGCTCACAACTTGAGTTGGGTCATCCACAAGCTCTCCAGATGATCACCAAGCTCCCAATCACCACTAAGCCATCTAGGTGATGGCGATCACCAAGAGTAACAAGCACGAACTCTCACTTGACCATAACAAGCCTACGGAGAAGGGTGGATGCACACTTTGCTACTCTTGATCTCACTAATGAGGGCTCTCTTTGGGATTCTCAAATTTCAATCACCTCACTAGGACCTTGCTCTTCTTAGCACTCTCTAAGGTGTGTTTTAGCTGTTGGAATGAGCAAAAGTAACTCCACACACGAGTGGAGCTTCTATTTATAACATGGGCTAAAAACGAACCGTTATGTGCCTCTGCGGGGTGACCGGACGCTCCGGTCATGTTGATCGTATGCTCTGGTCAGTTCTCCCCGAAAACCAGTGTTTACAGTGTGACCGGACGCGTCCAGTCATGATTTTCCCTCTATGGAACCTTACTGGAGTCGACCGGACGCTGGCTCTCAGCGTCCGGTCACTTGACCTTCCAGCGTCCGGTCACACCGAACGATTTCACCTCGGTCAAATGAACTGATCGGACCCTGAACCAGCGTCCGGTCAACCCGGAGCCAGCGTCCGGTCAGTATTTGACCCTCCATTCACTTCCAACTCTCGATCATACGTGAATGAAGTTTGCTCCATTGGATCTTAGGCATATGTAGGAGCTACCTAGCGCTAGTTTTAACAAGTGTGCACCACACCTAACTCACTAGACTCACCTAGGTCAAGCTACCCGTCCATACCACCCTTAATAGTACGGCCAAAGGAAAAACAAAGTCCTAAACTACTCTAAGTGTCTCTCCAACTCCAATCGACACTTAGAACTAGTCATGTTTAACCTTGTCGTCCATCCTTTGAAAACCGAAATGATTTCCATCGTAGGGGCATGACCACCATGATTGCCCAATCGATCTCCATTACCATGACCTAACTTAATTGCTTCTGCAAAACACACGTTAGTCATAGTAATCTTGTATTGTCATTAATCACCGAAACCCAACTAGGGTCCTAGATGCTTTCAGAGTGGTTAGAAGAATTCTTGTGCATAAGGTGATTGTGTCTCTCATTTTAGCGCCTTGTCGAGCAAGAGGATCAGCTACTGCGGTTAGAAGAATTCTTGTGATATCACCTGAGTCTTCTCTCCATGCTTGCAGAGCTATTCTAGTGTTTGCAAGGGCTAAAATGTGTGGACACCTTCCCCTCGTTTGTTCCATCAAACGCCCATCGAGAAAGCCACAGGCTTCTTTCCCACAGTTTCCAAGTCACCGAGAAATCAGCTAGGCATCTGTTAGGCAGGCGGCCTTTCCCTTCTCTTGGCATAATTCTATCAACGGGCCGATGTGACTCGGTTCACGATGACCTTCGGCCTTGTGGGGACCTGGACTCCCTTCAATCCAAAGAAGCCTTGGTGGGTTGATCGCTGGTCAATGTAAACCTTTCGTATCCATCCCACGATATTTTGTGATTATAGGAAGCAATAAGTCTGAATCTGTTATTTCTTCATTATCCATCCCCTGAATTTCTGGAGTGTCAATCCGTTTTCGTATCTAACTTCAATTCCATACCCCCGTCAAAATCTATCTTCTCACATTCCCAGGCTATATATACGGGCCACGGATGTGGATCGAAAAACAACCTACTTCGTCTCAAATCTCTTGCGTCTTTAGTGTAGTTCTTCCTTTTTCGTAGGTTTGAGATCATGGAGAACAGCAAGAGATCTGCTGAGGAGGACCTCAATGGATCCACATCATCGCGCTAGTGCCTTCATTGCCAAGAGGGTGCAACTCAGGATGCTCCCATCATTCCGGAGCAGAGGGCCGACTCAGCTCAGCCTTTGGGGTCATCTTCAGCACCAATTCGCCGCCAGCTCCCCCGCTATCCAAGGAGGTGGATCGACAATGACGATCTATTGGCCTCCATCGATCGCACTGATCAGAATCTAGCCAACTGCCTCTCCCTGACATAATCGGCTTTGGTCATGATTCAAGGCCGATCAACCCCTGAGACCAACCTAGTGGGGGATAGGTTGGCTAGGGCTAAAGCTAGAATCATAGGTGAGACTTCTACCACAATTTTCTGTCTCTTCTTAATTTTGCCTTCAAGATTTCTGATCATTCCTTCCTTAAATCTTTTAGATCTAACTGCTTAGTTGGAAAGCCTTCGATCAGCTGTGGAGCACGCGGTGGGATTTGTCAATGCTAGGGGCGCCGTTCCGGTGGTTCGCTTGTATGACATCCCGAACTGTGTCACGGAGGTCGCTCTTCATGGCATTCGCCATGGTGCTACCATGGTGTTGGATGCTGCACAAGCTCGCTCTGGCCATGATCTTCGGTTTCTTCCCCACGGTTTTCCAGCCACCGAACACCCTAGGGATCATGAGCGCCTAGTCGATGATTTCTTCAACACTACCAACTTTGTAGCTTTCAACACCCAAGCCGATGATATAGTAAGCAAAGTGTTTTCCGGCCCATAGTTTGTAACAGGTGATATTTAGCAAACAATTTCTTCGTCCTGAGTGATTTTCCTTTGCTTCGTACTTCATATTATATGCATCACTTTGTCCGTGTTTGCTTTACTTCTATAGGCGATACACATCGTACTGGCTTTTCCCCCTTCGGGTTTTTTTTGCACTAGAGGTGATACCTTTCTGGTATCGGCTATTAGAGCCGATGACGAAACAAATCGGTTGTCAAGTATTAATCCAGACGCTAGGGTAATATTTCTTTAGATATTTCTCATTGATTACTCTGCCAAATTCTTCCTCTCCTTTTAGTGTTTCCAAAATATAAGCATTACCAGACGCCCAACGTTTGATCCGATAAGGTCCTTCCCAATTAGGTGACCATTTGCCGAACTTACTGTCCTTTGACCCGATCGGCAATTTCACTTTCCAGACCAAGTCTCCTTCAGAAAATTGCTTAATCTTGACTTTTTTATTGTAATATTTTGCAACCCTCAGTTTATTGGCTTTGATATTTTCAAGAGCACGCAGCCAGAAGCAACTCAAGTCCTCTAAGTCATCTATCATACGATTCTTGTAGACTTCGGCTGACAAATCATTTTGCAATGTCACACGCCTTGATCTAGTCTGAACTTCCCAAGGAAGAACTGCATTATGGCCATACACAAGTTCATAAGGCGACATTTTAATTGATCCATGACAGGCCATCTTATATGCCCATAGTGCCTCATTAAGCGTTGAATGCCACTTCCTTGGTTGTTCCTCAATCTTTTTCTTGATCAGCTTAATTATAATCTGATTAGACGCCGCTGCCTGGCCATTAGCCTAAGCATAGTAAGGAGAAGAATTTAGTAGCTTGATTCCCATACTGGCAGCAAAATCTTTGAAATCTGATGTGAACATTGTCCCCTGATCGGTAGTTGTAGTCTAAGAAATCCCAAAACGATACAAAATGTGCTCCTTGACAAAATCAACCATGTTCTTTGAGGTTACCATCTTCAAAGGAATTGCCTCAACCCATTTAGTGAAGTAATTTGTTGCTACTAATATGAACTTATGTCCTTTGCTTGAGGGTAGAAAAATCTGGCCAATTAAATCAATTCCCCAACCTCAAAATGGTCATGGCTTGATTATTGGATTCATGGCCGATGTAGGCGATTTCTGGACATTACCAAAACGTTGACAGTCCTAGCACCCCTTGTAATATTCAAAACAGTCCTCCAATATTGTTGGCTAGAAATATCCAGTTCTGTGAATAATCCACTTCATCTTATAAGCCGATTGATGAGCTCCACATATCCCTTCATGCACCTCGCCCATCAACACCTTAGCTTTCTCTCGATTTAGGCATTTGAGCAATACTCCATCGACTGTTTTGTAATACAGCTGATCATCCAGTAAAACAAACTTAGTCGATTTATATCTTAGCTTTCTAGCAACTTTCCGTGATGGATTTCTAAGGTAATCGGCTATTTCGACTCTCGAATCATCATTCGAGGTTTCACTACTCAAGACTTCTCGAAACACCCGATATCCTGACGCACTTTGAGCTAGACGATTAGCCTCTTTGTTTTATGCTCTCGGAATATGTTGGAAAGAGACATGAAGAAATTATTTGAGCAACTTTTGGCACTTATCATAGTATCTTTTCAAAGTATCTTCTTTGCACTCATATAGGCTGATCAACTGATTAATAATTAACTGTGAATCTTCAAATACTTCAATTGCTTCAGCCTTTACTTCGTGAAGAAGTTGAAGTCCCTTAAGAATAGCTTCATATTCTGCTTGGTTGTTGTGGTTGTTGGTAATCATTGGTTCAATTGGAAGAGCAAACTCAAAACCTGCCCCCCGAGAAGAAATAATAACAATACCAATGCCACCACCTTGCTTGCATTATGATCCATCAAAGAATAACGTCTAAGGCATCAGCTCTACATAATCAATGCTTGGCTTATGATGCTGGGTGACAAAATCGGCCATTATTTGTCCTTTGACTGCTTTAGTCGATTCGTACTTCAAGTCAAATTCTGATAACGCGAGAATCCACTTTCCCACTCTCCCATTCCGTATTGGCATTGATAACATGTGCTTAATCACATCAGCCTTGGAAACAACCGTACATTCGGCCGATAATAAATAGTGTCGCAACTTCGTGCAAGAGAAATATAATGTGGTAGAACCTCCTAAATTATAGGGCCCACATGCACCTGTCACTGTCCAACGACCTTTGACATCTATGCATATGTTCCTGGTAATTTAAAAAGACTGTCGGGTGTCCTCGGGGAACCCCGAATCATCCACGATTTCCGAGCAGGATCACATTATAGAGTCATTGCAGTATTACAACAGTTTATTCAAATAAATACATCAGAGTAAAAGTAGCGGAAGACTTACAATAACATAGTTTACAAACCATTTGTTTCAAACCATACAACTAAGTTCGATATTAATACAAACCAAAGTAGTGGAGCGGCATTATAATATAATACAAAACACACAATGAGGCTGCCCTGCCCAAGGGCCACACAATTACTTCTCATCGTCATCACAAGGTACAACTGTCATGCAGCACGATCCACAACAGATCTGCTCATGAGACTCACTTGCAACAAGGGTCAACGAACCCTGAGTACTAAAGTACTCAACAAGACTTATCCGAAATAATAACTGATAACTCAAGAATGCAGGCTCAGGGATTCAAGGTATGGTTTTAGCAATAATCAAAGTTATTTTGCGTAAAAGCTCTTTAACAAAATTCTTTATTTCAACACTTTAAACTTCATAAACTCATATACAAAGATGACACGATCCGTAATGAGATCATGAAACTTCATATCCAACACCTTCATCAACCATTCTCAAGTTCCAGTTATTAATACTACGATGATGAACAGTGAGTTGAGTCTCCATAACCGAGGAGCAACGACGATTCGAACCGATTGTAAACCCAGCTGGGAATTCCAGACCACACGACATATGCAGGTCCCCAACCTACATATACCAACCTACCCTCAGATCCTCTAAAATAAGAACGGGTCCGCGCCACCCGAGAATACTGATCCACCAATCCACCCATAGCCACGTGGGTACACGCTATTCCGCCATCTCTCCACTCCCCCGGTCTTGAGTAGCCATTCTCATAATAGAATCGCCAAGTTCAGGCTTACCGGAGTATGTGGTTAGTACTACAAATTCTCACCTCATGCAATTCAACAACGGACGTGCCTTAATCGACACAGACGGAAAGAACCCGCTCACAAGACCTCCATGTCTTGTGGCTCACACACACCGAGTCCGCCTTGGGTCTAGATTTATTACTCCACATTCCCATATCACATGCTAACATAATTAACCAATGTTCTATTTAAAACTTGCAGGTGGAGGTAATCACCCGACTTTCATCGTTCTCACGCATAGCTAAGCAAAACTAGGCATATCTGAGTTTAAAAGCTGGTAATATGGTAAATATGGAATAACAAGGATGGTAATGCACCAATTAGGCTCTTACTTAACTCCTAATCACTTAATGCAAGAACGGAAAGCAAAAGCAAAATCAATTTATAAAACACAAGGTAGGGTTGTATGCATCAGGGGCTTGCCTTCGTTGACGGAAAAGTCCATTTGCTGCGACGTTTCACAAGTATTGGTCCGACCTCAAGCAGACGGATTAACCTCCTCAACCACTTGATTAACTACCACGTGTTCACCTTCGTTTTACTACACGTAATAACAATGCCATGTTTAACATGATGTGGAATACTGAAACATGATGCTCGATGATGGATGCAAAATTAATAATTTGAATACAACTTTCCTTCGCAGACGATTTGCAAGTCAAACTAGTCAAACCTTTTCGCAACACCCAATCAATTGCCAAGGATCATTATCAACTAATGATTCAAGGTCATCACTCAATCAAAATTTCAAACAAAACCTAAATCATTAAAGGTTACTATTTGCTTTTATGAATTAATTATTTAATTCAAAATTATGAAATAAATCAACTTATTCCAATTGAGCTCAAAATTTTTGTAAATGTTCATTACATGCTAACTAAGTGGAAAAACCAATTTCATAATTTTTGGATATATAAATAAGCCTAGAAAAATCATGGAAATCCATTTATTAATAAATTGAGCAATTTTTATCACATTCAAAAATTACTGAAAAACATCATTTTATATTTTTCTTAAATACTATACATCACAGATAAGTCACACAAAAATTTTCATAATTTTTGGAGCTCTAAATAAATATACACAAAAATAACAAAAACAGACACTATTCATTCAAATCTGAAAATAGAAAAAATCCATTTGAACGCTGAGTCACTGACAACCCGACCCCACCTGTCATCCCTAACCTCCGACGTTGACCATGGCAGCGACGGCTCTGACCGGCGATTTCTCGCCGACGGTGAGATCACCGGCGACGACCAACGTACCAAAATGATCACCAAGTCTAGGCGCATCGATTGACGTCCCTATCAGCACTGATTACGGCCCTATACTAGCTCGTCGTCGACCATGGCGGACGCGGTGGCACGGCAGCGCTACGCCGGCGGTGTGCGACCGGTAGAGCTCAAACAAGGGATTCAGGAAGCACCAGAGGCTCACCCCAAACGCGTTGAAGCAAGGAGCGAGGTTGGAGAAGCAACGGAGAGGCATGACAACGATCACGGCGGAGCAAAACGTCGTCGGCGATGGTGTACCGGCGACTGCAGTGATCAAAATGAGCAACCAGCTATGGATTAAGTAATACAGCATCGAGACGAAACAGAATCAGCCAAAACCAGGGACGAAGATGCACCGTGGAGCTCTGGCCGCGGCGAATCGCGCTCGGCGGAGGAGTTGCCGGCCGCGAAGAAGAAAGACGTGGACAGCGAGTTTCGGTGGAGATAAACTGAATTGGTGGGTCGGTTGGACGCGTAAGGTTAAAGCGAGCTGGGGACGAGGCTTTGCCGAGATGGCAACGGCGCTAAGTCGATGGCGAGAGCTCGGCGGAGCTGCGGTGGTGGCGGACGGAAAAGCAGAGGAGGAAGAAAAGCAGCGACGACGACGCGTCTCGGTTCTTATAACGCGACTCGAAGCTCAAGGAAGCCACTAACGAGCCGTTTACGTGCCCGGTATGACGCCAAGGGCGGCCACGACGCGCTGGAACGCCAAAGAAGGTCGTCGGCGGTGTAGTCTCGACGGTGGACAACATTCACAGAATTACAAGTTTGCCATTCACCAAAATTCACAAATTACTCTCAAATTTTCATAACAACTCAAAAATCTCCAAAAACAAAAGTTGTTCAGAATCAAAAGTTCTACAACTTCGCTTCTATAACCATCTCCTAATTCGGTCTAGATTTTGAAATGAACTTTTGAATTTGAATAGGGAAATTTAACGAATTACGCCCTTTTGAATTACTCAAAATTTTTCTAAACAAATTGAAAAACTCCAAAAACAAACTTTGTATAACTTTCCAAGCTCTACACTTTTGCTTTTGGGATCAACCCCAAATTATGCTTAGATTTTGAAATGGATTTTCAGGGTAGGATTTAAATGCTGAAAAGCGGGGTTTTCTCGAAAAATTCAAAAATCCAAACAAACTTTGAATTTAAGTCAAACAATACAATTCAACACATACCACATGAATATAAACTTGTTTTAGTGTATGCATCTCAAAGTTTTCACCAAATGCCAAATGCTTTGCAATGCATATGATGACATGTCAGGTTTTAGTATTTTAAACACCGAGGTGTTACAATCCTTCCCTAAAAGAAATCTCGCCCGAGATTCAAAGCCATAGAGTAAGTAATGGAAAAGGAAATGTGTCAATCCAAAACATCCGAACTTTTCCATAAAACAAGCGAGGTTCTTTACAAAAACACAATTTGTAGTAACCGAGCTCAACTAACATTATTCTATTCTATATTGACGCTTAGAAACTCGAAAACTTTTCTAACAAGTAATCTTCGATTCCCGGTAGCTTCCTCTTGAATGTTGATTCCATTGTATCTTGTAGAACTTTATTGTTCTCCTCCGAGTAACACGATCTTTCCGATCCAACACTCGGATAGGATATTCGAATAAGTCGATCTGGTTCAAGTTCCACTCCTTCAACTTCAACATTACGCTTCGGGCACTCGGAGACACTTCTTCAATCGAGACACATGGAACACATCATGTACGGTGATAAATGTTCGGGTAATTTCAAGCGATAGGCCACTTTTCCATATCTCTCCAAAATTTGAAATGGTCCAATATATCGAGGTGCCAACTTGCCTTTAACACCAAAACGGTTAACTCCCTTCATTGGTGATACTTTCAGATATACAAAATCTCCTTTGTTAAACATCAATGGTCTCCGTCGTCTATCCGCATAACTCTTTTGGCGGGACTGAGCTATTTTCAAATTACTCTGTATTTGCCTAACCTTGTCTTCCGTTTCTTGCACAAGGTCAACTCCAAAGAATCTTCTTTCTCCGGGCTCCGACCAACTCAGCGATGTTCTGCACCTACGGCCATAGAGTGCTTCAAATGGAGCCATTCTAATGCTTTCCTGATAACTATTGTTATATGAGAACTCGGCCAAAGGTAAGCATTCGTCCCACTTGTTGGAATAATTAAGGACACAACACCTTAACATATCTTCAAGTACTTGATTGACTCTTTCAGTCTGTCCATCAGTCTGCGGATGATAAGCTATACTATACAGGAGCTTGGTATCCAAGGAAGAATGCAATTGTTTCCAAAAACTAGAGACAAACTGTGTACCCCGATCGGACACTATGGTCTTTGGTATTCCATGGAGACTCATAATTATTGCTAAATATATCTTGGCATATTGGACAGTGGGATATATAGTCTTGACAGGAAGAAAATGTGCTGACTTAGTGAGTCGATCTACAATAACCCATATTGAGTCAAATCCCTTCTTTGTCTTGGGTAGGCCAACAATAAAGTCCATACTTATGTCCTCCCACTTCCAAGTTGGAATAGGTAATGGTTGTAGTTCTCAATGAGGACCTTAGATGTATAGCTTTCACCTTCCCGACAAGTATCACACTCTGCTATATATCTCGCAATTTCTATCTTCATTTTTGTCCACCAAAACCTTTGTTTTAAGTCATGGTACATCTTGTTGCTTCCCGGATGGATAGATAACCTAGTAGCATGTGCTTCTTCAAGAATTGACTGCCGCAACTCAGGAACTTTTGGTACTACCAAACGATCCTTGAACCATAGCACACCTTCATTATCTATACTGAAACATTCCGCCTTTCCATTCTCGACTCTTTCCTTGATATGGGCTACACCCTTGTTTTCCTTACGAAAGCAATAACTTGATCTCGAATAGTGGCTTCAACAATTATGTTGGTCAAACTACCTTGTTGAATTACTTCTACATTTAGCTTCTCCATCTCTTGACATAAAGTCAAACCCATTGTTCTTACTGTTAGGCAATTGCAATAGCTTTTTCGACTGAGAGCATCTGCAACTACATTGGCTTTACCAGGGTGATAATGTACTTCCAAATCGTAATCCTTAATTAGTTCTAACCATCTTCTTTGTCGCATGTTCAACTCTAACTGAGTAAAGATATATTTTAAGCTCTTGTGATCTGTATATATATGGCACGTATTACCAAGCAAGTAATGTTTGCCAAATCTTTAGAGCATGAACCCACAATTTGCTAACTCCAAATCATGAGTAGGATAGTGTTCTTCATGTTGCTTAGTTGTTGCTCGGACGCATAGGCAATGACTCGACCTTCTTGCATCAACACACATCCAATACCAATACTGAAGAATCACAATAAACATCAAAGCGGCTTCTCGATATCGAGGTTGAGCTAACCTTTGGTCCCGAGAGTCAACACCCTTTTAAAGTCTGGAAAGCCTCTTCACAATCGATGACCGGACAAACTTGACTTGGTTCTTCAACAATTCAGTTATAGGTTTTGATACTTTAGAGAATTCTGGAATAAACCGACGGTAATATCCCGCCAATCCAAGAAAACTCCGAACTTGATGAAGCTGTGGTTGGCGGTTTCCAATCAAGCACATCCCTCACTTTCGGGATCAAGCTGCAACTCCTTTGGTGACAAGACATGTCCAAGAAATTGCACTTCCTTAAGCCAAAAATCATACTTGCTGAACTTGGCATACAATTGATGTTCTCTCAAACGAGTCGAGAACAATTCGAGGTGTTACGCATGTTCATCTTATTCTTGGAATATACTAGTATATCATCTATAAATACCACTATAAACTTGTCTAGCTCGGGCATGAATACTGAGTTCATCGGATACATGAAATGAGCGGGAGAATTTAATCAAACCAAAAGACATCACCAAGTATTCATATAATCCGTATCTTGTGGTAAATGCCGTTTTGGGAATATCTTGAGCTTTATCTTAATTTGGTGATACCACGATCTCAAATCTATCTTGAGAAAACTTTGGCTCCGGCCAACTGATCAAAAAGCAAATCTATCCAAGGTAATGGATACTTATTCTTGATGGTCACTTCATTCAGCAGACGATAGTCAACACATAACCTCGTGGTCTCATCTTTCTTTTTTCAAAAATTGCCGGACATCCCCAAGGTGAGGAACTAGGTTGGATAAACCCCTTCTCAATTAATTCTTGTAATCGAGCCTTCAACTCGACCAATTCCTTAGGTGGCATTCTATAAGCTCTCCGAGAAATCGGAGCTGTTCGAGTTGTAACTCTATGTTAAAGCTGTACATCCCTAACGGTGGTGGTAGACCGGGTAAATCCTCGTGAAACACATCGGAAATTCACGTACTACCGGGATATCTCTAATCTCTTTTGATGTAGATTGCACAAACTCGCCTTAATCGATCTTCTTAAGGTTGGAAGTTGGATGAGAAGTTGAGAATTACTATCGTGCAAACTTACTCTTAAGGTCCTATTCAAGGCATCTATAATGACCTTATCTTTGATACATCCAATTCATTCCCAAGATTACATCTATATCCCGATCCTTAAGGATAATCATGGTAGTGGGAAAAATATGCCCACCTAGGTTTACGGGCACTGGTACACCATTTCCTTAGTACACAGACGCGTCCCAAGGGCATTGTACAAAAAAACTTTCCTTTGTTGCCCCAATTGAAATTTCATACTTCATGACAAATGTTCTATTGATGAATGAATGCGATGCTTGAGAATCAAAAAAGTATAAGCTGCGAGGGTGATTGGCAGCAGAAACATACCCATCATCACTTTGGCTCCCCCTCCGGAATTTCTCGGCTTGAATATAGAACACCCGTCCTGTCTTCCTCTCATCTTTGCCCTTCCGAGCATTCGATTGTGGTTCTTGTTTGGTGCCCGACCTGTTGTTGATTGGCGGGGTCTTCGATAATTTTGGTTAGCTTTGCCTAGGATATGGACATTCCACGGAGAAATGACCGGTCCTACCACAATTATAACATGGATAGTTGTGACCCTGTGACGTTGGAGCATTACCACCAGGAGCATTGGTTGTTGTGAGTTCGGATAGGTTATAGCGGAGACGGACATTTGATGTTGCTGGCTTGGGGCTGCGGTAGGACGATAAGGAGGGCGATAATGGTTTATTGGATGATAAATCACTCTCTACCTCTTTTGGTTTCCACCAAAAGGTCCAGACAACACATTCTTTTTCTTCTTGAGCTCCTTATCTTTGCCGATACTTTGCCTCTGAAGCAATTGCAATATTCTTGCCTCATGATAAGTGATATTGGTACAGTTTGTCATCATTGTCTGCGATTTGGTATTCAGACCTCTCATGAACCATTTCTTTTCTTGGCATCCGTATTGACATGTTCGGATGCATCTTTGCGATGGATGATTGAATCTTCCCACATCTTTGCATAACCGTTTGATCCCCTTGCCTCAAAGCAAGGAATTCATCCAACTTCATAGCCATCACTCCTTCCGGGATATAATGGGCTCAAAGCAAATGCGAAATTCTGTCCAAGTTAACGGGACGCTGCGGGTTGCATGGCCATCAGATTTGCATACCAAGCACCAGTTTGCACCTCTAAGTTCTTTGGGCAGCAAACATCGGTTTACGAAACTACGTGCGATGAATAAGATCAAATTTACGCTCCATGGTCCTAAGCCGGTCATCGCCTCCCGTGGTTCATCCGCCTTGGTGAACACAGGGGTTTTGTATCCGTGAAATCCACATAGGTAGCCTCATGCCTATTATGATTGCGGCCACGGTTTCCATGCATCTGATTCTGATTACTTTGAGCCATCTCATGAAGCAAACGAGAATTTTCCACAGTCACATTGACTAATGCAGCGATAGCATCAGCCAGATTGGTCGACATCGGTGGCGGGTTGGGGATATCATCATCATCTTGTGAAGTACCAGGAATATGCGATCCCCGCGTACGACGCATCTGCTCATAACAAACCAAACTTTATTCACAAGCCTTTATTGAATTGCACAACAGCTTACTCCAGACACAAAACATAGGGTTTATTACTATAAACACCAGACCCTATATGTACCAAAATAAGATACATAACTTAACCATAATCAACTATTATACAACTCTACTCTTTTCCGTGATTACTTCAAACTTTAGGCTCTGTATCCATTCCGGAATTATTACCGCCTTCATCGTCACTTTCATTGATCATTACTAATTCTTCAGGATCTTCTTCTTCTTCCTCTTCCGATTCATTATCATCGGCAAGGATGACACCGGGGTCCATGGCATCAGCTTGAGGCTCATGATTCGGGTTTAGTAGATTGCTAAGCCTATGAACTTCCTCATGTAGATAGGTATTATGTTCTTCTAAATCTTCTACATAGAATTCTAGCTCATGAGTTCTAGCTCTAGCTACATTTTCCCTATGCCAAGCCTCATTTCGTCCCTCCACCGTACGAACTAACATGCTTTCACAGTTCCTGTGTGCGGTGGTGAGATGCCTCAATTGATCCTATAATTCTCCTACCTGTATAGCATCCAAAGCCCTATCTCTAGTAGCTTGTGCTAATTCTGCAGAAATTCTCTGTATCTCCGCCTGAGGATCAGGCCTAGAACTGCTACTGCTAGCACCATCGTTTCTAGGGGCAAGTTGGTGACGAGGAACTCCTTTGGGTCCAGTGAACTTACGGGGCGTCATCTTGGCATGAGCCATACTGTAGGAAACCAATTTAATCCAAGTAAGACCATTTGATCAAAGTCTAAAGAGCAGCTATGATGGATTACATTACTCAAACCAGTCTCACTACTCAACTCCAGACTAAGAGGTGAAGGAAGTAACGAGTGAATTAATAATGATGCATGAATCGTTCTTACGAACAAAAACATCAAAGTTTATAATGCACATAAACAACATTTATTTTTTTTATCGGGGCATAGTAAGATTACTACTCCACCACACAAGACCCTTTTTTAATTAAATACGGAATGGGAGGAATGAATAAGATAAGTCGGAAGCAATTTGGACCAAATTAATCAAGTTAAATTTAGTCATCCCAAATCATTTTGAAGTTTTTGTAAACCAATACCACAAAAACTTTGTAACGATCGCTCGATACCATTACGTGGCGGCGAACCTCCTAAATTATAGGGCCCACATGCACTGTCTTCGTCCAACGACCTTTGACATCTATGCATATGTTCACGGTAATTTAAGAAGACTGTCGGGTGTCCTCGGGAACCCCGAATCATCCACGATTTCCGAGTAGGATCACATTACAGAGTCATTGCAGTATTACAACAGTTTATTCAAATAAATACATCATAGTAAAAGTAGCGGAAGACTTACAATAACATAGTTTACAAACCATTTGTTTCAAACCATACAACTAAGTTCGATATTAATACAAACCAAAGTAGTGGAGCGGCATTATAATATAATACAAAACACACAATGAGGCTGCCCTGCACAAGGGCCACACAATTACTTCTCATCGTCATCACAAGGTAAAACTGTCATGCAGCACGATCCACAACAGATCTGCTCATGAGACTCACCTGCAACAAGGGTCAACGAACCCTGAGTACAAAAGTACTCAACAAGACTTATCCGAAATAATAACTGATAACTCAAGAATGTAGGCTCAGGGATTCAAGGTATGGTTTTAGCAATAATTAAAGTTATTTTGCGTAAAAGCTCTTTAACAAAATTCTTTATTTCAACACTTTAAACTTCATAAACTCATATACAAAGATGACACGATCCGTAATGAGATCATGAAACTTCATATCCAACACCTTCATCAACCATTCTCAAGTTCCAGTTATTAATACTATGATGATGAACAGTGAGTTGAGTCTCCATAACCGAGGAGCAACGACGATTCGAACCAATTGTAAACCCAGCTGAGAATTCTAGACCGCACGACATATGCAGGTCCCCGACCTACATATACCAACCTACCCTCAGATCCTCTGAAACAAGAACGGGTCCGCGCCACCCGAGAATACAGTACTCCACCAATCCAGCCCATAGCCACGTGGGTACACACTATTCCCGCCATCTCTCCACTCCCAGTGCGCGAGTAGCCATTCTCGTAATAAAATCGCCAAGTTCAGGCTTACCGGAGTATGTGGTTAGTACTACAAATTCTCACCTCATGCAATTCAACAACGGACGTGCCTTAATCGACACAGGCGGAAAGAACCCGCTCACAAGACCTCCATGTCTTGTGGCTCACACACACCGAGTCCGCCCGGTCTAGATTTATTACTCCACATTCCCATATCACATGCTAACATAATTAACCAATGTTCCATTTAAAACTTGCAGGTGGCAGGTAATCACCCGACTTTCATCGTTCTACGCATAGCTAAGCAAAACTAGGCATATACGAGTTTAAAAACTGGTAATATGGTAAATATGGAATAACAAGGATGGTAATGCACCAATTAGGCTCTTACTTAACTCCTAATCACTTAATGCAGTAACGGAAAGCAAAAGCAAAATCAATTTGTAAAACACAAGGTAGGGTTGTATGCATCCGGGGCTTGCCTTCGTTGACGGAAAAGTCCGGCTCCTGCGACGTTTCACAAGTATTCGGTCCGACCTCAACAGACGGATTAACCTCCTCAACCACTTGATTAACTACCACGTGTTCACCTTCGTTTACTACACGTAATAACAATGCCATGTTTAACATGATGTGGAATACGAAACATGATGCTCGATGATGGATGCAAAATTAATAATTTGAATACAACTTTCCTTTGCGGTACAGTTGCAAGTCAAACTAGTCAAACCTTTTTCGCAACACCCAATCAATTGCCAAGGATCATTATCAACTAATGATTCAAGGTCATCACTCAATCAAAATTTCAAACAAAACCTAAATCATTAAAGGTTACTATTTGCTTTTATGAATTAATTATTTAATTCAAAATTATGAAATAAATCAACTTATTCCAATTGAGCTCAAAATTTTTGTAAATGTTCATTACATGATAACTAAGTGGCAAAACCAATTTCATAATTTTTGGATATATAAATAAGCCTAGAAAAATCATGTAAATCCATTTATTAATAAATTGAGCAATTTTTATCACATTCAAAAATTACTGAAAAACATCATTTTATATTTTTCTTAAATACTATACATCACAGAGAAGTCACACAAAAATTTTCATAATTTTTGGAGCTCTAAATAAATCTACACAAAAATAACAAAAACAAACACTATTCATTCAAATCTGAAAATAGAAAAAATCCATTTGAACGCTGAGTCACTGACAACCCGACCCCACCTGTCATCCCTAACCTCCGACGTTGACCATGGCAGCGACGGCTCTGACCGGCGATTTCTCGCCGACGGTGAGATCACCGGCGACGACCAACGTACCAAAATGATCACCAAGTCTAGGCGCATCGATTGACGTCCCTATCAGCACTGATTACGGCCCTATACTAGCTCGTCGTCGACCATGGCGGACGCGGTGGCACGGCAGCGCTACGCCGGCGGTGTGCGACCGGTAGAGCTCAAACAAGGGATTCAGGAAGCACCAGAGGCTCACCCCGAACGTGTTGAAGGAAGGAGCGAGGTCGGAGAAGCAACGGAGAGGCGTGACAACGATCATGGTGATCACGGCGGAGCAAAACGTCGTCGACGATGGTGTACCGGCGACTGCAGTGATCAAAATGAGCAACCAGCTATGGATTAAGTACTACAGCATCGAGACGAAACAGAATCAGCCAAAACCAGGGACGAAGATGCACCGTGGAGCTCTGGCCGCGGCGAATCGCGCTCGGCGGAGGAGTTGCCGGCCGCGAAGAAGAAAGATGTGGACAGTGAGTTTTCGGTGGAGATAAACTGAATTGGTGGGTCAGTTGGACGCGTAAGGTTAAGGCGGAGCTGGGACAGGCTTTGCCGAGACGGCAACGGCGCTAGGTCGATGGCGAGAGCTCGACGGAGCTGCGGTGGTGGCGACGGGAAAAGCAGAGGAGGAAGAAAAACGACGATGACGGCGTCTCGGTTCTTATTACGCGACTCAGAAGCTCAAGGAAGCCACGACAGAGCCGTTTCTGTGCCAGCGCGACGCCAAGGACGGCCACGACGCGCCTGGAACGCCGAAGAAGGTCGTCGGCGGTGTACTCTCGACGGTGGACACTGTTCACAGTAATTACAAGTTTGCCATTCGCCAAAATTCACAAATTACTCTCAAATTTTCATAACAACTCAAAAATCTCCAAAAACAAAAGTTGTTCAAAATCAAAAATTCTACAACTTTGCTTCTATAACCATCTCCTAATTCGGTCTAGATTTTGAAATGAACTTTTGAATTTGAATAGGGAAATTTAACGAATTACGCCCTTTTGAATTACTCAAAATTTTTCTAAACAACTTGAAAAACTCCAAAAACAAACTTTGTATAACTTGCCAACCTCTACACTTTTGCTTTTGGGATCAACCCCAAATTATGCTTAGATTTTGAAATGGATTTCAAGGTAGGATTTAAATGCTGAAAAGCGGGGTTTTCTTGAAAAATTCAAAAATCCAAACAAACTTTGAATTTAAGTCAAACAATACAATTCAACACATACCACATGAATATAAAGTTGTTTTAGTGTATGCATCTCAAAGTTTTCACCAAATGCCAAATGCTTTGCAATGCATATGATGACATGTCAGGTTTTAGTATTTTAAACACCCGAGGTGTTACATATAAGCACAAGCATAACTTTTCGGTGGGAGAATATCTGCCGCCTGCCGGTCCACGGCCCGCCGCCGCCCTAGGCTAGGCACGGTGCTTGCACCTGCAGGAGCTCCGCGTCGCAGCTTTGAACTGTGATTATGTGAAGGTCTTTCTTCTCTTTATTTACAGGAGTTCGAGATTTCAAGTAATCTCTGCTAATTTTGATTTCAACTGACAATTTTGAACGTCTGATTACAATTAGATGAAGAGGACCAGGACTTTAGAATCATATAGACAATGGTGTTGCTATCGGCGTTTCGCCACTGAAAATTGACCCTAGTCTTAGGTAAATCGTGGGTCCGCCACTGGTTGCTATTGTTTACCGTTGATGAGTTCCACGAAAAAAGACAACAAATGTATGTTGATGTCGCTGCCCATTTGCTGGCATACGCAGTTGGGCTACGGTTGTATCTCCTGTGATGTGGATGCTATGCAGCCCATTTTTGGCCCAGATGGAGGTGATAGGCTAGGAGCCCATATGTGCGTCAGCTGTTCCTCCTTGCGTCTTTCCCAGTTTCGCGCCGCTGAGACCCCATACAAAGAGAAGTTCGCCAGCGGTGAGATCCGGTGACCGCCGGACCATGCCATATGCTGGATCTGTCTCTCGTTAAGATCTATTTTCAAATCAGTTTTGAACCACCATGCTATTTAAAATAAATTTAGCAAAATGAGATTAATATATATTATTATTTATTTAATGTTCTAAAAATCAACATTTCAAGCATATTTCAACATTTGATAAGGTACTACTTCAACTTATTTTTAATATACTATCTTTTTATATAAAATTTGGAGTAGACTTTGCCAAATGTTGGCTTGGTTTAAACATTTTCACATAAATGTTGACTTAAGTCTTTGAAAATATTGAATGAAGTCAATCAAAAGGTCGAAACAAACTATTTAAAAATGCTAAATGAATACATAATACCAAAACCGAAACCAAGTAAAAACGAATGTACTTTCTAAGACATGATATAGAAACCAATAGAAAAAGAAAAGGACAAACATTTACCTGGCCGGTAGGCTGTGTCCCATACTCCCATTGTTGATGAGTCGCACACGGGCTGTTGGTTGGGCCACCTGGACTGTTTGATATCGTAGCTTTTTGAATTTCCTATACTGTTTCTTTTCATTCATGTTCCATCTAGTAGCCTTCATCAATTTGCCCATTGCAGCTGAAAATAAAAATCCGCTCTTGCTACCAATTCCACAGAAGATCCTAAAGAAAAACAATTCCATAGCACAACTGCACAAAACGTTCCCATCGCCGCCGACCAACCACTCCCCCCGCGGGACGCAGCCTATTTACAACGTAGCATGACTGGACCATGTACTTAGCCCAATCTCTTTATGCATGGTCAATTTGCTTTGGAAAAGTCCATTTACCCCGTGAACTATCGTTGTAGTTTTAATTTCCTCCTCGAATTTGAAAACTAGACATTTTACCCCCTAAGATCGCAAAACTATTCAAATTATCTCCCTGCTCTTGTTTGAAGTGGTTTTAATTGCGGTTTTGTCCCTTTTTTAGTTAAAAAAATTGGTAAATACTTGATAAGGTTTCTAAACCGTAGAAAATTTCTCTAAGCTTTAAATTTTTTGATTTGATTGGGACATAAATAATCAAACAAAATATTTTTTTGAAGGAAAATCAAACAAAATATTTAGAGCCCTACATTGTTCAAGCCTTTTAAAATTAGTTAAAACATATTTTTTATTTTTAATTATTTTAGTCATTATATTATTTCTTTCATTCCTTTATTATATACTTATATTTAGTAGAATTCTTTGTGTACCCATGATTTGGCATCATATTCGCTTGATCTAATTTTTATAATATAATAGGGTTGTTCTCATAAATTATTAGATGTATTCTAAATTATAGTTATATTTATTCATGAGATGTTCCATGATGTATTATAGATTGTTCTTACAGCATTCCTGAGATGTTCCTTGATCCATTTTGGATTTTGTGCTATATGTCCATGAGATTTCCCACGGTGTATTTTGGGTTATTCTACATAGAATCCATAGAATGTTGCATAATATATTGTTCATTAGTATACAATATCCATGAGACGATGTTCTATACTGTATTTTAGTTATTCGCATAGTATTCATGGCATGTTTTTTTTTACAACAACTCATATATATTATATTAAAACAGCAGCCATTTTACAAAGAGCATCAAAGTCCTGCAACTGGATGGGGAGGTAGCAACGTCGAAGGCGATGGGGGAGACAAGGCCGCCGGCGGAGGGTCGCAGGGGCGTCAACGACGCATACACCCGGGTGGACTGACCCTGCAAAGCGCTGGTTAAAGGTGGGACGGTTGAGCCATAGGAGGCAACACACACCGACGATCGAAGGATGCAGATGAAGCCGTCGCCGGAGGTAGAAGAAGAAGCTCGAACCAGGATCCCAAGTGGAGGCGGAGCTGCCTTGCTGAAGAATGGAGCACCAGGACCAGAGGCTGCTGAACGGAGAGGGATGCGTGCGGTGAAGGTTGCGGATCGGGAAGGGACGGATCTCGCGCGGATGGATGCGGAAGCGAGGGTGATGGGGAGGAGATCCACAGGGAAGAAGAAAGGATTTATTTTATTAACACTGACCTTGAAGTCGACGACATCGATGGCAAGGAAGAAACCGGGGAAGACCATGGCAGCTACTACGACGGCGACGCGGATGACCGCAAGACATGACTCTCCCATTAGGGCAACTCTAACTACGATCTACTAAGAACTCTATAAGAGGGGACCGGCCCACCTACCCTCGTCGCCGGCGAGCATGCGGGAGAGGAGAGGCAGGGGGCTGGCGGACGGCCACAGGAGCTCTTGCTCTCGCTGGGAGACCCAGGCTAAGCACAGTAGCAGGCTGGACTTTTGTGGTGGTGTTGTTTTTCATGGGATGTTATTTTTTATTCTCCAGTATTACATGGCTTTTCTCTTTTCTTCCCTTTTAATTTTGTTTCCCATTGCCTTTAAATTTTGTTTTCTTCTATATTAATTTCATTTTCTATTGAGTTGTACATGCCCCCATCGGAAGTATTACTCCTACTCTTTCCATACCAAATTATATGTCATTCCAAAAATCTTAGAAAGTCAAAGCATCTCAAGTTTAACTAAAATTATAAAAAGAATTATAAAGATTTATGACATCAAATAGATATACTATGAAAATATAATTAATGAAGAATCTAATGATACTTAGTTGATATCATAAATTTTATTATCTTATCATATAAATTTGGTTAAACTAAAGATGTTTTGACTCTGCAAGATTCTTGGAATGACTTATAATTTAGGATGGACGGAGTATATATGTAGGGCTTTATTTCCGTTATTTATATTCTTTTGTTTCATTTCGTTTTTAGCCTCACCGTTTTTCTCCAACAAAAAATACCGGAATTTTTTTTAATGTGCACTTTGGGCTAGCACTGGCGTGAGCCATCTGAGACGGTCCGCAGAGGGTGTTAGAAACGAAGGATGGAGTCTTCTTTTGCAAGCAAAATCCCACAAATTCCCCCAAAGGCCCAAATCACACCAATCTTTCCTCTAGTCGCTCTTCTTTCTGCTCAAGCCGAAGCAAAACCGATGTCGGCGACGTGGCCGTGGGTGATCCTGGGCCGCGTCCCTCGCGTTGTCCCCATCCCCAGCGACGCGGACGCGGACGCGGACGCGGAGGCGTTTGGCGCCGCCGCTGCGGACTTCGCCATTGCGGTCGCGCTGCCACCGCAGGTCACAGTCCTCACCGTCGCCCCACTCGCGCACCCCGACCCCAACTATCCCGACATGTATCCCTACATCCTCGCCGCCGTCCCCGACTGCCTCCTCCTCAACTTCGCCGTCGAGCCCATCTACGGCGTGAACTCCGCCGTCGACCAGCACGAGAGCTACCTCATCGTGGAGCGCCGCTTCCGCACGGCAGGAGTCCAGCAGCAGGGCCACGCGGCCACATTCTCCGGCGAGCGCATCCCTGGGCGCGGAGCCGACCGCATGCCCGTCATCTACAATATCGAGAGCATCGGCCTCGTCTCCTTCTACCACGGCGACTACATGGTGGCGGAGCTCCAGGTTGACAAACACAGCGAGGGGAGTGCGAAGCTCTTCTGCTTTCGCACCGGCGGCGACCGGTGGATCCAGAAGGATCTGATCTACCCCTCGCACTTTGCCGACGAGGACAGGGAGTGGATTCCCGCCGGTGTGGTCGCCCAGAAGACGACGCTATGGTGGTTCGACCTCTCGTGGGGGCTCCTTAGCTGCGACCCCTTCGTCGCTGACCCGGTGCTGCTCTTCCACAAACTCCCAGAGGACCGCGCAGTACCGAACAAGGCCCGGCCTGACGTCCACACCCACCGCTGCGTCACGGTGAGCCGCCGCGTGCTGCGCTATGTCGAGATCATCCCTGAGGACAGCGGCGGCTGCCACAACAAGGAAGCAGCGACGGTGTCCATGTGGACGCGGATCGCCACTCCGGCTGGGTGGGACTGGGAGAAGAAGTACGCGAAGAGCTTCGAGGACATCTGGGACGACGACACCTACAAGGAGACCCGACTGCCGAGGAATGTCCCCGGGCTCTGTGCCGTGTGCCCGTCGAACCCCGATCTGGTCTACTTCTCGCTGGAGCAAGAGCAGCGCCTCTTCGGCGTCGACGTGGCCGCGGGCAAAGTCTTGCAGGTCGCCGACAAGGCCTACGAGCTGATGAACATGCCTTGGCCGGTGACTGCCTCCTGCCGCTACGTCCAGGCTTGGAACCTGCCACCTTGGGTTGCCATAGGTATATTCAGATTTTGAGTTTCCGATGCCGCTGCCTCCAACTCTGCTATGGCTCTACGCTTGTCTGCACATCAATTCAGATTTTGAGTTTCCGATGTGTGATGATGCATGGTCTGATTGATTGTGGCCTTGTAGTTAGGTGAGTAGGTGCGTTTCGCAGTAACAAATCTCATCACGAATCCAGCTTTATTTGCATAAATCCTCAATCATTTCGTGTTTGCGTTTGTTTTCTTTTACTTCCGCATGCCCTGTTTCAGGAGGTAGCTAGCCCAATGGTCCAATGAACAGTACTGTGCCTTGCTTAGTACTATCAACTATCAAGTTTTAGTTGAGTATTGCTTTGCATTGATAATTGTTAATCAGCTTCTGGTCGTGTAACTATATCTCATATCTGCATATCAATATGCAATCATTTTTCATTTACCAGTAGTTTATCATTCTAATAACAAATTTCTAGTATGGCTTACTACACTGCTTTGCTTTTGCATGAGCTTGCCAATGTATCATGTATGTGAGTTGTCAGTTGTAATAATTAACCATGCACGCATAGAGAAAGCTGAATAAGGTAAATGCTGAGCTTATTTCATCGAGATGTATATGATCATCTTATTCTGTGTTCATGACTAAAATCAGGGTCAGCTAGACATGCTGATTAGTTTTTTTTAATCCATCTGCAATGTCTGAGAATTTATTTAGGTAATGCATAAGCTGCATATTTTGAACTGATACAGTGTGCAGCCTACACAAGTTTCATGCATTTCTTTTCAGTAAAAAGCAACATTTTGATGATATGTAGCATGCTCAACTCAAATGCACGCTGATAAATGCTACAAATATTCATGTCATAGCAGAGACTATATCTCCACTCGTATTCCATTCGTTCTATATTTCGCCTTCAGTAACCATAGATTGACTATCGTTGCTTATCTGAAGATCTTGAATTGGTGGGGTCCAGTAGCTCTTATGAAAACGAGGATCAGGCCGAGGAACTGGATGCCGAGGAGCTGCTCAAACTAGGCTTGAAAGTTGCCATGGGTATGGATCCCGCGACCCTAAAATCCGAGGTGGAAAAGTACTGCGAGGGGCCCCCGAGCCCAGAGAGGGAGGTGATGAGGCAGCTGACGAGTTCGCCCTTTGACTTTCACCTCACCGGGGAGGAGGCCGATGCAGATTTGATGGAGGTTCACCGTCTGGTCAAGAAACGCCGTCAGGAGAAATGAAACAAGCCGGCTGATATTTGATATTAAAGTTGGCTAAAGCTGATTTTTTTAAAAGAAAAATACCATAGATTCTAGCTGATAAGCCGGCTGATAAGTTCAAGTGAACAGGTCCAAGGATTATGACCAACTTCGTCCTAGGTGAGCTTATCTATGTTCCTGTGTTGAGCACCACGCTGCACTACCTTCAAACAGCATTTTGAAAAAACGACTCCTGTCTAATGCAAAAGCTTCCCCTTGTTTGTGCAGGTCAGGAATGAATGTGCTGAAACGTTTGCTCTGATAATGGTGGGGGCACCAGTAGAATGAGTGATCTTTCTTCACTCAGTCTCACAAAAATTGATCACGATTTTTTTTTCCATTTTTCACTTGGTCTCTGTCAGCAACTGCTTTAAGATTTTTAGATATAAATTTTTACCTTTGGTCTTATTAAGAAGTTGCTTGTTCTGGAAAAAAAATATTATTAGACTAAAACCGCTCCCAATATATATTGCTGACTCTTTACAGATGCTTTAATTCCATTGTGATTAATATGACTTAAGGTGCGGCGTCATGGATGAGATGAAATCGTTGTAGTTTGATTCCATTAATCTGCTGATTTGTTCTCACTTGCATCAACTCTGTTCTATTCTTTATTTCCTGCTTTTCTTCTGCTGCTGCTGCTGCAAGTACGAATAGAGAAAGCGTTTATGGAGGATGATGTTGGCTTTTAAATAAATGTCCCTATCAGATTTTGAGGGGTCTCCGGCAATCTAAACTTGCCTCTTTTCTGTGGGCAGTCTGGTTGTCTATGTTTGCGCATCTTTGTATTAAGATCGAGAAATAGTGAAAGTTATAACGACGCGCCATGAAAATTGCACACTAGGGGTGTTAGGGTTATGCAATTGTCTCTACCCTCCCTAGCATAAGGGGATCAGGAGCTATTACTCACTAATCATACTACCTATCCATCGCCGGCGATCAGACACGCTTGCTTGCACGGCGCCTCGGACGCTCTTCTTGTGGGTCTAGGAAGAGCTGTCGCATTGCCTCAGCATGCGAGGGGTTGAGCTAGTCGACGAAGATACTGTCGTAGGCGTCCTGAGACACCGTGGAAGGCCTCGTCTGTCCGTCAATGAATCCCATCCGCTTCATGACCAGCACCTCTCCCCGCTTGGAAACCGGGACGCGTGAAAGCGCCTGTGTGGCAATCCTCATGCTGTGGGTCGGCAACTTTGGTTGTGCCTCCACAGGCGGCTGAGGCAGCAGCGGCGACGACGCCTTACGCAGGATCTTTTTGGTGAACCGCTTTAGCCTCTTGGCGGCGGAGCCCCCGCGTTCAGCTGTCCTGAGAGGGGTGTTCGTGTCTGCGGCTTGGGGGATGGCACTGGGGCTTTGAAGGCACGCCTCGTCAACCACGACGCCAGGTTGTCCCCCTCATGTCGGCCGGGTAGGGGTGGCCATGTCCGCGCCTGGGGGGTGACCTCGACATCCACGACGTGTCCCGCCCTCGGCGGCATGACTGGTGGCTGCGACTGCACATGCAACAGTGTAGGCAAGCCCGTCGTCCAAGCCTTCACCGGAGAGTTGGTGTCCACCAGAGATGCTTCCTCCCTCTGAGGGGCAGACGACGTGGCGGGCGGACACCCATGCGCTGGTGCTTCTGGTGGCTGGCTCACGACGAGCGAGGCGGCAAACTCCAGCATTGGGTCGACCCACACGTGAGGTCCCGTGCTCACATACAGCTCCAGCGCCAGCGGATCTAGCACGTGGAGGTAGTATGCAGCAACAGTGGTAGTAGCGTTGTCGGCGGAATCGTTGCCGGCAAAATCGGAGGGCGTATCCATGCTGGAGTCACTTGCTGGCTTCCTCCGACGCCGCCAGCGTCATCGCCGTCTTCTGCCAGTGCCCACCCCGGTCCCATCCGAGCTCGGCGGGCCGCTACGGGGTGTGCGCTGGGCCCGGTGGCACCTTGCCACAAGCAGTGCCACCCTTCGCCTTCGTTTTCGTAGCAGCCCTGGTCCGCTTGCAATCCCTGGCGAGGTGGTTGAAGCCGTGGCAGCGCAGGCAATGCCGTGGTAACTGGCAGGTCGCTACTCGGTGCGAGTAGGAGAGGTAGTTGAAACATCTGTCGCGAAGCTCTACGGGGATCCTCCGGGCCTGTGGGAGCTGCTCAGGGTGAGGCTCAGCCGAGACAGCCGCATGTCGTGTCTCCGGTCTGGGGAGGATCTCCCGCCACCCATCAACGTTGGGAGAGGAGACCCGTCCACGTTGGCCGAGGCATTGGCGGGCAGGGACGCGGCCATCCACTGGCCAAGCAGGTATGCCGCACACCAGCTGGGGACGTGGCCGTCTGTGACTCCGCCGTCTTCGCCCATGTCCTTGCCATCCGGTGTCCGCTCCACCACAGCCCCGCACGACGATTATTGAACGAATTCGGGCACGCGGTGGGGACGCAGTTACCGACTTTGCCGGTCGACGGACAACATCCAGATAGGTTGTGGGGCGGCCGTCGTTGGACTTCTCCCTGTCGTCGTCCGCCCACCGACGGCGCTTCATGCACCCTCCCGAAGGCGGGTAGAACGGCTCCACGTTCGGCGAGAGCGTGGACCCCGGCGTCGGTGGCGGGGACTTGGAAGTGGTCTGTGGAGATGCACCAGTGCTGCATCCCACGGGGGTGGGCTCGACGCTAGCGCCACGGCCGTGGGGCCCGGCGTCATCGGCAGCGGACAGGGTGGTGGCGGAGCCCGGCCTCGGCGGTGGCGTGGAGGGCCGCGGAGAGACAATACATAATAAGCTTAGCCATGTTCACCGACAATGCATTTTACTTCTTCTAAAGAACTCTTGCAAACCAAAATCCATTTATTGCGGATCATGTAGTACAATAAAATGAAATAAAAGTTAATTAAGATTTTTTTTCTCAAAACAACCCATGTATTTGTTGTTTGACGGATTAAGATGCCGTCTAGAGTTAGGTGAATAGGCTTTCATGAAAAATTTAAATTAAAAACACAATGCATCATTACTGGATAACAAGCAGCCTACGGGTTCTATAGCATAGAGTAGGAAATCAAAATTAAACTGCCACCCAACCAAAATTCAACATGCGATATTACAAAGAATAAAAACTTCAAAGGGAAACATAAAAGAAACACATCTTTATATTCTAGATATATGTTTACAAATTTGCCGAACACAAAGTTGGACCCCGAAATCAATACACTACGGGAGGCGCGCTCTTTGCCGAGTGCTCGGAGCTTTGCCGAGTGTCAAAACATGGGCACTCGGCAAAGAGGCAGTTTACCGAGTGCCGCACTGGGCAAAGCTGGTACTCGGCAAAGGCCGTCTTTGTCGAGTGCCAAACACTCGGCAAAGAGGGACACTCGGCAAACGTCCTCTTTGCCGAGTGTCAGGCACTCGTTAAAGAATAACCCTCGGCAAAATACCTCAGGCGACGCCGGTGGTGGCCCCTCTGTCATCCTTTGCTGAGTGCTAGCCGTTAGCACTTGGCAAACGTGCTGTCTTTGCCGAGTGTCTAGCCTGGCACTCGGCAAAGAGGTTCCTTTGCCGAGTGCCAATTCCGACACTCGGCAAGTATTTTTATTTTTTTTTATTTTTGTTTTCAAATTTTTTCTGTGGCATTTCTACAGTACCTCGAAGCACATGTTCCAATTTGGAAATTTTCTATGACTTTTTGGTATATTTTTTAAATTTTTTATGTTTACTTGAATTTTTCTCGAAAAAGTAAATTTGAACTGCAGGTGCATGAAATATTAGAATTTAGCGATTCAAAAAATAGTGTTTAATGTTTTTGAGTGTATTTTGAGGCCGTGTGCAGGGACATTTGTGAAATTTTGAACATCTGTTTCACGAAACATGACCACCAACTTTTAAAAAAAGTGTTTTTTAATTATATAAAATGCAAACGAAGTTAGAAAATCACGAAACTTGTCGAGGTGTCGTGTCATCGCTTATAGAGGCTGTGGTAAAAAATTTAGAAGTTTTCGAGTAAGTTGTGACATACGATGCCTAAAACCTAGATATCTCCACATGTGCCCATAGAAAACATGAACACCATAGAAAAGTTCCAAATTGGAACATGTGTTTCAAGGTACTGTATAAATGCCACAGAAAAAATTTGAAAAAAAAAATACTTTGCTAAGTGTCGGAATTGGCACTCGGCAAAGGAACCTCTCTACCGAGTGCCAGGCTTGCAGCACTCGGCACAGAATATTCAGATTTTTTTTCATCTTTCGGATTAAAAGAACCTCTAAATTTCTTTACCGAGTGCCCGCATCTCGGCACTCAGCAAAGGGCCGCCCCACTTAACCCTAGCGGGCCGGCTGGCCCGCTCCCACTCACCCACTCTCCCTCTCACAGCCGTGCGCCCTGGCCCCGCCCCGCCGCCGCGGACCACCAGCGCCGCCGGACCTCCGTCGCGGCCGGCCCGCACCCGGGTCTGCCCTCCACGGCTGGTGGTGCGCCGCCCCGCCCCGGCCTCGTGCCGCCGTCGCCCGACCTCCACCGTAGCCGGCCCCGCCCCGCCGTCGCCCGACCTCCACCGCAGGCGTTCCCGCCCTATCCCCGCTCCGCCGCCGGACGTGGACCCGCCGGTGGTGCCCTGCCCTGGCTGCCCCCCGCCCTTGAACTACCGAAGTGGAGGAGAGGAGGAGCAGGGGAGTAGAGGAGAGAAGGGAGGTGGAGGAGAGGAGAAGGGAGAAGGAAGAAGGAGAAGGGAGGAGAAGGAGAAGGGAGGAGGAAGGAGAAGGGAGGAGGAGGAGCCTCGGCCGCCGGCCACGCCCCTCGTCGTTCGTCCCCGCCCCTCGATGGAGACGAAGGTCACCCCGGCACCGCATCGCCCGACTCCACCGCCACCCAAGGTATAAAGCCCGCTGGTTGTCGGCCTTCGTGCCTTGTATGTCATTGACGGCCTTCGTGCCGTATGTGGATGTGTGGGCCTTCATGCCATACGTGGATGTGTGGGCCTTCGTGCCGTATATATGCTGTCGGCCATCGTGCCGGCTTTTTTCTTGCAGGTTTTGGAAACCTCCCCGTACAGGGGAGGTTCTGCCGAAATTTTTAACTTATAGTATTATAATTCTTCTTTTGCAGAGCAGGACCCGTCGGAGGGGACCCGGAGTACGTAGGCGACCCCGATCGTCTTCGTCGGCGCTGTCGTCCTGCCTGCACAGCTTCGCCTCGCCACTGCCCTGCTAGCCTGACTTCACCTCCACAACGTCCTGATTCTACCCCGGTGAGTATAAGTACGAAGTTTTACTTTCTATGCTGAAACTTAGAGAAACCTAGTGAAACATAGAAAAACCTAGTGGTGGTGGCAGTGGTGGTGTGGTGGTCATGGTGGTGGTGGTGGTGGTGTGGTGTTGGTGGTGGTGGTCACGGTGTTGTGGTGCTCATGGTGGTGGTGGTGGTGTGGTGGTGGTGGTGAAGTGTTGGTGGTGAAGTGTTGGTGATGGCGGTAGTGGCGGATATTTATCTTGCATATTTATCTCTTCTCTTGTCGCTTACGTGCAATCTCTTCTATTTTATGCAGCATCAATCGGAGGCGGCGTCGAACCACCTCGGAGGGTCGCCGAGATCGCACGTTGGGCCATCCCAACCTGGACCATCGCCGTGAGCTTCAAATGGCAGCCGTTGTGATATAATGAACTTGTGAACTTTGTGAACTATGCTTGTGTGTTTGGACTTTGGACTTGGGAGTCGAGATTATGATACTTGTATGCTATGTTTGTGTTTGTGGTGGATTGTGATATACATTTGTATTATATATATATTTGTGTGATATATAGTTGTGTTATATATATATATGATGTATATCTTGTTTGCAACGATGGAAGACTAAAAACAAAAAAAATTGAATTTTTTCACTTCTTTGCCGAGTGCCTTGCTCAAGGCACTCGGCAAAGAAAATTAAAAAAAACTGCTTTGCCGAGTGCCTACCTACAACACTCGGCAAAGAAAATCCAAAAAAAAACAAGCTTTGCTGAGTGCCAGATGCAGGCACTCGGCAAAGCATTTTTAAAAAAAATAATAAAAAACACATTTCTTTGCCGAGTGCCGACGCGTGGCACTCGGCAAAGGGGCCATCACCGTGACCTGGCCGTCATAGCGGCTTTTCTTTGCCGAGTGCCGTCGTGGCACTCGGAAAATTCATTGCCTAGTGCCCGACATGCGGCACTCGGCAAAGAAGCCTTTGCCGTGAAGGGATATGCCGACAGTTCTTTGCCGAGTGCAAAGCCTTCTTTGTCGAGTGCAATTGCACTCAGCAAAGCACGCGTCTGCTGTAGTGATAGATTTTGAATTAGATAAGAGGATATAATAAGTTAGGTTCTTTCGTTTGAAACTTGCGCACGGCTCCACCTAACTTTGAGTCTCTGGCTCAGCACTGATTATTTCTTTTTCAGTTCATTATGTTTATCCACTAGAAACAAGAAGCCACTAGTGACTTTGTTAATATTAAGATTTATTAATTTATCATGCCCCTTACGTCCTTGGTGACACCCATGCTACAATGGGTGGGACAAAGGGTCACGACCACGCAAGGGTGAACTAACTCCAAAAACCCATCATCAGTTTGGATTGCAGGCTGCAACTCGCTACAGCCGAATTGCCTACCCCCCCCTCGATTGTCTGTCCCGAAACTTGTTTCTCCTTGGACCTTCTCTTGTTTACTAGCGAATCTAATAAATACTTTATAAAGGAAACAATGGGCCTGTTTGCTTGGAGGAATTTGGATGGTTTGGAGGAATGCTGGAGGAATTTGTGAGAGAAAAACATCGTTCCGGATGAAAAAAGAAACGGATCAAGCCAGGTTTAAGGGCACGCGAACGGGACCAATATCTCAACTCTGATATGGTTCCCTCCACCATATCTGTCTTGACTTAACCTCTGCTAGAGCCTACCTTTCTCTGATGTACTTCCCTCCGCAAGAGGAAAGTATATCCCTTGGAAAAAGGAAAGATTTAGACTACAACTAGAACTAGCTTAGCTAAAGAGTATAACTAGCTTAGCTAAAGATTATGAGTAGGAATATATCTATCCAATAGAGTTCCCTTCCCGAGAGAGAACTCTATGTCTCCTAAAATGCTAATACCTAGACTAGTAGAAAAAGAAAAGATATTAAACGTAGGGATTTGAGCTTGCTTTGCTTGCCCGGGGCCCAGCCACCAACGATACCCTTCCCTCCTCCTAGGAAAGGCTCTCTCTCTTCCGATACCCTTCTCTGAAATGAAAGGGTATCTCCATGGCAAGTACAAGACTATATCTATAACCCTTCTCTGAAATGAAAGGGTATCTCCATGGCAAGTACAAGACTATATCTATACCTATAATCTAAAAGAGTTCCCTAGCCGGTAGGAAACTGTATCTTCCCTTACTAAATAGTTAGCTTTTCTTTCATCAAAATCAAATGAAAGCAAAGAACCTAAGGAGATACGATTCCTAAGCTATCGAAGAAACTTTAATAAGATATGATGTGGGTATGTGAATTTAGCATATCTTAGTGGGTTAGGTTTTTTTTATTGTGGAACATGTTAATCTAAGTCCATCTAGATTTAAATTCTTGAATTAGCATCTGTGCTCGTATTTTTTTAGTTTATTTTATGATTCAACGATGTTATTTTTTTAGTAATAGACAATGTAGCCATCTACAACAAGATGCTTATTTCATGATTTAACGGTGTCATACTTTCAGTGATAGATGATGGTCGTCGACAGCACGACGTCTATATAGTGGCTTCGTTAATCTCAAAATTTATCAATCCAGCTGAGTCTGATGGAGGTGTTATTGCTGCAGGGTGAGTATGCGTGCATATATGCGAGTGTTTGTGTTTGTATTAGATTTAGTAGAAAATATGAATCACATTTCTTTTAGTGATAGGCGATGTGATCATCGATATCAATGCACCGTAAATTTTGTTAATTTCAAAATTTGTCGGTCCAGCTTAATTTTTCGGATGTGTTTACGGAGATAAGTACGTGTATACGAGCTTTTGCTTATGCACTGAGTTTTGTAAATAAAAAGGTGCTATAGCTTTTGCTTATTATTTTTTTCTCGAATATGCAAAAGATTTGCGTATCATTGCATGAAGAGTTTAAACCAGATTATGTGTGTATTATTATTATTTGCAAGTGAGCGTTGTACCATGTTATTTCAATCAAAGAAGAAAAACGTTCACTACGGGATACTGTGTATTTACCGAGTGTGAGTAACACTCAGCAAATAGTGCTACACACTCGGCAAACTCTTTACCGAGTGCCACACTCGGTAAAGTGGACTCGGCAAACAACGACTCGATGAAGTTATTTTACCGAGTGTCTAATATCGGCGCTTTTCGGGCAGAAGAGGCGTTACCGAAAGTGCTACAACGACACTCTCGTAAACAATTATGACTTGACGGTCGTCGACCTCCAAACTGACCATTAACGGCGACGTTTACCGAGTGTCACTAGCAGCACTCTGTAAATAAATTAGCATTTCATGATTAAAACAATTCCGCAAATAAATTTTTTGAATAATGTTTACCGAGTGTAGCTCCTAACACTCGGTAAAAGAATAACCATTTTCGTGATTAAAACAATTCCGCAAATAAACTTCAGGAATAATGTTTACCGAGTGTTCCCACTCGGTAAAAAGTAGTCAAATATTTTCGAGTGGGGACGCGGCACTCGGTAAAAAATGGCACACTCGGCAAAATTCACAGAATCAAAACCAATTTGGTTCTGTTCGCTGTTTTACCGAGTGCTACACTCGGTAAAACTGACAGAATCTCTGTTTTACCGGGTGCTACACTCGGTAAAATATGTCTACAGAATTTTTTTTGTTTGTTTCAGTGCATATCCAGTCACAATAAGCAACAAAATCACAGGAAATTATAATAACATGACAGATAGGCAATATATATCACATATATGTCCACAAATGTCACATCCACTCACAATAACCAACATATGTCGACAAGCACCATGCAAAGTCCACAAACACCATCAACATATGTCCAAAGTCCACAAAGTTCTTGGTCAATTCACATAGAAGATGTTTGCTAGATTGGATGATGAGATTTTACCTAAGGTTGAAAGGCTGCTATGTCACTTGTAGATGGAGGAATACATGGAACCAAATTTTTTGTAGCCACAAACATCACTAGCAAGATTTATCGAAGATTGAGGTAGAGCATCATCAGATTTTGTAGCGTGTCTCAACCATATACCCGAAAGCACCGGTAGCAGCCTTAGCAGCACAACCATGTGGCTAGCACACAAAAAGGCGCTAGGTTCTGTCGCAGCACTATAGGTCACATGGCATGACACTATCACAAACAAATCACCGATGACAAGCCCTAGTTACTAATGAATAGATTGTTCAAAGATTTTGGACAACAAGAGTGATATATTTAGCAAGTGGAATACATGTTGATGAGATAGGTACATACTTGTTGATAGCATGAGAAACTTGGACTGGATCATGTGGAAAAAAAATTAACAAAAGATTGAATAATTTCCATATATTTTGGACAGAAAGGCAACCAATATATAAACATGTATGCTTATGAAAATTATTATCACAACACATATACATATGCAACAACATGAGGATGACTAAAATACTGCAATCCTAACTATACGTTGTTCTCACATTCGTCATTTACCAATAATTTCAACAAGCTCACTACCAAAATAAAACTCTTTTTAATTAAAGCAAAAAGGCATAAAGTTTGAATCAAGGAAAACAACAATATATATGGCCATTATTTTGTTAGAAATTTAAGTATGAGAGACTACTTTATTTTCTTATCTTGACTTAGATGTGATATTGTAAAATTAAAACATAAGTATAACATATAACATAAAGAAATTGTGCTTGCTAAAATTTCCAAACCACAACCATCCATATACAATCCACGAGCCATACCACAAGAATCTAAATCTTTATAGAAACATAGGGCTAACAATATAGAGAACGCTCATCCTTACTCATGTCTAGTTATTTTCTCATCTTTCACAACTAAAGTCATCAACTCTAAACATGAAAGTCATCAACTCATTTTAATATTTGAGATGAACAAACAATGATGCTACATGAAACTTCATGTATTGTCACAACCAAACTCATGAAAGAGTGTATGCATGAAGTTCCAGTGGCTTAGGGCATTTACCGGTGGCGACGGCGGTGGAGGACCGCCCAGTGGTGGCGGTGGTGGAGGGGAGGAGGCGCAGTCCATGGTGGCGGTGGTGGCCGCCTCCCAGTGGCGGCGGTTGTGGGGACCGCCGGTGGCGGCGATGGTGGAGGAGGAGGAGGCAGGCGGTGGGGAGGTCTTGCGGCGGCGGCGTGAGCGCTTGGGCTGGGAGGCACTGGCGCAAGTGCGAGGGACGGCGGGGGAGGGCTGGCGGGGGGGGCAGCGGCGGTGCGGCGGGATCTTGTGGCGTGTCGTGTGTGTGTGTGTGTGTACATGCACGATTTGAGGGAGAAAGCGGCTAAGTGTTGAATGCTTACATTTCGAAAGTGCCTAGATGTACGGCACTCGGTAAACTCAGCACACCGCAGCCCAATGACATGTGGGCTGGTACATGTTTACCGAGTGCCCAGATCTACGGCACTTTCGGTAAAGCAAGCACCGCAGCCCAATGACATGTGGGCGGTACATGTTTACCGAAAGTGCCCAGATCTATGGCACTTTCGGTAAACATAGCATGACACCCCACCGCGGGCGCAGACAGGTGGGTCCGTGGCTAACCTTTACCGAGTGTTTGAGGTCACACTCGGTAAAAGTATCCATTATTTCATGCAAAACAAAAAAGAAAAAATGCCAATTTAATCCTAAAATTCACCAAACTTTCACATGAACTATTTCATGTCATCTATTTACTATCTAAAAAATTCCAAGTTTAAATCATAATGTTGAATTTCACTCTTAATAGAAATCCTACTGCGTCATTGTGAATGTTTAGCGTCTCTTTGGGAGATGTACCGGTTCAAATGACATTTAATGTAAAAATATTCTTAAACGTTATGAAATTTTTTCTATAACATAGATGTATGCTTCAATGTTAATTCTTCCAATCTCGTGATTTATCGAGTTTGATTTTAATTATTACAATTAAATTTACACGATATGTACCTAATTTTCACAAAGAATGAAAATTTTGTGAAATATAGTAAATAAATCGAAATAAACACCATATTTTGGAATGGAGTACTAAATATCATATGTGGATAGAGGAAAAAGAATGAAGGAAAAAACAAGAAATTTGGTTGAATTTTACCGAGTGTTGCGCCAATACACTCGGTAAAAGATAGTGTTTACCGAGTGTTGTGCACTTATGCTCGGTAAAACTTTATTATTACCGAGTGCAAATACTTCTACCGAGTGTGACACTCGGTAAACATTTTCGGTCTTTTTTATTTGCTATGAGCGCTTGATGGGCGGAGCTGTTGTTACCGTGATGTTTGCCGAGTGTATGCTCATAACACTCGGTAAACATGTCATGCCGTGACGCCGTTTGGCACACGGTTGCTATTCTAGGTGACATGGCACCTTAATACCGAGTGGCTGTTTTTACCGAGTGCACCCCTTCGGTAAACTTGCAGTTTTACCGAGTGTCTGAAGTTACCGAGTGTGCTGACTCGGTAAAGCGATCGACTACCGGGTGTTTATGTTTTCCGAGTGTTGGCACTCGGTAAGTACTGTTTTTTGAGTGCCCCGACTTTTGACACTCGGTAATTGTCGGGGCACTCGGTAACTACACAGTCTCCGATAGTGGTTGATAGCTTATGCCTGCCAGCCTGGCAACAAAACCTACGTCTCTTCTTCAGCTGGGCTGACCGAGACTATCGAGTTGCAAGTTGGGACCAACAGAATCTTCTTTCACAAGCCCTTCGTCCTCGTCACGTGTTGGTATAATATAATTACCGTCCTGCCCTCCCAATCTTCCCAAAACCAAACCGCTCAAATCTGGCGAGGTGGCGAGGCCACCGCCAAATCACAAATTTCAAAACCCCCACCGCCACCGGCATCTCTCCAGTGTCTCCGCTGCCCCGTGCGCTCGCTCGCCGGTCGCCGCCCGCACGAGCCCGAAGCGAAGGCGAAGCACACCAACACCAAGCCCCGATCGATGGCGCCGCCGTGGGTGATTCTGCACCGCACTCTCCACCCCGCCAAGGACGACAACATCTCCGTCGCGCTCAGGGAGCTGCCGCGAGTCAGCGTTCTCAACGTGCCCAAAAGCGTCCACCCCGACGCCCGCCACGCCGACAAGTTCCCCTACCTCATCGCCGCCGGCCGCTTAACTCTCCTCCTCTGCTTCTCCAACATGAGCACCGACAACACTGGCCTCATGGTGGTGCGGCAGTTCCTCCCGTCCGACAAGTACAACAACCTGCGTCGCGCGACGACCACGTGCGTCGCCGAGCGCATCCCCCAGCGCACCGGGTCCATGCCCGTCAAGTACGACCTCGGAAGCGTCGGCCTCGCCCCGACGCCCTTCGGCGGCTGCTTGATCGCCGAGCTCCAGGACACCAGGCGCAGCGAACGCGCCAAGCTCCTCATCTTCACGGGCGGCGGCCAGTGGTTCCAGCACAAGCCGCTCTACCCCATGTCCGCCGACGAACGGGACTGGGCTCCCGCCGGCGTGGTCGCCCACAACGGGAGGCTCTGGTGGTTCGACCTCTCGTGGGGGATCCTCAGCTGCGACCCCAGCGTCGTCAACCCCGTCCTGCGCTTCCACAAGCTCCCGCCGAACCGCGGTCTCGGTCGGTTCGAGCCCTTCATCCACTGCATCGGCTGCATCAGTGTGAGCGACAACGAGGTGCGGTACGCGGGGATCGGTCGTTACCCAGACGGCTGGCACGGCGAAGACAAGGTGTTCGTGTGGACCATGACGTGGATCCCTGCGTCACCGCCGAAATCCGGTCCACCGTCTAAATTTCCGCCGAACTCCGAACCACCGAGCCTTGAATGGGTGAAATCATACGAGATGAGGTTCTCAGACTTGTGGAGCGACATCACCTACACGACGACTCCCCTGCTGGTGAACGAGATCCCTGAAATCTTGTTCGTGAGCCCCCGGCAACCCAATGTGGTCTACTTCTTTCTGGACGGATTCGTCTTTGGCGTCGACATGGCCGAGCATCGGGTTCTGAAGGTCGTCAACGACGACGCCCATGCGCTGTTTCATACGACAGCCAGGCGCTGCGTCCTGCCTTGGGACCTGCCACCCTCCATTGCCAACGGTAACCACGTAACTACACAGTACTCCAACGAACGAGAATGCTATTGTGCTAAAGATTGTTTGTTCTTTTGTGCTGCATCTAGTGAGTTTCTCATATCATATTTCTAGGCCACGATCTTTCTTTCTGCATATCAATACGTAATCATCATGTGGTGCTTGTGTTTCCACTCCTAGTTCCTACTTCCTGTATGCCCTTTCACTACTGGAGCCCGCGGCTTTGCCGAGTGTTTTTACACTTGGCAAAGAGCCCTTTGCACTCGGTAAAGGCTTTACCGAGTGTAGCACTCGGCAAAGTCCGCTCGGCAAAATTTTTCTCGGTAAAGAGTCTTTGCCGAGTGTTTTTTATCGGAGCACTCGGCAAAATAAAAAAAAAATTGCCGAGTGTTTGGGGCGGCACTCGGCAAAATATTTCGGCCGTTGTGGCGCCGGCCGTTAACGGTTATTTTGCCGAGTGCCTGATTCAGCACTCGGCAAATTTTTTTTTTAAAAAAATTACTTTGCCGAGTGCCCCAGCCCAGGCACTCGGCAAAGTTTTTTTGTATTTTTTTTAAAAGTACTTTGCCGAGTGCCCCTGCCTAGGCACTCGACAAAGTTTTTTTTTTAAATAATTTCTTTGCCGGGTGCCCCTGTTTAGGCACTCGGCAAAGAATTTCTGAATTTTTTTTAAAAAAAATACATTGCCGAGTGCCGAGGCGAGGCACTCGGCAAAGAAATTATATATTTTTTTTTGAAAAATCTTTGCCGAGTGCCTAGCCCATGGCACTCGGCAAAGACCCCGAGAATTGCAATTTTTTTTACATTCCAACATGCATTATATATCACAAGCACACGCATATTTAATAAATCCATCGAAAATCCATCACAAATGCACCAAAGTTCAACATCACAAGTTTATTATTACAAGTTCAACATCACAAAGTTCAACATCCCTATTGCGGCGACGGAGACTGCAGGTGTGGCCTCCCGGACTGCGGCGAAGGGTTGACACGATGGTTTGCATGATCTGATACATGTCTGCCATCTGCTTCTTCGTGGCCTCTAGCTCTGTGTCACACCCAATTTTAAGGATAAAATAGAGTGCAAAATCTTATGTGCGCCCAGAGATCAGTCACACACATAAACCGACAAATTATGAATAGTATCATCACAAATGTTTATTACATCACGAATAAGACAGAGTTATCACAAGAATATGGCGGGAATAATAAAAGATCTCTCGCGGAAGCTCCATTTCATAGGGACGTCGACTGGTTGACCACAAGTCTAGCAGTCCTTAGGAAAATCATCATACCCAAAGTCATCTGTTACCCATCCGGGATTTTTATCCAAGTAATAAAAATAAACAAGCATAAGTACATGTCGTACAAAACAAGTGTAACACGGGGTTCATGAGGCTCAAAGGCTTGACACATGTTTAACAACGTTTAGGTTTTAGTTGTCACAATTTTAGCTTATGAGTAGCATCAAGTTGTTTCAATTCCCATTGCAAAACACATGATCAAATGTAAACATGAATAATGAATAGCATAAACATATATTACTTAGTGATCATCTATTCCATAAGGGTTCTAAGGCCGCTCGTGACCGTGAGCACGGCTGATATACCAGTTTTACACTCTGCAGAGGTTATACACTTTCACTGTGAGTCGTGATACCCATATGCCCGGGTTAATTAGTCCCAAAACACTTCCAAGGTGAGCAGACAGGGGTCACTATGAAGCCTTTCAAAGGTTCGTCTAACAAGTTAGGCCCGCTAGGTTTCTGTGACCTACGAATGTAGAGCTCCCCTTCCGACAGGCACAATGACGTGCAGCCTATACACTGACGGACAGAGGCCGCGCTATATCCAACCCGGAACACACCCCTCTTGCGCCATAAAGGTAACCACTAACAAGCTAGAAAAGGTCCTCATACTGAGCTAAAGCAACAGCCATGTAGCCCTCACAGCTGTACTATAAGTCCCGGATGATCACTTACAGATAAGTCCTTAGGGAGAGTAATCTTAACCATTTAGAAAATAGCTAAACACTCCAGCCCCCTGTTTCCATGTTACTAAAAAGTCATATTTTAATGTTTATTTCATATATCATTAGTCAAGTTATAAGATCATGGTTTAATTGAGCACTAGCAGAGCTACCCAAATGCATAACCCGTAGGTAATAAGGTAAAAGTTCAATTCTAGGAAATTGCTATCAAGGCGACACATGCAATATGAATTTAATGAATTAAAGTGAAAAGGAAACAAGGATAATCACATGCTATACTTACCTTGAGCAAAGTACTTCTGCTGGTCCTGCTCGTCAAAGTCGTACCCTTGATCTCCCTCGAACTGCTCACCGTCTATACTCGATAACCACAGCAATATACAATCATCCAGGAGCAATCATGCAAAGCAACCAAGGCTACAGATTAGAACAGTACACCAATAGCAAAGAATCAAGATGAAAAGTTTGGAAAACGAATCTACGTCTCGCTATGAACACACAGACGCGAAGATCGCGAAAATCGGATCTAAAACGAGAAAGTTATGATTTAAACAAGATTTTCTATAGGAAAACAATAGATTAAATCTAATCTCGAATTTTAAAAGTTGGAAATCTACTTTACAGTAACATAAACATGTAGATTGCTTAATTATGAACCTAACACAACTTGAACGGATCAAATCGGAGTTAAAACGGAGATTTTATGGCTAAAACAAGTTGAATGGCAAAACTGTGAATAACTGAAAACGTATTTCAATAAAACCAAACCAAAATACGCTTTTAAAAAGAGGAAACGAAATATGTAAACGCGCTTTGGACTGCGGGTTAAACCAGGAATAATTGTAAGGGCTTATTCGGAAAATTCCGATCGAAGGGGTATCCTTCAATTTGAACCGCCGGATTAGATCTAGACGGCTTGGATTTAATCTGGCGGAAGGTGTCGGCCGGAACAGTGCCTACGGCAAGCCTCCGACGGCGGCGCCATGGCCGACGTGCTGAAGCACTCGGTTCACGACCTCTAGTGCACTATTCGACCAAAGAAAGGTACCGGGAGAGAGAGGAACGAATGGGGATCTCACCTGAACCGGAAAACGCAAGCGGAAGGTAGCGAAGGCGGCTCGGCGCTTGGTGGGCAGCGGTGGTCGGCGGCGGCGCTGGAACGAAGCTCGGCTACGGCTGCTTGGCGAAAAAAATGGGCGCCAGATGGGATAGGAGACACAGGAGGGCGCGAATGCTATTTATGGGGCCGAATCCCTTGGGCGGCACGACATCACGGGGTCGTGGCAAGGGCGGACTCGACTGCATCGGCACAGTGTCCGACTGGGACATGAGCAAGAGGAAGGAGGCGGGTCTGACTAGCGGGCCTAGATGGTCAGCGAGCGGAGGAAGGCGCGCGGTCAGCGGGAGCGGCTGGGCCAGCGAAGCTGGGCTTCGGCCCAAGCGGAGAGGAGAGGGAGAGTAGCGGCCCGGGAAGGAAGAAGAAAGGGCTGCGCTGGTGGGCCTTGCGGAGCTAGCGCGGGGCACGGCTTGCGGCGCTGGAATGAGTGGGCCGGCACCAGAGCAAGGCCGAGCAGGCCTCAGTGGGAAAGAAACGAAATAGGCCGGCGCGGGGAAGAAAAGGCCACAGCGGAAAACAGGCCTACGGGCCAAAATAGTGGAATGAGAAGAAATTTATTCTTTTCTTTTTCTAATTTTTCCAAAGCAATTTCAAAATGAAATTTTGACTCAATTTGAAACCCGACTTCAACCAAACAATGCAAAATAACATGCAGCGGCATGAATGCACAAACATAATTGTTAACCTATATTTGATTTTAATTTGATAAACTTTATTATTTTTCCTAAATTTAAATGCTCTCAAGAATGCATAATAAATCATTTTCCCCTATTTTAAAATGTTGTAAATTTTAGGGTGTTACAATTCTACCCCCCTTAAAATGAATCTCGTCCCCGAGATTCGGACGATGCTTACTCAAATAACTGTGGGTATGTTTTCCTTAGATCCTCTTCTCTTTCCCAAGTAGCCTCATCCTCTGTATACCGATTCCACTGAACCTTACACATCTTTATAACTCGGCTCCTTATAACTCTTTCTGTCGTCTCCAAAATCCTTACCGGAAACTCCTCATATGTGAGATCCTCCTTAACTGTAAGCTCTTCTAATGGTATTTGCTCCTCGGGTACACGCAAACACTTCTTAAGCTGAGACACATGGAACGCATCATGTACACCTGACAAACTCTCAGGCAATTCCAACTGATAAGCTACCTCTCCACGTCTCTCTAAAATCTTGAAAGGTCCAATATACCTTGGGGCTAACTTCCCTTTCATGTTAAACCTTCTCACACTCCTCATAGGTGACACCTTCAAGTACACATAATCACCTACTTCGGAAACCAATTCCCTTCTTCTAGTGTCGGCATAGCTCTTTTGTCGAGACTGAGCCACTCTCAAGTTATCTCTGATCATCCTTACTTGCTCTTCTGCGTCTCTCAGAACATCTGGTCCAAACACTTGAGTTTCTCCCGTTTGGTTCCAAAACAACGGGGTTCTACACTTTCGTCCATACAAAGCTTCAAAAGGTGCCATATTGAGACTTTTCTGATAACTGTTGTTGTACGAGAACTCTGCATAAGGCAAACTCTTATCCCAACTTGTACCATACTACAACGCACAAGCCCTCAACATATCCTCCAGTATCTGATTAATTCTCTCAGTTTGCCCATCTGTCTGAGGATGATATGCCGTACTAAAATTCAACTTGGTTCCCAATGAACTATGTACTTGCTGCCAAAAATGAGATATAAATTGGGTACCTCGATCAAACACAATTTTCTTGGGCACTCCATGTAGACATACTATTCTCTCCATATATAACTGAGCTAACCTTGGTCCATTATAAGTAGTCTTGACCGGTATAAAGTGAGCAACTTTAGTTAACCGATCTACTATTACCTAGATTGAATCATAACCCCTCTGAGTACGCGGTAACCCAACTATAAAATCCATACCAACTTCTTCCCACTTCCACTCAGGTATATTCATTGGTTGTAGTAACCCTGCATGTCTTTGATGTTCAGCTTTGACCCTCTAACATGTATCACACAAAGCAACATATTCAGCAACATCTCTCTTAAGTCCGTACCACCAATACTTCTCTTTCAGATCCAAATACATCTTAGTACTTCCAGGATGAATAGAATAAGCAGACTCATGTGCCTCATGAAGAATTGCCTCTCGTATAGCCTTATCCTCAGGCACACATAGTCTTTTCCCAAACCACAGAGTTCCATTGTCATCCATACAGAAACCTGGTGCCTTACCAATCATTATGTTCTCCGCTATCTCTTTCAACTTCGCATCCTGTAACTGTCCTTTACATATTTCTTGCTCCAATTTAGGCTCCAACACCAACTCCACTGCATTAGTGACAAAGCCTAAATTTAGTCGCTCAAACTCAGCACACAACTCACTTGACATCGATGTCACTTGCACCTCATTGGTAGAACTCTTCCTACTAAGAGCATCGGCAACAACGTTCGCCTTTCCAGGATGATAATGCACCTCCAGATCATAATCTTTGATCAACTCTAACCATCGTCGTTGTCTCATATTCAGATCCATCTGAGTGAAAATGTACTTTAAACTCTTGTGATCAGTGTAGATGTCACTCTTATGTCCAATGAGATAGTGCCTCCATATCTTCAAAGAATGTACCACTGCTGCTAACTCCAAGTCATGAGTAGGATAATTCAACTCATGCTTTCTCAACTGTCGGGATGCATAAGCCACTACTCTACCTTCTTGCATAAGAACACATCCGAGACCTTGACGAGATGCATCACAATAGATCGAAAAGCTCTTGTTCAGATCTGGCAAAATCAACACTAGGGTTGTAGTCAACCTCTTCTTCAACTCTTCAAAGTTAGCCTGACACTTCTCGGACCACACAAACTTGGCATTTTTCTTCAACAAAGCTGTCATTGGCTTGGCAAGCTTAGAGAAACCTTTAATGAACCTTCTATAGTATCTAGCTAATCCCAAGAAACTATGAATCTGTCCCACATCTGTTGGTGGCTTCCAATTCAATACATCTTTCACCTTACTTGGATCTACTGCGATTCCACCATTAGAGACAACATGTCCTAGGAAAGAAACTTCCTTCAACCAGAATTCACACTTGCTTCGCTTAGCATACAACTTGTGTTCTCTGAGCATCTGCAAGACCAACCTCAGATGTTCAGCATGCTCTTCTTCTGTTTTGGAGAATATCAATATATCATCGATGAATACCACCACAAACTTATCCAAAAACTCCATGAACACCTTGTTCATCAAGTACATAAAGTAGGCAGGTGCATTGGTCAAACCAAATGACATAACAGTGTACTCATACAAACCATACCTCGTAGTAAAAGTTGTCTTGGGTATGTCAGTTGCGTAAATCTTCAATTGATGATAGCCAGAACGAAGATTAATCTTAGAGAAAACACAAGCACCTCTCAACTGATCAAACAAGTCATCAATTCTAGGCAACGGATACTTGTTCTTGATAGTAACCTCATTGAGTGACCGATAATCAACACACATCCTCTGAGTACCATCCTTCTTGTCAACAAATATAACCGGTGCTCCCCAAGGTGACAAACTAGGACGAATAAAACCTTTCTCCTGTAACTCCTTTATTTGTTTCTTAAGTTCTTCTAATTTATTAACCCCCATTCTATATGGACGCTTAGCTATAGGTGCAGTTCTAGGTAATAATTTAATAATAAACTCAATGTCTCAGTCAGGTGGCATACCTGACAAATCATCGGGGAACACATCTAGAAATTCATCCACCACTGGGTCCTTGTTGCCGCTATCATCAAGCTGGTTCACGGTGGCTGTCGGCTGTGCTTGTATTACAACGTCAACATTGATTCTTTCTCCATTTGGTGCGGTCACAACAACTACCTTCTCTTTACACTGGATCACTGCCTGTTGCTGCTTCATCCAGTCCATACCCAGAATCACATCTATACTAGATGCTCTCAACACAATCGGGCTCACTTTGAACTCTACCCCCCTTAAAGTTAAACTAGTCGGCAGACAACGATATGAAGCTTGCATACTTCCATGCGGTGAGTTTACTAACATGGGATTTTGCATGGCACATAATGGTATGCTATGGTTTCTAACAAATTCTTGTGATATGAATGAATGCGAAGCTCTAGAATAAAAAAGAACAGTGGCAGGGGTTGAGTTGACATTGAACGTACCGAGCATGACTTCTGGTTCCGCAAGCGCCGTCTCTGTAGACACATGATTCACCTTCCCATAATGTGTTGGCTTCTGGTTGCTGTTCTGTTTCTGGGGGGTTTGCGGGTTGGGCTTCTCAGGGCAATTATAAGACAGATGACCTTCTTCGCCACAATGGAAGCACTTGCTGGGGGTGCTAGGGGCACTAGTCTTCATAGGAGTGTTGTTGGGCGCTCCCTGTCATGGTGTCTGCTGACCACTCTGTTGCTGAGGACGTTGATTGGCATTCTGCTGCTGGTTCTGGTTGCGCTGAGGATACTGACCATGATTCCACTGACTGGGTGGTCCCTAGAACCTCTATTGAAAGCCTTGCTGAGGGTTGGTATGTGGACGAGTATTGCTCCCAGAGGCCTATCCCTGAAGCCTCCTCTTCTTGGCCTCCATCTCCTTACGCTTGTTGTCAATAACAATAGCGCGATTCACTAGTGTCTGAAAATTGGGGTAGGTATTGGACATAAGCTGGAGTTGCAGACCTTCATACAGACCTTTGAGAAAGCGGCGTTGCTTGTCAGCATCATTAGCCACTTCATTTGGAGCATAACGTGACAACTGAGCAAACTTGTCACGGTACTCAGCGACAGACATGGATCCCTGCTTCAGAGCTCTGAACTCCTCTTGCTTGAGCTCTATCAGTCCCTCAGGTATGTGGTAGGATCTGAAATTCTCTTTGAACTCCTGCTAGGTAACAGGAGGAGCGTTGGCGGGACGTCCATACTCGAATGACTCCCACCAGTCTTGAGCTTCTCCCTGGAGCTGTCCTGAAGCGTACAACACCTTCTGTTGATTATCACATTGTGCTATGTTGAGCTGCCTCTCCACTGCACGAAGCCAATCATCTGCTTCTAGTGGATCAGTGGCATGAGAGAACACCGGGGGACGGCCCTTCAAGAATTCACCACGCTTATCACGTGGTGCTCCACCACCCTGTTGGTTCTGCTGATTCTGCACCAACGCTTGCATGATCTGTGTCTGTACTGCCAAGAGTTGCTCAATAGACGGGGGCGGTGGTGGTGGTGGTGGATGTGGGGGAACACCTCCACGACCTCGGCCTCTTCCTCTTCCAGACATCTGCTATCAAATATTCAAAATTTAGAAATCTCCAAGTTAGAATACATTCTGAAAATTTTCTGGACGAGTCTCAACATCAGCAGCTCTGTAACAGTCATATCTCGAGTTCCAGAATTCCAAATAAGGTGTACTTTATATGGTTGAAAGCTTAAGAAATCATCTACAACTTTTATTCAGACCAGATTCCCAGATTCTGTCGTTAGATTACTCAAAAACAGGATACAACCGAACTGTTCCCAGGTTCCAGACTGTGCAGAAACTTTAACTTGAAACAGAGATATCTCACGAACCAGATCAGATATGGGGGTGATTCCAGAGGCATTGGAAAGATAATTAAGTCTAGTTATTCCCATAAAAATTTCATAATTTTTTGGTCGTGTATATTTTAATTGGCATTAAGATAAAGGCAGACTGCTCCAAAAAATAGATTCCGAGAGAGCAAGAGGTAACAAACCCAACTATTTATTTATTGACCCAAACTTTAATATTCCTAAATATGGAACTTGCGGACATGCCCACAAAGTTCCAATACACATTACAAAGATCCAACTGACACATAAACATAATAACAAATCAACTAAACACACCAATGTTCACACCGCACTAATAGACTTGACTAGACTCAACTTACTCGTTCTACTATCGTGTTATTACATAAAGAGGGACTCCAACATCTATGGGCGATACTTATGGGGAAGCTCCTCGTACATCTTTGGCAAATTGAGGCACACCCTTTGTTCGTCTATCACCTGCCGGTGCCTCTTGATAGTTTCCTGCTGCGCCTTCAATTGATTCTCCAATCGGCGAATCTTTGACACAGACTCAAAGCCAAAGTGTACCATCACTTGGGTGGTTGGATCCATGCCCTGTGGGTCCATCATTGCCCATTCCAATTCTGGGTGTTGGCGAGGGAGGAATCTATATTGGTCATCCTTCATAACCTCGAATCGGCGACCACGGAGGCCTATGCAAGCTTCAGCGGCTGCATCTTCTATGTCGTCCTCCATGGTAGCACAGTGACCATGGTGCGCATAGTTTGAATCCAACTGATATGCGCCTTTCTGTTCATCCTTGATAGTGATACACACCCTAGTCTTCCAATATGTATCTTCAAGAGGGTGTGCATGTTCCTCGCAGACGTATTCCACAGCTGCATCCCAGTCGCTGTAGTAGGTCTGAAGCATGCTCATGAGTCGGTGATGTGAAATAGAGGATTCACATCCCGGCTTATACCACGCCTTTATGGTCCACCCTAGGGGCGGAATCGGTCATCTTCTTCAGCCACGTCTTCCTCGTCATCATCGGACAAGTGGACGACCTCGACTTCTTGGGGTTCCTCTTGGACTGGCTCAGGTGTAGGTGTAGGTGTTGGCGGATCAAATTCTTGTTCTTGGGGTTCTTCCTCCTCAGGCTCCATGGACAAACCTTGGGGCGGGTAGTACCCTCCAGTGCTCATGCGGGCAGTCTTGTGGGCACGAGGCATCTACAGAATTAGATTTAGTTAGGTTAGATTAGAAGCAATAATTTTCATAATAAAATAAGGTAAAAGAAGCATAAAACTTTGGCAAATAACAAGGGTGAGATAGAAAGCATGAAATGAGTGAAAGCAAAAGAAGCTAAAACGACCATTGCTAACTAGGCTTGCGTCCTACAGTCAACACAGCTCTGATACCAATCTGTCACACCCAATTTTAAGGATAAAATGGAGTGCAAAATCTTATGTGCGTCCAGAGATCAGTCACACACATAAACCGACAAATTATGAATAGTATCATCACAAATGTTTATTACATCACGAATAAGACAGAGTTATCACAAGAATATGGCGGGAATAATAAAAGATCTCTCACGGAAGCTCTATTTCATAGGGATGTCGACTGGTTGACCACAAGTCTAGTAGTCCTCAGGAAAATCATCATACCCAAAGACATCTGTTACCCATCCGGGATTTTTATCCAAGTAATGAAAATAAACAAGCGTAAGTACATGTCGTACTCAACAAGTGTAACATGGGGTTCATGAGGCTCAAAGGCTTGACACATGTTTAACAGTGTTTAGGTTTTAGTTGTCACAATTTTAGCTTATGAGTAGCATCAAGTTGTTTCAATTCCCATTGCAAAACACATGATCAAATGTAAACATGAATAATGAATAGCATAAACATATATTACTTAGTGATCATCTATTCCATAAGGGTTCCAAGGCCGCTCGTGACCATGAGCACGGCTGATATACCAGTTTTACACTCTGTAGAGGTTGTACACTTTCACTGTCAGTCGTGATACCCATATGCCCGGGTTAATTACTCCCAAAACACTTCCAAGGTGAGCAGGCAGGGGTCACTATGAAGCCTTTCAAAGGTTCATCTAACAAGTTAGGGCCGCTAGGTTTCTGTGACCTACGAATGTAGAGCTCCCCTTCCGACAGGCACAATGACGCGCAGCCTATACACTGACGAACAGAGGCCGCACTATATCCAACCCGGAACACACCCCTCTTACGCTATAAAGGTAACCACTAACAAGCTAGAAAAGGTCCTCATACTGAGCTAAAGCCAGAGCCATGTAGCCCTCATAGCTGTACTGTAAGTCCTGGATGATCACTTACAGATAAGTCCTTAGGGAGAGGAATCTGAAGCATTTAGAAAGTAGCTAAACACTCCAGCCCCCTATTTCCATGTTGCTAAAAAGTCATATTTTAATGTTTATTTCATATATCATTAGTCAAGTTATAAGATCATGGTTTAATTGAGCACTAGCAAAGCTACCCAAATGCATAACCCGTAGGTAACAAGGTAAAAGTTCAATTCTAGGGAATTCCTATCAAGGCGACACATGCAATATGAATTTAATGAATTAAAGTGAATAGGAAACAAGGATAATCCCATGCTATACTTGCCTTGAGCAAAGTACTCTTGCTGGTCCTGCTCGTCAAAGTCGTACCCTTGATCTCCCTCGAACTGCTCACCGTCTATACTCGATAACCATAGCAATATACAATCATCTAGGAGCAATCATGCAAAGCAACCAAGGCTACAGATTAGAACAGTACACCAACAGCAAAGAATCAAGATGAAAAGTTTGGAAAATGAATCTACGTCTCGTTATGAACACACAGACGCGAAGATCACGAAAATCGGATCTAAAACGGAAAAGTTATGATTTAAACAAGATTGCCTATAGAAAAAAACAATAGATTAAATCTAATCTCGAATTTTAAAAGTTGGAAATCTACTTTACAGTAACATAAACATGTAGATTGCTTAATTATGAACCTAACGCAACTTGAACGGATCAAATCGGAGTTAAAACGGAGATTTTATGGCTAAAACAAGTTGAATGACAAAACTGTGAATAACTGAAAATGTATTTCAATAAAACCAAACCAAAATACGCTTTTAAAAAGAGGAAACGAAATATGTAAACGCGCTTTGGACTGTGGGTTAAACCGGGAATAATTGTAAGGGCTTATTCGCAAAATTCCAATCGAAGGGGTTTCCTTCAATTTGAACCGCCGGATTAGATCTAGACGGCTTGGATTTAATCTGCCGGAAGGTGTCGGCCGGAACAGTGCCTACGGCAAGCCTCCGACGGCGGCGCCATGGCCGGCGTGCTGAAGCACTCGGTTCACGACCTCCAGTGCACTATTCGACCAAAGAAAGGTACCGGGAGAGAGAGGAAGGGATGGGGATCTCACCCGAACCGGAAAACGCAAGCGGAAGGCAGCGAAGGCGGCTCGGCGCTTGGTGGGCAGCGGTGGTCAGCGGCGGCGCTGGAACAAAGCTCGGCTGCGGCTGCTTGGCGAAGAAAAATGGGCGCCAGATGGGATAGGAGACAGAGGAGGGCGCGGGCGCTATTTATGGGGCCGAATCCCTTGGGCGGCACGGCATCACAGGGTCGTGGCAAGGGCGGACACGACAGCGTCGGCACAGTGTCCGACTGGGACATGAGCAAGAGGAAGGAGGCGGGTCTGACTAGCGGGCCCGGATGGTCAGCGGGTGGAGGAAGGCGCGCGGTCAGCGGGAGCGGCTGGGCCAGCGAAGCTGGGCTTCGGCCCAAGCGGAGAGGAGAGGGAGAGCAGCGGCTCGGGAAGCAAGAAGAAAGGGCTGCGCTGGTGGGCCTTGCGGAGCTGGCGCGGGGCGCGGCTTGCTGCACTGGAATGAGTGGGCCGGCACCAGAGCAAGGCCGAGCGGGCCTCTGCGGGAAAGAAACGAAACAGGCCGGCGCAGGGAAGAAATGGCCACAGCGGAAAACAGGCCTACGGGCCAAAACAGAGGAATGAGAAGAAATTTATTCTTTTCTTTTTCTAATTTTTCCAAAGCAATTTCAAAATGAAATGTCGACTCAATTTGAAACCCGACTTCAACCAAACAATTCAAAATAACATGCAGCGGCATGAATGCACAAACATAATTGTTAACCTATATTTGATTTTAATTTGATAAACTTTATTATTTTCCCTAAATTTAAATGCTCTCAAGAATGCATAATAAATCAATTTCCCCTATTTTAAAATGTTGTAAATTTTAGGGTGTTACACTCTGCGGTCAGGTGCGCTTGCGTCTCCCTTGTCTCTGCCAGCTCGGCCTGCCGTGTTTCAATCACATGTTTCAGTATTGCAAATCTGATCAATATGTGTAACGTTCAATGTACGACGAGTGAAACCGGAATTACCTGAAGTTCGTCGACCCGCGACAGTGTTGGAGTAGGCCGTGCACGTATGGGAAGGCTTCTGGCCGTGCTCTGTGCCCTCATGTCGGAGAGAGAGGGTGCAGAGCTCGAGGAGTCGGCGCCGTCTGCCATCCACAGCCGCCCGTGCTTCCTGCCTTGCCCCAGCCTCACGATCACCTCTGTCTCAAGGGGCTCAGTGCTCAGATTATGATCTGAGCCACAGAGCGCCCTAACCGCCTCCGTGTAGTCTCTGACCTTAGCGTGGACGCTCGGGTCAGAGTAAGCCCAAGATGAGGGGTCCGTGGAACATTACCTATAAAATGTCCTGCAAGCTTGCGTTTTTGTGGATATAAGGATATTGGATTATTGTTATACACTTATACTACATAATAGTCACGGCCCGGCCACCTTTTGCCGAGTGGGATCTTTGCCGAGTGCCGCAGCACTCGGCAAAGCCCAGTTTTGCCGAGAGCCAGGATTTACCGAGTGTCTGGCACTCGGCAAAGCCACCTTTGCCGAGTGCTTTATTTTGCCGAGTGCGGCACTCGGCAAAATATTGCTTTGCCGAGTGCCCCGATAAAAAGCACTCGGCAAAGTCCAGTTTTCCAGTGGTGTTTGAGGTTAGGAGTTCGGCCATGAGAATTCAGAGATTCAGCTATGCACCATGGGAAACAGCATGATACTCTTGGGTAGATGTCTCCAAGGATTTCTTTGCATGAGATTAACTTACTTCATTTGTTTGCTTAGATTATAACCCGGTTTGGGTCATGACCAAAATCAGGTCAGATGCCTATGCAACCATTAGATTTCTTAGGTTATCACCGCACCCCGTTTGGGTCATAACAGTTTGATTTCCGTAGTCCATAAGCTCAATCATTTTTTCCCTCGCACAAAAAGGTTTCTCTTATTAGACAACTTGTATTTAACTTTCCCCAAATAAACAGTAACACTCGAGGGAAATATGTCATGATTATAGGTGCTAGCTATTTACAACTCCTTGGATGTTGTATATATGTCAGATTTATGTACTGTCTCTTATAACTGGACTGATGGAGCCGTGGAGTGGCCATTTACATCTCCTTTCCATCGGTTTGATCAGGAATACAGAGGTTTGAGCTGATCAATACTTCAATAGTGTTCTCCATCGATGTTAGTAACAACTTCTGATAATTATGCAATCAAGTTCCCGAACTACATATATATCAGTATTCAGTAGCTGTGAAAAATGTGATTTCGTCGCACAATGCTGATAGTAATTACCAATGAAAAAGTAATTATTTAATGATTCATAGAATTCATGCTAATTGGCACTGTATGAAGGAAGGGAAAGGACCAATAGGATTTCTGGAGATCAGCCTAGTTGTTCCTTATATTATATAGATATGTTGTAGAACTCACCATAACTGTGTGCATGCGTCAAACGAAGTACATCTCCAGTTCGTGTGATATTACAGAGGATAATCTCCAATTGCATTTTAATGTTACTCTGTATTGCTCGGTGTTGTTTTTTATTAACCTGAACTTCTGTTTGACATTCAATAAATGTCGCCCCTCCAGTTCTGTCAATAAAAAATGTTACTCTGTATGATTGATTACTATATGTTCCTAGCACGGTCTCCTCAATCCTGAAATTTTTGCATTCAGTCACCTTGAACTGACTAGCGTTTTCTTCTCTGAAGACATCGTGTAGGTTCGCTCTTTCTTTTCAAGAAAACGTCGTGGATCATCAGCAACAACTCCGGAAGCTAGTGACTGACATGAGGGATATGCAGCAAGGTTTAGGGCTAACTTTCTGCTGGAATGCAGCAATAATTCTCCTTTCTAAATAATCGCTTGGCAATGTTTATGCAGGTCATAAAGGTGCACAGTACAGAAACTGTGTGTCCTGTTGAATGCTTTGTCAAACATGGATGTGCTCATAGAATGTGGTGGAGAACACCCTTTTCTCATAGCTGAGAGAATCTGCTCCAAGATTTAGATCACTTTTGCTTTTGCCCATGGACAGAAATTTTCTTCAGGTTGTTTCAGTACTATGCATTCTTCTTCCAGATGTACGTAGAAGTTATGGATCGTGATGGATAAGATGAATTCATGGTAACATTTTGGTTGCCACAATCTGGTGCTGTACTTTTCCCTGTTGTCTTGAGTTCTGGCATTCGTACTTGTTGCTTCATGGCTATTGTTAGCAACTGCCAGTCCTGGTGAACTGTTAAGTTTGCTTCCAAACTAATGCCTGCTTGTTTGGCCACCACCGTTTGCAGAACACTTAACTAGTTGGCAATTTCTAGTGGTGCTCGGCTGCTGGCAGCTCCAGGAAAATGTAATTAGATCAAAAATCAAGCAATTTTACATGTTTATCGTAGATCAATGTAGGTGTAGGAGTTTCTTTGGTAGATGTCAATTCAATATCATCGTAAACTGTTGCAGTGGGAGCGTTGGTTTTGTTTAACAAAGGGTTTGATGCACCATCCAAGGCCCCCAGTGACATGGTTTGCGCAGTCATTCGTGACATGGTACCAATGGTCCTTGACGATGTTTTGGTAGCGATGGCCCTTCACAATGTTTGTTAGAGTCTGACAATAAATTAGCAGATAACGGGGACTAAGGAGCCACACTCATGAGCTAGCGTTTGGGAATCTCAACATTTGACATGAAGTTGTGAGGCCATTGAAGGTGTCAGGACTCTTGAGGGATTTAAACCATTCGTGGTGTGACTGTTTGGCAGCTGGTGATCGACAAAGGCAGTTAGCGGTGGAGATATTTGTTATTTTGTTTTGTGGTGCGTGTGCCATTTGGCCGTGTTGTTTGGGTCTTCTAGTCCTTGAGATGTGAGGTGTTGTTTTTGAAGTTGCGTTTATGGTTTGTCATTGTTTTTCAAGTTTTTTGCTCAACCAATATTCCAGAGTTTTTATAGGTTTTCAAAATAAAACTCAGAGCTTTCAATGTACGACACTCTCAAGTCTCTCAATATATATTGTATTTGTGGATCATCACCAAGGCAATAGTGATGTTATGCTTTTCTCTTCGTTCAATTAAGGCTTATGTGGAGTGAAAATAGCATGAAAGAGCATACTTGTAATACATATATTGTAAAGTCAAACCTCGGGTCCAAAGAGAGTTGAGTCATACAATCAAATCAAGATGTGCATGTGTGTGGATGTATGGTGGATATATATGGTGGCTAACCTAATTCTACTATGCTCCTTAAAAACATATCTCTCTTTTAAAATTTAGAAATACTTTTGCAAGAAAACATGGGCTATCTTATTCATCTCTTTTTTTTTCTTTTTTCAGACGGACATCTGAGTACCCACTATTTTAATATCTTGGACACTTGTCCATTTTTTCCAACTCTTCTTTTTTTTATGAATAACTTTTGCATAACTCATGCTTGTTTTCTGCAATAAAACTTTTTAGATATAGCAACGAGAATTTGAAGCATTTATTTGGTGAAAAATCCTATCAAACATATTTTTAGTGTTCACTCTCAGTGTAGGAGTAAGACATTTTTTGGTGGATCTAAATAGAATGGCATGTTTTTGCGCCTACCCCCAGTGTGGGAGTAGTGCATATGTGGGTGGCGTGTACGTGATCTTGATTTTAAGAGCATGATAAACCTCTCATAAGGGTCAACAAAGCTTGACTAAACTCAATGCAAAATAAACAACATATAAGTGAGTTTTTCTAGCCTAAATATCATGTTTGGCTCTTGTCGGAATTCATACTTTGTCATACAGGAACTCATCATGAAGCCTTTTTATGTTTTTTGAAAAGATAAATCTCTGGAACTTTAGTATCACTTGGAACAAGATAAACATCAGCTCAGACCTTCTCATATCATATCCGTCAATTACTTAGACTTAGATCAAGCATATGCTACCAACGAGTTTCTAGTTCAGAGTAAATTCTTATATCAAAACAGTCTTATCCAAAACTCGGGAGAATTCAAGGCTGAAAACTAGGTACTTGAAAGAAATTACAATAGAGCAACTATTCATCATTTCCATTTAAGAGATTACCTTCAGAGTCCTTTTTATTTAGCTCTTAAAAATCAAACTTAAAGAAAACTTAGACACACACTTTTTTATTTTGTTTTCATTTTTTTAAATCACACATTACATTACTAATATAGAAATATACTATAAAGATAAATTTTTATTTTTTTTAGTTATGCATTTTTTATGACTTATAAATAGTAAAACAAAAGGGAAAGAAATACTTATCTAGATACACGAGGGAAGCTCTCCCCCCAAGCTGATTGTTGGCGTGGTTGAATATTGAAGTTGAGTGATCCTTCTTAGAGCAGTGTTACCAGCAGATGTTCTTCTCGTCCATCAGGAAGTTGGGCTCCCTTGTGCAACATGTGTAGCAGCGGTTCGAGTAAATGTACTTCGGGTGGAGTGAGATGAAGTCGACCGGGTGAACTTGCTCTTGGCCATCCTGCAAATCTTCAACAAGAACAACAAAACTCGTGCAATGGATTAGGATAAAAGGGTTAGCGGTCTGCCAACCAGAGATTAGTTATTCTTGGGATTGGAAATATTTTTGAATTGACAAATCTTTAGTAGGGTGTCTATCTTATGTTTTTTTTGGATTTTCGGACATAATGCATGCATGGTATTTTTATTTTGATGCCGCCACAGTAAATATTCTTGGGGGGTTTTTACACACCATAGAATTATTCACATGGGGCTTAGGATTTCATAATGCAACAATAAAATTTTTATTTTATTTTCTAAGTGCAAAACAAATGCAGAAAAGTAAATATGCTAAAGCGAAAATAATTCATGCAATGCTAAAAAGTAAATATAGATAACTACCTATTTACCTCCCGGTGAGGATTCGGATTTTTAAGTCCTCTGGATAAGACTTTTTTTTCAGTCTTGCTTATTCTTTGGGTGCATCTGCCGGTCCCGGAGATGGAGACCTTGATGGTTACACCTCTTGTGATGGTGACTCTGATGATGATGCCACCTTTTCCTCCCACACCCGCTTGGTCTGTGGACTTCACTTTGGCGGAGTTGATTCATTCTTTACAACTTCTTCATCTTCATCTTCATTCTTTGGGGATTCATTCTTCCGGCATTGGGATGCTCGACGTCTCGTCTTGGGATAGATCTTCTTTGTCTGCTCATAAGTTGTGTCACTATTGAAATAACATCGTACCTTTTGTCTAGGGAATTGAAAGTGGACTTGTTCAGATCTGACGTAGATGATCGCGTTTGTAGTGTTAAGGAACGGTCTTCCAAGGATGATAGGTACATCTTCTTCTTCTTCTCCCATGTCAAAAACTATAAAGTCGGCAGGGACATAGTGATCTTGTATTCTTACCAGGATATCTTTCGGTATTCCCTCCAGAAATCGAATTAATTGGTCCGCCATCTACAATTGCATATATATTGGAAATAAAGGTTCATCAGCGAATAAGTAGTCATACATTACCTTGGACATTATGTTGACACCCGATCCGATGTCACAGAAGGTGTTGTGGAAGATTCATTGTCCAATCATACATTCGATCGTCGATACACCTGGGTCTTCTTTCTTGGTAAGGAATGGTGAAGCGAGGAGGTGGTCGTACTCTAGTCTGAGTGTGTTGATCATCTTGACGGACTCTTCTTATGGTTGCCTGGCCTTGTTCTTCCTTCTTCTCCAGTTGTTGTTCTTCTTGGTCACTGTTGTCTCTTCGGGCAAATATGCCATCTGTGGATGACTAGGAGAATGATGTATATGATTCTTGAAAGTAAACTTCTCCTTTCTATCCTTGATTGTGAAGCAGATCTTGGCACTGTCCGCATAGATGATAGCTTTTGCGGTGCCTAAGAAAGGTCAGCCCAAGATAATGGGTGCCCTTATGTCTCCATCGATTTCTAAAACCTCAAAGTCTATGGGAGCATACGATTGTCCAACTCACACAATGGCATCTTCAAGAATTCCTTTGGGGTAGGGAGTGACTGATCTACAAGCTGCAAACGCATGTTTGTGTACAACAAAGTGTCTCCATTAATCTTATCATAAATTACCTTTGGCATAATATTCACACTTGCTCCGAAGTCACAGACAACTTCTTGGAATATGTGAGGTCCAATGGCTATAGGGATGATAGGTCTTCCTGGATCACCTTTCTTAACAAGCAAGGAATAATCCTCCCATCTTTCTGTCGATTGTTCTATGTAGCATCCTGCAGCATTGTGAATATCGATAAGATTTGCAGTTTTGAGATCTTCCGGATGCCCTAGAATCTTACCTTTGTCGCTCGGAGGAAGAACAGCCGTCAGCTGAGCTATTTGTGATTCTACCATTTTATTAAAGCTATGCTGGTTTTTAATGGCTGAGGATAAGCTATCCATTCTATTGTTTATGTTTTCTAAGATTTTATCATTGGAAGCTAACTTTCTAGATAAGCCCTCCATAATTTTAGCTTGGCCAGAAATTAACTTTCTCAAGGGTGGTTCATTATTGAAATTATTACCTTGATAGTTACCTTGGTAATTACCTTGGTAGTTGGGTCTCTGTTGCTGATTCCATCCTTGATTTTGTTGAGGACAATAGTTGTTGTTGATAAAGTTCACATCCTCATGGGTTTCAGGACAGCTGTTTCTTGAATGCCCGGTGTTTTCAAACTCTTCGCACGTCATGCGGGAATCATGTATGTGCAGGACTTCTTGCTTCTCATTGGCTCAGTCTTCAAGCCTCTTCATCAGCAGGTCCATCTTAGTAGACAACATGTCTACCTCCTTGAATTGATGCATACCTTCATCTCTCTTGCGAGTTTGAAGACGTTCTTCATTCCAACCTTGGTTGGAGACCATCTTCACCACGAGAGCTGTTGCTTGTGCAATAGTGAGTGACAAGAATGCACCTCCAGCAGCAGCATCCATATTTTTAGGGGTGCTGTTTGTCAACCTGTTGTAGAAAGTCTGCATGAGTAGTCAATCCTCTATCCCATGATGAGGAGATTATGATATTTAGGCTTGGAAGCGTTCCCACGCCTCTAGGACAGATTCATCATGTAGCTGTTGGAAACTTGAAATTCTTCCACGCAGAGCATTGGTCTTTTCTGTGGAAAAGAACTTTACTAGGAAGGCAGTTGATCAGTTGTCCCATGTAATGTTTCTATCATTGTTGGCACAAAACCTTTGCTTCGCCTTCCCCAAAAGTGGGAATGGGAAGAGGTGAAGTAATATGGCGTCTTTGGTAACTCCTTTGATGGTGAAAGTGCTGCAGATCTCCAGGAAGTGTTGGAGATGAGCACTCGCATCTTCATGTGCCTTTCCACTAAACTAGTTAGCTTGCACCATGTTAATGAGAGCTGGCTTAAGCTCAAAAGCATTGTCTCCAATGTTGATCGCCGGTCTAGTACAGATGTTGGCCGTAGTTGGAGCAGAGAATTGACGGAGAGTCTTGTTGGCCATGGCTTCAAAAACTGGTGTTAAGCTACGCCTTGTCTGGTTGACTTCCGATTCTAAAGCTAAAACTTTCTTGAGTTTAGCCTTAGTTATCTTGAGTAGTGCTTCTAGATTTTCAACATAGTTTGTCGGAAGGTCAAAACCGGTTATACATTACCTTGCATAAGATATAAAAGTAGATGGCGCCAGAAGGGTAAATGGTTTTCTCGATCACATCAATAAGTACAAGTTTATCAATATTCCATGATTGCCTAGCTAGCTTCCCCGACAACAGCACCAGAAATGCTTGTTGGTATTTATTAACTTGTCACTTGTTGAGTAGCCACCTAATGTTGTTGACCTTTCTTAACATCACATTTGCTAAGTTGTCATCCCTAGCTATGATGACAGAAATGCTTGTTGATATTCCTTAGCGTCACTTCTAGAATGACACTAAGAAGTACTTTAGTATTTTATGTGACTAGAAAGAATATATAAATGAAAGGATCTGCAAGCGAACAAATAATTTACCATTGTAGCATTTCACCTGGGAGTATTCCAGGTATCGTTATTTATATTTTTACGACAGGGAAGGACTGGCAGTTGGAATATATTGATAACTTATACATATGATGGAGAAGTAAACCATAACCTAACTTCTACTCACAACAGGGGTAAGTCAAGAGATAAATATGATAAGTAATGATAAATGATCACTCAGAGTACTCCTTTCTAAGGCATTAGCTTTGCTAAGTAGAAATTAGAGGAATAATTCCTAAGTCATTCTTAATTACAAGTCAAAGCATACTTTGATTAGTGCAATTACACTTAGTAGTCATGGCTAAGATCAACTTCATAACTACACAAAAGGAATATTACTAAGGAAGATCAAGAACAGAGCATGTCTTCCTTTGTAACTAGATCCTACATGTCCTATATTCGAGGAGTGGACTACAAAGGACTCAATGGGAGTGTCACATCCACGATCTACCATATGGACCGGAATATAGGGTGCATCTGCAGGTAAACAACGTATAAGCACCACGCTTACACAATGTCGACCACTCACCCCGTGTACTTTAGAGCGAGCGCTATACGAACTTATGTTTGAACATAAAGATAATCTAGCTATACTAAGCATATAATCAAAGTAGATGATGATCATGATAAATAGGAACATGAATAATATTAAGAACAATGTCGAATAAATTGTAGCAAACATATGAATAATGAAAGATACAAAAGAGGGTAAAAGGGGCTATACCATGCCACGCTCTTGACAGGATCAGGAATAAGTGAAGCTTGCCTCCCTCTAGATCTAGCCTAGCTTGCTATGTCCTAGAATATGGTGGAGCTCTGAGGATGATTAGGGTTTCTGCCCTCTCAATTGACTTATGCCTAAGGGAGGGGGTAGGGGTTGATATATATAGGGCAGAGCATCAATTCTGAATCTTCAGATCAAACCGACCTAAAAGAACGATGTAGATGCAAACCCTAAGGCGGTGGAGAACCGACATAACAACAAGGGGACTGACAGGTGGGCCTAGGGGCTGGCCGGCCTGTAGGTGGTGCCGGCCAGCCCCACCTGGCTGCCTCTCACAGTCTTCTTCTCTATGGAGTCCTCTGGTGTCCTCTGAAACCTTCTGGAGCTATTTTCATCTCGGATAATTATGATTAATTCTAACATATAGGTCCACCTTGATGGATTTCTGAATAAACCCAGCTGAAAACACAGATTCACCAAAACTCGTGAAATTTGTTAGTTTAAACCCCTAAACCTATGTTGATGATTATTTTCATGCCCTTATACAAGTTATATTGATGGTTGTTAACTACCATCAACACCGGGCAAACGAAAAATCAATCACAATGAATACCAATTGACACAATGATTTTTCTTCAAAGGTTCACTTGCTTGTCGGCAAGCTAGTCCCCGTTATAGTGATTCATTCACTTGTGGTTCACGCGCTAATAGACATCACACGCCTAACCCACAATAGGGTGCAGCACAACCAACACATGATGAGGACCCACAAGCTATTAGCAATCCACTAGAGTTGCCTTTCATGATCTCCCACGGGGAAGACACAAGAACCCCTCACAATCACCACAATCGGAGCTGGCAACAATCATCGATAGCCGCTCAACGATCCTCCAATGACCGGGCCATCTAGGTGTCGGCAAACACCAAGAGTAACAAGAATTCCATCATCCCAAATCGCTCAACTAGTGCCACAAGATGCAAAACCACAATGCCATGCACTAGAGGCTCTCCAATCTCACTCAAAATGATGAACTCGAGTGTAGAAGTGAGTGGAGTGTGTTTGCTTGCTCACAATATGAAATCTCAGCACTTTGGGGTCCAAGAGTGGCCATAGCCAGCCAAGGGGGCTATTTATAACCCCCACCTTGAAATAGAGCCGTTACCCCTTGGAATCACTTTCTGCGAGGGCACCAGACTTGTTGGTGTGGCATCGGACATGGGGGGCGATGCCCCAACAGTCAAATGTCAATGGCTAGGGTCACCGAACACAGAGGCAGCGGTGCCCCCATCACGTTTTCCTCCTCCTCTGGATAAAAGGGGCGGTGGCACCGGACAGGCAGGGCGGTGTCCGTGGGGTGCCCAACACCGAAACCCCTCCTCTCTAAAAAAACACGACGGTGGCACCGGACATCCCTTGGTGGTGCACTGCCCTACCCATGGTGGTGTACACTGGTCAGGGCAGTGACCGTCCCTCAACACACTGCTCGGGACTAAGTCTAGCCGGTCACCACCCTAGGGGCGGTGGTGACCCGGACTCCTTGTCCGGTGCCCCAGGGGTAGCACCTTGAGCCTGACTTCGCTCATTTTCTTTACTTTTTGCAAATGTGCTAACACCTCAAGTGTTCCACCATCACATGCAAGTGTGTTAGCATTTTCATAATCATTTTCTAAAGGTTTATCACTTCTCACCAATTGTTCACTAGGCCTAAAATTAATGCATGAAGTCCAACGCATAGTGGCACTAGATGACCGAGTTGTCTAATAGAGCTCCCCTCTTAATAGAAAGGCCATCTATCCTAAACTTGGGCACACTCTCTATAGTGTCTTGACCGGCAAAACAAAATCCCTATTTATACCTTTGCCTTGATCTCCATAGGGTTTTATTTTTCTCTTTCTTCTTTTCCAAGTTGGAGCACCTGATCATCATTTCATGTGGCCATCTCCATCCATGAGTGCCAACTAGCTCCATACTTGGATTGGACCAACCTATCTCAATCATACACTTAGAGCATAGTGTTAGTCTAAATAGGTTTCATCAATTATCCAAAACCAAACTAGGGATTTCACCAAGGCCGTCGGTCGGTCTCCTCCCTCCACTAATCTCAATCGAAGGAAGAAGTGATGGACCCCTTGCCCCACCGGCGGATCCACCCTAGATATCCCCGTTGCCTTGCTCGCCGCCGGTTGAACCGCCACCATGCTGGTCCGGCCACCGCCCCTTGCACCCTTCTAAGCTCGGAGGATATTGGAGTTTACCACCGTCACTAGGAAGATGAAGGCACGTGTGTTGTGTCATTCAATCACGCATCGACACATGTCTACACGTCAGTAACGATGGCAATGCGCGTGCGCCAAATAAAGATTGGGAGATAAATGAGATCAGTAACCAATTTTCTACACAACATTTTCGCTTTTTTGAACAAACCCTCATCACCAATTCCACGGTTTCCACCCCTGCCACCGTGGGAATTTTTGAGCAAATCATTTTCACAACAAAAAATGTTTTTTTCTAAAAAGATAAGCTTTGGTAGGCGATTAATATGCCCCTTAAATTTTGTATCATTTTTTTGAGCATGTTAATGATCTCAAATGAAAAACTTCAAAACGAAAAAATTATAGATCTCATTAATAGCTACAACTTTAGTATAAATAATATCTTCATTTGGAATGCTATGAATCAGACTCTGTATCCTCGTTAGATTCAAATTGTTCTAATGTGTATAAGTGTGGATCATAAGTCTGGGTCACAAATGAGATACGTAGGCCACTACTCATTATGTATTGGAAATTTGGAATTAGACTCCGTATTTATCATCACTAGATGCGAGTAGTTCTAATTCATGTGAGTATAAGTTATGAATTCTGGTCACATACGAAACACGGAGGGTGCGAATGCAGTTTGGGAAGTAAAAAAGGCATGTAAGAAAGTCTCCATTGTTCTGTTAGTTAGGGAGAGGAGTGCTAAAAAATGAATGGATGGAGAAATTGATTTTCTCTCCGTCCCAAATTATAAGATGTTTTGCTATTTCAACATTCATAGCTTCTACTATGTATCTAGACATAATATATATCTAGGTGCGTAGCAAAAACTATGAATCTAGAAAAGCCGAAACGTCTTATAATTTGGCATAGAGGAATGTTTTTTAAGAAAAAAGAATATCTCCCTATGATTTTCGTAGCGATTGATTGCTTCATCTACCTAGCCACTGCCCATCGAATATATCTCCCTCCATATGATTTTTGTAGCGATTGATGGCTTGATCGATCTACCTAGCCACTGCACATCGCTCCTCTTTGGTTTTCGTCGTCTATTCCAAAGTACTACTATATCATATTTTAGATGATGCACTGTCACATGCCCATATAATCAACATTTCTCGTACCATCAATATGTTTACTGATCTGTAGTCGTTGATATTAATGCGTAAGGGAGGCAGGGCCAAATAATTGGCACCAAAGCTCGTTTTCTATGGGTTAGATTAAAAGCACGATCCCAGTCAGGAGCTCTATCCTTCAATTAAGTTAGGGATTTGCTATATTTCAGGTGCCTAAAATATAGACTTTTCTTCAGTCGGCAGCTATAGAACATCACGTGTATACTATGCGGACATCATAAAATACATCATTGAACATTACATGTACACTACGCGAACATCACCGCACATCGCCTGAACAGCAAACACAAATTCAGGCGACTGTCGTATGTACATGAATATAGCAAAATGCATCATAGAATATCACATGTATACTACGTGAACATCGTAAAATTCATCATAGAACATCGTCTGAACAACAGACACAAAATTTAGATGACTGAAGTATAGGAAATGTGATTAAGTTATCAAAAAAAGAAAGTTTATGTACAAAGAGGAAACCAGCCCCACTGGGCGAACAAATAAACAAGGCGAAGAAAAACTCCCTCGCGCTACCCCTCCCTGTGTTGGCTCTCTTTTTTTTGCAAGGTGTCTTCCCTAATTCTACAAGCAACCTATATTACTGTCTCCATAGTGTTGTTCAAGATTCATCTGTTTCTTTCCTTCCAGATATTCCAAAATGTGTAGATTACCATTCCATTGAAACGTCTTTTTTCCTCTTTAGGCACCATGCTTGCGGCCTTGTCCCACCATGTGCCAATGTGAGTTGGAGTGGATGTGCTGTATATCAAAGTGATCCCATGACAAAACTTGAGTCCAAACTGCCTTAGCAAAGGGGCATGAGAGGGACAGATGCAGGCCAGTTTTATAGGTCCATTCCACAGCACATAGTGATCCTAGTGAGGCTATCTGCATTTTTGCATATTGTCTGCCTTTAAGATTTGTTCTCGGCGTGGGCTGGGCATATGTGCTTGCTATGGAATGTTCCATAGGAGCCGCCGAACTAGACTGCAATCTTTTTTTTTTTTGGATTTTGTCTTTTATGAAATATTTCATAGATCCTTATGTTCAATAAAATAATGGGTGCAGATCTTTCTCATTTTAGCAGTTGTTTTATATAAAACCTTTTTTTATATAAAGCGTTAGATCATCATAAAATGGAACGGTGTAAATTTTTTTCTCAATTAACCTCTTAATTAATAACCTTATACTTTCTAGTTACCTAGGCGAATCCGGGTGTTTCTTTTAAAATTACTGTATATATGTATAAATAGATTAATTGATTTTAGGATGAAGAAAATATATTTACACTTAAAATATTTATGTTGGAATGTGATCGGTTTGGCTAATCCCCAACTTAAATACGAGATTAATTAAGCGTTAAGCTTTTGGTCTACCCACTCGTCATTTATTTCCAACTAAATAAGAACTGTCGTGATCGGCGGCAACCCTTCGAATTCTAAGGGTTCGACCCCCTGACCCATAGCGCGATTATAAATAAGAGAGGCACCCCTGGCGTCACCATCTATCGAAACCACGTGACTATTCACATAACCGATCGATTAGGCGCTGGAGGGTTCAGGAAGGCCGTCTACCCACGTCCATCCAGGTATTGCAAGATCTACATCGCGTTCTTCACCAATTAGGAGCATCAAGCCCCGATCTGGTGAAGACTAAGATCTACTTCATCTACATCAACTTCATCACATCTCCAGCGACACAGCACAGGCTCCAACGTTGATTTAATTGCATGCTTACTAATTGAGACATTATTTTGCTTGAATTTTTTCAGTAAATTATGCAGACTATATAAGTACCATAGAACCCCTAAGTTGCACTAATTTACCTACTTGGAATAATCAGGTGCATGCCATTCTCAAGGAGCTGGACCTTGATTATGCACTTAATGAGGAAAACCCACATGGTCCTTCTCCTATTTATGATTACTATACCGAGAGGATGAAGCAGTACACTCACAAATTAGAAAAATGGGAGAAATCCGATAGGATTGCAAAAATGATCATAAGATACTCAATCTCTTTTGATATGAGGAGTTTTTTTCCTACTGAAAAGGATAACAGGGAATTAAGTGCTAAGGAGCTTCATAACTCCATAAAAGCACATTTTACAAAGGTTTTCCTCTTTGATAACTTAATTAATTCCTGTTATGATGGGATAAGTGGCCTGGGTAACCATGTTAAAAGCTTGTTTGATATGGCTTATGAATTGAAGGCACTTGGATTAGATGTGTCTGATGAGTTTATGGTAAATTGCCTTATGAGTTCTATGCCAGAAAACCATACCAAACATGCTCAAAATGATAAGTTTCCAACGGTCTGCAAATTTTGCAAGTTACCAAATTGATGATAAGTATAAGAATGGCTTCGAAAGACAGGTAACTTAGGTTGTCTCATAAGTTTTACTTATAATATTTCCCCAACATATAGTGGATTAACTAAGGTGAATAATGCATATCTTAACTTCTCCTTAGGTCTTGCCAAACCAGGGGAGCAAGGGGACCAAAGTCTAAGGTGTCATTAATGCAATAAAGATGAAGTCGAGCATTGGAGTTTCACATTAGATTAGTTTTAAACTTAGTTCTTAATGATGCTTATGTCATCTTAGTATGAAATACCACTACAAGAAATGTGTGGTTTTTTGATGTATTTAGTATGACAACAGGTCATAATGTCATTATATCATCCGGTTTATGACATTCTATTTTAGGCATTTTGACTTAGTGACAATAAAAAGTTGTATGTCACAACAAATGTCATATTACCAGTCTAATTCTATCCTGTGACAATATTTGCTATGTTATAAGGACTAATTTTTTAATGTCATAAATATATGACAAAGGTTGTGCGTCACAAATTATTTTATTGAATTATTTTAAATACACTTGTCCATGTTGGCATGTCCTATTGCCACGTGGTCAGATTTTTTCTTTTTTCTATTAGTTACCTCTGTCCTGTACCTGTTTAATTTTTCTTCAAGATAGGACACCAGGCGCTCGGCCCAACAGGCCACGCCCTAGCTGAAAGGGCGCCCGTTCGCACCCCAGCAAAATGTTAAAAAAAAGCGCAGATGGGAGGACTTGAACCCACACGCTCGTGGTTCACAGGAAGTGAACATACCACTAAGCTACGAAGATATCTTTGTTGTTTGGCACACGTGATACTATATATCCAAATATAACAAGGTAATGTACCCTATGTCCTCGTAGACTTTTAGCTCATGAATTGTTGCGGACGGGGACAGTGGCAGATCCACCTTCGTGACCTGTTGCGGCCAGGCCAGTAGCGGACGGCGGCGTGGAGCTACGCGTCCAGGCCGGCAGCAGGCGGCAGCGCGTCCAGGCCGGCACCGGGCGGCGGCGAAGGTGGACTTGTTGTGGCCAGGCCAGTAGCGGACGGCAGCGCGGAGCTGCACGTGCAGGCCGGCAATGGGCTGCGGCGCGGAGCTACGCGGACCGCATCCAGCATCCAGCGGCACGACGTGGAGCGGCTTGGCGAGCAGCACAGCGGGGGCTGATCTCCCCAGAAGCTAGCAGAACTCCCTTGATTTGTTCTGCTCGTAGTTCTAGCCTGCTAGAAAGGTACTGATTTGCTTACTGAAGTAGTCTTGCATCTTAGTGCTTAGTAGTTGCTCACAGCTTTGCGCCAATTGCAGGGCAACAGTTCATGATAATACCAAATTCTATTTTAGTGTTTGTTTGTTAGCAAGAATTAAAATAAAGGTTAGTATAGATTTATTTAACCCATTATTGGAGATAAAGCAATGCTCAACTATTGTGTACAGATTTCATATAAATAATGACATGTCACATGTTTGATAATTTTGGTCAAGTATCATATATATGTAAAAAAATTTGAGCAAGTGTATCTCATGATTTTGTGCAGATGGATAGATCTTGGATCAACAGTAGGATGTTCAGCGAGGAACACGTGAATGGGGTGAATGAATTCATGACCTTTGTTTGCGAGAGATTCAATGACGATGAAGAGATGCTCTGTCCATGTCGTAAGTGTTTGAATCGGGTTCGCAAACCTAAAGGATAGGTGCAGGATCACTTGTATATTTATGGGATGGCTACTACTTACACTAGATGGATACATCATGGAGAACCATTGGAGGTTATACCACATGAAATTGATGACCATGTTGATGAACATACTAGTCTCAATGAGGATTTTGGCATGAATGTGGATGAAGAAGATGACCCTAATGATGGAATTCGTGGTATGGTAGAGGAGTTGTACACAACTGAAGAGGAAGGTAAAGGGAAAAAATCTATGTTTGTAATTCTATTGGAAGAGATGAAGCAACAATTGTCCCAGGGTGGTCCTTGCACAAGGTTTTCTTTTGTGGTGAAGTTACTTCATATCAAGTCATTTTACCGGATTTCTAATGGTGGATTCACAGTGATACTAAAGTTATTGTCATCATCATTCCCAAATTGCTCTATTCCTGCATCATACCAGGAAGCAAAGAGACTTATCCGTGCATTGGGGCTCGGATACAATTCAATCCATGTGTGCCCAAATAATTGTGTTCTATTTCGGAAGAATTTAGAAAAAAATGATGTTTGTCCAATCTGTAGTGCATCAAGATGGAAAGACAATGATGCAAGAAAGAAGATTCCTGAGAAGGTTTTGTGACATTTTCCGTTGATTCCTAGGCTGAAGAGAATCTTTTCTTCCAAAAGAACAACAGAGGAGGTGCAATGGCACAAGTTGAAGAGGAAGCCAGTGAAGAATGGGCTCAACCATCCAGCTGATGGCGAGGCATGGAAAGACTTTGATAGGAAGTATGGATGGTTTGCAAAAGATGCAAGGAACATCAGGCTTGGCCTTGCTACTGATGGTTTCAATCCATTTGGTAAAATGAGCTCCTCGTATAGCATGTGGCCAGTGTTTCTTATCCCGTACAACTTTCCTCCCTGAGAATGTGTGGAGCAATCCAACTTTATCGTGGGCCTGCTTATCCCTGGTCGAGAATGCCCAGGAAAGGATATTGATGTCTTCTTGGAGCCACTTGTTGAGGAGTTCCTAGAGCTTTGGAAAGGCGTCCCTACTGTTGATGCACTTAGTGAGAAGAAGTTTGATTTACATGCTGCTGTAATATGGTGCATTCATGATTATCCTGCTTTGAGCACATTGTCAGGTTCACAAGAGGTTATTACGCTTGTGTGCATTGTGACAAAAACCCTTGCTCCAAAAGGATAAGGAATAAGATGTTACATTGGCCATCGGCGTTTCCTTCCTAGGGACCATCCATGGAGGAGGAGCAAGGTGTTTGATGGTAATGTTGAAAACCATGAGAAGCCAGAGAAATTTACCACGGATGAGTTGATGGAGCAACTAGAGAGGGTCAAGGATGTCAGACCAGGAAAGCATCCTAAAAGCAAAAAAAGAAAGCGGGATGAAGAGGGCCAATGTTGGAAGCAAAGGTCATGTTTGTGGGATTTGCCATATTGGTCAAGTTTGAAGCTGCAGCATAATCTTGATGTGATGCACATTGAGAAAAATATATATGAGTATATCCTTGGTACATTTCTAGGCACGGTTGGGAAGTCAAAGGACGGTATAAATTCTAGGCTTGATTTGGAAGATATGGGCATTAGGAAGCATTTACACTTGATCCGTGGTGGAGATTCATATGGTACTCCTCATGCCCCCTACACAATGACTAAAACACAGAAGGAGCATTTTTGTGATTTTTTGAAGAGTGTAAAATTTCCAGATGGATACGCTATACGCTTTCAACTTAGTAACATGTGTTACTGCAGATGGATGCAACCTCCAAGGACTGAAAACTCATGATTGTCACATTCTTCTTCAAAGGATTATACCTGCTGCTGTCCGAGGAATCATGCACATGGACATATATGAAGCACTTGCTGAATTAGGTAATTTTTTTCAGCAACTTTGTGCAAAAACTTTGAAGTTAGATGTGTTGGAAAGACTGACAGCTGACATCCCAATCATTTTGTGCAAGCTTGAGAAAATATTTCCTCCTTCTTTCTTTGATGTGATGCTACACCTTGCTGTCCATTTACCTAAAGAGGCAATTCTTAGAGGTCCAGTACAATATGGATGGTTGTACCCAGTAGAAAGAAGGTTGTTAACATTGAAACGGTTTGTGAGGAACATGGCAAGGCCTGAAGGGTCGATTGTAGAAGCATATGTTGCCGCTGAGTGCTTGACTATTTGCTCGAGGTACTTTGATGATGATGTTGAGACACGACACAATCAAGAGGGCAGGAATAGAGAGCGTGTTGCTATTGTGAGAGGAGACCTATCTGTTTTCCAGCATGGGGCTGATGTTCTTGGAGCACCAAGTCTTACATATCTTGAGCATGATTATGAAAAAATGGTTTGGTTTGTACTAAACAATTGTCTAGAGGTTGAGCCATATATTGAGTATGTCAGCCCATCTACTATTTTCATTGTTTCTTGTAACTTAGTTGTTAGCCCTAATGTTTGAATTGACTATCATTTTCAGGATAGACAAGAAAGAGTTGGAGAATGAAGGATGTCCTAATGTTCAAAAAACCCTTGAGAAGCAATTTTCTTCATGGTTTAAGAAGCACGTGAGTTTGATCTCAATTAATTTGTTTCATCATTTTTTCCTGGTTTAAGAAGCAAATTTTTTATGCCCATTAATTTTTTGTGCAGATTGCAAAACTTCGTTATGTGGAGAGACAAGTCATAAATGATGAGCTATTTGCACTGTCATGTGAGCCTGATCTGCGAGTTCGAATTTATTCAGCATGTCTTGTTAATGGTGTTCGATTCCACACTGTAGACCGTGAGAAAAATAGAACACAAAATAGTGGAATTATGGCTGAGGGTACACATGACAACCAGGATATTGACTTCTATGGTTCCTTGAAGGAAATAATTGAGCTTAGATACAATGCAGATTCAGGTGGCAATATGATAGTGGTTCTATTTCGATGTCATTGGTTTGACACTCATGGAAAGAAGTTCCAAATGAAGGAAGATGGGTTCTTCAAAAGCATAAACCGTGGCAGCTTGTGGTACAAGGATGATCCTTTTATTCTAGCGACACAGGCAATAAAGGTATTTTATTTGTTAGACACCAAGTATCGTGAGAAATGGTGAGTTGTTCAAAAATTTTCACACAGACACTTGTGTAGTGTGTCTGAAAATGACAATGAGGATATACCCAATGCCGCGGTATTGTCCTACCAAGATGATGATTGTGAAGGTGTGCATGTTCAACTTACTGAAGGATGTCTGGAAAATGAGCAGCCAGTTAGTGAAGATGGTGTTCGTGTTGATGCTAGTGTAGTTGATGACCTCCGGAGACAAAGAGAAGCGGAAGGGCAACAAGATGAGTCAGCCGACAGCGAAGATGAAACTGGATGGCAATATGTGAGTGATAATGAAGGTTCAACAATCCCTCCAGAAGATGATGATGATAGCGAATACGACTAGATTTAGTTGTGGTTTCAATTTAAATAACCTGTACTGCAGTTGTTCTAGACAGCGCAGTTGAATTGGGCCATTGGCCTTGGTTTGTTTTAAAATTTTAATTCTTGATGGATATGTGCAGCACTACAGTTCTATTCTAGTGTTCTGTTATGTAATTTGTAGTTATTCTATACACTGCTTCTGTGGTTGGTGGCTTGAATCTTGATTGGCCTATTTTTAATGTTATGCTGTGTTGTTGTGCTTCACTGCTTTTGCAGTTGTGCCCTGATAAATTTATTCTGTACACTGCATCTCCCTACGAAACCTATTTAAAGAGCTTATTTTTAAATCTCCCTGCTCATAAATTTTTTTGCTACTTTTCAAACTATTTTCAAGCACGTACCTAACTATTATCTCTAAAAAACTATTTGTTACTGTCTTTTTATCCCTACGAAACCTATTTAAAGAGCTTATTTTTAAATCTTTTGGGCATGTTTGTCCATTATCTAGAACAACAAGGACATATATATATTGATCAGTAATACATTGGTCACCGGTTCCCTCTCCTCGCTGAACTTGCTCTATGGCCACACCTTCGATGTTGTATTAGCATCTGAGCTTGACTCTCCACTTATAGGACTTCTAATACCATAGTTTTGGTCTAAATCTGAGTCTTAGTTGCAACATCAGTGCTTATAAATTCACAAAAGAGCATAACAGTCTTGTATGTGTCTGCTTGCATTTTTAGAACAAACAGTGTTTATAAAGGGTCCATTCAATCAATCAGTGTTATAAATCTTTGGTTAGAGAGTTTCTGCAGCTGCTTTGCTGCTACAGCTAGAAAAATGTGTGGCTGCTAGGAACATATTTTTATGTGGTTTATGAATTACTAAACAGATATGTGGCTTCTTGCATTTTCAGAAATTCAATTGGTGTTCGTCCTTTGTCATTTCTTTTAGTGATCTTGGTTCAATTTGTGTATTTTTTCTTGCTGATCATACACTTTGTCTATCCCTATATTCAAATTATTCTGTAATATAGTGCTGCATAATCTAGAGTTGACACTTGTTTATACTGCTTGCTGTTGCTACCGCTGCTGCTGCCGCACACTCCCAGAACATCATTTGAATGACGTTTAACGATGTGTGCATGCTCTTGTCCAGAGTCAATTCACCATTAAAAAAGATGATGTGCCGGTGAAAGATGCATTTTCTGATTTGCTCAAAAAAGGACAGCGGCAGATGAGATACAAGCTGAAGAAGCAATACTTCAATGGCATACCAACAAATGCAGTGAGAACAACTTTACCGCTGTCCACTATGACTGACATGCAGTGGAAACAACTCGTGGACATGTGGTCTAACCCAAAGCACAAGGTACCCTTCCTTAATATCTATCAAAATTGTTGCCTTACAGAATATATGGATTGTCTGTCCACTAATGTTTGTCTTTTTATAGGAAAAATGTCTGAATAAACAAAGATAGCCGTGAGCTAGTTCAGTACCACCAGATGACAGGATCTTAGAGCTATGTTGCTCAATGCTATGTCATGGTAAGATAAATCACTGCATCTTTATAAACTTTTGTGATTTTTAGTTGATACTGGAGGTTGTATGTGTCCAGAAATGGTGCTTGTTGGATGGAAAATACTGTTTGTTGTATGTAATTTACTTTTCTGTTATTTACTTTGTTGCTGCTACTGTGCTGCTACTGCTACAAATAAGTCTTCACATGCTTTCAGTTATTTACTTTTCTATTTGTATGTAATTACAAAAGCAAACCAAATTTAAGGATGCGCCACCAATTGCGATTGATATTTTTAAGGACACCCACTGCAACAGCAAGTCAGGTTTTAATGAGCAAGCGAAGGATGCCATTGTGAGTACCTTTTCCTATTTCTTACTATGATGAACAACACAACATATCAGTACAAAAGAAAAATGTTTGCACATATCTTTATTCCATATAGACATCATTACATATATATGTTCTAGACACAGATAATAAGCATAGAAGGTTCCATTCTATAGACATCATTCCATTTCTTCCACTATGTTGCTTTCCATATAGACATCAGTTCTAGACATACATAACTAGCACTGAAATCTGACTTTTTTGGTGTTATTGTTGCTAGGATCAAATGGAGGCCTATGTTGCTCAACCAACAGAAGAAGGGCAAGATCCGAAGACTCATGTTCAAGCTATAGCTCATGTTATGCCAAAATCAACTTTTCTTTGTAGTGTTGGCATGCAGTCCACATCGATAAAGAGAAATGCCAAAGCTGATGCAATGAATGATCACGTAAATGAGCTTGAGAGTGAATTGCAAGCTGAGAAGATGGGATCAACAGGATTGCGATCACAGCTGGCTGATGTGCAGAAGCAATTAGAGGATAAAAAAGAGGCAGCAAGGAAGAATGAAGAAGCAGCAATGAAGAACAAAGAAGAAATTGATAAGCTGAAGCAGCAAGGCCTTGAAATCTAAGGTTTCCTTCGTACCTTGTTTGGCAACAAGTTTGCATCACCTGATGCTCAGCAGTAAGCTCTCCAACTCAATTAGGCTCATATTTTGGTGACATCTGTGTCTACGAGGCTAAGGATGCTATTTTGGTGATTACTGAACTTACAACAGTAGCAACAAGATAATTATGTGCTTGTGTCCACTGTGCTGCTGGTGTCTTGCTGTTGTTTTGTGCTGTGGCTGCTGTAGCAGCAAGTTAAAATTTGAGACTTTGAGACTCGGGATGTATGTTGAATTGGTGGATGGACGTAATGTATATGTATTGCATTTTAAGACTTGTGGAATGCTTGTGATATTTCAATCATATGTGGAGATGTTGATTCATTTGAATTTGATGGATGTAATGTATATGTATTTCATTTAAAAATCTGATGGATGTAATGTATGTGGATGGATGTAATGTATATGTATTTCATTTGAATAAATGTATGGGCTGAAAAATATATATGGGCTGAAATATACAAGCTGAAAAAATTGTACAGGATGAAATATGTGGGCTGAAAAAACATATGGGTTCAATTGTGTCGGCTGAAAAAATTGGACGGGCTAAAATTGTGTGGGCTGAAAAAAATAGGCCAAAAAACGAAAATAAAATAATGGGCCAGGCAATATCAGTCAAAACAAGCTTGTGGCCCACGAAGAGGCTGCTTGCTATGTGGGCTTTAGCAGGCCAAAATTCATTTTGTGACATTTTTTCCCTTCTCATGTCAGCTTTTGATCCTACGTGGCATTTGCCAATGTGGCAAGGCCTAAGATTTTGTGACAATAAACCAAAGTCATAAACCAATATGACACTAAAATCCAGTGTCATAACCTTTTGACATTAAATTTACAAACGTCACATAATCAATTTGTGACCCTGGTTTTTTAACGTTTGAATTTTCGTCAACCAGAGGTCATAAATCTTAAGTTGTGACATTAATTCTATATATTTTGACATAAATAGAATGTCAAAAAACCACACATGTCTTGTAGTATACTTTGTATTTTGAACAAATGTTCTTGAGTTTGGAGTTTATGAATACATCAAATTTATTACATTATGATTTATTTTATTAATTGGCAAAGAGATTTATTTCCTGTGATATGAGTTTCCTTATGATATTATCTTTAAGTTAATTATTAGTCAGGTGATGAGACCTTGTCAAAATTGTGTCACTACAGTTAAGCCATATTTCGAAGGGGAGAATGGACTGTCTCATCAGGAAAGAGCTGCTTTATTCAAATAAGAAAGCATGGGACTTGAGAAATAAAAAAAAATCATACTAATTTTGTCCCTTAGCCCAACATTAGTCTCTAATTGAAGTATGGCTTGCTTTCACTATTTCTGGCCAAAGCTGATTAGTGTTTGCATGTTGACCAAGTTTCTTGTTCTAGTTTATCCTGGCCAACACTGATTAGACTAGTTCATAGAGCTTATTTTTGGAGACTTATATGCCTTATGTTTGTCATTCTGGCCAACGCTGATTGATGAATATTTGACCATAAAAGTTTTACTGAGCAAAACCTTAGCAAGACATAAGTGCCATGAAGCTAAGGATAAGAAATGAGATTTTAAGTAAATGAGCTATCCACATGGCACCCTGATTATGTTTCTAGAGAACACAGAAATCAGTGGGAGCAAAGTCCAAGGGATTGCGTTTCTACTGTTAAAACTATTTCACTAAGTTAAGATTTGATGAATGTATTTCTAGAGAATACAAAAATTAGTGGGATCTAGGGGAGTTCACAAAGGAGAAAGATTGAATCTTGGAGAGATATGATACGAGCTTAGTTTTCTGTATCAATGACTCAAGAAGACATAAATATCTCAGTTTGTGCCATAAGTCATTAGTATACCTCCATTTAAATTACTACAATTTCTATTGTGGATTTTCAAGAGTCCATTAGTAAGCCACGACACATATATGTAACAAGCATTGGTTGATAATTAGACACATAAGTAAACCTCTATTGTTATTAAACTGCTTGTGATCTATGGTAAATCTATAAGTGATCACATTAGAAGAGGAATTTTGTTATTCTAAACTAAGCAATTTTTATAAGATAAGGTCCATAACTATATATATAAAGTGTGGCTGTCAATAAGTTTTCTAATGAAGTAAAAATAGTAGGCTATAAATTGGTCTACAATTCTAAGCGTGACTTCAAAGGGAGTTTTGAAAGATTTAAACTAAGAACATAGCCCATAATAGTTTAGAATTTCATTAAATGGACAATTATGTTTTAAAAAAAAGGGTAAAAAAATTTATTGTCCTAATACTCTACATGGGTTAAGTTGGGTATGTCACATAAGTGTTTACGTCCAAAATTTTTAATATGATATATTTTGGTAAAGCCTCTAAGTTTTTTTTGGCTATTGAGATATATCATACAGGACCAAATGAGTACTAGGATTATCACGAAAAGCATATAAAAATGAATGCATAAGTGATAGATTTTGAATAAGTAATGCCATGCCTATTTGTTCGCATAATGCAATTGCATAATGCATTAAGTTTAATTATCCCAAATATTCTAAGAATAAGTTAGTAACAGTTGAAGAGAAAGATGTTCCATATGCTCCGGCTGTCATTAACTTTAAGAATGCTCAAAGTCAATACTAGTCTAGACTTGGCATTGGAATACTTAGCAAAATATTAGTTTATTAATCCAGAATAGATCCAATGGAAGGTGCTAAAGAATTTTAAGATATTGATAAGGCACCAAAAGAGTTATCATGTCACTTATAAGAATTAAGAATTATTTGCCAATTCTCTTGAGTATGTATAAGAAAGTGCACAATTAGATTGTACCCACTCTGGGAGAAAAGGACAACTTTAATGAAAGCTCCAAATATAATTAGTATTAAGATGAGCTTAATTAGCGGCAGGAATACAGCAGGCTATGTGGCTTAAGAGATATTAACCCAAAATTGAGTATTGATGCTACAGGCCTACAGTTAAGTTGCAGTATTATTTCGAGTAACAATAGATCAAATGCTGATGCCAAACAAATTGATTAATTTTTATGAAAGAAAGAACCCAGGATCAAATTATTAAGCTTGAGAAAAATAAGATCTAAGCTGATGCTAGCATATTTGATTATTTGAGGCTTAACTCTGATCCCATTTATAAGCGCACAAATCAATTTGGATTTTAGTGCAGAGTCTCTAACTTGATTTCTGGTAATAGGGTCATATTCTCCCAATAAATAATAAGCGTTCTAATAAGGTACTACAGAACTATGAGTAATAGGGTCCCAGTGGCAATTAATGCAGATGACGACACATTTGTCTCGTCTTTGCTGTAGTACTGAGTGTGAACATAAGTGTAAAGGGAACATTTGTTGCATAAGTGCATTAGTCGTTCGATCAAGTGAGAGAATGTTAGAATGTGATCGGTTCGGCTAATCCCGAACTTAAATACAAGATTAATTAAGCGTTAAGCTTTTGGTCTACCCACTCGTCATTTATTTTCAACTAAATAAGAACTGCCGTGATCGGCGGCAACCCTTAGAATTCTAAGGATTCGCCCCCTGACCCACAACGCGATTATAAATAAGAGAGGCGCCCCTGGCGTCACCATCTATCGAAACCACGTGACTATTCACATAACCGATCGATTAGATGCCGGAGGGTTCAGGAAGACTGTCTACCCAAGTCCATCCAGGTATTGTAAAATCTACATCGCGTTCTTCACTAACTGAGAGCATCAAGCCCCGATCTGGTGAAGACTAAGATCTATTTCATCTACATCAACTTCATCATATCTCCAGCGACACAGATGGCGTTCATAGGCTCTGGTTAGTATCTAAGATTAGTTTCCGCATTAAGATGAATTAGTGATCATGTTTAGGCTAAGTTAAGATCTTGCTAGTTTAAGTTTTATTTCTACATTTTTGACATGATCTGTATTGATCGTACGCACAAAACCACGCAGCGTACGGTATGGATTCATGCGTTAGCCACTCATCGTCCTTCACTTCTTTGTTCCTATCACAAATATCAATCCCTCGACCACCCTGGGGGAATCATATCTTTTCGACTTTTCATAATGGAAATTGGAAAAATCTAAACACCTACTCTCCATTTGAATCGAACCTGCGAACGAGTTTCGATTGCGCTCCGAAGAAGGGTCTGGCCGAACCAAGACTGAGATCCGTGTTTTTTTTATCACATATGCTAGAATTCAGTCGCCTGAGGGTCTTAGCCTCTTAGGCGATGGGTTTTTGGGGTCCGTCTGCTGTTTTTTTTTTGCTGTTGAGCTGGCGTAAGCACCAAGACAAGCATGAGTGGTGACCAGCAGCGTCGTCTGACCATTTACAATAAAACAAGCACCTGTTTAATAGCAATCCCCTTTTTATTGGAAGACACTACTACAAAAACGATTTTTAGCAACATAGACTTTTTTTTAGAGGCGGCTCCACTACCAACCGCCCCTACAGTGGATAAGCTCGGGTGCCATGATTCTAGCCGCCCCTACAAAAAGTACAGTAAGGACAGCTGGTGATACGAGCCGCCCCTACAAATGGGTCGATTTGTAGGGGTGGCTCACTCACCAACCGTCCCTACTGTTCGATTTGTAGGAGCGACTCAATCACCAGATGCCCCTACTGTTGGATTTAGAGTTACTATGATTTTTCTTTTTAATCTCTGGTAAAATTTATAACTAGTCTTTCTCCCTCATATTAACTCCAAATATGATGATTTTTTTTCCTAAAATTTTCTAAAATCATTCCCTATCAAGTTACTGTGTTAATTTGGTCATTCTTTTTATTTGACAAAGTTTGAGCAATTCAAATTTTCAAATTTTAAAAAAAATGACAAGTTCTAACGAGATTTTCAACCATTAAATGATTTCAGCTGAAAAAGTGATCAATACCAAAGTTGTATAACTCATCAAGATCTACAATTTTTATTTTGGTTATTTCTGCATTTGACAAAGTGATAGTAAACATTGTTCATAAATCAACATGTCTCTTGTATAGTTCATGAAACTATGAGTCATATGTGAATTTGTTAATAATGCTTACTGATACTTTGTCACATGAAGAAATGGTATGTTCACGATTTTTATAGTTGAAATCATTTAAGGTTTCAAAATCTTGTTTGAAGTTGATATTTATTGAAATTCAAAATTTCAACTGTTCAAATTTGATTAAATGAAAAAAAAATCAAACTAAAGTTGTAGATAGTGATGTGTTCAACAACTTCTATGTTTATGACTTTCTTATTTGAAACAATTTAAGGTTTAAAAATCTTATTTGAAGTTGACATTTATTGAAATTCAAAATTTAAACTGTTCAAATTTGGTCAAATAAAAAGATGACCAAAATATAAGTTGGAGATCTTGACGAGTTATACAACTTTGGTATTCATCACCTTTATAGCTGAAATCATTTAATGGTTAAAAATTAGGTTTGAAGTTGTTATTTTCTGAAATTTAAAATTTGAATTGTTCAAAATTAGTGACAAAGATAGATGACCAGAATAAAATGATAGAGCATGATTTTAAAAAAATTTAGAAAAAAAACCCATCATATTTGAAGTTAGTACGAGGGAGAAAAACTAGTTACAACTTTGAGCCACGGATTAAAAAGAGAAATCACACTTGTTCATCTTGATCATCATGAACAGTTGTGATTTTTCTTTTTAATCTCTGGGTAAAATTTGTAACTAGTCTTTCTCCCTCATATTAACTCCAAATGTGATGATTTTTTTTCTAAAATTTTCTAAAATCATGCCCTATCAAGTTACTGCGTTGATTTGGTCATTCTTTTCATTTGACAAAGTTTGAGCAATTCAAATTTTTAAATTTTAAAAAATGATAAGTTCTAACGAGATTTTCAACCATTAAATGATTTCAGCAGAAAAAGTAATGAAAACCAAAGTTGTATAACTCATTAATATCTACAACTTTTATTTTGGTCATTTCTTCATATGACAAAGAGATAGTAAACATTGTTCACAAATCAACACATCTCTCGTATAGTTCAAGAAACTATGAGTAATATGTGAATTTGTGAACAATGTTTACTCATACTTTGTCACAAGAAGAAATGACCGAAATAAAAGTTGTAGATAGTGATGAGTTCATCAACTTTTATGTTTACGACTTTTATAGTTGAAATCATTTAAGGTTTTAAAATCTTGTTTGAAGTTGCTATTTATTGAAATTTAAAATTTCAACTGTTTAAATTTGGTCAAATGAAAAGATGATCAAAATAAAAGTTGTAGATAGTGATGTGTTCAACAACTTCTATGTTCATGACTTTCTTATTTTAAACAATTTAAGGTTTCAAAATCTTATTTGAAGTTGACATTTATTGAAATTCAAGATTTGAACTGTTCAAATTTGGTCAAATAAAAAGATGACCAAAATATAAGTTGGAGATCTTGACGATTTATACAACTTTGGTATTCATCACCTTTACAGCTGAAATCATTTAATGGTTGGAAATTGAAGTTGTTATTTTCTTATTGAAATTTAAAATTTCAACTGTTCAAATTTGGTCAAATGAAAAGATGATCAAAATAAAAGTTGTAGATAGTGATGTGTTCAACAACTTCTATGTTAATGACTTTCTTATTTGAAACAATTTAAGGTTTCAAAATCTTGTTTGAAGTTGTCATTTATTGAAATTTAAAATTTTAACTGTTCAAATTTAGTCAAATAAAAAGACGATCAAAATAAAAGTTGTAGATAGTGATGTGTTCAACAACTTCTATGTTCATGACTTTCTTATTTGAAACCATTTAAGGTTTCAAAATATTATTTGAAGTTGGCATTTATTGAAATTCAAGATTAGAACTGTACAAATTTGGTCAAATGAAAAGATAACCAAAATATAAGTTGTACATGTTGATGAGTTCTACAACTTTGGTATTCATGAGTTTTCAGCTGAAATCATTTACTCTTTCAAAATGTTGTTTCAAGTTGAAATTATTTGAATTTCAAATTTTGAATCATTGAAACAAAGTCACATGACAAGATGACCAAAATAAAAGTTATACATGTTGATGAGTTATACAACTTTTATGTTTACAAAATTTTCATTTTAGGTCATTTAATGTCCTAAAATTGTAGTCGAAGTTTTAAAATTTAAATTTTTGATTTTTTTTGTTTTCTATATTGTTTTGACTATAATTGTTTATATATATATTTGTGCATATATAGATTAATACAAAATATTATATACATTTACTTTGTGTTTTTGTGATATAAAAATACAGAATTATTAATTTAATAAAATGGAAAATATTTGTAGGGGCGGCTAGATCAGGAACCGCCCCTACAAATTGTCTTGGGTATATAAGCATGGGCGCTCGGGTGGCAGAATTTCCTAGGTGTTGGGCGCTGTCTTTTCCTCCCGATGCCGTCAGGCTGCCCAATCTCCTCCCGACGCCGCTAGGGTTTTAGAGCCCGAGCGCCTCGCTCCGCGCTGCCAGCCCCACTGCCCTCCCCCACCTGGACTCAATCTCACTCTCCACCGTCGAGGGAGAGGCGAGGTCCCAGCCGAAGATCGACGGCGGCTCCCTTGCCCCAACCCTGGCGGCCCCACAACCCCAGCCCCGGCGCCCCCGCTGCTCCCAGCTCGACCGCTCCATCGCCGCTGGAGACCACTCCGCGCCTGCATCAGCACCTCGCCACGTCGAACGCCGCCGGAGACCCCGTCGCGCCACGACTGTCCCCGCCCTTGCCTAACCGCTGCCGCAAGAGAGCGTCGCCGCCTGGGGCAACAGGACGACATCGAAGCACCACAACTGCCCCAACCCTCGACCGCTGACTACCCCTCCGCACCTTCGCGCCCTCGTGGCCGCCCTCGGTACTGGCTTGATCCGTCCCATCCTTTTGCGATCCTCGTTTATTGGAGCACTTCTAGGGCTATATGAATGCGGCTTGTGTGTGCAAATTAATCCATGTGGTGATGTGGATCAACGTGTGTGTTGCCCTGTGAGCAGAATAAGTGCACATTGGTGTGCAGTCCAATATGAATTTCTTTGGTTCTTCCTAATCTCTGAGCAATAACACTCCCTAGTGCCGCAACCAGCAGGGCAGCCACAACACTTTAATGCCCCTATGGATATAGAAACACTAAATGGTTTACATTCTTAGTGCAATGCATGAGAAGATAATCATGCCTCTTTATTTTTTATCATTACTAACATCCTATGCTGGGGAAAAATAGACCTTTGCTTTTATATTCAAAGGGACCTTGTGGGCTTGTGGCTGGTTTAGTTTCTTTGTCAACCAATAAAAAGTTTGAAGGGATAGCTTGTTTGTGTATCTGTTAGCTTGTTTGTTAAGTACTTGCTTGGTACACGTGCTGTGTGCATCTCCATGAACTTTTTATTTGGTCCACTATTTCTTGAATTGCTATGTATTCAAGCTAGGAATGTGCTGTGTATCTCAAGAGTAATGCTATGGTGAAACAACTTTTGCTACAGTTGCAACACGAGCAAGAGTTAGAACTGCTAATAAGGCAACAAGTTATCCATGCCGTGATTGTTCTTATAGCTTGGCCGCATCATCGAGGCATTTAGGACTTAGGAGACCTAACATGGGCTATCCGCTGCTTATACTTTTCCTGCTTTGCTCTGTTTACCCATTATGCTGGCTGCTTGTTTTGATAATGGGTGTTTCTTCCTGTCTTGTTCGAAGCATGCTGCCAAATTATTTTGCATGCTATGAATCCCTCATATTGTATCTTATCAGTTTATAGTTAAGGCTCTAGGTTATTGTCTTGACTGCCCGCTTAGCGGATTTCTGGGCTATGTCCCGTTCTTGTAAGTTTAAGCCTTAAGCATTCACTTGTGAGTGTGAAGGCTGGAATGTTTTATTCCTTAATCTAAAAAAAAGGAATGATTGCTAATTTATCACCCAATGGTAGAAATATCCTGTGCTAGCATGTGGAGAGCTTTGCCTGAGATTAGGCTTGCGTGCCTAGCTTAACTGTCTCCTAGTTTAGAGTGGGCTTATATGAGAAATGAGTTATAGAAGCTCTCTAGGAAAAGCTAAGTACATAACCGATTTGTGATGGAAGATAATGATTAGTTACTTCCAAATGAAGCTTTACATTAGAACAAGTGTGCTGAGTCCAGTAACAAAAAAAAAAACATGTGCACATTGACATTTCCTTTCTCGACAAAGAACGTTAAGTACTGATACATTGATATGGCATGAGATATGAAGCAACCAGGAGAGAAGATTAGACTTAACTTTTGGTTAGGAAAAGAAGTAGGATGAAAACTCTAAAAGGTTCACTGACCACTAGAGTCTGGACAGTGTTATTATCTGGAAGCAAATTACCTGTCTAGAATTGGTATCCGACAATGAACAGCAAGCATATGTATTGAGGTCCTATATGCTACAAATAAATACAAAAAAGTGGACCAATGTTGTACCTGATCAGTTTGTAATTTCAGTAATTTATTTCATTTTTCCATTTCAGTATGCATGGTACAAGGGTAATATGATTGTGCTTTTTTTGGCTGTTAAACAGCTATAATATACTTTAGGAGACTAATACTTCATAATCCATCATCTATCCTTAGAGTAAGCACATCACCCATTTCATTTTAAAGCTGCAACTTTTCCAGAAATATGATTCTGAATGCAGTTTGGACACTTTGTATATGTAGTGGGTGATACAATATGTTCTCCATTCCTTGCCTGCAAATAATGATGCATGATGCATCTATAAGCTGCGGAATGTTAGATGCAAGAGTGCTTTTTTTTTCAGACAGATACTTGTCATTTTTATTGGGTTTATTTCTGGCATCAGACTGTTGTTTAATTTGCCTTCTTCAAACTGTAGATCACTTTCTGCACTCTTTACCAAAGCCAAAGAAATGGAACAGGTGCTTTGCTGTCTCTCAGGATACATGTCCTCTCTCACTTTTACTTAAATAAAAATAGTAAGCACTTAGTTCACATTCCAGATATTTCGCTCGTTGTAATAGCAGCAACATGATCTGGTATAAACTATCCACCAAGTATATAAGCTTTGCTTGGCAAGGTTACAGGTCTAAGCTCTATCCAGACACCATCACGTGCCTCAGCTCTATGCTCTAGCAAACATGCTCTACAACATGAAGCAAAACCAGTAACTGAATGTCTGAAACTCTGAATAACTTGTGGACTTTCATTTTTTTTATGACCTGCCTCTATGATCACATCTTTGATGTTAGCTATGAAAATGGCACGTCCTCTGAAATTGTATTCTTTAATTAGTTTAGCACTTGTAGGTCTATGCCACCCTGTGTGTTAGTACTTAGTAGATCAGTAAACAGTATGCATTGTTTGCCTTCTAAAATGTTTTTTCACGTCCAGGTGTATGGTGCACTGTCACATTCACACCATTGAATCAGTAGTATCTCATCAGTCATGGCCCTTGAGAGCAGACTAGATGCACAATCCGTGCTAGTCTGGGAGTACCATAAAATTTGGCATATATACTTCGGGCTTAAGCATTATAAACCAAAATATGATTAATGGTCTTCCAGTCAGTTTAGTTTGTCTTTGTGCTCTTTTTGTAATGACCAACAAAAAGCATCCTAATGTTCTGTTGGAGGCATAGCCATATTTTTAAAGATCTGTTCCAGCCTTCTAGAACCAGAACAAACTAGCTATTTGGCTTCAGGAGTTGGCTTGGTCCAAAACAGTTGAAACTAGATTGCCACTTTAATTGACTTCTTTTGTAAAGCTGAGGAAAAACTGTGGAACATCTTTTTTCCCTGGAGCTCATGTTGATACATTGTTTTTAGTCATTACAGTAGATATGTTGAAAAAATTATGCTGAGATTGTATTGCTGTGTGATTCTTTTGCAGCTGCTTATATGGCTATTTTCTTTGTGCATATAAAAATTTAAAATGCTGGCAATGGAATCCATATTTTCTTCATCTTGATCCTACTGATATGCTTTACCCCTAGCAGGTTGGAATTAATCCTCTTGTTTAATTTCTAGCTTGCTACTGATCTACCAGCTGCGTGCTTGGGGGCATAGGACCAGTGGGCCACTGCTGTTTTTTTGGCTATTTTTGCCATCAGCTGTTGCACTATGTTTGCAAAGCAGCTGTTGCTTTTTTTTTCCAAATCTCCCCTCTCCTCTCCTCTCCTCTCCTTTGTTTTGCCGATGATGAAATTGTCCAAGTCCATACATTATATGGAATATGAGCTGATGATCAAGAACTTATGAGAAACTTGGCATCATTAGCAGCCGCCCCTACATTACCTTCTTCTCTCTTCTCTGTTATGATACCTTGATACTCTAAGTTCATGATCAAATGATGATTGACATGTTTCTGAGGCCTCTACTACTGCTACTACTCATTTTTTTGATATATTGTTGTTTTATAGGACTACTTTGATTTATAGACCTTTTTGATTTCTTATACCTTCTCGCGTACCTAAAGCACACTTTCTTGCATCTATTAGAACAAAGTGCGAAATAATGTCACGGACACCAGACAGTGCAGCCCGATGCCCCGAGCATGATGCGCAGCCAACCTATGAGGAGCAAGCACTAGAGGACCAGCTTACTCAGGAGCAGTTCGATATCGAGTTAGAAAAGGATCTAGAAGTCATGCTTACTCAGGAGCAGTGTGACGAGGAGGAAGGGGGAGCAGAAGAAAGAGCAGGAGAGGCTACTGAAGGCGAAGAAGAAGAGGATGATGATGATGAGGACTCAGAAGAGGGATATGTAAGTCCCGATGATCCCTTCCCATGTGAAGCCAGAAGGAGGCCAACAGAGGAAGATTTGGACAAGGATTTTGACCCGAATGAGGAGGTAGGGATAAAGCCTTAGCTTGTAAATTTTGCTAAAGCTTTGGCTGTGTTACCTCTACTAACACTTTGACCTGTCGTATATACAGGTCCCTCCTAAAACTTAGAAAAGACGACATCGACGTCCGCGACATCTCGCCGGACAAAACGGAGTAGAGGAAAGGAGAGCAGAGGCAACAGCCACAGAGACAGACATTGAGGCCTCTGCTCCACAACCTCAAGACACAACCATGACTACCAAGCCAAAGAGGAAACGAGGGGATAGAAAAGCAAATCAATATTCAGATAAGGCATGCTATGTGATAACGGAGGTCGAGCCAGCAGGGGAGATCCTTGAGCCGAAGGAATTCAGAGGATGATTCCGTAATGCGATCAGGGTCTTAGTAAGAGATAAATTGAACCCAGCAATCCCTAACTGGAAAGAGGTACTAGAGAAGAAAAAGGATGAACTATGGGATAAGCAGTTGAAGTTCAATTTTAGATTTCCAGAGGGTAAGCACGAGCTGGTAAAAAAATGCTTTCATGATCATGGGAGAGTCATTCCGACGTTGGAGGTCGGAGCTCAACAAGAAGTATATCCAAAAGGGGTTAACTCTCTTCAACGAGTTTAGCAACATAACTCCTAGTCAATGGGAGGAGCTCATGGCTCAGAAGACTTCACCGGAGGCATTGGAGCTCAGTGCCCGTAACACCGAGCTGGCGAAGAGAAACAAACATCACCATCATCTAGGCCTCGGTGGCTACTATGCCAAGGAAGAGCAGTTTAGGAAGATGGACGAAGAGGCCACAGCTGCTGGGAATATCGATGTGAAGAATTTGAAGGTACGCTCAAGGAATTGGATATATGCGAGGAGTACAGAATCATCCGACGGTAATCTTAAGTTTGATAAGCCGGAGACCCAAGAGGCTATATCAAGAATACTAAAATATGCTGAAGACAAGGAGAAGGGCTCATTCAATCCTTCTAGAGAGAGGGGCGAGCTTAGCCTTGGCTTAGGAAACAAGGAGCACACAGGCCGTACCAGGGGGTTAGGAAAAAGGATGACCTGGAAGCACGGATTTGAAGAGGACAGGCACATGTACAAGAAACATGGTATAGTCTGGGAGACTAATCTTAAGCTTCAAGTGAAGGCTCTAGTTGCGAAGGCACTGGAGGAGCAAGGACTATCTACGGAGCTACGGACATTAATTACGCCGCCGGGAGAACTGGCATTAGTTGGCAGCCCTCTGAAAGTTCCTAGCAGCCAAGGTTCCACTATAGCCACAACCCCCATCGATCGCATATGGGAACCAACTAGTTGCACCTTGGTGTTTCTCAGCAGACGGTAGAACATTGTGATGGAGGTGGCAACGGGTGTGGTACATCCCCTCGGTGGCTTACACCACAATAATAACATACCACCAGACTACACTAGGGTCGAGGTGCATACCGTGAAGCCCGAGTTCATGCAGTGGAGGATAGACTACGCAACTCCCGAGGGGCTGGTGTTACTCAGAGATGTAATGGGGTAGTTCATCCTCTAGCACAAACGGGACATTATATTGATTGTTTCTTTGCCGTCTCCCCCTCTCCCAAATTTGGAGCGAGTTGTTGAGGATAGGGAGATATTTTTAACGTCTCGTGACCACCACATTTCTGAGATGCCACATTCTTCCCCGCCTCCCAGCGAGCATGTGCCTGATAAGCCACAACCTTCTCCAGCTCGTACCGAGCAAGTGTATAATGAGATGCCACAGTGTTCTCAACAAGCACAGCCGATACATGAACAGCGAGTGCCTCCTAAAGAAGGTGATGCACAAGAAGATGAGGACGTGCCTGAATGTGAACTTCGAAAGAAGCATCCAATCACCATAAGACCAATTTATGTTCCGATGAAAGATGTCTCTTCGGTGCACAAGTGGTATTCCCATGACCAGTTCAAGCCTGAGAACCAAGTTAAAAAAGTCCCATCAAGGGCTTCTGAGGAGGCCGTCACTAGCAAACTCCACCAAACAGCAAAGCAGTATCCAAATGTTGATGCCATCAAAGAGTCAAAGAATTGCCCGAAAACATATGAAAAAGGCAAGCCCTTCCTATCAAACCGGGACATCCAGCACCTACCACTTGGAATGAGAAGGTTTCATGATTGGTACTTGCGTGTTCTCCTAACGAGCATAGACCTCGTACAAGCATGTTTCCCCACCGGCACATTTGGAAGCCCAGCCGAAAAAATTATCTTTGACTTCAATAACATGCAGACATGCTTTCACCTCGGAGCAATGTAAATGAATCTAATTCGCACGTGATGCCTGTAAGTCCTTGTCCTCCCAATATGATATGAATGTAATCTTTGGATTTTGTTGTAACTAACCCATGCCGTGATTTATAGAATGCAAGTGCACATTGTAAAACAAATGCCAAGTGTGAAAGCCAGGTATATAGACCCTCAAGCTATAGCACAAACAAATTTTAATTACCCTAAACAGTGGAAACTGGATGACAAAGAGCTAGCTACTGGAAAGACCCTTTGGGAGAAAGAGGACATCCGTGCGAAGAAATTTAGGCAAGATTCTCTTAAGGTTTTGGCATACATTGCCCTAGCTTTTAAAAATCTCCAATAGCACTCTACTATATGGCTACCATACAACTTCGAGTAAGTTCAACTCTATACTTAAAGCTTTGTTTGATATATTTTATTCGATGCAAAAGGGCTTATCTAGTTCTATGATTAAATCCATGCAGCAATCACTAGATTTGTATAGGCGTCGATATCGGGAGGAGCATGGCATGGGTCTTTGATTCAATAGATAGGGACCCGGTGACATACAAAGACTTCATATCGATTCTCAAGACGTATACATATCGACAATTCTCATTAGCTTACATATTTGTATACATACTTGTAACGTTCACTTTTGGATACTAACAACTTGTATTTGCTAAAATAATTTAAACATGGCATTTAGGTTCTATGTCAATAAACATCAAGGAAGGCATGATCCAGTAAGGAAGGAAAGTCTGACTATAAAAACACTATGTACGATAAGTGTAACTTACTTTAGTACTCTATTACATGGCTGTCAAAAGTATTACTTAATATTTTCATATGCAAAATACACAGTGCCCCAAGCAGAAGCCTAAGAGTGTACATTGTGGATACTATGTATGTTCTATGATGAGTAACACCGGTGCCTACAGGAGACACCCCTTAAGGGTAAGTTTGAACTTCTTCACCCGTAGTCTAAAAACTTCGCACATGATATGAAATATTAAACCAAAACTTGTTCTCTTGTAGTGGAAAGATGAGAAAGAAATGAAAAGAGACCCATACAAGGATGATCAACTCTTAGAACTCGTCGACGACCTTTGCAACTTCATATTGGATCAGATTGTACATGTCAAGCACCTACCATGATCGAGAGTCTGACTTAGGTAGAAATCCTCAGTACCAACACCTTCGTGAGACTGAAAGGCTAGCTCTAGGCCGTTGATAACAATGTATATGAAATTTGACATTGGTCTTACCTTGTGGGAGCTTCGCCGAGCACCTCGCCGCGGTGCACACTCCGCCGCGCCTCTAGGTCACTGCTGTCGACCCGCGCCGCCGCCGTCCGCCGCGACACCTACGCCGAGCGCCATAGCCACCAAGGTGAACTCACCGTGAGCGCACGAAGCCGTAGAGCCTCCTAGCAGTCTTGCCTATCCACCCTAGCGCGAGAACACGTGAGCTCACCGCCAGCGAGGAGCGCCACCGCGAGACAGAGAGGAGAGAGAGCTGCTGCGCCACTGTCGCTCCATTCACCCAGTGCACCGTGTGCCAGAGAGAGGGGAGGGAGAAGTGGAACGAATTAGACTTGTGAATTATGTCTGTTTAATAATGGATTGTATATATTCTTGTGAATTGGACTTATATTCTTGTGAATTGGAGGCAATGAGCGCGGCTTTGTTGTGGTGCCAACAAGCACCTCTTCGCCATCCAATCCTGCAGCGTGCTCACCTGCACCACAAGGTATGCAATGCAATGCTACTGATGAATACGAATCAAAGTTTCAGACTAACTCTGAAGTGCTATCCGTGTCAGTGACTTCTGATCCCAACCGTGCGTCCATGCCGCTGGCGCACCGGCACGGACCGTGCGCGCCGGCATCGGTGGCGGCCACGAACAGGCCGTCCCGGGCCGAGATGCTTCGCAGGGACCGCGCTCGCAGGATCCATATCTTGCGCAAGGCATAAGGGCCGACGTGGGCGTGAGCATCCCGACGTCCCTGGGCGCCGCCGTGGACTCGCTGCAGTACGTCGTCACGCTGGGCTTCGACATACAGCGTTGCTCGTCTCGTAGACGGCGGAGACGTACGGCGGCTCCTTCTCGTACTGCCTCCCGGCGGGCAACAGCACCACCGGGTTCCTCGCGCTCGGCGCGCCCAGCAACAACACGGCAGGGTTCCTGTTCACGCCGCTGCACAGCGTGCCGAAGGAGCCGACGTTTTACTTGGTCAATCTCACCGGCATCAGCGTCGGAGGGACGCAGCTCGACATACAGCCGACCGTGTTCTCCGGAGGCATGATCATAGACTCCGGCACGGTCGTCACGGTGCTCCCGGAGACGGCCTACTCGGCGCTGCGGACGGCCTTCCGGAGCGCCATGTCCGCGTACCCGCTCTTGCCACCGAACAACGACGAGGATCTCGACACGTGCTACAACTTCACCGGCAACAGCAACGTGACGGTGCCGACCGTTGCCCTCACGTACGACGGCGGTGTCACGATCGACCTCGACGTGCCTTCGGGGGTTCTGCTCGACGGCTGCCTCGCGTTCGTCCCAGGGCCCCCGGATGGCCATACCGGAATCATTGGCAATGTCAACCAGCGCACGTTCGAGGTGCTGTACGATTCTGGCCGCGGACACGTCGGATTCCGACCAGGCGCTTGCTGAAGTACGTCTCAAGTGCATGCTGCTGTATTTCAAAATTTCACACGGTCGTCATACAAGAATCGCAGCTGAAATAATGGATCGGAAGGATGGTACGTGCAGTAAGTGAAAACTAGACGAGCAGGTTTTTTTTTTTGTTTGATTGTTGTTGTCATACCTAAATATATTATCAGTCAATATAAAGGAACAATGCTATATTTCTATTTTATCTGTGGCTTAAAAATTGCACATGTACAACTACGATTTCACTTTAGTTTTATATAGCGGCAATATAATTCTGGCAAAACTTCAGACAAATATGCACTGTAAGGTCGAACTAAAAAAGAGGGTACATTATATGCCCTTTGATTTAAAAAAAAAGGATGACGTATCTATGATAGTAATTTTATTGGAAGCAGATCATTGTTGTAATATTGCAGATATAAGTGACATGCTCCCAACATATTTAAATAAATTAAATAATCTAATTCCGAATATAACAAGCATATTACTCGGAGAAAGGCCATATAAAAATGTGGTATAAATGCACAGGAGGTATTCCAAAGCTTTTATAGAATAAATACAGCTACTCAAGCTCATATCAACATTAAACATGGCATGTAGATGAAGAAGGCAAATTAACAAAAAAAACATATTTGTTTATTTATATTTGCTCTCAAATCATGGAGTTACTGTACGAGACAGCCTTCTATTGGGGGGAGGCCCAGCCTATGAGCACCCCCACGGTGCTCAGGCATCCTTACCCTCTCTCTCTCTCTCTCTCTCTCTCTCTCTCTCTCTCTCTCACTCAGGGGTGCAGCCAACACTTCGCTCTGGCGGAATGATGGATGCACTACGGCAGCGGGAGGAGAGTTCAGCAGCGCGGCGCTGCCTTTTCGCCAAGGCGAATAGAGAGAGCCTCGCGCGCTGATTCCACGCTCGACCTACACTCGGACCAGTCTTTTTGCTAGGGCGATACGGCGAGTGCCCTGACAATCCGAGGATGGATCCTTTCGCCGGGGCGAATAGGTGGCGCGTCAGCATGCTGAAGTGGCTCAGACTGTTCACCCGTACGAATAGCCGCCGCTCGCCAGGGAAATCGGTCTCGTTAGGTACTATGTCGGCCTTTCGCTTGGGCGAATAGTTGACGTCAGGTCATGTGACTAACTTTGCAGGTTTCGCCCCTGAGAGGAGTCCGTCGCGGGACAAGGTGCCGATAGCCCTGGTCCGTCGGGGGCCGCTCGGTCGGCTAAGAGGCAACATAAGGCGGGACTAGTCGGGGACCAGAGGGCTGGCGCCATCCGGGGCAGGCGTTATCTCCAAAATGGCGAACATGTCCCGAGCGGACGAGAATATTCCCCGAATGTGCAGTAGTTGCAGGGACAATGTTGTCCGTAGGCTGCCCGCTGACCTATATAAATATACCCCTTGGCGGGGATTGTAAAAGAGAGACATGCGGTTCCATAATGAATACATGAGTTTCGTTTTGTCCACCCATTGTTCGAACTGGTATTCGGTTGCTTGATTTGCTCGTTCCTCAACCCGATGTTCGAAGGCTAAGGCCTAGAACAACATTGGCGCCCACCGTGGTTGTTGCTTGAGGTTATCATGCCACCAAAGAAGTTGAAGATACCGACGGACAGAGTGGAGCCATCCGTAGTTGCCGCAGCCACCGCCGCGGCGGCGGAAATAGCCACCCAAAGTGCCACAGCAGCGGCGGCGACCGCGGAGCCATCCGCACCCAACCCATAGCCAGACGGCGCTGCTACAACTCGAACCCGTCAGGAAACGCCAGAAGGCATCGCCGAAGAGATCCAACTCGATCAAGACAGAAATGAAATCGAAGAAGATGAAGATGGTGAGATCACTGATCAGGCAAGGGAATTGAGGAGGCTACAGCAGTACTAGCAAGATATCGCGAGGCTGCAGCGCGAAAAGGACTAGCTGTTACAGCGGGCCGCGGCGCGGAACAGAGCCGATTAAACTCAGTGAGCCATTCGAGCCCTGCATGGAGCGGGGGCCGCAGGGAACGCAATGGGGATGAAAACCTTGCAATCCCTGTGGACCCAGCGCTTAATGAGAATTCCAACGCATACGACTCAACTTCGCCCCTGTCCAAAGAGCTTCAGCAGTACCCATGACCACCAGGTTACTAGCCACGTATTCCAACTTTCAGCGGAAAGGCAAACCCAAAGAAATTCCTAGCTAGCTATGAGACCGCTGTAATTTCCGCTGGAGGAGACACGCAAACTTTGGCGAAGTCTCTCATCATGGCAGTCGAAGACATCGCACACGATTGGTACACTTCGCTAAAACCTCTCTCAATCCTTTCTTTGCAGCAACTCAAGACGGAGTTATTATCCACCTTCCAAGGATACCAATCTAGGACGAAAACAACAAGAGACCTCCTCAATTGCATCCAAAGAGACGATGAGCCCCTATCCGAATATCTGGAGAGATTCATTCAGATTAAGGCGCAAGTGCCAAACGCCCCAGAGGAAACAGTGATAGCGGCAGCGATCGACAGCCTGGCCATAGGCCAATGCACCGCCCATTTCGCTAGAGAGCAACCCCAGTCTTTAAAGGGGTTGTTTGATGTAATGGGCAATTATGCAAGGTCCGATGATGACCTCAAAAGGTGAAAGGCAACTCGCAATTCATGGATACAGGCAAACAAAACCCCAAGTCCTCCCTAAACACCAGTGCAGCAGAATGTCAGGCCCTTCTGCTCGATCAATAATCTCCAGGAGGAATTGGGACAGTCTCTGACAGATCAGGTACCACCCGTACCGCCGCCGAACCAGCAACACAGGGGTTTCGACCATCCTAATCGCGGTGGCCGCGGAGGCCACGGAATGCGCGGTGGGAGAGAAGGCAGAGGAAGAGGCAGAGGCCAAAGACCCCCATTGATGAGGACATCAACACCAACGATACATCCACGCCGACACAAGTACCAGTTTCTGGTCCTATTACTCCTGCCCGTGCTCGTCAACTTAATCATCAAGTAAGTTCACTCTTGAGTTCATGTCCATCATATTTAGACCATGGAGACGCGTGCACTCTTGTTTTGGTTAGGAACTAGGGAGAGGACCGAAAGGGGAAAGGATTCATGCAGGCTGGATTCGGACTCCAGGGCACCTATAACTTGTGATGGTCACCACGGTCGCATACGGACTTGGATTGGGGCGTTCAAGTACTTCATGGAATCCTTATGAAGTCTATTTTCACATGGATCTGGAATCAAGTCCATATCTGTTCCGAGGCGGCTGAAATGATGAATTACTACCGAGAGGTTTTCTGTCCAAAGGTGCTGCGTCGCCTTAGTTTGGCCCAATGGGCCGTGTATCAAGTCGGGTCCATTAGGGACGCGTCCTAGGGTTGGAGCATGACCCCAACACCCTGGTGGTCGTCCTTCCACCTTCGTATACCCCTTAGCCGCCACCAAGAATAGTTGGGTTTTGTTTAGATCAAGTTTAGCTCTCGCTACATGCTTGTAAGCGTGCGTGGTGGATCAGCCGCCCGTCTTCTTGTCTCTGGAACCCCACCTTATTTGAGATTGAGTTTGAAACCTTCATCTTCATCTAGTAAATTCAGTACTTGTTATACTTATTCTTGCTAGTTCTTCGATTGTTTGTAGGATGAGTGCCCTAGTGGTCGGGTGACGTGCTCCACAAGATCACGGCAGCCATTGGAGGTGGTGTATCGGTTGCTAAGGCGTAGCTTGGAAGGCTGTAGTTGGGCCGTGAACGTTGTCTCCATCCACCAATCGAGTTATCCCACGCCCTCTCATCGAAAGATCGGGAATCAACCCTAGCGGGTTCATACCAGTTGGTAATTAGAGCAAGGTTTATCGGTGAGAGACTTCGAATCCTTTGTTGTTTTTATTTTTTTCTATAGTCCAGAAAAGCCAAAAAAAATAGTAGGTTAGTTTACCCGCAATCCTATAAACCCTTTGAGCCTTTGCTTGCACTGCTTAGTTAGGGCTTGTTGAGTTTCTATCGCCGTTTTGTGAAGGACTTCAGCACCATTGCTGCACCTTTGAATGAGCTTACAAAGAAGGGAGTGCCTTTTAGTTGAGGCAAAATACAAGAGAACTCCTTCAACATGTTGAAAGATAAGTTGACACATCCACCTCTCCTCCAACTTCCTGATTTTAATAAGACTTTTGAGCTTGAATATGATGCTAGTGGAATTGGACTGGGTGGTGTTTTGTTACAAGAAGGCAAACCTATTGCGTATTTTAGTGAAAAATTGAGGACATCAACACCAATGATAAAAGCCCTACAACTATTAGGATGTAGCTACAGCAAGACGCTCAATCTCAACCCGTTATACAAGCTCTTACCAATTCTTACCTTGCTCAATAGGAGGGGACAACAACCAATAAGTCTGCAACCATGGAATGAAGTGTATCGGTGCCGCAATAACAACACCTGTCAAGCTGTAGTCAAAATATGTGGAGCTATAGGTGGGCTGAAGCATGGAAGTACTAGCACCACGTTAATCACAAAAGCAAGCTGAATAATCGTTCAACGGTGGTACTGTGCTGGTCCTAGCCTAGACCGTGCTAGAGGTGCGAGCCTAGAAACAAAGGAAGTCACAACACACCACCGGAAACAATAGAGAAGCACAACGAACAGCCCCTTTTCTTCCTGTTTGTTTCTTTCTTTTCTTTTTTCTTTCTTTTTTCATGGGATCCTCAAAACTGATTATATAAACAAAAAGACTTCACAAGAGTCACACGCCACACAAACTTTCTTTCTCTCTCTCTGGAGTAAAACCGAGCCAATATGTATGCACAATGTGGAGGAGTCGAGTACATGTATGGACTTCTACTGCCTTTCTAGAACACTTCAATATATGTAGCACAAGTGCAAACAGCAACAAGATTTGGTAACACGGCGCAGCAACCAATTCAGACTCCACACCGATTCCAACTCAGTCTTTAACAAGATTAGGACTCTAGAGTAAGATGAGCTAATATGGATATGTTGGACGTGGAGGAGTTGAGTATAGATATGAACTACTGCTGCACAAAGATGTACTCAGATTCGGACTCAAAACAGCAACAAGGCAGCTATCAATTCGGACTCAAAACCAACTCAGATTCCTACTCAGACTTGAACACAAGGATGTATTCAGATTCAGCCAACAGAAGGTTTATATGGTAGCACACGGCTGTGACTAGAACATGACAAGAACTTGAAACTCTAAAGGACTAAAACTAAGACCTACAACTCGACACAACTGATGCAAACCAAAAACTCAGCAAGCCCTAACTAAGCAGTGCAAGCAAAGGCTCAAAGGGTTTATAGAATTACGGGTAAACTAACCTACTAATTTTTTTGGCTTTTCAGGACTATAGGAAAAATTAAAAAATAGCGAAAGATTCAAAGTTTGTCACCGATAAACCTTGCTCTGATTACCAACTGGTAAGACCCACTAGGGTTGAATCCCGATCTTTCGATCAGAGGGCATGGGATAACTCGATTGTTGGATGGAGACGATGTTCACGGCCCAACTACTGCCTTCCAAGCTATGCCTTAGCAACCGATACACCACCTCTAATGGCTGCGGCGATCTTGTGAAGCGCGTCACCTGGCCACTAGGGCACTCGTCCTGCAAACAATCGAAGAACTAGCAAGAACAAGTATAACAAGTATTGAATTTACTAGATGAAGATGAATGTTTCAAACTCAATCTCAAATATGGTGGGGTTCCAGAGACAACAAGATGGGTGGCTGATCCAGCACGCGCGCTTACAAGCAAGTAGCGAGAGCTAAACTTGATCTAAACAAAACCCAACTGTTCATGGTGGCGGTCAAGGGGTATACGAAGGTGGAAGGACGACCACCAGGGTGTTGGGGTCATGCTCCAACCCTAGTATGCGTCCATAATGGACCCGTTACATGGCCCATTGAGCCAAACTAAGGCAACGCAGCACCTTTGGACAGAAAACCACTCGGTAGTAATTCGATCATTGCGGCTGCCTGAGAACAGATATGGACTTCATTCTAGATCCATGTGAAAATGGACTTCATAAGGATTCTATGAAGTACTTGAATGCCCCTATCTGAGTCCGTATCCGACCGTGGTGACCATCACAAGTTGGAGCTGTCCTGGAGTCTGAATCCAGCCTGCGTGAATCCTTTTCCCTTTTGGTCCTCTCCCTGGTTCCTAACCAAAACAAGAGTGCACGCGTCTCCATGGTCTAAATATGATGCACAAGAACTTAAGAGTGAACTTACTTGATGATTAAGTTGACGAGCATGGGCGTAGGTAATAGGACCAGAAACTGGTACTTGTGTCGGCGTGGATGTATCGTTGGTGTTGATGTCCTCATCACCCATAATGTACCATCTGTGGCGAAAACGCCAGCCATGTTACAAAAGATTTCAAATACAACAGAATGGCGAGAGAACTCAAGGAGAAAGACGACGCCACAAGAAGAAGTAAACCATCTAAGCACGTGTTCCATAGTTCTAGTCGTGAAATCACGCCCCACCAGCCTTTCAACCAACCTTACATAGTGACAAGCATCAGCACTTTGCAGCAACCAAGTTACCCGCTGGGATATTACCAATCACCATACACCTGGCAACAGCCCGCTTATCAGGCATATCTGCATTCGCCCAGCATCTAGTGCACTCGGCCGCTGTATCTTCGCCAACTCAGCAAGAGCCGCAGTAGTCTAGCCAAATACACCCAGCAAAGCAAGAGAGCGCTCAGGAACACCAAGTAGTAAACAACATCGTACCCTCATAGGGACATATATTCACAATCACCAGGGGGTCCAATCAAGAGCATGAGAGCAAAAGAGCAAGAAGAGACTATGAAAGAAGGGTTCATACAGTTTCGCCTAGATTACCTCTGAACAGGCCAGCCTGGTCCTTTGTCCCAATAACGTTGGACGAGAATGATTTCCAACTAAGAGATTACCCCCACACGGACACGTTTGTCGCAATGGCGAACGTCGCCGGCTTCACCCTACACAACATCCTCATAGACAATGGAAGCTCCACGGACATCTTGTTCATAAAGCCTTTCGAAAAAATGAATCTCGACAAGCGCACCCTTGAACTAGTCGCAAACTCACTTTTCGGTTTCAGCGGAAAGAAAATCGATGCGCTGGGAAAAAAGCCATACCTGTGTCATTTGCTGAGGGCGTAAAGGTCCATACAGAAACAATCACCTTTGATATAGTGAACATGGATTACCCCTACACCTCCATATTCGGCCGAGGTGTTCTCAATAGGTTTGAGGTAGTGATCAAGCAGAGCTACTTGTGCATGAAAATGCCATCACCATTCGGCATAATCACTGTCCATGGGGACTAGCTGGCCTCCAGGCGAATAGAAGGCAAACCTATCCTAGGCTACAACCTCATTAATGAAGTGGCGAAGAAGCCAACCAGCAACGAGGAGAATAGCAAAAGCATAGCCAGCCCAAGAGCATAGGCAGCCAAAGACATGAAGAAAACTCCATTGTCCAAGCTGGCACCAGACAAATGCGTGCACATCGGCACCGACCTCACCCAAGAAGAAAGAGACCGACTCTTAGACTTCCTCCACGAAAGCAAAAGCATCTTTGCTTGGTCCACAAGTGACTTGCAGGGAGTGAGCCAGGAGTTAGCACAGCACAACTTGAACGTTGCCCAAGGATCGTAGCCAAGAAGGCAGAAACTGAGAAAAATGTCCACAAAACGAGTAGATGCAGCTAAAGCAGAAGTAAACAAACTATTAGATGTCAGCGTAATCAAGCCAGTGCAATACCCAGAGTGGTTGGCTAATGTCGTCATGGTCAGGAAGAAAAACAGAAATGGCGAATGTGTGTGGATTTCACAGACCTCAGCAAGTGCTGTCCAAAACACCCATATCCACTATCAAGAATTGACAAGCTACTAGATATCATTGCAGGTTGCGAAATGATGAGCTTACTGGACTATTTTTCTGGTTAGCATCAGATTTGGATGAATCCCGAAGATGAAGAGAAAACGAGTTTTATCACACCAGGAGGAACGTATTGCTACCGGCGAATGCCAGAGGGGCTAAGCAACGCAGGTCCCACCTTTTCAAGGATGACTGACAAAGTATTCAACGAGCAAGAGGGAAAAAACCTGGTGGCTTACGTCGATGACATTGTTGTAAAAATGACAAGAAGGAAACTCACATCCAGGATCTCCAAGAAACCTTCAGGAACTTGACAAACAGCGGTCTCAAGCTAAACCCCAAAATATGCATATGGTACCTAGTATCCGCATGGGGCATAGAGGCAAACCCAGAGAAGATAGTGGCACTAATGAACATGAGACCGCCAGCAACCAGAAAGCAAGTACAAAAGCTAACGGGGAGGCTAGCAGCGCTAAACAGATTCATCACAAGATCAGCGGAGAAAGGTTTGCTATTTTTTAGAATTCTACGGAACACCGAACACACTTTGAATGGGGGCCTGAGCAGTAGCAAGCTTTTGAGGAACTAAAAAGTTACCTAACCAAATTGACAACACTGTCCAAGCCTTCGCCCTCAGCCACCTTGCTGCTCTATCTGGTAGCTTCACCAGTAACTGTAAGCACAGTACTAGTCGAAGAGAAAGAGCATGAAAACAAAATGAAGCAGTTCCCCATATACTTCATCTCCGAGACCCTATCAGGAGCAAAGTTGAACTATTAAGAGCTTGAGAAAATAGCATACACTGTGGTCATGGCATCTAGGAAGTTGCAACATTATTTCCAAGCAGATCGAATCAGTGTACTGTCAGCACAACCTCTCGAGGCATTGTTTTAAAACAGTGAAGCCATTGGCCGAATAGGAAAGTGGGCTACTGAATTAAATGAATATGTCATCGAATTTGAGCATAGATCAGCGATCAAGTCCTAGGCACTCACTGATTTCATTGCCGACTGGACACCGACAGCCTTCAACACAACGCTTCAATTTAACGAACCCACTTGGACAGTACACTGCGATGGCGCAGGAATATCAGCGATCTTAACTTCTCCCAATGGGCCCAAGCTTCGATATGCAGCAAGACTGGAGTTCCTTACCTCCAACAACATAGCTAAATCTAAAGCAGTGTTGTTGGGCTTGCGAAAGCTAAGAGCACTAGGTGACCGCAGATGCATAATCAAGTCTGACTCCCAAGTTTATTGTGGGGCATGTCGAAAAGGAGTTCACCGTAAAAGAGCCAGAACTGATCAAGTACCCGGCAGCTGTAAGAAGAATGGAAAAACACTTTGTTGGTTTCTCCTTTCGACACATTCCGAGGGGCGAAAACCTAGAAGCAGAGGAGCTAGCGAAAGCTACAGTGCAAAAGGCGCCTTTGCCAGTAGACGTGTTCTATCAAGCACTGATAATCAAGGCAATCAAAGAAGAGGAAGACCATCCGCTCAGCATACACGCCATCTCCAATGAGGATTGGAGGGCACCCATATTCGCATACCTCACCGAAACCTATGAACAAGGGTCAAAGCATGAGATCGAAAGAATGAACTCTAGAATGAAACACTACTCCATAGTGGCAGGAGACCTATACAAAAGCAGAATCATGGCTCTAATGCTCAAATGCATCACCAGAGAACAAGGAACCTAGCTGTTAGCCGAAATGCACTCAGGCATGTGCGGAGCTCACAGGGGACCGCATGAAATCGCCCACAGAGCAATGAGACAAGGGTTTTACATGCCAACGGCCGCCGAAGATGCAAAACAGCTAGTTTGCAACTGCAAAAACAGCTAGATGTTCGCCAAGATGCAAAAGGCACCAGTAAACCCAACCAGACCAATATACCCAACATGGCCTTTGCAGAGATGGGGAGTCGACATTGTTGGGCCTCTGCCAATAGCGCCAGGGAACCTATGTTTCGCCGCCATGGACCTCGAATACTTCACAAAATGGATCAAGGCAAAGGCACTAGCGAAGATTACCTCAGGCACCTTAATCAGTTTTGTCTGGCAAAGAATCATATGTCATTTCAGCGTTCTAGCGTACATCACAGTAGATAATAGGAAACAGTTTGCCTACAATTAATTCAAAAATTACTGCAGTGAACTGGGCATTAAGCTAGCATTTGCATCAGTCAATCACCCTGAGAGCAATGGCACGGTCGAAAGAGCAAACGGCCTTATTTTCACGGCAATATCAAAAGCGCTATTCGATTCAGCGAAAGGAAAGTGAGCATAGGAGCTAGTCACTGCCGTATGGGGGCACAACATCTCAAGAACCAGAACTACAGGGTTTACACCATTTCGCCTGCTATATGTTGAGGAGGCAATTACGCCAGAGGAGCTCAAGTTGGGATCTTTCCGAACAGAAATAGTAGCAACAATACCCATGCAGCGATATGTTGAACTCAAAGCCATAGAAAACACCAGGCTTGAAGCAGCAGAAAACCTCGACAAGTACCACCAATAGACAAAAACCTGGAGAGATAAAAAAGTACTGCGAAAAAACATCAACCTGGGGACATGGTGATCATTCGCCTCCCATACAAGCAAGGCAAATTGCAGTCCTAATGGTACGGCCCTTTCGTCGTGGCAAGCATGGTCAAACCAGGAGTATTCAGACTACTCAATAAAGAAGGAATTGAGACAAGTCATTCATGGAACGCAGACAACCTACGTCGCTTCTACCCTTAAAAAGTAGATTCCAGTCATTCGCCCCGAGCGGGTTGTAATTTTCAGTTTATTTTTGAACTTTCAACCGAAATGGGGTTCGCACTCTTTTTCCTCACAGGGGAAGCCTTTACGAAAAGGTGTGAGGTTTTTTAATGAGGCGAACTTTTGTACCCCTAAGAAAATCCTAAGTTGTTGTTTCCCCCATCTCGACTCCATCGTAAAAATGTCGAAACAAGACCTACTGACACAAAGTCTGGGCTATCGACAAAAGTATCCGGAAAAACATGTTGCATTATTCACTAACCGCAAAATATAGTGGCTAACAATAACGCAACCTCATGCAGCCCAAGGGCTACATCAACTCTTCGACTCTCCAAAAAGGCGAGAAAATGACTGAGATAAGCCCAAGTGCAAAACAAGTGCCTTGTTACTCCAACAAAACGTGAGAGCGAGCGGCTTAAGACTGTTGGCCTTTTGGACTTTTCACCTCTCAAACAGGCAAGAGGACAAAGTCACAGGTTTCCTCCAAGCGAAATCAACATGAACAAAAAGCCATCAAGTTTGAACACCGGCAATACATTGAGCGGTCAAAATCCATGCAAAGACATGAAAGCCAAAAATTGAAAAGGACATAAACACCTCGCCGCATCCAAAACGACAAGCATTTGGCGCAAAAAGCAAAAACATAGAAATAGCAAAGACCAAGAAACAGAGGTACAATCAAACCGACTCAAGTACATACAGTACGGCAAAGGACAAAGTGCAATCAAGACAAGCACCAAACTTCTTGTAGCAAACACGACCACCCACCGCAACAACCAAAATTAATAATCGCAAGGCCACAGAACCATATAAATAAGATACCCAAGGCTCCCTGCAAATCAGATCAAGCCTTCCATCTAGAGCAAAGCATTAGGATAGCCACCCACACCGCTCAAAGTGGCTATGAGAGTGCTACAAGGGTTTCGCACATGCATGTAGCGAGTGGGCTTTAGAGAGCATCAGGGGTCCCTGCTTTCGCACACCAAGCGAGGTCTCACGCATGGGATAAAAGGCTGTATAGGCATAGAGCACTAAGTAGCAAAATATAGATGTCGTGAGAAAACACGTAAAGCCTAGGTTGCATACTATCCAAAAGGAGCATGCACCTGGTTATTGTTATGAGCAAAGCTGGAGGATGGCTCAGCAGGACGTGGCCGCATCACCGTGAGAAGGAAGCATGGTGGGATGTCGTAATAAATAACGTAACATCCCCTGTTCGGTGAAACCACACCCCAAAGCCCAACACCTCCAAGATACTACATCCTTGCAGTAGCTTCGAGCTGGTAAGCACGACACCACAACGTCGCACATCAATTTAGCTAATTCGCCTAGCAATTTTGCTAATTCACTCGGGCGAAACAATAACACAAGCTAGATGTGGCTAGCCAGGAAGTAGAAGGAAAGATACCGATTGCACATATCTGCCAATACACTCGGTACCAACTATAAATGTAAAAACATCTTTTCGATACTGAAAGCTCTAGTTTGGTTTTGGTGAAATGATAAAACCCTATGTGCTATCCTATTTGCTCTAGTGATCATGAGATAGGTAGCACAATTCCAAGTGGTGGAGCAAATGAAGATCATGTTGATGGTGGTGATGGCCATGGTGATCAAGTGCTCGGCTTGGAAAAGAAGAAAGAGAAAAACAAAAAGCTCAAGGCAAAGGTGCAACTTTATAGGAGCGTTTTGGTTTAGTGATCAAGACACTTAGCGAGTGTGATCATATTTAGGATCGATAGTCATACTATTAAGAGGGGTGAAATTTGTATCGAAATGCAGTTATCAAAGTGCCACTAGATGCTCTAACTCGATGCATAAGCATTTAGATTCTATTGGAGTGATAACACCCTTGAAAAAATTTGTGAAAATATGGTAACACACGTGCACAAGGTGATACACTTGGTGGTTGGCACATTTGAGCAAGTGTGGTGAAGTTTATGGGGTCGAGGAGGTCACTGGGAGTGACCGGACATAGGACCTGACCCTGGACCTGTGCGTCTGGTCAGCTCTACAGTGTTGTGCGCAGTTTCGATCGTTGACCAGATGTAGCACAGTAAAAGTGACCGGACGCGCAGGGCCCACGTCCGATCAGGGCCGACGTACACTGACGCAATCGTTTGTGAGAAGCAAAGGAGGACCGGACTCTGGCGTGGGTCTGATCGCGGGAGAGCGGATGCGTCGGATCACGTTTTTGAGGCTCTTGAACCTCTCTTGAAATGACCTGATGCCAGGATCTCATGGGGAGCAGCACGTCCAGTCAAGGCATGGTAGTGGCACGCGCTCGTGGGCTGACTAGACACCAGGGCGTGCGGTCTTCAGGACGGCACATCCAGTCTTAACTTAACGCGCAAGGGTTTGAACTCAACCATTGGAATCGCGTGGACGACGTTGAACCAAGGGGAGACATAGACGGAGATCCACGACCGGACTCTACTGGGCCTGTGTCTAGTCAGTGCGATCTGCGCGTTCGGTCACCCTGAGTTGGGCTGCTCTATGAGCCCAACGACTCTATTTCGTGGGGGCTTCTATTTAAGCCCCTTGGCTGGCTTAAGCTCACTCTCTTGACCATTTGCATTGACATAGCAACCTTATGAGCTTAGCCAAAGCCCTCCCACTCATCTCCATCATTGATTCTGCATCTTTGTGAGATTGGGAGTGAATCCAAGTGCATTGCTTGAGTGATTGCATCTAGAGGCACTTAGTGTTCATGTTTCGCTATAGGATTCACTTGTTACTCTTGGTGGTTGCCGCCACCTAGACAGCTTGGAGCAGCGAGAATCGTCAAGCGGAGGAAGGAGCTTGTCTTCGTCTCTGATCATGATGATTGTGAGGGGTTCTTGACCTTTCCCCGGCGGAGAGCCAAAAGGTACTCTAGTGGATTGCTTGTGGCTTGTGTGATCCTCATCTTGTGTTGGTTGTGTGGCACCCTATTGAGGGTTTGGCGTGTGATGCCAATTAGCACGTGAACCTCCAAGTGAATGAATCGCCATAACGAGAACTAGCTTGTCGGCAAGCATGTGAACCTCGGTAAAAAATCTTGTGTCACCTTGTCCGAGGTTTTCTTGGTATTCATTGATTGATTGTGACTAATGGGCTCCATCATCTTGTGATTGGCTCTATCCTCGACACGTCGGTATAATCATCACCACTCTCTCTTGTATTACATTCTTAGTGTTGCTGCGCTCTTTAGTGTAATTAGTTTGAGAGCAAGCTTGTGTCAGGTTGAGTGGTTAGTGTGGCTCTTTAGTTAGCCTTTGAGGGCACACTAACTTAGTGTAGTGACTTAGCCTTTGTGTGCTTAGAGATCAAAGTCACTAGAATTATGGTAGGTGCCTTACATTTTTAGTAGGCTAGCGCAACACTCACTTCGTCGTTTAATTGTCTAACATCTTTGCTAAGTGTTGTTGTAGAAATTTTCAATAGGCTATTCACCTCTGCTCTAGCCATTAGGACCTTTCAAGTGGTATCAGAGCCGTGGTCACCTTGATTTGAGGCTTAACAACCTTCGGTGTCAAAATGGCTCAAATCAACAACACCAAGAAGCCACCCCAATTTGATGGCTCCAACTATCTTTATTGGAAGGCGAAGATGACAACATACATCAAGTCACTAAATAGAAAGGTTTGGAAGGTGGTGGAGACCAAGATTGAGATTACCAATGAGGAGGCTCCCACCACCACCGAAGAAGTGCTACTCCAAAACAATGACATTGCTCTTAGTGCCATTCATGATGCATTGGATGAGAGGACATTTGAGCAAATCAAGAACATTGAGATGGCTCATGAGGCATGGAAAAAGTTGGAGGAGTCATTTGAGGGCACTCAAGTCATGAAGAGTGCAAAGGCATATATCCTCGTGGAGAAGTTTGCAAGCTTTAAGATGAAGGAGGATGAGAGTGTGCCGGAGATGTTCCATAGGCTTCAATTGCTTGTCAATGATCTCAAAGCACTTGGAGAAGAGGTGAAGGACAAGGACTTCTCCTATAAGTTCTTATGATGGTTGCCATCAAGGTTTGGCACATTGGTCACTATTTTAGTGAGGAGTGGTTTGGACACCATGACACCAAACCAAGTGTTGGGAGATGTCATGACCGATGACACATATAGAGATGACGATAAAAAGGAAGAAAAGAAGAAGAAGAAAGATGAGAAGAAGGATGAGAAGAAGAAGAGTGTGGCATTGAAAGCCAAATCATCCAAGGGCAAGGCAAAGGAAGAATCATCAAGTGATGATGAAGACTTGAGCTTTGATGAGATGGATAATGAGAAGATGGCTCTTTTTGTCAAGAGATTTGACAAGTTCATGGTGAAGAAGGGCTACCATGCTAGAAGAAAGAAATCTTCATCCAAGAACAAGGAAGAGTCAAGAAGGTGCTTTAAGTGTGGAAGCAAGGATCATCTTGTTGCTCAATGCCCATACAATAGCGACAACGATGATGATGACAAGAACAACAAGAAGAAGGACAAGAAGGAAAGAAAGAGAAGAAGGACAAGATGACCTTCAAAAAGAAGAAAGGTGATTCATATGTGGTCACTTGGGATAGTGATGCTTCCTCAAGTGATGATGACAAGACCACCAAGAAGAAGGCTCTTGCAAGCATTGCTATCAATGAGAAGCCTTCTCTCTTCAACACTCCATCATGCTTCATGGCTAAGGCCACTAAGGTACAAACTTGTGATGATGGATGTGATGAGGAACATGATAATGAAGGTGAAAGTGACAATGATGATGAACCAACTAAAGATGAACTACTAGACATGTTAGATGATGCTAAGGAACATTTTGACATTAAGAGAAGGGAATGCAAAGACTTATGAAAGGAACTAAAAGCCCTTAAGCAAGCCTTTGACGAGCTCAATGCATCTCATGAGAGGCTAGAGGAAGCCCATGAGAAGCTTGAAAAGGCTCACAAGAAGCTTGAGAAAGCTCATTCCTCTCTACTTAGTGAGCAAAATGAGAAAGAGCATGTTGAAACATGTGATGTAGGTTTACTTGTGATATAATTGATGAATCATTCTATAAGCTTATCATTATTACTCCCACTAACCCTTTTTGTAGCACATCTACTTCTACCTCATCTAGTAGTGATGGTTTCACCTATGATGCCTCACTAATGGTTAAGAATGAGACACTCAAGAAGGAGATAAAAGAGATCAATCACACCTTGTCTAGGGCCTATGGTGGTGAGGACCGCTTGCTTATGTGCTTGGGTAGCCAAAGAGCTTCTCTCTACAAAGAGAGATTGGGCTATACCCCCAAGAAAGGCAAGGTGGCCTTTGCTCCTCACAAGATTAGTTTTATGAAGAATAATGGTCGGTTTTGCACTAGTTGCAAGCAAGTTGGTCATAAAGAGCATGAGTGCAAGAACAAGAGCAAGAATGCTAATGTATCCTCAATTAAGCTTGATTCTTTCTATGTGCTTACTAAGGGTATAAATGGTGTGAAGGCTAAGTTCATTAGTGCACCATGGATGGGCTCAAGGAAGAAAGCCATTTGGGTGCCAAAGAGCTTAGTGACTAACCTTCAAGGACCCAAGAAAGTTTGGGTACCTAAAAAGAATTGATCTTCTTTTGTAGGTCAATTATAAAGTCAGAGGAAGTCATTGTGTTCTTGATAGTGGGTGCACTCAACACATGACCGATGATGCAAGAATGTTCAACTCAATCAACGCTAATGGCAATGATGGTTATGATAGTATCACATTTGGTGACAATGGCAAAGGCAAGGTCAAAGGTCTTGGTAATATTGCAATATCAAATGACATAAGCATATCCAACGTGTTGCTAGTTGAGAGCTTAAACTTCAATTTGCTATCCATAGCTTAACTGTATGATCTTGGATTCAAATGCATATTTTGGTTGCAAATGCTATATCTTGAAGAAAGGCACTAGATTGAGCAAGTTTCATAAGAAATGTGATGAAGGATTCTTACTTGGATACTCCACTACAAGCAAAGCATATAGAGTTTGGAATTTGGCAAGTGGTACTCTTGAGGAAGTTCATGATGTGGAATTTGATGAAACCAAGGATTCCTAAGATGAGAATGAGAACTTGGAAGATGTTAGAGGCATTCAACATTCAAATGCCATGAAGAACATGGATGTTAGTGAATTGAGGCCTAGGCAAGTGGTTGATGGTGAAGATGATCTAGTGCAAGTGCTCTCTGACTCAAATGTGCAAGTTGATACTAATCAAGCAAGTACAAGTGGCTCTCATGACAATGTGCAAGATCAACAAGTGGCTAGTACATCATCTCAATCCAATGATCAAGCAAGTGCAAGCAATCAAATTCTAATACTCCAACCAACTTATATTGCAAGGGATCATCCATTGGACACTATAATTGGTGATATTTCTAGAGGTGTGCAAACTAGATCTAGATTGGCTTCATTTTGTGAGCATTTCTCATTTGTGTCATCCATTGAACCAAAGAAAATAGAGGAAGCATTGAAGGATGTTGATTGGGTGAATGCAATGCATGAAGAATTGAACAACTTCACAAAAAATCAAGTATGGGAGTTAGTGGAAAGAACCAAGAACCACAATGTGATTGAAACTAAATGGGTCTATAGAAATAAGCAAGATCAAGATGGGATAGTAGTAAGGAACAAGATAAGATTGGTAGCACAAGGCTATACACAAGTTGAAGGTTTTGACTTTGGAGAAACATATGTCCCAGTTGTTAGATTGGAAGCAATTAGAATCTTGCTAACCTATGCTTATGCCCACAACATCAAGCTCTATCAAATGGATGTCAAGAGTGCATTTCTCAATGGCTACATCAATGAAGAAGTTTATGTTGAGAAACCTCCCGGGTTTGAAGATGACAAGAAGCCCGACCATATGTACAAGTTGAAGAAGGCATTGTATGGCTTGAAGCAAGCAGCTAGAGCATGGTATGAGAGGTTGAGGGATTTCCTACTCTCTAAAGGGTTCATAATAGGCAAGGTTGACACCACTCTTTTCACCAAGAAGATTGGCAAAGACTTGATTGTGTTGCGAATCTATGTTGATGACATCATATTTGGATCAACCAATCAAGACTTTTGTGAAGAATTTGGGAAGATGATGGCTAATGAGTTTGAGATGTTCATGATTGGAGAGTTGAGTTACTTCCTTGGTCTTCAAATCAAGCAATTGAAGAATGATACATTTGTGAATCAAGGCAAGAACATCAAAGACATGCTCAAGAAGTTTGGGATGAATGATAGCAAAGCCATAAGTACACCAATGGGAACAAATGATAATTTAGATAGTGATGCAAGTGGCAACATGGTGGATCAAAAGTTGTATCGGTCTATGATTGAAAGCCTACTCTATGTGACCGCATCAAGACTGGATGTCATGTTTAGTGTGTGCATGTATGCAAGATTTCAAGCCTCACCAAGAGAAAGTCATTTGAAGGCTACAAAGAGAATATTGAGGTACTTGAAGCATACACAAAATGTTGGGTTGTGATATCCCAAAGGAGCAAAGTTTGAGCTAGTTGGTTACTCTGACTCAGATTATACACAAATTCTTTGGATGAAGGCCATATTGAATGACTTTGGAATCAAGTTTAAGAAAGTGCTATTGCTATGTGACAATGAGATTGCAATTAAGCTCACCAACAATCTGGTTCAACATGCAAGAACAAAGCACATTGATGTCCGCCATCATTTCATTAGAGATCATCAATAAAAAGGTGACATTTGCATTGAGAGTGTGGGCACCGAAGATCAACTTGCTGACATACTCACCAAGCCATTGGATGAGAAGAGGTTTTGCAAGCTAAGGAATGAGTTGAACATATTGAATTTCTCAAATATGTGTTGATGCACGCCCCCACTTATATGACATGCCCCTCCTTCAAGCAACCAAGGTAAAAGTTGATTGGCATGGCATACATTCTTTACTAAGGACATGTTTAGTGCATCTAGTCATTCCTCATGTCTTATTGGCTCATTCATGAAAATCTAATGAATTTGATGCTTGTATGGTACCACTATTGCTTCTATGCTTGACTTGATCTAGTGGTAGCATATGACATATTTGTGGGCTTATGAACCTAGTATTTAATCTAGAAAATGAGCTATAAGTGTTTAACTCAACATGGTATAAGATAACCCTTATTTGGAGGTGTGAAGAAGCTTGTCCTTGGATCAAACCGAGTTAAATATCTTTGGCAAGTGTTCTAGATTAAGACCAAAATTTACGAAAATGATCCTCACTTCATTGATTGACATTGATAATCTTAATATATCTAAAATTAAACCTTTGTGTTCGTTGATGACAAAGGGGGAGAAGTAATGCACAAAGATAGTGAAAAGGGGAGAACTTTGCCATAGAGGGAGAAATATGAGAAAGTTAGGGGATGAATTAAAATTTGAGCACACAAGTAGGGGGAGCAAGCTCATAAACTTGATTGATGCATTTGAATGTGCATTTCATATGTTTGCTTGCATGGCACAAGTTTTAAATTAAAATTCCATGCTTGTGTGGTGTATGCTAGTTGAAGGTTTGAATGATGAAATGAAAAACTAGTATGCATAGGTTGAGTAACTAGACTTGTGTTTATATTGTAAAAACTAGACCCTTGCTTCTAATGTTGATCTCACGGGGTATTATAGTTTTTGTGAATGTCTAGTTACTAATGGTGCTAAGGATGGTATATTGGTGCACTCCGATTGGTATCACGCTTCAAAGGTCCATCTCTTATACCTTAGCATCATTTGGAAGACATTGCCCTCCCACATTTCCCTTTGGACCCACAACTTCAAGAAATGATGGAATCTAACATCAGTTAACGATAATTGATACTCTCTCCATCCCCAAATAAATCAATTCCTACGATCCTTGCTATAGAAAAGAATAACAACACCTATGACTTGAAATGAGCACCTTATGAAAATATATTCTATAGTTAATCTAATGATACTAATTTGATACCATAAATCTTAACGTTTTTTTCTTGAAATTCAGTCAAAGTTTAAAAAGTTTGACTAAAGACAATTCTAAGAATCTATTTATTCAGTGACAGAGTGAGTATGCAATAGCAATTTATACTTCTTTTTCATCTATGGAGCAGACTCATGGTCATAGTTGATATCAGGGGTGGGCTCAGGCCAAGGGCCAGTAGGGCCATGGCCCTAGTCGCGGCCTAAATTTTTTAGGAGCAGGTCTTCAATTTTGGCCTGACAAGGAACAACCCAGTAAGAAGGGGAGCAGGTAGAGTCACGCCTGCACTGCCATCACACGCTGCTCGCGGCTCTCCTGCCTCCCACTCATTTCACGTGTTGCCGCTCCCGCCTCCCGGTCGCATCTCGCACCCCATGCTCGTCGACGCTGTCGCAACGTCCGGTGGCACCTAGCCTCCTCGGCTCTGCCTCCACAGCCCTCACTTGTCGGTGGCCGTCGTTACCCTTGCTGCCCCGTAGGCAGACAGGGCCGAGCCTCGATCCTTGCCCCTCAGCTATCGCCTGCCAGTCCATGGCCCGCCGCCGCCCTAGGCTAGGCACGGTGCTTGCACCTGCAGGAGCTCCGCATCATAGTTTTGTAGCACCCGATTTTAAGAACAAAACCAGATACGCCCCATATGTGAGCCTAGGAAGTTAAATCTCACATATAGCTGCAAATAAGGCACCAACGCAAAGCTCACCGACTGGACATGATCATAAAGCACCACACAAGCATCCATGCAATCATACACGAAGCAAACAATAGATCTAAATTAGAACAGTGCACCAAACATAAAATCAAGATGAAAAGTTTGTAAAACGAATCTACGTCTCGTTACGAACACATAGACACAACAAGCACTATAATCGGAGCTATAACGAAAAAGTTATGAATTAAACAAGATTTTCTTTAATAAAATAATGGATTAAATCTAACCTTGATTTTCAAAAGTTGAAAATATATTTAACAGTAGGACGAACATGTAGATTACTCAATTACGAATCTAACACAACTTGAATGGATCAAAACAGAGTTAAAACGAGGATTTTATGGCCTAAATAAGACTAGTGGCAAAACTGTAAATAGATGAAAGCGTATTTTGGATCTAACCGAAGAAACTACGTTTTCAAAATAAGAAAACGTATTCTAAATCTAACAGAGGGATTTTACGCTTTCTGAAAGAGAAAACGTATTCTGAATCTACTAGAAAGAAACTACGCTTTCGGAATAGGAAAACGTATTCCGGAAGTGCGCCATGGACTGCGGGTTATATTACGCGAAACTACAGAGGCTCTTTTGCAAATAAACCCGGCGATAGGGTACGGGCAATCTTAGACCGTTGGATTGAATCTGGATGGCCTAAATTAGAAAAGATGAGGAGAGAGAGTCACCGACCGGAGAAGAAAACCGGCGCGGCGGAGCTCCATTACAGGCGGCGAGAAGCTCCCCAGAGCACTTGGTTTAGGTCCTAGAGGCCACGGTTTGATGAGCCGAGAGCATAGGGAATAAGAGGAGAAGACGGCGAACTCACCTAGGGCCTTCTTGTGGTCGATGACGGGTCTACAACGTCAGGCAACGCGGCAGCGACGACGACGAGAGAAGGAGGAGAAAAATCTAATTTACTATACAAGGGATTTCCCAAACTAGGGGCTCCCCTTACGGTAGTTTTGGTGTGCTTTGACCAAGGGTTTGGTACATATTTATAGGGATAAAAACTCCCCACATCTACATCAACTAGCAATATGGTACTAATTGATGTTGCACCCTCCACATTTACTAATGGATCTAAATAATCATTAAAGCCCATTAGTAAATAAATACATGGGCCTTTGAGATTTATTAGGATTATTACACATGGGCTTTGAGAGTTGGTTGAAAAATGAGATATATTATTTATTTTCAGAATTAATTAATTTTGTGAATAAAATAATTCTAGAAAAATCCAGAATTGATATTTAAACTATGAACAATACTCCGAGACCTCCGAAAATTTGGGGAAAATTCCCAGAGACACTTTGGAACATGATGAACCCAAATAAAGTATTTGGAGCTCATGAAAAGATTGTTGGAAACTTGGAACATAAAGATTAAGGTAAAGGAGGTAGGAATTAAATTCCAGAAAGAAGCTGGAAAATTCCTAGAGATAGATATTCATCTCCTAAACATATTTTAAAAACACATTTTGCACATAGAAACACAAGGTGCGACCAGCATGAATGCAACAAACATGTTTCTACCTTAAGATAAATTTTAATCTAATGAAAATTTATTATTTCCCCATGTTTTCATGAGCATAAAAATACAAAATTAAATCATGTTACCTCTATTTCAAGAGAAACAATTTTGAGGGTGTTACAATTCTACCCCCTTAAGTTAAATGTCATCCTCGAGATTCGGACGATGGTAATCAAAGAGATGTAGCTATTCCGCCTTTAGATCCTTTTTACCACTCCATTGCTGCTTGCATGACTTGATAACCTCACTTTGAGTTTATCCCTTTACTATATCCAAAATTTCGATTGATATTTTGCATGAGTAAGATCCTTCTTTACACCCAACTCCTCTAAGGGTCCTTGATTCTTAGGCACATCCAAACATTCGCCCACCTCCCGTATTCCATACAAACTCTTGGAGAACTTCCAACTGTTAGGTCATCAACTAATATGTCATCAGAACTCATTATACTCCTTATATGTGTCACTTTGAGAGATACAATTTCCAACTTATTCCCTATTGCTATGCAACTAGTCTCAACATGTTCCGCTATAGTCCATATTATTAAGTTTCTTTCTAGAGATGTTCACCTTCCAACAGAGCCTGACGAATCTCTTGGTCAGAAGGAGATTCTACTACCAATCTTCAAAATATTAAGGATTCTGGTTAAGTTGCTCGAACCTTGAATATAATTTGTAGTCCTTAGTGTCACTCGAACCTTCTTAGCTCAATTCTCCGTTGCTAAGGGCATCGGCGATGACTTTGCTCCTCGAAGTGATAGCACTTTTCCAAGTCATAATCAATTTCATTCTAACAAGGATATCATAAGCTCAAGACCATCTTAGTGAAGATGTCCTGTAGATTCTTGTGATCCTCCTAGATGTCACTTATCATGCCCAAGTAGATAGTACCTCCATGCTCCACAATGGATAACTCCAAATCATACGTCAGATGTTCCATCTCATGTTTTCTTGCTTAAACCTCTATTTTTTCTTCTTACATAAGGACACATCCCACACCTTGATAAGGTGCATCATAGTAGATATAAAAAAACTCTTGTCCTGATCTAGCAAAGCTAATACATAGGTTTTACCTCAACCTCTTTTTTTACTCCTTCAAATACTTAGCTGAGGTCTCTTGACCCAAACTTAAGCCATCTCTAGTAACACTATCAATATCTTGATGGTCTTAGACAAACTTCCCTTGAACCTCTAATCAAACCTCATTATTAAAGACTCTGAGTTTCTCTCACATCTTTAAGTGGGTTCCTATCACTTCATTAATTTTCTTCAGTCCAAACCTTCTTGTCATGCTTAGTATATTATTGGAATTTCTTGAGACTCTATAGAACCATCTGTAGTTATCAGATATCTCATTCCTATGTCATCAATGCCTACTTGTCCTAGGTATGTTGAAGATTGGACTCCTAGCTGAGGATAGCTCGAATTGTAGAGCCATATTGATGAATGCATCCATTCCTCATAGATGATCCAATAACTTATCAACAGAGCAAAGGATACTTACTCTGGATGATGAAACCCTTAAGTGATATACATCCTCTGGGTACCACCTTTCTTATCAGATTAACCGATTCTTCCAAGTGAGAGCTAGAGAGCATAACTGAACTTCATATGGCACCTTGAGCATTCGGACCCTTCTTAGTTGGATAGTTGGCATAAGCGTGATTGTCTATCTTATTGATCTCCTCCAAAGGTGTTTGTTCCTCTAAAGGTTTTGATCCTAGGACCTGTGGGTTATGGGCCCACCATGCTTCCGCTGCGCAAACTAGAATGTATGATAATTCATCTTGCAAATTCTTCAACTTGGCTACCCTCCTTAAGAAAAATTAAACTAGGGGACACAAAAAGGGTAGCTTGAACCTTCTTCCAAATGAGCTAACTAGTATCAAGATGTTCTAACATCCCAATGATACTCTCGTGTATGAGCAAGAACAAGAAATCTAAAATTCCTCGCGATCAGAAAAACAATAGCACAGTAAAACAGCTGTGACTCTCATTCTGTTAATCCAATAGAGCTACAGTTTATATTGTTGGAAAGCTTATCAAATTCTCCACAACTTCCTTATAGAACATTTTTCAAAATTCTATAGTTCATGTAGTCGAAAGTAGTGCACAATAGAAACTATTCTAGGCTTCAGATAGCATCGATGTATCGTCTTGTGATTTTCATAACTCCATAACCAACATAGGTATCAATGTGATTCTTGTGGTCAGAGAAAGATATTGAAGTCTAATGTCGTCTAGAATTTTGTCATGATTTTTGGTAGTCCAAAGATAGAGATATAAACTGATAAAGATAGGTTGCTCCGAAGGCACGATAGAGAAAGCAGGAGAGAACCAAAACCCGACTATTTATTTCATTAATCCTTATACCTTAGGCCCATAAACTAAATGAAATTGTGGGAACACCCAACAAAATCATTGCAATCATTACAAAGATTCAAAACAAGCAGAAGCACAATGACAATTCAACAAAGCACTAAAGGTGCACAATTCAATCATTGACTCAACTTGTGATACTATCGTCCTTATTATACTAAGGGTAACAATCCTAAAACTCGTCTTCAGATTACACAAGAAGGTGGTGAGGAGTAGTTCTAAAAGCATATCAAACCAAGGAGTGAAGATGAGAACAAAGACTTTAAAATAAGCACCAAGGTAGAGATGAATAGCAAGAGTAGAGATATAGTAGAGAAGAAAATATCAAGGTTCATAGAGCAAGGGTTTTTGTAGCAACTTCTAAACCTTAAAACGACCAGTTTATACTAGGCTTGCGTCCTACGGTCAGCATTGTTCTGATACCACTTTGTAGCACCTGGTTTTAAGAACAAAACCAAATACGCACCATATGTGAGCCCAGGAAGTCAAATCTCACATATAGCTATAAATAAGAGTAATATCAAAAGACAATGCTCAATATATAACGTACTTAGTATAAAGGATATAACCTTAGATAGCAAACAACGGAAAGACAACTCCGATCTTCGGGTGAAGACTCCAATCCATAGGGACAACTAACTGATTGATCACAAGCCTAACTCCTCCATACTAGCAATCTGGTACCCATTCGGGATTTTTTTAAAAGATTTAAAAAGTAAAGCAAGCGTGAGTACATGTCGTACTCAACAAATATAATATGGGGTTCATGAGGCTCAAAAGGCTGACACTGGTTAACTGCGATTAGCTTTTAATGAATCATCTTTTAACAATTGGGGGGCAACAAGTTTATTTACAAGCCGATACAAACACATGATCAGGTAAACATGAATAATGAATAGCATAAACAGTAATAATTAGTGTGCATCTTCATCATCGGTATCATCCGTATTCTTCATCTATTCTGTAAGGGTCCAAGGCTGCTCGTGACTATGAGCATGGCTGATATACCAGTTTTACACTCTACAGAGGTTGTACACTTTCATTGCGAGTCGTGATTTACCCTTTCACCCGAGGTGGCCAACCTCTCGACCCACTACCAAGGAAGGTCGACAGGGTTCACTATGAAGCCTTTCAAAGGTTCATTTAACAAGTTAGGGCCGTAAAGGTTTTCCCATCAATAAGCATGAACCCCCCCCCCCTCCAAGGAGTGACTAACAAAATACCAAGAAACTAAAGTGCACCCTCTTGGCAGGCCGAGATCATACCTGTCGGAGCTCCTCTTGCGCCATAAAGGTAACCACTAACAAGCTAGAGAAGGTCCTCATACCTAAAGTCAAAGCCATGTAGCCCTCACAGCTGTACTGTAAGTCCCGAATGTTCGCTTATAGATAAGTCCTTAGAGAGAGAAATCTAGAGCACCATAAAATAGTCCAATGCTCTAACCCCCTTGTTCTATGTTACTAAAAAGCATATTTTAATGTTTATTGCATAATTCATTAGTCAAGTTATAAGATCATGACTTTAGTTTGAGCACTAGTATCATACTACCCAATGCAATAACCCATAGGAATCAAGGAATCCAAGATATCAAATAGCTAGGAAAATTACTACGGTTGCCAAGGTAGACATATGCATATGATTAAATTATTAAAGTGAATAGGATAAGAAGGAAGATCACATGCTATACTTGCCTTAAACTCAGATCCTTCTTCTATCGAATTGTAACCTCTAAAGGACTTCTTCTAGATCACCAACTTCTTTTATATCACCAACGCAAAGCTCACCGACTGGATATGATCATAAAGCACCACACAAGCATCCATGCAATCATACACGAAGCAAACAATAGATCTAAATTAGAACAGTGCATCAAACATAAAATCAAGATGAAAAGTTTGTAAAACGAATCTACGTCTCGCTACAAACACACAGACGTGAAAAGCACTATAATCAGAGCTATAACAAAAAAGTTATGAATTAAACAAGATTTCCTTTAATAAAATAATAGATTAAATCTAACCTTGAATTTCAAAAGTTGAAAATATATTTAACAGTAGGATGAACATGTAGATTACTTAATTACGAATCTAATGCAACTTGAATGGATCAAAACGGAGTTAAAACGAAGATTTTATGGCCTAAATAAGACTAGAGGCAAAACTATAAATAGATGAAAGCGTATTTTGGATCTAACCGAAGAAACTACGTTTTCAAAAGAAGAAAACGTATTCTGAATCTAACAGAGAGATTTTACGCTTTTTGAAAGAGAAAACGTATTCTGAATCTACTAGAAAGAAACTACGCTTTCGGAATAGGAAAATGTATTCTGGAAGTGCGCCATGGACTGCGGGTTATATTACACGAAACTGCAGGAGCTCTTTTGCAAATAACCCCGGCGATGGGGTACGGGCGATCTTGGTCCGTTGGATTGAATCTGGACGGCCTAGATTAAAAAGGAGGGAGAGAGAGAGTCACCGACCGGAGAAGAAAACCGGCGCGGCAGAGCTCCATTACCGGCAGCGAGAAGCTCCCCAGAGCGCTTGGTTTGGGTCCTAGAGGCCACGGTTTGACGAGCCAAGAGCACAGGGAATTAGAGGAGAAGACGACGAACTCACCTAGGGCCTTCTTGCGGTCGACGGCGGGTCTTCAGCGTCGGGCAGTGCAGCGGCGACGACGAGAGAAGGAGGAGAAAAATCTAATTTACTACACGAGGGATTTCCTAAATTAGGGGCTTCCCTTATGGTAGTTTGAGAAAAACTCCCCGCATCTACATCAACTAGCAATATGGTACTAATTGATGTTGCACCCTCCATATTTACTAATGGACCTAAATAATCATTAAAGTCCATTAGTAAATAAATACATGGGCCTTTGAGATTTATTAGGATTATTGTACATGGGCTTTGAGAGTTGGTTGTAAAATGAGATATATTATTTATTTTAGGAATTAATTAATTTCGTGAATAAAATAATTCTAGAAAAGTCCAAAATTGTTATTTAAGCCACGAAAAATACTCCGAGATCTCCGAAAATTTGGGAAAAAATCCAGAGACACTTTGGAACATGATGAACCCAAATAAAGTATTTGGAGCTCATGAAAAGATTGTTGGGAACTTGGAACATAAAGATTAAGGTGAAGGATGTAGGAATTAAATTTTAGAAAGAAGCTGGAAAATTCCTAGAGATAGATATTCGTCTCCTAAACGTATTTAAAAAAAATACATTTTGCACATAGAAACACAAGGTGCGACCGGCATGAATGCAATAAACACGTTTCTACCTTAAGAAAATTTTAATCTAATGAAAATTTATTATTTTCCCATATTTTCGTGAGCATAAAAATACAAAATTAAATCATGTTAGCTCTATTTCAAGAGAAGCAATTTTTATGGTGTTACAAGCTTTGAACTGTGATTATGTGAAGGTCTTTCTTCTCTTTATTTATAGGAGTTCGAGATTTCAAGTAATCTCTTCTAATTTTGATTTCAACTGACAATTTTGAACGTCTGATTACAATTAGACGAAGAGGACCAGGACTTTAGCATCATATAGACAATGGTGTTACTATTGGCGTTTCGCCACTGAAAATTGACCCTAGTCTTAGGTAAATCGTGGGTCCTCCACTGGTTGCTATTGTTTACCGTTGATGAGTGCCACGAAACAAGACAACAAATGTACGTTCATGTCGCTGCCCATTTGCTGGCCTACGGTTGTATCTCCTGTGATGTGGATGCTATGCAGCCCATTTTTGGCCCAGATGGAGGTGATAGGCTAGGAGCCCATATGTGCGTCAGCTGTTCCACCTTGCGTCTTTCGCGGTTTCGCGCCGCTGAGACCCCATACAAAGAGAAGTTCGCCGCCAGACCATGCCATATGCTGGATCTGTCTCTCGTTAAGATCTATTTTCAAATCAGTTTTGAACCACCATGCTATTTAAAATAAATTTAGCAAAATGAGATTAATATATATTATTATTTATTTAATGATCTAAAAATCAACATTTCAAGCATATTTCAACATTTGATAAGGTACTACTTCAACTTATTTTTAATATACTATCTTTTTATATAAAATTTGGAGTAAACTTTGCCAAATGTTGGCTTGGTTTAAACATTTTCACATAAATGTTGACTTAAGTCTTTGAAAATATTGAATGAAGTCATTCAAAAGGTCCAAACAAATTATTTAAAAATGCTAAATGAATGCATAATACCAAAACCGAAGCCAAGTAAAAACGAATGTACTTTCTAAGACATGATATAGAAACCAATAGAAAAAGAAAAGGACAAACATTTACCTGGCCGGTAGGCTGTGTCGTCCCATACTCCCATTGTTGCTGAGTCGCACACGGGCTGTTGTTTGGGCCACCTGGACTGTTTGATATCGTAGCTTTTTGAATTTCCTTTACTGTTTCTTTTCATTCATGTTCCATCTAGTAGCCTTCATCAATTTGCCCATTGCACCAGAAAATAAAAATCCGCTCATGCTACCAATTCCACCGCAGATCCTAAAGAAAAACAATTCCATAGCACAACTGCACAAAGCGTTCCCATCACCGCCGACCAACCACTCCTCCCGTGGGCCGCAGCCCATTTACAATGTAGCATGACTGGACCATGTACTTAGCCCAATCTCTTTATGCATGGTCAATTTGCTTTGAAAAAGTCCATTTACCCCGTGAACTATCGCTGTAGTTTTAATTTCCTCCCCGAATTTGAAAACTAGACATTTTACCCCATAAGATCGCAAAACTATTCAAATTATCTCCCTGCTCTTGTTTGAAGTGGTTTTAAAGGCGGTTTTGTCCCTTTTTTAGTTAAAAAAATAGGTAAATACTTGATAAGGTTTCTAAACCGTAGAAAATTTCTCTAAGCTTTAAAATTTTTGATTTGATTGGGACATAAATAATCAAACAAAATATTTTTTTTGAAGGAAAATCAAACAAAATATTTAGAGCCCCTACATTTGTTCAAGCCTTTTAAAATCAGTTAAAACATATATTTTTATTTTTAATTATTTTAGTCATTATATTGATTCTTTCATTCCTTTATTATATACTTATATTTCATAGAATTCTTTTTGTACCCATGATTTGCATCATATTCGCTTGATCTAATTTTTATAATATAATAGGGTTGTTCTCATAAATTATTAGATGTATTCTAAATTATAGTTATATTTATTCATGAGATGTTCCATGATGTATTATAGATTGTTCTTACAGCATTCCTGAGATGTTCCTTGATCTATTTTGGATCTTGTGCTATATGTCCATGAGATTTTCCACGGTATATTTTGGGTTATTCTACATAGAATCCATAGAATGTTGCATAATATATTCTTCATTAGTACTCAATCCATCCCAAATTGTAAGACGTTTGACTTTTTTGACACCAAGTTTGACCACTCGTCTTATTCAAAAATTTGTGTAAAATATCACTTCTTTCATCGTGGTTTGGTTTATTAATAAAAATTCTTCAAGAATGACTTAAATTTGACTATATTTGTATAAATTTTTTGAATAAGACGAGTGGTCAAACTTGGGGCCAAAAAAGTCAAACGTCTTACAATTTGGGATGGAGGGAGTATACAATATCCATGAGACGATGTTCTACACTGTATTTTAGTTATTCACATAGTATTCATGGGATGTTTTTTTTTACAACAACTCATATATATTATATTAAAACAGCAGCCATTTTACAAAGAGGTCTTCAAAAGAAGACCTGATTACATCAAAGTCCCCTAGCTGGATGGGGAGGCAGCAACGTCGAAGGCGATGGGGGAGACAAGGCTGCCGGTGGAGGGTCACAGGGGCGTCAAGGACGCATACACCCGGGTGGACTGACCACGCAAAGCGCTAGTGAAAGGTGGGACGGTTGAGCCATCGGAGGCAACGCACACCGATGACCGAAGGATGCAGATGGAGCCATCGCCGGAGGTAGAAGAAGAAGCTTGAACCAGGATCCTAGGTGAAGGCGGAGATGTCGATCCAACACCATAGGAGGAGCTGCCTTGCTGAAGAATGGAGCACCAGGACTAGAGGCTGCTGAATGGAGAGGGATGCGTGCGGTGAAGGTTGCGGATCAGGAGGGGACGGATCTCGTCGGTGACGGATGGATGCGGAAGCGAGGGTGATGGGGAGGAGATCCGCGGGGAAGAAGAAATGATTTATTTTATTAACACTGACCTTGAAGTCGACAACATCGACGGCGAGGAAGAAACCGGGGAAGACCACAACAGCTGCTATGACGGCGACGCGGATGACGGCAAGACTGGACTCTCCCATCAGGGCAACTTTAACTACGATCTACTAAGAACTCTATAGGAGGGGACTGGCCCACCTGCCCTCGTCACCGGCAACCACGCCGGAGAGGAGAGGCAGGGGGTCGGCGGACGGCCACAGGAGCGCTCGCTCTCGCTGGGAGACCCGGGCCAAGTACAGTACTTGGCTGGACTTTTGTGGTGGTGTTGTTTTTCATGGGATGTTATTTTTTATTCTCCAGTGTTACATGGCTTTTCTCTTTTCTTCCCTTTTAATTTTGTTTCCCATTGCCTTTAAATTTTGTTTTCTTCTATATTAATTTCATTTTCTATTGAGTCGTACATGCTCCCATCTAAAGTATTACTCCTACTCTTTCCATACCAAATTATAAAATCATTCCAAGAATCTTGGAGAGTCAAAACATCTCAAGTTTGACTAAAATTATAGAAAGAATTACAAAGATTTATGACATCAAATAGATATACTATGAAAATATAATTAATGAAGAACTTAATAATACTTAGTTGGTATCATAAATTTTACTCCCTCCGTCCGTGAATAAGGCGCGATTCTATTTTCACAAAGACCAATAAACGAGTTTAATGTTGTGGCTTCCAAGAAGAGCGCTTCAGCTCCGCGTCTAATTTAAGTAGTTGTCGCGCATGCGTGCATGCATCAACCGCGAGCCATTCACTCTTCCGCGCGCCAAAGCAACGACTCGGACTATTCCCTTGCCCTGCCCTGCATGCATGCAGATGGATTTTTTTTCGGTTTGGGCGCCAAAGGAACTGCATGCACGACGCGCGCTAATTTCTCTCGCATGATCGAAATTTTCTTCCTTGGTGCATGCCCATTTTGTCCCTTGGCGCCTACAAAATTTTCATTGGCGCTAATGGAAATTGATTTGCATGTGGCGCCAGGGCCTATGCCTCCGGTATGTTCCTCCTATAAATACAGGGAATGCTTATTCACAGTAGACACCACATCTTACTCCTCTAATCTTCCCTCTACTCATAATGCCCTGTCTAGATCTGAATCAGCCTATTGATTGGGATGAAATTGAGGAATTTGAAGGAGGCATACTTGATTTGAACTATGATTTCGTTTGGGACCCTGGCAACGAAGGTACTCATTCCTGGTTTCCGTTTCTATATTTCGATTGTGTTCCCATGTGCCTTTCCAAGTGTAATAGTTCAGCGGCATCCATCTCAGGTGATGGCGATGACGACGAGAGCGACAAGCTGGAGCCGAAGGAGACACCGCGGCTCAACCTGAAGCTGGAGAAGCGGACAACGGTGTACACGCCATGGACCAAACTGAAGAAACGGACAACGGTTGCCATGGGCCAAAATGACGCCGCTGCCGATGAAGCTGATTTCGTGGCATTCGATTCAGGTTGGTACCCGATGGACATTCTGATGCAGGCGTCATTGTTTTTTTCTCATTTGTTTTTGTTGCTGCATGTCCCATCCACGTACCAAATCACACCAATCTTTCCTCTAGTCGCTCTTCTTTCTGCTCAAGCCGAAGCAAAACCGATGTCGGCGACGTGGCCGTGGGTGATCCTGGGCCGCGTCCCTCGCGTTGTCCCCATCCCCAGCGACGCGGACGCGGACGCGGAGGCGTTTGGCGCCGCCGCTGCGGACTTCGCCATTGCGGTCGCGCTGCCACCGCAGGTCACAGTCCTCACCGTTGCCCCACTCGCGCACCCCGACCCCAACTATCCCGACAAGTACCCCTACATCCTCGCCGCCGGCCCCGACTGCCTCCTCCTCAACTTCACCGTCGAGCCCTTCTACGGCGTGAACTCCGCCGTCGACAGGAGTCCAGCAGCAGGGCCACTTCCGCACGGCAGGAGTCCAGCAGCAGGGCCACGCGGCCACATTCTCCGGCGAGCCCATCCCTGGGCGCGGAGCCGACCGCATGCCCGTCATCTACAACATCGAGAGCATCGGCCTCGTCTCCTTCTACCACGGCGACTACATGGTGGCGGAGCTCCAGGTTGACAAAGGCAGCGAGGGGAGTGCGTAGCTCTTCTGCTTTCGCACCGGCGGCGACGGGTGGATCCAGAAGGATCTGATCTACCCCTCGCACTTTGCCGACGAGGACAGGGAGTGGATTCCCGCCGGCGTGGTCGCTCAGAAGACGACGCTATGGTGGTTCGACCTCTCGTGGGGGCTCCTTAGCTGCGACCCCTTCGTCGCTGACCCGATGCTGCACTTCCACAAACTCCCGGAGGACCGCGCAGTACCGAACAAGGCCCGGCCTGACGTCCACACCCACCGCTGCGTCACGGTGAGCCGCCGCGTGCTGCGCTATGTCGAGATCATCCCTGAGGACAGCGGCGGCTGCCACAACAAGGAAGCAGCGACGGTGTCCATGTGGACGCGGATCGCCACTCCGGCTGGGTGGGACAGGGAGAAGAAGTACGCGAAGAGCTTCGAGGACATCTGGAACGACGACACCTACAAGGAGACCCGACTGCCGAGGAAGGTCCCCGGGCTCTGTGCCGTGTGCCCGTCGAACTCCGATCTGGTCTACTTCTCGCTGGAGCAAGAGCAGCGCCTCTTCGGCGTCGACGTGCCCGCGGGCAAAGTCGTGCAGGTCGCCGACAAGGCCTACGAGCTGATGAACATGCCTTGGCCGGTGACTGCCTCCTGCCGCTACGTCCAGGCTTGGAACCTGCCACCTTGGGTTGCCATAGGTATATTCAACCACTCATTTCTCCAACTCTGCTATGGCTCTACGCTTGTCTTCACATCAATTCAGATTTTGAGTTTCCGATGTGTGATGATGCATGGTCTGATTGATTGTGGCCTTGTAGTTAGCTGAGTAGGTGCGTTTCGCAGTAACAAATCTCATCACGAATCCAGCTTTATTTGCATAAATCCTCAATCATTTCGTGTTTGCGTTTGTTTTCTTTTACTTCCGCATGCCCTGTTTCAGGAGGTAGCTAGCCCAATGGTCCAATGAACAGTACTGGACCTTGCTTAGTACTATCAACTATCAAGTTTTAGTAGAGTATTGCTTTGCATTGATAATTGTTAATCAGCTTCTGGTCGTGTAACTATATCTCATATCTGCATATCAATATGCAATCATTTTTCATTTACCAGTAGTTTATCATTCTAATTAAAAATTTCTAGTATGGCTTACTATACTGCTTTGCTTTTGCATGAGCTTGCCAATGTATCATGTATGTGAGTTGTCAGTTGTAATAATTAACCATGCACGCATAGAGAAAGCTGAATAAGATAAATGCTGAGCTTATTTCATCGAGATGTATATGATCATCTTATTCTGTGTTCATGACTAAAATCAGGGTCAGCTAGACATGCTGATTAGTTGTTTTTTAATCCATCTGCAATGTCTGAGAATTTATTTAGGTAATGCATAAGCTGCATATTTTGAACTGATACAGTGTGCAGCCTACACAAGTTTCATGCATTTCTTTTCAGTAAAAAGCAACATTTGATGCTATGTAGCATGCTCAACTCAAATGCACGCTGATAAATGCTACATATATTCATGTCATAGCAGAGACTATATCTCCACTCGTATTCAATTCGTTCTATATTTCGCCTTCAGTAACCATAGACTGACTATCGTTGCTTATTTGAAGATCTTGAATTGGTGGGGTCCAGTAGCTCTTATGAAAACGAGGATCAGGCCGAGGAACTGGATGCCGAGGAGCTGCTCAAACTAGGCTTGAAAGTTGCCATGGGTATGGATCCCGCGACCCTAAAATCCGAGGTGGAAAAGTACTGCGAGGGGCCCCCGAGCCCAGAGAGGGAGGTGATGAGACAGCTGACGAGTTCGCCCTTTGACTTTCGCCTCACCGGGGAGGAGGCCGATGCAGATTTGATGGAGGTTCACCGTCTGGTCAAGAAACGCCGTCAGGAGAAATGAAACAAGCCGGCTGATATTTGATATTAAAGCTGGCTAAAGCTGATTTTTTTAAGAGAAAAATACCATAGATTCTAGCTGATAAGCTGGCTGATAAGTTCAAGTGAACAGGGCCAAGGATCATGACCAACTTCGTCCTAGGTGAGCTTATCTATGTTCCTGTGTTGAGCACCACGCTGCACTACCTTCAAACAGCATTTTGAAAAACGACTCCTGTCTAATGCAAAAGCTTCCCCTTGTTTGTGCAGGTCAGGAATGAATGTGCTGAAACGTTTGCTCTGATAATGGTGGGGGCACCAGTAGAATGAGTGATCTTTCTTCACTCAGTCTCACAAAAATTGATCGCGATTTTTTTTTCCATTTTTCACTTGGTCTCTGTCAGCAACTGCTTTAAGATTTTTAGATATAAATTTTTACCTTTGGTCTTATACAGAAGTTGCTTGTTCTGGAAAAAAAATATTATTAGACTAAAACCGTTCCCAATATATATTGCTGACTCTTTACAGATGCTTTAATTCCATTGTGATTAATATGACTTAAGGTGCGGCGTCATGGATGAGATGAAATCGTTGTAGTTTGATTCCATTAATCTGCTGATTTGTTCTCACTTGCATCAACTCTGTTCTATTCTTTATTTCCTGCTTTTCTGCTGCTGCTGCTGCTGCTGCTGCAAGTACGAATAGAGAAAGCGTTTATGGAGGATGATGTTGGCTTTTAAATAAATGTCCCTATCAGATTTTGAGGGGTCTCCGGCAATCTAAACTTGCCTCTTTTTTGTGGGCAGTCTGGTTGTCTATTTTTTCTCAAATAAGCAAAATGTTTGCGCATCTTTGTATTAAGATCGAGAAATAGTGAAAGTTACAATGACGCGCCACGAAAATTGCACACTAGGGGTGTTAGGGTTATACAATTGTCTCTACCCTCAATAGCATAAGGGGATCATGAGCTATTACTCGCTAATCATACTACCTATCCATCGCCGGCGATCAGACACGCTTGCTTGCACGGCGCCTCGGACGCTCTTCTTGTGGTTCTAGGAAGAGCTATCGCATTGCCTCAGCATACGAGGGGTTGAGCTAGTCGACGAAGATACTGTCGTAGGCGTCCTGAGACACCGTGGAAGGCCTCGTCTGTCGGTCAATGAATCCCATCCGCTTCATGACCAGCACCTCTCCCCGCTTGGAAATCGGGACACGTGAAAGCGCCTGTGTGGCAATCCTCATGCTGCGGGTCGGCAACTTTGGTTGTGCCTCCATAGGCGGCTGAGGCAGCAGCGGCGACGACGCCTTACGCAGGATCTTTTTGGTGAACCGCTTTAGCCTCTTGGCGACGGAGCTCCCGCGTTCAGCTGTCCCGAGAGGGGTGGTCGTGTCTGCGGCTTGGGGGATGGCACTGGGGCTTTGAAGGCACGCCTCGTCAACCACGACGCCGGGTTGTCCCCCTCATGTCGGCCGGGTAGGGGTGGCCACGTCCGTGCCTGGGGGGTGACCTCGACATCCACGACGTGTCCCGCCCTCGGCGGCATGACTGGTGGCTGCGACTGCACATGCAACAGTGTAGGCAAGCCTGTCGTCCAAGCCTTCACCGGAGAGTTGGTGTCCACCAGAGATGCTTCCTCCCTCTGAGGGGCAAACGACGTGGCGGGCGGACACCCAGGCGCTGGTGCTTCTGGTGGCTGGCTCACTACGAGCGAGGCGGCAAACTCCAGCATTGGGTCGACCCACACGTGAGGTCCCGTGCTCACATACAGCTCCAGCGCCAGCGGATCTAGCACGTGGAGGTAGTATGCAGCAACAGTGGTAGTAGCGTTGTCGGCGGAATCGTTGCCGGCAAAATCGGAGGGCGTATCCATGCTGGAGTCACTTGTTGGCTTCCTCCGACGCCGCCAGCGTCATCGCCGTCTTCTGCCAGTGCCCACCCCGGTCCCATCCGAGCTCGGCAGGCCGCTACGAGGAGTGCGCTGGGCCCGGTGGCACCTTGCCATGAGCAGTGCCACCCTTCGCCTTCGTTGTCGCAGCAGCCCTGGTCCGCTTGCAATCCCTGGCGAGGTGGGTGAAGCCGTGGCAGCACAGGCAATGCCGTGGTAACTGGCAGGTCGCTACTCGGTGCGAGTAGGAGAGGTAGTTGAAACATCTGTCGCGAAGCTCTACGGGGATCCTCCGGGCCTGTGGGAGCTGCTCAGGGCGAGGCTCAGCCGAGGCAGCCGCATGTCGTGTCTCCGGTCTGGGGAGGATCTCCCGCCACCCATCAACGTTGGGAGAGGAGACCCGTCCACGTTGGTTGAGGCGTTGGCGGGCAGGGACGCGGCCATCCACTGGCCAAGCAGGTATGCCGCACACCAGCTGGGGACGTGGCCGTCTGTGACTCCGCCGTCTTCGCCCATGTCCTTGCCATCCGGTGTCCGCTCCACCACAGCCCCGCACGACGATTATTGAACGAATTCGGGCACGCGGTGGGGACGCAGTTACCGACTTTGCCGGTCGATGGACACATCCAGATAGGTTGTGGGGCGGCCGTCGTCGGACTTCTCCCCGTCGTCGTCCACCCACCGACGGCGCTTCATGCACCCTCCCGAAGGCGGGTAGAACGGCTCCACGTTCGGCGAGAGCGTGGACCCCGGCGTCGGTGGCGGGGACTTGGAAGTGGTCTGTGGAGATGCACCAGTGCTGCATCCCACGGGGGTGGGCTCGATGCTAGCGCCACGGCCGTGGGGCCCGGCGTCATCGGCAACGAACAGGGTGGTGGCGGAGCCCGGCCTCGGCGGTGGCGTGGAGGGCCGCGGAGAGACAATACATAATAAGCTAAGCCATGTTCACCGACAATGCATTTTACTTCTTCTAAAGAACTCTTTCAAACCAAAATCCATTTATTGCGGATCATGTAGTACAATAAAATGAAATAAAAGTTAATTAAGATTTTTTTTGTCAAAACAACCCATCTATTTGTTGTTTGAAGGATTAAGATGCCGTCTAGAGTTAGGTGAATAGGCTTTCATGAAAAATTTAAATTAAAAACACAATGCATCATTACTGGATAACAAGCAGCCTACGGGTTCTATAGCATAGAGTAGGAAATCAAAATTAAACTGCCACCCAACCAAAATTCAACATGCGATATTACAAAGAATAAAAACTTCAAAGGGAAACATAAAAGAAACACATCTTTATATTCTAGATATATGTTTACAAATTTGCCGAACACAAAGTTGGACCCCGAAATCAATACACTACGGGAGGCGCGCTCTTTGCCGAGTGCTCGGAGCTTTGCCGAGTGTCAACACGGGCACTCGGCAAAGAGGCAGTTTACCGAGTGCCGCACTGGGCAAAGCTGGCACTCGGCAAAGGCCGTCTTTGCTTAGTGCCAAACACTTGGCAAAGAGGGACACTTGACAAACGTCCTCTTTGCCGAGTGTCAGGCACTCGTTAAAGAATAACCCTCGGCAAAATACCTCTGGCGACGCCGGTGGTGGCCCCTCTGTCATCCTTTGCCGAGTGCTGGCCGTTAGTACTCGGCAAACGTGCTGTCTTTGCGAGTGTCTAGCCTGGCACTCGGCAAAGAGGTTCCTTTGCCGAGTGCCAATTCCGACACTCAGCAAGTATTTTTATTTTTTTTATTTTTTTTTCAAATTTTTTCTGTGGCATTTATACAGTACCTTGAAGCACATGTTCCAATTTGGAAAATTTCTATGACTTTTTGGTATATTTTTAAATTTTTATGTTTACTTGAATTTTTCTCGAAAAAGTAAATTTGAACTGCAGGTGCATGAAATATTGGAATTTAGCGATTAAAAAAATGGTGTTCATGTTTTTGAGTGTATTTTGAGGCCGTGTGCAGGGACATTTGTGAAATTTCGAACATCTGTTTCACGAAACATGACCACCAACTTGTTAAAAAAGTGTTTTTTCATTATATAAAATGCAAACGAAGTCCGAAAATCACGAAACTTGTCGAGGTGTCGTGTCATCGCTTGTAGAGGTTGTGGTAAAAAATTTAGAAGTTTCCGAGTAAGTTGTGACGTACGATGCCTAAAACCCAGACATATCCACATGTGCCCATAGAAAACATGAACACCATAGAAAAGTTCCAAATTGGAACAAGTGTTTCAAGGTACTGTATAAATGCCACAGAAAAAATTTGAAAAAAAAATACTTTGTTGAGTGTCGGAATTGACACTCGGCAAAGGAACCTCTCTGCCGAGTGCCAGGCTTGCAGCAGTCGGCAAAGAATATTCACATTTTTTTTCATCTTTCGGATTAAAAGAACCCCTGAATTTCTTTGCCGAGTGCGCACATCTCGGCACTCGGCAAAGGGCCGCCCCACTTAACCCTAACGGGCCGGCTGGCCCGCTCCCACTCACCCACTGTCCCTCTCACAGCCGCGCGCCCTGGCCCCGCCCCACCGCTGTGGACCACCAGCGCCGCCGGACCTCCGCCGCGGCCGGCCCGCGCCGGGGTCTGCCCTCCCTGGTCAGTGGTGCGCCGCCCTGCCCCGGCCTCGCCCCACCACCGCCCAACCTCCACCGCAGCCGGCCCCGCCCCGCCGCCGCCCGACCTCCACCGCAGGCGTTCCCGCCCTATCCCCGCTCCGCCGTCGGATGCGGACCCACCGATGGTGCCCTGCCCCGGCTGCCCCCCGCCCTTGAACCGCCGGAGTGGAGGAGAGGAGGAGCAGGGGAGTAGAGGAGAGAAGGGAGGTGGAGGAGAGGAGAAGGGAGAAGGAAGAAGGAGAAGGGAGGAGAAGGAGAAGGGAGGAGGAAGGAGAAGGGAGGAGGAGGAGCCTCGGCCGCCGGCCATGCCCCTCGCCGTTTGTCCCCGCCCCTCGCTGGAGACGAAGGTGACCCTGGCACTGCATCGCCCGACTCCACCGCCACCCAAGGTATAAAGCCCCCCCGATTGTCGGCCTTCGTTCCTTGTATGTCATTGACGGCCTTCGTGCCGTATGTGGATGTGTGGGCCTTCGTGCCGTACGTGGATGTGTGGGCCTTCGTGCCGTATATATGTTGTCGGCTATCGTGCCGGCTTTTTTCTTGTAGGTTTTGAAAACCTCCCCGTACAGGGGAGGTTTTACCGAAAATTTTAACTTATAGTATTATAATTCTTCTTTTGCAGAGCAGGACCCGTCGGAGGGGACCCAGAGTACGTAGGCGACCCCGATCGTCTTCGTCGGCGCTGTCGTCCTGCCTGCACAGCGTCGCCTCGCCACTGCCTCGCTAGCCTGACTTCACCTCCACAACGTCCTAATTCTACCCTGGTGAGTATAAGTACGAAGTTTTACTTTCTATGCTGAAACTTAGAGAAACCTAGTGAAACCTAGAGAAACCTAGTGGTGGTGGCAGTGGTGGTGTGGTGGTCATGGTGGTGTGGTGGTCATGGTGGTGGTGGTGGTGTGGTGTTGGTGGTGGTGGTCACGGTGTTGTGGTGCTCATGGTGGTGGTGGTGTGGTGGTGGTGGTGAAGTGTTGGTGATGGCGGTAGTGGCGGATATTTATCTTGCATATTTATCTCTTCTCTTGTCGCTCACGTGCAATCTCTTCTATTTTGTGCAGCATCAATTGGGGGCGGCGTCGAACCACCTCAGAGGGTTGCCGGGATCGCACGTTGGGCCATCCCAACCCGGACCGTCACCGTGAGCTTCAAATGGCAGCCGTTGTGATATAATGCACTTGTGAACTTTGTGAACTATGCTTGTGATGTATATCTTGTTTGCAACGATGGAAGACTAAAAACAAAAAAATTGAATTTTTTCACTTCTTTGCCGAGTGTCATGACCATGACACTTGGTAAAGCTAGGAATCTGGGACACTAAGCTTCTCAGCTTTGCCGAGTGCCATGCTCAAGGCACTCGGCAAAGAAAATTAAAAAAAAACTGCTTTGCCGAGTGCCTACCTACAGCACTCGGCAAAGAAAATCCAAAAAAAACAAGTTTTGCTATGTCATAAGGACTAATTTTTGAATGTCATAAATATATGACAAAGGTTGTGCGTCACAAATTATTTTATTGAATTATTTTAAATACACTTGTCCATGTTGGCATGTCCTATTGCCACGTGGTCAGATTTTTTCTTTTTTCTATTAGTTACCTCTGCCCTGTACCTGTTTAATTTTTCTTCAAGATAGGACACCAGGCGCTCGGCCCAACAGGCCACGCCCTAGCTGAAAGGGCACCCGTTCGCACCCCAGCAAAATGTTAAAAAAAAGCGCAAATGGGAGGACTCGAACCCGCACGCTCGTGGTTCCCAGGAAGTGAACATACCACTAAGCTACGAAGATATCTTTATTGATTGGCACACGTGATACTATATATCCAAATATAACAAGGTAATGTACCCTATGTCCTCGTAGACTTTTAGCTCATGAATGGTTGCGGACGGGGACAGTGGCAAATCCACCTTCGTGACCTGTTGCGGCCAGGCCAGTAGCGGACGGCGGCGTGGAGCTGCGCGTCCAGGCCGGCAGCGGGCGGCAGCGCGTCCAGGGCGGCACCGGGCGGCGACGAAGGTGGACTTGTTGCGGCCAGGCCAGTAGCGGACGGCAGCGCGGAGCTACGTGTCCAGGCCGGCAGCGGGCTGCGGCGCGGAGCTACGCAGACCGCATCCAGCATGCAGCGGCACAACGTGGAGCGGCTTGGCGAGCAGCACAGCGAGGGCTGATCTCCCCAGAAGCTAGCAGAACTCCCTTGATTTGTTCTGCTCGTAGTTCTAGCCTGCTAGAAAGGTACTGATTTTCTTACTGAAGTAGTGTTGCATCTTAGTGCTTAGTAGTTGCTCACAGCTTTGCGCCAATTGCAGGGCAACAGTTCATGATAATACCAAATTCTATCTTAGTGTTTGTTTGTTAGCAAGAATTAAAATAAAGGTTAGTATAGATTTATTTAACCCATTATTGGAGATAAAGCAATGCTCAACTATTGTGTACAGATTTCATATAAATAATGACATGTCACATGTTTGATAATTTTGGTCAAGTATCATATATATGTAAAAAAATTTGAGCAAGTGTATCTCATGATTTTGTGCAGATGGATAGATCTTGGATCAACAGTAGGATGTTCAGCGAGGAACACGTGAATGGGGTGAATGAATTCATGACCTTTGTTTGCGAGAGATTCAATGACGATGAAGAGATGCTCTGTCCATGTCGTAAGTGTTTGAATCGGGTTCGCAAACCTAAAGGATAGGTGCAGGATCACTTGTATATTTATGGGATGGCTACTACTTACACTAGATGGATACATCATGGAGAACCATTGGAGGTTATACCACATGAAATTGATGACCATGTTGATGAACATACTAGTCTCAATGAGGATTTTGGCATGAATGTGGATGAAGAAGATGACCCTGATGATGGAATTCGTGGTATGGTAGAGGAGTTGTACACAACTGAAGAGGAAGGTAAAGGGAAAAAATCTATGTTTGTAATTCTATTGGAAGAGATGAAGCAACAATTGACCCATGGTGGTCCTTGCACAAGGTTTTCTTTTGTGGTGAAGTTACTTCATATCAAGTCATTTTACCGGATTTCTAATGGTGGATTCACAGTGATACTGAAGTTATTGTCATCATCATTCCCAAATTGCTCTATTCCTGCATCATACCAGGAAGCAAAGAGACTTATCCGTGCATTGGGGCTCGGATACAATTCAATCCATGTGTGCCCAAATAATTGTGTTCTATTTCGGAAGAATTTAGAAAAAAAAAATGATGTTTGTCCAGTCTGTAGTGCATCAAGATGGAAAGACAATGATGCAAGAAAGAAGATTCCTGAGAAGGTTTTGTGACATTTTCCATTGATTCCTAGGCTGAAGAGAATCTTTTCTTCCAAAAGAACAGCAGAGGAGGTGCAATGGCACAAGTTGAAGAGGAAGCCAGTGAAGAATGAGCTCAACCATCCAGCTGATGGCGAGGCATGGAAAGACTTTGATAGGAAGTATGGATGGTTTGCAAAAGATGCAAGGAACATCAGGCTTGGCCTCGCTACTGATGGTTTCAATCCATTTGGTAAAATGAGCTCCTCGTATAGCATGTGGCCAGTGTTTCTTATCCCGTACCACTTTCCTCCATGAGAATGTGTGGAGCAATCCAACTTTATCGTGGGCCTGCTTATCCCTGGTCGAGAATGCCTAGGAAAGGATATTGATGTCTTCTTGGAGCCACTTGTTGAGGAGTTCCTAGAGCTTTGGAAAGGCGTCCCTACTATTGATGCACTTAGTGAGAAGAAGTTTGATTTACATGCTGCTGTAATATGGTGCATTCATGATTATCCTGCTTTGAGCACATTGTCAGGTTCACAAGAGGTTATTACGCTTGTGTGCATTGTGACAAAAACCCTTGCTCCAAAAGGATAAGGAATAAGATGTTACATTGGCCATCGGCGTTTCCTTCCTAGGGACCATCCATGGAGGAGGAGCAAGGTGTTTGATGGTAATGTTGAAAACCATGAGAAGCCAGAGAAATTTACCACGGATGAGTTGATGGAGCAACTAGAGAGGGTCAAGGATGTCAGACCAGGAAAGCATCCTAAAAGCAAAAAAAGAAAGCGGGATGAAGAGGGCCAATGTTGGAAGCAAAGGTCATGTTTGTGGGATTTGCCATATTGGTCAAGTTTGAAGCTGCGGCATAATCTTGATGTGATGCACATTGAGAAAAATATATTTGAGTATATCCTTGGTACATTTCTAGGCACGGTTGGGAAGTCAAAGGACGGTATAAATTCTAGGCTTGATTTGGAAGATATGGGCATTAGGAAGCATTTACACTTGATCCGTGGTGGAGATTCATATGGTACTCCTCATGCTCCCTACACAATGACTAAAACACAGAAGGAGCATTTTTGTGATTTTTTTGAAGAGTGTAAAATTTCCAGATGGATACGCTTCCAACTTAGCAACATGTGTGTAATGCAGATGGATGCAACCTCCAAGGACTGAAAACTCATGATTGACACATTCTTCTTCAAAGGATTATACCTGCTGTTGTCCGAGGAATCATGCACATGGACATATATGAAGCACTTGCTGAATTAGGTAATTTTTTCAGCAACTTTGTGCAAAAACTTTGAAGTTAGATGTGTTGGAAAGACTGAAAGCTGACATCCCAATCATTTTGTGCAAGCTTGAGAAAATATTTCCTCCTTCTTTCTTTCATGTGATGCTACACCTTGATGTCCATTTACCTAAAGAGGCAATTCTTAGAGGTCCAGTACAATATGGATGGTTGTACCCAGTAGAAAGAAGGTTGTTAACATTGAAACGGTTTGTGAGGAACATGGCAAGGCCTGAAGGGTCCATTGTAGAAGCATATGTTGCCGCTGAGTGCTTGACTATTTGCTCGAGGTACTTTGATGATGATGTTGAGACACGACACAATCAAGAGGGCAGGAATAGAGAGCGTGTTGCTATTGTGAGAGGAGACCTATCTGTTTTCTAGCATGGGGCTGATGTTCTTGGAGCACCAAGTCTTACATATCTTGAGCATGATTATGAAAAAATGGTTTGGTTTGTACTAAACAATTGTCTAGAGGTTGAGCCATATATTGAGTATGTCAGCCCATCTACTATTTTCATTGTTTCTTGTAACTTAGTTATTAGCCCTAATGTTTGAATTGACTATCATTTTTAGGATATACAAGAAAGAGTTGGAGAATGAAGGATGTCCTAATGTTCAAAAAACCCTTGAGAAGCAATTTTCTTCATGGTTTAAGAAGCACATGAGTTTGATCTCAATTAATTTGTTTCATCATTTTTTTCCTGGTTTAAGAAGCAAATTTTTTATGCCCATTAATTTTTTGTGTAGATTGCAAAACTTCGTTATGGGGAGAGACAAGTCATAAATGATGAGCTATTTGCACTGTCATGTGAGCCTGATCTACGAGTTCGAATTTATTCAGCATGTCTTGTTAATGGTGTTAGATTCCACACTGTAGACCGTGAGAAAAATAGAACACAAAATAGTGGAATTATGGCTGAGGGTACACATGACAACCAGGATATTGACTTCTATGGTTCCTTGAAGGAAATAATTGAGCTTAGATACAATGCAGATTCAGGTGGCAATAGGATAGTGGTTCTATTTCGATGTCATTGGTTTGACACTCATGGAAAGAAGTTCCGAATGAAGGAAGATGGGTTCTTCAAAAGCATAAACCGTGGCAGCTTGTGGTACAAGGATGATCCTTTTATTCTAGCGACACAGACAATAAAGGTATTTTATTTGTTAGACACCAAGTATCGTGAGAAATGGTGAGTTGTTCAAAAAATTTCACACAGACACTTGTGGAGTGTGGCTGAAAATGACAATGAGGATATACCCAATGCCGCGGTATTGTCCTACCAAGATGATGATTGTGAAGGTGTGCATGTTCAACTTACTGAAGGATGTCTGGAAAATGAGCAGCCAGTTAGTGAAGATGGTGTTCGTGTTGATGCTAGTGTAGTTGATGACCTCCGGAGACAAAGAGAAGCGGAAGGGCAACAAGATGAGTCACCGAACAATGAAGATGAAGCTGGATGGCAATATGTGAGTGATAATGAAGGTTCAACAATCCCTCGAGAAGATGATGATGATAGCGAATACGACTAGATTTAGTTGTGGTTTCAATTTAAATAACTGATCTGCAGTTGTTCTAGACAAATAGCAGTTGAATTGGGCCATTGGCCTTGGTTTGTTTTAAAATTTTAATTCTTGATGGATATGTGCAGCACTACAGTTCTATTCTAGTGTTCTGTTATGTAATTTGTAGTTATTCTATACACTGCTTCTGTGGTTGGTGGCTTGAATCTTGATTGGCCTATTTTTAATGTTATGCTGTGTTGTTGTGCTTCACTGCTTTTGCAGTTGTGCCCTGATAAATTTATTCTGTACACTGCATCTCCCTACGAAACCTATTTAAAGAGCTTATTTTTAAATCTCCCTGCTCATAATTTTTTTTGCTACTTTTCAAACTATTTTCAAGCACGTACCTAACTATTATCTCTAAAAAACTATTTATTCTTGTCTTTTTATCCCTCTGAAACCTATTTAAAGAGCTTATTTTTAAATCTTTTGGGCATGTTTGTCCATTATCTAGAACAACAAGGACATATATATATTGATCAAGTAATACATCGGTCACGGTTCCCTCTCCTCATTGAACTTGCTCTGTGGCCACACCTTCGATGTTGTATTAGCATATGAGCTTGACTCTCCACTTATAGGACTTCTAGTACCATAGTTTTGGTCTAAATCTGAGTCTTAGTTGCAACATCAAGTGCTTATAAATTCACAAAAGAGCATAACAGTCTTTGTATGTGTCGCTTGCATTTTTAGAACAAAAAGCAGTGTTTATAAAGGGTCCATTCAATCAATCAGTGTTATAAATCTTTGGTTAGAGAGTTTTCGCATTTGCTTTGTTGCTTCTGACTAGAAAAATGTGTGGCTGCTAGGAACATATTTTTATGTGGTTTATGAATTACTAAATAGATATGTGGCTTCTTGCATTTTCAGAAATTCAATTGGTGTTCGTCCTTTGTCATTTCTTTTAGTGATCTTGGTTCAATTTGTGTATTTTTTCTTGCTGATCATACACTTTGTCTATCTCTATATTCAAATTATTCTGTAATATAATGCTGCATAATCTAGAGTTGACACTTGTTCATACTGCTTGCTGTTGCTACTGCTGATGCTGCCGCACACTCCCAGAACATCATTTGAATGACGTTTAACGATATGTGCATGCTCTTGTCTAGAGTCAATTCACCATTAACAAAGATGATGTGCCGTTGAAAGATGCATTTTCTGATTTGCTCAAAAAAGGACAGCGGCAGATGAGATACAAGCCGAAGAAGCAATACTTCAATGGCATACCAACAAATGTAGTGAGAACAACTTCACCGTTGTCCACTATGACTGACATGCAGTGGAAACAACTTCGTGGACATGTGGTCTAACCCAAAGCACAAGGTACCCTTCCTTAATATCTATCAAAATTGTTGCCTTACAGAATATATGGATTGTCTGTTCACTAATGTTTGTCTTTCTATAGGAAAAATGTCTGAATAAACAAAGATAGCCGTGAGCTAGTTCAGTACCACCAGATGATAGGATCTCAAAGCTATGTTGCTCAATGCTATGTCATGGTAAGATAAATCACTGCATCTTTACAAACTTTTGTGATTTTTAGTTGATACTGGAGGTTGTATGTGTCCAGAAATGGTGCTTGTTGGATGGAAAATACTGTTTGTTGTATGTAATTTACTTTTCTATTATTTACTTTGTTGCTGCTACTGCTACAAATAAGTCTTCACATGCTTTCGGTTATTTACTCTTCTATTTGTATGTAATTACAAAAGCAAACCAAATTTAAGGATGCGCCACCAACTGCGATTGATATTTTTAAGGACACCCACTGCAGCAGCAAGTCAGGTTTTAATGAGCAAGCGAAGGATGCCATTGTGAGTACCTTTCCCTATTTCTTACTATGATGAACAACACAATAGATCAGTACAAAAGAAAAATGTTTGCACAGATCTTTATTCCATATAGACATCATTACATATATATGTTCTAGACACAGATAATTAGCATAGAAGGTTCCATTCTATAGACATCATTCCATTTCTTCCACTATGTTGCTTTCCATATAGACATCAGTTCTAGACATACATAACTAGCACTGAAATCTGACTTTTTTGGTGTTATTGTTGCTAGGATCAAATGGAGTCCTATGTTGCTCAACCAACAGAAGAAGGGCAAGATCCGAAGACTCATGTTCAAGCTATAGCTCATGTTATGCCAAAATCAACTTTTCTTTGCAGTGTTGGCATGCAGTCCACAGCGATAAAGAGAAATGCCAAAGCTGATGCAATGAATGATCGCGTAAATGAGCTTGAGAGTGAATTGCAAGCTGAGAAGATGGGATCAACATGACTGCGATCACAGCTGGCTGATGTGCAGAAGCAATTAGAGGATAAAAAAGAGGCAGCAAGGAAGAATAAAGAAGCAGCAATGAAGAACAAAGAAAAAACTGATAAGCTGAAGCAGCAAGGCCTTGAAATCTAAGGTTTCCTTCGTACTTTGTTTGGCAACAAGTTTGCATCACCTGATGCTCAGCAGTAAGCTCTCCAACTCAATTAGGCTCATATTTTGGTGATATCTGTGTCTACGAGGCTAAGGATGCTATTTTGGTGATTACTGAACTTACAACAGTAGCAACAGGATAATTATGTGCTTGTGTCCGCTGTGTTGCTGGTGTCTTGCTGTTGTTTTGTGCTGTGGCTGCTATAGCAGCAAGTTAAAATTTGAGACTTTGAGACTCGGGATGTATGTTGAATTGGTGGATGGATGTAATGTATATGTATTGCATTTTAAGACTTGTGGAATGCTTGTGATATTGCAATCATATGTGGAGATGTTGATTCATTTGAATTTGATGGATGTAATGTATATGTATTTCATTTAAAAATCTGATGGATGTAATGTATATGTGGATGGATGTAATGTATATGTATTTCATTTGAATAAATGTATGGGCTGAAAAAAATATATGGGCTGAAATATACAAGCTAAAAAAATTGTACGGGATGAAATATGTGGGCTGAAAAAACATATGGGTTCAATTGTGTCGGCTGAAAAAATTGGACGGGCTAAAATTGTGTGGGCCGAAAAAAATAGGCCAAAAAACAAAAATAAAATAATGGGCCAGGCAATATCAGTCAAAACAAGCTTGTGGCCCACGAAGAGGCTGCTTGCTATGTGGGCTTTAGCAGGCCAAAATTCATTTTGTGACGTTTTTTTCCTTGCCATGTCAGCTTTTGATCCTACGTGGCATTTGCCAATGTGGCAAGGCCTAAGATTTTGTGACAATAAACCAAAGTCATAAACCAATATGACACTAAAATCCAGTGTCATAACCTTTTGACATTAAATTTACAAACGTCACATAATCAATTTGTGACCCTGGTTTTTTACGTTTGAATTTTCGTCAACCGGAGGTCATAAATCTTAAGTTGTGACATTAATTCTATATATTTTGACATAAATAGAATGTAAAAAAACCACACATGTCTTGTAGTATACTTTGTATTTTGAACAAATGTTCTTGAGTTTGGAGTTTATGAATACATCAAATTTATTACATTATAATTTATTTTATTAATTGGCAAAGAGATTTATTTCCTGTGCTATGAGTTTCGTTATGATATTATCTTTAAGTTAATTATTAGTCAGGTGATGAGACCTTGTCAAAATTGTGTCACTACAGTTAAGCCATATTTCGATGGGGAGAATGGACTGTCTCATCAGGAAAGAGATGCTTTATTCAAATAAGAAAGCATGGGACTTAAGAAATAAAAAAAAATTCATACTAATTTTGTCCCTTAGCCCAACATTAGTCTCTAATTGAAGTATGGCTTGCTTTCACTATTTCTGGCCAAAGCTGATTAGTGTTTGCATATCGACCAAGTTTCTTGTTCTAGTTTATTCTGGCCAACACTAATTAGACTAGTTCATAGAGCTTATTTTTGGAGACTTATATGCCTTATGTTTGTCATTCTGGCCAACGCTGATTGATGAATATTTGACCATAAAAGTTTTACTGGGCAAAACCTTAGCAAGACATAAGTGCCGTCAAGCTAAGGATAAGAAATGAGTTTCTAAGTAAATGAGCTATCCACATGGCACTCTGATTATGTTCCTAGAGAACACAGAAATTAGTGGGAGCAAAGTCCAAGGGATTGCGTTTCTACTGTTAAAACTATTTCACTAAGTTAAGATTTGATGAATGTATTTCTAGAGAATACAAAAATCAGTGGGATCTAGGGGAGTTCACAAAGGAGGAAGATTGAATCTTGGAGAGATATGATTCGAGCTTAGTTTTCTGTATCAATGACTCAAGAAGACATAAATATCTCAATTTGTGCCATAAGTCATTAGTATACCTCCATTTAAATTACTACAATTTCTATTGTGGATTTTCAAGAGTCCATTAGTAAGCCACAACAGATATATGTAGCAAGCATTGGTTGATAATTAGGCACATAAGTAAATCTCTATTGTTATTAAACTGCTTGTGATCTATGGTAAATCTATAAGTGATCACATTAGAAGAGGAATTTTGTTATTCTAAACTAAGCAATTTTTATAAGCTAAGGTCCATAACTATATATATAAAGTGTGGCTGTCAATAAGTTTTCTAATGAAGTTAAAATAGTAGGCTATAAATGGGTCTACAATTCTAAGCATGACTTCAAAGGGAGTTTTGAAAGATTTAAACTAAGAACATAGCCCATGATAGTTTAAAATTTCATTAAATGGACAATTATGTTTAAAAAAAGGGTGAAAAAATTTATTGTCCTAATACTCTACATGGGTTAAGTTGGGTTATGTGGCAATAGGAATGTCACATAAGTGTTTACGCCCAAAATTTTTAATATGATATATTTTGGTAAAGCCTCTAAGTTTTTTTTGGCTATTGAGATATATCATACAGGACCAAATGCGTACTAGGATTATCACGAAAAGCATATCAAATGAATGCATAAGTGATAGATTTTGAATAAGTAATGCCATGCCTGTTTGTTCGCATAATGCAATTGCATAATGCATTAAGTTTAATTATCCCAAATATTCTAAGAATAAGTTAGTAACAGTTGAAGAGGAAGACGTTCCATATGCTCCGCCTGTCATTAACTTTAAGAATGCTCAAAGTCAATACTAGTCTAGACTTGGCATTGGGATACTTGGCAAAATATTAGTTTATTAATCCAGAATAGATCCAATGGAAGGTGCTAAAGAATTTTAAGATATTGATGAGGCACCAAAAGAGTTATCATGTCACTTATAAGAATTAAGAATTATTTACCAATTCTCTTGAGTATGTATAAGAAAGTGCACAATTAGATTGTACCCACTCTGGTTGAAAAGGACAACTTTAATGAAAGCTCCAAATATAATTAGTATTAAGATGAGCTTAATTAGCGGCAGGAATACGGCAGGCTATGTGGCTTAAGAGATATTAACCCAAAATTGAGTATTGATGCTACAGGCCTAAAGTTAAGTTGCAGTATTATTTCGAGTAACAATAGATCAAATGCTGATGCCAAGCAAATTGATTAATTTTTATGAAAGAAAGAACCTAGGATCAAATTATTAAGCTTGAGAATAATAAGATCTAAGCTGATGCTAGCATATTTGATTATTTGAGGCTTAACACTTATCCCATTTATAAGCGCACGAATCAATTTGGATTTTAGTGCAGAGTCTCTAACTTGATTTCTGGTAATAGGGCCATATTCTCCCAATAAATAATAAGCATTCTAATAAGGTACTACAGTGAACTATGGGTAATAGGGTCCTAGTGGCAATTAATGCTGCTGACGACACATTTGTCTCGTGTTTGCTGTAGTACTGAGTGTGAACATAAGTGTAAAAGGAACATTTGTTGCATAAATGCATTAGCCGTTCGATCAAGTGAGAGAATGTTAGAATGTGATCGGTTCGGCTAATTCCAAACTTAAATACAAGATTAATTAAGCGTTAAGCTTTTGGTCTACCCACTCGTAATTTATTTTCAACTAAATAAGAACTGCCGTGATCGGCGGCAACCCTTAGAATTCTAAGGATTCGCCCCCCTGACCCACAGCGCGATTATAAATAAGAGAGGCGCCCCAGGCGTCACCATCTATCAAAACCACGTGACTATTCACATAACCGATCGATTAGATGCAGGAGGGTTCAGGAAGACTGTCTACCCAAGTCCATCTAGGTATTGCAAAATCTACATCGCGTTCTTCACCAACTGAGAGCATCAAGCCCCGATCTGGTGAAGACTAAGATCTACTTCATCTACATCAACTTCATCACATCTCCAGCGACACAGATGGCATTCATAGGTTCTGGTTAGTATCTAAGATTAGTTTCCGCATTAAGATGAATTAGTGATCATGTTTAGGCTAAGTTAAGATCTTGCTAGTTTAAGTTTTATTTCAACATTTTTGGCATGATCTGTATTGATCGTACGCACAAAACCACACAGCGTACGGTATGGATTCATGCGTTAGCCACTCATCGTCCTTCACTTCTTTGTTCCTATCACAAATATCAATCCCTCGACCACCCTGGGGGAATCATATCTTTTCGACTTTTCATAATGGAAATTGGAAAAATCTAAACACCTACTCTCCATTTGAATCGAACCTACGAACGAGTTTCGATCGCGCGCCGAAGAAGGGTCTGGTCGAACCAAGACTGAGATCCGTGTTTTTTTTATCACATATGCTAGAATTCAGTCTCCTGAGGGTCTTAGGCGATGGGTTTTTGGGGTCCGTCTGCTGTTTTTTTTTGCTGTTGAGCTGGCGTAAGCACCAAGATAAGCATGAGTGGTGACCAGCAGTGTCGTCTGACCATTTGCAATAAAACAAGCACCTGTTTAATAGCAATCCCCTTTTTATCGGAAGACACTACTACAAAAACGATTTTTAGTAACATGTGCTTTTTTTACAGGCGGCTCCACTACCAACCGCCCCTATGAGCTCGGGTGCCATGATTCTAGCCGCCCCTACAAAAAATACAGTAGGGGCAGCTGGTGATACGAGCCACCCCTATAAATGGGTCGATTTGTAGGGGCGGCTTACTCACCAACCGTCCCTATTGTTCGATTTGTAGGAGCGGCTCAATCACCAGATGTCCCTACTGTTCGATTTAGAGTTGGTATGATTTTTTTTTAATCTCTGGTAAAATTTGTAACTAGTCTTTCTCCCTCATATTAACTCCAAATGTGATGATTTTTTTCCTAAAATTTTCTAAAATCATGCCCTATCAAGTTACTGTGTTAATTTAGTCATTCTTTTTATTTGAAAAAGTTTGAGCAATTCAAATTTTCAAATTTTAAAAAAATGACAAGTTCTAACGAGATTTTCAACCATTAAATGATTTCAACTAAAAAAAGTCATCAATACCAAAGTTGTATAACTCATCAATATATACAACTTTTATTTTGGTTATTTCTGTATTTGACAAAGTGATAGTAAATATTGTTCATAAATTAACATGTCTCTTGTATAGTTCATAAAACTATGAGTCATATGTGAATTTGTTAACAATGTTTACTGATACTTTGTCACATGAAGAAATAGTATGTTCACGATTTTTATAGTTGAAATTATTTAAGGTTTCAAAATCTTGTTCGAAGTTGCTATTTATTAAAATTCAAAATTTTAACTGTTCAAATTTGGTTAAATGTAAAATAAATCAAAATAAAAGTTGTAGATAGTGATGTGTTCAACAACTTCTATGTTCATGACTTTCTTATTTGAAAAATTTAAAGTTTCAAAATCTTATTTGAAGTTGATATTTATTGAAATTTAAAATTTAAACTGTTTAAATTTGGTCAAATGAAAAGATAACCAAAATATAAGTTGAAGATCTTGACGAGTTATACAACTTTGGTATTCATCACATTTACAGCTGAAATCATTTAATGGTTAAAAATTAGGTTTGAAGTTGTTATTTTCTGAAATTCAAAATTTGAATTGTTCAAAATTAGTGACAAAGATAGATAACCAGACTAAAATAATAGAGCATGATTTTAGAAAATTTTAGAAAAAAAATCATCATATTTGGAGTTAGTACGAGGAAGAAAAACTAGTTACAACTTTGAGCCACGGATTAAAAAGAGAAATCACACTTGTTCATCATTGATAATCATGAACAGTTGTGATTTTTCTTTTTAATCTCTGGGTAAAATTTGTAACTAGTCTTTCTCCCTCACATTAACTTCAAATGTGATGATTTTTTTCCTAAAATTTTCTAAAATTATGCCCTATCAAGTTACTGCGTTGATTTGGTCATTCTTTTCATTTAACAAAGTTTGAGAAATTTAAATTTTCAAATTTTAAAAAATGACAAGTTCTAACGAGATTTTCAACCATTAAATGATTTCAGCAGAAAAAGTAATGAATACAAAAGTTGTATAACTCATTAATATCTACAACTTTTATTTTGGTCATTTCTTCATATGACAAAGAGATAGTAAACATTGTTCATAAATCAACACATCCCTCGTATAGTTCAAGAAACTACGAGTCATATGTGAATTTGTGAACAATGTTTACTGATACTTTGTCACATGAAGAAATGACCGAAATAAAAGTTGTAGATAGTGATGAGTTCAACAACTTTTATGTTCACGACTTTTATAGTTGAAATCATTTAATGTTTTAAAATCTTGTTTGAAGTTGCTATTTATTGAAATTTAAATTTTCAACTGTTCAAATTTGATCAAATGAAAAGATGATCAAAATAAAAGTTGTAGATAGTGATGTGTTCAACAACTTCTATGTTCATGACTTTCTTATTTGAAATAATTTAAGGTTTTAAAATCTTATTTGAAGTTGACATTTATTGAAATTCAAGATTTGAACTGTATAAATTTAGTCAAATAAAAAGATGACCAAAATATAAGTTAGAGATCTTGACGATTTATACAACTTTGGTATTCATCACCTTTACAGCTGAAATCATTTAATGGTTGGAAATCAGGTTTGAAGTTGTTATTTTCTGAAATTCAAAATTTGAATTGTCCAAAATTAGTGATAATGATAGATGACCAGACTAAAATGATAGAGCATGATTTTAAAAAATTTTAGAAAAAAAAACCATCACATTTGGAGTTAGTATGAGGAGAAAAACTAGTTACAAGTTTGAGCCACAGATTAAAAAGAGAAATCACACTTGTTCATCATTGATCATTATGAACAGTTGTGATTTTTCTTTTTAATCTCTGGGTAAAATTTGTAACTAGTTTTTCTCCCTCATATTAACTCCAAATGTGATGATTTTTTCCTAAAATTTTTTAAAATCATGCCCTATCAAGTTACTGTGTTGATTTGGTCATTCTTTTCATTTGACAAAATTTAAGCAATTCAAAATTTTAAATTTTAAAAAATAATAAGTTCTAACGAGATTTTCAACCATTACATGATTTCAGCTGAAAAGTGATGAAAACCAAAGTTGTATAACTCATTAATATCTACAACTTTTATTTTAGTCATTTCTTCATATGACAAAGAGATAGTAAACATTGTTCACAAATCAACATGTCTCTCGTATAGTTCATGAAACTATGAGTCATATGTGAATTTGTGAACAATGTTTACTGGTACTTTGTCATATGAAGAAATGACCAAAATAAAAGTTGTAGATAGTGATGAGTTCAGTAATTTTTATGTTCACGACTTTTATAGTTGAAATCATTTAAGATTTTAAAATCTTGTTTGAAGTTGGCATTTATTGAAATTCAAGATTAGAACTGTAAAAATTTGGTCAAATGAAAAGATAACCAAAATACAAGTTGTACATGTTGATGAGTTCTACAACTTTGGTATTCATGAGTTTTTCAGCTGAAATCATTTACTCTTTCAAAATGTTGTTTCAAGTTGAAATTATTTGAATTTCAAATTTTGAATCGTTCAAACAAAGTCACATGAAATGATGACCAAAATAAAAGTTATACATGTTGATGAGTTATACAACTTTTATGTTTACAAAATTTTCATTTTAGGTCATTTAATGTCCTAAAATTGTAGTCGAAGTTTTAAAATTTAAATTTTTGATTTTTTTTGTTTTCTATATTGTTTTGACTATAATTGTTTTTTATATATTTGTGCATATATAGATTAATACAAAATATTATATACATTTACTTTGTGTTTTTGTGATATAAAAAATACAGAATTATTAATTTAATAAAATGGAAAATATTTGTAGGGGCGGCTAGATCAGGAACCGCCCCTACAAATCGTCTTGGGTATATAAGCATGGGCGCTCGGGTGCCAGAATTTCCTAAGTGTTGGGCGCTGTCTTGTTCCTCCCGATGCCGTCAGGCTACCCAATCTCCTCCCGACGCCGCTAGGGTTTTAGAGCCCGAGCTCCTCGCTCCGCGCTGCCAGCCCCACTGCCCTCCCCCACCTGGACTCAATCTCACTCTCCACCGTCGAGGGAGAGGCGAGGTCCCAGCCGGCAGATCGACGGTGGCTCCCTTGCCCCAACCCCGGCGGCCCCACAACCCCAGCCCCGGCGCCCCCGTTGCTCCCAGATCGACTGCTCCATCGCCGCTGGAGACCACTCTGCGCCTGCATCAGCACCTCGCCACGTCGAACGCCACCGGAGACCCCGTCGTGCCACGACTGCCCCCGCCCTTGCCGAACCACTGCCGCAAGAGAGCGTCGCCGCCCGGGGCAACATGACAACATTGAAGCACCACGACTGCCCCAACCCTCGACCGCCGACTACCCCTCCGCACCTTCGCGCCCTCGTGGCTGCCCTCGGTACTGGCTTGATCCGTCCCATCCTTTTGCGATCCTCGTTTATTGGAGCACTTCTAGGGCTATATGAATGCGGCTTGTGTGTGCAAATTAATCCATATGGTGATGTGGATCAACGTGTGTGTTGCCCTGTGAGCAGAATAAGTGCACATTGGTTTGCAGTCCAATATGAATTTCTTTGGTTCTTCCTAATCTCTGAGCAATAACACTCCCTAGTGCCGCAACCAGCAGGGCAGCCACAACACTTTAATGCCGCTATGGATATAGAAACACTAGATGGTTTACATTCTTAGTGCAATGCAGGAGAAGATAATCATGCCTTTTTTTTTTTTATCATTACTAACATCCTATGCTGGGGAAAAATAGACCTTTGCTTTTATATTCAAAGGGACCTTGTGGGCTTGTGGCTGGTTTAGTTTCTTTGTCAACCAATAAAAGTTTGAAGGGATAGCTTGTTTGTGTATCTGTTAGCTTGTTTGTTAAGTACTTGCTTGGTACACGTGCTGTGTGCATCTCCATGAACTTTTTATTTGGTCCACTATTTCTTGAATTGCTGTGTATTCAAGCTAGGAACGTGCTGTGTATCTCTAGAGTAATGCTATGGTGAAACAACTTTTGCTACAGTTGCAACACGAGCAAGAGTTAGAACTGCTAATAAGGCAAAAAGTTATCCATGTCGTGATTGTTCTTATAGCTTGGCCGCATCATCGAGGCATTTAGGACTTAGGAGACCTAACATGGGCTATCCGCTGCTTATACTTTTCCTGCTTTGCTCTGTTTACCCATTATGCTGGCTGCTTGTTTTGATAATGGGTGTTTCTTCCTGTCTTGTTCGAAGCGTGCTGCCAAATTATTTTGCATGCTATGAATCCCTCATATTGTATCTTATCAGTTTATAGTTAAGGCTCCAGGTTATTGTCTTGACTGCCCGCTTAGCGGATTTCTGGGCTATGTCCCGTTCTTGTAAGTTTAAGCCTTAAGCATTCACTTGTGAGTATGAAGGCTAGAATGTTTTATTCCTTAATCTAAAAAAAAGGAATGATTGTTAATTTATCACCCAATGGTAGAAATATCCTGTGCTAGCATGTGGAGAGCTTTGCCTGAGATTAGGCTTGCGTGCCTAGCTTAACCGTCTCCTAGTTTAGAGTGGGCTTATATGAGAAATGAGTTATAGAAGCTCTCTAGGAAAAGCTAAGTACATAACCGATTTGTGATGGAAGATAATGATTAGTTACTTCCAAATGAAGCTTTACATTAGAACAAGTGTGCTGAGTCCAGTAACAAAAAAAAAAAAAACATGTGCACATTGACATTTCCTTTCTCGACAAAGAACGTTAAGTACTGATACATTGATATGGCATGAGATATGAAGCAACCAGGAGAGAAGATTAGACTTAACTTTTGGTTAGGAAAAGAAGTAGGATGAAAACTCTAAAAGGTTCACTGACCACTAGAGTCTGGACAGTGTTATTATCTGGAAGCAAATTACCTGTCTAGAATTGGTATCTGACAATGAACTGCAAGCATATGTATTGAGGTCCTATATGCTACAAATAAATACAAAAAAGTGGACCAATGTTGTACCTGATCAGTTTGTAATTTCAGTAATTTATTTCATTTTTCCATTTCAGTATGCATGGTACAAGGGTAATATGATTGTGCTTTTTTTGGCTGTTAAACAGCTATAATATACTTTAGGAGACTAATACTTCATAATCCATCATCTATCCTTAGAGTAAGCACATCACCCATTTCATTTTAAAGCTGCAACTTTTCTAGAAATATGATTCTGAATGCAGTTTGGACACTTTGTATATGTAGTGGGTGATACAATATGTTCTCCATTCCTTGCCTGCAAATAATGATGCATGATGCATCTATAAGCTGCGGAATGTTAGATGCAAGAGTGCTTTTTTTCAGACAGATACTTGTCATTTTTATTGGGTTTATTTCTGGCATCAGACTGTTGTTTAATTTGCCTTCTTCAAACTGTAGATCACTTTCTGCACTCTTTACCAAAGCCAAAGAAATGGAACAAGTGCTTTGCTGTCTCTCAGGATACATGTCCTCTCTCACTTTTACTTAAATAAAAATAGTAAGCACTTAGTTCACATTCCAGATATTTCGTTCGTTGTAATAGCAGCAACATGATCTGGTATAAACTATCCACCAAGTATATAAGCTTTGCTTGGCAAGGTTACAGGTCTAAGCTCTATCCAGACACCATCACGTGCCTCAGCTCTATGCTCTACCAAACATGCTCTACAACATGAAGCAAAACCAGTAACTGAATGTCTGAAACTCTGAATAACTTGTGGACTTTCATTTTTTTTATGACCTGCCTCTATGATCACATCTTTGATGTTAGCTATGAAAATGGCACGTCCTCTGAAATTGTATTCTTTAATTAGTTTAGCACTTGTAGCTCTATGCCACCCTGTGTGTTAGTACTTAGTAGATCAGTAAACAGTATGCATTGTTTGCCTTCTAAAATGTTTTTTCACGTCCAGGTGTATGGTGCACTGTCACATTCACATCATTGAATCAGTAGTATCTCATCAGTCATGGCCCTTGAGAGCAGACTAGATGCACAATCCGTGCTAGTCTGGGAGTACCATAAAATTTGGCATATATACTTCGGGCTTAAGCATTATAAACCAAAATATGATTAATGGTCTCCCAGTCAGTTTAGTTTGTCTTTGTGCTCTTTTTGTAATGACCAACAAAAAAACATCCTAATGTTCTGTTGGAGGCACAGCCATATTTTTAAAGATCTGTTCCAGCCTTCTAGAACCAGAACAAACTAGCTATTTGGCTTCAGGAGTTGGCTTGGTCCAAAACAGTTGAAACTAGATTGCCACTTTAATTGACTTCTTTTGTAAAGCTGAGGAAAAACCGTGGAACATCTTTTTTCCCTGGAGCTCATGTTGATACATTGTTTTTAGTCATTACAGTAGATATGTTGAAAAAATTATGCTGAGATTGTATTGCTGTGTGATTCTTTTGCAGCTGCTTATATGGCTATTTTTTTTGTGCATATAAAAATTTAAAATGCTGGCAATGGAATCCATATTTTCTTCATCTTGATCCTACTGATATGCTTTACCCCTAGCAGCTTGGAATTAGTCCTCTTGTTTAATTTCTAGCTTGCTACTAATCTACCAGCTGCGTGCTTGGGGGCATAGGACCAGTGGGCCACTGCTGTTTTTTGGCTATTTTTGCCATCAGCTGCTGCTCTATGTTTGCAAAGCAGTTGTTTTTTTTTTTTGCCAAATCTCCCCTCTCCTCTCCTCTCCTTTGTTTTGCCGATGATGAAATTGTCCAAGTCCATACATTATATGGAATATGAGCTGATGATCAAGAACTTATGAGGAACTTGGCATTATTAGCAGCCGCCCCTACATTACCTTCTCCTCTCTTCTCTCTTATGATACCTTGATACTCCAAGTTCATGATCAAATGATGATTGACATGTTTTTGAGGCCTCTACTACTGCTACTACTCGTTTTTTTGATATATTGTTATTTTATAGGACTACTTTGGTTTATAGACCTTTTTGATTTCTTATACCTTCTCGCGTACCTAAAGCACACTTTCTTGCATCTATTAGAACAAAGTGCAAAATAATGTCACGGACACCAGACAGTGCAGCCCGATGCCCCGAGCATGATGCGCAGCCAACCTATGAGGAGCAAGCATACTCAAGAGCAGTTCAATAACGAGTTAGAAAATGATCTAGAAGTGATGCTTACTCAGGAGCAGTGTGACGAGGAGGAAGGGGGAGCAGAAAGAAGAGCAGGAGAGGCTACTGAAGGCGAAGAAGAAGAGGATGATGATGAGGAGAACTCAGAAGAGGGATATGTAAGTCCCGAGGATCCCTTCCCATGTGAAGCCAGAAGGAGACCAACAGAGGAAGATTTGGACAAAGATTTTAACCCGAATGAGGAGGTAGGGATAAAGCCTTAGCTTGTAAATTTTGCTAAAGCTTTGGCTGTGTTACCTCTACTAACACTTTGACCTGTCGTATATACAGGTCCCTCCTAAAACTCAGAAAAGACGACGTCGACGGCTCGTGACATCTCGCCGGACAAAACGGAGTAGAGAAAAAGAGAGCAGAGGCAACAACCACAGAGACAGACATTGAGGCCTCTGCTCCACAACCTCAAGACACAACCATGACTACCAAGCCAAAGAGGAAACGAGGTGATAGAAAATCAAATCAATATCTAGATAAGGCATGCTATGTGATAACGGAGGTCGAGCCAGCAGGGGAGATCCTTGAGCCGAAGGAATTCAGAGGATGATTTCGTAATATGATCGGGGTCTTAGTAAGAGATAAATTGAACCCAGCAATCCCTAACTGGAAAGAGGTACCAGAGAAGAAAAAGGATGGACTATGGGATAAGCAGCCGAAGCTCAATTTTAGATTTTCAGAGGGTAAGCATGAGCTGGTAAAAAAATGCTTTCATGATTATGAGAGAGTCATTCCGACGTTGGAGGTCGGAGCTCAACAAGAAGTAATCCAAAAGGGGTTAACTCCCTTCAATGAGTTCGGCAACATAACTTCTAGTCAATGGGAGGAGCTCATGTCTCAGAAGACTTCACCGGAGGCATTGGAGCTCAATGCCCGTAACACCGAGCTGGCGAAGAGGAACAAACACCACCATCATCTAGGCCTCGGTGGCTACTATGCCAAGGAAGAGCAGTTTAGGAAGATGGACGAAGAGGCCGCAGCTGCTGGGAATATCGATGTGAAGAATTTGAAGGTACGCTGAAGGAATTGGATATATGCGAGGAGTACAGAATCATCCGGCGGTAATCTTAAGTTTGATAAGCCGGAGACCCAAGAGGCTGTATCAAGGATACTGAAATATGCTGAAGACAAGGAGAAGGGCTCATTCAATCCTTCCAGAGAGAGGGACGAGCTTAGCCTTGGCTTGGGAAACAAGGAGCACACAGGCCGTACCAGGGGGCTACGAAAAAGGATGACCTAGAAGCAAGGATTTGAAGAGGACAGGCACATGTACAAGAAACATGGCATAGTCCGGGAGACTAATCTTGAGCTCCAAGTGAAGGCTCTAGTTGCGAAGGCGCTGGAGGAGCAAGGACTATCTACGGAGCTACGGACATTAATTACGCCGCCGGGAGAACTGGCATTAGTTGGCAGCCCTCCGAAAGTTCCTAGCAGCCAAGGTTCCACTACAGCCACAACCCCCATCGATCATATATGGGAACCAACTAGTTGCACCTTGGTTTTTCTCAGCGGACGGTAGAACATTGTGATGGAGGTGGCAACGGGTGTGGCACATCCCCTCGGTGGCTTACACCACAATAATAACATACCACCAGACTACACTAGGGTCGAGGTGCATACCGTGAAGCCCGAGTTCATGCAGTGGAGGATAGACCACGCAACTCCCGAAGGGTTGGTGTTACTCAGAGACGTAATGTGACAGTTCATCCTCTAGCACAAACGGGACATTATATTGATTGTTTCTTTGCCGTCTCCCCTCTCCCAAATTTGGAGCGAGTTGTTGAGGATAGAGAGATATTTTCAACGTCTCGTGACCACCATATTTCTGAGATGCCACATTCTTCCCCGCCTCCTAGCGAGCATGTGCCTGATAAGCCACAACATTCTCTAGCTCGTACCGAGCAAGTGCATAATGAGATGCCACAGTGTTCTCAACAAACACAGCCGATACATGAACAACGAATGCCTCCTAAAGAAGGTGATGCACAAGAAGATGAGGATGTGCCTGAATGTGAACTTCGAAAGAAGCATCCAATCACCATAAGACCAATTTATGTTCCGATGAAAGATGTCTCTTCGGTGCACAAGTGGTATTCCCATGACCAGTTCAAGCCTGAGAACCAAGTTAAAAAAGTCCCATCACGGGCTTCTAAGGAGGCCGTCACTAGCAAACTCCACCAAACATCAAAGTAGTATCCAAATGTTGATGCCATCAAATAGTCAAAGAATTGCCCGAAAACATATGAAAAAGGCAAGCCCTTCCTATCAAACCGGGACATCTAGCGCCTACCACTTGGAATGAGAAGGTTCCATGATTGGTACTTGCGTGTTCTCCTAACGAGCATAGACCTTGTACAAGCATGCTTCCCCACCGGCACATTTGGAAGCCCAGCCAGGAAAATTATCTTTGACTTCAATGACATGCAGACATGCTTTCACCTCGGAGCAATGGAAATGAATCTAATTCACACGTGGTGCCTGTAAGTCCTTGTCCTCCCGATATGATATGAATGTAATCTTTGAATTTTGTTGTAACTAACCCATACCGTAATTTATAGAATGCAAGTGCACATTGTAAAACAAATGCCAAGTGTGAAAGCCGGGTATATGGACCCTCAAGCTATAGCACAAACAAATTTTAATTACCCTAGATAGTGGAAACTGGATGACAAAGAGCTAGCTACTGGAAAGACCCTTTGGGAGAAAGAGAACATCCGTGCGAAGAAATTAAGGGAAGAGTCTCTTAAGGTTTAGGCATACATTGCCCTGGCTTTTAAAAATCTCCAATAGCACTCTACTATATGGCTACCATACAACTTCGAGTAAGTTCAACTCTATACTTAAAGCTTTGTTTGATATATTTTATTCGATGCAAAAGGGCTTATCTAGTTCTATGATTAAATTCATACAACAATCACTAGATTTGTATAGGCGTCGATGTCGGGAGGAGCATGGCATGGGTCTTTGATTCAATAGATAGGGACCCGATGACATACAAAGACTTCATATCGATTCTCAAGACGTATACATATCGACAATTCTCATTAGCTTATATGTTTGTATACATACTTGTAGCGTTCACTTTTGGATACTAACAACTTGTATTTGCTAATAATTCAAACATGGCATTTATGTTCTATGTCAATAAACATCAAGGAAGACATGATCCAGTAAGGAAGGAAAGTCTGGCTATAAAAACACTATGTGCGGTAAGTGTAACTTACTTTAGTACTATATTACATGGCTGTCAAAAGCATTACTTAACATTTTCATATGCAAAATACACAGTGCCCCAAGCAGAAGCCTAAGAGTGTACATTGTGGATACTATGTATGTTCTATGATGAGTAAGACCTGTGTCTACAGAAGACACCCCCCCTTAAGGGTAAGTTTGAACTTCTTCACCCGTAGTCTAAAAACTTCGCACATAAAATGAAATATTAAACCAAAACTTGTTCTCTTGTAGTGGAAAGATGAGAAAGAAATGAAAATAGACCCATACAAGGATGATCAACTCTTAGAACTCGTCGACGACCTTTGCAACTTCATATTGGACCAGATTGTACATGTCAAAGGCACCTACCATGATCGAGAGTCTGACTTAGGTAGAAATCCTCAGTACCAACACCTTCGTGAGACTGAAAGGCTAGCTCTACGCCGTTGATATCAATGTGTATGAAATTTGACATTGGTCTTACCTTGTGGGAGCTTCGCCGAGCACCTCGCCACGGTGCGCACTCCGTCGCGCCTCTAGGTCACTGCTGTCGACCCGCGCCGCCGCCGTCCGCCACGACACCTACGCCGAGCACCATAGCCACCAAGGTGAACTCACCGTGAGCGCACGAAGCTGTAGAGCCTCCTAACAGTCTTGCCTATCCACCCTAGCGCGAGAACACGCGAGCTCGCCGCCGGCGAGGAGCGCCGCCACGAGACAGAGAGGAGAGAGAGCTGCTGCGCCACTGTCGCCCCGTTCACCCAGTGCACCGTGTGCCAGAGAGAGGGGAGGGAGAAGTGGAACGAATTAGACTTGTGAATTATGTCTGTTTAACGATGGATTGTATATATTCTTGTGAATTGGACTTATAATGGTAGTTTATTCTTGTGTTTGTAGATTTGAATTATATATGAACCGGTCATATTTGAATTATATATATATATATATATATATGTTCGGTAAAGTGTACTGTAGGGACGGTTCTAGATTGAACCGTCTCTACAAATAGGTATTATAGGGGTGGCTGGTACTACAGCCACTCCAACAAATCGATTTTGTAGGACCAGCCGCCCCTACAAATAGATTTATAGGGGCGGCTGATAACACCAGCCGCCCCTACAAATAGATTGTAGAGGCGGTTAGGGAACCGGCCCTAAAAATACATGATTTGTAGCCACGCTTTAGTAGGGGCGGCTGGTCAAACTGCCTCTACAAATCATCTGGAGCCGCCTCTACAAAAGGTTTATGCACTAGTAAGAGAAAGTGGTTGTTTTTTGTCATACCAGTAAGTAGCCATGGAGATGGCGTTGTAATCGAAATCGACATCCAGCAAACTACAGCAAGGAGCCGTGTTTACGATGCGCACGATGCCACATGCACGTACATAGACACGCAGAGGCATTCGGCAAAGTAGAGAGGACAAAAATGTGGGCATATAGGTAGACAGCAGAACATTCATTCTTATGCTTGTAGAACGAACGTAAAATATCATCGTGTCTAGCTTTCTCCGTCCCTGCTTGTAGGCATTCGATGCCTTGTTTGATACTCCTAAATAAAATGTTCACCAAATTGCCCGATAAATAATGCCCCGGCTCCTCGGTACGGAGACGTACTTTGCAACGAAAAGCATCGCCATGGCTTCTTCCCCTCTGCTTGTGTGCGTCCTCCTTCTATGCAGCTGCTGTTTGATTGCACTTGGAGGCAATGAGCGCGGCTTTGTTGTGGTGCCAACAAGCACCTCTTCGCCATCGAATCCTGCAGCGTGCTCACCTGCACCACAAGGTATGCAATGCAATGCTACTGATGAATACGAATCAAAGTTTCAGACTAACTCTGAAGTGCTATCCGTGTCAGTGACTTCTGATCCCAACCGTGCGTCCATGCCGCTGGCGCACCGGCACGGACCGTGCGCTCCGGCATCGGTGGCGGCCACGAACAGGCCGTCCCGGGCCGAGATGCTTCGCAGGGACCGCGCTCGCAGGATCCATATCTTGCGCAAGGCATCAGGGCGCAGGATCACGCTGTCCGACGTGGGCGTGAGCATCCCGACGTCCCTGGGCGCCGCCGTGGACTCGCTGCAGTACGTCGTCACGCTGGGCTTCGGAACGCCGGCCGTGTCGCAGGTCCTCCTCATCGACACCGGCAGCGACCTGTCGTGGGTGCAGTGCCAGCCCTGCAACTCCTCCACGTGCTACCCGCAGAAGGACCCCCTGTTCGACCCGAGCGCGTCGTCCTCGTACGCGCCCATCCCGTGCGACTCCAAAGCGTGCAGGGACCTCGACCCCGACACCTACGCCAATGGCTGCACCAACTCCAGTGGCACCTCCCTGTGCCAGTACGGGATCCAGTACGCCAACGAGGACATCACAGTGGGGGTGTACAGCACGGAGACGCTGACGCTGAGCCCACAGGTTTCGGTCAAGAACTTCAGCTTCGGCTGCGGCTTGGTCCAGCGTGGCACGTTCGACCTGTTCGACGGCCTCCTCGGGCTCGGCGGCGCGCCAGAGTCGCTCGTCTCGCAGACGGCGGAGACGTACGGCGGCTCCTTCTCGTACTGCCTCCCGGCGGGCAACAGCACCACCGGGTTCCTCGCGCTCGGCGCGCCCAGCAACAACACGGCAGGGTTCCTGTTCACGCCGCTGCACAGCGTGCCGAAGGAGCCGACGTTTTACTTGGTCAATCTCACCGGCATCAGCGTCGGAGGGACGCAGCTCGACATACAGCCGACCGTGTTCTCCGGAGGCATGATCATAGACTCCGGCACGGTCGTCACGGTGCTCCCGGAGACGGCCTACTCGGCGCTGCGGACGGCCTTCCGGAGCGCCATGTCCGCGTACCCGCTCTTGCCACCGAACAACGACGAGGATCTCGACACGTGCTACAACTTCACCGGCAACAGCAACGTGACGGTGCCGACCGTTGCCCTCACGTACGACGGCGGTGTCACGATCGACCTCGACGTGCCTTCGGGGGTTCTGCTCGACGGCTGCCTCGCGTTCGTCCCAGGGCCCCCGGATGGCCATACCGGAATCATTGGCAATGTCAACCAGCGCACGTTCGAGGTGCTGTACGATTCTGGCCGCGGACACGTCGGATTCCGGCCAGGCGCTTGCTGAAGTACGTCTCAAGTGCATGCTGCTGTATTTCAAAATTTCACACGGTCGTCATACAAGAATCGCAGCTGAAATAATGGATCGGAAGGGTGGTACGTGCAGTAAGTTAAAACTAGACGAGCAGTTTTTTTTTGTTTGTGTGTTGTTGTCATACCTAAATATATTATCAGTCAATATAAAGGAACAATGCTATATTTCTATTTTATCTGTGGCTTAAAAATTGCACATGTACAACTACGATTTCACTTTAGTTTTATATAGCGGCAATATAATTCTGGCAAAACATCAGACAAATATGCACTGTAAGGTCGAACTAAAAAAGAGGGTACATTATATGCCCTTTGATTTTAAAAAAAATAAGGATGACGTATCTATGATAGTAATTTTATTGGAAGCAGATCAATGTTGTAATATTGCAGATTTAAGTGACATGCTCCCAACATATTTAAATAAATTAAATAATCTAATTCCGAATATAACAAGCATATTACTCAGAGAAAGGCCATATAAAAATGTGATATAAATGCACAGGAGGTATTCCAAAGCTTTTATAGAATAAATACAGCTACTCATGCTCATATCAACATTAAACATGGCATGTAGATGAAGAAGGCAAATTAACAACATAAACATATTTGTTTATTTGTATTTGCTCTCAAATTAGTGGGTTACTGTATGAGACAACCTTCTGTTGGGGGGAGGCCCAGCCTATGGGCACCCCCACGGTGCTCGGGCGTCCTTACCCTCTCTCTCTCTCTCTCTCTCTCTCTCTCCTGGGGCATAGCCAACACTTCGCACTGGCGGAATGATGGATGCACTACGGCGGTGGGAGGAGAGTTCCGTAGCGCGGCACCGCCTTTTCGCCATGGAGAATAGCGAGAGCCTCGCGCGCTGAATCCACGCTCGACCTACACGTGGACCGGTCTTTTCACTAGGGCGATACAACGAGTGCCCTGGCGATCCGAGGATGGATCCTTTCGCTGGGGTGAATGGGTGGCGCGTCAGCATGCTGAAGTGGCTCGGACTGTTCACCCGTACGAATAGCCGCCGCTCGCCAGGGAAATCGATCCCGTTAGGTACTATGTCGGCCTTTCGCTTGGGCGAATAGTTGACGTCAGGTCGCGTGACTTACTTTGTAGGTTTCTCCCGTGAGAGGAGTCCATCGCGGGTCAAGGTGCCGACAGCCCTGGTCCATCGGGGCCTGCTCGGTCGGCAAAGAGGCAGCATAAGGTGGGACCAGTCGGGGACCATAGGGCCGGCGCCAACCGGGGCGGGCGTTATCTCCAAAATGGCGAACATGTCCAGAGCGGACGGGAATATTCCCTGTATGTGCAGTAGTTGCAGGGGCAATGTTGTCCGTAGGCTGCCCACCGGCCTATATAAATAGCCCCCTTGGCGGGGATTGTAAAAGAGAGACATGCGGTTCCATAATGAATACATGAGTTTCGTTTTGTCCACCTAGAGTTCGAACGGGTATTCGGTTGCTTGATTAGTTCGTTCCTCAACCCGATGTTCGAAGGCTAAGGCCTAGAACAACATTGGCGCCCACCGCGGTTGTTGCTCGAGGTTATCATGCCACCAAAGAAGTCGAAGATACCGACGGATAGAGTGGAGCCATCCATAGTTGCCGCAGCCGCCGCCGCGACGGCGGAAACAGCCACCCGAAGTGGCGCAGCAGCGGCGGCGACCACGGAGCCATCCACACCCAACCCACAGCCAGACAGCGCTGCCACAACTCAAACCCATCAGGAAACGCCAGAAGGCGTCGCCGAAGAGATCCAACTCAATCAAGACGGAAATGAAATCGAAGAAGATGAAGACGGCGAGATCACTGATCATACAAACGCTCATATCCAGAATGGTATGGTTTGGTCGCTCTTCCAACAAATTATAGGCTCCCAGAATTCGCTAAGTTCGCTGGCCGAGACAGGACAAGCACGATAGAACATATCAGTCGGTATCTCACACAATTGGGCGAAGCATCAATTGAGGATGCCCATCGGGTTCGTTTCTTCTCTCTGTCCTTATCAGGGCCAGCCTTCACTTGGTTTTCATCATTGCCAGTCAACTCCATTGCCAATTGGGCTGACCTAGAGAAGAAGTTTCATACATATTTTTACACTGGGACTAGAGAAAAGAAGATTACTCATCTGACAACCATAAGACAGAGGACTAATAAATCGGGCATTGAATTTCTTCAGAGGTTCTGAGAAACCAAGAACTTATGCTTCTCCTTAAACTTGGCCGATGATCAACTAGCTGCTTTAGCTGTTCAAGGAATGCTGCCGATGTGAAAAGAAAACCTGCTGGGGCAGGAATTCGACAACCTGGGTCAATTGGCTCAATGGGTAGCAGCGCTCAATAGCCAATTCCAGAGTATGCGTAGAGATACCCGGTTCTAGAAGAGTACCACAGTAGCCAAAACTTATGATCCATACTCAGTCGATGACAGCTATGAAGATGAAGAATAAGAGGTTGCTGCAACTGAATGGAATTGGGGCAAGAAGACAGTGATGGTGCCAAATCCGTGGGGAAGAGGAGCTATGACTTCGATGTCACCAAATCAGATAAGCTCTTCGATTTCTAGCTGGAGAAAGGGAAGATCAAGTTGCCCGATGGTCATGTCATGTTACCCCCTGATCAGTTGAAGAATAAGAAGTTCTGCAAGTTCCATAATGCTACTTCTCATTGCACTAATGAATGCAGAATCTTCAGACAGCATATACAGAGAGCTATTCAGCAGGGGAGCCTCAAATTTGGTACGCCTCGGAAAATGAATGTTGATGATAATCCTTTCCCAGGAGATCAAAACATGGTTGATGCTAGGCTATTCAAAGGAAAAATTAAGGTCCTAACATTAACCAAATAAAAAAAAGCTGGAACAGTCGATCCCAAGATGCAAATATCGACTGACAAGTACAGAGAAATTAGAAGACGTCGTGCCGAGCAAAAGATCTGATACGAGCAGGGGAAGATGTCAAAAGCAGAGACGACAAAGCAGCGGGTCACATCTCAAATTATGTTGAATAAATGGCAGCGGCAGAAGGAAAAGGATTATCAACGTTGGTTAAAAGATCAAGCGTACCAGCATAAACTGAAACAAGAAAGGTATGAAAGGGAACAAGCCGAATTATATTGGAATTGTCCTTTCTTCAGGCATTGCTGGAATGAAGGTTTGAAGTTGCCTACTAGACATAACTGTCCAAAATACAGCGATCAATATCGAGAGTATAGGCAGTCTCAAACCAACTGCCGGTCTATCCATGCTCAAGATGCATATCATCATAACAACATGGATCAGCGTTTGAAAAATAAAAGTGTTCATGATCGGCTTGGAAAAAGAATCATTGATCAAGACTGGGCTGATCTTAAAGAGGAAGGCACTGAAAGAAGATATGTGTGGCAGGAAGGCCAGTGGTGCCTAGGAGGTTTAACAAGAAGCCAGTAGAGAAGGGTGCAACACCTAAGGAATAAAGAGATGGAATAGGCTCAGGCATCTGGTAAGACTCAAGTGTGGAATACCAAGCAAATAGCCGATAGGAAGCAACCATCGGCTAATATTCAAATGGCTTTTCTGTTACCATCGGAATTCAGAGCTTCGGCAGATCAAGAAGTTTATTTGGATTTCGATGAATCAGAGTATGAGGAGACAGTTGCCAAGTTGACGGTTGTACATCAAGCAATATTTGACAAACCAATCAAACATCGGCACTTAAAAGCGTTATATATGAAAGGTCTTGTTGAAGGGAAGTCGATGAACAAGATGTTGGTGGACGGAGGTGCTTCTGTCAATCATATGCCTTATACTACTTTTCGTAAACTTGGCAAAGGACCAGAAGATCTGATGGAGACTGACATAATGCTTAAGGACTTCGGGGGTAATACATCTAAGACTCAGGGGGCAATAAACATTGAGCTAACAATCGAAAGCAAGACTCTTCTCACTACATTCTTCATCATCGATGGGAAAGGGTCTTACAGTTTGCTCCTTGGTCGTGATTGGATTCATGCGAATTGTTGCATACCATCAACCATGCATCAATGTTTGATTCAATGGCATGGAGATGACGTCGAACTGGTTCACGCTGATGAGTCCGTTAGCATCGCAACAGCCGATCCAGTCTTTTGGGAACTAGGAGACTTCGAATGTTTTTCTAGCAAGTCATGGGAAGGAGGCTTTATTAAGATCAGCAATGAAAGCCAACAGCCGATGCAAGCGATTGACCCTGAGAGTTTGTTTTACTAGAAACAATCATAGCTTCACATCGGTCATTGGATTAAAGCAAAAATAACCATTGAGTCTTGGAGATGGATTTAGGCCGACGTGCATGAATGCTGAGTCAAAGTGTAAGTACAATTCAGATTTAATGGATTTCTTAAAGAAGTTCTGTTTCATAGGACGCTTGACCTGGGTTGATTGATCATTTGATGTTTGATACGAAAAACTTCTATGGGGTGTTATCCTAACATTTGATCAACACTTGCTAGCCGATTCGTTCTCGGCTTTAATAGCCAGTACCAGGAGGGTATCGCCTCTAGTTCAAATAATGAAAATCTTCAAAGACAATGAATGCCGATACGATATGTATCGCCTATAGAGTAAGAATAAAAGATAAAACAGTCATACACAAGAGCATTGTACCGAGGTACATTCACGGGAAGAACAGAAGTCTTTGTTCATTAGTTCCCCTAAGTACAATCTAGTCGAAGACTTTGTTCACCACATCCTGAGCAGATGTGATGTCCACAATGGCCTCCGCCGCTACGATGAAGTCTTCTATCAAGTCCTCATGTCCCTCAGGGCCGTCGCCAGCTAGGAAGCCGATCTCCATGGCATGAAGGTCATGCCCGGTCTGGACCTGCACCATAGTTAGCGCCACCGACGCACCGTGACGAACGTCGTGGAGGGAAATCTCCTGAACGCGGGCTGGGATGTCTTGGAGATGAGCGTCAATGAGGGAATCCCGAGCATTGACGGCGTCCATGGCCGTGTTCATAGCCAGTTGAAGAGACTCCAACTGCACCGTTTGAGCTGGCGATTACAGAAGACTATCAAGACAAAGGCAGTGGAAACTAGAATAGAAACATTCATGGAATTCATCTTACCTGCTACCACGGCGTCAGACTCAGCCAGCCGCACTCGAACGGCATTGGCCTCCTCCTCAGCCGCATTAAGAGCCGCATAGAAAACCCCTAAATGGGTCTCAAGCTAGCAATTGTTCGAATCGCCTCGGAATAGCGATCCTCGGCCGTCCTCCATTCTCGGAAGAAGCGACGGGCATCGTCACTGTCATATGAGTTGGAAGAGTCTGACGATGAAGCCGGCGTGGTAGATGCAGCGTCAGCGGGTTTGCCAGTCCTAGGGAAAAGATGAAGGATGTCATTCACAATGAACCTATAGACGAGTTGGAATGGGTCATCATCATGAACAGAGGTTGCCAATCTCACCTCATGCGTCGGAGACACTGGTTCATTAGCATGTCCTCTTCAGGGATCTCCTCTACCGCGCACTTACCTCGATTATCTTTGCCGGCCATGAGAAATGATTGGATCTATGGAAGAAGGAAGAAAACCGTTGCAGGGTTTGGGCAGGCAGAAGAAAGCGAAAGAACCATTGCGAATAGAGATGTGTTTGAGGACGAAGCCCTCGGCTAGTATTTGAAGACATGGAGCGAAGAGGCGGATGCCTCGGGACGCACAAAGGGCAACCACAATTAATAGAGGGAGAATTATCTATTTGGTACTGAAACAAATCAGTCTTTCATATTTGGCACTCAAAATTTTGAGCTTTCTTATCTAGCACCAAGTTGAAATTTCCTTCCATAAATGGCACTTCCGTCTATTTTCACCGGTAACGATGTTAAGTAGCTTGCAAAATGACATAAGTGCCCTTGTTTGTAGTAGAAATCTATGGTGTCAAATAGAAAAAGAATAAATGGAAAGTTTGTCAAATAAGAAAATCATAAATATTACAAATATACTTGTAAACTAAAATACGAGGTCACCCGACTGCATGCAGGAGCCTTGCTGGAGCATGTGGAGCCACGACTGCATGCAGGAGCTTGTATAGGCCGGCAAGGACAGCGACCCAGGACTGCAAGTAGGAGCTTGTGGAGGACCCACAACTGCATGCAGGAGCCTTGCTGGAGCGCTGGTCCCCCGACGGCCTGAGGACGCAGACGCCGCCAGTCGTGCTCCCTATTCCTCGACCTCATGGGACGCATCGAGAGGCTGCCCCCACCGCCGCTGCGTGAGCGCATGCTGCAGTTCTCGGCCCACACACCGGAGGCGCTCAAGGACTTCTGCGCGAGCTAGGCGTGGAGCAGCGACAGCGTGTGGTGCATGATCCAGAAGGTCCTATGGTCCCGGACGTGGAGCTTCCCGTATGCGGTCCTTGACATGTTGGCAGGCAGCGGCTGTTAGAACTGTAGGATCATAGATCTAGCCTTTGACTGTTCTATTCGGTATAACATGTAAAACGGTAGATCCTAGGACATGTAGAACGGTCTACAGAGAGACAGGGAGAGAAAGGGAAGGGTACCGAACCTGAGACCACAGGGGTCGAGGATCCAGTAGCCTCCATCAGGTTCATCGATGTAGGCTGCGCACGGGTAGCGACGGTCGGTGAAGAGAGGCGACGCAGTGGAGACGGTGATGCAGTGCAGTGATGACGGGATGACGGTGATGACGGTGGCGGCTTCCCGTCGTTGGCTGCGCGCCCTCTTCGAGATCGGAATTAGGGTTTGTCGATGGGAGTACGGCTCACGGTGAACCTCGTACCTCGAGCCGCTAGCCCCCACCTCTTTATATAGCGCAGTGCGATGGGGGCCCACCAACCATGTAGGGTTGGGCGCCCCCGATCAGGGCGCGTGACCAAGGCCCAATAGGCCGTTGGGCTTATTGGTTAAAAGATCAATCTAACATTCTCCCCCTTGATCTCATTATTACTTTTATCTTTAAACTTTAAACTTCAATCCTTTTATCCTTACTCATTTCTTCACAGATGATGCATAGAGCATGTTTCATCGTCACGGTCAATCACCGATAGATTTGATGTACTACAATGCACGTCTCTCGATCTGAAATAGTTACTTTAACTTTTGGGCCCTTTATAGTCCAGGGATCATAGGCTTTCCCTTAAACCCATGCCGACTACATGTTCTCTCGAACACGTTGGGTGGTAAGCCTTTTGTAAGCGGATCCCATGAGCATCTTTTCGGTACTTATATGCTCAAGACTTATCATTTGATCCCGAACTTTATCCTTCACAAACATAATACTTTATGTCAATGTGTTTGGCAGCACCACTTGACCTATTGTTGTGAGCATCTTTATCTTCTTTGGATTATTATCGCAAAGATATAACTTGATGGTCTATTGATGTCGTCAACCACCTTCAAACCGGGTATGAACTTCTTTAGCAGTTCACCTGCCCCGTTGCCTCATAACATGCTACAAACTCGGCATACATTGTGGACGATGTAGTGATGGTTTGCTTTGAGCTTTTCCATGAAATAGCTCCCCCTGCGAGAGTGAACACATATCCAGACGTGGATTTTCTATTATCTCCCGCATAATCAGAATCTGAATATCCCACTATATGGAGTGAATTAGATCTTCTATACGTCATCATGAGGCCTTTCGTTCCTTGCAAATAACGCAAGACTTTCTTTACTAATTTCCAGTGTTCTATTCTAGTATTGCTCTAGAATCTGCCAAGTAACCCGGTAACAAATGCCAAGTCAGGACGCGTACACACTTGAGCATATTGCAAGCTTCCGACAGCTGAAGCATATGGAACCACTTTCATTTGATCGATCTCATATTGGTTCTGGGGCATTGAAAATCCCCATATATCTGTCAGCCCTTGACTATAGGGCAGGTGAGGGACTACATTTGTGCATACTGAATTTCTTTAAGACTTTTTCTATGTATGCCTTTTGTGACAGTCCTAATACCCCTTTACTTCTATCTCGGTGAATCTCGATCCCTAGAACGAACGAAGCTTCACCAAGATCTTTCATATCAAATTTTGAGGACAAAAACTTCTTTGTTTCCAGTAGTAGACTGACATCACTACTAGCAAGTAAGATATCATCCACATACAGGACAAGGAAGATAAACTTCCCATTCTTAAACTTTGCGTAGACACAATTGTCCTCAACATTATCTTTAAACCTAAAATTCTTTATTGTCTGATCAAACTTCAAGTACCACTGTCTTAAAGCTTGTTTTAATCCATAAATGGATTTCTTTAGGCGGCATCCTAAACGTTCTTTTCCTTCCATGACAAAACCTTTCGGTTGTGCCATGTAAACATTTTCTTCTAAGTCTCCATTGAGAAATGTCGTCTTTACATCCATCTGATGTAATTCTAAATTGTAATGTGCCACTAATGTCATTATGATTCTGAAGGAATCCTTACATGAGACTGGAGAAAAGGTCTCATTGTAATCAATCCCTTCTCTTTGTGTAAAGCCTTTTGCCACAAGTCGGGCTTTATATCTCTCTATATTCCCTTGAGAGTCAAGTTTTGTTTTGTAGACCCATTTACAGCCTACTGTTTTGGCTCCTTTAGGAATTATCTCCAAATCCCAAACTTTATTTGCATTCATTGATCTCATCTCATCTTCCATGGCCTCAAGCCACTTTGATGAATGATCACTTTTCATGGCTTCTTCAAATGAGGTGGGATCATCCTCCATTTGAAATTCTTCAGTGTTGTACACTTCATAATCAGCAGGAATAACTAATTTTCTAACTCTTTGAGACCTTCTAGGGGCCTCCTCATTTGGCATATTTTCTGTTTGAGGCTGTTGTTGCTCCCCCTCATGTGTGGCAATAGTTTCTATAGGATCCTGAGGAACAGATTCCTCATCATCATTCATTGTTGCCACAGGTGGTTTAACAACAGGTGCTGGCACCACAGTGTCTTGTACTGTCGATGCAGTAACAGCAGGTAGTGAGAAAAATGGCTCATTAATTATTGGAGTGGGTGCATACACCCGCTTCTCTTCAAGGTCAATTTCTCGAGCTACCATGCTCCCCCTAATCATTTCATCCTCTAGGAAGACAGCGTGTCTCGTTTCCACAAACTTTGTATGTCTGTTAGGACAGTACAAACGAAAACCTTTTGACTTTTCTGGGTAGCCAATGAAATGGCAACTCACTATTTTGGGATCTAGCTTTCCAATGTTTGGGTTAAAAACTTTAGCCTCAGCAGGGCTCCCCCACACATGCAAGTGGTTAAGTGAGGGTACTCTTCCTATCCACAACTCATACGGTGTTTTGGGCACCGACTTACTTGGTACTCTATTGAGAATATGAATGGCGGTTTTTAACGCCTCCATCCACAGACTCATCGGTAAAGTGGAGTAACTTATCATACTATGCACCATATCCATCAGGGTACGGTTACGCCTTTCAGCTACTCCATTCTGCTGAGGTTCGCCCGGTGTTGAATACTGGGCGACTATACCATTCTCCTGTAAGAACCTTGTAAAAGGTCCAGGAACTTGTCCATATGGGGTATGTCGACCATAGTACTCTCCCCTACGGTCAGACCTGACTATCTTAATCTTTAAATCATGCTGATTTTCAACTTCTGCTTTAAATATTTTGAATTTATCCAACGCTTCTGTTCTTTCTTTAATTGGATAAATTTAGCCAAACCGAGAGTAATCGTCTGTGAATGTTATGAATGAATCATAACCATCCACACTTTTCACAGAAAAAGGACCACATATATCTATGTGAATAATCTGTAGAATTCCTGCGCTTCGTTTGGCATCTTTCTTAATTTTCTTTACATACTTTCCTTTTATGCAATCTCTACATTGTTCTAAATCTGAGAGCTCTAATAGAGGAAAAATATCATTCTTAACTAGTCTTTCTATTCTCCCCCTTGAAATATGGCCTAAACGACAGTGCCATAATTTCGACAACGCATCGTGAGCTCTCTTTCGTTTTCTGTTTGCATTGTTCGATGAGGATACATTCTCATTCACATCACATACAGAATTCACATTTTCACGAAGTGATAACAAATAAAGCTCGTCTTGTCGGAAGGCAAGACCAACACATTTATTATTAAACAATATCTGCCATTTGCCATTTCCAAAATGGCAATCATAACCATCATGGTCCAACTTTGATACACTAATCAAGTTTCTTTGCAAAGAAGGTACATAAAGAACATCTCTAAGAAAAAGTATGAAGCCATCAGCAAGCTCTAGCAGAAGATCGCCAACGGCCTCAACATCTGCTTGTACTCCATTTGCGACTTTAATGAAACTTTCGCTTCTTTGCAAAGTTCTCATCGAACGGAATCCCTGTAATGAATTAGCAACATGAATAGTTGCACCTGAATCAATCCACCAAGTAGATTTTGAAAACTTTACATACAAGGATTCATTTACAAATGTAATGATGTTCTCACCTTTATTTTTCATAATCATCTTTAAGAAATCAGGACAATTCTTTTTATAATGTCCCGTCTTCTTGCAGTAGAGACACTGGTCTTTATCCACTGGGAATTGCTTGTTCTGAGACTGTTGCATGGGACCTTTTCCAGATGACTTGGAGGAAGAGCTGTTATTATAGTTCTTTTTCTTATCTTTTAGGTAGTTGACAGTACCACCCTGTGAAACTTTTATTCTTTCCTCCTCCTGCACACACATGGCTATGAGCTTTTCTAAATCCCATTTTTCAGGCTGTATGTTGTAATTAACAACAAAGGTGTCAAATTCTTTGGACAAAGAAGCAAAAATCAAATGAATGAGAAACTCATCCTTGAGTGCCAAATCCATTGGTTTGAGCTTAGATGCCAGATTGCTCATTCTCAGTATGTGCTCTCTAATGCCACTGCCGCCACCAGAGTACCTTTCTGTTACCAGCTGCTTGATCAGCTGGGTTGCATATGTCTTTGAAGAGCCAGTAAACTGACTCTTTATTCTTTCTAGGTACTCTGTGACCGTGTCATAGTCTGGAATTGAGCCACTATTGCAGGCTCAATTGTGTTCTTTATCACTGCCAAACACTTCTTGTTGGCAGTGACCCATTTCCTATGCTCAAGGTCATAGGACATCTTTACGGGAGCAAAGTCCTGCTCTCTGTTCTGCCATGCAACATCAGTCTCATCTGTCTCCCTCACCAGTGCCATAGGTTCTCTAGGACACGGTGTGGTGACAACCCAGTCCACCTCAGCGAGGATAAAAGCCAGGTCTATCTTTTTCTTCCACTCAATATAGTTATCACCTTTTAGAGTGGGGATCTCTTTGATACAACTCATCAAGTTGTATCCTCCTGAAAACACAATTCAAATAGTGTGAGAACACAAATAATAACAACAATAATTGCATGCCTTAGTTTAACGTTGGTCAACATTAAAACATACAATTATTTTATACATTAAATCTACATCACCGTTGGGCAGAAATAGAATTAATGCAAGACAAAGACATTATAATATTGCCATTAATCAACGTTGGTCAGAATAATAACAATATTATAATCAATTAAAACATATTCATTTTCAAAAATTAAATTCTCCCGTTGGTTCGAATTTAATAATGAAAATTGCATCTTTAAATACGCAGCGGAAAAATATTCAATTTGATGAATTTTACCCACAGGGAAAAATACTTTTTCTATTTCTTTTGAGCCAATTTCCATTTTTCAATTTTCTAGAAAAAGAAAATGCAAAAACCAGACTCAATCTTCTCTGTTTTGGCCCAAAACCGCAGAAAAAACGCTCGGCCCTTTTCTTTTCGCGCGCACAGGCCACACCCAGGCCGCAACCTGGGCCTAGGCCGGCAATGTCCCGCGCGTCCGTGCGCCCGCCTGGGCCGTGACTTGGCCCACTCGCTCGTGGCCGTCCGTCTCCATCCGACGGCTGCCCGCGCGCATCGCATGATCAAAAACCGGTGACCGCCGCGGCGCCCTTGAACCCTAGCGCCATTCGGCCTTCGCTCTCTCTCTCTCTTCGCCTCATTGCTCTCTCCTCTCCACTCAGTCCCACCACAGCAGTCACCGAGCGAGGAGCTTCGACGGCGAGAGCGAGCAGCGAGCCCCGGCGCCGTCTTCGCCCCCTTGCCGGCGTGCGCGCTCCCCAGCGGGTGAGCGCGCCGCCGTCGAGCGGCCTGGCCGCGGCGCCTCTGTGGCTTGTTCCGGCGAGCAGTTCACGCCCGACCGGCCCTTTCTTTTCCTCGTGTGGCGGCGTGCACGACGGCGAGGTAAGCCACTCCCTTCCCCTCTTCCCCTTTCGGTTTCTTTGATTCGTTTGTTCGGATTTTGCATGATTTCCCGATTAGGGTTAGGGTTAGGGTTAGGGACGGCACTGTTTTTCTTTTTCCCCAAATCACCTTTGGGTTTAATTCGGTTTCCAGTTTTCATCTCTATCCCAAAACCCGATCTAGGGTTTGGATGTTCGGTTCTTCACTTTTCCCGAACCATCATCTTTTCTCAGATCCGAAGGGATCGAGTTTAGGGTTCAATCGAACCCTTTGTTGGCCTAAGCCCTTTCTACTTTCTAGATCCGCACTAGATCTCTTCATCTTTTCCTTTTCTAATCGATTTATCCATTCTAGATCAAAACCCTAGCCATATCTATACCTAAATTGTGCCTTTGGTACCATTGTTAGAACTGTAGGATCATAGATCTAGCCTTTGACTGTTCTATTTGGTATAACATGTAAAATGGTAGATCCTAGGACATGTAGAACGGTCTACAGAGAGACAGGGAGAGAAAGGGAAGGGTACCGAACCTGAGACCGCAGGGGTGGAGGATCTAGTAGCCTCCATCAGGTTCGTCGATGTAGGCTGCGCACGGGCAGCGACGGTCGGTGAAGAGAGGCGACGCAGTGGAGACGGTGATGCAGTGCAGTGACGATGGGATGACGGTGATGATGGTGGTGGCTTCCTGTCGTTGGCTGCGCGCCCTCTGCGAGATCGGAATTAGGGTTTGTCGGTGGGAGTACGGCTCACGGTGAACCTCGTACCTCGAGCCGCCGGCCCCCACCTCTTTATATAGCGCAGTGAGACGGGGGCCCACCAACCATGTAGGGTTGGGCGCCCCCGATCAGGGCGCGTGACCAAGGCCCAATAGCACTTGATCAATCTAACAGCGACCACCAGTAGTTCACCGCCGGCGTAGCCAAAGCCACTCCAGCCAGCCTGCAACGACCGAGTCACAGAATTAGAGCATACAAGTTGATCGATCACCTATTCACCTGAACGGAGATGGTGATGTGCAAGCTGCTATAGCTGCTATCCTCCACGCTGGGTAGCCGCCCATGGAGCACCCTACCACGTAGAACTTGTCCCCGAACTGCAGCGCGTCGGCGAGCTCCTCGATGTCCATGGCGTCGCTCTTGAAACTACGCTTCAGGTTGGCATCACTATCACCGTACCCGGCTCTATCGAAGAAGAGCATGTATATGCCGAGCTCCTCCACAAGCTCCTGCATGCAGTCGTGGGTCCTCCACAACCTAATGAACTCTTGAGTATGAACACCCAAACACACAACACAACACGCTTCTCAATTCCAGTTTACGAAACGATCAAGAACAGCCGGCGTCGAATTTGTCCGTAGCCATGATCTTGCGCAATAGGCTGCACCGGCCGAAGAAAATTTCGGTCTTGGGTCGGTGCTGTTTGGGTAATGATAGCGAGCCTTTGATGCATCCCATGACACAGGAGTCCCAGTCCCAGGCGACTGAGTCCAACACGGCCGATTCGTGTGCCACTTTTGAACCCCATTTTCTACAATTCTCCCGGTCTAGGCTAATGATGTCTGGTGCCTGGCGCCTCTACGTATGCAACGCCTCTGTTCCAAAAAGCGATCAACGAGCCCCGTATGCATACACCTCGCGCGCGCCTGGGCAGGGCCACAGTAGGGGGCAGCTGGACTGGAGCGCACACGCTCACCTACTTCTCGCCAGCATCGACCTACACGCGCGCGCGCGCGCGGCGCCCTGCGTCTGTGGCTCCCTGGTGTGTTGGACACGTAGCGCAATGGCTTTGTAATATTTATGATTTTCTTATTTGACAAACTTTCTATTTATTCTTTTCCTATTTGGCACCATGGACTTCTACTACAAATAAGGGCATTTATGTCATTTTGCAAGCCATTTAACATCGTTATCGGTGAAAATAGACGGAAGTGCCATTTACGGAAGGAAATTTCAACTTGGTGCTAGATAAGAAAGTTCAAAATTTTGAGTGCTAAATATGAAAGACTGATTTGTTTCAGTGCCAAATGGATAATTCTCCCATTAATAGAAGGCGAAATGCCACTTCACCAATGTCGAAGAGAATACAGCGCCAGATGACTAAGGATGGAAGATCGAAGGGCTCCCTTAATAAAGGCAGTGTTTTCAGACCTAGATAGAATTAAAGCCAAGGATCTGGAATTGGCTATTTTTTAAAATCGGTTCTTCAGCCGGAACAAATGACGACTTTCGAGAAGGCTGGGGACCAATTACCCTTGATGACCAAGGGCAAAAGGACTGATAGAGTCACCTTATAAACCCGTGCATAGCCATAATACAGTCCCTCCTTGGGAAGTTCAAGCCAAATTAAGGTGCGTTATGCTGAAGTTTACAAGAATTTTGTGATGAATATCTTGGAAGATTTGTGCTGCCTTCGGCTGCGCGCTCTTGAAAAACAATGAAGCCCATAAACCAAGGATTGCAATGTTACGATTAAGGGGTTAGGAACGAGCAATTCTCTAAGAGAAGTTTGGTTTGGAGAGTAAAATTGCGGATCAGGTCAAAGGACAGCAAATCTGGCAAAAAATAGTCGACAAATTGAGAAGGACCTTATCGGATCCAGCGTTGTACGCTGGGTAATATTTATATTTTAGAAACACTAAAGAAGGATTCGGCAGAGCGATCAAATGGGAAATATTTAAAGGAATATTACCCTAAACGTTTGGATTAACACTTGACAACCAATTTGCTCGGTTGTCAGCTCTAATAGCCGATACCAGGAGGGTATCGTTTCTAGTGCGAAGGTAAACCTAGAAGGGTAAAAGCTAGTACAATGTGTATCGCTCGCAGGAGCAAAGCAAACATGGACAGAGTGATGCATATAGTATGAAGTATGAAATAAAAGGAGAAATCACTCAAGACAGAGGAATTGTTTTCTAATATCACCTATTACAAACTACGGGCCGGAAAACACTTTGGCTATTATATCATCAGCCTAGGAGATAAAGGCTACAGAGTTAGCAGCACTGAAGAAGTCCTCAATCAGGCGATCATAATCCCCAGGGTGCGCCGCTGGGGAGCTGTGGGGAAGGAATCGAAGCTCGTGGCCAGAATGGACTTGCGCAGAAGCCAATGCCATAGCAGCACCATGGCGAACGCCATGCAAAGCGACCTCTCTGACACGGTTTGGGACGTCATGCAGGCAAACCACTGGGATGACACCTCTAGCATTGACAAATCCCGCCACGTGCTCCGCAGCCAATTGGAGGCTCTCCAGTTGAGCTGTCAAATCTAAAAGATTCAAAGGGAAGATAATCAGAGTCTTGAAGATGAAATTGGAAGCAAGCAAAGGTTATAACAGAAATCTCACCTGTAATTCTGACCTCGGCCTTAGCCAACCTAACCTCTATAGAATCAGCCTCGAGAGGTGATCGACATCGAACCATGGCTAGAGCCGATTCTACGAGGGAAAGACATTCATCGAGATTCTGGCCATGTGAAAGCTCTAGTTTGGTTTTGGTGAATTGATGAAACCCTAAGTGCTAACCTAGTTTATCAAGTGATCATGAGATAGGTAGCACATTCCAAGTGGTGAAGCAAAAGAAGATCACGACATGATGATGGTGATGCCATGGTGATGATCAAGTGCTTGGACTTGAAATGAAGAAAGAGAAAAACAAAAGGCTCAAGGCAAAGGTATAAATTGTAGGAGCCATTTTGTTTTGGTGATCGAGACACTTAGTGAGTGTGATCACATTTAGGATCGATAGCCATACTATTAAGAGGGGTGAAACTCGTATCGAAATGCGGTTATCAAAGTGCCACTAGATGCTCTAACTCATTGCATAAGCATTTAGGATCTAGTGGAGTGCTAACACCCTTGAAAATGTTTGTGAAAATATGCTAACACATGTGCACAAGGTGATACACTTGGTGGTTGGCACATTTGAGAAAGGGTTAGGAACTTCACTGTCGGAGTGTCCGCCCGTAGAGTGTGGACAGTGCGATGGTGCCATCGGCGCCCTATACAGAAAAGAAGAAGGTCACTACAAGTGACCGGACACTGGTCTCGGTTGGACCAGCGCGTCCGGTCGGGTGGAGCATGAAGACGCTGGCATCGGTCTCTAACCAGATGCTGGGTCACTTAGTGACCGGACGCTGGAGGGGTGCGTCCGGTCCTGCTGATGTGGCAGCGCACAGAAGAGTCACCGTGTGACCGGACACTAGGAGAGTCCGGTCGAGGTCATGAAAAGTCATCTCTAGATGCTTACTAGAAATGATCGGACGCTGGGGCTCAGCATCCGGTCACCTTGAGCTGCTGCGTCCGGTCATCACTGGACCATTGAGATCGAGTACTCTGTATTTGAAGAGAGGGGACACATGGCATGCATCGCGTGACCGGACGCTGAGGTCCAGCATCCGGTCAATATGACCGGAGCGTCCGGTCACCCCATGTTGTGCCTAGTGAAAGGGTACAACGGCTCTATTTCGTGGGGGCTTCTATTTAAGCCACATGGCCGGTTCAAGCTTACTCTCTTGGCCATTTGCATTGACATAGCAACCTTGTGAAATTAGCCAAAGTCCTCCCACTCATCTCCATCATTGATTCATCATCTTTGTGAGATTGAGAGAGAATCCAAGTGCATTGCTTGAGTGTTTGCATCTAGAGGCACTTGGTGTTCGTGTTTCGCTGCGGGATTCGTTTGTTACTCTTGGTGGTTGCCACCACGTAGATGGCTTGGAGCAGTGAGGATCGTCGAGCGGAGAGCCAAAAGGTACTCTAGTGAATTGCTCGTGGCTTGTGTGATCCTCATCTTGTGTTGGTTGTACGGCACCCTATTGAGGGTTTGGCGTGTGATGCCAATTAGCTCGTGAACCTCCAAGTGAGTGAATCGCCACAACGAGGACTAGCTCGTCGGCAAGCAAGTGAACCTCGGTAAAAAATCATTGTGTCATTATTTGATTCTGAGGTGATTGGTCTTCATTGGTATTCTTCCTTGTGATTGATTGGTTCATTCCTCGACACGGCGGTATAACCTTTTGCTCACACTCTTTACATTACCGCAAACTAGTTGTCAAGCTCTTTAGTGTAACTAGTCGTGAGAGCTTGTTAGTTTGGTTAGTGTGGCTCTTTAGTTAGTCTTTAAGAGCACACTAACTTAGTGTAGTGACATAGCTATTGTGTGGATAGAAACTATATATAAACTAGAATTGTGGTAGGTGGCTTGCAATTTTAGTAGGCTAGCGCAACACTTGCTTCGCCTCATAATTGTCTAACCGGTTTGCTAAGTGTTGTTGTAGAAATTTTTATTAGGCTATTCCTCCCCCTCTAGCCATTAGGACCTTTCAAGTGGTATCAGAGCTGAGGTCACTGTAATTTAAGGCTTAACAACCTTTGGTGTAAAAATGGCTCAAATCAACAACACCAAGAAGCCATCCCAATTTGATGGCATAAATTATCCATATTGGAAATCAAAGATGACCACACATATCAAGTCAATCAATAGAAGAGTGTGGAAGGTGGTAGAAACCAAAATTGAGATTGAAGATCTGGAGAATCCCACCATGGCCGAAGAAGTGCTTCTCCAAAACAATGACATTGCTCTAAGTGCCATTCATGATGCAATTGATGAAAGAACATTTGAGCAAATCAAGAATATCGAGATGGCTCATGAGGCTTGGAAGAAGTTGGAAGAATCATTTGAGGGCACTCTAGCCGTGAAGGGTGCAAAGGCATATATTCTCAAAGAGAAGTTTGCAAGCTTCAAGATGAAGGAGGATGAGAGTGTGCGGAGATGTTCCATAGGCTTCAAGTGCTTGTCAATGATCTCAAAGCACTTGGAGAAGAGGTGAAGGACAAGGACTTCTCCCACAAGTTCTTGAGATGCTTGCCTTCAAGATTTGGCACATTGGTCACTATTCTAGTGAGGAGTGGTTTGGACACCATGACACCAAACTAAGTGTTGGAAGATATAATGACCGATGATACATATAGAGATGATGATGAGAAGGAAGAAAAGAAGGATAAGAAAGATGAGAAGGAGGATGAGAAAAAGAAGAGCATGGCATTCAAGGCCACATCATCCAAGGGCAAGGCAAGGCAAGATACATCAAGTGAAGATGATGGCTCATGGGATGATGATGATGATGAGAAGATGGCTCTCTTTGTCAAGAAATTTGGCAAGTTCATGATGAAGAAAGGGTACCATGCTAGAAGAAAGAAATCTTCATTCAAGAACAAGGAAGAGTCAAGAAGGTGCTTCAAGTGTGGAAGCAAAGATCATCTTGTTGCTCAATGTCCAAACAATAGCGACAATGATGATGGCAAGAAGAAGAACAAGAAGAAGGACAAGAAAGAGAAGAAAGAGAACAAGGACAAGATAACCTTCAAGAAGAAGGGTGGTTCATATGTGGTCACTTGGGATAGTGATGCTTCCTCAAGTGATGATGATGATAGTGATGATGACAAGATCACCAAGAAGAAGGCACTTGCAATCATTGTTATCAATGAGAAGCCTTCTCTCTTGGACACTCCATCATGCTTCATGGCTAAGGCCACGAAGGTACAAACTTGTGATGATGGAAGTGATGGTGAACATGATAATAAAAATGATAGTGATAGTGATGATGATGAACCTACTAAAGATGAATTATTTGACATGCTAGAAGATGCCAAAGAACACTTTGACATTAAGAGAAGGAAATGCAAGAGCTTGAATAAGGAGGTAAAAGCCCTTAAGCAAGCCCTTGATGAGCTCAAAGCAACTCATGAGAGGCTAGAGGAAGCCCATGAGAAGCTTGGCAAGACTCACAAAAAGCTTGAAAAGGCTCATTCCTCTTTGCTTAATGAGCAAAATAAAAAGAAGCATGTTGAAACTTGTAATGTAGGTTTAACTTGTGATATAATTGATGAATCATTATCTATGCCTATCATTGTTCCTCCCGCTAACCCTTCTTGTAGTACTTCTACTTCCACCTCATCTAGTAGTGATGGTCTCACTTGTGATGCCTCACTAATGGTTGAGAATGAGAACCTCAAGAACGAGGTCAATAAGCTCACTCACACCTTGGCTAAGGTCTATGGTGGTGAGGACCGCTTGCTTATGTGCCTGGGTAGCCAAAGAGCTTCTCTCTACAAAGAGGGATTGGGCTATACCCCCAAGAAAGGTAAGGTGGCCTTTGCTCCTCACAAGACTAGTTTTGTGAAGAACAATGGTAGGTTTTGCACTAGTTGCAAGCAAGTTGGTCATAAAGAGCATGAATGCAACAACAAGAGCAAAAATGCTAATGTATCCTCTATTAAGCTTGATTCTTTCTATATGCTTACCAAGGGTGCAAATGGTGTAAAGGCTAAGTTCATTGGTAAACCATGGATGGGCTCAAAGAAGAAAGCCATTTGGGTGCCAAAGAGCTTGGTCACTAACCTTCAAGGACCCAAGCAAGTTTGGGTACCTAAAAAGAATTAATCTTCTTTTCTAGGTTAATTACAAAGTCGGAGGAAGGCATTGGGTTCTTGATAGTGGGTGCACTCAACACATGACCGGTGATGTAAGAATGTTCAACTCAATCAACACCAATGGCAATGATGGTTATGATAGTATCACATTTGGTGACAATGGCAAAGGCAAGGTCAAAGGGCTTGGTAAGATTGCAATATCCAATAACATGAGCATATCCAATGTGTTGCTAGTAGAGAGCTTGAACTTCAATTTGCTATCCGTGGCTCAATTGTGTGATCTTGGATTCAAATGCATATGGGTAGATGATGTAGAGATCATAAGTGTAGATGGCTCTAACTTGATCTTCAAAGGCTTTAGATATGAGAATCTATACTTGGTTGATTTTAATGCTAGTGAAGCTAGATTATCTACATGCTTGTTCACTAAGTCTAGCATGGGTTGGTTATGGCATAGAAGGCTTGGTCATGTTGGAATGAAACAATTGAATAGATTGGTTAAGCATGACTTAGTTAGAGGCTTAAAAGATGTTGTGTTTGAAAAGGATAAGCTTTGTAGCTCTTGTCAAGCCGGAAAACAAGTTGGAAACACTCATCCTAAGAAAAGCAAGATGAGCACTAGTAAAGCATTTGAGTTATTGCACATGGATTTATTTGGGCCAACACAATACACTAGCTTTGGTGGTAACAAATATGGCTTTGTGATAGTGGATGACTATACTAGATACACATGGGTATTCTTTCTAGTGGACAAAAGTGATGTGTTTGCAACATTCAAATCATTTGTCAAGGGCATTCACAATGAGTTTGAAACAACCATCAAGAGAGTTAGAAGTGACAATGGTAGTGAGTTCAAGAATACTAGAATTGATGAGTTGTGTGATGAATTTGGAATTAGACATCAATTTTCGGCCAAGTACACTCCACAATCAAATGGCCTTGTTGAGAGAAAGAATAGAACACTCATTGATATGGCAAGGTCTATGCTTAGTGAGTACAATGTGAGTCAATCTTTTTGGGCCGAAGATATCAACACGGCTTGCTATTGTAGCAACCGCCTCTATTGTCACCCATTGAAAGAGAAGACACCATATGAGCTCTTGAATGGTAGAAAACCCAACATTGCATATTTTCGGGTCTTTGGTTGCAAATGCTATATCTTGAAGAAAGACACTAGACTGGGCAAGTTTGACAAGAAGTGTGATGAAGGATTCCTACTTGGTTATTCCACTACAAGCAAAGCATATAGAGTTTGGAATTTGGATAGTGGTACTCTTGAGGAAGTTCATGATGTTGAATTTGATGAAACCAAGGGTTCACAAGTAGAGAATGAGAACTTGGAAGATGTTAGAGGCATTCAACTTTCAAATGCCATGAAGAACATGGATGTTAGTGAATTGAGGCCTAGGCAAGTGAATGATGATGAAGATGACCAAGTGCAAGTGCTCTCTAACTCAAATGTGCAAGATGATACAAATCAAGCTAGTATAAGTGGCTCTCATGACAATGAATAAGATCAAGTGGCTAGTACATCATCTCAACCTAATGATCAAGTAAATACAAGCAATCAATTTCCAATCCTCCAACCAACCAATATTGCAAGGGATCATCCTTTGGACACTATAATTGGAGATATTTCTAGAGGTGTATAAACAAGATCAAGATTGGCTTCATTTTGTGAGCATTTCTCATTTGTGTCATCCATTGAACCAAAGAAGATAGATGAAGCATTGAAGGATGTTGATTGGGTGAATGCTATGCATGAAGAATTGAATAACTTTACAAGAAATCAAGTATGGGAATTGGTAGACAGACCAAAGGGACACAATGTGATTGGAACCAAATGGGTCTTTAGAAACAAGCAAGATCAAGATGGGATAGTAGTAAGGAACAAAACAAGATTGGTAGCACAAGGATATACACAAGTTGAAAGTCTTGACTTTGGAGAAACATATGCCCCGGTTGCTAGATTGGAAGCAATTAGAATCTTGCTAGCCTATTCTTGTGCCCACAACATCAAACTCTATCAAATGGATGTTAAGAGTGCATTTCTCAATGGTTACATCAATGAAGAAGTATATGTTGAGCAACCTCCCGGTTTTGAAGATGACAAGATGCCCGACCATGTGTACAAGTTGAAGAAGGCATTGTATGGCTTGAAGCAAGCACCTAGAGCATGGCATGAGAGATTGAGGGACTTCCTACTCTCTAAAGGGTTTATAATGGGCAAGGTTGACACCACTCTTTTCATCAAGAAGATTGGAAAAGATTTATTTGTATTGCAAATCTATGTTGATGACATCATATTTGGATCAACCAATCAAGACTTTTGTGATGAGTTTGGAAAGATGATGGCTAATGAGTTTGAGATGTCCATGATTGGAGAGTTAAGTTACTTCCTTGGTCTTCAAATCAAGCAATTGAAGAATGGTACTTTTGTGAGTCAAGGCAAGTATATCAAGGACATGATCAAGAAGTTTGGCATGAGTGATAGTAAAGCCATTAGCACACCAATGGGAATAAATGGCAACTTGGATAGTGATGCAAGTGAAAATATGGTGGATCAAAAATTGTATCGGTCTATGATTGGAAGCCTACTCTATGTGACCGCATCAAGGCCAGATGTCATGTTTAGTGTATGCATGTGTGCAAGATTTCAAGCCTCACCAAGAGAAAGTCATTTGAAGGCTACAAAGAGAATACTGAGGTACTTGAAGCATACACAAAATGTTGGATTGTGCTATCCCAAAGAAGCTAAGTTTAAGCTAGTTGGTTACTCCGACTTGGATTATGCGGGATGCAAGGTTGAAAGGAAGAGCACCATGGGTACATGTCAATTGTTAGGAAGATCACTTGTTTCATGGTCTTCAAAGAAGCAAAATAGTGTTTCATTATCGACCGCCGAAGCCGAATACATATCCACCGGTAGTTGTTGTGCACAAATACTTTGGATGAAGACCACTTTGAGTGACTTTGGAATTAAGTTCAAGAAAGTGCCATTGCTATGTGACAATGAGAGTGCAATCAAGTTAACCAACAATCTGGTTCAACATGCAAGAACAAAGCACATTGATGTCCGCCACCATTTCATAAGAGGTCACCAACAAAAAGGGGATATTTGCATTGAGAGTCTAGGCACCGAAGATCAACTTGCCGATATATTCACCAAGCCATTGGATGAGAAAAGGTTTTGTAAGCTAAGGAATGAGTTGAACATATTGGATTTCTCAAATATGTGTTGATGCACCCCCCACTCATATGACGTGCCTCTCCTTCGAGCAATCCAAGGTAAAAGTTGATTGGCATGGCATACATCCTTGCTAAGGACATATTTAGTGCATCTAGACATCTCTCACATTTAAAAGGCTCATTCATGAAAATCAAATAAATTTGATGATTGTATGGTATCACTATTGCTTCTATGCTTATTTTGATCTAGTGGTAGCATATGACATGTTTGTGGGCTTGTAAACCTAGTGTTTGATCTAGAAAATGAGCTCTAAGTGTTTAACTCAACATGGTACAAGATAACCCTTATTTGGAGGTGTGAAGAAGCTTGTCCTTGGATCAAACCGAGTTAAATATCTTTGGCAAATGATCTAGATTGGACCAAATTTGGGAAAATGATCCTCACCCCATTGATTGACATTGATAATCTCAACCTATCTACATTTTAAGCCTTTGTGGTCATTGATGACAAAGGGGGAGAAATAGTGTACAAAGATAGTGAAAAGATAACAAAGAGGGAGAACTTGACATAGGGGAGAGATATGACAAAGGAAAGGAATTAAAATTTTGAGCACACAAGTAGGGGGAGCAAGCTCATGAATTTGTATGGTGCATTTGAGTGTGCATTTCATATGTTTGCTTACATGGCACAAGTTTTAAATTTCAATATCCATGCTTGTATGGTGTATGCTAGTTGTAGGTTTGAATGATGAAATGAAAATCTAGCATGCATAAGTTTATCTAGTGATTTCATTTCCAAGTTGTTTCCAAGTGGTATCGAGCTAACCATGGTGCTAAGGATGGTATAATGGTGCACTCCGATTGGTATCATGCTTCAAAGGTCCATCTTTTATACCTTAGCATCATTTGGTAGACATTGACTCCTATATTTCCTATCTAAGCATATGTGCAAGCTACAATCCAAACTCTTAGCGCATATGTTGGGGGAGCAATTGCTACCATATGGGATTCATGAAACTTGTCCATATCCTTTTACACATGGTAAATATGCTTGGACAAGCAACATGGATTCAATTTAATTTCAATTCATATCTTTGTGAAAGGGTTGTCATCAATTACCAAAAAGGGGGAGATTGAAAGCTCTAGTTTGGTTTTGGTGAATTGATGAAACCCTAAGTGCTAACCTAGTTTATCAAGTGATCATGAGATAGGTAGCACATTCCAAGTGGTGAAGCAAATGAAGATCATGACATGATGATGGTGATGCCATGGTGATGATCAAGTGCTTGGACTTGAAAAGAAGAAAGAGAAAAACAAAAGGCTCAAGGCAAAGGTATAAATTGTAGGAGCCATTTTGTTTTCGTGATCGAGACACTTAGTGAGTGTAATCACATTTAGGATCGATAGCCATACTATTAAGAGGGGTGAAACTTGTATCAAAATGCGGTTATCAAAGTGCCACTAGATGCTCTAACTCATTGCATATGCATTTAGGATCTAGTGGAGTGCTAACACCCTTGAAAATGTTTGTGAAAATATGCTAACACATGTGCACAAGGTGATACACTTGGTGGTTGGCACATTTGAGCAAGGGTTAGGAACTTCACTGGCGGAGTGTTCGCCCGTAGAATGTGGACAGTTTGACGGTGCCACCGGCGCCCTATATAGAAAAGAAGGAGGTCACTGTAAGTGACCTGATGCTGGTCTCGGTTGGACCGCAGCATCCGGTCAGGTGGAGCATGAAGACACTGGCGTCAGTCTCTGACCGGACGCTGGGTCACTTAGTGATCAGACGCTGGAGGGGTGCATCCGGTCCTACTGATGTGGCAGCGCATAGAAGAGTCACCATGTGACCGGACGCTAGGAGAGTCCGGTCGAGCGTCATGAAAAGTAGTCTCTAGATGCTTACTGGAAACGACCGGACGCTGGGGCTCAGCGTTCGGTCACCTTAAGCTGCTGCGTCTGGCCATCACTTGACCATTGAGATCAAGTGCTCTGTATTTGAAGAGAGGGGACACGTGGCACGCATCGTGTGATCGGACGCTGAGGTCCAACGTCTAGTCAAAATGACTGAAGCGTCCAGTCACCCCGTGTTGTGCCTAGTGAAGGGGTACAACGACTCTATTTCGTGGGGGCTTTTATTTAAGCCCCATGGCCAGTTCAAGCTCACTCTCTTGGCCATTTTGATTGACATAGCAACCTTGTGCGCTTTGCCAAAGTCCTCCCACTCATCTCCATCATTGATTCATCATCTTTGTGAGATTGGGAGAGAATCCAAGTACATTGCTTTAGTGTTTGCATCTAGAGGCACTTGGTGTTCGTGTTTCGCTGCGGGATTCGCTTGTTACTCTTGGTGGTTGCCACCACCTAGATGACTTGGAGCAGCGAGGATCGTCGAGCGAAGGTTGGTGATTGTCTCCGGCTCCGATAGTGGTGGTTGTGAGGGGTTCTTGACCTTTCCCCAGCGGAGAGCCAAAAGGTACTCTCGTGAATTGCTCATGGCTTGTGTGATCCTCATCTTGTGTTGGTTGTACAGCACCCTATTGAGGGTTTGGCGTGTGATGCCAATTAGCGCGTGAAGAGCCAAGTGAGTGAATTGCCACAACGAGGACTAGCTTGTCAGCAAGCAAGTGAACCTCGGTAAAAATCATTGTGTCATCATTTGATTCCGAGGTCATTGGTCTTTATTGGTATTCATCCTTGTGATTGATTGGTTCATTTCTTGACACGGTGGTATAACCTTTTGCTTACACTCTTTACATTACCGCAAACTAGTTGTCAAGCTCTTTAGTGTAGCTAATCGTGAGAGCTTGTTAGTTTGCTTAGTGTGGCTCTTTAGTTAGTCTTTGAGAGCACACTAACTTAGTGTAGTGACATAGCTATTGTGTGGATAGAAACTATATATAAACTAGAATTGTGGTAGGTGGCTCGTAATTTTAGTAGGCTAGTGCAACACTTGCTTCGCCTCATAATTGTCTAACCGGTTTGCTAAGTGTTGTTGTAGAAATTTTTATTAGGCTATTCACCCCCCTCTAGCCATTAGGACTTTTCACCATGCCAGTCAATGGAGGCAAGAAGATCATCGTTGTCAATCTACCTCCTTTGGTAACAAGGAAGTTGATGACAGACCGTCAACAAAGAGGGCCCGAAAGGCCGAACGGGGTTGGCCCTATTCCCCGAGGTAGTGGGGACATCATGAGTTATACCCTCTTGATGATGAAGGCGATGACGTGATGATACAGGTCCAATGAGGGCCTTCTAAGGAAACCTCTTGCTATTCTCCTCGAGACCTATGGAAAAGTAGGGACTATTCCGAGGATGCGGAAGGTTTGAAACAAAGCAAGTTGTATTCTGATGCCCAATCGTGGCCCGTATATATAGCCCGAGAAGGCGAGGAGATAGATTTCGCCAAGGATGTGGGAATGAAACCAGATACGGAGACGGATCGACGCTCCAAAAATTCAAGGGACGGATAACGAAGAAGCAACAAATTCGGACTTATTGCTTCCCCAAGTTGCAGAATATCGCGGGATGGATACAAAAGATTTACATTGATCAGCGGTCAGCCCATGATTATTTTGGATTGAAAGGAGTTCGAATCCCCACAGGGCCGAAAGTTATTGTGAAGCGAGTCACATCGGCCCGTTAGGGAAATTATGACAGAAAGGCCGCCTACCCAACAGATGCCTAGCTGATTTCTTGGTAACTAGGAAACCGCTGGAAAGAAGCTTGTGGCTTTCCCGGTGGGCATTCGATCGAGCAAACAAGGGGAAGGTGTCCACACATTTTAGCCCCTGCAAACACTAGAACAGCTCTGCGAACATGGATAGAAGACCCAGGTGATGTCACAAGGATTCTTCTAACCGTAGTAGTTGATTCTCTTGCTCGACAAGGCGCTAGAATGAGTGACACAATCACCCTATGCACAAGAATTCTTCTAACCGCTCAAGATCTTCATAACAAAAGGATAGACCATGGAGGGTCCGATGGAACTAGAGGCGCTCGAGGAGGCAGATGGAAGAAAAACATAGCTAAAGTGTTGAATTGCTCCCGCTAGGGTCGGATAGACATTTTATAGCCGGCCCGGGAAGATGAATCCAAGTGCCCGTGAAGTAGTGACGCTCCTGTAAAAGGTTTTGAGGCATAGGCTCATGAGTGGACACAAGCGGCGACAAACAATGGACCCCAGATCAAGGTTCTCGACCCGTGACTGTGGACCAATCAGGGATACAGACATGATAATTTTGGAATAAAATTAATTTTATCCCAAAATTGGGGGGCATGTGTTTACACCAAAATTTGGAAGAAGAGTCGTAGGGACTTGAAATCTCCCAAGATTATGTCAGCAGGGAATCAATTGCGTGCAGATCGGAATTAGCTGATTCAAATGCAGCATCGGAATTGGCTTTCTTCAGATAGTGCCAGCAGTTAACGACAAAGGCTATAATCGGTGCCAAGACGAGACATGTTGGACTCTACAAAAAGAGAAAGATTAGAGTCTAAGTTATCTTAAACTAGGAATGTTTTCTATTATGCCGAAAAATTGTAATGGATCGTGTTCGGGTAGGATTCATGTTTAGACTTCGGGTATAAATACCAAACCCTGGCTATTGTGAGAACAAGAATCAATAAAACACACAAGTTATTTACTTTTTCGGCTCCGACCACCCTTAGGAGTAACACCTCTGGTGTTTTGACCTATCATTAAAATTTGACATGTCATCATATGCATTGCAAAGCATTCATAAAGTAGAAAATTTTGAATGCATTCACTAAATAAGCTTTATTTCATAATGTTGTTATTTCATGTGATGTGTTTCAAAACCCTAAATAAAAATCATGTCCACAAGGGTCAAATTTCATGTGGTCATGTGAGGCCATGTGTCATTTGACTCAAATAACCCTAATGGGCCACGTTATTGGTCAAAAATCAAAGTTAAAGTTAAAGTAAAAGGAAGACAAATCAAATTTGAATTCAAATTCATATTATAAAAGTCCTTTTTACCCCTTTTGACTAATTCAAAATCCATGTGGAATTTGGGGTTGAGGCAAAAAGCAAAGTTGATGATTATTTTATAAGGGTCAACTTTGGTATTCAAAGTTTTTCAAGTTTACATATAAAATTTGGAGTAATTTTGAAATGATTCAAATACTCAAATGCACCCCAAATTCAAATTTCAAAATGGAGGCAGAATTTGAAAATGTTCCTTGAAGCAAAGTTGTAGAGTTTGAAAAATTGAGCAACTCTCATTTTTGGAGATTTTCAACTCCTTTAGAAAATTTGTGAGTAATTTGCAAAATTGTGTGATGGCAATTCTGTAAATACATCAAAATTGGAAAAAAACAAGAAAGCGCCACCTCTCGCTTGCAGCACGGCGCCATGTGAATAATGTCGCCACCGATCGATTGCGCCGCTTCCTCGCGCATTGACACACTTTGGTGCCGTGGCAGGTCCGTTCGATGCAGACCGTCGACGCCGGGCAACCCTTCCGGCTATAAATAGCAAAGCAGCCATTGCCGTCCCCATTTCCCCTACTCTCGCTCGCTCCGCCGCCAGCTAGCTCCGCCGCTCGCCGTAGCCATCGTCAAGCCGCGTCCGTCGTGCCCAGCTACGCCAACGAGATCGCCTCGGTCTTGCGCTATCTGTGGCTTGCTCACGTCGCTTGGGTTGGCGGAATCGCTCGGCGTAACGCGTCTTCTTCCCGAGACCGGCCGAGCTCCACCACCATCGACTTGACGTGGCTGTGCCGTTCTGCACCGTCTCCGTCTTCACCAAACGCATCGGCGTGATCGTGGTGAGCTACTGAACGCGATACTCGCTTTGTTTTAGACTCTACTACACCATTCTTAGGGGTTATATGCGTGCTGCCGTCATGCTCGGGCGCCATGGCCGGGCGTGGAGTTTTCTCCCAAGGCGCATATCCGCCATTCAAAAGGCGGGATGGGTTCGTAGGAGTGTGTAGATCATTTGGGTGCGGATGCGCCTTTCACGGAGCGTCACCGTCGACGCATTTTGGGCCGGCCAGTGATGGCAGCGCCGCCGTGACCTGTATGTGTCACTGACGAGTGGGGTCAGGCTGTCAGTGAGAAAGAAGGAGAAGAACAGTGAGATTTTATTATTTTCTAATTTTAAATAGTGCTGAATGTTTGGAAATTTGTAGGAAAATAATCATAGCTCCGAAAATTCCGAAATTTTGTGTGTAGCCTCAGTACATGCTCTAGTATGGTTTAAAATTTTGAAATTTGAAATTTGGATAAATTTTTAATGTTCAAATATTCAGTCCATTAATTAATAAATGCATTTTCCATGATTTTTGTAGGCCACTGTATAATTCCAAAAATTATGAAATTTGTTTTGGTACACTAATTTGTTATGAGGAAGCTTACATAAAATTTTGAGGTCATTTGGAACAAGATCATTTTTGGGCTTATTTCCAAATTAATTCAAAAATAAATAAAAGCAAACCCTAAGTGTTTGATTATTGTTTGATTTTGTTTTGATCATGTTTTGTGACCAGTAGGGTTTCAAGATTAGTGGTCGGAGAGTTCACCGCAGTGGTCGGAGAGTTCACCGTAGTGGTCGGAGAATTCGCCGCAGTGGTCGGAGAGTTCACCGTAGTGGTCGGAGAATTCACCGTAGTGGTCGGAGAGTTCACCGTAGGGGTCGGAGAGTTCACCGTAGTGGTCGGAGAGTTCACCGAAGTGGTTGGAGAGCTCACCGGAGTGGTCGGTGCTGACGTGGTCACATCCATTACGAATATGGTTTGGTTAGTTTGGCTTATAACTGTACCGTGAAGGAAAGTTGTATTCAAGGTGTTGTTATATTTCATGCACCATGAAAGCATCATGTTTACATTATCATCATGTTGAAGCATATGCTATTATTTTGTGTAGAATCCAAGAGTGAACCGATTCTAGTTGAGCAAGTTCTGGAAGAATCCCTGATTGTCACGGGATTTGATAATTGTGGTACTGATCCGGAACCCGAGATCGTCAACGAAGGCAAGCCCCGGTTTATGCATTAAACCATTACCTTGTTTACTTTGAAAAGTTTATCACCTATGTTACCTATTGCATTAAGTTGATTTATTCAAATGTTACCTACTTGATGCATTGCCTACCTTGTTGATTGTTTACCATCCTTGAAGATGATTTCGTTTACAAAGGCGTAGAATTGCTTAGTATGCTTTATGGTAGGTTTTCAAAGTAAAAGTTTCGATACAATCAAAGATGGCATACTGGCCAAAGAAAGAAAGAAAGAAGATAGAATGAACTAGAGACTAGTTGGGTGGCTTATCTTGAATGTTGGGTAATGTTGCCGACTATGTCGCTTAAAGGCCACTCATTGTGGATCTTCTGAACGAGACACTTTGTAGTACTGGTCCATACTTCGGTAAGCCTACTTCGGCTAATCCGATACTAAGACGAATGCCCACGCACTGGGAGTGGTGAGATGGCGGGAGTAGCATGTACCCTCGTGGCTTGAATGTGGACGGATTTGAGGTGTGCTGTGCTCTCGGGTGGCGTGGAGACGGCTTAGTATAGGAGGATTTGGTAGCGAGGTTGATATATGCAAGATTAAGTTCTACATATGTCGTGTGATAAGGAATCCCCAGCTAGGACTTGAATCAATTCGAATTGCCGGTGCTCTACGGATATGGAGACTCGATTCATTACAGAAGCAATGCAGGACTGGTGAATTACTTAAACATGAGAAAAAGAATGGAAAGAGAAGGATTGGAATATGGGATATGAACACTTAGTTTGAGATATTGAACTAAAGTACTTAGGGGTAAAACTTGAAACTAGGATCAAGAATAGTAAGCTTTTGGCAAAGAACTTTTGAATCTTTCTACATCCTTACCTTGACCCAACACCTGCATCCCTAAGACCTTCGCCCTTTTTGGTCGGGTCAGTCTTGTTGAGTACTTTTGTACTCAGGGTTTGCTAACCCTTGTTGCAAGTGAGTCGCATGCGCAGGCTTGTTTTGGTCCCTGCTGCATGTCAGTGTTTGAAGTCGATGACGATGAGGAATGATGAATTGGTCTTTGGACAAGGCACTAGTTTGTGTGAAATAAATAATGTTAATGTAATATTATCCCACTACTATGGTTGTATGACAATTATGGTTTTGTAAGTTTGAAACAACTGGTTTGTAATATCAAAACTTAAGTCTTCCGCTTTATAATCTCTGGTATGTATATTGAAAACTGTTGTAATCTGTAATGACTGTGATTGGGATCCTGTTTGGAAAAGATTCATGGATGATTCGGGTTTCCCGAGGACACCCGACAGATCTGTTAAGTTGTTGGGAACTTGTGTATGCTATGTGAGGTCTGTTGAGACATCGATAGGTGCACGTGGGCCCGATTTCTTAGGAGGTTCTGCCACAGCTGGTATCAGAGCAGGTCCTATCTAAGATCATTGTAGGATGCTTTTGAAAACCTTCAAACGGATTTGGATCAAAGAAATTAAACTGGATATTTTGAGTTCAAATTTCTTTCTTCTTCCCTCTGATCTTGCCTCAATCCTATCTTATTTGAAAATTTGTGGCGGATAATATGATTACGTTTGTCCTATGTATTAAAAATCTAGTACTTTTGATTGTATAAATTTTTTCATGCATCATGCTTGAACACCTTGCATAATAATTCCCCTTAAAAGTGGTTGGGTAAGTAATGTCAATCCCATTCTTGCTAACCTCCATTATCCTCAAGCTATCCTTATAGTCCCACCCTAACTTCTATAGGCTATGGCAAAGACCAAGATAACCGCACGCAAGTCCACTGGACATCACGGAGTCCCTCATCACCAGTTGGCACCGCGTAACCGTGAGCTTGGTGAAGGGAGTTCCAAGACCCTTGGAGATGAAGGATCTTCATGCAATCCCGCCAACATTGAGAATCTTACCAAGGAGCTCAACACTCTTTGTCGAGCTCATGCCAAAGATCAAGAGAAGCTGGCGGAAATGGAAAGGGACATCACCAAGAATACCGAGTTGTGGAATGAAGCCTGGACACGAGAGGATGCGGCCAATGAACGCATCCATGAGTTGGAGTTCTACGTAGAAGACCTGGAGATGGACAACGCCATTCTTCACGAGAATGTTCACATGATGTACGCTCAACTTCATCCTCTTCATGGGGATGGTGAAGTTACAGATGAAGAAATGATTGTAGACCCAGGAGAAGTCGAGAATGAAGAAGAGGAGGATCCTGAGGAGTTAGTGTACTTTTCCGATGAAGATGAGGTTGAGTCCGATATGGACACGGACACCGATGACTGAGAGTTTAGAGTACAAATAGTTCCTTTACTGCTTTTCTAGTAAACCGGGGTTGTCTTGTGGGATACAAGACATGTAACATAAATAAGAAACCCTTTGTAGCTTGAAACCTTTTAACTGCTTTCAATAAAATAATAAAGTAAATAAACGTGTCTCTCTGACAGATGCCTCGTATTAACACCCGAACTGGTGCAAGTACTTCGCAAGACAATGATGAAGTCCCAAATCCTCCACCAATGCCTCCGACTATGGCAGATGCCATAACTGCACTCGTCTATGCAACGGCCGAGAATGCTAGGTTGTTAAGGGAAATGGCTCAGAACCAACAAGCACCACACCCTAATCATGGCCGCCGTAATAATGGAAATGATGAGACAACCTATATTGATTTTACTGACACACGTCTGTCTGTGTTCTCTAAGGCGGAAAAGCCTTTAGAAGCTGACGATTGGCTTCGGACAATGGAGCAAAAGTTTGAGCTGATTCGTTGTACCGAGATTCAGAAAGCAAGGTTTGCGGCACAGCAACTCCGAGGAGCTGCTGGTGCCTGGTGGGCAAATTTGGTAGCTGTACAGCCCGCTGGTCACCAAATCACCTGGATGGAGTTTAAGGATGCCTTCAGGGCACACTATATTCCAGATGGTGTGATGACCATGAAGTTAGAAGAGTTTCTAGCTCTTAAGCAAGGGGAGCACTCGGTGATGCACTATGTTGGGCGTTTCAATCACCTGTCGCAGTATGCTATCGAGTATGTGAATACTGACAGGAAGAAGAAGAATCATTTCATGAGAGGTCTGAACACCAAACTTCAGACCATGATGGCAACTTGTGGCAACGCAACTTATCATGAGACTGTCAACATTGCTATTGCTTCAGAGGAGAATTACCACCGACACAAGGAGGCGAAGAAAAAGAGAGCATTTGCTTCCGGATCGTCGAGTGGAAAGCGTCAAAAGGTGGTCTACCATCCTCAGAATCATGGCCGTGCACCATTCTGCCCACAACAAAGCCAAAGCAGGCAGCAAATCTTTATTTGCCCTGCAACTAATACGCCTTATCCTAATCAAGCACCGTAGCTACAAAATAATACAAACAATGCAAACCGCACTACTACTTCCCAAAATCACAATTATCCCTGTTATAATTGTGGTAAAACCGGACACTTTTCCCGAGAATGTCCGTATCCTAGGAAGAGTAATCCTAATGTACCTAAAGCCCCTGTTACTGAAGCTCAGAATCAGTACAAGGGCAATGCTCAGAACAGTCAAAAAGGTCAGGCTGAGAAGAAATCTAGAAGGGTCTTCTATACTCAGGTGGAATCTATTCCAGAAGGAGAACCAGTAATGATTGGTTTGTTTCCCGTTGCTAAGCACCCTGCAATTACCTTATTTGATTCCGGTGCATCCCATACATTCATCAATCATACATTTGTTGTGAAGCATGGGATAACTATTAGGGAAACAAAAGAACCATATCATATACAGTCGCCTGGGGGATGACTCTGTACAACGGAGATAGTTCAGCATGTACCTATTGATTTGGGAGGACATGAGTTCCCTACCAGCATGCTGATATTAAAGGATCAAGATATAGATGTGATCCTTGGTATGAACTGGTTAACTCAACACAGGGCTGTCATAGATGTCCTACGTAGAACCATAAGAGTAAATGTACCTGGCAGCAAAACCCAACTTCTCATCCAACTTCCCTTTCCTAAGAGTACAGTTGGAACAGTCTGTGCAACTACTGTGGAAGAAGCCGAGAACATTCCTATGGTATGTGAATTTATGGATGTTTTCCCCAATGATCTTCCTGGACTGCCACCAGACCGAGATGTGGAGTTTAGAATTGACCTGAAACCAGAAACGACACCTGTGTCTAGAAGAGCATATAGGATGCCACCCAAAGAACTAGCAGAATTAAAAATGCAACTACAAGAGTTGTTAGACAAGGGTTTCATTCAACCCAGTTCATCACCTTGGGGATGCCCTGCTATCTTCGTGAAGAAGAAGGACCAAACCTTAAGGTTATGTGTTGACTATCGGCCGTTAAATGAAGTCACCATAAAGAACAAATACCCCTTACCCCGAATTGATTTGCTTTTTGATCAACTTGCGGGAGCTAAGGTGTTCTCGAAGATAGACTTGAGATCAGGCTATCACCAGATTAAGATCAGATGAGAAGATGTGCCGAAGACAGCGTTTACTACCCGATATGGTCTATATGAGTATTTAGTCATGTCTTTTGGGCTGACCAATGCCCCGGCTCATTTCATGTACCTGATGAACTCAGTTTTCATGCCCGAGTTGGATAAGTTTGTAGTGGTATTCATTGATGACATTCTTATCTATTCTAAGAGCAAAGAAGAACATGCGGAACATCTCCGCATTGTTCTACAACGATTAAGAGACCATCAATTATATGCCAAATTCAGCAAATGTGAATTTTGGTTAGAGAAAGTACAATTTCTAGGTCATGTGTTATCTGCTGAAGGTATAGCTGTTGATCCGAGCAAAGTAGAAGAAGTCCTTAACTAAAAAGCACCTACCACTGTTCATCAAGTTCGTAGTTTTCTGGGGTTGGCAGGTTATTACCGTCGGTTCATCCCTGACTTCTCCAGAATTGCGAAGCCAATTACTAGACTGCTGAAAAATCAAACTAAGTTTATATGGTCAACAGAATGTGAGGATGCCTTTCAAACATTAAAGAAGCTGCTGACAACAGCACCAGTATTAGCACAACCTGATATCGAGAGGCCATTGATATCTATTGTGATGCGTCTGGAATTGGTATTGGCTGTGTTCTTATGCAAGAAGGCAGAGTCATAGCATATGCTTCCAGACAACTTAAGAAGCATGAAGAACATTATCCCACCCATGATCTTGAATTAGCTGCTGTTGTTAATGCACTCAAGATTTGGCGACATTATTTATTGGGCAATATATGTCATATCTATACGGATCACAAAAGTTTGAAATATATCTTCACTCAGTCAGAGTTGAATATGAGGCAAAGAAGATGGTTAGAACTTATCAAAGATTATGACTTAGAAGTGCATTATCATCCGGGCAAGGCTAATGTGGTTGCCGATGCCCTGAGTCGCAAGAGTCATTGCCATTGTTTGACTGTAGAACCTATGCAACGAACATTGTGTCAAGAAATGGAGCATCTGAATTTACAAATCATAGGACAAGGTTCCCTGTCCAATATTGCAGTTGAGTCCACTATCAAAGATCAGATCATTGCTGCTTAACAGAAAAGTAAGGGCATAGCCCATATCAAGGATAAAGTCAGATCTGGAAGATCAACATGTTTCAGGATTGATGAATCAGATGTCGTATGGTTCAAGGATAGATTGGTAGTACCCAAAAATCTAGAGCTGCCAAAGCAGATTCTTGATGAAGCTCATTCTACAAAATACTCCATTCATCCAGGTAGCAACAAAATGTATCATGATCTGAGAACGAGATATTGGTGCACCAAAATGAAAATAGAAATAGCTCAATATGTGGCCAATTGTGATACTTGTCAGAGAGTCAAAGCGATTCACATGAAGACTGCAGGTCCATTACATTCCTTGCCAGTTCCATCTTGGAAGTGGGAAGATATCTGTATGGACTTCATAGTAGGGTTGCCTAGGACATATGCAGGCTACAATTCAATATGGGTTATTGTTGATCACCTAACCAAGATAGCTCATTTCTTACCAGTCAGAGATAAATATCGAGCGAAGCAGTATGCAAAGCTTTACCTTGATAGAATCTTCAGTCTACATGGGGCACCCAAGACCATTGTCTCTGACAGAGGGTCATTGTTCATATCCAAGTTTTGGAAAAGCCTACATGAGTCTTTGGGAACTAAACTTATCCGTAGTTCTGCTTATCATCCGCAAACAGATGGATAGGCGGAAAGGGTAAATCAAATTCTTGAAGATATGTTAAGAGCATGTGTTCTCTCCTATGGTGCTATATGGGATGAATGCCTTCCCTTAGCTGAATTCTCATATAACAATAGCTATCAAGAGAGCATTAAAATGGCACCATTTGAAGCATTGTATGGCCGTAGATGCCAGACACCTTTACATTGGGCAGATGTTGGAGAATGTTGGTTCTTTGGACCGGATGTGGTCAAGGAAGCAGAAGAGAAAGTTAAACTCATACAAGCTAATATGAAGGTAGCTCAATCCCGACAGAAAAGCTATGCTAATAAGAGGAGGCGACCGCTAGAATTCATAGTGGGAGATCATGTCTACCTCAAGGTATCACCAATGAAAGGAGTTCATCGTTTTGGCATTCGGAGAAAGTTGGTGCCCCGTTATGTCGGTCCGTTTCAAATCCAACAACGATGTGGACCAGTCGCCTATCGCGTCAAGCTACCAGATCACATGTCAGCTGTGCATGATATTTTCCATGTATCCCAGTTGAAGAAGTGTCTTCAAGTACCTGACCAAGTGATCGACTTTGGTGATGTAGAACTAGCACCTGATTTGACTTATGCCGAGTACCCCATTAGAGTCTTAGATCAGAAAGATCGAGTCACTCGAAGGCGTACAATCAAGTTCTACAAAGTACAATGGAACCAGCACACTGAAGAAGAAGCTACTTGGGAGTCCGAGGATTACTTAGAAGAAAACTTTCCTGACTTCTTTGCTTCTCTATAGTTGCAATACCTTGTCTATATTGTAACTTGTCTCTTTTGTCAAAAGAATGGAAAACCCCCTCACTAGCCTTTTGAATAAAGTTATGATGTGTTAGCTTGACACATTTCCTTTTCCATTACTTAGCTCTAGGTTATAAATCTTGGGACGAGATTTCTTTAAGGGGGAAGGGTTGTAACACCTCTGGTGTTTTGACCTATCATTAAAATTTGACATGTCATCATATGCATTGCAAAGCATTCATGAAGTAGAAAATTTTGAATGCATTCACTAAATAAGCTTTATTTCATAATGTTGTTATTTCATGTGATGTGTTTCAAAACCCTAAATAAAAATCATGACCACAAGGGTCAAATTTCATGTGGTCATGTGTCATTTGACTCAAATAACCCTAATGGGCCATGTTACTGGTCAAAAATCGAAGTTAAAGTAAAAGGAAGACAAATCAAATTTGAATTCAAATTCATATTATAAAAGTCCTTTTTGCCCCTTTTGACTAATTCAAAATCCATGTGGAATTTGGGGTTGAGGCAAAAAGCAAAGTTGAAGATTATTTTATAATGGTCAACTTTAGTATTCAAAGTTTTTCAAGTTTACATATAAAATTTGGAGGAATTTTGAAATGATTCAAATACTCAAATGCACCCCAAATTCAAATTTCAAAATGGAGGCAGAATTTGAAAAAGTTCCTTGAAGCAAAGTTGTAGAGTTTGAAAAATTGAGCAACTTTCATTTTTGGAGATTTTCAACTTCTTTAGAAAATTTGTGAGTAATTTGCAAAATTGACGCAGTGGCAATTCTGTAAATACATCAAAATTGGAAAAAAACAGCCGAGCGCCACCTCTCTGCTTGCCGCCGGCGCCACGCGGATGTCGCCGCCGATCAGATTGCGCCGCTTCCTCGCGCATTGACACGCAGCTGGTGCCGTGGCGGGTTCGTTCGTGTGCTGTCGACGCCGGGCAACCCCTTCTCGGCTATAAATAGCAGCAGCCGCCGCCATCGTCCCCGATTTCCCCTTCTGCTCTGCTCCACCGCCAGCTAGCTTTGCCGCTCGCCGTAGCCATCGTCAAGCCGCGTCCATCGTGCCTAGCTACGCCAACAAGATCGCCTCGGTCTTGCGCTCTCTGTGGCTTGCTCACGTCGCTTGGGTTGGCCGGAATCGCCCGGCGCAACGTCTTCTTCCCCGAGACCGGCCGGAGCTCCGCCACCATTGACTCGACGTGGCCAGGCCGTTCCAGACCGTCTCCGTCTTCACCAAACGTACCGGCGTGATCGTGGTGAGCTACTAAACGCGATACTCGTTTTGTTTTAGACTCTACTGCACCATTGCCGGGGTTATGCCGTGCGCTGTCGTGCTCGGGCCGCCATGGCCGGCGTGGATTTTTCTCCGGTGCGCCTTCTGCCATTCAAAGGGCGGGGATGGGTTCGTAGGAGTGTGTAGATCATTTGGGTGCGGTCTGCCTCGCCGGAGCGTCACCGTCGGCGCATTTTGGGCCGGCCAGTGATGGCAGCGCCGCCGTGACCTGTATGTGTCACTGACGAGTGGGGTCAGGCTGTCAGTGAGAAAGAAGGAGAAGAACAGTGAGGTTTTATTATTTTCTAATTTTAAATAGTGTTGAATGTTTGGAAATTTGTAGGAAAATAATCATAGCTCCGAAAATTCCGAAATTTTGTGTGTAGCCTCTGTACATGCTCTAGTATGGTTTAAAAATTTGAAATTTGAAATTTGGATAAATTTTTAATGTTCAAATATTCAGTCCATTAATTAATAAATGCAATTTCCATGATTTTTGTAGGCCACTGTATAATTCCAAAAATTATGAAATTTGTTTTGGTACACTAATTTGTTATGAGGAAGCTGACATAAAATTTTGAGGTCATTTGGAACAAGATCATTTTTGGGCTTATTTCCAAATTAATTCAAAAATAAATAAAAGCAAACCCTAAGTGTTTGATTAGTGTTTAATCTTGTTTTGATCATGTTTTGTGACCAATAGGGTTTCAAGATTAGTGGTCGGAGAGTTCACCGCAGTGGTCGGAGAGTTCACCGTAGTAGTCGGAGAATTCACCGCAGTGGTCGGAGAGTTCACCGTAGTGGTCGGAGAATTCACCGTAGTGGTCGGAGAGTTCACCGTACGGGTCGGAGAGTTCACTGTAGTGGTCGGAGAGTTCGCCGAAGTGGTCGGAGAGCTCACCGGAGTGGTTGGTGCTGACGTGGTCACATCCGTTACGAATATAGTTTGGTTAGTTTGCCTTGTAACTATACTGTGAAGGAAAGTTGTATTCAAGGTGTTGTTATATTTCATGCACCATGAAAGCATCATGTTTACATTATCATCATGTTGAAGCATATGCTATTATTTCGTGTAGAATCCGAGAGTGAACCGATTCTAGTTGAGCAAGTTCTGGAAGAATCCCCGATTGTCACGGGATTCGATAATTGTGGTACTGATCTGGAACCCGAGATCGTCAACGAAGGCAAGCCTCGGTTTATGCATTAAACCATTACCTTGTTTACTTTGAAAAGTTTATCACCTATGTTACCTATTGCATTAAGTTGATTTATTCAAATGTTACCTACTTGATGCATTGCCTACCTTGTTGATTGTTTACCATCCTTGAAGATGATTTCGTTTACAAAGGCGTAGAATTGCTTAGTATGCTTTATGGTAGGTTTTCAAAGTAAAAGTTTCGATACAATCAAAGATGGCATACTGGCCAAAGAAAGAAAGAAAGAAGATAGAATGAACTAGAGACTAGTTGGGTGGCTTATCTTGAATGTTGAGTAATGTTGCCGACTATGTCGCTTAAAGGCCACTCATTGTGGATCTTCTGAACAAGACACTTTGTAGTACTGGTCACATACTCCGGTAAGCCTACTTCGGCTAATCCGATACTAAGACGAATGCCCACGCACTGGGAGTGGTGAGATGGCGGGAGTAGCGTGTACCCTCGTGGCTTGAATGTGGCCGGATTTGAGGTGTGCTGTGCTCTCGGGTGGCGTGGAGACGGCTTAGTATAGGAGGATTTGGTAGCGAGGTTGATATATGCAAGATTAAGTTCTACATATATCGTGTGATAAGGAATCCCCGGCTGGGACTTGAATCAATTCGAATTGCCGGTGCTCCGCGGATATGGAGACTCGATTCATTACAGAAGCAATGCAGGACTGGTGAATTACTAAAACATGAGAAAAAGAATGGAAAGAGAAGGATTGGAACATGGGATATGAACACTTAATTTGAGATATTGAACTAAAGTACTTAGGGGTAAAACTTGAAACTAGGATCAAGAATAGTAAGCTTTTGGCAAAGAACTTTTGAATCTTTCTACATCCTTACCTTGACCCAACACCTGCATCCCTAAGACCTTCGCCCTTTTTGGTCGGGTCAGTCTTGTTGAGTACTTTTTTACTCAGGGTTTGCTAACCCTTGTTGCAGGTGAGTCGCATGCGTAGGCTTGTTTTGGTCCCTGCTGCATGTCAGTGTTTGAAGTCGATGACGATGAGGAATGATGAATGGTCTTTGGACAAGGCACTAGTTTGTGTGAAATAAATAATGTTAATGTAATATTATCCCGCTACTATGGTTGTATGACAATTATGGTTTTGTAAGTTTGAAACAAATGGTTTGTAATATCAAAACTTAAGTCTTCCGCTTTATAATCTCTGGTATGTATATTGAAAACTGTTGTAATCTGCAATGACTGTGATTGGGATCCTATTTGGAAAAGATTCATGGATGATTCGGGTTTCCCGAGGACACCCGACAGATCTGTTAAGTTGTTGGGAACTTGTGTACGCTATCTGAGGTCTGTTGAGACATCGATAGGTGCACGTGGGCCCAATTTCTTAGGAGGTTCTGCCACAGTAGGAGTAGAGTAGATCTCGGTGAGTTCTTTAGCAAGTATGGCTGCATCGATCTGGTCGACCTCTACTGCTTGTTGTAAGTACCGTCATGGCTTATACCTCTGTTCATACGGTTGCATCGATCCGGTCGACCTCCACTACGACTCTGGTATAAGTTAGTTCTTGATTCTTGCCTAGTTCAAGTATGGCTACATCGATCTGGTCGACCCCCACTACATGAACTAGATCAAGGTCAAGTTATCGGCTCTACCTTAGGATGAAAGTCCTTGGTAGATTCATTAAGTTATTGATATTGCTTATTGCTTTCATTATTTATCTAATTATAGCAATATCACTATGCTCGATTGGGATTGATCTAGATCGGCCTTATATCTTGTTTAGTCCATCGTTTGCTAATCTAAATTGATCTAATCTACACCTTAAACGACGAGTTATGTTTTATCAGCTGTTTTATGTCAATCCTGATCGTGCATAGCGTGCGGTTAAGGCGTGTTGCGTCTTGAGTAGATTTATTGGCTAACGAGAACCGTTCCATGGCCCGTTATCACGGCCTGTGTGATTCTACCTCACACCCCACTGTTAGCACCATGGAGTGGGGGTCGTTATCTGGTAGATCTATTCCTAATAAGGCATGACTTTAACTGTACGCTATGCCTGAATCGGCTGTTTAGCCGATATCGAGTGCTTTCATGAACAGTTCGCATCACGAGACCATTGAAGTAAAGATAGGTTGAAAGATATGTTAGCCCCATGATCTTATTATTGTATTATGGTCTACGTGATTCTGCCTCATGCCCCACTGATATTAGTAATGAGTTAGGGTCATCGAGTCTGTTGTTATTTCTATGGCCTGCATGATTCTGCCTCATGCCTCACTGGTCATAGCGATAGATGAGATCTAACATGTTCATTAGATTTACCTTTATTAAACGGTTAAGTGGTGTTGAATTATTTCTTTATATAAAAAAGGGGTTCGGTTACTTATAATCATTGGCTCAGCATAAACCGATCATTGTTGACATCTTATTGCCATTGATTAATATTTGTTCAAATAACGATATTTATCCTGAATGATAACCGATTCTTCTTATGCAACCCAATGAGCTTTAACCGATCTATTCTCATGAATATGCTAGAATCGACTATTTAGTCGATCTCCTTTTCATATCGGCTCTTATAGCCGCACATTCGGGACTGTCTGGCAACACCGGCAAGTTCTCCCCTTAATTACTGATAAACTTTCTCTCCTTGTCAATTACAGGGTCAAATTGACTGGCATGTCTCGGGAGGAGTGCGTAGGATCGACCACCCCTGCACTGAAGCTAAGAGGATCTACAGCTCCATCGAGTGGACCCTTCTAGCTTGCTGTGTGTGTCCTCGGCACGGGACAGAAATTCTGTGTCAACACATGTTCTATCAAGCACAGACAATCAAGGCAATCAAAGAAGAGGAAGAACATCCGCTCAACGTACACGCCATCTCCAATCACGACTAGAGGGCACCCATATTCGCATACCTCACCGGAACCTATGAACCAGGGTCAAAGCATGAGATCGAAAGAATCAACTCCAAAACAAAACACTACTCCATAGTGGTAGGAGACCTATACAAAAGCGGAATCATGGCTCCAATGCTCAAATGCATCACCAGAGAACAAGGAACCCAACAGTTAGCCAAAATGCACTTAGGCATGTGCGGAGCTCATAGGGGACCGCATGAAATCGCCCAAAGAGCCATGAGACAAGGGTTCTACATGCCAACGGCCGCCGAAGATGCAAAACCACTAGTTCGCAGCTGTGAAAACTGCCAGATGTTGGCCAAGAAGCAAAAGGCACCAGCAAACCCAACCAGACCAATATACCCAACATGGCCCTTGCAGAGATGGGGAGTCGACATTGTTGGGCCTCTGCCAACAGCGCTAGGGAACCTATGTTTCGCCGCCGTGGCCCTCAAATACTTCACAAAATGGATCAAGGCAAAGGCACTAGCGAAGATTACCTCAGGCACCTTAATTAGTTTTGTCTGGAAAAGAATCATATGTCATTTCGGTGTTCTAGCGTACATCACAGTAGATAACAGGAAACAGTTCGACTGCACAGAATTTAGAAATTTTTGCAGCGAACTAAGCATTAAGCTAGCATTTGCATCAGTCAATCACCCTGAGAGCAATGGCATAGTCGAAAGAGCAAACAACCTTATTTTCACGGCAATATCAAAAGCGCTATTCGATTCAGCGAAAGGAAAGTGGACATAGGAGCTAGTAACCGCTGTATGGGGGCACAACATCTCAAGAACCAGAACTACAGGGCTTACACCATTTTGCCTGCTATATGTTAAGGAGGCAATTACGCCAGAGGAGCTCAAGTTGGGATCTTTCTGAACAGAAATAGTAGCAACAACACCCATGCAACGATATGTCAAACTTAAAGCCATAGAAAACACTAGGCTTGAAGCAGCAGAAAACCTCGACAAGTACCACCAAGAGACAAAAACCTAGAGAGATAAAAAAGTACTATGAAAAAGCATCAACCCGGGACATGGTGATCATTCGCCACCTAGACAAGCAAGGCAAATTGCAGTCCCAATGGTACGGCCCTTTCGTCGTGGCAAGCATGGTCAAACCAGCAGTATTCAGACTGCTCAACGAAGAAGGAATTGAGACAAGTCATTCATGGAACGCAGACAACCTGCGTCGCTTCTACCCTTAAAAAGTAGATTCCAGTCATTCACCCCGAGCGGGTTGTAATTTTTAGTTTATTTTTGAACTTTCAACCGAAATGGGGTTCGCGCTCTTTTTCCTCACAGGGGAAGCCTTTGCGAAAAGGTGTGAGGTTTTTTAATGAGACAAACTTTTGTACCCCTAAGAAAATCCTAAGTTGATGTTTCCCCCATCTCAACTCCATCGCAAAAATGTCGAAACAAGACTTACTGACGCAAAGTCTGGGCTATCGACAAAAGTATCCGAAAAAATAGGTTGCATTATTCGCTAACCGCAAAATGTAGCGGCTAACAATAACGCAACCTCATGCAGCCCAAGGGCTACATCAACTCTTTGACTCTCCAAAAAGGCGAGAAAATGACTGAGATAAGCCCAAGGGCAAAACAAGAGCCTCGTTACTCCAACAAAACACGAGAGCGAGCGGCTTAAGCCTGTGGGCCTTTTGGACTTTTCACCTCTCAAACAGGAAAGATGACAAAGTCACAGGTTTCCTCCGAGTAAAACCAACACCAACAAAAAGCCAACGAGTTTGAACACCGGCAATACATTGAGCGGTCAAAATCCATGCAAAGACACGAAAGCCCAAAATTGAAAAAGACATAAACACCTCGCCGCATCCAAAACAACAAGCATTAGGTGCAAAAAGCAAAAACATAGAAACAACAAAGACCAAGAAACAGAGGTACAATCAAACCAACTCAAGTACATATAGTACGACAAAGGACAAAGCGCAATCAAAATAGGCACCAAACTTCTTGTAGCAAACACGACCACCCACCACAACAACCAAAATTAATAATCGCAAGGCCACAGAACCCTATAAATAAGATACCCAAGGCTCCCTACAAATTAGATCAAGCCTTCAGTCTAGAGCAAAGCATTAGGATAGCCACCCACACAGCTCAAAGCGGTTGCGAGAGTGCTAGAAGGGTTTCACACATGCAGGTAGCGAGTGGGCTTGAGAGAGCATTAGGGGTCCTTGCTTTTGCACACCAAGCGAGGTCTCGCTCATGGGATAAAAGGTTGTATAGGCATAGAGCACTAAGTAGCGAAATATAGATGTCGTGAGAAAACACGTAAATCCCAGGTTGCATACTATCCAAAAGGAGCATGCACCTAGTTATTGCTACGAGCAAAGCTGGAGGATGGCTCAGTAGGATGTGGCTGCGTCACCGTGACAAGCAAGCATGGGCGGATGTCATAATAAAAATGTAACATCCCCCTGTCCGGTGAAACCACACCCCAAAGTCGAACACCTCCAAGAGACTGCATCCTTGTAGCAGCTTCGAGCTGGTAAGCGCGACACCACAGTGCCGCACATCAATTTAGCTAATTCGCCCGGCAATTTTGCTAATTCTCCTAGGCGAAACAATAACACAAGCTAGATGTGGCTAGCCAGGAAGTAGAAGGAAAGATACCGATTGCGCATATCTGCCAATACACTCGGTACCAGGGGCGGATTTATAGGGGGGGCTCCAGCCCCCCCCTACAGCTGGTGCATCAATGGAAATATGGGGAGGGTGAGGGAGAAGAAGGGGTGGAGGGAAGAAGAAAAATGGAGAGAGGGAGGAAGAAGAAGAGACCAGCCCCCCTTCAATCCAGTTCTACATCCGCCACTGCTCAGTACCAACTATAAATGTAAAAACATCTTTTTGATACTGAAAGCTCTAGTTTGGTTTTGGTGAATTGATAAAACCCTATGTGCTAACCTATTTGCCCTAGTGATCATGAGATAGATAGCACAATTCCAAGTGGTGGAGCAAATGAAGATCATGTTGATGGTGGTGATGGCCATGGTGATCAAGTGTCTGTCTTGGAAAAGAAGAAAGAGAAAAAGAAAAAGCTCAAGGCAAAGGCGAAACTTGATAGGAGCATTTTGGTTTAGTGATCGAGACACTTAGCGAGTGATCACATTTAGGATCGATAGCCATCCTATTAAGAGGGGTGAAACTCATATCGAAATGCGGTTATAAAAGTGCCACTAGATGCTCTAACTCATTGCATAAGCATTTAGATTCTAGTGGAGTGCTAACACCCTTGAAAATGTTTATGAAAATATGCTAACACACGTGCACAAGGTGATACACTTAGTGGTTGGCACATTTGAGCAAGGGTGTTGTGGGGTCGAGGAGGTCACTGGGAGTGACCGGACAAAGGACTAGACCCTGGACCTGTGTGTTAGGTCAGCTCTACAGTGATGTGCGTGGTTTCGGTCGTTGACCAGACGCAGCACAGTAAAAGTGACCTGACACGTAGGGCCTGTGTCTGGTCAGGCTGACGTACGCTGACGTAATCGTTTGTGAGAAGCAAAGGAGGACCGGACTCTGGCGTGGGTCTGATCGTGTTTTCGTGGCTCTAGAACCTGTCTGGAAATGACCTGACACTAGGATCTCATGGGGAGCAGCACGTCCAATCAAGGCGTGGTAGTGGCGCACACGCGTGGGCTGACTTGGCACCGGCGTGTCCAGTCTTCGGGACAGTGCGTCCGGTCTTAACTTAATGTGCAAGGGTTTGAACTCGACCGTTGGAATCACATGGAAGATGTTGAACCAGGGGGACACGTGGATGGAGATCCACGACCGGACGCTGGGGGGCCTATGTCCGGTCAACACGATCTGCGCGTCTGTTGACGCGGAGTTGGGCTGCTCTGTGAGCCGAATGACTCTATTTCAGGGAGGCTTCTATTTAAGCCCCTTGGCCGGCTCAAGATCACTCTCTTGGCCATTTGCATTGACATAGCAACCTTGTGAGCTTAGCCAAAGCCCTCCCACTCATCTTCATCATTGATTCTTCATCTTTGTGAGATTGGGAGTGAATTCAAGTGCATTGCTTGAGTGATTGCATCTAGAGGCACTTGGTGTTCGTGTTTTGCTGCAGGATTTGGTTGGTACTCTTGGTGGTTGCCGCAACCTAGACGGCTTGGAGCAGCAAGGATCATCGAGTGGAGGAAGGTGCTTGTCTCTGGCTCTGATCGTCGTGATTGTGAGGGGTTCTTGACCTTTCCCCAGCAGAGAGCCAAAAGGTACTCTAGTGGATTGCTTGTGGCTTGTGTGATCCTCATCTTGTGTTGGTTGTGTGGCACCCTATTGAGGGTTTGGCATATGATGCCAATTAGCGCGTGAACCTCCAAGTGAGTGAATCACCACAACGAGAACTAGCTTGTCAGCAAGCATGTGAACCTCGGTAAAAAATCTTGTGTCACCTTGCCCGAGGTTTTCTTAGTATTCATTGATTGATTGTGATTGATTGGCTCCATCATCTTGTGATTGGCTCTATCCTCGACACATCGGTATAATCATCACCACTCTCTCTTATATTACATTCTTAGTGTTGCTTCACTCTTTATTGTAATTAGTTTGAGAGCAAGCTTGTGTCAGGTCGAGTGGTTAGTGTGGCTCTTTAGTTAGCCTTTGAGAGCTCACTAACTTACTGAGTGACTTAGCCTTTGTGTGCTTAGAGATCATAGTCACTAGAATTGTGGTAGGTGGCTTGCATTTTTAGTAGGCTAGCGCAACACTCACTTCGCCGTTTAATTGTATAACATCTTTGCAAAGTGTTGTTGTAGAAATTTTCAATAGGCTATTTACCTCCCCTCTAGCCATTAGGACCTTTCCAGTGGTATCAGAGCCATGTTCACCTTGATTTGAGGCTTAACAACCTTCGGTGTCAAAATGGCTCAAATCAACACCACCAAGAAGCCACCCCAATTTGATGGCTCCAACTATCCTTATTGGAGGGCGAAGATGACAACATACATCAAGTCAATAAATAGAAAGGTTTGGAAGGTGGTGGAGACCAAGATTGAGATTGACAATGAGGAGGCTCCCACCGCCGCCGAAGAAGTGCTGCTCTAAAACAATGACATTGCTCTTAGTGCCATTCATGATGCATTGGATGAGAGGACATTTGAGCAAATCAAGAACATTGAGATGGATCATGAGGCATGGAAGAAGTTGGAGGAGTCAGTTGAGGGCACTCAAGTCATGAAGGGTGCAAAGGCATATATCCTCATGGAGAAGTTTGCAAGCTTTAAGATGAAGGAGGATGAGAGTGTGCCAGAGATGTTCCATAGGCTTCAAGTGCTTCTTAATGATCTCAAAGCACTTGGAGAAGAGGTGAAGGAGGACTTCTCCCATAAGTTCTTGAGATGCTTGCCATCAACGTTTGGCACATTGGTCACTATTTTAGTGAGGAGTGGTTTGGACACCATGACACCAAACTAAGTGTTGGGAGATGTGATGACCGATGACACATATAGAGATGACGATAAAAAGGAAGAAAAGAAGTAAAAGAAAGATGAGAAGAAGGATGAGAAGAAGAAGAGTGTGGCATTCAAAGCCACATCATCCAAGGGCAAGGCAAAGCAAGAATCTTCAAGTGAAGATGAAGACTTGAGCTTTGATGAGATGGATGATGAGAAGATGGCTCTCTTTGTCAAGAGATTTGGCAAGTTCTTGGTGAAGAAGGGCTACCATGCTAGAAGGAAGAAATCTTCATCCAAGAACAAGGAAGAGTCAAGAAGGTACTTCAAGTGTGGAAGCAAGGATCATCTTGTTGCTCAATGCCCATACAATAGCAACAATGATGATGATGACAAGAATAGCAAGAAGAAGGACAAGAAGGAAAATAAATAGAAGAAGGACAAGATGACCTTCAAAAAGAAGAAGGGTGGTTCATATGTGTTACTCTTAGTGGTTGCCACCACCTAGATGGCTTGGAGCAGTGAGGATCGTCGAGCGAAGGTTGGTGATTGTCTTCAGCTCCGATCATCGTGATTGTGAGGGGTTCTTGACCTTTCCCCGGTGGAGAGCCAAAAGGTACTCTAGTGGATTGCTAGTGGCTTGTGTGATCCTTATCTTGTGTTGGTTGTGCAGCATCCTATTGAGGGTTTGGCGTGTGATGCCAATTAGCACGTGAACCTCCAAGTTAGTGAATCGCCACAATGAGGACTAGCTTGCCGGTAAGCAAGTGAACCTCGGTAAAAAATCATTGTGTCATCATTTGATTCCAAGGTGATTGGTCTTCATTGGTATTCATTCTTGTGATTGATTGGTTCATTCCTCGACTCGGCGGTATAACCATCTTGCTCTCTCTCTTTACATTACCGCAAACTAGTTGTCAAGCTCTTTATTGTAGCTAGTCGTGAGAGCTTGTTAATTTGGTTAGTGTGCCTCTTTAGTTAGCCTTTGAGAGCACACTAACTTAGTATAGTGACATAGCCATTGTGTGGATAGAGACTATAGAAACTAGAATAGTGGTAGGTGGCTTGCATTTTTAGTAGGCTAGCGCAACACTCGCTTCGCCTCATATTTGTCTAACCGGTTTGCTAAGTGTTGTTGTAGAAATTTTTTAATAGGCTATTCACCCCCTTCTAGCCATTAGGACCTTTCAAGTGGTATCGGAGCAGTGGTCACCGTGATTTGAGGCTTAACAACCTTTAGTGTCAAAATAGCTCAAATCAACAACACCAAGAAGCCACCCCAATTTGATGGCACAAATTATCCATATTGGAAGTCAAAGATGACCACACATATCAAGTCAATCAATAGAAGGGTATGGAAGGTGGTAGAAACCAAAATTGAGATTGCCGATCCAAAGAATCCCACCGTGGCCGAAGAAGTGCTTCTCCAAAGCAATGACATTGCTCTAAGTGCCATTCATGATGCAATTGATGAGAGAACATTTGAGCAAATCAAGAACATTGAGATGGCTCATGAGGCTTGGAAGAAGTTGGAAGAATCATTCGAGGGCACCAAGGCAATAAAGGGTGCAAAGGCATACATTCTCAAGCAGAAATTTGCTAGCTTCAAGATGAAGGAAGATGAGAGTGTACCGGACATGTTCCATCAGATGGAAGTGCTTGTCAATGATCTCAAAGCACTTGGTGAGAAGGTGGAGGACAAGGACTTCTATCATAAGTTATTGAGATGCTTACCCGCAAGATTTGGCATGTTGGTCATCTTACTAGCGAGGACTGGCTTGGACACAATGACACCAAACCAAATCTTGGGAGATATCATGACTGATGATGCTTATAGAGATGATGATGAGAAGGAAGAAAAGAGGGAGAAGAGAGATGAGAAGAAGTTTGACAAGAAGAAGAGTGTGGCATTCAAGGCCACATCATCCAAGGACAATGCAAAGCAAGAATCATCAAGTGAAGATGAAGACTTGAGCTTTGATGGGATGGATGATGAGAAGATGGCTCCCTTTATCAAGAGATTTGGCAAGTTCATAATGAAGAAGGGCTACTGTGCTAGAAGAAATGAGTCTTCATCCAAAAACAAGGAAGAGTCAAGAAGGTGCTTCAATTGTGGAAGCAAGGATCATCTTGTTGCACAATGCCCATACAATAGCGACAATGATGATGACAACAAGAAGAACAAGAAGAAGGACAAGAAGGAAAAGAAAGAGAAGAAGGACAAGATGACCATCAAAAAGAAGAAGGATGGTACATATGTGGTCACTTGGGATAGTGATGCTTCCTCAAGTGATGATGATGATAGTGATGATGACAAGACCACCAAGAAGAAGGCTCTTACAAGAATTGCTATCAATGAGAAGCCTTCTCTCTTCGACACTCCATCATGCTTCATGGCTAAGGCCACTAAGGTACAAACTTGTGATGATGGATGTGATGAGGAACATGATAATAAAAGTGAAAGTGAAAGTGACAATGATGATGAACCCACTAAAGATGAATTAATTGACATGTTAGAAGATGCTAAAGAACATTTTGACATTAAGAGAAGGGAATGCAAAGACTTGCGAAAGGAACTAAAAGCCCTTAAGCAAGCCTTTGATGAGCTCAATGCATCTCATGATAGGCTAGAGGAAGCCCATGAGAAGCTTGGCAAGGCTCACAAGAAGCTTGAAAAAGCTCATTCCTCTTTACTTAATGAGCAAAATGAGAAGGAGCATGTTGTAACATGTGACAAAGGCTTAACTTATGATATAATTGATGAATCATTCTACAAGCCTATCATTGTTACTCCCACTAACCCTTCTTGTAGCATATCTACTTCTACCTCATCTAGTAGTGATGGTTTCACTTGTGATGCCTCACTAATGGTAGAGAATGAGACCCTCAAGAAGGAGGTCAATGAGCTCACTCGCGTCTTAGGCAAAGCCTATGGTGGTGAGGACTGCTTGCTTATTTGCTTGGGTAGCCAAAGAGCTTCTCTCTACAAAGAGGGATTGGGTTATACGCCCAAGAAAGGCAAGGCGGCCTTTGGTCCTCACAAGACTAGTTTTGTGAAGAACAATGGTCGGTTTTGCACTAGTTGCAAGCAAGTTGGTCATAAAAGAGCATGAGTGCAAGACCAAGAACAAAAATGCTAATGTATCCTCAATTAAGCTTGATTCTTTCTATGTGCTTACTAAGGGTACAAACGGTGTTAAGGCTAAGTTTATTGGTGCACCATGGATGGGCTCAAGGAAGAATGCCATTTGGGTGCCAAAGAGCTTGGTCACTAACCTTCAAGGACCCAAGCAAGTTTGGATATCTAAAAAGAATTGATCTTCTTTTATAGGTCAATTACAAAGCCGGAGGAAGGCGTTAGATTCTTGATAGTGGGTGCACTCCACACATGACTGATGATGCAAGAATGTTCAACTCAATCAATACCAATGGCAATGATAGTTATGATAGTATCACATTTGGTGACAATGGCAAAGGCAAGGTCAAAGGGCTTGGTAAGATTGCAATATCCAATGCCATGAGCATATCCTATGTGTTGCTAGTTGAGAGTTTGAACTTTAATTTGCTATCCGTGGCTCAATTGTGTGATCTTAGATTCAAATGCATATTTGGGGTAGATGATGTAGAGATCATAAGTATAGATGGCTCTAACTTGATCTTCAAAGGCTTTAGATATGAGAATCTATACTTAGTTGATTTCAATGCTAATGAAGCTCAATTGTCAACATGCTTGTTCACTGAGTCTAGTATGGATTGGTTATGGCATAGAAGGATTGGTCATGTTGGAATGAAACAATTGAATAGATTGGTTAAGCATTACATGGTTAGAGGCTTGAAAGATATTGTGTTTGAGAAGGATAAACTTTGTAGCTCTTGTCAAGCTGGCAAATAAGTTGGAAACACCCATCCTAAGAAAAGCATGATGAGCACTAGTAAAGCATTTGAGTTGTTGCATATGGATTTGTTTAGGCCAACACAATATACTAGCATCGGTAGAAACAAATATGGCTTTGTGATAGTAGATGACTACACTAGATACACATGGCCATTCTTTCTAGTGGACAAGAGTGATGTGTTTCCAATATTCAAATCATTTGTCAAGGGCATTCATAATGAGTTTGACACAACTATCAAGAGAGTTAGAAGTGACAATGATAGTGAGTTTAAGAACACAAGAATTGATGAGTTGTGTGATAAATTTGGAATTAGACATCAATTCTCGGCTAAATACACTCCACAATCAAATGGCCTTGTTGAGAGGAAGAATAGAACTTTGATTGACATGGCAAGATCAATATTGAGTGAGTACAATGTGAGTCAATCTTTTTGGGCCGAAGCTATCAACATGGCTTTCTATTGTAGCAATCACTTATATTGTCACCCATTGAGAGAGAAGACACCTTATGAGCTCTTGAATGGTAGAAAGCCCAACATTGCATATTTTTTGGTCTTTGGTTGGAAATGCTATATTTTGAAGAAAGGCACTAGATTGGGCAAGTTTGATAAGAAATGTGATGAAGGATTTTTGCTTGGATACTCAACCACTAGCAAAGCATATGGAGTTTGGAATTTGGCAAGTGGTACTCTTGAAGAGGTTCATGATGTGGAATTTGATTAAACCAAGGGTTCCCAAGATGAGAATGAGAACTTGGAAGATGTTAGAGGCATTCATCTTTCAAATGCCATAAAGAACATGGATGTTGGTGAATTGAGTCCTAGCCAAGTGAATATTGATGAAGATGATCAAGTGCAAGTGCTCTCTAACTCAAATGTACAAGTTGATACTAATGAAGCAAGTACAAGTGTCTCTCATGGCAATGTGCAAGATAAGCAAGTGGCTAGTACATCATCTTGACCCAATGATCAAGCAAGTGCAAGCAATGTTCCTATTCTCCAACCAACCAATATTGCAAGAGATTATCCATTGGACACTATAATTGGAGATATCTCTAGAGGTGTACAAACAAGATCAAGATTGGTTTCATTTTGTGAGCATTTCTCATTTGTGTCATCCATTGAACATAAGAAGATAGATGAAGCATTGAAGGATGTTGATTGGGTGAATGCAATGCATGAAGAATTGAACAACTTCACAAGAAATCAAGTATGGGAATTAGTGGAAAGACCAAAGAACCACAATGTGATTGGAACCAAATGGGTCTATAGAAACAAGCAAGATAAAGATGCGATAGTAGTGAGGAACAAAGCAAGATTGATAGCACAAGGTTACACATAAGTTGAAGGTCTTGACTTTGGAGAAACATATGCCCCGGTTGCTAGATTTGAAGTAATTAGAATCTTGCTAGCCTATGCTTGTGCCCACAACATCAAGCTACATCAAATGGATGTCAAGAGTGTATTTCTCAATGGCTACATCAATGAAGAAGTATATGTTGAGCAATCTCCCGGTTTTGAAGAGGACAAGAAGCCCGACCATGTGTACAAGTTGAAGAAAGCATTATATGGCTTGAAGCAAGCGCCTAGAGCATGGTATGAGGGGTTGAGGGATTACCTACTCTTTAAAGGGTACATGATGGGCAAGGTTCACACCACTCTTTTTACCAAAAAGATTGGCAAAAACTTGTTTGTGTTGCAAATCTATGTTGATGACATCATATCTGGATCAACCAATCAAGACTTTTGTAAAGAGTTTGGAAAGATGATGGCTAATGAGTTTGAGATGTCCATGATTCGAGAGTTGAGTTACTTCCTTGGTCTTCAAATCAAGCAATTGAAGAATGGTACATTTATGAGTCAAGGCAAGTACATCAAAGACATGCTCAAGAAGTTTGGCATGAGTGGTACTAAAGCCATAAGTACACCAAGGGAACAAATAGAAATTAGGATAGTGATGCAAGTGGCAACATGGTGGATCAAAAGTTGTATCGGTCTATGATTGGAAGCCTACTCTATGTGACCGCATCAAGGCCGGATGTCTTGTTTAGTGTATGCATATGTGCAAGATTTCAATCCTCACCAAGAGAAAGTCATTTGAAGGCTACAAAGAGAATATTGAGGTACTTGAAGTGTACACAAAATTTTGGTTTGTGGTATCCCAAAGGAGCAAAGTTTGAGCCAGTTGGTTACTCTGACTTGGATTATGTAGGATGCAAAGTTGAAATGAAGAGCACCTCGGGCGCATGTCAATTGTTGGGAAGATCACTTGTTTCATGGTCATCAAAGAAGCAAAATAGTGTTGCATTATCAACCGTCGAAGCCAAATACATATCTGCCGGTAGTTGTTGTGCACAAATACTTTGGATGAAGGCCACCTTGAATGACTTTGGAATCAAGTTCAAGAAAGTGCCATTGCTTTGTAACAATGAGAGTGCGATCAAGCTCACCAACAATCCGGTTCAACATGCAAGAACTAAGCACATTGATGTCCGCCACTATTTCATAAGAGATCATCGACAGAAAGGGGACATTTGCATTGAAAGTGTGGGCACCAAAGATCAACTTGCCGACATATTCACCAAGCCATTGGATGAGAAGAGGTTTTGCAAGCTAAGGAATGAGTTGAACATATTAGATTTCTCAAATATGTGTTGATGCACCCCCCACTTCTATGACATGCCTCTCCTTCGAGCAATCCAAGGTAAAAGTTGATTGGCATGCATACATCCTTTGCTAAGGACATGTTTAATGCATCTAGTCATTCCTCATGTCTTATAGGCTCATTCATAAAAATTAAATGAATTTGATGCTTGTATGGTACCACTATTGCTTCTATGTATGACTGTTTGTGGGCTTGTGAACCTAGTGTTTGATCTAGAAAATGAGCTATAAGTGTTTAACTCAACATGGTACAAGATAACCCTTGCAATGAGGTGTGAAGAAGCTTGTCCTTAGATCAAACTAAGTTAAATATCTTAGGCAAGTGTTCTAGATTGAACCAAATTTAGGAAAATGATCCTCACTCCATTGATTGACATTGATAATCTTCAACTATCTAAAATTGAACCTTTGTGGTCATTGATGACAAAGGGGGAGAAATAGTGCATAAAGATAGTGAAAGATAACAAAGAGGAGAACTTTGACATAGGGGGAGAAATATGACAAAATAAGGGGGATCAATTAAAATTTGAGAACACAAGTAGGGGGAGCAAGCTCATAAACTTGATTGATGTATTTGAATGTGCATTTCATATGTTTGCTTGCATGGCACAAGTTTTAAATTAAAATTCCATGCTTGTGTGGTGGATGCTAGTTGTAGGTTTGAATGATGAAATGAAAAACTAGCATGCATAGGATGAGTAACTAGACTTGTATTTATATTGTAAAAACTAGACCCTTGCTTCTAATGTTGATCTCACGGGTTATTTTAGTTTTTATGTATGTCTAGTTACTAATGATGCTAAGGATGATATAATAGTGCACTCTGATTGGTATCACGCTTCAAAGGTCTATCTCTTATACCTTAGCATTATTTGGTAGACATTACTCTCCTACAACTCAAATCCATGCATATGTGCAAGCTTCAATCCAAACTCTTAGCACATATGTAGGGGGGCTAATGCTACCATTTTGGGTTCATGAAACTTTTCCATATCCATTTACACATGGTAAATATGCTTGGGCAAGCAACATGGATTCAAATGAATTTTAATTCATATCTTTCTGAAAGGGTTGTCATCAATTACCAAAAAGTGGAAGATTGAAAGCTCTAGTTTGGTTTTGATGAATCCCTATGTACTAACCTAGTTTATCTAAGTGATTATGAGATAGGTGGCACTATTCCAAGTGGTGGAGCAATGGTGAAGATCATGATGATGATGTGACCATGGTGATGATCAAGTGCTTGGACTTGGAAAAGAAGAAAGAGAAAAACAAAAAGCTCAAGGCAAAGGTGATACTCCATAGGAGATTTTTTGGTTTAGTGATCGAGACACTTAGCGAGTGTGATCACATTTAGGATCGATAGCCATACTATTAAGAGGGGTGAAACTCGTATCGGAATACAGTTATCAAGGTGCCACTAGATGCTCTAACTCATTGCATATGCATTTAGGATCTAGTGGAGTGCTAACACCCTTGAAAATGTTTGTGAAAATATGCTAACACACGTGCACAAGGTGATACACTTGATGGTTAGCACATTTGAGCAAGGGTGGAGAAGTTGGAGTTGAAAAGGAGTTAGTCTTGCTGGTCACAGGGTGACTGGAAGCGTCCGAAATTAGGACCGGACGCGTCCGGTACGTTACCCCAACTCAGGCAAGTGCTGAAGAGGTGATCGGACACGTCCGATATTGGGACTAGACGCGTCCGGTATTCTGGCCAGGCGCAGGCAATGTGGCCGGTTTGATCGGACGCTGGCTCGGTTGTGACCGGCGTATCCGGTCACCTTTTGCTACAGTGGAGCAACGGCGCGACCAGACACGTAGGGGCTATGTCAGGTCGTGGTGACGTGGCGTGCAGGAGTTGAGCCAGCAAGGAGCGGACGTAGGGGCGCGTCCGGTCGGGCATACCAGACGCGTCCGATCGCGGTTCAGAGGCTCTGGGAGCTCTCTGGACTCGACCTAACGCTGCTTCGCCTGTGTCCGTTCAGTCTCAAGCGCCGCACCCGATCGGTTGTGTCAGAGTGTGATAGAGAGAGCCGTTGGGGCATCAATGGCTAAATCAATTGAAGGGGACACGTGGCTCTCGTGGAGCGACCGGACGCGTCCGGTCACCACGCAAACAGCCCAATAATAGAGGTAACGGTTCTATTGTTTGGGCGTGTCTATAAATATCGTTTGGACAGCTCTAGCTCACCCTCTTGGCCATTTGCATTGACATAGCAACCTTTTGAGCTTAACCAAAGTCCTCTCACTCATCTCCATCATTGATTCATCATCTTTGTGAGACTGGGAGTGAATCCAAGTGCATTGCTTGAGTAATTGCATCTACAAGCACTTGGTGTTCGTGTTTCACTGCGGGATTCGCTTGTTACTCTTGGTAGTTGCCGCCATCTAGATGGCTTGGAGCAGCGAGGATCGTCGAGCGGAGGTTGATGACTGTCTCCGGCTCCGATCGTGGTAATTGTGAGGGGTTCTTGACCTTTCCCCGACGGAGAGCCAAAAGGTACTCTAGTGAATTGCTCGTGGCTTGTGTGATCCTTATCTTGTGTTGGTTGTGCGGCACCCTATTGAGGGTTTGGCATGTGATGGCAATTAGCGCGTGAACCTCCAAGTGAGTGAATCGTCACAACGAGGACTAGCTTGCCAACAAGCAAGTGAAACTCGGTAAAAAATCATTGTGTCATCATTTGATTCCGAGGTGATTGGTCTACATTGGTATTCATTCTTGTGATTGATTGGTTCATTCCTCGACTCGATGGTATAACCATCTTACTCTCTCTCTTTACATTACCGTAAACTAGTTGTCAAGCTCTTTAGTGTAGCTAGTCGTGAGAGCTTGTTAGTTTGGTTAGTGTGGCTCTTTAGTTAGCCTTTGAGAGCACACTAATATAGTGTAGTGACATAGCCATTGTGTAGATAGAGACTATAGAAATTAGAATTGTGGTAGGTGACTTGCATTTTTAGTAGGCTAGCGCAACACTCGTTTCGCCTCATATTTGTCTAACCAGTTTGCTAAGTGTTGTTATAGAAATTTGTTAATAGGCTATTTACCCCCCTCTAGCCACTAGGACCTTTCACTATGTCAAACTATGAGTAGTTTCTTACATTGCTTTTAAGCCAGGCCATGACAGAAGCTTACAAATCTATTATATCTATGCTGCAATGTTCAAAGAAGTCCTGACGTTCGGATCTAAAGATTATAAGATTAATCAAAAAGAATATGCACCATTGGATTTAGTCTAGTATAAAAATATTATATTGGGTGTCAATACACGGGCAGATGCAAATCAAAGCTTCTGCAATTAACAATGACCACACAACAATTAAACAATGACAAGGAACGAACTCCAGCAATATCAGCTCATGTAGAAATTGAGTCAATGAAAAATATCATGAACCTTATACAATGAACATCACAAGTGGAGGCACAAATTAATGGGAAGTGAATCAGTGGATGATAATCAAAAGAATCAAAATTTAAACAACATCTCCATTTCAAGTTTCTCTAGTGCTTTGCTATTCGATGATGCAATTGAGGATCCACACATGTGTTTTGTTGATTTTGATTCCTAATAAAAACATGAACAATAATTAAATAAGTCAGTCATGTTCATGCCAAAAGATTACATTTCTATAAATACCCAAGGGAAATTAGACATGTAGAATGTAAGTACAAAGCACACATCATTTTCTTATGTTAATTACCATTTTTAGAATGAAAGGTGGCAATACCTGAGTATATATATGTATTCAATTGGATATAACTAAAACTTTTATCCAAATTATCGAATGCGATAAAAGCTTGAACTACATAGGAAGGACTAGATGTTTTTAATAGAACAAAAAAGAATATATATAGTAATAGTCTAGATCCAACAAAAGATATAGAAAATAACCTATAAATACACACATACATATAGAACATATATGGAAACAAACATTGTTATGGAATTCAAACAATGTTACAATTGGATTTTTGCGGTGGTTCTAAAAAGCAAGGGAACCTTGGAGAACGTCTGTGGTAGGGATTATTCGCACACATAAACTATGCAAGCTGGACACATCAATATCCTTGCACGCCAATAAGAAATCATGGAAGTAATTAGATTGCCATAGCTCTAAGATTTCCATGTTGCTCTTTTCTTGTGTTTGTGGCTAGAAGGTTTTCCACCACAATTAATTGATGTTGCAAAAGTGGAAACAACTGGATATAGTGTATCAATTCTAATGATCATGGCTCAAATTTGACGGCTTTCATCATCAACTAGGAGAAGAACAAGTTTCGACAGCTGATATTCACTACTGCACAAAACTTAACCGAGGCGGGCAAGCCAACCACCTCGGATGAAAGGTCACGATAAATGGGGTATTCTCCGAGGCGGTTGGACGCCCGCCTCGGTTAATCAATTAAAAAAACAAAAAACAAAAAAAATCCATGGACAAGCCCGGCGAGCCCATCCAGAGGCTAGTCGAGCCCATCCACGCGCCGCCGCCTCAGCTGCTTCCCGGTGACGCATCCCCGCCAGACCGCCGGGATCCGCCCACTCGCCTATGCATCTGGTCGCCCACCAGCGGATCCGGCCTCTGGCCGTCGAGATCCGGGCGCACGTCGCTGGATCGGGTCGCACGCCAACCACCGCCGGATCGGGAGCAAGGGCGCGGCTATGGCCCCCAGCCACCGCATCACCGTCGGGAAAGGGGAGGAGCGCCGCCGCAACTGTATCCACCGCCGGGAGAGGGGAGGAGCGCCACCGCAACCGGATCCGCCTCCGCTGACGCCAGTGCAGCCGGATCTGGAGGTGGACGATCTCCTATGCCGGCCACCAAGGACTGGAGGTGGCGGCCACCACGCCAGAACTCCTCTACCACCGTCTCTCTTCACCACCGCTGGGATCTGCCTTCGGGCCGCCGGATCCACCTTCGGGTCATCGGGATCTACCTTCTTGCACTGCACGAGGGAGAGGAGGGCGCACCGCCGCGTTGCGCGAGGGAGAGGGAGGCCGCACCGCCGCCGCTGGATGGAGCCGCCCTGCGCGCGCCGCCACCTCGAGAGAGAGAAAAAGAGAGAGGAGAGTGGTCACCTCTACCCCATGAGAGAGGAGAGAGGGACGTTTTCTAACTTGTGCGGCTATGGCTGAGGGAGAGATCCGCGACCGAAGTGAGGGGGCGTCGGGCGCGCCTGACGTGGCTAGGGAGGGAGTGAGGCTGGGGAGGGAACCCTCAAGTCTAGTATATATATGTGCGCCTGGAACTGGGCCTCTTGGGCTAGCGGGCTGGGCCTGATTTACCGAGGCGGTTGAGTTATAATGCCCACCTCGGTTAATGATTTACCGAGGCGGTTGCGTTAAGATGCCCAACCGCCTCGTTTAATATATATTAACCGAGGCGGTCCTGTTAGGTTGCCCACCTCGGTTAATGATCAACTGAGGCGGTTGTTGGCCCGGCTGTCATGCCTCGAATAACCGAGGCGGGCAACCAAGCCAACCGCCTCTGAGCCCAAAAGCTAAACGCTGTGCAAAAGATTTTCTATAGTAGTGATTATAACTAAATCACGAAAAGCATATTTGTTTTTAAATTTTTTGTGCAATTAGTCTACTGATTTTCCAATGCACATGAGTGAGAAGCTCGCAAGTAAGACAACGAAGAACATTAGAGGGCAAAAAGGCCCAATCCGGCAACATTAGAGGGCAAAAGAGGTCCAATGTAATGCACAAGATTGTCCAAACATTAAATTTAGAGGAGGGCAAAAGAACTAAAAAATAATTGTGGTTTTATTGAGGAATGGAGTTGAAGAAAAGGAAATTAAAGACTGTCTTTGGTTTAGTATCAATAGAAATAGCACAACCACATGATATAGAAGTGGGAAAAAAGAAGATGAAAGAATGATGATAATAGCTTTAAGAGAAAATTGATTAGTGATAGATGAGAAATTTTATAATGGTTGGAAAGAACATGGATCATCTATTGGACGAGATCGGACGGTGGAAAAATAGGAGGTACCCAACTGAAATTACCTTAAGGTACCAAATAGGTAGGGATAGTACTAAATTAGGTGGGACCAGTACCAAAATATAGGTGAGGCAATATCAATTTTTCATTTTACATTTTATTTTCGAATAAGAGTAAATTAGTTATTTTAGTACTGCCATTCAAGAGAAAAATGGGATTTTCCATGTCATCTCTATCTGAATATGAAGCAATGTCGTGTCCGGTGACTCCCATCTCAGGGTGCATGCGCCCCGGCCGGGCCGGCGTTTCCTACGACTTCTGCGATCGCGCCTTTCCGTGGCTCTTCGGTTCTTCTCTTTCCCTTTCCCTGTTACTTGCTGCTAGGAGCTAGAGCCTACCTTGAGTCAGCAGCGCCGGCGGGTTCCACACCGGCAAGCACCGCGCCGGAGTCGCACCCACAAGCTCGCGTCGCGATCTCCACAACCGCATGAACTAGTGGTGCTTGGTGGAGAACTGGAGATGTCCTCCATCGACCTGTCTACTCCCTGTAGGTCAGCTTGAGGGCTCTTGAGCTGCCCCGGTGAAAGAGTCTTGAGCTTGCTGCAGCTTGCCATGCCTAACAGCACTGCAGCAGTCAACGCAGCTTGCTACCATGGTACTTTTCCAACCATTATAAAAGATCTTAGTGATAGATATTATTATTCGATCAATGCAATTGGATGAACAAAGAGATGACTAATATGACGGTCAAACTAATAAACATAAACTATATAAAAAAATGTTTTAAGAAAAATCCAAATGTTATATAATGGAAATAAAAGAAGCTACCTTCCCGCACTATTTGTGCATGGGCCTCCTTGCTAGTTAAAATTATTATCTTATGAATTAATCAAAATTCAATTAATATTGTACACAAATTTCATATATTTGAAAAAATAACACCCAAGCAACAAATAGTGATGGTACTTCTTTTGTCAGGAATCAGACCCATCTGATGTTTCCATAGGAAGAAGGGTTATGAATGAACTTACAGCTGAATGTGATGACGTCATGACGCTCATGTGATGGGAGTGCTGACGATCAATTCATTGCCGATGGGTGATATTTAGCATTTTGACTGAGTAAACAATATGTTAGTACTTAGTAGTTAGTAGTAAAAAACTTTTATTATGTGTTACTTACAAGGACAAGCTAGCGCGGCCGTACAAACATGACACGGCGGCAAGCTCCGTTCGCTTGTCTTAAAGTTTGGCTTGTTCGGCTTGTTTTTTCAGCCGGAACAGTGTTTTTCTCTCACAACAATTCAGCCAGAAAAGTGTTTTTCAGCCAGTTTCAGCCAAAGTTCAGACCATCGAACGGGGCCATAGACGACAGCGTATGGGAAATTTTGTACGTACTAGTGTACTACCTAGGAGTCTTAGGACACTGGAGAACACGCCATTGATCTTAGCAATCCTCGCTCCTCCGATCCTCTCCTGTGTACAGCTCGTCGGCGAATCCAAAATTTAGACGTGCTAGCTGTGCATACATAAGTTTCCGCCCATCCTATCTCCTTTCACACAGCTCTTCCTTCCATCATGGCCTCACTGCTGCCTCTGCCCGTGTGTGTCATCCTTTGCACCTACTACTCCCTCGCTCATGGAGGCAACGAGCACGGCTTTGTAGAGGTGCCAACCACTGCTTCTGAGCCAGAAGCAGTATGCTCTACATCGAGAGGTACATGATCTGAATAGTACTGTTGTCTCTGAATATATACACCTCAAATCAAAATAAGTGAAGTTACCTCGCTCCCATGCATGCAATGAGTTTTAAGTGAGGCTGGACCCGGAAAGCAACACCGTGTTCGTGCCACTGGTGCACCGGCACGGGCCGTGCGCGGCGACGCAGAGCTCTGACAAGCCGTCCTTCAGCGAGAGACTCCGCCGAAGCCGTGCCCGCTCGAAGTACATCATGAGCAGGGTGTCCAAGGGCATGAAGGGTACGACGCGAGACGATGCCAACGTGAGCATCCCGACTCACCTGGGCGGCTCCGTGGACTCGCTGGAGTACGTGGTCACCGTGGGCTTGGGCACGCCGGCCGTGTCGCAGGTCCTCCTCATGGACACCGGCAGCGACCTGTCGTGGGTGCAGTGCAAGCCCTGCAACTCCACCACGTGCTACCCGCAGAACGACCCCCTGTTCGATCCGAGCAAGTCTTCCACGTACGCTCCCGTCCCCTGCAACACCGACGCGTGCAGGAACCTCACCGGTGATGGCTACGGCGGCAACTGCACGAGCGGCGGCGGCGCCCAGTGTGGATTCGCCATCACGTACGGAGACGGCTCGCAGACGACGGGCGTGTACAGCAACGAGGCGCTGACGCTGGCGCCTGGGGTGGCCGTGAAGGATTTCCACTTCGGGTGTGGCCACGACCAGGGCGGCAACAACGACAAGTACGACGGCCTCTTGAGTCTCGGAGGCGCACCGGAGTCGCTCGTCGTGCAGACGTCCTCGGTCTACGGTGGCGCCTTCTCATACTGTCTACCGGCTCTAGACAGCCAAGCGGGGTTCCTTGCCCTCGGCGCCACGAGCGGCGGCGGCAACGCATCCAGCTTCGTGTTCACGCCGATGATCCAAGAACACAAGACATATTACGTGGTGAATATGACCCGCATCACCGTAGGCGGGGAGTCCATCGACGTCCCGCAGTCGGCGTTCTCCGGGGGCATGATCATAGACTCCGGCACGGTCGTCACACAACTCCAGCACACTGCGTACAGCGCGCTGAAGGTCGTGTTCCGGAAGGCCATGGCGGCGTACCCGCTGGTGCCGAACGGAGAGCTCGACACCTGCTACAACTTTAATTTACCGGCTACAGCAACGTCACCGTGCCGAGGGTTGCTCTCACGTTCAGTGGTGGCGCCACCATCGACCTCGACGTCCCCAATGGGATTTTGTCGGACGACTGTCTCGCTTTCCAGGAGTCAGGGCCGGACGACCAACCCGGAATCCTTGGCAATGTGAATCAGCGCACACTGGAGGTCCTGTACGACGTCGGTCGTGGTAGAGTCGGATTCCGGACTGCTGCCTGCTGAAGTATTGGTTTACCAATTCACAAGAGTGATTTAAATCAGTCATACTCATTATAGAAAGAGAAATAATGTCAAGGTTTAGGTACTTTAGGGATGACAAAGAAGCTGAATACTCACTCTTTGGTTACCTGAGACTACTGTGTTTATGTTTGTCAACATCCTTGAGGCCTTCGCTTCAAATTTCAAAAAATAACCCAAAGCAGACAACATTTTTTAGCATTAGTTTTTTTTAAAATCAAAAGGCACCTGCTTCATAAGACAACAACATGAATACTTACTCATCTCGTGGCAATGCATAGTTTTGTTCTGCTGCCCAAGAGCTGGTGACCATGCATGGAGGGCGGAGGCTATCTCGTACGTGAACTGCAGTAAGATGTAAAAGGAAAAAGTTAAAATGAAACAGTAATAAGATGTAAAACATTGAAAAGATGTCCGGCAGCCTCAGTTTACACAAGAATCGATCTAAGCACAGGGAGCAAATATATGGTACTGGATTATTGATATATTTACTTCCTAGTTCTACGATCAGAGGTTACAGAAAGCAGATAACAAAAAACAGTTAGTCTCTATTGGAGTACCTTTTGAACATTTGAAATGCATTCTTATGCAACCAAAGGGAACTTGCCAAATCATTGCAAGGACAGCAAGACAGGGAAATGATATAGATGGAGCAGAGCACCAAGCAGGTGAGATATCCATTAAGGAACATAGCTCCAAGCACACTTGAATTTTCTCTCTTCATGGATATTTTATTGTCAAAAAAATTAGGAAGTCCTGTAGAAATTTCAGCAATAAACCTAAGTTTAATTGTAACTCACCATTCATATTGTATTTGACCTAGCCGCTTACTTTCCGGCGAAGGTGCGCAAGAGATAGGATTGGAACTGTGTCCCTCACTCCCTCCTGGCCGACCGAGGCAGATAAGATGCGACGGCGCCGCGACGGAGGCGAGCTTCTGCGGTCCGACGCAGAGCTGAGAAGACGGCCGTCTGGAGCGCATCCGCAGCAGCACGCCGTTCTTTTCGGCCGAGCGGGTGGTGCGGTATGGCTGTGGAGCAGTGGAGCAGTGATGGGACGGGAAGCCGAGAAGGGGCTGTCGTCATGTCATCGGCCAGGGAGAAGAATTGAGGGAAGAGAGCAAGGAAGGCGTGGAGTAATACGCGGCCGTAGAAACCATGGAAACTGGACAGGCAAGGACGAAACGAAACGCTGGGTAGCGTTGGTTCCACGCCGAGCTTCAAGCAGAACACAACGATGGCCTGATGATACGCGCCAGCACGACATCGAGATCACGTATCGAGGGAGCGAATTGCTGAATCCGCGTATGCGCTAGGAGTGCCGCGGATCCCACGCGCCATATGAACTTTCATCTGTGTAGTTTTGGTGATTTAGATTACAATCCAAGAACTAACATGTTAAGATGCATTACACCGGCGCAGAAATCAGAAGGTGGTGGCTGCGGCGCACGGACTGCTCAATCAGAGAGGAACGCCGGCCGTGTTCTCGGGGGAGGCCGTGATGACCGCTGCTCATCTCCTCAATTGGTCAACGACCAAGAGCTTGCAAGGCAAGACCCCCTATGAGGCATGGCATGGGCGCACGCCGGCGGTGGGGCATCTGTGGACTTTCTGCTGCTTGGCCTATGTCAATGAGCTGAACCAGCTCAGCAAGCTGGATGACCGCAGCACATCGGGCGTCTTTATCGGCTACGCAGAGAGCGTCAAGGCCTATCGAATCCTCGATCCTGTGTCCCAGCACGTGCGCATGGTGCGCGATATCGTCTTCGATGAAAGGCACGGCTAGGACTGGACCAAGGGAGGCAGTGGTGGCACGGCACCGGTGGAGCTGGGATAGCACAGAGTGCATCTCCGACGGCGTCCAGTTCATCTACCTCGATGTCTCCCACACTACTAGCTCCACCGTGTTCGCCGTCCCTAGGCCAGGAGGGGTCTGAGGGTGCACCTACGTCGGCTGCTACTCCACCGATGCCACCGCCTATTACTCCATCCGCGACGTCAGCTGCTGCTTCTACGACTACGCTGGCCCCTGGTTCACCAACTACACCGGCGCTGCGACATCAACCACTGTCGGACAGCACACGCATGTGTTCACCACACTATTGGAGGACGATGAAGACCGCCTCGACGCCACGCACTAGGACACTCCAATGCACTACCGCGCAATGAGTGACATCCTCGGCGATCAGCCACTGCCAGTGCCTACACAGCGCGAGCTCAACATCAAGCTCCACCTGACGCACGCCAGCGAGCCTGCCACCTATGTCGAAGCAGAAGGGGGCGCGACGTGACGCGCTGGATGCAGAAAGAGCTCAAGCCTGTTGAGCGGAACCAAACTTGGGAGGTCGTCGACCTTCCCGATGGACACCGCCCCATCACCCACAAATGGTTGTTCAATTTAAAGAAGGACGACTCAGGGGCAATGATCACGCACAAGGCTAGGCTGGTTGCGCGCGGTTTCGTCTAGCAAGAGGGGATCGACTACGACGACGCCTTCGCTCCTGTTGCATGCATGCAGGGGCGGATCCAGGATAAGCTCCTCGGGGGGGGCTAAATAATGAAGATTAAGGCTAGAGTTAAGAAAATAATGGTGATTTATATGCTAATGAACAGTATTTTACATGTGATTTAAGGCTCCCGAGGGGGGGCTGCAGCCCGGGCAGCGCCCCCCCCCCCTGATCCGCCACTGCGCGCATGGAGTCGGTCCGAGTCCTCCTTGCGCTTGCAGCTCAAGAAGGATGGCGTGTCCACCATATGGATGTCAAGTCCGCCTTCCCCAACGTCGACCTTAAGGAAGAAGTCTATGTGTGCCAGCCGCCAAGCTTCGCCATCGTCGTATAAGAATAGAAGGTGTACCACCTACGTCAGGCTCCACACACCTGGAACGTGAAGCTGGACGCCACGCTCAAGGAGATGGGATTCCAGCAGAGCGCACACGAGGCAACGGTGTACCGGCAAGGCGCAGCGGGCGCATTGTCCTGCTCGTCAGTGTATATATCGATGACCTCATTATCACTAGCATAGAGAAAATGGAGGTGGAGGCTTTCAAGGCACAGATGAAGACGGCGTTCGACATGAGCAACCTGGGCGTCCTCTATTTCTACCTTGGCATTGTGGTACGCCAGAACGCTAGCGACATCAGCCTCCGCCAGACGCACTACGGCAAGTGCATCCTCAAGCTAGGCGGGCTGGACGGCTACAATCCAGCCCACTCCCTAATGGAGAAGGGGCTCAAGCTGAGTCGTCAAAGCACGGCAGAGGAGGTCGATCCAATGCTCTACCGATGGATCATTGACAGCCTGTGCTACCTGGTGCACACCCGGTCGGACTTGACGTTCGTCGTCAGTTGCGTGAGCCGGTTCATGGAGCGGCCCACGGTGGAGCACTAGTAGGCTGTCAAGTGGATTCTGCGCTACGTGGCGGGCACCCTTGATTATGGTCTGCACTACGCAAGGGACCCCGACATGACACACTTCGTTGGCTATTGCGACAGCGGCATCGCCGATGACATTGACATAAGCAAGAGCATGAGTGGAACAATGTTCTTCCTCAGCAAGTGTCTTGTGAGCTGCAATAACTCAGGCAGTGAGTGGTGGCTATATCAATTTATGAAGCTGAGTACATCGCGCGCCACCTCTGCTGCAACTCAAGCTCTATGGCTATCAATGCTTTTGGGAGAGCTGCATGGCAAGGAAGTCAAAGCAGTGGAATCAAGGGTGGATAGCAAGTCTGCTCCAGCTCTGACCAAGAACCCAGTCTTCAATGAAGGCCGTTTGGAAAAGCTCCAGCTACTCACTCCCAACCAGCCAAATGCTCAAAATGTCAACTGATTCAAGTGGAGATCAGGAGAGAATCACTTCTCCATTTACACTAGGAGCTGGGAGCTAAAAAATCCGCTTCACCCTGCTCCCAGGTATATTCTGGTGGGGATCAGTAGAGAATCAATTCTAATCAGCTCCCCACCCTGCTCCCTCCTAGGAATTCAATGAAATCACTCCATCGTAGAATTAAGGAGCAGTGCTGAAAATCTGGGAGCGGAGCTCTCCCAAATGAAAGGAGCAAGCACATCAAGATAAGATATCACTTCATAAAGCTGTCTGGAAGATGGGAGTGTGAAGGCCAACCATATCAGCGCCTCACCAAGTCACTGGAAAGAACAGAGTCGTTCCAGGAGATGAGGGGAAGCACTGGGCTGATTCAGATCAACCCCAAGGCTGACCACAAGGCTTAGGGAGAATATTGAGAGTTAAGCCTAAGTGCTTCTCTACCTATCTATCTAGTTAAACTCTGATTTTGTTAAAGCGGTATCCATCTTCTATCTTAGCATCTAGAATATGCTTAACATCGACTTCGTAGTTGGAATATCCTATAGCAATTGAGATGCTAATAATAGTCATAATTATCTCGCAAACTAATATAACCAGCCAGCAATGCATGTTGAACCGACCTAGGAGATCTTAGCTTGTATCGCTTTTTATCTGCTTTGCTCCATATATATAACTCAAATAAAACAACAACTCAGCGAGCATCATACATCAACAAAATTGGAGCCCATCATTATTTTGTTTCCAGGTGGCTTCTTGAATTGGCAAAACTCCTCTTTGGATAAACTAGCTCCACAAAATATAATCTTTGTTGACGTAGTAGCCGTACCAGGTAAAAAAATCCCATCCTTCATGATGTTTTGCTTCACTTGAAAATAAAATGAGCCAAATTTGATAAAAGAAGTATCTTTCATATTATTACCCAATAAGTCAATTGGGGTTGAAATATTTAATACCTTGCACTTCTTTTAAAAAATAATAGATGGACTGACTTGAGGAGCCATGGGCTCAACACTACCGGCCTTATCAGTGATCTGCTCTATCTTGTCTTCAAATTGGTCCTCCGCCACACGAAGTTGCCCCGCCAGATCATCCACTGTGAGGTTCTTGATGTCGCAGAACATCTCAATTGAGACTGAAACTTGATTGAACCGGGACGGCCCCACATGCTGGAATTTTTTGACCGAGTGATTTTAGGTTGGCGACGAGGTTGGGTGATCCGCATGCCGAAGTCTTCGACGCTCTTTGCCACCTTGAATTCAATGTTCTCGAACTCCTTCAGGAGTTTCTGACGTTTACTTCCTTCACGCAATCAGCACCAATCCTCATGTGGTTTGTACTGCCTCCCAAGCCTCCTTTATGGTCTTTTTGGTGCCCAGCGTTCCCCACATCTCCTTCGGCACCGATCTCATCATCGCTCTCATGGTTTGACGGTTGATTGAGCACCTAACCGAAGTTCCTGGATCGATCACATCCGAGATCTCCATCGCCTCATAGTCTATTTGCATCAACATCACCAACTCTGCATAGTTTGTGCGAGTCAGCATCGGCCATATGCTACGGAACTCTCCTTGACGCCTTGCGATGCCGTGCTAGTGCCTGGCCTGTTGTCGCCCATCTTCTTCGTCTCCGCTCGCCGCCACCTCTTTGGCCAATGGGGATGAGAGCACCCTGTGTCCTCCACGGCTCTCCTCTGTCACTGGCTGCAACCACGACCGGATCTAATACCAGTTGTTGAAACCAAGACCGAGCTCAGCTCCTGGATTAATGACGGCACACACGAGATCAGCGGTGATCGCTACGACTAAAACCCTGGAGAAACACATGCGCGAACAGGAGAAGAAGAACACAATGGCGCTGCCAATTACCACAGCTTTTCTACATTTTTTTCATTGCTTTAGATAGATGGATACATGGGATTGGAGCCCGAACACCCCGCCTGGCTCCATGACATCCCTTTCTTTAGGATCGCCATGGGACACTCAGTGCGTGACGTCGTGGCAGGACAGACACATGACGATCATGGCGTGGCCAGGGCACATCACCAACCATCCGTAATTCTACATTAAATCAACTAACTGCGACTCTACACAATGTTCAACGGGATTACAACTTGCTACATGACTCAAACTAACAGCTAACATAGCTAACAAGCAATGAGCGAGTGAGGCGGTAGTCGCGTCGTGCAGCTCCACTGAATGCTAGCCACGGAAGGATCCTCACCCGAGCAAGTCTTCCATGTACACTCTCATCGCCTGCAACACCGACATGTGTAGGAAGCTCGCCGGAGACCACTACCAGACATGAGGATGCAAGAAGAGTCTATTAAAGAGGCCTTGAGTGTGGGTCCAAGACAGTTGAATCTAACCAACTTCACTTTGGTGCGGACCAAAGACGGTTGAACCACCTAGGATTCATGGCCCTCTCTTAAGACGAAGATTAATAATACGGTCTATTGCTGGCTGTATACATACTTATAGACTACCTTTTGGCATGCTCATATAGCAATTGGTTCATCTACGATCCACTTGTTACTCTCACGAAGTTTCTTGGTTCCTATAAACTTACATCTGCTTCTACTCTCTCTACTCTCCTCTCTCTCTCTCCTTCACGTCAACATATGGTGCACCCTATATCTCTTTACTATACTTGCTCTAACATTTCTATATCCTACTTGGCTAGAAATTACTATTTTAATAGCTGTGATGTCTTTCAGCAAATTCTTACATTGCCATAGTGATGGGCCATTTATTTTCATACCTGCTAGCGGCGCAAGTACATGTGCTGTGATGAATTTTGCCCACACATATAATAATCAAACTTCTGATGGCGGCGATTTAGAATTAAAACATGTATGTGTGTCAATTACAAGAAAAAAGATGGGGCGTACGTGGCAAAGCAGCAACACACAAACGACAAATAGGAAATCTCGTCCTACTAAGAGTTTGAGGACTCCTGGATCCTGATAACAAGACATTTCATCTTAGCAGTCTTCGCGCCCTCAAGGCGGATATCTGTGAATCCAAGTTGACACATGCTTATATAATTCATCTATGATAAGTTAGTTCGTCCTCATCCTGTCCTTTGTTCAGAGTGCACATATTTTTCCATGGGTTCTCTTCTGCTTCTGTTCGTTGTCTTGTGTAGCTACTGCTGCTACATCGCTCATGGAGGCAACGAGCATGGGTTTGTAGTGGAGCAACGCAGGTCTTATGAGCCAGAAGCAGTATGCTCTGCATCCAGAGGTACGTGTCTACGTGATCTCAATTTCGGCGGCGTCACTTGTTTGGCGGCCTGCACACATGTGACTAATAAGTTACCATACGCATGATGACTTTCAGTGAATCTGGAGCCGAGCAGCACCACTGTGTCAATGCCACTAGTGCACCGGTACGGCCCGTGCGCGCCGTCACAGTACTCTAACGTGCCGACGCCGTCCTTCTCCGAAACGCTCCGCCATAGCCGCGCCCGCACGAACTACTTCATGAGGCAAGCGTCCAAGGGCATGGGCATGGCGAGTACGCCAGACGATGCCGCTGTGACCTTCCCGACCCGCCTAGGCGGTTTTGTGGACTCGCTGGAGTACGTCGTCACGTTGGGCTTCGGCACGCCATCCGTGCCACTGGTCCTCCTCATGGACACCGGCAGCGATGTCTCGTGGGTGCAGTGCACGCCGTGCAACTCCACCAGGTGCTACCCGCAGAAGGATCCTCTCTTTGATCCGAGCAAGTCCTCCACGTACGCTCCCATCGCCTGTCACACGGACACTTGCAGGAAGCTCGCCGGAAACCACTACCAGAATGGCTGCGCGGGCGGCGGCACCCAGTGTGGATACTCCGTCGAGTACGCAGACGGTTCGCATAGCAGGGGTGTGTACAGCAACGAGACGCTGACGCTCGCTCCGGGGGTCACCGTCAAGGGTTTCCATTTCGGCTGTGGCCACGACCAGCGTGGTCCCAACGACAAGTACGACGGCCTCCTAGGACTCGGAGGCGCGCCAGAGTCGCTCGTCGTGCAGACGTCTTCGGTTTACGGTGGCGCCTTCTCGTACTGCCTCCCGGCGCTAAACAGCGAAGCGGGGTTCCTAGCCCTAGGGGCGCCGCCGAACGCCAACAAGTCGGCCTTCGTGTTCACTCCAATGAGGCACCTGCCGGGGTATGCAACGTTTTACATGGTGACGATGACAGGTATAAGCGTGGGTGGGAAGCCGCTGGACATCCCGCAATCGGCGTTCCGTGGTGGCATGATCATAGACTCCGGCACGATCGGCACGGAGCTCCCGGAAACTGCGTACAACGCGGTGGAGGCAGCGCTCCGGAAGGCCTTGGCGGCGTACCCCATGGTGCCAAGCGAGGACTTTGACACCTGCTACAACTTCACCGGTTACAGCAATGTCACCGTGCCGAGGGTCGCGTTCACGTTCCGTGGCGGCGCCACCATCGACCTCGACGTCCCCAATGGGATTCTGGTGAAGGACTGCCTTGCCTTCCGGGAGTCAGGACCAGACGTCGGCCTCGGCATCATCGGCAACGTTAATCAGCGCACGCTCGAGGTGCTCTACGATGCCGGCCGTGGTATCGTCGGATTCCGAGCCGGTGCATGCTGAAGCAGTATATGTGGTTCGGTGCTAGTACATGGGAACGTACGTCTATGTGCTCATGATGCTTATTGATTTTCTTGTGACGTGCTCTGGTTGCGGGTTCCTGATATTTAGCATCTTCCAAGCCAATAAGACGACCACTTCTTACCAACTCCTTCAGAGATTGGGGCAAGCACAGAATCAGGCACTACTAAATATATTCTGAGAACGACATGCTGTATTTGCTTCTGAACGTTCTCATAATCTAGCAAGAGAATAATCTCACCTTTATGTGATTATGTCAATGTGGGAAACTATATATATGTGTACAGCAGCCTACTATTAAGCTATTGTGGACCATATAGAAAGCTTCCTTTTTAATCTTATGTTCTACCAATATTTTTTCACAGCAGAGAGAATTTCTTGTTTTTGACACTACTGAAATGAACCCTTCCTTGGTCCTGCAAAATGAAAAATTACCTATTTGACACTCTCTATCTTTCATGTCTAACACTACTATAGATATCATTTGTAGGGGCGGCTCAAGACCATTTGTAGGGGCGGTTTGGCCAGTCGCCCCTACCAAACCGTCTTTATAAATCATGCATTTATAGGAGTGGTTCCCAGACCGCCCCTACAAATCGATTTGTAGGGGCAGCTGGTGTTATCAGCCGCCCCTACAAATCGATTTCTAGGGGCGGCTGTAGTACCAGCCGCCTCTATAATACCTATTTGTAGGGGCGGTTCAGTCTAGAACCGCCCCTACAGTACATTTTTCCACAAAAAAAATTCAAATTTACAATTCAATTTCGACCAGAACACTGTTTGTTTCTGCGTATTCCATCAAGCGTTCGCGTTGCCGAACGCTCCGCGACCAGTGTTCGCGTCGCCGAACGCCCCGCGACCAACGTGAGCGAGGAAAGCGAGATAATCCCGCCGAACGCCCCGCGACCAATGTTCCGAACCGTGTTCGCTCAAGAGTATTATATAAACTACAAGGACAAGAGTATTATATAAACTACAATTACAAGTCCAATTCACAAGAATATATACAATCCATCATTAAATAGACATAATTCACAAGGTAAAACCAATGTCAAATTCCATACACATTGTTATCAACGTCCTAGAGCTAGCCTTTCAGTCTCACGAAGGTGTTGGTACTGAGGATTTTTTCCTAAGTCAGACTCTCGATCATGGTAGGTGCCTTTGACGTGTACAATCTGGTCCAATATGAAGTTGCAAAGGTCGCCGACGAGCTCTAAGAGTTGGTCATCCTTGTATGGGTCTCTTTTCATTTCTTTCTCTTCTTTCCACTACAAGAGATCAAGTTTCGGTTTAGTATTTCATACCATGTACGAAGTTTTTATACTACGAGTGAAGAGGTTCAAACTTACCCTTAAGGGGTGTCTTCTATAGGCACCGGTGTTACTCATCATAGAACATATATAGTATCCACAATGTACATTCCTAGGCTTCTGCTTGGGGCACTGTGTGTTTTGCATATAAAAATGTTAAGTAATGCTTTTGACAGCCATGTAATGGAGTACTAAAGAAGTAAGTTACACTTACGGCACATAGTGTTTTTATAGCCAGCTTTTCGTTCCTTGCTGGATCATGCCTTCCATGATGTTTAGTGACATAGAACCTAAATGCCCTATTCGAATTATTTTAGCAAATACAACTTGTTAGTATCCAAAAGTGAACGTTACAAGTATGTATACAAACATATAAACTAATGAGGATTGTCGATATGTATACGTCTTGAGAATCGATATGAAGTCTTTGTATGTCACCGGGTCCCTATCTATTGAATCAAAGACCTATGCCATGCTCCTCCCGACATCGACGCCTATACAAATCTAGTGGTTGCTGCATGAATTTAATCATAAAACTAGATAAGCTCTTTTGCATTGAATAAAATATATCAAACAAAGCTTTAAGTATAGAGTTGAACTTACTCGAAGTTGTATGGTAGCCATATAGTAGAGTGCTGTTGGAGAATTTTGAAAGTCAGGGCAATGTATGCCGCAACTTTAAGGGACTCTTCCCTTAGTTTCGCCGTACGGATATGCTCTTTCTTCCGAAGAGTCTTTCTAGCAGCTAGCTCTTTGGCATCCAGTAGCCACTGTTTAGGGTAATTAAAATTTGTTTATGCTATAGCTTGAGGGTCTATATACCCGGTTTTCACACTTGGCATTTGTTTAACAATGTGCACTTGTATTCTACAAATCACGGCGTGGGTTAGTTGCAACAAAATTCAAAGATTACATTCATATCATATCGGGAGGACAAGGACTTACAGGCACCACGTGCGAATTAGATTCATCTCCATTGCTCTGAGGTGAAAGCATGTATGCATGTCATTGAAGTCAAAGACAATTTTCCCGGCTGGGCTTCCAAATGTGCCGGTGGGGAAGCATGCTTGTATGAGGTCTATGCTCGTTGGGAGAACATGCAAGTACCAATCATGGAACCTTCTCATTCCAAGTGGTAGGCGCTAGATGTCCCGGTTTGGTAGGAAGGGCTTGCCTCTTTCATATGTTTTCGGACAATCCTTTGACCATTTGATGGCATCAACTTTTGGATACTGTTTTGCTATTTGGTGGAGTTTGCTAGTGACGGCCTCCTCAGAACCCCGTGATGTGACTTTTTTAACTTGGTTCTCAGGCTTTGAACTGGTCATGGGAATACCACTTGGACACCGACGAGACGTCTTTCATCGGAACATAAATTGGTCTTATGGTGATTGGATGCTTCTTTCGAAGTTCCCATTCAGGCACGTCATCATCTTCTTGTGCGTCACCTTCTTCAGGAGGCACTCGTTGTTCATGTATCGGCTGTGCTTGTTGAGAAGACTGTGGCATCTCATCATGCAGTTGCTCGGTATGAGCTGGAGAAGGCACATGCTCGCTAGGAGGCGGGGAAGAATGTGGCATCTCAGGAATGTGGTGGTCACGAGACGATGAAAATATCTCCCCAACCTCAACAACTCGCTCCAAATTTGGGAGAGGGAGAGGCGGCGAAGAAGCAGTCAATATAATGTCCCATTTGTGCCAGAAGATGAACTGCCCCATTACGTCTCCGAGTAACACCAGCCCCTCAGGAGTTGTGTAGTCTATCCTCCACTGCATGAACTCGGGCTTCACGGTATGCACCTCAACCCTAGTGTAGTCCGATGGTATCTTATTATTGTGGTGTAAGCCACCGGGAGGATGTGTCACACCCGTTGCCACCTCCATCATAATGTTTTGCCGGCCACTGAGAAACACCAAAGTGCAACTAGTTGGTTCCCGTATGCGATCGACGGGGGTTGTGGCTACAGTGGAACCTTGGCTGCTAGGAACTTTCGGAGGACTGCCAACTAATGCCAGTTCTTCCTGCGGCGTCATTAATGTCCATGGCTCTGGAGACAGTCCTTGCTCCTCCAACACCTTTGCAACTAGAGACTTTACTTGGAGCTTAAGATTAGTCTTCCGGTCTCTGCCATGTTTCTTGTACATGTGCCTGTCCTCTTCGAATCCTTACTTCCTGGTCATCCTTTTCCCTAGCCCCCTGGTGCGGCCTGTGTGCTCCTTGTTTCCCAAGCCAAAGCTAAGCTCGTCCCTCTCTCTGGAAGGATTGAATGAGTCATTCTCCTTGTCTTCAGCATATTTTAGTATCCTTGATACTGTCTCTTGGGTCTCCGACTTATCAAACTTAAGATTACTGCCGGATGATTTTGTACTCCTCGCATATATCTAATTCCTTGAGCGTACCTTCAAATTTGTCACATCGATATTCCTAGCAGCTGCGGCCTCTTCGTCCATCTTCCTAAACTGCTCTTCCTTGGCATAGTAGCCACCGGGGCCTAGATGATGGTGGTGTTTGTTCCTCTTTGCCAGCTCGGTGTTATGGGCACTGAGCTCCAATGCCTCCGGTGAAGTCTTCTGAGCCACGAGCTCCTCTCATTGACTAGGAGTTATTTTGCCAAACTCGTTGAAGGGAGTTAACCCCTTTTGGATATACTTCTTGTTGAGCTCCGACCTCCAACGTCGGAATGACTCTCCCATCATCCTGAAAGCATTTTTTTACCAGTTCGTGCTTACCCTTCGGAAATCTAAAATTGAGCTTCAGCTGCCTATCCCATAGTTCATCCTTTTTCTTCTCTGGTACCTCTTTCCAGTTAGGGATTGCTGGGTTCAATTTATCTCTTACTAGGGCCCCGATTGCATTACGGAATCATCCTCTTAATTCCTTCGGCTCAAGGATCTCCCCTGCTGGCCCGACCTCCGTTATCACATAGCATGCCTTATCTGGATATAAATTTGCTTTTCTATCCCCTCATTTCCTCTTAGGCTTGGTAGTCATGGTTGTATCTTGAGGTTATGGAGCAGAGGCCTCAATGTCCGTCTCTATGGCTGTTGCCTCTGCTCTCCTTTCCTCTACTCCGTCTTGTCCAGTGAGATGTCGCGGACGTTGATGTCATCTTTTCTGAGTTTCAGGAGGGACCTGTATATACGACAAGTCAAAGTGTTAGCAGAGGTAACACAGCCAAAGTTTTAGCAAAATTTATAAGCTAAGGCTTTATCCCTACCTCCTCGTTCGGGTCAAAATCCTTGTCCAAATCTTCCTCCGTTGGCCTCCTTCTGGCTTCACGTGAGAAAGGATCCTTGGGACTTACATATCCCTCTTCTGAGTCATCATCATCATCATCCTCTTCTTTTTCGCCTTTAGCAGCCTCTCCTTCTCTTTCTTCTGCTCCCCCTTCCTCCTCGTCACACTGCTCCTGAGTAAGCATCACTTTTAGATCCTTTTCTAACTCGTTATTGAACTGCTCCTGAGTAAGCTGGTCATCTAGTGCTTGCTCCTCATATGTTGGCTGCTCATCATGCTCAGGGCATCGGGCTACACTATCTGGTGTCCACGACATTATTTCGCGCTTTGTTCTAATAGATGCAAGAAAGTGTGCTTTAGGTACGCGAGAAGGTATAAGAAATCAAAAAGGTCTATAAACCAAACTAGTCCTATAAAACAACAATATATCAAAAATGAGTAGTAGCAGTAGTAGAGGCCTCAAAAACATGTCAATCGTCATTTGATCATGAACTTGGAGCATCAAGGCATCATAACAGAGAAGAGAGGTGAAGGTAATGTAGGGGCGGCTGCTAATGATGCCAAGTTCCTCACAAGTTCTTGATCATCAGCTCATATTCCATATAATGTATGGACTTAGACAATTTCATCATCGGCAAAACAAAGGAGAGGAGAGGAGAGGGGAGATTTGGCAAAAAAAAGCAACTGCTGCTTAACAAACATAGAGAGGAAAAGGTGTAAAAAAAAGTAGCTGTTGCTTCCCAAACATAGAGGATAGGAAAGGTGGCAAAAATAGAGCCGATGAGGGTAGCACAGGGGAGGAGCCGAGGAGGGCTGCCCGAAGCATAGAAGAGTAGCCAGAAAAGAGCAGTTCAGTAGAGCCAGAAAAGAGTGAGATAGAGACATAGCAGAGTAGTAAATATAGGAAAGCAGAGTAGTAGTAGTTAGGTAGTAGTAGCTACACAGCAAAGCAAGCAAAAGAGAGGAATGGAGTATAGTACAGAGTAGTAGCAGTAGTAAGAGAGCAGTAGCAGTAGTAAGAGAGCAACAGCAGCATAGTAAACTGACCATAACTGGAGATTTACAAATCCAAATGACATGCAACAAGACAATTTGGAAAGCTTATGAAATTGGCTAAAATTCATTTTCAGACCTCAAGGCATGATTCCAACTTTTACCAGGTCGAAATCACTTAACAATAGAAATCTGTCTTCACAAGACAGAGAGCAGCCAAAACTGGACTCAAACTAAGAACAACCATATCTCCTAAACTACTTGGCCAAATACCACCAAATTTTAACACAAGCTAGTTTAGTAAGTTAACTGCAACTTTAGTATTCCATGATTCCCAGAAAACACAATTATCAAAGCCTAATTCACCAAGTGCTAGAAACTATCCAGAATTATAAAAATGCTAAAATTAAATATTTACTTATGTGCCAAACATGATTTCTGACCAAACCAAGTGCATCACAAGTTCACACATGATATAGGATCACCAGAAAGTAAGGTGTTCACCACCAATTCATTTATTTTAATGCCTTTCTTAATTTATTTAGTTATTTAAGTGGAATAATGAACATATATGAAAACTACACAGTTTAATCTACAAAAATTACAGTTTATACTAATTAGGTATTGTCTCCTAATTAGGTACATAGCAGAGTAGTAAATATAGGAAAGCAGAGTAGTAGTAGTTAGGTAGTAGTAGCTGCACAGCAAAGCAAGCAAAAGAGAGGCATGGAGTATACTACAGAGTAGTAGGAGTAGTAAGAGAGCAGTAGCATGGGTAAGAGAGCAACAGCAGCATAGTAAACTGACCATAACTGAAGATTCATAAATCCAAATGACATGCAACAAGACAATTTGGAAAGATTATGAAATTGGCTATAATTCATGTTTAGACCTCAAGACATGATTCCAACTTTTACCAGGTCGAAATCACTTAACAACAGAAATCTGTCTTCACAAGACAGAGAGCAGCCAAAACTGTACTCAAACTGAGAACAGCCATATCTCCTAAACTACTTGGCCAAATGCAACCAAATTTTAACACAAACTAGTTTAATAAGTTATCTACAACTTTAGTATTCACATGATTCTTAGCAAACACCATTATCAAAGCCTAATTCACCAAGTGCTAGAAACTATCCAGAATTATAAAAATGCTAAAATTAAATATTTACTTATGTGTCAAACATGATTTCTGACCAAACCAAGTGCATCACAATTTCACACATGATATAAGATCACCAGAAAGTAAGGTGTTCACCACCAATTCATTTCTTTTAATGCATTTCTTAATTTATTTAGTTATTTAAGTGGAATAATGAACATATATGAAAACTGCACAGTTTAATCTACAAAAATTACAGTTCATACTACATGCTCCAAATAGGCTACTATAAAAATTTCACCCAAAGTTACCAATAGAAACATCCTACACAAAAATAACAAGACAGCAAGGCTGATTTTGGCCTAACTTAGAAACCCTAATGAAAAGTGTCAAACAACAGAAGCAATATTTTTTCTAGCTTCATATTAGTGTCATGCAAGAATGGAAATGAAAACCATAAACTGTATACATTTGAAGATGGAAATGAAAAAGGTCAGTGATGAGATTAAGGGCAAGCAGCAGCAGATAGCATATTTAGAAAGGCAGATTAAGGGGAAGCTTGACCAGTTAGAACATACACCGGTATATTATCTGTAGTTAATTAGTTTTCAATTACTTTTGTCTCTGAATTGGTACATATTAAACTGTTGCAATGATTTTCCAGTCTCACACTAAACAACTGGAGCAGGTCAATGAGAAAGCATTTGAACTTGAGGTACCTAGAGTAGAGAACTACGTGTTACGACAAGTTACAAGTTACAACGACTTCCACAGTGGATCGTCCCGGGCATGCACTCCACCGGCAGCGTAACTACGTATCAGTTTGCTGGGGCCTGGGTGCTGTTTTGGTTTGGTGGTAGCGATTGAGCGTGTTTTTGGCGTGTAAATGCGAGTAGTGTGGCCGCTCTCGCTCTGGATCCTTTTGGGGTACGTGAAAGTGGAGGGGCTCCAACTCTTGGGACGATCCACTGTGGAAGTCATCGTAACTTGTAACTTGTCGGCAAATGACGCTGCCATCTAGCTATCCAAGTTGGTGATGTTTCAACATCAGAGCTACTGTAATGTCGGCATAAGAAGTGCTTAAGATAATAACCTAAGAACAGACAACCTAGTACAATGTATGCTCAAATCATCTGCAACATTGATGAGAGAGTTATATGAATGCTGTGTCAGCCTGAAGAACGGATATGGATCTACGTACCTACAATCTCTATTGCTCTAAGAAAAATATTACGCGGACACTACAGATAGAACAATCTAGCAATAAGCATCTAAGACAAGCCCATGCAAGTAAAAAGATCAATCATCATCAACACATATCCACGGGGCTGGCGACTAAATTTTCTGAGCGGCAATCTTTGGTCAACAGCACAACAAAGAATTTAGCAATACAACAACAGAGAGCAGAGAGGGGGGTTCTAACCAGACCTGGAAAAGAAATTGCCCTTCTCGAGATGGTGTTGAGATCTTGAAGAAGATAGCACCTCACAAAAAAGTATACAGTGGTTGGGGCATGCATGGATTTTTTTGAACCTCCATTGTCAATGGACTTATAACCTTCTTCGCTTGGTATGTGTTGGCAGGAACTGAGTTTGGTTGTGGCAGCACCCATGACAGGAGATGCAATAGATCATTGAAACTACAGTCTGACCAGACATACTTAGCCTTCAGGATAAGTAGCTCAAGCATAAAACATAGCAATGTCCAATGTGTCGGACAACCCTTTTCAACACCATACACAGTCTCCTTTGATGCTTTTGTTACCCTTTCCAAATTTTCTAGATCTTTTGGGCTATTTAGTAAAATCCCTGGTCCAAGGGCTCGAATCATGTCCTTCAAATCATCTTCATCCCCGACACGTGCTCCACCATCATTATTGGCACCACCTTCGTTGTTACCATCTCACCCACCAGTATCACCACCTTGTTCATTGCCAAACTCGGAATCCATTCGTGCATCAACCTCTGCTGAATATTGGGACAGGGATTCTATGGTTTCGTCGTCGTATTCCTCCTCATCCTCGTCATTAACAAGAACCATTTCACCATGATGAATCCACACTGTATAGTCCTCAACAAATCCTCGCATAATCAAATGTGATATGATGATAGTCACATCTATCCATGTCATACGGTTCTTGCAATCTTTACAGGGACAAATAATTGTATCCTTATTCTCTGTCAATATCGTTGCATGCTTCTTTGCGGCTTCAATAAATTTATCCACCTCTTCACGGAAACCTGCCTTGAACCTTAACGAACCATACATCCAAGAGTTCCTGTACTCCATCTTTTACAACAACAACAAAACAAACATTAAAGGACTACTTATTCAGATATATATAAAAATGAATCAAATTAATAATTACTTAAGAATAATTGTATATACTTTAGATATATATATGAATACAAATCAAATATAATTACATGAAGCATACAAACACACCATGGTAGAGAAAAATTAATTAATGGCCTATTTATCCATAAATAATTAAAATACATATTTGTTGATTACAATAAATAATTTCAAAGACAATAATTAGCAACAATTATATTTTACCCAATATCTTTCATACAAATCCTAGTCCAATTTCATCAAACACAAATTTAAAAAATGAAATTAATAAAAAAACAAACCCTAGATCTAGATCTACATGCTCATGAAACATCAATAAAACTAACTAATTGTTCACTAAAATCAAGAAACGTGGACCAAATAAGGGTATGATCTCGTTCCCCTACCTAATTTACCTTAATATATTCAAAACTTGGGTCTAATTTGTTTCATAAGTAGCTCAAACACCATAGAAGAGAGAGAAAAACAAAACTCTAATTACTCAATAACCAACCATTAAAACTTCAACAAAAAGTATGGAATAGCATTTTCTTACCTTCTACAACCTCTCCACCAAAGGATTTGAGACCAAAACCTTTCCCCCTTAGTAGAGCAATTTTTAGGAGGTGCCCAAAGCCTCCCCACCTTTCTTTCACGGGTTGGAGTGAATGACCCGAGGAGTAAGAATGTGTTGTAGTTTTTTTATATGTGGGTCATTTATGGGGACGGCTGGTGATTGAGCCGCCCCTACAAATAGCAGGTGTTTATACACGGAGCTTTTGTAGGGACCGTTCAATCACCAGCCGCTCCTACAAATACCAACAACGGAGGCGGCTGGTGAGTGAGCCGCCCCTACAAATCAGATCCATTTGTAGGGGCGGCTTGTATCATCAGCCGCCCCTGCTGTTCCATTTGTAGGGGTGGCTGGTCTCTGGGCTTCCGAGCACGTCACTGTAGGGGCGGCTCCATCACCAGCCGCTCCTATAAAAAATTTGCTCCGTTGCTACAAACCGTTTTTCACGTAGTGTAATATGACACACTTCCGTCAACTTTCATCTCTAATGGTGTGAAGTGAAGGGTGAAAAGATCATTTTACTCTTCTTCATCATGAAATGAACAATGAGCACAGTACGATTTTGTGTTTTTTGCTCTCAGTATTCTACATATGTTGGAGCTTGTGTGCGCTTTTTGCTTTTTTTTCATTTGCAGCGGCGGCGGCCCGGCATGGAGGACGCTGACGTAGTGCAGCTAGAGGTGGCAATAGATTAGCATCCAAATCCTTATGGATAAATCCAACTAAATCCAAGGGAAAAAAATCCAAGTCCTAACCTATCCTAAAAAACTGTTTAATGTCCAATCCAATTCAATTTAATTGTTCTTATGTCCAAATCCAACCAATATAATCTAATATTAACAAAACTATTATAACTACCGGTTAATTCTATATCAAAAGTTGTATCTCATAATTTAAAAGCTTGCGTTCACGCCTTAAAATTTTAGTGAAATTGATTGAAATTTTGTTAAGCATTACTTAATATGATTGTCGAATACTTTGTGCACACTGATATGACTAGATACATAAGTGGGCCTCACGTCGAAAGTTGGACGTTAAAATTAAAAATCTAGTGTTTACACCTTAAAATTTTAGTAAAATCGACTTAAAAATTTAAATGACTTAATATGATTACCCGCTACTTTATGTAGACCGGTGTGACTAGATGTATATAGCCCCCATGTCGAAAGTCAGACCTTAAAATAAAAATCTCGTATTCACACCTTAAAATGTTAGCTAAATCTACTGAAATTTTTTAAGATGACTTAATATACACTGCGTTCGGCTGGTATAGTTCCAGCTTGTTTCAGCTTATTCTCTCTCACAGAATACTATTTAATCATCTAAAATCATCCAAAAACACTGTTCACCGAACCATGGTGATAATTGCTTGCTACTTTGTGCAGATTGGCGTGACTAGATATGGGCCCCACGATATAAACATGAAGTATACATTAAAAATTGATCTACCTCTCAAGTAGTTAAGTCCATGCAAATCCAATGGACACTGAACTCTTTGAGTTAATGTCCAATAGATTTTGGAGTTTTTTTTAATCAAATGACTATGGACATTAAAATTCAAATATATTCCATCCAAGTGCATCCAATGTAACTACAGTCCACTTAGAATTTGGATTATCCATTTTGTATCACTATGTGTCCATTTTCTGGCAGTGTATAATTTCATTCCATATCTATTTGACTTTATCTTTGCTTCCTTTTTTAAGACCCTATTTGGACCCGGCTTATTATTATAATGTAGACTATACATCGAATTATTATAATCTAGATTATGATTATAAAACTCAGGAGTGATTGGATGTCTGCATTATCTATAGTGGTTATTATTGGTTAAAGCGACAATACGTATTTTAGTATTGATCATTATTGCATTACAAGATTACTGTAATCTGCTAGTGTTTTGATTATAACAAACTATTCTCAAATGTAGCCGGTTTTGGATCATAATTAGATAGTTTTTGCTGATTATTATAATCCTAATAGGATCAAACGTGCCCTAAGTTGTGATTTGGGAATTTAATATATAGCCAAAATATACCAAATAGCTATAAAAGATAATTAAAATATGCCAAGTAATGATGTGATTCCAACTTCCAACGTTTTATAAATACGTTGGCTGGCCATCCTTTTCTTGTAGTACTCAAATGCACATCATTTTCCATGGCTTCTCCTCTGATCCTGTGCATTTTCTTGTGCTTCTACCTTTCCATTGTTCATGGAGCTGATAACGTCAGCTTTGTGACAGTGCCATCCAGCTCTTTTGAGCCAGAGACAGTTTGCTCCGGAGCGTTAGGTACAGGATGACCTGCAGACCATGTCTGGTTTATTTCCTTCCTTCAAACACTTCAAACAAAACCTTATGATTAATTTCTACACATATATGTTTCAGAGAAGCCAGAGCAGAACGGCTCCATCGTGTACGTCCCCCTAGTACACCGCCAAGGTCCGTGCGCGCCGTCGCTATCCACAGACACGCCGTCCTTCGCTGAGATGTTCCGCAGAAGCCATGCTCGCCTGAGCTACATCGTGAGCGGAGTAACGAGGGGCATGGAGACATACGGAGACGGGAAGAAGGTGAGCGTCCCGGCCCACCTAGGCACCTCCGTGAACTCGCTAGAGTACGTTGCCATGGTGAGCTTTGGCACGCCGGCACTGCCACAGATCGTCGTCATCGACACCGGCAGCGACCTGTCATGGTTGCAGTGCAAGCCGTGCAGCTCCGGCCAGTGCTCCCCGCAGAAGGACCCTTCTTTGACCCGAGCCACTCGTCGACGTATAGTGCTGTCCCCTGCGTCTCCGACGCGTGCAAGAAGCTCGCCGCCGATCACTACAGGAAACTGGCTCTTTGCCGACTGCAATTTTCTTTGCCAACTGTTTTTTTTCGACACTCGGCAAAGAGGTCTCTTTGCCAACTGGAATTTCCTGCAGTCGGCAAAGCAGGATTTGCCGACTGCCTGGCTTTGCCGACTGCCAGGCAGTTGGCAAAGAATTGCAGTCGGCAAAGGCAGGCCATGGTTGACGCCATCCACACCGTCACCTTTTTGCCGACTGCCACTCCGCCAGCGATCGGCAAAGGCGCAGGCTTTGTTAATCGCCATCCTCCCGGCAATCGGCAAAGAATTTTATTTTTTTTGATTTCGATCCCGTTTTTTGTGTTGCCTTGATACAGTAAGTACATGATATATTCCAAGTTTGGGATCATTTTGATTTATTTTGCTATATTCCGTAGATTTTTTTCGCTTTTGATTTTTCCGCAGCCTCCATTTGAACTGCGGTACATGAAATAATGGAATCCGGCGATTCAGAAAATAATATTCATGATGTTTGGAGCATGTTGAGGCCATGTGCGGGGCCTCGCGTGAAATTTCGACCGTGTTGGTGTCGGAACACGCCGAGCCACGCGCGTGAAAAGTGTTTTTAAATTTTATAAAATCGAAACGGAGTCCGAAAATGATTTAAACTTGACGATGTGTGTTGTCATCGCATGAGGAGGCTGTGGTAAAAATTTGAGAAAGTTTGAGCAAGTGGCGACGTCGGGTGGCTAAACACGGACATCTCCACATGTGGCTAAAACACTGGACATCGCTGTTGGTCCCTCCCGTGGGCGGCCTCCTCCCATGTGGGCCAACCCTGGCCCCCCACTGGTCCCCCCCGGTGCGCTGGGCCCCCCCATGTGCCTTGCCCCGTGGCGCCCCATGTTGGTCCCTCCCGGTGGGCGTCCCCCCCCTGGCCCCCCCCTGGGCCCTCCCTGTGGCCGCCCGCCAGAGCCCCTCACCGGCGTTGCCCGCCCGATCCGCCCCGCCAAAGGGCCTGGCGCAGCTCCGGCTCGGCCTCAGCCGTGCCGCGCCTCGCCGACCGCCCGGCGCTGCTGCCGCTCGCTTGATCCCGGCGCAGGTTCCGTCCGTCGCCGCCGTCCGCGCCGTCCGCCGTCCGCCTTCGACGCTGCCGGCCCGCCGCCTGCGTCGCCGCTCCTCGCCCGCCGATCCTCGCCTCGCCTCCTCGCCCTCGCCCGCGCCGTGCGTCCGCCCGCCGCTGCTCTCCTCGCCGCTCCCTGCACGCTCCACGGTGACGGCGCCGTCCGTGACGACGAGGTAGTAGTACTACTAGTAGTAGTAGTTTACTTTGTTAATACCTGCTTATATTCTTTTGCATGGATTGGAAATACATTTGTGGTTGTCGGCCATCGTGCGTGACATGTATATGTGTTTGTCGGCCATCGTGCCGTCTTTTCTTGCAGGTTTGGTAACCTTCCCGTACAGGGGAGGTGCTGCCGAAAATTTTCGTTCTCACTAATTGTTTTTCTTTTTCAGGAGGGCTCCCATTGGAGGCTAGCCGGAGGAGCACGACTCGGCACTGCCCCGCTAGCCTTTCTTCACCGGCACCTGCGGTATGACCCCTCTTTCCGCCACATGTAGTCATAGGTCGCGTTACCCAGTTAGGCGTCTCCCGTCCGAAACGGATACGGTTGGAAGTATGCGTTCTTCGCATATGTATAACCGTATCCGTTTCGGATTGTCCACGTTATTTGGACAGCCCGAGGATGCGCAGACGAGGTTAGCTCCCATGTTCCGCTCCCGTCCGAGTCGGAGTTTCGGCAGGACCTCCCCGTTGTTCTCTGGATACACACTCTCCCCGCCGGGACGTGTATCGGGAGAACAGCGGGGAGGTGCTGCCGAAATTCCGTCTCGGACGGGAGCGGAGCATGGAAGCTAACCTCGTCTGCGCATGCTCGGGTGGGATTAGGACCTATCCTTCACCTATTAGATGGTAGGAGCGCGTTGTAGATGCACTTGCTGGTTTTATCACATGTTAACATTGCCGCATGACAGAGCATGGGTGACCGTGAGTGGATGTACTCGGGCTTCGCAAGTAAGAGCCACGAATGGATCGGGGGACGACCGAGTTCCTAGAGCATGCATTTGGCCCAAGTGCTAAAGGGTCGATTCGGATGCCGTGTCCCGCAGCGCGGAGTGCAGGAACAAGAAGAAGAAAGTAAAGGCTCAGGTGTTGAGAGATCTGTTCAAGCACGGGTTCGTTCCAAACTATACCCGTTGGCGCCACCATGGTGAATACCATCCTATTAGGGACGAGGTGGTGCGACCCGTCCTCGAGGAGTATGATGGCGATGCCGGGATGGCAGACATGATGGCAGACTTCCACGAAGCACGGTTTGGCGAAGGAATGGATGTGGAGGAAGATCCGGAGCAAACCGCGAAGGCCTTCTACGACATGATGGAGTCGGCACAGAAGCCCCTTCACGAGAAGACAAAGCTTACGCAACTGGATGCCGTCTCACGCCTGATAGGGTTGAAGTCGCAGCTGGGCATTAGTCGAGACGGCTTCGATCTCGTGTTGAGCATTGTTGGGGGACTGCTTCCGGCAGATCATGTCCTGCCGACGAACACCTACGCTACACAGAAGCTCCTTCGTGCACTTAAGATGCCGTATGAGGGGATCCATGCTTGTCCGAAGGGGTGCGCCCTGCTCGTGGGAGACCTCGAGGAAGCAAAAACCTGTCCGAAGTGCGATGCCTCTAGGTTCGTGTTGGTAGAAGGCTCTGATGGCAGCATGAAACAATCTAAGGTCCCCGAGAAGGTCGTACGGCACCTTCCTTTCCTACCGAGGCTGCAACGGTTGTATATGACGGAGGAGTCCGCGAAACAGATGACGTGGCACAAGAATGGCAAAAGATACCATCCTGACAAGATGGTACACCCGGCGGACGGTGATGCATGGAAGCACTTCGATAACATGAATCTGTCAAGGCTATGGAGGCTCGGAATGTACGCAGAAGGCCGGGCAATGTATGGGTTCAACCCGTTTGGAATGATGGTGGCCCCGTACACTTTGCTGGCCCGTGTTTGTGATCCCCTCAATCTCCCCGGCGTCATGTTTGAACCTAAGAACGTGCTCTTGACGCCGATAATACCGGACACCGGGTGACAATATGGGTGTGTTCATGCAACGGTGTGGGATGAATTGGAACTTGCTTGGGAAGAGGGGTACTCACGCATTTAACAAGACTACTGAAGAGGAACTTCAGAATGCATGTGTGGTACCAGATTCAATGCATGACTTCTGGCGTATGGCTTATTCAATGGGTGTGTGTGTTCACGGGAAGTTCCCTTGCCCGACATGCAAGGCGATGTGATGTTCACTGGTGGCCAAGGGCGGCAAGTTTTCTTCTTTCGACAAGCATCGCCAATTCCTGCCCGAGAACCATGAATTCAGGCTAGATGTAAAGCACTTCACGAAAGGCGTTCAAGTCATCGGCCCCATTCCATGAGTTAAGAGCCCCGCCGCCGCCCTTGCCGACATCTGAGCTCTCGAACCCGAGGAAACAGTGGGTTTAAGGGATATGCTCGGGACCACATGTGGACTCATATATCGGGCTTGACTAGGCTCCCCTACTTCAAGGACCTTCTTCTTCCACACAACATCGATGTAATGCACACGAGTAAAAGAATGTGGCCGAGGCACTGGGCAACACTCATGGACGCGTTGGCAAAAAGTCGAAGGACAACGTCAAGGCTAGATGGACCTAGAGATGATCTGTGATAGACCAAACACGGTGATGAAGACCCTGCGCCCGGCAGAAATGGAAAAGGGGCCGGCCGATTACATCCTCGAAAAGGGCGGATAGGAAGGAAGTTCTGCAGTGGATCAAGACGTTAAAGTTCCCGATGGGTATGCGCGCGAATCTGGCGGGGTGTGAACTTGCGGACTATGAAAGTCTTAGGGATGAAGAGCCATGACTTCCACATATGGATTGAGCGGATCCTTCCTGCGATGACCCGGGATACCTCCCGAGCATGTGTGGCGCGTCTGGCAGAGTTGAGCTTCTTCTTCCGCATGACTTTGTGCCAAGGAGTTGTCTCGGGATGTTTGTGTTGAACTGGAGAAGGCTGCACCTCTGTTGCTCTGCAAGTTGGAGATGATATTTCCACCCGGCTTCTTTCTGTCCATGCAGCATCTGATCTTGCACCTACCGTGCGAGGCATGGTTGGGGGGTCCCGTGCAGGCCCGTTGGTGCTGCGGAGTTCGTACGCCCAGCACGGATGGGAAGGACTACTACGGCATAGTCGAAGAGATATATGAGCTCAACTTTAAGGGTGCCGGGACTTTAGCGCCGGTGGTATTCAAATGCCATTGGTTCGATCTTGATATCACGAGGAAAGACCTTACGATAGGTCAAGTTGAGATTCGACAGGACTCTAGCTATAAAGGAGACGATGTCTACATTGTGGCCAACCGAGACGCCACGCAAGTTTATTACCTCCCATGGGCGTGCCAAAAAGACGAGAAGCTTGCGGGGTGGAGCCTTGTGCATTTGGTGTCGCCGCGCGGCAAAGCGCCTCTCCCAAACGACAACGATTACAACTTTGACCCAAGCACCGATGAGTTCTATCAACCTGAGGGGCTAGAAGGTACCTTGGAGATCGACATTGGTTCGCTCATGGGCATGGAAGTAGACAACGAAATCGATGAGGACGAGGGTGAGGAGGTGTAGGATGCCAGGGACTTAAGAATGCTTGAGCGATGGCAGATGCAGCGCGATGGAGTTGTCCAGGAGGAGGTACATGATGATGACTATGGAGACGATGAGGATGATGATGACAGTGATGACTTAAGGGAGCTCGACAATATTGATAGCGATGGCGACGATAGTGATAGAGATGACGACTCCACGCCCGAGATATTGCCGTAGCGGAGATAATTACGAGGCCATGTAATACTATATTGTTATTATTATGTTCCTTTACAAGTACTTGTCATTTATTTATGCTAACAGATTTTGTTCTTTGTCATTGCAGCACTCGACAAAATGCGGAAGGACGACGGCGGCGGCGGCGCATCATCAAGCGCAAGACGCTCGGCGCACTGTGTCCCCTCATAAGAGACCGTCGACGACGACGAGGAGGAGGAGGAGGTGTTGGTGCACGGGTCATCTAGTAGGGGGTCCCAGCCCCCCAGCGGACGTCGCCAGGCGACCAGGAGGCTGCTGTTCTCGTCCTCGCAAGGGGGGACGACGTCGCGTGACGACGAGCGCGGCGGCGACGACGACGATGACGACAACGACGGCGACGACGCGCCTACACCAGGCGAGACGGCTTCGACTTCGTCAGGCGTGGCCAAGGTGTACTCGCGTGGGCCCACGCAGCTTCCTAGGGTGCGGCCGCAATTCCACCAGCGCCCGGTGATCACACCCGTGGGCCAGACGTAAGTAACCATTATTGATTTCACTACTTGTTCATATGACATGTCAAAAATCAAACTGAAGACTAACAATTGTTCTTAATGACTCGTGCAGTTCCTGGAAGATTGTGAGTGGAGCAGGTCAAGCACGCCATATCAATGGCATCCAGGGCCTCCTGATTAAGGAGTACTACCCTGGCCTTGTCAACGTCAACGGCGAGATGAAGGTGCCCACCAAGTGGTCCCACTTCTACCTCGTCGAGGAGGGTGGCGAGACCATCATGTAAAGATAAAGAGGGAGTTTTGGGTGAGTCTTTCATCGCACCGCATTGCTAAATAATACGATTCGCTTCGGACTTCTTGCAAAAAGGAAATGCTACATGATGTGTCGTGTGCGTGACTTCTTCACGTCGCGAGGAGGGTAAAGCGGCCCAGCGGCGCGAAAGTGGAGGCGGTCTGCAAAGATCGCCTCAAGGACCTATACCATGAGCGCGCGATATAGGCCATCCGCGACTTCCACGCCAGCGTGCTTGAGAGAACATCAAGAAGCCCCAAATCCGCCAGAGAATGAACTCGAGGGAGGCCGACCTCACCCAAGCGCAACATCTGAGCGGTAATTAAGTATGACAACATTCGTTCAGATTCCTTGGTGAAACATTACACTAATCTTCTCGCATGTCAAATACTTGATGTCATGCAGTGTGTCCGTCGTGGTGCGACAACCACGAGGAATCTTTGGGACGGAGATTGTGCGCATGTGGCGCATGGATGAAGCGTCTGCGGCGCGCCGCCGACCGGCCGGCAGGCAGCAGCAGATGCGAGGGTGTCACACCACCAAGGGAATCAGCCCCTCCCGATTCGCGACAAGATGGGTATGCGCGTCCGTTCATGTCTTAATCCTTGCACTCAATTGTCAATACTTGTAACCATGTTTGTGTTTTCAATGCGCACGCCTTGACGCGCGGTGGGCGTGAAATCAACGAGTACACCGCGTACCTCCTCTCTCACAAGGGCAAGGCGACGGATCCGAACAACGTCTACAACCCGGAGGACGGGCCCGATGCGTACACCAACCCCACCGCCTACGAGAAGGCCACCGAGTACACCGTCGCGGCTCGCCAGCGCTACGGGGAGACGTTCGACCCCACCGCCGAGCCCCTGGACACAGACCTCCTGCAGAGGTTGGGACCAGGGAAGCAGCACGGCCGCTACTACATGGCCTGGCGCCCTCGACCGTCCCCTGAGTTCCCTGGCGACCCTGAGTTCGATCCACGCCCACGAGCTCGGCGACATCCCGTAAGCGCCGGCGGCAGTCAGCGTCATAGGTAAGTGCCGTTTCGTTCGTCGTTCACTCGTTTCGCACCTGTACATACAATCAACACTGCGGATGTAATATTGCAGGCCCAGATGGAGGCCAAGATGGAGGAGAGGATCGTCACGTTGCACGCGCAGATGATGGCGCAACAGATGGCTTACCAGCAAAGCCTGCAGCAGCACTACAACACTCAGATGCGAGAACATGGCAGCTTCTTCCGGTCCATGCAGACGCCGGGCGCCTCTACCGCCTCCTCTTCCAATGTTCGCTCCACCGCCTCCTCCTCCAGAGTTTTTTCCTGTGCCTGCTCCTGTCGCTCCTGGAGGGACCCCGGTGAGTATATTGACTCTTGCTTTAACTTGTGCGTCCATGCTGCAGATACTAATGACATCACTTGGCGTTTAACTTGTGCAGGTACAGTCGGCGGGTTCGAACCCGTCTCCTGGAGGTCCCGCCATCGATGATGTCGATCCACCACCGCACCCTATCCACCGTATCCACCTCCGCTGTGCCCTCCTCCTCCGACGTACTCGTGGTCGCCGGCTTGCAGAGAGGGTGGCAAGATGCTGCAGCGCCTCGGTTTGGTCCAAGGGGTTTCCATGGGCAAACCACGGGGCTCTCTGGGGGCGGAGCGGACGACGAGACCGGGGACGGCCATGACGAGCTAGGTATTTGTCGATTCTGTTATCATGTATCCACCGTATCATCGAAGTTGTTGTCATGTATTTCTTTTCTTCGTTATGGACCTAGACTTGTTATGTTGAACTTCGTGTGATGGACGCCGACTTGTGGTGTTCGGACGTGTTGGACTTCATGTGATGGTTGTAATGCACTTGTGTGGTTGTTATTGTGACATATATGTGAGATATATGTGATGTTGTGCGTTATTGTGATATATGTGGTGATGTTGGCGACAAATGTGATGAAATTGTGATATAAATGGTGCTGGGGTGCTTACGGTGAAATTGGATTATAATTTGTGATTTTGCGGGGTTTTGATGTGAGAAAACAGAAAACAAAAGCAAAAAAAAATTCCAGCTTTTGCGATCATTTCGCTTACAATGGCAAAGTCGGGCAAAAAACCCCAGACGTAGTCTTTGCCGATCAAGATGGGAGGCAATCGGCAAAAGAGGTCAAACCTTTGCCGATTGCAACTCAAAGCAATCGGCAAAGAACATTTCAAAAAAAATATTTTCTTTCTTTGCCGATCGCTGAAGTTTGGCGGCCACCGGCAAACAATTTTTGAAAAAAAAATTCTTTGTCGACCGCCGAGGAACCAAAGATCGGCAAAGCTCGCCGTCGTCGGTCGACGGCGCCACGGGCTATGCCGATTCTTTGGCATGGCGATTGGCAAAGGCTTTTGCCGATCGTGTGCCACGTGGCGATCGGCAAATCCGCCTTTGCCGACCCAGGCTTTGCCGACTGCTCTTTGCCGACAGCTTGCCACGTGGCTTTGCGGTCGGCAAAGCCTTTGCCGACTGGGTTTATGCCTTTGCCGACCGGGGCAAGCAGTCGGCAAAGAGACGTTTTCCTGTAGTGGATGCGTACGGCAGTGGCTGTACGAATGGCAAACCGTGCGGGTTTGCCATCTCATATGCGGATGGAACAAGAACGGTGAGTGTGTACGGCAAGGACAAGCTGACGCTGGCGCCTGGGGCCATCGTCAACAATTTTTACTTTGGTTGTGGCCATAACAAGAGCTCTCTGTCGGGCTTGTTCGACGGCCTCCTTGGGCTCGGCCGCTTATCGGAGTTGCTCGGCGCACAGTACGGTGGTGGTGGTGGCTTCTCGTACTGCCTCCCTGCGGTGAACAGCAAGCCTGGGTTTCTTGCCCTTGGTGCAGGGAGGAATCCATCTGGCTTTGTCTTCACGCCGATGGGAAGGGTCCCCGGACAGCCAACGTTTTCCACGGTGACGCTCGCCGGGATCACAGTAGGCGGTGACCTCCGGCCGTCGGCGTTCAGCGGGGGCATGATCGTAGACTCCGGCACCGTCGTCACTGGCCTCTAGTCGACGGCTTACCAGGCACTGCGGTCGGCATTCAGAGAGGCCATGGAGGCATACCGACTGGTTCCTGGTGACCTCGACACTTGCTACAACTTGACAGGTTATAAGAATGTCGTTGTGCCCAAGATTGCCCTGACGTTCAGTGGTGGAGGCGTGGAGCCACTATCAACCTGGATGATCCCAACGGAATTCTGGTGAATGGCTGCCTCGCTTTTGCGGAGTCCGGGGAGGATGGTAACACTAGAGTCTTCGGTGTTAGGTTGATCTCCACCAATTTGGTCCAACAGCCAATTGGGCCCTTAACTCGCGCCCTGATAGTGGGCGTCCAGCCGCTCTCCTGGCTGGTGGGCTCCCGTCACGCAGCGCTATGTAAAGGAGGTGGGGGCTGGGGTTCAAGACACGAGGTTGATTGCAGCCACCAGTTCCCCACCGAATCTAACCCTAGTCCAATCTAGAGGGAGCGCTATGAGCGACAGGAAGCTCCACCGGCCTTCATCGCCGTCACTAGACCGCACCACCACGTCGCTGCTACCTTGTCGGCGGCACCATGCCCGCGACTACGCTCGACATGAGGTACATTAATAAGTCCTTTATCTAAGTTGAGTTTTACCAGTTAGATCTGCACCTAGAGGTCCTATTAGTACTATCAATGGTATCAGAACCAGGTTGCTAGTGGGTAGATCCAGTTTGGGGTAGAAAAGTGAAACGGGATTAGAACCGAAACCCTAACCCTAAGGAAGAAGACCGCCGTCGCGCGGGAAGAAGACCGCGACGTCACTTCGACGGCGCGCGGGAAGGGAGCCACACCGCGCGTGGACTCAGTAGAAGGGGGTGATTCCTTTTCCGAATTGGATCGAAACCCTGACCCTAACCCTAGAAGAAAAAGTGGACGGGGAGGGGAGAACCTACCAGGTTTTCTCGTCGCCGTCACCATCGTCGTCGCGCAGGAAGAAACCCGTCGTCGCGTGGGCAGAACAGGACGAGCCGCCGCTCGACGCTGGATCACCGGCGTGCGGGCTCAGGGCGCCGACGCGAGGCCACTCGACGGCGGCGCGCTCACCCACTGGGGAGCGCGCGCTTCAGCGAGGGGGCCAGCGGCAGCGCCGCACTCTCTTCTCCGACAGCCTTGAGTCACCATCGCTTCTGTGTCTGATGCGCTGCGGCGTAGAGAGAGAAAGGGGAAGAGAAAATGGAATTAGGGTTCAGGGGAGAGCCGGCCGCGGGGAGTTTTGATCTGCCGAGAACGACGGACGACCGTCAGATTGCGATCGACGGTCGGTATTCGCTGAACCGGCTTTTAGCCCAAGCGGGTTGAGGAAATCCCGGCCCAGGCCTAGGTTGCCGCCTGGGCGTGGGGGAGGCGCTGCGCGGGGGTGTGAGTGGGCCGCGCACTGCTGTTGCGAGCTGGGCCGCATGCTGCTGCTGTGGACTGGGCCATGTACTGTTTTCACCAGGCCAGGCTGAATGAATAGTAGACGCATAGTTTTGTTTTATTATTTTTAAAAGCAGTTTTGATGAATTTTGTCAAGTTTTGAATATCTGTCAAAATTTGAACCAACGGGATAATTTTTTCAGAGAGTAGATGAGTAAAGTAAAATGCTTCTGAAAAGTAGATAGACGATTTTTTATGTTCCGTTGCAAAGTTTAATGTTGATTATCTTCTAATTAAATTTGAACCAACGGGAGAATTTAATTTGAAGAGCGGTTATATTTCGTAAATTATGATTATGTTTATCCTCTAATTAAATTAGAACCAACGGGAAAATTGAAATTAGAGAAGTAGTCCATTTTGTTTAAGTCAGATTATGGTATTGTCATTTTTTGACCAAATTTTGATGATGACAATATTATAATGAGTTTAAGTTTGAGGTTTAAATCTCTGATAAATTTTACATCAATGTGGTCAATTTTTTAGAGAGTAGATAAGGACTAAGAAATGCTCCTGAACTAATAGAATGTATTTGATTAACATGTTTCCGCTGTGATGAAGTGTTTATTATCTTCTAATTAAATTTGAACCAATGGGAGAATTTAATTTTGAAGAATAGTTATATGTATTTTAAGTTGATTTATGAGTTTTATGCATTAATTCTATTTTCTGTCCAACGGTGATGTAGAATTGATGCAGAAGCACCTTGTTTATTTAACCGACGAGATCACTCGGCTGCATGACAACGGACTGCAATGCTACGGTACGTGAATGAAAAGGCTTGAGTCAAGCCAGTTTATGACAACTTTTTGTTAGTTTATTATTTTTCTGATTAAATTGAAACCAACGAGAATATTTAATTGAAAAATGAAGTATAAGTGAATGTCTTTATTATAAGAGTTGCAATAAGTAACATGCATATCTCATTTGACCAACTTTGGATTAAGCATGCATGTTTGTATATAGATTTATCCTGCATGGGGAGAAGTTTGGCATAGTATTTATGCTAGTCAATCCTGCATGGCAGTTGAAGTTTTATGATGACTCATGTTTTTGTATCCTACATAGCGAGAGAAGTTTGGGTAGCTCTTATGCTATCCTAGTATTAACCATGGCACAATAGAAATGCACCATCATGGTCAATACTAATTAAAATATAAGAAAATGATACAAGCGTGACTTACAAAAGTACAGTTAATAAAAGACCTCGTTGAGTTCTAGAATTGAAATAAGGAAAGTGTACTCCTAAACAGATCAAGAAGTAACTTTGTTTACATGACATAATTATGTCAATGAAGTAAGTTATAAGTGTCTCCTCGTTCATAGGTTTTCTAAATGGTTCTCAAAATTATGGCAGTAAAGTTCATGCTATATTTCGAGGGAGAGAATAGTAAGATCAATTAAGAAAGATACTCTTTATTAAGAGTTAGATAAAGATCAATTAAGAAAGATACTCTTCATTTAGAGTGAGATAAAAATTAATTAAGATGAATATGACCGTAGGAGGAGTACAACGGTCATAATAACGATACCCCTAAGCAGAGAAATAGCTAAATTCCTAAACTTTTTAAAGTTCTGATAGGAAGATAGCGTAGTCAGCCTCAAAGATATAAAGGCGGTGTTTAAAGCGTCATATGAGGTTTTAACAGATTAAACCTAAACAAGAAATTTGAAGGTATACTATCTTTTTTAGAAAATGGGATGATCTGGGGGAGCATGGTATGTAGAGATCTATGACTTGAAGAGAAGCGGGACTGCATGCCCACTTCAGTGATTTAAAAACAACAAATTTCTCAATACCTGTTAATGTAGTATAACTTATACAACACCTGTTGTTGGCTCTTTGAAGAAGATAAATAATGCAAACAAGGATCATGTAATACAGGAGCCTGTATAATAAATTGCCTCTTGGCAATAAAGAGCAACAACAGTCCCATATGAAAGTGCCAGTAGCTAAGGCCCCAGAAGGTCTCAAAAAATTAGTAAACCAGTTTTTCTGATGACTATGAAGTCTATGTTAGTAAAGAAATTCAAATGAAGGGTGATCCCACCTCATTTGAAAAAGCCATGAGAAGCGTTTAATCGTCTAAATGGCAAGAAGCTATGGAAGTTAAAATGAATTCAATGAATACCAACGTTGTTTGGGACTTAGAAGAAATTCCTAATAGAGCCAAAACAGTAGGTTATAAATGGGTCTACAAGACAAAATGTGACTCCAAAGAGAATGTAGAAAGATATAAAGCATGACTTGTAGCAAAAGGTTTTACACAAGGAGAATGAATAGATCATGATGAGAGTTTTCTCTCCAGTCTTATGCAAGGATTCTTTTAGAATCATAATGGTGTTATTGGCACATTACGATTTAGAGTTACATCAGATGGATGTAAAGACGATATTTCTTAATGGCGATTTGTATGAAAACGTTTACATGGCACAACCCAAAGGTTTTGTCGTGGAAGAAAAAGAATGTATGGGATGCCGCCTATAGAAATCCATTTATGGGTTAAAACAAGTCTCTAGACAATAGTATTTGAAGTTGATGAAACAATAAGAAAGTTTGGGTTTTAAAGAAAATAAGAAAAACAATAGCGTTTATGCGAAGTTCAAGAATGAAAATTTTATTTTCCACATCCTGTGAATAGATAACATTCTATTCACTAGTAGTGATGTTAATCTGTCATTGGAGAAGAAGTTTTGTCCTTAAGTTTTAATGTGAATGATCTTAGTTAAGCGTTATCGGTTCTAAGAATCGAAATTCACCGAGATAGAAGAAAATTGGGTATTAGGACTATCGCAAAGGCATACTTAGAAAAGATTCTAAAGAAATAAAGTATGCATACGAGTAAACCTACGCCTGCTCCTATAGTCAATGGTAATAGATTTGAGAACTTTAAGTGTTCCAAGAACCGATATGAGATCGATCAAATGAACATGGTTCCATATGCTTCAGCTGTTGGAAGCTTGATGAGTGTACAAGTACAAGTAAGAACTTACCCTTACATAGTTTACGTATCCGAGATATTTTGACAGAAGTCCAGCCCAGATATAGATCACTGGAATGGAGTTAAGAATGTCTTGCAATTTTGCAAAGTATCATATGCCTCATACTGAGTAAGAAAGAAAAAGTACTCTCAAATAGTTGAGGGTACAAATGTTAAGTCTTGGCAAGATGTGTAGTGAAATCCACAGTAGTTGCTAACACTCGCAGTTGGAGTATTATTTTGGAAAAGCTCCAAAGAAATAGTTGTGATGACATCAGTGATGCATACCATAGTATAGCTTGACATGAGGCTTAAGGAACAGGCAAAAGGAGGTTTAGGGAATTAGTACCCAGATTTAACAATGGTAGTCAACAGCAATAACCATTTAAAATAGTTAACTCCTAAGACAACAGGTTAAGTGTGCTGCCAAACACATTGACATTGAGTTATTTGTTGTAAAGGAGAAAATCCAGAATTATTTGAAAGCATTGAGGATATGAGTACCAAGCAAGTACTTGCGGATCTGCTTACCAAAGGCTAACCACCCAGTATGTTCAGAGAACACACGGTCGACATGAGTTTACGAGAAAGCCTATGATTTCTAGATACTGAGGGCCGAGTTGAGAATCTGTTTCAAAACAGAGAGGTGCATTGTAGCTGTTAAATCTAATGGCAACTGACCGTGACGATGTGGCACGCTCTATGCACTGATCTGTGATGAAATGGGAAAAACATAAAGTAAGTTAAGTATAAGATATAAGGTGAGATCAAGGAAGAGAATGTTAGGTTGATCTCCACCAATTTGGCCCAACGGCCAATTGGTCCCTTGACTAGCACCCTGATCGGGGGTGCCCAGCCGCTCTCCTGGCTGGTGGGCCCCCGTCGCGCAGCGCTATGTAACGGAGGTGGGGGCTGGGGTTTGAGACACGAGGTTGATTGCAGCCGCCAGTTCCCCACCGAGTTTAACCCTAGTCCGATCTAGAGGGAGCGCTGTGAGCGACGGGAAGCTCCATCGGCCTTCACCGCCGTCACTAGACCGCGCCACCACATCGCTGCTACCTCGGCGGCGGCGCCATGGCCCGACTGCACTTGAGTACATTAACAAGTCCTTTATCTAAGTTGAGTTTTACCCGCTAGATCTGCACCTAGATGTCCTATCAGTACTATCACTCGGCAACGTGAATCAGCGAACCTTTGAGGTGTTATTCGACACCAGTGCTAGTAAATTCGGCTTCTGGGCTAAGGCCTGTTGATGTACAAAAACTGAATAATAATAAGATGATAATCAAGGGCAAGTTTTTTTTTGTTTGCAAATGATCCTTTATGAGAATAAACAGATTGATAATATTGAGACCCAATATTATCATATTTTCTTTGGAAATGCTTACATAAAAGTAAAAAATAAAACAAGGCTGGCAATATAAAGTTATATAGTTCAAACGTGTTTAGACCTGCTGCATACAATTTGGGTATGTGAGTATGTATCAGCATATATACATTTATTTACTCTAAGATAGAGGCATTGGTCATTGATAGTTGCTCTGTTATTTTTTCCTGTTTATTTTTTTCCACGGCTAGATCTTTCTCAAAGGCCTGGTTTCTCTCTTTATCCAAGATGGGCAATGCTATTGTCAAAAAAAAATGTGTAATGCTATTTTGTCTATTGGGAAACTCTACCTATTTCTCTAATTTTCACCCGTAAGCTTCTTTATTTTGTTATAGCCCTTTTTTACCCATTCTTTATTAAAGGTGGTCAGCTTGCTAGTCTCTATAAATAAAAGAATACCCTCATCTAAAAATGCTTCTTGAGGTATGTAGTGTAAAAAATACATGGAAACCATTTCTAGGTTCCCAATTGGAACTGCCCTAGTACCATTACACTTATGGAAGGGATAATTTTGTTGTTCCACAATATATGTGTATCCATTTTGAGAAAGTCATTACTACAGCTTGTCTCTTAATAACCTTGCTCTGACTTAATAGAGTAGTTAAAATGGTATATGTTAAATTACCATGTACTTTAAGAAAATGGCAATTAACAGATACCATTTGATAGAGGTGGTTGGCTCACACGCCTCTGTAAATAAAAATATCCGCCTTTGAAAATACTTATTATAGTAGTGTAATAAATACATAAAAAATGTTTGTTTTGTTCCCCATTGGTACTATCCTAATACAATTCTCATACGGTTGGGTAATTTAACTGTTCCACAATATATGTGTATCAATTTTGAGAGAATAATCGGCCTATTCGGCAGGACTTATTGTAGTTGTGGCTGATTTGTAGGGCTGATTTGTTGTGAGAGAAAAACATTGTTCCATGGCTGAAAAGTAGGGTTGATTCTGGCTGATAAGCTTAAGCGAACGGAGCCAATACCGCTTGTCTCTTAATCTAGCTCTAAATTATTAGAGTAGTTATATATATATATATATGCTATTAAAGTATCTTGTACTTTGGTACCCTTTAATAGAGGCGGTTGGTGGCCTGTCTTGCGTAAGGCTGGGCATTCGGTTTTCGGTTCGGTTTCGGTTCTGTTCCTCGGTTTCTGAAAAAATCGGTTCTTAGAAAATAGGAACCGATCGGTTCTCAAAAAATCTCGGAACCGACTATTTCGGTTCTCGGTTATTTCGGTTCGGTTTCGGTTCTAACTGAACTTTTTCGAAAGAGGTCAAGAGAACAATAAATGTACGAGTTCTGAGGCAAATTTATGCAACACTATATCCATTTTTAATAATAATAATTTATTAGGGAACAATATCAATATAGTAACACAAATATACAATAGTTCAAATATGAAACACCATACATAAACCAAACATAATCTTACAAAATATAAGTAAGTGAAGTATAATACATGTAATTCGGTTCTTTTGGTTAATTCGGTTAATCGAGAGTAGGAACCAAATTTTCTTCGGTTATTTCGGTTCCTCAATATCAGGAACCGAATAAGAAACCAAAATTTTCGGTTCCGGTTCTTTCTGTTCAGTTTTTTGGTTTCAATTTTTTTTTTTTTTTTGCCCAGGCTGAGTCTTGCAATAGTATGTACATAAAAACGGTTTCTTCGTTCCCTATTGGGATTGATGCCCTAACCATTTCACTTACAGAAGTGGTAACTTAATTCTTCCACAATATATTTGTATCCATTTTGAGAGAGTCATTAATACAGCATGATCCTTAATCTAGCTTTGAATTATTAGCTAGAGTAGTTAATACATATATATATATATATATATATATATATATATATATATATATATGTTGTACTTGGGGAAAATAGCCATAAACATATACGATTTGATAAAGGAAGTTGGCTGAAGTAGTGTAATAAACACATGGAAACCATTTGTTTGTTCTCCATTGTGACTGTCCTAATACCATTTCACTTAAAGAAGGGAACGGGTAATTTTATTGTTACACAATATATGTGTATCTCCATTGAGAGAGTATTTAACTAATACCGCTTGTCTCTTAATCTAGCTTTAATTCATTAGAGTAGTTAAAATAGTATATGTTAAATTACCTTGTACTTTAGGAAAATGGCCATTAACAGATACCATTTAATAGAGATGGTCAGCTTGCCTGCCTTTTTAAATAAACAAATGTAAAATACATGGAAACTATTTCTTCATTCCCAATTGGCACTTACAAGACGGGTAATTTAATTATTCCACAATATATGTTTATCTATTTCGAGTCATTGATACCGCTTGCCTTTTAATCTAGCTCTGACTTATTAAATTAATTAAACATATATGTTAAATTACCGTCTACTTTGGGAGAATGTTTATTAGCAGATACCATTTGATAAAGGAAGTGGGCTTGCTTGTCTTTGTAAATTAGAAGTGACTGTCTCTAAAAATGCTTTTTGAAGTAGTATAATAAAAACATGGAAACCATTTCTTAGTTCTCCATTGGGACTGTCCTAATACCATTTTACTTACAGAAGAGTAATTTTATTGTCCACAATATATGTGTATCCATTTTCTTGGACACGTGTCACCCGAGCCAAACAGGTCTGCACGGCTTCGGCACACCTGCCAAGCCGTGCATCTCCGGCGAGTGCTCCTCCCAAAAGGACCCCTTGTTCGATCCAAGCCGCTCTTCGACGTACAGCCCCGTCCGCTGCGACTAGACTCCGACGTGTGCAGGAACCTCGCTTCCTACGGCGACGGCAGAACGAATGGCACTGACAACCGGTGCAGGTTCGGCATCTTGTACGCGGACGGAAGTCGAACAGCAGGCGTGTACAGCAGGGACAGGCTAACGCTGACGCGTGTGGACACCGTCAACAATTTCCGCTTCGGCTGTGGCCACGACCACCGCTCGTCGGCGACGTACGACGGCCTGCTCGCGCTCGGCCGCTTACCAATGTCGCTCGTGGCGCAGACGTCTTCCGTGTATCGTGGCGCCTTCTCCTACTGCCTCCCGGCAGTGAACAGCAGGTCCGGGTTTCTGGCCCTCGGCGTGCGGAGGAGCGCCACGTCGGGCTTCGTGTTCACGCCACTGAGGTCCAGCAACGCTTTTACGAGATGTTTATGCCTGGCATTGCCGTCGGTGGGAAGCGGCTTGACCTCCAGCCGTCAGCGTTCGCTGGAGGCATGATGATAGACTCCGGCAAGGTCGTCACGTCGCTCCAATCGACCGCGTACAGGGCGCTGCGGGCAGCGTTCCGGAAGGCCATGGCGGCGTACCCGACTACCAGCTGCTTCCCAATGGTCGTGGTCCCCTTGACACTTGCTTCAACTTGACCGGTCACAAAAATGTTGCCGTGCCCAAGGTTACCCTGACGTTCAGTTTAGGCGCCACCATCAACCTCGACGTGCCCAGCGGGATCCTGGTGGAGGGCTGCCTCGCTTTCCAGGACTCCGGAGCAAACGGCACTCTTGGAGTCCTGGGCAACGTGAATCAACGCAACTTCGAGGTGCTGTACGACACCAGCCACACTAAAGTCGGATTCCGGGCTAATGCATGCTGATATGTGTCGTAAAACATACGGACTCTATATCTTAGATAGAAGGAAAGAAGAAAGAAGGATCCTAATAACAGCCCGTTTGTAGGTCGACTCTTTAAATTCTTAGACATTGGTAGAAATATATATATATATATATGTGTGAGCTCTACGTTGGAATCATCAATATACGGAGGAATAAAGAATAGTCAATACACGCCTAGTGTTGCTCTAGTGTTGCTGAAATTTACAAATTGGTGGAGTCCACCTCATATCTATCTATTAAAATTTAAATTTAAAATAAAATCAATACACGCGTAGAAGTATGGAAAACGCTGTTCATGCGTGTACGGACCATGCCCCGGCCCTGCCCACGTTGCCGTCACCTGTTCACGCAGCCCTGCGTCATCCGCATCCATCCTGCGGTCCTATCCGCGCCCTCCTATGCGGTCCACATGTCAGGGGGTTAGACTCGAGAAACCTACCGTCCCCTTCCCTACCGATCCCTCCAATCCCTTCCCTCGCCATCTTCCGACCTCTCCGCCGCGGCTCCTCCCTTCCCTTTGCCACGCGGCCGACCACGTCGCTGCTTTTCATCCGCGCTGCGGCGGCCGTAGCGGCCACGGCGCCTCCTCCCTTCCCTCACCGGCGCCACAGGCACGCCCGAGGTGCACCTCCTCCCTTCCCTCGACGGCGACGCAGGCCCGCCCGAGGTGCTCGGCGCCGGCACTTGCCGCGCGGTCATATTGTTTTGTATTTCTAAAGACCACTACCTCATGAGCTGTTAAATAAAAAATAATATGTTTCGTTAACTCTTTTACAGTTTACATGTTCAAAAGAAACACAGGCTTATCATGTTCCCAAAAAAATATTTGTATTAGAGATCTAATTAATATATATTTAGATATTTAGATTATGTTTTTGGAACATGATAGTAAACCTACATCAATCATGCTTGCGTGTGAGCGTTCCAAAGAATGACGCTTGAAATTAAGATCTAGTCCAAAGATTTGTTTCCCCATTATCCTATTTTATTAGAATTAGAAATAAAACGTATATAACCTATTATTACCTCTCCTAGATGGATATGTGATCATAATCATTTAGATCTAATTAAATATACGGCTCACAATTATTTAGATACCATATTAAATCTCAAGTTATTATGATTATTATAGATATACATAGTCTTTACTATGTATCTTAGATATAGTATATACTAAATTATAGAAAAATTTATATTTCTGAAAAAACAAAACGACTTGCAATTTAAAACGGAGGGAGTACTTAAGTGTGCCATTATTCAACAGCATACTAAAGACATTTATGTTATTCACAACAAAAGATGAGCTACCACTAGTAGACACATGGACTTTAGTCCCGGTTGGTAATAGGCTTGTCTTGAACCCGGACTAAAGGTCCTCTAAGAATAAAAAAATAATACCTCCCACTTCCGTGCCTCGCGTGGGATTCGAACCCAAGACCTCAAGCGTTGCCTCGCACATACCTTTTCAACCCACCTACACAACACAGGTGACTTTGGATGGGATGCTTTCCTTTTAAACTAACCCATCGAAGGACTTTTAGTCCGGGTTGGTAACACCAACCGAGACTAAATGGTCTACTTTTTGTTCGAGCTGTGTTATGAACCGGGACTAAAGGTTCAAGGCTTTTTACTCCGGGTTGGTAACACCAACGAAGACTAATATAGACACTTTAGCCCAGGTTCAAGGCAAGCCGAGATTAATGTGCCAAGAAACTTGGACCCGGACTCACATTAGTCCCGGGTCTGATTCTAGTCGAGACTAATATGCTAAACCGAAAGTCTTCTCTCTGCTAGTGTACCTTGCACAAAGAAAGGCAACGTGAGCTAGTATATTGTCATTACTAGACAATTATTTTATGACCATATGCATTCACAAATTACTATGACTTTATTCACATCTTGAATGCAACGTTACTGGCATACATTTTGATGCGATGTGGGCGGCGTGGTGTACATAGAGAGAGGATGGGAGGAGCAGTAGGGATTGGGAGCTACAGCGCAAGGATAGCGAGGCAGTGGCGTGGTGATTTTGTCACCGGCGGCTCTGGCTGAACTGCGCGCAGCCACTGTCGAAGGGGTAAACCCACCCGCCTAAAGGGAGGTTCCTCCTTTGATAATACTAATTACAATCTAAGTGCCTTTAGGATAGGTGCACCTCCTAACAATAGCCAATCAAATCTCCTAAAAATCCTCCATTATTTCACTGCCTTTCCTAACTAACCAGGCCTAGCCAAGGGTTGGACCCTGTGGACACCTAGGTCGACACCTATACTGGCGCCCGACGAAGGAGTCCACAGCACTTTTATCCATTCACATATCTGTAATCATTTGTGAGCAATTCCGCCAAATCACGTTCTTCCTCAATTTGACACCCTTTACTCTACACGTCAGATCAGATGAACACACAAATTTCCGGAAAGAAATGAGACATAGCCTGCATTATAGAGGATCGATCATACGATGCAATTAATATTATTAAGCTTGGTATGCCTTACCACCGGCAAGCGAGCATGACAGCTCCCAAACGAGGACGTGCAGCCAGCTGACCGGCGGTGGGCGCTTGTGACCAGCGACCACCTCGACCAGTTTGCACGGCATCCGTCAGACATCTGACGCTAAAAATTATATTTGGCGATGGATGATCTGACGCTAAAGATAACTCAAAGACCATCTGAGGCTAAATCCTCATTTAGCGATTTAGTGTCTGTCACTATAAGTATTCATATTTAGTGTTGAACCGTCTGTCGCTAAACATATGTATACCGTCCCTCTGTCTGTCTCTAAAAAATAAGTGGGCCCCACCTAGCTCGAGCGCACCACTTACATTGAGCTCCCGCGCCCAGCTTACATCGACCTCGCGGGCATATTTTAGCCGGCCCCTGTGTACAGTGAAAACCCTAGCTCCCAAATCCACCGCCAGCCTCCCTCTCCCTCTCTTCCCCCATGCACGCCGCCCTCCTCTCCTAAGGCCGGATCCACGCCGGGGCGACCTCCTTTCAACTCCCGCGGCCTGATCTACGCTAGGGCGGCCTCCCTTCAACTTCCTCGGCCGGATCCACGCAGTGGGGGCTGTCCTTCTCTCTCCCTGACTGGATCCACGGCGTGCCCTTATCTCTCCCCTTCCATGCTCACGCCAGCCGCCACACAGCTAGGAGACCGGCGCGACGAAGGGCCAAGCAAGCGACGGTAGGAGATGGTGACGCCACTGCGGCACCCCTCGCCGGCGCACGCGCGGAGCCGAAGCGCCCTTTGCTGGACGCGCGCACGCACACGAGGAGCCTCACGGCGGCGGTGGCGGTTCCTGATGCGCCGGCGGCGAGCTCTCGGACGAGCCCATCGACGCCGTCTTAGGTGAGCACTAGGCCCATTTCTTAATCTTGGGGTTGGGGATTTGGTACGGGATTTGGGGAATTATGATTTAGGGTTCGGATTTTGGGATTTTGTTGAAGAAATGGGGCTTAGAAAATGAAATTGATTTGATTCATATGAAACTGGAGGGAGGGAGGTGATTGTTTACATTAGTTATAGTTGATCTAAGGTTTCAATTTAATCCTTTGTAGTGATTGTTCATTCACTCAGATGCCAATCGAGGAGACGTATCTGCTTTGTCGTTCCTTACTTCAGCTTCTATACTCCGTGTACTCCAGGTACATCTTTGCTTAGCTTTGGATTTCATAATATTCTGGACAAGTAATATTAAGTATATACCAACATGATATTTGTATGACACGCCTAACAATAACGAATCTATGAAAATGGAATGCCGAAATTTGATATCATACATAGATATCAAACTGTGTTCACCCTAAAGAAATCTTTTATATTGGGCCATCTATGCTTACCAATTTATATATTCATTTGCTATGATGCATGTGTGTGCTCTGATGGGACGGTCCTGACAGCTTAGCCTTAGCTAGGAGGGTATGCAGCATCAGGGGTAATAAAACAAGCCACTACTCGTTATTCCTATCTTTGATCCTGTTCAACCATTAACTCTGATCCATCAATCTGACTTTTAAAAGAGTGTAAATGGCATCTGGGATGGTATTATGGTGGAACTCATGATCATTCTTCACATTGGCTTAGTATGCCCCCCTTGTCTGAGTGAACTTTGTTGATAGAGACTGCAACTTCTTGCTTACCTCTGCACCTACAAGGCTGCACGAAATCAGGATGAAAGGACCAGCCGTAGGACTGTAGGTTTGCCTGGAGTGGACCTCATCTAGTAATGTGCAGCAGGACCGCAGGACAAAACGGATCCCTGATATGTGATACGGCATAATTGCATGATATGTGCAAATTCTGTGATGAATTTTCTAATCCTCCCTCTCATTCTTTTAGTCGCTCAACAAGGACATGGGATAAATCTATAATGGTCATACTCCGCCACTGCGTACAGCAACAGGTGGTTGAGATGCTCTTAGCTGATATGGATTGTTTTGAAGTTTCTTTGAGTTGATTACATGGTTTAGTTGCATTTCAGCTTTCTGATTACTCATAATATGTTCTGGGTATCGTTCACTACAACTTTGGCAAGATTGGTTTCCCCAAACATCATCTATATCCTATACTAGAGACATCAATGCAACTAATTGCATTTCCATGGCAAAGATTGTGTCTCGATCTCTTTTTTGTATATTCATTAGTGTTTCATAACCTAAACCTAAAGTCCTAAACAGCTAGAGCTGGAGTTTTAGTTTGTAGTTAAACTATTCTTCTACCAATTTCCTTGTATAATCCTTATGTCATTACGTGATGAACTATTAAATTGAAATCAAGAGGGTACGACTTACAGTCTTTTATGTAAATAAGGCAGTGCTCATCATCGAAATTTAAAAGTTTGATCAGTGAAATGAAATTTCCTTGTCATCTTTATCATGGACTTATGTCTCATAGCACCCCATTAGTAAGTAGTGTTACTGCAGTCAGTTGTCATGTGAAAAACATCATTGTCCAATTCTTGTGTCAAATAACTATTGAATTTTTTTCACAAAGAAGTATCAGTTGCTGCTAATGCACTTATTTTGCCAGGGAAATCTTATGAGCTTGTGAGCTTTGCAGCTCAGAAACCAGATGCAACTGTCTTCCTGCCTTCAGGGTTAGAAACAAAACCTGGTATGATGAAATACCAATTATTCCTTTAATTATGTGATATTTTCACATATGCTTTTGCCTCTTTCATTAGATAAAAATGTTATTAAAATAGTGTTGCATGTCTTCATTTTTTGTTTCTTGGATTAGTTTTACAGGCCATATGGGCATTGCATTTGATGGCTTGCTCTCGATGTTTGTTTCTTGCCATTGGCTGAAGCATCAATTACTGTTTCTTGTATATTGTTAATATAATGGCCCTTCTGCTACAATAAAAAAATATTATATGTAAAGTCATATTGAGTTTTGGAAATATTTTTTTCCCGCTATGTTACCATGGTAGTGCACTAGTTTGGGTGGTTTTGATCTTTAAGGAACATACCGAAATAGGAAGAGGAGAAGCAGGACATGATTCCCATCTTTGAAAGATTATTATCTCAAAGTTGTGGCACTAGAATCCTACCCAGCTGCCTTTATCCATCACCTAGGCATTCAATTATGGCTTCCATCCTGGATTGCTACCTTGCAGCTTGAATATGACCCACATCTAACCATGGCACAAATGAAATGTTATGGTGCTGGATTTCAGATGTTTTAGATCTTTTTAGGAAAAGATTAGTTTCCATTGATTATGCTTCTATATATATTAGAAATTGGCAGATATGTTTTTGGAAAGGAACAGGAGTGTCATCTTATGGTAAAGGAAGATGATAAGAAATGTCATGGTCTATTATGGTAAAGGAACAGGAGTGCCACTATTTATTATTTCCTCAATCTAAAGAGACATTTAGTGGATATTTATGTGTTTTCATTATCAAGCCATTACTCTGTAACATCAACTTGGCTACTGTGTTGCTGCAGGTGTTCACCAGCTCACGCAGTTGGTGCTCTGCTCTTTTATCGCTGCTCCGCCACCGCCACCGCCGCCCCGCCTCCCCTCCACGACTGGACGCTGCTGGTGCGGCCCTCGACAGGACGCCGCTCCTCTACCCCACCCACACCCCCATGCCGCCCCTCCGTGAAAGTACGCCGCCGGCTGGTTCCGAAGCACACCACCGCTCCGGCCGCCTTCTCTTCCCTTGCTGTTGTGCTTCGCCGGTGATGAGCGCACCCACCAGGTATGCACGCCCCTTCTCTTCCCTTGCTGTTGTGTGAAAGCCAGCACCCGAACCCTAACTTAAGCTATTTTGCAGATCTGAGGAGGAGGAGGCCGGGGAGAAGAACCAGAAGTCACAGCTCACCCGATTGATTCCTTGTTGCAGCATCCCTCCCTCGAGCAGGACAGCAGGTACCTGATTGATTCCTCTACTCTGTATTTTTCTACTTGCTTTTGGTGTCTTCTCTCGAGCAGGACAATAGCATGCCAATTTGTTTATACTTGTTTTGCTTAAGCGTATCTTGAAAATTATAATTTGATGTGACTAGCATATCATAATTTTGTAGGTTGAAATGTAGTGCTTAATAAAAAAATACTGCTGTATATTTGCCTCTGAAATTTCAAGTTCCAGATATTGAAAATAAATAATCTGGAATATTTGCTCAACATTATAGATCTTGCGCTCCAAATCCAATCTTAGTGCTATTAATGTTACCTTAGAATTGTACATTTTTGTGTTGCCATAATTTTCTGTATATGGTCAATTGTGCCAAGCATCTGTAATTCATAGTACTGTATTTTGGTCATTTGCAATATGTGCTTTAGGTGTAGTGCCTTAATCTTCACTTGTAAGAATTCTCTCTGGACAGTTCCTAGAGATTGTTAGTTATGGTAGGATTACATCTGCATGTAAATTGCTTTTTTTCTTCTCTGTGTACCTCCCATTTCATGTTTTGCTCATTTTCAATAGAGGTTCGATACAATTTATGATCCAAACCTAAATCAAGGCAAATGCTCAATGAGCATTACTGTACTATTTTTTCATTTGTGGTGCCTCCTTTGCCATACTGCTGATCTAGATTTGTGAGTGTTGCCTCTTGAACCCAACACAGTGCCTTTCATTTCAGGTTTAAGTAGGAAATTAATATGTTGATCACTTGCCAAAAGGAATTTTAGGTTTCAGTAAGAAGTAGTTGCTGTAATTTTAAGGACTAGTACTGCTATTACTCAAGCTACTATTATTATGTGGTAGGACTCAACTGGGAAATTAATATGCTGATCACTCTCTGTTTGGTTATTACTTAATGCTATTACATAATGCTGAGTACTGGTTGTTGCTTGCAATATGATCACTATCTGTTTGGTCACCAGTTCCCAGAATGATTTGCCTGAACTGAAACTGAAGATTGCTATTATCTTCTATTTTCTGCTCATATTTTGGCTGCTAATATCTTCATTTATTTTCTTGAAACTTAAGTGTACTTGACTGTTTCAGTTCAAGTACTTCACTAGTACAGATGAATTACATTTTTCTTTTTAGTTTCAGTTCAGATGTATGACGTGTTTACAGTCAAGTACAATCACCTATCTTATTTGAGATATGCAGTACTAATGTCTAGAATATTTATTTTCTTCATGAAATTGAATTGGTAGCGGGATGTGACAGACATGCTCTTGTTTCTCTAATGGCTCCTTCCTCTACTTCTGTTTCCCAGGACGCTATTGCTTCCCTTACCAGACCTGCGAGCTCGAGCTTGCTTCGAGGTATGTCTTCTCCTTCCAGCCAAGTCGAGAAAAACTCTTCGAGGTATGTTTCCATTTTTCTGAATTTGTCAATTCTTAATGCTTTATTGTGTTCTACATTCATACTATGATTTTCTATTTTATGCTAAATAAACGTCATGTACTTTCTTATTGTTTCAGTTGCAATCACTACTTTTAGTAGCACAAGGCACATGCTTCCATAACCAGATTGGCTTGGATGGTTTTGGAGGATGTTCTTTGTCTCTAGAGGAAGTAGATGTGGTGAGCTTACCAATGTGAGCTATTGTAAACTTTTAGTCAAATTTGTGAAAATGCATGTATCTTTATTGAAGTTGAATTCTAGTTGTGTATTTGCTGAATGAACTTTTGAAGCTCAGTGTAACATTTGTAATAATTGTTGACCGATCAATTTTTATTTTTTTTAACCATTTAAAACTAACTGTTGGACCATCTGTTGCTAAAACTATATGTAGCATTAAATGATATGTCGCTAAAGAGTAGCAGTGGGTTGTCTGTTGCTAAAGAGTAGCAGTGGGTTGTCTGTTGCTAAAGAGTAGCAGCGGGTTGTCTGTCGCTAAAGAGTAGCAGACTATCTGTCGTTAAAAAAATTCAGGGCCAACGGACTGTCTGACGCTAAAGATTTTTAGCGTCAGGACTTACAGCGTCTGCAGAAGTCTGTCGTTATAACTTTTTAGTGTCAGATTGTCTGTCATTGTAGCCGCTTTTAGCGTCAGACCGACCATCGCTAATCTTGGTGTTGTGGTGTAGTGGCGAACAAAGTCCACAACCATGCTCTGGGCCACGTTGACACCGAAGATGTACTGCTCCAGGTGGAAGTAGACCATGTCCGGGTTTGCTGGGGTGAAGGAGCGCGAGAACGGGGACCTACGTCGGTAGCCCTATGGCTCTATAGCTGTCGCTCGCCCAGATGCTCGCCAGGCTCACCACGCGGTGGTGTTGCCACCGCGTGAAGGTGCCCCGACCGAAGACCAGCGTCTAGACAACCACCAGCATCTCCTCCTTGTGGCCGATGCGCGGGCAGGCGAGTTCCATGAACCGCAGCTTGCCCTGGCTCACCCTCACCATGCGCCACCTCTTGATGTCCTACAACACCTCCGTCTACATCTCCTGCAGTGCCACGTGGTGCAGCACGGGCTCGTTAGTGAAGGGGTCGCAGCCGAGGAGCACCCACATGAGGTTCACCCACCAGAGCTTGCCATCATGGGCGACCACGTCGTGGGAGGACCACATCCAGCTTCGGTCGGACATGGAGGGGCTATTATACATTTGGGATCACTAGTAGTAGAATCTAGATGGGTGAACTCTTTTAATTTGTGTAAAAAGTAGTAGAACATGAACATGAAGAAAAAGAGAAGAAGAGATGTGTCGAGGTACATACCATCAGTGGGCACCGTCGAGGAGGATCCGGCCATCTCGTTCGGTCGGTGAAGCTCTACGCACGGGCAGCGATGGTTGGGGAAGAGTTGGTGAAGTCCGGTGATGCAGTGGCGGTGCAGTGTGGCCGACGGTGAAGACGATGGTGGCTTCCCGTCGCTAGCTACGCTCCCCTCGTGATCGAGTTAGGGTTTGTACAGTGGGGACTGTAGCTCGGCGGTCAACCTCGTACCATGAGCCGCCGGCCCCCACCACTTTATATAGCGTAGTGCGACGGGGGCCCATCAACCATGTAGGGTTGTGCGCCCCCGATCAGGGTGCGTGACTAAGGCCGAATAGGCCGTTGGGCTTATTGGCTGGGAGATCATTCCAACATTCTCCCCCTTGATCTCACACTATTACTTTTATCTTTAAACTTTAAACATCAATCCTTTTCTCTTTTCTCATTTCTTCACAGATGATGCATAGAGCATGTTTCATCGTCACGGTCAATCGCCGATAGATTTAACAGCTACAATGCACGTCTCTGATCTGAAATAGATACTTTAACTTCTGAGCCCTTTATAGTCCAGGAATCATAGGCTTTTCCTTAAACCCATGCCGGCTACATGTTCTCTAAACACGTTGGGTGGTAAGCCTTTTGTAAGCGGATTCACGAGCATCTTTTCGGTACTTATATGCTCAAGACTTATCATTTGATCCCGGACTCTATCATTCACAACATAATATTTTATGTTAATGTGTTTGGCAGCACCACTTGACCTATTGTTGTGAGCATACTGTACTGCTGTATTATTATCGCAGTATAACTTTAGTGGTCTATTGATGTCGTCAACCACTTTCAACCCGGGTATAAACTTCTTTAGCCAGTTCACCTGCCCTGATGCCTCATAACATGCTACAAACTCGGCATACATTGTGCACGATGTAGTGACAGTTTGCTTTGAGCTTTTCCATGAAATAGCTCCTCCTGTGAGAGTGAATATATATCCTGACGTGGATTTTCTATCATCTCCCGCATAATCAGAATTCGAGTACCCCACCAATTGGAGAGATTCTGATCTTCTATACGTCAACATGAGGCCTTTCGTACCTTGCAAATATTGCAAGACTTTCTTTACTAATTTCCAGTGTTCCATTCCTAGATTACTCTGAAATCTGCCAAGCAACCCGGTAACAAAAGCTAAGTCAGGGCGCGTACATACTTGAGCATACTGTAAGCTTCCGACAGCTGAAGCATATGGAACCGCTTTCATTTGATCGAGCTCGTACTGGTTCCTAGGGCATTGAAAATCCCCATATCGGTCGCCCTTGACTATAGGAGCAGGTGATGGACTACATTTATGCATACTGAATTTCTTTAATACTTTTTCTATGTATGCCTTTTGTGACAGTCCTAATACCCCTTTCTTCTATCTTGGTGAATTTCTATGCCCAAAACATATGATGCTTCACCAAGGTCTTTCATGTCAAACTTTAAGGACAAAAACTTCTTTGTCTCCTACAGCAGACTCACATCACTACTAGCAAGTAGAATGTCATCCACATACAGAATGAGGAAAATAAATCTGCCATTCTTAAACTTTGCATAAATGCAATTGTCCTCAACATTCTCTTTAAACCCAAAATTCTTTATTGTTCTATCAAACTTCAAGTTCCACTGTCTTGAAGCTTGCTTCAATCCATAAATGGATTTCTTTAGGTGGCAACCCATTCTTTCCTTTCCTTCTACAACAAAATCTTTTGGTTGTGCCATGTAAACATTTTCCTCTAAATCTTCATTTAGGAATGCTGTCTTTACGTCCATCTGATGTAATTCTAAATCATAATGTGCCACTAATGCCATTATAATTCTGAGGGAATCCTTACATGAGACTGGAGAAAATGTCTCATTGTAATCTATACCCTCTCTTTGTGTAAAACCTTTCGCCACAAGTCGTGCTTTAAACCTTTCTATATTCCCTCTGGAGTCATATTTTGTTTTGTAGACCCATTTGCAGCCTATTGTTTTGGCTCCTTTAGGAATTTGTTCTAAATCCCAAACACCATTAGAACTCATAGATTCCATTTCATCTTTCATAGCTTTCAACCACTTTGATGAGTGTTTGCTTCTCATGGCTTCTTCATACGAGGTGGGATCACCCTCCATTTGAAACTCTTTAGTATTATAGATTTCATAATCATCAGAAATAGCTGATCTTATAACTCTTTGAGACCTTCTAAGGGCCTCCACATTTGGCACATTTTCTGTTTGAGGTTGTTGTTGCTCCCCCTCATGTGTGGCAATAGGTCTGTAGGATTCTGAACCATGGGTTCCTCATCCTCATTCGTTGTTGCCATAGGAGGAATAACAACAGGTGCTGGCACCATAATATCTTGCATTGTAGGTGTAGCAGCAGCAGGTAGCTCAAAAAATGGCTCCTGAACCATCGGAGTGGGTGCATAGACCCATTTCTCCTCAAGATCAATTTCTCGAGCTACCATGCTCCCCCTCATCACTGCATCTTCTAAGAAAACAGCAGTGTCTTGTTTCTACAAACTTTGTATGTCTGTCTGGACAGTAGAAACAAAAGCCTTTTGACTTTTCAGGGTAACCAATGAAATGGCAACTCACTGTTTTGGGATCTAATTTCCTAATGTTTGGGTTAAATACTTTAGCCTCAGCAGGGCTCCCCCAGACACGTAAGTGGTTTAGTGAGGGTACTCTTCCTGTTCACAACTCATATGGTGTTTTGGGCACCAATTTACTTGGTACTCTATTTAAAATATGAATGGCGGTTTTAACGCCTCCATCCACAAACTCAATGGTAAGGTGGAGTAACTTATCATATTACGCACCATATCCAACAGGGTACGGTTACGCCTTTCAGCTACTCCATTCGGCTGAGGTTCGCCCGGTGTTGAATACTAGGCGACTATACTATTCTCCTGTAAGAACCTTACAAAAGGTCCAGGAACTTGTCCATATGGGGTATGTCGATCGTAGTGCTCCCCCCCCCCACGGTCAGATCTGACTATCTTAATATTTAAATCATGTTGATTTTCAACTCCTGCCTTAAATATTTTGAATTTATCCAACGCTTCTGTTCTTTCTTTAATTGGATAAATGTAGCCAAAACGAGAGTAATCGTCTGTGAATGTTATGAATGAATCATAACCAGCCACACTTTTCACAGGAAAAGGACTACATATGTCTATGTGAATTATCTCTAAAATTCCTGTGCTTCGTTTGGCATCCTTTTTAATTTTCTTTACATACTTTTCTTTAATACATTCTATACATTGCTCTAAGTCAGAGAACTCCAGTGGAGGAAGAATTTTATTCTTAACTAGTTTTTCTATTCTCCCCCTCGAAATATGGCCTAAACGACAGTGCCATAATTTCGACGATACATTAGGAGTTATCTTTCGTTTTCTGTTTGCTTTGTTCGATGAGGATACTTTCTCATTAACATCACATACGGAATTCACATTTTCACGAAGTGATAACAAATAGAGCTCATCTTATTGGAAGGTAAGACCAATACATCTATTATTAAACAATATCTGACATTTGCCATTTCCAAAATGGCAATCATAACCATCATGGTCCAACTTTGAAACACTAATCAAGTTTCTTTGCAAAGAAGCTACATAAAGAACATCTCTAAGAAAAAGTATGAAGCCATCAGCAAGCTTTAGCGAAAGATCGCCAACGGCCTTAACATCTGCTTGTACTCCATTTGCGACTTTAATGAAACTTTCGCTTCTTTGTAAAGTTCTCATCGAACGGAATCCCTGTAAAGAATTAGCAACATGAATAATTGGACCTGAATCAATCCACCAAGTAGATTTTGAAAACTTGACATACAAGGATTCATTTACGAATGTAATAATGTTCTCACATTTCTTTTTCATAATCATCTTTAAGAAATCGGGACAATTTTGCTTGTAATGTCCCCTGCCCTTACAATGAAGACATTGATCTTTATCCACTGGGAATTGCTTGTTCTGAGACTGTTGCATGGGACCCTTTCCAGGTGACTTGGAGGAAGAGTTGTTATTATAGTTCTTTTTCTTATTATCTTTTAGGTAGTTGATAGTACCACCCTATGAAACTTTTATTCTTTCCTCCTCCTGCACACACATGGCTATGAGCTTTTCTAAATCCTATTTCTCGGGCTGTATGTTGTAATTAACAACAAAAGTGTCAAATTCTTTTGGCAAAGAAGCAAAAAATCATATGAATAAGAAACTCATCCTTGAGAGCCAAATCCATTGATTTGAGCTTAGATGTCAAATTGCTCATTCTCAGTATGTGCTCTCTAATGCCACTGCCGCCACCAGAGTACCTTTCTGTCACCAGCTGCTTGATCAGCTGGGTTGCATATGTCTTTGAAGAGCCAGTGAACTGACTCTTTATTCTTTATAGGTACTCTGTGACCGTGTCACGGTCTGAAATTGAGCCCACTATTACAGGCTCAATTATATTCTTTATTACAGCCAAATATTTCTTATTGGTTGTGACCCACTTTCTATGTTCAAGGTCAAAAGACATCTTTACGGGAGCAAAGTTCCGCTCTCTGTTCTGCCATGCAGCATCAGTCTCCCTCACCAGTGCCACAGGTTCTTTCGGACACGGTGTGGTGACTACCCAGTCCACCACAGCCAATATGAAGGCCAAGTCGATCTTTTTCTTCCATTCAATGTAGTTATCCCCTTTGAGAGTTGGGATATCTTTGATATAAGCCATCAAGGAGTATCCTCCTGAAAACACAATTTCTCTTTAAAGTGAGAACATAATATAATAACAACAATTACATGCCTTAGTTTCAACTTTGATCAAAATTAAAACATACAACTGTTTTATACATTAAATCTACATCACCATTGGACAGAAATAGAAATAATGCATAATATCATTAAAATTATAATATTGCTATTAACAACGTGGGTCAGAAAATAACAATATCATAATCAACCAAAAAAAATGTCTATTTTTCAAAATTAAATTCTCCCGTTGGTTTGAATTTAATAATAAAATAACAACTTTTTTATACGTAGCGGAAACATTAATCAATAATATCATAATGATTTTCAGAAGCATTTAAACTGTACATATACACTCTCTGTAAAATATATCGCGTTGGTTCAATATTGTACAGAGATATATCAGCAAAACTTTACAAAATTCATTCAAGTGCTTCTGAAAATAAACTTAAATGAAACTGTTACTATTTCATTTGAGCCGCAGGCCAACGAAGTGGTCCAGCTGCCAAAACCGGCCCGCGGCCAGCTTACCATCGCGCGCGGGCGCCGCTCCCTGGCCTTAACCTGGGCCTGGGCCACGCAAAACCCCTTTGGGCCGATTTTACCCGCAAGCCCAGCGAGCGGCGGAGCGATCTTGCCCGTCCGGTTCAATCCGACGGTCCAACGTTCGTTTCGGGAGATCAAAAACCCCGTTCCGCCGGCTGTCTACCCTGAACCCTAGTTCATTTTCCCGTCGCCACTCTTCCAGCCGAAAACACGGCAGCGGTGGTGGCGGGTTTCCGATGGAGGCCGGCGTCCAGACCTCGCCGGAGGTCCTGCCCGGCTCCCCTTGCCCTCTTTTCACTCTCCGGCTTTTCTTTCTCGAGCACACCGAGCCAAAACTGCGGCAGCCACGACCGGAGGAGACGATGCCGCCGCCGCGGGACCTTTCGCCGGCGCGCGCTCGCCCATGGTTGAGCGCGGCGCCGTCGAATGGCCTCTCGACGATGCCCTTAGCCCTCTCGCCGATGTCGGCGTCCCGACAATGAGCGGCGGCTCGCTGATCTATCCCGCGCGGCGTCCATGCGCCGGCGGTGGTGACGGGAAGGGAGATCCCAGGTAGGAAAAACCCTTGCCAAACCGTCCTTTTCTTTCATTCATTTCTTGATTTCGGGATGAAATTAGGGTTGGGGTTCAATTTGCTTTTCTTTCCCCGATCCAGATCTACATACTAGACAGGCGTCTGATACCATTGTTATACATTTGGGATCACTAGCAGTAGAATCTAGATGGGTGAACTCTTTTAATTTGTGTAAAAGGCAGTAGAACATGAACATGGAGAAAAAGAGAAGAAGAGATGTGTCGAGGTACAGACCATCAGTGGGCACCGTCGAGGAGGATCTGGCCATCTCGTTCGGTCGGTGAAGCTCTGCGCACGGGCAGCGATGGTCGGGGAAGAGTTGATGAAGTCCGGTGATGCAGTGGCGGTGCAGTGTGGCCGACGGTGAAGACGATGGCGGCTTCCCGTCGCTGGCTGTGCTCCTCTCGTGATCGGGTTAGGGTTTGTACAGTGGGGACTGCAGCTCGGCGGTCAACCTCGTACCGTGAGCCGCCGGCCCCCACCACTTTATATAGCGCAGTGCGATGGGGGCCCATCAACCATGTAGGGTTGTGCCCCCCCCCCCCGATCAGGGCGTGTGACCAAGGCCCAATAGGCCGTTGGGCTTATTGGCTGGGAGATCATTCCAACAGGGGCACCTCAGATCCTTCTGGACCCACGAGTCGGCCCTGGAGCGGAAGAAGATGAGGGTGGCCGAAATGTAGAGCTCGGCGACGACGTAGTCGGCGCCGCCGCTGCCGGGCAGGGAGACAAGGCCAGTGTTCTTTATGTTGGAGATGCCGGCCTGGTATGGACAGTCCCGGTCGGGGACGCGAACGACGGAGGCGGCCGCGGCCTCCCCTGGTCCGGCGCCGCAGAGGAAGTCGCGCGCGACGAGGAGGATGCCCGGCGGGTCGCGATCTAGGTCGAAGCCGACGAAAGGGCTAGTGAGAGACGTGGAGGAGGAGGCCGGCGTCAGCGGCCACGACGATGTATGGGTGCCTGTCGGTGTCGTCGTAGTCGGGCTTCGGTGGACGCTCATGGGTACCCTGAGTGTGGAGGCGCACGGCGGCAGGGCGAGCTTCATGGAGACGTCCCCAGGGTCCTTCATGGAGTCGTGCTGCACGAGGGTGACGCGGCCAAGGACGACCCACAGTGGCGCCGGCGATGACGAGGACGACGACGCCATTTCTGATCAGGGTTTTCGGCCAGATGGATGGAAAACTGCGGCGCTGGGGTTTTGAAGACTTTTCGACGTGAGGATTGAGATGCTACACACGCTACGCACCAGCGTGTACTGATCCTTTATGGTTGCCTAGTACAAGCAGAGAGAACCAACTAACACGCAGAAAACGGCGCTGGCACACGATCTATTAGCTAACAAACTTTCTGAACGACCGCTATCTACTAGCCATAAGAATAGGTCATTCGACGCGGCAAGGGAGTGACTTGTACAGCAATCACACTAAGGTGCTGTTTGACAGCGCTATTTTGAGCAGTTTCTGCATGAGAATTACTTCTGGTCACCTAAACATCAAAAACTCACTTAAATTCTAGTGGAGATTGAAAAAAAAAATCACTTTTATCCATTCATGCTGAAAGCTAAGAGCAAAAACTGCTCATCATGGCTCCTATTTAATTCCCACTAGAATCACTTCCTACTTACTGCCTCACTGGAATTAATTCATCAGAAAATCAAGTAGCTAAAGCCAGGAATTAGGGAGTGAAGCTTTAAAAACAAACACCTCAATCGCGCACAAAATAATACAATCACCCCGCTGCAATCTGAGATGCAAAGACTTGAACCATTTTTTTTTCTTTTGACAGACAATACATACGTGAACGTCACATGCACACACAAGCATCCCTAAACGCACGAACACCTTAAAAGGCGTTTGGCAACGCTCCTTGGAGCAGCTTCTCCATTACAATCACACTCTATCTCATCCAACTTCAGATTTTGGTGGCGATCAGACAAAAATCACTTGTGCAATTACACAAAGAGTTGGAGCTAAGGGCTTATTTGATAGAGCTTCACTCCCTAATTCTTAGCTCCAGCACTTTGATTTTTTTATTCAATGATTGTAGTTGATTCTGGTGAGCGAGCTCTAGCTCGCTAAGCTGATGATCCTCATACTATAACAATGCCAAAAACCATAGCTACTATATTCTTTTGAAGGTAGCATTATAAAAAATATATATATCATTTTTATTAAAGATAATAAGATCAGCACGTTTACACCAAATCACCCTAACATTCCCTATACCAGTTAACCAATTTCCAAGTACTATATCAGTTCCGGATTTAGGTTAGGTTAACCGAGTAGTTATATGGACAATTCTCTAAATAGTCTTAGCATGCTAATAACAATAAAAAAGAGGAGTTAAATATATATTTAAAATAACAAAAATAACACTTTTAATTCCAAGACAAAATCATTGTTTAAATTACTCCTCGCTGTAGATGCCAAAAGAAAATCTTTATCTGTAGGAGGGGATTCATTTTCCAAACAAACTTATTAGTGAAGGGACAACTATCGTACGAAAATAACCATGTTTATATAATTACGAATAAATATATCCTTCCCATTAGATATATTAATCATAACCATATTCTAATTTGATATTCGGTCTCTAACATATTGAAAGGATCCAGATAATTAACTCCTGGCAACAACAAATCGTGCAACTAAAATAGTTTCACTGTAGAATGCAGAAACCAACAAAAAATTAAAATCGTGCAATTAAAACAACTTCATGCAAAATATGCAAAAACCACTAGATAACATTAACCCTTGCAGAGACATGATCGCAACACTCACAAACTGTTTGATAAGAAAATTTAGAGGCCCGATTTTCCAAAAGATAATGATAAGTCGATTTGTGGAGATCTCCACGTTGATGATGCTCGGCTTCTAATCAAGAACGATTCTAACACTTGCAACCGCTACACCATAACTCTATCCGTTATTGAAGGATCAGGCAGGACCTAGAGGGGGTGAATAGGCCTGATAAAAACTAAAATTTGATTGCAACGGTTAGCAGACTATGGAGGTTCCACGGATTCGTGCTGAACTTCCGTGGCGCGGAAGTTCCGGACAAATCCGTGGAGGTTCCGCGCTTCCTAGATGACACTAATGCAGCTCATTATACATAGTGTAAATCACAAATCGAGTTGAATACTAATCTTCCTTGGGTGTCTCAACTTCCCAAAGCACCAAGTCCCTGCAACTAGAACTCAATAGAAAAGTAGATCGGGTGGTGAAGAGATACTAACATATGGGTATGTTAAGCCTCGGAATCAATAGTTCTCGACCGAAGAGACTCCCCGACCGACTCCTCCAGGATCGCTCGGGGGTCGGGGGCTATACCCATCGGGTACGCTCGCGGGCACTGAAACATTCTCAATTTTCCACGAAGAAAAAATCCACAGAATGAATTATAATATGATGAAACCAATAGTCGATTCCATCATATTATCTTATATCAGTCGATATCACAGTCATACATCATAAGATTACAAGATAAAAGGTATTACATCACTGAGGAACACACCTATTACAGAGTTAATCTAGCGGAAGTCTATCGAGTGAAGGCTCCTCCTTCACGAGCATCATCAGAGTTGGCGTAGTGCTGCGTAGATTCCATATTCGAACCAAACTTGAGCATAGGCACGAGACCTCCTAATCCTTCTAAAGTTAACACCTCTGAGAAGTAGGAAATCTGCACACCGCCAGATGTGTGTAGGCCATGGTCAGCACCGATGAGCTTTAGCTAAAAGAAAAACAAGGGATCTGGCGATCCTAATATTTGGCTGTGGTTTGCATCCTTAGCGCATGAGAAGTAAACAACCATTAACATATTAAAGATATCTAGTTTTGACACATTCCCATCCACCCACACCCACATCCACATCCACCCATATCCATCCACTAGCCCATCCATCTCCACCATCACCACATCTCATCTTACACACTCGGGTCGACAGGCCGACTCCCTCGCAGCACTTGTCTCAACGGCCCGCAGCCCCAAGGCTCACGACTGGGTAATACCCCAAACCCTGGAGGGAGGAAAGAAGGACTCATCTCCTATCTAGTTTAAGCGAAACCCAGGAAAGGTCCATAGCCGACAAGTCGGCATATGTATCGATCGATCAACCATACACTCTGCAGAGGTTTTACATGCCCACAAGATTAGCCATCCTCGGAGTCTAGAATCTCCTAGGCAGAATTCCGGTCGATTGCTAGCCTAGAACGATGCCACCCTACCTCTCAGCCCTGGAACATCCCAAGTCTAGTCTAGGATGGCTGATACTGTGAGTCGTAGACAGAGCCGGGGCCCTCCGGATGTCAAGAGCCGGGTCCACAAGGCCTCCTGAAGCCTCGGAAGGGTGTGGGGGAAAACCACATGCCCCGTACGTCCTTGCACACGTTCGCCTAGTAGTAGTGGCATCGCTCTACCAAGTAGTCCGACCGTCCCACACCATATAGGGCAAGTGGGATGTAAAGGATTCCCGGTGAGTCTGAGTACTAGTAAGTCCTTAGGGATTGACCAAGCCAGAATGTCTTCATCAGGGTTTCCATTTTACGTGCCACCACATCACCTCCACCCTGGGCTCCTCCCATCACAGGTTCACACCCAAGGCCACCTCCAATTACCATTTACCCACCATAGGTATTCCATATCTAAGTGCCCAGGTAGCACCACATGGCAAGACTCGCCCCAGGCTCGTCGTTATTCCAGCTTGGTCGACGCAACCCTCACTCTCCACGCACCCAAGGCACACACGCAGCACGCTCATACACCACCGAGTCTGGCTTCCCAAGCCAAACCATACCCAGGGGTTCACCACCAGCATCACATCCCCGATATAATGCAAAGTGGAGTTAATAATAAGTATAGTGGTGTAATATGCAAGCAAGCAGGCAAGTCAGCATGTATAAGTGAGCGAATGCGCAAAGCAGGGTGACGTGGTAGAGTGGGTTGCATCAGGGTGATAATGGCTCAGGTAGTAGCATGCGTCAATATACTAGCAAATGATTAAATATAAAGTACTAGCAGTTCTAGATATTATGCAATGTCTAATGGGTTTCTCTAAAAGAGGGTGCTGCCATGACACCTGCGAGGTCGAGGTAGTAGTGGTACAAATCTTCGTTAGTCGGTGTAGTCGATCAGCAAGGTCTCCTCCTCCCAGAAAAACTCCACTCCACAGTCATGTTGTCAGTCATGTTCTCTTTCTCCCGTAGGTTCCGGTCCGATCGACGCAACTACTCCACAGAGCGACACACACCAGGCAAGAGAACAATCAATACTCTAAAAGGCGGCAAGACGCAGGAAGATCAACAACACCGAAGGAATACCAAAAGGAACGACTTAGCCCTCTCGGTGGATGTCTGATTCCTGGGCCAAGAAATGAGAGTGGTTATTTTCTAAGCACAAGCTTAAATCAAGGCCTAGCTAGTACTTCCCGGGTCGATCTTGGTCGACCTGTACGGCTTTGAGATAAATGGTCAAGACCTCAGCTCATCCTAAGCAAACACCACTGCTCACAGTCTTTCGATCCGGCGTCATAGAGATTGACGTGAATCGAAAGGAGCGGCTAAACAGTTCTAGTCTCTCTTAATCCGTACGCCATTGTAATTGACGAGAACCAAGAAAGGGTGGAACAAGAGAGAAAAGCAGGGCAATGGTCTACTTCCTCCAATACATATGCCATGGCAAAGGATGAGGCATCGGAAAGGAGCGACACACAAAAGGACACGAGTGCCCAATCCACTTGTAGGGCCTAGGTGCACTAAATGCACTAAGACATCTCTAGGGTTCTTAGCGGTGCGGTTGTCACCGCAAGAACCATAGAAATGCTATGGTCCAATTGGGTACAAACATACAAGGGCTTAAGCACGAAAGAACCAAAAGAGAAGAACACGAGATTCACCTTCCTTTGATCCTCTCGCTATAGAAGCCGACGAGAATCAAAGGAATGGAATCAAGAGTGCAATAAACACCAAACAAGCAAGGGGATCAATCCACATCTCACTGGATCGATGAGGATTGAGAACTAAATGAGAGAAGAATGGAATCTGTACTCTCTCGACCAACTTGTCATGGAACAGACGAAGGTTGGAGAGAAGAGGTACAGTCCCACAACCCAAACCAACTCATAGGGCATCATGACCATGCAACTAAATGGCACAATGCTATTCCCTCGGTTTGCAGCGGTGCGGTTGTCACCGCTTAGATCCGAAGGAATGCTATGGTCAAGGTGGTGCAATCATATAAGGTGGCTAGGATAAACTCAGGCGTAAAGAGGTAGAGCCCGATGGTCATGGCGCGGCATCTCGCGGCCATGAGCTTAACCTACACGAGTTGACATCCGTCTTCTATAGTCATCATATCCCGACTCGTCCACTAAGTTAGGCCACAAAGGGCTCATTGTGTGCGGGTGATATCTGCACCAATGTTCAGTCCATAATGGCCAGGTCCTAGGGCCGAATCGGATAACTAATAATTGTAGTACATCAGAGACAACTAAAAGCGAGGGTGCGAGTTACGCTCGCCATTACGGCCACGGTGGGGTGAACCCACTACCGAAATGGTCGAACGAGGTACGATCCCTCGACCGGCTTGAAGGCACGGTCCTTAGGCAAACAAACATAACATAAGAACAAGAATCCCGACAACCCAACATAAGAGCTAAGACATGACCACATGAATGGAGTAGCACATATCCATAGCGAGGGGGATGGGTAGACCTGCACAAGGGCATGGTGCAGACAGATATAGATAGATCAAGATCACGTATTGTAAGTGTACGAACGAGTATAAGAATGAGCAGGAAGGGGCTTTCGTCGGTGTCGGGAATGGCGTTCGACTAGGATTCGACTTCGCGGCAAAGATGTGGAGGCCCAAGGGCTGTTGTAACTTGTCCCGAAGGGCTATGGCTGCCTCTGGCCATCTACGGCCTACTGTGGCTAGCTGTGGCTTGCTGCAGCTCGCTGTGGCTGGCTACGGCTTGCTGCATCCCGCTATAGGTGGCCAAGGGCTGGCTGTTGCTGGCCGGGCGTGGCAGCAGGTGGCCAGAGGGTGGCTGTTGCTATAGGACATAGCTAGGGTTGGCGACGAGGGTATTCGGCCAAGGCGTCGGGGCCATTTGCAAGTCTAAAAGAGAGGCAGATCTTGGTCTTGAGTTTTGCAGCACGAACAGCAAGTGGGGACAAGTCCACCGCGTAGAGCTCGATTTTAGAAAAATGTGGGAACTGGTTTCACATTTTTCTGAGGTCGTATGGATTTTCTATGAATTTCCAAAGGTTAAATTCTTTTCTTGAAAAAGAAAAGGGAAGGATAATCCAGGGCTCGACATGTGGCAGCATGGGACTGGGCCAAGCGCTTGCAATCACTAACAGGCGGGACCATGTCGTCAGTCAACATTGACTGGTCAACGGTCAATACTGACCGGGCTCAAGTGGGCACCGGAGGGCCGGGTCAAGGGTTGGATATGGGCCGATTTGGGCCGGCCCGGCCCGGACACGTGTCGGCTGGTTAGGCGGTCCACGTGGCAGCACTGGGCTCCTACTAGGCTCGGGTCCACGAGTGTGGCTCACGGTGCACCGTCAGGTAGGGTCCAGTGGACCGAAGGCTCGGTTCATGGTGGTCCAGGTCCATTTCCATCTCCCTCGGTCTATGGCTCTCGTGAAACTGGTGCACCACACTGCTGCTCCTCCTTTCCTCTTGCTCCTCTGTTTCCCGATGGAGTCCCCCGCCGGCGGCGAGCTGACGCCCCTGGGCGACTTGGTGGCTCAGAGGCATGGACATAGGGCGCTAAGGGTTCGCGGGGCAGTGGCGAGTACTCCGGTGGGCTAGAAGACAGCAGCTGGGGCTCTAGGTGGCTGGCGACAGCGACGTGGCGGATCACGGCGGTGGCCGCGATGCGTCATAGGGCATCGGGGTTGCTCTAAACGCTTCCCCGTGCCACGACGAGCGTGGCTAAGACATAAGGGGCAGCCGGGGATGCTCCGGTGCAGGCTGGCCACAATGGGGCGGAACGGTCGCGCTGCGATAGCGGCAGCGGGGGCTTAGACACGGCCGGCCATGACGATGGTGGCACTGTGCCGGGGACGGCAGTGACGGGGCATCTACGATCCTCGTAGAGGCCAGAGGCGGGGCTTTAGCGCGTTCCTTGGTAAGGCGAGCTCGTCTAGGGTCGTTGGGGAAACTCTACTGGTCCGGTGTCACCGGAACACGACAACGATAGGGCACGGCCCTAGCCATGACGGCCATGGAGGTTAGGGCAGAAAAGAGGGGTCTGGGTGCTCACCGGGCAAAAGGGCAGGGCCTCGAGGCGTCCCGTGGAGGGGCAAGTCCAGACGCAGGGGTCATGGGGACTATTCTAGCCTGGTTTGGCCGGAATAAGGCGGCGCCATGGATGGCATGTGGCCATGGCATCCATCGTGGGCAGGTCGGGTCCTCACCGGCATTCTAGTGCGCCGGCGGCTCAGTTTGGCTAAACAGCGGGCCCGTGCGCGTGTGTGTGAGGGCGTGGGTAGTGTGGGGTTGCAAGGACCTGCCTTTCGTCCCCGTGAAGCGAGAACGCAGCACGTGGCGGCGAACGCGACTACACCGGTGAGCAAGGGAGGTTGGGGCTCAGCGTGGGGCTCGAAGGGGAAGGCTGGTGGTGCGGTGGTGAGGCGAAGCTGTGACGAGCCGGTGTGGTGCCATGCCGAGCTGCTACGTCGTCATAGCCGATCGAGGCGGCGCTCTGGGCTCCGGCGGTCAGGGATGGCTCCGGCGGCTCCGGTGCTCCCTCCTTCTTCCTTCTTGCGGTCTTGGCAGGCGCGAGTGGAGGGTCGAGGCTGTGGAGGTGCGACGCGGTGACGGTAGGACCACGATGTCATCATGGCCGATCGGCAGCGTCATCTCCTTAGGCGGTCTTGAGCGGCTCCGGCAGCGGCTCTCCTTCCTCTTCCCTCCCTCTTCCTTCTCCTTTCCTCTCGAATCGGCTTGGTATGCACTAGGCCGAAGACCATCGAGCGGCGGCGGGTGGATGGAAGGGCTCTAGGGCTCTAGAGCTCCAGCTTTTATAGCCCGGACTTGATCATGGCAATGGTAGACGGTGGATGGGGCAGAGGGATCAATCAGAGGGCCTGGGGTGCTCCAAGGCTAGGGTTATGTTCCGCGTGATGCTCAAACTCAGCTTGGCGAAGTCGAATTCGCCTTCTCTGGGTCGTAAAGCAGGGGACCAGAGGGGGATAGGGAGGCGACAGGGTCACGGCTCGGCCATGGCCATGGCAGGCGCGCGCGGCAGTGGTCACGCACCATGCGTGACCCTATCGGGCCCGTGGGTGCTCGCGTGGCGCCCATCGAACGGGGCACCGAGGCAGTTCAGGCATGGACGGTCTGTGATTTGAGGCGAGGCCTTGGATCCTTGTCGTGGTGATGCTCTACTTTGCCAAAACAGAGAGGGGAAGGGGACCATGGGAAGGGATGATAGGTGGGCTCCGCTGTCAACGGCGCGAGGGGGATGACGCGGTGCGGCGGTGGCCTTGGCGTGTCGTGGTGCGGGGGTGACGTGGGCCGGCTGCGTGGGAGGCCTACGAGTGCTACTGAGCTTATGGCCATGCTGGGCCGGTCGGTTGACAGTTGGGCCACGTGGCCAGGAGAAGAGGATGGCGCGCGAGCTGGGCCAGCTCAGGGAGGCAGGCCGAGCAGGTTGCTGTGCTCCGTCTGGGACGAAGGCATGTGCGGGGCCAGGAGGAGGGTTGGGCCGGTCGCACATCTTGGGCTGGCTGGTCATGTGCTTGGGCCAGATTTGCTTTCCTATTTTCTAAATAAACCAAGGCTCCTATATTGTATACATGTGTCGCCAACTTGTACACCTCCTAGTGGGGTCCACTAGAGGTCAACTAGGGGTAGTGGGGTCCATGTCAAGGGTTGGCAATTCACGGGCATTGAGTTGATAAAGATAGTTGGTTGATTATAGAATTTAGGTCAAGGGGTTCATGAGAGATTCCAGAAGGAGTCAAAAGGATTCGCTACGGACTTGTGCTCTCCAACACAAAACCCTAAACCAAATAAGGAACTCTGGCAAGCTCCTACAAGCAACACTATATGTATGCAACAATTTATTTATAAATTGTTCTTTGTTTGACCTAGCATCTACATGCTTCACACATTGCAGGAAAAATTTTAAAAAGTTTGTATTTTTTGCTTCTCCAAAAACCCAGGTTGTTACACGCACCCTCAGACCAAGAAACTCGCCCAAGCCTGAGCACGCCACTGCCTCTACTCAGACCTCAGGGGCTTGCCCGAGCCTGTAGCTCCCGATCAACGGGAAACCTATGCTCAGCCCTTGGCTCCAGCATGACCGACGACGCCAGCCAAGGCCTGGGTACTAGAAGACACGCCTCGACCATCGAGGCTCGAGGACTCCGTGACTCAGCACTTTGGGCACAGCCTTGCTGGCCGCTACCCCGACAAGGTCATGCACGGGGCGTGACACAAGGCGACAAGCTCTCCTTGGCCTTCGGAGACTCAGGGGCTTCAAGGCCCGCATGTCCGCCCCTTGAGCCGACCTCCCTCGCCACTAAGAAGTCTCCAAAAGGTGTGCATGGGGGAGGCCGGTCCAAGCCGACACAGCCTGACACTTAGTGTGTCAGAACAGGCCAGCCTAACGATGCCTAGGGCTTCTTTGGCTTCACGACACCGCCACGGTCCACAAAGCACCGTTGTAAGACTCTCCTGGACTTCGGCGCATGTAGACCATAGGCTGACCCCCTGCCCCCAAACCACCATGTACCTGACCTATCTCAATATATAAGGAATAAGGTCGGACCCTAGAGGGGGAGGACGATCCCAAACATATCATTCCATTCCTCATCAATCCGCTCTTGCTCGGTACCGAGAGCAGAGCAACCCAGAGAGGGGCACCGAGAGCTCCTCCACCGCACCTGTTGTCTTCCTCCTCTCCGACAAGGGGAAGGCTCCATCGGCGGCGAGGCAACCTCAGAATTAGCACTGAGCTGACCCCCTACCAAATCTCTCTCTACCTCCTGTATACTCTGTTGTAACCCCCCCCCCAATTTTGGTTACACTTTGTGTTTACACCAAAATCTAGAAACAAGAAAGCGGGAACTCGAAGCTTCTAAGATTATATCATCAAGGAATCGATCAGATGTGAATCGATATCGGCTGGTTTTGATGCAGTGTCGAAATCGGCTATTTTATAGACGACGTCAACAGACGACGTCAATGGACTACGTACGGATGGCGTCGAGGAAAAATATGTTGGACTCTACAAAAAGAAAAAGATTAGAGTCCAAGTTACTTTTAAGTTAGAAATGCTTTCTTTTGTTCCAAGAATTGTAATGAGTCATATTTGAGTAGGATTCATGTTTAGGTTCCAGGTACAAATATTGGACCCCGGTTATTGTAAAGAGATGAACAACCAACCGATACAATTACCTTTTTTGGCTTCACGCCAACCCTTAGGAGTAGGAGTACTGTAGATCTCGATGAGTTTTTTAACAAGCAGGGCTGCATTGACTGATTGACTTCCGGCTTGTCTATGAGTACTGTCACGACTTATATTATGCTTGTAAAGCTGCATCATCCGATTGATCTTTTACGAGTATAGTATAAGTTAGTTATCGATCTGTATCATTATTCGTAAGGCTGCATCAGCTAATTGATCTCTTACGGATCATAATATAGATCAAAGTTATCAATCTTGTGTTAAATAACTTGTTGTTTAATACAATATCACCAGTTATCGAATCTTCTAACATTAGTAAGATTTTCCTGGTTGTTCTTGGTTGATTCACCAGTTATCGATCTTGTTATAATTAATATTTCATTAATCATAGCAAATCATCTGATTGAGATAGAGATAGATCGGCATCATATCATCATAATTGGTCGTCTTTTAGTCTGGTCACACTTTGAATCTCATAATTGATGGCTTAATTCTGCTAGATCCACTGTTTTAGCTCTATTCCAATCAAGCATAGTATGCATTCAAAGACATGTTTTCGATCTTGGATGAACTCACTAGTTAATGAGATCTAATCTAATGACACAACCATAGCTGCATTGATCCGGTCGAACCTCACTAGTAAGACTTTAGATTAGAGATTATCGATTAGTGGTTTTGTTCGTGATCGAGATATGTACTCTGTTTGTTTGCTATGCATGCATCGCCTGTGCCTTCACACATATAGCATGTTTTTCATGAACCTATCAATATATAGATGGTTTTATGGATTCTTTGGCTTTAGTTTGTTATCATTATCATAACTGTATCGATCCGGTCGAACCTCACTATTGATGGTAATAGATTAGATTCAGAGTATTTATACATTCATTTGTACTAGACAGTTGATTTGTTTGCATGTTATATCTTTCTTCGTTAAACTTATCGGCTCAATGCTTTACACTGGTTATATCTATCTAGCCGATGATGTTACTCATATCTAGGTGCATTGTACTTGTTATCATAAATCAATCATGACCCACGAACATCACAGTCCCTAACAGTCGATTTCTCCTCGTATCGGCTATTTAGTCGATTCTCATGTTTGGCTGCTCTCAAAGCAGCACACTTGGAACTGTCTGGGCAAAACCGGCATGTTCCACCCTAAACTACTGATAAAACTTTCTCTCCTTATCAATTGCAGGTCAAATTGACTAGCATGCCTTTCAAGATTTTCAGGATCGACTGGTCCTGTTGTGAAGCCAAGCAAGATCTATGGGTTGACCTCGCTCAGATCGTTTTGGCTTGCTGTGTGTCAGGCGCATCGCCACAATTTTGCGTCAACACATATTTTGGCATGCCTAGTGGGACAACAATCATCATGGCAGCTCACAACAACAGGGACATTCTTATAGGCCCTATTCGCTTGGAGGAATCTGGATGAATCTGGAGGAATTTATGAGAGCGTGAACAGTGAAAACAAGCTGAGAACAGTGAAAACCGGCTAGTTTTCAAACCAGCCGAACGGGCCCATAGTGCCTTATGAAGACTTACCTGATGAGGATAAAGATGTCATTGGTAAAGATATAGAGGAGTTTCAGAATAAGTGTTTGTTGTCCTACACCAAGACACGTGATAATAAAGTTGTTCAGAAATATCCACTACCAAGAGTTTTGATACATGGGAGTCAGACACAGATGAAGCTGATGATAGACGTTTCTTTGTAGATGATGTCAACAAATCTATTCATGATGTCATGTTGAATCATAATACAACTTTCTTGAACACATTCCACAACACCACGAAGGAGGTGTTTCATGGATATCCAATTGATCAGATTGGACCAGCTTATTACAATATTCCACATCCGTCAACTCAGGGGACTAATCAAGCCGGTACTAGTCATTAAGAAGTAGCACTAGCTGACAATGATGATATCCAGGCAGTTTAGAGCTCATCTGAGCAAGTTCAGGGTACTACTACTAATCAAATGCTTTATAATCCTGGATGATCAGTGCAGCATGTGCAACAGCCGATATGGCAAGTTCAAAATCAAATGGTTAATTTTGGCACATCAGGTCAAATACCGCCATCGGCTCAAAAAATAGCACCATCAGTCCAAAGGATTCGTAGAGATACAGATCCTAACATTTACAATCAGAGACTTCAAGCAGCAAGTCAGCAAAGGACTCAATAGACAGAGATTCCACAAGGATATCATTATGGCACAGATTATAATACCCATCATATGATTCCAAATCCAGGGTATCAAGGTACCCAAAATTTTAATCCGCAAATGGGTCAACAATTGCAAGGAAATCTAAATTTGAATGCTGATGAGTTGTTGCTCAGAGTAACTGAAATAATGAAGAATCAGTTCGGTTTAAAACCAAAAGGGCAGAACTTTTCATACAAACATCCATATCTAGAGTGGTATGATTTGTTTGCTCTTCCTACAAGTTATAGGCTTTGAAATTTGCTAAGTTCACTGGTCAATATAGTACAAGTACAATAGAACATGTCAGTCGGTATCTTACTCAGTTGGGTGAAGCATCCATTGAAGAAGCTCATCGAGTTCGTTTCTTCTCTTTATCCCTATCAGAACCAGCTTTCACCTGGTTTTTATCATTACCAGTTAATTCTATTGCCAATTGGACTGTCTCAGAGAAGAAATTTCATACATATTTCTATACTGGGATAGAAAAAAAAGAAAATCATAGATTTGACGACCATAAGGCAAAGAAATAATGAATCGGGTGTTGAGTTTCTTTAGAGGTTCCGAGAAAAAAGAAATTTGTGCTTTTCATTGAATCTGACTGATGATCGGCTAGTTGCTTTGGCTATTCAAGGAATGTTGCCAACATAGAGAGAAAAACTGCTTGGGCAAGAGTTTGACAATTTAAGTCAGTTGGCTCAACAGGTGGCAGTGCTTAATAGCCAATTCCAGAATATGCGTAGAGATACCCGATTCTAGAAGAATGCCATAATTGTTGAAGCTTATAATCCATATTTAGCTGATGATAATGGTGAGGATGAAGAAGAAGATGAGATTGTTGTGGCTGAATGGAATCGGGGTAAGAAGATAGTGATGGTTTCAAATCCTTGGGGAAAATGAGTTGAAGAAAGTTATGATTTTGACGTCACAAAATCAGACAAGCTCTTTGATTTCTTGCTTGAGAAGGAACAGATCAAAATGCCTGCCAATCATGTCATATTACCCCCTAATCAGTTGAAGAATAAGAAGTTCTGTAAATTTCATAACACTACTTCTCATTCTACTAATGAGTGCAGAATTTTCCGGTAACATATACAGAGGGCTATTCAACAAGGGAAGCTTAAATTTAATACACCTCGGAAGATGAAAGTTGATGATAATCCTTTCCCAAAAGATTAGAATATGGTTGAAGCTAAGTTGCTCAAAGGGAAGACTAAAGTTCTAACATCAACTAGGGCAAAAGAAACTAGAACAATTGATCCAGAGATGCAAATATCGGCTGATGAGTATAAAGAAATTAAAAGGCGTTGTGACCCACAGAAAAGCCGATATGAGCAGGGAGAGACATTAAGAAACGAGGTGATTAGGCCATGTGTTACATCTCGAATTTTGTTGAAGAAATGGCAATGGCAGAAAGAGAAGGATTATCAGCGTTGGTTAGAAGAGAAAGAATATCAACGTCAACAAGAAGAGGAGAGGTATGAAAGAGAACAAGCTGAATTACATTGGAATTGTCCTTTTGAGACATTGTTGGAATAAAGGTTTGAAATTGCCTACTAGAAATAATTGCCTAGAGTGTAGTGAATAATATTAGGAATTTAGGCAATCTCAAGCCAACCGCCGGTCTATCCATGCTCGAATCGAGTATCATCATGATAATATGGATCGACGCTTAAAAATTAGAAGTGTTCATGATCGGCTTGGGAAGTGAGTTGTTGATCAAAATTGGGCTGATTATGAAGAAGCAGGTGATGAGGAAGAGTATGTTTGGCAGGAAAGGCAATGGTGTCCAGGAGGTTTAATAAGAAGATAGAAAAGAATGGTACAACGCCTGGTAAACCACAAGTATGGCGTGTTAAACAAACAGTCGATAAGGGTCAACCATCAGCTAATATTCAAATGGCTTTTCTTTTGCCGTCAGAATTTAGAGCTTCAGCAAATCAAGAAGTCTATTCAGATTTTGATGAATCGGAATATGAGGAGATGGTTGCCAAATTAACAGTGATACAACAAGCTATATTTGTAAGCCAGTGAAGCATTGGCACTTGAAGGCTTTATATGTAAAAGGTTTAGTTGATGGGAAGCCGATGGGCAAAATGTTGGTGGATGGAGGTGCTTCTGTTAATCTTATGCCTTATACTACTTTTCGCAAGCTTGGTAAGGGACTAGGAGATTTGATTGAGACTGACCTGGTGCTTAAGGATTTTGCTGGTAATGCATCCAAGACCAGGGGGCAATAAACGTTGAATTGACAATTGGAAGTAAGACTTTGCTCACTATATTCTTTGTCATTGATGGAAAGGGTTCATACAGTTTACTCCTTGGTCATGATTGGATTCATGCAAATTGTTGTGTACCATCGACTATACATCAATGCTTGATTCAGTGGCATAGAGATGATGTTGAGCTGGTTCATGTTGATGATTCTGTGAGTATCGCAACAGCTGACCCAATATATTGGGAACTAAAAGATTTCAAGTGTTTTTCTGGCAAGCGATGGGAAGGAGGCTTTATTAAGATTAATGATGAAAGCTAACAGCCAATCTAAGCAGTTGGCTCTGAGAGTTTATTTTAATGGATAATCCAATAGATGGTATAGATGGTAAACTAGGACATGGTTTTACGTCAGCCGATGAATTAGAGGAGATAGATATTGGTCCTGGAGATAGGCCTAGGCTGACGTATGTAAGTGCTAAGTTGAATCCTGAGTATAAGCGAGAGTTGAGAGATTTATTAAAGGATTTTAAAGATTGTTTTGCTTGGAAATATTATGAGATGCCTGGTCTAGATCGATCAATTGTTGAACATCGATTACCAATCAAACCTGGATATCGGCCATTTAAACAAGCTTCGAGGAGATTTAACCCAAATGTTCTTGATGATATCAAAAAGGAGACTAAAAGATTACTAGAAGGAAAATTTATCCGACCGTGCCGTTATGCAGAGTGGATATCGAGTGTTGTTCCTGTGTATAAGAAAAATGGGTAGTTAAGAGTTTGCATTGATTTCAGAGATCTGAACAAGGCTACACCCATGGATGGTTATCCGATGCCAATAGCCGACATGTTGGTAGATGCAGCAGCCGGGCACAAGGTTATTAGTTTTATGGACGGCATTGTAGGATATAATCAAATTTTTATGGCTGAGGAAGACAAAGCAAAATAGCTTTTAGGTGCCCTAGCGCAATCGGCTTATTTGAATGGGTTGTGATGACTTTTGGTTTGAAGAATGTTGGTGCAACTTATCAGAGGGCAATGTATTATATTTTTCATAAGTTGATCGGCAGGATTGTTGAAATCTACATTGATGATGTAGTGGTGAAATCCAAAGGGTACAAAGAACATCTAGCTAATTTGCAGAAGACTTTGGAGTGCACGAGAAAACATGGTTTAAAGATGAATCCTAATAAGTGTGCCTTTGGAGTATCAGTTGGATAATTTTTGGGTTTTATGGTCCATGATAGAGGAATTGAAATTGGTCAAAAAAGTATGAAAGCAATTGATGAGGCAGTATCCCCGACTACTAAAACAGAATTACAATCTATGCTTGGTAAGATTAATTTTATTAGAAGATTTATTTCAAAATTGTCAGAAAGGGTTCTGCCATTTTCTCCTTTGTTGAAGTTGAAAAATGATCAAGAATTTAAATGGAGTGACGTACAACAAAAGGCGTTTGAGAAGATAAAAGAATATATGAAGTGACCACCTGTGCTGGTCCCTTCTCAACAGGGTAAACCTTTTAAGTTGTACGTGTGGGCCGATAGCCAAACAATTGGATCGACCTTAATGCAAAAGTTTGAATGAAAAGAATGAGTTGTTTTCTATTTAAGTAGAAGGCTTTTGGATCCAGAAACAAGATATTCTCCTATTAAAAAGTTATGCTTATGCTTATATTTCTGTTGCACTAAATTGCGACATTACTTATTATCGGCTGAGTGTACAGTTGTGTCTAAGGCTGATGTGATCAAGCACATGTTATCAATGCCAATATTAAATGGGAGAATGGGAAAGTGGATTCTTGCATTATCAGAATTTGACTTGAGGTACGAATCGGCTAAAGCGGTCAAGGGGCAAGTAATAGCCGATTTTACTACTCATCATCATAAACCAAGTATTGGCTATGTAGAACTGATACCTTGGACATTGTTCTTTGATGGATCATCATGCAAGCAAGGTGGTGGCATTGGTATTGTTATTGTTTCACCTCGGGGGGCAAGTTTTGAGTTTGCTTTTCCAATTAGACCAATGACTACAAACAATCAAGTAGAATATGAAGCTATTCTTAAGGGACTTCAACTTCTTTATGAAGTGAAGGCCGAGTCAATTGAAGTATATGGAGATTCATAGTTAGTTATTAATCAGTTGATCAGCCTATATGAATGTACAGATGATATTCTGAGGGGATACTATGATGAATGCCAGAGGTTACTCAAAGAGTTTCCCCATATTTCTCTTCAACATATTCCAAGAGCACAGAATCAAGAGGCTAATCGGTTAGCTCAAAGTGCGTCAGGTAATCAAGTGTTTCAAGAGATTTTAAGCAGTGAAACCTTGACTAATGATTGGAGAGTTGAAATAGCCGAATACCTTAAGAATCCATTACAGAAGGTTACCAGAAAACTAAGGTATAAATCGACTAAGTATGTTTTGTTGGATGATCAGTTATACTAGAAGACAGTCGATGGGGTGTTGCTTAAATGCTTAAATCAAGAGGAAGCTAAAGTGTTGATGGGTGAAATATATGAAGGGATATGTGGAGCTCATCAATCAGCTTATAAGATGAAATGGATTATTCACAGGTCTGGATATTTCTGGCCAACAATACTAGAAGATTGTTTTGAATATTACAAGGGGTGTCAGGATTGTCAACGTTTTGGTAATATTCAGAAATCGCCTGCATCGGTTATGAATCCAATAATTAAACCATGGCCATTTCAAGGTTGGGGAATTAATTTAATTGATCAGATTTTTCCACCTTCAAGTAAAGAACATAAGTTTATATTAGTAGCAATAGATTACTTTACCAAATGGGTTAAGGCAATTCCTTTGAAGACGGTAACCTCAAAGAATATAGTTGATTTTGTCAAGGAACATATTGTGTATCGTTTTGGAATTCCTCAAACTATTACTACTAATCAGGGAACAATGTTCACATCCGAAGAGTTCAAAGATTTTGCTACCAGTATGGGAATTAAGTTATTAAATTCTTCTCCTTACTATGCTCAGGCTAATGGCCAGGCAAAAGCGTCCAATCAAATTATGATTAAATTGATTAAGAAGAAAATTGAGGAGCAACCAAGGAAGTGGTACTTAACACACAATAAGGCATTGTGGGCATACAGGATGGTGTGCCATGGATCGATTAAATCATCACCTTATGAGTTAGTATATGGGCATAATGCGGTTCTTCCTTGGGAAATCTAGACTGGATCAAGACGTGTTACATTACAGAATGATTTGACAACCGAAGTCTACAAGAATCGAATGATGGATGATTTAGAGGACTTAAGTTGTCATCGGCTGCGTGCTCTTGAGAATATTGAAGCCAATAAGTTAAGGGTTGCAAGGCATTATAACAAAAAGGTCAAGAACAAGCAGTTTGGTGAAGGAGAATTAGTCTAGAAAGTAAAATTGCCGATTGGGTCTGACAGCAAATTTGGCAAATGGTCACCTAATTGGGAAGGTCCTTATCGGATTAGTCGTTGTGCGCCTGGCAATGCTTACATTCTAGAAAAGCTAGAAGGAAGAGAAGAATTTGATAGAGCGATCAATGGAAAACATCTCAAGAAGTATTATCCTAGCGTCTGGGTTGATGCTTGACAGCCGATTTGTTCAGTCATCAGCTCTAATAGCCGATACCAGAAGGGTATCGCCTTTAGTTAAAAAATTAACCCAAAGGGGTGAAAGCCGATACAATATGTATTGCCTATAGAGCAAAAAACACACAAAGACATTCATATCACGGTGCATTCACAAAGACACATTCATAAAAATAGAAGTTTTGTTTATTGATCAGTTTACCCCTAAGTACAAACTAATCAAAGACATTATTTATCACATCCTAGGCGGATATGATGTCCACGATGGCCTCCGCCGCGTCGTCAAAGTCCTCGATCAAATCCTCGTGCATGTCAGGGTCATCGGCCATCCGAAAGCCTGGCTCCATGGTGCGGAGATCATGCCCGGTCTGGACTTGCACCGTGGCTAGGACCACTACTGCACCGCGGTGAACGTCGTGGAGGGCGATCTCCTGGACATGCGTTGGGACATCATGCAGGCCATTGTTGAGGAGAGGGCCCCGGGTGTTGACAGCTGTCGTAGCTGCATTCGCTGCCAGTTGGAGGTTCTCCAAATGCACCGTCAGGGCTGGTTGTCATAGAAACAAAAGGGCTACCAAGATAAGGACATTGGAAATTGAAATAAGGGTTTTCTTGGAGTTCATCTTACCCACCACCATGGCATCGGACTCGGCCAACCGCGCCCGAGCAGCGCTGGCCTCTTCCTCAGCGGTGAGGAGGGTGGCTTGAGAGGTCCTGAGGTGGATCTCAAGCTGACCATTCTCCCGAGTTGCCTTGGAGTAATAGTCCTGGGCCGCCCTCCACTCTCGGAGGAAACGTCGGGCGTCGTGGCCGTTATAGGAGTCGGAGGAGTCCGACGATGAATCTGGTGTGGCAGCAGCAGACGCGGTGGCAGAAGGCTTGCCGGCCCTGGGAGGAGTAGGAAGTATGTCATTGAGGATGAACCTACAGATGCATTAGTGGATGATTCTTGCTATGGACGGGAGTGTTCGGTCTTACCTCATGTGGCGGAGTCGCTGGCCGACCGACACCTCCTCCTCCAGGAGATCTTCCGCTGCGCGCTTGCCGCGGTGATCCTCTCCTGCCATTGGGTGCTGGTTTAGATCATGGAAGGAGAAGGGAACTACTACATGGTTTGTGAAGGCAGAGAAAACAGAAATAGTTGCAAGTGTAGATGTGCTTGAGGCTGGAGCCCTTGGTTGGTATTTATAGTCACGAAGCGAGGTAGTAGATATCTCAGGACGTGCAAAAGGCAACCGCAGTTAATAGAAGGCGAAGCATCGCCCCACTAATGCCAAAGAAAATGTGGCATTGATAACTAAGGACTAAAGATTGAGGATTTTTCTTAGTAGAGGCCATGTTTTCAGACTTAATTGGATTAAGGTCAGATGTCTAGAATCGGCTATTTTCAAATCGGCTCTCTAGCCAAGATAAGAGATACAATAGATCAGCAGAACTAATTCATTGTCTTCATCTTCATCATAAGACAGCTAAGTCAAGATATTTGCATCAAATCCTCTGTATAATTTCTTAAAGAGATGGCATGCATCTACAGCAATTGTTATAGCTGATGCAGCCTCACCATAATTCATGCACTATCGAGTTCTTCCTTCTTTTTCTTTGTAATCTTCAGCAAAGTTAGAAGAAGGAAAGCCTAATTTTCTGAGATCGGGTCTTACAATCTTGTGCATATATCGGTTTAGCCATAGTTATATCAACCACCAAGGGCCACTAATGGTATGCATTGGTTCATTCTTCACAATCGGACAGCTACCTAGTGCATTAGATGATAAGCAGATTTTAGCAGGTATTTTCCAAAAGGGATTTCATTGCCAGCTGCTAGACCTTCTGCCAGGTATTTATGATTGAAAGTTGGACCACAAGATGATCCACAAAAGATGAATCTTTCCAGCCACATGTTCAAGAAAGCTACATGTTCACTTTCAGCCACAGTTGATCCGTCTCCAATATGGTTCAGAATGTAGCTTGCCCATCCTGTGTAGTCTGATATTTTGGCTAATTTCTTGGATCCAGCACTTAAGAAGTCATAAGGTTGCATTGATCCTATTATTCTAAGGCCGGTCAACATATAAACATCGGCCAAAGTGATGGTCATTAGGCCGTGACAAAAAACGAAAGCATTTAAGGTGTTGGACCAGAAGTAAGATGCAGAAATCAGAAGTGAATCATTTCTCTCCATTCCAGACAATGAGAGCATCAAGCATTGATTCAAGTCATAGATCTCCCAATCTCTAGCTTTTTCCTCCAATACTCTATGAAACCAATCTCTCCATCCCTTAGGCATTTTGGGCCAGTTTCTAAAGGGAGTTTTGGTGTTCCAGGAGGACAGATCTACTATAGATTATTTGAAGGGGATTCAGTTGATTTCTTGTTTGATAAAGTCAGATGGATCAGGGTCACCCATAAGCCCAAGATAATAGACATTGGGAACAACAGCTGATGGAATCAAAATTTCGTTCCATATTTCCTAGGAACTAGATAGAATAAATTTAAGAAGAAAGGAAATACAGGGTAACGGCTAATATTTGGAAGACGGGAACTTGAAAGCATACCTCAGGGACATGGTCGCTGGTCGCCATTGCAGCCAAGATGGATCTAAATCTAAGGAAGATTACTTGAATAACAGCTTGATAGAGCAAAGGATTTGATAGGCTTAAGGCCTTGGCGATAGCGGCTTTGGTTGTTGAGGCTTGCTCTAGAAAGAAGGGGAAAGCGAATAGGCTGAATGAGTTGGAAATGATACTGTTGGGGTATTATATAAAATTTGGACCGAGAAATCAGGAGTCGCGCATATATTTCAGAATAAATGGTTGCGACACGGTGAGCAGGTAAATAGAAAGTTTAGAATAAAACTATTTTTATCCAAAATTGGGGGGCATGTGTTTACACCAAAATCTGGAAAGAAGAAAGTGGGAACTCGAAGCTTCTAACATTGTATCATTAAGGAATCGATCAGATGTGAATCGATATTGGCTGATTTTGATGCAGTGTCGGAATCGGCTATTTTGTAGACGACGTCAATGGACTACGTACGGATGGCGTCGAGGAAAAATATGTCGGACTCTAAAAAAGAAAAAGATTAGAGTCCAAGTTATTTTTAAGTTAGAAATGCTTTCTTTTATTCCAAGAATTGTAATGAGTCGTATTTGAGTAGGATTCATGTTTAGGTTCCGGGTACAAATATTGGACCCCGGTTATTGTAAAGAGATGAACAACCAACGAATACAATTACGTTTTTTGGCTTCACGCCAACCTTTAGGAGTAGGAGTACTGTAGATCTCGACGAGTTCTTTAACAAGCAGGGCTACATTGACTGATTGACTTCCGGCTTGTCTATGAGTACTGTCACGACTTATATTATGCTTGTAAAGCTGCATCATCCGATTGATCTTTTACGAGTATAGTATAAGTTAGTTATCGATCTGTATCATTATTCATAAGGCTGCATTAGCTGATTGATCTCTTACGGATCATAATATAGATTAAAGTTATTGATCTTGTGCTAAATAACTTGTTTAATACAATATCACCAGTTATCGAATCTTCTAAGATTAGTAAGATTTTTCTGGTTGTTCTTGGATGATTCACTAGTTATCAATCTTGTTATAATTAATGTTCCATTAATCATAACAAATCATTTGATTGAGATAGAGATAGATCGGCATCATATCATCATAATTGGTCATCTTCAAGTCTGGTAACACTTTGAATCTCATAATTTATGGCTTAATTCTGCTATATCGGCTGTTTTGCTCTATTTCAATCAAGCATAGTATGCATTTAAAGACATGTTTTCGATCTTGGATGAACTCACTAGTTAATGAGATCTAATCTAATGACAACCATAGCTGCATCGATCCTGTCGAACCTCACTGGTAAGACTTTAGATTAGAGATTATCGATTAGTCATTTTGTTCGTGATCGAGATATGTATTCTGTTTATTTGCTATGCATGCATCGGCTATTTTAGCCGATTCGCCTGTGCCTTCACACATATAGCATGTTTTTCATGAACCTATCAATATATAGATGGTTTTATGGATTCTTTGGCTTTAGTTTGTTATCATTATCATAGTTGTATCGATCCGATCGAACCTCACTATTGATGGTGACAGATTAGATTCAGAGTGTTTGTAGATTCGTTTGTACTAGATAGTCGATTTGTTCACATGTTATATCTTTTCTAGTTAAAGTTATCGGCTCAATGCTTTACATTGGTTATATCCATCTAGCCGATGATGTTACTTATATCTGGATGCATTCCACTTGTTATCATAAATCAATCATGACCCATGAACATCACAGTCCTTAACAGTCGATTTCTCCTCGTATCGGCTATTCAGTCGATTCTCCTGTTTGGCTGCTCTCGAAGTAGCACACTTGGAACTGTCTGAGCAAAACCAGCATGTTTGTCAATTGTAGGTCAAATTGACTAGCATGCCTTTTGGGATTTTCAGGATCGACTGGTCCTGTTGTGAAGCCAAGCAAGATCTACGGGTTGACCTCACTCAGATCGTTCCGGCTTGCTGTGTGTCAGGCGCATCGCCACATTTTTGCTTCAACACATGTTTTGGCACGTCCAGTGGGATAACAATCATCATGGCAACTCACAACAATAGGGACATTATTATAGTACCTTATGAAGACTTACCTAATGAGGACAAAGATGTCATTGGTAAAGCTATAGAGGAGTTTCATAACAAGTGTTTGTTGTCCTACACCATGATACGTGACAATAAAGTTGTTCAGAAATATCCACTACCAAGAGTTGATACATGGGCAGTCAGATACAGATGAAGCCAATGATAGATGTTTCTTTGAAGATGATGTCAACAAATCTGTTCATGATGCCATGTTGAATCATAATACAGCTTTCTTCACACATTCCACAACACCATGAAGGATGTGTTTCATGGATATCCAATTGATCAAATTGGACCAGCTTATTACAATATTCCACATCCGTTGACTCAGGGGACTAATCAAGCTGGTACTAGTCATCAAGAAGTAGCACTAGCTGGCAATGATGATGTCCAGGCAGTTCAGAGCTCATCTGAGCAAGTTCAGGGTACTACTACTAATCAAATACGGTATAATCCTGGATCATCAGTACAGCATGTGCAACAGCCGATAGGGCAAGTTCAGAATCAAATGGTTAATTTTGGCACATCAGGCCAAATACCGCCATCGGCTCAAAAAATAGCACCATCAGTTCAAAGGATTCGTAGAGATACAGATCCTAACATTTACAATCAGAGACTTCAAGCAGCAAGTCAGCAAAGGACTCAACAGATAGAGTTTCCACAAGGATATCATTATGGCACGGATTATAATAACCTTCATATGATTTCAAATCCAGGGCATCAAGGTACCCAAAATTTTAATAGGCAGATGGGTCAGCAATTGCAAGAAAATCCAAATTTGAATGATGATGAGTTGTTGCTCAGAGTAACTAAAATGATGAAGAATTAGTTCATACAAATGTCCATATCCAGAGTGGTATGATTTGGTTGCTCTTCCTACAAATTGCAGTCTTCCAGAATTTGCTAAGTTCATTGGTCAAGATAGTACAAGTACAATAGAACATGTCAGTCGGTATCTTACTCAGTTGGGTGAAGCATCCATTGAAGGAGCTCATCGAGTTTGTTTCTTCTCTTTATCCCTGTCAGGACCAGCTTTCACCTGGTTTTCATCGTTACCAGTTAATTCTATTGCCAATTGGACTGACCTGGAGAAGAAATTTCATATATATTTCTATACTGGGATAGTAGAAAAGAAAATCACAGATTTGACGATCATAAGGCAAAGAAATAATGAATAGGGTGCTGAGTTTCTTTAGAGGTTCCAAGAAATAAGAAATTTGTGCTTTTCATTGAATCTGACTGATGATCAGCTAGCTGCTTTGGCTGTTCAAGGAATGTTGCCAACATGGAGAGAAAAACTATTTGGGCAAGAGTTTGATAATTTAGGTCAGTTGGCTCAACGGGTGGCAGCGCTTAATAGTCAATTTTAGAATATGCGCAGAGATACCCGATTCCAGAAGAATGCCACAATTGTTGAAGCTTATAATCCATATTTAGCTGATGATGATGGTGAGGATGGTGAAGAAGAGGAGATTGCTGTGGCTGAATGGAATTGGGGTAAGAAGATAGTGATGGTTCAAAATCCTTGGGGAAAAGGAGTTGAAGAAAGTTACGATTTTGACGTCAGAAAATCAGACAAGCTCTTTGATTTCTTGCTTGAGAAGGGATAGATCAAAATGCTCGGCAATCATGTCATATTATCCCCTGATCAGTTGAAGAATAAGAAGTTCTACAAATTTCATAACACTACTTCTCATTCTACTAATGAGTGCAGAATTTTCCAGCAACATATACAAAGGGCTATTCATCAAGGGAAGCTTAAATTTGATACACCTCGGAAGATGAATGTTGATGATAATCCTTCCCTAAAAGATCAGAATATGGTTGATGCTAAGTTGCTCAAAAGGAAGACTAAAGTTCTAACATCAACTAGGGCAAAAGAAACTAGAGCAGTTGATCCACAGATGCAAATATCGACTGATGAATATAAAGAAATTAAAAGGCGTCATGACCAACAGAAAATCCGATATGAGCAAGGAGAGACATCGAGAAATGAGGCGACGAGGCTGCGTGTTACATCTTGAATTTTGTTGAAGAAATGGCAATGGTAGAAAGAGAAGGATTATTAGTGTTGGTTAGAAGAGAAAGAATATCAGCGTCAACAAGAAGAGGAGAGGTATGAAAGAGAACAAGCTGAATTACATTGGAATTGTCCTTTTTTCAGACATTGTTGGAATGAATGTTTGAAATTGCCTATTAGAAATAATTGCCCAGAGTGTAGTGAACAATATTGGGAATTTAGGCAATCTCAAGCCAACCGCCGATCTATCCATGCTCGAATCGGGTATCATCATGTTAATATGGATTGGCGCTTAAAAATTAGAAGTGTTCATGATCGGCTTGGGAAGCGAGTTGTTGATCAAAATTGGGTTGATTATGAAGAAGAAGGTGATGAGGAAGAGTATGTTTGGCTGGAAGGGCAATGGTATCCAGGAGGTTTAACAAAAAGTCAAAAAAGAAGGGTACAACGCCTAAGGAATAGAGAGCTAGAACAGCCTTAGAAATCTGGTAAACCTCAAGTATGGCGTGTTAAACAAATAGCTGATAAGGGTCAATCATCAGCTAATATTCAAATGGCTTTTCTTTTGTCATCAGAATTTAGAGCTTCAGCAGATCAAGAAGTCTATTCAGATTTTGATGAATCGGAATATGAGGAGATGGTTGCCAAATTGACAGTGATACAGCAAGCTATATTTGATAAGCCAGTCAAGCATCAGCACTTGAAGGCTTTATATGTAAAATGTTTAGTTGATGGGAAGCCGATGGGCAAAATGTTGGTGGATGGAGGTGCTTCTGTTAATCTTATGCCTTATACTACTTTTCGCAAGCTTGGTAAGGGACCAGGAGATTTGATTGAGGCTGACATGATGCTTAAGGATTTTGGGGGTAATGCATCTAAGACCAGGGGGGCAATAAATGTTGAATTTACAATTGGAAAGGGTTCATACAATTTACTCCTTGGTCGTGATTGGATTCATGCAAATTGTTGTGTACCATCAACTATGCATCAATGCTTGATTCAATGGTATGGAGATGATGTTGAGCTGGTTCATGCTGATGATTCTGTGAGTATAGCAACAGCTGACCCAATGTATTGGGAATTGGAAGATTTTGAGTGTTTTTCTGGCAAGCGATGGGAAGGAGGCTTTATTAAGATCAATGATGAAAGCCAACAGCCGATCCAAGCAATCGGCTATGAGAGTTTGTTTTAATGAATAGTCCAATAGATGGTATGGATGGTAAACTAGGACATGGCTTTACGTCGGCCGATGAATTAGAGGAGATAGATATTGGTCCTGGAGATAGGCCTAGGCCGATGTATGTAAGTGCTAAGTTGAATCCTGAGTATAAGCGAGAGTTGATAGATCTATTAAAGGATTTCAAAGATTGTTTTGCTTGGGAATATGATGAGATGCCTGGTCTAGATCGATTAATTGTTGAACATCAGTTGCTTGGGAATATTATGAGATGCCTGGTCTAGATCGCACGATGGTTGGCGATATGCTCCTGGACAGACGTCGCATGTGTGGCGGCGTGCCCCTGGCACCTCCTCGCATGGAAGTGTCGCACTTAGAAAGAACGATGTGGCAAAGGAGCTGATGTGCGACCTCGGCAAAGAGCTAAGTCCTCACACATCAAAATCCTTTATCATTGATTCCTCGCTCTCTATATCATCACTGGGAGGGAGATGCGCTCACCTCGCTCAGAATTGACTCGCTTTTGAGCCATGGGCCTTCTCACCCTGGCCTCGTAGTCGGTGGGCAGAACCGCCCTATCCTTCCTCTCAAGACCACTGAATGGGATAAGCCAATGCCCTAAAGCCCCAAACGGGCATGACCTAGGCTAACGGAGCTAACGGCTGACGCCCCCTGGGCTCGTGGGAGGAGACAAACACTAGGGAGCTTCCCACCAAGATGAATGGGGGACAAAGTGAAAATGACAACGAAAGCATGAAATTTAGCAGGCGGGTGCACCCCTGGCGCAACATTGTTCAAAGGAGCAAGCCCCCAAAATTATAGCAAGAAGTTTTACAACTGAATTCTTGCGTAGATCACGGGGAAACTAGCGGCCGGTCCATCCACCTCGTCCGGGTAATCGTCGACCAGCAGCAACGCATCGTCGACGATGTTCACGGCAGCGGCAACCAAGGGCGCCAAGGTGTTCTCCACCCTTTTCAAGGCCTTGTCGGAGGTGTCCTCAAGGACACCCAGTGCCACAGCGCCTAAGTCGACCTGGGGGACCTAGAGCTTCGTCAAGGTTAGAGCCGTCGTAGCGCCTTGATGGACGGCGCACCAAACAACCCGAGGGACACGTGCCATAAGGGAACACACCCGCTTGGTGAGGTTGAGAGGACCCTCCGAAGCCAGCATGGGGAGCAAGGCACTGCATGCCTCCTGCACGCTAGCAGCGAGCTCTCATAGCTCTGCCCAAGCTACGGCAAGCTCCTGGCCGCGCTCTGCCAAAATGGTTTGGCCTGCCTCGGACACCTCCACCTCTTCCTGTAGCTCATGCCATAGGCGGTCGCACTCCTCGCGCGTTGTCTTTGCCTCCTCCTCCAAAATGAGGACCTTGCCGCACTCGTCCGCGAGCTCCTGCCGCTGCCCTGCATCGTTCGAAAGGGAAGGACCGAGTTCAAGATGAGTGAGAGTGGGAGGCCCCATCCCGGAAGCAAGGGAAAGAAGGAAGAGGGAGGACGCAGCTGTCATAAGCTATCAGGCGTCAAGGAGCTCAGAATGGGCAGCATCCCTTGCAGTCTCCAGGAGACTCAGGGAAGCCCTTAGCTCCGTGACCATCCCCTCAGCCGCACAGTGAGCCTCCTCCACCTCTGCACCCTTCTGTTGAAATACTTTGGCCCACACTTCCATGGCGCGCCTGGCCTCATGCTCTGCCACCAGCTCGATCCCCAACCATGCGGCATCGCTGTGCACCCTATCGTGCTCCTTGACGACTGTCTTCGTTAGTGTCACCACTCGAACGTGCGGCAGAGGGTGAGGGAGCAGGGCGGGCAAGAGCCTATCGCCCCCGCCAGAGGGGCCAGAGGACACCAGCAAGGCAATCCTCTCATACTCCTGGACAAGATTTGACTTCTTCCAGGAGAGCTAGAGAATCACCTACAATGGCAGCGAGAGGAATTCAGACAGTCTGTCACATCACCTGCAATTTGGCAAATTATTTTGCCAACCCACACCTTATAGGAATCATACACCCCCTGCTGGAGGCTAAAGAACAACTCCACCTAGCCCATCATGCCAGAGAGGGTGTCGTAGAAGAAGGCGACCAGCTCATCGATGGCACCCTGCTTCTCCATCAGCTCCAACCATGCGTTCACCTCGGGACCGTCGTTCAACACGTGCGGCCTCCCAACTGGTGGTGCAAAGGGGGCCGGCATTGTCACGGATGAGGAGCCGGACTCCTCGCTCTGCAATGCCGGGAGAGGCTCAGAGACGGCGGTCCCCACCTGATCCCCCTCTGGTTGTGCGAGAGGGTCCGTGGGGTGGGGGTCCACCTCGACAGTACCAGATCCTCCTGGATGCACCGGAGCCCCGTCGGCGGCCTCGCACCCGGTGGTGCCCTGGTCCGTGGCCATCCCCCTAGAGGGAGCAACAACAATGCCCTCGCTAACTCAGGGCACCAGCAAGGGGCGACGACGCACATTCAACGTGAGCGGCTGGAGGGGCACCATCGCCTCGACTGAGGTCCCCACCGAAGAGGATTCCCTGCACCAAGCAGCGGCGCAATCAGACAACAGGCGTGCAAACCTCAAACGACGGCTACCAAATCAATAGAGGGTCCTTACTAGCCACCTGCAGAGAGCCTCAGCGTGGAGCGCCTCTTCCATCGGGGTGCCCCGCCCTAGGAGAGCTCAAACAGGGGTGCTTCTCGGTGATCCAGGCGTAGGGCAACCCACCCAGGGACAAACTCGGTGACGCGCCCCCCGATAGCGTGGAAGGACTGCTAGGATCGACCTCCGCTCCCTATCCTCGAGCTAGGCGGAATGGAGACTTCTCCCAAGAATGGGAGGTTGTTAGGCCTTGGCTCGAACACCGAGAACGGGGGTGGCCCACCGTCGACTGTCGGCTCCCCCCACACAGAGTCGAGCACCATCCACACCACCCTGGTCACAAACACCTCTGGGAGGTGGTCGTCCACCACTATGGACTGATCCCCTAGTCCGATGTACTCCCACATCGGGGTCCGCCTTGCTTTCAGTGAGAAGATGCAGCGGAACAAGAACACTCGGAGCACCGTCCGGCCGGTTAGCCCGGTGTCCTTTAGGGCGGTGATCTGGTCTAGCAGCCCATCGGTGACCTCGAGGGCAGGCCCCTTTGGCACGCTCTTCCAAGATGGCGGCAACACCAGCCCTAGGTGGTCAGGGGACTAGGCCGGGAGAGACTCGAAGGGGTCAGAAAGATAGAACCACTTCTAGTGACACCCCTTCTCCAAGGTGGGGAAGGAGAGCTCCAGGTACTGCAACTTTAGATTGTTGCATAGCTTGATGGCAGCGGCACCGATCCATTGGATGGACCCATCACCATCCTTGTTCAGGTTCAGCTAGAAGATCCTTTGCCACAAATTGAAATGGGGCTCGATCCCCAAGTAGCCATTGTAGAGGGTGATGAACACCGCAAGGTGCACCACCCTGTCCGGTGTCAAATCATGGAGCCGTAGCCTAAAGTGGCGATGGAACCTATGCACAAATGGATGCGCAGGGACCCCAAAGACGGCATGGTGGAAGGGGACGAAGGAGACGACCTGAGATTCCCCTGGTGTGGGCTCCACCGCTTCTGGGTCCGATAGATCCCACATGTGGGAGGAAGGATCAACTACGCTTGGGCCACCTCTAGCATCACACTCTCAGCCTTTGAGGTGTCCCACTCCGCCATTGCAAGATGACTAGGAATGGGCGCAAGCGAGCTCGGTGGCGTGAAGGAAGGAGGCGATGGGAAAGCTAGGAGTAGAAGGTATGACCACTCCCCCCCATCCTACCCTTTCTATAACCCAAGCACGCAGGAGTGAATGTGAGCTGGCCTAAGCGCACCTCCCACTCCGCGCATGCCTCTTCGTGGGAATTGAGGGGATCCGACTCCCCTCAGGCCCACCGCCTGCCATCAACGGCCCGAATCCGCGAACACTAAGTGCCACGGCTTCTCCTCTGCCAGATCAGCTCCTCGTGGCCCGATGTCCTATCTCCTAGACGAAGTGGGATGGCGTGGGAGTGCACGCCATAACTCCTTCGACGGGCGCGACACCCTAGGCACCATCGACCGCCTGCATAGAGCGTCAACAAAAGGGATGTGCCTAGAATCTGCCACATCCGCTAACAAGGAGGCCCCACAACGACCTTGGGGGCTACGTTGGCTCCCCAGACAGAGTAACCCGACCCCCTGATCAATGGGCGCTCGGGCGGCACGCCCCCAAAACCAACCAACTCCCCGGAGTTGGGTCGATAGCCGCTGAGCGGTGGGCCCAACGAGGGTCCCCCGCCCAAGCTCAACATGCTGTCCATGCCCCGACCTATGGCTACATAAGGTTGGCCAAAGAAGGCCAGTCCAAGAGGATCAGGGCCTATTGGCAGTGCTTAAAATCATGATCCTACCGCCAACATTTGAACAAAATACATAAATATGGACACCAAAACTTAGAATTAGGGATTTTAACTCACACTTTCCACAAGTTTTGGTACAAGTATGTTTTGCAGGTCTCAAACATAAATGCATGGGAAATTCACTGAAAGGCGCTTTTCGACACTGATTTGCGCAAAGGAACAACAAAAGCCCCCATCAACTCAACTCAACCGGGGCAAACCACCACCGAGGAGCGATCTAGGTCCAGCCCAAGACTGGCCACACGAAGGCGGTGGCCAACGGCGGTGGTCAAGGGGCGGCCGACCCTAGGGGTGGGCAACCCCCTGTGGGCACCTCCCTGCCTCTCCTTGCTCTAGCAGTGGCATGCCCCCATGCTGAGGCGGTGCAGCCGTGTCCTCGTGCCAATAATAGCTTGGAGCACCACCATCATCCCTGTATAAATAGAGGGTAGAGCTCCCCTCTACAACACACATCAAGAGAGCAAGGAAGAGAGGGAGAGCTTCATTCTACTTAGCATTTAGCTACAATAAGAGAGGAATGAGTGAGGAAAGAGTTGGAGAAGTGCTGGGGCTATTGGCAACCTCCCTTAGTGTACAAGCTACACTAGCGGAAGAGTGTTGGAGCTAGGAACTCCTCCACTTGTACCTCAATGAGCGTCTTACTAATTGGAGTAAGAAGTTCATGTTTAACTTTGGCATTGATATACTAAGAAAGCTACCTTTGATCATTATAAACTTGTGGGTTCATCGTTCGTCCTTATGGCGGGTACTCTAGTAGAAGGGTCCTGATAGAGACGGATAACCCTTGCTTGCATGCTAGAGTAATAGTTGATAGCATAGACGTGGTGTCTAGGCTAGAAGCTACCTTTGTTTGCTTCGTTCCCCACGGTTGAGGGGTAGGCGATGGGTAGTGACAGCCATGTCCGTCCTTTCGTACTCCCCCACGTCTGGGTTCGACGTAGACCTACAAGCTGGTATCGCCTGGCAGACCAGGTGCGCTCCGATGCCCAAAGTAAGTTTATAGTGTCAAAGTTATATTCGCTTAGGATATCTATCCTTAGAAAAACCTCATTACCCAAGATACCTTTCTCTTGTTTTCGTTAGGTGAACTAGTTAAGAGACTTGCACACCCGTTCCTTTGGGAAAATACGATACCCTGAATACCTCCGGGTGAAGTGCTACAACGTGTATCCGTGTGCTTGCGGATTCCTTTACTTACGCTAAGAAACACCAACAAGCATTTCTAGCGCCGTTGCCTGGGAATGGTTGTCGTTTTAGTCTTCGAACCTAGTCACCTGTGTATCTTTTATTTTACCTTTCTTTTTTTATTCTTTTTCAATGGAGCACAAAACAATTCATGAACTTTCTGCTCCCAAGGGTGAATTCTTAGAGCCACCACAATCCTCGAAGTCAATCACAGCTTCTAGCTATGAACTCCGCCCTGGCTTTATAGCCATGGTTCAGGAACAAACCTTCTCAGGGTTTGATTATGAAAACCCCTACCATCACCTAAGGGAGTTTGAGCAGCTCTATGCTTGCCTGACCATCTCAGGCATGTCATAAGACACACTTCAGTGGAAGTTGTTTCCTTTCTCACTTGATGAGAGGGCAAATAAAACAATGGTACGCCCATAACGTAGGGAAGGTAGCTGGTGATTGGGAAGAACTAAGGAACAAGTTTTGTCTTGTGTTCTTTCCTATATCCTGAATTGCTGCCCTACGACAAGAAATTCTCAATTTCCAACAAAAGGAGAAGGAAACCATAGGTGCAGCATGGGACCAATTTTCAATTCTAACATGTTCTAGCCCAGACTTGTCTATACCCAGCCATGTGTTATTATAACATTTTTTGTTAGGGCTTAGCAAGGAGTCTGCCCTACAACTTGACATAACTGCCGAAGGTTCATTCACGCACAAAACCACTAAGGAAGGAGAGGCCCTCCTAGACTGTATTCTAGAAAACACTCCTCCTTTAGAACCCCCTCCGTGTAGAGCCTATGTTAAGTCATGAGGAAGTCTCTTCGGTCGAGGCTAAACCTTCACTTTCCATTCACAAGCCCTCACCCGAACCAAAAGATCCGGAGGAAGGTCTCCAACCTTCGGACCTCCCGCCTTCGAGGATGACCTTTTCGAAGAATTCAGAAACACCTCAAATTATCTATGTCAAAGGAGATCACCAGTTCCTGTCACTCCATTAGACCCACTAGATGAAGAATTCCTTAGGGAATCCATCAAGGAGTTGATGGCAATCATGAGCAATGAATGGGTTGAAGAGGCGGAATTTTCTCCTGAAGAAATTCAGATTCACACCCTTTATCAACCATTCAATGCAAAGTCGGTAGATCTTGGGAGAATGTACTTTACAATCCTACTGTGGGGGCAAACCTCATGTCTGCATCTTATGCACTTGCATATGTAGGCAATGGACCCTTCATCCCCACTAATAGATCTCTAAGACTCGCCCCATGATCAAGCATGGAAAGTTTAGGGGTTCTGCATAGTGCAAACATACATCATGGAAATACCATCTTAGCCATTGACTTCCATGTCTTCGACATTCAGGATTTTGACATCCTCATAGGGCATCCCATAGAAAAACTCTTCATAGAAACACCTTCATCTGGGGATTTGGATGTAATGTTGGGAAGAGACACTTTTTCAATTCCTATCACTAGAGCTAAAAACTCAGTGGCAGACACTCTCCCCTACCATGAACTGCCCAAGGAGGTCATGTCGGTCTCACCATTTGAATCTCCTAAGTCATCCTTAGAAAAAGACACCAAACTCCATAGAAGAAGAGGACGACATAGGCGAAACCATTGACCTTCCTCAAGAGGAGGCACTGACATGACCTCCAGTTGAACTTAAACCCCTACCCACTGGCATGCGTCACGCTTTCTTGAATGGCGACAAAGAAGCTCCTGTAATCATAAGTGATAAGCTTACTAATGAGGAGACGTCCAAACTCGTCGCCATCTTAGAAAAACATAGGTCAGTTTTTGGGTATTCACTCCAAGATCTTAAGGGGATAAGTCCAACACTTTTTACCAATTGTATCCCTATTGACCCTGCAAGCACGCCATCATGTGAACCCCAACGTAGGCTCAATAACACGATGTGGGAAGTCGTGAAGAAGGAAGTCATAAAACTTCTTCACGCCGGGATTATCTATCCTGTGCCACATAGCGACTGGGTCAGCCTTGTCCAAGTGGTGCCCAAGAAAGGGGGCATGACGGTCGTAGAAAACAATAAAAACGAATTAATCCCACAACGAACCGTCATGGGGTGGAGGATGTGCATAAATTACCGAAAACTCAACGCAGCCACAAAGAAATATCATTTCCCACTGCTCTTCATTGATGAAATGTTAGAGCGGTTGGCGAAGCACTCTTTCTTTTGTTTTCTCGAAGGGTATTCAGGGTATCACCAAATTCCTATCCACCCCGATGATCAAAGCAAGACTACATTCACATGCCCTTATGGAACATATGCATATAGACGAATGTCTTTTGGGCTGTGTAATGCACCCGCCTCTTTTCAAAGGTGCATGATGTCAATTTTCTCAGACATGATAGAAAAAATTATGGAGGTTTTTATGGATGATTTTCAGTCTATGGAAAAACTTTTGACCACTATCTAGAGAATTTAGACAAAGTCTTACAACGATGTCAGGAAAAGGACTTAGTATTTAATTGCGAAAAATGCCAGTTCATGGTTAGAGAGGGCATCGTTCTTGGACGCTTAGTGTTTGAGAGGGGATTGAAGTTGACAAGGCTAAAATTGAATTTATAGAACAATTACCACCCCCTTTGAACATATGAGGAATCTACAGCTTTTTAGGACATGCAGGTTTTTATAGACGTTTCATTAAGGACTTTTCGCAAATTTCTAGACCATTGGCAAACCTGCTAGCTAAGGATGTACCCTTTGAGTCCATCGATGAGTGCTTAAATGCTTTTCATACACTTAAGAAAGCACTCATCTCAGCACCAATCATCCAACCACCCGATTAGTCGCTGCCATTTGAAATAATGTGTGATGCTAGTGATTATGCCGTTGGTGCGGTCCTCGAACAAACTAAACATAAAAAGCATCATGCAATTGCCTATGCTAGCAAAACACTGACAGGAGCACAACTTAATTATGCTACCACTGAAAAAGAGCTTCTTGCAGTCATTTTTGCTATTGATAAATTTAGATCTTACTTAGTGGGAGCAAAAATAATTGTTTACACCGATCATGCCGCACTTAAATACTTGCTCACTAAGAAAGATACGAAACCACGCCTCATAAGATGGATTCTTCTACTCCAAGAATTTGACCTAGAAATAAAAGATAAAAAGGGAGTAGAGAATACTGTTGCAGATCATCTGTCGCGTATGCCGGTCACTGACATGCAGGAACTACCAATCAATGACTTTCTACGCGACGGCATGCTGCTGAGGGTGATGGATTCAAACCCATGGTACGTCAATATTGTGAATTTCATGATTTTAGGGTACCTACCACCAGGCGAGAACAAGAAGAAGCTACAAGCTGAAAGCAAACGTCACCTTTGGGATGACCCGTACCTCTATAGGATATGTTCCAATGGCTTGCTAATAAGGTGTGTGCCCACGGCGGAGGGTATACAAATCATCGAAAAGTACCATGCAACTCCGTACGGAGGCCACTACGGAGCATTCCGCACTCAAGCCAAAATTTGGCAGTGCAGATTCTTCTGGCCAACAATGTACGAAGACACCAAAGAATTCATCCGAAGGTGTCGGAAATGCCAGCTGCAAGGTGGCATCACTTCTCGCAATGCAATGCCCCTCCACTACAACCTTCAAATAGAAATATTTGATGTGTGGGGCATTGACTTCATGGGGCCATTCCAAAAGTCCCAAGATTGCGAGTACATCCTCATCGCCGTTCAAAATGGGTGGAAGCATTGCCATACAGAGCAGCCGACGCCAAGCACGCCTGAAGGATGTTCCATGAAGTGATCTTCCCTCGCTTTGGAACACCAAGAATGGTTATAAGCGATGGGGGATCTTACTTCATCGACAAAACCTTCAGAGCCTTCCTAAGGGAGCTTGGGGCCAAGCACAACGTTGCCACCCCGTACCACCCTCAAACCAGCGGCCAAGCGGAAACTTCAAACGAGCAAATCAAAAATATCCTTTGGCATGTCGCCGTTCCAACTCGTCTATGGGAAAAGCTGCCACTTACTAGTCGAGCTCGAACACCAAGCTTACTAGGCAATCAAGAACTGGAACATGGATGTAAGGCTAGCCGGCAAGAACCGACACGAGCTAGAAGAATGGCGTGAGAAAGCCTACCACAGTGCCAGACTTTACAAAGAAAGGACCAAGAGATGGCGCGACCACCGAATCTAATAGAAAGAATTCAAGGAGGGAGACAAAGTCCTACTATTTAACTCCCGAGTCAAGCTCTTCGGTAAAGGTAAGCTACATAGCAAATGGGAAGGACCATTCACCGTCATCAACTCGTCAACTCATGGCGCAATCACCATCCAAGACAATGATGGTAACACTTTTAAAGTTAATGGTCAAAGATTGAAATTTTTCTTAGAACCTTCTCATGATATAAATCAAGAAATTGATGAAATAAACATAATCTCTTTTGATGAATTCATTGCAAATCTATGAAAATTCAAATATCTCTAACATGTTCTTGCATTTAAACATGTACTCACATATATTTATCATCATAAGGCTATGTGCAACTTATACTTTACTCATGTCCTATTTAAGTAAATAACACATAAAATTGTGAAATATGTTTAAAAAGTTAAAGATAAAAATAGAACACCGCGAGGCTCAGATATTAGTGCATGGAGGAACGTCTAGAAGAAAGCGTGGTCAGGGCAGCGACCCTCAGGGGGCAGGCGACCCATGGGATCAGCCGCCCCCCTCCTGGCTCCTCTCGCGTCATGTCTGCTAGGATAGCTTCGTATGACTGAGTACATCGTGATCGTCTAGGTTTTGCACTGAAATATCTTCCCTTGCGCAGTTGCTAGCCTATATAAAGCACCCTAAAGCCTTCTTCCATACCAAAGCATCCTTCTCCTCCTCTACACATAGCGTTGATCCCTAGCATCCCTAGTGAGCCATGGCCAACCAAGCACTTGTTGTGTACACCGGCTCCAACTCCACCTTCAACTTAGAAGAGATTCCACAGCCCGTCACCCCTACACCTAAAAACACCTATGTGAGAGAAGAAGCGTGCGCTGTTACGATGGCTCCACTAGCTGACATGCCTCCACTCCTTAGCAGGACAAGTGGAGGCACGAGCGTGCGGTCCACATCTAGGACCAAGACGTCATAGGCTGACGCCCAGCCTAGGCATAGCTACACTGTAGTGGGGGTTCAAAAGCCCGGTGGCGGGTGTGGAAAGGGGCTTATGCGTAAACCAGGGAGAGGCAAGGGGTCGGCAACCCCCGTCCAAAAATCCGTCTCGAAAGAGACAGTCAGTTCCTCATCTAAGCCCCATAGGTTTAAGAGAACCAATAAGCCGCCTATCTTAAAATCATGCACCATCTTCGAGGAGGAGGATGAGCCTACACCTCCTGAAGATCCTCAAAGAACCTCGCTAAAGAACAAGATCAAAAACCTACGCGAGCATGTTAGATTCCTCAGGGGCTAGTTAGACGATAGCAAGATCAAAGTTAAAGGACTTGGGCACCAATTGGACATTTGCATCTTTAGCTTTGGGCGTAGACTGGGCAAGGTGGCAAGAGCTACAGGGGTAGAGCATGCTCTTGATTAGACGCATGCTCTATTTCTTTCCTTAGGCGCATGATCTATTTCTTTCCTCAGGCGCATGTTTCATTAGTTATTTCATTCAGAGTATTTTTCTTTCCAATCATGTAATGCGCCTCTTATTCTTATGATTGAATAAAGATTTATTTTAGAATTATTTGTCTACACTTGTCTCTTGGATTTTTTGTTATCAAATATGAAATAAAGACAGGTACAAGTGTGGGGGAGGCACCACAATCACCTCCAACTTTGCACAGATAAACAGCACACGCAAAAATCACGGTCTGTGCAACTCTCTCTCACTTCATTAATAAGAATTCTAAAACTGAACTCAAACAAATTAAAATAAATGCTCCATCTCTATATCTTCCTATGATTAAAAGTTTGTATACCTTTTATTCCCTGCTAATATTCCTAAAAACTTGTGAACACTCATCATAGGGAACCTATTTTATCTAAGTAATTGATGAATGAGATATAGTAGGATGACATGACACTTACTCATTCCTGCAAAGTGCTTGGGATTTATTTTACAAAACAAAATACAAAATAGCATGTTCCTTGAATGTCATACAAATACCTACCAAGGCCATATATGTTCATACATGACAGAAACCTTCCACATGTGCCTCTTACTCTGTGTTGAGTTAGGTCAAATTTTGTGACCTCTGTTGAGAGATGTTTCATGCTCCCAAGATCAAAACTCACGTACACACCACATATAACAGCTATTCCTACACTAGGAATACGCTAAAACATGTTTTTATCACCATCACATAAATACTCTATGTTCTAGAGATGTGATCCCCCTAGTAAAAGAGAAAAAAAGGCTATGCAAAGTATTGAAAAAATATGATGAGACACATGAAGGTCTCAAAAAAATAGGGACACATGAAGGTTTCAAAGTATAGAAAAAAATGAAAAAAGAATGATGAGCACATGAAGGCTCATAGAAAAATATATATGCTAGCCATGTCTCCAAATAAAAAGCTAGAGAAGGAGATCATATCACATAGAGGAGCGCACTTCCACCAAAAATTCCACACTTGTACTGTTTTGATCTAGGAGTATGACGCTTCCCTCCGGTGAGGTCCAAGATTTGACTTTATAACATATGCAAGGTAAGTGTGCCTCACAGCATTCACCCCTACCTAAAACCCCATATAAGCTCTTTAGAAGTAGGACGATCAAAAGAGAAGGCAAAAACTTTCAAATATGCCTTGGTAAGGAACCACTTACATATTTGAGTGACTTGAGCGAATCATTCAAGGAACAAAAAACTACCTTTATGTTTTCAAAATCTTACAAAACCCAAGTTTCTAAGCATGAATAGGGTAAGGAGATTTGAATCCAAGCTATTCCATTTTTTAATTACCCTAGATATTTTGGTAGACACTTGGAAGTTCACAAGTTATGGTGAAGCATGGAATAACATGTATACATATTTCAAATCAAGGAGATGAACCCGCTTAGTCCTTAAACTTTACTCAAGGACGAGCAAAGGACAAAGTGTGGGGGAGCTTGTTGGCGGTGCTTAAGATCATGATCCTACCACCAACATTTGAACAAAATACATAAATATGGACACCAAAACTTAGAATTAGGGATTTTAACTCACACTTTCCACAAGTTTTGGTACAAGCATATTTTGCAGGTCACAAACATAAATGCATGGGAAATTCACTGAAAGGCGCTTTCCGACGCTGATTTGCGCAAACGAGCAACAAAAGCGCCCATCAACTCAACTCAACCGGGGCAAAGCGCCACCAGGGAGCAATATAGGTCCAGCCCAAGGCCTGCCGCACAAAGGCGGTGGGCAACGGCGGTGGTCAAAGGGGTGGCCGACCCTAGGGGGCAGGCGACCCCCTGTGGGTGCCTCCCTGCCTCTCCTCGCTCTGGCGGTGGCGTGCCCCCATGCTGAGGCGGTGTAGCCCTGTCCTCACGCCAATAATAGCTTGGAGTACCGCCATCATCCCTATATAAATAGAGGGGTAGAGCTCCCCTCTACAACACATATCAAGAGAGCAAGGAAGAGAGGGAGAGCTTCATTCTACTTAGCATTTAGCTAGAATAAGAGAGGAGTGAGCGAGGAAAGAGTTGGAGAAGTGTCGGGGCTGTCGGCAACCTCCCTAGTGTACAAACTACACTAGCGGAAGAGTGTCGGAGCTAGGAACTCCACTTGTACCTCAACGAGCGTCTTAGTAATTGGAGTAAGAAGTTCGTGTTTAACTTTGGCATTGATATACTAAGAAAGCTACCTTTGATCATTATAAACTTATGGGCTCATCATCCATCCTTGTAGCGGGTACTCTAGTAGAAGGGCCCTGGTAGAGACGGATAACCCTTGCATGCACGCTAGAGTAATAGTTGATAGCATAGACGTGGTGTCTAGGCTAGAAGCTATCTTCGTTTGCTTCGTTCCCCGTGGTTGAGGGGTAGGCGGCGGGTGGTGATAGCCTTGTCCATCCTTCGTACTCCCCTATGTTCGGGTTCGACGTAGAGCTACAAGCCGGTATCGCCTTATAGACCAGGTGCGCTCCGGTGCCCAAAGTAAGTTTATAGTGTCAAAGTTATCTTCGCTTAGGATATCTATCCTTAGAAAAACCTCACTACCCAAGCTACCTTTCTCTTATTTTCATTAGGTGAACTAGTTAAGAGATTTGCACACCCATTCCTTTGGGAAAATATGATACCCTGAATACCTCCAGGTGAAGTGCTACAATGGTGTATCCATGTGCTTGCGGATTCCTCTGCTCACGCTAAGAAACACCAACAGGGCCTGTTACCGAAGCCCCTAGAAGGGTGTGGCACGCCAAGTGATCAGGTGGCCCCAAGCTAGTGCCTAGACGCTCTCGATCACCCGACCCATAGCAGGCTCCGACCAAAAAGAAGGGTGCCCCTGGGGCCTGAAGTTGGTAACTCCCAGATGAGTTCTCTGAACCCTCGCTCGGGCCATAGACCTATGCGACATAGGGCCAAAGAAGGGGTCAGCACCACTTCTACTCGGCCTCGATAGCCGAGCACCCCTTTTCACTTGGGGAGAAGGCCCCACGCAGGGCATCACGCTCTCGTCAGCGGAAGCCATCCCTGCCATGGCTAGCTCGATCACCAGAAGATCGAATTCAGCCCTTCTTCGCCATCACAAACCAGGCCAAGTTAGGCCACGAAGGGTTCGGAGGCTCCTGACGAGATCCTAACATATGGGTATGTTAAGCCTTGGGATCAATGGTTCCCGACCGAAGAGACCCCCCGACCGACCCCTCCAGGATCGCCCGGGAGCTCGGGGGCTATACCCATCGGGTATGTTCGCGCGCACCCTCAGACTAAGAAACTTGCTCGAGCCTGAGCACGCCGCTGCCTCTGCTTAGAGCTCAGGGGCTTGCCCGATCCTTAGGTTCCCAATCAATGGGAAACCTGAGCCCGGCCCTTGGCTCATGCCCGACCAACAACGCCAGTCAAGGCATGGGCACTAGAAGACACGCCCCGAGCCATCGAGGCTCATGGACTCCGTGACTCAGCACTTTGGGGGCGGCCTTTCGGCCGCTCCCCCGATAGGGTCACACAAGGGGTGTGATACAACAAGACAAGCTCTCCTCAGACTCTGGGGGCTCGTGGGCTTCTGGGCCCACGTGTCAGCCCCTCGAGCTGACCTCCCTCACCACCAAGAAGACTCTAGAAGGTGTGCCTAGGGGAGGTTGGTCCAAGCCGACACAGCCTGACATTCAGTGTGTTAGAACAGGCCAGCCGAATGACGCCCAGGGCTTCTTCGGCTTCACGACACGGCCACGGTCCATAGATCGCCGCTGCAAGACCCTCCTGGACTCCAGCGCATGTAGACCATAGGCTGAACCCCCAAACCACCATGTACCCAACCTATCTTGATATATAAGGAATAAGGTCGGGCCCTAGAGGGGGAGGACAATCCCAGACATATCATTCTATTCCTCATCGATCCACTCCTGCTCGACACCGAGAGCAGAGCAACCCAGAGAGGGGCACCGAGAGCTCCTCCACTGCACCCGTTGTCTTCCTCCTCTCTGACGAGGGGAAGGCTCCACCGGCGGCGAGGCAACCTCAGGATTAGCACCAAGCTAGACTCCTACCAAATCTCTCTACCTCCTGTACACTCTGTTCTAACCCCCTGATTTTGGGTGCTCTTGAGTATAAGTATCATCAGCTGCTGGACATAGGGCATCGATCAGCCCGAACCAGGATAAACCGTTGCGTCCTCTCTATGATTCTTGTGTTCTTGAGTCCACCCAAGACACCGGAGACACATACTCTAACACCTACTCGAACAACAATGCTTGCCGCGGTTCCAACCCCGCGACAGGTGGAAACCCTAATTTTGCAATATATACAAGACATGAGCTCAAATCACAACAACAAGAGGCAAGACACAAGATTTACCCTGAGGTTCAGCGAAGCCACCAAGGCTTGCCTATGTTATCATTGTTGAGGGAGCCACATAGGCTTGGAGTCTCTTCTAACTCCTACCTTTTCTTAATGAACCATAAAGATCGAGCTTGAAGGTTTCCGCCACTAGCTTCACAAAGGCAATATAAACTTTTCAGTGCTCAACCACAACTGATTGGGAGCTCTCGGGCAACGTACCTCTAGCCATCAAGGAATCTAAGCTCCAAGAGTAATGAACTCAAACCACAAGCTAGAGGGAGAACCAAGTCCTCTAGATCTGAAGCTCTTGCTCTTTGGCTCTCTAATCCACTCCCTAACCCAATCTCGCAAGGGGAAATCACTTAGAACTCAAGGTGGAGGTTCGGTGGCCTTCAATGGAGGAGAGAGAGCTTGTCCACGAGTTAGTGGGTGTCTGAATGCAGCAGGCGACCGTTGGAGAAGAAGGGGAAGAGGTATAAATACCCCTCCCCTATTTTCCAAATGGTATAGTTTAAGTGCGGAGGTTCCACATAAAAATGCAGAACTTCCGCATATATCCATGTAACTTCTGCGGAGGTCAGAAAGAATAGGAATTGGCTTTTTCTGGCTTTGGTTTGGCCTGGGGCTTTTGATGTTTTGCAAGAACACATGGTTCCCTTAACCTTGCCATTTGTGTCCTCCTTTATAGTACGGCGCTTCCTAGACTCAAATTCAAAATAGAAATTAATAGAGTAAGCCTTCAGACGTCCATACGCCGCTATGATTTGAATTAGGGGGTCTCATTGTGTTATCATACTCCTTTGCATGATTACAACCTGTCCACACCTAATAGATTTCATTAGACCCTTAATTGTATTGTCATCAATGCGCCAAAACCCACTTAGGGGTCTAGATGCACTTTCAGTAATCAACTGCACATGCAACGACTTATCTCGCCATGAAGGCTTATCCTTAGATGCGAACCAAGAACACAAGCAAGACACATAGAAGATGCAATCTAAAATATTTCTAATATAAATAAGCTCATAAGATGGGGTTCCACAAACCAACACAACGAAATTGTTCGATGACAGATTAATTTAAACAAAACTCAAGTCTAAAACTGACTGCAACAAAGTATACAATAGTACGACCAATGTCGGTGGCGAAGCAGCATGAGGTGGCCAAGGAGAGGACGTCCTAGGCACCCTTGGGGCGTGCTCCACCTGGTTAGGGGCATGCTCCCACTTAGAGTAGGATCCTAAGGGTGATTATAAGGCTCAAGGGCCGATAAATGGTGACATAGGCACCCGACATAACACAACAATAACATGTCATGATGATTTGGAAACATTGCCAACGGGATAATGAGGTGGGACTAGATCCATTGGAAAGCTTATCAATCCATCAAGTACTCATGGGCCTGAATGAACTCTGGTTGAAAGAGTTATGGCTTTCGTAATAAAGTCGAAATGCTAGCAAGCCGAATGTTGGACTTTGGCATTCTATAATAGACCTTGCGCATTGTGAATCCACAGCATATAAGTTGTACATAATTTTTTTCACTAATCTCTCCTTAGTTTGCTTAGTTGGTTGAGGTTGATATTCCTCGTGCCTTGTTTCAAGAACAAGGCCAACAACTTTATGAAGCCAACTACTTTCTTAATGAAATACGAACTTTTATGGAGCCAAACTTCTGCAGCTTCAGGTACTAAACAGTAACAATCAACTAATTTTCAACCAATCCTTTCTGAATGTAGATTTATTGATTCCTGCAGGCAAAAAATAAGGCAGATAAAGACCAGATAGCATCCCTATGGAACCAGAGGCCAGTTCTGACATACCTAGAAGATGAGAAGGAAAATATTACAAGAATCATTAAAAGATGCAGGCTGTTGGTGATATTTTCAAATATGAATTGGGTTTTTCTTTTTCTTTTCTTTCTTTTTTTTTTGGGGGGGGGTGTAGGATGATAATCACTAGAACCTCCCAGCTTTCACCTTTGGTTGCAGTATCTTTTATCAGCATTTACTAATAACAACAAATCATCATGCAGTACTCAGCTGAACAGCTCATCAAGGAAGCTGAAAAGTCTGGCAGAGTTCAAACAGTACAATCAAGACTATGCATCAGGTAGCAGGTATTTAATTCCTTGATTTGGGTATTTCTGGTTGTGAGTTCCTTGACTAAACTGCAGCCTAGCTATTCTTTCTGATTTAATTGCAATTTTCACTCTCTTGACATTATTTTTAGCATATTTTCATCTCACGAGCCAACTATCGGTGAAGCATAAGTTATATGGAAAAGGGGATTGTCTTCCCAACCTTAATTTTTCCATAAAATGGAGAACCTCATTTGTGTGTATTTATGTGGGATTCAGTGATGCAGGTCAGAATGTTCTAAAGGCAGAAGGTGCTTGAATGGCCCAAGGAGACGTGCACGATCGAATATGTCAGGCGATAAGTCTAATGCTGCCGGGTCAAGGCTAGATCACTCTTACAAATATACAAATAAAGGGAATCAAGAGTTCTACATCGGCTCTGGTGTGACGTCCCCTTCTTTCAGTCTGGCTCTGGTGTGCCGTGATGTGGTGTGCTGGACTGTGTGCACGCTACTTTCGTCTCCATGAAAATGTAGAAGTGGATGCGTGTGGTTGCTTGCTGTTGCTTTCCTTACAATGTTCTTGGGCCCGAACAAACATTACAAGCAGGTTAAATTTCAAAGAGAACACAAGAGGCCCCCAGGAAGCGGAAAAATTGTCTACAGACTCGGACGATCTCAATTCCCAAGTATGGCTGCAGCTAAGCCCTACGCATTACCCAACCCTATAGCATGTGCGAAGTCAACCTTTCACATGGCCACCATGCTGTAACACGGTCAAAGAGGATGACAGGAAGGAGTTTTTCTTGTTTTACTCAGGAAGGGCAACAAAATCTAAGCAGTTCGATACAAAAGGGACATTTTTTAAGAAAAAGGAAATCCACAGAAGGCAATAGCAACTCTGCAAGGCATTCAAGTTGTATCAACAATCCCCAAATATGAACCGTATTTATTTTCAGCACTATTGGAGAAGTTTGCAGCAATTGAATTTTCTTACTGTACACTGCAATAATATGTAATCTGAATCTCCAACTGATGATGACAACTTGGTATGGATTTTGATTTATAGTTTCTGAGCCCACAAATCTGTACATCTTAACAAGCACATGTGTAACTTTTTATTCAAACTATCCAGCGTAATTTGTTCACGTGAATTACACTAGAAAAAGTTCCATAAAAAAGCACACTCATGGTTGTTAAAATGCACAGCAGCAATTGTAATAATACTGGCAAATATTGCAACATCGTATTACAAAAATGCATTTCTTTCTCAGAAATCAAAAACATCCCGAGAAACCTGACTAAATTTGCAATTGAGTCATTTCTTTTGTGTATCAATGAAGGGAAAACCATCCTAGGAGCTGTCCATCATGCTATCACTCCCAGATGAGTTTATCACACCGAAATTGTTGCTATCTGGAAGTTTAACTTCATTAGTTCTTTCAGCTCCGAATGTGAAATTACTAGGGAAGCTGTTCGGGGTAACACGCTCAAAGATAGATGCTGGAGCCTGCTGGTTAAAGGTAGGCACTTGGATGTCGCCTGCTGGTTTTGGAAAACCAAATCCAAGAGAAGGGAACGAATCCACTGGAGCAAAAGGTTGAGCTGGTATGCTCACATTATTAGAACCAAAAAGCTTCGTTTCATAATCAATCAGCTGCTGCTGTGCTGCTGCAGAAAGCAAGTTCATCACTAATGTTAGGACTTGGTAAATGCACTATTATTTGTGTGGCTAGAAGGTCCAAATTTAAGTGTGAGAACTTGTATTAGCTAAACTACTGAGTTCATTCAGATAGTAATTCAACTCAGTAGTTGTAGCCTCTCCATGCTTTCAGTAGATAGTAGACTCAAGAAGTCGTAAGGATTACTTGCTATACTTTAATAAACTAAATAAATATGAACTAATTTCACCTTACTTTGCACTTACCATGATAAGTTTTATGCTATTTATTACTGTGGTACCATAAATTGACATTTTCAGATCAGGGCTGGGTTCGACATGTCAGTTTTTTTTCCCTCAAACACCCACATGTCAGTTGTCAGCCAGTGCAGAAACAGAATTAACATGACAACAAGCCACTACAATAAATTCTGTGTTGCAACGAATGATGATGTATGATTTCACTTTGATATGCATACATGTGTACATGCTAAGGGGTGGCCCAATCTTATTGTGTAATTCATACGCTCATGTAGCTAAGCATAACTATTTTTGCAATAAGAGCCTACTTGAGCACAAATCATCCTATTTTTCTTCAAGGTATCTGTGAACAAAAATGACAGAAAAGGTATGTGCAATTCATGAAGTTACCATCAGACAGTTGCACTTGTGGTCTCCGCTCTTTCACCCACTGAAAGGATTGTGCCAATCTCCAACCTCTCGACTTCATCAAGAAGGATATTACAAAAGCTGCCGATCTGATAAAGTGTTTTGATAACATTAGTCAAACCAGCGCCAGTAATATGAAAGATTATAGCTCCCAGATGGAAAAATATATATATGTACCATACACACCTACTTTTCCCTGACATGCAATGGACTAGGACGCGTGCTTTCTCCCTCTCACATTGCTCTGAAGTTCAACGAAGCATTTAATTAGGAGTACAATGAACTTACCATGGAAATGGTTAACCTACAATCAACAGGTACAGAGAAAAAGAGAATAGTGTGCATACCTAGAAACTGATTTGCATCATCAAACTGCAGAATCTTATCCTCTTGAAGGCAGTGATAAGTGAATGAATTCCGGTAAAGATTTTGGCATAAAGGTACAGTCTGCAAGTAAAGGGACATCAATGCCATTTCACATTCAGACAAGAACAAGCATGATGTGAAGTTTCATATGAAATGTCTAGAGAATAAGGCATCAGTAAACTCTGATATTGGCAATCTAGGAAGCTCAAGTTGGTTGAGGATGTGGATGTACACAGTATGCCCAGACCAAACAGGTTAATTCCACATCAAGGCAAATTTGGGAGCCTATTTTCTTCTTAATATAAAGCCACCTACTTCCTCCCGGATTGGTCTATTGACACATTGGTTATCTGGTTACTGTGTGCCCAGTTGTCACTGTAACTTGCAACAGCAAGCTCCCTGCCAGAAGATCAGCTTACTTCCAAATACACCTTTTGACTCTAGGTGCATGTAATGTTGAGTAGAGGTACGTTGTGAAAATATTCGATGGAACCACCCAGTAGAATCATGAAAACCCCCTAAAAGTCTAAAACATACTTAGAAGTTTTCAAATATTCAAAACTTGGCATATCCATAGTGCCATCCTAACTTCTGTGACATGTTGCATCTATGGATGCACTTTGGATGTGCCAAGCTTCGTTTTGTTTTTAAACTTGTATGTTTTTTAAGGGGTTTTCACAGTTCCGCTGTATATTTTCCAGATACTTCAGAGTAAAAGACCGTCAGAACCATCAATTGGTGAATGGTACCAAGTATGATCAATCGAATAATTTAGGTCACTTCAAAGTCGGAATTTGGCACAGCCATAGTGTACCCATAGATGAGACATGTTGCAAAAGTTGGGATGCAAACTTGTTTTGGAAAAATCAGAAAACGACAGATTTCAGGTGCATATGCACTAGAAATTTTGTCCTCTAGTGCACATGCACCTGAAACTGATCACTTTTTGTGTGAATTTTTCTAAAATGGATTTTGCGTCCTAACTTCTGGGACAGTCCCATCTGTGGATGGCCCAAGTTTTCTTTTACTTTTAAGTATGTTTTTTTAGAGCCTTTCACAATTCCATGTTTTTTAGAGGCTTTCACGATACCACCACCAAGGTGGTTTCCACCGAAAATTTTCCTAGGTACTTTGACGGAATAAGTTAGGACACTTCTCTATTGCTTCAATGCAAGTTAATGCTACTCAGTGACCTATTATAGAGGATGAAACAGTGTACTTGCAACCATAGGCGGAAGGGATAGCTTCTAGTACGCCATCTTCCAATTGCTTTTTCCCATGTTTGCATATGATTTTGAAAGGAACCTGATTCCCAGCTGTAAGATTTGGTTCAACAACAAAGTTTGCTTTTACCACATAATTTGTTAGGCTAGAATGTCTTGGGAGTTATTTTGATTTGTAATTTCTTTTATTTCTTCAAACTTAGCAGATTGAATGCTACATTTTTATTCAACATGAGATATTCAAAAAAATGATCTAAGTCGGTCTGCAACCAACATTGTTGCTGACCCACCAATTTTTTAATAAACTCTTCTTTAGTTTAGGTATTACTGTAAACAATACTGAAATGGTATACATGGTTAGTATCTGTCATGGTATAAATATGCAAATAGTGAAATGAAGTTGAGAATTTAAAGTGCAACATTACTGAAGTAGATGAAATGGATGCATAGCAGATTAGCAGTATAACACCAGCTTAGACTTCCTGCAATCCAAGCTTGATTGCAATCAAAGTCATCAAAGAAGGAAAGGATCACTAACTGAGGCAACATCCGAATGTTGTGAGATAATTAAAGATTCATTATCTACGTTGTGGCAATCAGCTCCACATTGTAACTATTACAAAAATATGTTAACCACCATCGATAGAGCACAGGAGATGCTCTACCAGGAGCAGCCTTAACTTCCACTATGTTTCGACTTGTATTAATTAGGGTCATCTCAGAACTTTTCTATGGCTGAATGGCGATTCTTCAAACAAGCATGCACACACAATGAAACTATGAAAATGATTCAGAGGCATCACTGCCACACCAATATGGCAATACCTGAATATTCCCTGCAGTGGGAAACCAGTAAAAGAGAAACATGTAAAAAAGAAGAATAGAACAGTTCCCCAAGGACAATGCTAGTTCTATAAATGCTTGAAAAGCTCCAATGCAAAGACTCGCAATCTCAAGCAACACAAGATGTACCAAGTCATCCAGACGGGCGCACCCAGTGCAGAGAGCTCCCGCTCTGTGCGGGGTCTGGGGAAGGGTGTCAGTGGCAAGCCTTACCCTCGCCTGTGCAATGCGAGGAGACCGCGACTCGAACCCGGGACCTTCCGGTCACAGGCGGTAAGACTCTACCGCTTGCACCAGGCCCGCCCTTCACCAAGTCATCCAGGCATCCATCCAAAAAATTAAATGTCTCCAACGCTTGGATTTCAGTGCTACATATTTCATAACATCAGCCTTAACTATCAGTACAACAAAAGATGACAACCCAATAAGTAGTAACACAAAAATGCAGCCCATACTATCACTACCACCATGTTTGCTATTTTCCAATAGAATCATTTTCTGATCATGCAATCCACCATCTTCACCACACAATCGTACCATGAACGCCCTCTATTCCATTGTATTTCCAATAAATATCTCTAACCCACTGGACATTCAGATGGCACCTTCCCAGTTAAACATAGCCGAACTAAGCTTCAGCCCATTCACAAGAAACCAGGTAACCTTCCATTTGTGTGCATGCATACTAATTAACCCCTTTCATTGATTTGCTTACCAAAGCAAGCAACGAGCAAGGGCTAGCATTCAATTGAACTCAGCCTCAAACCCTAGCACTAATCAGTCCTCACCGGATCAAGCACGAGTGCATTAAATTAAAGATAAAGAAAACAAAACGAAGGCTATCCATCCATGCAGGTAATGGTAAGGTGCGGTGTGAATAAGCATACATTGAGGATGTGCGAGACGCCGATGGTCTTGAGGAGCTCCGAGCGGGAGGCGTTGTCGTAGCTGCCAAGGAAGAGGAACTCCTTGAGGATCTCGGACGGGAACGCCGAGTCCTGCTGCCTCGCCCCCGCTGGCGACGCTGCAGGTGGGCGGTGCCCGCAGACGCCGCACACCTCCCCCTCCTCGTACTTGTGGTAGTGCCCGCAGATCCCGCACGGGTTCTCTCGCTCACGCTTCCTCATCTCTCTCCGCCGCCGCCGCCGCCGCCGCCGCCGATGGAATCAAAGGAGATTGCGAAACGCCGTCGATCGAATCGGGAGCCCGCACGCACGGAGGAGTAAATGGAGGGAAGATCGATCGAGGTGCTGCCTTCTCCTTTTCCTGAATAGGAAGGGAGAAGGAAGAGATTTTTTAATGGAGCTGAGACGGATCGGATCGGTTGGGGGCGGGCGCCCACGGGGACGGCGGTGGAGTGACGAGACGAGGGAGACGTGACGCACGCAGACGCAAGAGACGGGTCAAAGCACGGAGTCCGTAGAGAAATCCGAATCAGCTTGTTCGTTTGGCTTGCGTAAACGATCGTAAATTTTTAGCCATAACAGTATTTTTCTCTCATACAAATTAGCCAGTAATACTTCTTCATGAATCAGCAACGAAACGAATCAGCCAAAAGAACAGGCGTGGTAGGGGACAGGCATGATTACACGAAGGCCCTATTCGCGTGCCCTTAAACCCGGTTTGATCCGCTTTTTTTCATATGGAACAATGTTTTTCTTTCATAAATTCCTCCAATATTTTTCCAAACCATCTAAATTCCTCCAGAATTCCTCCCAGCAAATAGGAAGTAGATAGGGCCGTGGGCCCGTGGCCCGTGGAACTGGCGTGCAGGTAGGTTGGATGAGGATGTCCATACATCCAAAACATCTATTCGATTTAAACATGAATGTTAAATGGATGTATCTGTATTCGTTTTTAAAGATTATTCTCTATATGATTCTACATCCGTATTCGATAAAAATGTACAATATACGATATTATTCGTATCCACGAAGTACAAATTACTTTAAAACTATCTAAATCTTATAACTATGACTAATTAACTATGTAAATAAAAATAATTTAACGTAATTTTAGTATTATGGATGATATATAAATTTTAAGTTTAATTAATTTTAACATGACTAATCATATTAATTAGTATTTTATTTATATACTTCTAGGATTTAATTTTATTTATTTAAATTTAGTAATTAACATATATTATCTATAGTTTCTTATATTTTATATATTTAATTATTGAAACATTGATGAAAATATTTTATTTTTGGTAGTTGTCTTTATCCACGGTGCTATATAGCTATATATTTTGACCTTCATTTATAATGATTTTATTATACTATGAAACTATCAATAAGAAAATAGATACATTTATCTTCAACATCAAGTAGATGTTCAAATTCGAATCAGAATTCGAGATATCTGTTTTGCATTAGTATTCGACAATATTCGTATCCATATTCGCATTTGAATTAAAATAGGATAAATAGTGATAGAGTAGGATTGCTTACAGCGGCGAGTGCAAGAGGGTGGGGTGGGGGGTGAGGGTCGTAGAGTGAGAGGAAGAAGTAAGGGTTTGATTGGTTCACATCCAAAAGTTATCATACCAATGATTTGACAAACTATGATTTTAGCTAGTATTTAGTTTGCTAACAAAACTTGTTAAACTCTCATATTGGCTTGCCAAATCTATGGCAATATTTTTACCTAACTTTTAACTTGTCAAATCTTTGGCATGATAAATTTTAAATGTCAACCGAGCAAGCCCTAACTCTTCCGCGGTGCAGCCGAACCGCTGGGCTAAACAGCCACAACAGGCACAAGCCCAAACAAGTAGCCCCACGGTTGTTGACGTAAATAGCTTTATGAATAGATAGATATATCATAATTGCATATACTAGTAAGCTGTTGATGTAGATGGCTTGGATGTTAAGATAAAAGACTGATGGAGTTTACAGTTATAAGATAAAATTTTCATACCCCAATCTATTTCAAAAATATTGATACAACTGTTTTTTTCACAAAAAGCTGCTATGTCATTTAAATATCCGACTCATTCCTTATTCCTTCAGAGTTAAGATCACAGGTAGCAAGACTACAAATATTACAAGTATAGCAGCTTTGTGGAAGCAATCATTTGAGTGTACCTACAGAAATGAAATGTGCAATCCAGTTTCCAGAGAATATTGGAAGTAAGCTACGCTCACAGGGGTGCAAAAATCAACGACGGGCACACCAAAAACGTTACAACTGCTTATGCGTCCAGCACACTGATTAATGACAATACATCTCAGTAAGACTATACTACACCGTCTGACAAGTCGAAACAGCAAGGCCGAGCGGAACTAAAAACAAGAATTACACAAGAAGTGCCAAAGCAGCTGAAGGATGGGCATCATAATTACTCTACGAAGGCATAACAATATATTACCACAAAACAATAGAACATCAGAAAAAGAGTCGTTTATATCTAATATTCGATGCTAGGTTAAAGATCATGGTGTGCTCGGAACCGGATCGGTGACAGAAACTTGGGAGGCCGTGTCTTCTTTGGCTGTTGCTGCCACACCAACAGGTGCAGCTGCAGCTGCATTGTTCCCAGGAGATGCTGTCTTCGCCGTGTCTTTCTTGCTATCCTTCCCTCCAGACCTGCCATGGCCACCACCGTTCTGTTGGCCACTGATTGAGAGCCTTCTGTTTGGAGGAGTGCCGTTTGAGACGCTGCCGTTCAACTTTGGGCCAATGGCCTTCTTCGAACTGGCAGGCCGATTTGGACTCACTCGCGATCCGAATGGCCCTTCATGATCAGTGTTCAGTTGCTGCTCAATGTAGCGCTTTTGTTCCTGAGATTTCGGGACACCATAGACAAAAAGGAGTGCTGAATCAGTTCATGTTCCCCAAAAGAAGGGGCGAAAATCACATAATTCAAATTGAAACAATCAGAGCATTCTCTGTCAGCATTTCCACAGCAATAATTAGATGTAACACCACCATCCAAAATGAAATTGAATTCAAAGAATAGCAAAATGCTAAATTGTTGAAGTGAAATGCAAAAATGGAAAATGCAGTTATATAGTACCAAATATCAGTAACAGAAAAAAATGACCAGACTCCAGCATAGGTCCAAACGGAACTTAATGGACAATAAATGAATTGGAATTCAGGTAATAATAGCTTCTAGTAAAGAGCATAGCACACTAACCCGCATTCTTTTCTTCTCTTCTTCCCTTTCCTGCCTGAGCATAACATACTCATCCAACATAGCTAGAAGAGGTACACCATCATACATAAAGGACAGACCACGGTTCTCCTCCCATGCCCTGGTCTTTGCCACCAGAGTTTCAACAAGTGCTAGGATGAAAGAAGACATTTTACATCAGTAATCAATGGAACATAAAGCATATCTATCAGATCAAGATACAAGTCCATTCTCCATTGTACATAAAAGAAAATTTTAAGGCACAAACTTCTTTGCAGCTAAAGTAAAGGGCATTCATGTTATAATCTGAACTGATACCTGGAATCTTGTTAACAAGAATACGAGCTTTTTCTGCACGCTTCAGATTCAGGTGGGCACCTCGGCTAGAGTTATACCTGTTGTCATCCTGCAGAAGGTATTTTAATTTTGTGGTTAAAAGCTACTCCACAGCCAGCACAGCTTTGGTGTTATCGCATAAATGATCACAGGATACATGCAGCAGTAATTTTGACTTGCCGAACCAATTATTGCCATACCCGGTTATAATCTTCAAGCCAGCTCTCTTCTTCACACGCAGACATCCATCTTTCTACTTTGTCAAGGATATCTTTTCTACTCAATGCTTCTTCCTTTGCTTTTGCTATCTGGGCATCCATATCTGCAATTAGTTCTGATGGTTCTATGTTACCTGCCTCAATCAGCGCCAATATTTTCTCATGAGCAGCAGCTGTGTCTATTACTATATGAGCACCAGCGTAGATATCTTCCAGCTCAGTTTGCTTCTTGAAAGCTATTTCTTTCATCTTGCTGTATTTCAGCTGGTCTAACCTTTGAACCTCAACCTCAGCCTGAATAAATGGAGAAGTAAATGTCAAGCAGGCCAAAGGAATAGTTCATATGAGGTGATGGCACCAAAAAAAAAAAAAAAGGACCCACTTGTTCAATTAAATCTAGAGCAAGAGATCCAGGTGCTGTGACTTCATCCACAGATGCTGATCTGTTGCAGGTAACATGATCAAACATGCGCCTTTCTTCCTTGGGGGCATCCATGAGATCCCAAAGATCATAGAGCTGACCAGCAAGTTCTTGAAGCTGTATTGTAAGGAGGCCAATGGTGAGATCGTGCACACAAGCAGAGAGTGCAATTCACATTTACACACTCGGGGATGGGCTTTCACCTTGCTTAGACGCAACTTCTTATCTTCATTAAGTGTAGCTACCGTCTTGTCAAGTTTTGACAATGTATCATTACTAATGCTCTTACAGTTGTCACCAACAGAATCATCTAAACTGGGATGAACTTCAGTCACTGTGCTGAGAAAATCCATCCCCAAGACGGTACAAAGATCATGTACCATGCTTACATACTCAAGAACCTTCTCCAACCTATTCCTCTGCCAACCAAATTATTTTCATGAATAAGAAACCAATACTAAAGAAATGGCCAAGTATGAAGCGCCATAACATCATAACCAATAAAAAGCCAAAGGATAGAAAAGTACCTTCTCTTTCTCAAGATCCTGGAGCTGAGACCGAAAATCTTCAAGCCTCTCAAGTGTCAAATCATCCTCATTGACTTGGGGTGTTGTCACCTGCTCGCCCACCTCTATGGTGCCAGCAATTTCACCACATATTTGATCAATTTGTGATTGTACATTAACAAACTCTCTTTTTCTTTCATTTTTCTGTTTAGTCAACTGCTCAAGTGTTGGCGCTATAGCAGCTAGCTGCTGCTTGATTGTTCCTGTTGTCTTCTCAGGCTGCATGGATTGAATATTCTCAATTGTATGCCCAGCAGTAAAGCAAATAGATTCAAATCTAAACACTTGGAGTAAGGCTTCATATGACTTCTGAGCTAGAACATTAAATCTGCTGCACAAGGCATTCAGTGGCAAAGAATGTAATGCAGCTAGTTTCATAAGTAGACACCAAATGCCAAAAAGAAGCATACAATGTGATGACAAAATCTATAAGTAAAATAGGGCTATATAAGAAGGCAGCTAGCTCCACTAAGTAGGTATAACATGCCATGAATAACACACTAAATCATGCATAGAGATATACTGGTTTTCGTTGACTGCTCTTGCAAAGCATGCTTTTGGGGTCAGAGTTACGGAAGACAGAAATGAAGCTATGAATTCTCCTAGCATGGGCATATAATCACTTACGGTTCTTGCAATAGCTTTTTCTCCAAGAGCAGAAAGGAGCCTAGCAAGTTCTATCTTTGAGTCATCCAGCGCCTGGATCAGGAGATCCCTAGAGTTAGTTGCTTGGTCAACTTTCCTCTTGTAAACATCAAGGCATTCCTGATCCAGCTGATAAAGGACCTTGTCACGGTCCTCCTCACTCTCACCAACTTCATCCCATATCAACTACAGTAGAAGTAGAAGCAAGCCATCATCAGCCACACTGTATCAAGCAAGAGCGTAGAATTGCTGCTATTTGTGGACAACAAAACGCGAACATACCTGCAATTTTTGCAGCAAGGATCCGCATGTAATGTCACCGGCCATCACTGACCAGAGCAACCTGTAAGGAAGAAACATTACTTCTGAAAATTATAGCTTACCAGTTAGTACTACTAGAACAGAATGCATTTCCAAACTTGATGATTCCAAGCTTTTATCAAACAAAAGTGAAGCAATAATCATGTTGGTCTAAAGTAGGCATTAAATCCGCCACGTATAGCGAGCAAGACAATGAGAGTGGCATTCATGCTCCCTATGCCTAACTAACTCATCCCCAAATTAGCAGCACAAGTACAATCAAACACGGTTAATGACCCTACTGACACTAAACACACAGATAATGATCCCACTAACACTAAAATCCCCAATCATTGGCAGTATTAAATAATGATATAGAAACCTAAAGTTTAGGGGGGTTACGCATCTAGGATTTCGGCTAAACTCCAGCAAACAACTCTGGTAAAAACCCCCAAAATCCCACACAAAAACCCATGTGAACTCGCAAAACTGAAGTGTTTGACCACATTTGACCAAGCAAGAGAGCGCCCAAAAGGACGCGATCTGAGCATGTCGCTATCACCTTTCCTTTACCGGATCAAATCCTTACGCCAGAACCCAATCAGAAGCAGATCCCCCAGTCAGGCATCAAACCCACCTCCTAATGCCCAACAAAACCGCCTAAAACCCACACCATCCGGAGCCGTGCCACCGCATTAGTGCCCAGGCAGCCAGATCCCATCCTCCAGCGACGCCCCCCGACCCCCAAATCCGCCACCACCACGAATTCTGCTACGGGAAACAGAGAGAGAGAGGAAGCAGCCGGACGCTCTTACCAGATCACGCGGAGCGGTGAATGCAGCAGGCGCGCTGCGCGGTTCAGCGCTCCACTCCACGGGACTCAATGCCGGAAGAGCTCGCCGGTCGCCGGCCGCCAGCCCGCCACCGCTGAGAGCTCTGAGCTGGAACTGGACTGGAGTGGAGGCAGTAGTACTGCGGCTGCTGCAACTGCTGCTACTGCCACACCACGGGCAACCGAATTAATTGGGGGTGTTGAGGGGCTGGTGCGCGCGCGGCGGGGCCGCTGGATGCGACTGGTCGGGTGATCGGACGGCCTCGGTCGGCCCAAGGATTTACCACGGGTGTCGGTGAAAAAAGGTACTAGGCGTGTTTGGGCCGCGTTTAGTTGCGGCCGGATTCGGTGACGCCGGAAACCTAGGCACTGTAGCGGCACTGTAACGTAATGTATCATTTTGTCTGTATTCGGTAATAATTGTTTATAATTAGGTTTAAAACGTTCGTCTGGTAAAGTACAACTAAATTGTGCATTTAGTTTTTTATTTTGTTAACATTTAGTACTCTATACATGTACCGTAAGTTTGATGTGACGGAGAATCTTCTTTTTGTATAGTACCAAATTTTAGATTTCGGTGAAACTAAACATGGCCTTGTTCTTCAGCGGCTCCTAAAATTTATATCACATCAAATATTTAAATACTAATAAGAAGTATTAAATATAGATTAATTATAAAACCAATTACATAGATGAAGATTAATTTGCGAGACGATTTTTAAACCTAATTAATCTATCATTAGCATATGTTTATTATAGAACCACGGTGTCAAATCATGAACTAATTAGGCTTAAAAGATTTATCTCGCAAATTAGTCATAAGTTATGCAATTAGTTTCGTAATTAGTCTATATTTAATACTTCATATATATATCAACATTTAATGTGACAGAAATTTTAGGAGTCACTGCCGAACAAACAGGCCTAGTACGGTGATTAGAAAATATATACGCGGGGACCACGTAGGCTAGGCTGTACCGTACGCTGTTGAGGCTGTGTTTAGTTTAAAAAAATTTCTAAAAAGTGCTACAGCATCGAATATTGTGATACATGTATAGAGTATTAAATGTAGACAAAAAAAAACTAATTGTACAGTTTGGTTGTAAATCGCGAGGCGAACGTTTTGAGCCTAATTAGTCCATGATTGAATATTAATTGTCAAATAAAAACGAAAGTGCTACAGTAGCCAAATTCCCAAATTTCACGAACTAAACACAGCTTGAGTTAATTTTGGGCGTTAAAAATTTTTGTTCTTGGCCCTTGTTTAGGGCGTGTTTAGTTCCAGAAATTTTTGGCTTTTGACTACTGTAGCACTTTCGTTTGTATTTGACAAAAATTGTTCAATTATGGACTATTTAGGTTTAAAACATTCGTCTCACGATTTCTCGGTCAACTGTGTAATTAGTTTTTTTTCGTCTATATTTAATACTCCATGCATGTGCCGTAAGATTCGATGTGACGGGGAATCTTAAAAATTTTTGGGTTTTGGGTTGCATCTAAACAGGGCCTTAGATTGCCTCAAAGTTTCAAGTTTTTTCACTCTCTCTCCATCACATCAATTTTTGGACGCATGCATGGAGCATTAAATGTAAGTAAAAAAGTAACTAATTGTACAGTTTGGTTGTAAATCACAAGACAAATCTTTTGAGCCTAGTTAGTCCATGATAGGACAAAGTTTGTCAAATACAAACGAAACGTGCTACCGTGTTCAGATTGCAAAAATTTGCAATCTAAACAAGGCCTTGTTTGCTGCTGCCTTCCAGAACTGTTTAGGCTCAGTTTAGTTTTCAAAAAAATTTATCCTAAAGTGTCACCTCGAATCTTGCGGTACATGTATGGAGTACTAAATATAGACGGAAAAAAACTAATTACACAGTTGGTGAGAAATCGCGAGACGAAACTTTTAAACCTAATTAGTCCATAATTAGACATTAATTGCCAAATACAAACGAAAGTGTGATGATAGCCAAAACCAAACATTTTCACCAACTAAACGCGCATTTTCACCAACTAAACGCGCCCTTAGTTACAGTTTGTGGTGAGGCGTTGACCGGTCAAATCTGTCTCCTTCCGTACTGGGTTTGCTGTCCTGCGGTGTTTTAATGCGATTGTAAATTTAACAATTGGGTTTCAAAGGTTAGAGCTTGGAATTTCATAGCGCCATAGCTGCCAAAGTACCATTGTCAAGATTCAAAATTGATAACGTATATATTTATATCAGAATTTTGATCCACGGGGATTCATATTTTGAAGCACTTTCATATCAACTTCTTGGCTATGCACGTTATACAACATGTGACAAATTAATACTTCCAAATTGCTAAGGCCCCGTTCGCGTGCCCTTAAACCCGGCTTGATCCTCTTATTTTTTCATCCGAAACAGTATTTTTCTCTCACAAATTTCTCCAGCATTCATCAAAACCATCCAGATTCCTCCAAAATTCAGACAAGCGAACATGCCCTAAGTCGGTAAAAAAAATGTTCCTTTTGTACAAAGTCAACAATGGCACGTTATGGTTATACGGGTTGTGTTTGAATATTCAAAGATCCGGTAAGTAAGTTTGTACCGAAAATAGTTCCAAAACAATATACTTTTGTTTGTGTGTTGCAGTACATCTGTCCAAAGGAAAAAATATAATTCTAGCACAGTACCAAGTCAAACTATCTTAAATTTCACTAACTATAAATAAAAAATATCAATATTATAATATTAAATAAGTATCTTTAGATTTGTTATGAGACATGGTTTCATACTATACTTATTTGGTACGTAAACATTAATATTTTTATTTATATATTTGGTCAAATTTTAGACACGTTAACTAAGAATATATCTATAATAACATTCTTTTGTGAACAGATGTAGTACATCAAGCAAAAGCTAGTGGCTTTTTTAGATAATGAAAAAAAGTTAGTTCTAGAAAAAAAGATTTACAGTTTTCCTCTTGCAATCGGTGCCTGAAATGATGCAATGTCATATCGAGGAAGTCTGTACTCAGCACTCAGTTGACGAGGAGAACACAAAAACGCTATTCGAGAGTCTAAGACAGTGTTTAGTTCGCGAAATAAAATTTTTTGATGTCACATCGGATGTTTTAGAGATGTCGGAAGGGGTTTTCGGATACTAATAAAAAAATTAATTACATAGCTCGTCTGGAAACTGCGAGACGAATTTATTAAGCCTAATTAATCCATCATTAGCGCATGTTAGTTATTGTAGCACTTATGGCTAATCATGGACTGATTAGTCTTAAAACATTCGTCTCGCGATTTCAAACTAAACTGTACAATTAATTTTTTTTTGTTTATATTTAATACTCTATGTATGTGCCGCAATATTCGATGTGATAGTTTGGGGTGAAAATTTTTGAACTAATAAACCAGACCTAAACTACGAGTGTCCCGCAGACATCCTTCGTGCAGAAGGAGGAAAAACCACGCATTTTGTCTTGAACGGAGTGAGGCTCGCTCGGCCAGAGACGGAGCAAATTATTTGTAAAAGGAACCGGAGAAGAAAGGGCTTGTCACACACAGGACTGCTCCTCCGTGTAGGTAAGGAATCCGGGCCAGCCGATCAGATCGGTAGGCTTTTCCGTTGAGCACGAGATCAGTGGCGGCCCACCTTTGGTTCTTTAATCACAGCCAGTGCCTCGTGGTGTAGGACTGTAGGAGTAGATCAATCATCCAAAAAGCGATTACCGCCGGCCTGCCGCTCCCAACCAGGTGCCGTTTTGAGCCGCGCACAGGCACAGCCAGCGGACGAGTCCATCCGTCCGGCTCCGGCATCAGCTCCCGTTTTTTTTTTTTTTTTTTGAAACTAGCTCCCGTTTTTTACAGGCCGCGGTCCTGAATCCTGATGCGATGGGAGCCGGAAGCTGGGAAAGACAAAACAGAAGGATGTGGATGTGGATGTGGATGTGGATGTGGTGTGTGAGTGTGAGGCAGCTGGCGGGGCGCGTGAGCAGGAGAACCCCGCTTGTCTTGTCCTCTTGCGCGCGGGCGCGGCGGGAACGGGTGGACGCCAAGGAGTGCGTGGCAGGGCCCGCTGGAGCCCGGGGCAGGGGCGCGGAGCACATGGCCGTCCACGTGCTGCCGCAGAGATCTACCACCGCCGCCCTCGGCTCCGCGCGGGGGCGTCACGACCCCCCGCCCGAGCCCAATAATGCGTAGCGTACTATCGTGCCGCGTCCCGATCGCGTCGCGTGCCCGTAGCGACACGGCACTGCCACGAGGATTTTTGGCCTGGCAGGAGAGAGCCGTCCTCCGCCGGGTGTGCCGGCCCCGCGGTTCGGCCGGCCTTCGGCGTGTGATTTGCCTCGTAGGAGTACTGCAGCTGTGCAGCTGCCGTGTCCGATGGCCGCCTGATGCCAACGACATGCATCAGCGTGCATCTGCACGTCGGCTTGCGTTGCGTCCGTCATGTCATCCAGGGCCATGTTCTCGTTCCCGTTTCCATTCTCGTTCTCGAAACTTAGGTATTATTTTGTAACGTAAAAAGGGGAACATTTACGTTTTGGGGACGCAGATGTTCTGGAACATGGGAACAGGAATGTGGGTCGTGTTCCCGTTCCCGGGCTGTTAAGAGTGTGTATGATTGGGTGGATATTCATAGATGCGAGATGGCCATCCATAGATGAGTAGTGTTTGGTTCGGTGGACTGGCCGAACATAGATATCCACAGCAAGGAATATTCGTGGTTCGTGGTAGATGCTGGATACAGTGGCCACGAAAAAAAACTGGTGGATACTCGAACCAAACACACCCTATGAACCGGACGGACGGGTGGGGACGGCGCCTGTATGTAAGACTGCACCTGCATGCTGCAAGCACGCTCCGTATCTGCCCGATCGGGCTGCTCCTGGCACTGGGTAGGTTGGTGCGCCTTTGCTTCGGCCATGGGTTTGGTTTCTTCTCTGCACCACAGCCAACAGCACCAGTACGGCGCCTTGTTTAAGCGCACTGCAAAAGGGAAACGGAAGAGACGTGGCTCGTCACAAAGGCATAGTTACAAAGATTAGCATGTGTGACAGTAATCGTTTGTCCATTCATCGGCGCAGTTCTCAGGCTCTCAGCTCGGAAACGAATGGGCCCAAGGCCCAAACCTGAGATGGATAACGTGCTCGGAGCACAGCCCATTCTTCCTCTTAGGCCGGTTTCAATGGGTTTAGAGTTTCATGAATTCTCAATAAAAAAAAAAGAGTTTCATGAACATAAAATAAGCTGACCTTATAGTAATATTGTAAAAGTTTCATGATGATGAAATTTGCCTACACTGTTTTCTGATTATATGGTGGTGTCTTGGTAATAATGAGATGAAACTTGCATCGAGACTGAACTTAGAAAAACAAAGACAATTCCAGCCGTTGGTTTTCGAGATCGAGATAAGCTTTTGTGAACATGGTTTCAAAATAAAAGGTGCGTCTTAACAAGATCAAGCTAAAAAGGTACGGTTTTCCACCTATAATGTGATTTTTTGCAAATTTTCAATGGTATGTACTCTGTCAGGGTTAAAAAAATGGGAACATTCTTAATTTGAGCGTGACGGCCAAAAGTCCGAATTCTAACATCCTCCCATAGGCCACCACATCACTTTCGGCCCAAGAAAATAAAAAGTCCAAGTCCAACATATTTTGAAAATTGAATTCGGACCACACAATAGTCCCAAATTGCAATGGTTACCACGACTTCATATGGACTCCGATTGGGATGTTCTAGCTCGGAGAGCTTATCAAGTCTACTATCAGATGTGTCCGCAGTCATCATTTTTATGTTGAGACCTTTTCTGCCAACGGTGCTGCGTCACCCTGTTTTGGCCCAATGGTCCATGTATCAAGTTGGGTCCATTAGGGACGCGTCCTAGGGTTGGAGAACAACCCCAACACCCCTTTGGTCATCCTCCCATCTACTTATATGCCTCTAGAGCCACTACGAATAGATGAGTTTTTGTTTTGATGTAAGTTTAGCTGCTACTGCTTCCTTGTAGACGTGTGTGTCAGCTAGACCATCCGTTCTACTCGATTCAGAACCCATCTTATTGTGATTCAGATCTGAACATTCATATATTATTTGTCAATTCAGTGCTTCTCTACTTGTTCTTAGATTGCTTGCAGGAATAACCCTAGTGTTTTGGTTGGTCACGATCTACGAGATCATGATCAACCGCTGAAATTGGTGTATCGATCGCTAAGGGGCAGAGTCCTTGGACGGTTGTAGTCGAGTCGTGAGTGTCTCTCCAGTCAAATCGAAGTTATCCCTCTCCATCAAAAGATCGTGCCACCCATACCCTTATCACATCTCTTTTATCTCCTTTCCTATGTTTTCTATTTCTCTGTTGTGCAATCACATTCCTATCTTCTTTCCTGTGTTTTTATGTATTTCTTTGTTTTCTATTCCTCAATTCCGAACAAGCCCATAGTGGTGATACTGGTCTCTACGAAAATCCCGCCTCGCTTTTTGTTGGGACCACTAATGATGGTACTCTACATCCATGAGCAATTGGTGGGTCTAGGATGGCATTAGGGGCAAGGGACTTGCAACTTTTCCTTCTCTTCTTCTTCTTCTTCTTCTTCCTACTTTTATTTACCTCTTTCTCCATTTTGTTACCCTTATCTTCTTTAGTCATGTGTAAAAATTGTTTGAGGGGGAGGGGTGCTTTGACTGGCTCCATGGCCTACATAGGGTAAGGACTGGAGACCCCTAGTGCTCATGTTGGACCACCCCTATTTGCGAGGCACAACAATGATATGAGCGAGCTATGGTTCAAGGGTTATGAGCAATGCTGACACTTGAGCAAATACTAGGAGGAACTACCGAGCTCTAAGTATCATAAACAACAGCTAATGGGCTACACAATCAATAGAATTATACGTTTGGCAGGGCTTTATGGTTCAACTTATAGCCTCGTCTAATTAAGCTTTGCCCTTGAATAAGGAGGCAAGAAGATTTCCTTGCAAAAAAAAGGAGGCAAGAAGATACCAAAACTCGCAATATAAGTGATAAGATGCCAAAACTATGGGGGTATGGCCCTCGGTATCCACAAGATAAGACATGGGCCGCACCCTCAGAGGTGGCCCAGCCCACAAGATCAAGGCGTGCACGGCACTGGTCGACGTGCACCGCAAGATATTGTATAGTACCAAATAGGATACTTTCCTTGTAACCCTACCCCTCCAGAGTATATAAGGAGAGACAGGGGTCCCCTAGTCGATATCTCCATAGATCTCCATAGATCTAGCTACTACATCTTATATACAATACAATACACCAAAGACGCATGACATAGAGTATTACGTCGATCAGACGGTCTGAACCTGTCTAAATCGCTGTCTCTGCACCTTGTGTCACCATTCGGTTCCTATCACACGCACCTTCACTGATCAATCTACCTTCGTAGGATACCCCTCGGAGGACTGCCAAGCATCTTTTGTCGATAGTTGGCGCGCTAGGTAGGGGGTGTGCGCTTGATCCCATGGTGAGCCAGATGGCATACCTCAAGATCTGCATCATTCGTGGAACTCGGCGGATCGCGGCGACAAGCTTCGACAACCAGAGCATCGGCTTTTCTCACTACGCCGCGTGACGTGATTCCACGGCGATATCTTGCGGCGTCCCAGCAGATGCCAAATCTGAATTGGCAAGCGTTAGCTGATTTCTGGGCACGACACGGAGGGCAGCCACCAACAGCGCCGCCGCGGCAGTTACCTTTCACACAAGATCCAACCGGCTAGGAGTCATACTGCATGGTAACATGCACGATACCTTGGTCTCCGTAGCCTCAAGAGTCAAGACTCGATCAATAGATGACGTGATGATCTACGCCACCATACAAGCTAAATATAGTTTCCATATACGACAACAAGCCAATAAGGAAGGAGCAAGATAGAAGAAGGCATGCAAGCTAATCATGCGTATACGTGTATATGCATCATGTATAGTCTAATCCTGCTTGCTGTTTTCATCCAATGACTACTCGATCCAAAGGCTACCAGGATGTACACAAATTTCTACATGTGCGCATGAGGCACTGCTGCTGCTCAGCCCCAATTCCCTAGACTCCGTCAAAGTCATCACCAAGATCGATGATTTATCTTCAGCACGGCCCGCTGATTGCGGCGGCCTCCGTTGACTACCTGATGAGACTTTACGTCGACGCATCTTGTGACGACCAAGCCCTCCGACACCAACATGATTGTTGAGATGAGCTAAGCGAGTTGCCCGCGTCACCGACCACTAATATAAGGACGACGTCGCTCAGACTACTTACTCTGATCACCTGTCGCGTCGCAATGATGACCGTCGCCACGACGATAGGCTGGAAAACTCGAGGGCCGGGCAACTTCGTCAGCGTCGACCAGATAACGCCATACACCGCTGACCAGACATTCTGTCTAAAGCTAAGTCATGCTTTAATATTTTTCTAAATATTCTCCAATCTCCATATATCGCCGTAATATTTCTCCGAGTTGTTTTCTTCATGTTTGCTCTCCAAACGATTTTTCGAACCCCCGTACAGTCATGTTGACGCTCGGATGTCCTCAGAGACGGCCCTGTGTCTGGCTCCTCCTTACACGTGCACGAGCGTCTGCCCTCTATGTTATGGGTGGTCAGCAGCGGCTCCTTAGCGACGCTTTGTTCTTCCTACATGCACAAGGGCTCCGCGCTCCGCATTATGGTTAACAGGCTATCTAGGGCTGGTGACTCAGCTACACATTAACTGGTCGGACGGTTTATATTAAATATAAATACATCTTCACACCAACTGATCGCCGAGCTGCATACGCTATTTCATCGTCATTGCTGATTTTTCTCCAGAGTTCATATATTTTTACATCATGTACTACCAATTCTACATATTTGTATTGCATGATCATCGTCTAGGTGATCGGACCACCTGGTGCTCGGACTTCTCCATCGATCAACTGGTCGGACCGCTAGGTTCATGGACTTCGTCACCGACCAGTTGATCGGACTGTTCGTCGATCGCTTCTACTCAATGCTCACTTCACCGTCGACCAGTTGACCAGACTGTTCGTCGCTCGTGCTTCATCGCCAGCTACGTCGGGGGCTCCTCAGTGCTCGGACATCGCCAGATACGCTGGGGACTTATCGGTGCTTGGACATCGCCAGCTACTTCGGTTACTCCTCGGCACTCGAATTCCTCGTGCTCGGGGACTAAGTGGGCACACTTCACCCCCACTTCACCTTGCGGAGATCGCCAGCTACATCAGGGACTCTTCGGTGCTCGGACATCGCCAGCTACGCTAGGGACTCCTCGGTGCTCGGACGTAGCCAGCTACGCCGGGGACTCCTCGGTGCTCGGACATCGCCAGCTACGCCGAGGACTCCTCAGTGCTCGAACGTCGCCAGCTACGCCGGGGACTCCCTTGATGGTCGGATCTTGCTATGCCTCATCGGTGTGCTATCAAGCTGCTCCATGCTGTTCGGATCAGGGTGCTGATCTTGGACAGCACGTCTGGGGTCTTAATACGCGCATGTCAGACGACATCGGTAAGCTTTCAGACTTCTTTTTCTTTGACCCTGCTACAAGATTTATTTTTCATCTTCCAGCAGGCTCGGGGACTAAGTGGGCACACTTCACCTTACGGTGAATGTGCGCTTTTCAATTCAGGGCTCCGTCCGTAGACTGGTTGCCTGCTCGGTCGGTCTTCTGCCTTTCTTCTACTTTCTAACCCTGGCACCACGTGACTATGTCACTTATTGTCAGGCTCGGGGACTAGCTGTGGGTGTATGACCCCCGGTATCCACAAGACAAGACATGGGCCACACCCTCAGAGGTGACCCAGCCTACAAGATCAAGACGTGCACGGCACTGGTCGACGTGCACCACAAAATATTGTATAGTACCAAATATGATACTTTTCTTATAACCATACCCCTCTAGAGTATATAAGGAGAGGCAAGGGGTCTCCTAGTTGATATCTCCATAGATCTAGCTACTACATCTTATATACAATACAATACACCAAAGACGCATGACATAGAGTATTACGTCGATCAGACGGTCTGAACCTGTCTAAATCGCTGTCTCTGCACCTTGTGTCACCATTCGGTTCCTATCACACGCACCTTCACTGATCAATCTACCTTCGTAGGATACCCCTCGGAGGACTGCCAAGCATCTTTTGTCGATAGTTGGCGCGCTAGGTAGGGGGTGTGCGCTTGATCCCATGGTGAGCCAGATGGCATACCTCAAGATCTGCATCATTCGTGGAACTCGGCGGATCGCGGCGACAAGCTTCGACAACCAGAGCATCGGCTTTTCTCACTACGCCGCGTGACGTGATTCCACGGCGATATCTTGCGGCGTCCCAGCAGATGCCAAATCTGAATTGGCAAGCGTTAGCTGATTTCTGGGCACGACACGGAGGGCAGCCACCAACAGCGCCGCCGCGGCAGTTACCTTTCACACAAGATCCAACCGGCTAGGAGTCATACTGCATGGTAACATGCACGATACCTTGGTCTCCGTAGCCTCAAGAGTCAAGACTCGATCAATAGATGACGTGATGATCTACGCCACCATACAAGCTAAATATAGTTTCCATATACGACAACAAGCCAATAAGGAAGGAGCAAGATAGAAGAAGGCATGCAAGCTAATCATGCGTATACGTGTATATGCATCATGTATAGTCTAATCCTGCTTGCTGTTTTCATCCAATGACTACTCGATCCAAAGGCTACCAGGATGTACACAAATTTCTACATGTGCGCATGAGGCACTGCTGCTGCTCAGCCCCAATTCCCTAGACTCCGTCAAAGTCATCACCAAGATCGATGATTTATCTTCAGCACGGCCCGCTGATTGCGGCGGCCTCCGTTGACTACCTGATGAGACTTTACGTCGACGCATCTTGTGACGACCAAGCCCTCCGACACCAACATGATTGTTGAGATGAGCTAAGCGAGTTGCCCGCGTCACCGACCACTAATATAAGGACGACGTCGCTCAGACTACTTACTCTGATCACCTGTCGCGTCGCAATGATGACCGTCGCCACGACGATAGGCTGGAAAACTCGAGGGCCGGGCAACTTCGTCAGCGTCGACCAGATAACGCCATACACTGCTGACCAGACATTCTGTCTAAAGCTAAGTCATGCTTTAATATTTTTCTAAATATTCTCCAATCTCCATATATCGCCGTAATATTTCTCCGAGTTGTTTTCTTCATGTTTGCTCTCCAAACGATTTTTCGAACCCCCGTACAGTCATGTTGACGCTCGGATGTCCTCAGAGACGGCCCTGTGTCTGGCTCCTCCTTACACGTGCACGAGCGTCTGCCCTCTATGTTATGGGTGGTCAGCAGCGGCTCCTTAGCGACGCTTTGTTCTTCCTACATGCACAAGGGCTCCGCGCTCCGCATTATGGTTAACAGGCTATCTAGGGCTGGTGACTCAGCTACACATTAACTGGTCGGGCGGTTTATATTAAATATAAATACATCTTCACACCAACTGATCGCCGAGCTGCATACGCTATTTCATCGTCATTGCTGATTTTTCTCCAGAGTTCATATATTTTTACATCATGTACTACCAATTCTACATATTTGTATTGCATGATCATCGTCTAGGTGATCGGACCACCTGGTGCTCGGACTTCTCCATCGATCAACTGGTCGGACCGCTAGGTTCATGGACTTCGTCACCGACCAGTTGATCGGACTGTTCGTCGATCGCTTCTACTCAATGCTCACTTCACCGTCGACCAGTTGACCAGACTGTTCGTCGCTCGTGCTTCATCGCCAGCTACGTCGGGGGCTCCTCAGTGCTCGGACATCGCCAGATACGCTGGGGACTTATCGGTGCTTGGACATCGCCAGCTACTTCGGTTACTCCTCGGCACTCGAATTCCTCGTGCTCGGGGACTAAGTGGGCACACTTCACCCCCACTTCACCTTGCGGAGATCGCCAGCTACATCAGGGACTCTTCGGTGCTCGGACATCGCCAGCTACGCTAGGGACTCCTCGGTGCTCGGACGTAGCCAGCTACGCCGGGGACTCCTCGGTGCTCGGACATCGCCAGCTACGCCGAGGACTCCTCAGTGCTCGAACGTCGCCAGCTACGCCGGGGACTCCCTTGATGGTCGGATCTTGCTATGCCTCATCGGTGTGCTATCAAGCTGCTCCATGCTGTTCGGATCAGGGTGCTGATCTTGGACAGCACGTCTGGGGTCTTAATACGCGCATGTCAGACGACATCGGTAAGCTTTCAGACTTCTTTTTCTTTGACCCTGCTACAAGATTTATTTTTCATCTTCCAGCAGGCTCGGGGACTAAGTGGGCACACTTCACCTTACGGTGAATGTGCGCTTTTCAATTCAGGGCTCCGTCCGTAGACTGGTTGCCTGCTCGGTCGGTCTTCTGCCTTTCTTCTACTTTCTAACCCTGGCACCACGTGACTATGTCACTTATTGTCAGGCTCGGGGACTAGCTGTGGGTGTATGACCCCCGGTATCCACAAGACAAGACATGGGCCACACCCTCAGAGGTGACCCAGCCTATAAGATCAAGACGTGCACGGCACTGGTCGACGTGCACCACAAAATATTGTATAGTACCAAATATGATACTTTTCTTATAACCATACCCCTCTAGAGTATATAAGGAGAGGCAAGGGGTCTCCTAGTTGATATCTCCATAGATCTAGCTACTACATCTTATATACAATACAATACACCAAAGACACATGACATAGGGTATTACGTCGATCAGACGGTCCGAACCCGTCTAAATCGCTGTCTCTACGCCTTGTGTCACCATCCGGTTCCTATCACGCGCACCTCCACCGATCAATCTAGCTTCGTGGGATACCCCTCGGAAGACTGCCGAACATCTTTTATCGACAAAACCCCCTAAGGGCAAGTATATCGGTGTTGTCTCATAGGTGGTCTCACATAGTGGCCCCGTTCGCTTCGCTGAAAAAATAAGCCGAAACACTATTCCGGCTGATTGATTGTGAGAGAAAAACACTGTTCCGGCTGAAAAAACAAGCGAACATGGCCAGTGCCACGTAATTTTAAGACGATCTCATTCTCTCTCACCTATATCTTTCCTCCACATAAGCAAAGATCCTACGTGGCATTGCATGAAACAGAGTATGAGACCGCTGTTGTATAGCAATATAGTTGCCCTAAGTACTAAGTAGAATGACAAATGAGAACACGTATGCCGAGTAAAAGGATTAATAGAGATGATGAGATTAAAGCATGGATGAAAAAAGTAACTAAAAAAGATAAGTGAATAAGGGATAGCGTAGGAAAGACGCATCGCCATGCATGCATCCAACGATCACTATTGACTTCGTCTAAGAAACGATCACTATTGACTTCGTCTAAAGAAAATATAACACTATAGCGTAATCTGCCTAATTCAGATATAAACTCAATTGTCCTCAAAATCCTAAAAATACAACCTTTTTAGCACAGTAATTTTTTAATAGATCCGGACGCTGGGTAGTGATGACGTGTACCGATCATCCTGACTCCTGATCATCCTGACTCCTGAGATCGGACGGCAGTTCAACAAACCACAGTTCAAACACGGCAGGATAACACAAACAAAGAGATGGGCGGTTCTATTCTATCGCTGTCTTGCTTGCGCATACCGATCATCCTGACTCCTGAGATCGGACGGCCGAGAGCTGCCAGCTTCAGCCGCGGGAGGACTCGGTTGCAGACGCGTGAGAACCTGGGGTGCCTCACTGCAAAAATACCACCACGATCCACGATCGGAAGCTTCTCCGCTCCCTCTGTTTTCTTCCCGACGAAGCAGCAGCAGCAGCAGCTGCAACGACTCACCCAAATCAAACCAAACCAATCCGCCGCTCACTCCGCCGTCATCTCCGACCTCCGGGGATCTCAGCCGCCGAATCCGGGCCCGTGCTCGCGCTTGGGCGTCTCCCACCTCCGATGGGGAGCGAGTCGGAGCCCGCCAAGGGGCTGCTGCCCTACCTGCAGCGCGCCGACGAGCTGCAGAAGCACGAGCCCCTCGTGGCGTACTACTGTGAGAGACGCTTCTCTCTCCTCGTCGGTTCGTTCCCAATCGCATCCTGTTGGTTAGGGTTTTGATTCGATTTGGTTTTGGGCAGGTCGGCTCTACGCGATGGAGAAGGGGCTGAGGATGCCCCAGAAGGAGCGCACCAAGACCACAAATTCCATCCTCATCTCCCTCATGAACCAGCTCGAGAAGGCACGTGCCTACATCTGGGTCTCCTCTCTCTTGTTCAGTTGGATTAAACAATTGCTGTGGTTAATTTTTTATTTTAGATCTATCTATTATATGCTCTTGTGATGGCAACCAGAAAAGTATTTTGGATCCTGTGTCTTAGTAAAACGTTTCAAGCTTTCTGTACAACTGGTATCAGTAAAAAATTGATTGTTCCATCAATATAGAATTGGGTTCTGTTTGGATATATGTTAAATCATTAGTATAGAATTATAGGTTCTGTTTGAATATATGTTGAATCATCAGTATAGAATTGTAGGTTCTCTTTGGATATGTTGAACCAAATGTCTGTGACAAAGATACTAGAGTGGGGGTTTATGTGTTGTCTACTTCTAGCATTTATGTGGTAGGACCTTTGTTATATTGCTGAGCTTGACTTGTTGGTATCATGCTGTGTAACAATTTGTGAAGACAGATTTCACTAGTGTTAATCTGGCACGATGCAAGCATGTCCAAAACTTCTTTACAAATTTAGTAAAAATCTGGAAGTTGTAGTTTTTTTAATAAACACTCGTTGTCGTTGATACTAAAAAACAAGTTTAAACCACAAATGACCTTCGTTGTATGTCTTATACAGTCATCTTCATGCCACCACTAGATCGAATCAATCTCTTACTGTCTGGAAATTTGAATGCTGGTGTCTTGCCTTTTTAGTTGGTTTAGTGAAACCAATATGGTTATATGTCTTTGCTTAGCATTTGACTAATATATGAGGTCTATCAATTGGAAAAATTATGGATGTGTGGGTTGGATTGATGATCATATCTGCATATTATCTTGACATTTGACAATACGCCAATACCTAAGAAAACAATATGAACTTATTCAGATGGCTTTTGCTTTTATGATGGAAGAAACACTGATTTCAATTTCACACTGACTGGCATAGGACCAGCATATTTGTAATTCTACTACTTTATGGCTGCTTGTAACTGCAATTTCCTGTCCCCTAGAACTAGATGTATATGGCTAGATGCTGATTGATTTTTTGCGATCGTTGTAATAATTGATTGTATGAATTCAGCAGCTGCCCCACCACCTTTAACAGCTTTTGTAGTGTAGCCTTATATGTGGGGTAACTGACATTAAACTTCACCCACTCATAAACCAATAACACAAATGTAGCATGTAGCATGTAGCATGCAACTGGTTTTTGATATGCCTGGCAAATTCATATATTTTCCATTTCATCACTTAGTCTAAATATGTTTTCTCATCCTCCAGGACAAGAAATCGTTGACTTTGGGGCCTGACGACAATCTTCATTTGGAGGGATTTGCATTAAACGTCTTTGCTAAAGCAGATAAACAGGACCGTGCTGGACGAGCTGACATGTATCACACCGAAATTCCCATTCTGCTTCAATCATTCTGGTATCATCTTTTTACAAAGTCTTACTAATGCATGCCAAATTAATCTTGCAGAAACACTGCTAAAACCTTCTATGCTGCAAGCATCTTCTTTGAGATTCTTAACCAGTTTGGCGAGCTTCAACCTGATGTAAGTTTAATATGTTATTGCCTAGTAATGCATTTATTACTATATAATCTTAATGCTCCTTGACCTATACGGAAAGGTTCAATGACCATATCTGTATCACTTTTATTTTGCCTTGAGTAGGTTGAGCAAAAGCAGAAATATGCCATCTGGAAAGCAGCTGAAATAAGAAAAGCTCTCAAAGAAGGCCGGAAGCCGGAAGCTGGACCACCTGGTGGGGATAAAGATGAAGCGCCTGTCAATACCACCACCATTTCTCAAGTAACTATCCCAACTCACTAGCAGTGGTTTTTCAATGACTATCGCCATGCTCACTCATAGCTAGTGAGAAATTGTCTCTTTCTATCTACTATAGCAGTATAATTTGCTTTAATGCTGCTAACACCAATCCTAATGTTCCTTCTCATAGGTTACTCAAATCTTGTTAGATTGCTTCTGTTTATCAGTGACTGCATCTTAAATGTATTACCCATCCAACATACATTCAATTTCCTTAAATGTATATTGTCAACACTCTTTTAGGGTGTTTGGTTTGAGGAACCACTCCATCCTAGATTAGGTGGTGCATCATGAGTTGATTCCTCAAATTTGGTGGGATGACTTCATTCCTCATATACTAGTACTAACTATTGATTGACTTATGAGGAATGAGGTGATGATACATCATCCTATTCCATTCTCCAAACCAAACAAAAAAAGTGAGGAATGAATAGATGATGGACTAACTCATTCTTGAAACCAAACAACCCCTTAATTCATGTAAGCATAGATTCTGGAGAGTTCTGTTACCTTATTTTGTTTCAAATGAACAGACACAAGGCAGGAATATTTTTGTTTATTTAACTTTAGTTGTAACTTGAAGGGCGGGCCTGGTGCAAGCGGTAGAGTCTTACCGTCTGTGACCGGAAGGTCTCGGGTTCGAGTCGCGGTCTTCTCGCATTGCACAGGCGAGGGTAAGGCTTGCCACTGACACCCTTCCCCAGACCCCGCACAGAGCGGGAGCTCTCTGCACTGGGTACGCCCTAACTTTAGTTGTAACTTACATTCAGTCAGGATTTCCTCCAACCTTTCTTCAATGCTTCCATATTTGTCATTTAATTAGGCTTGAAAGATCTTAAATTGTACAGTAAACACTGATTATGCTTACAGTATTTTGTGCAGATTTTGGCATTCACTGGTTCTCAACTTTTGTATTGTTTGGTACTGTAAACAGGATATGGGGCAAAGTCCTTCCTTCAGCAGTGTACACCAGGGCAGTGAAGCATCACCTCAACCTGTCACCATGGTTATTTCCCAGCTTCTCTTTGGCACTTGTGATTTGCAATATTTTTACATGGTTTCATTGAACGAAGCAGCTTTAATTTTTTTATATATCATTTTGTGCACAGGATTTTAGTAGGCGGGATAGCTTTTCTGCTGTGCAGCCAGGAAATAATGTCCCTTGCCAAAGTACAGAGTTCAATGATCATCCCTCTACCCAGTTACCCTATTCACCCCCACCACCCTCGCAATCCCAGCATCCTTCTCCATCACAATCTTACTCCTCTCCCTCGTACCAGGCAACAGATTACCCTTCTTCTGATTTTCACAAACCATCCCCCAATTATTCATCTCCCCCCTACACAAGCACAGATTACCCTACCAATGAGGTCCACAAACCACCTTCCAATTATTCCCCACCTCCTTACACCAGGACAGATCACCCTTCCAATGATGGCTACAATCCTCACAGCAATGATAAACCAGATGTTTCGGCTTACCCTCAGGCATACCAACCCCCACCCTACACAATTGACCCTCAGCACACCTCTCAAAACTACTACTCCACCGAAGCCCCAGCTGCTCCATACAACTACCCTAATTTCCAGTCATATCCAAGTTTCCAGGACAGCACGGCACCTTCTGTCCCGACGCATCAATCTTCATTTTATCCTGCAAGTGATGGCCCTGCAGCTACATCATACACTCCTGCCTCAAATTCCTCCGCCCCAACACACTACCACTCAACTGCTGAGTCTTCACCTCAACTTACTCCTCCAGCTGCGCCACCAGCTAGCCAGTATAAATATGATAGCAGTTACCAGCCTGAAGTTGAGAAGATTGCTGAGGCTCACAAGGCAGCCAGATTTGCTGTCGGTGCTCTTGCATTCGACGACGTATCTGTCGCCGTGGATCACCTGAAACGTGCACTGGATCTTCTGACAAACCCTTCTGCTGAACCTCATTAGCTCTTTGCATCACCGTGCTCTTGTCAGAAGCATCATCTGTACATATAGAAGATTGGTGTACCACCCGTGGATATATTGCCAGTTTGCTTACATACAAGACAGGGGTTACCACACAAATCTAGGAGATAATAAGCGAGCCCTGTGGGCTTTTGAAGTGACACTTACAGGAATTGTCAAATTCAATTATTTTATTCAGAGTTTTGTGCTACGTCCATTGTATTTTTGAGCATTAAACGTCCATTGTATTCATTTACATATTCTTGAGGTCTGGTATGGTATTTTTGGGTATGGATGGTTGATGCAGTGCCTGCTTTGTTTGTCTCTTTCATGGTTTGTACAACAAAAAAGCACTTAATTTTGAAACGCTGGAGTAAGGTAAACAGACAACCGAGAACTCGGGTTGTGCGCACCGATGCGTCTTCGCTAGGGATTGCTTCACGTCCTGGTCGCGTTGGGATTGCTTCGCGTCCTGATCGCGTTGTCTTGGGCAGGTGTTGCTTCACGTCCTGATCCCCATGCCTTCCGGCAGTAGTTGTCATTTCATCCTCTGACGGTCTCTGTAATCGTTTCTTTGGTTAATCCTTTCTCCTCAGGGCGTCCGTTTGTCCGGACGTGTCCTTCCTGGGCACGTGGACTAGCCCAATAGGCGTGCTCCTCTCACGGCTTTTCCATCTAAAAAAACGGATGTTGATTTCCCATTTCTTGTTGCCCGTCGCGGCCTTCTCCTAAGCGCGGCTGTGACCGACTCCACAGTGTAGGGGGTTGCTTGCCGCCTCCACCACGGGGGCGCCTCGCTACGGGAGACCTCACCCGCGCGCCCTATCGCCAGAGCCACGTAGCCGCTGGCTCCCCCCCTCTCCGCGGCATCGAGCTCTACGCCGGTGTCGAGCTCCGCGTCGACGAGCCTCCATTTGTCCAAGCAGCAAGTAGATGTTGTCCTTGAAATCGTATGTTGCAAGCGTATTTTTCAAGTATTTCAGATGTTCCAGAGGAATGTTGCAAGCGTTTTTGGATGTTGCAATCGTATGCTCTAAATGTTTTATCTGTTTTTTCAGACGTATCTTGCAAGTGTGTTTATCTGGACGTTGCATATGTTTCACACATATGTTGCAAATGTTTTATTTGAATGTTGCGTACGTTTTCAATGATTTTCAAGTGTTTTAAAATGTTTTTGCAAGTGTTCAGATGTATGCTGTAAATGTTTCAGCCGTTTCGAACGTATGTTGTAAAGTGTTGCATCTGGATCTTGCAAAACTAGATCTTGTTTTGCTCACGTTGCAATGGAACCCACCTACCTTAACCACCTGCTGTAATTGCTGGGGCGCCGTCGAGTGGGTGCAGACGTCTGGTCAGGGAAGCGGAGGGTGCACGAGCGGTCCCCACATGGGGTCGGATGACGCGGGCCCCTCGTGGGGCACGCGAAACGGGAGTGCAGGCACGCCGTTTGGATGTGGGCGTCCGGACAGACGTCAGCACTGCCGTTTAGAAAAAAAAAGATGTTTGATAGTGGTGGGAGAGTCCAAAGATAGACAATAACTGTGCCTTTATCTTGTCAAACTAGAGAGCTACGTGTCATTGATTATTACAATAGAAAAAAAAAGAGAACATAAGACAGGAAAAAGTCTAGCGTGAGCACAAAACCCACTGACATCCTTATAAAACCAAAAAAAAAGGGTCGCTACAAATACAGAGGGGAACCCATTATGCACCATAAACCATATTCATACTTAATGATTTGGAGGATATGAATGCTAGGTTGAGCCCCTTCAAAAACAGAAGACTTCTTAAGTTTCCAAACCTCCTTGGTCACTAGAATGATTAGGGAGTTTAAGACCTTGCATAACTCTTTAGAGCAACCATAATGTGCTATGAAAGCAATCCATAAGCATTTAAATATTCTCTTGGGTTGGCTGAAACATTGTGTGACTAGTCTAGTAGTCCATAGAGTGGTCTATAACAATAGCTAGCTGTTGACGTTGAAGATGACCCCAAGCCAACACACCACCAGGGCCTTGGACGCCCACAGAGGTTGTAGATCAACTTGCAACGCAGCAAGAACGCAGCGTAATCGACTAAAACGATCTAGAGACCGATAAGGCCGATGTAGAGCCCGTTCTTGGCAAAAAACGCTCCCGAACTTCCCCCGGAAAGACCTATCGGGGAGGAGCACGTGGAGGATCTCCTAGGACCAGCAAGGCCACCTAGGACGCCGACAAATCTCGCGGGAGACGTGCCGAACAGCAGGAGGGGTTGAGAGAGGAGTATTAGGGCAAAATGAGTTGATAAGTTGTGTTTTTGATGATTGGATAGATGGGAACTCAATCAGCCATGATCCTCTCATATATATAGAGGGGGTGGTCTTATACCAGTAGGAAACATCTCCAAGACGTGTTCTCCAAGTTTCCCATGTCACAAATATACCAAAAACCGATTTTAGGAAGTCTCCTACTCGGTTTCTAGGCGGAGTCGGCTTAGCCAACTAGGGCACTCGGCTAAGCCGACTGGGAGGGGGCAAGCTGGCTAAGCCGACTGACTTGGCTCGCCAGCGGCTCGCTGTCTTCTCCGCGTGTTTCGTTTGTTATTTTGTCGCGCCGTTTGACCTCTAGCTTGCCCATGATGTTCATAACTTGTTCATGGTGCCCAAAACCACCTTGGGACATTTTTGAGTGTCAACATATACCCCTTGTTTTCAGGTGAATGATGCATGAACCTGAAAACACTTAATAAAACAAAATAAAACTGAACAGCGACGATACCCATCTCATCTGCTGCTCAGCGACTAAGGGCGATGTATACATCAGCCATTTTTGTTCTAAGGGCGATACATGTATCGGCCACTGCTTGGAGAGCACTTAGGCTTCTTGCCAAACACTTGGAAAATACCTTTTCAAGTACCTCCCGTTGAATGCTCTTGGGAGACGTTCACCTTGTAGTGTCTCTAGCAGATAAGAATTACCAAATATGACTTTGATCACTCTGTAAGGACCATCCCAATTTGGTGACCACTTGCCAAACTGATTGCTCTTCGATTCAATTGGTGGTATGGTTTTCCACACTAATTCTCCCACTTGGAAGGATTTGCTCTTGACTTTTTTGTTGTATGCTTTGGCAACTTGAGCTTTATCTTTCTCTATTTCCTTGAGAGCTTTTAATCTTACATCAGTCACCTCATTAATGTTATCCATCATCAAATCATGATACACAACGGCCGATAGATCATTTTGTTTGGCAAGCCTATATGCATCCAAATTGACCTCGACGAGTAACACGGCCTCCTGACCATATATCGACTCAAAAGGAGTAACCTTGGTAGCACCATGCCTTGAAATGCGATGTGCCCATAGAGCTTTAGACAAAACCTCATGCCACCTCCTTGGATTTTCCTCAATCTTCTTTTTGATAAGCTTGATCAAAGTTTTATTACTAGACTCAGCCTGGCCATTAGCTTGAGCATAGTATGGAGATGAATTGAGCAACTTGATCCTATATAATTTGGTAAATTCCCTCACCTCCTTAGACACAAATGATGTCCCTTGATCTGTAGTTAATGTTTGAGGGATGCTGAATCTATGGATGATATGCTCAGTAATGAACTCAATTACCTCCTTGTATGTCATATTCTTCAAAGGAACCGTCTCGGTCCACTTAGTAAAGTAATCCATAGCAACCAATGCAAAATGGTGTCCCTTTGAAGATGGGGGATGTATTTGGCCAATGAAGTCTAACCCCCAACCATGAAAAGGCCATGGTTTGATAATAGGATGAAGCATAGCAGCAGGCACAAGCTGAACATTTCCAAACTTCTAGCACTCTTTGCATCCTCTGTAGTAACGAAAGCAATCGGCCATCATAGTTGGCCAATAAAAACCGGCTCTACGCAATAACCACTTCATCTTCGGGGCCGATTGATGCGTACCACAAATGCCTTCATGGATTTCTCCCATAACTGCTCTCGCTTGATCTGATCCCAAGCACTTGAGCAACAAATCTTCGGTAGTTCTCCGATAGAGCTCATCATTATGCAACACATATTTGAAAGCGCTCCGCCGAACACTTTTATCAATTTGAGAACTTGGATCACGTAGATATCTCAACAAGGGAGTCCTCCAATCTTCTAAACCGATCCCAACATCACTAGAAGTTACATCAGGCCAATTTGGTAGCTTCTCGGGCAAATTGACTGGGCTGGTTACAGGAGAGTCGGCTGAGCCGACTAGAGCAGTCGGCTTGTTGACTGTGTTTTGCAGAATGTTCTTGATTTGTTTATTTGATGTTTCTGCTTGGCCACCTGTCTGAGGGTGATGCGGAGTAGCAACATTGTGACAGATCCCATGTCTTGACAAGTAGTTGTGAAAGTTCTTGTCAGTGAAGTGAGTGCCTCCATCACTAATCACCATCCTTGGAACTCCGAATCATGAAAATATTATTTCTTCAAATATCTTCTTGGAGTTCTTTGCATCAGCAGCTCTACATGGCATGGCTTCAACCCACTTGGAGACATAGTCAACTGCCACCAAGATGTATTCATAGCTCTTTGACTTTGGAAATGGTCCCATGTAGTCAATTCTCCAGACATCGAAGAGCTCTATCTGGAGGTTGTTGATGAGTGGCATGGCATCTCTTGAATTGGTATCCCCGTGCCTCTAACACGCTCCACATCTCTAGATAAAATCCTTCGTGTCTTCATACATGGTTGGCCAAAAGAATCCACTCTACCAAATCTTCGAATGAGTGCGGAATGCCCCATAATGTCCTCCATATGGTGATGAGTGGCATCGTTCGATAATCTTGATGCCTTCCTCTGCCGGTACACATCTTCTGAGTAGGCCATCAAAGCAGACTCTGAAGAGGTATGGTTCATCCCATATGTGGAGTCGACTTTCGTAGACGATCCGCCAAAATAGGCAGTGCTTGGTCTTGGCTGGGCTAAGCACATGTTGATTTCTAATTTGAATTATAAATGCACCCGATGCTCAGAAGGTCTAGAATTAAGCATCAGTTTTCTAAAAATGTAAATTTTTAGATGCACTATATGCTCATGATGCTCATGAACAATTATAGCAATTTACGCATCGAGTGCTACTGCCTTACCTCCATATCGCCGTGTGTACACATGCCCCCTTCTACTGTCCCCTTGACCTCCTGAACAAGCTAGCACAGCCGCGCGGGGTTGTTCTAGGTAACGTTCGATCTGTGCCCTTGCTCACAACTATATCTTGAAATAAAAAAGTTTGTAAATTGTGCGCTCCGTGTATCTTTGGTACTTCAGGATTATTCATCACTATGGTTAGGGGAGGACCCGCGTGTGCATCAGACAAGGAGAGGGAGTCGCGGACATCGTTGCCGCGAGCAAAGAAAGTCAGTGAGTCCCTTGCATCCATTCAAAAAAAATATAACCAAGCCAAAGGTCAGCAAGGGTTCAATTACGAGGAGGCCTAGGAGCAGCTCACATTGAGAATGGAGGGCGTACCACCCATTGTCGCAATTCACGACGCCATGTCCGAAGTTGCCATGTTCATCCAGCTTTGACAAGGCTGGATGACAGGGAAACGAGGGATGCACAAGGCAAGCTAGAGGCATAATTTTTAGATGCACTATATGCTCATGATGCTCATGAACAATTATAGCGAGTTTTGGGTCGTTATAGCATCGACGCATTGAGTGCTGCTGCCTTACCTCCATATCGTCGTGTGTACACATGCCCCCTTCTACTATCCCCTTGACCTCCTGAACAAGCTAGCACATCCGCGCGAGGTTGTTCTAGGTAACGTCCGATCCGTGCCCTTGCTCACAACTATATCTTGAAATAAGAAGGTTTGTAAATTGTGCGCTCCGTGTATCTTTGGTACTTCAGGATTATTCATCACTATGGTTAGGGGAGGACCCGCGTGTGCATCAGACAAGGAGAGGGAGTCGCGGACATCGTTGCCGCGAGCAAAGAAAGTCAGTGAGTCCCTTGCATCCATTCAAAAAAAAAATAACCAAGCCAAAGGTCAGCAAGGGTTCAATTACGAGGAGGCCTAGGAGCAGCTCACATTGAGAATGGAGGGCGTACCACCCATTGTCGCAATTCACGACGCCATGTCCGAAGTTGCCATGTTCATCCAGCTTTGACAAGGCTGGATGACAGGGAAACGAGGGATGCACAAGGCAAGCTAGAGGTAGGCCACATGATTTATCTTACTCCCCCTGTTCCCCGTGCTGACCAGTTGTTGAGCATGAGAGACAACAAGATTCAGGAGCTGAGGTTTGTTCCGTTAGAGGATTGGTTCCCGGAACCAAGACCCATTACACGAGGTCCATTTTGGACTCCAATGCAGGCAAGTTTTGTGATGGCCATCCAAGAAGGAGGCGTCAAGTTCTGTGCACACCGTTGGATTACAGTTGAAGGCCTGACAAAGTCAGTCGGAGTCACCGAGGAAGAGATGAAGGGTCATTTGACATACATGCCAGGACTGCTGGACCTGTTGACCAGAGCACACGAATATGTGCCAGATTGGGTGAAGATATTCTTCTCAAGACAAATAGTGTGCTGATCGGTTAGCGTAGCTGTGCCGATATTGGCATCGTGACCCACAGGTATCTTGTGGTATTTAGGGTCGAGATACTTGAAGGTGTTTGTCACGTAGGACCAAGGCTTTACTCAATCTAGGAAGAGAGCGTGAAGCTTTGGTTCATAGTGAGTTTCTACCAAACTCGGGTGGTTCACCTAACTTGTTCAGGCCGGAACAATATTGCCTAGAGCAAGTTCTTGTTCGGCATAGACTACGCACCTTTTCATTTTCTGTCTTTCTTCGTCTTTAGTGTTTGATGCTGGTTTAAGCTTTTTAGATTGACTACCTTGGGATTATTCGACCTGAACAAAATGTCCAGGTTGAGTCCACGCAAGGTCTTGTTAAGTCACTTATACCATTTCAAGACCTATAAGACTTCGATCGGTGGAAGAAAAGGGGAATAGGTGTGCGGTCCGTAGTATGACTTCTGTAATTCCACGATCGTAATAGTAGGTCAGTGTAACCTTTGATCATAACAACTACAAATGTTTGTAACTAGGTCAGTCTGATACAGCCAGCCCCTGAGTGGTTCAGGGGTATCCTCCTCGAGGTGCCCGGGAGGTATCGATATACATTTGCATCAAATGGGTATATGTGAATTCTCACTGAATGTAATGCGATAAGAAAAAACATGAAACAATAAAGGTGAATCAGATATAACTGATAGTTGTTGACTGTTGTCCTGATGTTCGCTGAGTTCTTGCTGCCAGGCCGTGTCCTCAGGGGCAGGAGTCGCCATTGGACCCATCCTTGTGACCCTTCAGCGTCCGTCTTGCTCGAGGGTTGCCTCTTTGTCGATGAGGGAAGATCCATTTAGGTTCCCTATCCCGAACAACGAATGAGTCGGGAGCGATCAGATCCTTTAGTGGGCAAGAATATAACAAGACGACCGGTGCAACCGTGCAGTTATGCATGCAGTTCGGCTCATAGAGCCTTCGTCCTTGCTTGGCTTGGGGGGTGCTGCCGGTTGTGCGAGCCCTCCCCTTGGGTGATTCTGCTTGATGATCTGTTGGCTAATGGGGTCCCTTTTCGTTGAGGGAGGGACGATAACCCCCTCTTACCCATGGTCATCGGCCGCCAGATGCAAGTGTGCAGCTTGAGTCAGGAGTATCCCAAAGTGGGGTTAGCGCTCGAGTAGTCGGTCGTGCAACCCTGTTACCCTTCCGGGTTACGGGAAAGGCCTTACCCTTTCATCGGTGGGGACTGCCCAAGTTTTGGCTGCTTGTCCGGTGATGATTCAGTATTGGTGTCCGGTGTCCGTGGGATGGCTTCATCGCCATCGCCCTCAGAGTCTGAGTTCTCGAGTAGCTGGTCGCAGCCATGGATAAAACAGCGGAAGGCCTCCGGATCAATGAGTCCGGAGACATCGATGTCATCCCACCAATCTTGTTGATTGGGGGTGTCTTCAGCATTGTCATGGTCTGTCGGTTCTTGCGGCTGGTGTTCCTCCATAGGACGTTCGGGGGGTTCCACCACAACCTGCGAGAGTGTCTCGCCGTGGGTTGTCATAGTGCGCCCCAATCTTGTTGAAGATTGGGGGGCGTCGCGGTGAGGTATAGGTATCGGATCTGATGCGGAGTCGAGATCCATGGTTTTGCTGATGTGAAAAGTGGGGACATCCTCACCTTCTCGTCCATCTTTGATGAAAAGATGAGTGTAACGCTTTAGGTATACTATGAGGATGTCCGGTCCAGCGTCCACAGCCTCCTCTAGCCCGGTGGTGAAAGCACGAATTTGGAGGGACTGGTTTCCTTCTTCGGTTGGGTCAGGTTCCTAAAGGCATAGGTCCCCAAATTGATTGGCGATGAAGTCGAGCTTGTCAAAGGTGATCCTCTTGCTCGGCTGCTCCTGCTCTGGTTTGTCGCCGATGTTGAAGATGACTCCCATTTGAAACACTAAATTAGTCTGAACGTGAAAGGTCCCTACCTGGCGCGCCAACTGTCGGATTGTTTTGCTCCAGCAATATCGAACACCGTGATCACGTAGATAGAATCAGATGATAGCACACAAAACATAGAGATTTATACTGGTTTGGGGTATGGTGCACACTAATCCCTACTCCAGTGGTGCGGCCGCTCTTGTATTCATATTCTCAATTACAGGGGCTGTTGCTCCTAGCTACGAGGTAAATGGAATAGGTGGAAGATTGGATCCCGAGCCTAAGGTCCCTACCCTCCTTTATATAGGCAGGAGAGGTTGGGTTATAGAGAGGGCGATCGGGCTAACAGATTGTATCCCTAGTTTGTTACAATAGATTGATCCTAGCTATCATCCAGATATGCCCGCCTTGGTTTGTCTTGATGTCCACGTTGGTTGATCGCATCAACCCTTGCAGGCCTCCTCCTTGACAACTGCTGGGTGATAGCTTGGTGATGGTCATATATACGGGCGGTGCGGGTACCCCTGACCCATATCTCTAACACCATCTGACCTGTGGGACCCGACGACTTGCATGCCATGTGTACCTATGGGACTCGACGGCTCACGTGTCACGTGTACTTGTGGGATCTTTCTCCATCTCCATCTGACCTATGGGACTTGACGACTTGCATGTCACTTGTACCTTTTGTGCCACCAGGGTCTAATAAATTCAAAAAAACCTCAATGCCTGAGAGTCAAACTCGTGACCCAGAGGAAGGAATGCACGGTCTTTACCATTGAGCTAAACGCATGGTTGTATTGACATGTCTTTGGAGTTGTTATAGTATTATATTCTCTATGTGGATGCCCTACAGGTTTTCCTATATTGGATATTTCCCCTTCAAGTGGAAACAAATCTGTGCCTATTAGACTAGCGGCGACGACAGTGGAGGTTCCCCGGTGTGCTGTGGTGGCTCCAGCGTTCTTTTGGAGGCTAGGAGATGGGGCTTGCCAGTGGAGCACGGCGGTATTGGCGTCCATGTCCATTGTGTGCCGTGGTAGAGGCAATAGATTCGATCCGTAGGTCTCCTTTCTCGCCTTTTCCTGTTCGCTTTACTGTTTTGGTCCTTGCTTGAACATGAGGTATACAAGAATCATTCTAGCGTTGGAGATCTAGTTAGGCCTATGATATGATAATGAAAAGAACTAGGAGGTGGCTTCACTTTGGTCTGAGTTATGAACTTCACTGATGGATCTTTGTTGGATTATTTTCCTCTTCAGTGATCTCATTACTGAGCAAGCTCTCATCCTACTACACACTGACAAAATGGAGGAGGCCCCCAACAAGAGGAACGCACTAGCTAGCCTCACGGACGATGTCATTGTCGAGATCCTCTGCCTCCTCCCTACCTGCTCCTTGTTCTGCTACAACTATGTCTGTCGCTCCTGGAAATGCCTTATCTCGGACAACAATAAGTTGATGCCTCAGACTGTGGCTGGGTTCTTCTATGACAATGAGAACTACTATCGACACTACTCCAGCATCACCGGTGAACACCCCTCCTTGTCCTTCTTGCCCTTCACCTTCGACAATGTAGCTGTCTCAGATTGCTGCAACGGCCTTATCCTATGCTGGTGCCTTGGGGCTATTGAATACTACCGCTTAGCATCCATTCTGTTGGTGAGGCTTGATTGGGGTTTGAGCCGACAGCCTCCTCGCACTTCCATGTGATTGAATATTTGGATGATGATGATGATGGTGAGTGCATGGGTTTGGACATGTACTCATCTAAAATTGCAGCATGGATCTTTAAAGAATCTAAATGGGGCGAGGTGGCTCAGCTGACATTTGAAAAATTAGAAACTATGTTTCTTAATGGTTGTCTGCACTATATGGGGTGCGCAATGGGTGGCCATCATATATTGCTATGGATATGGAGGGAAAGACATGGAGGAAAATTCCTAACAAGGCATGTGGTTTCAGACGCTACAGCCATCAAGCTTAGGGTCACTTGTGTGAATGTATTGTTAGTGGTCGCAATATGTCCAAGCTTTCAATCTGGATCCTTGAAGACTATGGTACTAATGAATGGACATTGAAGCATACTATTAGCATACATAAGGTGTTTACAAAGACTAAGGTTCAATTTGGTTACTTGGATCTTGAGTCAAGCTACTCATCGGTTATAGTTCTCCCAGAATGGAATTTGATTTTGTTTGTTGGGGCTGGGGAGGAAAGTGCCATCATCGCATATAACATGGACAACAGAAAAGTTCATGTCATCCCTACACATCGCATTCCGTATGGTAGATGTGATGTCATGCCAAACTTCATCGGCAAACCTTACTATGTTCCCTATGTTCCCTTGTTGTCGGAGTTGGAGACATTAGCAAAGTAGTAAATAAAGTTGTATTTGGTGTATCTCTGTGTCATAACATCTTTAAATGGATCAATGTTGTTTGATTTCCTATGCATATGTTCAGTGTTGTTACTGTAATTGCCTGTGTGCAACTAGGCCTGTTAATTGTCAAGTGCTTGCTTGATTATATCTATCTATCTAGGCAAACAAATAGGCCCATTGCTTCTGCCTTCAAAACTGTTGTAATTGTCGTCCTCTTAATCTTTGTCTGTCTCATATGGAAGAAGCTCTGAGCTCTTGTACTTATTTTAAGTGTGATGGATAGACTTGATTTAGCTAGAATTATAATGGCTACAACTCCATTAACTACTACTCTAGTTTGAGTTATATATATCTATGTGGTGCTACTCTAAATTTGTTTAAGGTCATGCCATGAAAATTGTTAATGGTTGTTAAAGTTGCACTTTGGTATGAGTTGTGGACTTCACTGATGGATCTTTGTTGGATTATTTTCCTCTTTAGTGATCTCATTACTGAGCAAGCTCTCATCCTACTGCACACAGATGAAATGGAGGAGGCCCTAACAAGAGGAACGCACTAGCCAGCCTCACGGATGATGCCATTGTCGAGATCCTTCGCCGCCTCCCTGCTCGCTCCTTGTTCTGCTACAAATGTGTCTGTCGCTCTTGAAACCGCCTCATCTTGGACTACAACAACCATAAGGTGCTGCCCTGGAGTCTGGCTGGCTTCTTCTATGACTTCAACGAAGGCCATCAATGCTACACCAGCGTCACCGGTGAACACCCCTCCTTATCCTTCTTGCCCTTCACCTTGGACAATGTAGTTGTATCAGATATCTACAACGGCCTCATCCTATGCTGGTGCCGAGGGGCTAATGGATTATATCGCTATGTCATCTACAATTCGGCAACCGATAGGTTCAAGGAACTGCTACCTAGCATGCATTTTGTTGGTGAGGCTCGATTGGGGTTCGATCCGACAGCCTCCTAGCACTTCCATGTGATTGAATATATAGATCAGGAGCAAGATTATGAGTGCAAGGGTGTGGACATCTACTCATCTAAAACTACAGCATGGATCTATAAGGAATCTAAATGGGGATAGAATACTTGTGTGACAATTGAGAGATCAGAAGAAATGAGATCATCAGAAACTGTGTATCTTAACGGTTGTCTACACATTATGGGGGACTCATGGGCTTACCCTTAGATACTTGCTATGGATATGGAGGGAGAGACATGGAGGAAAAATCCTTGTCCACGTGGTTCTTCACCCTCCATCCATGAAGCTCAGGGTCACTTGTGTGTATGTACTGTTCGTGGTCACAATATGTCCAAACTTTCAATCTGGATCCTTGAAGACTATGGTACTAATAAATGGACATTGAAGCATAGTATCAGCATTCTGAAAGTGCTTGCAAAGACTAACATTGAATTTGGTTACTTCTATGACGTTAATGAGTACTACTCAACGGTTCACCCAGAATGGAATTTTCTTCTCTTTGTTGGGACTCGGAAGGAAAATGACATCGTCGCATATAACATGGACAGCAGAAAAGTTCATGTCATCCCTACACGTTACAGTCAGTTTTTGAAATGTGGCATCCTACTAGAAATCAATGGCAGACCTTACTATCTTCCCTATGTTCCCTTGTTCTCAGAGTTGGAGTCATTAGCAAAGGAGTAAATAAAGTTCCATGATGTATCTCTCTGTCATGACATGTTTAAATGGATCAATGTTGTTTGATTATATTGTCTAATGGATCAATGTTGTTTGATTATATTGTCTATGGACATGTTAATTTCCTCTTGGATGGATGTTGTCATTATTTTGCAGCAACTTTAACTTGTTTGTAATGTAAGCTAATGTCTATGCAGTGTGTACCATGAATATTATTAATGGTTGTTAAAGTTACGTTTTGGTATGAGTTATGGATTTATAAAATTTACTCACTGCCATTCTCAGCATAGAGCGGGTAAGCTCACCTTCTTTAGATGCAAGGTAACTCTCCTCATAGAACACAGAAAACCAAACACCCTTCACAAACCAAGGACATTAGTTCCTATTCTTCATCTTCATACATTGTCCTAGCTAGTACGAAATAGAGCATTTCAAATCTAACATGTTGATGACCTACTTCAATACAACATAATACATGATTCCAAATCCTACAACTAGAACACAACAAAGAAAAAACATGTTCAACTTCCGCTGTAGGTTCTGCATGCTGAGTTCCAATGCTTTCATGTCACCTCCGCCTTTGGAGTGGCCTTCGCTTCCTTCTTCCTCTTTGTCCTCTGAGTCCATTGGCCTGACTTGGATCGTGCCTGACTTTTCAAATCCTCAAAATACTGTCACTGCCATACAAAGTAACCATAGAGTTTTGGATACTGCACAAATTTGTTTAAAAAAATTAAACCAAGCATTGCAATAGTTATTGTCGAAGAAGTGACAAATAAGAAGCTCACCCCATTCCTCTAGCACTTGAAGTAGACATGGCCAAGGTTCAGGTTTTCTTTCATAGACCAATCACTCTAGCAAGCTTGTAGCGGGGGCAAATCACCAATGGAAGGCCAGTCTCTTCACCAACCAGATATGACAACCGATCTATTGTCCGGGAGTTGCTCTGTCCATGCATCCTGTTCGACGCGGTGCTACCGTGAGAGGATTGGATCTAGTGGGACTTGGCGCCGATAGAGCTGCACCGAGGGAAGGGGCCAGTGAGAGAGTGAGAGAGAGAGAGAGAGAAATGAAGAGAGAGGGGGGGTGGAGAGGGGTGACTAGTTTAAAACACAATGGCTAGTCCTACCAATTTATAAAAGAGAGGGGGAGCCGAGATAGAGAGGGACGTTGTCACATGTACGGTGTACCTTCTTCTATTTGCCTTTTACTTAAATTCCTCAAAAAAGGTAAAGTTTTGTCTCCTATAACTTGGGCCCGAGATTAATGTATGATGTAAGGCATGGTTAGTTTTAGTTCCTATATAAACAAATCCACACAAATTGTTGTAGCACTCAAAACCACAGAGAATACAACATACTGTTAGACATGTTCAAACCTATAGTGGGTAGACTTTCTTGCATGTGCAGTAACATTTCAACACCAATGGCTCCTCTGTTCTGCATTAGACTGAGGCGAGACTTGCTCCTCGCTGCAAGATTCTTGCAAGTTGAACAAAGTTTGACACAGAATCTTTAGATCTCCAATTAGGCTTATTATGAAAATATAATTTAAGATCAATGTAATGATACTTATTACGCATCATAATCTTCAATACTTCTCTATATATATTTGGTCAAAATTTAGAATCTTTGAGGGAAAGGGGATGCTCCTCCCATATAGACCTTGCACGGTTGCCGAGAGTGAAGTGAATGCACAGGAAATTTGGACACAAGAAGTGCATCCTAGAAGAAGAGCTTTTGACCACCATGACACACTTGAGATTTGAAAGCCTAGTGCGGTTGTGAAGAGGACTCACAGTAGTCGAGGGGCAGTCAGGCAGACCGAAGGCAATTTCTCTTGGTCGGAGGAGCAGAGGCAGTCAGCTAGCTAGAGATGGCTATACAATGGGAGTGAGGCTAGGCTTTGTACAAACAGGGACGCCATGGCCGGAATAGGCCTCTGACATGATCGCACGATGTTCATCATTAGTAGTATCCGAGTAGCGAATATTTTAGATGGTTGGACCTTCTATCATCCGGTGAAGTATACAGTGCACTCCAATCCAAGCAGTCGTAGGCTCGCAGCAGTCGTGGGGCAGCAACTAGCTAGAGATGGCTACATGGTTTCATAGGTTGTGATCGACCGCACTCCTTGGGCTGTGGTTGACGCTGTCGCTTCAGAAATCTAACTACTAAGTAAAGACGTACTGTACTATGGAGTACCTTACTATTACTTCATGCATGAAGCCACAACCGGTGCAGCTGCTGTTTGTAGCACAGCTGATCAGGCAAGTTCTACTCACATAAAAAATAATGTTTTTTAATGTATGACGTGGGGCCGAAGTACTTTTGTCAGCTATGAACAAATGCACTTAATTTGCTATGACTTTCAAATGTACAGACGACACTATGTACTATTCTACGAGATGAAATGTACAGCGGGCGAACTTTCTTACGTGTGAAGTAAAAAATGTGAACAAAAAGAAACGTGCAGATCAAAAAGAGAACCAGAAAAATTCGCATTTCCTGGTAATCTGACCGTCTCATCTGCCTGGTTGCCTGCCCACCCGGTAATCTGAACCGTGTCGTCGTGGCGAGTTCCCACACTAGTTCACAAATGGTATTTAAGAACTCCTGCTGTAACCCCCGCTCGGCCGCCTCTCCCTCCTCCTCATCAATCAACATAAGTCGATCGCGCCGCTCCGCCTCTCTAGCCCTCCATCTTGCCACCATCCACACACTATAGCTCCATCCACGCACACACCATAGCTCCATCCACACCACCGCACGAGCCCTCGGTTGGCCTCCTTGTGTTCCGCATCGCGCAACATCGACGCCAATAATCATGGCAGCGAGGTGGCACCCCATGCCGCTGTTGCTGGGGCTGCCTGATGAGCTGGCCATTGAGATCGTCGACCGCCTCGCTGCCACCCGTGGATGACCTCCGCAGCCTACGGGCGACCTACTCATCCATGCGTTGCATCTGTGGCAACCCCGCCATCGATCGACGTGTGGCACTGGACTAGTGTAGACGCGGGCTAGGGTGGGACGATCTCGACAACTATGAAGCTCTCCTTGCTAGCCTGACCCAACTCGACAACCCGGAGGCTTGCTTCCTCACTGGGATACCAATCGTATTTGAGGAAAACCACAGGCCCTGGCCATGCCTCGACGATCTTGCCCACACCGCAGATGACAGGCACAATCTGGTGGCCTATCTGGTCACCATATTGCTCTATAGGCACAATGGCAAAGCCCGCGATGACGACACTATGAGGCGGTACATGAGACGTGTCGAGGGCGAGGAAGAATCACGGGCAGCGACGGCGGACCAACGAGTAAGTGGCTACACAACAAGTGGTGTGTTCTGTGCCGTCATGAGACAGCCACTGAGGTGATCCACAAAACGAGGTGGGGCAAGTTGTCGCTGCCGCCGCCGGCACAAGTGCGCGACGATCTTTCGTGTGCAGGCGGCGCTTGCGGCGATATAGACAGATGGAAAGGAAGGGTTGAGTATTGCAGTGAGGAGTGTAGGCTTCACCGCAAATTTGAGTTGTTCGCATAGGAACTTGGAATAAGAAACTAGTAATTCACTCTTTACAAGCGAGAGTGAATTACTCCCTCTATCCTGAAATATAATGTATTCTAGCATTTGAAATTTGTCTTCAAATATAGTGTATTCTGCAGCTTTTAATTTTCTATTGTTTTGTTTCAATTTTATTTGTTTCCTTTAGGGATTCAATGAAAGTACTCGTATGAAAAAGGTTTTCTTGTATAACATGAGATGTGTCCCGCCCGGTCATATTTATTATGCTCGAACTTTCTTGCGTGTACAGTAAAATTTGAATAGCTATGTGGCTCCTTTAGGCATTAGATTGACGCGAGACTTGATCGGATGAATTCAGTTATGCATGTTTACCATACTGTAGATCAGAAAGAGAACCAGAAAGAATCCTGCATGCAAAACCAACCAACAGGGGCTAGAAACCGGCTACCAAATGACCAAAGACCTAATATACACCATGCTCAATAGAGTTTAACCCACCCAATACAAAGTTCAATAAAAGTAAACACAAACATGCAGAGGGCCAAAAAAGACACCCATGCCCCTCAATACTATGGCAACAACAAAGATCCTAGGCAATTAATAGGGGCGTTCTGGTCTTTTTAATAGCTTTAGTCTCTTTTAGTCACAAACCAAACACCCTAGGATCTTTTGTGTTATACTTTATAGTTCTATGTTCCCTTGTTCTCGAAGTCATTAGCAGAGGAGTAAATGAAGTTCCATTCGATGTTATGTCACATTGCATTTGATGTATCTTCCTTATGTTGGGAGTTGGGACATACATGTTGTTACTCTTTCCTTATCTTGTTACTCTTCCTTTATGTATCTTCCCTTGCATTTCATGTCATAGATGTTGTTACTCTTTCCTATAAAGTTAGTCAAACTTAAAATTGTAAACGACACAGTAACAAGCATCACAGTAAAATGAGGAAAAACTATGGAGGATACTGTCAGACGCGTCCAAATGTGCAATGGTCAGACTTTCTTACGTGTGCAATAACATTTCAACACCAATGGAGACTTAGCTCTGCATTAGACTAAGGCGACACTTGCTCCTCACTACAAGGTTCTTCGCCGTGTCACGTCAATGCAACAGGCCGCGAGGCAACGTCCCTGCTGCAACAAGCTGTTGATGCCACCCACGCGCGTGTGTCTGCGCGGGAAGGCAGGAGCACACAAGCAGTCACGATAGTCGAGGGTAGACTGAAGGCTAAAGACTGATGAGTTACAGACTGAAGACTGAAGCAGTCACAAAAATAAGATGAGTTGGGTTGAACACAGATCAAAGGCACTCATGACTACCACTACTACTGAACCAGGGGTCATTTGGTAGCCGGTTTCTAGCCCCTATTGGTTGATTTTGCCTGTAGGTTTCTTTCTGGTTCTCTTTCTGATATGTAGTGTGGTAAACATGCATAACATAATTAATCCGATCTAGTCTCGTGTCGATCTAATGCCTAACAGAGGAGACACATAGCTATTCAAATTTTACTGCACACGTAAGAAAGTTCGAGCATTGTAAATCAAACCGGGTCGGACACATCTCACGTTATACAGGGAAACCTGTTTCGTACTATTACTTTTGTTGAATCTGTAAAGGAAACAAATATAATTGAAACAAAAAAACAGAAAAGCAAAAGTAATAGGAAATCAAAAGCTACAGAATACACTACATTTGATGACAAATTTCAAATGCCAGAATACAGTACATTTCAGGACGGAGGGAGTAATTCACTCTCACATGTAAAGAGTGAATTACTAGTCTCTTATTCCAAATCGCCATTCAAAAAAATAGATTTCTTGATGAAGCCTATAGTCCTCGCTGCAATACAGAGCCCTAAGTTCCCATCTGTCTACAATATTGCCGCAGACACCGCCTTCACAAGGAAGATCGCCGTGCACCTGTGCCGGCGGTGGTAGCGATAACCCTCCCCACATCCTACTGTAGATCACCTTGACGGCCAGGTGGTAGCACAACACACACCCCTTGTTGCTTAGCCACCTTCTCGTTGGTCCGCCTCTCCCGCCCGCTACTGCCGCCCATGATTCTTCCTCGCCCACAACCCATCTCATGTACCACCTCACTATGTCGTCATCGCCGGCACCATCATTATGCCCATAGAGCAATAGGGCGACCAATAGGCCACCAGATTGTGCCCACCATCGGTGGCACAGGCGAGATCATCGAGGCATGGCCAAAGGCTGTGCTTTTCCTTGAATATAGTTTGTATCCCGGTGAGGAAGCAAGCCTCTGGGTTGCCGGCTTGGGTTAGGCTAGCAAGGAGGGCATAGTAGTCGATGGGGTCGGCCCCCGTCCTCACGCGTCTGAACCGATCTAGTGCCAGACACCGACCGACGGCGGTGTTGCCACAGATGCGGCGCATGGATGAGCAGGTCACCCTATCGGCATGAAATTTCATCCCGTGCTGAGGGCACACGAGCAAGCCGGAAGGGTCTGCTCGATGGAGCTGTAGATCCACCTAGCTTCAACGTAGGGAATGATCAATCCTACGTACTATTCCCAAGACGTGCCAGTCAATTTGACCCTACAATTGACAAGGAGGGAAAGCTAATCAGTAACTTAAGGCGGAACTTGCCGGTGTTGCCAGATAGTTCTGAATGTGCGGCTCTAAGAGCCGATATGGAAGGAGATCGACTAAATAGTCGATTCCTGCATACTCATAAGAATAAATCAGTTAAAGCTCATGGGGTTGTGGAAGAAAAATCAGTTATCATTCATGATGAATATCATTATTCAGACAAATATTAGTCAATGGCAATAAGATGTCAACAATAATCAATTTATGCTAAGCCAATGACTACAAGTAACCGAATCTCCTTTTATATAAAATAAGCAGCTCATCATCATTTAACCATTTGATAAAGATACATCTAATGAACATATTAGATCTCATCTACCGCTATGACCAGTGGGGCATGAGGCAGAATCATGCAGGCCATAGAAACAACAATAGACTTAACGACCCTAACTTATTACTAATACCAGTGGGGCATGAGGCAGAATCATGCAGGCCGTAATACAATAATAAGATCATAGGGCTAACACATCTTTCAACCTATGTTTACTTCAACGGTCACGTGACGCGAACTGCATGTATGAAAGCACTCGATATCGGCTAAAACAGCCAATTCAGGCATAGCGCACACTTAAAGTCATGCCCTGTCAGGAACAGATCTACTAAATAATGATCCCCACTCCACGGTGCTAACAGTGGGGTGTGAGGCAGAATCACATAGGCCATGATAACGGGCCAAGGAACGGTTCTCACTAGCCATTAGATCTATTCAAGACCAAACACGCCTTAACTGCACACTATGCATGATCAAGATTGACATAAAACAACCGATAAAAACGTAACTCATCATTTAAGGTACAGATTAGATCAATTTTAGATTAACAAACGATGGGTTAAACATGGTATAAGGCCGATCTAGATAAATCCCAATTGGGCAAAGTGATATTGCTGTAATTGGATAAATAATGGAAGCAATAAGCAATATCAGTAACTTAATGAATCTATCCGAAGGAACACCACCCTTAGATAGAGCCGATAACTTGACCTTAATCTAGTTCGAGCAGTGGAGGTTGACCGGATCGATGCAGCTGTACTTGAACTAAACAAGAGTTGATAACTGACTTATACCAGAGTCGCAGTGGAGGTCGACCAGATCGTTGCAGTCGTACGAACAGAAGTATAAGCCATGACGGTACTTACAGATAAGCCGGAGGTCGACCGGACCGATGAAGCCCTGCTCGCTGAAGAACTCACCGAGATCTACTCTACTTCTACTCCTAAGGGGTGGCTAGAGCAAAAAAAAGTAAGTAACTTGTGTTGGATTGATTGTGTTGTTCTTTACAATAGCCGGGGTTCAATATTTATACCCGGGACCCAAACATGAATCCTACTCAAATACGACTCGGTACAATCTTTGGTATGAAGAAAACATTCCTATCTTAAGATAACTTGGACCCTAATCTTTCCCCTTTTGTAGAGTCCGATATGTATCTTCCCGACGCCAATCATAACTCATCATCGTTATCTGCTGACATCATCCAAAGAGAGCCAATTCCAGTGTCGCATCCGAACTGGCTGATTCGATCCTCATGCAATCGACTCCTTGATTGGCACAATCCTAGAAGCATGTGAGTTCTCGCGTTCTTCTCCCAAATTTTGGTGTAAACATATGCCCCTCAATTTTGGGATAAAAGTGATTTTATTCTAAAATTCCTATTTATCTGTTTACCACGCCGCAACCGTTTTTGCTCCAAGATATACGTGCGACTCCTGACTTTCCAAACTGAGTCTTATATAATGTCCTAATAGTATCTTTTTTGACTCACTCGGCTTGTTTGCTTTCCCTTTCTTTCTCAAGCAAATCTCAACAGTCGACGCCGCCATCGCCAAAGCTTCAACCCTAGTAAATCTTCCGCTCCGTCAAACTCTTATTCAAGTGGTCTTCCTCAGATTTATATTTGTCTCGGCGGTAATGGCGACCAGCGACCATGTCCCTGAGGTATGTTTTTCAAGCTTCTATTCCCCAAGTACCGGCCGCTACCTTGAATTTCCTTTCCTCTTAAATTTATTTCATCCGATTTCTAGGAAATGAGGAACGAAGTCCTAATTCCATCAGCTGTTGTTTCCAATGCCTATTTTCTTGGGCCTGTAGGTGACTCTGACCCATCTGATTTTATCCACCAAGAAACCAACCAAATCCCCTTCAAACAATCTACAGTAGATTTGTCTTCCTAGACTATCAAAACCCCCTTTAGAAACTAGCCTAAAATGCCCAAGGGGTGGAGAGATTGGTTCCATAGGGTATCCGAGAAAAAGGACAGAGATTGGGAGGTGTATGATTTGAGTCAATGTTTGACACTCTCATTATTCAGGATGGAGAGGAATGATTCACTCTTGATTTCCGCATCTTATTTCTGGTCCAACGCCCTGAATGCTTTCGTTTTCGGTCATGGACCCCTGACCATTACCCTGGCCGATGTTTACATGTTGACCGGCCTTAGAATAACTGGACCAATGCAGCCTTATGAATACTTGAGCGTTGGTTCCAAGAGATTAGCCAAGATATGAGATTGCTCAGGATGGGCAAGTTATATTATGAACCATACTGGAGACGAATCAACTGTCAGTGAGAGGGAATATGTGGCTTTTTTGAATATGTGGTTGGAGAGATTCATCTTCTGTAGGTCATCTTGTGGTCTGACTTACAACCACAAGCTTATGGCAGAGCATCTGGCAGTAGGCAAGGACATCCCTCTTGGAAAGTATCTGCTAGGGGCTACTTATCATCTGATGTATCAGGTAGCTGCCCAATTACTAAAGAATGAACTAGTGCATACTATCAGCGGCCCTTGGTGATTGATATAGTTATGGCTGAATCTGTATATGCACAAGATTGTAAGGCCTGATCTCAGAAACCTCAGCTTTCCTTCCTCCAACTTTGATGAGGAATATAAGGGTGAAAAAGGAAGAACCTGCCAGTGCACGAGCTATGGCGAGGCTGCATTGGCTATAGTAATTGATGTCGATGTTGGCCATCTCTTCAAAACAATTTACAGAGGGTTCGACGCAGGCATCTTGACTTGGCTACCATACAACGAGGATGAGAACAATGAGCTGATCTTCCTATTCAAATTCCGATTTGAATCAGGCTACTCGGATGAGACGACGGCTGCAATATTCAATTCTTTTATCAAGCCCTGTGTCCTTCCAGTTGAATTTCGTCATGGTCGTGGCAAAATGGCCATAGGTTCCTTCCTCCTAGGCAACCTTCCAACCTATGAATTCTACAATCCCTGTTTCGTAGCTCGTCAGTTTGGTTTTGGCTAATTGCCCCCTCAACTTTTCTTCAAGGATATACTGAGGCCAAGAGAGGACATTAGTGAAGTACTAGAAGCCTCCAGAGTTTTTCAATTGGGATCAGACCTTCCTTCCCTTTGCTTGCATGAATGGATCAGAGTTAGCCTCTCCTCCACTCACTTCGACTCCTGGTGGCAAGAATGGCACTTCCATCTTTTCTGTGGATTAGTCCACCCTTTATGTATAGCTCTGGATGGGGAATTTGCTTCTAACAGGGAGGTAACTTACCATTTCTTTTGAGGGAAATTATTCAATGAATCCTCTTGCCAACTATTCTAACCAATCCTTTCAGGACATTGAATTTGACCCTCTAAGCTTGGATAGGAAGGGGCATCCTATAAATTATCAGCCACCATGCCTAGTTTTGAGAATAGGATCGGCTGCACCTTCACTGAAGAAATTGATGAACACTCATGCTGCCCCCATGATCGTAACATATCAATCTTCAAAGCGCAAGGCGGTCCAAGGGGCAACCCAGAAGGCCACTATAGGGAAAAGACTTCGTAGAACGAGACCAACAGCTACTCAGGTAAACAATCCACATTCTTATCAAACTAATGTTCAACTTCTGATCTCCTTTCTTCACAGTTATCATCCATGGCATCCCAATTGGCTCTGGGTGCGGAACTACTGTCTCAAGCGTTCGAGTCAGCATCAACTAGACCTTCATTAGCCAATCCTCGAGAAGAGCTGATTGTGGTTGAAACAACAGATGCTTCCAAAATGGTAAAAGATGTGAGTCCTATTTTATCCTTGATGCTGCCGAAGTGTTTTCTCAAAGATTCTTGATTCTATTCAGCTTTTATTCTTCATCTAACTCCCTACCATGCTAGATACTTCTTGAGGAAACACCCATACAAGAACAGGAGTCTGGCAGTTCACCCATTGGCAATGATCCTGTTGATGACACTCATACTGCTGACTCCCTAGTTTAGCATACGACTGATGGTAAGAAAATCATATATGCCTTTTATCCTTCTGCAATGATTATGAACTAAATTTTTTCTTGATACTTGCAGATACCAATGTTGAAAGTTTAGAGCCGATTCAACCAGACATCACTGGTGTATCATCAGCCATCCCTTCTCTTCAGATGGATATTATCACGGAAAAGGTATTACGTTCATCTCGCCGTTCATTTCATCATAAATTGACCCAATCCTCTTAATCAAGATTCTCTTCAAATGTGGGCATTCAATCTTCCAGCCCTGAGTTACTCTTTCAATCTTGAGGAGTATCTTGATGAAGGTGAAATCAGTTTGTCAGCCACTTCCTCCAAGGAAAAATCAGCTAAGAGATGTTTTGCCAATGTTTGAGAAGAATATAACCGATTTAGTCCAAGACACCGATCCAATGCATAGAGTCTTCTTGGCCATCAAGGGTAATCCTTCCCCATCTGTCTCTAGAGTCTTGTCTCCTTTTTCTATCTTTGAAGATCAGGTCCTGAAGGTGAAACAGGCTCAGAGGAATCTGTTTGATCGTGAAACTTTATTGGCCAAGGGGAACTCTAATAGGCAAGAGGCTAAAGAACTATCATAGTCGATTGATCACTTGAAGAACTCCTCCCTTAGTATTGACCCAGAATTGTCTCAACTAGAAGCCAGGCGTGTAGAACTTGAGAAGGAGCTAGAAAACGTGAAGGCTGTCATTGATCGTCATAAGTCCACCCTGGCCCAAATACCTGATGCCATTCAACAAAAGAAATAGGAACTGCTAGCCAAAGTCAGAGAAGGCAGAGCCATCCGAAGTAGCCTTAAGAGCATTCCTAGATTAGCCGGAGAAGATAAACAACAGATCGCAGAAGCTGATGCTATTCGGCTAGAAGTGTTGAAAGCGATCCAGGATGTTCTAGACTTGTAATTCGTGTATGAACATGTCTTGTGTAGAACCAATTACAACCATACTTTCCGTTGTCTCACTGTGTTTTTCTTTGTTTTAGCTAAAGAGCTGATTTGAAAATAGCTGATCCTAGACTCCCGATCTTAATCTAATTAGGTCTAAAAACATGACCTTTATTAAGAGAACCCTTCGATTTTCTGTCCTTAGTCGCCCAACGCCGTATTCTCTTCGGCATTAGTGAGGCGGCGCTTCGCCTTCTATTAATTATAGTTGCCTTTTGCACTTCTTGAGGCGTCCACCTCTTCTCTCCGTAGCTTCAAATACCAGCCGAGGGCTTTGTCCTCGAACACATCTACACTTGCAACCACTCCTGTTCCCTTGCACTTCTTCGCCTTTGCAAAACTCCATAGTGGCCTTTCTTCCTTTTCATAGATCCAATCAATTCCATGGCTGGCAGGGATAACCATGGCAAGCGTGCAGCGGAGGAGATCCTGGAGGAGAACATGCCGATGAATCAGTGCCTCCGACGCATGAGGTGAGATCGACATCTTCTGCTTGTGACGATGAACTGTTCTGATTTGCCTATAGATTTGTTTTGAACGATAGTCTCTGTCCTCTTCCCAGGGTCGGTGATCCCTCTAAAGCTGCATCTGCTATGCTGGCCTCGTCGTTGGATTCTTCTGACTCCTACAACGGTGATGACGCCCGGCGTTTTCTTCGAGAGTGGAGGGCGGCTCAAAACCGCTACTCAGAGGCGACTTGGGAAAATGGCCAGCTCGAGATCCGCCTCGGGGTCTCTTAGGCTGCTCTTCATGCGGCTGATGTGGAGACCAGCGCTGTCCGAGCATGTCTGGCCGAGTCTGACGTCGTGGTGGCGGGTAAGACAATCTTCAGGAATGCCTCTATTATATTTTTCCACTGTCTTTATCTTGATAGTTCTTCTGTTTCTGTGATCATCAACCCTGATGGTGCAGTTGGAGTCTCTCCAACTGGCGGTGAACGTGGGTGCGGATGCCATCAATGCTCTGGGTCTCCTCATCAATGCTCACCTCCATGACATTCCTTCCCATAACTTGCCAGAAAAGCATTCGAAGTCTCCTAGTTTTCAAAAGACTGGATCGTCTATCGCGATACTTACGGACTCATCAGCGTGAACCACCTCGACATCATCTCCATGCCATTGAATCAAACACTAATGCATGGTTGATGGCACACAACAGTTTGCATGAATCTAGTCATGACCAAGGAGTAAACTGTATGACCCTTTTCCATCGATGACGAAGAACATGGTGAGCAGAGTCTTACTCCCGATTGTTAGTTCAATGTTCATTGCCCCCCGGGTCTTAGACGCATTACCCACAAAGTCCTTAAGCATCATGTCGGTCTCAATCAGATCTCCTGGTCCCTTGCTAAGTTTACGAAAAGTGGTGTAAGACATAAGATTAACAGAAGCACCTCCATCCACCAACATCTTGTTCATCAGATTCCCATCAACAAAACCTTTCATATATAAAGCCTTTAAGTGCCGATGCTTGACTGGTTTATCAAATATAGCTTGCTATATGACTGCCAACTTGGCAACTATCTCTTCATATTCTAATTCACATCAACAAACCTTTCACATAATCCGAATAAATTTCTTGATCTGCTGGAGCTCTGAACTCTGATGGCAACAGAAAAGCCATTTGAATATTAGCTAATGGTTGCCTTCTATCAGCTGTTTTCTTAGTACGCCATACTTGAGGTTTACCGGATGCCTGAGCCTGTTCCAACTCTCTATTCCTTAGGCGTTGCATCCTTCTCTTCTGGCTTCCTATCAAACCTCCTGGACACCATTGGCCTTCCTGCCAAACATATCCTCTCTCATTGCCTTCTTCTTCATAATCAGCCCAGTCTTGATCAACATCTCTTTTTCCAAGCCGATTAAGAACCCTTCCATTTTTTAAGCGCCGATCCATGTCATTGTGATGATACACATCTTGAGCATGAATAGACCGGCGGCTGGTTTCAGATTGCCTAAATTGCTAATATTGATCGCTGCACTCTGGACAGTTATTCCTGGTAGGCAACTTCAAACCTTCGTTCCAGCAATGTCTGAAGAAAGGACAATTCCAATGCGATTCAGCTTGCTTTCTTTCGTACCTCTCTTATTCTTGTTGACGTTGGAATTCTTGTTCTTCTAACCAACGCTGATAATCCTTTTCCTTCTGCCGTTGCCACTTATTCAACAGAATTTGAGATGTAACCCGTGGCTTTGTCACCCCTTCTTTTGATGTTCTCTCTGCTCATATCGGCTCTTTTGCTTGTCGCGACGTCTTCTAATTTCTCTATATTCGTCAGCCGATATTTGCATCTTGGGATCGACTGTTCTAGCTTCTCTCGATTTGGTTAATGTTAGGACCTTAGTCTTTCCTTTGAACAGCCTAGCATCGACCATGTTTTGATCTCCTGGGAAAGGATTATCATCAACTTTCATCTTCCGAGGCGTATCGAATTTGAGTCTTCCTTGCTGAATAGCCCTCTGTATATGCTGCCGAAACATTCTACATTCATTAGTGGAATAAGAAGTAGCATTATAGAACTTACAGAACTTCTTATTCTTTAACTAATTAGGGGGCAATGTAACATGATTATCGAGCAACTTGATCTGTCCCTTCTCAAGCAAGAAATCAAAGAGCTTGTCTGATTTTGTGACGTCAAAGTCATAGTTCCTCTCGACTCCTCTTCCCCAAGGACTTGGCACCATTATTGACTTTTTGCCCCAATTCCATTCAGCCGCATCAACCTCTTCTTCTTCATCTTCATAGCCATCATCGACTGAATATGGATTATAAGCTTCGGCCACTGTGGTACTCTTCTGGAATCAGGTTTCTCTACGCATACACTGGAAGTGGCTATTGAGCGCCACCACTCGTTGAGCCAATTGACCCAAGTTGTCAAATTCTTGTCCCAGTAGTTTTTCTTTCCATGTTGGCAGCATCTCTTGAACGGCCAAGGCGGCTAGCTGATCATCAGCCAAATTTAATGAGAAGCACAAATTCCTAGTCTCTCAGAACCTCTGAAGAAACTCAATGCCCGATTCATTAGTTTTCTACCTTATAGTTGTCAGATCGGTAATCTTATTTTCTCCAGTCCCAGTATAAAAATATGTATGAAATTTCTTTTCTAGATCAGCCCAATTGACAATGGAGTTGACTGGCAGTGATGACAACCAAGTGAAGGCTGGCCCTGACAGGGACAGGGAGAAGAAATGAACTCGATGAGCCTCCTCAACGGATGCTTTGCCCAACTATGTAAGATACCGACTGACATGTTCTATTGTGCTTATGCTGTCTTGGCCAGTGAACTTAGCAAACTCTGGAAGCCTATAATTTGTAGGAAGAGCGACCAAATCATACCATTTTGGATATGGGCGTTTATACGAAAAGGTCAATCCTTTTGGCTTCAGACCAGACTGATTCTTCATCATCTCAGCCACCTTTAGCAACAACTCGTCAGCATGTGAATTTGGATTTCTCTGCACCTGCTGACCCATCTGTGGATTGAAATCCCATGTGCCTTGATACCCTGGATTCAGAATAATGTGAAGGGTGTTATAATATATGCCATAATGATACCCTTGTGGAATCTCTATCTACTGGGTCCTTTGCTAGTTTGCCGCTTGAAGTCTCTGATTATAGACGTGAGGATCTATATCTCTATGGATCCTTTGAATTGGTGGTGCTATCTTTTGAGCTGACGATGGTATGTGGCCTGATGTGCCAAAATTGATCATCTGGTTTTGACCTTGCCCCGTCGGCTATTGCATATGTTGCATTGACGACCCATGATTATACTGTATCTGATTTGTAGTAGTACCTTGAGCTTGCTCAGATGAACTCTGAATAACCTAGATATCATCATTATTGGCTAGTGCTACTTCTTGATGACTGGTACCGGCTTGATTAGTCCCTTGAATCGACAGATGTGGAATGTTGTAATAAGCCGGTCCAACCTGATCAACTAGAAACCCATGAAACACCTCCTTCATGGTATTGTGGAATGTATTCAAGAAGATTTCATTGTGGTTCGATATGGCATCATGAACAGATTTGTTTATAGCTTCCATGAAGAAACGTCTGTCTTCAGTCTCATCTGCATCTGTCTGCCCATGCAACAGAACTCTTGGTAGTGGATATTTTTAAACAATTGTATTGTCACGTGTTTTGGTGTAGAACAACAAACACTTGCTCTAAAATTCTTCTATAGCTTTGCTGATGACATCTTTATCTCCATCAGGTAAGTCTTCGTAATGTACCATAAGGATGTTGTTGTTGTTGTGAATCACCATGACGATTGTGGTGTCCCACCGGGTGTGCCAAGAACATGTGTCGGCACAAAATTTTGTCCCGTGCCGAGGGCACACGAGCAAGCCGGAAGGGTCTGCTCGATGGAGCTATAGATCCGCCTAGCTTCAATGCAGGGAATGATCGATCCTGCGTACTCCTCTTGAGACATGCCAGTCAATTTGACCCTACAATTAACAAGGAGAGAAAGTTAATCAGTATCTTAAGGTGGAACATGCCAGTGTTGCCAGACAATTCTGAATGTGCGGCTTTGAGAGCCGATATGGAAGGAGATCGACTAAATAGTCGATTCCAGCATACTCATAAGAATAAACCAGTTAAAGCTCATGGGGTTGTGGAAGAAAAATCGGTTATCATTCATGATGAATATCGTTATTCAGACAAATATTAGTCAATGACAATAAGATGTCAACGATAATCAATTTATGCTAAGCCAATGACTGCAAGTAATCGAATCTCTTTTTATATAGAATAAGCAGCTCATCATCATTTAATCATTTGATAAAGATACATCTAATGAACATATTAGATCTCATCTACCGCTATGACCAGTGGGGCATGAGGCAGAATCATGCAGGCCATAGAAACAACAATAGACTTGATGACTCTAACTTATTACTAATACCAGTGGGGCATGAGGCAGAATCATGCAGGCCGTAATACAATAATAAGATCATAGGGCTAACACATCTTTCAACCTATCTTTACTTCAACAGTCGCGTGACACGAACTGCATGTATGAAAGCACTCGATATCGGCTAAAACAGCCGATTTAGGCGTAGCGCACACTTAAAGTCATGCTCTGTCATGAACAGATCTACCAAATAACGATCCCCACTCCACGGTGCTAATAGTGGGGTGTGAGGCAGAATCACACAGGCCGTGATAATGGGCCATGGAATGGTTCTCACTAGCCATTAGATCTATTCAAGACCAAACACGCCTTAACCGCACACTATGCACGATCAAGATTGACATAAAACAACCGATAAAAACATAACTCATCGTTTAAGGTATAGATTAGATCAATTTTAGATTAACAAATGATGGGTTAAACAGGATATAAGACCGATCTAGATCAATCCCAATCGGGCGAAGTGATATTGCTGTAATTGGATAAATAATGGAAGCAATAAGCAATATCGGTAACTTAATGAATCTATCCGAAGGAACACCACCCTTAGATAGAGCTGATAACTTGACCTTAATCTAGTTCGAGCAGTGGAGGTCAACCGGATCGATGCAACCGTACTTGAACTAAACAAGAGTCGATAACTAAGTTATACCAGAGTCACAGTGGAGGTCGATCGGATCGATGCAGCCGTACGAACAGAAGTATAAGCCATGACGGTAGTTACAGACAAGCCGGAGGTCGGCCGGACCGATGTAGCCCTGCTCGCTAAAGAACTCACCGAGATCTACTCTACTCCTACTCCTAAGGGGTGGTCGGGGCCAAAAAAAGTAAGTAACTTGTATTGGATTGATTGTGTTGTTCTTTACAATAGCCGGGGTTCAATATTTATACCTGGGACCCAAACATGAATCCTACTCAAATATGACTAGGTATAATCTTTGGTATGAAGAAAATGTTCCTATCTTAAGATAACTTGGACCCTAATCTTTCCCCTTTTGTAGAGTCTGATATGTATCTTCTCGACGCCAATCATAACTCATCATCGTTATCTGCTGACGTCATCCAAAGAGAGCCGATTCCAGTGTCGCATCCGAACCGACTAATATCGATCCTCATGCAATCGACTCCTTGATTGGCACAATCCTAGAAGCCTGTGAGTTCCCACGTTCTTCTCCCAAATTTTGGTGTAAACACGCCCGTAGGCTACGAAGGTGGCCCATGGTCCGATCCGAGGTCGCAGCGAGGTGGCCGGTGAGCTCAATTTGCACGTCGGTAGGGAGCGCCATCAGCGACATGATTGCTCGGGTGGATTGAGCTACAGCGTGTGGACGGTGATGAGATGGAGGGCTAGAGAGGTGGAGCATCGTGATCATCTTAATTACTTTAATTGAGGAGGAGGCTGGTGAGGCGGCCGAGCGGGGGTTACAGTAGTTCTTAAATGCCCTCTGTAAACTAGCGTGGGAACTCACAATGATGACATAGTTCAGATTACTGGGTGGGCAGGCGATCGGGTGTATTGAATGTAGAGTACACTGTTTCCAAACCCAGGAGTCAAAACATGAAACGGGCTGGGGGATGCCAACCAATCATGAAGCCTAAGCATCACATCCTTTGGGAGAGCAACCGCTTGGCTCTCCTCATTAAAATGATCAGTAGGCTATAGAGAGCACCATCTACTGGGGTATTCTCTCATACGTACTCTACTTAACAATCCATCACATCACCTCCTCTGATCCCTACTCACCGGCAGTGACTACAGCGTAGAGCGAGCAATGGGGCACTAGTGATCCGACAAGTATTCCACCAACTATGAAGGCGAGGATAGCGAGGAGGTGAATCAACCGACGTCGAGCCCCGAGCGTGAGGAGTATCCGTTGCCGACGGAGGAGCCTGGTGAAGATGACGAGGAGCCCACCGACGATGAGGGGGAGGAGGCGCTGTCGGCAGTAGAGGAGGAGGAGAAGGAGGAGGAAAAGGAGGTGGACAACATCATTGAGACCATTCCATCGGGGTTCGCCCCCATGCCACGCTATAAGAAGCGCAGGCTCAACCCTCCATCCCCAACATGATCGTGGAGGATGCGGATGACTCCTCGTTGGAGTAGGATGATGAGGAGGGGCGGTGGTAACGGCGACGACGGGGGCTGCATCATCGATTAGTAGGTGTTAATTAGTACAATAAGAGTAGGTGTAGTAGTAACTAGTAGTACAATGGCGGGTGCATTGTAGTGCACTTTTGGTCTATTTCGATTGGGCTCATACACCAGATAAATATTGGAATCAATATAATGGCGGTTTTAACTATTTTTGAGTGCTTTTCATGTATTTTGGAATGTGTTTTATTTTGATGAGGGCACATAGGTAATGACTTTGTTTGAACAGTGAACACCACTGTGAAGAAATGAACAAACTAATATAAACACTGAACAAATACTGAATAAGCAAGCACACAGCCAATTACAGACTGAGATACATCAACATTATTGACATACAGATACATACCACAATTAACTAAGTTCAAACCATCGCCTAACTCATCTTGTTGCCCTTCCACTTCTGCACCCTTTTTTGCATGTCCGGCCTGTGGCAAAACGAGGGGGACAGACTATCCTTTGGTTGTTGATTTTGCATGTCCAAGATAAAAGAGCTAGGTGGACACCTAATATATGGTCTGGCCTCGTCTAATACAACATGGCCGAACTATGCTTTGGTGGCATAAAAGATTAGGCACCTATTCTTGGGTCTTGGTTGGTTTTGTAGAGCTAGGCATGTATAATAAAAGGAGAGTAGTGCTACTAGAAAGATAACATAACATCAAACCAGACTTCATATATATATATGTGTGGAGTACAGCAACGATACGAGTTCAGACTACATAACCATGCCTTCATCAACCATAATAAGAGGAGAAATGTGCCACACTACTCAAAGTCATACAACTACTACAGAAACTTACTAGTTCTAACTACAGATGATTAACATGAATTCATAGTAGTAATGAGCACCAAGCAGCATACTCATCCTAACTACAAATGTTTACATGACTTGATACTACTAATTAATTTAATGAGCGATGCCATCCCACAGCTCTAAGCAAGTCATGCAACAAGGGTACCAACAGGCACGATCAAAATCCAACCCTTGCAAGGTAAACCTGCCTGGGTTGAAACCAGCAAACTTCTCTACCATGTTGAACCAGAGGATCACTTCACCCGCTCCCGCTGTGGGGCGCTGGGAGCCGATCTAGCGAAGGCGAGTTGGACCACGATAGGGCCACCTCTGTAGAGCCCTCAGACATGTCCTCGTCGGACGGTGAGCAGGACCACGAAATTGCAGGAGACCCGCTGCCACCGATGATGGCGAGGTGGACCGCACCGGGAGCGGCGGTGGTGGGCGAACCACCAGTGCCGGTGGCATCAACGTCGTCATTGTGGGCGACAGGGGGGACCAATGCCAACCCTAGGGATGGCGTGCGAGACCACAACGGTGCCTACGACGATGGCGAGGTGGACCACACCGGGAGCGGCGGTGGCGAGCGAACCACTGGTGCTAGTGGCATCAACGATGTTGCCGTGGGTGACTGGGAGACAAATAGCAGCCTAGGAGACGGCGGGCGGGAGCGCGATGGGTACCTACAGTCAAGAAGGGTACGAACATGCATCGAAGCAGGGTGCGCCACTACATTGGTGGAAGTGTTGGCGGTCACTAACGAGAACATTTGACCGCCAATTATTATCCAAAACAGGAGAAATGAATGTACTTTTGACACATATGCATGTACTATTGACATAGTTCCACTTGTATTGGAGAAAACATGTTTTTCTGGAATCATATTCAAATACAAGTGGAAAATAAACAAAACCAAGCAAAAGGCGCAAAGAAGAAAGCATAAAGCAGAAATGCGCGAAGGAAATAAGAAGAGAAGCCCACCTACACAACTTACCTGGGCAGAACACCACCGTGGATGGGGTTCAGGCCCATTCAAGAACTGACCTAGCAAAGGCGGTCGCGAGGCAGGCCCACCAGGGTGCGGGCGCACCCTGGGTGCGGCCGCACCCCCACCGCCTCTTTTCAGCCCCACACTTCTACAGCGGTTGCATGCCGCCATGCATAGGCGGTTCCTGGGTGTTTCCTAATTTATCAGCGCTAAACCATCCTCACTCCACTATAAAAGAAGGGCTAGAGCTCATATTCAAAGGACACCATCATTTGGAGCTTCACCTCACTACCCTACTCTTGTACTCTTTTAGCTTTAGTTCTTAGTAGTATTTGGAGCTAGCAAAGCTACTTGGAGAGCTTGTATCCTTGGAAGAAGAGCAACTTTGGTATGAATAATACTATGAAGAGTTCTTCCATATTCATGCTCTCATATCATTTATATAGTAGTGCATATGAACTAGACTATAGTTCTCGTGTTATAATCATGATATATGAGCTAGCATATAGTTTATGTGTGATGATATTGACATGTAGAACTTTATGCTTAATCATTTATATAACTTATATGAGTAGAATTAGAGCTAAGTTGAGGTGGTAGTTCATCGTACCTTCGGGTGTGCCCATGTCCTATGCTTGTCGATTCGTAGGGTCGGAGTCCCAGGGGATGTGGGTAGTTTCTGTGTAATCGGGCGAGGTGCCCGGGTACATAGGAATAGGTGAATACATTTCCTACTCCACGGTTGAGGGATAGGTGGCAGGTGGTGACATCCCTGTCCATCCTTTGTAATCCCCCACGTTCGGGTAGGGTGTAGGAGTCTAAATTGTCACATGAGGTTGCTGGCAGACCAGTACTCGGTGGCCTCCCGACCTATCTTACACTTAATTCTAGCTCTAACCATATACGTTGTATGATCATCAACTGTTCTTTGCACGGCTATATTAGAACAATGCCGTCTCCACTTAGGAATATTCTTTTATTCTTTGTTTTCCTTTTATCCTTGAGGTTAGCCCAGATGTGTGTCCACTATCCATGAAATACTGTTCTTACCCCTGTTATGAGCTATGGTCCACTATGCAAGTATGTAATCATGTTTATGTCTATGCTAGAATATATATACCTTGCCCTCCTTTGGAAAAATATAAATAACGATATCTTGAATACTTCCGGGTGAAATGCTACAACGATAGATTCGCACGCTTGTGGATATTGTCTGTAATCTTTAAGGACTATCGTAGTTGGTGTTTCTTGTCGGCGTTGCTAAGATTATCTCAATCTTAGTAATGGTGTTAAGAAATACCAATAGGCATTTCTAGCACCGTTGCCGGTGATGGACTTAAAACCTCCTCACTTGGTGATTGCACTAAGAAATGCCAACAAGCATTTTTAGTGCCTTTGCCGGTGATAGACTTAAAACCTCCTCACTTGGTGATTATGCTAAGAAATGCCAACAGGAAGCATGGACCAGAGCCCGGCCATGGTTCCTTGAGGAGGACCTGGAGTGCTTCATGGGAACCGATGGAGAGGCAGAGATGGGGACTTTGCGAAGCAGTGCGAGGCCAGGGCTTTTGCGCAATGCGAGGGGGAGTGAAACAATGGGAGTGAGGCCTGGCTTTGTACATATAGGGACGCCAGGGCTGGAATAGGCTTCTGACGTGACCGCACGACATTCATCATTACTAGTACTATCCGAGTATTGAATATTTAAATGATCGGACCTTCTGTCATTAGGTGAAGTATATAGTGTAGTCCATTCCAAGCAGTTGTAGGAGCAGCAGCTAGCTAGAGATGGCTACATGGTTTCATAGGTTCTACACACCCTCGGTTGTGTTTGAAGCTGCCGCTTCAGGAATCCAATACCTTACTACTTCATGCATGCAGCCACAAATGGTGTAGCTCCTATTTGTAGCACAGCCGATTAGGCAAAGGCTCTACTCATAGCTGAGTACAAGAGTTACATGTCTGGCCCATTCAAATTTACGCTGCTCGGACTATCAGGCAAACATACGGTTTACTAGAAACAGGTAAATGTCATGTCTAATATCATAGAGGGATGTGGTCGGGGGAAAAGTTGTGAGCAAGAAGGTTGGGAAAATGCAAACGGGTGAGGGAAGGGGGAGCCAGAAGGTAGGAGATTGATGCAATGCTACCGGATGAGGGAAGGGGGATGCTCCTTTCATATAAACCTTACACGGCTGACAAAAGTGAAGTGAATGCGGCAGGAAAGCTGGACACAAGAAGTGAATCGAGAGAAAGAGCTTTTGACCACCATGACACGCTTGACACCTAAATTCCTGGTGCGGTTGTGATAGGTCTTTTCTATACTTATTTCACTCCAATCCAAGCAGTCACAACAGTCGAGGGTAGACTGATTGCTACTCTGTATGACACTTTATTCTGTCCTACGAGATCAAATACTCAGCGGGCGTACTTTCTTGTGTTCATAGTAAAAGTCAACAGTTATGGCTCCTCCATTCTGCATTAGATCGAGACGAGACTTGTTCAGATGAACTCCTCACTGCATAGTTCTTTCAAGGTCAACAAATTTTATCGAAGGCACTCATGAATGTTTAGCATATTATAGATCAGATCAAAGAGAACTAGAAAGAAATCTGTAGCGAAAAGCAACTAACAGAGGCTAGAAACCAGCTACAAAATGACCAAAGGACCTAAGCTACACCATGCTAAACAGAGAATGGAACCCACCTAATACAAAGTTCAACAAAAGTTAACACCAATATGCAAATAAGAGTTCACATATTCGCAAGGGCGTCCCATAGATCAAACCTATTCATGACTACTAATACTACTGATATGTCCCACAGATAGGGTCGAGGCTGGCATGCAGGATCAGCTCCACGTCCACCTTCGCTAAGATGGCATTGGTGGCCGGCTCGAACTCTTGACCAGATCAACGATGTCATCGTCCTTCGATCTCGGCGGAAAACCCTGCTCCTTCACCCAGACGTTCACCACTCCGCCAATCTAAAGCTGGATAGCAACCAGCGTAGTGGCAGCCCCCTAATGAATGGCTTCGATCACCATGGCTCGAAGGTGGATCGACAGAGCTTGAAGGCGCTCCTCTGCGACGATCGGATTATCCGCTGTTTCCACGGGGAAGGGCGCGTCACAGGCAGCTTGCACGCACAGCTGCAGGGTCTGGACCCACGTCCTTAGTTCCACAAGAAGGTTCATCATGTTATGGGCCTGGTCCATGATGATCACTGTTGACGGTAGTTAACAACCAATTTAAACTGTCAATTAAACATGTATAAGGGCATAAATATAATCACCAATGAAGATTTAGGGGTTTAAACTAATAAATTCCATGAGTTTTGGTGAATCTATGTTTCTAGTAGGGTTTAATCAGAAAACCGCTAAGGAGGACCTAATCGTCAAAGGAAAATACGGAGTTCCGCCACGGTACCTATGTGGGAAGACTCTAGAAGGGTCCAGAAGCCACGTCATCGAAGCAAAGGGCCACCCTTTGACAGGTTGTGCCCCCTGGCCTACAAGTGGTGCCGCCTAGCCCCCCTGGGCCCACCTGTCAGCCAGCTTCGTATGTCGATCTCCCATCGCCTTTGAGGATGCATCTAGGCCATTGCTTAAGTCTGTTTAATCCAAGGGCTCACGTTTGACCCTCAAGGCTATATAATCCAGCCCCAGCCTCCCCTAGGAATCATAAGTCATCAAGTCATTTGAGAAAGCAGAAACCCTAATCTCCTCAGAGCTCCTCCTCCTCCATAGCATAGCTAGTTAGGATAGATCTAGAGGGAGGCAAGCAGGACTTCACTTGGATTTCTGATCTTGTCAAGAGCGTGGTTTGGTATAAACTTTGTACCCCTCTCTGTTTTGTTTCTCCATTATTTTTATATGCTAGTTACAATTGTTATGACAATCTCAGTGTTCATCTCATTCATGTTCTTTGTTATGATGTTCAACATCTACTTTGATTATATACTTAGTATAGCTAGTTTATCATTATGTTTATGCATAAGTTCGTATAGTGCTCACTCTAAAGTACACGGGGTGGGTGGTCGACATTGTGTAAGCGTGGTGCTTATACGTTGTTTACCTATGGATACACCCTATATTCCAGGTCATGTGGTAGATCACGGATGTGACACTCCCGTTGAGTCCTTTGTAGTCCACTCTCCGAATATAGGTGCACGTAGAGTCTGATTATGAAGGTAGAACGAGCTCTGCCCTCAATCTTCCTTAGTAATATCCCTTATGTGTAGATATAAAGATGATCTTAGCGATGATTACTAGGTGTAATTGCACTAATCAAATGTATGCTTTGACTTGTAATTAAGAATGACTTAGGAATTATACCTCTAATATTCTACCTGACCATGCTAATGCCATAGAAAGGAGTGCTCTGAGTGATTTATCATTATCATTACTTATCACGCACACATATATATCTTATCTTTTGACTTATCCCTGTTATGAGTAGAACATTGGTTATGGTTTATTTCTCCTTCAATAGTATAAGTTATCAATACATATCCATGCTAGACCTTCCCAGTGATAAAAATATAAATAACGATACCTAGAATACTCTCAGGTAAAATGCTATAATGGTATATTATCTGTGTGCTTGCGGATACTTTTCATTCATAGATTTATATATATTCTCTATAGTCACATACACTAATATAGAACTCCTTAGTGTTATTCTAGTAGTAATACTATGTAGTACCAACACATATCTCTGGCATCATCACTAGGGATGACAACCTAGTAAAGTTAGGGATATAGGTTTATAATAGGTGGCCAAGTACTTCAAACAAGTGACATGTTAATAAACACCAACAATCACCCAGTCGATGACAACAATGCTTGGACCTTGTGATAATCCTTCAATAATTGATGGTAGTCTGCATCATCTGAGTATTTATGCTCTTCTGATGATTCGCCCACTTCAGAACCAAAGGGCTATGTGGGAGCACACGGCCTCGGCGACGGCGAGCGGTGACAGGATGACTCTCCGATAACACCGGGGGGAAGCCCCACGACTGGGGATGGTGCCATCATGGAGAAAGCACTGCACAATGCAAGCCAAGTTCAAGCCCATATAGGATAAGGGGGAGAGCGATAGGATTGAGAATGCAAACGACTTATACCGAACTGACCAGCTCAGCATGGCATGGAATCACGGGTGGCCACCTCCATCGGTGGATGCCTCGTGGGGATGCTTTTCGAGCACAACCATGGATGAAGAACACTGGCTCTAGGGCCAACGAGGCTCGGGACACCGTCACACCCACGTTCACCTATAGAGAAAGTAGGTACATTCCAAATACTAGTTAAATTAAACAACTTGAACACATACTAGCTAGTGTGAGCATTGCTCGCATATTCTAGTTAAATGAAGATAAACAACATGAACACAGTACGGTGATGATCCACCTTCGAAGGGGAACTAGTGGTGGGTCAGAGACCATGCCGATGAGAGGTTTGTCTATCGGTGGAGGATTGCTGGCGTGGATGGCATCTGGGGCCTCACCATCGCCACGATCGTGTATGGACACTCCAATAGCTGTCATCACACCGAGCAATGCTGTCAACACGCACCGAACGTTAGATGTCTCTCTTTTGCCATCCGAATGGAAATTAGGTTTACCATGCCATCGATTTCAGACAAGGGCATTTGTGGTACTGTGATGGCCACATAAAAGCACAAGGAGTCATCGTCTCCACTTCGATCTCCATCCTCTAGCCACCACCATCTCTCCTCCTGCTCAAAATCCTAGCCCCATGGCCTTCCTTTCCACTCTCTAGCTGCCCCCTCTGCCACCCTGCTCTAGACCCTAGGCGCCATCGGCACAATAGCTTGACTCATCAATCTCCACTCTCTGGCCGCACTCTCTCTCATACCTTTCTAAACCCTAGTAGGAGCCACATCCCCTTTGATTCGTCGATAGCAGGTCAGCCTAGCCATAGCCGGATCTGGTACCCCTACCTCAGCACCTGTCGATGACTGTATAGGCCAGATATGGATCCCCTACTTTAGCAACTATCACAATCAGCTAGATCCGAACCCTAGCCAGAGCTGGATCTAGTACCCCTTCATCAACGCCGGCCGCACCAGTTTTGCTACCACGACGACAAGACCGCGGTGCCGATGACGAAGCATAGCTAGGGTACGCGGAGGATGAGGTACTCAAATTCCTTTTATGATAGTGTGCTATATTGTAGTGGTTGAACTTGGGATATATAGATAGCGATGGGGTTACATATTTCCTATAGTGAGTGTAGATGACATGTGCTTTATTAGATTAATGACTTCCGTATAAGCTGTAGTTACTAGTTAGGCACTTATTTGCAAACTCTTGCTCTGTTATGTTGACATTAGGTAGAAGCTTTAGTTAATAAATACCTTTGTAATCTCGATGAACAACCACTAAATGCTTTTGAACAAGAGCGAGAGGCAGAAATCACAAAGAATCATAGGAAGATGGAAGAACCAGGGGAGGTAGTTGAGCGATGTGGTGATACAGATGAAACATATTCAGATTTACAAGATGAGCCAGTGGCCCTTGCAGTTGAGGTGCTTGTTCTATCTTGTATTGAGTTCGGGTGGGAGGGGCCTAGGGGTGCTTATAGTAATGTAATGCTTTGCTATCTGGATAACAATGCAATTTGTACATGCTTGCTACTTAAATTTGTTTCTTCAATTTCATCGTCCGGCTCAAAGAAGCCATAGAGGAGGCTCTGCCAGCAGGACAAAAGGCAGCGCTGATATCAGTCCTAGAGGAAGGCAGTCCAAGAGAGTGAAGTCAACATGACCAGGAGAGTTGACTGTTGGATATGAGAAGAACAAGCAAAACCGTGCAAAAGTGTAGTACCACCATGCTACAGGATCTCGTTCCTATGTTGTACAGGTACAATAATTTGTAAGTGATTGTTGTATTTTATTGTTACTCTTGCCTTTGTATAAACAGAAACTTAGGTGCATTTTTAATAGAAGCAATAGTGGCAGGAGCCAATTTGGCATCATCATTTAATTTTGAAGTTGCAATTTTGCACCAATCAATATGGTACCTATGCATTGTGCTTATGTAATCCATATCTGTAACCTAATGTTTACTGCTTGAATTTCGCAGCATGTAATCCATATCAGTACCTGTGCATTGTGCTTATGTAATCTATAACAATATGAAACATGCGTTACTTGTTTTGAACTAATCTCTTGGGTTTTCAATTAAAGTCCACTTCCACTATCTGTAACCTAATGTTTACTGCTTGAATTTCACAGGAAGCTATGGAAACTATGCGAGCAGAACCTGTTGCTGATGGGCATGAACCATTGACTAGTGCTGATGTTGTTCCCAAGGTCCTTTGCCTCTTCCAGGGCTAGGTCCACTCCCAGGTCAGTGGAAACACCCTTTTTTGAAGAATGCTGGTATCCCGACAAGCTTCGCCAGAACAAAGACATCGGCGGAGGGAATGCTTCAGGAACAGCTTGTTGCTGAACTGGAAAGTTACACTAACCTCATCGAACAAGTGGATGAAGTGAAGAGGAAGACAAAAAAGACTAAAAGGGAGTTTGAGGAGTTCAAGATACAACAACAGGAGGAGTACAATAAGTATGATAGGATATCATGCGCTTCAGCTCTTCTTCTAGTAACTCTTGGTCGTCAACTCTATTGGCTTGATGCTGTGAACATTTGTGGTTTGATATGTGTACTCGTGTGCTGGTTTAATGTGCTGAAACTGTTAGTGGGTTGCTGCTGATGTGTTAATAGTAATTTGTTGTGTTTGATTGTCATCCTAAATAATTATGTAGACATTTGTCGAATAATTATGTAGTCAATCTGTGCAGCAGTGATGATCACGTATTACTTTTATGATGAATTGATTTTTGAGCACGTGGTAGAACCTGGGCAGCCCACATGATCAAATAAAAATGCGACACATGGACGAACCAGTGCATGACACGTGAAATAGCCATGGCATGACACATGGAAGGAAGTCGTCAAACCACATAGCCGAATAAAAAAATAAAACATAGACGGACGGCACCGTGACACGTGGTCGAATAAGAAATGGCTTCGTGGACCAATAAAAATATGACACATGGTCCAATAATGAAGTGACACGTGACCCAACTGCAACACGACACATGTGGCAATAGAAAACTAACATGTGGAACAACAGGGACTCGACACGTGGTCCAGTAAGAACCTAAAACATGCAAGAACCAGAGATGGCCACCTTGTGCAATAAGAAGGTGACACGTACCCAAACCATCTCCAATGCAACTGGCTATAGCATGTACATGTGGAAAGCATCTCCAACAGAAGCACCTGCCAGCATGGCTGCCCCTTGCCACGCATGCCAAAGCAGTTCTATGACGATCTATTTTTTGTCATAGATCTATCCAATTCTATGACAAATTTCTAGATTCGTCATAGAAGTTCAAGCATGACGCTACTTCTATGACGAATCATTTTTCATCATAAATTCGTCATAAAACTGAAATTATGACAAATTTGGCTACTTCAGTGATGAAGGTTGATCATCATAGAAGTGGATATTCCTAGTAGAGTATGTTCCCTGAGTATAAACCTCCCGATCCGACTGACAGCCGTAGAGGAGGGCGCACTATGAGGGCACTGCATGGCCACATGTCACCAGCTGATATAGCCAACAATGAGGAAGCTGACCTAGCTTTGCGTGAGGTAGAAGCACATTCTAGGCTTTAGGGTTTACTTGGTGCTTCACTACTAGATAGTGACAGTGATGACAAGGATTATACATTGAGGGATGATACTGCGGGATCTAGTTCTAGGCCACCGACTGCACCAAACATGGTACATGCACAATTTGAGCTTACGCAATCCCTACAATTGGAACTAATTCATATGAGAAAGTCACAAGAAGCAGGTTTGTTGCTTTGATGAGGAAATCACAGAAGCACGATGAGGCGTTGGCTTCGTTATTTTTAGGCCAATAGACATTGCTTGAGCAGATGAGGGAGGACAGAGCACACAATGACTATCAGTTTGCATACATTTTCAACAAGACTGGTATGTTGTCGCATGTGCCTATGCCACCCAGTACTCAGCCTTTGTCACATTTTTCTCATCCTATGCTTTGCGATGATCATTCATAGAAATTGTTAGGTGAGATGTATATAGAAAGGTCGTTGCACCAGGAGATAGTTATTGGCAACAAAGAAGTTTAGGAGAATAGCGAAGTAGCGCATATAGAGGGGAGTCTAGTTATGATGGTGGAGCCTAATACAACTGTTGTTGCAAACAAAGAAGTTGACCCAAATACTAAAGTACCACATACACAGGGGAGTCATGCAACAGTGATGAAGCCCATTACATCTGAAGTGCAGAGCAAACAAGTTTAGGTGAACAGTGAAGTACCACATACAGAGGTGAGTGAAGATCCGGCGATGATGTCCAATACAACTGTTGTTGAACTAAATGGTGAATAGGTGAGTGAAGCTGGCAAGGTTTGCCAGTTTGAATATTCTAATTTTTCTGATTGACGTTTTATTTTATTATATTCTCAGTTTTTGTGACGGACTATGTAAATTGTATGTGAGTTTGTTAATTCATTTCCAATTTTGAGACGTGTTGTTCTGAGATTGTCAATTGTAGTATAAGCGCTTGTTGGTAATGAATTTTAATAAGATTTGCATCCATTCGTGAACAATATCTGTATTGGATCTAATTAAAGATTTGCTAGCCCGTTGGTATGATTCGAATGTGCAGACTGTTTGTGAACTTTTATTCATATTAGGCCCTATTCATTTTGCTGAAATTTGGCTTATGCTGATGCTTATGCTGATTTGTTGTGAGAGAAAAATATTGTTCGTTCGCTGAAAAGTACTGCTGAAGTAGTTTGACATGACCCATCGGTGATTATTTTATTCATATTTATCACTATTCCACAGATCTGGAGCCTAAGGCGATCCCCGAGGAGACATGTGTCCTGTTGTGAGAAGGGGAAAAACCCCAATCTCAATTCGACTGCATTGCTTCAAGCATTTACGGGCCATCATTTCACCTAGTGTTGGGAACTGCCGCTACACAACTCTCACTGAGCAATCGCATCCCACTCATCCTCAATCGACTCTTCCCATGGACTTCGATGAGCTCATCGACGACAACTTCCAGCATACGGCAGCACCAGAGTACAACTATGGTGATGCCAATGGCAACAGCGACTATGCGGCGTCGACACTATTGGGACCAGAGGCTATCTCTAGCACCATGCTAGCCACAGGTATGGATTACAATCAACCCATCAAATTTGTTTCAGGTGGCATTATGGATCTGCAGTCCTGCTTGGAGTCATGTTCTAACCATTAGAGAACACCTACCTTGGCGGTAGGCGCTTTGATGCCGTCCCTTTTCAAGAACATAGCAATGTGGCAAATGATGAAATGTTGGGGATAGAAGGGTGGCCATGGCCTGGGTAGGCACCATCAAGGGGACATCAACTGCATCGAGGGACGACTACGCCATCAGTGTGTGGGTTTGGGCACCGACTGCGCTGACAGATCCATCGGTACAGCCAACAAATCCATGTCATCGTCTAGCTCAGCAACCTGGACGTCCTATTCGTGGGGGGTTCTTGGAATCCTCCTGATGCCGGTGAGGTCATCAAATCCTAAAGGTGATAGAAGAACAGTCATCAGGCCGAGGGGAACTTAGATGAGCTTATCAGGTAGGACATGAATTTGAAGATTAAGAATCCTGGCGACTACATGAACCGCTCCCTCACGAACAAAGTGTGTGAGGACTTGGTCCCAATGCTGCAAGAGATGTTCGCTGAGTTGTGGGAACCGCTCGAGCACTCAAAGCGGCAGATGGAGGTGGTGACCAAGCTGAAGGAAATACTCTTGGACGACGGGTCTGCCTCATCGCTGTACATCGCATTGCTAGTGGAGTTGGTGGTTGGCCCCAATCTAGCAGAGTTGAGGAGGTCATGGACAATCAACTACCCATGACAAGATAAACTGGTACTATTCTTGCTGAGGCAACCACCGTAGCTCCTGCCCTTGCAGTCGTTCCTGTAGGATGTGGCGAAGCCAGAGCTGTCCAAGTCCATTGAGAGGTTCGATGCGGCATGGGAAACAAAAACAGGATGGGTATGACTACATCCATGGATGTCCATCATCGTGCAGTAGTTCCTCGAGCCGTTGGTACACATGGTGCTCAAATCCCTTGAGAACCTCCTGACCAAGTCTACCGGCGAAGGAGCCTACAAAAATTACGACATGGTGGTTCCATGGAAGAACGCTACTTGGGATGACGTTTGGAGCGAGTTTGTCCAGCGAGTCATCGTGCCGTACGTGACGCGTGGACTAGGAGAGGTCCGTGACAAGCCAATGTCAAGAATGGCGCATGCGACATCGTGTCTTGATGATCTAATGAGATGGGGCACTGAGTTATGGCCAGACACCATGGTTCACCTTCTTTAGGAGTCACAATTGGCAAGGTGCCCTGTGCAGGTGGCTCTTCTAGGATGACTGCAACAACAATATGGTCTTAAGCTATGAGCACATGTTCGGTCTGTTGGATTGGTGGAAGGAGTTCGTCGACAAGCTCATTGTATCGTACTTGGCTTCCTGGTTCTAGAGTGTGGTCATCATCCCGCTGCATCCGGAATATGATGTGTTCCACGGGTTGATCACCAGGTGGACGCCAGTTTTGTCCCTGTAGTCATTGAACTAGGCCCTGAGCAACTCATGAAGAATTGTGTTGACGGGCTATACCGCTGGTTGATGCATGATAGCCCGACAAAAGAGGAGGCCATCGCCTAGCATAGGGAATGGATGTAGCTCTTGCCACGGGATGTGGTTGGCATCAACACTATTACCATGGACTCGATAATCCAAGTGATCCAAGAAATGTACCAGTGACCACACTTCAATCATCGCTATTAAGTTATGTTGTAAATGTACATGTTAATGTAGGCATTATGTTGTTTTACTGTGTACGCCGGATCAGACAAATGCGCAACCTATTAAGCGGTCGCACCTCCCAACTTCATCTGGTTAATGATGAGTATGTTCTAGTGCATCACTATTGCTTCTCTCTATGATACACTATGTTGTAGTTATCGAATTGTGCAATTAATGTGTAGTTTATAATGGCAAACGGTATCACAAAAGTCAACATGCGAACAGTGTTGTAGATTGCGTGAAAGCTCCAACGGTCATAGGATCCCTTTCTAGGGTTGGCCCCTGCGTTATCTCCACGTGACCCATTCTTATCCTCTTCCACACTCCGTCCTCCCATGGTGGTGGCACCCAGCCAAAACACGGTTTCCCTCCCATTTCCCTTACCACCACAAGCAGTCGCGCAGCAGCCACTCATAGTTGGAGTGTTGGCATCGCCATCGAGGACCACAAACGATTTCGCACCTCCACAACCCGCCACATCTGTCACCCATGTAGCCATAGTAACGCCATCGAAATGGACACAAACACGCCGTCGACCCACCCTAGCAAGCAAGGTGCACATGCTTTCATATTTCGATTCTATGCTTCTAATTCGATATTTATGAATGCGGATTATTTGAGTTGGAAATGAGATTCAATAGTTTCCAGTCCTTTGTTCTTACTTCAGATTAAAGTTTTTTATTTTTTTGTTTTGTTTTTTAGCTATCAAGTGGTTTAGATTAGTTGATACATTGTTACAACTTTTTTGCTTTAGTCATTGTCTTTGTGATGGACGGTTGTTAGATGCGTTTTCTGCTCTCAACTGAAAGCTAGTAACCCCACCTCTGGATCTTAGGCTTCGTTAAGCTTTCAATAAATCTAGGTGAATGCCTTTGATCCAAAATGAACCAAAACAATAGTTTTTTGGGATTCTATTTAGCGCACGTTACTAGCTTGCACTAACAATGTATGTCTATGGATTGGTATCTGCAGCACCAATGGTATTGACACTGTACCGAACATCATTATTGCGGGCTCCAGAGCATAATCTGCAGATTGAAGTTGAAGGTGGAGACGATGGCATTTGCCTAGTTTCACCTTCAACATATCTAACCCTCAAAGGAAATGGGGAGGTAATTACTCAATACTCATGACTCATGACATTGTCAATATACATAACGGCTACCACCAATAATTGCAACATTGCGGTCAATATGTAGGATACTGGCGCACAAGAACCAACAAACACAGCAGTTCAACACAGGACCAAGCGACATCGCAACAAGCTGCGCACTTACTGACTTGTCATCAACCAGTTCGATTACATTGGAGAACCCAAGGAACCAGACACAGTGATAACGCCATACCACAGCACCTAGGGTGCGATTGTGAGAAAACTTGTCCTAATCAAATTTAGGTACTAGAAGAAGAGGAAAGGTCAAGAGGATTGGTGTGTTACTAAGGAAATCAAGAAGAAATGTTGGGATCAGATGGTGAATTTGTTTGAATTCAACTTGCACCCCACCAATACAGAAATTATGAAGAAACAGGCATTGCACTGCATGGGAAAAAATGGAGGTGTTTCAAGTATGGGTTGTACAAAGAACATGTGTTAAAGGGAACAGAGCCAAATTGGCAAAACAGTGAGCACCCTACTCAGCAACCATATTGGGAAGATTTTGTCAGTTCGAAGAACTCAGAGGAAGCTCGTAAAATTAGCAAAGTAAATACCCTCAACTCCCGTAGAAATGATAACCCCCACCGCACCGGCTCTCGGGGGTACATGAAGAAAGTTCCTGAGTGGGAGAAGAAGTTACAAGAGCTATTCCAAAAAGGTGTTACACCATAGACTCAAGGTTGGGATGCCTGCTCATTGAGGTATCTTCTTGCAAGAAAGATGACCTACAACAATGATGGCTCCCTAAGTTTTTCAAATGATGCAGTCCAGGAACTTGCTAAAAGGATACAAGCACTACAGGCTCAAGTGGCAAATGGTACTTTCATTCTAGACAGGGAGGATGATGTCCTGAGTCGGGCACTAGGGACAAAAGAGCATCCTGGTCGAGCACGAGGTGTAGGACTAGTTCCATGGTAGATTGCCTTTGAAAATGACCAATCCACATATAGAAATCGTGGGAGGCATAATGCTAGAAAAATTGCAAATGTGTGTGAAGAATTGTCAGGTATGTTCAAGGCCAAATGGAAAGAAAAGGAGGTGGCATTGACAACCACATACCAGGCTCAAAGAGAAGAAGTGGGACTAGTTTCCTGGGGAAACTTCAACTCAAAACGGGTACACAGCAGCCGCGAAAGCACACAACTTCCAGAAGTAGATGCAGATTCCACCTTCAACGTGGATCACATCAGCTAACCTACATATTGCATGCTTTACGTGGAGTCACAGGGATGCAAGGCTATATTTAGGCACAAGGTGGCTGCTGGTCAGGTTCATCCAGGGAATATGATAAATGGACATACGTTGCCTCTAGGCTATGTAGCAGTTATCCTAGATATATTGGCCAAAGAAAAGTATGACACAGTTGAGTTGGAAATGACCATGTATGATGATAGGTCAACGCTAGCGGTCAACATGGGGTCCTTGGTGCCGTGGCGGAAGCGTAACATAGTTCTTATTGCCACAATGTTGGATTGTAGTTCCAACAAAGATATCAAACTTACCAATCCAAGGCCTACACCTGCAGTGCCACCAATTTCTGAAACTAGGGAGCGACCCCATAAGATTTGGAAGATTAGTGCATCAGACAAGGAAACTGCCACAGATAGCAATCAAAATAACTTGCATTGACCCTCCAAGAAAACAACAGAGACAAAGCAGACATGCACAAAATAAAACCAATCCAAGAAAACAATAGAGACGGAGCAGATAGGCACAAAACAAAACTAGCAATGATAGTTTAAGTTAGGTCAATCTCTAGTGCATCCGAATCGGGTCCACAAATTGCCAACAAAAATGCAAGCTCTGAATGAGTGGTACTTAAATGAAAAGGGATTCCAGATTGGTGCAAGATACCAGGAAAAACCTTTCTATCATGGAGAGGATGAGGTCCTATGGGTGAAGTTCAAGCAATTGTTTGACTTTTACAATGTTTTCCCCCTGGATGTCCAAATCTTATCCTTGTGGACCATGTATGTGAGCTTCTGCCCCATGTGTGCACATTTAATTGAATCATTGTATCTGTCAAATTTAACTTTTTTTGTCTTTAGGATGGAGGCAAATACATGCAAGGACAAAAATATTGCAATAGGTTTCTTCAACCTGGTGACCTTTAACTCCAGCACAGTGGACTTCACAACGGCGATGGAGGCTATGTGCGACTCCATTCTAGCCCTGGATGATAAATCACTAATTCTCCTGCCATACATTGACGGGTAAGCGAGTAATTCATTTACGTAATTACATGTACCAAGTGGGACTCTAATCTACATCTGATTTTCTTTATTGAAGCGAACATACTTGTCTTGTTGCTATAGACCTGCTCCATTCCAAGCTCTTCGTGTATGATACAAGCAGGAGGGGAATGAAGCATATCAAACCCTTCAAAAAAATCATGAATAAGTACAGCTCTCGTTCCATGCATTTTACAATGTGGTTTCGTAGATCTCATCATTTATATGTGTAACAAATTTTTTGTTCATCACAATGATCTTTCTACTGGATGATGATAGGGCTTACGACAAGTACAAAAAGTAGAGTGAACTCTATGGTCTTTCCTAGAATGATGGGTTCAGAGTAACGGTGGTCGATATGATTACAAAGCAACGTCCTGGTGGCAGAGATTTTAGTGCGTTCTATGTAATGGATTACATGAGCAGGATCATCTAAGCCACAAAACACAAACATGTTCTTATTATACCAACACACAAATCTCTACTGATTAAATTGAACAATGCACTCCATGTTACATTACTACAATGATACCTTCTTGTAGTCTATGTTGCTGTCGGATACAATGGAGCTGACCACTCGAGACATATTGGCGCTTCAAGAATGCCTGGCTACTTTTATCCTCGATGAGGCCATACATGGAGACCACGAGGTGTTTTAATTATCATGTATGGTTTTTAATTTATCCACAATAGTTTAAATTCTACATGTCTGTATCCTAGCTACTACTGTCAGCGTATCATCTATTATCAAAAGTACTCTTCTATGTGAATGTATTGTATGGATTTGACAAATATATCTGCATGTCGTGTCATGTAATTATGGTCCATCTTAATTAATAATTATTGTCAATTCCGGATACAGTACCATTCTGGAACAGTCTCCATTTTGTATTGAACCACCGTTCTTGTGTTGTCAACACCACTGTATCATACGACTATGTGACTATGAGGAACGCCTCATCACCATCGCACTATACCATTAACCGGTGGCGGAAGCATCATCAACAAGGCCGGTCTAGCCTATGATGCGATGGGATCACAAAATCATCACCGTCGTCTCGACTAGTAAACCGACACCTAGTACATCCTCATCAAGGTCAGATCGTACTACAAGGCGATGGTGGTAATGCCATTCAAACAGACGGGTAATACATCAGAGCGACGGTGATGATGTCCTCGTCACGGGCGGGTCGTGGTACAATGCGATGGAAACAACGGCCTGATCATGAATGGATCATAAGCCAACACGGCACTGTGAGTGTAGACCCACATAGGTGGGTCATGCTCCAATGTGACAGAAACAAGGACCTCATCACGGACGGATCATAAACTAATACGGCGATGTTAGTGTATACCCACACAGCCAGTTCGTGCTCCAATGCAATGAAAATAAGGACCTTATCATGGACGGATCATAAGCCAATATGGCGGTGTGAGTGTACACCGCAAATGGTCTCAGATAGTGATGGTGAGGGCTATGACCACCACTGTTGACAGCTTACTACCAAGGCCAAAATGCGGCTGCGATGGGGGTTACGACGTGGCTATGAAAGGTCTGAGTATAGTAGTGAAAGTCTTACTTCCAATGGTGAGCTCCATGTTAGCAACTCCTCTAGCCGGGAAAGGAGCACCTCCTCCAACACCACTAATGTTCTTGTTGGTTTTGACCAGCTCCTCATCAGTGCCACCGAGCTTCTTGTAAAGTGGATATGGCATCAAGTTCACTATCGACTCACTGTCCACCAACATTCTATGGACCGGTGTGCCATTGATATGGCCTTCACATGTAGATGCTTGAGATAGTTGATGGAGTCATCTGGTTTCTGGAATACAGCGCTATCCGTTGTGAAATTAAACTCCGCCGCTGTTGAATCATCCACCACGATATAGTAATCAGCAGATAAAACAACCACATTGACCTCCGCCCTCTCTAGAGTGGCTTCATAATCAACCATCTCCTCATCGGGAACCTCAGGGACCTCCATGCCTACTAGGGTAGAAACGGTGGAAGCAAAATCATTAGAAGACATCTCGAAGGCACCTAGGATAGCGGGAGTCAGCTTAGCCGACTCAGAAGTCGGCTTAACCGACTCTAGAATTTCTAGAGCAGTAGGGGCAGCAGCAGTCGGCTTAGCTAACTCTAGGCTCCCCAGAGTAGTAGTAGGGGTGTTAGTCGGCTTAGCCGACTCTAGAGTCAGCTTAGCCGACCGGCATTCAGTAAGGGTTGGCTTAGCTGACTTTGAAGACGGCTGAGCAGACTGGCTAGCAGCTGTAGTGGCATTATGATATTTTGGAAGGATCTCGATGTGTTTGGGGTTGAAGATTTCACCCTCCATCTTTGCAAGCTTCTCCCTCTTCTATTGCTTATGCCGAGCACGTTGCAATTTATGCCGTTGAGTCTTATTCAACCCATGAGGACACCATATGGGTTGTCGGTACTTGGAATCTCCTTCAGCACATTTCTTCTCTTTGACTCCAGCAACTTCTTTAGGGACTTCATCTTGCTTAGGTGCTAGAGAATCTTCAATTACAATTGGCCCATCATGATTAGTGATGGGAGCTTCCATGGAGCCGATTGTGATTACCGATTGAGGCCTAGCCCTTGGTGGGGGAACAACATGAGCCTCAATCGTCTTAGGCACATAAACTTGCTGCATTGGTGCCTTTCCTGATCCTTACAGAGCCACAAAGTCTTGACTTGCACCACCGAAGCCCGATTGACCATGGTTCAATCGACTAAACATGGAGGTCCTCTAGACTTGACTAGCAGGCTCTCCCCACCTTTGTTGACCCGGCATTGGTGCCATCGAAGGATATGGCACCCAAACTCCATAGGGACCCCATTGTGGCATGATAGGAGGTGGAATCGGGGGACTCAACGAGATACATGAGGAGCAACTCTCTGAGGTGGAGTTGCTGGTTGCACTACCGCCAATTGCTCAGACTTGTCATCTTCTCGCTTAGGAGGAGTAGACTCTCCTTTTTCTAATGGCCAATTTTGGGAATCAACCTTTTGCTGCTTGTACTTGGTCATGAGTCTATCAAAGGTGCATTGCTTCTTCACAAACTCTCCCTGTCTCTTCATTTCATTTGTCTTCTAGGTACCAATCTTCGGCCGCTGTGGAACAAATGTGCGTCAAACATGAACACTAGAGGAACCAGGGTTGCTGGAACTAGGGGAGTTGGCTAAGCTGACTGGGGCAGTCGGCTTAGCTAACTTGGCTGATGTGGGGGTAGAGTCGGCTAAGCCAACCCCTTGGGTTGGCCGAGCCGACTGGCTCTACTATGCACTGGAGTTGGCTTGGTCGACTGGTGGAGTCGGCCTAGTCGGCCTCTACTGTGCCACCGCTGTTTCGTACCACCACTACCTTCTCAAGTATTGCGCTGATCCAGCAGTCATCTTTAGTTTGTTCTTGCCTTCATTATCCTTCTCAAGCACCACCTTGCACCCTGAATTCTTTTTGACATTCGGTGCTACATGTGGTTCACCAATAATCACATTCTTGCCTTGAGCTTTATCGGCTTGCTCTGGACGAATCAAAACAGCGGGTGCCCCTACTTCAACCATATGCATGGGAAAAGGGGACTTATCAACTTGCATCTCAATAAGACTCAATCGTCCTCATTAAGGGATGATTGGACCTGCCAACGGAAAACATTACAATCATTAGTGGCATGAGAAAAAGAGTTATGATATTTGCAATAAGCCCGTCTCTTTTACTCATTGGCTAAAGGCAATGTATAATTAATTCTAATATAACCAAATTTCAATAATTCATCAAAGATTCGGTCACATTTAGAGAAATCAAAAGGAAATTTCATTTCCTCATTCCGATTCTTATGAATCGGCTTGAGAGAAGGAGGGTTGAGGTGCTTGCAAAACACCGGATGATTGATCTTCGTTCTATATTTCAACTGAAATAAGAGATCTTTTGGATATGCTTCTAAGATTGAATATTGATGCTGCATTACTTATCCCCAAGAAAGTAGAAGGGCGTGCCTTTTAATATTAACATTAACTAACAGAATCACTCTTCTAGAAATTAAAAAGGACACTTTCATGGACAACATCAGACACATGGGAAATAAACTTGAGTACGAGAATGTACTCAGCTAGACTTACCCGTCATAAACCAAAAAGAAAGTGACTCCAAGGATCAGCAAGGCTTTATAAGTGGAGCTAGCTTGACAACATTTTGCATGAAAAGCTACTAATTCAGTTATACATTTATAATTCGGTCATTAAGTTAATTATAGCTATTCATCTCTAGATTAGCAACTAACCTGTGCCAAACATGTGGTATATCATTTAGTAGCATACAGTAGTAACCATAGCTGGTGTAAAAGTTCCAAGTTCACCATAACCATCATTCCATAATCCAGTTACTACGATGTTGGAGCTAGCCAAGTTTCTCACTGTCCGGGAGAGACAGCGATTTGAATCGATTTTAACCAGCTGGGAATTTATGCCTAATACAAACCCAGGTAGACTAGATCAATGGTCACCTTAGGTCACCTTTGGTACAACTCAGGTACACATTTCGTGGGTTCGATCAGCGCCGCACAACCAGGGACAACCAGCTGCCAGGACGATCAGGACTACCCTACCCTTGGGCTCACATCTGGCTCCCCGCACATCCTTACTATCATCCAGAGTGCGCACTCTAATAGAATGGGGCTTGGCTTGAGTTGAGCAACTTGGCTTCATGGTCGGAACAAGTTATCCGGCCAGTTAAGTGAGAGGCATGCGTTCAATCTCAACAGAAGTTCCAACAATGGTACAGTCCTTAATCGGCATAGACCGAATCACATGAACCAACCTATGCATAGACTCTATCTGACCTCTAGTTACATTACCCCATGATTCTTTTCCATGATAGCAAATATAGCCAACCGTGCTGCGGTATCCACCTATATCTCGCAGGTGACAGGAAATCACCCGACTTCTACCGGTCTAAGCATGGCTAAGCATATATTCGATCCTGGACCTACACAGGGTTAAAGGTATATTTATCTAGACAAGGTAGTTCTATGCATCAAGTGTTTCCAATTCAACTCTTATAACCTATGCATCAAACATAAAGGACTCAAGTGATATTTTGTAAAACATGGGAGACTTAAAATGCTCCGGGGCTTGCCTTTGAGAAAAGAAGTTGGCCAATGATCCGAACACTCGGGTAGGTCCTCAAGAGCTTGCTCCTCGCCTTCTGGAGCTACGGGATGAGGTGCCTTTTGATGTTCCTCTTCTTCTTCGTTGAATTTCAATAGAGTGATCCCCTTGGACGTTCCAATATGCATGAGCATGAAATAAGTTATCACGAATGCATATATACTGACATGCATGATATGATATGGTGTGATTAAATGCATCCTCATAAGTGTTCTCAATAGCATTACATTAAGGTGATAACAAGATAAATTTTCTTTTACTGAGTAGGTGTATATCTCTTCTCTAGTAATTAAACAAATTCTCATCTAAGCAATTTTTTGGACCACAAGACAACAGCCACTTGTTTTGATCATAACTGGAGTTATACACATCAAACTAATATTGTTGTAGACTCTTTGGAAAGCTTATGAAATTGTCTACAACTTTATTTGAATCATCTTAAGGTGATTCAATAGTTATATAGGCCAAACAATTCCATCTTTCAGATCTGTCCAGAGAACAAGTATTTCTGACAGCAGATTTCTAACAGCTATAATTCTCAAACCATAAGGCCTATGACTATGAAACTTTAACACAAGGTAGATAAGTAAGTTATCTACAACTTTTTTATTAACACGTTTCACACAAAATATCATTATCATCATGAATTTGCCACCACAACAAAAACTATACATGCAGCCATCTAGTTGAATTATAAAACAATAATTAACTAGCTGCCCATAACCAATTACTTCTAAGCCCAACTAATAGCACCAATAGATCATACGCATCATAAGAATAATAGAAAACATCATGGTTATGTCTAACTAATTTATTTATATTCATTTATCAATTTCCTTATATAATAAGGTGATTTAAAGGATAAATATTTCTAGTGCTCAATAAATTCTAAGAAAATTACAGTAACCTACAAATTACCCTAATAGCCTACTATACCATTTTCATGGTATTTGTATAAGTATAGCCACCTCTACAAAAATGACAAGCTATATATGCTTAGTTTAGCAAAAATAGTTTAGCATAGTGAAAAGTGTCAAGCAATAGATTTAATATTTTTCTTACTTTCCTCCTAGCATAAGAATACTATATAAAAATTTGCATGATCATGTGTTATGTATTTTTACCCCATTTAATTTCACTAGAAACTAGCAATTAATTAGGATTAAATATGAAGACCATATTTCAAGTATGTCTACCGTAGGTTTAGTATTTTTTCTAGCTAGAGCATATCAACATAAGATCAGCAAAATTGGAATCACAATTTTATTATCTTTCTAGCTCAAGTTATGCATTTTACAAGATATAACCTAATTTAAAAGCACTTATCTTCCTCAATTTAATTCTCCCAGAAAATACCCTAAACAGTAGATTTCATATTTTTATCAAATAGTACATTTCAATATAAATCCAACAAAATTTGGTTCACCCCATTTGGATACTCGTAGCTCTAGATATGAATTTTTGAAGTTTGTATTCAAATCTATGAAAATAATTCAAAAACCAACTAAACCCTAAATGCTAGGTACACTCGGTCTATACACCCTCAGGCGCTGACATGTGGATCCCGCAGTCAACTCAGCCCCACTCATTAGTGGAACTAGAGCGGAGCGCGGTGGCAGACTCGTCGTCTCCGGCGACGTGATGTCTAGGCGAGCGCGGCTACAACATCAGCAAGTCCTAGCGAAGCTCTAGGGTTAGGTTAGGGCGACGGTGGAGCGACGGTGAAGCTTGGTCGTGTGCATGGTGATGCAGCGGCGCACAGAGCATGGCGGTGGTGTCGCCGTTCCGGCGAGCCGGTGATGGGTGATGAGTCTCCATCTTCAGTGATGGTGCTAGGGTTAGTGGAGGTGTGGAAACACATGCTAGAGGGCAACGATGGGATCTAGATAAGGTCGGCCACGACGAGCTAGAGCTCAAGGCCATGGTGGGTGCGCGTGGTGCAGTTGCATGTTCCCACGAGATGGCGGTAGTAATGGTGATCTAGGCTACGGCGTGAACACCTATGACCTAAGGCGATGACGGACCAACAGAGAAGAAGTTAGGAGCTACGGTGGATAGGGCTGGCCATGGGCGAGCTTGAATCTTGGTGGCGCACAGTGGCTATGGCAGCGATGGCGACAGCCCATAGGCCTTTACCTTGGTTCAAGCTAAGGCAATGGCGGGTCAGCGAGGTGGAGGAGGTGATGGTGGAGCTGTGGGTGTGAGTGATTGAGCGGTGGCGCTACGGTGGCAGCGCTCGAGCACAGTGGAGGCACGGCGGCGACGCTGCTGTGGTGCTACTCCGCTCTGGAGAGGCGTGCGGGCGAGAGAGAAAGCGAGAGCGAGAGTGAGCACGTGGGTGAGTGGAGAGTTGAGGGCTCTCCCTTTTGGCATGGCAGGGTGGGCCAGCGCCAGCGGACTACCGCCACGCGGTGTGAGCGGCCTGGGCACGGTTGGCCATGATGGCCGGCGATTTGAATTGGCAAGGGCCGATTCAGTCCGTCTGACAGTCGATTTTCAAACCTCCAAATCTCCCAAACCGTGGCAAATCAGTGAAAACTTCATTAATACAAAGTGTAGAGCTACATCAGTACTACAAGATTGCTTAAAGGAGTTTTGTCTAAATCACAATGATTTTCAAACTATAAGGCTCCAAAATAGGCCACATTGAAACTGAAAACAGCTTCAAGACAAAAAAAAAATCTAAGTTACAAACAACATGAAGTTGAAACTTGTGAGCTCTATTTGACCATGTTAGGAACTAATTTAGCTCATGACCCTTAGATAAAGTTTGTTACCCTTGATGTGAACTACGACTTTTATTTAGGTCACATAGCCATGCAAACATTCTAAGCTATTGTTTAACTTTGGTCAAACTAGCATCATGAAAATGGCATTCCAAGGTAACCCAACACTTAGAAGCAAAATTGGTTTATGTCATGAACACAAAAGTCGTTCCATTTACCATCCTTGATGTATCTAAGTATTGTTGTGACCTTACAACCATTTCATACATTGGTCATATATGATTACAATCATAAGCATATATATATAATCAACATTTCAAGCGATAATGTATAAGAATGAGATGAAATTTCATATGCTCATGTTCATGAATGCTTAAATGATGCTTGTGCTCATGAAATGCAAGTGCCAAATGCCATGCTTAACACTGGGTTGTTACAGCCTTTCCCCCTTATAGAAATCTCATCCCAAGATTTGAAAGACCTACCATTCTTCATAAAAAGCGGGATAAACCTCACATAAATAATCCTCCCGTTCCCACATGGCATCTTATTCATTGTGGTTATTCCACACCACCTTGTAGAACTTAATGACCTTGCTCTAGGTTACTCTTTCCATTTCTTCTAGCACTCGGATTAATTTCTCTTCATAGGTCAAATTCGATTGGAGCTTAATGTTGGTGGGTGCAATAGCTTCCTCAGGTATGCGAAGACATCTTTTTAACTGAGAAACATGGAAGACATTGAATATAGCACTCATTTCTAGGGGAAGTTGTAACTTGTAGGCGACATTTCCCTTTCACTCAATAATCTGGTATGGGCCTACATATCTAGGCACAAGCTTCCTTTTCACTCTGAATCTCTACACTCCCTTCAAGGGCGAAACTTTTAAGTACACATAGTCTCCCATGTCAAAGGTTAGCGGTCTTGTCCTTTTATTAGCATAACTCTTTTGTCTTGACTGAGCTGCTTTCATGTGCTGTTGGATAACACGTACTTGTTCTTTAGCTTCTATGACAAAATCTATGCCATAGTACCTCCTTTCTCTAGGCTCAATCCAATTCAAAGGAGTTCTACATTTGCGACCATACAAGGCCTCAAAAGGAGCCATCTTGATGCTCTTTTGATAACTGTTGTTATAGGAGAACTCGGCTAAAGGTAGCCATTTTTCCCATGAACCCTTAGAGGATATTACACAAGCTCTCAACATATCTTCCAAGATTTGGTTCACTCGCTCGGTTTGTCTAGAAGTTTGTGGATGGTATGCTGAACTTCTGATTAGTTTGGTTCCCAAGGCCTTGTGCAAGTGTTCCAAAAAAAATGAGCTATAAACTGTGGTTCATGATCTGAGATTATGGTCCTTAGTACTCCATGTAGCCTCATAATTTGAGAAACATATAGCTCAGCATACTTCCCAGCGTAATATGTTGTGTTAACCGGTACAAAATGTGCTGACTTGGTGAGGCGATCTACAATGACCCATATGGAATCATGACCTTGTGTGTCTGCGGGAGGCCTGTAATAAAGTCCATACTTATTTCCTCCTATTTCCAGCCTAGAATGGACAACGGCTGGAGTTGTCCACTAGGTTTCAGAAAATCTGCCTTCACTCGGCTACAGACATCACAGCTAGCAACATAGGCTACAATTTCCTTCTTCATCTTGGTCCACCAAAAATGGTTTTTTAAATCTTGATACATTTTGATACTACCCGAATGGATAAACAACTTGGATGAATGAGCTTCATCTAAAATTTGATTTCTAAGTTCACGATTTTTTGTACCACAAGTCGGTCCTCAAACCATAGCACACCTCTTTCATCCAACCTAAAATGTTTGGTCTTCTATCCTTTCATCTTTCTCTTGATGTGAAATACACCCACATCTATCTCCTGTGGTTCGATGATTTTGCTTTCAAGTGAACAACTGACGGTGATATTGTGCAGCACCATAGGATGTAACAGATTAAACCCATCCTCCAACAGAGAATTGTAATGATACTTCTGGCTCAAGGCATCTGCTACAACATTGACTTTTCCTGGATGGTAGTGCACTTTCAAATTATAGTCCTTGATCAGCTATAACCATCGACGTTGCCTCATGTTCATCTTAGGTTGAGTAAAGATATATTTGAGACTCTTGTGATCAGTGTATATGTGACATACGTTTCCCAACAAGTAATGTCTCCATATCTTCAAGGCGTGAACAACTGCTGCAAGCTCCAAATCATGTGTAGGGTAGTTGACTTCATGCTTTCATAATTGTTGGGAAGCATAGGCAATAACTCGACCTTCTTGCATGAGCACACACCCCAAACATGTACCCGATTGTGGGGGTATGGCCCCGGTATCCACAAGACAAGACATGGGCCGCACCATCAGAGGTGGCCCAGTCTACAAGATCAAGGTGTGCACGACGCTGCTCGACGTGCACCGTAAGATATTGTATAGTACCAAATAGGATACTTTTCTTGTAACCCTACCCCTCCAGAGTATATAAGGAGAGGTAGGGATCATCTACATACAGGGGCAAGATCAATACAATACACCAAAGACACAGGACGTAGGGTATTACGTCGATCAGACGGCCCGAACCTGTCTAAATTGTTGTCTCTGCGCCTTGTGTCACCATTTGGTTCCTGATTACGCGCATCCCCACCGACAAATCTACCATCGTGGGATACCCCTTGGTGGACTACCGAGCATCTTTTGTCGATAGTTGGCATGCTAGGTAGGGGTCCGTGTGCACTGATCTATGGTGAACCAGATGGACCTCAAGATCATCAACATAGTCCACGGGAATTCGCAGATCGCGGCGACAACCTTCGATGACTCTGCGAGCGTCGTCCCACGATGATATCCGGTGGCGGCACTCTTCCTATCGTGGGACTATGACGTCTCCAGGCAACTTGTCGTGGGATCAACAGCGGCTTCGACGATCAGCATTATGGCGACGTACAGCGGCGCCTGCACTTCAACAAATCTAGCAACGGAACCGCTGCCACGTGATGGTGTCCATGAGACCCTTGATCAGACATCGCGGGCGGTCTTTGGTCATTACGTGCATCATCACAGAAGGATCAGAGGCCACATCAACGATCGAAATAAGCCCATGGAACCAAGGAAGCATATACGTGGTATATAGGGCCATGCATCAATGGAGTGCGTATACATGTATATGTCACCATTTCTAGCATAGCATGGATAAACCAATTCCCTACTTATCTACATCCTCAAAGACCCGACATCTACTCTACGATCAAGACAGGGACATATGTCTACGTCCAAAGCAATACTCCGTACAAGTCTAAGCTAGATGATCACCACACAAGCCAACGACGACGATGAGTACTCCGGCAGCAACAGAGGCTGCTCCTACTGCTCCTACACCATCGCCGATCGTGAGCTACCCGAGTCGCCGACCACTAATTTAAGAACGATGTCGCCCGGACTACTTACTCCGACCACCTGCCGTGACAACCACGACCGCCGCCATGATGACAGTTTGGAAAGCTCGAGGGCCAGACAATTTCGTCAACGCCGACCAGATAACGCCATACACCGTCGACCAAACGTTCTGTCTAAAGCTAAGTCACGCTTTAATATTTTTTGTAAATATTCGCCATAATTTTCTTTGAGCTATTTTCTCCATGTTTGCTCTCCAAACGATTTTTTTTCGAACCCCCGAACAGTCATGTTGATGCTCGGATGTCCCCAGAGACGGCCCTATCTCCGGCTCCTCCCTACACGTGCACGAGCGTCTGCCCTCTGCGTTATGTGTGGTTGGCAGCGGCTCCTTAGCGACGTCTGTTCCTCCTACACGTGCACGGGCTCCACGCTCGACGTTATGGACTATGGGCTAGCTAGGGCTGGAGACTCAGCTACACACCAACTGGCCGGGTGGTTTATATTAAATATAAATACATCTTCGCTCCAACTAATCACCAAGCTACATACGCTATTTTTTCTTTGGAGTTCATATATTTTTACATCATGTACTACTCGTTCTACATGTTTGTATTGTAGGATCATCATCCAGGTGATCGGGTCACCTAGTGCTCGGACTTCTCCACCGATCAACTGGTCAGACCACTAGGTTCATCGACTTCATCACCGACCAGTTGATCAAACTGTTCACCGGTCGTTTCTACTCAATGCTAACTTCGCTGCCGACCAGTTGAGCAGACTGTTCATCGCTTGTGCTTCATCGTCAGCTACGTCGGTTACTCCTCGGCCCTCGGATTCTTCGCGCTCGAGGACTAAGTGGGCACACTTCACCTTGCGGACATCGCCATGCGGAGACTCCTCGGTACTCAGACATCGCCCGCGACGTCGGGGACTCTCGCTCCTCAGTGCTCAGACATCGCTCCTCGATGCTCGGACGTCGCCTGCAACACAGGTGACTCTCGCTCCTCGGTGCTCGGACATCGCTAGCGACGCCGGGGACTCTCGCTCCTCGGTGCTTAGACATCGCCAGCGACACCGGGGACTCTCACTCCTCGGTGCTCGTACATCACCAGCGACGCTGGGGACTCTTGCTCCTCGACGCTCGAACATCGCTAGCTACGCCGAGAACTCCTCACCGCACGGACATCGCCAGCGACGTCGAGGACTCTCGCTCCTCGGGGCTCAGACATCATCAGCAACGCCGGGGACTCTCGCTCCTTGGTGCTCGAACATCGCCAGCAACGCCGGGGACTCTCGCTCCTCGGTGCTCGGACATCGCCAGCGATGCCGGGGACTATCGCTTCTTGGCGCTTGGACATCACTAGTGACGCCAGGGACTCCTCGCTCCTCGTGCTCGAACATCGCCAGCGACGCTGGGGACTCCTCGGTGCTCGAACATCGCCAGCGATGCCAGGGACTCCTCGCTCCTCGGTGCTTGGACATCGCCAGCAACACCAGAGACTCCACACTCCTCGGTGCTCGGACATCGCCAGTGACGCCGGGGACTCCTCGCTCCTTTGGTGCTCGGACATCGCCAGCGACACCGGGGACTCCTCGCTCCTCGGTGCTCGGACATCGCCAGTGACGCCAGGGCCCCTGGTGCTCGGATCTTGCTATGTCTCATCGGTGTGCTATCAAGCTGCTCTATGCTATTCGGATCAGGGTGCTGATCTTGGGCAGCATGTCTAGGGTCTTGATATGTGCATGTCAGACGGCATTGGCAAGCTTTCAGACTTCTTTTTCTTTGACCCTACTACAAGATTCATTCTTCATCTTCCAGCAGGCTCGGGGACTAAGTGGGCACACTTCACCTTGCGGTGAATGTGCGCTTTTCTCATCTCGAGGCTACGCGCAGGGACTGGCTGCCTGCTCGGCTGGTCTTCTATGTTCTGACCGTCGCACTACATGACTACGTCACCTACTGTCAGGCTCGGGGACTAGCTATGGGGGTATGGCCCCCGGTATCCACAAGACAAGACATGGGCCACACCATCAGAGGTGGCCCAGCCCACAAGATCAAGGCGTGCACGACGCTGCTCGGCGTGCACCGTAAGATATTGTATAGTACCAAATAAGATACTTTTCTTGTAACCCTACCCCTCCAGAGTATATAAGGAGAGGCAGGGATCATCTACATACAGGGGCAAGATCAATACAATACACCAAAGACACAGGACGTAGGGTATTACGTCGATCAGACGGCCCGAACCTGTCTAAATTGTTGTCTCTGCGCCTTGTGTCACCATTTGGTTCCTGATTACGTGCATCCCCACCGACAAATCTACCATCGTGGGATACCCCTTGGTGGACTACCGAGCATCTTTTGTCGATAGTTGGCATGCTAGGTAGGGGTCCGTGTGCACTGATCTATGGTGAACCAGATGGACCTCAAGATCATCAACATAGTCCACGGGAATTCGTCAGATCGCGGCGACAACCTTCGATGACCTGCGAGCGTCGTCCCACGATGATATCCGGCGGCGGCACTCTTCCTATCGTGGGACTATGACGTCTCCAGGCAACTTGTCGTGGGATCAACAGGCGGCTTCGACGATCAGCATTGCGACGTACAGCGGCGCCTGCACTTCAACAAATCTAGCAACGGAACCGCTGCCACGTGATGGTGTCCATGAGACCCTTGATCAGACATCGCGGGCGGTGCTGGTCATTACGTGCATCATCACCAGAAGGATCAGAGGCCACATCAACGATCGAAATAAGCCCATGGAACCAAGGAAGCATATACGTGGTATATAGGGCCATGCATCAATGGAGTGCGTATACATGTATATGTCACCATTTCTAGCATAGCATGGATAAACCAATTCCCTACTTATCTACATCCTCAAAGACCCGACATCTACTCTGATCAAGACAGGGACATATGTCTGTCCAGCAATACTCCGTACAAGTCTAAGCTAGATGATCACCACACAAGCCAACGACGACGATGAGTACTCCGGCAGCAACAGAGGCTGCTCCTACTGCTCCTACACCATCGCCGATCGTGAGCTACCCGAGTCGCCGACCACTAATTTAAGAACGATGTCGCCCGGACTACTTACTCCGACCACCTGCCGTGACAACCACGACCGCCGCCATGATGACAGTTTGGAAAGCTCGAGGGCCAGACAATTTCGTCAACGCCGACCAGATAACGCCATACACCGTCGACCAAACGTTCTGTCTAAAGCTAAGTCACGCTTTAATATTTTTTGTAAATATTCGCCATAATTTTCTTTGAGCTATTTTCTCCATGTTTGCTCTCCAAACGATTTTTTTTCGAACCCCCGAACAGTCATGTTGATGCTCGGATGTCCCCAGAGACGGCCCTATCTCCGGCTCCTCCCTACACGTGCACGAGCGTCTGCCCTCTGCGTTATGTGTGGTTGGCAGCGGCTCCTTAGCGACGTCTGTTCCTCCTACACGTGCACGGGCTCCACGCTCGACGTTATGGACTATGGGCTAGCTAGGGCTGGAGACTCAGCTACACACCAACTGGCCGGGTGGTTTATATTAAATATAAATACATCTTCGCTCCAACTAATCACCAAGCTACATACGCTATTTTTTCTTTGGAGTTCATATATTTTTACATCATGTACTACTCGTTCTACATGTTTGTATTGTAGGATCATCATCCAGGTGATCGGGTCACCTAGTGCTCGGACTTCTCCACCGATCAACTGGTCAGACCACTAGGTTCATCGACTTCATCACCGACCAGTTGATCAAACTGTTCACCGGTCGTTTCTACTCAATGCTAACTTCGCTGCCGACCAGTTGAGCAGACTGTTCATCGCTTGTGCTTCATCGTCAGCTACGTCGGTTACTCCTCGGCCCTCGGATTCTTCGCGCGCTCGAGGACTAAGTGGGCACACTTCACCTTGCGGACATCGCCATGCGGAGACTCCTCGGTACTCAGACATCGCCCGCGACGTCGGGGACTCTCGCTCCTCAGTGCTCAGACATCGCTCCTCGATGCTCGGACGTCGCCTGCAACACAGGTGACTCTCGCTCCTCGGTGCTCGGACATCGCTAGCGACGCCGGGGACTCTCGCTCCTCGGTGCTTAGACATCGCCAGCGACACCGGGGACTCTCACTCCTCGGTGCTCGTACATCACCAGCGACGCTGGGGACTCTTGCTCCTCGACGCTCGAACATCGCTAGCTACGCCGAGAACTCCTCACCGCACGGACATCGCCAGCGACGTCGAGGACTCTCGCTCCTCGGGGCTCAGACATCATCAGCAACGCCGGGGACTCTCGCTCCTTGGTGCTCGAACATCGCCAGCAACGCCGGGGACTCTCGCTCCTCGGTGCTCGGACATCGCCAGCGATGCCGGGGACTATCGCTTCTTGGCGCTTGGACATCACTAGTGACGCCAGGGGACTCCTCGCTCCTCGTGCTCGAACATCGCCAGCGACGCTGGGGACTCCTCGGTGCTCGAACATCGCCAGCGATGCCAGGGACTCCTCGCTCCTCGGTGCTTGGACATCGCCAGCAACACCAGAGACTCCACACTCCTCGGTGCTCGGACATCGCCAGTGACGCCGGGGACTCCTCGCTCCTTTGGTGCTCGGACATCGCCAGCGACACCGGGGACTCCTCGCTCCTCGGTGCTCGGACATCGCCAGTGACGCCAGGGCCCCTGGTGCTCGGATCTTGCTATGTCTCATCGGTGTGCTATCAAGCTGCTCTATGCTATTCGGATCAGGGTGCTGATCTTGGGCAGCATGTCTAGGGTCTTGATATGTGCATGTCAGACGGCATTGGCAAGCTTTCAGACTTCTTTTTCTTTGACCCTACTACAAGATTCATTCTTCATCTTCCAGCAGGCTCGGGGACTAAGTGGGCACACTTCACCTTGCGGTGAATGTGCGCTTTTCTCATCTCGAGGCTACGCGCAGGGACTGGCTGCCTGCTCGGCTGGTCTTCTATGTTCTGACCGTCGCACTACATGACTACGTCACCTACTGTCAGGCTCGGGGACTAGCTATGGGGGTATGGCCCCCGGTATCCACAAGACAAGACATGGGCCACACCATCAGAGGTGGCCCAGCCCACAAGATCAAGGCGTGCACGACGCTGCTCGGCGTGCACCGTAAGATATTGTATAGTACCAAATAGGATACTTTTCTTGTAACCCTACCCCTCCAGAGTATATAAGGAGAGGTAGGGATCATCTACATACAGGGGCAAGATCAATACAATACACCAAAGACACAGGACGTAGGGTATTACGTCGATCAGACGGCCCGAACCTGTCTAAATTGTTGTCTCTGCGCCTTGTGTCACCATTTGGTTCCTGATTACGCGCATCCCCACCGACAAATCTACCATCGTGGGATACCCCTTGGTGGACTACCGAGCATCTTTTGTCGATAGTTGGCATGCCAGGTAGGGGTCCGTGTGCACTGATCTATGGTGAACCAGATGGACCTCAAGATCATCAACATAGTCCACGGGAATTCGTCAGATCGCGGCGACAACCTTCGATGACCTGCGAGCGTCGTCCCACGATGATATCCGGTGGCGGCACTCTTCCTATCGTGGGACTATGACGTCTCCAGGCAACTTGTCGTGGGATCAACAGGCGGCTTCGACGATCAGCATTGCGACGTACAGCGGCGCCTGCACTTCAACAAATCTAGCAACGGAACCGCTGCCACGTGATGGTGTCCATGAGACCCTTGATCAGACATCGCGGGCGGTGCTGGTCATTACGTGCATCATCACCAGAAGGATCAGAGGCCACATCAACGATCGAAATAAGCCCATGGAACCAAGGAAGCATATACGTGGTATACAGGGCCATGCATCAATGGAGTGCGTATACATGTATATGTCACCATTTCTAGCATAGCATGGATAAACCAATTCCCTACTTATCTACATCCTCAAAGACCCGACATCTACTCTGATCAAGACAGGGACATATGTCTGTCCAGCAATACTCCGTACAAGTCTAAGCTAGATGATCACCACACAAGCCAACGACGACGATGAGTACTCCGGCAGCAACAGAGGCTGCTCCTACTGCTCCTACACCATCGCCGATCGTGAGCTACCCGAGTCGCCGACCACTAATTTAAGAACGATGTCGCCCGGACTACTTACTCCGACCACCTGCCGTGACAACCACGACCGCCGCCATGATGACAGTTCGGAAAGCTCGAGGGCCAGACAATTTCGTCAACGCCGACCAGATAACGCCATACACCGTCGACCAAACGTTCTGTCTAAAGCTAAGTCACGCTTTAATATTTTTTGTAAATATTCGCCATAATTTTCTTTGAGCTATTTTCTCCATGTTTGCTCTCCAAACGATTTTTTTTCGAACCCCCGAACAGTCATGTTGATGCTCGGATGTCCCCAGAGACGGCCCTATCTCCGGCTCCTCCCTACACGTGCACGAGCGTCTGCCCTCTGCGTTATGTGTGGTTGGCAGCGGCTCCTTAGCGACGTCTGTTCCTCCTACACGTGCACGGGCTCCACGCTCGACGTTATGGACTATGGGCTAGCTAGGGCTGGAGACTCAGCTACACACCAACTGGCCGGGTGGTTTATATTAAATATAAATACATCTTCGCTCCAACTAATCACCAAGCTACATACGCTATTTTTTCTTTGGAGTTCATATATTTTTACATCATGTACTACTCGTTCTACATGTTTGTATTGTAGGATCATCATCCAGGTGATCGGGTCACCTAGTGCTCGGACTTCTCCACCGATCAACTGGTCAGACCACTAGGTTCATCGACTTCATCACCGACCAGTTGATCAAACTGTTCACCGGTCGTTTCTACTCAATGCTAACTTCGCTGCCGACCAGTTGAGCAGACTGTTCATCGCTTGTGCTTCATCGTCAGCTACGTCGGTTACTCCTCGGCCCTCGGATTCTTCGCGCTCGAGGACTAAGTGGGCACACTTCACCTTGCGGACATCGCCATGCGGAGACTCCTCGGTACTCAGACATCGCCCGCGACGTCGGGGACTCTCGCTCCTCAGTGCTCAGACATCGCTCCTCGATGCTCGGACGTCGCCTGCAACACAGGTGACTCTCGCTCCTCGGTGCTCGGACATCGCTAGCGACGCCGGGGACTCTCGCTCCTCGGTGCTTAGACATCGCCAGCGACACCGGGGACTCTCACTCCTCGGTGCTCGTACATCACCAGCGACGCTGGGGACTCTTGCTCCTCGACGCTCGAACATCGCTAGCTACGCCGAGAACTCCTCACCGCACGGACATCGCCAGCGACGTCGAGGACTCTCGCTCCTCGGGGCTCAGACATCATCAGCAACGCCGGGGACTCTCGCTCCTTGGTGCTCGAACATCGCCAGCAACGCCGGGGACTCTCGCTCCTCGGTGCTCGGACATCGCCAGCGATGCCGGGGACTATCGCTTCTTGGCGCTTGGACATCACTAGTGACGCCAGGGACTCCTCGCTCCTCGTGCTCGAACATCGCCAGCGACGCTGGGGACTCCTCGGTGCTCGAACATCGCCAGCGATGCCAGGGACTCCTCGCTCCTCGGTGCTTGGACATCGCCAGCAACACCAGAGACTCCACACTCCTCGGTGCTCGGACATCGCCAGTGACGCCGGGGACTCCTCGCTCCTTTGGTGCTCGGACATCGCCAGCGACACCGGGGACTCCTCGCTCCTCGGTGCTCGGACATCGCCAGTGACGCCAGGGCCCCTGGTGCTCGGATCTTGCTATGTCTCATCGGTGTGCTATCAAGCTGCTCTATGCTATTCGGATCAGGGTGCTGATCTTGGGCAGCATGTCTAGGGTCTTGATATGTGCATGTCAGACGGCATTGGCAAGCTTTCAGACTTCTTTTTCTTTGACCCTACTACAAGATTCATTCTTCATCTTCCAGCAGGCTCGGGGACTAAGTGGGCACACTTCACCTTGCGGTGAATGTGCGCTTTTCTCATCTCGAGGCTACGCGCAGGGACTGGCTGCCTGCTCGGCTGGTCTTCTATGTTCTGACCGTCGCACTACATGACTACGTCACCTACTGTCAGGCTCGGGGACTAGCTATGGGGGTATGGCCCCCGGTATCCACAAGACAAGACATGGGCCACACCATCAGAGGTGGCCCAGCCCACAAGATCAAGGCGTGCACGACGCTGCTCGGCGTGCACCGTAAGATATTGTATAGTACCAAATAAGATACTTTTCTTGTAACCCTACCCCTCCAGAGTATATAAGGAGAGGCAGGGGTCATCTACATATAGGGGCAAGATCAATACAATACACCAAAGACACAGGACGTAGGGTATTACGTCGATCAGACGGCCCGAACCTGTCTAAATTGTTGTCTCTGCGCCTTGTGTCACCATTTGGTTCCTGATTACGCGCATCCCCACCGACAAATCTACCATCGTGGGATACCCCTTGGTGGACTACCGAGCATCTTTTGTCGATAGTTGGCATGCTAGGTAGGGGTCCGTGTGCACTGATCTATGGTGAACCAGATGGACCTCAAGATCATCAACATAGTCCACGGGAATTCGTCAGATCGCGGCGACAACCTTCGATGACCTGCGAGCGTCGTCCCACGATGATATCCGGCGGCGGCACTCTTCCTATCGTGGGACTATGACGTCTCCAGGCAACTTGTCGTGGGATCAACAGGCGGCTTCGACGATCAGCATTGCGACGTACAGCGGCGCCTGCACTTCAACAAATCTAGCAACGGAACCGCTGCCACGTGATGGTGTCCATGAGACCCTTGATCAGACATCGCGGGCGGTGCTGGTCATTACGTGCATCATCACCAGAAGGATCAGAGGCCACATCAACGATCGAAATAAGCCCATGGAACCAAGGAAGCATATACGTGGTATACAGGGCCATGCATCAATGGAGTGCGTATACATGTATATGTCACCATTTCTAGCATAGCATGGATAAACCAATTCCCTACTTATCTACATCCTCAAAGACCCGACATCTACTCTGATCAAGACAGGGACATATGTCTGTCCAGCAATACTCCGTACAAGTCTAAGCTAGATGATCACCACACAAGCCAACGACGACGATGAGTACTCCGGCAGCAACAGAGGCTGCTCCTACTGCTCCTACACCATCGCCGATCGTGAGCTACCCGAGTCGCCGACCACTAATTTAAGAACGATGTCGCCCGGACTACTTACTCCGACCACCTGCCGTGACAACCACGACCGCCGCCATGATGACAGTTTGGAAAGCTCGAGGGCCAGACAATTTCGTCAACGCCGACCAGATAACGCCATACACCGTCGACCAAACGTTCTGTCTAAAGCTAAGTCACGCTTTAATATTTTTTGTAAATATTCGCCATAATTTTCTTTGAGCTATTTTCTCCATGTTTGCTCTCCAAACGATTTTTTTTCGAACCCCCGAACAGTCATGTTGATGCTCGGATGTCCCCAGAGACGGCCCTATCTCCGGCTCCTCCCTACACGTGCACGAGCGTCTGCCCTCTGCGTTATGTGTGGTTGGCAGCGGCTCCTTAGCGACGTCTGTTCCTCCTACACGTGCACGGGCTCCACGCTCGACGTTATGGACTATGGGCTAGCTAGGGCTGGAGACTCAGCTACACACCAACTGGCCGGGTGGTTTATATTAAATATAAATACATCTTCGCTCCAACTAATCACCAAGCTACATACGCTATTTTTTCTTTGGAGTTCATATATTTTTACATCATGTACTACTCGTTCTACATGTTTGTATTGTAGGATCATCATCCAGGTGATCGGGTCACCTAGTGCTCGGACTTCTCCACCGATCAACTGGTCAGACCACTAGGTTCATCGACTTCATCACCGACCAGTTGATCAAACTGTTCACCGGTCGTTTCTACTCAATGCTAACTTCGCTGCCGACCAGTTGAGCAGACTGTTCATCGCTTGTGCTTCATCGTCAGCTACGTCGGTTACTCCTCGGCCCTCGGATTCTTCGCGCTCGAGGACTAAGTGGGCACACTTCACCTTGCGGACATCGCCATGCGGAGACTCCTCGGTACTCAGACATCGCCCGCGACGTCGGGGACTCTCGCTCCTCAGTGCTCAGACATCGCTCCTCGATGCTCGGACGTCGCCTGCAACACAGGTGACTCTCGCTCCTCGGTGCTCGGACATCGCTAGCGACGCCGGGGACTCTCGCTCCTCGGTGCTTAGACATCGCCAGCGACACCGGGGACTCTCACTCCTCGGTGCTCGTACATCACCAGCGACGCTGGGGACTCTTGCTCCTCGACGCTCGAACATCGCTAGCTACGCCGAGAACTCCTCACCGCACGGACATCGCCAGCGACGTCGAGGACTCTCGCTCCTCGGGGCTCAGACATCATCAGCAACGCCGGGGACTCTCGCTCCTTGGTGCTCGAACATCGCCAGCAACGCCGGGGACTCTCGCTCCTCGGTGCTCGGACATCGCCAGCGATGCCGGGGACTATCGCTTCTTGGCGCTTGGACATCACTAGTGACGCCAGGGACTCCTCGCTCCTCGTGCTCGAACATCGCCAGCGACGCTGGGGACTCCTCGGTGCTCGAACATCGCCAGCGATGCCAGGGACTCCTCGCTCCTCGGTGCTTGGACATCGCCAGCAACACCAGAGACTCCACACTCCTCGGTGCTCGGACATCGCCAGTGACGCCGGGGACTCCTCGCTCCTTTGGTGCTCGGACATCGCCAGCGACACCGGGGACTCCTCGCTCCTCGGTGCTCGGACATCGCCAGTGACGCCAGGGCCCCTGGTGCTCGGATCTTGCTATGTCTCATCGGTGTGCTATCAAGCTGCTCTATGCTATTCGGATCAGGGTGCTGATCTTGGGCAGCATGTCTAGGGTCTTGATATGTGCATGTCAGACGGCATTGGCAAGCTTTCAGACTTCTTTTTCTTTGACCCTACTACAAGATTCATTCTTCATCTTCCAGCAGGCTCGGGGACTAAGTGGGCACACTTCACCTTGCGGTGAATGTGCGCTTTTCTCATCTCGAGGCTACGCGCAGGGACTGGCTGCCTGCTCGGCTGGTCTTCTATGTTCTGACCGTCGCACTACATGACTACGTCACCTACTGTCAGGCTCGGGGACTAGCTATGGGGGTATGGCCCCCGGTATCCACAAGACAAGACATGGGCCACACCATCAGAGGTGGCCCAGCCCACAAGATCAAGGCGTGCACGACGCTGCTCGGCGTGCACCGTAAGATATTGTATAGTACCAAATAAGATACTTTTCTTGTAACCCTACCCCTCCAGAGTATATAAGGAGAGGCAGGGGTCATCTACATATAGGGGCAAGATCAATACAATACACCAAAGACACAGGACGTAGGGTATTACGTCGATCAGACGGCCCAAACCTGTCTAAATCAATGTCTCTGCGCCTTGTGTCCCCATCCGGTTCCTGATTACGCGCATCCCCATCGACAAATCTACCATCGTGGGATACCCCTCGGTGGACTGTCGAGCATCTTTTGTCGACACCGATGCATCACAGAACACATCAAAAGGCTTCTCAATGTCAGGTTGGGCAAAAATAGGAGCTATAGTTAGCAAGGTTTGCAAAGTGTGAAAAGCAGCTTCACACTCTGGAGTCCAATTGAACTTTTCATCTTTCTGGAGTAGTCTAGTCATGGGCTTAGCTATTTTGGAAAAGTTAGGAATGAAACGACGATAGTAGCTTGCTAACCCTAAAAAACTCCAAACTTCATGAACCGAAGTCGGGGCCTTCCAATCCATGACCTCTTGTACTTTAGTTGGGTCTATAGATATTCCATTTTCAGAAAAGATATGACCCAAGAAAGGTACTTTGCTCAACCAGAATTCACACTTGCTAAATTTGGCATATAATTGATGCTCTCTCAATCTAGACAAGACAACTCTCAGATGCACTACATGATCTTCTTCATTCTCCAAGTAAATCAAGATATCATTGATAAACACGACCACAAACATATCGAACTCAGGCATGAATACCGAATTCATCAAGTACATGAAGTAGGCAGGAGCATTTGTTAGTCCAAAAGACATGACTAAATACTCATACAAGCCGTACCTAGTGGAGAAAGTTGTCTTAGGTACATCTTCTTGCCTGATCTTAATCTAATGATAGCCTGATCTCAAGTCAATCTTAGAGAATACCTTTGCTTTTGCCAGTTGATCAAACAAAATATCGATACGGGGCAAATGATACTTGTTCTTAATGGTGACAGCATTGAGCGGCCTATAGTCCACACACATCCGCAAGGATTTGTCCTTCTTCTTTACAAACAAGGCTGGACAACCCCATGGAGATGAACTAGGTCGAATGAGACCTTTGTACAAAAGTTCTTGTAACTGGATTTTAAGTTTGGTTAACTCATTTGGTAGCATCCTATAGGGTCTTCTTGAGATGGGTGTTGTACCTGGCGCTAACTCAATCTTAAATTCCACATCCCTATCAGGCGGTAAACCTGGCAACTTATCTAGAAATATATTAGGAAATTCGCAAACCACTGGAATATCACAGAGAGTAGTAGCTTGGATAGCACAAGACAAGTTTTGAAGATCAAAACTCTGGGGAAGTGGCACTAGAAAAGCATTACCCCCTTTTGGTTCTCTCAACATAATTGTTCTAGTGGTAGTGTTAATAAGAACTCCATGACCACTCATCCAACTCATGCCTAAGATCACATCTATGGCTAGTCCAGGCAATACTATAAGATCCATAGTCTACTCCCTCTTTTGTAGAGAGATGAGCACATCTCTCACTATTTGATTTGTAGAAATATTAGCCCCAGCTGAACTTATACCATAACCACCCTTGTCTACCTCAATTATCTTCTGATCATGCTTAGATGTAAATGTTTGGCTCATAAATGAATGAGAAGCTCCAGAATCAAATAAAACAATGGCGGGATGTTTGTTAACAAGATACATACCAGCGATGACAACTTCTCCCAAAGAGATTTCTTCCACAGCTGTATAATGCACATATCCAGGATGTGCCTTAGGATTGGTCTATTTCTGATTACCCTAGTTTTGATTGCCACCCTTCTTGGGATGGGGGCACTCCTTGGACCAATGACCTAGCTGATTGCAGTTAAAGCATGGCTGGTTGCTTCTTGGTCCACCTGAGCTGCCTTGGCTTGTGTTACCCTTAGGTAGGGCAATGGTGAGCACCCTATGGAATGTCTTCTGGGGTGATTGGCCTGAGCTTTCGGTGGAGGAGGCCTAAACTTAGGCGCTGGTGGACAAAATTGTAGCCAAGCTACCACTAGAGCCTCAACTGCTCTTTTGTGGCCCTTTCCTGCTGCGTTTAAGTTGTTCTGGTTCTCCTGGGTTAAGGCATTGCTGACAAACTCATTATAGGTAGCACATCTTGAGTTGGCCATAGTCTTCATTAGTTTTTTGCCAAGGCCTCTCTTGGAGCTTTCTATCTTCTTTTCCTCTGTATCGACGAACCCTGGGGCATATCTAGACAAATTGTTGAAGGCATGCTTGTACTCAGCAAGGGTTTTGGTCCCTTGAGTAAGTCTCATGAACTCGGCTACTTTCATGCGCATCAGCCTTGGGGGAATGTGATGCCCCTAAAGGCTGCCTTGAACTGTTCCCATGTGACCTGTGCGTTTGTAGGTAAAGAAGATAGGAAATGGGTCCACCATATTCCTGTGGGTCTCTGTAGTTGATGGGATGCATATTCGGCCTTCAGATCCTCCATGACCCTCAACAAGCGGAACTTCTGCTCGATCGTGTTTAGCCACTCATCCGATTGGAGCGGTTCTTCGGCCTCTTTGAAGATAGGAGGCTTGGTGTCCTGGAAGTCCTTGAATGAACTGTACTGATTTGGTTCTAGCCCTTGACGTTGCTGGCGGGCATGAGCAGTGTTCTACGCAATGAGGCATAGTGTATAATCCATGGCTCTCTGATTTCCTAGGAACTGTGCGAAAAACTCATTCGTAGACGGTGACGGCGGTGGTGGTAAGTCACCATCATTGCCACCTTGGTTGGTGCCTGCTCTAGTGCGAGTGCGAGTCATCTACAAAATTGCAATAATAAGTGATTATTGGTTGATGTCAAGAGATTGTAGATGAATTGTGTAATCATGCCAAACTAAAATTACTGGAGAGAATGTTAAATTCATACAATAAAATAGAGGCACAATAATTCATTCTCGCAACATAACATCACCAATTTGATCACTTATCGTACTCGCAACGCGTTAATATGCATGTCATATTTCACCAGTAAAACAAAACTAGAATTTCATCAAAGTTCAATCCATCATGGATTAACATGCAAAGTACCAATATTACACCGAAGTTATGTCATGAGTACTGAAGTTCAAACTAGAAGTCTGTTACATAAATAACAGGGATACAACTAGCGCTTCAAACTAGTCACTAAATGGCTCTACTCTTCAACATGATCGCTGTCGAGGTCGGAGATAGCATCATCCTCATCCTCCAGATCCACTTCTTCCTCCCAACTGTCATCTTCAACTAACATCTCCGGATCTTCTTCTTCCTCATCTAGGAGCGGGTGCAGTTGGCTATTCAGATAATGCACCTCATGCTGAAGATCAACCACCATGTTCTAGGTATGTGCAAGCTGCTGGCGCAAGTCCCTTTCGACTCGGTCCTGCTACGTGGCTAAGGCTTCAGCATTGTTTTGTGCTGCTTCTGCCATTGTTGCACGGTTGTTTGCTTGGATCCGCTGGCGCGTAGCGGTGAGTGCCTCAGCGCGAGTGGCCTCTAGCTGCTCCTGGAGTCCTGCGAGCACAGCCTGATCATCAGCTCTTGTCTCTTGCTCGGTAGCTCTCTGCTGATCGACCTATTCAATCTGAGTGTGGAGATTTCCCAATGCTACATAAGCTTGATCAGAGTCCCAACAAGCCTCACTTGCTACCTTTTTGTGTTTGCGCACATGTTTCCTCAATTTACGCTGTACGACTTTGGCTCTCATGAGCTTGTCCCTACAAGTGGTATAGGACTCCTGCCAGAAGTCCCGGGATCCTGACGAGTATAGAACATCTTCATCATGGCGAACATGGCACTCATAGCAGGACTAGAACTATCTGCCTGCTCATCCCAGTCTTGGATCAACACATTGCGGTTGTGCTGTGCCCATACTGCTGTAGATGGATCTACCCGAGGAAAAGTACCAGCGGCACTACCGGTAAGCTCATCCCCATGCTGCTAACATATCGGACTTAGCACCTCAAAAGCCACTACTTGGGTAGCTTCCCAAGGAGTTTTCCCTTCAGAATTCGCCTTCCACTCCTGCCATAGGGGTGCTTGGGTATGAGCATGTATGGTTAGTTCCACCTCATACCATGGCTGTCCCTCCAGGTATTCTTCATTCCAAAAATAGAGGGGAGGTTCGGTATACCCCACAAAATGCAGGACCCTCCAAAGCAGGGCAGGGGTACCAAACATCTCCAGGCAGGTCTCACTCCCAGCTGATGTTGCCATCTGTACCAACAAAATGGTGCAACTCTCGTGAGAACAACATTATAATAGAAAAGACTTACTTAACCGAATAAGAAACTTATAAGGGGAGGAACAATGCAAGTATGTAATAATGATTTATCATGATGCATGCACGTTCCATACGTCCTCACAAATTTAGGAGAATTAAACTTCTAACGGCATACACGGTGGTATACATGCATTCTCTCATATATAACGTAACTAGTCGGGCTACACGTTTCGCTATTAGCGTACCTGCACAAGAATTTCATTTTAGCCCAACCCCACAATTATATATGCAGAAATGAAAATCTGGGCTCTAGGTTGCAATCTAAATACTTCCATATATATACCCATATATATATACTTCCGTATCAAAGCTACCCGAAAGTAAATACGTCCATATATACATATAAATAAGCATATACAGCCGTATCAAAGCTAACCCACAATTAAATACCTCTATATATATATGAGACATATATATACTTTAGTATCAAAGCTACCTCTCCCCTTAGACCGCACGCTCACATCTTGCTGTCGTGCCACTCATCATCTTACCTTGGGCGTAGAGGCATTTGATCCATACATTACCACTCAAGTGAATGGCATCCATACAATAGCACGCCGTATGGACGACGAAAGTAAAAACTCCCAAGTTAGTAGTTAATTAGCCACGTGAAATCCTTAACTGGGCATAAAGGAAGTGATCACTAACACACTCTAGATTCAAACTTTATATTCAAACACCTATATATATAGCTATAAGTTTTAAAAACTGGTTTTGAAAAATGTCGACACAGAATTTTTGTCCCGTGCCGAGGACACACGCAGCAAGCCGGAAGGGTCCGCTCGATGGAGCAGATCCACCTAGCTTCAGCACAGGGATGGTCGATCCTGCGCAATCCTCCCGAGACATGCCAGTCAATTTGACCGTGCAATTGACAAGGAGAGAAAGTTTATCAGTAATTAAGGGCGGAACTTGCCGGTGTTGCCAGACAGTCCCGAATGTGCGGCTATGAAAGCCGATATGAAAGGAGAATGACCAAATATTCGATTCCATCATATTCATGAGAATAAATCGGTTAAAGCTCATTGGGTTGTATAAGAAGAATCGGTTATCATGCAGGGCAAATGTCATTATTGAAACAAATATTAATCAATGGCAATAAGATATCAACAATGATCGGTTTATGCTAAGCCAATGATTACAAGTAACCGAACCCCTTTTTATATAAAGAAACAATTCAACACCATTTAACCGTTTAATAAAGATAAATCTAATGAACATGTTAGATCTTATCTATCGCTATGACCAGTGGGGCATGAGGCAGAATCATGCAGGCCGTAGAAATAACAATAGACTTGACGATCGTAACTCATTACCAATATCAATGGGGCATGAGGTAGAATCATGCAGGCCATAATACAATAATAAGATCATGGGGCTAACACATCTTTCAACCTATCTTTACTTCAACGGTCTCGTGATACGAGCTGTTTGTGAAAGCACTCGATATCGGCTAAAACGGCGATTCAGGCATAGTGCACAGTTAGGGTCATGCCTTACCAGGAATAGATCTACTAAATAACAATCCCCACTCCATGGTGCTAACAGTGGGGTGTGAGGCAAAATCACATAGGCCGTGATAACGGACCATGGAACGGTTTTTGCTAGCCAATAGATCTACTCAAGACGCAGCATGCCTTAACCGCACGCTATGCATGATTAAGATTGATACAAAACAGCCGATAAAAACATAACTCATCGTTTAGGGTGTAGATTAGGTCAGTTCTAGATTGGAAAACGATGGGTCAAATAAGATATCAGGCCGATCCAAATCAATCTCAATCGGGCAGAGTGATATTGCTATAATTAGATAAACAATGAAAACAATAAGCAATATCGGTAACTTAATGAATCTACCAAAGACTATCATCCTAAGGTAGAGCCGATAACTTGACCTTGATCTGATTCATGCAATGGGGGTCGACCGGATCGATACAACCATACTTGAATTAGACAAGAATCGATAACTAACTTATACCAGAGTCACAGTGGAGGTCGACCGGATCGATGCAGCCGTACGAACAGAGGTATAAGCCATGACGGTACTTACAACAAGTAGTGGAGGTCGACCGGATCGATGCAGCTGTACTTGCTAAAGAACTTGCCGAGATCTATTCTACTCCTACTCCTAAGGGGTGGTCGGAGCCAAAAAAGTAATTGACTTGTATTTGATTGATTGTTTGTGTGTTTACAATAGCCGGGGTTTGATATTTATACCCGGAATCTAAACATGAATCCTACTCGAGCACGATTTGTTACAATCTTTGGCATAAATGAAAACATTCCTAATTTAAGATAACTTAGACTCTAATCTTTCCCTTTTTGTAGAGTCCAGCATGCCTCATCCCAGCGCCGATCGTAGCATATGTTGTTATCTGCTGGCGCTATATGAAGAAAGCCGATTCTAATGCTGCATCCGAATCAGCCATTTTTGGTCTGCACGCAATTGATCCCTTGCTAACATGATCTTGGGAGCTCTCGAGGCCCTAAGGCCCTTCTTCCAAATTCTGGTGTAAACACATGCCCCCCAATTTTGAGATAAAAGTAATTTTATTCCAAAATTATCATGTCTACATCCCTGATTGGTCCACGGTCACGGGTAGAGAACCTTGATCTGGGGTCCACTGTTTGTCACCGCTTGCGTCTATTCGTGAGCCTATGACTCAAAACTTTTTACAAAAGCGTCATTGCTTCACGGGCACTTCGATTCATCTTCCTGGGTCAGCTATAAAATGCCTATCTGACCCTGGTGAGAGCAACTCAACATTTTAGCCATGTTTTTCTTACATCTGCTCCCTTGAGCGCCCCTAGTTCCGCTGGACCCTCCATGGTCCATTCTCTTGCTATGAAGATCTTGAGCGGTTAGAAGAATTCTTGTGCATAGGGTGATTGTGTCGCTCATTCTAGCGCCTTGTCGAGCAAGAGAATCAGCTGCTGCGGCTAGAAGAAGTCTTGTGACATCACCTGTGTCTTCTCACCATGCTCGCAGAGCTGTTCTAGTGTTTGCAATGGCTAAAATGTGTGGATACCATTCCCTTGTTTGTTCCACTAAACGCCCATCGGGGAAGCCACAGGCTTCTTTCCCATAGTTTCTCGATTTACCGAGAAATTGGATGAGCACATGCTGGGCGGGCGATTTTTCCCCTTCTCAGGCCCAATTTTATCAACGGGCCAATGTCGATTCGTTCCATGATGACCTTCGGCTTGGTGGGGGCCCGGACTCCCTTCAATCCAAAGATGCCTTGATAGGTTGATCTCTGGTAATGTAAGATCTTTGAACCCATTTCATGATATTTCATAGTTTGGGGAAGCAATAAGTTCGAATCTGTTATCTCTTCATTGTCTGTCCCCTGATTCCTAGAGTGTTGTTCCGCCTCCGTTTCTGATTCTAAATTCACACCCTCAGCAAAATCTATCTTCTCGCCTTCCTAGGCTATATGTATACGGGCCACGGCTGTGGATCAAACAACAACCCGCTTCATCTCAAACTTTCTACATCCTTAGTATAGCTTCTGCTTTTTTGCAGGTTTGAGATTATGGAGAACAGCAAGAGATCTACTGAAGAGGCCTTCGCAAGATCTGCATTATCGCACCAATGCATCCACCATCAAGAGGGAGCAACTTGCGATGCTCCCGTCGTCCCAGAGCAGAGGGCCAACTCTACTCAGCCCTTGGGGTCATCCTCAGCACCGATTCGTCACTAGCTCCCCTGCTATCTGAGGTGGCTGAGAGATAACAATGGCCTGATCGCTTCCATTGACTGGACCGGCGAGAGACGTGTCGACTGCCTCTCTATTGCGGAATCGGCTCTGGCCATAGTTCAAGGCTGATCACCTCCTAAGGCCAACCCGGTGCGGGAGAGACTGGCCTAGGTTGAAGCCAGAATTGTTGGTGAGACATTTACCATAATTTTCTATTTCTTTTTCAACTTATATCCTCCAAGATCCTGCTCACCTCTTCTTCAAATCCTTTAGATCTATCGGCTCAACTGGAAAGCCTGTGTTTGGGTACGGACCACGCGGCAGGATTCGTCAATGCCAGGGGCGCCATTCCGGTGGTTCGTTTGCATGATATCCCGAACCACGTCAAAGAAGTCGCTCCTCACGTCGTTCGTCATGGTGCTACCATGGCGTTGGCTGCTGCACAAGTTCACTCCGACCACGATCTTCAGCTTCTTCCTCGTGGAGCTTCAGTTACCGGATACCCTGGGGATTACGAGCGACTGGTCAAGGATTTCTTCGACGCCGCCAACTCTGTAGCCTTGATCTCCTAGGCCGATGATATAGTAAACAAAGTGTTTTCTAATCTATAGCTTGTAATAAGTGATATCAGTGAACAACTCCTTCGTCTTCAATGATTTTTACCTCATCCATCACTTTGCTCGCATTTGCCTTGCTCCTATAGGCGATACACATTGTACCGACTCTTATCCTTCTGGGTCTGCCTTCGCACTAGAAGCGATATCCTTCCAGTATCGACTATTAGAGTTGGCAGCCGAGCAACTCGGTCATCAAGCGTTAGTCTAAACGTTAGGGTGATATTCCTTCAAATATTTTCCCAGTTGATTGCTCCGCCGAATCCTCTTTTCCTTTTAGTGTTTTCAAAGTGTAAATATCACTAGGTGCACAATGCTTGATCCAATAAGGTTTCTGCCGATTAGGTGACCATATCGGCTATCTCACTTTTGGTTGTCAAGGGTAATCCACCTCCAATTTTCAGCTTCTTTGGTTGATCTGAGGATGCTTTCGAAGACGTACTTATGGCGGTCAATGGCAATATTGAGAGGGATCCATGATGTTCTAGACTGCATGTCAACGCGTATCTTGTGTAGAATTGATCATACTCTCTGTCATTAATTACGCTTCCCTTTTCGGCTAAAGAGCCAATTTGATACAGCCGATCCCAGCCTTCTAATCCAACTAAGTCTGAAAATACGACTTTTATTGAGAGAACCCTTCGATTTCCTACCTTCTGTTGCTCAATGTCGTATTTCCATCAGCATTAGTGAAGTGGTGCTTCGCCTTCTATTAATTGTAGTTGCCTTTTACATGTCCCGAGGCGTCTACCTCTTCGCTTCAGGTCTTTAAATACCAACCGGTGGTTTCGGCCTCGAACATAGCTCCACTCGCAACTGTTCCTTCGCTCTTCTCCGCCTGCTGAAATCCTATAGCAGTTTTTTCCTTCTTCCTTTCATAGATCCAATCATTCCTCATGGCTGGTGAAGACAACCGAGGCAAGCGTGCGGCGGAGGAAATCCCGGAAGAGAATATGCCGATGAACCAGCGCCTCCGGCGCATGAGGTGAGATTGACATTTATGGTTTACGATGATGAACAGTTCTGATTCACCTACAGGTTTGTTGTGAATGACAGTCTCCGCCCTCTTCCCAAGGCCGGTGGGCCTTCTGATGCCGCATCTTCTGTGCCGGTCTCGTCGTCGGATTCTTCTGACTCCTACAATGGCGACGATGCTCGACGCTACCTTCATGAGTGGAGGATGGCTCATAATAGTTATTCTGAGGCGACTTGGGAGAATGGCCAACTAGAGATTCACCTCGGGGTTTCCTAGGCCGCCCTTCACGCGGCTGAGGAGGAGGCCAGCGCCGTCCGAGTGTGGCTGATCGAATCTGACGCCATGGTGGCGGGTAAGATGAACTCCATGAAGGCTTTTCACTCTGACTTCCATTATCTTCACCTTGACCGTCTTCTTGTTTTTGTGATTGTCAGCCCTGACAGCACAGTTGGAATCTCTCCAACTGGCGGCGAACGCGGCCATAGACGTCGTCAATGCTCGGGGTTCCCCTATCGATGCTTGTCTATAAGTCGTCCCGGTCTGTGTTTGGGAGATCGCCCTCCATGGCGTTCGTCATAGTGCAGCAGTGGCGCTGATCGCGGCACAAGTCCAAACTAGGTACGAGCTCCACGCCATGGGGACAGGTTTCCCAATGGGCGATGGACCTGAGGAGCACGAGGACCTACTTGAAGAATTCACCATGGCAGCGGAGGCCGTAGTAGACATCACATCCGCTCAGGATGTGGTGAACAAGGTTTTTGATTAGTTTGTACTTAGGGTAATCTGGTGAACAAAGACTCCTGCTCTTTCATGAATGTACCTTAGTACAATGTTCTCATGTATGACTATTTTATCTTTTTGTTTTTGCTCTATAGGCGATACATATCGTATCGGCTTTTATTATCTTCAAAAATTTCACTTTTTGAACCAGAGGCGATACCTTCTTGGTACCAGCTATTAGAGCCAAGAATGAATCGGCTATCAAGTGTTGATCAGATGCTAGGATAACGTCCCGTAGAACTTTCAATATCAAAGGTCAAACAAGTAATCAACCCAGGTCAAGCGTCCTATCAAGTGAAATAGAACTTCTCTTAAGAAATCCATTAACTCTGAATCGCACTTACACTTTGACTCAGCATTCACATACATCGGCCTAAACCATTTCCAGGACTCAACGCTTATTTTTCCTTTAATCCAATGGCCGACGTGAAGCTGTGACCTTTTTACTAAAACAAACTCTCAAAGCCAATCGCTTGCATCGGTTGTTGGATTTCATTGCTGATTTTAATGAAGCCTCCTTCCCATGACTTGCCAGAAAAACATTCGAAATCTCCTAGTTCCCAAAAGACTGGATCGGTTGTTGCGATGCTTACGGACTCATCAGCACAAACCAGTTCAACGTCATCTCCATGCCATTTTATCAAACACTGATGCATGGTTGATGGTATGTAGCAGTTTGAATGAATCCAATCACGACTGAGGAGCAAACTGTATGACCCTTTTCCATCAATGACGAATAATGTGGTGAGCAGAGTTTTACTCCCGATTGTTAGTTCAACGTTTATTGCCCCCCGGGTCTTAGATGTATTGCCTCCAAAATCCTTAAGCATCATGTCAGTCTCCATCAGATCTTCTGGTCCTTTACCAAGTTTACGAAAAGTAGTGTAGGGCATAAGATTGACAGAAGCACCTCCGTCCACCAACATCTTGTTCATCGGCTTCCCATCAACAAGACCTTTCATATATAACGCCTTTAGGTGCCGATGTTTAACTGGTTTGTCAAATATTGCTTGTTGTACAACTGTCAACTTGGCAACTATCTCCTCATACTCTGATTCATCAAAATTCAAATAAACTTCTTGATCTGCTAGAGCTCTGAATTTCAATGGCAATAGAAAAGCCATTTGGATATTAGCCGTTGGTTGCTTCCTATCGGCTATTTGCTTAGCACGCCATACTTGAGTTCTACTAGATGCCTGAGCCTGTTCCATCTCTTTATTCCTTAGGCGTTGCACTCTTCTCTTCTGGCTTCTTGTTAAACCTCCTGGGCACCACTGGTCTTCCTACCACATATTTCTTCTTTCAGCGCCTTCCTCTTCATGATCAGCCTAGTCCTGATCAACGACTCCTTTTCCAAGCCAATTATGAACACTTTTATTTTTTAAGCGTCGATCCATGTTATTATGATGATACGCATCTTGAGCATGGATAGATCGGCGGTTGGTTTGAGACTGCCTATACTCCCGATATTGATTGCTGCATTCTGGACAGTTATGTCTGGTAGGCAATTTCAAACATTCATTCTAGTAATGTCTGAAGAAAGGACAGCTCCAATGTAATTCGGCTTGTTTCCTTTCATACCTCTCCTCTTCCAGTTGATACTGGCACGCTTGATCTTTTAACCAACGCTGATAATCCTTTTCCTTCTGCCGCTGCCATTTATTCAAGAGGATCTGAAATGTGACCCGCGGCTTTGTTGTCTCTGCTTTTGATGTCTTCCCTTGCTCGTATCGACTCTTTTGCTTGGCACGGCGTCTTCTAATCAATCTATACTCGTCAGCTGATATTTGCATCTTGGGATCGACTGTTCTAGCTTTTTTTGATTTCGTTGATGTTAGGACCTTAGTTTTTCCTTTGAATAGCCTAGCATCAACCATGTTTTGATCTCTTAGGAAAGGATTATCATCAACTTTCATTTTTCGAGACATATCAAACGAGGCGTATCAAATTTGGGCCTCCCCTGCTGAATAGCTCTCTGTATGTGCTGCCTGAAGATTCTGCATTCATTAGTGGAATGAGAAGTAGCATTATGGAACTTGCAGAACTTCTTATTCTTCAAATGATCAGGGGGCAACATGACATGACCATCGGGCAACTTGATCTGCCCTTTCTCAAGCAAGAAATCAAAGAGCTTATCTGATTTGGTGACATCAAAGTCATAGTTCTCCTCGACTCCTCTTCCCCAAGGATTTGGCACCATTACTGTCTTCTTACCCCAATTCCACTCAGCTACAGCGATCTCTTCTTCCTCATCCTCATAGCCGTCATCGACTGAGTATGGATCATAAGCTTCGGGTACTTTGGTACTCTTCTGGAATCGGGTATCTCTGCGTATACTCTGGAATTGGCTATTGAGCGCTGCTACCCTTTGAGCCAATTGACCCAAGTTGTCAAATTATTATCCCAGCAGCTTTTCTTTCCACATTGGTAGCATCCCTTGAACAGCTAAAGCAGCTAGTTGGTTATCAGCCAAGTTCAAGGAGAAGCACAAGTTCCTGGTTTCTCGGAACCTCTGAAGAAATTCAGTGCCTGATTCATTAATCTTCTGTCTTATAGTTGTCAGATCGGTAATCTTCTTTTCTCCAGTCCTAGTGTAAAAATATGTATGAAACTTCTTCTCTAGGTCAGCCCAATTGGCAATGGAATTGACTGGCAATGACGAAAACCAAGTGAAGGCTGGTCCTGATAAGGACAGAGAGAAGAAACGAACTCGATGGGCATCCTCAACTGACGCTTCGCCCAATTGTGTAAGATACCGACTGATATGTTCTATTATGCTTGTACTGTCTTGGCCAGCAAACTTAGCGAATTCTGGGAGCCTATAATTTGTGGGAAGAACGACCAAATCATAACATTCTAGATATGGGCGTTTGTACAAAAAGACCAACCCTTTTGGCTTCAGACCGAACTAATTCTTCATCATCTCGGTCACCCTCAGTAGTAACTCGTCAGCTTGCGGATTTGGATTTCTCTGTACTTGTTGACCCATCTGTGGACTAAAATCTTATGTGCCTTGATATCCTAGATTTGGCATCATGTGGAGGGTGTTATAATCTATGCCATAGTGATACCCTTGTGGTATCTCGATCTGTAGAGTCCTCTGATGGCTTGCTACTTGAAGTCTCTAATTATAGATATAAGGATCTATATCTCTACAGATCCTTTGAATTGATGGTGCTATTTTTTGAGCCGACGACGGTATGTGGCCTGATGTGCAAAAATTGATCATCTGATTCTGATTTTGCCCTGCCAGCTGTTGCACATGCTGTATTGACGGTCCAGGATTGTACTATATCTGATTCATAGTAGTCCCTTGAGCTTGTTTAGATGAACCTTGAATTGTCTAGACGTCACCATTACTAGTTGATGCTGCTTCTTGATGGCTGGTACCGACTTGATTATTCCCTTGGGTTGACAAATCTGGAACATTGTAACGAGTTGATCCAACCTGACCAACTAGAATCCCATGAATCGCCTCTTTCATGGCACTGTGAAATGCGTCCACGAAGGCTTCATTACGGCTTGATATGGCATCACGAACAGATTTGTCTATGGCTTCCGTAAAGAAATGCATGTCTTCAGCTTCGACTGTATCTGTCAGTCCATGTAGTAGAACTCTTGGTAGTGGAAATTTCTGAACAATTGTGTTGTCACGTGTTTTGGTGCAGGACAACAAACACTTCTTCTAAAATTCTTCTGTAGCTTTGCCGATGACATCTTCATCTTTATCAGGTAGGTCTTCATAATGTACCATAAGTATGTCGTCATTGTTGTAAGCCGCCATGACGATTGTAGGGTCCCACCGGGTGTGCCAGAAACATGTGTCGACACAGAATTTTCGTCCCATGCCGAGGACACACGCAGCAAGCCGGAAGGGTTCGCTCGATGGAGCAGATCCGCCTAGCTTCAGCACAGGGATGATCGATCCTACGCAATCCACCCAAGACGTGCCAGTCAATTTGACCCTGCAATTGACAAGGAGAGAAAGTTTATCAGTAATTAAGGACGGAACTTGCCGGTGTTGCCAGATAGTCCCGAATGTGCGGCTATGAAAGCCGATATGAAAGGAGATCGACTAAATAGTCGATTCCAGCATATTCATGAGAATAAATCGGTTAAAGCTCATTGGGTTGTATAAGAAGAATCGGTTATCATGCAGGGCAAATATCATTATTTAAACAAATATTAATCAATGGCAATAAGATATCAACAATGATCGGTTTATGCTAAGCCAATGATTACAAGTAACCAAACCCCTTTTTATATAAAGAAACAATTCAACACCATTTAACCGTTTAATAAAGATAAATCTAATAAACATGTTAGATCTTATCTATCGCTATGACCAGTGGGGCATGAGGCAGAATCATGCAGGCTGTAGAAATAACAATAGACTTGATGACCCTAACTCATTATCAATATCAGTGGGGCATGAGGTAGAATCATGTAGGCCGTAATACAATAATAAGATCATAGGGCTAACACATCTTTCAACCTATCTTTACTTCAACGGTCTCGTGATGCGAGCTATTTGTGAAAACACTCGATATCGGCTAAAATGGCCGATTCAGGCATAGTGCACAGTTAGGGTCATGCCTTACTAGGAATAGATCTACTAAATAACAATCCCCACTCCATGGTGCTAACAGTGGGGTGTGAGGCAGAATCACATAGGCTGTGATAACGGACCATAGAATGGTTTTCGCTAGCCAATAGATCTACTCAAGATGCAGCATGCCTTAACCGCACGCTATGCACGATTAAGATTGATATAAAACAGTCGATAAAAACATAACTCATCGTTTAGGGTGTAGATTAGGTCAGTTCTAGATTGGAAAACAATGGGTCAAATAAGATATAAGGCCGATCCAAATCAATCTCAATCGGGCAGAGTGATATTGCTATAATTAGATAAACAATGAAAACAATAAGCAATATCGGTAACTTAATGAATCTACCAAAGACTGCCATCCTAAGGTAGAGCCGATAACTTGACCTTGATCTCATTCATGCAGTGGGGGTCGACCGGATCGATACAACCATACTTGAATTAGACAAGAATCGATAACTAACTTATACCAGAGTCGCAGTGGAGGTCGACCGGTTCGATGCAGCCGTACGAACAGAGGTATAAGCCATGACGGTACTTACAACAAGCAGTGGAGGTCGACCGGATCGATGCAGCTGTACTTGCTAAAGAACTTGCCGAGATCTATTCTACTCCTACTCCTAAGGGGTGGCCGAAGTCGAAAAAAGTAATTGACTTGTATTTGATTGATTGTTTGTGTGTTTACAATAGCCGGGGTTTGATATTTATACCCGGAATCTAAACATGAATCCTACTCGAGCACGATTTGTTACAATCTTTGGCATAAATGAAAACATTCCTAATTTAAGATAACTTGTACTCTAATCTTTCCCTTTTTGTAGAGTCCAGCATGTCTCGTCCCAGCGCCGATCGTAGCCTCTGTCGTTATCTGCTGGCGCTATCTAAAGAAAGACAATTCTAATGCTGCATCCGAATCAGCTATTTTTGGTCTACACGCAATTGATCCCTTGCCAACATGATCTTGGGAGATGTAGGGCCCTGGGCAAGGTGTCTCTCGTTAATTCCCTCTATCATGCTTTTGTGGTTGTGATCATGGACTAGCACTGTATTGGAACAATGATGTGAGGTGTTGGTTTTTAAACTTAATTGCTTCTGTGACTATTTTATTTGAACATGGTTTGTAATAACTCTTAATCGTACTCTGATGTATGATGTTGTATTTGTGAACTGATGTAACATATGACATGTCTGTTGAATCATGTACGATTTTGGTTGTATGTTGACGGTTAATCGAGATCCTTCGTAGTACTCGATGGACTACCGGGTTTATATGGGCTCAAGTATGATAGTGTGACCATTTGCGGGCTGCCAAGGTACTTGTGCTCTTATAAATTGGATGGTTCTGCTATAGCTCTGGTGCTTGCCTTTGAGAAAAGAAATTGGTCGATGATCCGAACACTCGGGTAGGTCCTCAAGAGCTTGCTCCTAGCCTTCTAGAGCTACGGGTTAAGGTGCCTGTTGATGTTCCTCTTCTTCTTCGTTGAATTTCAATAGAGTGATCCCCTCGGACGTTCCAATATGCATGAGCATGAAATAAGATATCACGAATGCATATATACTGACATGCATGATATGATAGGGTGTGATTAAATGCATCCTGATAAGTGTTCTCAACAGCATTACATTAAGGTGATAACAAGATAAATTTTCTTTTACTGAGTAGGTGTATATCTCTTCTCTAGTAATTAAACAAATTCTCATCTAACCAATTTTCTGGACTACAAGACAGCAACCACTTGTTTTGACCATAACTGGAGTTATACACATCGAAATAATATGGTTGTAGACTCTTTGGAAAGCTTGTGAAATTGTCTACAACTTTATTTTAATCATGTTCAGGTGATTCAATAGTTATATAGGCCAAACAATTCCATCTTTCATATCTGTCTAGAGAAAAGTATTTCTGACAGTAGATTTCTAACAGCTATAATTCTCAAACCATAAGGCCTATGACTATGAAACTTTAACACAAGGTAGATAAGTAAGTTATCTACAACTTTTTTATTAACACGTTTCACACAAAAGATCATTATCATCATAAATTTGCCACCACAACAGAAACTATACATGCAGCCATCTAGTTGAATTATAAAGCAATAATTAACTAGCTGCCCATAACCAATTACTTCTAAGCCTAACTAATAGCACCAATAGATCATATGCATCATAAGCATAATAGAAAACATCATGGTTATGCCTAACTAATTTATTTATATTCATTTATCAATTTCCTTATATAATAAGGTGATTTAAAGGATAAATATTTCTAGTGCTCAATAAATTCTAAGAAAATTATAGTAACCTACAAATTACCCTAATAGCCTACTATACCATTTTCGTGGTATTTGTATAAGTATAGCCACCTCTACAAAAATGACAAGCTATATATGCTTAGTTTAGCAAAAATAGTTTAGCATAGTGAAAAGTGTCAAGCAATAGATTTAATATTTTTCTTACTTTCCTCCTAGCACAAGAATACTATATAAAAATTTGTATGATCATATGTTATGTATTTTTACCCCATTTAATTTCACTAGAAACTAGCAATTAATTAGGATTAAATATGAAGACCATATTTCAAGTATGTCTACCGTAGGTTTAGTATTTTTTCTAGCTAGAGCATGTCAACACAAGATCACAGAACCACAATTTTACTATCTTTCTAGCTCAAGTTATGCATTTTACAAGATATAACCTAATTTAAAAGCACTTATATTCCTCAATTTAATTCTCCCATAAAATACCCTAAACAGTAGATTTCATATTTTTATCAAATATTACACTTTAATATAAATCCAACAAAATTTGTTCACCCCATTTGGATACTCCTAACTCCAGATATGAATTTTTGAAGTTTGTATTCAAATCTATGAAAATAATTCAAAAACCAACTAAACCCTAAATGCTAGGTACACTCGGTCTATACACCCTCAGGCGCTGACATGTGGATCCCGCAGTCAATTCAGCCCCACTCGTCAGTGGAACCAGAGGAGAGCGTGTGGTTGACCGACGGCGAACTCACCGACGGCGAGGTCACCGGTGGTAGCGTCATCGGTGTTGTGCTCCCCACACCCTTGCGCACCTGTTGGTACCCTTGGTTGGCTCGGTGGATCACCAGAGCGACCTCACTAGCGAGCATGGCGGTTCAGCGGCGGCGCGCGGTGGTGGACTCGTCGTCTCCGGCGATGGGATGTCTAGGCGAGCGTGGCTACAACTTTAGCAAGTCCTATCGAAGCTCTAGGGTTAGGTTAGGGCGACGGTGGAGCGATGGACTGCCACCACACGGCGTGAGCGGCCTGGGCGTGTTTGGCCACGATGGCCGGTGATTTGAATCGGCAAGGGCCGATTCAGTCCGTCTGACAATCGATTTTCAAACCTCCAAATCTCCCAAACCATGGCGAATTAGTGAAAACTTCATTAATACAAAGTGTAGAGCTACATGAGTACTCCAAGATTGCTTAAAGGAGTTTTATCTAAATCACAATGGTGTTCAAACTATAAGGCTCCAAATTAGGCTACATTGAAACTGAAAACAACTTCAAGACAGAAAAATTTTCTAAGTTACAAACAGCATAAAGTTGAAACTTGTGAGCTCTATTTGACCATGTTAGGCACTGATTTAGCTCATGACCCTTAGATAAAGTTTGTTACCCTTGATGTGAACTACAACTTTTATTTAGGTAACATAGCCATGCAAACATTCTAAGCTAATATTCAACTTTGGTCAAACTAGCATCATGAAAATGGCATTCCAAGGTAACCCAACACTTAGAAGCAAAATTGGTTCATGTCATAAATACAAAAGTTGCTCCATTTACCATCCTAGATGTATCTAAGGTACTATTGTGACCTTACAACCATTTCATACATTGGTCATACATGATTACAAGCATAAGTATATATATAATCAATATTTCATGCGATAATGTATAAAAATGAGATGAAATTTCATATGCTCATGTTCATGAATGCTTGGATGATGCTTGTGCTCATGAAATGCAAGTGCCAAATGCCATGCTTAACACTAGGGTGTTACATCAGGGAGGACAGCCAGCTCACAGTATTCACCTTGGTATGCTTGAGGTACATCACACTCTGGTACCTCACTATGTTGCTAGAGTGAACTACAAAGCAAAGGGTATGACTGAAAGAGCTCGAGAGCAGAGGAGGATTGATCCTAGGAGTCTACTAGAGAGTTGCCCATATGTTCATCGATTTCGCACTATGTTTTAGTTTGACTACTATACTAGTGTGATACTACCTAGAAACCTAGTTGTTGCTAAGTCTCAGTGGATTGACTGGACACATGTGAGAGAGTTATAGAAGTGCTCCCTTGATGATGCTATTGCTACATGTCAGCGCACAGGTGTGTACCAGCTCATAGAGTTTCAACATTCCTAGAACTCTAAAGTTATAGCTCAGTTCTATGCAACCTTGTTTGTTGAGGAGGATCCGAGGCGTATGCACTGGATGTTAGAGGGACAGTGGTACAGTGTTGACTACACAGTCTTCGTAGGGCATCTGGGCATTTCAGAGGAGGAGCTTTAGAGAGACAGGATTCACACTGAGCAGGTATTACCTCCTGAGAGAATGGCTTACATGTACAGGGGTGGGTCAGTTGGGAAGGTGAATGGCCGTCATCCCACCTATAGGTACCTAGATAGGATATTCAGGAAGACCATTGACTGCAAGGGTGGTGACAAGGGCACTATTGCATATTACTCCAAGATCCTTCTCCACAGGATGGCACCAGATGCATAGCCTTTTAGTATCTTTGACTTTATCTGGTGTGAGATCCAAAGTGTAAGTTAGAGGCCTGTCAAGGGATATGGCTTTGCTCCATACATTATGCACATGATTGAGGAGGTGACTGGACATATGTTTGAGTATGACAAGCAACACAAGGTGTTGAAGATAGTAGCTAGTTTGCCAGAGGTTGGAGCACCCCCACCTAGCCTAGGGGGAGCCGCAGCAGCAGAGGTAGATGCACCTAGGGGGTGCAATAGCAGCAGGAGTACCTCCTTCACCATGTGCTCCTTCACGTTCCTCCACACGTCGTTGCAGCCCTCCTTCGCCTGTCAGTGCTATCTTTGGGATGTGTAGGGATATTCAGACCAGGCAGCAGAGAGAGAGGAAGGATACCCGCACACTCAAGCAGATTTCTCAGAACCTTGAGCTTGATCCTCCTAGGTCTTCTATTTCATATGAGGATCTTAGTGACCTAGAGACTGAGGAGCAGATGTAGGTTAGGTACGATAGAGAGTTTGCTGAGTTTCTTCAGTGACAGGAGCAGCAACAGGCTTAGCAGCAGTCACAGGAGCAGGCACCACAGCACCCTAACACCTTGCCACTTTAGGCTAGAGTGCCTTCTGACTTTTAGCCATGTCCTAGTGCAGAAGAGTAGTTTGCTTTAGGCTTTTGGGATGATCTCACTGGTGGATACAGCTACTATGGGTTTGGTGGCTATGATCCTTTTGGTGAGAGTGGTTCTCATCCACCTAGTGCTCCACGCTCAGAGGATGAGGATGATGGCGGACAAGATGACGATGATGATGAGTGATCACAGCTTTTAGATATAGCTTGTAGCCCCTTTGTGCTTAGTATGTCACCTTTTATGGTGATCGATGACAAAGAGGAGAGATAGTGATTAAAGCTTCAGGATGGTTCACTCATTTGTTTAGCTTTTGTACCTGGAGATATGTACTTCAGTTGTAGTTGTCTTTATCTTCTGAGCTTCAGATGTACCATTTTGGGTTGAGATAGATTATATGAGCTTTATCTTTGTATCATGTTTGATATGAGACTTGTACTTGATGGTTGTATCTTTAGAGACTCATGTGACATGATCCTTATCTTGTAATATAATCTATCTTAGTGGTCTGTGGACTTGAGAAAAATTGTAATGAGTGCTATGTATGTGATTTATATGATGCATTTACTTTCATAAGGACTATGCATGTTGTAGAGTGAAAATGTATGGTGTGATGACTTTATATTTATTCTTGTGTGATATATCTTGTCATATGCATCATGGTTTTATTTTGCCGCACACACTTGCACCCCACGGGTGCAATGATTTAGGGGGAGTCTCTATGTGTTTTAATATGTGCAAATTGATATTTGAGGTCATTTTGTGAATTTAATTCATAAGCACATATTAAGGGGGAGCCTCTCATAAATCATTGAGCCCAAAAACTTTAATGTTTAATATCTTTTTCTAAGTTTTAATCAAGTTGTCATCAATCACCAAAAATGGGAGATTGAAAGTGCATCAAGCCCTTTAGTGGGTTTTGGATGATTGAGTGACAACGTGATTAAAAAGGTCTAACCCGTTTGCTAAGTGTTGGACAGGAAATGGGTTATCTCACAGGTATTTGATGAAAGCCAAAATGATGTGTTGTTGTATAAACAATCTAGTTCAAACACAAGACAACAATGCAAATATAACTCATGCAAGGCTTATTCATTGTGGGATTTTGATGACTCATATGAAAGCAAGCACATTGAAAAATAATTAATGAGACATGAGGGATTGCATATGGAATGGTCTCACTTTTTAGAGCTTGCTATATCGAAAGACAATTATACAAATGATCTTAATGAGTGATTCAATACAAAGTGTGACTTGATGGCTTGAGATGGTGAAGATAGCAAGGAAAGGCTTCGAGGTACTAAGCAAGGGTGAAGAGCAAGCGATGGCTTGGAGACCGAGTAACCTAGCTAGGGTGAAGGAGTACTTGCATTCAGTTGAGGTACCAATCAAACTATGATGGTCACATTGAAATGGAGCATCAAACACATTGGATGAATTGTGGAAGTGACTTGATACACTTGGAGTTAACTCACATTTGTTGAATGAAATCAAGTCACATGCTCAAGATGGCTATGCTCAAGAAGAAAATCAAAATTGACATGATGGCACCCTCACTTGATGAAGATTGAAAGTTATGGCAATTGGTTTGAAGGGAATCAACTCAAGCGGTTCAACTTCTATTTTCATTTGATCTTGAGTAAATAGGTATGTCGTACTATTAAGAGGGATGCATCATGCTGATAGATGATTATTCATAAGTGCTCAAGCCAACCCATGTGAGGTTTGAGTGAAAGAGAGACACTTCATGCTAACTCAGCAAGCTGTGGCTAGGAATACCAGACGTGTCCGGTATGATACCGGACGTGTCCGGTACTGGCCTAGACGTAGCATCTTCGTTGGTGTTCTCGGTTTGGTTCGTCAGGAGTTTGGACATACGTCGGGAGTTCCGAGAGTTGGAAGTTCTGACAATCATCGGGAGTTCTGACGCCTCATAGCGTCACTGACTTAGTGACCGTTTGAGCTGTACAAGCAATACCAGACATGTTCGGTAGGTATCCCCCAATGGCTAATTTTTCAAAGGAGCTATAAATACCCCTTAGTCTCCACCTTTGGAGGCTACTGGTTCTACTGACATTCTTACACATTTTTAGCCTTGAGAACACTCTCCAACCCTCTCTTAGTGAGTGATTGATCCAATTTTCAAAATCTATCTTGTGGGTTGAGCGAGATTCAAAATTGAGAGCAAGCCACCCTTGAGCACTTGTGCATATTTGTCGATCTCGTGATTTGCATTTGTTACTCTTGGACTCTTCGGTCCTAGATGGCTAGGCGTCGCTAGAGAGCACCCAAGAGATTGCGGTGTGCCTCAGGAAGTTTGTAACAGTTCGATTCCACCACCGCAAGAGAAGGAATCAACTAGTGGAAGGAGAAAAAGGAGTTGGAAAAGACTCCGGCTAGAGTGGCCTTCGTGGTCCTTTAGAGCTGACCTTTGTTGGGTCGCTCTCAGCCCCCTCAACGGAGAGTAGGACTCGACGGAGTCCAAACTTCGGTAAAACAAATACCGCGTCTTGATCTCTCTTTACATTTGGTATTTGTGATCTTTTTGTATTGCTTGAGCTCGACTACAGGTTGCTAGATAGTGCCTACAGCTTGGAAGCAAGGAGGAATGAAAAGGAGCCTTTCGGGGACAGAAGTGCCCAGCCCATGAATACCGGACATGTCCGGTATCCATACCGGACGTGTCCGGTATTTCACCACTGTGCTGTTTTTATTTATTCATCGTTCTAACTTTGTGGTGCAGAGTTGCAGCTCCTAGATATTTTCTATACACCTTGTTTGCTCTGTTGGTTATCTCGTGAAGGGTTTATTTCTCTGATTAGGAGTTTCCAATCACTTGCAAACTCCAACACTAATCATTTCCGTATTTTGAAGGGTCGAAGTTTTAGAAACGCCTATTTAACCCCCCCCCTGTAGGCGGCATCCTCAGTCCTTTCAGCTGCACCGGCCGGCCGTGCAGCCTTGTAGGTCAGCAGCCTCGCTAGTCGTGCAGCCCACGACACCGCCCCGGCAGTTCGTGGGCCCACAAGGTTGTCGTCGCGCGTCGCCAGGGCATTGTCATCGGTGTCCATGCGTTGCCAGGCCATCGTCATTGCCATCCACGCGCTGGCCATGGAGGGCTCCGCCTTTGCCTCCGATGTAGGATATGCGGGAAGAGAGAGGAGAGGGATTTGAGAGGTATACGATTAGGCTTTTGGATGATTTTTTTTGTGTTAGTGGGCTCACGTTTCTAGTGCATTTGGACATCAACATTGTGACACTAACAATAGCTAATGACTACTGAGCTGCCCATATGGACTACCTAGTCCAAATACATTGTGGTTGCTCTTAGAGTACTCATGATGATGTGTCCCCACTAGGTAGAGAAGGTTGTTCAGTTGCCAAAGGTGTTACATCAACCAGGTCCAAGGGCCAGGGACCAAATCTGATGATTGAAAACACATAAAGTCAATAATTGATTGTTTCTTCGATTCGATCACCAAGGAGACAAGGAGCCAGACGGGCCAGCCCCTGCTTAGCAAGGCGATCCACCGTCCAACATCTGTTGTTTATAGCTAGCCAAGTAAAAAAATTGCAGCACAAAGAAGCCTAACTTTCCCAAATCCTCTTTCAAGGGACAAACTTGGTGGGTGCCCACAAAGAAAGCAGCATAAGCAGACTTGCTAGAACAAGAGCCAGATTGTGTCAACTTCCACCAACAGTGAGCCTGAATATCTTGTTGTAGAACAAAGCCATCCACTAGCTCCCAGATTAATCATGCTCCAAGAGTTTTCAAAACTCACTTCCAATCTTGATTTTTGGCAAGATTGGACAAAAAAAACTATCTCCAATAACTCCTTATCCTAACTATCAATCTTTCCGCACTTGGGAAATCGATCCAATCGCGCGGCAGCCAATTTGGAGGTGGAAGGACGTGGGAAGGCTAAGGAGAAAGGAGGATTCCCAATGCAAATGTACAAAAGAGAAAAAAAGTATAAAAGTGATCTGCATGATTTGAAAATAATTTAGAATTCCTGATGCAAAATTGTCTTCTACTTTTAGGAGCGAGATATTGAAAATGGTTGAAGAAAACCAACAAATATGTTCCTTGCCTTTTTAGGGACTTGAAAAGCCCATTGATTTATCAATCATTTTTTTAGAACTATTGGGTTCCTTTGATTTTTGGCCTCATATCCACATATCTTCTACATATCACTTTTATTTCTGAACTGTATACCAATATTTTTGGCCAGTTCAACTAAATACCAGGCTAAGAGCTTGTTTGTTTGGGCTTCATCTTTTATATCTTTCTAGCTTTTAGCTTTAGCTTTCTGAAACCTGGTTTTCTAAAAACCTTGCTTGTGCAAAAGCTAACCTGTTTGTCTGGCAACAACTCTCTCTCTCCCCCCCCACCCCCCCTCACACCGGAGTAGAAGACGAGGTCCTGTGACGAAGGCGAGAGCAGCGGCACCCGCAGCATTCCGAGCCTGGGCCGTAGGCGGCGGTGCTCCTATGTAGCTCAGCTTGGCGGTCGACATGGCGGCTCCACTTGCAGGCTGGAGCTTCACCAAGGAGAGGGTGGCAGCGGCCAGAGAAGGCTTGAAGGCAGTGCTGCTATCGGTGAGAGACCGAGCAGAGCGTAAAGAAGAGGCCCGATGAATAATGCTTGGGCACTTCAGCGGTGGCTTAATCTGTTGCAAGCCACCCAAGATGAGCTTTTGAGCTTCCAGTATATATATTCTTGGTTTTGGTGATCTTTCTGACTTTACAAAGTTGGCCTTGGAAGGTGGCTGTTTGTTTCAGCTTTAAGTTTTTGACTACCAAAAGCTTCCAAGAAGCCCAAACAAAGAGGCCTTAAGGGCAGAGTTTCGACTTTGAGAACCGTTCGGGGCATCAGACTTCATTCCATCACTATGTTATCTTTCCTTTGAAGAAGCATGTCAATCACTTCGCTGCCAACAGCAGGGAGGGTTTTGCAATGCACATACGTCCGTGACAATATTACTTCAGCACCTTGGACGGCAAGAGCACCGACCACTTGAACAACAAACGGAAAGAAAAAAAAAGAATCAATTAACTCCAGGATCATGTCGAGCGCGCTTACATCAAGAATTTTACTGGATGCTATATAAGGGAACAACTGAATGCAGGAGTTGCAGGCAAACCACTAAATTCCCTCCAGGCATTCACCAAAGTTCTACGGAAAGAATTTTTTTTAATTTTAACATTTTTTAAAAACTAATTTTAAATCTAACACTGGCTTTTTTTTTAACTAACACTTTTGGCCGCGCCTATTTTCCTGGCGCGGCCAAATGCCTGTTCCGCGCCATGTATGGTGGCGCGGCAGCGGGCTGACGTGGCAACGACCGGAATCGCGATCGTTGACGTGGCAGGGCTCTGCCGCGCCACCGATCTTGGTGCGGCAGTACCGCGCCACGGAGCATGGCATGGCTGGGCCAAATAAATATCGCGAGCGAGCCCGCCTACCAAGATGCACCCTGCCTTCGCCGCCGCCGCCGCCACCAAGACGCTGCCAAGACGCCGCCCGGCCGCCACGCCGCCAGCGCGCACATTTAAGCGCCAAGCGTCAAGGCTGCCCGCTTATAAGGTACCTCCCTCTCGATTTTATGTTATTTTGATTATTATTGTTTTAGGATAATTAGTGATTTAGGATAGTTAGGTTTTACGATTATTATTGATTTATGATAGTTTGTCAAATTTAGGATAGTTAGTGATTTAGGATAGTTAGGTTAGTGAATTTGTTTGTGATTTACGTAGGTAGTTTTTAGGTTTGAGATTGTGTGTTCTAGTATAGTTATGATTTTGGGTTTAGGGATTGATTATATATTTATTATTCAGTTTATAGTTAGTTATTTAGTTAGGGATTTTGGGTATAGATACTAGTTTACAAATGTCGATACTTACTAGTGCGTGATACGTCGATTTTGATGACTTCATGAAGTTTCGTCAAATGCTTATATTTCTAATGAAGTTGTTTATGTTACTAGTGCGTGATATGTCTGTTAATGTTACTTTGAATATATACATGTGCTTTCATATTATGTTTGTATTGCATAACTAGTAGTTTAAATTTTGCAATGCTACATAATGTTAATTTGAATTTTGTTAATTTAAATACTCTAACGCTTAGTTTATCAATTTGTAACAGGATGATTCCTCCCACGCAGCATCCGTTGTACCCCATTCTTGAGGTGGAGTACGACGACCAGCACCGAGCACATATCTTGAGTGACAACGACGCAGAGGTGGCCTTGCCTACTTTGAGGCCCCGCACACACACCAGGGCACACCAGTGGGACGAGCGTTATGCGCCGTACATAGGCGTGTCGGCTTCTTTGAGCTTGTCCATGTTGTCAACCACGGTCTTCTGCTCCTTGACCCAGCACTACTTACTACAGCTATAGACAGGTGCGAGTGCATTCTTTCTACGTTAACTTTCTTGTAATAAATTTGAGGCAACTAACAGTCGTTCTATTCTTATAACAGGTGAAGGCCTGAGACCCACACGTTCTACCTACCTTGTGGCGAGATGACCTTGACCATGCAGGACGTGAAGACTATTTTTGGCCTTCGGTTGGGGGGGCTTCCAGTGACAGGGATAGTTGACAACGATCACTGGAGGAAGCTGGTGGCTCAGTTTACTGGCTTTCTTCCACCGGACGACAAGGCTTCCAAGAAAAATAAGTGAGAAATTGAAGCCTATTTAATACTTGCATTGCTTTTCTGCGGCCATCGGGTCTCATTTTCTTTGGTAAATTTCAAGAAAACTTCCGGTGTTTCGTCGTCCTGGATCATGGAGCGGTTTGATTACTTTGACCCACAGGCTGAGGAGGCTCAGATCGACAGGTTCGCTCGAGTGTGGCTTTGGCACTTTCTTGGTGCTTTCCTCTTCCTAGACGCCTCGGGCAACACCATCAGTTAGATCTTCCTTGACATACTACGCCAGCTATGGGAGAACATAGCGGCGTACAGCTAGGGCAGCGCAGTCCTGGCATGGACGTATCGACAGCTATGTGTTGCCTGCCGTCGCACCTCAAGGTATGCGAACCTTGGAGGTTGCTCGTACCTACTCCAGGTTTGGTGTTGGGAACGATGGCCCGTTGGGAGGCCCCTTAATACTGGTTTACCGGTAAGTACTTCGGTTCATTATATTCTTCGATATAGTTATATATGATGAGTTTATTAATGGTTAATTCATTATCGTGTTCAATGCAGCAATGGAACGGGCAGGATATACTCCCTACAGCTCTATTTATCTGGACGGAATCAGAGTTAGTTAGAGGAAATGCGAGGCGCAAGTACAGATAGTACACGGACGGTCTCGACGTCCTGACACAGCACCAGTTTATGCTCTCTTTACTATCATACTTGTGTCTTGTTCGATCTACACTATATCACAGCCTAACTCAATTACGAAATGTTCAGGTGCATTGGTGACCTTGGGATGCTTCGGAGCTCCAGTACTATCTCAGTCCTGTCACTAGGGACGAGTCAGAGGAGTATCGCTGCAACGTCCCTCTTATTTTCTTCCACATGGTCGAGATTCACTTGTCCGTCAGGGTCTGCAGACAGTTTGGAAGAATGACAGGCTGCCCACCACCGCTTTACTCCACCAACCAAGGATTGCACGGGTGCGTTATAGATTAATAACAAAGCTACAATTCAGAGGTGTGTGTGGTACAACTAACATTGTTTTGTTGCAGGTATGACCGCAGGAAGAGGTACAAGACCAAGGATTGGCGTGTGACACACAACACGCACATCCACTTGTGGGAGACCCGGGAACGGCAGCCGGTCCATGCGGGTCCTCCACACGACCAGCACACCTTCGACGAGTACCTGTGCTGGCTTCATAGGTCTACGAGGACACATATCAAGCCCACATACACTGAGGAGGCAATTCACGAGGACTCGGAGGAAGATGTGTACGACGTTGCCGCTAGAGAGGACACACAGCTACAGAGAGCCCCGCTACAAAGATACGTGGTAAGATACTTGAATGGTATAATTTGTTATCCATTTGGTATTAAGTATGTATACTAAAACTGTTCAACCGTGTTTCTGTACCCAGGCGACATAATTGTCGAGGCTGTCCAACGAAGCAGCGTTTCAGCTTCATGAGTCTAGAGGGCAGGGGCTAGGTGTTCTCGAGGCTTTTGTGAAGGTAAACATAAACTAGTCCGTTCCGAAATTGTTTCTTTAGTGTATATGCGTTTGGAAAATGCACTAACTTTAACGTCTATTTATACAGAAGGTGAAGAAGAGCTGCAGGAAGCTAGCTCAAAAGCTGAGTTGCATGGACACTCCTTACGAGGAACCGCCACTCCCGGCGCGGTCGGGTGGCACGCCTTCAGCCTCTTTAAGGACACCAGACGGCTCTTCTCAGTCGGTGACAGGTGCCACTTCTGCGGTGCGTACACCATCACATCATAGCACTGGGAAGGACCCTGCAACCGATGACGACGATGACGACGACGACGACCCCCCGGGCTTCCGCAGACAGCACGACCAGTGGGACGATTGGCCGTAGGACGAGATCGGCATGTCTCAGCTAGGTGGTGCCCCGCTTGGTACCTAAGGAGCCTCACAGGTACTAACAAAGGTAGTTTCTTTAAATACGTAGGCTACATGAACTAACGATCATAAAGAATTCTAAGTAATCGTGCATATCATATACTTGAAGGGTACGAGCCGTACGTACTGGCAACACGACCACACCGACGTTGGCTACACTCCCAATGTGTTGCCAACAAATCCGAAGAGACAGAGACGTCCGAAGAATCCTTACATTCTTGGGTCTTAGTTTGTTAGGTCGAACTATTATTGGCATCCGAAACTTACAGGCTTAGTTGGTTATGTTATGTCGAACTTATGTCAAACCAATGAAAATGTTATATGACAGCTTGTCAACTTGCGCACGGACTTTATTTATTTGCTTTATATTCGTTTCAATGCGTCGCAGCATCACTGCATGCGAGATTAAGTAGCAACTAGTTCGGAAACCGGCAGTCCCGGGGTATCTCGACACCGGTGGCCGGCGTCTTGCGCGAGGGGTCAAGGAAGCCGGGGTCCATGATCGCGTCGCCGTCGATCCTACAATATGGGGCCAAAAAGCCAAATAAATAAGTTCCCTTAAAAAAATATTCGTTTCAATACGATCCAATTTTTTATAATCGATTAGTTAACATGGTGGTTAACCGTATTATGAAAGACGAAAAAAATAGCATTGGCTTATCAAATTCTCTATTCGATCGTGAAAAAAATTTAACAAAAGACAGAAACAAATCCACTGTTAATTTTACGTCAAACAATATTTATAATAACTCCCACTAACGGCGCGACGCGTTCCGATTAAACCGTCCAGGTACCGCCGGGCGGGCGGGGGGCGCGGCAGCCAGGCGGGCTTGCTGCTCGAGCAGGCGAGACTGGCCGCGGGGTTTCATTCGGCTCTGCCGCGCCACGGATCAGGGCACGACGCCAATGTCGATGGCGTGGCAGACCCTGCCACGTCATTGGTCAGCGATTCAGGTCGCCGCCACGTCAGCCCTCTGTCGTGCCACCATACATGGCGCGGCACAGGCATTTGGCCGTGCCAGGGCAATAGACGCGGCCAAAAGTGTTTGTTTAAAAAAAACAGGCAGTGTTAGATTTAAAATTAATTTTTAAAAAGTGTTAAAATTAAAAAAAAATCTACGGAAACAACTTCGCCTGTACCAATAAGCAGGTGGTAGCAATCAACCGCACCCCAATACGATGTAATAATAGCTATTAGCTATAATCGAGCAACCAGAGAGGTGCGTTTTTTACAAGGATATTATGGTACACAGAAAAGGAATATATACAGACTGATATGACATCCAATCTTACAAATTTTACAGTCCTGCAAAGAGAAGTGGAAGACATCTTATTAATTGGTATATATGATAGACTAGTTGCATGAACGCAATCAAGGTAGCATACCACAAACCTGATTTCAGCTGATCCCTTGGTTTGCCATTGAAAATAACTAGACGTATAATTCTTCAAAAGAACAATGTCAGAAACCTACTTAATTGTCAACATTGTAATCTTTATACAGACTGCTTGTGGATTCATCATAATTCCACCTGCAAAATAAAAATATAAAAGCCAACCTTTTCAACTGCGGTAGTTAATAATTGTACTAATGTGCAAACTTTTGTAAGAATTTTGGTTGGGGAATTTGTGGGAGGTTGAGGGATCAAAGGTGATATCTACGAGGTTGGAGGGGGAAGCTTCAGGTCTTCGGCCCTATTTGGATCTGCTTCTTGGGTGGCTTAACTTAAAGGGTAAAATCCAATTTACAACCTTTAACTTTCGCCAAAGTCCGGATTTCAACCTCGAACTCCAAAACCGGATAACTTTGGTCCTCGAACTCTTGAAACCGTTCACTTTTCAACCCTGGGCCGGTTTCGGGCGGTTTTGGCGGATAAACAGTAACTTTTGATATTTTCGGGAGTCGTCGAAATTTTATATTATTTTTTTGAGCATCTTAACATCCTCAAATGAAAAAACTCAAAACTACAAAGTTGTAGATCTCATTGAGAGCTACAACTTTGGTATAAAAAGTATTTTCATTTAACTCCATACAAATAATATATTAGTGCTCTAATGCGGCAAGCGCTAGTAGGTGATTATTATGGTGTTGAAATTTTATATTATTTTTTCGAGCATCTTACTGTTCTCAAATGAAAAAAATTAAAACTACAAAGTTGTAGATCTCATCGAGGTCTACAATTTACATATAAAAATTATCTTCATCCGACATTGTATCGAAGGGTTTTCTATTTTTTGAAATTTGAGTCTCGTCACGCGACAAAACAATACTGTGGCATGACGAATAATACCACTGATGTTACATTTAATAGCCAGTGGACACTTAATGAGTTCAATCTAACTTAGCAAATACATCCAGATCAGAACCAATCATAACCACAATGATCCTCCCTGTTTGTGTTAGTCCCTAACTTAAGAAGCAATGAAATCCCTTGGAAATTTGCAGCCTAGCGATTAGCTTCTTTTTCTGAACGAAAAAGCCACTGAAACATGTAATGTATGCTTATATCAAGGGTAACACCGAAGACATGCTAAAACTGACTCCATGTGAAGTAACATGCAAAATGGTTTAGGCTCTGGTCGTCCTTGGTCAAGTTTTTCTTTGTTTGTGGCGAGTTTTTTGTTCTTGGGGGTGTGAGTGGGTTTTTGTACTCAGACTGGGCTTCTGTTCTCAGACCGTTGTACTTTCTTTATCAATCTCAATGAAATGGCAAGCAGCTCTCCTGCCTAGTTTGGAGAAAAAAAAAACATGCAAAATGGCAATGTTTGCAATGTTAATGGTAATGTGTTTGGCATAGAAGGCATCAACAACAGGGGTGGCAACAAGATGGGAAATGATATTGGTGCCGTTATTGATCACTACTAGCTCCAAGGGCAAAAGTAACACACAATCTCTGACAACAAAATGACAATAAAAGTCAGTGATGCCTTCATTTTCTTGATGTGTAACTAGTTGGACATCGTTCTTGTTCAACTCTCTTCTTCAAGGGCAAAAGAAAAATACAGTTACGAATTAGGCCAGTGTTAGAGGAAGGAATAAACCAAACTCAACCATCCACAAATTGGTTAAGTTTTCAATTACCATTCATGTATCCGCCTTTGCTATATCAATGTGAGACTAGCCACGGAGAAAATCCTAACTACCAAAACCAACCAAACCAGCAGCAGCATGACCTATTCCTAGTGATACACATGATTTTCTTCATTGATAAATGAGTACATTTATTAATAACAAAATGGTTTTGGGTCGGGCAACCAGTTCTGCAAACAAATACATATGTTCACTAAGTAAGGTAATATAAAATATTAAAGGATGAGAAACAGACCTGCAGAAGAAAATTGGATGCAACCTACGACCTGAACTGTCTAACTGACGTCTTCTCTTGGTCTCTTCTCTAAACTTGTCAGCATGAAGTACCTCACAAGGGCCACAAATAGTAGAAACTAATACAGTTCTTTCATCGTTTGAACCATATACCTTCAAGAAGACAACAGGAATAAGCAAACCAGAAAGTTATTACCGTAAAATTTACCAACTATCACTATAGGAACTATCCTCCTGAATACAAGGCTTATAAATATATTATATTGCTACAAGAAAAAAATGAGAAAGCTCAGATCTAGCTAATTGGCAGAAGATTTTTCATAGCATCAAGAATAAAAACTCTACATTATGATTGATAAATTTATTTCTTAATGATTTAATAATTGTGTATCTGTACAATATTATATAGGTTGTTTACGTCATCTAAAAGAAATACTGACACAGGTGAGATTCCACGATACTTATGAAAGGTAAACATTCCAATGGTTTCCAGTTTCATCACAATAGTTAGTTGGCTCACCTCATCCTCTTCAACGCATGGCTTGCTAATAGATTGTGGAATATCAGAGCCTAAGAAATAAGGATTGACCATAGCCAGTCTAGAACCAGAGTCATGCTCTTCCCATAGTGACTGTAAAATGGGCAACACAATTAGTAATCCTGCCCGTGTTTCAGAAAGAATATATTACCACACACTCTACTATAAACAAGCATAGAACCAGAGTCATGCTCTTGCCACAGTGACTGTAAAAGAGGTAAGACGATTAGCAATCCTGCCTGTGTTTGTAGAAAGAGTAGTACCACACACTCTACTACAAATAATGGTTGGTATAAACTCAAGAGGGAAATGATAGCCTTTCAATATCATGACACATGCAGTACAAAGTAATTAAGAGGCAATAAGAAAGCAAACATATACCTGCAGCTTACACGGACCGGACTTGTTACCTTCAGTGGCAAGGTGAGGCTAACTATCCAAAAATCTGAATCAAGGATACGCAGTGCTGCCGGAAAGGGAACGAGCGCTGAATTATAAACGATCAGAGAAGAGGTGTCAGCGCCAAACCTTGTGCTTGGTGAGGCGGATCCTATCTGCAATGGAGGCCTTGAGCGGGCGACACCCGAAGACCGCGGGATCCCTGGCGCGGGTGAGCCCGAGGTCCTCGACGAGCGCGCGCACCGCCTCACGCGGGAACAGCTCCCTGGGCCGCAACTCCACCTCCCCCATCACCGCGGCGGCCAGCAATCCCCGCGCCTCAGCCACAAGTGCGCTCTCGGCTGCCGTCGGGGCCCAGCCCCCCCGCGCCTTCCCCGCGGTCGCCAGCACCATCACGATCTCCGCCACCCGGCCCAGCTCCCCGCCCCCGCGCCGCCGCTTCCGCCCGATCCCCATCGCGCGCTGGCGGTGAAGGCGGAGGCGAACTAACCCTAGGTGGAGGAGGGGGAGAGGGAGGACGGGAGAGGGGTTTTGGAAGGTTCCAGAACTGAGGCGGGGAGTTTGGAAAGCTTGCTTGGCGTGGCGGCGTGGCGCCTGCTTGGAAGAGACGGGGAGGTGGAGGTGGTGACTGGTGATGGAATTTGGAACCGGTCGAAGGCAGGCCAGCAGCGACGCCGAAAGCCCGAAATCGCGACCGTAGGAGAAGTGGTGGGGGCCCGAGCATCAGCCCATCAGTGACCAGTCACCTCCCCTCGAAAAGGCAAAGTTCTTAGAAATTTCAAATGAACCACTTCAGCCTTTGAAGTTCGGATATGATTTACAGTGAAATACTCGCTCCATCCAAAAAAAAAATACAACTATGGTATCTGTGTATCGGTGTCCGTTAAAGTAGTTTGACTAGAATATTATTCATATTTATATTTCTACTAAATCGATTTATTATAAAAAATATATTTCATGATTCATTTAAGGGACAAGTGATGGCCATTCGCTGACGGACATCCACTTTGGAGTATTTTGCCAGAAGACACTCTGGTTCGGTAAAATTAGGCCACAGGACACCGTGGACCGGTTGCAGCCGGTTGAGGAGAGAGAACGGCGATGAAATGATATTCTTGCCCCTGCCTCTTTTCTTCATCCTATCTCCTTTCTTTTTTTTCTGTCCCCATAGTTCAAGCAAACAACAGTGCGGAGGAACGACTGGTCTCCTACCAAGCAAACCAAAGGGCGTTGTCGCGTCGAAGCTGTGAGTGACATGCCAATGCCCGTGGCGACAGCACGAGCGCCTAGCCGCCGGTGAAGCAACAAACTAGAGGTGCAGGTGTGGGCGTGCCGATGCCGATGCCCACGGCTGCGACAGCGGTAGACGTGGAGGCGAGCTGGTTCTTATGGTTGTGCATCCACACCTTGAGCACCTGGCGCTTGACCCCGATCTCGTCGCAGAAGCGGTCAGTAGCTGTCGTCGTTCCTTTGGATGCATGACCACTTCTCTCGCGAACTCGTGCATCCGCTCCTTCGCTTTCGGCGTGAACTTGGTCCGGAACCGCTTCGCCTTAAAAGCTGCCATCGCCGCTGCCCCACTACCCCGACGCTCTCGGGCACGTAAACCGATGCCGGAAGTAGTAGCAGCAAGGCGGCGTCTCGGAGCCGGCGCACGTGTCGAGCCACGGGGGCGGGGCTACGACGACGGCGTTAGGCATGGCGTGGTACGGCAACGTGAGGTGCGGCGGCGCCGGCGCCGGCGCCGGCACCGGCACCGCCGACGACGACGAGAACAAGGCCTACTGTATGCCGAGCAGCGCGACTGACTGGTGGAGGTGGTGGTGGTGGAAGTCTCTTCTTCTTTGTGGCGTCGGTGGCGGGCGGTAGAAGAAGCGAAAGCAAGCGGCGGCAGAAGAAGAAGACGGCGCACAGATGCGCGAGCTTGGATGGCGGTGGCGCTGGTGGAAAGCATGGTGGCACCAGCAGCCGCACACTTGAGCAAGTCCCATGAGAGGCTATGTACTTGCCACGGTGTCAAAGGCCCCGCCCGCTTGTGGTCATCACGTGGTTGTGCATGCACTCCTTGTACTTGCCAAACAACCCCCCCCCCAGCGTCGCCTCGCCCTGGCCGGGCGCCATCGAGGGACGTAAAAAAAAAAGAAAGAAGGAGAGGAAGAAGAAAGCAGCAGGGGCAAGAATGTCATTTCACCGCTGTTCTCTCTCCTCAACCAGCTGCAACCGGTCCGCGGTGTCATGTGGCCTAATTTCACCGAACCAGAGTATCTTCTGGCAAAATGCTCCAAAGTAGTGTCCACCAGCGAAGGACCATCACGTTGGATGTCCAACAGACAATTGACCCTTAATTTAATGATATTTATTTTATATCATAAATGTTATTTTTTGTATAAATTTGGTTAAACTTTTTAGCATTTGATTTCTTGAAATACTAGGAGTATCAACTATTTTAATGAGTTTATGTACCCTGATCTACAGTTTAAAAATTGATAGACCTGATGATGTTCATGACAAATTTGACTCCAATATATAGCAGGAAACTCAAACCTCACTTTCATTTCATTTAAAATATGGAGAAAATTTCCTCTCTGGTGGGGCTTTAATGCAATCATTGTTTTTCCTTTTCAATTAAATCCCTCCACTTTTTTTCTTTACGATTCCTTTATTCCTGGTTTCAAAAGGATTAATATAAGCTGTTCATCTTATCCAACCTCCATTCCAGAGCTGTAAAGGATTTTGTGCTGTGGGTAACTTTGATTACCTAAGATAATGTGCACAGATGTGTGAGTTCGTATGTACATCATTCATGAATTGGTAGAATTGAATGTAAATAACATTTATCACGAGATGTTATGTAGTATGTACAATAATGTACACATATGTGATATGTGCAAGTGTCGTACTTCAACGCTAAAATGAAACGCGCAAGGCCTGCTTTGCGGCCCAGACTCGCACTTCCCTGTATCACATATGTGATAAACTCGCCAAGCTGCTTGCGTTGAAGGTGACATCAGAACAAAGCGTCAGCTGCTCAGCAGAGGTTAAAACGTAGACGTCTTGAAGTGTGAAACCATGAAACACGGGCAAGATAAATCCATTCCCAAGCCATGAGTTCAAATAGGGCATGCATACTGTGTTCAGGAAAACACGAATCACTCCCTGAAAAGGTAACATTTTGTTATGATCAATTCAGCAAACCAAACATGATTAGAACAAATCATTCTTTGACAACAATCTTCTGATGACTACAACAATCATGACCCTAAAAACAAGTCAAATAAACAAGAGAAAAATGCACAAAGATTGCTGAGATTGACTACCTGAATCAAAGACATATGGAAGTTCCCAATTTTACTCCACTTCAACGCAAGGGAGAAATTATCTAATCCAACTCTACCATATACTTTATTGCCTGATGCATCTACAACACCTGAAGCACTGACAATCTGCAAGGAATTATATGATTAAACACGACCGGAAGATACAATACAAATATATGGTAAATAAATAACAAAGAGATTGGTTAAAAGAATTAACAAAAAATAGGCTGAAATTAAGACGATCTTTTAAAAGTATAAAAAAAAGGGCGTACCCAGTGTAGAGAGCTCCCGCTCTGTGCGGGGTCTGGGGAAGGGTGTTAGTGGCAAGCCTTACCCTCGCCTGTGCAATGCGAGGAGACCGCGACTCGAGCCCGGGACCTTCCGGTCACATGCAGTAAGACTCTACCACTTGCACCAGGCCCGCCCTTCTACGATCTTTTAAAAGTATGTATTAATGAATTTTTTTTCTTTATTGTCTCTCTTGGAGCAATGGTTAAAAAACATCATATACTGATTTTAGCATTTGATGGCTCTTACCACTGAGATGCATGCAACTGGAACTATCTCCTTGCCATCTACAACATCAATTACCATATCTGCGTTAATGGTAGCTTCAATTTTTTCTGATGTAATCCTTATCACCGGGGATGAGGCCATTGAAATATTTAGCAGCATATCGTCATTTGGGTAATTCCAGTATAAACGAGGAATGATAAATTTCCAATTAGCTGTGTTCAGTAGAGACTGATCAGGGACTTTGTCAACAACCCAATGCATTGAACCAGCCTGAAGCCAAAAATGTGTTCATGTAAGTTTAAGTCAATATATAATTGTAGAATGCAAATATGGAACATTCTAGAAGCAAAATGGTATCCTACATAATGTTGCTCTTTCTTACCTCAAAATGAACTTCTAGTGATGAATTCAATACATCTTCATCAAGTGAAAGCAAAAGCATTTTTGATGCACCACCTCAAGACAGAGAAAGCTGTGGATGCTTCTGCAGATTGGTTGTCTTAGAAACTGCTGAAGTAACCAACCCATTGATATCGAACTCAATTGAAGAATTGCCATAGTGTGGATCATTAATGAAAGTCATGTTGAAGGCAGCAACGTCGTCCAGACTGATGGTCCTGGGGAGACCTTGCAGAAAGGAGTCCAGTTTCCCAGCACCTTCAATGATATTTTCAGGTATTGCCTTCTCAACTGCAGCTTTAATATGATCTTCAAAAGCATTTATAAACCTTCGGACAAGTAGACAATACAACATAGTGGATTAAGTATGAACTTTTGCTTCTTGATGTGTCCAAGTCCAACTATATAAAATCCAGGGAACTCTGGTAAACTATATATGTTTTTACATGCGTATGTACAAATGTGCAAACACATCATAGTTACCAATATAAATAAATGACACCAATATCATCTCTTTGCAGATGACATTTAAGTGTAAGCATCCAAGGAAAGGACTCAAAACTAAACAAAAACACTCAATAGAATAGATCTTTACTCGATATATTACCCTCAGTTTAGTTAATATGACACATTTACTGATTTTAAAGGATAGTGAAATCATTGCGATAAATGCAAAAATAAATACAGCAAATATCATAATTTTTGTCCAGGAGCTTGAGATGTAGCGCATGCCAAGAGGCACATAAAACATGCAGATCTCACTCGAATGTAGGTAAAACCATAGAAACAACCACGTATTGCAGGAAAAGATAAGTAAAGTATTCTTTACTAAATGTGAGATCACTTTCAGAACACTAACAGTGGGGGCTTCCCCTGCTGTTTTTTCGGGTCCAAAAAAAAAACACTAAATACTCAATCCTCAGACGTTAATACAATTTTACCTTGACACATTTTTAAAAGAAACAGTGCATGAATTCATCTACAAAGTTGCAAAAGGAAAGCATACCCTTGATAAAACCAAGATGCTCCACCATCCAGGGATATCACTAGGTCCTTCACATAACAACCACACTGCGAAGCAGACAGAGCCAAACTCCCATTGTTGTTCTTTATAACCATGGTTATCCCAACTTCCATTCCTTGAACCTTATAAATATAGAAGGATGGTTTCTTCCTCTCAGTAAGCAGAATAAAAGATGTCAAAACTTAAAAGCATACTAAAACAGTGTAGCATAAGTCATAGCTAGATAAATCCTCAATAAAAGGGCGTACCCAGTGCAGAGAGCTCCCGCGCTGTGCGGGGTCTGGGGAAGGGTGTTAGTGGCAAGCCTTACCCTCGCCTGTGCAATGCGAGGAGACCGCGACTCGAACCCGGGACCTTCCGGTCACAGGCGGTAAGACTCTACCACTTGCACCAGGCCCGCCCTTCTAGATAAATCCTCAATAACGAAGAAAATTATCCATCAAGGGTTGTTGCTGGAATACAAAAGAATTAAAATTGGAAAGGCCAGGAGCAGGCTAATGGTGGTAATTGTTTGGTCGCTTGGGAAAGGGTGCAGCGGCCTCTTGAATATGGTGGCCTTGGGATCCATAACTTAGAACTCCTTGGCTGCGCTTTAAGGATTCGATGGCTGTGGGCTGAGAAAACTGATCCATCAAGACCATGGGCTGGTCTTCCAGTACAAGTCCCCCGCAAGGCTCAGGCCCTCTTCAATATTGCAGTAGATGCCATAGTAGGGAATGGTGAGAAAATTCGGTTCTGGACAGATAGATGGTTAAACGGTCACACCTTGGCTGAGTTGGCCCCCAACCTGTTTAATGCTGTCCCCAAACGTACAGCCAAGAGACGTACTGTTGCTCAGGCACTCCAGAACAGAAAATGGGTAGATGACATCAGGGGAGCTCGCACTGTACCAGTCCTCGTCGAGTACCTGCAGCTCTGGGACTTGGTGGATGGAATTTTTCTGCAGCAACAGGTTCCAGATCAATTTACTTGGAAGCTAGCCCAATCTGGTTTATACACAAGTAAATCAGCTTATGCTGCCTTCTTTGTGGGAGCCATCAGGTTTGGTCCTTGGAGAAGAATTTGGAAAAGCTGGGCGCCTCCTCGTTGCAAATTTTTTATCTGGTTGGTTTTCCACAATCGGTGTTGGACGGCCGATCGCCTTGCGAAGAGGGGATTGCCCCATCCTGAGGCTTGCCCTTTGTGTGATCAAGCTGAGGAGACTATTCATCATATCCTGGTTGGTTGTGTATTCACTCGTCAATTATGGGCTCGAATCTTCCAATACTTGGGTCTCAATTCTCTATCGCCAGAACCTACAGCATCTCGTTTCTCTAAATGGTGGTGGAAGGCAATATCGTCAGTGCCCAAGGTGGAACGGAAGGGTCTCAACTCCCTGATAATTTTGATAGCCTGGGAGGTGTGGAAGCACCGTAACTCATGTGTGTTTGAAAATGCCACGCCAAGCATCCAGGAGGTTCTTAGGGCTGTCAGCACTAAGGGCAATCTTTGGTGCAGGGCTGGAGCAAGAAAGCTCCAGGAACTCTTGGTCAGGGAGCCGGCCGTGGGGGTATAAGGCAGGCGGTTTTTGTCTAGTCGACAAGAATTTAGTTTGTGGCGCGCCTGTTTTAGTTAAGTGAATGGGTGTGTGTTGGTGGTGTTTTGTACTTGAGTAGGGTCTATTTAGACTCGTGTATTTTATTTCTACCTTAATGAAATGACGCGCAGCTCTCCTGCGTAGTTCGAAAAAAAAAAAAGAATTAAAAATTTTCCCAATGGAGGATCAAACTATTAAAGAAGTGCAATTAAGAGGTAAATAAAGATTGTAATAATAGCCATAAATAGACTAGAACTGACAAGTTACCGATGTCCAGTAGGTACTGTGTCATCATAGGCAGCCAAACTAATAGTACTCGAAAGTAACCAGCCAAATAACGACCTAGAAACAATGATACCCAGAATTGTTTTATACCATGAGTTAATGATTATTCAAATATTTATTTACATAGTCCATCAAAATTTTTGTTGAAGCACACAAGCATATCTAGAACTGATTGTGATTGATGATTGATATCTTGAAAAAAAAAACAAATACTGGAAGATTTGCAGCATGATCCACCATTCTAACTTCAAACAGGACATGCCATGTATCATTTGTGTTACTGCCTTATCGGAAGACTATTCTTGACAGAAATAAGGGGAACTACAACTTAACTAAATATGAAAAGTTGAAAACTAATGAAGATCCATGGAAGAAAGGCAACCACACTAATTTGATCGAAGCATGTAAACTAGATGATGTCATTCCTATCCAATATAAACTAATATCAACTGACGTGACGAAATGTTCTGCGTCCCATTAATTGGGATTGAACTGATAAAGGATCTAAGAAGATAACTGTCCTCCTAAAGCCAAAATTTAGTCAAGATGTTCTTAAGAGGTTCACAAGACCATTGTTAGAATTTGTTATAAAGAAACTTCATCAAGAGAGTGTATCCACACGTGCTAACTCTATATGCCCAGATTTCTATAAGAAGCAAAATTGTCCCTTCGTTGCAACAGCACAACAAGTCAAACATTTACATATGTAAAATATAACTATATAAAGTAACCTCGATTCCAAGCGAAGAATAGGACAGGGGTGAAACTGATTTGTATTTGGTGGCAGTTTGGGTAAATAATGTGACATATATGGGGTAGAACGGTGGTGATAGTAGGCATACGCATACCATCACAGCCAACTATGCAACGTTTGAAGCAGTAGAACTACGGGTATACAACACCAAATCTAAGTACAATTCACATAAAAATCTAGAACAATCAGCAACAGCTATGGACACCCCCACCCCCTCTCAATTACCAGGATCGAGGCGGTTCCGCTGTCGGCGATCTCTATGGGAAACAACCACGAATCGTAGCAGTAGCTCCAGTGCATACTGAGGCGACGACGAGAAGGCCCGAGTCCCCGGGGAAGATAGTGGAGTTGTCCCCGACGTCTAGGTGGAAGAGCGTGGTGTTGGAGGCGGCGACGCGGACGCCGCCGAGGAAGGGCACGCGGACGGCCTTCTCCACCCCGGGGAGGCGGAGCGGGGTCAGCGACCGCACGTCCTTGGCGAAGGCCAGGCCCTTCTCCGCGACCGCGACGGAGACGTGCGCCTCGTCGGCGCCGCTGGCGAACGCCGCCGCGGCGGCGGTGAGGAGGAGGAGGTGAAGGGGACGGAGACGAGTCATGGTTGATTTGGGGTGGACGCCTGGACGGTGGAAGCGTAGAAGGAAGGTGGAGCAGTAGTGATTGAGACGGCGGCTATGTTAAACGTCCGGTTGTACTAGCAAACTTCTAGAAAAAGAAAAAAGAAAGAAACTTCTGGTTATAGGTCCTTTTTCTCCTAATCTACTTGAACTTCTTTATTATAGTTCTAATAATATGATAACAATAAATTTATAAAAAAAATACTAGCATCTACAATCTACCAGTTATCAGATAATTATACTGTTCAAATATACGTATTTCATAATGAATTTAATAAAACTAACAAAGAAGTGCATTTTTAACCATCAAACTATTGCACGAGTTTAATTTTAGCATCAAACTCACACGCCGAAAATTTGGGGCAATTCAACTATCAAAGACCGTTCTCATTTGATCGTGGTTTTCATATATTTTGTGAAGCTTGTGCATGCAATTAATGTGCCACAATTGTTATCTTAGTATTTAAAATCTGTTAAATATTTATTTGCAGCCTTCATTTGTCAAAAACCCATGTGTTTACCTCAGTTATGTTTACGATATTATCACTAATCTCTTCCTTATTCACATCCATGACATTAATACTTTTTTTATCTGCCACACTAGCGCATCTGGACGCCTGTGTCCGTTTGGACACCCACGGCTGCTCCGCCCCGTCCGCTCGGATTCGTGTGCCACCCGCGCTAGCTTCGTTTCCTGCGCTCGCATCCTAACCGTTCGCTTTTCAGATCTGTTGTCCATGCTGCTCGGATGACTCGCCCCGCCTCTTCCACACCAGCACGGCGCCCGTCTCTTCCAGGTCGCTCGGAAGACTCGCACCCGCCTCTTCCACAACAACACCGCGCGCCTTGTGTCTCCTCCCCACATCGCCTGCGACGGCTGCGCCTCCTCCACGGGTCGGTGCCCACGGCTTAGCCCTGCCCGCCCTCATGGACACCAACGCCGACGGTCTGCACTTGCAACATGAAACACTCGAATGCAAACATACATTTGAAACGGATGAAACATTTGAGACATATGCTTGCAACATTTGTGTAAACATATGCAACATCCAGATAAAACAATTGCAACATGAAAAACACTTACTGAAAACAACTGAAATATTTGGAACATACTGTTGCAACATATGTGTGAAAACATATGCAACATCCAGATAAAAACGATTGCAACATACATCTGGAAACATATGAAACATTTTGAACAAACGCTTGCAACATGCTTCTGAAACACTTGCAACATGTGCAACATTCTCCGATCTACTTTTGCAACATCCATAAGAAACAACTGCAACATACCTTTGAAACGACTGAAACACCTAAAACATACATTTACAACATAGGGAGGGGAAACCTGGGTCGATCGATGTGCAACGTCCCCCGATCTACTTTTGCAACATCCATAAGAAAAAACTGCAACATACCTTTGAAACGACTGAAACATCTAAAACATACATTTGCGAATATAGGGGAGGGAAAGTCTGGGTCGGTCAATTCCAACTGTCGAGGTCGGGGAGGGGGGAGCGGCGACGCAAGAGCACCACCACCACCACCACCACCAGTACCAGGCTTGGCTCGGTGGCGATGGTGGAGGATGGGGGCGAGGAGCGCCATGGCCGCCGGGGTACGGGAGCTTAGTCGCCGAGGTGAGAGAGGGCACCGCCGGGAGTGGAAGGGCGCCGCGCGCGGGGTGGAGGAGAGCCACCCACTTCCCTGCAACACCGCCGCGCAACCTCCATGGATCTCGCTCCTGCACCATGAATCTCGTCGGGGTGGCGGAGAGGGCCGTCGGATCTATGAGCATTGAGGGCTCCCGGTGTGGAGGACGCGGGGAGTTGGTGAGCTACAGTAGGGGATGAGGAGCGCGCAAGGGGTAAGGGCGGGAGCGGAGAGGACGAGACTTGTGGAAATTGATTTTGTTTTTTTTATTAGACGAGAGGCACATGTGACAGTGAGTGGAGCGATGCGTTCAGGCTTCCAGACGTCTGAACAGCGTTTTTTTATTTGACACCGTACGGGCTCTGATATAGAAAGTGGCGTATGAGTCCTTTTGGTAGCCACCACATCGTCGAAATGGATGGTCAGTGAAGAAAATAGGCGGAAGTATGGAGAAAAAATTCAATTAGGTGCTAAAGAAATATTTTGATTTTGAGAGTGTCTCGAAAGAAAGATTTTTTTTGTCAGTGCCCAATAGTAAATTCTCTCAGAAACAAACGATGGGAGCGCTCCTGCCGCCCACGGATCGATCCGGATCGTCCGTCAGCTGCCACGAGCCCAGAACAGTCCCTGCGCGCCGGGATCCGCGCGATCGCGTCACCGACGCCTCCGAAGCTGTGAGGTGTGAGCAGCTTAGCTAGTCGACTCGGTTCGCTTCCTGCAGTGCCTGGGGCGGCCGCAACGCAAAGGGGCCCCGGAACCACGCGAAAACGCGGCAAAACACCGCAAAATCTCGACATCCAACTGCGCGGCGTGGGTGGCGGCGGCGGACGACCAATGTGGAGGGGGACGCGCATGTATAGCCTCCTGGGCGTCCTCCTCCTCCTGGTCCTGGTCTACCTGAACTGGCTCCCAGTCCGCGGCCCCTCCGCCGGCGGCCCCGGTGGGTTCAAGCTCCCCATGCCGTGGCTGCAGCCGCGGATGTCATTCGTGGGCCGCGCTGGCACCCACTTCGTCGACGCTGTCACGGGCGCGCCGATCTACGTCAACGGCTGGAACTCGTACTGGCTCCTCTCGGCCCGGTCCCCCGCGTTGTCCGCCGAGATGCTGCGCCGCGGCCGCCGCATGGGGCTGACGGTCTGCCGCACATGGGCGTTCAGCGACGGTGGCCCCGGCGCGCTGCAGATCTCCCCAGGCCGGTTCAGCGAGTCTGTCTTCCAGGTCCGGGTTGCTCCGTCTTCATTCCCTTCTCTTTCCCTCTACAAAAGCTATTGGGACGGCGGACGGCGCAATTTGTTTTTGACTGTCAGTTAGAGTAGAACCGGTTCCGCCTGCTGAATCTAACTAACGAATGTCCTGTAATGATTCTCCTGCGCCAAAAGCATACCATACGTTACGTCGAAATGTAGCTAACAAACAGCCAAACAGGTGCGTGTGTAAGCACGTGGATATGCCACTCGATGGGCTTATTAGTTATGACACCATGAGAACATTGTGACTTACAGGAATGCTTTGGTATCATGATCATGACACGCATAAGCTGATTGGAGTAACCTTGTTTGATAACCTATCTTACAAATTCAATCAGTTACTAACAAACCAGATAACAGTTACAGCCACTGGACTACAATGTTTTTGGTGATTGTACGAATCTTATTGGCATAATTTTGTGCGACGAAAAGAACCTCAACAAATTTGAAGAAAAGCACCTAATACGTTTAACAGGTCCAAGTAGTTTGAATCGCTTCTGAATGTGCACTATCCCAATCTGTAATGTTCTTATTAATTTTTGTAAGCTTCAACATTCCTGTCCTTTGACAATCTCAACAACTATGCTATGCACCAAAGAGGAAAGAGGGTAAACATTAGTTAGTGAAGTTGATATTTCAGTCACTGGATATCTTTGCATATTATTATTTTACTAGGGTAAATGATGCAAATATAGTTATATACAATAAATGGTCTCTTAATAATGTTAAATAATTAAATGACAATTTCCAACAATTGGTGACTGTTTAAATCGATGGATTAATAATTACAGGACTTGAGCAATATCACTAGCTTACTTACAGTCATTTGAGGAAACAACCAGTTTATATTTCCTTGGTTAAGAATGAGTTGAAGTTTCAAATGCTTGCACAATGGGGGTAGAATATCAACTATATTTAGGAGCCTTTTGAAGTACAATTTGTTTACATCCTGGCTAGCTACAATTTATAGACTTTGTCCCTTTCTCAAATGTTTGTACTTCTTTTTGACTGGCTTTAGGCATCTGTGAGGTGTATAGTCTTTATTTTTATTTTTGTAGATGCTGGATTATGTGATATATGAGGCCCGAAGAAATCATGTTAGATTGATTCTATGCCTTGTCAACAATCTTGATAACTTTGGAGGGAAGGCTCAGTATGTTCAGTGGGCACAAGCAGCTGGTGCTAATGTGACAAATTCTACGGATTCCTTTTTCTCTCACCCAACTATTAAAGGTTACTACATGGAGTATGTAAAGGTAATCGTCATGTATTAAACATATTTTTTTCATTTTTTTATTGTGCTACCATGCTTATATTAGTTTTATATTCACTGTATTTTTTGTCGGTTACTTTATTAATGGGCTTTTGCAATATAACAAATTTTAACCAAAACATGTTTGCACAAAATGTCAATATTAAGAATTTAAGATGATATTATCAGAGTGACACTTACTGCAATGAGTCATAGTTTCTATTGTCCGATACTGATTTTTGCTGCAAGTCATGATTCTTATCGTAGTGGCAGCAACAGGATTAAATATCAAATAAATGTGTTTCATATGAGAATAGTGTTGCTCTGGGTAAAGAAATACAAAGTATTGACACGCTCAACTCGATAGCTTATTAGATGAGTGCATCTGACTTACCATTTCAACATTGGTTTAGGGCACCCTCAACAGTATGAGATAATGAATAGCTTTAAGATAACTTCTCTAATGGTACTAACTTTTAGCACGTAGCTCTAATATGAATAGCGCCACATAAGAGTGGATATTTGGCATCCCCTTGTTGCCGCATGGCCTATCTGGGCCGGGCCAGGCCGGGGCGGTGCGTGCTGGGGTCTGGGTGGAGAGGCCGCCGCCGCGCGTGCTGGGGTCCGGGCGGGGAGGGCGGCGAAGGCTGGGGTTGGCAAGTGGAGGCCAGGGCCAGCGGTCAGGCGCTACGAAGGCCGGGGCGACGCCGGAGCTGCAGCTACCGGGGTGGGGCGCGGCGTCGTCTTGGGAGGCCATGGGCAGCCATGCTATCGGCGCCATCAGTAGAGGAGAGAGAGAAGAGATGCTTGAAGATTCGTGTTGCAGAGGAGAACGATGGCTGAGATAGCCCGTGCGGCCACATATACATGCGGTCTTGCTTTTCCGAGCCCCACATGAGAATCTCACATGATCTTGAAGTGTGCGCATGAGACTAGCTCTTGATCAAGAGATAACTTTTCTTCTCTTCTATTAAAATATGAAATAATATGCTTAGAGCTAGCTCATAAATCACCGTTGGAGGTGCCCTTAGTGGAGCCTGAGTTGTGGCCTGCATTAAAATGTTTGCTGTGATGGTTGTGTCTATGCAGTGAACAGCATAGAGGGTGCAATTATACTAAATATGCTAATATAGCTTCTGTACTCCTATTTTCTTACCCATCTAGCCATTGAACTTAATTATGCAAGACCAGTGTTATGAAATGTCCATATTAATGAATTACTACCCCTTGACGCACACATGTTTGATCCTCTTCTTTAAATAAAGATCATTCAGGCTAACACATTGAAACTTTATACTTGTTTTATTAACCTTTTGCCATACCGTCATGTTTGCCATGTTGTGTTCTAGTGTTGCTTTACACTGTCCACTGTAAAAAAACACTTTTTCGCTTCATTATCTATTTAAGAAGATTGTTGCTTTATGCTATCCACTGTAAAAAACACTTTTTCGCATCAGTGCCTATTTAAGAAGATTGTATTTTCTCCAATCTAACCTGTTGAGATAGCTTTTAGCCGTTTCACTATTTCTGGCAAAGAAATCCCATTATTTCATCTCAAAGCTACATTATTGTTATTGACAGGCAATATTAACCAGAAGAAACTCTTACAGTGGAATCAAATATTGTGATGAACCTGCTATATTTGCTTGGGAACTTATGAATGAGCCTAGATGTGTATCTAATTCATCGGGTCCTCATATTCAAGTAGCGTACTATTTGAGACACCCTTTGCTTATAAAGTGGGCATATGAAATCATTAATTCCTTATAATTAAACCTGGAGTTAATTTGCAGGCTTGGATAGAAGAAATGGCAGCATATATTAAGAGTTTGGACACAAAGCATCTCATTACAGTTGGTATTGAAGGATTTTATGGCCCTGGGAGAGGTGAGAGGCTGGGTGTAAATCCTGGAGACTGGGCAGCTTCACTCTGCTCTGACTTCATACAGAACTCAGCTGTCAAAGATATTGATTTTGCCTCGGTTCATGCTTATCCTGATAGCTGGTCTGTATCATTCCATTTTCTGTACTGAATAATTTTAATTGTACCATGTCATTGATGCATCTTTTTTCCAGGCTACCAAAGGCAAGTATGGAAGAAAAAGTCAAGTACCTTTCTGTCTGGGTTGATTCACACTTGAATGACAGTGAATACGTCTTGAGAAAGCCTGTCCTGTTTTCTGAAGTAGGTTACCTCCAACATGCAGAAGCTAACAGCACAGTTGATGGAGACACTCTTCTAAAAGTTGTTTATGATAAACTATACAATTCAGCAAAAAAGCTGCAGGCAGGAGGTGGCGCTCTTATTTGGCAGTTGATGGTTGAAGGCACGCAGATGTACCATGATAACTTTTCCATGGTGGCACGGGATCGACCCTCAACATATAATCTGATAAAGGAGCAGTCATGCCGACTGCAAAGTCTATATGGAAAAGAGGAAGACCCTAGTTGGCAATGCTCATTACCACCTTAGGGTTTTCTACTATTGATATCGAAACATTCCACTTCATCAGACACAAACTGGATTGCTGGAACCACCAGCAAGGGTATGCTATTGGAGATAAAGATGAAGATTAGGCAAATGGTCAACAGACATCTCTGTAGTAAATAGCTTGTTCATAGAATCATTGCTGAAGAGCTAGACTGCCAGTGGAGAATCCACTTGTGACAACAAAACATGCATTCTGTCACATGATGTACATTGGACGGTTAATATGACCTAGAGGTCAAAATGAAAGGAGCACCAATACAAGTTATGGCATCGAATGCTGCATGTGCGAAAACCTCATATCTGTACCAAATGTGCATTCAAAAATGCTAAAATGCATTATGTCTTTGTTATGGTGACCATTAAATCAAATGTTTGCATGTGTATGTGTTTCAGGCCAGTGGCCACACGCATCTGTGCTTGCATGAACGTCCACTGAAGCAGATGCCTGCGGCACGGAACGGAAGCTTATCACCGCTCTACTCAGGTAGAAGCAGAACCGTAGAACTGTTCCTTTTCTTTAGAACATATTTCCCACAAACTGAAATGTTTTTTTTTGTGTGCAAATTGTCTGCTGACACCCAAAGGCCAGAGCATTAGACAGAAAGCACCCATTACACCTTCTTTTCGAGAGACACGTATATAGGATAAAGCCCGGAGAAACAGCCTTCGGGCTGCCTGGTGCCTGCACTTACGTGCCACTGGACGGTTCTCAAAAACTCTTCCACCACTTGTCCCTGCGACCCGAAGTGTTGCGCGATCATTGGTTCGTACTCAGCTCTAGTTGCGAGAGCTACCATCTTTGGGGTCATGGAGTTTTTTTTTTGTCCATGTCACTAATGACATCACGGGCCAGTATCTTGTTGATCATGAAGGAGCCCTCATCTTGGATGATTTCTCTTGGCTCCTTATCAGAAGGGCCATACATGGGTAAGTAGAACGAGTCTAGCTTTTCTCTGTCGATGACACCCTGCTAATGAATGAAAGTAAGCATTAGCCGAAAGAAAATGAAAATAATGTCTCTTGACTCTTGAGATTAGTACAGCTGCAAGTTAAAGGCACGCCGAAGAGGCGAAAACTAACATACCCTTGATGCCATGTCGTTTAGCATAAAAGCTGTACCATCGCATAGTAGATTTGACTGGCATGTACTGTCACTGGAACAGTGGCCTGGTAAGGAGATCACCATCTGCCCCTCTGGGACTAAGGGCGTTTCTAAAAAATTTTGCGCAGTACCCATCACATCGAATCTTGCGGCACATGCATGGAGTATTAAATGTAGACAAAAAAAAAAACTAATTGCACAGTTATGTGAGAAATCGTGAGACGAAACTTTCGAACCTAATTAGTCCATAATTAAACACTAATTGCCAAATACAAACGAAAGTGCTACAGTAGCCAAAACCTAAAATTTTTTACATCTAAACGCGCCCTAAACTCTTGAGCTCTCAAGTTCAAGAACAGCATGAAATCCTTCCTGAACTGCCGAGCTAGCATAGGCCTTAAGCACCGCCTTGCTTGCCTGAGACCCTCATCGCAGTCGTACAGAGGGATCCCATTCTTTCTTAGATCTTCAGGTGCCTTTTAGTTACTGCAGATGTAAGACAACAGGAACAGGTGAAGCGAGAATGTAGTACAGGGCAGGCCTGACTAAAGTGGTTACCTCCGACAGCCAATGCACACTGTTCGATGCAAGAACTAGATGCAAGGAGCTACTGATAAAGAGCCTCTTGTAGAATGAACCAGGTACAATAGCAGTCAAAACAGGGCCGAAACTTGCGGGCTTGCGGCATCCTTTTGGAATGCAACCAAGCGCTCTGCAACGCTGCTGAAGTCATTGTCTGGAAGATCGTTCTTTTTCAGAAAATTGGTTGTATAGCATCGAAAGATCGCGATCTCCGTAAAATACCACCAAAAGTTTACGCCCCCGTGAAATAGCACCGAAAGGATCCACCGTGAACTGGAAGTACCATTCCGTCAAATTTTGCATACATAAACGTTAACCTAAGCTAAAACCTAGACATGAAATTACATATTTCCCCTTACCTTATCCTATCTCACTCATCTGAGAAGGCACTCAAGTCGCTCGATTCTCAGCTCGGCACGCTCGCTCACCCCTTCCGCCGCCGCCGCCGTGGGTTCCAGCACACGGGTCAGGGCATTGCCTCTGCCGGCCACCGCGTGGGTCTAGACACCGCCTCCGCCGGTCACCGCGCTGCGTGCGCGGCGCCTCAGCCAGGCTGCCAGGCGCCCCCTGCGCGGTGCCTCCGCCAGGCCACCGGGCGCCCTTGCGCGGCGCGGCGCCTCCGCCAGGGCGCCGACATCCCTGCTCACCACCTCCCGCCGGACGCCAGATGCCCCTCCACACTTGACTATGCAATGCATGAATCTGAGATTCCCGATGCGTAAGAATGAAACCTTAGCTATTTACTGCATCTTGTAGCACCACTAAAATTAGTTGCGGCATGTGATTGTTTGTGATATCCGGTTCATTTGTGTGTGCGATCTGGTATGAGGATGATCAGTGATGAGAAAGGACTTTTGGAAGCAGTGCTAATTTGTTTGCACTGCTACTATTTTCAGGATCGATCCGACCAATGCATGTAGAGTAGTGACTGATGTTTCGTCCTACTCAACTGTTGAGGATGATCGATCCGTGTACAAAAAGGGCAGACGCTTGGATTGGTGGGTGGATTCCGAAGAATACTCCATCATTGACATGGAGAAAGATGTTTTCAAGCACTTCAGTTGGGCTGAAGCAAACTTCTGGTTTGTGGGTCAGAATAATCTAACAGTTCACCTTGGTACTGAACAAGAGCTTCTAACTTTGCTGCGAGCTTCAAAATTGGTGGAGTTTATCATGATTGTTGATAGATGTGAGCATGTTGATATGGCTTGTACTATGACTGAAATGGAGAATGGAAGGCAAGTGCCAAATGAAGAGAATGACCTACAGCTTCAGGTCACAGAAATGTTTCAGGGGATGCATGTGAGTGTAGAATTGGATGGTCTAGAATGGGCCTTGCAACCGCAACTTGGTGTTACAGCTACTGGTCCTTCCAGAGTAGAGGAGGAGGGAGTGGTAGAACCGTCTAATCTAATGCCCTCCCAAGAGTACTTGTCTTCCATTAGACATTAAGTACCCAAGAGAGTGCACTAAATCATGCTGTTTCGTCGAGCACACCCCAAGGGAGAACTCAAAAATCCACATTTTTTCATCAGGATCATAAATGACAGAATAAAGCTTACAACATTCTTAACCATTTCTTACATCACTTTATTACAACATTAGATTACTTAAACAAGTTGAATGCAATAGTGAAATTAAGACAGTTTTACATGTAAAAGAGTTTATACATTTTAGGTTTACATTTTTATCTTGCAGTGGAGAACAATATATGATCAGAATTACAGCGGAAATAAAGATTAATGGTGAATCATAAACCTTTTCTTCTAAAAACTTTTAGTGAGGGTTATAAATAAACACTATGGTCGTAGCGTTAAAGGAATCCTCTCTGAGCCCACTAGAAGGTTTTCACACACAAAAGTCGTCTACTATCCATCGATCACCTGCAACAGGGGGAATAAAACAGAAAAATAAAAGACTCCAAGGATATACAAGGCTTATTTGTCTTGTGGGTTATTGCATGTGCGGAAGCATTACTAAACGTGTGTTCTTATATTAAATTTTATTAGCAGTCATCATTAGTTCATTAACTATCCATTCTATGTAAGCACCTATGCTACTTTCAAACAGGTGGTGAGCAATCAGAACCATTTTATCACCTTTCAAGTTCTAGTTCTTACTACGGTGCTAGGCCATAGCCAAGTCGGTACCGTCTCACAGAAACGGCGATTCGCGAATCAATGTATCCTAGTTGGGTACCCCAAAACACACGCCCCGTTTGTACCCCAGGCACAAATGAGACCAACCCATTTCACTCCTATCGAGGGGTCTAGGTCCCTATCCAAACTTAGACTCCAAGCCTCGACACTTGAGACCCGGTCTCAGCATGGTGCTTAGACCTCCACCTTTCCCCACCTCCAATCAGTCAGTCCAGAAAGAGCCGGGACCCACGACAAGAGCGCAACGAGCCTTCCCGCTCCCATAAGCAAGTATGGGCCTGTTCGTTTGTCTGAATTTTGAAGGAATCTGGATGGTTTGGAGGAATGGTAGAGGAATTTGTGAGAGAAAAATACTATTCCGGATGAAAAAATAAGCGGATCAAGCCGGGTTTAAGGGCACGCGAACGGGGCCTATGTGCTCAGGATAATAAGTCTATGACCTGACTACCATCCACAGCAATGGACAGTCCTCAATCGACACAAGCGAAACAAGTACAATCCGAGCCTCGCTCGAATGCCTAACCAAGTCCAGATCCAAAGTACCATTCCGCCCAATCTCCAATTACCCTCCATATATATTCCATGTGATAGTAATATAATAACAACAATAATATCTTTCCTATCTCTCGTGAGTGACAGGTAATCACTCGACTTCTATCAGATCCTATAGCATAGCAATCTATACGATCCTGACATACTAGTAGGACTCATAGGATAAGGATATGTATATGCAAGTGGATTTCATTCAACTCCTTAAAACTTGATGCACAAGTATAAGATAAAGTGTAGAATAATAGGGGTTATGCACCGGGGCTTGCCTGGGTAAGATATAACCAAAGGTTAGCACTCCATCGTGGTGACACAATCATCAAGGCACCATCTTTTCTGCTACCCTAGATGACTCCGTGATCCATCGTTGTTCCTATTATGATATACGTGGATGCAACGTAGAGACATAATTAATCAATGGCAACCACAACTCTAAGAATACGATTATGCCTCGTAAGCTAACGAGATAGCTCTAATAACTAACGTGCTAGGCTACGTATCCATGTTGCCGAATAAGGCGTTATTTCCCGACAAGCGTTTTAGTCCTATAATCCAGGGTGTTTCTTTATTTCATTTCTTTGATTTAATATATATTCTCACTAGGGCTCATTAGCTATCTTAGCAAACTAATTATTATGGGGCTATAAAAATTACAGTGAGCACCTAATAATGTTAGGAGTTTACTGTGAAAATTTCAGAGCCAACACTACTACCAATTCATCATAATAATTCCTACAAGTTGATGTCTTAGCAATATTAAGTATCTCAAATTAATTAGATTGCTCTTGAAAACACTATGAAACTATGTGAACAAAATATACTAGCAGATAGATCATGCTTTTAGGAACCTAACAAAATTAGTTTCATAATTTTTGGTCAACTACACAAATTTTCATTAAATTTACAAGTTTGCCTTAGAAACTAAATTAGAAAATACTTACGGAAAAGGGAAAAACTAGCGGCAGCCAATTCGGCCAAGCAGCTCCCTGCCCCAGCGCAAGTGCAGCTGCGCGCGCAGCAGGACGGCCCAATAAGCGGCCCACGGCGGAAGCGCTCCGCGCGCGCGGCGTTTATGCGAAAGCGACCCTGTATTTCTAGTAAATCCACTCGAAGTCCAAACCCTATTTATACCTCTCTCTGACATTCGCGCTTAACCCCCTGGGTTTATCCCAATTCGAGCGCGTGTGCCCCTGGCGGCCCAACGCACGACGGCGCGGCGCCTGCTGGCACGCGATGACCACACCGGCACCGGGAGCCCCTGATGACTCCACAAAGAAGCCGACCACCACCCAGGGTTCCCACGGCTACGCTGGGAGATGGTTGGGGACTCTAAGGGGTATCTAAGCCCAGCCAACCATGGCGGTGGCCGGGGCAATGCGTTTTGCGATGACAGCGAGGCAGTTCTAGTGATCTAGCGTGGCTAACGAACTAAAGGGTGAGCAAATGGGCTACAGTAGCTTATAGGGATCATGGTCGACGCGGTGGTTTCGTCAAGGATGGGCCAAGCGGAGCTGGCCACGTACGAGCCGGCAGAGCGGCGGTGCTCCAAGATGGACACCGACGTATCATCTCATTGCCGATGAAGATTTTGCTTAAAATAAGGCAAGCACCGATACGAGAGGGTCAACCCGAGCCCCAAAACGCCATCAATTGAATCTTCACCCTAAGATTGGGACTTACCCCCAATCCACTGGTCGCGGTGGCGCCCATGGCCGGCGGCGAGCAAAACACCCAATTTTCGATCGGTAGTGCTCGGGCGGGCTTGAGGAGGAGGGGATGCCTAATTAACTTCTTGTACTACTTTACGACCCGAGCTGGGGATTTAGAAGGGGATGGTGCGCTATCGCTGCTACGTCGTGGCCTGTGGCCTCGACTTAACGTGGACCAGCCAAGACATGACGAGGGCACAACCACATGGGGACAAGGCCGTGCGAGCGTAACAGAGGCGTGTCGGTTAGTGAGGGGATAAGGACAGAAATGGGACAAGCAAGAGCGCCAGGCGCAGCGTGCCAAGGTGACAATGGCGCGTGGGTGGCAGGACATCGGTGGTGAGATGGTAGCGCTACGAGGTAGCCGAGACAAGTAGTGACTTGGTGGGTAGGCAGAACGAGTGGTGAGACAAGTGCCACGACGATCAGACAACGACTGCCGTGGTGTCAGCATGGCCCTGCGCATGGCCTGGCCGGTAGCGCGCACGTGGCAGCCACATAGAAGCAGCACTGCAGCACTGCCCGGACCCACGGAAGATGGCTGGGGTCGACACAGCCCGATGTGCGGTTGGCAGCCAATGAGGTTGGCCAGCGGAGCAGTGGCCAGGCAGCGGCGACATGCTTGCGTGGTGACTGCAGGGCTCAGGCCAAGAGACTAGGAACGACGCGACACACACTTTTCAAAGCAGGCCGAAATCTACTTACTAATTCGACGAAAGCTCAACCAAGTCCACGAACCCAAAATCAGCACTAACGGCTAGCTAACGAAGCAATTCCTACCACCAGAGGATGACCAGAGAGGAAGTTGGAGAGACACCAAGATAGGTTCATCACGCCCAACGTCGGTTCACGAACAGAGCGTCAATAACATGGTTATAGCACGTTCCAACGAAGTTTGGGGAATTTTTAAGAGAGCAACGCGACACCCAACGCAACTACGACCTACCCCATGCCCAAGAGCTTACTTAGATGCAACCAACAATACAAGAATATGAAGATAGTGTTTAAACATTTTAGTTAGAATTTAAACGCCAAAATGGCATTGTATACTACTCTTTTAGACTTAGAAAATACAAGAGTTCAGTTTGAACTTAACAACCATGAACACTTTTGCCACAATTTTTAAAAGGCTTAATCTTGATTAACTTCAACCAACAAGTACTTCATGCAATAGTCCATACTTTATACTAAATCATAGGAACAAAATATGTAAGTACTATTTAACTATTTGCTCAATACAATTCACCGATAATGACATTTTAAACATAAGTTCAAATTCTTGCCGATTCAACGAAAAGGCTGATTTTTAGTTTCAGATTCAATTTTTGAGCTCTCAAGAACACTAGTTAACAACATTTGCTTACAAAAATTAAAGTTGCATTTTGAACTACACCACTTGCTCATCATCTTTACTTAAGTACTACACACAAGGTATATTTTATTTTTGTTTATATAAATTGTTTTTCATTGACCTTACCCTAGGTGCTAAGCAAGCTCGTAACACCAGAGGTGTTACAGAGGGTGACCATTATATGGAGCCCGGTGTTGACCATGAGGGAGATGATCCAGTTGAAGCTAATGAAGAGTGGAGGTATTTCAATAAGGTAGTAGTAAGTAATGAGAAAGTGCAGCAAGAAAAGAAGAAAATGGACAACAACATATTTGTAATTGAAGACATAGATCCTGAGGCTGTGCTAAGTGATGAAGCCACCATGTTGCGGGATGCTCCGTATGTTCCACTCACTACATATGATAGAGACAACCATGATATAAAGGAAGATTCAATATTTACTGATAAAAAGACCTTCATACTCATGATCAAGCAATATGCCATAAAAAAGGGAGTTTCAAACATTTATAGAGCATAGTGATAAATCAAGATATAGGGCACGATGTGCAGATTCAGAGTGTGGATGGAAAGTTCATGCAAAGAAACTTCGTGGTTGCCCCACTTTCATGGTATACTAATTTCATACTATACAATTGTTTTTTCATGTTCTGTCAATAATTTCAGACTATGCAATTCTGTTTTTTCATGTTCTATCAATAATTTCAGACTATGCAATTGTTTTTTCCATGTTCTTTCAATAATTTCAGACTATGCAATTGTTTTTGTTCATGTTCTATCAATAATTCACATCCCATATTTAAACACTAAATTCAGATCCCATATTGTCTATTTTTTTAGGTTGTGTCAATAGGTTCTAGACATACTTATGCTAGCACTAGCCAAGTGAGGGGTAAGGAGGCTAGCAAAGCATGGATAGCAAATAGAGCAACAGAGGTACTCAAGTGTAGTCCAGAGTTGGGAGCAAAGAAGTTGCAAGTTGAGCTTGAAAGACAGTTCCCGATTAAAATATCATACAATAAGGTGTGGGAAGGAAGGCAACTTGCACTAAAAGGCCTACATGGCACTTGGGATGAAAGTTTTAGAATGTTATGGAGTTTCAAAGCTGAGTTAGAAGCTACATGTCCTGGAAACATAGTAGAGATTGATTGCAAGAACAAAAAGGATGGTCGAGTCTATTTCTGTAGGATGTTTGTGGCCATCAAAGCATGTGTGAATGGATTTCTTGCTGGCTGTAGGCCATACCTTGGGGTTGATTCTACTCACCTCATAGGTAAATATAATGGACAGCTAGCTACAGCAACAACAATTGATGGACATAATTGGATGTATCCGGTGGCATATGGACTTTTTTACAAGGAGACAAAAGCTGATTGGACATGATTTCTAAAGCAATTGAAGAGAGCAATTTGTGGTAGAACCGCCTGAAATAACGCACTTACGGAGGCGCTCGTCTTCTACTAGACACTAAGCACCCCGAAAGCAAGCTATAGTGGGCGGGTTCCGTCGGGCACACCCCAAGGGAGAGCCCGAAGAGTCCACATTTTCCCACAAGGATCCAATAATAAGAACGAGTTACAATATTTAGTACATTTTATACATCCAGAGTTCTTAGAAATTCATTATTACATTGCCAAATTTAGAGTGCGGAATATTAAACAGCGGAATGATAATAAACATCTATCGATAAAGAACAAGGATCCATCTGTGCCCACCAGAAGAATCATTCACACAACGGTACTCCTCAAGCATTACCTGCAATAGGGGTAAATAAACCCTGAGTACACAATGTACTCGCAAGACTTATCCGACTAGTGGGAATAGTTTCCCGACTCTAAGGGATATGCAAAGCTTTATGATTTGCTGGTTTTCTTTTTGCAGAAAGCAATACTAATAGTGAGTCCTTATTTATGTTATTATTAGCAGCCATGATTAATTTATTATCTAGCCATTCTATGTAAGCACATTTTTATACTTTCAAGCAAGAGTTGAACAATCAGTTCCATTTCATCCCTTCCATCTTTTAGTTCTTACTACGGTGCTAGACCGTAGACAAGCCGTACTGGATTGCCCGGTGATTTGCAAATCAATGCCCCCAGCTGGGTACCCCAAAAACACACGCCCCGCTTGTACCTCAGGCACAAGCAGGACCAACCCATCACCCTCCTGTCATGGGGTCTAGGTCCTCATCCAAACTTGGACTCCAAGCCCCCGCTCCTAAGTCCCAGACTTAGTGTGGTGCAAGGACCTCCACCATCCCTACCTCCAATCAGTCGGTCCGGAAAGAGCTGGAACCCACGACAAGAGAGCAACAAGTCTTCCCTGTGCCCATACCCAAGTATGTGCTCGGGATAATAAATTTGTGACTTGCCTAGAGACTTATGCAACGGCCGGTCCTTAACCGACACAGGCAGGGAAAAAGTGTAACCAAGCTATGCCCTGTTGGCCGCAGGACACAACCTCCTATATCCACCAATACCCAAACCATATCCCTATCTGGTCACCATTTTTCCTTTCCACCATTTTATCATGAGTAATCATAATTATCACCTATTATGGGTAACGACAGGTTACTCACGCTACTGATACCCTGAGCATAGCAGCTACTCGACCTATACTAGTAGGACTCATAGGTAAGTATATCTATGCATGTAGTTTTCATAAAATGCCTGTAACATAAATGCACATCATATATATATTGAGTAATCATTCAAAAATAGGGGTTATGCACCGGGGCTTGCCTTGGGCAGGCGGTGGGTCAACAAAGTCAACAATGAACGGCTCCGGGGCTCCCTCTTGTACGAGAATCTCCTCCTCATACTCCTCAATGACCTCCTCATAGTCCTATTCGTCCGCAGGCACGAACTCTACCAACTCGTGATCTACGTGCATGAAATAATGATGCAACACTTAGTAATACAGCAACAGCAACTCTTAAAATAAAAATACATCTATCAAGCTACTAAGCTAGTTCTACCGACTAAGGTGCTAAGTTACCTACTATTACCACTTAACAAGTATGCAACATGACATATATTATCTTCGCAACTAAAGGCATCCTTACTCTTAATAATCTAAAGGCTATATATGATAAAACAAGGAGTACTAGCTTCTCTATTTATCAATCTACTCTAGGGCTATAAAAATTACAGTGAGTACATAATAATCTAATGAACCTACTGTAAAAATTTTATGGCTAAAGCTATCATCAATTTGCCATAAAAATTCCTATAAATATTAAGCTAAATAATACTAAGCTTTCTAAATTGAATTTATGAACCTATCCTTATCACAGCTAACTGTAAACTAACTATGCCAATAGATAGATAGCATTTTTTGAACCAAACAAATTTTGTTTCACTATTTTTAGACATCTATAGAATTTACTATTATTTTTCAAAGTTCAGCTCAAAACTAAATTGAATAAGCATTTATTACCTTACTGGAAAATAGAAAAACCTCAATCTACCACACGGCCCAAAATGCGAGCGACTCGGCCTAGTTCAGCGCAACGCGCATGCACACGCGACGCATGGTGCGGCCCACGCGGGCGTGGCCCAGTCCGCGCGACGACGACCCACGACGAGGAGGACCCGCGCGCGCCGGTCATCTTACAAAAACGCCCTCATCCTACCCGGTAATCACGCGAGCACTAAGAGCACTATTCCACCAGTCTGCTATCTTACAACTACGCCCTCCCCCTTTCCATCTTTACCACGTCCATACCCTCGGGCCCCCCGCGCACGCACCGACGCGGCGGCGCTGGCACCGGGTGGTTACGTTGGCCAGACCAGCCCTTCCCCGCCCTATCTACGAAGCCGATACTTGCCTAGGCATGAACGCGAAGCACTGGGCAAAGAAAGTGCGAGCTAGGACACCGCAGTAAGGTCGGACCATGGTGGCGGAGCTCCTGCACTGAAAACGGTGATGTTCCGGTGAGTTACAACAGCATCGGGGTAATTAGGGTAGCTAGTGAGCTCTAGGCACTCCCCATAGAACCAATCGAGGCGGTGGTTCGACGGGAGGCGGCCCGAGCCAAGCTGGCCACGTGTGCACGGATGGTGCGGTGGTGCACAGCGGTGGCAAGGCTGCGTCAGGGGAGGCTCGGCGGTGGTAGCAACTTGGCAAGGGTGTGTAGGGTGATGAGCAGGTGGAGGCGAAGTTAGCGGTGCAACGAATTGAACGCGAGTAGCTCTGGAGAGGGGGCTTGCCGTCGATGCATACCGACATGGTCTTATTGACCTGGTGGGAAGGAAGCTCCAAATTGGAGCACGGCATGGAAAGGCTCACTGCAAGCTGGGGTCGGGCGGTTGACTGACCACGCGACGGAGCCGTAGGCAAAATTAATTGGACCGAGGTGCCTCCATTGACCCGAATTGAGAGGAGCGGGTCTGGCGACCACGGTGATAGAGGAACTGGGGAGGACAGGCATGACTTGGCTCGTCGTTGCCATGGCGGGACGCGGCTGTCAACTCGGTTCACAAACACGCATGGGCTACATGGCGATGGGGATACGGCCAATGCGCTTAGGACTGTGGGCCGCATGGCCATAAACCGCAAACCGACAACGACGCCAACACGTGGCAAGGCAACATGCGGGCAGGGCCAAGTGTGGCCACGCGCGCATGGTACCGCACAGGCGAGCATGAGGCAGCAGAGCGGCTAGGCGGATGCGACGGCGGTGGCAGAGCACACTCGGCGACTTCGCACAAGCGGCCATGGCCAGCAACAGTGCGGTGACGTGACGCACAGGGTCAGTGTAAGTGCAATCAAGTCCTATTATGGGCTCTGGCATAGATGACCACCAAATTAGAGGACTAATGAGATTTATCGAGATGGCAAGCAGGGAATCAAAAAATAAGGATGATGTACAGGTTGCAGGTGTCCTAATTACAAAAGGTGGCTAGACCTAGCTCAAAGGAGGTTTAAATTCTTTTATGCTTTGAAATTGAGTTTAGGGAAAGCCATACTATTAAGAGGGATTTTAGGACAGTTGGTCAACTGTTGAACCAGATGCTCAAATTCTTAGATTTACATTCTCTCACCTAGTCAAAACAGCCAGCCAAATTTCACCTCAACTTACCTATTTTGGCTAGGGCGGTAGTGCCGCCCTTAACTGACCGTTGGACCCAAGGGGTATTTATACCCTTCAGGCCCAGCCCACAATGGTTATCTACTTCACTCAGCTATTCTGCTTGAAATAGAACAGAACCAAAGCTCACCCTCTCTCCTCCATTGTTGCTCCTCCATCCCTCAAGCAAATCCTTGATTCCAACCATCAAAACTTGAGAGAAAAGGCAGCAAAACTCGATTGGAGAGCAGATCCACTGATTCCCAAAGTCTAAGAGCATTTGGTTCATATTTGGCCAGCGGTTCTAGGGTTTGTTACTCTTGGAGCTTGCTCCTAGCCAGGCTAGGCGTTGCCCTTGGGCTTGTCAACTCGTGTGGCAGCCTTAGGAGGTTTATAACCTCATTCTTGGAGCTAAGAAATTACTTCTCACTTCAAGAGTTCATCCTCTTGATTTGAGAACGAGGGTAAGGCAAGCCTTTGTGGAAAGCCCAAGCCTTTTGTGGCTTCCTCAACAACATGGACTTAGGCAAACATTTGTGGTGAGCTAAACCATGGGATAAATCTTGTGTCTCGCGTTCTTCATCTTGTTTACTTGCTGGTTTAGCTCTTTGCTAGCTAGTGTTAGGCTAATGGTATTCAGTCTTCAAACTGGATCTTATCTTTCTATTGCAGGATTAAGCAGCTAATGGGGTCAGGTTCATCTCTGTAAAATCTCAGCGGTGTTAGATTTATTTTCGAAGAGCGGTAGTGCCGCCCTCTGTTCTGATAGAGTTTTGAGTTGAATTTTTACAGGCCTATTCACCCCCCCCTCTAGGCCTTCTTTATCTTCCTGGAGATCCTACAAGTGGTATCCGAGTAAGGTTGCTTCGTATACGCTTCACCACGTGAAGTATGGAAGAAGGTGGAGGTTCAAGGACCGTTCGTGATGTGAACACAAGTGGTGTGCACATCGAGGATGTCGGCAGCAGCAGCGAGCTATCCATGTCAACAACAAGTGATGCCACCATCAAAGAAGCCAAGACCACCGATGCCAAAAGAAGAAAGGCAAGAAAAGAAAGAAAAACTGCCAAGATCGCAACAAGAGAGGCTAGAGAAAAGAAGAAGGAAGAGCAGCGGCTCAAGGACAAGAAGAAGAGAAAAGAAGCTAGAAGAATCACAAGAGAGGCAAGAGTCAAGAGAAGGGCAGCAAGAGCTCAAGAGCAAGAGAAGAATGAGTATGATGCATCATCTAGTGAGCTCTCTAGTAGCTCAGATGATGGAGATGATGATGTGTCATACCATGCTTCAAAAGATAGCAAGAAGGTGAAGTGCAAGGACAAGAAGAAGGATAGCAAGGACAAGGGCAGCAACAACAACAAGAACAAATATGCCGCCGTATCCTTCAATTATTCTTATTTGTCTAACCATAACAAAAAGTCCTTTATCAATGTACCCGTGGGCAAGTTGTCTCATTTTGATGGGACAAACTTTGCCAAGTGGAAGCACTTGATGAGTGCCTATCTTGTAGGTCTTCACCCCTGGTCTTTGGGAGATTGTGGTGAATGTATTGCAGCCACCGGAAGATCCCGAAGAGCCAACAAATGAGGAGTTAGCTGGTGTCCATCTCAATGGCCAAGCCACAAGCATTCTTCTTAGTGCCTTGGATGCAAATGAGTACAACCGAGTGATGAATGTCAATGTTGCAAAGCAGATTTGGGACACTTTGCATCTAGCACATGAAGGTGTTGATAAAGTGAGGAAAGCAAAGATTGATTTGTTGATGGCTAAGCTCAATAGGTTCGTGATTATTGATGGAGAGGGGCCACAAGAGATGTTTGATAGATTGATGACCTTGGTGGGCAAGATTAGAGGCTATGGATGTGATGAGCTTGATGATCACAAAGTGGTGATGGTTATGTTGGAAGCCTACTCACCAAGAAATGAGACCGTAGTTACCTTGATTAGAGATAAGAAGAAGTTTGAGCACTTCACACCAAATGATGTGCTTGGAAGATTGTTGACATTTGACATGCAAAGAGAAGAAGCCAATGAGAGGAGAAGACTTGGTGAGTTGCAAGCCAAGCTAGAAGGCATGAAAATCAAGGAAGTAGCTCTCAAGGCCAATAAATCAAGCAATCAAGGCACCTCCAACAAGGCGAAGGGCAGCAAGTAAGCATCAACAAGTCAGCCCAAGGAAATCAAGTCAACTCCACAAAATGATGATCCAAGTTCATCCTCAAGTGAAGATGAAGATGATGGGGCTGATTACATGAAGATTGATGACATGGCTTTGTTCATGAAGAACTATCACAAGGGGCTGAAAAGGAATGAGTATAAAATAGTGCAAAGAAGGTTCCCAAACAAGAAGAAGAGGACTTGCTACAATTGTGGCAGCACCGAGCATTTCATTGCTAAGTGTCCCTATGAGAAGAAAGACAACAAATACAAGAGGGACAACAATGAAGGCAAGCATGAACACAAAAAGAGATATAAGCAAATGGGAGAGGCACACATTGGGCATGAGTAGGACTCAACTAAGGAGTCAAGTGATGAGGATGTGAAGGTTGCAACTGTGGCCATTCAAAAGTCATCCTCTACACCAAGGCTCTTCAACAACATGTCCGATGATGATGACCACCACTCCACTCACATTTGTCTTGTGGCAAAGGGTGAGAAGGTAAAACAAAGAGCCAAATCTCCTCCACCTCCTAGTGACATCTCTAGTAGTGAACTTAGTGATTCTAGTGATGATAAAACTAGTGATGTTGAGGAATATGCTAAATTGACTAAAAATTTGGATCCTAAGACCAAGCTCTTCATCACAAATCTAATGGAGGAATTAGAAAGTGTCAAAGCCGAGCTAGCCGATAGAGATGAAAATCTTAAGGAAACCAAAAAGATGTATATTGGCTGCAAGGAAGCTCTTGAGTTAGAGAGAAGTGAGGTGGACTCTTTGAACAAGGCCTTGGCCGAAGAACAAAGAGAACATGCTCTTACAAAGAAGGCAAATATTGCACTCAATGACAAGTATTGTGTCTTAGTTGAAAAGCACAACAAACTTGAGGAGCAATATAATCTTCTATGGGAGAGGACCCCACTGCCCTCTAACACAAATGACACTTCTATTCCCTCCACTGGCCAAGGGTGTGGAAAATGTTATAATCTTGACTTAAATGTTTATTCCACTAACCTTGCAAACATGGAGGTTATGAAAAAGGAGATTGCTAGGCTCAATGCTATGTTAGGCAAAAGATGCATGGAAGACAAGAAATCTACTAGTGGCAAAGTTGAACAACCAAAGAGGCCGCAATACAAAGATGGAAGAAATCCACACATCAAGGATGGGCTTGGGCACACTCATGGAGGTAAAACCAATGGGAGAAAGGTAATCAATGGATATGAGTGTGTTCAATTCATGAGCAAAGGGCAGGAAGGTATAGATAGGTCTGCACAAATGGTGACACAGGGCCAGCCCAGAGCAGCAAGGCATCCTATGGGCGGCAGTGCCGCCCCCCCACAGAAAAGGAAAGACCACCTCCTCCTCCTCTGCTCATGTCAAGCCCAAGAAGAAGGTGTCTCATCCTGAGCAGGTTGTCCAGAAACCAAAGAAATCTATCTGGGTCACTCCAAATAGATATGCTTATCAACCAAAGGCAAAAACACATCAACAATGTTTGAATTCTAACTTTGTTTTGCAGCACAACAGCAAGGGGGAAGTGTTTGCCAAGTTTGTTGGCAATGGTCGAAATGTTTATCTTAATACTTTCATTTGGGTTCCTAAAGTTCTTATGACTAACGTGCAAGGCCCCAAGAATATTTGGGGACCTAAAACTAGGAACTAAACTTGTGTTGCAGGAATACTCCTCCGGTGGGTCAAGTTGGGTACTTGACAGCGGCTGTACAAATCATATGACCGGAGAAAGGAGTATGTTCTCATCATACTCCCCAACTACAAATTCAGATGAGAATATCATATTTGGTGACAATTCAAAAGGGGGTGTGATTGAACTTGGTAAAGTAGCTATTACATTTGATCATTCAATTACAAATGTCTTACATATTGATTCCTTGAAGTACAATCTGCTGTCCGTCTCTCAATGAGATGGGCTACAATTGTCTCTTCACGGATAATGGTGTGGAAGTCTCTAAGAGGGATGATTCCTCTATTGTCTTTATGGGTCACCTCAAGAACAAGCTTTACCTAGTTGATTTTAGCAAAAAGAAAGCTAAGCTTGAGACCTGTTTAGTGGCAAAATCTAGCATGGGTTAGCTATGGCATCACCGACTAGCTCATGTTGGGATGAGGAACTTGGCCAAACTCCTAAAAGACAACCACATCCTTGGACTAACCAATATTCAATTTGAGAAAGACAGGATTTGTAGTGCTTGCCAAGCCGGAAAGCAAGTAGGTGTACCTCACCCACCAAAGAGCATCATGACCACCACACAATCATTGGAGTTGATTCACATGGATCTCTTTGGACCGGTCGCCTACCTAAGCATCGGGGATAACAAATATGGTCTAGTTATTGTTGATGATTATTCCCGTTTCACTTGGGTGTTCTTTGTTTATGATAAGTCCCAGGTGCAAGAGAAAGTCAAGATATTTGTGAGAAGAGCACAAAGAGAGTTCGGTCTTTCTATCAAGAAGATGAGAAGTGACAATGGGACTGAATTCAAGAACACTCTAGTTGAAGAGTTTCTTGACGATGAGGGCATCAAGCATGAGTTTTCAACTCCTTACACCCCTCAACAAAATGGTGTAGTAGAGAGGAAGAACCGTACACTTCTTGATATGGCAAGGACAATGCTAGATGAGTACAAGACGTCGGACCTCTTTTGGAGTGACGCCATCAACACCGCTTGCCATGCCATCAACCGCCTCTACTTACACAAGAAACTCAAGAAGACTTTATATGAGCTTCTAACCGGTAACAAACCAAATGTGTCATACTTTAGAGTGTTTGGGTGCAAGTGTTTTATACTTAACAAAAGATCCAAAACCTCTAAATTCGCACCTAAAGTTGATGAAGGCATTCTTCTTGGTTATGGATCAAATGAGCATGCCTATCGTGTCTTCAACAAAACCATGGGTAGAGTTGAAGTCATGGTAGATGTGACATTTGATGAATCTAATGGCTCTTATGTGGAGCAAGTTGATTCAAGTGTTGTAAAAAAGGAGGATCCACCATGTGAGGCAATTAAGCAAATGGCTATAGGCGACATTAGGCCACAAGAAGATCGAGCCACTAATGATGAGGATCCCCAGGCTGTTGCTGCACAAATTTCCGCTGACGTACTCCATCGACAAGGACAATACTCACCTACTGAAAATCAGCAGGGCGGCAGTGTCGCCTCTAAGGGCGGCAGTGCCACCCCATCCACCTCAGCAGCAACTCCTTCAACTCCTACTCCACCACTTCAAGGGCTCAACTTGGAGCCTATCTTTGAACAAGAAGAATCTAAAGGTCCAGAAGAAGAACAAGGAGGTGTTGAGCATCCAAGGTACATCAAACTATACAACAGGATCACCCCGTTGACAACATCCTTGGGAGCATTCGAAAGGGGGTAATAACTCATTCACATTTAGCAAATTTTTGCCGATGTTACTCGTTTGTTTCCTCTTTGAAACCTCTCAAGGTAGAACAAGCACTTGGAGATCCGGATTGGGTCATGGCCATGCAAGAAGAGCTCAACAACTTCAAGAGAAATCAAGTGCGGAATTTGGTGGAAAGGCCCAATACCAATGTCAGAGGTACCAAGTGGGTCTTCCGCAACAAGCAAGATGAAAATGGCATGGTGATAAGGAACAAGGCAAGATTGGTGGCCCAAGGCTTCACTCAAGTAGAGGGCTTGGACTTTGAAGAAACATATGCACCGGTGGCAAGACTTGAAGCAATTCAAATGCTTCTAGCCTTTGCTGCCCATCATGACTTCAAGCTGTACCAAATGGATGCCAAGAGTGCATTCCTCAACGGCCCAATACAAGAGTTGGTGTATGTGGAGCAGCCACCGGGGTTTGAAGATCCCAAGTTCCCCAACCATGTCTATAAACTCCAAAAGGCGCTCTATGGGCTTAAGCAAGCACCAAGAGCATGGTATGAATGCCTTAAGGAATTCTTGCTCAAACAAAGCTTTGAAGTAGGCAAAGCTGACCCTACACTCTTTACTCACAAAGTTGGAAATGATATATTTGTGTGCCAAATATATGTCGATGACATAATATTTGGTAGTACTAACCAATGTGTATTGTGAGGAGTTTAGTAGGATCATGACTAAGAGATTTGAGATGTCCATGATGGGTGAGCTGAAGTTCTTCCTTGGATTTCAAATCAAGCAAATGAAGGAAGGGACGTTCATTAGCCAAACAAAGTACACCCATGATATGCTAAAAAAGTTCGACATGGTGAATGCCAAGCCTATCAAAACTCCCATGCCAACCAATGGACATCTTGATCTAAATGAAGAAGGGAAAGCCGTGGACATCAAGGTATATCGCTCCATAATCGGCTCTCTACTTTACTTATGTGCATCTAGGCCGGACATAATGCTTAGTGTGTGCATGTGCGCTAGATTTCAAGCCAACCCAAAAGAGTGTCATTTAGTGGCTGTTAAAAGAATCTTGAGATATTTAGTACACACTCCTAACCTTGGCTTGTGGTATCCCAAGGGCTCCAAGTTCAATCTACTTGGCTATTTGGATTCCGATTATGCCGGTTGCAAGGTAGATAGAAAAAGCACTTTAGGGACATGTCAATTCCTTGGATGGTCCCTAGTGTCTTGGAGTTCAAAGAAGCAAAATTGTGTAGCCCTTTCCACCGCCGAGGCCGAGTATGTTGCAGCCGGTGCATGTTGTGCTCAACTACTTTGGATGAGGCAAACCCTTCATGATTTCGGATGTCAATTCACCAAAATCCCACTCTTGTGTGACAATGAAAGTGCCATAAAGCTTGCAAACAATCTTGTAAGCCACTCAAGAACCAAACATATAGACATCTGACATCACTTCCTGCGAGACCACGAAACCAAAGAAGATATCGAAATTCATCATGTGAGCACCGAAAAAAAACTAGCCGATATCTTCACTAAGCCTCTCGATGAGTCAAGGTTTTGTGCTTTGCGTAGTGAGCTAAATATACTTGATTCTCGTAACATGGTTTAAAATATGGCACACCTCGGTTTGACAACCTAGCGACATAGGAAAATGATTTAAAAAGATATTATATTGTGTTTCAAAACCATTTCAAAAGGCCAACTAAGTGTCATGACCATTGTCTGTATTATTGATTGCTTACTAGTCATGATATTTAGATAATATATATCCATATCTGAGGTAAAGGAGGTCATAAAGTTTTAGCTTAATCCCTGCAAAATTGGCAGGGCGGCAGCGCCTCCCATAATGGCCGGCAGTGCCACCCATAATGGCCGGCAGTGCCGCCCTCTGAAAGCTGAGTCGTTTTCTGCCAATTTTGACTAGGTTGCGTGGCCTGTTTTCTTCTATCTATTCCATTATCTAGCCCCCGACCCAACTCTTTCCTTCTCTCCCAGCCGACGCCGATGCCCGTGCGTCTCTCTCTTTCTCTCTCAAGCATGCACCATCGCTGTTCCTTATGGTCTGCCACCCCGGTAGTGCCGCCCCTACAGCCGGCTAAGTCTCCTCGTCGCTGGCCCCCTGCAGGAAGCTCCTGGCCGAGCCCTTTCTCCTCTTCTCCCTCCATTCCATTGTTTTGGAAGCAAGGTGAAATCCTAACCCCATTCGATCTATACAATGTGAAGGTTTTAGTCATGGATTTTTGTTTCTAGGTGGAGTATGAAGTGTTTATAAAGGTTTTTGATGATTAAATCGAAGTGATTTTGAATTTCACCGGTTGGATGATTTTGGGGAGAGCGGCAATGCCGCTCATGGGACCATTAATGGCACCCCTAGCAGATTCTAACTGCTATACTCAATCTTATTAAAATGATGAAGTTCAGAATGAATTGGATTCATTTATCAAAATTGTTTCTAAAGTTTTTCATACTCAATCTTTCAAATCCAAGGCTAGGGTTTCATATATCTATTTTTAGACTATAATTATGAAATTGTGATGATGGATAGACATTGTTGGAAGTAGAATTTAACCAGAACAAGAAAGTTGAAAATGAACTAGTGAAGCAACTGAGGGAGGCAGTGCCAGCCTCAGGGGGCGATAGTGCCGCCCTATCATGCTGATTCCAAATCCAGCAAAGCTTCATGTGTCATTTTCAAAATTCTTTTTCTTGTTAAAGCCTGCTTGCAACTGTTTCTAACTCATTATCTTATACAGTTTCTTATCAAGTCACATTTAATTGCATAGATGGACCGAGAAAAAAGGAAGGTGATGTCAACTAAGCAAAAGGTTAAGAGAGGCAGGGGACAGGCAAGCTATATTCCCAGTGACAGAAATCTTGATGAAGACCTTGCTGAAGAAGAAAGAATTCAGAGGATGGGAAGGACCATTCGTGTGTGGCCTGATTCTCCTCTGCACATTTCAGAGTTTGATAGCAGCTACATGAGAGAAAACACTGATGGGTTCAGCCTCAATCCTCCCCAAAACAGTGACAATCATACAGTTCTTGATTATTCCATGAGTTGGAAGAAGACAGGTGAAGCTAGAGAGATTGATTCTTACTCCTCTAACAAGTCAAGTGGCATTGATTATAGATTTTGGAATGCTTTCCAATCTAATTTTTATGCCACAGCCATCCTGTCTAAGCCAAAGGGCAAGATCAGCAAGATGCAATACATTGATTTTGGTGACTTGCAGAGCAGGGATGATCATGAGTTTGTTGCAGCCATCAAGACCTGTGACTGCTTTGAGATGACAAATATCATGAGTTTCAAGCATGATTGGAATAGGGAGATTCTTGCACAGTTCCATGCCACTTACTATTAGAACAGGGAAGTGGATGAGCTTCATTGGATGACTGATGGGCGACATTATCGCATTGATTTTGTCACCTTCTGTCATATTCTTGGTTTTGGACACATCCACAGGGGATATGAGAGGATTCATAATGTACGTCATCTTGAGCAAGTGGAAGTAAGCTTCATGTGGGAGAATCAAAATCTTGCAGTTCCTGATTGGTCAAGGACCAAGCTCAAGAGCTTCTATTACATCATGAACAATCTTTTTAGGATCACTCTTAACCCCAAAGACAATGCAACATATTTGAATGACTACATCACTAATGTGTTGTCTAGGTTTCCTAGTAGTGAAAAGTTTAATGTTCCAAGGTTTATTTGGATTGAGCTAGCATATGCCATGGATGATGAGAGGAGATCTTTGCCCTATGCTCCTTACCTCATGTTTGTGATTGAGAGAGTGACTGGCATGTGGTTCCCTAAGGATTGTGAGCACACTATTTACAAGATCAAAAAGACCCATGGTGGCTTAGGGGGACTTGGGTCAGCAACTCAGCGCACTTGTTCTGGAGGACATGGAGATAGTGGGGCAACAAGCTTTCACTCTTCTGGAGCTGCACATAGAGATATTCCTGAGCTGTCCAGGGCTAGGGAACAAAAGAAGAAGTCAAAGTGGGGGAAGATGAGTGCATGGATAAAGGCAATCTTTGCTCATTGTGCATATGCTTCATAGACTGCTTATGAGGATAGAATGGAAAACAGGAAAGCAGTGAGGCATGCTAGGGAGATGGCAGGGCTGCCACCCCTTCCACCAGTGCAGTCACCACCTCAGTTTCCTAACTTGCCTCGCCTTTCTTCCTCTGATGAGGAGCAGGATCAGCCACATAAGCACCATTATGAATAGCCAGATGATCAGCAGTATGGGCACTCATATGAGCCATTCAGTCAGTACTACGGGTACCCACAAGGATAGCATTTTGAGCAGCCCCCAAGGCAGCAGGACCTTGGTGCAGAGATTCACTCCATAGAGGCCGATCCACAGGTTCAGGCAGCCTTATTTCACATATATTCTAGGAGACCGCGTCCTTTGACGGATCAGCCAGGTCCTTCTACTTCAGCTGGGGCAACTCCTCCATGACATTCAGCACGCTTCACTTCACACACCCACGTCGCAGGACGTACCCGCGTCGACTTCGACAATGACGAGTGACTTTTCTTCTTTTTCTTCTTTTTTGGTACTTGATGCCAAAGGGGAAGAACATTAGAGGGGTCAATAGATTTTCGACGCCATGAATTCTCTGTAGCTGTGCTTTATGTCCAGATCCTATGAGAAGTAGTTGTTAGGTTGTGAATTTGAGAGTCGCTCAAAACTCTATTTTATATAATAAGCTACTTTGTGACTTAATTTACTTCGGATATGGACATGTATTCATGGTTACTGTTTTAGCTTGTCATATTCTGAGTTTAGATTGTTTTATATTCATATGATCTATTGTAGGAACCTGATTGCTACCTAACCAATATAGTCAGGACGGCAGTGCCGCCCTCTGAGGCCGGTAGTGCCGCCCTGTGTTGTATCAGCCCGGGTCTTGTGTGCTTGAACTGATATAACCTGTCATATGCATCACGTTTATTCCTATGACACTTTGTTCAGCACCCCACAACAGGCATGGATGTAGGGGGAGGTTTCCATCACACCTAAAATGTGAATCGTGGCCTTTCATACCAAATTGAGAATTCAAATATCTATTCACATATTTAGGGGGAGGCTCCTACACCCATGGTTTGAAAATCTCAGTTTAGATTTCATATCTTTTGTAAGCTCTAATTGGGTTGTTATCAATCACCAAAAAGGGGGAGATTATAAGTGCAATCAAGTCCTATTGTGGGTTTTGGCATAGATGACCACCAAATTAGAGGACTAATGAGATTTATCGAGATGACAAGCAGGGAATCGAAAAATGAGGATGATGTACAGGTTGCAGGTGTCCTAATTACAAAAGGTGGCTAGACCTAGCTCAAAGGAGGTTTAAATTCTTTTATGCTTTGAAATTGAGTTTAGGGAAAGCTGTACTATTAAGAGGGATTTTAGGACAGTTTGTCAACTGTTGAACCAGATGCTCAAATTCTCAGATTTACATTCTCTCACCTAGTCAAAACAGCTAGCCAAATTTCACCTCAACTTACCTATTTTGGCTAGGGCGGCAGTGCCGCCCTTAACTGACCGTTGGACCCAAGGGGTATTTATACCCTTCAGGCCCAGCCCACAACGGTCAGCTACTTCACTCAGCCATTCTGCTTGAAATAGAATAGAACCAAAGCTTACCCTCTCTTCTCCATTGTTGCTCCTCCATCCCTCAAGCAAATCCTTGATTCCAACCATCAAAACTTGAGAGAAAAGGCAACAAAACTCGATTGGAGAGAAGATCCACTGATTTCCAAAGTCTAAGAGCATTTGGTTCATGTTTGGCCGGTGGTTCTAGGGTTTGTTACTCTTGGAGCTTGCTCCTAGCCGGCTAGGCGTTGCCTTGGGCTTGCCAACTCATGTGGCAGCCTTGGGAGGTTTGTAACCTCATTCTCGGAGCTACGAAATTACCTCTCACTTCAAGAGTTCATCCTCTTGATTTGAGAACGAGGGTAAGGCAAGCCTTTGTGGCAAGCCCAAGCCTTTTGTGGCTTCCTCAACAACGTGGACTTAGGCAAACCTTTGTGGTGAGCTGAACCATGGGATAAATCTTGTGTCTCGCATGCTTCATCTTGTTTACTTGCTGGTTTAGCTCTTTGCTAGCTGGTGTTAGGGTTTGGTTGCTCGATCCACTCTTGTGTGGAGTTTCTGTGGTATTCAGTCTTTGAACTGGATCTTATCTTTCTATTGCAGGATTAAGCAGCTAATGGGGTCAGGTTCATCTCTATAAAATCTCAGCTGTGTTAGATTTATTTTCGAAGAGCGACAGTGCCACCCTATAGGCCGGCAGTGCCGCCCTCTGTTCTGACAGAGTTTTGAGTTGAATTTTACAGGCCTATTCACCCCCCCTCTAGGCCTTCTTTATCTTCCTGGAGATCCTACAGTCAGCGACATGGTGAAGCGGCATCAGTGGACTAGCCAGGGCAGCGGGCCTGCGACGACGGCAGTGGTGGCCGAGCGGCCATTTCATCGGGCGCGGCGTGCTCGTGCGTGCATGGTGCTTGCGTGTGTGCGCGCGTGCATGAGTGCGATAGTGGTGGTCCAAAGCCCACGTGGCAGCGCGCACAGGTGCACGCGTGGTGAGCGGCGACGCCGGCCAAGTCACGGTGACCGTGGCCAGACGCTGCTAACGTTCGGAATCGTGTCTTGAACGCTTTTTAAAGCATCCCAAAAATCCATCTCAATGCTTCAATTGCTAAACCAACTATTTAACACTCGAGATGGTATGTCAAGCTACTAAAACAAGCCCTAAGACCGTACCACTACTGAACCCGATTCTCCTATAAAAATTCCAAAACTTAGCCTCGTCACACCGTTTTCTAACTTAAGAAATTTGGTTGTCTCGCTCGGATTTGCGTCGACTTCGATTTCCAAGCTACCAACCATGCTAGCTAGTGAATTCCTTTCGCGACTATAGGCATTTCATCGTCGCCTACGAAGTTTACACTATAAACTTTATTAAAGTTTCGTCTATGCGTTCTATAGCATTTTCGTTCAATAAAAATTCGTTTAGAACTCTAAGCGATATAACGCGACATGAAATATAACATTCGTTTCGTGTTTCCGATGAATGTATCGAGTCACAGGAATTGATTTACACACTATAATTCATACGCTATCACATAAACATGATGCACATGCAGTGTTTTAGTAAAAGATTGTACAGTGTAACACCGAGGGTGTTACAAATCTACCCCCCTAAAACAAAATCTCGACCCGAGATTTCATGTGCCTAGTGTGGGAAGGAGATAGGAAATACATTTCAACGTAACAACTACCTATCAGAACCAGAGAGAAGGTGGCGGTAATGCTTCAATATGTAGCTCTCTTGTTCCCTCGTGGCCTCATCCTCTGAGTGGTTTTGCCACTGTACCTTGTAGAACTTCACCACATTGTTCCTCGTCACTCTTTCCTTTTCATCCAGGATTTTGACAGGGTGCTCAATATAAGTCAAATCAGGCTGGAGGGGAAGCCCTTCAATTTCCACAGCTTCATCGGGCACCTATAAACATTTCTTCAACTAAGATACGTGGAACACATCGTGTACCGCCGATAAAATATCAGGAAACTAGAGACGATAAGCAACTGGACCATACTGTGCTAAGACCTTGTAAGGACCCATATATCGAGGGGCTAGCTTGCCACGGACACCAAAACAATGCACCCCTCTCATAGGAGACACCTTGAGGTACACATAATCCCCAACTGCAAACTACAAGGGCCTTCTTCGCTTGTCTGTATAAGCTTTCTATCGGCTCTGAGCTGCCTTCAAGTGCCTCTGAATAATGCTTACTTGCTCTTGAGCCTCTTTGATGAAATCAGACCCAAAATATCCACGGTCTCCCACTTCAACCCAGTTAAGTGCTGTCCTACACTTCTTCCCATATAGAGCTTCAAATGGTGCCATGCGAATGCTCTCTTGGTAGCTATTATTGTAAGAAAATTCAGCTAACTTCAGGCACCCATCCCACTTCTCAGGAAAAGAAATGGCACAAGCTCTCAACATATCCTCGAGCACTTGGTTCACCCTTTCAGTTTGGCCATCAGTTTGTGGATGATATGCTGAGCTTCTGAGGAGACGAGTACCAAGACATTGCTGCAGTTGCTCCCAGAAATGAGAGACAAAAACTGACCCTCTATCAGAGATGATAGTAAGGGGAACTCCGTGTAGGGTCACAATCTTATCATAATATATCTCAGCATACTTCTTAGTTGTATATCTAGTGTCCACCGGGATAAAATGAGCAGACTTAGTGAGACGGTCCACAATGACCCAAATAGAATCATAGCCCTTGGATGTGCAGGGCAAACCCACCACAAAGTCCATGGAGATATCTTCCCATTTCCAAATAGGAATGGGCAAGGACTGCAAATATCCTAGGGTATGCATATGATCTACTTTAACTCTCCCACAAGTGTCACACTCCACGACGTACTAGGTGATATCCTGCTTCATGTTGGACCACTAGTACAAGTGGCGCAAATCATGGTACATCTTGTTGCTGCCAGGATGGATAGACAACTTTGAATGATGGGCTTCATTCAAAATCTTCCTTCTCAGCTCCTCATTTAATGGAACCACCAATCTGTCCTTGTATCTCACTACTCCTTGCTCATCAATACTAAACTGAGGACCACGCCCTTCGGCAATTAATTTCTTGATGGGAGGAATTTCTAAAGTGTCTTGCCTCTGCTCCAGAACAATCTGCTCAAGTAATTCTAAAACTAAGGCAATGTGAGCCAGCACCTCTGGATGGTTGAGAGACAAAGGTGTTTCTTCAACCTGATATGACTTTCGGCTCAAGGCATCAGCTACCACATTGGCCTTTTCTGGGTGGTAATGTACCTCCAAGTTATAATCCTTGATCAATTCTAACCATCTCCTTTGCCTCATATTCAACTCAGACTGAGTGAAAATATATTTGAGGCTCTTATGATCTGTAAAAATATGTATCTTGTTGCCCAACAAATAATGCCTTCAAATTTTTAGAGCGTGGACCACAACAGCCACCTCTAAATCATGAGTGGGGTAATTCACTTCATGCTTTTTTAGTTGACGCGAAGCATAAGCTATCACACGCCCATCCTGCATAAGCACACATCCTAACCCCGTCTTCGAGGCATCACAATATACATCAAAAGGTCTGTTAATATCTGGTTAGGCCAACATAGGAGCAGTGGTTAGAAATGTCTTCAGAGCTTGAAAGGCTTCTTCACAGGCCGGGCTCCAATCAAATTTGGCTTCTTTTTAGGGCAACTTGGTCATCGGTTGAGCTATCTTGGAGAAGTTAGGATTGAAACGCTGATAGTATCCAGCTAGGCCAAGGAACTGACGAATCTGGTGTACTAACTTAGGAGACTTCCAATTTAGCACATCTTGCACCTTGCTGGGGTCAACCGAGATACCGTCAGGTGTCAAAACATGCCCCAAAAACTGCACTCGATCTAACCAGAATTCACACTTGTTGAATTTAGCATACAGCATGTGTTCCCTCAATCGAGCCAGTACTATCCGAAGGTGTTGGGCATGCTCTTCCTTGTTCTTGGAATATATCAGGATATCATCAATGAATACCACCACAAACTTGTCCAACTCTGGTATGAAGACTGAGTTACTCAGGTACATGAAGAATGCGGGAGTGTTGGTGAGACCAAAAGATATTACTAGGTACTCATACAACCCATACCTAGTAGAAAAACTGTCTTTGGTATATCTTGTGGTCTAATCTTGATCTAATGATAGCCTGAACGAAGGTCAATCTTGGAGAACACCTTGACACCAGCTAGTTGATCGAACAAAGTATCTATGCGGGGTAAGAGATACTTGTTCTTAATGGTTACCGCATTAAGAGGGTGATAATCCACACACATCCGAAGAGTGCCATCCTTCTTCTTCACAAAAATGGCTGGGCAACCCCATGGTGAAGAGCTAGGATGGATGAAGCCCTTTTCCAGCAACTCTTCCAACTGCTTCTTCATTTCAGTCAATTCCTTCGGAGCCATGCGGTACAGGCGTCGGGAGATAGGAGCAGTACCAGGTTCTAGCTCAATGGAGAATTCCACCTCTCTGTCCAGTGGCAACCCAGGTAGATCTTCAAGAAAAACATCCAGGAACTCACATACCACAGGAATAGAGGTAAGATCCAGAGAAGCTTCAGCATGAGCAGCAACAGGTAAGACTAGATCTGAGGATATAAGAAGAGACATACTATCCTCAGAAGAAGGAAGCCGTAACTCGACAATTCTCTGCTTCAAATCCAAGACTACCCCATATACACATAACCAGTTCATTCCTAGAATTGCATCAATGCTTTGCCCAGGCAGTATCATGAACTGGAGACGGTAAGTGTGAGTGGCTAATACTAAGCTCACTGTGTCCATCCTAGTATTAACGCACATCTACACACCCGAAGTACTGATTCTATAGGCAAATGGTATAGCCATAAGGGGTATATTATGCCGGTGTACAAATTCCATGCTCATGAATGAATGTGATGCACAAGAATCAAATAACACATAAGCTGAATGGGAATCGATGGTGAACATACCAGCCATCACCGGTTCATTTTGCAATATCTGCTCAGTCTCCATGAAATTGATCTGTCTAGATCGGCTGACTGGCACTTTCTTCTTGATCACTATCCGCTTGACTAGTCTGGAGTTAGCCGATGGCTGGGTAGACTGGGCTGGCTGGTTTTGCGGACATTTTCAGGCATAGTGACCATCCTTGCCACATTTGAAACAAGCACCCAGCTTGTTTCCCTATCCCAGACGAGGTGGGACCTACTGTCCTTGGGGCTACTGATATTGCACCTGCTGAGTAGGTGCACGGTACTGCGTGGAAGGAGCCTGAATAGTCTGCTGAGGCTGTTGAAACGAATGCCTGCCTGAAGATTGATAAGGCACCCGCTTGACAACCTGTACTTTCTAAGTATGGGGGTGACTAAAAGACCCCGTAGCCACCCGCTTGCGCTTCCATTCTGCCTGGGAATCCCGCTGCAAGCCCTTCATGGCGATGGCAGCATTCATCATCGCCTCAAAGGTCTGATAGTTCCCATTATGTAGCTCCTTCTGTAAGCTGCAAGAGACGCCACGATAGAAGCGGTCCCTTTTCTTCTCGTCTGTATCTACATGAGTTCCAGCATACTGGGATAAGTAGTTGAACTTATTGACGTAGTCCATCACGGACATACTCTCTTGCCACAGGTCTAGGAACTCAGTCAGCTTTATGTTGAGAACACCAGCAGGAATATAAAATTCTCTGAAGGCTACGGTGAACTCCTGCCAGGTCACCCGGTGATCTGGCTGCTGCATGGCATTGAAGGTATCTGACAATGCACTCGTGAACCCCATCAACTGTTGCACTGCAAAGCGTATTTTCTGCTCATCAGTCACGGTGAGCAACAGAAACTTTTGCTCCAGAATGCGAAGCGAATGCTCCGCATCCAAGGGCTTAGCCATTGGTGTGAACGTGGGTGGGTGCGTTTTTAAGAAATCCTGATAAGAGCAGGGTTCCTCAGGACCGCGGGCACCACCCCCATTCCCATCATTGCTCTCGTGGCCTCCATGGGCGAAGCCACCGATAGCCTGTGCCAGCAGCTCCATGGCACGGGCTGACTCACGGCAAGCAGCTATCGTTTCCGCCATCATCTCCGCACGAGTCATAGGAGGTGGCGGTGGCGGAGGAGGAGGAGCCAGGAGTGGAGCCTCATGGCTCTCCCCGTTGCCGTGCTCATTGGCTCGGCCACTTTCATCTCGGCCTTCGCCAAGACCGTGGCTCCTTTGCTGTCTTAACTAGTACTCTGTTGAGAAATTGTTGTTGAGAAGTGGCTAATGTGAATGTACGTGTTCATGTGTGCTTATATTAAAGGGATCCCTATATTAAATGTCTTCAAATGTGCCAAAATGTATGTGTGTGAATATGCTTATATTGCTACTGAAATATATGTGTTCATTTATGTTTAAATGTTAGGGCACATGCTGCTGTTTATTTGGTTCTCACTGGGGGTATCTGTGTCTAAGTTAACAGCTTCGTGACTTCATTTTAACGGAATGGTACTTTCAGTTCATAGTCCAACCTTTCAGTGGTATTTTACGGGGGCGTAAACTTTCAGTGGTATTTTACGGAGACCGCGATCTTTTGATGTTATACAACCAATTTTTCCTTTTTTTTTTTGAAATGGAAAACATGTTTCCATAGATTAAACAGCTCCTAGCAACTCGCCAGAAACCATTGATACAACAAAGTTCGGTGCTTGGTCCAGCCACAGACTAGACTCACCAGCATCTAAGACAGCTCCATAGGAGGCTAATACATCAGCAATTGAATTACAATCCCTGGAGCACTTAGAAATTTTACAGCAAAGGAAATCAAAATTCATTCTAGTCTTAATCTCTCTGATGATCATCCCCAATTCAGAACGATCACAGCTAGTAGACGTTAAAGCCGAAGCCAAAATTTGAGCGTCAGTTTCCAGAAGCACACTCTGCATGCCAAGAGAAGAAGCAAGTTGTAGTCCATTTAAACATGCTAAACTTTCAGCATGAAGGGCATTTGATACGTGATGCAAAGATCCAGCCTTGGCAGCCATGAATTCACCTTTATGATCTCGAATGATACATCCCCAGCCTCCCTTTTTAGTGTCCTGCATAAATGCGCCATCACGATTTATCTTGTACATGTTTTCTGGTGGTGGCTGCCATTTTTGTTTTTGGAATGAAGGCCTGGGAGGTGGGGGAGGTGAGGATAGCTTCAGCTTCTCCATATTGACACAATGATATGTAATAGAGCTGCAGATTTCTTCAGTGGATCTTCGACTTCTCCCTTAATCTAATTTGGCTCTGTTCGGCTAGTCTATAAGCCGCTTGTGCTGATTTGTATGGCTGATTTGTTGAAAGAGAAGAATACTATACCATAGCTAATAAGCCGGCTTATAATGACAGCGGAACGTAGCCTTTATTACGAGCATCCCACCTGCACCATAGCAGTATGACTACTTTCAATTTTATTTCTTCCTGGAGAGCTAGGATGCCATCCATCTACCATACTTCCTTAATGCAACCAAATTCGACTGCTCCTTCGGCCACGTCACCTTCCTATTTCGTCCGTCCGATCCATCTGTCCAACCATACAATCCGTCCGATCCTCCTCCCTGCCGCCCCGCCCTTAACTGGAACCTTCTACAGCATTCACGTCCTCGCCGCAGCCTCGCATCCTCGCCGCGTCCTCGCAGCCGCCGTCCCCAACTCCGCGCCATCGGGAGCGGCGCCGCCCCGGCCCCCTCCGCCGTCCCCGGCTCCACGCCGCGTCCTCGCGTCCACCCGCCGTCCCCCGCTCCGCGCCGTCGACAGCGACACCGCCACGGTCACCTCCGCCGTCCCCGCCCCCACGCAGCGTCCTCGCGTCCACGCACGCCGTACCGCGGCTGCGCTCGCCTGCACGCTGCTGCTGTCATCGCCGGAGAAGCTAGATGTACCTCCCCTCGATGCTACTGCTGACCTCGCCGGAGAAGGCAGATGTAGCCCACTGGTGTATCCCTCCTCCGCTCGATCTCCGATTCCGTTGCCGTGCCGCCCACCGGAGCTTCACCTCCGCCTCGTTTCTTATTTTGTTTAGCTTTTAATCCACAGTGGGCAGGTCCCTCTGGCCGCAGATCCATTTTCCCACGCGATTACCATCGCTGGCGGCCATCAACATGCTATCCGTTCAAGAGACACGACTCCTGGTATGCTTCCTCTCCTGTTCTTGGTGGCCGCTGCATGTAATGTGCTCGACAGAATGTCAAATTCACGGTATGATGTTCACTACCTTTTAGCTGCAGGTTCATGGATGTTTTAATTGCAGGTCCATGAATGGCCACGACCTGCATATCTATCATCAAGGTATGGATAAATCAGGATATTTTCGATGGTGTACTTTACAATTGAACTCAGTCGCTGCTGCTGGTGAAACGCACACACAAGGAGTAGTGATCAGATTTATCACTACACCTAATCATATTTAAAATTCTTTCGTGTTCGTGCCTGCAGCTTGCGAGAGTTCCATTCCCCTTCAATCTGAGCAACCCGCCGATTTTAGGCGCACCAGGCGTAGACTGTTTGCAGCTTCCAGAACCGAAAACGGTGAGTTTTCATGCTTTCACTGCAGAAAATAAATGGATATTTCCCTTTTGATCCAATGAGTTTCTTTGTGCACATTGTTCACTGACATTTCTTTGCAACGTCGGTTCAACCAATGCTGAGGAACGCTTCTTCTCCTGCTACAGCTGACAGGAAGCATGATGAAGCCTTTGTTCCAAGAAGGTATATTGTTCGGTTCCAGTAGGATAAGTACACAGCTTTTCAACATCTTATGGAGTATTGCTTTAATTCTATGGATTTGTGGAAAAATGTTGCTTACTGACTTTCAAGTTTCAATGTCTCTAGCAGTCTGTAGTGCTATGTGTTGTTTACTCAATTCCCCTTTACATTGACTTGATTGAAAGAATCTGCTAATATCTATTGATACTAATTCATAGTTCTCCTAATAATGAAATGATAATTATGTATTTTGTGTTAAAAATCACAATGGAATGAACGCAGTCTGCCTACATAGTGGAGCCCAAAAATTTGTGTCTGTATTTTGGGTCTAAAATTCTAGACAGGTCTGAACAAGTGTTTTATTTTATTTTTATTTTTTTGCCAAAACTGAAGATGTCGTCACCCTGCATAAAGTTCTCATACATGTTACTTTTTTCATCTAGATTCATGACAACATGGGTAAAGGTCGTGACATTGTTCTGAGAGTGGACATTCAAAGAGCAGCAACTAAAAGACAGATACTTGGAATCTGCAGTTCTCATATTATGCTGATAGGCCTGCCCTCCATCATGTTCAGCTCAAATCCAAATCCTTGATGCCAACAGGTTAGACACATTGTGTTCCTTTTTCCCTGGAATAGAGCGTACGAAAACATATAATTCCCTTCTAATCTTAGTTCTACCTACTGCTGTAATTCCTTGCATATACCTGTGTAGACAAATTACGATACCAAATGCATGATTGTATTCATAAAGCCACAGCGACACTTTCATAAATACTTTTATTACCAAATGGAATGATACCGATGTTTACGCTTCAAATCTTAGTTGTTCTCCAAAAATACAGCCTCTTGATCCATGTTGCCTTCATTATCTACAATCACCATTCTTCTACCTGCTCAGTCCGCTGGTACCATTATCACCATGCCATTTTTGCTATTTATCTTCAGGACTATATTAATCATGTTATTCTGCTCCCTACATATCCATGTCCTACATGTCATGAAGCCTTTCGAGTTTGCAATATGCTAATCTATATCACTAATTGTTCTATAGTGCCTATGTTCATTCTTATCTGCTTTCTAACCATTGCATGGTTGCTAATGCAGCCACTCTGCTTTTTTATCAGATTTGTCGAAGCCGATAAGTAAATGTTGTGCCAACTGTAGAAGCCTATAAAAATCATAAGCCTTATATGTTGGAGGATTCGTAAATCAGAAGCATTGCTCCATTGCTACCATAGCTCTCTCCATGACCTTTCGCTTGAGGATGATATAGACAAAGCTTAAGGTTAATATCATGCTATTCCTTCAACTCAATAGTTTCATAGGTTCATGTCCTCTGTCCAATCCATATTGTTAGGTCTCTCCTAACTATGTAAATATAAAACTTAATGACCCATGCTACCTTCTGCTAAATAAAATTATTGATGAGAGGTACCTAAGAAAATGTGATCCATGTTACTATATTTTTTTTTGAGGAGTCTTCATGTTACTATGTTTAATAGGTAGCCTACTCTACATGTCCTTTCACGACACCCTGCTTCCAATGGTCGCAAGTTTCAGAAATAATCTTTCTGTTGCCAACTTATAGGTTCTATTTTCACTTTGGAGCGGCCAATCGTGCTCCTATAAATATCGATTGGATATCACTGCTGTTATTGTAGTCAAATTGTTGTCAGCCAGTTCATAAGTGTCCTCATTTGCGACTGCACCATACAACTTTTTTCAGCTTGCTATGCTCTGCCCACGGCAACGCCCGGGGTTCTGGCTAGTGTGTACATTTCTTATTACTATATGACTACACCTTAAAAAACGTAGCAGATATGCCTCATGTATGCACAGGCCAAGGCCAGCCTTCTAATATGATAGGTCCCTACAAACGCAAGAAATGGAGCAACACATGCATAAAAAATTCGCTTCTTTTTCCCACCTGTGACATTGCCATTGTTTTAGGTTTACCCAATTCTCCAGGTAAAATATGATGACACCTCCAGCTATGATGACACCTCCAGCTATGGAACACATGCTTTTTCTATGATTACTTGATCAGTAAAATATTTTCCCTACAATCAATAAACTGCCTTTTCCCTGATTGGTAAAATCCATCCCTCCATACCTGGCCAAACTATGCATGTCATCATATGACCGAACTCTGCTCTTTGTTTACAACAGATATGACACGTGCAGGGTTGTCCATTAGGACTGAAAATCGCAGGATATGCTTCTCCAAGACAATAAGGTAGGTTCCCATATTTTAGCAAAGAAACAAGAGTTCTAGACATCACATCGTTCTTATTTTCCTTTGCGTTTTTTTTTTGCTCTTAGCCATAATTCTTCTGTATCTTCATAACGTGATTATTGGTTATACATATTCATACTGCATCTAATCCTTTTTCAGGATAGCAATCTCCTACAACTAAAAAGACTAAAAGTAAGACTATTATTTGGTGCGACTTTATTTTGGGATCGCTCCTCCCTTCCGGCCATGCGATACCCCGCGGGATAGAAAAAAGAAATTGTCATCCCTGCGATCCCCGTCTGCTTTGAAGGAAACAAATCGATCACCTGAGGCCACATGTATGGAAGAAAACAATAATCATACATGGAAGGAAACAATTAGCAAGATCAAGCAAGACTCCTCCCTTCCGGCCATGCGATACCTCGCGCGATAGAAAAAGAAACTGCTATCCCTGCGATCCCCGTCTGCTTTGAAGGAAATAAATCGATCATCTCAGGTCACATGCATGGAAGGAAACAATAATCATGCATGGAAGAAAACAATTGGCAAAGATCAAGCAAGACGACTCAATGAGGCTGGCCTTTAATTTTAGTGTTTCCAGCATGCAGCCCTGAAATGAAAAAGTGACTGCTCCTTGAGAACATCAGTGGTGTCAAATAAAAGATGTGCAGGTTATACATGGTAAGACTGGTGAACCTTCTGTAATTTTCTAAACGAATATACCCACTATTCGTATATAGGTCCATTCCTCTGCATTTCTTCGTGCTCCAATTAGCATATAATATGAAAGTATTGTTGTGTTCATCACGACTTTCAGTTGACTACTCCCATTAGCATATACTTCTGCCCCAAAATATAAGTCGTTATGGGATGTGTGCAGGTTAAACTTTCTCAACTTTGACTAGGTTTGTAAAAAATACGTGTAATATTTAACAATTAATTGGTCGACTCCTGAGGCCATGTGCATGTAAAAAATACCTGTATTATAATTGGTTGAAGTTAAAAAAAAAGTTGACTTCTCGTGAAGCGAGAATGAATTCTATTTTGGGATAGATGGAGTATATGAAAGCAGTGTTGAAAATATTTTAACAATCAAGTTCGTTTCTATCTGATTGGTAAGCTTAGACATCATAATGGCATAAAAAATTTCGACTCTTATGGACACCCTCATGGATCAGTGCAAAGCATCCCAATCCTATAGTATACACAAATGACAACTTTAAAGACCATCTTAGACGTTCTGGCATCAGAGTATATACGTGCAGATACATAGGCATGGTGGTGCAAGTGAGCAGCCAGCAGGAGTCGAGAGTTAGGGGGTGTTTGGATCCCAGGACTAAACTTTAGTCCATGTCATGTTGAATTTTTAGATATCAATTAGGAGGACTAAACATGAGCTAATTATAAAACTAATTACATAAGTTGTGGCTAATTCGCTTGCCAGCGTCGTGTACAGGATGATATGGAGATGTGGTGGAATTTATTCATGGATTTGTTGGCGCACGGAAAAAATGGATATCAGAAATCTTTTCCTGTCGGTATAAAAAATGATTTTAGCTGCATCACGGAAAAGTCTACACAGTAGAGTTTATGAGCCTGCGATGCCATGCTCTCTGTAACTGTGTAAATTTCACGAACTTAGCTTTTTGGATTAAATGTCACTTTAACGTCGGTCATATACTTTTACAGTATTGTTATCTTATCGTGCGATCCGTGTGTTTTTAGTACAAAAGTTTAGCTGTCCCGTAGCAACGCACGGACACGAACCTATTTACATATATACTCGAATCTATGTGTACATGATTATATGGAGATACAGTGGAACTTATTTATGAATTTATTGATGCATGAAAGAAATGAATATCGTAAATTTTTTTTTTGCTGATATAAAATATTATCTTAGCCGTATCACGAAAAAGTCTATACAGTAGAGTTTGTGAACCTGCGATGTCGCGCTCTCCGTGACTGTGTTAATTTCACGAACTTTGCTTTTTGAATTAAATGTCACTTTGACATCGGTAGTTAATTTAATGATATTGTTATCTTATTGTGTGATCCGTTTATTTTTAGTACAAAAGATTTAGTTGTCCCGTAGTAACGTACGGGTATGCTATCTAGTAGGTATAAATACTATCAAATTCTGCTAACAACCTAACACCAAGCAATGACCCACTTATACTCCACAGGTACTTACGTTCCTAACATTCACGCACATCTAACAATGTCTACATACTTCGAGGGACTTCTCATAGGTGTCTACCCACGTCACCTAAAATATATCGTGTCTTGAAGCCTATGCAAATGCCCTTCTATATGGTTATTTAGTATTTTAAAAGTTAGAACCATATACTTATTCTCCACTGTTACATGAGCGTGCTACTTGAGCACTTCATGCGACCATTTACACCTTTAATAATCTCTGTTCCTTTCATCTTTATTTAATCATTTTGGACGGTTTAATTTCATCATAGGTCAAATAGCTCCCTGCGGCAACAAAACTAATCTTATATTTTCTTATACTAATTGTGCTTAAGGTAACAGAGGAACCAATCTGGGTGGCAAATTTATCAGTTTCGCAAGTTAAATGCTCTGTTTCTTATATCCCAATGAGTTGTTGCTTCATTTTGAGTAACTCTTACAATGCTCTAATTCTCTCCCGGATGCATCTAGGTACTTTTCTGTTTTACTGATCCCCTTGGTTCTCAATTTGAGGTCAGATTTAACTGAACAAAAGTGAATCTCGCCTGAAAATTTTGTGAAGCCATTTCATTTAGGTTTCCGGCTGCTTTAGTACAATTGTACCTGATTCTTGATTTTGGGCTATCAGCCACCAAAACATTTCCCATTACTGTTCTTACCATATCATGTCCCTTTCCTTTTTCTCTTTTGTTGATTTCAAATTTTTGATATCATTCTTCCACAGCCTATATTTGATTTTGAACGCTAACAAATCATACCTCCATCCCCGTGCAAAGCGCGGGGTTACCTGCTAGTTACTTCTATAGCCAATGTTAATCTCACATCTTCCAGATTCATACTTCTCCAAACCTGCTTTGCACTTTTGCATTTGAAAAAGAGGTGCCCGCAGTCCTCATCGAGACGCCAACACATTGGACAAATAGTATCCAATTTTATCCCTCGCCTAGCAATGTTCATTTTGACAGGGAGACTATTAAGGGCTAATCTCCATAAGAACATTTTAATCTTATTTGTTACTCTCAACCTCCAAATGTTCTCCACATATTGTTGCCTTGCTGGTAAGTTGAGGATGAAGTGTAACATTTCTTAAATGATCCCGCCTCTTGATTGCTAGCATATATGCCGATTTTACAGAGAAACATCCTTTTGCGTCGGCATGCCAGGCTACCATGTCTTCCATATCATCAAAGATAGGAATTGACAAGATAATCTGCATCTTCTTTCACAAAAATGTCCCGAATCAGTGAGTGTCCCAATTTCCTGTACCTGGGTTGAGTAGGTCAGCTACCTTGGTGAGAATCGAGCCATTCCTTTGTGTGATAACTCTTTTGGTTTCACCTCTCGGGATCCATGGGTCTTCCCAGATATCAACCGAACTTCCGTCTCCGATTCTCCAGATTAGCCCTTCTTTCAGGAGCTCCACTCCTTTTAGTATGCTACGCCAAGTATATGAAATGCCATCCTTTGCTTCCGTCTTTAGGAGTCTACCATCAGGGTAGTACTTGGCCTGCATAACTCGAGCACACAATGTATCAGGTTGGGTAAGAAGGCGCCATCCTTGCCTTGCTAGCATAGCTAAGTCGAAAAGCATGTAGATCCCTGAATCCCAATCCAACCCAATGTATTTTATTCTTGGCTTTGATCTCGTCATTTTTTGCCATCCAACCCAATGTATTTTATTCTCTTTATCCTGTTGGTTCCACCAGTATCGGCCAATTATTGAACTCAGCTCATCGCACAGGCCCTTTGTGAGATCGAAGCATGACATGGCATATGTTGGTATTGCTTGAGCAACCGCCTTGATGAGAATTTCTTTTCCCGCCTTGGATAATAATTTCTCCTGCCATCCTTGAATTCGAGCCCAAATCCTTTGCTTGATATATTCAAAGGCTGATTTCCTTGATTTTCCAATATGGACAGGCAGCCCCAAATACTTCTCATTCTGTGTAATATGTGTAATGCTCAATTCAGCCATTATTTGCATTTTCACATTCGTTGGGGTGTTACTGCCGTACATCACAGCAGTTTTATCCTTATTTATCATCTGGCCTGAGGCTTCTTCATACAGGGACAGAATATATTGTAAGTGTCTGGCCTCCAAAACTGATGCTTTTATAAAAATTAGCGAATCATCAGCAAAAAAAGAGGTGGTTTATGCGTGGTGCCCCGTGGCATATCCTGACTCCCTCTATGAGGCCTCTTCTCTCCACATCCTCCATAAGTGCAGACAAGCCCTCAACACAAATAATAAATAGGTATGGGGAGAGAGGGTCACCTTGGCGGAGTCCTCTCCTCGGCAGAAAAGTCTCAGTGTATTCATCATTCACCTTAATTTTATATGTAACTGTCCTAACACACTTCATCACTAAATTGATCCATTCATTCTGGAAACCCATCCTTTTCATGATACTTTCCAAGAACGACCACTCCACTCTATCATAAGCTTTACTCATGTCCAGCTTGAGAGCAGCCAGCCCTTGCTTTCCCATTCTCTTATTTCGCATGTGTGTCATTTCATAAGCAAGCAGTACATTGTCCGTAATTAAACGGCCTGGCACAATTTCAGGTAGGATGAGTTTGAGGCAGTTGGCTAATACCTTTGCTATCAGCTTGTATAAAACATTGCAGAGGCTTATTTGGCATAGATCATTCATTCTCTCTGGGTTTTTAACCTTAGGAATTAACACAATAATTGTTTCATTCCATCTTTTGGGCATTGGGTTTCCGTTTAGGACTGCGAGCACCTCCATTTTCACCTTATCACCCACCAGCTGCTAGAAATGTTTGTAAAAGATTGAAGGGACACCATATGGCCCCGGGGCTTTAAGATCCCCGATGGACTGGAGGGCATCCCAGACTTCTTCCTCCTTAAATTCTTTCGTAGCTCTGCGTTCATCTCACTAGTGACACGAGGTGAGACGCAACGCAGGACCTCTTGTGCCCGAGGACCTGTAGAAGACAAGAATAAATTTTGGTAATGATTAGCAATAAACTCCTTCAGCCTACCCCCCTCTACAACCCCTCCATCTTCCTTCTTCAACCTTCTAATTCTATTCTTCCTCCTCTCAGAGGCAACAACATGGAAAGATTGTGTATTTCGGTCCCCCTTTGTAAGCCACAAGGTATGAGATCGCTGCTTCCAGTAGGTGCTTAGTTACTACCGCAAGCGCCCCAACTTATACCTCAACAAATTTTCCCGAGATACACAATCTTGTGGGATCATTTGCCTCCTACACCTCTCCAACTCCTTTTTAACCTTACTAATCCTTCTCTCCAATTCCCCCAACACATTTTTGTCCCACTCATGCAAGTCCCTCAGGACGAGGTCCTTTATTTCTGTAACATTGCGCGCTCCAGCTTCCAGCGCATCTGACCATTTCGCTTTTTCTGCACAATCCTCCTCCTCCAACCATTTCGCTTCAAATTTTGGGGCCACGTCAATGCTTGGAGCGCATAGCTCCGGTGGGACCTGCCCGTCTAGACCACGGTGGCGAAAAATAGCATCTACAACCATTGAGGCAAGTGCTATGGCGTTGGGGCTAGAGCCGCAGCCCAGGTCAGCTATCACCATGCTGCGGCTGGTATTGGTAAATTTCTTCAGGTCAGTGACAGCCTCCTCTACAACAGGCTTCATCCACTTTTGCACAGCACTCTACATTGTAAACAAGCCTCGTTCAGATATTTGATTTGAAGAGCTCAAGTTACATATACATCAGGTAATTCTGCTGCAGCATCACTAGTACCAATAAGAAAGGAAGAAAAGGGAGCGAACCAAATCATCTTGTGACATAAAGTCATTTAACTACCCTTTAATTTCTCGTTTCCCTTTGTCACTTTCAGGGCTAGTTTGGAAACTCAAATCCCCTTGGGATCACAGACTTTTCCCAGGGTGAACAATCCATGAGGACGTCATTTGAATGAGCTATTTAGTTCTGTATGGGAGGCTTTCCATCCCTAGGATTGTCTCCCCCTTCCTTTCAAATTAGGCCTCACAGTATAATTCGAAGGAAGATGCATAGCAAAATGAAAGCAATGCTGATACGGAATAAGGAAGTATGATTTCGAAAGCATACCTGAATACTAGAGTTTCGGGCATAGCTCGTTTCTCCTTCTACCTGGTTCATGTGCAAAGACTGCTCACAGGCCATGGCTCTCTTGAAACGTTTGCTATTGTATTCTGAACTTCTGACTCAGGCGAGCTACAAGCTAGTAGTATGTTAATTATATCCTCAAACCGACCTTGCTAAAAGTCAACACTTTGCCCTACGTCCTTGGTTTTGGTGATTGTTTTGGACTTAGAAAGTATTCTAATTAGTTGGGAGCTGGTCCCATTTCGTTTTAAATCATATCACAGGGTTTGTTTAATATAGGAAAGTTTGGTAATCGCTGGTCAGAGAATCAATCAGTCGTATAGGAGCTATCCATATGACTTGTCTATTTTAATACCATATCAACTTGCATTTTCATTATTATCAACTCTAGTTCATGGAAGGCAACACACAACTACTCCCTCCACTCTCAAATATAAACTATTCTAGAAATTCTAATACACACATTATGGGTTCCGCCATCAAATATAAAGCTAGTCTAGAATTTCTGACACATTATTTATAGGGTAAAAAGCATATGATCTTGTAACCATCTCTTAATCAAGGGGAGATATTGCAATTACCTTATTTTGAGCCTAGCGGTTGAGTTGACAATAGACATTAATGGAAAATACATATGTGTTTGGGGACCTTTAGAATATCTCCAAGAGTTCCCTAAACAATCTCTCAATCAATAATTTTTAGGAAGATTGAAAAAAATACATCCCCAACAACTCCCAACCTCATCTTTCAATCTTCAACAATTCCCAACCCCACCTTCCAATCTTTTGGCACTTGAAAAAGTCAACCCCATAGCACTGATAGATACCCGCGCCTATCCATAGCGCCAAATCTAAGGTGAAAAGATGTGAGAAAGAATAAGTAGGATAAGGTTCCTGATACAAATGTACAAGAGAGAAAGAAAGTATAAAAGTGGTTGGGGTAATTTAGAAATAGTTCAGGATTCCTGCTGTAAAATTTACTTCTATCTTATAGGAGCGAGATTTTGAAAACGGTTGGAGGAAGCTAACAAATATGTTTCCAACTTTTTTAGTCACTTGGAAAACTCATTAATACAATAAGGATCAGGGAAATTTTTGTCAAAATGATAGAAGATGAGTTGAAAAACAATTGTACTGTATAATGTCAACAACATGCGGCCTGTTCGCTTGGTCGTATACGATCGTGGATTATAAGCTTCTCTCACACCAAACCAGCCAGCAACACTTCTGGTTTATAATCCATGATCGTTTCAGCCGAAACGAACAGGCTGATGCATGGCAACGACGATGCAAATCCCTTCTTCAACCTTCTCCACCCTCACTGCCTGTCATTCCTAACCACATAGACCGAGAAATAGTGCACCCATGTAAACCATTAGTGATGCACTCCGTTGAATGCTCCAACACCCCCAAAAAATTCAGCTCCAAAATCTTGAATTTTTTTCCATATATCCTTTGTTGTCGACAGAATAAATATTCTGTTTCTTTAGGCCGTTACATGCATTTGTAGCTATATCTGAATGGAACATGATCATCATCATCAGGTATCAGGTGTTATCATTTTCAAGAGCACCTGTCTCCTTTTGCATCACAATCTTTAATGTTGTAGCCACCAAAAGAAAATCAGTATATAAAAGAACAGAATAATTGGATATAGTATTGAACTAACAGTTAGTGTAAACTATCAGTTAGCGTAAACTATATTGACCTCTTTGTGGGTGACTATTCTCTTGGTTGGTATCCTGGAACAAAGCAGACATCCTTAAGAGATGAGTGCCGAAGAGTGCGAAGAGAGAAGAATTCGTTGGTCTGACTTCATTGAACAATTGGAGAGGATACTCACCAACTAACGTTTGTAGCGGTGGTGGTGGGGACTCGTGCTCCTGTGGAAAACCTGTAAACAGATGCTAAAATGTGAGTGCCTGCTACTGCAAAAATTTAAATTGATACCTTACAATGTGAAGCGATGAGTGCCCCATATATATATTTTGTTGTTAATCAACTACTTAACATCACTGTTTCTCATGTTTTCAACTATGTAGAATAAAAGCAAACCAAACATCTGCCTATGCAAAAAAACAAATTATAACTCCATGAAGATTATTTGATTCTATTTCAGCTGTTTGTGAACCAGAGTGTTAGTGAGCTATCACATAACAGAGTATTAGTCAGTGGACCGTATTAGCAGTTAAAATAATAATATCAAATGCGAGGCACAGGACTCTGGAGTTCTTGTTTTCAAACCTGGTTTGACGATCTAAAATCCCCATGGAGATTATTTGATTCTATTTCAGACATGAAGACAGGAAATTGCAGAACACTGAAACATGATGGTTTTCAATTTGATGCATGAATGTTGGTCCAAATTTAGACAGAGAGTGAGGATGGAATAAGCTATGTGGCATTCATATTGTGGAGCTAGCAGTCGATTCTTTTTAGTTGTAGAGATTTCACTGGAGAAAATCAAAATCAGTCAACAGTAAGAATTGATGTCTAAATTACTGTACAAATGTATTTGACACTTTCTTTCTGCTACATTTGTACCAACATAAAGATTCCAGCTAAGGTTTGTACCAATTATTATTCTAGCAACTGCTCCTTGCATACCTGTAAAAATGGCATTTGACAACAATAGAATCCTTATCTTGAGTTAATCTTATTCCTAAATTAGGGGAGGGCAGATAACACTTGGCTTTACACACTTACACTGATGTAATAAGTTCAGAAATTCAATCCTTTAAAAAAGCTAGAAGACCAACAACACAATAACTACAGGAAAAGCACAAGTGATGACTGCACCGCTGCAGCGATAGCAAAACCTGGATTCACTGAATCGAAATGACATTGGTTAAACATTCCAAAATGCTCCCAAGCTAGTCAATACTACACAACCTGATGAAGCAGCACGTTGAAGAAAGATGGCTTTAATCCGGTGGACATGATAGAAAGGTAGAAGAAGAAAAGTAATGTTTTGAGTCCTAAAAGTATGTATACAGTAAACTGCAAAACCATTGCTGCATTTCATAGTGGAAGGCATTTGCAGACTCATAAGAGGAACTTTCAGTCTATGTGGACAGGAACTGGATAGAGGATCTTTCATCCACCTGCGACACATAAAAGAGGACTTAAATCACAGGTTCAGTAGAAAACAAAGGGAGAAAAAGGGAGGGGTGTCAGAGTCATGCAAATCGATTGTAGTAAACCACCACTGATGGACACCCAGAACATTCATAGGATTTCATAGTTAAGTAGCAGCTCATGGATTGCTGCATCTTTGGATGAAGAACTCTTGAGCACACGACCATGCACCAGAGCACACAACCTAACGAAGCAATGCACCACAACAACGGTGCGACAAACGGATAAAAAGCAGGTGCAATGGGCAAGGAAAAAAACAAGAGAATGCAAGACAACACCTGAAACATACCACCCATTGGTTTGGCTGGCAAATAAGCAGAGAGCAGCGATGCTAGTAAATCTGAACTATAACCTACCCGTTGCTGCATCTGCCTAATGACAAACCTGAATATTCTTTTGGTTATACAATGCCTTGTTTGTTCAGCCCGCCTGCAGCATCAAGCATAGAAGGATACATACTGCATATGTTCAAACTGGACTACGCATGCAGGCCGACAGGCGCAAGCCTATAATGGTGACAGAGATCAGAGTTCCTGGAACTACTCTTCCTTAAGCGCACATATATTCCATTCGTCTCTTCCTAACTCAATTGCTTCTAAGTGAAACAAGATTAGACGAATCAAATCCTACACAAGGAAACATTAGCCCACCTACAAGTAACCTGTATGCTGACTTGATGCCAATAAAAACTCTCAAGCAAGGGATAAGTTGATTCCTCCATTGCCAAACTACACCTCACATATTTTTTTGCAGCTATGCCTTGAACTCAGCTTATACGAACTAAACTTCTGTATGGCATGCAAGACTTTTACCTATGCCACTCTCAAGCCACAGACAAGTGGCACACAATATCATAATTCTTGGCACCTCTACATTTGTCGGTATAATATCACAAGAAAAGGCCAGTGCGCGAAAGTTAAGTTCTACTGTCCATTGGCACAAAATCAAACTCCAGGCGACAAGGGAGGTTCAACATAGTACTTTTGCCTGGTGCTATTTAATTCAAGGTGAATATGAGAATCTTCATTATATTACATAGACTGTCATCATGTGATTAATGTTCAGGAGCTAATTGTGACATGATCGATCATTTATACCAACTTATTTTTTAAACAATCATGAAAAACATCAGAAAGATACACTTATAAAGCAGCCACCCAACCATACCATTACAAATCTGTAACCAGGTTTAGGTTTTGCGTGTTTAGGCTTCTGGTTGGGAATTGTTTCAGAACAATACCCCATGACAAAGAACCAAAAAACACATCTGAAAAGGACTACAAACTGAATGCATCGGTCTCCTATAAAACTGAATGCATCGGTCTCCTATCAAGTGTCAGTGGAAGCAATCATGTCCTATCTATCCGTCAATGCGAGAGCATAACTGAACATGCATCTTGTATTATTGTAGTCATAACAGAGCTACAATAGCAAACCTGCTTGAGTTGCATAACAGAGTGTTGTATACTAAAAATAAAAATGCAAAAACCTGCTTGAGTTGCAAACATGTTATCTCTATAATTCACTAAACTTGAGCTGGAAAACATGCTTCTTCTATCTCATCTCATAAAACAGGATTGTTCCAAAAAACAAGTGAATGGTTTCAAATTGAGAAGAAAAAAAAAAAACTCACTCCAAATTCAGTCATTTTATGTGGAGAGACAAGAGACCTGAAGAATGAACCAATTCCAGGTGTCAAAGCCCAATGTGCCCATTGCCCAATACTGTGCCCAACATGAACATGTTAGTGCAAGCGAGAATCCATTCAGGGACTCTCAACTAAACACGGATCATTTTTGTTTATAGGGGAGATTTACTGGACACCGGAAATTGAATGGGAGATCGGGATCCAGAGATAAGACACCTGAGGTTGGGGGAGGCGCTGCGAACTGACTGGAGGCACGCAGCCGCCGGCCCTGGCTGCCAGTTGCTTTGGAGGTACAGCAGCGGCCCCTGCTTTGCTGCTGGGTGGCTGCAAGCGGCTGCCGCTCCTGGGAGCCGGTTGGTGTCGAGATACTGTGGGCGGGCCGGTTTGTTGCCGCGAGGCGTGCTGCGGCGGCCGGGCGGGATGGGAACTGCGCGTCGGGCGGGACGGAGAACTGCGCGTCGGGCGGCGCTGCGTGGGAGGGTTGGGCCGGCTGCGAACCGAGCGTGATTGGGGGCGGCGCGGCCTCGCTCCTCGCGTCCGTGGCGGCGGCGGCGAACTGTAGGGCGAGGGAGCAGGTGAGGAGGAGGAGAGGCGGGCGATGACACGTCGTCGCTCGTCGCGTCCGCGGCGGCGTCGGGGCGAGACGGGAGGTCGATGGAGCAGGTGCCGGAGCGTCCTCGCTCCTCACGACTGCGGTGGCGGCGAGGGCAAGGGGGCAGGCGAGGAGGAGTCGAAGAGGCGTCCGCGGCTTTTGGGGCGAGGGAGCAGGCGAGTGGCGAGGTCGAGGTTGAGCAGGAGCAGAGGGAAGGCTGTGTCGTGGGAGGCTGAACTCTTCGAAAGCATGGAGCGGGAGGCAGGCCGAAGTCTGGTGGACGATTCTAGTTTCGTCTTTAACAGGAGTAGATAGAGATCGGAGATACTCTTAGGTATTAATAAATGAATAATGAGAGTTAATTTTTCTATAACCACTTTTAATTTAGGATAAACTTTGAATGCTTTGATAAATTATATTTTAGTATCGAGGTAAAGTGGTAAATCACTAACTGTCTAACTGCAAGCAGAGCAACTGAGAAAGACTGTAATTTTCTACTATGCAACTATCATTCGATTTAAAGAAAAAAATACAAGAAAAACAATTGTAAACAACACTGGATTTGTTTCCTTATATATAGTTTGATTCCAAACAAATTGTGATAGTCCAGAAAAAAATGTCACTAATCTCTATTCACTCTTGCCCCTCTTGCCCGCCACCCCAATAAAACCCCAAAGCAAACATAAACATGCAGACAAAAGTTTTTGACAATGGGCGCGTTCGCTGGGTCTGGTAAAACCAGACCAGCCGGCTGCTCTCCCTCTCAAATTACTGTTCACCAAACCAGCCGAACAGTATTTCTCTCTCACAAAACTAGCCAGTTTCAGCCAAGTTTTAGACCAGCGAACGAGCCCAATGTCTAGGATATTTACAGTGTATTTGGTTGGGTGGCTTACCTTGCCTCTATAATACAAAACTTGTGTTGTTTGGATGGACTCGTATTCTCGGCTCAAGTAATGCAAAACTAAAGGAGGCCTTAGCATAGCTTCCTGGGAATGGCCCCGCTAAGGAGGCACTTAGCTCAGCTTCCTAGGAATGGCGCCCTTCGTTTCTATCAAGCCTAGCTTGTTCTCCATCAAGGTGCGACTTTTCGCATGGGCCCGGATGGCCTTAGGAACCTAGCAACAAAAACCTCGGTGCACATGATTTCTGAACTTGGCATGGTGAAAATTTATGTTGATGAATTGTTTTGCGAAGAAACTAATATAGCAAGCCTTTGGAAAATAGCAACAAATGAAAAAGGAAATGTGCTACTCTCTTTAGGATGGGTCCAGTTTGCTGTTTTGATGTAGAGGAGGCTAAATAGTTTGCATAGGCTGTCCTTCTGGCTTTGCAGTGGATACCTCATTCAATCACTATTGAAACTAATTGTTATACAATTTGTTAGGCTTTGAACTTGAGAATTGATAACACATCCTTCTTGGCCCACAAGTAAAGGAAACACAAGCGCTAATGGATGAGCTTCAGAGTGATGAGTTTGTTTACATTAAGAGAGATCATTATAGGGTTGTTAATTTCTAGAACGTGATTAGCGGTGTGGTTGCAACATATACCTGACTTGCAAGTTTAGTGCCAGCTGATGTAACCCTTCATGATTAATAAAGCTTATTAGTCTTCCTTGCAAAAAAGAAAATAAATGCCAGTCTCCTCTAGCAAAGTATCAACTCAAGCCATTTTGAGATTAACCAAGTTTATACAAAAAACAATAAGAGTAAATTTCACTAGTGGCATGCAATTGAATTTTTCCTAAGTTCTCATCTCGGTCTCAATATTTGCAAATTGCACACTTAGCTCCCTAGACATATCCTGAGTTCATCTCGGTCTTGCTACTTGCAAATGACACGCTCGGCTCCCTAAACTTATTCTAAGTTCTCATCCCAGTCCTCGTACTTGTAAACCACACACTCAACTCTCTAAACATGTATTCTTGTACCATCTGGGTTGACTCCCCCCACCACATTGTCCTCGCCGGCTCGCCTACCCTACCGCATAGCCATGTCTCACTTGTGGGCTACTCCATGCTGCACCATGCTCGTCCTGCTTACTTGCGCTATGTCATCTGCCTGATGCCATACTAATGCTGCCACGCCAAACCTGCAGTCGTGCTACCTTGTTGCCATATCGTGTGCTACACTCCCCCTTCCACATTGTAGCGACATAATACCACGATGTTCCCTTGTCGAGAGGCGCCTTGCCCCCCCTCCTCGGTGGTGCATGCATGCTTGTCCACACGGATGAGCTCATCATGGCTAGAGGCCAGAAAATTAGGAGGGGGCATGGTGATTCAAAGAATGAGTTCCTACCCGGTGGGAGAAAGGAGATAAGGAATGTGGTTGTATCGGTGTCCAGTGTGACTGCATACGCATGGGGGCAGGGTTGGTAGCGACGTGAGGTGGAGCATGTGTGAGTCGAGAAAGGAGCATGGAGGGCCATGGAAGTCGGGCTTGATCAACCACCCGTCTTCAAGAAAGCTAGGTGCGCAGTGCATGTCGATGCGGGCAAACGTGGCAGGGCCCAACATGGCAGTTTGGGTGCAGCACCACGTTGGCGACGCACTGTATGTAGGCATAATGCGACTATGGTGTAGTGCAGCACAGCTATGCAGATGAAGCATGCATGTGCGACGTGATGGGGTGAGGACGCCATGATGCGAGGGAGGGTGGACCAAGATAGTGTAGTAATATGAGTTTACAGAGTCAAGTGTGTAACTTGCAAGTAATTCACTACTACAGATTCGACATTCAGTGTCGGCCCATTATTGCCGATTGCTAGTGAACCGACAGTGATAACTTTTCACTGTCGGTTCTTAGCTTCAAAATCAGAAGATAATTGGGGGTCCCCAAAAACCGGCAGTGAAGGATCCACATCACTACCGGTTGGTGGCTAGAACTGTTCATGGTTTGAAGTTTTGAACCGACAGTGGAGTTGTGCTATCACTGCCAGTTTGGTCTGAACAGGCAGTGGCATTGTGATATCACTGCCGGTTTTTGGCTAGAGCGACAGTGATAGCCCACAGTACAAAAGCCGATGAGCTCCCTCCTTCCTCCTATCCCGAGCACACTTAGCCGAGGAGGCGCCTTTTCCCACCTCTCCCTCCATTGTTGCGGCCATTTTTCACCAAAATGTTCAATGAAGGTCTTGGATTTTCAAGCATTGGCATGATCTTCTTGCTTTAAGCTAGGTTAGTAACAAGCATCAACTCCTTTAAATTTGTAGCTTTACAATTGTTTTGATGGCTAGATTGCTTGATTCTCATTCTAGTTATTTCTCCATATTAGAGAGCACTTTTCAATTGGTTCTTGAGGAAGACATTCAAATTGTGGTGAATCTATCTTCCAAAAGGTTGGTGTCTATGAACTCATTATAATTCCTAGCAAATGACATGGTGGTTTTGATGACTGTTAGTATGTCACACTTTAATTAGCTCAAGAGGGGGCTACCAATTTCAATCTTGATGAGCACATCTGTTAACGGTAGTTAACGTTCATCATAAACCATCAATATAACTTATATAAATGCATAAATATGATCACCAACATAGGTTTAGAGGTTTAAACTAATGAATTCCATAAGTTTTGGTGAATATGTGTTTGTAGGAGGATCTATCCAGAAAACAAGCAAGGTGGACCCAATCGTCATATCAAATCATGTTTATGCGCGACGAAACCGACTTAAGAAGACTCTGGATTCATCTAGAAGACTTACCGCCGAAGATTGGGCCAAATGGTGCTGGTAGTGGGCTGGCCGGCCCAACCCCTAGGCTGGCCGGCCTATGGGTCCCATAGGTCAGCCCCTCCTTCGAAGGTCGGTTTCCCACCGCCTTTGAGAGTCCATCTACACCGTTGCTCAAGGTCAGTTCATATCGAGGGTTCAGATTTGACGTTGCCATGGATTCATGGGCCCATAGGACCCCTGGTTCCCCCTATATAAGGCCCCCATACCCCCTCCTAAGGCATCTCTCCAATCTCCAATCTCTAGAGAAATCCATCAGAGATCAATATCAAGACATACTAGGAGGATTAGATCTAGAGCTCTCCAATGTAGTAGATTAGTAGCTTGGGAGTGAGGGTCGAGTTGGGCTCATACTCAGGTTTCGGATCCAGTCTTGGAGGCTCGGTAAAGCCATTGTATCTTCACTTATTTATCTTATGAGACTTTGTTATCATTATATCATTCTTATCTACCTGGCTATACTTACTTTGAATATGTATCTTGCTTAGTTAAGGTTATCTTTACTTTTGTGTGCGGGTTCATAGAGCGCTTAGCCTGCTAGTTTATCGATTGGGCTAAGTAGCCGAGCCTCGTGTAAGCATGGTGCTTATACGATGCTCTGCCTATGAGTGCACCCTATTCCCTGGTCATGTGGTAGCAGCGGGTGGTGACATCCCCGTCTATCCTCTGTAGTCCACCCCATGTTGAGCAGGTTCTTAAATTGTAGGACCGTAGTTGCGTCGGTAGAGTTATCTTTTGTGGTGCTCTACCATCTAGCGGCGCCCCGAAGTGCACAAGAGTAGAGTGAGTCTTAGCTATAAGTCGGGTATATATACTTTGATCCTGTAATGAGAATATCATAGGAATCTACCTCACTCGTTGTTCTCCTGAGTTAACTAGTTTATATTATCTTTATAGATTTATCCCCTGTGTGTCATTATGCCTAATTCCTATCACTACATTCACCCCTGCTCTAGCTATGCTGGTATGTTGATTGATAGTTATTTCTTTATTACTCAATAAATCTTTATTCCATTGTTTCCCTATGGTAAAATATAAATAACGATACCTGGAATACACCCGGTGAAATGCTACACTGATGTTTTGTGCGCTTGCGGAATCCTTGGTATTATATTTGCACTCACAAACGTCAACAACATCCATGTGACATAGCTGACTAGAAACTTGGCAATTAACTTATTTGAAACCATGATTTGTCAAAGTAAATATGAAGGCATAAGTTGTCCTTTTGTGTATTAAATTATTTTTTCAAAAAACTTATCTTACTATACACGAAGAAGGCTTTATTTAGCAGCCGGTAGAGTGAGTAGTGTTGAACGCTCTTACACGTTGCCTTGTCAATGATAGATTTTAAGTTTCGTGGTTGTTGATATTTATTAACACACACAGATAAATCCGCAAGTGCACGGATACCGCTGTAGCTTTCACCCAAAAATATTCCAAGTATCGTATCCACAGGGAAACATGTTGAATTTCGTTTCTAATTGGTGAAGTGGTTTCCCCTCCAACACCAACCTTTGGGTGCCTATCTCAAGATTCCTGCCAACGAGATTTACAATATTTATGATAAACATATGCATCTACAACTTCCCTTTCAAAGTCTTTATGAACAGGGAGTATGAGAGGGTTGAAGATCTCATGTGTGGCAATGTTGGAGAGACCAATTGATTCATAAAATTTCTCATACGAGCATGGATTCGATGGGGTGTTTATGAAGTAGCTTCCATGCTTGTTGATGTCATCTTCCTTTTCAAGCTCCAAGGTTGATTCTTCATGAATGTCCAAAATTTACCTTGGATTGGTGAGTCTCGGGTTGATCTTGTCTAAGGCCTCCTCTAAACTTGGATGAGTCATGCTTATTAAGGAGATTGACTTGAGCTCACCATTTGGATCTAAACTAGGGTTGGATTCTACCTTTAAGGTTTCGGCCTTGTGCATCCATTCAACGACATATGAATTCTCGATATTCTCCAGCCATTGTCGTTGCTCTTCTTGGTCATGTTCTTCATGATTCCTATGCTTGGGATTTCTAGGATCATCATGAGACTCAGGAAAAAGAGCATAAGAGGGATCATCGAGATCAAGGATGGGTTTAGATGAGACATAACCTATCTAAAATTGAACCTTTGTGGTCATTAATGACAAAGGGGGAGAAGTAATGCACAGAGATAGTGAAAAGATGAAAACTTTGACATAGGGGGAGAAATAACTTTGACATAGGTGGAGAAATATAAAAGTAAGGGGGTCAATTAAAATTTGAGCACATAAGTGGGGGGAGCAAGCTCATAAACTTGATTGATGCATTTGTATGTACATTACATATGTTTGCTTGCATGGCACAAGTTTTAAATTAGAATCTCATGCTTGTGTGGTGTATGCTAGATGTAGGTTTGATTGATGAAATAAAAAACTAGAATGAATAGGATAATAGTTAGATATGACTTGCTTTGTTTCCACAAGTGGTACTAGAGCCTTGCATATAATATTGATCTCATGAGGTATCTAGTTCTTGTCTTTGCAAGTGGTATCTAACTAACAATGGTGCTAAGGATGGTATATTTGGTGCACTCCGATTGGTATCATGCTTCAAAGGTCCATCTCTTATACCTTAACATCATTTGGTAGACATTTACTCTTCCACAACTCCAATCTATGCATATGTGCAAACTTTAAATCCAAACTCTTAGCACATATGTAGGGGGAGCAAATGTTACCAATTCGGGTACATGAAACTTGTCCAAATCTTTTACATATGGTAAAAATGCTTGGGCAAGCAACATGAATTCAAATTTGAATTTATTTCATATCTTTGAAGAGGTTGTCATCAATTACCAAAAATGGGGAGACTGAAAGCTCTAGTTTGGTTTTGGTTAATTGATGAAACATATTTGGACTAATCTTTGCATCTAAGTGTGTGACTAGATAGGATGGTCCAATCCAAATGGTGGAGCAAGTTGGAGTCTATGGTCATGATGGTGGACATGTGATGATGGTGATCATGCTCTGGACTTTGGAAAAGAAGAAAGAGAAAAACAAAATGGACTCAAGGCAAAGGTGATATCCATAGGGCCATTTTGTTTTTGGTGATCAATACACTATAGAGAGTGTGATCACATTTAGGATAGATGGTCATACTATTAAGAGGGGAGCTCTTATCGGATAACTCGATCATCTTGTGCCACTAGGTGTTGGAATACTTGCATTGCATTTTAGGACTAGTGCACAATCGGTGAGAAAGTGATTAACCTTTGAAAAATGATTGTGAAAATGCTAACACACTTGCACGTGATGGTGAAACACTTGGAGTGTTAGCACATTTGCAAAGGTGGTGAAAAAGGTGAAGAAAAGGAGGCATAACTGGACTCGGGGTGCTGCCCTGAGGACACCGCCATGCCCTGTCCGGTGCACTGCCATCCCTATGGCGGTGACCGGTTGGAGGAGGCTGAGAGGGTGCTGCTGGGTTGGCACCGCCACCCTGTCCGGTGGCACCACCACCCCTAGGGCGGTGCCCACCTAGAATCGGTCGAGAAGCAGCAGAGAAAGAACGGGCACCAGTGCGTCCGGTGTACACCGCAGCTGTGAGGGCGGTGCACCACCTAGTCACCGCCGTTGGTGGGGCTGTGCCACTGCTGTATTATCTAGAGAGCAGGGGAAACTAACCTGGTCACCGCCATAGGCACCACCGCCCTAAGCGCGGTGCATCGTCTTTTTTTCCAAAGGCTGGGGTTTTCGGGCAGCTGGCTGGGTGGTCACTGCCACCCCTAGGGAGGTGCCACCGCCACCCTATCCGGTGCCCCAATGGCTAGTTAGATGACTGTTGGAGGGGCACCGCCACCCCTGTCTGGTGACCGCAATGTCGTGTCTGGTGCTCTCACAGAAAGTTGCTCCAAGGGGTAACGACTCTATTTGCTTGTGGGCTTATAAATAGAGTTGGTGGCCGGCCTTGGCCACTCTCTTGGCACTTCCCACACCTGCATACACACTTTGGAAGCTGAGCACACCAATCCACTCACTTGCACACTTGATTTCATCATGTTGAGTGAGATTGGAGAGCCTCTAGTGCATTGCTTAATGATCTAGCATCTTGTGGTACTAGTTGAGCGATTTGGGCTAGTGGAGATCTTGTTACTCTTGGTGTTTGTGACACCTAGATGGCCTGGTGATTGGTGGATCATCGAGCGGAGGAAGGTGATTGTCTCCGGCTCTGATTATTGTGATTGTGAGGGGTTCTTGTGCCTTCCCTGGCAGAGCGCCAAAGGCAACTCTAGTGGATTACGTGTGGTGTTAGTGGTCTTTAACGATCAAATTCGACCGCCAACTAAAGTACAAAAAGAGTAGAAATTTGCAATCTTAAACACATAAGCATTTACTATTAACCAAGTTCCATATGTATTTGGAGAATATTGTTTTGCAGGACATAAGCACAAATACATGGGAAAATTCACTGAAAGGCGCTTTCCAACGCTGATTCGCGCAAAGGAACAATGGAGATGCCCATAAACTCGACCCAACCAGACAAAGTACCCACCAAGGAGTGATCCAGGTCCAACCCATAGCCCACCATGGAAAGGCGGTTGCAAGGCGGCTTGGTCAGGGGGCGACTGACCCCTAGGGGCGGGCGGCCCCCTACCAGCTCCTCTCAGCCACCCCATCGACAGGTGGTGGCATGTGGACATACTGAGGCGGTGCAGCCCGAGACTTTGCGCCAAGAATTGCTGTAGCACCACCCTTGCTCCTTGTATAAATAGAGGGGTACCCCCTCTACACCACACACCACATTGAGCAACACCTCACTCCCCTCTCTAGTATTTGTAGCTTTACCTTTGTAGTAGTTTAGAAGCACGACAAAGCTACCTTGGAGAGCTTGGCTCCTTGGAAGAACAGACCTTTGGGTATGAATAGAAATATGAGTTCGTCCAAAGTTATGCTCTCATATTATAATTGTCATACTTATGAACTAGAGTATAGTTGTTATGTTATAATCTTAATATATGAACTAGTCTATAGTTTGTGTATCTTGAGAATAGCATACATGACTTTATGCTTAACTACTCATATAGCTTATATAATCAGAATTAGAGCTAAGCTAAGGCGGCGGTTCATCATGCTTTCGGGTGTGCCCAAGTCCTTTACCTGTCGATCCGTAGGGTCGGGGACCCGGGGAGATTTGGGTAGTTTCTGTATACGCAAGCGTGGTGCTTGGGTATGAAGAGATAGGTGAATGCATTGTCCCTCTCCATGGTTGAGGTGGTAGGTGGCAGGTGGTGATAGCCCTATCCATCCCTTGTAATCCCCCACATTTGTTTAGAGTGTAGGACTCTAAATTATCACATGAGGTTGCTAGCAGACCAGTACTCGGTGGCCTCCCGACCTGTTTCACACTTAGCCCTAAAACTAATTATGTAATTTGTATGATCATTAACTAATCTTTGTATGACTATACTAGACCAATGCCTGCTCGACTTAGATTATTCTTTTATTCTTTCTCTTTATTTTATCCTTTGAGGAATGCCAAGTGTGTGTCCACTATCTTGAAATCACCATTTTTACCGCTGCTATAAACATTGGTGCACTTGCAAGCATTATTATTCAAGTTCATATCCATACTAGACTCTTAATCAAATGCCTTCCTTTGGAAAAATATAAATAACGATACTCTGAATACTTCCGGGTGAAATGCTACAATGATAGCTCCGTGTGCTTGTGGATAAATATCTAAAATTGTTAAGGAACTATCAAGGCTATTACTTAGTGGCATTGCTAATCACTAGTAATGTTGCTAAGTAATACCAACGAGGCACTTCTGACGCCGTTGCTGGGACACAAACCTAGTAACGACGCTCGGTCTTGCCAATCGGTGTTTCTGGCGCCATTGCCGGGGATGGATTCTAACCCTATTCTTAGTAGTGACGCTAAGAAATGCCAACAATCATTTCTGGCGCCGTTGCCGGGGATGGATTCTAACCCCATTCTTAGTGGTGACGCTAAGAAATGCCAATAGACATTTCTGGCGCCGTTGCTGGGGAAGGCATAATTGATTAAAGAATCTAGTAGGACATGTTCATGATAATATGCATGTAAGGTGGCCATTGTTTATGCAGGCTAACTTTGCTTGCTTTCTCCTATTGTGGATAAAAATATGATAGTGTATGACCGGTTATGATCTACCAAACAACTACATCGAGAATCCAGAGGCACTCCTAAGGAAGAAACGGTCCTGTCGGGGTCATAACCCCGGGGTGTCTCAAGGTACCGATTAGTTAGCAGGCCACGCGTCCTGCAACGCAACAGTCAGCAAGGGCCCAAACAACCGAGGCCAAGCAAGTGCCGAGCAGAGCAGACCAGGCACTAAAGATGGGGTCAGCCTCTGTAGCAGAACCGACCAATTTATAAGAGCACAAGTACAATAGCAGCCCGCAATCGGTCGCTTTGTCATACTTGAGCCCATATAAACCCAGTAGTCCGTCGAGTACCACGAAGGGTCTTGATTAACCATCAACATACAACTAAGATCGTACATGATTCAACATACATGTCACACGTTACATAAGGTTCACAAATACAGTTCATCCATCAGAGTATGAATTAAGGTTATTACAAACCAAGTTCAAGTAAAATAGTAGCGGAAGCAATTTAAAGTTTGAAACTAACATCTGCCATCATTGTTTAAACATAGTGCCAGCCCACGATCACACTTCCACAAAAGCATATAAGAAGGATTAATAAGAGATGCCTGCCCAGGGCTCACTCCTCGTCCACGGTGGGACAGAAGCAGTTCTTGCAATAGCCATGATACACTGTACCATCTACAACAATGGGAATAAAACCCTGAGTACGAGAAGGTACTCAGCTAGACTTACCCATCATAAACAAAAAATAAAGTGACTCCAAGGATTATGCAAGGCTTCATAAGTGGAGGTAGCTTGATAACATTTTACATAAAAAGCGACTAATTCAGTTGTACAATTATAATTCGGTCATCAAATTAATTATAGCTATTCATCTCTAGATTAGCAACTAACCTGTGCTAAACATGTGGTATATCATTAGTAGCATACAATAGTAACCATAGCCGGTGGAGTAATTCCATGTTCATCCAAACCATCATATTTTATAACACAGTTACTACGATATTGGGACTAGCCAAGTTTCTCACTGTCCGGGAGAGACGACGATTTAAATCGATTTCAACCAGCTAGGAATTTATTCCTAACACAAACCCATGCAGACCAGATCAATGGTCACCTTAGGTCACCTTTGGTATAACTCAGGTACACATTTTGTGGATTCGACCAGCGCCGCACAATCAGGGACAACCAGTTACCAGGACGATCAGGACTACCCTACCCTTGGGCTCATGTCTAGCTCCCCGCATATCCTTACTACCATCCAGAGTGCACACTTTTATAGAATAGGGCCTGACCTGAGTTGAGGTACTCAGTTTTGCGGTCGGAACGAGTTATCCGGCCAGCTAAGTGAGAGGCATGCGTTCAATCTTGTTAGAAGCGCCAACAACGGTACGATCCTTAATCGGCACAGACAGAATCACATGAGTCAACCTACACATAGACTCCGCCCGGCCTCCATTTACATTACCCCATGGTTCTTTTTTACGATAGCCAATATAGCCAACCGTGCTTCAGTATCCACCTATATCTCGTAGGTGACAGGAAATCACATGACTTCTACTGGTCTAAGCATGGCTAAGCATATATTCGATCCTAGACCTACATAGGGTTAAAGGTATATGTAATTGGATAAGGTAGTTTTGTGCATCAAGGTATTCTAATCAACTCTTATAAACTAATGCATCAAACATAAAGGACTCAAGTGATATTTTGTAAAACATGGGAGACTTAGAATGCTCCGGGGCTTGCCTTTGAGGAAAGAGGTTGGCCGGTGATCCGAGCACTTAGGGAGGTCCTTGAGGGTTTGCTCCTCTTCTCCTAGAGTTGCGGCCTGAGGCATCTCCTACTGATCCTCCTCTTCTTCCCCGTTGAACTCCAAAAGAGTTATCTCTTCGGACGATCCTATATGCATGAGCATGAAATAAGATATCACGAATGCATATATGATGACATATATAATATGATATGATATGATGAATACATCCTCATAAGTGTTTTCAATAGCATTGCATTAAAGTGATAACAATTGCATCCTAGTTTATTGAGTAGGTGCATATCTCTTCTCTAGTAACTTAAGCAAACACTTATGTAAATTATTTTCTGTACTACAAGACAACAGCCACTTGTTTTGACCATAACTGGAGTTGTACATATCAAAATAATATGTTTGTGGACATTATGGAAATCTTATAAAATTGCCTACGACTTTCTTTTAATCATCTGAATGTGATTTAGTAATTATCTAGGTCAAACAAATCAATCCCCCAGATCTGTCTAGAGAGCAAGCATTTCTGACAGCAGACTTCTAACAACCATAATTCTTAAACCATATGGCCTATGACTAAAAATTTAACACAAGGTAGATAAGTAAGTCATCTACAACTTTGTTATTAACAAGTTTTACAGAAAAGACCATTATCATCACAAAATTATCATTACAACCGAAACTATACATGCAGTCATCTAGTTGAATTATAAAACAATAATTAACTAGTTGCATACAACCAATTGCTTTTAAGCCTAACTAATAACATCAACAGATCATATGCATCACAAGCACCATAGAAAACATCATGGTTAAACATAACTAGTTTATTTATATCCATTTATTAATTTTCTTAAATAATAAGGTGATTTAAAGGATAAATATTTCTAGTGCTTAATAAATTCTAAGACAATTATAGTAGCCTACAAATGACCTTAATAGTCTACTGTACAAATTTCATGCTATTTGAATAAGTGTACCTACCTCTACAAAAATAACAAGTTACATAGGCTTATTTTAGCAAAAAATAGTTTAGCATAGTGAAAAGTGTCAAGCAATAGATTTAATATTTTTGTCACATTCCTCCAAGCATAAGAATACTATGTAAAAATTTGCATGATCCTATGTTATTTATTTTTACCTCGATTAATTTCACTAGAAACTTGCAATTAATTAGGATTCAATAGGAAGACCATATTTTAAGTATGCTTACTATAGGTTTAATATTTTTCCTAGCTAGAGCATGTCAACACATGACTAGCAAAATTGGAATCATAATTTTATCACCTTCCTAGCTCAAGTTATGCAATTTACAAGATATAAACTACTTTAAAAGCACTTATCTTGATCAATTTAATTCTCCTAGAAAAATACTCTAAATAATATATTTTATATTTTTATCAAATAATACACTTCATGATGAATCCAACAAAATTTGGTTCACCAAAATTGGACACTCCTAGCTCTAGATATGAATTTTTGAAACATGCATTCAAATATGTGAAATAAATCAGAAAATCAAAACATCACATAGGCTGACAGCTGGGGCCCGCGGTCAATGGGACCCACCCATCAGCGAGACCAAGACAGGGGACGGCGCTGACTGGCGAGAACTCACTGACGACGAGGTCTCCGGCGGTAGCGTCTTCACCGTTGCACTGTTCTCACCCCGCGCATCGACTTGTAGGCTTAGTTGGCTCGGTGGCTCGCTAGAGCAAGCTCGACGACGGAGGTCGGGCGGTGGTACGCCAGCCATCTCCAGCTGTGGTACACTTAGATGAGGACGGCTACTCCATCCTAGTGACCTAGCAAAGCTACACGGTGTAGGTGATGGTTCGAGGTGGCGTCGACGAGCTTGGTCGCGTGCATGGCCGTGCGGCGGCGCACGGAGCACAGCGGTGCTCTCACTATTTTGGCTAGACAACGGCAAAAGGTGGGTCTCCGTCATACAACTAGCTACTTCTAGGGTTACTCGACCTAAGACGCGAGAGAAAGGAGGGATACGGTGAACCAACTCGGCGATGACGAGCTCGAGTGCCATGGCGGCCATGGCGACCGCGCGCAGAGCGGCGACTCGTTCCGGCACCGTCAAGCGGTAGCATCATTCCTAGATCCGTCCTAAGCATCTAGACTCTAGCATGGTGCTGGACCAGAGAAGATGGAGGCATGCGGTGCGGTGGAATGGCTAGGCCACGGTGAGCCACGAGCGCGGCGGCGCTCCAGTGACGATAGCGGCCATGACAAGGCTAAATGCCGCAATACCTGGGGTTGATAGGTGATGTTGGTGGCTCGAGGAGGTGGAGGTGATGGCGGAGCAGCTGTGGTCGAGACGAATTGGTCGGCGAGGCTACGTCGGTGGCGAGTGGCTGCGGCAGAGCTATGGCGGTGTACAACAAGCCCGGCGCGGCGCTTTGGCGAGGTAGAGAGAGGGCGAGAGAGCGAGAGTGAGTGAGTGGAGCGAGCGGCGAGTGCGTGGCGCTTATGTGCCCGCTCTGGCCTGATCAGCCGGTCCAACACCGACGTACGGCCACCACATGGCGGCCACAGCCTGTGGCCAGGGGGCCACTGGAGTGCGCGTGAACGTGGGTTTAGACGCCGCTGAAGCCGATTGACAGCGTGATTTTGACCCCATATATCTCCTAATCCGTTCGTCCATTGCAAAAACTTCATTAAGGAAAGTTGTAGAGCTACATGCCATCTACAACTTTGCTTTAGATAGTATTCCTTAATTTTCCATGGTTTGCGAGTTAAATCATCCCAAAGTCGGTTACTTGCAAACTGAAATCGGCCAAACACTTAGAAAAAATTTCACCAAGTGTAAAACAACATTTTCTTGCTACTTGTGAGCTGTTTTTGAGCATGCTATGCCCTGAATTAGACATTGACCCCAAAATTAAAGTTGTTACCCTAGTCAAGTACTACAACTTTTATTTCAGTCACACAGCCATGAAAACACTCTAAGCTATTGTTCAACTTTGGTCAAACTAATATCTTAAAAATGGCATTTCAAATGAAACCAACACTTAGAAGCAAAATTGGCCTATGTCATGAATACAAACATTGTTCCATTTACCATCCTAGATGTGTCTAAGGTGTTTTCATGACCTTACAACCATCTTATGTATTGGTCATACATGATTGCAAGCATAAGCATATATATAAATCAACTTTTCATGTGACAATGTATAAGAATGATATGAAATTTCATATGCTCTTGTTCATGAATGCTTGGATGATGCTTGTGCTCATGAAATGCAAGTGCCAAATGAAAAGCTTAACACTGGGGTGTTACAGCCCCTCCCTCTTATAGAAATCTCATCCCAAGATTTGCAAGACCTATCATTCTTTATAAAAGGCGGGATAAACCTCACGTAAATAATCCTCCCGTTCCCACGTGGCATCTTGTTCACTGTGGTTATTCCACACTACTTTGTAGAACTTAATGACCTGGCTCCATGTTATTCTTTCCATTTCTTCTAACACTTGGATTGGTTTCTCTTCATAGGTCAAATCCGATAGGAGCTTAATGTTGGTGGGTGCAATGGCTTCCTCAGGTATGCGAAGACATTTTTTCAACTGAGAAACATGGAAGTCATTGAATATAGCACTCATCTCTGGAGGAAATTGTAACTTGTAGGCAACATTTCCTTTCCGTTCAATAATCTTGTATGGCCCTACATATCTAGGCGCAAGCTTTCTTTTTACTCCAAATCTCTGCACTCCTTTCATAGGTGACACTTTTAAGTACACATAATCTCCCACTTCAAAAGTTAGTGGTCTTGTTCTTTTATCAGCATAACTCTTTTGTCTTGATTGAGCTGCTTTCATATGCTGTTGGATAATGTGTACTTGCTCTTCAGCTTCGGTGACAAAGTCAATGCCAAAATATCTTCTTTCTCCGGGCTTGATCCAATTCAAGGGAGTTCTACATTTCTGATCGTACAAGGCTTCAAAAGGAGCCATCTTGATGCTCGCTTAATAACTGTTGTTGTAGGAGAACTTGGTTAAGGGTAGCCACTTCTCCCATGAACCCTTGGAAAATATAACACAAGCTCTCAACATATATTCTAAGATCTGATTCACTCGCTCGGTCTGTCCCAAAGTTTGTGGATGGTATGCTAAACTTCTGAGTAGTTTGGTTCCCAAAGCCTGGTGCAAGTGTTCCTAGAAATGAGCTATAAACTATGGTCTCCGATCTGAGATTATGGTCCTTGGTACTCCATGTAGTCTCATGATCTGAGAAACGTATAGCTCAGCGTACTTCCTAGCTAGATACCTTGTTTTAACCGGTACAAAATATGCTAACTTGGTGAGGCGATCTACAATGACCCATATGGAATCATGACCTTGTTGTGTCAGCAGGAGGCCTGTAATAAAGTCCATACTTATTTTCTCCCATTTCGAGCCTAGAATAGGCAATGGCTGAAGTAATCCAGCAGATTTCAAATGAACGACCTTGACTCTACTGCAATTATCACACCTAGCGACATAGGCGGCGATCTCTTTCTTTATCTTGGTCCACCAAAAATGGGGTTTCAAATCTTGATATATTTTGCTGCTACCCGGATGGATAGATAACTTGGATGAATGAGCTTCATCTAAAATTTGATTTCTAAGCTCACGGTCTTTCGGTACCACAAGTTGGTCCTCTAACCATAGTACACCTCTTTCATCCAACCTAAAATGCTTGGTTTCTTGTTTTCTCATCTTTCTCTTGATGTGAAATACACCTACATCTGTCTTCTATGGTTCTATGATTTTGCTCTCCAGTGAGCAACTAACAGTGATATTGTGCAGCACAACAGGATGTAATAAATTAAATCCATCTTCCAACACGGCTTCCAAAGTGTTGCAATGATATTTTTGACTAAGTGCATCTGCTACAACATTGGCTTTTCCCAGATGGTAGTGCACTTCTAAATTATAGTCCTTAATCAGCTCTAACCATCTTTGCTGCCTCATGTTTAGCTCAGGTTGAGTGAAGATATATTTGAGACTTTTGTTGTCAGTATATATGTGACATACGTTTCTCAACAAGTAATGTCTCCATATCTTCAATGCATGAACAACTATTGCAAGCTCTAAATCATGTGTAGGATAACTGACTTCATGCTTTCTCAACTGTCGAGAAGCATAGGCAATAACTTGACCTTCTTGCATGAGCACACACCCCAAACCTATACCCGATGCATCACATACCACATCGAAAGGCTTTTCAATATCGGGTTGTGCTAAAACCAGAGCTGTAGTTAGCAAAGTCCATAGGGTGTGAAAAGCAGCTTCACACTCTGGCGTCCAATTGAACTTTTCATCTTTCTAAAGTAGTCTGGTCATGGGCTTAGCTATCTTGGAGAAATCAAGAATGAAACGACGATAGTAGCCTGTCAGTCCTAAAAAACTCCGAACTTCATGAATCGAAGTCGGGGCCTTCCAAACTATGACCTCTTGTACTTTGGATGGGTCTATAGAAATTCCATATTTAGATAAGATGTGACCCAAGAAATGGACTTTGTTCAACCAAAATTCACACTTGCTGAACTTGGCATATAACTTATGTTCCCTCAATCTGGACAAAACAATTCTCAGATGCTCTGCATGGTCTGCCTCATTCTCCAAATAAATCAAGATATCATCGATAAACACAACCACGAACTTGTCGAGCTCGGGCATGAATACCAAATTCATCAAGTACATGAAGTATGCAGGAGCATTCGTTAGTCCAAAAGACATGATCAAATACTCATACAAGCCGTACCTAGTGGAGAAAGCTGTTTTACGTATATCCTCTAGCCTGATCTTAATCTGATGATAGCCTGACCTCAAGTCAATCTTAGAGAATACCTTTGCTTTTACCAACTGATCGAACAAGATATCGATACGAGACAAAGTATACTTGTTTTTAATGGTCACAACATTAAGCGACCTATAATCTACACACATTCTCAATGACTTGTCCTTCTTCTTTACAAATAAAGCTGGACATCCCTATGGAGACGAACTAGGTTGAATGAGACCTTCGTCCAATAGTTCTTGTAATTGAATTTTAAGTTTAGCTAACTCATTTGGTGGCATCCTATAGGGTCTTCTTGAGATAGGTGCCGTACCTAGCACTAACTCAATCCTAAATTCCACATCCCTATCAGGCGGTAAACCCAGTAACTCATCTGGAAATACATCAGGAAACTCACAAACCACTAGAATATCATAAAGGGTAGTGGCTTGGATAGCACAAGACAAGTTTTGGAGATCAAAACTTTGGGGAAGTGGTACTAGAAAAGCATTACCTCCCTTTGGTTCTCTCAACATAATTGTACTAGTGCTAGTGTCAATGAGAACGCCATGTCCACTCATCCATTTCATGCCTAAGATCACATCTATGGCTAATCCTGGCAATACTATCAGATCCATAGTGTACTCTCTCTCTTGTATAGAGATGAGCACATCCCTGACTATCTGATTTATAGTGATAGTAGCCCCAGCTGAACTTATACTATAACCACCCTTGTCTACCTCAATTATCTTTTGGTCATGCTTAGATGCAAATGCTTGGCTCATAAATGAATGAGAAGCTCTAGAATCAAATAAAACAATGGCGGGATGTTTGTTAACAAGAAACATATTGGCAGTGACAACCTCTCCCACAGGAACTTCTTCAACAGCTGTGTAATGCATGTATCCAGGACGTGCCTTAGGATTGACCTACTTCTGATTTCCTTGGTTTTGATTGCTGTTCTTCTTGGGATGGGGACACTCCTTGGACCAATGGCCTAACTGATTATAGTTGAAGCATGGTTGATTGCTCCTTGGTCCTGCTAAGCTTCCTTGCCCTCTGTCCCCCTTGGGTAGGGCAATGGTGAACGCCTTACGAAACACCTTTTGAGGATGGCTGGCCTAGGCTTTTGGTGGAGGAGGCCTAAACTTAGGCGCTGGTGGACGAAACTGTGGCCTAGCCGCCACTAGAGCTCTAGACTAGGAAGATCCTGAGGTGCCTACCTCAGCCGCTCTTTTGCGGCCCTTCACTGCCACATGCAGATTGTTCTGGTTCTCCTAGGTCAAGGCATCACTAATGAACTCGTTGTATGTGGTACACATCGAGTTGGCCATAGTCTTCATTAGCTTAGTGCCAAGGCCTCTCTTGAAGCTTTCAATCTTCTTTTCCTCTGTATCGACGAACCTTGGGGCATAACGGGACAACTTGTTGAAGGCATGCATGTACTCCGTAAGGGTCTTGGTCCCTTGTGTGAGTCACATGAACTCAGCTAGTTTCATGCACATTAGCCCTGGGGGAATGTGATGTCCCCTAAAGGCTAACTTGAATTGCTCCCATGTGACCTGAGAGTTGGTAGGTAGAGAGGACAGGAAATGGGTCCACCATATTTCGGCCGGTCCCTGCAGTTGATGGGACGCATATTCTGCCTTCTGATGCTCCATAACCCTCAATAGATGGAATTTTTGCTCAATTGTGTTAAGCCATTCATCCACCTGGAGCGGTTCTTCAACCACCTTGAAGATAGAAGGCTTGGTGTCAAGGAAATCCTTGAAAGAGCTATATTGATTCGGCTTAGGCCCTTGTTGCTGACGGGTGTGAGCAGTATCCTGCGCAATGAGGCACTGTGTCTCCTCCATTGTTCTCTGACTACCCAGGAACTGTGTGAAGAATTCATTCATAGATGGTGATGGTGGTGGTGGTAAGTCACCATCGTTGCCACCTTGGCTGTTGCTGGCTTCAGCGCGAGTGTGAGTCATCTGCAAAGTTGCAACAATAAGGGATTATTGGATGATGTCAGGAGATTCTAGGTGAATTGTATAATCATACCAACCTGAGATTACTGGAGGGAATCTTAAATTCATACAATAAAACAGAGGCATAATAATTCATTCTCGCAACATGACAGCACCACTTTGGTAACTTATCATGCTCGTAGCGTGTTAACATGCATGTCATAATCCACCAGTAAAATAAGACTGGAATTTCATTAAAGTTCAACCCATAGTGAAATGACATGCAAAGTGCCAATATTATACGAAAGTCAAATCGTGAATACCGAACTTCAAGCTACAAGTCCATTACATGAATAACATGGATACATCTAGCGCTTTGACTAGTCACTAGACGACTCTAATCTTTAGCGTGCTCGCTGTTGAGGTCGGAGATATGATAGTCCTCATCCTCTAGCTCCACTTCTTCCTCCCAACCGTCATCCTCGACCAACATCTCTGGATCTTCTTCTTCCTCATCAAGGATCGGGTGCAGTTGGTTGTTCAGGAAATGCACCTCGTCCTGAAGATCAACCACCATGTTCTGGGTCTGTGCATGCTGCTAGCACAAGTCCCTCTTGACATGGTCCTACTGTATGCTCAAGGCTTGGGTCCTGTCTTGTTCTGCTTCTGCCATAGCTGCATGGTTGTTTGATAGGATCCACTGGTGCGTAGCTATGAATGCCTCGGCATGGGCAACGTCTAGTTGCTCTCACAGTCTTGCTAGCACTACCTGATCATCCGCTCTTACCTCTTGGGCGGCAGCCCTCTGCTGATCAACTTGCTCCATTTGGGTGTGGAGATTTCCCAAAGGTACATAAGCTTGATCGGTTTCCCATCGAGCCTCACTTGCTACCTTCTTGTGCTTGCGCACACGCTTCTTTAGCTTACGCTATGCAACTTCAGCTCTCATGAGCTTATCCATGTAGGTGGCATAGGACTCCTACTAGAAGTCCCTAGTGTCCTAATGAGTATAGAACATCTTCATCACTGCAAACATTGTGCTCATAGCGAGACTAGAACTGTCTACCCGCTCATCTCGGTCTTGGATCAACGCATTGCTGTTGCACTGTGCCCATACTGTTGTGGATGGATCCACTCGAGAAAAAGTACCAGCAGCACTGCCGGTAAGCTCATCCCCATGCTACTGACAAATCTAACTCAGCACCTCAAAAGAGACTACTTGGGCAGCCTCCCAAGGAGTTCTTCCTTCTGATTCCGCCCTCCATTCCCACCAGAAGGGTGCTTGGTTACGAGCTGGTATGGTCAGCTATACTTCATACCATGGTTGTCCCTCCAGATATACTTCATTCCAGTAATAGAGGGGCAATTCGTAATACCCCGCATAATGCAAGACTCTCCAAAGTAGGGTAGGAGTACCAAACATCAATAGGAAATTCTCACTTCCAGCTGGTGCTGCCATCTGTACCAACAACATGGTGCAACTCTCATGAGACAATGTCATAATGGATAAGGGTTACATAACCGAGTAAGAGATTTATAAGGGGAGGAATAATGCAAGTATGTAATAATGATGATTTATCATGATGCATGTATGTTCCGTACATCCTCACAAACTTAGGAAAATTAAAACTTTTAACGGCATACACGGTGGCATACATACGTTCTCTCATATACAATGTAACTAGTTGGGCTACACATTTTGCTGTTAGTGTACCTGCACAAGAATTTCATTTCAGCCCAACCCCACAATTATATATGCAGAATGTAAATCTAGGCTCTAGGTTGCAATCTAAATACTTCCATATATATATACCCATATATATACTTTCGTATCAAAGCTACCCAAAAGTAAATACGCCCTATATATACATATAAATATGCATATACAGTCGTATCAAAGGTAACCCACAATTAAATACTTTTGTATATATATGAGGCATATATACACTTCAATATCAAAGCTAATTCTCCCCATAGACCGCACGCTCACATCTTGCGGTCATGCCAGTGTGATGATGATTGGCATCTTACCTTGGGTGTAGAGGCATTTGATCCATACATTACCACTCAAGTGAGTGGCATCTATACAATAGCACGCCGTATGGACGATGAAATCGAAACCCCCCAAGTTAGTACTTAATTAGCCACCAGAAGTCCTTAACTGGGCATAAAGGAAGTGATCACTGACACACTTCAGATTCAACTCTAGGTTTTAAACACCTATATATATAGCTATAAGTTGCTAAAAACTGGTTTTGGAAAACAAAAACCTTTGTTTTAAATACACATGTGGCAATTAATGTTGAATCTTGCTCTGATGCCAGCTGTAGCAGAATCGACCAATTTATAAGAGCACAAGTATAATGGCAGCCCGCAAGTGGTCGCTCTATCATATTTGAGCCCATATAAACTCAGTAGTCCATCGAGTACCACGAAGGGTCATGATTAACCATCAACATACAACCAAGATCGTACATGATTCGAGGTGGCGCCGGCGAGCTTGGCCGCGTGCATGGCTGTGCGGCGGTGCACGGAGCATAGCGGTGCTCTCACTGTTCTGGCTAGACGGCGGCAAATGGGTATCCATCATGCCACTATCTAGTTCTAGGGTTACTCGACCTAAGACATGAGAGAAAGGAGGGAGACGGTGAACCAACTCGGCGGCGGCGAGCTCGAGTGCCACGGCGGCCATGGCGGCCATGCGCGGAGCGGTGACTCGTTCCGGCGCCATCAAGTGGCAGCGTCATTCCTAGATCCGGCCTAAGCATCTAGACTCTAGCGTGGTGCTGGACTAGAGAAGATGGAGGCATGCGGTGCGGTGAAACGGCCGGGCCATGGTGAGCCACAAGCGCGGCGACACTTCAGTGACGACAGCGGCCACGGCGAGGCTAAATGCCACAATACCTGGGGTCGATAGGTGATGCTGGTGGCTCGAGGAGGTGGAGGTGATGGTGGAGCAGCTATGGCCAAGATGAATTGGTCAGCGAGGCTATATCGGTGGTGAGTGGCTGCGGCGGAGTTGCGGTGGCGTACAGCGAGCTCGGTGCGGTGCTTTGGCAAGGCAGAGAGAGGGTGCGAGAGCGAGAGTGAGTGAGTGGAGCGAGCGGCGAGTGCGCGGCGCTTATGTGCCCGCTCTGGCCTGATTGGCCGGGCCATCACCGGTGTACGGCCGCCATGTTGTGGACACGGCCTATGGCCGGTCGGCCACTAGCGTGCGCGTGAACGTGGGTTCAGACGTCGCTGAAGCCGACTGACAACGTGATTTCGACCCCATATATCTCCTAATCCGTTCGTCCATTGCAAAAACTCCATTAAGGAAAGTTGTAGAGCTACATACCATCTACAACTTTGCTTTAGGGAGTATTCCTTAATTCTCCACGGTTTGTGAGTTAAATCATCCCAAAGTCGGTTACTTGTAAACTAAAATCGGCCAAACACTTGTGAGCTGTTTTTGAGCATTTTCTTGCTACTTGTGAGCTGTTTTTGAGCATGCTATGCACTAAATTAGACATTGACCCAAAAATAAAAGTTGTTACCCTAGTCAAGTACTACAACTTTTATTTAGGTCACATAGCCATGCAAACACTCGAAGCTACTGTTCAACTTTGGTCAAACTAGTATCATAAAAATAGCATTTCAAATGAAACCAACACTTAGAAGCAAAATTGGCCTATGTCATGAAGACAAACATTGTTCCATTTACCATCCTAGATGTGTCTAAGGTGTTTTCATGACCTCACAACCATCTCATACATTGGTCATACATGATTGCAAGCATAAGCATATATATAAATCAACATTTCATGTGACAATGTATAAGAGTGAGATGAAATTTCATATGCTCTTGTTCATGAATGCTTGGATGATGCTTGTGATCATGAAATGCAAGTGCCAAATAAAAATATTAACACCATTGTGTTACAGCCTAGACCCCTTCCACCCACCTTAGTCACACGACACTCGCAAGATGCATGACCTCTCCCTATCATGACCCTCGAAGGGGATGAGGGGAGGTCGAGTGTAGCTAGGCGTGCCTGCTCTAACAAGAGCAAGCATGCCGCACTAACCCCTCAAGGACCAAGGGGACAACAGTCACCTCGACCTAGTCAGACACCATCCCTATGCCATACCGCACCGACGAGACAACACCGCACCACGGCGACAATGGGTACGACACCCACAATCCAAATATGGACCGACTTGACGCTTGTATGATCTGACTCTCTAGGGATGGGGATCCACAATAAGGGGCACGAAGAAAAGCCCATCCAGACCGGTAGGGTGCCCGACCCTGAAGATCGAGGTTGTGGCCCTCGGCCCCACGAAGCAACCAAGCGAACGACAACCCAGGGCAGCTATCTACTTTGGGTATGATGCCCTTAGGAACAAGGAGACGATGATGAAGGCCACGATGAACATCGTGTTGCACAGGATGGCTGATGGACCACCATCAAGGCTACAGTGCCGCCATGGTCGGCACAGTAGCACAAAATCACATCTAGCCGCAGCATGGCCAGAAGACCATGATGATAGCCACGACCAGATATGCACCAGAAGTCGGCGTAGCTTGCAAGCCAAGTTAGTTATGCCCTCCCTTAGGCTCTCGACCCTTCAATCGGGACAACCTCCTCTTTGTACAAGCGCTGGCTCCGAAGTATATATAAGGGCAGCCAAGGCACCCATCTCAGAGAGGACTCACATCCTCTACCATTCCATTCATTCACCATTGTAGTAGGGCTCCTGGAGCTTCTCTTCGGGCAGCCCTTCGCCTAGCATAGGACCTTCCACCATTTTTCCACCCCCATTGTAAGAGCTTCAAAGCATTCAAGCGAGGAACACACACTGGATCATCTCTGAGACTAGACATAGGGCTCTAGCCCGAACCAGTATAAATCCTCATGTCCATTGGATGCTACCATCATCTTCCTAGAGCAGCACGACAATCGTATAAGTTTACTAGTCTAGTTTATGAAACACCGACAGTTGGTGTGCCAGGTAGGGTACAGTCGCACACACTCGTTTGTTGAGAAGGAAGGGATGGCTCCTCGCATTGCCAGTGTACTCACTGGTGGAATGGCCCATGGCGGCCACATCTGCCACAAAAACTATGAGTTCATCAGCATCAAAGGGCCAGCACTCGCGACTGCCCATGGCTACGACCCAAGCCTCTGATATAGAGATCTAGGACATGTAGCCCGCAGCGGACACACTCTCGGAACTACCTTCGGTGGTAGCATCCTAGAGTTCACCAACCTAGAGGGGCCAGTACCCTAGCTCACCACCGGCCACGGCTAGGCCTCTCGTTTGGGAAACCAGAGGTCCATGGCTCGCAACGAACTTGCCTAGGGGATGGCCTCAACCAGCCACATCCTTTTGGGAAACCACGCGGTTAACCGCACCGAAGGGCCGACGCTCGTGTCCGCCCTTAGGTGCGACCTGGACCTCCGTCCCATAGGTCTGGATCCCACGGTCCATGGTGGACACACTCTCATAACTGCCCTTGGGGGCTGCATCTTGGAGTGCACCCATATGAGGTGCCCAGTGCCCTCTCTCATTACTGGCCATAGCCGAGACCTCCACCTAGAAAACCAGACATCCATGGCTCATGACTTTCTCACCCAAGGAATGGCCCACGGTGGCCACATCCATTTTAGGAACCACGAGATCACTCGAACCAATGGGGCAACTCCCGTCATTCGATCATACCCTGTCTAGACTCGCGCCATGCCAGAACTAGACCCTACGATAGAATCACACCCCGGGCAGCGTCACCACCAGCAAAATGCAATGAACCAGGGAGCGCACAAATGACAGAACTACCCGCCACCATGTGGCATTGTTGCGGGTGATCCAGCGGGTAGCTGGTGCCATGCCACGCAGGGTCAAGGCTGGAACCAGGGTCCAATCCTGCGTAACGGGCAAGCTGCATGACACACTATTGACGGTAGTTAACGTTCATCATAAACCATCAATATAACTTATATAAATGCATAAAAAGGATCACCAACATAGGTCTAGTGTTTTAAACTAATAAATTCCACAAGTTTTGGTGAATCTATGTTTGCAGAAGGATTTACTCAGAAAACCATCAAGGAGGGCCTATTCGTCAAAGCAAATCACATTTATCCACAGCGAAACCTGACGTGGGAAGACTCTAGAAGACTCCAGAAGGCAAACCACCAAAGCGGAGGGTAGGTGGCTGCCATGTGGGGATAGTTGGCCCCACCTATAGGCCGCCCGACCCCTTGGGCCTACCTGTCAGCCCCTCCTTCAAATGTTGGTTCTCCACCGTCTCCTAGATTGCATCTACGCCATTCTTTCAACTCAGTTTGATCCGAGGGTCCAGAATTGATGCTCTGGCCTATATATAGCAGCCCCTACCCCCTCCCTAGAGCATCCCTAAAACCCTAATTCATACCTCTCATTCAGAGATCAAGATACACCAGGAGGATTAGGTCTAGACTCTCTAATGTAGTAGATTAGTAGCTCGGGAGTGAGGGTCGAGTTGGGCTCATGCTCAAGTTTTGGTCTAGTCTTGGAGGCTCAGCAAAGCCTTGTATCTTCACTTTTACATCTTGAAGACTTATTATAAATTCATCATATTCCTATCTACATGATATGCTTACTTTTAATATGTATGTTGCTTAGTTGAGGTTATCATACTTTTGTGTGCGGGTTCATAGAGCGCTTAGCCTACTAGTTTATCGATTGGGCTAAGTAGCCGAGCCTCATGTAAGCATGGTACTTATACGATGCTCTACCTTTGAGTACACCCTATTCTCTGGTTTGGTGGTAGTAGCTGGAGGTGACAACCCCATCTATCCTTTGTAGTCCACTCTGAATTGAGCAGGTTCTTAAATTGTAGGACCGTAGTCGCGTCGGTAGAGTTATCTATTGTGGGTACTCTACCGTCTAAGCGGCGTCCTGAAGTGCATAAGAGTAGAGTTAGTCTTAACTATAGTTGGATGTATATATAATTTGAGCATGTAATAAGAATGTCACAGGAATCTACCACACTCGTAGCTCTCCCGAGTTGACTAGTTTACGTTATCTTATAGATCTACCCCCTAAGTATCATTATCCTTAATTTCTATCATTACCTTCACCCTTGCTCTAGCCATACTAGTATGTTGACTGATAGATACTCCTTTGATATTCAATAAGTCTTTACTCCATTGTTTCCCTATGGTAAAATATAAATAACGATACCTGGAATACTCCCGGTAAAATGCTACAATGGTATTATGTACGCTTGCAGAATCCTTCATATTCTATTTGCACTTATAAATACCAATACACACCATGGTGAACTATCAGCTATCGCTTGTAGGCGTGTGTATCCGAGGGAGCGGGCTCCCCGAGCACACCGCGTGCCGCAACGAGTGGATCGAACTACGTTGCACTCAAGGACAGCTCCCACATCGACAGATCATGATAGTTCTTCATCAGAAGCGGCAACTACACTTGGAGATTGAGCCAGGAGGACCCAGGCACCAAAATGCATGAGCCCTCCTGGCCAAAAGGTATAGCAAGCCGGACATAAGAAGACCACCCTTGGGGGCTCTCAAGCCCCTCGAGGACATCAAGTCGGTGTGGATCAGCTCAAAGCGGTAAAGAAGCGACCCCGTTAGCTCACAACCCAGAGACTACGACAGTTCTGGCACAAGCAAATGCTCGGGGGCTCGACGCGCCCCGAGCCACAGCCACTAGATCATCGATGGCTTTCGGTACATCTGTTAGTCACATCCACTTTTACTTTATCCTCACTACCCATGCATGTCCACATACATATATAGGCTCATAAATAGCCACAAAAAACTTAGGATCGACCCACAGAGTGAAACTAGACAACACGACTCCCACAAAGCATGTCCTAGCAACGCTCAACTCCCGAGTGGCTTGATCCGACCCATGCCCATGGCCGGACATGACTCACTCGCGGAGGCTGCACATGAGGGCGCATACACATGTCCAATGATGTAGCACTGCTTCTTCACAATCCTAGCGACCCTTTCTCGAGCATCTTTAGATCGCTCCCACACCATGATGAGCCGGTGACCCACGTCCTGACCTCTCACTCGGGTTGCCTCGGCCAACCCAATGGACCAACTCCTAGGCAAGGCTAGGCACCTATGCATGAGCCTGAGATGAAACGGGAAACTTGTTCGCTCAGGACTAGGGGAGTGAAACGAAAGAGGACTCATGTTGTTCTCTAGCTTTCTTCTTGCATTGTGCCGGATCTATGATCATCCTTTGCCATTCTGTCGCTCCAACAGATCGTGCACATTTTAGCCCCACGAGCTAGCCCCTAGGTTAAGATACACATTCATGGGCACTGATCTAAAGGGATGAAGCACCTTCAATTCAAATGGAAAGTAAGTGAAAGAAAGGTAGAATGATAAGCGAATACACCAATCGCACACTATGTGCAAAGATCCCAAGCATCGTCTGTCATCGAGCGAGGGAGCTGCTTCGAGCCTCTCCACACGTACCCATGGCAGACTAACAAACCATTTCCCAACCTCTCAACCACAACGAGACGCCCCCCAGACCAAGCCTCCTGGACCAGCTCCAGGGCAAAGTCGGACACTCACGCGGATGGGGAGCACAAGGAAGCAGGGCGCCGCTCTACCCGAGCGGGTGGAACGGGGAAAATCGAAGCCCACGCCCTCTGCTCATTTTTTCCTGTTGCATCAAAATGGATCAACGACCTGACCTGACGCCTCGACTGCAGCATTGGACCGCATGACGTTTAGCTCTGCGGGCACCCCAGGCCAGAACATGCACCCACGCTTGCAAGGCTGATAGAGAAGGAGCACATTCCAACTTGAACAAGAGTAACACAGGCAGCAACGTGACGAGATGGAATCACATGCCAGCAACACCGCATGTGGGAGCAGCAAGGTCCACGACAACCAAGTAGCCCTCAGCATGCATGATGCTCGAGTAAGTCGACCCGTCTGAGCCAAAAGCAAACAGTCATTCACGGCCGACCCCGCACTTTCAAGAGAAGAAGAGCGAGCAAATGACCTCGGCAAGAACAAATCCTGCATGATGATTTTGATGATGATCGAGTTAATGAGAGTGACTCACTTGTGGAGCACTCGCACTTGCCCGAATGACCGTGGTAGGCGCATCATCTAGCCAAACGAAACCGTCGAAAACTCCCCGAGGCCCCAAGAAGCATGACCTACATGAGAACACCGGGCACCTCGGTGCACACTCAAACGGCGTATCAGGGCCACTCCACCTAGGTCCGCGGCAACTGCTCCCCTAGAGGGAGGCTCAGCAGGGAGCGACAAACACATCGCCCCTCTTGATTGCGGTGGAGCACGCCGTGGCATGCGGGCAAAATCCCCCACAACCCGATAACGGCTCAACAACGAGCCTAGTCAAACAAAATGATTTGCGAAGGTTGACAACACGGAGATTAAATAGCTTGGGCAAAAAATCCTTCATGCCAGGGATCATCGAGTTGAGTCAGTCAAACAACTGACATTGGCAATGACAAATGGGAAATTGAAAAGGGCAACGCATACATCATAGCCTCGGGGGCTTACACGTTTACTGATTACAACACTATCCCAAACATTAGGATCATCGACTTCTAGCACGTTACCTGACTAGATGGACTCGAGGTTATAATAATCGTAAGATCCCCTCCCGCTTGCGATGGGCATCTCACGAAGCGGAGAAACCGGTACAAGGTGTCTCTAACCCTCGGAGATGCACCGTGAGCAGGAGAGGACTGTCGAAAGAGGCCTCGGGAATGACCACCTCATGGAGCTCCCTCTAACATCTAAGGAAGAGGAGCCCACCAGAAACTTCCCTGATGTCGCTTCTAGTAGAGCAGGGGAGGAGTGCCTAGCGATGAGCTAGCGAGCAGACCACCAGGTCAATGCTCGAATGCTCCCAGACCCAGAGTTGGGAGCCACGTGCCTGCCAACCATGGGGGAGCCCAGCGACCTCAGCCTCCCATGGCATCATTCCTCCCCATCTTTGTGGAACTTTCTCGAACACCCATGGAGGATGAATGCCGACAAGGTGCGGCGGAGCCCGATCTCCGAAGATGCCCCCTGGCAGCGGTGAAGCCGCCTGGACGGACCGTGAACCATGTCACTCAAAGAAGACAGTTGTTCTCTTGCTCGGACTAGATGGTGGGGGGGGGGGAACTCGGAAGTTGGGGAAGAAGTGGGAATGAGACTTGCTACCCTCCTCTCCCTTGGCTTAAATAGATGGGACGAAGACGATGGTTGGTGTTCAAGATGGGCGCAAACTTGAAGATGCACTCACAATCAAGAGGTGGTCGATGCGACGATTCAATCCTCCAGGTGACACGAGACCCATCGACGGCCTCAGGAGGTATGCTAAACACATGCGCTTCCTCCAGCATTTACTAATCATTTTCTTGCAGCATAGGGGAGGCGGCCAGGTGAAAGACCGAGCGGCGGATGCCAACATGGTAACTTATCCCTAGTAAGCCTCTGTTTACACCAAAATTTGGAAGGAGAGTCATAGGCTCCCAAGATCATGTCATCAAGGAATCAATTGCGTGCAGATTGGAACCAGCTGATTCGAATGCAAAACTGGAATCGGCTTTCTTCAGATAGCGCCAGCAGTTAACGACAAAGGCTATGATCGGCGCCAGGACGAGACATGTTGGACTCTACAAAGGGAAAGATTAGAGTCCAAGTTATCTTAAATTAGGAATGTTTTCTCTAGGGTCAAAAATTATGATGAGTCATGCTTAGACAGGAGCCATGCACAGGTCCCCGGTATAAATATCAAAGCCCGGCTATTGTAAAAGACACAATCAATCAAATAAAGTTACTTACTTTTTCGGCTCTGGCCACCCCTTAGGAGTAGGAGTAGAGTAGATCTCGGCGAGTTCTTCAGCAAGTACGGCTGCATCGATCCGGTCGACCTCCACTGCTTGTCTGTAAGTACCGTCATGACTTATACCTCTGTTTGTATGGCTGCATTGATCCGGTCGACCTCCACTGCGACTCTGGTATGAGTTAGTTATCGACTCTTATCTAGTTCAAGTACGGCTGCATCGATCCGGTCGACCTCCACTGCTCGAACTAGATTAAGGTCAAGTTATCGGCTCTATCTAAGGGTGGCGTTCCTTCGGATAGATTCATTAAGTTACCGATTTTGCTTATTGCTTCCATTATTTATTTAATTACAGCAATATCACTTCGCCAGATTGAGATTGATCTAGATCGGCCCTATATCTTTTTTAACCCATCATTTGTTAATCTAAACTGATCTAATCTACACTTTAAACAATGAGTTATGCTTTATGGGCTGTTTTATATCAATCTTGATCGTGCATAGCGTGCGGCTAAGACGTGTTTGATCTTAAGTAGATCTATTGGCTAGCGAAAACTGTTCCATGGCCCGTTATCATGGCCTATGTGATTCTGCCTCACACCCCACTGTTAGCACCGTGGAGTGGGGATCGTTAGTTGGTAGATCTATTTCTGAGAGGGCATGATCTAAACTGTGCGCTATGCCTGAATCGGCTATTTTAGCCGATATCGAGCGCTTTCACGAACAGTTCGCATCACGAAATCATTGAAGTAAAGATAGGTTGAAAGATGTGTTAGCCCCATGATCTTATTATTGTATTACAGCCTGCATGATTCTACCTCATGCCCCACTGATATTAGTAATAAGTTAGGGTCGTCGAGTCTATTGTTGTTTCTATGGCCTGCATGATTCTGCCTCATGCCCCACTGGTCATAGCGATAGATGAGATCTAATATGTTTATTAGATTTATATTTATTAAATGGTTGAATGATGATGAACTGTTTCTTTCATAAAAAGGGGTTCGGTTACTTGCAGTCATTGGCTTAGCATGAACTAATTACTATTAATATCTTTTTGCCAGTGACCAGTATTTGTTTAAACAATGATATTCATAATGATAACCGATTCTTCTTACACAACCCCATGAGCTTTAACCGATTCATTCTTATGAATATGCTGGAATCGACTATTTAGTCGATCTCCTTTCATATCAGCTCCCAGAGCCGCACATTCGGGACTGTCTGGCAACACCACCATGTTCCGCCCTTAAATACTGATGAACTTTCTCTCCTAGTCAATTGTAGGGTCAAATTGACTGGCACGTCTTGGGAGGAGTGCGTAGGATCAACCACCTCTGCGCTGAAGCTAGGTGGATCTCCAGCTCCATCGAGAGGACCCTTCCGGCTTGCTCGTGTGTCCACGGCACGGGATGAAATTCTGTGTCGACACACATTTCTGGCATGCTCAGTGGGACCCCACAATCGTCATGGCGGTTCACAACAACAACGACATCCTTATGCTGCATTATGAAGTTCTACCAGATAGGGATAAGGGTATCATCAGTAAAGCTACAGAAGAGTTTCAGAACAAATGTTTGTTGTCCTACACCAAAACACGTGACAACACAGTTGTTCAGAAATTTCCACTACCAAGAGTTCTACTACACGGGCAGACAGATATAACTGAAGATGAAGACAGGTGTTTCTTTAAGGAAGTTGTAGACAAATCTGTTCGTGATGCCATATCAAGCCATAATGAAGCTTTCTTGGACATATTCCACAACGCCATGAGAGAGGCGATTCATGGGTTTCCAGTTGGTCAAGGTGGGCTGGCTTATTACAACATTCTAGATCCGTCGCCCTAAGGGACTAATCAAGTCAGTACCAGCCATCAAGAAGCAACACCAGCTGGTAATGGTGATGTCCAGGCAGTTCAGAGTTCATCTGAACAAACTCAAGGAACTACTGCAAGTCTGATATAGTACAACATGTGCAACAGCCGGCGGGGCAAAGTCAGAACTAGGTGATCAATTTTGGCACATCAGGCCACATATCGTCGTCGGCTCAAAAAATAGCACCATCAATTCAAAGGATCCATAGAGATATAGATCCTTATCTATACAATCAGAGACTTCAAGCAGCAAGCCAGCAAAGGACCCAGCAGATCGAGATTCCACAAGGGTATCACTATGGCACAGAATATAACACCCTTCACATGATGCCAAATCCAGGATATCAAGGCACACGGGATTTCAATCCACAAATGGGTCAGCAGGTGCAAAGGAATCCAAATCCGCAAGCTGATGAATTATTGTTGAGGGTGACCGAGATGATGAAAAATCAGTTTGGTCTAAAGCCAAAAGGGCTGACCTTTTTGTACAAACGCCCATATCCAGAATGGTATGATTTGGTCGCTCTTCCCATAAATTACAGGCTCCCAGAGTTTGCTAAGTTCACTGGCCAAGACAGTACAAGCACAATAGAACATGTCAGTCAGTATCTTATGCAATTGGGCGAAGCATCAGTTGAGGATGCCCATCGAGTTTGTTTCTTCTCCTTGTCCTTATCAGCGCCAGCCTTCACTTGGTTTTCATCACTACCAGTCAATTCCATTGCCAATTAGACTGATCTATAGAAGAAGTTTCATACATATTTTTACACTAGGACTAGAGAAAAGAAGATTACCGATCTGACAACTATAAGACAGAAGACTAATGAATCGGGCACTAAATTTCTTTTGAGGTTCTGAGAAACCAGGAACTTGTGCTTCTCCTTAAACTTGGCAGATGATCAACTAGCTGCTTTGGCTGTTCAAGGAATGCTGCCAATGTGGAAAGAAAAGCTGTTGGGTCAAGAATTTGACAACTTGGGTCAATTGGCTCAACGAGTAGCAGCGCTCAACAGCCAATTCTAGAGTATGTGCAGAGATACCCGATTTTAGAAGAGTACCACAGTAGCCGAAGCTTATGATCCATACTCAGTCGATGACGGCTATGAAGATGAAGAAGAAGAGGTTGCTGCGACTGAATGGAATTGGGGCAAGAAAACAGTAATGGTCCAAGTCCTTGGGGAAGAGGAGTCGAGGAGAGCTATGACTTTGATGTCACCAAATCAGATAAGCTCTTCGATTTCTTGCTTGAGAAAGGGCAGATCAAGTTGCCCGATGGTCATGTCATGTTGCCCCCTGATCAGTTGAAGAATAAGAAGTTCTTCAAGTTCCATAATGCTACTTCTCATTCCACCAACGAATACCGAATCTTCAGGTAGCATATACAGAGGGCTATTCAGCAGGGGAGGCTCAAATTTGATACGCCTCGAAAAATAAAAGTTGATGATAATCCTTTCCCAGGAGATCAAAACATGGTTGATGCTGGGCTACTCAAAGAAAAGACTAAGGTCCAAACATCAACCAAATCAAAAGAAGCTGGAACAGTCGATCCCAAGATGCAAATATCGGCTAACGAACACAAAGAGATTAGAAGACGTCGTGCCGAGCAAAATAGCCGATACGAGCAGGGGGAGACGTCAAGAGTAGGGACGACAAAGCCTTGAGTTACATCTTGGATTATGTTGAATAAGTGGCAACGACAGAAGAAGAAGGATTATCAGCGTTGGTTAAAGGATCAAGCATACCAGCATCAACTAAAAGATGAGAGGTATGAAAGGAAACAAGCCGAATCACATTGGAATTGTCCTTTCTTTAGACATTGCTGGAATGAAAGTTTGAAGTTGCCTACCAGACATAACTGTCCAGAATGCAACAATTAGTATTGGGAGTTTAGGCAGTCTCAAATTAACCGTCGGTCTATCCATACTCAAGATGCATATTATCATAATAACATGGATCGGCGCTTAAAAAATAAAAGTGTTCATAATCGACTGGGAAAAAGAGTTGTTGACCAGGACTGGGCTGATTATGAAGAGGAAAGCAACGAAAGAAAATATGTTTGGCAGAAAGGCCAATGGTATCCAGGAGGTTTAACAAGAAGCCAAAAGAGAAGGGTGCAACGCCTAAGGAATAAAGAGATGGAACATGATCAGGCATCCGGCAAACCTCGAGTGTGGCGTACCAAGCAAACAGATGGTAGAAAGCAACCATTGGCTAATATCCAAATGACTTTTCTGTTGCCATTAGAATTTAGAGCTCCGGCAGATCAAGAAGTTTACATGGATTTCGATGAATCGGAGTATGAGGAGATAGTTGGCAAGTTAACGGTTGTACAACAAGCAATATTTAACAAGCCAGTCAAACATTGGCACTTAAAAGCGTTATATATGAAAGGTCTTGTTGATGGGAAGCCGATGAATAAGATGTTGGTGGATGGAGGTGCTTCTGTCAATCTCATGCCTTACACTACTTTTCATAAACTTGGCAAAGGACCAGGAGATCTGATAGAGACTGACATGATGCTTAAGGATTTTGGAGGTAATACGTCTAAGACCCGGGGGGCAATAAATGTTGAACTAACAATCGGGAGCAAGACTCTGCTCACCATATTCTTCGTCATTGATGGAAAAGGGTCGTACAGTTTGCTCCTCGGTCGTGATTGGATTCATGCGAACTGTTGTATACCATCGACCAAGCATTAGTGTTTGATTCAATGGCATGGAGATGATGTCGAACTGGTTTGCGCTGATGAGTCCGTGAGCATTGCAACAACCTATCCAGTCTTTTGGGAACTAGGAGACTTCGAATGTTTTTCTGGCAAGTCATGGGAAGGAGGCTTCATTAAGAACAACAATGAAAGCCAACAACCGATGCATGCGATCGGCTCTGAGAGTTTGTTTTAGTAAAAAGTCATGGCTTCACGTCGGCCATTGGATTAAGGAAAAATAAGCATTAGCCCTAGAGATGGGTTTAGGCCGACATATGTGGATGTTGAGTCAAATTGTAAGTGCGATTCAGGGTTAATGGATTTCTTAAAGAAGTTCTATTTCGCTTAATAGGATGCTTGACCTGGGTTGATTAACCATTTGACCTTTGATATGAAAAGTTCTGCGGGACATTATCTTAACATCTGATCAACATTTGATAGCCGATTCGTTCTCGGCTCTAATAGCCGGTACCAGGAGGGTATCGCCTCTAGTTCAAAAAAAAATCTTCAAAGACAATAAAAGCCGATATGATATGTATCGCCTATAGAGCAAAAACAAAAAGCAAAAATAGTCATACACAAGGGCATTGCACTGAGGCGCATTCATAAAAGAGGAGTCTTTGTTCATTGGTTCCCCCTAATCTAGTCAAAGACTTTGTTCACCATATCTTGAGCAGATATGATGTCCATGATGGCCTCCGCCGCTACGGTGAATTCTTCTATTAAATCTTCATGTCCCTCAGGGCCATCGCCAATCAGGAAGTCAACCTCCATGGCGTGGAGGTCATGCTCGGTTTGGACCTGCACCGCAATTAGAGCCACTAACGCGCCGTGGCGAACGTTGTGGAGGGCAATCTCCTGGACATGGGCCGGGATGTACGAGCATCAATGAGGGAACCCCTAGCATTGATGTTGTCCGTGGCCGCGTTCGCCGCTAGTTGGAGAGACTCCAACTGCACCGTTTGAGCTGGCGATTACAGAAAACTATCAAGACAAAGGCAATGGAAACCAAAATAGAAACATTCATGGAACTCATCTTACCTGCTATTGCGGCGTCAGACTTAGCCAGCCACGCTCGAACGGCGCTAGCCTCCTCCTCAGCCGCATTAAAGGCTGCTTGGAAGACCCCCAAACAAATCTCAAGCTGGCCGTTGTTCTGAATCACCTCAAAATAGCGGTCCTCGGCCGCCCTCCATTCTTGGAAGAAGCAACGGGCATCGTCGCCCTCATACAAGTTGGAAGAATCCGACGATGAAGCCAGCGTGGAAGAAGCATCATCAACGAGTTTGCCGGTCCTGGAGAAAGGATGAAGGTTGTCATTCACAGTGAACCTATAGGTGAGTCAGAATAGGTCATCATCATGAACAGAGGTTGCTAATCTCACCTCATGCATCGGAGATGCTGGTTCATCGGCATGTCCTCTTCGGGGATCTCCTCTGCCGCGCGCTTGCCTCGGTTATCCTCGCTGGCCATGAGAGATGGTTGGATCTGTGGAAGGAAGGAAGAAAACCGCTACAGGGTTTTGGCATGAGGAAGAGAGTGAAGGAGCAGTTGTAAATGGAGATGTGTTTGAGGCCGAAGCCCTCGGCTAGTATTTGAAGATATGAAGTGAAGAGGCGGACGCCTCGGGACGCGCAAAAGGCAACCGTAATTAATAGAAGCGAAACACCACTTCACCAATGCCGAAGAGAATATAGCACCGGATGACTAAGGATAGAAGATCGAAGGGCTCTCTTAATAAAGGCCGTGTTTTCATACCTAGATAGAATTAAAACCAAGAGTCTGGAATCGGCTATTTTCAAAATCGGCTCTTTAGCCAGAACAAAGGATCTGATCTTCAAAAATGAAGAAGGGTGATGAGACTCTTGAGAAGGCTGGGATGAATTACCCTTGATAGCCAAAGAGCAAAAGAGCAGATAGAGTCGACTTATGATCTCGTGTATAGCCATGATACAGTCCTAGGAAGTTCAAACTGGATTGAGGTGTGTTATGTTGCAGAGCGATTTATCAGCCGAAGTCTATAAGAATTTTATGATGAATGACTTAGAAGACTTGAGTTGCCTTTGGCTGCATGCTCTTAAAAAGCATTGAAGCCCATAAACCGAAGATTGCAAAATATCACGATTAAAAGGTCAAGAATGAGCAATTCTTTGAGAGAGATTTGGTCTGGAGAGTAAAATTGCCGATTGGGTCAAAGGACGGCAAATCCGACAAAGTGGTCACCTAATTGGGAAGGACCCTATCAGATCAAGCGTTGTGCACTGGGTAATACTTATATTTTGGAAACACTGAAAGGAAAAGAAGGATTCGGTGGAGCAATCAAATGGGGAATATTTAAAGGAATATTACCCTAACGTTTGGATTAATACTTAACGACCAATTTGCTCGGTTGTCAGCTCTAATAGCCGATACCAGAAGGGTATCACTTCTAGTGCGAAGGTAAACCCAGAGGGGTAAAAGCTAGTACAATGTGTATCACCCGCAGGAGCAAAGCAGACACGGACAAAGTGATGCATATAGTGTGAAGTACAAAACAAAAGGGAAAATCTCTCAAGATGGAGAAATTATTTGCTAATATCACCTATTACAAACTACGGGCCAGAAAACACTTTGGCTACTATATCATCGACCTGGGAGATAAAGGCTACAGAGTTAGCAGCACTGAAGAAGCCCTCAATCAGGCATTCATAATCCCCAGGGTGCGCCGTAGCTAGGAAGCCGTGGGGAAGGAACCGAAGCTCATGGCCAGAATGGACTTGCGTAGAAGCCAACACCATGGTGGCACCATGGCGAACGCCATGCAAAGTGACCTCTCTGACACTGTTCGGGATGTCATGCAGGCAAACCACTGGGACGGCGCCTCTGGCGTTGACAAATCCTGCCGCGTGCTCCACAACCAATCAGAGGCTCTCTAGTTGAGCAGACAAATCTAAAAGGTTCAAAGGGAAGATGATCAGAGTCTTGAAGATGAAATTGAAAGGAAGCAAAGGTTATGACAAAAATCTCACCCGTAATTCTAGCCTCGGCCTTAGCCAACCTATCCTCCACAGAATCAGCCTCGGGTGGTGATCGACATCGAACCATGGCCAGAGCCGATTCTGTGAGGGAGAGACATTCATCGAGACTCTGGCCATGCTGATCAATGGAGGCAAGCAGATCATCATTGTCAATCCACCTCCTTTGATAACAAGGGAGCTGGCGATGAGCTATTAATGAAGAGGACCCTAAAGGCCGAACAGAGTCGGTCCTATTCCCTGAGGCAGTGGGGGCACCACGAGTTGTAACCTCCTGACGATGAAGGCGCTGACACGATGATGCAGGTCCGTTGAGGGCCTCCTCAACAAACTTCTTGCTGTTCTCCATGATCTCAAACCTATGGAAAAGCAAGAACTATACTAAGGACGCGGAAGGCTTGAGGTGAGGCGAGTTGTTTTTTGATCCCTAGCCATGGCCTGTATATATAGCCCAGGAAGGCAGAGAGATAGATTTCACCAGTGGTGTGAAATTGAAATCAGACACGGAAAAGGATCGACGCCCCGAGAATTCAGGGAACAGATGTCGAAGAGATAACAAATTCAGACTTATTGCTCTCTCAAGTTATAGAATGCCATGGGATAATGCAAAAGATTTATATTGACCAGCAATTAGCCCACCAAGGCCTCTTTGGATTGAAGGAAGTTCGAATCCCTACAGGGCCGAAAGTCATCATAAACCAAGTCACATCGGCCCGTTAATTGCGACAGGGAAGGAAAAGGCCGCCTGTCTAACAAATGCCTAGCTGATTTCTCGAAGCCGCTGGAAAGAAGCTTGTGGCTTTCCTGATGGGCGTTTGATTGAGCAAACAAGGGGAAAGTGTCCACGCATTTTAGCCCTTTCTAACACTAGAACAGCTCTACGAGCATGGAGAGAAGACCCAGGCGATATCACAAGGATTCTTCTAACCGCAATAGCTGATTCTCTTGCTCGACAAGGTGCTAAGATGGGAGACATGATCACCCTATGCACAAGAATTCTTCTAGCCGCTCGAGATCTTCATAGCAAAAGGATAACCCATGGAGGGTCCAGCGGAGTCGAGAGCACTCGAGGAAGAGAGACATGGCGGAATTGTTGAGTTGCCCTCTCTAGGGTCGGATAGACATTTTATAGCCGGCCTGGAAGGATGAATCCAAGTGTCCATGAAGCAATAATGCTCTTGTAAAAGTTTGAAGCATGGGATCATAAGCTGACATAAACGATGACAAACAGTAGACCCCAGATCAAGATTCTCTACCCGTGACTGCGGACCTATCAGGGATACAGACACGATAATTTTGGAATAAAATTACTTTTATCCCAAAATTGGAGGCATGTGTTTACACAAAAATTTGGAAGGAGAGTCGCAGGCTCCCAAGATCATGTCATCAAGGAATTAATTGCGTGCAGATTGGAACCAGCTGATTCGAATGCAAAACTGGAATCGGCTTTCTTCAGATAGCGCCAGCAGTTAACGACAAAGGTTATGATCGGCACCAGGACGAGAGATGTTGGACTCTACAAAGGGAAAGATTAGAGTCCAACTTATCTTAAATTAGGAATGTTTTCTCTAGGGTCAAAAATTGTGATGAGTTGTGCTTAGATAGGAGTCATGCACAAGTCCCGGGTATAAATATCAAAGCACGGATATTGTAAAAGACACACAATCAATCAAATACAAGTTACTTACTTTTTTGACTCCGGCCACCCCTTAGGAGTAGGAGTAGAGTAGATCTCAGCGAGTTCTTCAGCAAGTATGGCTACATCGATCCAGTCGACCTCCACTACTTGCCTGTAAGTACCATCATGGCTTATATCTCTGTTCGTATGGCTGCATCGATCCGATTGACCTCCACTATGACTCTAGTATGAGTTAGTTATCGACTCTTATCTAGTTCAAGTACGGCTGCATCAATCCAGTCGCCCTCTACTGCTCGAACTAGATTAAGGTCAAGTTATCGGCTCTATCTAAGGGTGGCGTTCCTTCGGATAGATTCATTAAGTTACCGATATTGCTTATTGCTTCCATTATTTATTTAATTACAGCAATATCACTTCGCCCAATTGAGATTGATCTAGATCGGCCTTATATCTTTTTAACCCATCGTTTGTTAATCTAAACTGATATAATCTATACTTTAAACAATGAGTTATGCTTTATCGGCTGTTTTATATCAATCTTGATCGTGCATAGCATGCGGTTAAGACGTGTTTGATCTTAAGTAGATCTATTGGCTAGCGAAAACTATTCCATGGCCCGTTATCACGGCCTGTGTGGTTCTGCCTCACACCCCACTGTTAGCACCGTGGAGTGGGGATCATTAGTTGGTAGATCTGTTTCTGAGAGGGCATGATCTTAACTGTGCGCTATGCCTGAATCAACTATTTTAGCCGATATCGAGCGCTTTCACGAACAGTTCGCATCACGAGATCGTTGAAGTAGCGATAGGTTGAAAGATGTGTTAGCCCCATGATCTTATTATTGTATTATGACTTGCATGATTCTGCCTCATGCCCCACTGGTCATAGCGATAGATGAGACCTAATATGTTTATTAGATTTATCTTTATTAAATGGTTGAATGATGATGAACTGTTTCTTTCATAAAAAGGGGTTCGGTTACTTGTAGTCATTGGCTTAGCATGAACTAATTACTGTTGATATCTTTTTGCTAGTGACTAGTATTTGTTTAAACAATGATATTCATAATGATAACCGATTCTTCTTACACAACCCCATGAGCTCTAACCGATTCATTCTTATGAATATGCTGGAATCGACTATTTAGTCGATCTCCTTTCATATCGGCTCTCAGAGCAGCACGTTCGGGACTGTCTGGCAACACCGGCATGTTCCGCCCTTAATTACTGATGAACTTTCTCTCCTAGTCAATTGTGGGATCAAATTGACTGGCACGTCTCGGGAGGAGTGCGTAGGATCGACCACCCCTATGCTGAAGCTAGGCGGATCTCCAGCTCTATCGAGCGGATGCTTTCGGCTTGCTCGTGTGTCCTCGACACGGGATGAAATTCTGTGTCGACAGCCTCATATCTTTCGCCTTCATTATTACGTTTCGATGAACGCGCCCGCATTTTGCGGCGCACAACCATTCACGAGAGGGCACCGCCAAGACGCATCATGGCTAGGGGAGGTCAACAACCCCCAGGTTCACACGTCGAGCGACCCTCCACATCCATGACCCCACATCATGCTTAGGAAACCTACTCTTGGGCCAGCCCTTAGAAGGGCTCGAGGCCACAAAAGGGATAGGAGTAGGGAGGAGATGGTCCCCCATGGCTCTAATCGGTGGTGCGGAGCCACATGACCATCTCTCCCTATGTTCGAGTCATCCACTTCGAAATCTCTCGAGTTAAACCCCTCTGGGGGGAGGCATCTTGCCCTCTGGCCGCTACGGAGGCGATTGGGGACCAACGGGATTGACGACCAATAATTTATGGGACATCTCACATGAGGCACTGCCAAATTCCATGTTGATTGGGGAGGATATTGGGTCCTGCTTGGATTACCCATAGACCCCGATGAGGCATACTGCTCCGACCACACGTTTACGGTGGACATGCCTCTCCCCACAAGGGGCGAAACCAAAACTGCATGTAACAAGGCAACATGACCTCCTAGGGTTGACAAGGGCACCAGGAAAAAAGACAGTCGGGTCCCTATGACCCAAAAAAAGGTCAGGGCCAAGCCTCGAGCAACTCTGCCCTACGACCCAGGTCTCTGACCTAAGGCCTGCTCCGGAGACTCATAAATCGTCAGAGGTCCACGACCTCTCCGAGAGAGATCACCGAAGCAAGATGCCGGGGCAACATGCAATGCAGAACCCAAAGCGTGATCTCCGCTCGATCACGTGGAAGAAACGGAAGGTCCAAGACTTCCGAGCCAATGCATGACTGCAAAAAGCCTCACAACTGTGCAAAAAAGAGGTCAAGGGGACAATCCCTCGCATCAAATAACTCTTTAGGCAACCCTGGGCAGAGGCGCCAGCCTAACCCTAGAGATTAAGGGATAGCCGCAAGGGGAGCCAAAACTACAGGGGAAAAGCTCTCCCCGCTTAGCACCCTCTAATACAAGAATGGGCACAAAGCCCATAGGTTGCTAAGACCAAGTATCACCATGATGGTGATACCATGGAGACATCCGGAGGAAAATGCCATGGCACAAGGAGGAGCAAGGAACCCCTCACCAGCCTTCTCACCACGCCACAACCTCTGGGCAAGGGAGCACAGGAGATGGCAGGGTCACCAAGCCCAGAGACCACCACCATCAGGCTCCGAGAAATAGGAGGGAAATGACAAGGCACCCTTGGACTTCTGGAGAAACAGATCATGGCCACTGGGACCAGTGTTTTAGCGAACCCAAACCTAGAGGGCCAGGAGACTGCTGAAACTACTGGGCCTAGAAAGTGGTCCAGGCACCTTCCTAGCCCCCTCCTACTCACAAGATCCCTCCTAGCACTAGCTACTGGAAAGGGCAACCATCTCTCCCTCATCCTCTCTCTCTCTGCGGAAAGGGGGGATCCATTTGTATCCATGGCCATGGATGATTCAAATAACGAGAAAGCTTCTATTTATAAGCCCAAAGGCAGACCAAAACGGTTTGGGACCGCCACATCGCGTGGCACACCATGAAAGGTCACCAGATGCTAGTGTAAGGGCAACAAAGTCTGAGCTTCCCAAAAGCAGAGCCATAACAGGGGTCAACAAGAGCACACGGCTCCGCCCGAGTCTTGAAACCCTGAAACACAGCACACTGACATGGCAGGGCTCATCGATCGAGAATCACATCATCGGGACGCCCCGACGGGACGGGGCACAACATGCACCTGCCGCATTCAATACACCAGCCCGCAAGGGGTCGAGCAACAAAGCTCAAAAAGGCCATGACTACGAACTCGTGTTCCAATGCACACACGTATCAGCGCTTTCATGACCACTCCATGATTGCAAAAACCCTCAGGGGCTACTATCGTGGTCATAACCCTAGGGTGTCTCAAGACACTAATTTGTTAGCAGGCCACGTGGCCTGCAACTCAATAGTCAGCAAGGTCCCAAATGACTGAGGCCAAGCAAGAGCCGAGCCGAGCAGACTTGGCGCTAAAGATGGGGTCAGCCCCGACCCCTTCCACCTGCCTTAGTCACATGGCACTCACAAGACGCATGACCTCTCCTCGTCATGACCCTCGAAGGGGAGGAGGGGAGGTCGAGTGTAGCTAGGCACGCCTGCTCTGATGAGAGCAAGCATGCCATACTAACCCCGCAAGGACTGAGGGGATAACAGTCACCTCAGTCTGGTCAGACACCATCCCTGCACCATTCCGCACTAACGAGACAACACCGCACGACAGCGGCAAAGGGTATGACACCCACCATCCAAATACGGACCGACTAGATGCTTGTACGATCCCACCCACTACGGGATGGGGATCCCTGATAAGGGGCTCGATGAAAAGGCCATCTAGACCAGCAGAGTACCTTGACCCCAAAGATCGAGGTCGTGGCCCTTGGCCCCGCGAAGCGACCAAGCGAACAACAACCTAGGGCAGCTATCTACTTTGGGTATGATGCCCCTGGGAACAAGGAGACAATGACGAAGGCCATGACGGACACTACATTGCACAAGACGGCTGACGGACCACCATCGAGGCTACAGTGCTGCCACAGCCGGCATAGTAGCACCACATCACATCCTATCACAACATGGCCAAAAGATCATGATGATGGCCATGACCGGACATGCACCAGAAGATGGCGTAGCTTGCAAGCCAAGTTAGCTAGGCCCTCCCTTAGGCTCTTGACCCTTTGGTCGGGAGAACCTCCTCTTTGTACAAGCCCTAGCCCTAAACTCTATATTAGGGTAGCCAGGGCACCCATCATGGAGAGGACTCACATCCTCTACCATTCCATTCATTCACCATTGTAGTAGGGCTCCAAGAGCTTCTCTTCGGGTAGCCCTTCGCCTAGCATAGGACCTTGCACCATTCTTGCACCCCCATTGTAAGAACTTCAGAGCATTCAAGTGAGGAACATGCACTCGATCATCTCTAAGACTAGACGTAGGGCTCTGGCCTGAACCAATATAAATCCTCATGTGCATTGGATGCTACCATCATCTTCCTAGAGCAGCGCCGCAATCGTATAAGTTTACTAGTCTAGTTTAGGAAACACCAACAGGTCTCGTGCCACTTCTTCTTCTGCCACTCCACCGATAGACGAACTAGTCACCCCACACCAACTACTACTTCAATCATGGCCAAGACACTTTGCGACTACTCCGTCCCCGCTGTTGCGAACATGCCCGTTGGGCCGGCTATCAACACCAGCGATGGAAACTTTGAGCTCCACACCAGCCTCATCACGATCATGCAGGAAAACCAGTTCTCTGATTTGCCAAGTGAGGACATGAACGCTCATCTCCAACACTTCCTCGAGCTCTACGACACTATCATCATCAAGGACATCGAGCTTGTGAGCATCAAGCTCCGCTTGTTTCCCTTTTCCCTCTCGGGGAGGGCAAAATAGTGGTTCTACAAGGACTAGGAAGCTGTCAGCACGTGAGACAAGTGTTCCACGGCGTTCCTCGCTAAATTCTTCCCTATGGGCAAAACCAATGCTCTGAGGGGACGAATCTCTAGCTTCCAGCAAAACGCCACGGAATCCATTCCTGAGGCGTGGGAAAGGCTGCAGGACTGCACCCAAGCATGCCCGCACCACGAGATTGAAAATTGGTTAGTGCTTTAATATTTTTATGATGGATTAACAATTATGTCTCGGGGCATATCAATGCGGTGGCTGGAGATGTTTTCCTTTCCCTCACCATTGATGGAGTCACGGCTCTCATCAATAAAATGGTGTCAAATCAAAGCTGGGGGAAGAAAGAAAATCACAAAAAAGCATGCATACCGTGAAGAGACGGATATGCTTGCCGCAAAAATAGATTTATTAATGAAAAGACTGGAGGAACGGGCCCAAGATAAAGAAGCGATGAAGGGCACCATCTAGGCCTTGGACTCACACATGACGTGTGAGGTCTGTGGCGATGTTGGCCATTCGGGGAATGATTGCCCCGAAACCTACGAAGAAGCTACTTACATCAACAATGGGTTTCGCCAACCACAAGGTAACAATGGGATGGAATAACCAGTCCCGCCCACAAGGTAATTCGAATTCCAATTCTAATTACAATTCGAATCAACCTTCCTTTAAGGACTTGGTTTTAGGCCAAGTTAAAATTAATGAAAATACCACTAAGAAGTTGATGTATAACGATAAAATGCTAGAGAACATCAACTCTAAAATAGAAAGTTTATCCTCCCCAATGAAAAGTCAATTAAGTTTTAATAAAATGATAGAAACTCAAATTTTACAAATAGCTTCCGCTATTCCTATCGATTGTTCAGGGAAAACCCCGGGGCAACCCGAGAATTCCCTTAAAAATGTTAATGCATCTGCAGATCAGTGAAGGAGGACAGGTGTTGTCCGATGGACCAAAAATGTCGAACCCTTGCCGAAGGTAAAATCGGTAGTTATCTTTAAATTAAAAATATTCAAAATAAATATTTCTAACATTAAAAAATTGAATTTTATGTAAAAAATAAAAATATCAGAAAAAATTCTATAAAAATCATTTTCTAAATAAGAATAATTTATTATTACTAGTTATCATTTTTGCAATAATTATAAAAATTAAAAATTCAATAAAATTTATTGGAAAATCAAATTCGAACAGACCATTGGGAATCTGGATGAAATCCCAACGGCCACAAGTTTTAAATGGCCGTTGGCCACTACCTGCCAACGGATAGGCCGAGTGGGGCCATCGCTGGGGCAGGCGACCCCAGGGGTCAGTTGGCCCCTGCAGGTGGCCATTGGCACTGCCCTTTGGACAGGAGGCGCGTGACCATTGCCCCTTCTCCCTCCTATCGGTTTTGGCCGCTATAAATACCGAGGCAGCCCGGGAGAGCTCTTCACCCCTCACACTCTCTCATTTTCACTCTCTCAGTCACTTAGGTGCTCCCAAGTTCTAGTGCAAGAAAGCTATGCAAAAATTCCAAATTCAAGCTAGTCCTTGGGTTCTCATTTTATATTTTGTGCTAACCCTAACCCGCGGCCAAGTTTTCACTTTTGTTGTGTTGTTTTTCACCATGGTAAGCTCGGAAAGAGGCTTGTCGACGCCCTCAAGAGGATCACGGGGTTGAGCTCAAGTTGCTCCCATGGAATCTCAAGCACACGCTACACCGAGCATGAAGAGATTCCGATGCATGAAGATGAAGAAATCATGCCAATAGAAGAGCAAGAGCAAGAACAGCCGATGGAGGAGGATGACGCACCCCACCTCAACATGGAAGGAGAGTGGGAGACGCAATCATTCAACCTCATCAAGAACCGTGAGTTCATCCACACGTCGATGTACGACCCCGCACTTCTCCAAGCCATAGGTATGGATGTCGAATTCACCTCTATTTGGAAGGCCATTGGATGAGAGGAAGTCGATCACCTTTGGGAAGAAGGTCCTCATCTCTTAACCATCCAATTTTTATGCTCACTAAAAGAAGTTGACAATGGAATTACTTTCCACTTGTTTGAATAGAACATTTTTGCACTTGGAAAGATCTTGCTCAACACATAGGCTTACAAAGAAAATGCTTAATTGACTTAGATCATGCTCTTAGAGGTTTTAATCGTCATCAATTTAAGAAAGATATTTCGGGTCAAAATGTAGTTGGAAAATTTCAACCTCATAACATGGACATTCAACACCTCGCTTTGAGGCTCATGCATCGTTGAATTGCCATGACTTTGTTCTCTAGACAAGATATCCGAGTTGTTCATAATACTGAAATGCAAATACTCTATGCCATGATCAAAAAGATTAAAATTGCTCCTGTCAAAGAAATATTCAAGCACTGGTTAGACTTGCTGTTAACACTGGATTTTGGTCGACTTTGGAAGATGACAGGTGGGCCCGCATGTGGGAAGAAGGACATTCGGCAAACAAAACAAGCGGTCGGCTAAATGCTTGTGCGGTCGGTTACTTCAGAAGGTGGTGACTCCATTCGGGAAAGCAGAAGATGGCAAGCAAAGCCGATCGAAAAGATGAAAGTTGTAATAATAAAGGACTCTGAGAGTTTAGGGCAAGGAATCGTAGTTTCCAAGTTTGTTTAAGAGTTCCTTTGTAAATCGTAGTCTTTTAAGACTCGTGTTTTGTCTAGGGTATAAATATTGACCCTCGACCATTGTAATAGGCGTTCACAACCAAATCAATACAACCGCCCCGTGCCTACTTTCGAGTCTTTTTTGTCGTGGTCGTCGAAGTTCTTCGAGAGGAGTCATCGATCCGTCGACCTCCGTAAGTTCCGACAACCTTGTTATCATGTTTAGTATCATGCGGTGGATTTAGACGTGATGCAAGTAGTCTTGTTTGTTTTCAATGATCGTATGGCGGATCTTTTGCTTGACAATCAAGAAGTCTTTGCTTATGCTTTGTTTATGAGTAGATACCGTATGCGTGCGTTTGCTCAATATGCTTAGTGAAAGCAAAGCAGCTTATATCGGCTCTATTAGATACGGCAAAATCTAAATAGATTCATTAAGTTATCCTGTGTTGCATGTTTTAAATATTTTATATATTTGTAACACACTTCGCCCAATCTAGATTGATATTGTTCGCCCTCTCCTATGGTTTTATTCGGTGCTTCAATGATCATTACTTTCATATTACCTTTGCAAATAGATAACATGCTCATAATGGCTGAATTATTTTAATCTAGATTGTCACATGTTGTGGGTTCATGCATGTTAATTACGTTTAAGCTTTGACGAAACTAGGTGTCGTCTGCGGCGGATGCTGAGTTTTAGATTAGCTTAATCATGTTTATTTGCACGTTCCTTCTTCATGGACCCCAACTCTAATTTGGATCTTTGAGCTTGGATATGCATTAACGCATAATTAATTTCACTTGTTCAAACATGTCTTCCCATGCACATGCATTCGGCAATCGGATCTTTACGTGTGTTCATCTTACGATTAGCGAATGGTTTATAAACTTGTTGGCGCATGACTTCCTATAGTCATGTATGTTGTTGTAAGTGGCTTCGTGGTCGTATATATGGAACTATCTGGTCTCACCCGACATGTTCCGGTTTGGCATTTAACTGTTTTATCCCTTGTTAGTTTTTTTTTTTCAGTCAAACCGACCGCACGTTCCGGATCACGAAGCACCCGGGCACCGATTGAAGCCACGCTTTTCGCTTGCGTGTGTGAGGCATAAAAGTCGTCACATTTTGTGTCAACACACTTTTTGGCATGCCCAGTGGGACAGTCTGTTAGTTCAAGATGGCGTCTGAGATCAACAATGATCATGTTCTGGATGTGAGCATTGCAGAATTGCCAGATAATTACAGGGATTTAGTGCTACAAGCATGTGAGCAATACCAACGGAAGTGTTTGATGTCTTTTTCCAAAAACAAGAGCAACAAAGTGTTTCAAAAGCAGTCAATGCCAAGGGTTCTTCTTCCACATCAAACTGATTACACTGAAGAGGAGGATGCTCAGAAGATGGCAGCCCTGGTTTATAAAGCTATGGGAGAAACCATGACAAACCATCACATAGCTTTTCTGAATACCTTTCGGGCAATCATGATCAGTACTTTTGGTCCAATGGTTGATAAATACTTTGAAGAAAATGTTGGCCCACTCAGTGGACCGACACTTTTCAATGTTCCAAAGCATCAAGAGAAGCCTGTTGGAAAAGAAGGAGCATCAACTTCAAATATAGGTGGATTGACTCACACTGAAAAGCAATCACATCCCACCTATGGCCAGGTAACATTTGGTACCACATGAGAAGTGCCACTTTCAGCTTATAAAGTTTCTCCAGCATCAAACAGATTGCAGAAGAATATGTATGGAGATGGGTATCAAGAATTTACTGATTACAATGCTATCAATGCTGTGCCAAATCTAGGATATAGGAGTGCTTCAGGATTGCCTTCTGGAGTGCAGGTACAAGGAAATCAGGATTCAGGCATTGATGTTTTGATGCACAGGATGGCTGATATGATGCAGAATCAGTTCGGCTTGAAGCCAAAAAATCAATCCTATTCATACAAGTCTCCTTATCCAGAGTGGTACAACAGAGTGGCGTTACCTCCAAGGGTGAAGCCTCCAACAGATTTGACCAAGTTTTCTGGTCAAGATGATACTTGTACCATAGAGCACGTCAGTCGGTACTTAATGCAGCTTGGAGAAGCTGCTTCAGATGAAGCTTGGAGGATTCGATATTTTCCTTTGTCTCTTACAGGACCAGCTTTCACGTGGTTCACGTCTTTACCACTCATTCCATTGGTACGTAGGCGAGAGCTAGAGCGAAGTTTCATTCATATTTCTACACAGGTACTAATGAGAAGAAGTTGGTCGATCTCATGAGTCTGAGGATGAGAACAAATGAGACACCATTGGAATATCTTCACAGATTTAGGGAAACCAAGAATAGGTGTTATTCTCTGAATTTACCAGATGATCAACTACCGGAATAGCTATAGCGGTGAATGTTGCGAATATCGGGAGAAGTTGTTCGGCATGGAGTTTGATGATCTTGGCCAACTTGCACATGACGTTTAGCGACTATGAGTAATCGTGCCTAAGGATTAGGAGAGATAATCGCTTTCGTAAGAACAATGCCACTAATGAGGTGTATCAAGGTTTTTACGGAGGAAGCGAATCGAGTATATTGATGAAGATGAGATAGCTGCAGCTGAGTTGAATTGGGCAAAGGAGCCTACTCAAATTAGTCAACGTTGGTTGAAACAACAAAAGGGAACCTATGATTTTGATGTTACTAAGGCAGACAAGCTTTTTGCATTATTGATGAAGGAAGGACGCATCAAACTACCAGAAGGACATCCCATGCTACGTCCTGAAGGAGTGAAAGACAAAAAGTATTGTGGCTTCCATAACACTAATTCTCACTCTATCAATGATTGCCGAGTGTTCGAATACGAATCCGTAAAGCTATCCAAGAGGGACATTTGAAGTTTGATGGCAAGATGAGAATTGATGATCAGCCTTTTCCACAAAATATGATTTCTTTTCTCTGAATATGGTCTCGCCAATGATCTCAAAGGTAAAGGCAAGATGAAGGTGTTGACTTCGATAGAGCAAAGAAAAGTGGTCTTTGTTGACCGGATCGGCAAGTTACGAAGAGAGAGTCAAGAAGAACAAGTTCGGTTTCGAATAGCCGAACCGAGAAAGGTCAAACTTCCAAACCAGAGTTACATCACGTATTTTGCTAAACAAGTGGCGAGAGAGAGCAAGAGAAGGGATACTATAAGAAGCAATGGTTTATGGAAGAATGCCGGAGGTATGAGGAAGAGGTATGCCGAAGGGAGCAAGAAGAATACATGACTGAACAGGAGCAGTCTCATTGGGGTTGTTCATTCTTTAGGCATTGTTGGAATGAAGGCTTGAGGTTGCCTGCTAGAAATAATTGTCCGGAGTGTAGTGCTCAGTACTCCGAGTATAGGCAATCTCGAGTCAACCGCCGTCCCGTCTATGAAAGACTTGGAACGAAGGTTCCTGAATATGATCGGCGCTTAAAAATAGATGATTTTGAGAATCAGCAAAGGAAAAGATTTGCAGGTCAAGGTTGGATTCATGATAGGGTGCATGATGAAGAAGCTGATTCCTATAGATACGTATGGCAAAAAGGACAGTGGTGTCCTCCAGGCCTGAGGAAAAGTCAGAAAAGAAGAGTTCAACGGTTGAGGAATAGGGAGTTGAAACAGGAAGTTACCGAAACAAAGCAAATATGGCGTCCTAAGAAGAAGCCTGATGAATGTGGTCCTTCGGCTGATGCTTGCATGGCTTTCTTCCTCCCATCAGAGTTTATAGCTCCCAAAAGCCAAGATGTCCAAGAAGAGATGTACTCTGATTTTGATGAAAGTGAATGTCAGGATTTGATGGCCCAGCTTGTATTAACACAGCAGGCTGTTTTTGACAAACCAATCAAGAATCGTCACTTGAGACCACTCTATTTAAAGGGATATGTCAATGGCAAGCCTTTAACTAAGATGTTTGTTGATGGAGGGCTGCTATCAATATCATGCCTTATACTACCTTTCGTAAAGCTTGGGATGACTAATGAAGAATTGTTGGCCGACATGGTGCTTAGGGACTTTCTTTGGCAACCCTTCCGATACCCGAGGTGTTATCCATGTCGAAGTGACTATTGGGTCGAAAACTCGATTACTACCTTTTTTGTCATTGATGGCAAGGGGCATATAGTCTACTCTTGGGCGTAGAGATTGGATCCATGCTAATTGTTGCATTCCTTCAACCATGCATCAAATTCTCATTCAATGGATTGGAGATGACGTTGAAGTTGTACATGCTGATGATTCGGTAAGTGTTGCTACCGCAGAATCTACCTACTGGGAATATGAAGGTGTCGATTGTTTCTCTGGAAAAGTGTGGAAAGAAGGTCCTGTAAATGTTTTCAGCGAGGGCCAACAGCCGATCCAAGCAGTCGGCTCTCATAGTAATTTTTAATGGGAAATTCTGTCGATGGCAACAAAGGAAAGTTGGGACGTGGTTTTATGTCGGCTGATAAGTTGGAAGAAATTGATGTTGGTGATGGTTCTAAGCCAAGGCCAATGTATATTAGTGCAAAGTTAGACCCAGAATATAAATCAAAGTTGATAGATCTGTTGAAAGAGTTTAAAGATTGTTTTGCTTGGGATTACACGGAAATGCCTGGATTGGATCGTTCCATTGTTGAGCATCGATTACCCATTAAACATGGATTTCGTCCTTACAAACAACCTCCACGGAAGATATACAAAGAAGAGGTATTGGCCGATGTGAAGAAGGAGGTTGAAAGATTAATAGAAGCAAACTTCATTCGGCCATGCAAGTATGTAGAGTGGATTTCAAATATAGTACCTGTATACAAGAAAAATGGAAAAATGAGGGTTTGCATAGATTTCAGAAATCTTAATAAGGCCACTCCCATGGATGGTTACCCAATGCCAGTTGCCGATTTACTAGTAGATGCAGCAGCAGGTTATGAAGTCATTAGTTTTATGGATGGTAATGCTGGCTATAATCAAATTTTTATGGCAATAGAAGATATTTCAAAAACAGCCTTCAGATGTCCTGGTCATATTGGTTTGTTTGAATGGATAGTTAGGACATTTGGGTTAAAGAATGCCGGTGCAACTTATCAAAGAGCTATGAATTATATTTTTCACGAGCTGATCGGCAAGATTGTAGAGATCTACATCGATGATGTAGTGGTCAAGTCTAGAAATCATGAAGGACATTTAGCCGATTTAAGAAAAACTCTGGAGTGCACAAGAAAGCATGGCTTGAAGATGAATCCAAACAAATGTGCCTTTGGAGTTTCGGCTGGTGAGTTTTTAGGATTTTTAGTTCATAAAGGAGGAATTGAAGTTGGGAAAAAGAGTATGGAAGCAATAGACAAAGTTGTGCCGCCAACCAATCTCATAGAATTACAATCATTGTTAGGCAAAATCAACTTGGTAAGAAGATTCATATCCAATCTATCAGAGAGAGTTTTACCCTTTTCTCCTTTATTAAAGCTCAAGAAGGATCAAAAATTTGTATGGGGTGACATACAACAAAAGGCTTTTGATGAGATCAAGCAATATATGAAGGCACCACCTGTGCTGGTACCTCCACAACTTGACAAGCCTTTTAAGTTGTATGTGGCGGCCGATAGCCTAACGATAGGATTGGCCCTTATGCAAGAATTTGAAGGAAAAGAAAGAGTCATAGCTTATCTTAGCCGAAAGCTGCTAGACCCGAAAACAAGGTATTCGGCTATAGAAAAACTTTGCTTGTGTGTGTATTACTCATGTACCAAATTTCGGCACTATTTGTTGAATGCCGAATGCGTGGTAGTTTCTAGTTTTGATGTAATCAAACATATGCTATCAATGCCAATTTTGAATGGAAGAATTGGCAAATGGATTTTAGCATTGTCAGAATTTAATTTAAGGTACGAATCGGCAAAGGCGGTAAAGGGTCAAATTATTGCCGATTTTATTACCCAACATCGGGATCTTTCTGTTGAGGTGATAAGCATTGTGCCTTGGGCCTTGTTCTTCGATGGATCATCTTGTAACAAAGGTGGTGGTGCTGATATTCTCTTGATTTCCCCACAAGGAAAAACTTTTGAGTATGCGGTTCCTATTGAATTTCATGTTACTAATAATCAGGCAGAGTATGAAGCGCTGCTTAGAGGGCTTCGGCTTCTTATAGAAGTAAAGGCCGTTGCTGTTGAAATCTTTGGGGATTCTGAGTTGGTGATTAATCAACTGAGTGGTCAGTATGAATGCAAGAACAATGTGTTAAGAGAATATTATGAGGAGTGTAGAGAACTTTTGAAGAATTTTCTGGTAGTAACCTTGCATCATATCCCTAGAGAGTACAATGAAGAAGCAAATAAGTTAGCTCAAGCCGCTTCTGGATATCGAGAGAGTCGGGAAGTTTTTGCTATAGAAGAAGGTGTTTTAAATATCGATCAAGTAGATGATGATTGGATACTGAAATTACCAATTATCCGAAAGGTCCATCTCAAAAGTTTTCGAAAAACTCGGTACAAAGCTCTCAAATTTGTGTTCCTTGATGATCAGTTATATTACAAGTCCATCGATGGAGTATTGCTCAAATGTTTAAGTCAAGAAGAGGCCAAGAAGGTGATGTATGAGGTTCACGAAGGATTGTGTGGTGCACACCAGTCAGCTTATCGGATGAAGTGGATAATCAGGAGAACTGGTTATTTTTGGCCGACTATGTTGGAGGATTATTTTGAATATTACAAAGGGTGTCACAATTGTCAAAAATTCGGCAATATTCAAAAACTTCCAGCATCTGCTATGAATCCCATAATCAAGCCTTGGCCGTTCAGAGGATGGGGTATAGATTTAATTGGTCAGATCAATCCTCCTTCTAGTAAGGGACACAAATTTGTACTCTTGGCCATGGATTATTTCAACAAGTGGGTTGAAGCTATCCCTTTGAAGAAGGTAACGTCAGAGAATATGATTAGTTTTGTTAAGGAACATATAATTCACAGATTCGGGATTCCTCAAACTATAACAACTGATCAAGGAACTCAGTTTACTTCTTTAGAATTCTGTGATTTTGCCAAAGATATGGGGATTAAGTTGTATAATTCTTCTCCTTATTATGCACAAGCTAATGGCCAGGCAGAAGCATCAAATAAGATTATGATTAAAATCATCCAGCCAAGGAGATGGCACTTGGTTCTTAATGAAGCATTGTGGGCTTACCGAATGGCTTGTCATGGGTCCACTCAAACGTCTCCCTATGAACTGGTTTATGGGCATCATGCTGTATTACCATGGGAATTACGGTCGAGTTCAAGGCCGGTTGTATTCTGAGAAAGAATTGGTAGAAGAAGATTATAAGAATCTGATGATGGATGAATTGGAAGATTTACATTTGATTCGTCTCAAGGCATTGGAAAATATTGAGAAAAATAAAATACGCGTTGCCAAGTATTATAACAAAAGGGTTAGGCTGAAGCAATTCGCAGAAGGAGACTTGGTTTTGAAAACTATATTGCCAGTTGGAACAAAAAGGATAGAGCGTTAAGCAAATGGTCTCCAAATTGGGAAGGTCCTTCGAATAATAGTAGAATGTGTACCGGCAATGCATACATATTGAAGACTTTATTTGGGGAGGAGTTTACGAGCTATCAATGGAAGATTTCTTAAGAAATATTACCCTCAAAGTGTTGAGGTTGGTTCATGAACGTAGATCGAAAAAAGCCGATAAAAGGAAAATCGCCTTTAGCCTAAAAAAAATAAAAGCGAGAATAGCCGATATTGTTCATATCGCCTTTAGCACAAAATAGCCGATGCAGTTTGCATCGCCTCTCTAGCACAAGAATGTTTATGCAAGATCGGGGTGTTTTTGCATTTTCCGATAGTCGCAGCAGTAATTTTCTTGAAAAGAATCAAAGAGGAATAAGCCAAAAGAAGAACGGGAAGATCAAGTGGAAATTGCCGAATATAAGTGAAGTTTACCTCTGGAATTTCATCTGGGTCGCCATTGAAGATTCGAAGTGGGTCCGAGGTTGCTTATTTGAAAGCTTGAATTTTTGGACGGTAATTTGCGGTGTTGAACGGTGCTGACCTAGGAGGAAGAAGGAGCTTGTGGTCAATTTCAGAATAAAACAACTTTTATCCCGAAATTGAGGGGGCATGTGTTAACACTGGATTTTGGTCGACTTTGGAAGATGACAGGTGGGCCCGCATGTGGGAAGAAGGACATTCGGCAAACAAAACGAAGCGGTCGGCTAAATGCTTGTGCGGTCGGTTACTTGAGGAGAAGGTGGTGACTCCATTCGGAAAAGCGAAGATGGCAAGCAAAGCCGATCGAAAAGATGAAAGTTGTAATAATAAAGGACTCTGAGAGTTTAGGGCAAGGAATCATAGTTTCCAAGTTTGTTTAAGAGTTCCTTTGTAAATCGTAGTCTTTTAAGACTCGTGTTTTGTCTAGGGTATAAATATTGACCCTCGACCATTGTAATAGGCATTCACAACCAAATCAATACAACCGCCCCATGCCTACTTTCGAGTCCTTTTTGTCGTGTCGTCCGAGTTCTTGAGAGGAGTCATCGATCCGTCGACCTCCGTAAGTTCCGACAACCTTGTTATCATGTTTAGTATCATGCGGTGGATTTAGGCGTGATGCAAGTAGTCTTGTTTGTTTTCAATGATCGTATGCGGCGGATCTTTGCTTGACAATCAAGAAGTCTTTGCTTATGCTTTGTTTATGAGTAGATACCATGCGACGAGCGTTTGCTCAATATGCTTAGTGAAAAGCAAGGCAGTTATCGGCTCTATTAGATACGGCAAAATCTAAATAGATTCATTAAGTTATCCTGTGTTGCATGTTTTAAATATTTTATATATTTGTAACACACTTACGCCTTAATCTAGATTGATATTGTTCGCCCTCTCCTATGGTTTTATTCATGCTTCAATGATCATTACTTTCATATTACCTTTGCAAATAGATAACATGCTCATAATGGCTGAATTATTTTAATCTAGATTGTCACATGTTGTGGGTTCATGCATGTTAATTACGTTTAAGCTTTGACGAAACTAGGTGTCGTATGCGGCGGATGCAGAGTTTTAGATTAGCTTAATCGTGTTTATTTGCACGTTCCTTCTTCATGGACCCCAACTCAATTTGGATCATTGAGCTTGGATATGCATTAACGCATAATTAATTTCACTTGTTCAAACATGTCTTCCCATGCACATGCATTCGGCAATCGTATCTTTACGTGTGTTCATCTTACGATTAGCCGAATGGTTTATAAACTTGTTGGCAGACAGCTTCCTATAGCTGTATGTCGTTGTAAGTGGCTTCAGGGCCGTATATATGGAACTGTCTGGTCTCACCCGACATGTTCTGGTTTGGCATTTAACTATTTTATCCCTTGTTAGTTTTTTTCAGGTCAAACTGACTGGCACGTTTCCGGATCACGAAGCACCCGGGCACCCGATTGAAGCCACGCTTTCCGGCTTGCTGTGTGTGAGGCACAGTGCGTCACATTTTGTGTCAACACTTGCTCAAGTTATTTTCTACTTCCATATCATGTACATCTCTTGTTACTCGTATTGCCATTGGTGTTGGTGCGAGGGAAGATCGAGATATAGCTTATATTTTGACTCCACGCATTATTATCGATGAGCAATACTTGTTACAAGGACATCACTTGAAACATAATGCAACCAGACAACTTGTGTTTTCCTTCCAGGGGTGTACAAACGAGATTCCATTACCTAACCTGGAACTCTGTTTATATAATTCCCCTATGCTAACCTTCACTCTTGTTCCGCAAGAGGAAGCTCAAAGAAGTTCTGTGTCTGGCAGGTTGACTAGGAGCAGAACCAGAAATGAAGCAAGCAGTTCATAGCAATCACAACCATCACCATTCCTGGCTGCACCACAAGCACATCATGCGGGATGGTACGCACCTGAGTAGACACCGAGGGTCACACCTAGATTCCAGTCAGGCTGGGAGTACACCCCACCGCCACACGAGGCTGGAGGATCAGGATGGCATGAGGCCGACGACACGGCATGGACGAGATAGGCGTACTCCTCTGACTCTGAAGGGCCACCACCACCTATGCATCCTCGACGGTCTGTTTTAGACCGTCAAGGATGTGAGGACGTCAACGCCCGTCTCGGAGGATTAGAAATTCACACTGGTGAGATTCAAAACACACTTCATGCTCACATGCATGATTCGGCCCAGTGGCATCAGCAGCAGCAGCAACAGATGGCGCATATGAACACGATGCTGAAACAACAGCACGACACACAGGCGGCCTATTAGCGGTTCATGGGATACAATCCGGGACCATAGGCGACAAGCTAGCTTGGGGGAGGACCCCCCGCAAGAGGTAAGTAGTATCTTTTATTTTCCGCATTTTAATTTCCACATTATTTATTTTCTACACTTATTTAATTATTAGCATTTGAAAAAATCAAAAAATATAAAATTAAAAAAAATTGAATATGATAAAAACAACAAAAATACTTATTCCACTCTCATATGTGATTTAAGAATGTTTAGTTTCTTTTTTGTAGAAATGATGAATAGTTACTCTGTCTATAATTCATCTGTGCTTAGGTTGTAATTTAGTTTTCTACAAGATTTAAGTTTGTTGGCTAAAATGTCTCATCCTAAAACTTGAAACTTGTGGATTGCAAAAGCATGATCCTTTTGTAAGTTGTTGCAAGTTATGATATGGTAAATAAAATTTGCTATGAGTTTGTTCCAAGAGAAACTTAACATCCGGAGTTTTTCATTTAAAATGCTAAAATCAAAAGTTTCTCAATAATTATGAATTCCTACCACGATCATATGATATATTCAAATGCAAACCTTAGTCATATGCTACTTGTATTTACATTGAGTTTTGTGAAATTGTTGTGACCCTTGTTGAGATTCTAGTCATGCACCCATTATCAAGATTCACGTACACCCACAAATAAAATGCTAACTCTTACACTGAGAGTTACATAAAAACATGTTTTTTCCATCCACCAAATAAATACTCAAATTATTTATCATGAGTCTTTCTCTCCAATGTTTTCATATACCAAAAAGAAGTATGAGGCTATGTAAAAAAAGAGACACATGAAGCTCTCAAAATAACAAAAGAAAAAAATGGAACACATGAAGGTTCCAGAGTGTTGAAAAAAATAAGATAGCTCATACTTCCAAGGCAATTATCGAAAGAGAGAAAGTCATTATCAAAGGAGTACCCAAAAATATTAGGATTAGGAAAATATTTCACATACTTGCACATCTTGATCAAAGTGTATGACTTGCATCTTCTTGAATCCAGTTTTTGACTTAGCAATATATGTGATGTGAGTATACCTCTCATTCATACCTACCTAAAAACTCCACTCAAAGCCTTTTAGAGATAGGATGAAAAGAAGGCAAAACAATCAAATGCCTTGATGAGGATCATACACAATGAGTGATTGAGTGAATCATTTGATGAACTTATATTTTATTTTGCAAAATTCAAAAAACTTCCGGATACAAGGTTGATCAAAAAATAAATGATTGGTAATTCTGTTAAAACCGTTCTATCTTGCAACTACCAAAGGCTTGGAAAAGTAATAAGCCCCACAGAGATTAAGTTAAAAGGGTGGATAGAATGCCAAACTTATTTAAATTGAGAAAGGATACTTTGTTATAGGCATGTCACTAGTGAATTATATTCTGCATAGTAGCAACTCCTGATCAACAACCAATAATTTAATTATTTGCTCAGGACGAGCAAAGCTCAAGCTTGGGGGATCTTGCTGGTGGTCTATTATGATTAAATTCGACTGCCAACTAAGGTTTAAAAAGAGGAGAAATTAGTAATCTTAAACACATATGCATTTACTATTAACCAAGTTGCACATGTATTTGGAGAATATTGTTTTGCAGGTGTTTACACCAAAATTTGGAAAGAAGAAACACAGGAACTCGAAGCTTCCAAGATTGAGTCATCAAGGAATTGATTGCATAAGGATCGATATTAGCTGATTCAGATGCGGCACTGGGATCGGCTCTCTTCGGATAACATCAGCAGATAACGTCAATGAGCTATGGTTGGCGTCGAGAAAAATGTCGGACTCTACAAAAAGGGAAAGATTAGGGTCCAAGTTATCTTAAGTTAGGAGTGTTTTCTCTTATACCAAAGTTTGTAATAAGTCGTACTTGAGTAGGATTCATGCTTAGGTTCTGGGTATAAATATTGGACCTCGGCTATTGTAAACGACATCCAATCAATCAATACCAATTACTTTTTTTGGCTTTACACCAACCCTTAGGAGTAGGAGTACTGTAGATCTCGGCGAGTTCTTCAACAAGCAGGGTTGCATCGGTCCGGCCGACCTCCGACTTGTCTATAAGTACCGACATGGCTTATACTTCTGTTTGTAAGGCTGCATCGGTCCGGTCGACCTCTTGCGAGCTCTAGTATAAGCTAGTTATCGATCCTTATCTAGTTCAAGTATGGCTAGATCGGTTAAGTTCAACCACCACTGCTCGAATTAGATTAAGGTCAAGTTATCGACTCTACCTAAGGGTGGCATCCTTCTGGTAGATTCATTAAGTTACCGATCTTGCTGATGTTCTTATTGTCATTGGTTTTCAGTAATATCAAGCTGCCCGATCGAGATCGATCTAGATCGGCCTCACATCCTTTTAATCCATCGTTTATTTTGTTACATTGCGACGGTTCTTACTTTAAACGACGGATTATGTTTCATCGGCCATTTTATTTCAATCTTGATCGTGCATAGTATGAGGTCAAGGCATGTCTGATCTTGAGAAGGTTTACTAGCTAGTTGAATCTGGCCTATAGCTCGCTATTATGGATGTAACGATCCATTGATCCCCACTGTTAGTACTTTAGATCGGAGGACGCTAGTTGGTAGATTTGCTTTCGACCAGGCATAACCCTGGCTGTTTGCTATGCCCGCATCGGCTAAATGGCTGATCGCCCGCACTTTAATGCTTACAGTATGTTTTGATGATCCTGTTAAATGTGAATAGATCTGTTTATTTTAAAGGTTTGATTTGTTGTCTTTATCATGGTTGCCATCGATCCGGTCGAACCCCACTATTAAGGATAACAGGTTAGGTCTGATGAGTTTATAGATCTGTCCATGTTAAATAGTCAATTGTTCACATGCTATAATCCCTCTTCTTTTAGCTGATTCGTATGTGCCTCCACAAGTGTAGCATGTCTTTCAGAAAACCTATCAATGTATAGACGGTTTTATGGATTCTTTGGCTTTAGTTTGTTGTTATCATCATAGTTGCATCGATCCGGTCGAACCTCACTGTTGATGGTAACAGATTAGATTCAGAGTGTTTGTAGATCCGTTCATACTAGACAGTCGATTTGTTCGCATGTTATATCCTTTCTCGTTAAACTCATCGGCTCAATACTTTACACCGGTTATATTTATTTAGCTGATGATGTTACTTATATTTGGGTGGATTGTATTTGTTATCATAAATCAATCGCGACCCACGAACATCGCAGTCCTTAACAGCCGATTTCTTCTCGTATCGGCTATTTAGTCAATTTTCCCGTTTGGCTGCCCCGAAGCGGCGCACTTGGAACTGTCTGGACAAAACCAGCATGTTCCACCTTAAATTACTGATAAACTTTCTCTCCTTGTCAATTGCAGGTCAAATTGACTGGCACACCTTTGGGAATTCACAGGGTCGACTGGTCCTGCGTTGAAGCCAAGCGGATCTCCAGCCTTGCCCCATCAAGTAGATCTTTCTAGCTTGCTGTGTGCCAGGTGCATCGACATGTTTTTGCGCCGACACACGTTCTGGCACGCCCGGTGGGACCCCACAATCATCATGACAACTTACAACAATAGTGACATCCTCATTGTGCCTTATGAAGACCTACTTGATGAGCATAAAGGTGTCATCAGTAAAGCTATAGAAGAATTTTAGAACAAGTGTTTGTTGTCCTACACCAAGACACATGACAATAAACTTGTTCAGAAATATCTACTACCAAGAGTTTTGATGCATGGGCAGTCAGATATAGACGAACCTGAGGATAGGCATTTCTTCATGGATGTTGTAAACAAGTCTGTTCATGATGCCATTTTGAACCATAATACAGCTTTCTTGAACACATTCCACAATACCATAAAAGAGGTGTTTCATGGATATCCAATTGATCAGGTTGGACTGGCTTATTACAACATTCCATATTCATCGACTCAGGGGACTAATCAAGCCGGTACTAGCCATCAAGAAGCAGGACTGACTGGTAATGACGATGTCTAGGCAGTCCAGAGCTCATCCGAGCAAGTTCAGGGTACTACTACTAATCAGATGCAGTATAATCTCGGATCATCAGCGTAGCATGTGCAACAGCCGACGGGGCAAGTTCAGAATCAAATGGTTAATTTTGGCACAGCAGGCCAAATACCGTCGTCGGCTCAAAAAATAGCGCCATTAATTTAAAAGATTCATAGAGATATAGATCCCAGCATCTATAACCAGAGACTTCAAGCAGCAAACCAGCTAAGGACCCAACTGATGGAAATTCCACAAGGATATCATTATGGAGCAGATTACAATATCCTTCATATGATTCCAAATCCAGGGTATCAAGGTACCCGAAATTTTAATCCGCAGATGGGTCAGCAATTGTAAAGAAATCTAGATTCAACTGCTGATGAGTTGTTGCTCAGAGTGACCGAGATGATGATGAATCAGTTCAGTTTGAAACCAAAAGGGCAGACCTTTACGTACAAATGTCCATATCCAGAGTGGTATGATTTGGTCGCTCTTCCTACAAATTACAGGCTCCCGGAGTTTGCTAAGTTCACTGGCCAAGATAGCACAAGTACAATAGAATATGTCAGTCGGTATCTTACATAGTTGGGCGAAGCATCCATTGAAGAGGCCCATCGAGTTTGTTTCTTCTCCTTGTCCCTGTCAAGACCAGCCTTCACTTGGTTTTCATCGTTGCCAGTTACTACCATTGCTAATTGGGCTGACCTAGAGGAGAAGTTTCATACATATTTCTATACTGGGATAAGAGAGAAGAAAATCACAGATTTAACGACCATAAGGCAGAGAACTAATGAATCGGGTGCCGAGAGACCAGAAATTTGAGCTTCTCGTTAAACTTGACTGATGATCAGCTAGCTGCTTTGGCCATTCAAGGAATGTTGCCAATGTGGAGAGAGAAGCTGATTGGGTAAGAGTTTGACAATTTATGTCAGTTGGCTCAACGAGTGGCAGCACTCAATAGCCAATTCCAAAGTATGTGCAGAGATACCTGATTCCAAAGAGTGTCACAATTGCCAAAGCCTATAATCCATATTTAGTTGATGACGGTAATGAGTATGACAAAGAAGAGATTGCTACGGCTGAATGGAATTGGGGTAAAAAGATAGTAATGGTGCCAAATCCTTGGGACGAGGAGTCGAAGAGAGCTATGATTTCGATGTCACAAAATTTGACAAGCTCTTTGATTTTTTGCTTGAGAGAGGACAGATCAAGTTGCCCGCCAATCATGTTATGTTACCTCCTGATCAGTTGAAGAATAAGAAGTTCTACAAGTTTCATAATGCTACTTCTCATTCTACTAACGAGTGCAGAATTTCCTAGCAACATATATAGAGGGCTATCTAGCAAGGGAAGCTTAAATTTGATGCACCTCAGAAGATGAAAGTTGATGATAATGCTTTCCCAAGAGATTAGAATATGGTTGATGCGAAGTTGCTCAAAGGAAAGACTAAGGTCCTGACATCAACCAGAGCAAAAGAAACTAGAATAGTCGATCCTGAGATGCAAATATCGGCTGATGAATATAGAGAGATCAGAAGGCGTCGTGACCAATAGAAGAGCCGATATGAATAGGGAGAGACATCAAGGGATGGGGCGATAAGGCCACGTGTCACGTCTCAAATTTTGTTGAATAAATGGCAACAGCAGAAGGAAAAGGATTATCAGTATTGGTTAGAAGAGAAAGAATACCAGCGTCAATAGGAGAAAGAGAGGTATGAAAGAAAGCAGGCTGAATCACATTAGAATTGTCCTTTCTTTAGACATTGTTGGAATGAAGGTTTGAAATTGCCTACTAGAAATAATTGCCCAGAATGAAGTGAGCAATATTGGGAGTTTAGGCAATCTCAAGCCAACTACTAGTCTATTCATGCTCAAGATGAGTATCATCATAATAATATGGATCGGCGCTTAAAAAATAGAAGTGTTCATGATCGGCTTGGGAAGCGGGTTGTTGATCAAAATTGGGTTGATTATGAAGAAGAAGATAATGAGGAAGAATATGTTTGGCAGGAAGGGCAATGATGTCCTGGAGGTTTGACAAGAAGCCAAAAAACAAGGGTACAACACCTAAGGAACAGAGAGCTAGAACAAGTTCAGTCCTCTGGTAGGCCTCAAGTGTGGCATGCTAAACAAACAGCCGATAGGGGTCAACCATCGGCTAATATTCAAATGGCTTTTCTATTGCCATCAGAATTCAAAGCTCCAGCAGATCAAGAAGTCTATTCAGATTTTGATGAATCAGAATATGAGGAAATAGTTGCCAAGTTGACAGTGATACAGTAGGCTATATTCGATAAGCCAGTCAAGCATCGGCACTTAAAGGCTTTATATGTGAAAGGTTTTGTCGATGGGAAGCTGATGAACAAAATGTTGGAGGATGGAGATGCTTCTGTTAATCTTATGCCTTACACTACTTTTTGCAAGCTTGGCAAGGGGCCAGGAGATTTGATTGATACCAACATGATGCTTAAGGATTTTGGGGTAATGCATCCAAGACCAGGGGGTAATGAACGTCGAATTGACAATCGGAAGTAAAACTTTGCTCGCCACATTCTTCGTCATTGATGGAAAAGGTTCATATAGTTTACTCCTTGGTCATGATTGGATTCATGCAAATTGTTGTATACCATCGATTATGCATCAATGCTTGATTCAGTGGCATGGAGACAATGTTGAGCTGGTTCATGCTGATGATTCTATAAGTATCGCAACAGCTGATCCAATGTATTGGGAGCTAGAAGACTTCGAGTGTTTTTCTAGCAAGCTATGGGAAGGATGCTTCATTAAAATCAATGATGAAGGCCAACAGCCGATCCAAGCAGTCGGCTCTGAGAGTTTGTTTTAATGGACAATCCAATAGATGGTACGGATGGTAAACTAGGACATGGCTTTACGTCGGCCGATGAATTAGAAGAGATAGATATTGGTTCTGGAGATAGGCCTAGGCCGACGTATGTAAGTACTAAGTTGGATCCTGAATATAAGCAAGAGTTGGTAGATCTATTAAAGAAATTTAAAGATTGTTTCGCTTGGGAATATTATGAGATGCCTGGTCTAGACCGATCAATTGTTGAACATCGGTTGCCAATCAAACCTGGATATTGGCCGTTTAAACAAGCTCCGAGGAGATTCAACCCAAACGTTCTTGGTGATATCAAAAAGGAGACCGAAAGATTACTAGAAGCGAAATTTATCCGACCGTACCAATATGCAGAGTGGATATCGAATGTTGTTCCTGTGTATAAGAAGAATGAGAAGTTAAGAGTTGGCATCAATTTCAGAGATTTGAACAAAGCTACACCCATGGATGGTTATCCGATGCCGATAGCCGATATGTTGGTAGATGCGGCAGACAGGCACAAGGTTATTAGTTTCATGGACGGCAATGCAGGATATAATCAATTTTTTATGGTTGAGGAAGACATAGCAAAGATAGCTTTTAGGTGTCCTGACGCAATCGGTTTATTTGAATGGGTTGTGATGACCTTTGGTTTGAAGAATGTCGGTGCAACTTATCAGAGGGCGATGAATTATATTTTCCACAAGCTGATTGACAGGATTGTTGAAATCTACATTGACGATGTGATAGTAAAATCTAAGGGGTACAAGAAACATCTAGCTGATTTGCGGGAGACTTTGGAGTGCACAAGAAAACATGGTCTAAAGATGAATCCCAATAAGTGTGCCTTTGAAGTATCAGCTGGACAATTTTTGGGTTTTATGGTCCACGAGAGAGGAATCAAAGTTGGTCAAAAAAGTATGAAAGCAATAGATGAGGTTGTGCCCCCGACTACTAAAACAGAGTTACAACCTTTGCTTGGTAAGATTAATTTTATCAGGAGGTTTATTTTAAACTTGTCAGAAAAGGTTCTGTCGTTTTCTCCTTTGTTGAAGTTGAAAATGATCAAGAATTTAGATGGGGTGATGTACAACAAAAGGCATTTGAGGAGATAAAAGAATATATGAAATGTCCACCCGTGCTGGTCCCTCCTCAACAAGGTAAACCTTTTAAGTTGTACGTATCGGCCGATGACCAAACAATTGGATCGGCCTTAATGCAAGAGTTTGAAGGAAAAGAACGAGTTGTTTTCTAAGTAGAAGACTTTTGGATCCAAAAACAAGATATTCTCCTATTGAAAAGTTATGCTTGTGCTTATATTTCTCTTGCACTAAGTTGCGATATTACTTGGTATCAGCTGAGTGTACAATTGTTTCCAAGGCTGATGTGATCAAGCACATGCTATCAATGTCGATATTAAATGAGAGAATGGGGAAGTGGATTCTTGCATTGTTGGAATTTGACTTGTGGTACGAATTAGCTAAAGCAGTCAAAGGGTAAGTAATAGCCGATTTTGTCACTCAGCATCATAAACCGAGTATTAGCTATGTAGAGCTGATACCTTGGACGCTATTCTTTGATGGATCATCGTGTAAGCAAGGTGCTGGCATTGGTATTGTTATTGTTTCACCTCGGGGGGCAAGTTTTGAATTTGCTTTTCCAACTGAGCCAATAATTACCAACAATCAAGCAGAATATGAAGCTATTCTTAAGGGACTTCAGATTCTTCATGAAATAAAGGCTGAGTCGATCGAAGTATTTGGAGATTCACAGTTAATTATTAATCAGTTGATTGGCCTATATGAATGTAAAGATGATGTTCTGAGGGGATACTATGATAAATGCTAGAGGTTACTCAAGGAGTTTCCTCATGTTTCCCTTCAGCATATTCCGAGAGCGCAGAATCAAGAGGCTAATCGGTTAGCTCAAAGTGCGTCCGGTTATCGAGTGTTTCAAGAGATCTTAAGTAGCAAAACCTTGACTAATGATTGGAGAGTTGAAATAGCCGATTACCTTAAAAATCCATCACAGAAGGTTACCAGGAAACTAAGGTATAAATTGACTAAGTATGTTTTGCTAGATGATCAGCTATATTACAAGACAGTCGATGGGGTGTTGCTTAAATGCTTAAATCAAGAGGAGGCTAAAGTGCTGATGGGTGAAGTACATGAAGAGATATGTGGAGCTCATCAGTCGGCTTATAAGATGAAATGGATTATTCATAGGACCGAGTATTTCTGGCCAATAATACTGGAAGATTGTTTTAAATATTATAAGGGGTGCCAGGATTGTCAACGTTTTGGTAATATTCAGAAATCGCCCGCATCGGCTATGAATCCAATAATCAAACCATGGCCGTTTTGAGGTTTGGGAATTAATCTAATTGGCTAGATTTTTCCGCCTTCAAGTAAAGGACATAATTTTATATTGGTAGCAACAGATTATTTCACTAAATGGGTTGAGGCAATTTCTTTGAAGACGGTAACCTCAAAGAGCATGGTTGATTTTGTCAAGGAGCATATTGTGTATTGTTTTGAGATTCCTCAAACTATCACTACTGATCCTCTTGCTCGACAAGGCACTAAAATGAGAAGATAGGCTTCGTCGGGGTTATGGAATTAAAGTCAGTTATGGAAATGAATCAATACTCCAGAAATTCAGGAACAAGTCATAAAGAACAACAGATTTGGACTTATTACTTCCCATAATTATAAGATACCGTGGGATTGATACAAAAGGTTTACATTAACTAACGATCAACCCACTAAGACTACTTTGGATTGAAGGGAGTCTGGATCCCCACAAGGCTGAAGGTCATCATAGACCGAGTCATATCAGCCCGCACATAGAAGTGGCATCAGGGGAGAGAAAAGGCCGCCTGCTGCCCATATATCCAACCGATTTCTCGGTGGCTAGGAAACCATGGGAAAGAAGTCTGTGGTTTCTCCGATGAGCATTTGATAAAGTGAACAAGGGAAAGGTGTTCACACATTTTAACCCTTGCAAACACTAGAACAGCTCTACGATCATGGTGAGAAAACTCAGGTGATGTTACAAGAATTCTTCTAACCGCAGTAGCTGATCCTCTTGCTCGACAAGGCGCTAAAATGAGCGACATAATCACACTATGCACAAGAATTCTTCTAACTGCTCAAGACCCTCATAGCAAGGAATTAGACCATGGAGGGTCTGACAGAGCCAAGGGCACTTGAGGAGGCAAGCATAAGAGGAACATAACTGAGTTGTTTGATTGCTCTCGCTAGAGTCGTATAGACATTTATAGTCGGTTTGGAAGGATGGATCCAAGCACCCGTGAAGCAATAGTGCTCTCATGAAACTTTGAAGTATGGGCTCAAAAGCAGGCAAGGACATTGGTGGAGGTGACGGATAGTAGGCCCTAGATCCAGATTCTCTACCCGTGACTACGGTACAGACGTGGTAATTTTGGAACAAAATTACTTTTATCCAAAAATTGGGGCCATGTGTTTACACAAAAATTTGGGAAGAAGAAATGCAGGAACTCAAAGCTTTCAAGATTGAGTCATCAAGGAATTGATTGCATAAGGATCGATATCAGCTGATTCAGATGCGGCACTGGGATCGGCTCTCTTCGGATAACATCAGCAGATAACGTCAATGAGCTATGGTTGGCGTCGAGAAAAATGTCGGGCTCTACAAAAAGGGAAAGATTAGGGTCCAAGTTATCTTAAGTTAGGAATGTTTTCGCTTATACCAAAGTTTATAATAAGTCATACTTGAGTAGGATTCATGCTTAGGTTCTGGGTATAAATATTGGACCCCGGCTATTGTAAAAGACATCCAATCAATCAATACCAATTACTTTTTTTTGGCTTTACACCAACCCTTAGGAGTAGGAGTACTGTAGATCTCGGTGAGTTCTTCAACAAGCAGGGTTGCATCGGTCCAGCCAACCTCCGACTTGTCTATAAGTACCGACATGGCTTATACTTCTGTTTGTAAGGCTACATCGGTCCGGTCGACCTCTTGCGAGCTCTAGTATAAGCTAGGTATCGATCCTTATCTAGTTCAAGTATGGCTACATCGGTTAAGTTCAACCACCACTGCTCGAATTAGATTAAGGTCAAGTTATCGACTCTACCTAAGGGTGGCATCCTTCTGGTAGATTCATTAAGTTACCGATCTTGCTGATGTTCTTATTGTCATTGGTTTTCAGCAATATCAAGCTGCCCGATTGAGATCGATCTAGATCGGCCTCACATCCTTTTAATCCATCGTTTATTTTGTTACATTGCGACGGTTCTTACTTTAAACGATGTATTATGTTTCATCGGCCATTTTATTTCAATCTTGATCGTGCATAGTACATGGTCAAGGCATGTCTGATCTTGAGAAGGTTTACTAGCTAGTTGAATCTAGTCTATAGCTTGCTATTATGGATGTAACGATCGGTCGATTCCCACTGTTAGTACTTTAGATCGGAGGACGCTAGTTGGTAGATTTGCTTTCGACCAGGCATGACCCAAGCTGTTTGCTATGCCCGCATCGGCTAAATAGCCGATCGCCCGCACTTTAACGCTTATAGTGTGTTTTCATGATCCTATTAAATGTGAATAGATCTGTTTATTTTAAAGGTTTGATTTGTTGTCTTTATCATGGCTACCATCGGTCTGGTCGAACCCCACTGTTAAGGATAATAGGTTAGGTCTGATGAGTTTATAGATCTGTCCATGTTAAATAGTCAATTATTCACATGCTGTAATCCCTCTTCTACCCGAATCGGCTATTTTGGCCGATTCGCATGTGCCTCCACAAGTGTAGCCTGTCTTTTAGAAAACCTGTCAATGTATAGACGATTTTATGGATTCTTTGGCTTTAGTTTGTTGTTATCATCATAGCTGATCGATCCGGTCGAACCTCACTATTGATGGTAACAGATTAGATTTAGAGTGTTTATAGATCCGTTCATACTAGATAGTCGATTTGTTCGCATATTATATCCTTTCTCGTTAAACTCATCGGCACAATGCTTTACACCGGTTATATTTATTTAGCTGATGATGTTACTTATATCTGGGTGCATTGTACTTATTATCATAAATCAATCGCGACCCACGAACATCGCAGTCCTTAACAGCCGATTTCGTCTCATATCGGCTATTTTGTCGATTTTTCTGTCTGGCTGCTGCCAAAGCGGCGCACTTGGAACTGTCTGGGCAAAACCAGCATGTTCCACCTTAAATTACTGATAAACTTTCTCTTCTTGTCAATTATAGGTCAAATTGATTGGCACGCCTTCGTGAATTCGCAGGGTCGACTGGTCCTGCGTTGAAGCCAAGCGGATCTCTAGCCTTGCCCCATCAAGCAGATCCTTTTGGCTTGCTGTGTGCCAGGCACATCGACACGTTTTTGCGCCGATAGCAGGACATAAGCACAAATACAAGGGAAAATTCACTAAAAGGCGCTTTCTAACGCTGATTCGCGTAAAGAAACAATGAAGACGCCCATCAACTTGACACAGCTGGCCAAAGTACCCACCAAGTAGTGATCCAAATCCAGCCCACAGTCCGCCACGCGAAGGCGGTGGTGAGGTGGCTTGGTCAGGGGGCGGCTGACCCCTAGGGGCAGGCGACCCCCTGCCACTCCTCTTAGCCACCCCTTTGACAGGCGGTGGCATATGGACATGCTAAGGCGGTGTAGCCCGGGACTTCGCACCAAGAATTGCTAAAGCACCACCCTTGCTCCTTGTATAAATAGAGGGGTACCCCCCCTCTACAACACACACAACATTTAGCAACACCTCACTCCCCTCTCTAGTATTTGGAGCTCTACCTTTGTAGTAGTTTAGAAGCAAGGCAAAGCTACCTTGGAGAGTTTGGCTCCTTGGAAGAAGAGACCTTTGGGTATGAATAGAAATATGAGTTCTTCCAAAGTGATGCGCTCATATTATAATAGTCATACTTATGAACTAGAGTATAGTTGTTATGTTATAATCTTGATATATGAACTAGTCTATAGTTTGTGTATCATGAGAATAGCATACATGACTTTATGCCTAACTACTCATATAACTTATATAATTGGAATTAGAGCTAAGTTGAGGTGGCGGTTCATCGTGCTTTTGGGTGTGCCCAAGTCCTTTACCTGTCAATCCATAGGGTCGGGGACCCGGGGGATTTGGGTAGTTTATGTATACGCAAGCGTGGTGCATGGGTATGGAGAGATAGGTGAATGCATTGTCCCTCTTCACGGTTGAGGTGGTAGGTGGCAGATGGTGATAGCCCTGTCCGTCCCTTGTAATCCCCCACGTTCGTTTGGGGTGTAGGAGTCTAAATTGTCACATGAGGTTGCTAGCAGACTAGTACTCGATGGCCTCCCGACCTGCTTCACACTTAGCCCTAAAACTAATTATGTAATTTGTATGATCATTAACTGATCTTTGTATGACTATACCAGACAAATGCCTGCTCGACTTAGATTATTCTTTTATTCTCTTTCTTTATTTTATCCTTTGAGGAATGCCAAGTGTGTGTCCACTATCTTGAAATCACCGTTTTTACCCCTGCTATAAACATTGGTGCACTTGCAAGCATTATTATTCAAGTTCATATCTATACTAGACTCTTAATCAAATGGCTTCCTTTGAGAAAATATAAATAATGATACTCTAAATACTTCTGGGTGAAATGCTACAATGATAGCTCCGTGCGCTTGTGGTTAAATATCTAAAATTGTTAAGAAACCATCAAGGCTATTACTTAGTGGCATTGCTAATCACTAGTAATGTTGCTAAGTAATACCAACGAGCCACTTCTAACGCCGTTGTTGGGACACAAACCTAGTAACGACGCTCAGTATTACCAATCGGTGTTTCTGGCGCCATTGTCGGGGATGGATTCTAACCCCATTCTTAGTCGTGACGCTAAAAATGACAACAAACATTTCTGGCGCCGTTACCGGGGATAGATTCTAACCCCATTCTTAGTGGTGACCCTAAGAAATGCCAACACATGGCTTGTGGATCCTCATCTTATGTTGGTTGTGCGGCACCCGGTTGCGGGTTAGGCGTGTGATGCTTATTAGCGCGTGAACCTCCAAGTGAGTGAATCGCCACAACGAGGACTAGCTTGCCGGCAAGCAAGTGAACCTCAGAGGAAAAATTGATTGTGTCATCATTGTCTCCTTGATATTTTTTGGTATTGATTGATTGATCACTTGCCACGACGGTATATCACTTCTACCACTCTTGCATTACTTTGTGTAGTGCTTGTGGTAGTTGTAGTTAGTATAGCTCATTAGTTGTAGTTCTCTAGCTAGTTTGTTCACTTAGGTGTAATTTAGTGACCTAGCTCTTGTGTGATATACTAGAGATCATATAGATTAGAATTGGGTAGGTGGCTTACAACATAAGTGTGGTGCAAGGGTAAAATTCGCTTCGCCATCTTATTTACTAATCACTTATCTTAATATTATTGTAGAATTTTTTAAATATGCTATTCACCCTCTCTAATCATTAGAACCTTCAACGTGTTTTTTATATGCTGTGGCGCAAGGAGGGGGCTACGGGGTCCAAGCACCCTCAACCTCCTGGATGCTCTTAATGAGCTAATAAAAATAATAATTACTAATTAGTGCTTTATTTGTTTGTCCTCTCCTTTTTTTTTGTTAAACTTTAATAGTATCTTTATGATTTATGACTAATATTCATGTTATATTCTCGTCTATTTTATTCTTGTTATTTTTGTTGTTTTTTTTTCAATATGACATCCTAGTTGGTCTGCACAATACACGTCCAATTTAGCTAGTTACGATTTAAATTATTTCTTGTTTTGTTATTTCCTTCCTATCAATCTGTAGCGTCTATATGCTTTAAGATTATCTTTGTCTATTGTCTTTGGGTCTTCCCTTTTGTTTGTGAATTAGTTAGTTGGATGGAGATTAGAGACTTTGGGTTAATTATTTTTTTCTCTCCCTTTTCAGTATAGTTCTAGACTTTTAACTTTCCTTTTTATCAAAAAAACAAATGTTGATTTGATTATTATCTATACTCTTGCCAACTCAAAATATATAGGAAAAGTTCTATTTTTGGCCCCAAACTTTTGTTGAACTCTAAAACTAGAAATGCGCAGCCCTCCAACTATCAAAATCGGATAACTTTAGTCCTTGGCTGGTTTCAAAGGTAGTCTCGAGTATATATATTTTTTAAAATCATAAAATAATAGGTAAATCTCTTAAATTCATAAATAATTCTTTTTAAATCAAAATATATAAGATTGGTTCCAAATTTTCTATAAAAAATAATCTATCTATTTAAGTAAATTACTTATGAACTTTTAGAAATTTAAATATTATTTGAAATGACCAAAACCAAAGTTATAGATCTTAATGAGATCAATAACTTTATAGTTGATGACTTTTTCATATGAAATCACTTAAACTCCTAAAATTCTGTGTAGAGTTCTCAATTTTTTTTGAATTGTTCAAACGAACTCAGGTGGAGAAATGAACAATACAAAACATCAACAACTTTGTAGTTATTGACTTTTTATTTGAAATCATTATGGTTCCAAAAAAAATTTCGGACTTCACATATTTTGAAATTCAATTTTTTTCCGAATTATTTGAATGAACTTGGATGAATAAATTACCAAGACCAAAGTTATAGATATTAATAAGATATATTTTTTAGAATTTTTTGCACTAATTTATATTTTTCTAATTTAAAAAGAATTATTTGTAAATTTTAGCGATTTAACTATTATTTTCATTATTTTTAGAAAATACTCAAAACCACCTTTGAAACCAGATAATGGCCAAAGTTGTCTGGTTTTACTAGTAAAAGAGTTTGTCTGGTTTTAGAGTTCAAAAGTGCTAAATCCGGACTTCGGCCTTGTTTATATTCCAAGTTTTTTCACTTTCTCTCCATCACATCAAATCTTTTGCATGGAGTATTAAATATAGATAAAAAAATAACTAATTACACAGTTTAATTGTAAATTACGAGACGAATCTTTTGAGCCTAGTTAGACCATAATTGAACAATAATTGTCAAATACAAACAAAGGTACTACAGTGCCGAATACTGATTCCTAACCGCGAACTAAACAAGGCCTTCAACAAAAGTTTGATGGCTAAAAGTAGCGCGTATGTAATGACCTGATCTGACATAGCGTGTTTCAGTGGGACAGGTTTTTTATGGGATTCTTTTTCAATCTGCCCCGATTCAAACGGGACGGTATAGTGAACAAGTATCTCCGCGTATCAGTTTCAACAATGCAGCTGGCAGTCCATTCAACAACGGACGACTAACGGTAGACAATTGATCACACTACATGACTACAACCAGTGGGCGACTAACGAGTGGTACCACTTGAATACCTGACCTCTCGAGAGAACTGGCCAAGACGCTTCCATACTCCTACCACCGGAGCGACCATGCGCGGCTCGGTAGCAGCTTTCGTGCTGCTGGTGACCAGCAGCTACTTCCTCGTGATCGCGCAAGCGCTGCAGCAGCCCCAGCCTGCAGTTGCTCATCACGCTAGTATTGGCGTGAGCTGCAGGCCTCACGAGATGGAAGCGCTCCTGCAGTTCAAGCAAGGCGTCACAAGCGACCCAGCAGGCTTTCTTTTCTCGTGGAGACAAGAAGGGTTCCATGGGCAGGAGGACGACTGCTGTCACTGGGCAGGCGTCTGGTGCAGCAACCGGACTGGCCATGTCGTCGAGCTTCGACTTGGCAACTCCAACCTCTATGATGGCTATGCTTTGGTCGGGCAGATAAGTCGTTCTTTGCTTTCTTTGGAGCATCTAGAGTACCTAGATCTCAGCATGAACAGCTTAGAGGGCGCCACTGGACAAATTCCAGAGTTTTTAGGCTCTTTGAAGAACCTCGAGTACCTAAACCTCTCTGGGATACCTTTTTCTGGCAGAGTGCCTCCTCACCTCGGCAACTTGTCAAAGTTGCAATATCTCGATATTTCTAGTGGTGCTGATACATTCTCTGTGGACATGTCATGGCTAACACGTTTGCAGTTTCTAGATTATCTTAACCTCAAAACAGTAAACCTCAGCACAGTAGCTGACTGGCCTCATGTAGTAAACATGATTCCTTCACTGATGTTCCTCGATCTTTCTGACTGCATGCTTGCTAGTGCAAACCAGTCACTTCCACAACTTAACCTTACTAATCTTAAGTGGCTAGATCTCTCTAGAAACTACTTCCACCACCGAATTTCGTCATGCTGGTTCTGGAACCTAACAAGCCTTGAGTACCTTAACCTTGCATTCACCGGCACGTATGGTCAACTTCCTGAGGCGTTGGGAAGCATGATACCATTACAGTTCATAGATTTATCGTACAATAAAATCAGCATGCCCATGGTAAACCTGGAGAACCTATGCAGTTTGAGAATCATACACCTTCAGTCATGCTTCTCATATGGAAATATAGAAGAATTAATCGAGAGGTTGCCACGATGTTCACAAAACAAGTTGCGCGAGTTGAATCTGCAGTCAAACCAACTAACAGGGCTGCTACCAAATTTTATGGACCATTTGACCAGCTTAGTCGTTCTTGATCTCAGTTGGAACAACATTACTGGACTACTCCCAACATTTTTGGGAAATTTCACTTCTTTAAGGAGGCTGGACCTCACTGGTAACAATTTTACCGGAGGCGTACCATATGAGATTGGTGCGCTCACAAATTTGACCAGCCTAAATCTACAGTACAATGGTTTCGACGGTGTGATCACAGAGAAACACTTTGGTGGTCTAAAGAGCTTGCAGTACCTACATGTATCTTATACTTCCTTGAAGATTCAGGTCAGTTCATACTGGCAGCCTCCCTTTAGACTACTGTCTGCTGATTTGGGTCATATCCAATTGGGTCCTCTGTTCCCTTCCTGGCTGCGATGGATGGTGGACATATATTTTCTTGATATTTCAAGCGCGGGTATAAATGACGGGATTCCACACTGGTTTTCGAACACCTTTTCAAATTGTTCATATTTGAACCTAGCAAAAAATCAACTCACTGGAGATCTGCCAAGAAATATGGAAATCATGTCGGTGGAAAGGCTCTATCTACATTCCAACAATTTAACTGGTCAAATACCACCACTGCCACAAAGCCTAACCCACTTGGACATCTCCATGAACTCTCTGTTCGGACCTCTGCCCTTAGGTTTTGTAGCTCCAAACCTAACAGAACTGTCTCTATTCGGCAACCGCATCACGGATGGTATTCCAAAATATATATGCAGGTTTAAGCAATTGATGGTATTGGACTTAGCCAACAACTTGTTTGAAGGAGAGCTTCCACCATGCTTTGGGATGACAAACATTATGACTTTAGAGTTAAGTAACAATAGTTTGTCTGGCGAATTCCCTTCTTTTTTGCAAAACACCACAAACTTGCAATTCCTTGATTTAGCATGGAATAAGTTCTCTGGAAGATTGCCAATATGGATAGGAAACCTAGTGGGATTGCAATTTCTACGGTTAAGGCACAACAAGTTCTCTGGGAACATTCCAGCGAGTTTCACAAACCTTGGATGCCTTCAATATTTGGATATGGCGGAAAATGGTATTTCTGGTTCTTTACCTAGACATATGTTAAATTTAACAGCAATGAGAGGGAAATATTCGACAAGAAGGTACCCTATACGTCCATTATTTTGTAGCTATTACAACATACCAGAAGAATATCATAGCGTTAGTTTGTCTACAGTTACAAAGGGGCAAGACCTTAACTATGGTTCCAGTAGCCATATTTTGGACATAAAAATGATGAGCATCGACTTGTCTTTAAACAATTTATCAGGTGAAATTCCAGAAGAAATAGTCACTCTTGATGCACTGCTGAATTTGAACCTCTCCCATAACTACTTCACCAGAAATATTCCTAAAGAGATTGGAGAGTTGAAACTACTAGAATCACTTGACTTCTCCAGGAACGGCCTTTCTGGGGAAATACCATTGAGTGTGTCAAATATGGCATTCCTGAGCTACATGGACTTGTCATACAACAATCTTACAGGAAGAATACCATCTGGATCACAGCTTGACAGCCTCTATGCATCAAATCCATATATGTATACTGGCAACATGGGTCTCTGTGGGTATCCTCTCACAACGGTATGTTCCAACAATGATACATCAATGCAAAGTCCTTTGGGAGGAACTGAAGAAGGTTCGGATTTTTTCTACCTCGGGCTTGGATGTGGCTTCATAGTGGGTATTTGGATGGTTTTCTGCGCCCTGTTATTCAAGAAACGATGGAGAATTGCTTGCTTCACCCTCTTCGATAAGTCATATAGCTAATGGAGAATTGTGGTTATTACTTGGGCAAGATTGACAAGAAAGATATTAGATATATATCCGTAAATTACGTTGCTGAAGTAAGAAAGGTGAACATTCCTTGGCTCCTTGCACGGTATCAGGACAAGTGTAGTTGTGTCCCTTCTTGTGTTTCATTTTTGTTTGAAGTGAAAGTAAGATGTGGGCATGCATTTGTAGTACAAGGATGTGTCTTATCTGTTTGTATTGTTAGTTTGTTACTCAGCAAGAAGTACAAAATATGACTGGTTGTTACTCAGTAAACATCCTGATTGTATGTTAACTCGTAACTTATTCAGCCAGAGAGTTACATTACTGAGGTAGCCAAAACATTACATATATGTTTTGCTTACCGGTTACCAGTACTCCTCAAAAGCATTTAAGCCCAGCATTACGTGTTAAGTTTAGTCCCATATCGGTAATCGATGGTGGGAGAGCACAATATATAAGGCGAGGGCAGCCCTCACCTATCAGGCTAGTCTTTTGGGTTGAGTTAGGCCTAAGGTCTTAGTATGTTGTGGGCTCCGGTGGACTTGGACTCGAGGGGCGCTAGCTCTTGTGTATAGCGGGTCAGATCGGATTTCGCTGCGCACTCTAATAAGTGGTATCGAAGCCCATGGTTGAAAAAACTAGAATAATCTCAGGGGTCACATGGAAGCCCATGGTCGGAAAAACTAGAATAATCTCAGGGGTCACATGGTGACTTGTGGAGCCTGTTAACATGTCCTACATCGTTAATCGATGGTGGGGAGCACAACATTTAAGGAGGGGGCAGCCGGACCTACACTCGAGGGGCGCTGGCTTATGGGTATAGCGGCCGGGGGTTTGGGGGGGGGGGGCATTGCGCATCCCAAATAACCTATAATTAAGGCTAATTTTTGAACCATGGTTTGTAGTGTGCAAAGGTAAATATCAGTTTTCTCAATGACTTGCGTAAGCTGGCTGAGGTTTTTTTTTAAGACAGCGTGAGCAGGTTGAGTTTGGGTCATATCCAATAGCAAAATTTGGATATTGCCATAATTTAATTAGGTGGAAACTTTTTATTTTTAAGGAAACAGAAGAGACTGAGGTTACTGCTGAAATTAAATTAAAATTAAAGGAACAAATAAATACAAAGGGAGTTTATAACAGACAAAAATGAAAGAAACTTTTTTGGTGCAAAAATAACTATCAAACTTTGGTACACTTATATTGCTTGTTTTTGCGAATTACATAAGTACAGACGACGCTCAACACGCATCCGCCTCGCTGTCGACAGGAACGTCGCCTACTACTGAAAACACAACACCGTTAAATTCTGGAATAAATCCAAAGAAGAAAATACGAGCACATGTGCTAAGTCGAGGACTTAACTCGGGCGAGTAGGTTCCACCACAAAAAATCTAACCAACTGAGCTAGGCTTAGTTCGCTTATATTGCCTATTTGGTGTGAACCTCTGCAAGAATTTCTTGGCTAGTGAAAAGGTCGACAGCGAAATTCCAAGGTCAACACTGTAGATTGTCCATCAGCATTGATTACGGGTCTTGGGTTAGTGGTAGCCGTGTTTTATGGGCATGCTAGTCCAGCAGCCAGTTCGGTTGGCTGGTTCGTATCGTTGCTGGTTCGTTTATATGAGAGAGAAGTACTACTGGTTGGTTTATGTGAATAGTGCCCATGTGAGGGGGCTCGCTAGCCAGCCCAGCCAGCTAGCCCCAGCCGAACGGACCCCCCGTGCCAGCTGGTTTGCATCCGTCTCCAAAGTCGGGTCACAGCACTGGCGTCCGTCGTTGCCCAATTCGCTAGTGCGGTCCTCTCGTATACAAATCGCCCCAGACTATACGCGAGCTTTTTCCTCTGGTGAAGACTCGAAGGTGCCGGTGCCTGTGGGATAGGATGTTGACAAACGGGTCCGGGCCTGTTTGGTTGGTTCCGCAGCCGCGCCGCACATACGGCACACCACGGGAGCCAAACACCGCCGCTGCACTTAGCCACAGTTTTGACGCGCGCCACGTCCGGTAGTGCAAATTGCGCGTCGTAGCACGTCAATTGTTGGGCGGCCGTTCTGTCCGCTGCGCTTGCTGCGCGACCACAGTTGTGGAGGCAGCCAAAGCCCTATAATCGTAGCCGCCCCGGCCTAGCCCAAAGAAAGCTTACACATAAGGATAAGGATTTAGTCACTTTGCTTCATAAAGTTATGGTGTAACTTTCCATCCATCTCACCCCTCCATTCAAGATCCAACGACTTCAGAGTTGTCAGCTAATCAGTTCAGACTTAGCTAGTTTTAGTTGACTGAATTATTCTCTGAACCACACCTCACACATATCCTGCTGAGCACAGGCAGCAACGATACATGGAAATAATGCAGATTTTTTTATTAAGTAACTGATGTCTTCACGTAGTCAACAAATATAAATAATTTTTTTGACAGTCACGGCTGCATTCACATAGTCCACAAGCACTAAACATAGAGAATATTTTTGACATCAACAAGTCATGGCTGATTTCACATAGTCCACAGTCAAGGCTGCATACAGCTAAATATTTCTGCTGCTAGCAACTTCGGAAGCGAAGGAATGGAGTCGTCTTCGTATCGGAGAGGGCAACAATACGGCAGACACTCATGGCATGTGCTTCTGATGCAAGTCTCTGGAGGCTGCGGGCCTGCGGTTGCCGATCAAAAATAGGGCTGTTGCACGGCGTCTATATAATAGCTTTTCAAAAGATTAAAACCGCAAAAATGATGTATTTCTCAATCTCTGTAACCATCTACTGCCCAAAGGCGGCATATAAGCAATAAAATTTAGGTGGGGATTCTCTCCCCTCGGTGACTTTCAAAAAAAAATATTTATGTTAACTATATATAGGTCACTTCACTTGTACAATTAGGCAGCAAAAAACTATAGTTAAGCTGCAAAAGACTATAGTTAGACCACAAAAGACTATAGTTAAATATGTCCGAAATATTTTCTCCCTACGTATGCATATTAGAACTCAAGATTATCAGTATCATAAGTTGGAGCCGCTATGAGGTGAGCAAAGCAGCCTAAACTTCCAATAGCATTGTAATTTTGGAATTCCACAACACACTTTTGTTGCTGTCATCTTTCTCTAATTCAACTTGGGGTTGTAGGACATCATCACCTTGCTTTTTGTTGCTGCCCATGATAGTTCAACAAGTTAGTCCAGAATATTTTTTATAAATATAGAACTGAATGGCAATAGCATAGACAAGTGTGCAGGTTGCAAGTTTTACCTTTGCTTTCTTTTTTGCTGGTGCAGGAGATTTAGTTAGCTTACGTTTACATTTGTGTAACTTATCTAACCAAGTTCTCTGTCTCCTTATTTTTTTGGGCTGAACCTCTTTTTTCTTCAGCTTTGCAGCACCCAAAAGTTCATCACTTTGCTGCACATTTGGGTCAATATTTTCTTGGACATTACATATGTTTTCATACATAGCACTAGTAGATAAATTCTCTAGCTGTGTACCAAAGCAATCAAGTGCATTGTCGATCAACAAACACCGTTCTGGAGAGCTAGCTTCTTTGTATGCTATATTGAGGAACTTGCGGGAAAGGTGCCTGTACCGAAGCTGAGCTTCTAGGTTTGGATTTTCTACCACGTTTCTTCCTTGCCTATCTAGGATACTTCCATTGCGTGCATCTCTAGTCCATCTCTTTAACACATAATCTGTTGGCAATATCTTTATATTCATCAAATCAAGAACCTTTATATCATGTGCACATAATATTCCAGTGGAGTTACACCGTGACTCTATGAAGCAAAGTCACTGAATCCATCGACGCATCGTCAGCGACCCTGCTGGACGCCTCACGTCCTGGCAGAAGGGTAACCAAGAATGTTGCCAGTGGAGAAGGGTCCGGTACAGCAATGGGACGGGCCATGTTCTCAAGCTTCTACTACGCCACGTGAATAATTATGGTGACTATTCTGAAATCACCGTCAGTGAATATACACCGCCTTTGGTCGGAGAGATAAGTCCTTGGCCTATTCTGAACCATCTCGAACACCTTGATCTAAGCGTGAATGGACTTGAGGGGGCAACTGACCGTATTCCCGAGTTCTTGGCCTCTCTACAGAACCTCAATTATGTTGTCACAATATACAAAGTATATACAATAAAATTCTATATAAGTGTATAAGTACTTAGGGAGTCGGGTGTGTAACATGTACCCGGATCTGATTGAGAATTCATGATAAGTTTAGAGTGTTGGATGAATAATTTGCAAGTACATAAAATAAAAAAAAACTCTATATATGTGATGTAGAAAATCTTATGTGCAACACTGTTTTACTGCTCTCCACGTGTCCGAACTCAGCTTCATGGAGCGTTCTTCTCCGCGGAAAAATCGGGCGGTCGTCTGGACCATGCAGGCGGCCTACAATCATGCATGATGGTGACATGAGACGGCATACGATCTATGTTGTACTTGTACGACGGATATCACGCGTGAGAGAATTTTTTCCTCCATAGGACAGTCCGGTTTCCATCACTCCTATTGCGGTCCAAGTTACAACGACAGGTGCGGTGCATCCTCGAAACGACAAAAAAGAGAAATGGGACCAGGCCCTCTGGCTTGCTTCATTCTTGTAGTAGATTCAAGATTGCTTTTCTTTGATTGGGAGCAAACAGCCAAGACGCGCAGTGCGCGGCCATGGCGACATGGCACCGAGCGTTGCCTACACACGTGTGTTTTCATTTCCCCCTTCTGGTTCGGTTAAAAGGTCCTCAAGGGACAAGCCAATCCAAACACCGAGACATGGCCGCTGAGGTTGATCAAACATCAAAGAGTGGCTGCCATGTAATCAGCTGTTGTTCGGGTTGCGATTGGTTAGCCGTTTTAGCTTAGAGCAACTCTAACAGGGTCCTTATTTGAATCCTAGTTAAATATTGGTGCTTAGATTAAAATTACAACTCTAACAGGGATCTTACTTGATCCATCAAATTTGGGTGGGCATCCAAATCCTCCCTCCAATTCTCGTTCCTGAGGGCTCTAGACAAAGCACCAAGAGCGCCTATGCAATACAATTCCAGGGAACCTTTAGTAAACTGAAAATGATGCCCATATGGAAAGCAAAGGCAGAACCAAAATGCAAATTTTTCGCTTGGACTTTGCTGCATAAGAAGATAACTAACGGCAAACAATTTGATGAAAAAGGCAATGGACAAACCACCCAATATGCAAGCTCTGTGGGAGCGAGGCAGATACGCAGACACACTTACGTAAAGATTGTGTTTTTTCAAAGCAAGTTTGGGCGAGTTTAAAACAATGGCTTGGTTTAGCAGTGATTGACACAGTGAGAACATAAGGATCACTGCACAACTAATGGTCAAGATGCCAATCAAAGTTTGACAGACGGCAAAGAAAAGTTTTTAATGGCATCATTATATATTTTTGGTGGAACATTGGAATGAACAGAATCGTAAAACTTTCCAGAATACTTCAATGCAACCGAGACAAGTGGCCTTTCTTTCCAAGACGCATCACTTGGCGACAAGATCCAATGCGCAAACTGATTAGACGCATTAGTGTAGATTAACGCCCTGTTCGTTTAGGCTTGTTTGTCTTATAAGCTATGGCTGAAAATACTGTTGGCTGATTTGGTGTAAGAGAAACATATTGTTCGTTGGCTGATAAGCCATGGCTTATAAGCCGAATACGACCAAGCGAACAGGCTGTATGTTTCTTCGGTTTTGTGGTCTTCAGGTTGCTGTTTTTCTGTTCAGAGGAGTCGCTTTTCTGCTTTTGCCCCACAGCGTGTAGAGTTGGGTAATCTTTTTTTTTTGCCTGCACCTATGGTTGGCGACGGGTCTAGAGTCATTTATGTAAGCTTGTAATTCTGTTTTTTCTTTTCCTCATCTAATAAAAATATGGCAAAATCTTTTGCCGCCTTTCGTAAAACACAATTTCATTCGTTTCCGTGCGCGCGCGACTCCTCCAGCGGTGCCCGACTTGCACCCGTGGTATGCATGACTCCCCGCTTGGCGACGCGACTCTCTTCCTCCCCCAATGGCTCTACTCGATCCCTCCCCCTCCCCACGACGCCTTCCCCTCCCCGACGCCTCGATTTCCTCCCGAAGGTGCGACTCACTCGCCTGGCGAGTCCTAGGTGTTTTGTCCGAGTAGGTCAATGATAATAGGGTTCTATATGTCATTCTCTGTAAGAATGAATTTGAGAGTCACTGTAAGAGTGCAGTCTACAAATAGGAGAGCCCTCAAATGTAGAGTAAGGGCTCTGTTTTTTAGGGCTACTGCCTTGGTTAATTTAGTTGGTTTTTGGCAGGTTTCTGTCTCAGGCGTTTGTTTCTTCTCGGATGATGTACCTCATGCTGTAACGGTGGTCTTTGGTAATGCTAAGGCCGGGCGATTTGGCCTCGAAATCTTAAAAAAAAAGAATGGCTGCGATCAATTTAAGGGACAAATCAATAAAGGGCGAGACATTTTTTTTTATGTTTTAATGAACCTGAGAATCTCATGCCGGTGATTAGTAGTGGAAAACACCACAGATACATGCATGGCTAGTTGGCTACTGAGGTCGATGAAATTCAGACTTCAGAGCTTGCTCGTCGTCGGTGCTGATCCTCCCCTCAGCAGTTTGGATTTGGAGCCCATGGCTTTAGCCTGGTTTCGCAGAAGGACCTTCTGCACCTTCCCCGTCGCCGTCTTGGGCAGCTCGGGCACGAACACCACCGTGCGGGGTACCATGTAGCGCGGAAGCCTGGCGCGGCAGAAGGCGATCACGTCCTCCTCGCCAACGGCGTCGGCGCCATCCCTTAGCGTGACGAACGCGCACGGCGTCTCGCCCCAGTACTCGTCCGGCCTCGCCACGACCGCTGCCTCCGCCACGGCCGGGTGCGCGAAGAGCGCCGCCTCCACCTCGATGGTGCTGATGTTTTCCCCGCCGGAGATGATGATGTCCTTGGAACGGTCCATGATCTTGACGTACCCGTCGCCGTGCCTGACTGCCAGGTCCCCAGACCGGAGCCATCCACCGGCCAGTGCCTCCGCCGTCGCCGCGGGGTCCTTGTAGTAGCCGCTCATCACCGTGTTGCCACGGAGCACAACCTCCCCCAGGGTGCGCCCGTCCGCCGGCACGCTCCGCATCGTGACGGGGTCCTTGACGTCCACCTCCAGCCCCAGGTGGTGGAGCCCCTGCCGGGCCCTGAGGCTCGCCCGCTGCTCCGGCGGCAGCGCGTCCCACTCGGGCTTCCACGCGCAGAACGTCGCCGGGCCGTAAGTCTCCGTCATCCCGTACCCGTGGATGACGAGGAACCCGAGCGCCTCCATCCGCAGCAGAACCTGCGGCGGCGGCGGCGCTCCGCCGGCCTTGACGATCACCGGCCTCCCCCCGCGGGCGGGAAGCGGCAGCGGCCTGCGCTCCTCCGCGGTGGCGTTCACGATCATGCTCAGCACCGTCGGCGCGCCGCCCATGTGGGTCACGCCGTGCCGCGCGATGCTGTCGAAGACGGCGGCCGCGGTGACCTTGCGCAGGCAGACGTTGGTCCCGCCCGTCGCCGCGACGCCCCACACGAGGCACCAGCCGTTGCAGTGGAACATGGGCACGGTCCACAGGTACACCGGCGGCGTGCCCACCATCTCGTTCATGATCACCGTCGCGATGCTGTTCAGGTAGGCGCCACGGTGGGTGTAGACGACGCCCTTGGGCCTCGACGTCGTCCCTGACGTGTAGTTCAGGGCTAAGGGCTCGTTCTCGTCCGCCGGCCACCGGATTCGGAAGTCCGGCGACCCACCGCTGCTGATGAGAGCCTCATACTCGTAGTGATGGAAAGCTTTCTCATTGGCGGTGGCGGCTTGAGATCCATCATGGGGTGGTGGTGATTCGTCGAGAAGCTCTTTGATTAACACCACAAGGGGAGGTTTAGCTCCGGTCTTGGACACGAGGCTGAGAGCTTGTTTTGCAACGTCGAGCAGAGCGTAGTCGACGAAGATGACCTTGGCATCCGAGTGCTGCAGCAGGACAGACGCCATGGTCGCGTCCAGGCGCGAGTTGAGCGCGCAGATAACAGCCCCGGCCATCGGGATGCCAAAGTGGAGCTCGCACATCGCTGGAATGTTTTGCGCGAACACGGCGACCTGTACAAAACAAAAGCAGTTCACAGTCGCCACAGCACCGTCAGCACACCTTACGATGCTAGTACCTCCGTACCAAAGGCGGCTCCTAAAATCTGAACTCGTCGATTTGTTAAACTTAATTAATGCCATGTTTGTTTATATTATACATATATACTCCTTGTCAAAGGTAAATGTCAGAATGGAGGTAGAAATGGCTACAGAATTACAGAAGGCAGGGAAGGATAAAAGCTTCAGTCTCCAAATTACCACGTCGTGCCCCGCGACGCCGAGCGCAGCGAGAGAGGCGGCGAGGCGCAGGCAGCGCCGCCGTGTCTCCCGCCAGGATTTCATCGGCGCGCTGCCGAGGCGGCCAGAGGACACGATGGCTGGTCGGTCGGGGTAAACCAGAGCTGAGCGCTCAAGGAAGCTGATGGGCGTTAGAGGCGCGTAGTTGGCGGTGCATAGCACTGTGCCTTCCATCGCCGTGGCCCAGTGGCGAAGCTAGAGCAAATTAGAGGGTAATGCACTTGGCTCATGGGTGCATAGACAAGTCTAATAGGAGGTGCATATAAGGTGAAAATTTAATCGAATACACTGTTTTTGCAGTTTTTTGGTAGTGCATTTGCACCCCCTAGCCACGAGCTACCTTCGCCCCCGCGTGGGCCTCGTGGCGTTTTCAGACCAGAGACTTGGGATAGAAATGGCACGACAGCTGACTGTTTGTAGTTGCTGCTCCATCTCTGTCCGTTGCCGATAGATGATGACCTCTCCTGTTTTTCTCTCCACAGATACACGTATTTGCACCGTAACTTTTATTTGTTACAACTTTTTTTTTTTAAATTGAGCTATTTAATGGTGCTACCTGTGGTTCTCGGTATATGCTAAACCCTTGGTGGCTAGTGCAGAGAAGTGCTAAATCTGATGCTTTGGAACTGGACAAACAAGGACGCATACAGTGATAGTAGTCATATATCGGATACAAACTAGTGTCGACCCTATAAAACAACCCAGCGTCTCTAGGAAGCATCATAAGTCCTTGCATGAGTCCCAAAGCCGCTCAGGAAATTTTGGTAGCCAGTAGACCTACAGTCAGCCCAGCTTAGGCATTTTTGGTTCTTAGCTAGAAATGCAACCGATACGGCCGCGCAGAAGCGGAACGAATTTGAGTGTCTTCCTAGATCCGCCAGCTATCCATCAATGGAGAAAAAGCCTATATAAACACAAGCCAAAGAATTATGAAAGCCAGATACCACAAGAGAACGTAAAGCCAATAGCCCAGCCAGCATGAGTGGACCATACGCCTAATCACCGCCACGCATCAGGCACACGAGTCATGTCACGAGACACGAAGGTACCACCCCATAAGCTATTGGTGGAGGAATGACGAAAGAAAAATCAACAAATCCCCCCATCGAACGAAACCGGGGTGTAAGCATCAGCATCAAACATTGCTCCACGTGATGCAGCAACAGTGAGTGCGGACGTGACAGAAAGAACAATCGCCTTATAGTCTGGCCGACCATTCCGGCATCATAATGACACAAGTCAAGCTGTCATTTCCAGTACTGCGGCAACAGGGGCGATAGTGGCTAAAACCCAACATAATTTCGCGCAATTAAGCCAATTCGCCCTGCTGTATGCAACTTCACGGCGAATAGCCGTGAAAAAGGAAGCAGAAGGAAAGACACTGATTGCACAGTCCTGCCAATACATTCAACCAAAGGAAAGGCAAAGCAGCCCTACGTAAGAAAGCAAAAAGATAAATAGCATGACGTAGATTTCCATCAATGCGAAGTCTACCGCATCTTTAGTAGAAAAATAAAAATGAATCAAAAGACCATTTTTACCACACAACCGACATTGTTGCCTCTCATAAATCATGCTTTCACCACCCGTGCCAAAAAGGTTTGGGGAAGGCACAATTTTTCTTTAAGTTACACAGAGGGGCTGGCATCGGAGCCCTATCGCGCGAGCTTTCGCCACCCCTACCGAAAAGGTGGAGGGAAGGCGTCGTTTTTCTTTAAGTTACGCCGAGGAGCTGGCATTGGAGCCCTATCGCGCGTGCTCTTGCCAACCCTGCCGAAAAAGGTTGGGGGAAGGTGTCGTTTTTCTCTAAGTTACGCCGAGGGGCTAGCATCAGAGCCCTATCGCACGAGCTTTTGCCACCCCTACAGAAAAGGTTGGGGGAAGGCGCTGTTTTTCTCTAAGTTACGCCGAGAGGCTGGCATCGGAGCCCTATCGCGCGAGCTTTCGCCACCCCTGCCGAAAATATTGGGGGAAGGCACCATTTTTCTCGAAGTTACGCCGAGGGACTAGCATCGGAGCCCTATCGTGCGTGCTTTCGCCACCCCTGCCGAAAAGGTTTGGGGGAAGGCGCCATTTTTCTCTAAGTTACGCCGAGGGGCTGACATTGGAGCCCTATCGCGCGTGCACCCCTGCTGAAAAGGTTGGGGGAAGGCGCCGTTTTACTCTATGTTACACCGGGGGGCTGGCATCGGAGCCCTATTGCGCGTATACGAAGGTTTAGGCATTCCGCATCCGACAAGATCCGTCAAACTTTAATTCAGCATACGTGAAAGCAATAACTTTTTGTATTCATCAAAACTTAGGCGCCGTCGTCATACATTCTATAGTAAAAGTTATATCAGTGTTTTTGTAATTAATTGGTTCGTTGTCGACCGGCTCCTCCTTAGCCTCCCTTATCCTAGCCGTGCAACCGGTGTGCGGTTCACCTTGCGCGCGCCGAAGCCGTCTGCAAAGGCGACGTCTGTTTGCCAAAGTAGACGGATCCAGCTAGGCAAAGCATCGCTGTAGATGCTCCTCCTTTCAACGCATTCGTAGATACCGCAATCCCAAGAAGTCAGGAAGCCGGGTGGTTCGCATTTTTTGATCGTACCGAACCCATGACGCACCGCCAATGAAAAAGTCACCGCAACGGGTCATGAGAGGATTAACGTCTAACAGCAGAGCTTTCGACCCCGGGCACGGGAGATGCAGCAGGCAAAGCCGCAGGCGAAGCGTCACCACCATCACGAGGGCCACGCATCTCGTTCAGGTACTTCTCCACCATAGCACGAATCGCCCGCCTTTCCTCCGAGGTCTGGCGAAAAGAAAAACAACAACGTATTAAAACTGGCAAAGGAGACTATTAGCAAGAACGAAAGATGCGGCGAAAAACTGATGAAACTAGTCATCACCTTTCCGCGCGACAAAGCAGCGCTCATAACGGCCATGTCATTACCACCCGCAGACCAGAACGAATCAAAAAATTTCTTGCTAACTGAGTTAGCCTCCGCCGGAACTTGCCAGTAGTGATCGACATCTGACAAATCAAGATGCTCCAGATGATCGCAGCTAGCTTCGAAAAGGCCGGCACTCACAGCTTTAAAGGCAGTTACGGCGGCGAAATCGCGGCCCAAAGTCATATGGCCTTCAAGAGCCGAAACCTCACCGCGTAACCACTCCAGGAGTGAATCGGCTGTGTACTGCACCGGAAGCTGCGTATCACAACCAATGCCTTCAAGGCAAAGGCGATACTGAGCCGCGATTTCTTTCGCTTTCTTTTTAATCGAAGCAGCCTCATCAATTTTTGCCTGGTGCACCCTGGCTAGATCATCTTTCAGCTTCAAATGGTTTGCCTCCACCGTCTTTCGCAGCCCTCTTTCGTCATTCGTTTTCTTTCGGAGATTCTCAATCTCTTTCTCCAACTCGCCAATGCGACGAGCTTTCGCCGCATTGTCATCCTCGATCTGCTGGCGATAGAGCAGACTCTGCTGCCGAATGCTCCGGCCCAAAATAATAGACTGAAAGCACGAAAAGATTAATCGATTCTGAAGCAAAACAAAAACAGCTTTTGGGAAGGCAACTTACGCTGGTAATCATTGGCTTCCACCAATTTGGAGTCCTCCATATCGAGCAGGTCCCTTTCGACCTCGGGGGCACGAAAGCGGGAACAGAACTCCGAGAACTTAGCAGCGGCAGCACTACTGGCGGGAAGGAGCCCGATGCCGCGGAAGTTGAATCCGCACTCCAGATCGGCGTCCGACGGAACTCCTAGAGAACGAGCAAAGGTGGTAAGATTCTTCTTTCAAGGAATCCAGTTCACCAGAAGAGCTGGATCCCGTGTAAAACCGCATCTCACCATAATCCCCCGGCTTCGGTGCCAGAACCAAATGTCCCAAAAGCCGCCCTTCTACCATGTCTTGATTTAACCGAATGGATTCACGGTAGAAGCGTGTCTTACCTCTTGCCATCTCTACGGCTTTTTCTTTCACCGATGAAGAGGAGTTTTTCTCCTTACCACCAGCAGCATCGGTTGCCTTGCTTTCCAAAGTCTTCCATGAGGACACAGACTTATGGCGTTTCGTGCCGTCGTCGTGAACGGCGGCATCCACCCCACGATTCTGCTTTTTCGACAGCAGCCTGGCGACTGTAGGAGGGTCTATGACGGACAAATCGTCGGTCCAAAACCTTGGGAGGAGCCATCAAGTCTAGGCTCAGAAGCGAATTAACCTAAAACAAGTGCGGAAGCAAACAGGAAACGGAGAATCAGTTATTGAAACCCAAAAGCCATTCCTTTAAACAGAAAAATATAACTATCTTCCCACCCCAAACTCACCCTATCACTAAACTAGTTTCGCCCGTGTATTCACCAAGGTAAAAACAAACCTTCCGGCTTTTCTTTTCGTCGGGTTTTGCCAGTTCACGCCCGATCCGCACATCAGTGGGCTCACGGGTTTTGCGTTTGCCGGCAGCCTTGCCGAGGCATTCCGACCGCTGGCTAGCCCCCGAAACATGCTTGCTGGCGTCTTTCGCAGCTTTTTCCTCTAGAATGGGCCGGTCTTCATACACCACCCCCATCAGGTCAAAAATCTGATTTAGCCTCCTCTTCGAGCCAAGGCTGGTAATCTTAGCCTCCTGCTTCTTGTTAAGGTAGGTCTCACAAATCTTTTCGGCCTAGCTTTCGACGTAGGCAACGAAAGACTCATCAGTCCTAAAATCTTTCAGCCTTCGGCATTCTATAGCCGGACCTTTGTAACCATTCAAATCAACTATATTCTCAAACTTTGTAAAAAAACAGAGTGGCATCCGGCCAAGCGCTACCCACTCCTCGACCAGATCCCTGCTAATTTACCACTGGGAGGTGAGGACGAAAGCCTGCCCGCTCCTCACCTCATTCGGCTAGGAAGTCAAAAACGAAGGCATACAAACACCAGAAAGCGGAGTTAGTTTTGAAACCAACGGCAAAACCTTTTCCCTACCATTCGCTACAGCATCAACAACCTCTGAGTCAGTGCACACGCGGTGGTAGAACCAATATTGTGCCCACTATGGCCATTTGTTCCGAAAGGTTGGCACGAGCCTTTCGCCACCTTCTAGTTTCTTAGGAACAAAGATATAAGCCCCAAAATCCGAATATACCTCTTCATTCATATCTGGATTCTGAATTTTGTTTTGGCGCTGCTGAATCTTGTAGAACCGAGCGAAAGTGTCCACCAGCAGTTCAGAACCAGTCATCTTCATGGACATGGTGAAAACACTCAGTCGGAAGATAGCATTAGGAGCCAACTGATGAAGTTGTACCCCAAATCGATCAAGAACGCCCAAAACAAACGGCTCCAAGGGAAAATGCAAGCCAGCGACAAAGAAGTCGTGAAAGACAACAGCTTCACAAGGTTTTGGCCGGGGCACTGTCTCATTGCGAGGGGGGCGAAACTGCTGACGGCCTAAGATATCCGGCTCTAGGTACCCTTTGTTTACATAATCCTGTAAAAGCTTATGATTCACGCGAGATCGGCCCAGGATAAAAGTATTCCCAACTGGCGCCGAAGCTAGAGAATTACTAACAGACTCTGTAATAGACACTTGCGCCGAGCCAGACGACGCTTGTGGTCCCTCTTCTTTAATCGGCAGGGCATTTTCGGCCCTACCCGAGACCACATTCCGAGGGTCACTAAGCTTTCAGTGAGAAGATCCAGAACTGCCACTACTGGTCAAAACTGATGAATCAGAAGAACCATTAGCCACCCTATCAGTAGTCTTTCGACTCAAACTTCCCAAGCTGTTCTCATTTCTGCTGGATGAGCCAGAGGGCGAAGCAACCTCTACCGTGTCAGCCATCTAAAGAGATGGCGAAAACTCAAAACGAAACAAAAGTATAGAAATAAAGAAAAAATAATAGCAAACAGCAATAGTAAAAGCAATAACAAAAGCACAAGAGAAAGAAAATGGATTTTACTTGGTCGAAAGAGGAAGCAAAAGCTGCATATCCTAGCAAGACACGAAACGCTAGCCGAAAGCTTCAGAAAGACGGGGAGCACGAAAGCATTTAAGTTCCTAGTTGGATTTTGGTGATTAATGACAATACGAGATTACTATGACTAACGTGTGTTTTGCCAAGGCAATTAAGTTAGATCATGATAATGACAATTGATTGGACAATCATGGTTATCATGCCCCAACGATGAAAATCGTTTCGATCTTCAAAGAATGGACGACAAGGTTAAGGATAAACTAGTTCTAAGTGTCGTTTGGTGTTGAAGAGACACTTAGAGTAGTTTATGACTTTGTTTTTCCTTTAGCTCTACTATTAAGGGGGGTATGGACTAGTAGTTTGACCTAGGTGAGTCTAGTGGGTTAGGTGTGATGCACACTTATCAAATCTAGCACTAGGTAGCTCCGAAGTAGCCCTTAAATCAATTGGAGCAAACTTCATTCACATATAATTTCGAGTTGAAAGTGAATGGAGGGTCAAATGACTGACCGGACGCTGGTCTGGTTGTGACTGGACGCTAAAGGTTGAGTCCGGTCAGTTCATTTGATCAACTGGAGCCGTCTGGTGGCGACCGGACGCTGAGTGAAAAATGACCGAACGCTGGGTGCCAGAGTCTGGTCAACTCCAGAGAGGTTCTAGAGAGGGAGATTCCTGAACGAACGCGTCCGGTCAGTGCTGACCGGACGCTTGTCAGGATCCGGTTACTGACCGGACGCTGAACAGCGAAGTGACCGGACTCTGGGCGCCAGTGTCCGGTCAACATCAGTAAGGTTCCAAAGAGAAGTTTTCATGACCGGACGCGTCCTGTCAGTACTGATCGGACGCTGGTCAGAGTCCGGTCATAACTTAATGGCTCTGTGGCGGGGATAACTGACCGGAGCGTCCGATCACCTTGACCAGAGCGTCCGATCACCCCGCAGAGCGTCCTAACGGTTCGTTTTGAATAAGGGGGTATAAATACTTCCTCTATTCATCCAAAGCTGGTCTCTTGCCCATTTCAACAGCTGAGAAACACCTTTGAGAGTGTTTAGGAGAGCAAGAGCCTAGTGAGGTGATTGAGATTTGAGAATCCAAAATTAAGGTCTCATTAGAGCAAGGAGAGTAGTAAGTGTGCATCCACCTTCCTCATTAGACTTGTTGTGGTCAAGTGAGAGTTCGTGCTTGTTACTCTTGATGATCGCCATCACCTAGATGGCTTGGTGATGATTGGGAGCTTGGTGATCATCTGGCGGAGCTTATGGATGACCCAACTCAAGTTGTCAGCGGTTGTGGGTGATTCACCACGATGGAGTGTCGAAGTATCAACCCGTAGAGAGTATTTGATCTTTGCACAGATAAAGGGGGAGCTACACCCTTGCATGGGTGCTCCAATGAGGATTAGTGGGGAGTGGTGACTTTCCGATACCTCGGCAAAACATCACTGTGTTTCTTCTCCTCTCTTTACTTTAAGCATTTACATTTGAGCAATTCAATTCTTGTCTTTACATTCTTATAATTGACATGCTAGAGTAGGATTGGAACTTAGGGTGCTAAACTTTTGTGCGGTAGATCAATAGCATCATATTCTATGCATAAGGGGTGAAGTGGGCTAAGTGTAGGGTTTAATTATTGCAAAGAATTTTAGAATTAGCCCAATTCACCCCTTCTTATGCATCTTGATCCTTTCAATTGGTATCAGAGCCTCGTGCTCACGAATTTAGACTTAACCGCCTAGAGAAAGATGTCCCACAGGGATGGACCTCCTCCTATTTTTGAGGGAGATGATTTTCCTTATTGGAAAATCCGTATGGTGGCTTACTTAGAAGCTCTAGATGTTGGAATTCTTAGAGCCACCTCTCAAGGTTTCCCAAAACCTAGGGATCCCACACACCTTCAAGGCGATGAGGTCAATTATGAGAAATGGAATGCTAAGGCTAGAAATATCATCTTTAGAGGCCTTTGCAAAGATGTGTTTAATTGTGTGCAAAACCACAAGGACGCCATGCACTATGGTTGGACATTTGTACGCTCCATGAAGGAACAAAGAGTGAGCGTGAGGAACGCTATCATCTTGTTATAAAAAAGCTTAATTTATTTGAGATGCTTCTAAAAGAAAGTGCTAATGAAATGTACTCACGCTTAAATGTTCTTGTAGAGGAAGTCAATGGGCTTAGACTTACACAAATGCAACCATCCAATGTTGTAAGAAAGATCTTGAGTGTTCTCCCCATTGATAAATATGGGCATATTGTGACCATGCTTTATCAAGGTGATCTTTCCACCGCTACACCAACTCAAATCTTGGAAAAGATCAATGCACATGAGATGTATATGCATATCACACCACAAGATGGCTCTTCCTCTACCAAGAAGAAAGACAAAGACTTGACATTCAAGGCTAGCCAAGAGAAGGGCAAAGCAAGAGTTGAATATGAGAGCTCAAGTGATGATGAAATAGATGATGCAAGCCTTGCTCTCATGGTGAGAAGAACTACCAAGATGCTTAAGAAGCTCAACAAGAACGGTGTTAAGTTTGATGGCAAGAAAAAAAGTTCTTCACTAGTAATAGAAGAAAGCCAATCTCCGAGATAGATCGCTATAATTGTGGAGAGCTTGGTCATCTAGCTCATCAATGCCCCAAACCAAAGAAAGACAAGTACAAGAAAAGTACAAGGGCAAGAAAAATGACTCAAGCAATGAAGATGATGATGAGAAGAAGAAAAACAAGCCATATAAGAAGAAAGATGGCAAGAAGAAGGATTTTCACAAGAAGAAGAAAAATGGTAAGGCATACATCATCGGTGATTGGCTCACGGATATTGATTCATCAAGTTCCTCATCCGATGATGATAGTGAGAATGAGAAGGTGGCCAATATTGTGATTGACTCTTCATCATCCTCACCGACATCACCGACACCATCCTCTACACACCTATGCTTTATGGCCAAGGATGAACGAAAGGTATCAAATGATGATGATAGTAGTGGTGATGATCATGCTAGTAATGATGATAGTGATAGTGATGATGAATTTGAATCACCTTGCTATGATGATCTTGTCAAATTGCTAAATCAATACACTAAGATCATTAGAAAGACTAGAGCTAAGAATGAAAAGCTAGAACTTAAGAATGACTCTCTTTTAGCTAAATGTGACATAGCGGAAAATGCTAGTGTTGAGCTTAGAGAAGCAAATGAAGCTATGTCATCCAAACTCAAGGAGCTCAAATCTTCTAAGAAAGAGCTTAAAGAAAAACATGATAAACTTGAGGGGATACATAATGAGCTCATCACTAGCTACAATATGCTAAAAGAAGAATATACAAATCTCAAGATCAATCATGATAATCTTGTTATCTCTCATGAGTTTTTATCCAATGAGCTACATGATGCTACTAACCATGTTGTTAAGATTGATATAGCTATATCATGTGATGATTTGATTATTGAGAGCATTGAGCAAGGTTCTAGTAGCAAAGGCAAGCAAGTGGTTGAAACCGACAACTATGATGAGTATGTCAAGCTCAAGAATGAGAATGAGAAGCTTAAGAAAGATCTTGAAAAGCAATCAACCACCAACACCATTGTGATAGAGAACCTTGATCATGATTATGATATAGAGCTCAAAGAAGAGAACGAGAAGCTCAAAGAAGAGAACAAGAGACTCAAGCTAGAGAAAAATCATGATGCACTCAAAGAAGAGAACAAGAAGCTCAAGCTAGAAAAAGAACATCTCAAGACCGGGTTGAGCAAATTCACAAGAGGTCAATATCTTCAAAGTGAACTACTAATAAACATCGTCATGAAGATGGATAGAAGTAGAATTGGGTACTTGGGGCACATCAAGAGAAGAAGGCTCAAGATTAACAACAACAACATAAGTCAAAGCCAAAGCCAAAGAGGTGTTTGAGTGTGGACAATAAGGTCACTTTACCCATGAGTGTCAAACTCCACCACCACAACCCTTGCCCAAGCATGCTAGACCTTTTGCTTTCAATGCTCATTACATGCTTAGAAAGGACTCTAATGGAAAAATGAAAGTTATGTTCTTAGGACCTCCCAACAAGAATAGGCCTAAAAAAATTTGGGTTACAAAGTCACTTGTTGAGAAAGTCAAGGGCCCTCAACAAGTTTGGGTCCCTAAACAAGCTTGATCTCTTGTGTGTAGGTGAACTACAAGACCGGTGGAAGTCATTGGGTAATTGATAGTGGTTGCACTCAACATATGACCGGTGATCCTCGTATGTTCACCTCACTAGATGAAGAAGTAGATGGTCAAGAAAGAATTATATTTGGTGATAATTCAAAGGGCAAAGTCAAAGGATTGGGCAAAGTGGCAATATAAAATGATCATTCAATCTCAAATGTGCTATATGTTGCTTCCTTGAGTTTCAACTTGCTATCCATTAGATAATTCTGTGATCTTGGCTTTCAATGCTTGTTTACTGAGAAGAAAGTGGTTGTATCTAAGAAAGATGATGATCAAGTTATATTCAAGGGATTTAGATACAACAACCTATATCTAGTGGATTTCACCTCCGAAGATGCTAATTTGAAGACATGCCTATTCACCAAAACATCACTTGGGTGGCTATGGCATAGAAGACTTGCTCATGTTGGGATGAGCTCACTCAAGAAGCTTATGAAGAATGAATTGGTGAGAGGGTTGAAGGATGTGAAATTTGAGAAGGACAAGCTTTGTAGTGCATGTCAAGCCGACAAGCAAGTTGCAAACACTCATCCTACAAAAGCTTTCATGTCAACAACAAGAATGTTAGAGCTTCTTCACATGGACTTATTTGGACCAACAACTTACAAGAGTTTGGGAGGAAATCTTTATTGTCTTGTGATTGTTGATGACTACTCTAGATATACATGGGTGTTCTTTCTTCATGACAAAACCAAAGTGGCATCATGTTTCAAGAAGTTTGCCAAGAGAGCACAAAATGAGTTTGAAGTGAAGCTCAAGAAGATAAGGAGTGATAATGGAAAAGAGTTTGACAACACAAACATTGAAGCTTATTGTGATGAAGTTGGAATCAAGCATGAGGTCTCCGCAACATATACTCCTCAACAAAATAGCGTAGTTGAGAGAAAGAACCAGACACTTATCACACTTGCAAGAACAATGCTTGATGAGTACAATACACCCAAAGCTCTATGGGCGGAAGCTATCAACACCGCATGTTATGCATCCAATCGCCTATACCTTCAAAAGTTTCTTGGTAAGACACCTTATGAGTTGCTCAATGGGAAGAAGCCGAGCATCTCATTCTTCCGGGTGTTTGGTTGCAAATGCTACATCTACAAGAAGCGGCAACACCTAGGGAAGTTTCAAAGACGTTGTGATATTGGTTTTCTTGTTGGTTACTAATCAAAGTCCAAAGCATATTGAGTATTTAATCATGCCACCGGCTTGGTTAAAGAAACATATGATGTGGAATTTGATGAATCTAATGGCTCCCAAGGAGCACATGAGAATCTTGATGATGTAGGTGATGAACCATTGAGGGAGGCTGTGAAGAACATTCCGGTAGGAGACATTAAGCCTAAAGATGATGAAGATGATGTATAAGTGATTGACCCACCTTCTTCATCAAATGTGCCACAAGATGGTGATAAAGATGGGAAAGTAGAAAATGAAGATACTCATATCTCCCATGATCAAATGGTGACACAAGCATAAGATGTTGATGCTCCACAACCTCCCCCTCAAGTGGTTGATAGAAGAAATTCACCTCTACTACAAGCTCATCCACAAGATCTCATCATAGGGAGTCCTTCAAAGGGTGTAATGACTTAATCTTAAAAACTTATTTCATTTATTGAACATCACTCTTTCGTCTCTTGTGTTGAACCTAAGAGTGTAGAAGAAGCTCTTCAAGATTTGAATAGGATAAATGCCATGCATGAAGAGTTGAACAACTTCACTCGTAATGAAGTTTGGACTCTTGAAGAGCGACCACAAGGTGCAAGAGTCATTGGAACAAAGTGGGTGTTCTGCAACAAGCAAGATGATCAAGGCGTTGTAGTGAGGAACAAGGCAAGACTAGTTGTAAAGGGGTTCTCTCAAGTTGAAGAGTTGGATTTTGGAGAGACCTTTGCACCGGTTGTAAGACTTGAAGCTATTCGTATCCTCCTTGCATATGTATCACATCATGAAATGAAACAATATCAAATGGATGTTAAAAGTGCATTTTTAAATGGCTTCATAAATGAACTAGTCGATGTTGATCAACCTCCTAGGTTTGAAGACCCTAGATATCCTAATCATGTTTATAGGTTGTCCAAGGCACTATATGGGCTTAAGCAAGCCCTAAGAGCTTGGTATGAACGCCTTTGGGATTTCCTCATTGAGAAGGGCTTCACCATTGGGAAGGTCGACACCACACTATTCACCAAGAAGCTTGATGGAGATATCTTCATTTGTCAAGTATATGTTTATGATATCATATTTGGATCATCAAATGAAGATTATTGCAAAGAGTTTGGTGAATTGATGTCGAAGGAGTTTGAGATGTCAATGATTGGAGAGCTTACATTCTTTCTTGGTTTTCAAGTCAAGCAAATGAGAAAAGGGATTTTCATCTCTCAAGAAAAGTATACCAAGGATCTTCTTAAAAGGTTTAATATGGATGAATGTAAGCCAATCAAGACCCCAATGCCATCTAATGGACATCTCGATCTAGATGAGGGAGGTAAAACGGTTGATCAAACTCTCTACCGCTCTATGATTGGTAGCTTGTTATATTTAACCGCATCTAGGCCTGACATCATGTTTCGTGTGTGTATGTGTGCTAGATTTCAAGCTAATCCTAAGGAAGCTCATTTGGTAGCCGTTAAAAGGATCCTTAGGTACCTTAAGCACACACCAAGCTTTGGTCTTTGGTATCCCAAAGGAGCTAGATTTCAATTAGTTGGCTATTCCAATTCGGATTATGCTAGTTGGAAAGTTGATAGGAAAAGCACATCCGGAGGGTGCCATTTGCTTGGTAGATCACTTGTGTCTTGGTCCTCCAAGAAGTAAAATAGTGTGGCTTTGTCCACCGCCAAAGCGAAATACATTGCCGCAGTTTCTTGTTGTGCACAAATACTTTACATGAAGCAAACTTTGCTAGACTATGGTGTAGTTCTAGAAAAGGTACCTCTTTTGTATGACAATGAGAGTGCGGTAAAGCTTACTAATAATCCGGTTCAACACTCTCGCACCAAGCACATAGATATCCGCAATCACTTTCTTAGAGATCATGTTGCTAAAAATGATATTTTACTAGAAGGTGTAAGGACCGAGGATCAATTGGCGGATATCTTCACTAAACCGCTAGATGAGGCTACATTTTGTCGGTTGAGGAATGAGCTCAATGTGCTTGATTTTAGTAACTTCACTAGAAAATGAGCTTGTGTTGTCCCGTGCATTGCATTGTAATATACAACATGTTTACTTTGTGGTAATGCACTTAGGGTTTGTCTAACATGTTTAAGATAACAGCTGAAAAGCGTGTGAAGAAGCTTAACCTTGGATCAAACTTGACAAGCAACTAGAATTACTTTCAAGTATTGCATTGCATATGCATATGTGTTGTTTTGTCGTTTTCTTTCAAATTACCCTCTTATTGCCTATTTTCTTAAAAAGAATTATAGCCCAAGACAAAATACTTTGAAAATTTTGAGGGTTTGAGAGAGGTCACTCACATCAGTCCTAATTGGTGTTTATGTGAATCTTATTGAAGTTGGGACTTGATTGGGAACAGGCAGCGCGAAGGAACTTTGAAGATTTACTAAAAAAGGGTGACCAGACGCTACACCAGACTCTGGAGTCCAGCATCCGGTCGGTTCATAGGAGGGGAACAGAAGCGCGAAGGAGTGACCGAACGCTAAAATAGTACCTTTCCTGCGTCCGGTCAGATGGTGATCCTACGTCCAATCAAGCGAAGAAGATGGACATAGGACCGACCAGACTCTAGCTGCGTCCGGTCGTGACTTGAGGGGATTTGGACCTCTCTGTAGTCGATCGGACTCTGGGTGGCAGCATCCTGTCGTTGCCACCGGAGCGTCCGGTCAGTAGAAATCATGCGATTCTAATACTCTTATTCCTTTCCTTATCCATCATGGGCGGGCCACCATATATACCATACGCTGCTTTGACCCTGCATCACCTGCACTCGCGCCGACTTCGCCGTCACAGCTTTCCTCGCCCTAGCCGCCACCTGCAGCGCCGCTGTCCCGCGCCGTACTGTGCCTCCCCGTGCCCACACGCCGCCGCACATCCCACGCACCGCTCACGCCGCTCCTGCATAGCCGCACCCGCGCTGCTCCCACACAGCCGTGCCCTAGTGCCACCACTCTCGAAGCAGCGCCATGAGACCGTGCCCTAGCTCCCGCCGCGCCAGCACCACAGCCACACGCCTGTGCCACATTGCTCCATGCCGGTACCCTAGTCCATCACTGCCCTGCATCTCCACGGCCCATCCAGTGTCGCATTGCCTCGCCAAACCCTAACCCTAGGCGATTCCCGGTGGTTCCCCGTGATTCGTTCCTCTGCTCTTTGGTTCGCAGATTCGTCAGGTAGCAAGCCATCGCCTCTAATTTCGCATCTATTGCTTGCTTCTTAGGGTTTCATATCTCAAGATGTATATTGTAATTATTCATATATCCAATCTATTCTATCGTGCAGCGAGTCGGTGTTCTTGAGGTTACTTTGGTAGTTGACAGTTAACTCAGGGCCAAGCTCACGAGTACGGATCAAGGCCAAGCCTCATGAGTATCAGTGACAGTTGATTCTTGTCCGTGATAGCAGTTCATTTTAGCTCTAGCCATGGCATGTGTCAAGAATGTCAGAGGTGGTCTAGGTGATGAGGATCCGAGGCCTCCGCCTCGCCTGCCTGCTGAGGTGAAAGGCAAGGCAAAGAAGCTTGCGACGAAGAAGCGTAAGTATGCAGATGCTGATACTGAGAGACCAGCAGCAGTTGCAGCCACCGTAGAGCATGCAGAGAGAGGAGGTGCTCAAAGTGGTGTCCGCATTACATACCAGCTTTCACCAGCTCAGAGGGCCGCCGTCGAGGGGGCTGAGCGTCGTCATGGTAGTCCAGCTGGGACTGTCATGCTTGAAGGATGGTGGGTCATTTTAGAGGAGAGTTAGCCTCAGGGGGAGCCACACCAGCAGACACAGCCACCAGTGCAGTCAGAGGATACTCAATAGGCTAAGAAGACTGAGCAGGCAGAGCAGACAGAGGAGACTGAGTAGGCACCTCAGCCACGGTTATGCCGCTCTAGTCATACTCGTGCTTAGGTGACACCGAGGCCTGAGACACAAAGGAGGGGTTCTCATCTACCTCCTAGACCACAGGGTCCACCTCTAGTGACTCACCTGGACTTAAGGGTAGCCACAACCATGCAGATGCAGCAGCTCAGGTTTGTGTAGTTCAAGGACTAGTTCCCGCCGAGTAGGGATGAGCATGCTTTAGAGGGATTCTATACACCACTGCAAGAGGACTTCTACAATGCTTATCTCAATAGTGGGGTTGCTTTCAGATCATAGAGGGTTTGCTCCATTGAGGCAATTGTAGCAGTAGTAGGAGAGCAGATCCGCCCTCATCTCTCTTATCTGCCAGGGTTGACAGACTTACTTGGAAGGACAGGCCAATATATTCCATCTTGGGTCCATGAGTTCTATTCTTCGCATTGGATTGATTCGGGCCTTAGGTTCATACACTTTGCATTCAGAGGCCATGACTACAGGATGATGAGCTTCAGGGTCAGAGAGATCCTCAGGATTCTAGAGTCACCCATTTGGCTACATGAGGTTTGCTATGGTCAGACAGAGCCTCCCAAACACCTTCATGGCGGTCTTGTGCCTCCCACAGATCTGGTTCGACCTTGCTTCATAGAGCCTTTCGGCGAGGGGTCGAGCAGGACACCTAGAGATCTTACTCCTATAGCTAGACTGCTTAATGCTATCATGAGGAGGACCCTGCTACCAAGGATGGGTTATCACGAGGGCTTGACTCGCATTTAGTTGTGGCTACTGAACTCTCTGATGCAGCAGATAGTGTTTGATATATGGGATGTCATTCTTTATGAGATGGAGGATACACTTGCAGAGGGATTTAGAGGTCATAGACAGCTGTCGTATGCTCACTGGATCACATTCTTGATTCGCAAGGCAGTTACTATGAAGTCCCCAGAGATGATGGTAGAGTATACTGGTGCAACTACTGAGTTCCCTTCATACAACATGACCTAGATGCTCTGTCATAGCAGAGCGAGGACACCTAGTAAGCCGTGTCATCGCCCAGAGGTACCAGAGACTATAGCCAAGCAGGATGAGATGATTAGGGGCGTTGCAGCGACAGAGGAAGAGCAGCTAGATGCTCAGTAGGAGGGTATGGTTGAGAGCGATCCTAGTGACAGCTCAGATGATGATTATCAGGCTATCCCTCAAATGCCTCCTCGATGACATGACAGTGAGGCCGGTGGCTCTAGCTCAGCACCACCATAGCCACCATAGACAGACCCTGCTCTTCTTCCTATTCTTGAGCGGATGAGGCAGGATTAGGATCGCTAGGCCCAGGAGACCGTAGCTGCACTTGCACAGGTTTAGGCCAGATAGGACGAGTTCTAGAGACAGCAGCAGGCCATACAGCAGTAGCAGCAGGCCATGCAGCAGCAGTAGCTCCTGATCTAGAAGCAGTTACTTGGTTTTATGTAGCATGTTGTTACTGCCATTGGATCTGCACCGCCACAGTTTACACCTTAGCTCGGCCAGCCTGCCACCACTACAGTGACTCCAGTTGTACAGCCTAGTGGGCATCAGAGTCAGGGACAGCTAGTTACCTAGTTTGCTCCACCTATAGAGAAGGTCTCCTAGTGGTTTGCTTCGCTAGTGATAGCCCAGGATTCTTCCTTCACACCTATTGTTACGGGCTTCACACTGGCTCAGAGTTCCTCGATGCTTGTGACTGACACCCTAGTTTCCAGGAGCCTTGGTGCTACTTTCAGTGAGTTGACAGGGCAGCCTACACTGCCAAAGTTGCGAGTCCCTACATCTTCCACAGTTGCTCTAGTTACTAGGACTATAGAGATGCTCCCTTCATCTGTTGCATCATTAGAGCCACCTGCTTCAGTGATACCTACAGAGTCACAGGCTACACTAGTCCCAGAGCAGACCCAGACCGCTTCAGCTTCACTTCTAGTGATAGAGGGTCAGACAGCTCAAAGCTCCGGATCAGAGGATGATGCTACACAGTTTCAGATTGCTCACCGCACCTCAGCGCCCAACTCGTCTACTCCTGCCCTGCCGATAGACCCTTAGGTTTTGGTGCTTGACGTCAAAGGGGGAGAGGGATCGAGTATGATAGATATAGGAGGAGCGTTATATCTAGGGGGAGCTTATGTTTTAGCTTATGATTTATTACTTCTGGCTTTTTATGTGTGAGATACATTATTTTGCATTCATGTTTACTTTCATGCATTGAACTACATATGTGTGATGGTGATATTTATGTGATATGTGATATTTACGTGATATGTGACATGTGTGCTCTCTACTTTGATCTTTATATATGTCATGTCACTTCATTATGCTCATTTGGTTTGCTTCCGTGTTTTACTCCGATTCAAATGAGCTTTATTTCTTTTACTCATGCTTATTTCATATCTATTGAGTACACCATGTTGGCTTGGGTCATATAAGCATGTCTAACACCTTTGCTCTTATTGTCAAAAGCTTATATGAACCAAGCATATTGAAAACCTCATCTCTTACACATACTCGAGTTGTATTGTCATCAATCACCAAAAAGGGGGAGATTGAAAGCATCTAGGCCCCTAGTTGGGTTTCGGTGATTAATGACAATACAAGATTACTATGACTAACATGTGTTTTACAGAGGCAATTAAGTTAGGTCATGGTAATGGCAATTGATTGGGCAATCATGGTTGTCATGCCCGTACGATGGAAATCATTTTGGTCTTCAAAGGATGGACGACAAGGTTAAGGATGGACTAGTTCTAAGTGTCGTTTGGTGTTGAAGAGACACTTAGAGTAGTTTAGGACTTTGTTTTTCCTTTAGCTATACTATTAAGGGGGTATGGACTAGTAGCTTGACCTAGGTGAGTCTAGTGGGTTAGGTGTGGTGCACACTTGTCAAATCTAGCACTATGTTACTCTGAAGCAGACCTTAGATTAATTGGAGCAAACTTCATTCACATATAATTTTGAGTTGGAAGTGAACGAAGGGTCAAATGACTGACCAGACGCTGGTCTGGTTGTGACCGAACGCTGAAGGCTGAGTCCAGTTAGTTCATTTGATCAACTGGAGCCATCTATTTGCGACCGGACGCTGAGTGAAAAGTGACCGGACGCTAGGTGCCAGAGTCCGGTCAACTCTAGAGACGTTCCACAAAGGGAGATTCATGATCGGACGTGTCCGGTCAGTGCTGACCGGACATTGGTCAGGATCCGGTTACTGACCGGACGCTGAACAGCGAAGTGACCGGACTCTGGGAGCCAGCGTTCAGTCAACATCAGTAAGGTTCTAGAGAGCAGTTTTCATGACCGGACGCATCCTGTCAGTGCTGATCGGACGCTGGTCAGAGTCCGGTCACAACTTAACGGCTCTGTGGCGGGGATAACTGACCAGAGCGTTCGGCCACCCCACAGAGTGGTGTTTCAACCTCCTAACGGTTCGTTTTGAATAAGGGGGTATAAATACTTCCTCTATTCATCCAAGGGAGGTCTCTTGCCTATTTCAACAGCTGAGAAACACCCTTGAGAGTGCTTAGGAGAGCAAGAGTCTAGTGAGGTGATTGAGATTTGAGAATCCAAAATTAAGGCCTCATTAGAGTAAGGAGAGTAGCAAGTGTGCATCCACCTTCCTCATTAGACTTGTTGTGGTCAAGTGAGAGTTCATGCTTGTTACTTTTGGTGATTGCCATCACCTAGACGGCTTGGTGGTGATTGGGAGCTTGGTGATCATCCGGCGGAGCTTATGGATGACCTAACTCAAGTTGTGAGCGGTTGTGGGTGATTCATCACAACGGAGTGTCGAAGAATCAACCCGTAAAGAGCACTTGATCCTTGCGCGGATCAAGAGAGAGCTACACCCTTGCGCGGGTGCTCCAACGTGGACTAGTGGGGAGTGGCGACTCTCCGATACCTCGGCAAAATATCACCGCGTTCCTTCTGTCTTTACTTTAAGCATTTACATTTGAGCAATTCAATTCTTATCTTTACATTCTTAGAATTGCCATGCTAGAGTAGGATTGAAACTTAGGGTGCTAAACTTTTGTGTGGTAGATCAATAGCATCACATTCTAGGCATAAGGGGTGAAGTGGGCTAAGTGTAGGGTTTAATTATTGCAAAGAATTTTAGAATTAGCCTAATTCACCCCCCTCTTGGGCATCTTGATCCTTTCAGAGCAAATGCGTCGAGGCCTGGGAAAAGGAAGCGCACTGAGGCCCAGCGTACGGGGGACCTTATATAGCCGCTTGGCAGAATACCAACCGTCACAGCACGAAAACCAAGAGGCATAGTAGCTAGCCATTACCTCGTGCAACGCGCCGATTCACGCTTGGAACAATAGAAATAACAAAAAGAAAATATAAAAAATACACAATAATAATAAAAATAATAAAATAATTATTAGACGCCATTTCAAAATTTTAATAAAATAATATTAAAAAAATTAATAATAAAACAAATAACAAATAACAAATAAAATATGTTTCGACGGCCAAGCATTTCGCATCTTGGGGGAAGGTGCCTACCAACCAAACATTTGGCGAAAACACGGCGCCCCCGTCTTGGCGCAGGCGGCAAAAGGGATCACCGAGGGGCTACTATTGGGGGAGGCCTCAAGGTCTAGGCCCCTGCGAGTTCACACTTATCGGCCAAACGTTTCGCACGAAAGAAACAAAAGAGGTACTGGCGCGATGGACTACGAAAGCTGGCAATGGCTCCGTTCGACGCTCGCCAGAAGGGCACTAAGGCTTTCGACAGGTGTTCCGCTTGATGGATCAGAGTGGCCAGCGGCGGAACTGGTAGCGAAATGTTCTAACGGCTTTCGCCCAGAGTTCGGGAATAAGAACATGAAAGCTCTTCGCCAGGGGTTTCGCCCGTCCGTTGTGGGAGGGGAAGTAGCGAAACCCGTGGTGAAAGGTATCGACAGCTTTCGTCTACGCGCAATCGCCAATCGGATGTGGATTCGGGGTGAACTTTTTGGTAGGTCCGGAGCTAACCAACGTGAGACGAATTGACTATTTGCAGGTTTTCACCGTTTCGCCGCACTGTCAGGAGGGGCCTGGCGGTTGGTTTGCATGGGCCCGCCAAGGGAAGGCGTTTTCCGAGGGAGGCTAAGTGCGGTTGGACCGAAGAGTGCCCCCGGGAGGAAGAATATGCTCAAGCATCATAGCAGTTATGGGGGTATTTTGGTCCTTGTAAAAGATACGGTCGTGTATAAATAGCCCCTAGGGGTGAACTTTGTAAAGGGAAAAAAAGAGGAACCGTGGTTCCCCTGATCAATATATAAATTTCCTTTCGCTCTGTCCTTGTGTTCCTGCCATTCGGAGTTGTTGTGTTTTCGGTAGCTAGAGCGGTAACTTGGTGTTCAAAGGCCTAGGCCTAGAACAACAGGTAGGAGACTCTCCTGCTGTTTTGTCAAAAAAAACTTTGCCATATCATCAAAATTGTCTCTATAACACTCTACTAATGAAATTGTAACTCTAGTTGGGAGTCCCTGCATGTATTGGACTTCCCCAAGCGAGGTTGCATTTAAGGAAAGAGATTATCCCACCCTCTACAATGATCCGGTCTCTATTTTAAGTTTTAGTTGTTCCTCTCTAGTTAGGGCGTCCTCAATAGTATAAGATAGCAGTCAGCTCATACATGCCATGTCATTGCCACTTCAGTATATGATCCCATATGTAAATGATTTTTTTATCTATATCTTCTCCCTCTCTCATTCTTTATGAGCAGGCCCACACACTACCTTGTTTTCTGAGTGAGATAGGTGTTGAGATAAGAGATCGTCTCTTCTCTTTTCTATCTTCTCTCTTCCGTATAAGAAAAATGCTGACATAGATTCCTATGAGCTAGCTGAGGTGGCACCGTTGGGTACACTCTTAGAGTTGTTGGTGGTGTCTCGTTCCTGCTGCTGCCATTGTCCAACCATCACTGTTACTCTAGGCGTCACTTGCGTCGTCTTCAACCTTGGTCTGGTCATCCACAGTGGCAGTGATGGTAAGGCCTTGAATAAATTCGCGCTCCTCCCTTGAGTAGGTCCATCACCGCCTCTCTTCACCTGCTTCTGCTCGAGAGCCTTCGACATCGTTGTTAGTCCGGCCGGGTCTAGGGCTGATTTGAAGGCTATGCCTATGAATCAGTTCACCTCCTGGGTAAATCTGGTCCATGGTGTCAGCCCTCAACTCATCCTCACCCCAGTCGCTTCCTCCGACTCATCGGCCTCCGCCTCGGTCTGTAACCCTTTAGCAGCCCTGCTCGAAGTAGCTTCAGGCCATACGTGTCCATGCCGCATCTCGCCCTGCAGGATGCCTTCTCCCGGCTCTGAGGAGGTCGCTCTTGTAGTCTTCGTTGACGACTCAAAGTTTATCCCTGGTTCAGTGGTGATGGCATCCATTGACGACTTCCCCAACTGCTTCAAACTTTTGCTTCTGTGAGGCCCCTCCTCCCAGCTTCCATGCGCCCTTGGCGCCTCTAGAATCCCTCGCCGGCGACCTCCACGGTGGTGCTATTGTCGTGATCATCTCCTGTCCGGTAACCGAACACGTGTCCTTGGTCCCGATATGTGGATGGATACATGTCCACCAGGCCACCAGGGGCCTTGATGTAACCTGGTCCTTTCTAACTAATGTGTAAGTTGACTGCTCTTTAATATAATATATATGTGGGGTTTGGATTTTCTCTCTTAACTAGAAGAACAAGCATTAGTGCTCCCCAGCTATAAAAACTGTGTAAGCAAACAAGGGAGAAGGGATAGTTTTGTCTTTCCATATTCTGTAGTTTTTTTTTCTAAAACTATTTTTCTACTTTTCCTTCTTCGGGTGATTGTTTTGCTTATAGGTGACACAGATGTGGGCAAAATATTCAGTGCAAACCACATCTTCGGTGAAATCGTGAAAACCCTTTGCAAAACCATACTTAGGGGTTTTAAAAAAAATTGAAACTATGCACACCAATAGTGCATATGTAGATGTGCATTGTCACAAAACTTGAGATTCAAACAAATTTTGTCCTATAGTGCATATGCAAATGAAATTTGTTATTTTCATATGAATTTTTGTAAAATGAGTTTGAATCTCAAGTTTTGTGACAATGCACATCTACAGATGCACTATTGGTGTGCATAGTTTCAATTTTTTTTGAAAACTCCTAAGTATGGTTTTAATGGGGTTTCACGGATTGCACCAAACATGTGGTTTGCACTGAATATTTTGCCCACAGATGTGTGGGTTGTTCTATTCAATAGATGCATGAGTAAGACGTGGACATGATATAACAATTCATCAATAAATCCCATATTCTTATAAAGCAAAACCCCACTACATATTTCTCTGTGATTTCGTGAGGCCACGCCATCACCAGAGCCCCACCAAGTCACTAAGTACAAACACTAAATTGCAATCGCGAGCCCATCAGGAGTAACTTCAAATACTAAATTGCATTCGCTGCTAAGGACGTGCAATACAGGTGATAGTTCACTTCTGGCCGTTACTATACTTGCGTATTTAATATCTCTCATTAACCTTTTGTGCGTGCATATGGCTATTTGTTTCATTTGCCAACAGATAGTGCATGCTGCCCATAATTTTATTAATACATCAGGCGGTAACGATGAGATGCAAAATGTGCATGGCTTCTTCCAACCCATATAAGTACGTGTAGGCTAGTTGAAACGCCCGCACAATGCAATTACACCGCTCTCCTAAAACTGCCATGTATTTGAAGGAAGGGACCTTGGCTTTTTTCTGCCTACGCCTCCCGATAAAGCCCCACCGCATCCTGGTCCACTCGCTGGCGGTCCGTGGCTTGCTCAATCTCTCACTCGGCCCCTCCCTAAGCCAAGAGACATGTATATGCCTTTTAGCGATCCACGGTAGTACTTTCTCCTCCGCAGGTTAGCGATCCGTGTTTTCTTTATGAAGTTAAAGATCAAATATTAGCATGTTGCCTTTTGTTTAGTTCATTCACGTTGGACTACTGACGTAACTCTTTTAATGTATCATTTTTTTTGTAAACATAATTAAATCAATTAGTAATCATGATACAAATATATGCCCACGGTCCAACATTCAATTGAAGTTCATATAGATTTTTTTTTATTCGATTATAGCCCTGTCAACAGTTTATTTTGAAAAATTTACAGGGCATTGTATGTAAATCACGTCTGATCTATATACTCTTATAAACCTAAACCCTACTAGAGATTTTTTTCTCTTCATGCAAGGTGTCCATATCATTCCCTACTAAGTGACACACTAGATGTTCTATCTCTTTATGCAATGTGTCCATATCATTTCCCACTAAATCCATGTCATCTCTTATTAATTACAAAAAATATCCACATCATCTTTATCATGCACTATACTTTTAATCTTTAATCTATGTATTAACAAGTCATCTACATATGCTATTTGTTTCATCACCTATTCCTCTATAACGTAATCAAATATTCTATTAATTTTTCTTCTACATTAGCTTACCGATTTTTTACTAGATCTGATATAATAAAATAACATGCCTGTTAAATTTATATACATACACAATAAATAAAATACTATATATTAATAATGCTATGTATATAACAGATTTATTTTCAAGAAAATCCCATGTCAATGCGCAGGGTATGCTTCTACATCCTATTCCTCTTAACTCAATTAAAATTACTTTCATATTCCCGCGGCAACATGCGGGGAATTCACCTAGTTACTTGAAAAAGAAAAGTGATATTATGTTTGGCTAACCTAGCACAAAAATGAAAACTTGAACATTTTTTACTCCTTTTAAAAAATGGAGAGGTTGGAGAAAACTGGTGGTGTCGGTGTTTTGTAAATTGGACTAGTAAATTTATACGAATGACATGTTGCTTTAGGAAGACGATGGTAGCATTCAAAAGACACGAGGATTTATATTGGTTCAGGCCGGAGCCCTACGTCCGAGTCTCAGAGATGATCGAGTGCGTGTTCCTCGTTTGAATGCTCTGAAGTTCTTACAATGAGGGAAGCAAGAATGGTGAAAGAGGTAGGAGAGGTAGAGCTAGAAGATGGACTGCCTGAAGGGAAGCTCCAGGAGCCCAGCTACGGTGTGAATGAATGAATGTCCCTAGATCCCTAGAGATGGTGACCTGGCTGTGCCCTTATATAGAGTTCGAGGCCAGGACAGATACAAAGAAAAGGTTCTCCCGACCGGAGGGTCGTGAGCCTGAGGGAGGGGCCTAGCTAACTTGGCTTACAAGCTACGCCGTCTTGTGGTGTAGTTCTGGGCATGGTTATCGTTATGGTCTTGTGCCAACGTCGCGGTAAGGTTTGGCGTGGTGCTACTGTGCCGTCCGTGGTGGCACTGTAGGCACGGTGGTGATTCACCAGCCATCCTACGTGACGTGGTTTCCGCCATGGCCTTCGTCATCGCCTTCTGGTCCCTCGGGGGCGTCGTACAGGAGTTGGTAGCTGCACCGGGCCATCGATCACCGGGTGTGCTTGTGGAGTTGGTGGCCACGATCCTGGGCTCCGGGGTCATGGCTCCCACCGGTTTGGATGACCTCCAAGTCAAGGCCTCCGTCGTAGATCCCATCCCGTAGCCGGTAGGATCATACATGTGTCTTGTTGGTCCATATTTGGATGGTGGGTCGCCGTACTGATAGTCACAGCTATGCGGTGTTGTCTTGTCCGTGCTGCGTGATGCGGGGATGGCGTCTGACCGGACTGAGGTGACTACTGTCCCCTCGGTTCTTGTAGGGTCAGTGCGGCGTGCTCGCTACTGTCAGAGTAGGCACGCTTGGCTGGGTCTGACCTCTCCTCATTTCTCCCAGGGGTCGGGACGGTGGAGTGAGTTTCTTGTGCGTCGTGCGGCAAAGTCAGAAGGGAGAGGTCGTGGCTGACCCTGGCCTTGGCGTCCGGCCTCGTTCCCTTGGATCTGCTGGGCCTCGGTCGTTCGGATCCTTGCTGGCTATGTATCGTGGGCTGCTCGGCCTGCTAACTAATCGTTGCCTTGAGATACCCGGGGATCGTAACCTCGATAGTAGCCCCCGAGTATTTTTGCACTCACGAAGTGATCATGAAAGCGCTTAGATGCCCTTGCATTGAGTGTGTGTTCATAGTCATGGCTTGTTTGAGCTTCATCGCTCGACCCCTTGCGGGTTGGTACGTTCAATGCGGTACGTGGCCTTGTGTTCTGCTCCATTAGGATGTCCTGATGATGCGGTACATGACTGTTGAGCCCCACCGTGTTAGTGTGCTGCGTGTCGGGGTTCGTGACCTAGGTGGGGCCGAGTGGTCTCGTCAAACCTGTACCGGCCCTGTCTTTGAGAGGTCTCGATTTCCCTGTCCTTACGCGGGCATCTAATTTTGGCTGTGACCTCCCATGGTTCGCCACGTGGTGCGGGGATCACAGGCTATTCAGTCCGCCCCTGGCCTATAAGTAGTGGCCTTTCTACCATTTGAGGCACTCACGACCGTGACTACAAACCATTCTTTGCCTCTCGGAGTGGTTAGGTGTTGAGAGAGTGAAGAAATGGAAGAGGAAAGTCTGAGGGGAACCATGCGGTTCCCGTTATGCGTCCTACTGGGGCTCGTCGGTAGTGCCTGGAAGCTGGTGGTGCCCCTTCAACAACTGGTGCTAGAAGGTGACTTGCGATTAGGGGAGGACGATATGCCGTGGAGGCTGGCTCCGTGATCATGCGGCCTTTGTTTTACTTGTGCCTGAGTGGCACGGGTACCTGTGATGGCCGTTGATCGAGGGAAGGTTCTTCCCTCTGCCGCTTGCCTTTAGAGTGTGCAGGCTATGAGTCAGTTCTTTGGAGAGAATGTTTGTCGCTCCCTGGCCGCTGAATGATGGACCCGGGGCATCGTTCGTCACTATGCCCCGTCGGGGCATCGTGATGACGCGGCGAGATGTTCTGCGCTGGGGGTTGTTTCACCCTTCTCTCCTCCCCGCGTTCTTTAGTTTTTGGGGGGTCGCGATGCTGCGAGGGAGCCTTCAAGGTGTTCTTTTCCACCTTGTCCGATCGTGCTCGTAGCTCGTACCCTCGGTGGCGTCATCCTCGAGGTGGTGTTGGGCTTTTTCCTTCCTTGTCTCCATGGCTTGGCCACACGTGTAATGCCCGTACCCATAGAATGTAATTTTTGGACATTATATTCTCCCCTCGAGGTTGTGCCAAGCCCCCGGGTCATGAGATCCGGTTGCGGGCCCCTATTTCCGAAGTCGAGACTTTCGTGCGGGCTATCGACCTTCCTTCCTGTGGGATGGAGAGGTCATCCTTAGCTCGAAAGCCCTCACTTCATTTGCGCTTTGACCTATTGGGCCCAAGTCTCCCTGGCTGTTAATCAGGTTATGACCTCGCTCTCAAGCAGCAGTGTGATCATGGGGTGTTTCCCTCTGGCCAAAAGTTGACATTCAGACTCGAGCAGGCCTAGGCCATGTGCGCTTGGATCGTTGTGGTTTTTTTACATGGGGTTGGCGTTGCCTTGTGGATAAGGCATCGTCGCAACCCGAGGCACCCGAATGACTGTCCGCGAGCTGACCTTGGCTGGTCCGCTGGTTTCAGGTCATGGGTCTCAGATCCCAGAGGGAGCCCGTCACATGGACATAAGCTTTGCTTTTTTTGGGATCTCTGATGACCTTAAAGGGTCACGGTGGTCTATTTTAGATAGTTTTGGTTTTCGGCCCACGTGGGGAGAGGCAAGTCCACCATAACCACGCGGTCAGACTGGTGCACCTCGTCGGGGTCAATGGGTAATTCGAGTGGGACCCGATATCCTCCCCAATCGATGTGGAGTTCGGCTATGCCTCATTGAGAGACGTCCCAAAAATCGTTGGCCGTCAAACCCATCGGTGCCTAACCGCCTCCGCAGCGGTCCGAGGGCAAGATGTCTCCCCCCTAGAGGGGGTCAACCCAGGCGACTTTGAAGTGGATACTCGAATACAGAAAGAGATAGTCATGTGGCTCTGCACCACCGATCAGAGCCACGAGGGCCCATCTTCTCTCTGCCCCTATCCCTTTGTGGCCTTGAGCCCTTCTAAGGACCGGCCAAAGAGATGGATTCCTAAAATGATGCGGGGTTGTGGATGCGGCGGGTCACCCTGCACATGGTCCCTAGGGCTTGTCGCGCCTTGGGTTACTACGCGACTTAATGGCGACTGCTTGTGTTCGAAGCAAAGGAAAGATTGAATAAGAAATTAAAGAAACAGACCAAAGGGGTGTAGGTCTTACGTGCGCTCTGCCTATCACTTCTTTATTTGTTGCCCTTTGTCTCATTCCACTAGGACCCCTCCTGCCTATGATCTTTTTGTAAAAAAGGTTAGCTGGCGAACTCGTGATGATGGGGGGGTTAATGTGCGTTTAGGAAGTGAGATTAAGGATAGAATCTGCGTAGCTGCTCGATGTTCCATGAGTTGGTGTAGATTTCACCAGCATTGTTCATGAGCCGGTTGGATCCTAGGTAGATGATTTCAACGATGATGAAGGGTCCTTCCCAGGGCGGCATCAGCTTGTGCACGTTTTTGGTGGTTTGGATCCACCATAGGACTAGGTCGTTGACCTAGAAAGCTCGTTCTTGGACATTCCTATTGTGGTACCTTCATAGTGCTTGCTGGTATTTCACGGAGCAGAGGAGGGCTATCTTGTGTGCTTCGTCTAGTTGGTTGAGTGCATCTTACCGATCCTTCTCCACCTTGGCTTCATCATACGCCAGGATTCACGGTGCCCCATGGTCAAGGTCGGTTCATAGGGTGGCCTCGGCACCGTATACCACGAAGAACGGGATGAAACCGGTGGACCGGTTTGGGGTCGTCCTTAGGCCCTAGAGCATGGCTGGTAGCTCCCCCACCCATCATCCCGTGAATTTGTCAAGCCTGTCGAAGATGCGGGGTTTGAGGGCCTGAAGTATCATGGCGTTTGCACGCTCTACTTGGCCATTGGTTCGCGGGTGAGCGACGGAGGCCCAGTCGACTCGAATGTCATAGTCATCGCAGAATCGGAGATATTTCTTCCCGGTGAAGAGTGTGCTGTTGTTAGTGATTATGGAGTTTGGGACTCTAAATCTGTATACGACGTCGAGGAAGAACTCCACCGCATCTTTGGATCTTACTCTTGTTATAGGCTTTGCTTCGATCCATTTAGTGAACTTATCGACTGTCACCAGAAGGTGGGTGTAGCCCCTGAGTTCTTTCCTAAAGGGTCCGAGCAAGTCGAGCCCCCAGGTCATGAAGGGCCACGTTAACGGAATAGTTGCAGTTCTTGCATGGGCAAATGTGTTTGCCACGCATAGAACTAGCACCCCTGGTAGCTTCGTACGATCTATTGAGCGTCTGCAACCGCCGTGAGCTAGTAAAAGCCATGATGAAAGACCTTCCCGACCAGCGTCCTGGGCGCTGCGTGGTGGCCATAGATGCCCACGTGGGCCTCTCATAGGAGTTGCTACCCCTCCTCCTATGAGATGCATCTCTGGAGTATCCCCAAGGTTCTACGCCTATAAAGGATGTTTCCTATGATCATGTAAGATTTGCAGCGCCTCGCTAGGCGCCGCGCCACGCTTCTGTTAGGTCATCAGATAAATTTCCCCGTGCTAGGTATTCTATGAAGGGCATGGTCCAGTCTGATCGGGCATCCGCCACTGTTCGATCAATCATCATTGGGCTAGGAGGGCTTGCGGCCCTCGAGTCACGATGGTGTTCGACCGGTAGGGTAGGCTCCGCCTTGCCGGCCATGCCCATCGTTTGGCCATGCGACTAAAGAGCTCGCACCAATGGTTTGTGCACGTCATTAAAGAACACTCCAGGGGGGTAGGTCCCCGACTTGATGCGATGTTAGCCAAGGAGTCAACGGCCAGGTTGTCCCGTCTAAGGATGTGGTGGAGTTCTAGCCTGTTGAATCTTTCTTTGAGTTTCTGAACTTCATCGCGGTAAGACGCCATCTTGCCATCATGACATGAGGCTTCTTTCATGACCTGGCTGGCGACCAGCTCCGAATCCCCTCTTATGAAGAGGTGGCGACCGCCAAGCTCGGAGGTGATTTTGAGGCCATGGATGAGGGCTTCATACTCTGCGACGTTATTGGTGGCGACGAAAGTGGAGTCAGATGGCGTACTCCATGCAGTCTCCTGTTGGGGAGATTAGGACAACCCTGGCCCCTATGTCCATGGCCATGAGCGACCCGTCAAAGTATAACGTCCAATATTCATGGCGGGTCGGGGGCGGAGGCGTCTGTATCTTGGTCCATTCAGCGAGGAAGTCCGCGAGGACTTACGATTTGATCGTTGTTTGTGGGACATATGTGATGTGGTAGCCCATGAGCTCGGTTGCCCATTTGGCCATGCAGCCAGACACGTCGTGGTTCTGGACCACATCTCTAAGCGGGGCTAACACCACGACCACGATGGGGTGTCCCTCAAAGTAGTGTAGTAGCTTCCGTTTGGCGATGAGAATAGCATAAATAAGCTTCTGGATCTGTGGGTAACGCACCTTATGTCCGAGAGGACCTCACTAATGAAGTATACTAGCCTCTGGATCTTGTGGGAGTGCTCGTTCTCTTCTCACTCGACGACGAGTGTCGTGCTGACCACCTGAGTGGTTGCGGCGATATAGAGGAGGAGTAGTTCTCCCTTCTTGCGCAATACCCAGGTAGGAGTCATTGCTAGGAATACTTTGAGCTTCTCAAAGGCCTCCTGTGCTTCGGCCGTCCAGGTGAACTGATCGGCCTTTTTCAGGAGCTTGAATAGTGGCATGCCACGCTCCCCTAGCCATGAGATGAAGCGGCTAAGAGAGGCTAGGCATCCCATGAGTTTCTAGACTCCCTTCAATTTCATGATGGGGCCTAGATTCTCGATCGTTGTGATCTTCTCTGGGTTGGCTTCAATGCTCTACTTGGAAACGATGAATCTAGGGAGCTTTCCCTTGGGGACCCTAAATACGCACTTTTTGGGGTTGAGCTTCATCCTAAATTCTCTAAGGCGAGTGAAGGCGGCCTCCAGATTGCTGACCAGCTGGTCAACCTTCCTTGACTTTATGACGATGTTGTCGATGTAGATTTCCATGACTTCCACGACGAGCTCACCAAGGCAGCGGTTCATGCACCTTTGGTAGGTGGCTCCCACATTCTTGAGCCCAAATGGCATGGTGACGTAGCAATAGGCGCCAAACGGGGTGATGAAGGAGGTTGTGAGCTGGTCGGCCTCCTTCATCATGATTTGATGATACCCTGAATATGCGTCCAGGAAGCATGGGGTTTCGCAACCCGTGGTCGAGTCAACTACCTAGTCAATTCATGGTAGCGGTTAGGGTACCTTTGGGCATGCCTTGTTCAAGTTGGTGTAGTCTCCGCACATCCTCTAGGTCCCGTTCTTCTTCCGGACCAGGACCGGGTTAGCGATCCATTCAGGGTGGAAGACTTCCTTGATGAATCCCGCCGTCAGGAGCCTGGTGATCTCTTCTCCAATGGCCTTCTGCCTTTCATCGTCGAAGCGGCGAAGGCGTTGTTTGATCGGTTGGGGTTCAGGTAAGATGTCGAGGCTATGCTCGGTGACCTGCCTCGGGATTCCTGGCATGTTAGAAGGTTTCCATGCAAAGATGTCCCAATTTAGAGCAAGAAGTCGATGAGCTCGCGCTGTTGTCGATCGGAAAGGCCGCATTCAACCCGAATGGTTTTGCCAGTGTTTTCAAGGTCGATCTGCACTGCCTTGGTGTCCTCTGAGGGCTTGAAGGCTCCCGTGGGTTGCTTCCTTGTGCTAGATTCAGCCACAACCTCGGTCAAGGTAGCCTGGATAGTTCGCAGCTCTAAGGCTCGACTTGTGGCCACCGCGATGCTAAGGTTTTCCTCCTCGCAGGAATGCGCCTAGTGTAGGTCACCGCTTACAATGATGATTCCTCGAGGACCAGGGAGTTTGAGCTTGAGGTAAGCATAGTTAGGAATGGCAATGAATTTTGCGTAGCATGGCTGGCCTAGAATGGGTTGGTAAGCGCTAGGGAGGTCCATTACCTCGAAGTCGAGTGCCTTCGTACGGAAGTTCGTTCGTCCTCCAAACGTAATGGGTAGGGTAACCAGCCCGAGAGGAGAAGCACATGCTCTGCGTACAACTCCATAGACGGTGGCACTTGTCGGCCGTATCGCCGCTCTGGAGAGGCCCATAGCGTCGTACGTCCACGAATATAGTACATTGAGGCCGCTTCCCCCGTCCATCACCACTTTAGTGAGGCATGTTCCACTGACTATTGCGCTAACGATGAGGGGGAACCGTCCCAACAGCTTAATGTGGTTGGTGTGATCGGACCTATCGAAGGTGATCACTGCTTCTGACCATTTCAGATAAGCCGGGATGGCTCTGGCTTGAGCTGTAGTCATGTTGATCTCTCTCTCCGCTAGAGACTTCTCTCGCTTTGACTCATCCGCGAAGGGTTCACCGATGGGTGGTATCGGCCGTCTTGTTGTGACATGTTCCCAGGCGTGGCTACGAAAAGTTGTTTTGCGAGTCTACCTACCATGGGCCAAGGGGTCACGGTCTCCAGAATAGAAGACCTGGCCATGACCTTTTGCGAGGGAGGGTGATGGCCCTCCCATCGTGATGAGCTCTTGGATGCGTTCGCCATGGGTCATTCCGAGAGCTTGCTCGCTGCTGGCCATGGGGTCCAAGTCTCCAGGACGGAGGACTCAGCCATGACCTTCAGCGAGGGGGGTGTTGGCCCTCCTGTTGTGGTGAGCTCTTGGATGTGGCCACCGTGGGCCATTCCGTGAGCTTGCTCGCCGCTAGCCATGGGGCCCAGTCTCTAGAATGGAGGACTCTGTCGTGGCCTTTGGTGAGGGAGGGTGCTGGCCCTCCCGTCATGGTGAGCTCTTGGTGCGGCCACTAAGCTTCCTCGCTGCTGGCCACAGGGTCCGAGTCTCTAGGATGGAGGACTCGGCCATGGCCTTCGGCGAGGGAGGGTGTTGACCCTCCCATCATGGTGAGCTCTTGGATGCGGCCACCGTGAGCCGTTTCACGAGCCTGCTTACCGCTGGCCATGGGGTCCGAGTCTCTAGGACGGAGGACTCGGTCGTGGCCTTCGGTGAGGGAGGGTGTTGACCCATCCATTGTGGTGAGCTTTTGGATACGACCACGGTGGGCCGTTCCACGAGCTTGCTCGCCACTAGCCACGGGGTTCGAGTCTCCGGAACGGAGGACTCGGCCGTGGCCTTCGGAGAGAGTGCAAGGAGCCATTGTCTCTTTTTCAACAATCGAGAGTACGCAACAGTCCCCTACCTGGCGCGCCAACTGTCGATGTTTTGTAAACCATACTAGTAAGTTTATACGAATGCCGCGCTGCTCTAGGAAGACAATGGTAGCATCCAAAAGACATAAGGATTTATACTAGTTTAGGCTAGAGCCCTACGTCCAATCTCATAGATGATCGAGTGTGTGTTCCTCGCTTGAATGCTCTGAAGTTCTTACAATGGGGGTGCAAGAATGGTGGAAGAGGTAGGAGAGCTAGAGCTAGAAGATGGACTACATGAAGGGAAGCTTCAGGAGGCTAGCTACGGTGTGAATGAATGAGTATCCCTAGATCCCTAGAGATGGTGCCATGGCTGCCCTTATATAGAGTTCCGGGCCAGGGCAGATACAAAGAAGGTTCTCCCGACCGGGGGTCATGAGCCTGATGGAGGGGCCTAGCTAACTTAGCTTGCAAGCAACGCCATCTTGTGGTGCACGTCTGGGCATGGGTGTCGTCATGGTCTTGTGCCCACGTCGTGGTAAGGTGTGGCGTGGTGCTATTGTACCGTCTGTGGCGACACGGTAGGCACTGTGGTGGTTCGCCAGCCATCCTGTGCGATGTGGTTTCCGCCGTGGCCTTCATCATCGCCTCTCCTGGTCTCCCGAGGGCGTCGTATAGGAGTTGGTAGCCGCCCCGGGCCGTCGATCGCCAGGTTTGCTTGTGGAGTTGGTGGCCACGATCCCGGGCTCCGGGGTCGTCGCTCCCGCTGGTTGGGATGGCCTCCGAGTCAAGGCCTCCGTCGTGGATCCTATCCCGTAGTGGGTAGGATCGTACATGCATTTTGTTGGTCCATATTTGGACGGTGGGTCGCCGTACTGAAAGTCACCGTCGTGTGGAGTTGTCTTGTCTGCGCTGCGTGGCGCGGGGATGGTGTCTAACCGAACCGAGGTGACTACTGTCCCCTCGGTCCTTGCGGGGTCAGTGTGGCGTGCTCGCTCCTGTCAGAGCAGGCATGCTTGGCTGGGTCTAACCTCTCCTCGTTCCTCCAGGGGTCGGGACGGTGGAGAGGTCGTGAGCTTCTTGTGCGTCGTGCGGCTAAGTCAGAAGGGAGAGGTCGTGGCTGACCCTGGCCTTGGTGTCTGGCCTGGTTCCCTTGGATCTGCTGGGCCTCGGTCGTTCGGGACCTTGCTGGCTGATGTATCATAAGCCGCTCGACCTGCTAACTAATCGTTGCCTTGAGGTACCCGGAGATCATAACCTTGACCAATGGCAACAAATTATGAAAAATAGGAAGGGACAAAACAACTCCTCTCTCTCTGTTTGCCCAACGGCCAGCTGTCAAGTCACCTTGTTGATAGTAGTACTTGCGACAGGGCCTTGCAGGAACAGTATGACACTGCCCCAACTAGCATGATGCCGTCGCTCACTCGCTCACGTACGTTTACTCTACACCACCAGCACCACACCTCCGACCTCGCACTGTATGACATGGCGGTAGATTAGTGCGCATGCACTTGGTCGTATGCATAGGTGTGAAAAGGATAAAAATTCAGTGGATACAGTATCCACCTAGACTGGGTGCATACCACCACTTGATGGGTGACACGTGTACCAGCCGTAGATCCTACGTTCACCTTGTGAAGCGGAGTACGAGCCGAGCACCAAGTCCATCAACCGTCCAGACTCAAACCAAGCGGCACACACTTGTCACCCATTAAGTGGTGGTATGCACCTAGTTTGGGTGGATACCGTATTCATGGAATTTTTTTCTGAAAATGGTCATCGACACCGACTCGGGTTTTACCATAGCAGGCAGTACTATAAGAATATTACGAGACAGGTCCGGATAAATAGAGGTGACTATTTTTAAAAGCCGTCTCTGAAATTATCAGTCGAGTCTCAGGCAAACATTTGTGTCTGCTGATTATTTATTGAGGAAGACACGATGCCGCCTCTAATAATCAATAATCAACTATTCTTAGAGGCGGTCATTTTAAGATGCTTGCTACTATTAATCGCTTAATAACAAAGACGACCACGGTAAGGGTACCGTCTCTAGAAATGGATTAACAGAGATGAAACTGTTAAGAGGTGCGTCTTTAGAAATAGTTTCATATAAAATAATTTATAACTTTTGCATATGAAAATCATATGAAGATGAATTTTATATCAAAATTGTATAGGTTAACATGATATACAACTTTGTAGTTGACGAGTTTTTTTTTATTTGAAACTGTTTAGAGTCCTAAAATTTTGTTTTAATTTCGTAGAATTTGAAATTTATTTTAGAATTTTGAGTGATCTTGGATGTTGACATGGTCTATACCAAAGTTTTAGTTCTGAATGTGATCTCTTTGTAGTTGGTAATTTTTTTGGTTTAAAGTCGTTTAGAGTCCCAAATATGTGTTCAAAACTATAGATTTTGAAATTCAAGTTTTAAAATTTCCAAATGACCTCAAATATTGACATGGTTAGTATCAAATTTGTAGTGGTCGACGGTGAGCTAGAACTTTGTAGTCGCCGAGTTTCTTTAGTTAAAGTCGTTTAGAATCCAAAATATTCAATTTAATTTCCCATATTATTACTTAATTTTTCAAATAATCTTAGATGGAGACATGCCCTATACATAAGTCATAGTGCTTGACAATATGTAAAATTTTATAGTTTATTTTTTCATTTGATATCATTCATCGGTTGAAATATTTAATACAACATTAGGAAATGGCAGTATAAAGCTATAACATTCTCACAAGTAACTGTATATTGTGAGAATGAGCATAGAGATGTGTCATGTGGGACTAGAGATCATGAGTTCAAATTTTAGTTTTCATCTTTTTAATTTTCTAGAATCGTTAATAGATTTACATAGGAGCAGGCTAGGGTTGGTAGGCAAGGAAATATGACCTACTAAGGCTAGGGCTGGTAGGCAAGGAAATATGACCTACTAGGTAGTGAAACGAACCAAAATTTTCTAGCAAAATTTCCGATGTTGTTGCGCCCGGTGATAGTCTTAGGATACCTCTTTCACGAGCAACCACTTTTCAACTAATTACAAATTTGTACAAACATCAAAGTACATAAATGTGGTTAGGAAACTTAATTTTGGGTACAAACCTTCTGGGCTAAAGTAAAAGAAACATCATAGATCCAGATGCAGCATTGAAGCTTGGTGGAGCCGATTTCGATCGGCAAACTTGAGTGGGAACAAAACCACCTAGTACTCCCATCACTTCTGCATGTTAGGTAATCTACACACCATCAGATATGTGGAGATCATGGTCAGCACCAAAGAGTTTTTATGGAAATAGAAATAAATGGATCTAGCGATCCTAATAGTTGGGTTGTAGCTTACGTCCTTAGCGCGCAAGTATAATGATGATTAATACAATATCTCATTCTCCAAACCATCTCCTACTCTACTCTCATCATCCTCATCTCATCGCAATTCTCACCACTCAAACTTTCCTCCCAACACCCTCAAAAACCCTCTCTAAGAGATGAGGCAACCTCCGCACTCCCTCGTCTCAATACCTTCCAGCCAAACCTATCTGGGGGGGGGGGGGAAAAGCGGTACAAGAGAAGCTAGGAGTTTGAGCACCATCCCCATGAATGATCAGTTGCGACTATACATACAATTCTAACTCTGCAGTGTCAGTATGTGTACACTCGTTCCCACAAATTCATTATAATCCATGGTAGCCAATATGTCTAGGTGACCATCACTCAAGAAACCTCGTATGAGAAGTGTGAGAGGTGTGGACTATGGGTTTCGGTAATCTTTGAATTACCGTAACTTGATAGTTTTGTAACAAAATTTTCTACTCCTGCTTAATGAAAAACGTGTCAAGGCACGATGTCGAAAAAAATCAACAAGCTACTCCCAAGATGGAGCAGGAGCAGTCATCTCTCGTCACAAGCCTTCGTACCAGCGGTTGAAAGATGAAAAATGTGCGGCATGTAAAATCATTTCTATACTAGTGATAGGATTTTGATAATTATTCAGATCCTAGGCTATGGATCTGACAGTAAAACCACCTCACTGTCAGCTCTAACACACCAGCAATAATGGGCCAACAGGGATGGTGTGCTCTGCAGTAGCGAGACCTAGACCACCTTTGCTCCTTGACTTCTGCTACTAATGCCCTTGGAGTGTTATAGTGTTTTTTCACTCTGTTGTTTTTGTTGATTTTGGTTGCTATCATCAACATTGTTGACGTTCAAGAATTGCTATTAGTATTGGTTTCCACTGCACAGCTGGTTTTACGGAAACGCTTGGACGCGGGCGTCCGTCCTGTCGAACGCGGCTTCCCACTCCGCTTCGGCATCCTCTCTAAAAAAACTCCACCTCGTCCGCCTCTCTCATAAAAAACTCCTGACTCCGCCTCGCGCCGTCGTGGCTTCACCACGCCGTGCAGCCGTCCGCCTGCCCCACTCCGCCGCGCCGCCATCGCCACCCCCCACGGCACCTCTATCTTGCGCCGCGGCTCAATCCCGTGCGCCGCCGCCGCCATCCCTTGCAGCACCCCCGTACCCTGCGGCGCCTCTGTCCCCCGCAGAGAGGAGGAATCCTCTGTCGAGGTATGCTGCTAGCTGTCCCACCGACTGCAAGTGCTGCTAGACCCGTTCGCCGTCGCCTCAACCTCCGCCTCCAAGCTCCATGTGTGTGCTCGACAACTGCAGCGGCGCATCCGTTCCTACTGTGCCATGCCTTGCTCCATCCTCTGAGGCGCCCAAGCCAGGCGCAGGCATAGCTAGCCGCTGCCAGGCCACACCACCATCCTCAGCTGCCGGTGGCCGGAACAAGCCGTTCCCCACTTGCTCTACATCGCACAGAAGAAGGGTGTAAAATGCATGCTGCAAGCGTATATTTCAAGTCACTACTATAGATTGATTTATCACGATCGTCACTTTCACTACCATAGTGATAGAAGCGGCCGTGTGATACTTCCACCGTCGGTTGGAATGATAGCGAGGCCTCCTAGGAATGAAACTGGCAGTTTAGACTTCTACCACCGATGGGTTAACGTTAGATGTGGTAGTGGTATTGGGGTTGCATTTGCTCTGTCACATGGAAAAACAGGCCGACTGGGATATGCATTTTGTCTGCCAGCCCTAAACTGGCGTTTGGTCAAACGGTGGTAAATTCAGCGTGAGTGTTGAATTGCCTCAACTTTTAAGGCCGTCAAATCACCATTACTTCCGCCACTGAAGCCTAAGAGCCATACCCACTGCTCTACATATAGTTCAAGCTCGGTGCCCTCTGAAACCACCCCTCTTCTTCATCCATCATCCCCTTCTCTTCCAATCTACAAAGAAAATGTCAGACAACCCCATCAAGTTTCTAAGCAGCCCATCGTCCAGGGAGGACGACTTGCTAGCCCACCAGTCCTACAAGGAGGACGTCTCCTCCAATGACTGGAGGTCTTCTGATTATAGTCCTCCGTGGAGCTCCGAGAAGGAGGACCTGGAGGATGAGGACGAGGACAAGGACGAGGATGACGCCGACGCCAAAGACGAACGACGACTCCTACGACTCCGCTCTGACTCCAACTTCGCCTCGCCTCCTCCCAAGCGAGCGAGGTGAGCTATGAGAGGATCATGTGTTTAGATTAAGTAGTTTATAGTTTGTATAAGTAGTTTTAATAGTTTAGGTTAGTTATTATGCTTCCGGACAAGTACAATCATATACTCGTCAAAATTGTATCTATATATTACATATATATAATGAATCAATGAAAAAATTCTATTCACGTAGATTTGATCTCTTTAATGCCACCTTTTTTTATATGAAATGCAAAGCAAGTACTTTCCAATACTACTTCTAAAAGGCTAGTGCACGGATTTGATCTCTTGACGAATGGTTTTTTGTTTTTCTGTATATTTGTGAATGAAAAGGGAAAAATTGTCATGTACGGTTGCGGTTGTTCCTAGAGAATCTACAAGCAGTTTAACTGCTGACAATCGTTGTATTATAGCGTTGGATTAGCGTGGCAATGGTCGGCTTAATACGGACACTGTTTAACTTATCCCGTGCCATCCGTTTTCGCTGTTAATCAATCTGGACCGTCTGTTTGGCAACAAACCTAGAAGCACCCAGCCCGTTCCCAACTCCCCTTGGGTCCTGTCGGCGCCTTGGGGGCAGCTCGACCAACTAAAAAACCCCAATACAAATCCATTAGTTCTCCCCACTCGTTGTTGCTTCATCCTCATTCTCTCCACCCATTGCTTCATCTTCATTTTGACCCATCGCCTGTACTTGTGCTGCCTCGAGCACCTTGCATTGTCGTCGTGGACAATGCCCTATGAAGGTTAGATGGATTCGGTCACCCCCTATTTGCATTTGGTTCCAATTGGTTTTGGGTTCGGTATCAGTTTTGTTCATATTAGGAATTTCTAAATGTCTTACTTCGGAAGAAGCCATTTCAATGCGAGCAACCTTACATTTTGGCGGCTAGGGGTGGCACCAGGACCCCAGATGATGTTTTTTCTACTTGGAGATGGAGCATTCACTAGGACCGACTGTTGATTGTTGAACCCGTTGTTCGTCACCTTCTCGGACCACAAAATTTGACAAGAATGCATCATTCAAGACCCTGTTTGTGGAGAGATTTTTGTGCTTTGCAGTACTAGACAGGAAGTAGACATACTTTATGGATACAATGTGTTCGTGGATGGAGATGCTGTCATTTTTTGCTATGGTTCACTACCTCTGGCTTTCTTGACCACATCAACTAACTGAGTATCTTAGCAACTATCTATCCATCCGACATTAAGTCTTAGAATTTGTGAAACTTTTATGTTAATGAAGTTTATATGTACTGATGAAACCTTTGGATTAGTATGTATGAGTACTGCATAATCGTTGAACTGTTAATTGAATCAGTTGGTCTTGATTGTGGTCCACGTGTACGCCTCTATGTAAGCACAGAGGATCCAAAATAGGCCTTGTTCTACAGGCGGATAGTACCCTGAACTAGCGGTGACATAGCATTTCATCTTGGTGGGAGTCCGAGTTTTTTGAAGGACGTTTTGGCGCCTTGGCGGAAGGGAAAAGCGTAGACAAAAGACCTGGGCCGACCTCTTCACTCAGAGTGTGCAACACTTTGAACCCTGACTGCTCCATGGCTGCATCTAGCTCCAACTCCTCCTAGTGGTCGGCACCATTCCAGGGTGCCGTCGCGAGAAGAACACCAGCTTCCAGCGGAGGAGGCTACAATGGGAGGGGGCCACCCATCCCGTGCCGTGTTGAGAACCACCCTACGCATACCAGCCACCACTTTTGTGTCGCTGTGTCTTGAAGACGCCTCGGTGGATTTCGTGGAGTAATGGAAACCTAGGACGTCGGTACCACACATGCTGCAAGGCAAATAATTTTTTTTGAAACAATGCAGGGCAAATAATGTAACTCGATTTCTTTCTTATTCATTCTGTTTTCGCAATGCAAATGCTGAAATCCCACTATACTTATGGTAATTTAGTTTTTTCATAGCCCGACGTAGATTGCGGGTTCTTTAAGTGAGACGACCCCCCATATGGAAAATTTGTGAGGACTTTGATTTTGGATTTACGTAACAAGATTTGGGAGCTGAAGGGGGAGGCTAATGTTACAACAAATGAATAACATCTGCAGGAGGAGGAAGAGATTATGCCACAGATTGAAGAAACAGCCAGGGTTCTAACGAAGATGATGGAATATTTCGTACCTTTGAGAATGAAATGTGCTTCCTGTTCTTCTTTCACCTATTTTGTACTTACCTTAGTTCTTGGCATGTTCATTGGCAAGTTGCTTAGTTCACCACAGTAGATTCAAGTACCAATTTATGATGTATCGGACTGAAATTTGTCACTTTTGTACAACTATTGTTAAACTAAATGCAAGGTGATTATCCAAGTGTTCAATTTATTGAAATGTAAATGCTAGTACATCCAAGTATCAATTGATGTGTCGGACTGAAATCTATCACTATTCTACAACTATTGTTGAATTAAATGCAAGGTGATTAACCAGATATTCAATTTATTGAACTGTAAATGATAGTAGATCCAAGTATCAATTGATGTGTTGGAGGCATCCTACTTCCCTGAACACTGGGCCCTGGTATAGGAGCAACCAATTTATTAAACTGTATATACACTCCTACGGTCCTACCACACCTTCCTTCCATCCATTCCCCACTCTGCTCCCTTGCTCTGTTTCACCCTGCTAGTGTCGGACGAAAGGCAGCCTCTCGCGTGCTCATTGCTCCTTCACCACCAACCTCGCCAGCGCATAAATCTTTAGCACACCGCCCCTGCTTCTCTCCTCCATTTGGATCTAAGGTAATTGCACTGGATCTGCTCCTCCTTCACCGGATTCTATATTGCTCTCTCATGCTCTCTGCTCCTTCACCTCCAACCTAGCTACAGTAATTTGTTGGATCTGTAGATGAAAATACATCTTCTTGTTCTGGATTTTGTGGCCTTGTATATCCGTGGAGTGCAGCTTGTGAGCCTTATTGTCCTCAATATTGGTTCACTGAATCAATGCTTTGTGAACAAAGTCGATGAGCTAAATGAAAGTGTACCAATGGATGTGGACATGGTTGTAGTGATCAAGGCTCAGGATGACATAGAGATTGACAATGATCCTGTGGAGGCCGACAATGATCTGTGGGATATTATGGAGATTCACAATGATCCCATGGAGGTCGACTAGGATCTACATGGAGAATGATTAATTATGCAACCAATAATGTACATATGAAGGCCTTTTAACTTTTGCATAGTGGCAGCCTAATTAGTATCTACATTTTAGCTTTCGACAAGCTTGTTAGCTTGGTAGTGTCCACCTACTTATTCGGTATGAATGTATGGAACTCAAGTTGGATTCCTTTCAATCCGAGAGTACTGGCATTGTGCTTTCCTTGTGTTTTCTAAGTGCGTGTTTTGGCCTTCGCCTCAATATAAATTTGTGTGCCTTATTATTCACCATCAAACTCAAGTTGGCTTCCTTTCAATCTGAGTACTATAATTGTGCTTTTCTTAGTTTTCTAAGTGCGGGATTGTGTGCCTTAGTGTTCATCACCGTATTATACGGAGGTCTCTGGGTGGTAATAGGATCTAGCCACTGGTGATGGTACTGTGCATTCACAGCTGCTTAGTTGCAAAATTTCCAATCCCGCGTTTGAACCCTCCCGCACGGAACTGATGAAAGTTCGATTCCCGTGTGTCGTAAAAGTTATGCAAAGAGCAAGCAACCTACTCCAACATCCCCCCTAACCCCTCGGCACCTCCCCCCCACCCCGCCGCCGCCCTCCCTCCCCCATAAACACAAAGCTTTTCTTTTCCTCATTGCTGTTGTTCGTCATCGCCGCTATTGCTCATCAGCACTGCTCAGCCCTTGCTCCATGCTAGTGCACATCATCGGATTGCCCGCACAGATCCACCAGCGAATGACTTGCTGCTGTCATCGGCATTGCCACTCGTGCTCACCACCGCCAGATCCAAAGGCAAGTGTAATAAGGCCTTACTTGCATCGCCGTCCTTTCTCCTTGAAACTCATCTCCTTACTAATGTTTATTTATGCAATTCCATGGTAGGGAAGCCTCATCTCTTCGGCTGGTGGTGTCTTTCTAGATGAAGGAGGCCTACAACATGAGGAACGCAGTGGACAACCTCTCAGACGATGTGCTTGCTAACATCTTTAGCTACCTCCCTGCCTAGTCCTCGTGCTGCTGCAAGTGTGTCTATCGCTCCTGGAGGCATGTCATCTCTGACTCCTATCAACGTAAGAAGCTTTCACAGACTGTCGTCGGCTTCTTCTATGGCAGCTGGTGGAAGGGCAATCACCACTTCACCAGCATCACCGGTGAACGGCCCTCTTTGTCCTTGTTGCCCTTCCCCCTTAAAAATCCTAGTCTCAGATTGTTGCAGCGTCCTCATCCTTTGCTGGTGTGCTGGGCCTAATGGATTACGTCGTTATGTTGTCTGTAATCCGATGACCCACAAATGGCATGTACTGCCACGTAGCATCTGTTCTGTTGGTCAGGCTCACTTAGGTTTTGACCCAACGTCCTCGTACTTCCATGTGATTGAATTTATTGAGGTGGAGGGTGTGTGCATAGGTGTGTAGATCTACTCATCTAAAACTGTAGCATGGATCTTTAAGGAATCTGAATGGGGCGAGGGTAGTATTGTTCTACGTTCAAAATCGAGAAGTGTTTTTCTTAATGGTTTCATGCACATGCTTGAGTACTCCGTGATAGTTGTTGTGGATATGGAGGGAAAGACATGGAGGACAATTCGTAAACCAGGTGGTGCTGAAATGTCCATCCATCAAGCTCAGGGTCACCTATGTGTGTGCTATGCTGATTTTCATAATAGGTCTTGCCTTTTAGTGTGGATACTTGAAGACTATGATACTGATAACTGGAGTTTGAAGCATGTTGTGGACACGGAGGAACTATTTGGACGCATGAATATTAAAGTTGGTTCTGAGCTTTGTGATGAGAAGTACAGAGTAATTACAGTTCACCCAGAATGAAATTTCATTTTTCTTGTTGGAAATGATGGAACATTGATTGCATATGACATGGACCGCAGAAAGGTTCATGTCATCCATGCCCGTGTCATCCGCTTTTGTAGACCAAGAGGGTGTTTTTATATAAACAGACCTTACTATCTTCCTTATGCTGCCTTGTTCATGGAGTCATTAGCAGAGCAGTAAAGCTGCATTTCCTACATTTCGTCGTCATGATAGTCTTTGTTCAAGTAGGCAGTTATTTTCATTCTATGTATGTATAGGTCAATTTTGGCTTGTTAACTATAGGAATGGTATGTTTAATATTATTAATTCTGCTGCTTTGTTCAGGTTGTGGATCAGAGATGAATAAGAGGGGTTCCATGGTGCATTGGCTACCAATCCAAAGGATGCACTAATTATATTCATTTTGCCTTGCAAGCAGGAGTGCCACATAGAAGGAGCACAACTACGTCGTTTCGTAATATAAGTCTGTATACATCAGTACCTTTAGTATGTTCTATGTACTGCTTGTGTTAGGACATAAGTTGAGAAAGATGTTATGGTAGCGTCCATTGTTATTGTAAAAAGTACTCTTGTTTGTGAACATGATTTATGGATGTAACGATTATATATTTGTATGCTTTGTGTTCATGAAGCTATTAAGGGCCCAACTAAATTAGTAACCATTGTGAAACCGGATGAAATTATGTCACTGTCGCTATACGTATGATGCGGCAGGGATTAAAAGTATATCACCACTGAATCCTTTAGTAACCCGACACTAACTAAACGATCATCAAAGGCGGATCGTGGTGCAAGGCGACGGTGACCATGACCTTTGTACTGGCGGATCATACGCTGAAGCGACGATGGTGTTAACCTCTACACGTCTCGGCCGTCGAACCGATAATGAACCCGTACCGCTGACAGTCGGGTCGAAGTATAAGGCGATGGTGCTGGTGACCACTACATAGGCGGTTGATGTGCGGACACGATGGTTTTGATAGCCTCGACACAATCGAATTATTTGCCAATGCGGCGGTGTTAGTGTACATCCACAGTCGGGTCGTGCTCCAATGCAACTAAAGTAAGGACCTAATCACAGGCGGATCATAAGCCAATCGGCGGTGTTAGTGTACACCGCAGTCGGTCCTAGATGCCGACGGTGAAGGCTATGACCATCATTGTCGACAGCTTACTGCCGAGGCCGAAATTGGACTGCGATATGGGTTACGACATGGCTATGAAAGGTGCGAGTGTAGTAATGAGTGTTTTAGGTGTTTTAGAGGTATGTTACAAGTGTTTTAGATGGATGTTGCAAAAGTATAACGGGATGTTGCATATGTTGCAATAGTTGTACACGTATGTTGCAAGCTTTTGTTTTCAATGTTTCATCTTTTTTTCCGATGTATATTGCCAGTGCGTTTATGTGGATGTTGTATATGTTTTCACACATATGTTGCAAGTGTTTTATCTGGATGTTGCGTATGTTTGCAATGGTTTCAAGTATTTTTGCAAGTGTTTCAGATAAATGTTTCAAATGTTTCATTGTCTTGTTTCAAAACTAGATCGGGTGTTGTATCTTCCTCCTCGCCCTTCTGCTACCTCGCCTCAGTGCTGCCTCGCCTCGGTGTCAGGCACGGGAAGCGAGGACAGTCGAAGGTGGTCCCCGCTGGCGCGGGCAGTCCCCATGTGCATGCGCGAGTGCGCGACAGCATGTGAAGCAGCCGTAGGCGGGCATGCAGCTGCATCAGCAAGTGGACACGCAGCAGCAGTAGGCGTGTCAGGCATAGCAGGCGTGGCTGGGCACAGCAGGTGAGGCGTGGGTGCAGCAGGCGAGGCAGACACAGCGGCACGGGCGTCCAGACATAGGGCTAGCGTCTAGACGTCCGGGCGCTAGCCACTCTGGCCTTTCGTTGCTTCGGATTGCTCTATTTCAAGTCGTCATCGTTGAGCTTGATTTCTTCTTCTATGATCCTGATCTACAGTAGTTTTCCACGATCTTTGAAAGCTAAGCCGTCCATTCTGGTGGTTTCCTTGTAAAGCGTGAGGCACATACATGGGCCTGATGGAACACCATTGTTTAATTATGATGTCTTTGATTAGATGCCACACGTCCTATTCAAACTGTAATCTGAGTAAATTGTTGTATTTTGTAATGGCTTCTAGATCTGCAGGCTGAAAACTGAACCAATCATTCTTGTTGAATGTATGAATTAATTTACATTTCATACTTGTAACAAAATAAAGAATACAGTAAAAACCCACATCGAATAAAAGTCGTGCGCGACTTGTTTCCCCCGTTCTTTCCTTTTGGCCAGTTTAATTTGTGCCATTGCATCCCGTAGTGGTAAACATGCTACATCTTTTATTGTGTGAACCAGTGGTCACTCACTCACCAGTGGTCTGAGATAAATGGAATTAATTGTGCCAGCCTAGTAAACTGGACTATACAAAGAGCTGCTATACAACTGTACTAGCAATAGGTAGGACTCTAGGAGTACTATATTTCACATACGTAGGCAGTCTAATTCTAATTCTAAACGCCATTGATTTCACTGATGAGGGAGCGCTGGGGAACAATGAACCTATCATGCCCGCTCTCAACAACACATGTATTGATTGTAAATGCCCGGCTCCATTTGGATAGTAGTAGTACTCTAGTAATCAAGTTGGCGTGGAGATGTGTATCACAGTTGTGCTGGTAACAGCCAACCGTTCAGTGCACTTATTTTTGGTTGAGTTACTTCGTTTCTGTCCTGTCCATTAGCTCCGTTATAGCCATGGAGGCTTGTACAGCTTGCAACCATGCTTTGCTGAATCTATAAAATGCAGGCCACTGCTCTTCCATATTCTCACCCCAGAGGTCGCAGTTGAGCACTACAGCGAGATTTGTAGAAATGGCAATCAACAAGTCTGCAGTTCTGCTTGGTGTGGTTTTGGCCTCTCTCCTGCTCGGCTTCCAGGACGTTGTGTATGCCAGGGAGCTCACTGAAGCCAATGGTTGCTAATCCGTCTCTCTCCCTAATTTTTCTATTTGTGTGTGTATTGTGTTACGTTACTGCATGAATTACGTAGAACCATTTTAATGAAGAAATTACATGGGGAACTGACATATCTTTGTGTGCTTCATGTTTCTTCATTCATGCAGACTCTGGAGTGAAGAACGTGGAGCCTGCAGGAGAGCCTGGACTCAAGGATGAGAAGTGGTTTGGTGGATACAAGCATGGTGGTGGAGGGTATGGAAACAGTCAGCCTGGATATGGCGGAGGAAACAACCAGCCTGGGTATGGTGGAGGATACATGCCTGGACATGGTGGAGGATTCAAGCACCATGACCATGGTGGTGGCTATGGGTCTGGATATGGAGGCCCTGGATGTGGATGTGGAGGTGGGTATGGCAGTGGCCCGGCCCCGGGATACGGAGGTGGCAATGGTAATCCTGGATATGGAGGTGGCAATGGTGTTGGTGGCACTGGCGGAGGAAATGGCAATGGTGGTGGGTACGGCGGAGGTGGGGGTTATGGAGGTGGATACGGTAGTGGCACTGGTACTGGTACAGCACAAGGAGGCGGATATCATGGTGGTGCTGGACACTATGGTGGGCGGAACTAAGAAGAACAACTCCTTATGCTAGTTTATGTTGAATAAATCATCCAAGTTCTTGTGACTGAACAATTAATGTAAGCAGTGAGGGATCTTGTCTCGTGTTATTTGTGTCATAATTTGTATTAGCTGCTTTAAGAAGAATGTACATCGCTATTTGTATTTCGGACTTATTGCATGGAAGGCATCTACCACTTGGGGTCTGCTGATCATTATCTGTGGAATTCAGGGATTGGGTCTCGGTATGGTTTTATCCAGGTCACCAGATTTGGGCTGATCTTAAGTAAAACAAAATTAAAGATCTATCTGGGAGATTGTTTGAAGTAAAAGCGTAACATTTTGCAGCAGAACATCGGACTGGAAATATATCCAATGTGGAAATTGTTGTATACTGGCTAGCTTCAGTGACATTTTGCCTATATATCATAGTTCTAAATCTAGCTGCCGTTATAGCCCGCTATAGCCTTTTGAGGCAGGGTGCCGCTATTTGAGTTCATGTACAATTTAGCCGCTATATACCGCTATAGCCCGATATAGCTCCACTATTAGCTGTTTTAGAGATATACCGCTAAACATCTTAGCCCGCTATTTAAAACATGTATATATATATAACGAAACCAGCAGGGAAACAATATTTCCAGTCATTTCGCAATGAAACCGTCAAATACATATAAAGCTTAGCTTCAGTGTCACAGCTGGCACGGAAGTTCAAATTCATCAGCATTCAGAACACATCGAAGATTTGATGTAAAATGGAGTATATCAGAATTCAGAACACATCACTGTCGTCACATATCGTAAATATAACACATCGAAGATTTGATGTCAAATGCAGCAATAATATTGTCAGTGTCCCAAATATGCATATGGCTATGGAGAAGAGAAAAAAAACTATTCTTCTTGTTCAACAAATTTCCCATCAACTGCTTGAGCCATACCATTCCTGGACTGCCTGTAAATTCAAGACCACCATTTCAATCTAAGATAGATTAAAAGAAGGCAACAAAACAATGTCTAGTATTTTTGCTATGCTGGGCAATAAGGCATGACTAGTTTAGGAATGGCCTAACATCTTATTTCTAGTTCTGAAATCTCTACATTTTTTTTTAAAACGAAGAAATATATCTATATCTATAACCTCTAAACTGTAGGACAACATATAAATCAGCATTCTAGGCCATCAAACAGATATTGTGTAGTTAGGAAACTATCTAGTACCTAAATGTTCACAATTTCGCGTAGGAAAACATATTAAATTACATGTATCAACATTGAAATGTTCTGTTAGCACACACTATGATCACAAGGCATTCCAGATGGCAGTTTCTACTTTCTATATTTGCTGAGGTTAAAAAATATATCGTTGAAGTGCTTGAGCCAAAAAATAATTGTAGCTCACAAACTGCATTGTAAATTAATTCTATATTATTTAACATTACTTTTTCTTCAGCATTAGAACAGTACCAGAATACCCCTAAAAAAGAACAGTACCAGAATACAAGCTGCATTACTACCAAGATTGATCTGGAGAATAATCCAATTATCTGACGGGCCCTTATCTGACAATGAAAACAGGTTGTATTACTTAAAATAGCATATCATCTATTACCATAAATTTCAAGAAGTGCAAGTTTCATTGGGAACGATAATTACACAAGGGACACAAGTTTCTCAAAATCTTAGACATTACAAGGAAGTTTTGCAGGTAAAGATAAAAAATGACTTTGATTAGCAAAATAAACCTAATAAATTCATGATTTGTTAATGGACGATTTGGGACCGAAGTATCCCAGTACAAGACGGATGGTCCAGGCAGGTAAGTCATAAGGAATATCTCCAGTTTTGAGTTATTTCTCTTGATTCTACTTGAATGGAAAGATGAGTATGTATCTTTAGAATCCTAAAAGATTGCACTGAGAAAGACAAGATAGAGTACATGTGGAGACATCTCCTAGAAGTCAACTAGAACAAGATCACAAGCACAATCTCAAGAACATGCACGAGGGACACGTGTTTTATCTTGAGGTTCGTGCACCCCAATTAAGGAGTACCTATGGTCTCTTCCAAAGCTATCCTCGGTAAACTTGGCCCTTTTGCTATATCCGTAGTTGTTTTGGTGGTATGAATGACATACATGATCAATAGTACTAACACGTAAGAGTTTTCCTTGAGTAAGTACAGAACAATCTTCTTATTTAGTTGCTTTAGTTTATGTAGTGTAGATAAAGTTAGGGTCAGGGAAGCCATTGGTTAAGTTTTTAGCGACCCAATTCTCCTTTCAATGAAGGTATCAGAGTTGAGGGTCACACCTTCCACTGGGCTAGCTAATTAATTGACTTATTAAATTTATGAAACCTAGCTCACTGGAACAAATAGGCTTAGGGCCTGTTCGGCAGGACTGAAAAATATTGTTCCGGCTTATTGTTGTGAGAGAAAAATACTGTTCTGGCAGGACGTGAACAGTGATTCTGTGAGAGGAAAAACAAGCCAGCCGGCTGGCTTTAAGCCAGCCGAACACGCCCTTAGTGCCTGGAAGTTAAATATATCGAGAGAATGGGTGGATACTGGTAGGACTCCATATTTTGATGGCACGGGTTTTTCACGATGGGAAGTTCTTATGGAAGCACACGTTCAGGCATAGGGGTTTGATGTTTGATGTGTCACTGTGGATAGAAAAAAGACTGAGAATTAGGCAAAGAGAATTGGATGTGATTGCAAAATGAACCATATTGTCTTCTCTTTGTGATAGTGTCTTTAATCGTGACACCAATGCTCAAGAGCTATGATATACATTCAAAGGAGACCATGAAAGCATAAAGGATGTGCAAGAGAAACAAAAAAACATGTTCTCATTAAGAAGCTAAATAGCTTGAAACAACAAAAGCACATAAATCACATGATATGTTGTTATGGCTAAATGTTTCTTGTAGACAAACTAATGGTTTAGGTGTAGAAAATCTTATATGGCAAATATGCATGGAAGACCACTCAATCTCTTCGCAAGCCTAGGCACAATTTGGTCATCTTCATCCTCCACGATAGTGGTGTTGATGAGATGACTCACAATCAAGCTATCAACATGATTGTGTTTCATGAGTTTCGCATGGGCATTAAACAAAAATTATTCTTGTGTGGGTCATGAGGCCCAACCAATAACAACATGAGGTGGCAAGAATCAAGCTAAAATGAAAAAGAAGATAGCAATGAAGAAGAAGGATCTGAAAGCTCCTTAAGTGAGGAAGTGTATCCAAAAGTTGTACAAGCACATGCCAAGAAGGTGGCCAAGCAAGTGATGATTCTCTCAATGCTTGGGGTACTTGACCTTTCTTGAGAATGACTAAATAAGGATCTACAAGATGAGGGACAATAACAAGGAGGAGAATAATAATAAGAAGAAGCACAAGGTTTGCTCGACCATGTTAAGAATGAGTGATTGGTTAAGATACAAGTTAAAACTCAATTGATGAGTCAAACAAGGGCGTCCCTACCCGGTTCTCCAATCCAAGCCTATTCAACATGTTATAACTAGTAAGCTCCGATGCTGGCCAACTATATACCACTGAAGAAATCTGGTGAGTACAGGCGATCAGACCATTTCCTCTTTGTAGGCATAGCCTAAGCTCCGGTGCCTATCACTGGAGGGTTCTGGTGGTGCACTCTGGTGCCTACTAGCTCCATTTATTCGCAACTTCTTGTATGGGCTTCTTGCACTAGATGTGTTGAACTTCTTTCATGTATTTTATGATGTATATAGCAGCTCTTTGTCCTTGCTTGAGGTGTTGATCACTTAGTCTTCACATTGCCTTTTGTCCAAGCCATCCTTGCATCCACTGAATTGAAGACTTGTATACTAACAAACCACATTAGTCCAAATGGCCATGTTGTCATTCAATTACCAAAATCATAGGTGCCATTTTTCTTATAGTGGAGAAAGGTCAAATGCAGCAAGGCTGACTAGCAGGATGGCGATGCAAATCTAACACCAGTTCTTCACCTAGGAAGCTCATGAACACCTCCCGGGAAGAACCGTCACTACGTCAAAATAGTACTTCACTGCCGGTTCAAAATACCCCATCACTGCCGGATTTTGAACCGGCACAACCATATCGGTAGTGATGAGGGTAAGCTATCAGTGTCGGTTCCTACAAACCGGCAGTGTTCTATAACTTTACTGCCGGTTCTTTACACAACCGGCAGAGTTCAGTTCCACCAACACTGCCGGTTCATAAGACCACCCGGTAGAGTTCAATTCCACCAACACTGTCGGTTTGTGTTTCAACCGACAGAGTTGTGGTGAGAATCACTTCCGGTTTGTGACAAGAACCGGCAGTGATGGCTAAGCCAACGCTGCCGGCCTGTGGCTCCAGCTGGCAGTGCCATCACTGCCGGTTTGTTGCTAACCGGCAGTGATGTTTACGACAACACTGCCGGTTTTCTACTAACCGGCACTGATGTCACGTTCGCATTTTATTGTTTTATAATTTATTTTAATTTATATTTTTTCGTAGAATCGGGTTTCGCTTTATATACGCTACGTAGACGACAAGTCCATCAATATTAAACATTACAAATGTTACGGTTATAGTTCAAATATTCTTATCAAGATCTCTCGATCTCTCAAAATAAAAAAAAAAGAAATGTTCTCGGACTTCATAGATTGTGCAATGCTTTTCGGACTTCTTACAATAATCTGGCGAGCCGCTCTGGGCCATACTGGTCCTTGAACTTCACGGATTGTGCAATGAAAAATACTCCATCTTTTTCTAACACCTCGGCTAAGATGAATTTTGCCAGCTCCGATTGTAGCATGACGATCTCCATGTCTAACAGTCTTTCGTGGTTATATTTCTTGCGCTGTTGTTCAAAAAAGATAATATTCAAAGAGAAATCAGTAAATCATTTTGTTGAATGATTAACAGATATAAATGAAATGGGGATTATACACACCAACTTATCGGCTTCTTTCGATTTCCCGCCGATGTAGCGAAGCATTACCACATTACATAAAACCCGCATTCATTGTTTCCCGCCGGCTGTTTTAGATACTTCCCTCCATTTCGACAACCTTGAATGGGACCTGCATCCCACCGATGTCTCTTCGGATACTGAGCAACATTAAAAGGAAAAACGTTAGAAAGCGGTATGTGTGATTAGAAAATAATATGTTATTAGGATCGCTTACTAATTCAACACTGCCACCCGTGCATCCAGATGATGAAATGGTTTTTTCTTCGAGTCCCACACCTCGATCAGATTTTTGGCAAGATTAACACAAATGAAGACGAAATGGTGGCTGCAATCACAGAATCCTAATTATCGAATAATCTTAAGGAAAAAAGAAGCATAAAATTAAAAGCCGAGAACACATACTCGCAGTTGTAGGCTAGAAGTATGTGGGTTTTGTTCTTCATCTTGAATTCATTGAAAACAACAATCAATCTCTGTTTTAGGTCTTCCATGTCACATCCATGGAGGCCTAGACATGTCTTCTCATTGACTCGCAAAGGGTCCAAGAAGCCTATGTTATCCCATTTGCTTTTTAGAATGCAAAATTTTGCTATACATCTACATAAAATTATGGGAAGTGCTCAAAAGTTAACAATTTATGTCCCGAGAGAGTAGTTAATTGTAATATCGTGCGTGTAGGGTACTTACATAGTCCATAGCGTCAACATTTGTGTATCGAGAGAGTGTTTCTGGTATAGCTGGAACAAGCACTCCCACTCGACATCGAACTTCTCTTCTTCAGGATAATAAAAAACATGTGGCGAACGGATAATAACATCAAAACCAAAGTCCTCTGCCTCTGTTGTTTGAGCCATGTAATATTCATGCAACAGGCGCATATATGTTGTCAAATTTTTATACTCGTGATCGGGAACCAAAAGATTACCCCTTTCATACTTCATTATCGGTGTTCCCATCCCTTGTACATCGTAATAAACCTTTGCGACCTCTTCCATGGTTAATTCGGGGTTGTCTTCGACGAACTTCTGTATCTTCCTTATATCTTCATTGTGTATTTCATCGACTCTTGTTGTAGCGTACTGATTTTGTGTTTGCCTTTCGAATTCAGACTTCAACAAAAATAGAGCCAGTGAGGCATAGAGATTGAAGAAACTAATACAATCTTCCTTCGAGATGTGTGCTGTAAATTTTTCTTCCATCAAAGTTTGTAACGCTGCCACTGAACGGCCTTTTTTTTTGTTGGTCCACTTTGGGAGCATTAGCGACCGAATCCAAGGACCTTTTCTGCGACTGCGAGGATGCCTTTGATCTTGTTTTGGGCTGAGGTGGAGGAGGAGGAGGATGACGACGAGAATTCTATTTTCTCGGGGCTAATGAAGATGGAGGAGGAGGAGGAGGAAGAGTCTTCTCTTTTCTCGAGGATGATGAAGATGGAGTCGGACGAGGAGGAATAGAAGGAGACCTCTGTCTTTTCGGGGTGATGGCAAGGGATGAGGAGGGGAGTGATCTCTGTTGGGAGATGGTGAGTGATCATCGTGGGTGGGTGAAGACTCGCAGTCGTCCTCATCATTAGAGGACAATTGGTGGTCAAGCTTAATGAAGCACTTGCGCCAGGCCACTTGAGAGCCCTTGTTATGACCAAGTTTTAGCCTGTCTTCTGCTATAGGGTACTCACTGTGTATCTTGGTATACTTCTTATCAAGTATTCTATCAATGGTGATGCGAGCGTACCCCTGTGGAATTGGGTGGCCATTAATGGTCCCGTCTCCCATAGGCTAGGCCTGGTCGAGTGCCACCTTGTCCTTTGTCCATTCCTAATGGATGTATAACTTGACATTGACGGTTTCAGTGATGCCGTCCACCGAATGAGGCACATTCAGCATCTTCTTCATCGAGCGGGGTCGATCTGTAGCTGTTGCAACCCCTAAACTGTGGGCTAAAGGTAGTAGGAGTAGGGTTTTGTGGTACTCCTGACCCCTTGGACAGCAAAATTTGCTGGACTCGTGCTTCAATAGTCGCCTCAATCCGTGCGTCCATTCTTTCTTCCATCTCTTTTAGTCACCCAAAATACTCTGCCTTCTGATCCGCTCTACCCCTCGAGCGGCTCTGGTAAGTGTTAGATTCTTGTTGGAATGCTAGTTTCCAAGGAACAACACCGGTTCCTCTAGTGCGACCAGGGTGCTCCTTGGTTTCGAGTGCTTGGGTGAGGACGTCTTTCTCCCTATTAGAAGTGCGAGTCCCTTGCCTCACCTCCTCAGTTACCTAGGAGATCCTCTGGATGAGTTCGCTCATGGGTTGATTTGTGGAGCTAAAGCTCATGTCCTCTGCGTGACGTACATTCCTCCCCATACAGTATATTACCGATCCTGGCTCCCAATCGATGGTCTCAACCCAAATGCCTTCCTCAGCAAGGAGATCCATCTTTTGAAGTTCTACTTCAAATTCTGGCATCTTTTTGGCGTAGCCACGAGAGCCGAGATGATGAGGATTCATCGCTTTCTGTGAGTTCTCCTTATTCTTCCTGCTCAGTTCTAAGTACTCCTTAGATAACATGTAATCCTTGAAATCCTGCCAGAAGTCCTTCTTCTTGCTAAACTGTCCACCATCAAAATCTAGCTCTTTATTTTGGAGGATAAAATTCTTGTACAATGTCCCCTTGAAATTCTTGAAGCATGTCCCCATGATTTCTTTTGCTTTTTTCTTAACTAACTCCTTGTCATACTCCGTTGGGAAAGTGAAATACTCTAGGATCTTGATATCTCATATGTAGTCCTTCTCACTTTTGGGAACCCTCCATGGGTCATCATCTTTCCCAATCCACTTCCTGTACCTAATCGGGATGAAGTCCCTAACAAGTAACCCGAGGATAGTCTTGTATTTGGTGAAAGCTATAGACGGTAAGAGTGGATCCCTGAATTCATCGAACTCAGTGATATGCCAGTGTACATTCCTACCGATAGGAATCTTTGACATACCTCGCTTGGATCTGGCCTTCTTGCTACCCGAACCCTCTGGCTCCTCGACCGACGGAGGCTCCTGCTGGAGACACCAAGTAAGCTATGACCCTCTCAATTGATTAGCGTGTGTGGCTACATAGTCACATGATACCAAAGTTACCTAGCCATCTTGGTCATTTTGACCTAGATCGAGCAGGCCGGACGAGGTCCATGGCTGCTCGTTCTCACCGTCCTTATTGACATTGTCATCGTTTGTCGGATCATGCGGCTCTCCTGTCCCAGCGATATCAGCCGCTTCTTGTTGCCGATCTGTTCTTTGGCGACGGGGTAACAGGCGAGGACGAGTCATGGCTGTGACACGATCGTGGTTAGTTTTGGCTGTGGACAACTACTAATAGCATATGTTCATATATATATCTAATATGTTTAATGCAAAGTCTAATAATAAGTCGACATACAACAAAGTCAAATAATAGCATATGTTCACCTAGAACAAATTTATTGTTTGATTGACCACATACAATAAAGTTCACCTACTGTTGTACGAAACTAAGCCTACATCAACTTCCAAATAAGAAAAGCAATGACCATAGCCATAAACAAAAGCATGACATCTTTCCAAGACCAAGGAGCAATTCTGCTAATCTTCACATCTCCGGTGGGTGGCTTCTCTTCAATCTCCAGTGCCAGCGGATGGCCATGGTTTGCATTCATTGGACCATAGTAGGCCAATTGCCCATGGTTTGCATGGTAGGCCGGATGACTATAGTAGGCCCTCAAAGCTTCAGCTTCTGTGTTGTAATTTTTGTGCAAATTACCAGGGTAGCGATTGACTTGAGCATAGCAATCTTCCCAGGTTCGATAAATCCTAGGCATGTGACCAACATGCACTACATACCATGCCATGGTTGCCTATACATTTAAGTAAATTAGGCATGTGGTAAGTGGTAATGGTAACTCACTGAACAAGAGTTATTATTCAAGTTATATGGCAAATCTCTACTAGTGACACTTAATTCGAATCTACACTACTCTTGTTCCTTATTTACAAATTAGAACCATTGATTTTGCCTTAGTATTGACAAACTTCACATTAGGTTGGTTGCTAAAGCACAGGTTCTTCTATTAGACTAGATCCTAAGAAAGCATGAGATAATTTAATGTGTGTTCAACATGAAAAAATCCTCTAGATAAATTGAAACATATTTGAATAACTATAACCCACTTGTGTACCTGTTTAGGTCTGAATTGTTGTGTTGACAAACACAGCACACAGCCTCATTTCAAAATTTACTTCTTTAGATTTCTAACAATAGGGAGGCAAACCCTTGTCCATAACCAGCAGTACATGAATAGCCAAGAAACATAATCACATACTGTCACTTAATGTAGACATAAGTCAACTTTTTTCTTCTTAGAAGTGAATTGGTAAAAATGTGTTACACAAACGTTCCCCCAAAATAAGTATTACTAGATTCAAGTAAGCAGCAACACCTCTACTGATTCACAGCAATACCTCTACTGATTCAAGTAAGCAGCAACACCGTGGGACATTTCATCAGACACAGTGGGCAGTGAGCCACGCACTCACCGTGGGGTGGGAAAGCAACTGTCCGTGCGCTCCTGAAGGCCTCGGCGGTGGGAGTGCAGGAGTGGAGGAGGAGGGGCACGACCGGCGTCATGGATGAGGAATGGATGGCGCGGTGCTCCGGCGTGGGGCGGTGCTTCGGCGCGAGGTGGTGCTCCGACGACATGAGGGCATGGACGTAGCATCCGAAATCTGGGTTACTGTAGACCGAGCATTGTTTACTCGAAAAAGGCCGTCCAGATTCGAGGGTACTGTTCACGGGGTACTGTAGCACCACGAAAAACACTGTGCAACCAGGTTTACTACCATACTGGAAACTCAGGATTCGCCAGATCAACTTAAATACCAGGGCTAGGGACGCGTAGTAACCTTCGGTTAACCGTTTTGAACGAAGCGAGGACGAAAGTTCAAGCGGGTTGCTACGTGGGTCGGATCACTCCTAGGAAGAGTGGGCCGGGCCATGTATGTTGGGACTGGACGTTACAATTCCCCAAACCGACAGTGATGTTGTGTAGCAGTTATGTGATAAGTAGGATAACTTTTCATTTTCTTTTGAATTCCTACGACTGGCTCAACGGTTAACACCCCTCAACTTAGCCTCCGAGACCCATGTTCGAGTCCCAGGCGGCCCAAATTTTTTTGGTCAATTTTATAAATTTTTTAATGACTTGAGAATGACTGATAACTACCAGTTGTAAGTCTAAACCGACAGTGATGGGTGCACATCGCTGTCGGGTTATTCCCCGAACCGGTAGTGATGTGGTATAGCAGTTATGTATTAAGTAGGGTAACTTTTCATTTTTTTGAATTCCTACGACTGGCTCAACGGTTAACACTCCTCAACTTAGCCCCCGAGACCCGTGTTTGAGTCCCAGAAGGCCCAAATTTTTTTGGTTTAATTTTTTAATTTATTTAGCGGCCTAAAGGTCAAAAAGAAAAAATAAATAAACGTTGGCACACATCCTATACTAGCGCAGCGGTTAAGTCTCTGACCTCTGTAGCCCGAGACCTGAGCTCGAACCCGTGGGCTGGCACATTTTTTTAAATTTTTTATATATCGTTGCCGGTTTTCAAAATAAACCGACAGTGATAACCAGCATCACTGTCGATTTTTTCTCATCAATGTCGGTTTTTTAAACCGACTGTGATGTTTATATATATTTAAAAAATTCTTTTATATACTGAATAAATAGAAGCATATGTATTCCTATGTCGAAATGGCTTAAAATTTTTTTGGCAAGCTTGTACACCCAAATTAAGACCCCACAAGGATCTTAGGTTTTTCTGATCAGTTTTTTTATTTATTATATTTTTCTCTGTGCCGAATGAGACAAAAGAGGGTGAATTTCATCTTGGACCCAATAGATTTTTTCATCCACCTCCACAAAATTCTTATCCCTAGGGCACATTAGAGCTTGTGTAAAAGTTTGGCATCATTCCGGATCATTTCGTGGGTAGACTCAATTTAACCTATAATTAAACGGTCTCGTCGTGCGGAAATTCAATTAAACCTCAGAAAGTAGCAAACCATCTCCGAAAAATCGAAAACTTAGTGTTTCCGTCACACGTGGCACGTGCAAGCTTGAGAAAAAATTTAAGACGAATACGACACCGAAATACCTATGAACCACAGAAACCTTGATAACCTATGTGTATTATCATGATTCGATGGAACGGCACATGTACCTTTGTAAAGCATGTATACTACGCCTATGTCGAAATGGCTTAAATTTTTTTTGGCAAGCATGTACACTCAAATTAAGACCCCACACAGGATCTGAGGTTTTTCTGATCAGTTTTTTTATTTATTATATTTTTCTCTATGCCGAATAAGACAAAAGAGGGTGAATTTCATCTTGAACCCAATAGATTTTTTCATCGACCTCCATAAAATTCTTATCCCTATGGCATATTAGATTCTATGTAAAAGTTTAGCACCATTCCGAACCTTTTCCGTGGGTAGACTCAGTTCAACCTATAATTAAACAGTGTCGTCGCGCGGAAATTCAATTAAATCTCAGAAAGTAGCAAACCATCTTCAGAAAATTCCAAACTTGGTGTTTCCTTCACACGTGGTACGTGCAAGTCTAAAAAAAGTTTGAGATGAATACGACACCGAAATGCCTATGAACCATAGAAACCTTAAAAACCTATGTGTATAGTCAACGTTCGATGAAAAAAGACACATGTACCTCTGTGAAGCATGTATACTCTGTCTATGTTGAAATGGCTTGAAATTTTTTTGGCAAAGATGTATACCCAAATTAAGACGCCACACAGGATCTAAGGTTTTTCTGATCAGTTTTTTTATTTATTATATTTTTCTCTGTGCTGAATGAGACAAAAGAGGGTGAATTTAATCTTGGACCCAATAGATTTTTTCATCGACCTCCATAAAATTCTTATCCCTAGGGCACATTAGAGCCTGTATAAAAGTTTGGCACCATTCCGGATCTTTTCGTTGGTAGACTCAGTTCAACCTATAATTAAACGATGTCGTCGCGCGGAAATTCAATTAAACCTCAGAAAGTAGCAAACCATCTCTGGAAAATCCCAAACTAGGTGTTTCCTTCACACGTGGCACGTGTAAGCCTAAGAAAAAGTTTGAGATGAATACGACACCAAAATGTATATTTCTAGTTGCCCAACAAATATTACATGAATTACATGCATGACAATAATTAAACACACAAAGACATGCAAATTAAAATTAGAACCCAATTAAACTACGACCTTGAAAACAACATAATAAACATTAATTACTATCAGAATCACTATCGAGTTCGATCAGGCCACACACACTAACATGCATATATAGCCATATATGGTAATTGATGTCACGGATTATGTATCCGCTTGTATCGATGAAGTCCAATGCCCGTATGAGTGCACTCTCTCGTGCCTCACAATACCGAAAGAATGGTCGGTGAAAAGACCTAGGATGCCGCCTAGAGGGGGGGTGAATAGACGTTTCTGAAAATTAACACCTTTAAATACGGAAACAATTAGAAAATGGAGTTTCCAAAATAGAAACTCCAAATGAAGAGTAATACCACCCCTCACAAGTTAGCCACAGAGTAAACAAGGTATAAATAATATATCTAAAAGCTACAACCCTACAACACAAAGTTAGAATAGAAATCAAATAATATTCAGCCCTGAGCTCTAATACCGGACGTGTCCGATATGAATACCAGACGTGTCCGGTACACACGATTTCTGCAGATCAGCCCCGAACTTGCTCCTTTCGATTTCTATCTTCAAACCAAACTACAGGCACCTACTAGAGATGACAATATACATAGAGAACCTACACAAGAGCTAGTGCAACACAAATATCAAATGAAATGTGAATTGAGACACGATATTTGTTTTACCAAAGTTCGGACTCGTTCGAGTCCTACTCTCCATTGAGGGAGCTGCGGGCGACCCAGCGAAGGTCAGCCCTATAGGGTACCACGAAGGTCACTCTAGCCAGACTCTTTTCCAACTCCTTTTCCTTCTTCCACTAGTTGATCCCGAGGTGGTGGAATCGACCGTTACAAACTTTTCGAGGCACACCACAATCTCTCGGGTGCTCTCCGGCGATGCCTAGCCGTCTAGGACCAAAGAGTCCAAGAGTAATAAATGCAAATCACGAGATTGATAATATGCACAAGTGCTCAAGTGGTTGGATTGCTCTCTTTTTGAATTTCACTCAACCCACAATTTGATTTGGCAAATTTGATCAATCACTCACTAAGAGAGGGTTGGGAGAGTTGGCAAGGCTCAAAAACATGTATGTGTATTAGCAGAATCAGCAGCCTCCAAAGGTAGAGGCTTGGGGGTATTTATAGCCCCCTTGGGAAAACTAGCCATTTTATAGCCATTTCCATTGCATACCGGACACGTGCATACCGGACACGTCCGATATGACTTACACTGCCCCAACGGTAACTAAGTTACAGTGACAATGTGAGGCGTCGAAACTCCCGATGAATGTCGGAACTCCCAACCGTTAGAACTCTCGACTCACGTCGGAACTCCCGACCCTCAACATATTTAAAAACTAAATAACTGAGTTGAAGTTTGTGAGGTGTCGGAACTCCCAACGCATGCTGAAACTTCTGACCGTCGGAACTCCCAACTTACGTCAGAACTCTCGACCCTCAAGGCATTTGAAAACTAGCCGTTGGCATTTGGTCGTCCATACCGAATATGAATACCAGACATGTCCGGTATGACCAGGACAGTGAACCATCTAAGTCAGTTAAGCGTAAGACGTCGGAACTCCCGACCATTGTCAGAACTCCCGACCGTCGGAACTTCCGACTCACGTTGGAACTCCCGACGAAGGGTCCTGCCGCCATCGTAGCCCTTTAGTAAAAAAAATATAAAAAATCACTGTCTCATAGCCTTTTTATAAAAAATATAAAAAAAATTTCCGAGCCTAGGATTCGAACCCAGGTCTTGGGGTTCTTAGTTTGGAGCCTTAACCACTATGCTAGAATAGGGATTATATTAGAATTAGTTGTTCTTTTTCTTTTATCCCGTCGTAATGCACTACTAAATAATAAATGCAAAATCAAAAAAGTTTGGCCCACCTGGGATTCGAGCACGGGTCTCAGAGTACAGAGTGCACGGCCTTAACCGCTGAGCTAGGATAGGGAGTTCGGTTAGTTTGCTTTTCTTTATTTATTTATTAATAAAAATAATGCAGTTAGCTTATATTCTAAAATAACACAAAAATTTGTGTCTTGATTATTTAATTCTATGATAATTAATTAATGGTCTATAATTATTAAATAATAGTGTTTGTGAACATCATCTCAATATTTGATTACATAGTCAACAATTAAATTATAGAGATGCGCACAAAATATAAATTAGATATTCAGTGCGAATTACTGATACAACGTCTGCATAATCATTACATAGTTAACAATAATCTAACTATCTTTAGGTGCATCAACAATGAAGGCCTCATTGTGATCAAGTCGTATGTAAGCAGGTTTGTCACCCTCTTGAAGGATAGGTAGGGGTACATTCGCTTCTAATGGAAGCATTCCCTGATAGCCCCTGTAGTCTTCTTTGTCTGTCACTCCATCGACACCGACAATCTTCCTTTCCCCTTCTAGGACTACTTTTAGCCTTCCTTTTGTCTTGTTGTCCCTTGCATAGAAGACTTGCATAACATCTCTTGCAAGGACGAAGGGGTCATCTCTATATGCAGTCTTAGTGAGAGCAACGGTAGTGAACCCTTCACTGTCAGTGTTGATTTCCTCGAGCCGGACCCACTGGCAGCGAAAAAGAGCTACCTTCAATGGACCATAGGCTAGCTCCCATATCTCCTCTATAAAATCATAGTATGTCGCCTGCACGTTGCTGTTTTCATCGTGAGCATCAAAACGAACACCACAATTTTGGTATGTGCTCTTTTCATCTTTCTTTTTTGTGTAAAATGTGAATCCATTGATCTCATACCCTTGGTAATTAAGATATGTACTCGAAGGTCCCTTGGCTAAGGCATCTAGCCGATTACCCAACTTTATTCCAAGCAAGCGACGTCGCAACCAGTTGACAAATTCATCCTTATGTTTTTTATCTAGCCAAGCCTGTGACCTGCTCGGATACAGAGTTTGCAGTGATTGGCTGTGCTCGTCAATGTATGGCATCACACCCTCGGCTTGCTGGAGAATGGTAAATTGTGCCTGTCTGAAAGAAATAGGGTCGTCTAGTGTAACGGATTTCTCCCCGATCGTTCCTTTGCCACGTAGTCTTCCCTCGTGATGAGATTCTGGAACTCCAACTCTTTTGATGTCTAGATAATATGTGCAGAACTCAATGGCCTCCTCCATTGACCATCCTTCAACCATGCCCCTTCTGGCCTGAATCTGTTCCTAACATACCTCCTGAAAACTTTCATCAATCTTTCGAAAGAGAACATATGATGCAGGTACATTGGGCCAAGGGCTCTAATTTGGTCAACAAGATGAATGAGCAGATGCAATGAGATATCAAAGTAAGTCGACAGGAAATACATCTCAAGCCTAACGAGAGTTTCGGCTATGTCCTGCTGCAGCTGCTCTAGCGTGGACACATCAATGACCTTTTTTGAGATCGCGTTGAAGAACGAGCAAAGTTTTATGATTGGGGCACGGACCTTTGGGGGGAAGGATACCACGCAGGGCAACAGGGAGCAGCTGAGTCATAATGACATGACAGTCATGGGCCTTCATAGGGCAACAGTTGAACTTGAGTTCTCTCATGTTCACTAGCCTCTTCGGGTTCGCACAATAGCCCATCGGGACTTTGAGTTCATTGAAGAAAGAAATAAGCGCACGCTTTTCTTCCTTCTTCAATGTCCATGACGCAACCGGAAGTTCGAACTGGCCATTCTCTAGCTCCACAGGATGCAGCTCCTTCCTGATTCCTAAGTGTTGCATGTCTAGGCATGTGGCTAGTGAATCTTTCGATGTCCCTCCGGTGTCCATCAAGGTGTTAAGAGTGTTAGTGCACACGTTTTTAGTGATGTGCATGGGATCAAGACAGTGGCGTACACTCAGAAATGGCCAGTAAGGTAGTTTCCAGAAAACTGATTTTTTCTTCCAAACGCTCCCATCAGGCGCTGCTACTGCATTGTCCCCCTTCCCAAGGAAAACCTCCAGTTTGTTGAGTTCTCGAAGTATCGTAGGCCCATCATGATATTTTGGAGCTAAGCATTTCTCAATAGTACCGTTGAAATCTTTTTTGTTCCTACGGTAAGGGTGATCCTTAGGTAGGAACCTACGGTGTCCCATATAAACTATCTTTGAGTTATTTGGTAGATTTACCGCATCGGTGTCGTCCAAGCACTCGACACATCCAGTATAGCCTTTTGTCTTCTCTCCGAACAACGAACCTCGACCTGGTAGGTCGGTGATTATAGAGATAAGTACTCCCTTGATCGTGATATGTTCCTTTTTGTACTCGTCCCAAACATCTGGCACACCCTTTTCAAACATCTCCACTAGTTCATCAATCATTGGTTCTAGAAACACATCGATGTCATTCCCAGGTTGTCTTGGCCCTTGGATCAGTAGTGGCATCTAGATGTACGACCGCTTCATACAGACCCTAGGTGCAAGATCGTATATATAGAGCGTCACTGGCCAGGTGCTATGATTGCTTCTAACCTGGTCAAAAGGATTCATCCCATCTGTGCTCAAAGCAAACCAAAGGTGCCTTACCTCTCCACCGATGTCCGTATAGAACATAGTATTGATAGTCCTCCAGTCAAGCCCATCGGCTGGATGCCTCATCATTATATCTTTCTTACGCTCTTCGCCATGCCAGCACAACAGCTTGGCTGACTTTGCACATGCAAACAACCTATGCACCTGGGAAGCTATAGGAAAATACCAAACGACCTTCACGGGACCTCCTCTGGTCTTGGTACCCTCATCTAACGGCCCTTCCTTGTACCGTGGAGCTTCATACTTGGGGCACTTCTCCAAGTCTTTATATTTTTCTCCATGTTATAATATGCAATCATTGGAACACGCGTGGATTTTTTCAACCTCGAGGACGATGGGGCAGATTATTTGCTTGGCCAAGTATGTCTTTTCTGGCAACTCGTTTTTTTCTAGGAGCATTTTCCTTATTATACCTAACAACTGATAGAAGCCTTTATCGCTCAATCCGTTTGTCGATTTGAACTCTAACAGCATGATGTTAGCTTCTAGTTTGCTCATTGGACAATTCCTATGCAATGGTGTTTTTCCATCTTGTCTCATTTTATTTAGCTTTCTCAGTTATCTTTCACTAAGACATCCGGTCTCTACATTACGTAGCAGCTGAGAAATGCCATCGTTATCCTCGGTGTCGTCAGCTAGCGTGTTCCTAAACACATTATTAATTGTAGCCATAGGTTCCTTTTTGACACCGGGTTCCTCGTCAGCATCATGGATGGCTACGTCAGGCATGTCCACATCATCATCGTTTTCCTGCAGAACATTCACACCAACCTCACCATGCATAGTCCATATCGTATAGTTTGGCATGAACCCTCTGGTAATCAAGTGCGATCGTATAGACTCATTTTGACAAAAGTTCATTTGATTCTTATAATCTTTGCATGGACAGAAGACAGGGTTCCCATTCCTAACATGGGCTTTGGCATCGATGATAAACTGGCTGACACCATGCATGTACCGCTTGTCCGTTCGGGACAGATGCATCCACTCTCGATCCATCTCTGCACAAAAAAATATTGAGACAGTAATTACAACGAATTAATAAGAAATCGAGCTTCATGAACAACAATTGTAGCTCGAAAGTACCATTTTTGGAAAACATTATTGTACACTAATTATTGGAAAATTAAAATTGATAGCCCGAGCCCTGTAAATTGAAAATCGTAGTAAAAAATAATTATTGCATAATAATGAAGAACATCTATTCTACTCTACTTCTAAGAACTAATTATAGCATCACATACTAACAATGATGATCTTGACCACCATGGAATAATTAGCTAGGAATTTAAATGTGTTCATAGACACCAACCGTTTGGATGATGGATTCACCACAATTTGAGCCTTGCACAAATGTTCAATTGGAAAAGTGCTCTCTAGAATGGAGAAAGAACTAGAATGAGAATCAAGCAATATAGCCATCAAAACGAAGCTAATTAAATAACAAAATCAAAGAGGTGGATGTTTGTTACTAACCTTAAAGCAAAAAGATCAAGCCATTCTTCAAAATCCAAGCGCTAGCTTCATGGTGAAGAGCAGCCGCAACAATGGAGGGAAGGGCCCAAACGCGCGTCTCTGTTTTCGGGATAGAAGAGAGAAGGAAGAAGAGGACGGCTGCAGCCTTTTTGTGCTGTAGGCTTATCACCGTCAGTTCTTGGGTAGAACCGACAGTGATAGGGCCAAATCACTGCTGGTTTGTGGCTTGAACCGGCAGTGATAAGTGGTCACCAAAACACTGCCGGTTCAAGCCACAAACCGACAGTGATGTGGTGCTTCACTGCCGGTTTTAGCCTAGCCCCAATCATTTTCTCATTTTCAAGCTTATAACCGGCAGTGAAGGTACATCACTGCCGGTTCTCACAAATCCGGCAGTGATGATGCCGGCAGTGATGTTCAAATCTGGCGTAGTGCGTCGTGGAGAAGCACAACGAGGTAGTCCTAGCATAGGCAAGACCACCTAGATAGAATGCCAAAGAATGTTGTCGGAGAGGCACTAGACAACAAGGAGATGGAAGAGCTATGTCGATTGTGTATTGTGTACTTCAATTGACCGTGATCCTATGATATATGCGGTTTGGTTTTATCCTAGAGTACCAAACCTTTCCAAATCATAATTTGCAAGTTTTCCATGGGATCAGAGGAGTTTAGATCGAATTTGGGTAAAACAAACATGGATAGACAAAAACGGCCTAGGCCAGTTTGCACAGAGGCGGCGTCAAGACTGAGAAAGAGCCCTTTTTTATTGAATCGGTCTGATCGTCAGGAAACTGGCATGGGCCTACTTTTACTGAAAGTGGATCGGTCCGATCGTCAAGAAACTGGCATGGACCTATTTTTACTGAGAATTGGTCAATTTATCTATTTATGATCTTTTTTATTGAACTGATTTCCAAGCTCGAATTTAAGTCCTCTGAACATTTTTCGCTTTCAGCAGTTCGGAATGTTAATTTTTCCTTTTTCTCTTTAGTTGGCCAGGGGAATGCCTTATTTTTATAGAATTCAGACTATTACAATATTAATATACTAATTTGAAATCATTTGGCAAAATGTCATTGTTCTGTGATCATGACTAAGTGAGCGTTGGAAAGCTTAATGTCTATGAGGTGTTTCCAGAATTGGTTTGAACATCAAATAACTAATTTTTTTAAGTCACTCTCGCTACGCGTCAAATTAATATTTGTGAAGCAGGTATACGAACACGTCTCCAAACTCAATGAAGTGAAATCGATAACAAGACAGCGTAACAAGAGGTGCACAAAATAATGGAGTGATAACTGATATAAGATGTCATAAGGGAACTTCGCAATTTTATCTGATTATTTAACTGGTCTGAAAATTATCTGATTAAATAGTACGTAGCATCCATTCACTACCCAGACAATTTTTTCCTGACGGGTAGAACCATCACGGAAAGTGCCCAAAACCGTCGGGAAAGGTTATTCCTGACTGTTACCGTCAGGGACAGCCATCAGGAAACAACTGTCACGGAAAGTCATCCTTCCCTGACGGAAAACCGTCATGGACTAGTTTCTGACAGTTGTTCCCGTCAGGGGAAACTTTCCATGTCGGTTTTCAGGCCCATCAGGAAAACAATTCCCGTCGGTGGCCAACCGTCAGGAAATATTCGAACTTTCCCTGTTGGCTATCAAACAGTCACAGCATGTCACATTCTTCCCTGACAGCGATGAGCCGTCAGGGAATACTCAAACTGGCCCTGACGGTCTAGCCATAGGTTTCACTGTCAGTTATATCAAGGAAAACTAATTTAACAATTCAAATTATAGTGATCACATAAGATAGTTCTCATTAAGTCGCACCACATAATTATCAATGATGTCATGATACATCAGACAACCATCATTACAGTCTTCATATATAATTCAGCATAGCTAAAATTGTTCATATATCAAGTTCCAGCCTCAAGTTACATTCTATGGTTCGAAAAATAAAGGAAACCAACACAGATGCTACATTCGGGATGGCACAACCAAGAGCAAACACATAGGCTACATTCTACATGTGCCATAATGCTTACAACTATTAACAAACAATTCTGCTACACAAAATACTTCCATCCATTGCTTCCATGTAGGTTGAAGCATGAGAGGACCCATCTGTAATCCCTCTATATACAAAAAAAGATAAAATGGGTCATTCATGAGAAAGACATTTTAAGCTTTGTTGTAAACAACGTGACTATAGTTAACAATACTAGTATACAGATAACAACCTCAAATACAAAACAGTTTATTTCCAGAATAATTAGTGGATATTTGGTTATCTTTTTCTCATCTTGGCTAATATTATTGCTACAAGATCACTCTGGAAGAGTGCTCTGAAACAACTACTTGCTGAGATAGTTCTACCTGTAAAGTTCTATGTGGAATTTGACATCTCTAACTCATTCAAATTATGGATTGTGCAAGATTATGTACGTGTTACCATGAGATATGTTGGCATCACCCATCTAAATCCGGGACATGTAAATTTTGACCTCACATTATCTTGTTCTGAAGTTACCGTACCATCAACAATACAGACAAATCATAGTGTGTTCTGTAGCACATTATAATCATAAAGATCTATTTTGGTATGAATATGTGAGATACAAACATCAAGGTTGTGCAAAATGAATCTGAGGTACAAGAGAATGTTTCTTATATGATTCTCATATGGAAATCAGGAAAGATACATATCTAATATCTGAATCTATGAATATATTATTATTTCGGTTAAGGAATAAACCATCAGTTCAAAGAACAAAGCAACCTTATATTAGCAGTAACAAGTCAACTTGTAGTAAAGTATAAATAGTGCACTGTTGGATTATATCTCATACATTGTGCACCTAAACCAAATGCAATGTAATTTTTGAGCGTGGCCACACAGTACAGTTAGTGCTTCACAGTATCTAGTAATAGATGACGCCAGTAAGTGTGTTTTGCTAAATTATCTGATTAGGTTTTTCTCTCCCACTAAATTGTCAATCCATTATCTAATCATATTTGCAGACACCAGTTATAAATCTGGTGGTATACACACAAATGAAAATCCATTATCTACTAATATTTGCATAAATGAAAATGTGTCTTATAAATTTGCAGATGAGCAGATTCAACAATTAAGCTATACTACTAGAACTTGGAATATGTGAAATTCTCTCAACTTGGAATATCAGAGCAACAAAGTAGTGTGTTCTATCACTGGCCTACATATTGTTGACTGAAAAACAAATTTAAGATTTAGGCATTTAAACCAGGGCCTTGTTTAGATTGTCTCAAAATTCCAAGTTTTTTCACTCTCTCTCCATCACATCAATTTTTGGACGCATGTATGGAGCATTAAATATAGGTAAAAAAATAACTAATTACACAGTTTGGTTGTAAATCACGAGACGAATCTTTTGAGCCTAGTTAGTTCATGATCGGACAAAGTTTGTCAAATACAAACGAAACGTGCTACAGTGTCTAGATTGCAAAAATTTGCAATCTAAACAAGGCCCAGAGAAAACAAAACTGCATGAGCATCATATCCTGTACAGGTCAACAAAGAGCAAAAATGAAGTGAGAAGGACAATCTTACCATGTAAGATTCTTCCTCCTTAAGCATGTCATGTTGCATCTCTATATTTTTTCGTCAGCAATGACCTGCAAAAAATTAAGTAACAACATGATGGATATTTTGGACCTTTAATTGCAAACAGACATTTTGATAAATCAGATCAGATGATAATAGTAATGCATACTTAGAGAGCTGTACAAAAAAAAATCAGTTTTGTAACTCAAGTCTTCATTAACATTGTTGTACAAAGTAAAAAACTGGAATTAGAAAGAAGCATACTCTTAAATAAAACATTAATGTTTGTAATAGGCACAGTTAAGTGAGGAGTGAGAACAAACAAAAGTACATGTCAGTTCACCAAATGAGTGAAAAAATGCAGGTGCCCAATAAAATTCAATGCCTAGATCAAATTTAATGTTCTAGCATTCTATGGGGCAGAGGAACCTGATGGCAACTCTAACAAAATTTTTATATACGGAATAAAGCAATGACAGTTTTGATATTAGCAGTAACAGAGTAACCTGACATTAGCAGCAGTGGGAAAATGCTGAGGCCGACCCAGGAAGCTAGCTCAAGGGAAATAGCACCAAAACCAAGTTATTTCTCCTCTCACCTTGTGTACACACAAGCACACTTCTCAACATAATCTGATATTAGACTTTTTCCCGTACAAGTATAAACGAAGTACATGCTAGACCATACCTCCAATCTTGCAAAAATATGAGATCCGAATAGTTCGATGCTGTCGCCTCCGCCACCACCCACCACGAACACACTAGCGTCGCCGCGGAAGGAGCAAGGGAAAAGAAGGAGCGGCACCCGCAGCCCATACGCCGCGCGGCGGCGCCATGGCCGAGCTGCCGCACGCCACGGCGGCATCCTCGCGCTCCCTCCTCGACCAGGATCCAGTAGGTCGCGTCACCCCCAGCGGCGACAGCGGCGGCAAGGACGAGCTCCGCCCCACTAGGTGGTGACTCCCGCCCCACGTCCGCTCCCTCCTCGCGCTCGAGGACCCCAGGCCCAGGTCCGCCACCGCCTCCACCTCCTACTGGATCCTGGTCACCGCAATCGCCTGCTTTGCCCTCACTGTACTCTTCTCTGCCCCTTCCGGGAAGTCAAGGGAAGGGATAAGTCACGGGTGGTGGAAAGAAATTTCTTTTTTTTATCGGGTACAACTTAGACGCACGCAATTCCCACACTCCACACTTACACCATACGCACACACACGTGCGCGTCCGTACACACGCAAATAAGAGATTGGAGGCGTCGCCTCCGGTGCGTGGGAAACGCGTAGTACCACCAAACGCGTATGCGTACGTGTATCCTGGAAATTCTAAAAAAATTCTACAAAAAGATGCAATCACCAAGGCCCACAGCCCTAACTACTGAACCACGCCCATTCGCAGGTGGAAAGAAATTTCTGGCTTCGCGCGCATCGGCGCCCTCGTCCGCGCTCTTTTTTCCCAGGACTCTCTGCCACGAGCCAAAGCTTCTGGCCAGCGCGCGCTTTGCCCCCGAAACAACCTTCCGCGTCGGTCAGCTGGATTCCCGGTCGGTTCTTCTGAGCATGTCAGGAACCATTCAGCTTTACTGACCTGGGCAGTGCAGCCGCAGGGAAAGCCTCCCACCGACGGAGAAAAATTGGTCTGGGGTAGTGATTTGACAGTGGGCAACGTATATATGTAGCACGTATAGGCACAGCTCTCTTAACAGCTTCACGAGCTACTGTGATTTTTTTTTTTTTTTTTGCCTATAGGCTTTTCCAAAACAACTTCACGGAAGAAATCTGAGAAAGTATTATTTCAGCTTCATCGGACAAAAGTGGCCCCCGGTGGATGTAAAAGACGTACTGCATGCGCCCCTGTCGCTCTCGGGAAGGAGCGCCGAGAGCGCGCAGGAACAGACCACGAGACGATGGGGCGCGCGGTTGCCAGGGCGCAGGCCGCCGTGGCATGGCCCGCTGGGATAACAGGCTCGGCCGATGCCGGACGCGGTCGCAGACCAGCCGCTGGGCACGAGCGTGGCCCTCGTTAGGACCGGTCGAAGCTGAGGTTGTCCTTCCACCACCCTGCGAAGGCTGTCGGAGGAGCCGGACATGACATCGTCCTGCGCACGGAGCATCGCCTTGCGCCGGCACCGCACCTCGGGGGTCTCCTCCTCCCCATCCGCGCCCGCCGTCGGTGTGGGCCACGGCGCAAGCGGCCCGCCGGTGCCCATGGAGATACCCGCGCGTCTGGTCCTTCCACATGCGGCACTTCAGGTCGGAGATCTCGCCGGGAGGGCGAGCTTGTCCCCAGCCGGAGATGCGGGCTCGGCCCCCATCGGAAGTACGGGGAGCAGATGGGGAAGAAACACGTAGATGAAGAAGAAAGAGAAGGGCAACAGAGGCTCCGTTCGCTGATCTAAAACTTAGCTGAAAAATACTATTCTAACTAATTTATTGTGAGAAAAAAACATTGCTCAACTGGTTTGATAAACAGTAATTTAAGAGGGGAAGGAGCCTGCTAGCTGGTCTGAACCAGACCTGCGAACGGTGCCAGAGTTTTTTTATTCATTTGGTTTATCACGTGAAACTGTTTTGCTAAATGGGATAAAAAAAAATTGCTCAGCTTCATCGAGACAACTGCTCGTGAAACTTAAAAAAAACAGCATTCAGTGTAAACCCAATGGAGCCGGGCATTGAGCTGTGCCAAACGAGCCTTAATTTTCCAAAATGTCCACGAGAAAGTGAATACGTACCAAGTCAACAATCGCAGCCTGCTGCTACAGGCTACATGAACGTATTCAATTGGCGGCAAATGGTCGTCCAACAGCATTGCATCCTCTCTATGCATGGAACCTTGATTTGACGTTTTTGATAAGGTATTTTCTAGAATTCTAGGGCCGAGCCTCAGTCTTTTAACCATTGCCAAAAGACAGTATAGCGTTTACAGCACAGCAGAAGGAAAACCACCTGTTCACGATACAGCATACCCAGCCAAAGGCTCTGATCCAAAAGGAAACGAACCCACGAAACTAATGGTCTGTTTAGTTTTCAAATTTTTTTGCGCAGTACCTATTACATCGAATTTTGCGGCACATGTATAGAGTACTAAATGTAGACGAAAAAAAACTAATTGCACAGTTGGGTGAGAAATCACGAGACGAAACTTTCGAACCTAATTAGTCCATAATTAGGCACTAATTGCTAAATACAAACGAAAGTGCTACAGTAGTCAAAACCCAAAAAAAATTGCATCTAAACACGCCCTAAGCAACCACAAACAAGAAACTAAAACAACTGTTTATAGAAGTGTATAACTGTTATTGATAAACCTGGACGACCCACTGCATAAAACAGGCGTATAGTCCTTTCCTAATGGCTCCATATCTTGGTAGCTTTTATTTATTGTGTGATCGACCATGCTCGGATAAGGCTTCTACTTGATTAGTTGACCTTAATTTTCAACTTGTTGTGCACCCTGACCTACACGTATGTAAACACAAACTGATAGTACTTGCTTGATTGTCAATGCCTGGCTCCATTGGGATAGTAATCAAGTAGAAAACGAGACGTGCGAGCTCTGCTCAGTCCAATCGCGGAGCCACTAACAGCTAACTGTACGACTTGGACATGTTCACTTATTGAGTCTTGAAACTTTGGCCGGATCAACGATAGGTGATGATGCGTGATACGTCCATGCACGAGATGCATACCCTTGCTTTATGCTTCTATAAATAGCATGGTAGGGCAGTGCCATCTCCTCATCCCATGTGAGTTTAGCAGTTCATCAGCGAGAGGTTTAACTAGAAATGGCGGTCAAGTTTTTAGTTCTTCTCGGTATTGTTCTGGCCTCTCTCATCGTCTTCCAGGATGTGGCATATGCTAGAGAGCTTACCGAGGCCAACGGTTTGTACCTATCTCTCTCTCGGTCTCTCTGTGCATGTGTATGAATTACATAAACATTTCTAAAGCATAGGATAATAGCACACGCTAATCAGTCGGACAAGCACACTAAAAGCTAACTTATGTTCGGAATATTTGTGAAAGGAAATTTGAAGTGTGAGCCACACTAGCTTGTTAAATGATTGTATAGTGACAATAGCTTCTTCTTGCATGCAGAGGCTGAGGGGAAGAACGTGAAACAAGGAGGTGCACCCGGACTAAAGGATGAGAAGTGCGGGGAGGTGGATACAATGGAGGATATGGATATGGTGGTGGCTATGGTGGTGGATACGGGCAACCTGGCTATGGTGGTGGCTACGGGACTGGATATGGTGGAGGATACCACCATGGCTATGGTGGAGGGTATGGGCCTGGATATGGTAGGGGTTATGGACCCAGATATGGTGGGGGTTACTGATATGGACACGGTTGCCATGCATACGGATATGGTGGTGGGTATGGTGAAGGATACGGTGGTGGTTATGGTGGAGGATATGGTAGTGGTGGCGGGTACGGGGGAGGTGGGGGCTATGGAGGCGGATATGGTGGTGGAGGGCACCATGGTGCCTGTCGGGGATCAATATTAAAGTACCCAAAGAGGAGGAGCTAATGACCGTTCACATTGATCCATCCGCGCGATCGAGAGCGCGACTACACCGCATGCCAGGTCACTCCTCGTCCGTCCACCGAGACCATGGGTCCCGCCTCAAGCTGACTCCCGAGGGCTGGCTCCACCTCGCCCGATGTCTGAGGGCAGACTCTGTCTCGCCCGACCCTCAAGGGCTGGCTCCACCTCGCCCGATGTCTGGGGGCTGGCTCCACCTCGCCCGACGTCTGGAGGCTGGCTCCGCCTCGCCCGACGTCTGCACACTGCTCCTTCATAACTACGTGCGCAGGTAAGTCAGGGCACTTAAGTCAACCGCAATACCGAGGACCATACCCTGCACGCCTACAGGAAAGTATTGTCAGGATATGATAAGACGAGCGCTTTAAGCCCTTTCAGGCATGTCAGAGCCTGAACAGTGTTGTAGGCACCGATATTTGTCTTACAGTGTTGTGGGCGCCGCCATTTGCCCTCGGGCACGGATCCTGACGGAAGGATACGACAACCACTATGGTCCAGGAGGAAACTCGCATCATCTACAGTAACGGACGTGCGGTCACTGCGTCGTTTGCTCCCCGTAGGGTCACAGATCAGCACCCTGGTCCGTCGCGCCACCCGCCGGGGCGAGATGGGATGTGACCACTTGCTAACAAAGCCAGAACATGGCGTCATCAGCGAACACACGCCTAGCGTGGCCCTATTAGGATCAGCGGACATGCACCCGGCATGGAGCTATCCCTGGCATCGTCTGCCGTGTCAACGGGGCCCGCTCAGAAGAAAAGGAAGACCCGACATCTTTGAAGGACCTCCTTGGCCTTTGGTTTCTCTTCTTTCTCCCGTCCATAATCCCTGCTTCCCCTTGGTCTATAAAAGGGAAGGCAGGGCACCCCACTAAGGGGACGGATCAATTGAACACACCATGCATCACATCACACATAGCTGAGCAACGACCAAGCTCTCAGCACCCGTTCGACCTTTCCATTAGAGACTTGGGATCTTTCCCTCTCTTGCCCATTTGTAACCACCACTACAAACTTTTCAGTGCAAATAACACGAGCAGCAACCACGAACTGGACGTAGGGACATTCTGCCCGAACCAGTATAAACCTTGTGTCTTTTTAGCACACCATCCAGGCCAGACGCGCAATAACACAAATTTACTCATTGGTGTTTACTCAAAACACCGACAGTTGGCGTGCCAGGTAGGGGACCTTTGCGCGTTCCGACATTAACATCAGGCCACGGATGGCTAGCCACGGTATCAGCTGGGTCTCGGGCGCACACATGCGCTTCGCTGACCTGGACTTCATCATCACGGTGGGAGGAGAGTTGGCATTGGCTCACATCGCCATCCAACCTCTCCCCTCCATCGGCCTCGACTATGAGAGGCTTCAGCGCCAGCTCGACGTCTCTCTAGGACCCCAGCCGTCCAGGGAGGACCCGCGCCGCCTCACCTTCTCTGATGCCAACGTCATGGCACGGCTCGCCAGAGGGGAACCCCTCTCTCCGGAACATCTCATACGAAGCGCCCCGATAGTGCTTCTGTTCGGTCTTCGCAACGCCGCAGCGACCGTTAGCCACCTTATGGCACAATGCATGGTCCCACCTCACACGAACAACAAATTCATGTGGGTGATCGAACACATCACGGAATCTTTCCACGACCTCCTAGCAGAGGAGCCAGAGTCGCCCTCTGGCTCTGACTCCAGCAGGGGAAGCCATCACCCCTCTCGTGAATGCTTCATGATGGGTACCCCCGAGGGGCACGTCGAAGGCGTCCACGAGGGGGAGGCTACCCCAACAAACGACCTCGATGATGAGGCCGAGAGGGAGATAGTGGCCCTGCCATGCATGGCGGTGGAGCAGCTAAAAGCCCAACACCGAGAGATCGAGGAAGCGCGACTCCAGCTCGAGCAGGAATGCGTGGAGCTCGATCAGGAGATCGAGCGCCGCAGAGATGGTGGGCGCGCCCGCGCCATGGCCCGCGACGTGAACCGGAGGATCATCACCAATGATAAAGCCCTCCCTCGCTTTGCTCGGGCGAGCCAAAACATCGCCGCCACCGCGGCCTTGCTCCATGGCCTTCTAGAGGCCGCGACGCCCGAGGATCATCGGGCCCACCACGAGATTCACACGTTGCTCGAGCGTGCGGCGGCGCAGCAGGCGAAAAGTTCGTTGTGTCGGTGACGCGAGCTCGATGCTAGCCAGCGCATGCCCTAGGAGCTTCCCGGCAGGGACGCGTCGGTCCATCAGGAACCACAAGGAAGTAGGCATCACACCGCGGTCCCAATGCGTCAGCGTCTCGGCCGCAACCGTGACGCGCGCAACACCCTCGACGTCTGCAGACACGCCTACAATGACCTGAGAGAGGGAGCCTAACACGGCTATCACCCTTGTTGTGGTGGATGCTATGACAGTGGCGAGGACCAAAGCCTGAGCCCCGGCCTGCCAGGGGCCTCAGGCCTTCGGCTGACACATCCTCAACGCTGCCTTCCCACCAAGGTACCGACCACCAACCAATATCCCGAAGTACTCTCAGGAAACAAACCCCGAACTATGCCTCAAAGACTATTGGCTTCCCTACCAAGCCGGTGATGCGGATAATGATGACTTTATTATCCGCAACCTTCCATTGTTCTTGGCCGATTCGGCAAGAACCTGGTTGGAACACCTTCCGTCCAACATAATCCAAAGTTGGGCGGACTTGAAGGAGATCTTCATGGGAAACTTCCAGGGCACATACAAGCACCCTAGAAACCTGTGGGACCTCAAGAACTGCCGATAGAAGGCTAGAGAAACCCTCCGTGGGCACATCCGGTGCTTCTTCTGGCAATGCAACGAGCTCCCTAACGTCGCCGACGCCAACATTATAGGAGCTTTCCTGTTTGGGACCACCTACGAGTCTCTGGTTCACAAGCTAGGACATAAGGGCCCGCGAACCACCAAGGAACTCCTGGACATCGCCACCAGCCACGCTTTGGGTGAAGAAGTAGTTGGAGCCATCTTTGATCGCCTTAATGGCAAGGTGAGGTGAGACGAGGACGCCGGTGAAGGCACCTCCAATCGTTCCGCCAAAAAGAAGAACAAGAAGCAACGGCGCGAGGGCTCGCTCGTGGCCACCGCTGGATGGAGGGGTGGTCAGAAGCCCATGAAGGGCACTCTGAACCATTCCGAAAAACTACTCGAGGGGCCATGCCCAAACCATGCTTTCCCAGTCAAGTATCTATACAAGGACTGTAGCCTCATGCGGCGGTTCTTGTCCGGAGGCTCCAACAAAGGGGAGCACAGAAAGGACCCTGACCCCACCGCGGACGATGTCGAGGAGAAGGACGACGACTTTCCAACACCGGATGGCTGCCTCATGATCTTCGAAGGATCGGAGGCCTACGACTCCAAGCGCTGCCAGAAGATCGCACGCCGCGAGGTCTATGCGACCGAACTGGCCATACCTGCCTTCCTCCGGTGGTCAGAATCTGCCATAACCTTCAACCGGATCGACCACCCAGAGAGCGTCCCACAGCCAGGGAGATATCCACTCGTGGTCGACTCGATCGTCAGTACGAAGCGATTCACCAAGGTACTGATGGATGGGGGCAGCGGCCTCAACATCCTGTATGCCGAGACGCTCGACGCCATGGGCATCGACCGAGCGCGCGTCTAGCCGACCGAAGCGCCTTTCCACGGTGTCGTGCCTGGAAAGCAGGCCTTGCCACTTGGGCAGCTCGATCTGCCCATCACCTTCGGGGTCCGTCCAACTATAGGACGGAGACCCTCACCTTTGAAGTGGTTGGGCTCCACGGAACCTACCACGCCATCCTGGGGTGACTACGCGAAGTTCATGGCCGTCTCCAACTACACCTACCTCAAACTAAAGATGATGGGCCCAGGTGGGATCATCACTGTCGGCACCTTCTTTCAGCACGCCTATGAGTGCGAGGTTGAGTGCTGCGATCACACCGCAGCAATCGTCACCTCTGCAGACCTCGCGACCCTCAGGAAGAAGGTCACCGAAGAAGCACCCGACCCCAAGCGGTCGACCGGGTCCTTTGAGCCAGTGGAGGGCTCCAAGGAAGTCCTCGTAGACCTCGGGAGCACCGAGGGAAAAACGGTGCGCATTGGTACCACGCTTTCCTCTAAATAGGAAAGCACGCTCGTTGGCTTCCTCCGCGCTAATAAAGACATCTTCATGTGGAAACCCTTAGACATGCTAGGCATTCCGAGGGAAGTCACCAAGCACGCCTTGAAAATCCACCTAGGCTCCAAGCTGGTGAAACAACGCCAGCGTCGCTTCGACGAGAGGAAACGCAGGACCATCGGCGAGGAGATCACCAAGCTTTTGGTGGTCGGATTCATCAAGGAAGTATACCACCCAGAGTGGTTAGCCAATCCCGTTCTTGTACGAAATAAGAGTGGGAAATGGAGGATGTGTGTTGACTATATGGGTCTCAACAAAGCATACACAAAGGATCTGTTTCCTTTGCCGTGCATAGACCAGATAGTTGACTATACCTCAGGGTGTGAAACCCTCTGCTTCCTTGATGCGTACTCCGAGTACCATCAAATTGCGATGAAAGAATCTGACCAGCTCGCGACATCTTTCATCACCCCCTTTGGATTGTTCTGCTACGTCACAATGCCGTTCGGTCTGAAGAACGCTGGGGCTACATACCAGCGTTGTATGCTCAAGTGCTTTAGGGACCTCATCGGGTGGACCATTGAGGCCTACGTTGATGACATCGTGGTCAAATCCAAATGGGCTGACCACCTCGTAGCCAATCTTGAGCAAGCCTTTGCCAAACTCGTAGCGAATGGCTTCAAACTTAATCCCGAGAAGTGTGTTTTCGGGTCCCGAGGGGCATGCTGCTTGGTTTCATTGTCTCTAAGCGTGGCATCGAAGCCAACCCAGAGAAGATCTCAGCCATCACAAGGACAGGCCCTATTCAGAACATAAAGGGGGCACAACAGGTTATGGGGTGCCTCACCGCGCTTAGCCGCTTCATCTCACGCCTCGGCGAATGGGGTCTCCCCCTTTATCGACTTCTGAAGAAGGCTGATCACTTCGAATGGATATCCGAGGCCCAGGAAGCACTTGACATTGTCAAGCAGCTCCTGACAAAGGCCCCGATCCTAGTTCCTCCCACCGAGGGAGAACCCCTTCTACTCTACATCGCGGCCACCACGCAAGTGGTCAACGCCACCCTGGTAGTGGAGCGGGAATAAGAGGGGCACGCCCTCAAAGTACAGCGCCCTATGTACTTCATCAGTGAGGTCCTATCCAACTCGAAGACCCACTCCCCAAATCCAAAAGCTTCTTGAAAGCTCTAGTTTGGTTTTGGTGAATTGATGAAACCCTAAGTGCTAACCTAGTTTATTAAGTGATCATAAGATAGGTAGCACATTCCAAGTGTTGAAGCAAATGAAGATCATAACATGATGATGGTGATGCCATGATGATGATCAAGTGCTTGGACTTGAAAAGAAGAAAGAGAAAAATAAAAGGCTCAAGGCAAAGGTATAAATGGTAGAAGCCATTTTGTTTTGGTGATCGAGACACTTAGTGAGTGTGATCACATTTAGGATCGATAGTCGTACTATTAAGAGGGGTGAAACTCGTATCAGAATGTGGTTATCAAAGTACCACTAGATGCTCTAACTCATTGCATATGCATTTAGGATCTAGTGGAGTGCTAACACCCTTGAAAATGTTTGTGAAAATATGCTAATACATGTGCACAAGGTGATACACTTGGTGGTTGGCACATTTGAGCAAGGGTTAGAAACTTCATAGGCGGAGTGTCCGCCCGTTGAGTGCGGACAGTCCGACGGTGCCACCAGCGCCCTAGACGGAAAAGACAGAGGTCACTGTAAGTGACCAGACGCTGGCTTCGGTTGGACCGGCGCATCCGGTCAGGTGAAGCATGACGACGCTGGCGTCGGTCTCTGACCGGACGCTAGGTCACTTACTAACCGGACGCTGGAGGGGTGCGTCGATCCTGCTGATGTGGTAGCGCACAGAAGAAGTCACCGTGTGACCAGACACTGGGTGAGTCCGGTCGAGCATGACCGGACGCATCCGGTTGTGAAAAGTCATCTCTAGATGCTTACTAGAAACAACCGGATGCTGGGGTTCAGCGTCCGGTCACTTTGAGCTGCTGCGTCCGGTCATCACTTGACCATTGAGATCGGGCGATCGACATTTGAAGAGAGGGGACACGTGGCATGCATCGCGTGACCGGGCGCTGACATCGCGTGACCGGGCGCTGAGGTCCAGCGTCCGATCAATATGACCGTAGCGTCCGGTCATCTCGCGTTGTGCCCAGTGAAGCGGTACAACGGCTCTATTTCATGGGGGCTTCTATTTAAGCCCCATGGCCGGCTCAAGCTCACTCTCTTGGCCATTTGCATTGACATAGCAACCTTGTGAGCTTAGCCAAAGTCCTCCCACTCATCTCCATCATTGATTCATCATCTTTGTGAGATTGGGAGAGAATCCAAGTGCATTGCTTGAGTGTTTCCATCTAGAGGCACTTGATGTTCGTGTTTCGCTGCGGGATTCTCTTATTACTCTTGGTGGTTGCCGCCACCTAGATGGCTTGGAGCAGCGAGGATCGTCGAGCGGAGGTTGGTGATTGTCTCCGGCTCCGATCGTGGTGATTGTGAGGGGTTCTTGACCTTTCCCCGGCGGAGAGCCAAAATGTACTTTGGTGGATTGCTCGTGGCTTGTGTGATCCTCATCTTGTGTTGGTTATGCGGCACCCTATTGAGGGTTTGACGTGTGATGCCAATTAGCGTGTGAACCACCAAGTGAGTATATCGCCACAACGAGGACTAGCTTGCCGGCAAGCAAGTGAACCTCGGTAAAAAATCATTGTGTCATCATTTGATTCTGAGGTGATTGGTCTTCATTGTTATTCATTCTTGTGATTGATTGGCTCTTTCCTCAACACGGCAGTATAACCTTCTTGCTCACTCTTTTTATATTACCGTAAACTAGTTGTCAAGCTCTTTAGTGTAGCTAGTTATGAGAGCTTGTTAGTTTGGTTAGTGTGGCTCTTTAGTTAGCTTTTGAGAGCACACTAACTTAGTGTAGCGCCATAGCTATTGTGTGGATAGAAACTATATAAACTAGAATTGTGGTAGGTGGCTTGCTATTTTAGTAGGCTAGTGCAACACTTGCTTCGTCTCATAATTGTCTAACCGGTTTGTTAAGTGTTGTTGTAGAAATTTTTAATAGACTATTCACCCCCCCCTCTAGCCATTAGAACCTTTCAAGTGGTATCAGAGCCGAGGTCACCGTGATTTGAGGCTTAACAACCTTCGGTGTAAAAATGGCTCAAATCAACAACACTAAGAAGTCACCCCAATTTGATAGCACAAATTATCCGTATTGGAAATCAAAGATGACCACACATATCAAGTCAATCAATAGAAAAGTGTGGAAGGTGGTAGAAACCAAAATTGAGATTGAGGGTCCGAAGAATCCCACCGCGGCCGAAGAAGTGCTTCTCCAAAACAATGACATCGCTCTAAGTGCCATTCATGATGTAATTGATGAGAGAACATTTGAGCAAATCAAGAATATTGAGATGGCTCATGAGGCTTGGAAGAAGTTGGAAGAATCTTTTGAAGGCACTCAAGCCATGAAGGATGCAAAGGCATATATTCTCAAAGAGCAGTTTGCAAGCTTCAAGATGAAGGAGGATGAGAGTGTGCCAGAGATGTTTCATAGGCTTCAAGTGCTTGTCAATGATCTCAAGGCACTTGGAGAAGAGGTGAAGGACAAAGACTTCTCCCACAAGTTCTTAAGATGCTTGCTTTCAAGATTTGGCACATTGGTCACTATTCTAGTGAGAAGTGGTTTGGACACCATGACACCAAACCAAGTGTTGGGAGATATAATGACCGATGATATATATAGAGATGATGATGAGAAGGAAGAAAAGAAGGAGAAGAAAGATGAGAAGAAGGATGAGAAGAAGAAGAGCGTGGCATTCAAGGCCACATCATCCAAGGGCAAGGCAAAGCAAGATACATCAAGTGAAGATGATGGCTCATGGGATGATAATGATGATGATGAGAAGATGGCTCTCTTTGTCAAGAAATTTGGCAAGTTCATGATGAAGAAAGGGTACCATGCTAGAAGAAAGAAATCTTCATCCAAGAAAAAGGAAGAGTCAAGAAGGTGCTTCAAATGTGGAAGCAAAGATCATCTTGTTGCTTAATGTCCATACAATAGCGACAATGATGATGACAACAAGAAGAACAAGATGAATGACAAGAAGGAAAAGAAAGAGAAGAAGGACAAGATGACCTTCAAGAAGAAGAAGGGTGGTTCATATGTGGTCACTTGGGATAGTGATGCTTCCTCAAGTGATGATGATGATAGTGATGATGACAAAAGCACCAAGAAGAAGGCACTTGCAAGCATTGCTATCAATAAGAAGCATTCTCTCTTCGACACTCCATCATGCTTCATGGCTAAGGCCACTAAGGTATAAACTTGTGATGATGAAAGTGATGATGAACATGATAATGAAAATGATAGTGATAGTGATGATGATGAACCTACTAAAGATGAATTATATGACATGCTAGAAGATGCTAAGGAACACTTTGACATTAAGAGAAGGGAATGCAAGAGCTTGAATAAGAAGGTAAAAGCCCTTAAGCAAGCCATTGATGAGCTCAAAGCAACTCATGAGAGGATAGAGGAAGCCCATGAGAAGCTTGGCAAGGCTCACAAAAAGATAAAAAAGGCTCATTCCTCTTTGTTTGATGAGCAAAATAAAAAGAAGCATGTTGAAACTTGCAATGTAGGCTTGACTTATGATATAATTGATGAATCATTATCTATGCCTAACATTGTTGCTCCCATTAACACTTCTTGTAGTACTTCTACTTCCACCTCATCTAGTAGTGATGGTTTCACTTGTGATGCCTCACTAATGGTTGAGAATGAGAACCTCAAGAAGGAGGTCAATAAGCTCACTCACACCTTGGCTAAGGCCTATGGTGATGAGGACCGCTTGCTTATGTGCTTGGGTAGCTAAAGAGCTTCTCTCTACAAAGAGGGATTGGGCTATACCCCCAAGAAAGGCAAGACGGTCTTTGCTCCTCACAAGACTAGTTTTGTGAAGAACAATGATCGGTTTTGCATTAGTTGCAAGCAAGTTGGTTATGTGGATCACTCACACGTCATCTTTGAAATAAATGAATGAAGTAAAATGCTGGGAGCTAAAGAAAAGTTAGCTTATCCTGATTTACTTGTTGCACAGAATTAGTTCGTCTATATAGTTTATCCAAGTAACCAACAAAATCACTTTCTTCTTAACTCTAGAAACAATCCGGTTACCATTTTACTAGGCAAGCGCAACAGTTTGGGACTTGATAAGTCATAACCAAAGCATGTACGCAGTACGCCCACGTGAAGCAGTAGCAGACTAATTAGTGAGTGATTGAAAAGCACGCTGCTCATCAGGTTGACGTCCAATCGCGGCGGATGTCGAAGGTGTAGTTCATCTCCAGGTAGCACTTCCTGTCGTCATCGACAAACTGTTGAAGCAAAAAAAAAAAAAAGGAACATCTCTTGCTCATTGACATGCAGAGTATATATGCAGAGGCGTAAGTGAACACTGCAGAGTGGTGTGTATGAATGTTCCAGCCTTCCACGAGGGCTACCTTTGTTCTTGCGGAGTATGATCCGCGGGCAAAGATCCCAGACGGGGTGGTCTCCTCGGGCGTCAGGTAGGTGTAAGGCTCGGCCTGGGGGCTGAAGGTGCCCAGCATCTCCTTGGTGCTATCCACTGTGAGGTGACAGCAGAAATGTGCAATCCATCAAAACTAACCCAAGATCGAATCCCCCCTCCACGTCTCCAGGAGGACTTTGGGAGGGCTCATGTAGGTACCTCTGATGCCGGCCTTCCAGACGGTGTTCGTGTAGCGGAGGCCTGAGACGATGTTGTCGGCGACGGAGAAGGTGAACTTGAGCCTGTAGGCGCTGCCTTCCTTGAGCGTGAACCACGGCTCCTTGCTGCTCTTGGGCTCCGCAGGCAGCGGCAGCAACATGTCCGGCCGCCCAGGCGACAGGATGGAAAGGCTCGTGATCTTCACGTCCGGCTCCAGCGTCTCTGCGCACAGTTTGGTTCGTCACTACTCACTATTGTTGTTGAAAGCTTAACTTTGGAACCAAATAACCTCGCAAGAAAAAAAAAAGGAACCAAACAAGACAACAGACTGAAAAGATCGAGTACTATGCACCAATTCTCTCCAACGCGCAAACCAGATAGGTAGGAAGAATTCACAGTGAACAAGAAGTTTTGACAGGATGTTCTGTTCCCGATTTCATCTTGGTACATGCATTACTCTGTTATTAGGAGAAACAAGAGAAATCTAATATATGCATCATTATGCTGTGTCCTCTTTCTTGTGCCACAGTTTGGAGACACTGCATCATTGTCCCTCACAGCGTTTGAGGGCATTGTCATTGACCACCAATGGAGCACTATCATATGAATAAAGTACAGCATTAGATACCTAGGCAGCTGGAATGAATGAAAGATGTCCCAGCAAAGTGCGGCCTGGAGCAACAGGGCCAACGCAGGCAGCAGCCATCGTATGCTTCAGAGTCCACCTAGACCGGAATGAAGTTGAGGCGGAGTGCATGCCGTGAATCTCCCAAGGGAGGCAGTACTTCTCCACAGCTTTTGCCACTCTACAGCTTTTCTTCCTCTGGTTCTACTCTCCAACGCGGGCTCAAACAAGTGCTTCGTGTTTTTGTCAGGTGAAGCATATGGCTCCTCTGTAGGAAGCTCTGACGTCCTGCGAGGATGTTGTTCGCTGTGACATGGAGCCATGGCTCCGACGTGGAGGCTGGGGCAGCTGTCCAGCCTGGTGTGCGTTGGGCACGGCCTGAGAATGATTGGGTCAAAAGGCCGTGAAAGCACGCCATACGGTCTTTTCTGCAGTACTCCGACAAGACGCACTTTCACTTTTCTCATACGAGGGGGTGTTTAGTTGGGTGCACAGTGATTCCATAATGTAGCATTCGTTTGTATTTGTGAATTATTGTCAAACATTGACTAATTAGGCTCAAAAGATTCGTCTCGCAAAGTTAAAAGCAAACTGTGCAATTAGTTTTTGATTTCGTCTACATTTAGTACTACATGCATGTACCACAAGTTTGATGTGACGGAAAATCTTCTTTTTACATAGTGCACTTTTTAGAAATTTGGAAGAACTAAACAAGGGCCGAGAGTCTGGCTGCTAGTGGCCTCAATCAAAGTTATAGCTGCTATGTAGATAGAGAAAATTTTCTATTTCACATTAAAAAAATTTGCTTTTCTATTTAACACCCAACTTATTTTTTCATATTTGTTATCCCTTTTATTTTCTTTTCTATTTGATACTTCTAAAGCGGTAATGAGGTTAAGTCCTAAACAAAAAGACTTTTTTCCACGTCTTTTTTCTCTCACAACTGTATTAGGGCCTTGTTTAGATTGGGGTTATGAGTCAGTATTTGACACTGTAGTACTTTCGTTTGTATTTGATAATTATTGTCCAATCATGGCCTAACTAGGCTCAAAAGATTCGTCTCGTAATTTACAATTAAATTATGTAATTAGTTTTTTTTTATCTACATTTAATACTCTATGCATGTGTCAAAGATTTGATGCGACGAAAAGAATGAAAAAACTTGCAATCTAAACCAGGCCTAGCTTTTTCTCTAAAAGTAGTGGTTTGTGCATTTTGTCAGTCGGAGCATTCGCAGCCTCTACAGGATGGTCTGGCACGTTGCAGAGCCACTGCTCGAGATGACATGGATGATTGGTGTGCAGGTAGAGGCTGGAACTACAAGCCAAGGTGCCACGTTAGGAAATGCCTTAAGGACAATTCAGAGCATTTTAGGAAAATGCCATCTTTTAATCTTATTTCCAAAGTAAATAGAGAAAGTGCTTATCAGATAAGACGCTGTCTCCTTTTTTTTCACCTTTTCCTTAGAATCTGTTGTTTGCGGTTGAAGGTACAAACATTTGCACAGGCGAACAGCAGAAAGCTAAGGAACAAGCACGTAGGCAAAGTGGTTGTTCAGCAGAGCACGGAAAGATCGCCAGTACACACACATGCATGGCCGATCACTCACGGTGCAAATGAAGGATCAAACTGGTGTGTAGACTTGTAGTGTAACCGATGCACTATGATGGTCGATGAATCACGCATCACGCAACAACGCAAACGAACAGACTGACAGAATGAGAGGAAAAAGGAGGTTTGAACGGAGAGTATGGTGGGTTGAAAAGTAGTACCTCCAACGGTGCTCAAATCGACGCTGCCCAGGAGCTGCTCCTTCCACCTCCTCAGGCTCTCATCATCCTTTTTTATTTATATATACGTCATCAGTAACGCCACGGCCAACAGGTAGTAACAGCCAAGTGAGCGACGGATTAGTAGCAGCAAAATAAATAAAAGCAGCAATTAGTTGAGGCGTAACTGACCTAAAACAGAGGAAGCAGAAATAAACAAGTACGTAAATCAAGTGGAAGCGAGCGGGTAGAGCGAATTGCATGCATCAGCGAGAAAATTGACTTGTCTCACGCACCTTGTCCTTGTCGAGCTGCTCCTTGATACTGAGTCGGGGGCCAAGGTCGATGTCCTTGGGCGGCGCCGCCTCCTCCTCCTCCTCCTCCTCCGTCTCCTCCTCCTCGTGGGTTTTGGTGGTGGCGCACAGCGACGCCTCACTGAGCTTCCGGCCCACCGCCTCGACTGGCTCCTCCTGCTCCGCGGCGGCGGCGGCGGAGCTGCACTCCTCTGCGCGCCCTCGCTCCGTCTCAGCTGTCCCCTGCAGCCGCAGCCGCTGCCCCTCCTCGTCCTTGGCGGCGGAGCAACAAGCGACAGCACCGATGTTTGCCGACGACATGGCTGCCGTGCACGGGCCGTGCGACGACATCTCCGTCTGCACCAAAGACAATAATACGCTCAGAGGCGCGCCGACGACATCCACCGGAAGGAGAGATGGAATTCGCTCGGGGACCAACCGAACCCGGAGAGGGAGTTGCAGTAAAATACAGGAAGGTCTAGAGACAGAAAGGGAGGGAGCGGCAAGGATCCAAAACGAGAAGGAAGGTCTGGTCTGGTCGGGGGCACAACCGCACAAGCACAAGAATGGCAGCAGCAGGGGCCGGAGGTGGGGAGAATATCCTAGAAGCAGGTGGGCAGGACGTGACGGCCGCCGCGCACTCGCGCTGCAGCTTCAGGCAGCGTCCGGGAGCAGGGGGCTGTACACTTGTTACCGGCACCCTCCCTCGCGCTCCATCCATTCTTGACGCAAACGCAACGCACGAAATTCGCGCAACGGTGCGCACGACGCTATGCTTTTTAGTCCTAACTCCTAATGCTTCGTATGATCATGATGCCTGCCTCTACTGCTGGTATAAACTCCTACTCAAATCTGTGCACTAGTCCCTGACGAACGACGAGATTTCATTTTAGGGAAAAAAAAAAATGGCGCAAAAATTCCGTGGAATGGACTTGTGTGATGCATCGGGTGAACGTGTAAGCCACACTTCCACTTCGTAGAGTAGCTAGCGTGAGCTCTGCAAATCAATCTGATGGCAGAGAGCTCGCTTGAAATTTGCCCAAAAAAGAGTAAAATCTTGGCAGAAAACTTCATCAGGAAAGCCACGTGAACTCTATCAAAATGATTTGCACATGGAGTAGTACGTGACAGCGTCAGCGTGCCGGTGAGGAGGAGTTAAAGGACGCGTGGTACCAATTGAAGAAAGCTTTGTTTGTGCTGAAATTGAATGTCTTCACGGGCTGGGCGCCCGCCGGATGACTTCGGCTGCACCTGCCGAGAGACTCGTCCACTGTTCATCACTTGCTCAACTGCCTCCGCACAGCGACGTCTCACGCTGCTCGTGTCATGGTAGTTGCCGCGTAACTATCTGAGATCCAGCCCTCAGCTCATAAAGGACCGATTCTGAACATCTGAAGTCCTATACGGCTATACTTCTCCGTCCACACCCCCCCACCCACCCCAAAAAAAAAAAAACAAATTACAATTGTAGGACTTGAAGAGCAAATTAAGATGAGTGTAAAAAAATGACTCCGCTGCCCTTACATAAAGGTTTCTGATGCACCGACGGTTCGGATTTGAAATCATTATAAGTACCGGTACAAGCATGGCATAAAGTTTAAACAACATCTAGGTGCAGGTTCCACTTTGATGTGATTGCCTGCAATGATAGTACCTATGTATGCAATTCTTTTTGAACAAATTTAAACTCTATAATTGCAACTTTTACGGGACCAAGGGAGTAGTTCGTATAAATTTATTTCGGAACGAATGCGCTCTCGGTGCTATGCATGCAAATTGCTCCCAGACTTACACAAGTGGTGTGGTGCCATTGTCTAGGAGTTTGCGGTAACGGGCCTCGAGTGTATTATGTATAGCAACAATAAACCTCAATCACCACTCGCCAGCGTGTTTTCATGGTTTCCTTTTGCACCGGAATGAATTTTGGTGCTACATGTCTTCGTTCCAGATCATCACGTTTTTACAGTGCTTTCTATCAAATTGTCCAAATTTTACTAACAATGTAGTTTTTCCAGTCAACTATATGCTCAGCCAGCTCTTCCGCTAGAAAAGTAATCGCCAAGGTGGTCCAGTTCTGGAATCGGCGACCTTTATCTTCTCAATTGTTTTTTTTGACAGAATTATCTTCTCAATTGTTGTGCCACCTCCCATCGTCTAAGACCGGTAAAATACATCTAGCAGTCCCAAAAGCATGGTTTCTTGACATAGTTTCCAAAAGAGAAAAAAAAACAATTAATATCTAAGTAGAAATCATCCTTCCCAACCCATAGTTTTCATAGTAGTTTCTATACAAAGGATAACTTAAATGCAGCATAAAAAAGAAGTAGAACAACTGTGGCCAGCAACAATGTAGCCTCATATGCATAGTCGACAGTATGTTTGCATCAAACACAAGACTTTGGAACGCCTAGCTTTCCAGAGAACCAAATATTCATACATATGTTTCTCGATAACCATATATTAATCATAGCAAATTAGCAATACATAAATGTTTTCTGAGAACATATATTAATCATAGTAGTCCTTAATAAAGATAATAGGTAGCATTTATATTTGATAACAAAACAATAAGGTGGCATCATCCATCATATCTCATTAGTTAGGCAGACAGTTCGGACCCATATCATTAGGCAGGTTGCACATGTACTCCAGAAGCCATCAGTTCACGCAGGTACTCCAGAAGGCATCATCTACAAGAGAATAGTTTCATATCAGCAACCAAAAAAAAAAAAACAGTTTAACAAGATGCAGTGAATCAGCAAAAAAATGAACAGTTCAGGATAATTCAAAGCTGCCACTTTCATCCAGTGTTCAGAGTTCAGACTGGTTCGCAGAAGGACGCCAGGAAGAAGGACAAGTGCGAGGACGTGGCGGCCGCGGCCGCCGAGGCCACCAGACAGGAGGCGCTCCGCGACGCCTTCTCCGTAGTCATCGGCGCGCGGGTCCCCGGTTCTCCGCCGCCGCCGACGACGACGGCGCCGTCGACGACAACGTCGGGGACATCGTGCTTGAGAACTCCGTCTCCGCGCGCGGCAAGGAGCTGCTCAAGAGCGCCTCCCTCCGGATCTCGCACGGCCGCAGGTACGGCCTCGTCGGCCCCAACGGCATGGGCAAGTCCACCCTGCTCAAGCTCCTGGTCTGGCGGCAGGTCCCCGTGCCACGGAACATCGATGTCCTGCTCGTCGAGCAGGAGATCATCCGGCGATGACCGCTCCGCCCTCGAAGCCGTGAGCGAGCAGGCGAGCGCGCGCGCGGAGGAATCGGTGCTCGTGGGAAAGCGAAAGGCGCAGGAGCGAGCGGCGGCGGCACTGGAGCGCGCGCCATGTACTGATCCTTCGATAAAATAAAGGCAAGGGCCCGTTGCGGCGGCGGCGGCGGCGCACTGGATCCGGATGGAGGCCGCTCGAAATGTACTTTGATCCTTTGATAAAATAAAATACTAACTTGGTTTACCTATTTAATAGCCAATTAAAACTTTGTAAAGGATTTCTTAATAATAACCAATTGAAACTATGTAGTCCAAACATTTCTCAACTTTACACTGTGATCTCGACACAGCTTCTAACGAGCAAACCCAATAGCCATGAAATTTGAGCAGGCCATCCACCGGGCATCTCTACGACAGAAAGCACAAAGACATGTACATCAGATATTGTGTTAAGAGACATGTCTATCCACCGGGCATCTCTTTTGTCTGTCCAGAGCCACATAGGAACGATACCAATCTACGATGAATTAACACCTGGCTCTGCTATTTCAGGCCCCCCCGCCGCTGGGAGTCAACAGACACCCTTCTTTGAAGCCCGTCTATTCTAGGAAACACATAAGAGATGAGTACAATCTCAGTGATGCGGCTCTTTGAATCCCGTCTTTTCGAGAAAATACAACAGAGATGGGTACACTTTTGAGCAGCAAACGATCCTTGTAATTTGATCGACACATCTCTTAGTTGTTTTGTTGTTACTGCTAGCTAGTTGTCTCCGTGCTAGCTAGTTGTCCCCGTCGGCTTCTGCTGCTTCGAGGCGCTCCAGCAGCTCCCCGGCGATGGCGTCTGGTGAGCCTTCCCTCTTCGATTTCTGTGTGTGCTCCTGCTTGTTGCTGTGTACTCCCCCCTTCGATTTCTCCTTCTCTAGTGTGTGCAGGTTGGGGGCGCCGGTGGCGGCGGCGGTCTGCTCAAAGTGCTCCATAATAGAAGATCCGTGCGTGCTGGCGCAAAGCAGGCTGCTGGAGCTGGAGGAAGGGAGGGAGGGAACGAGTGGGTGACGCGCAGGCTCCACGTGTTGCTGAGATGCGATGATGTAGTACTAGTGTTCAAAAGAGATAGAATTAAATATGTTTCTTGGTCTTTGAACCAAGACAATAGTTGAAGGACAAAATTGAATTAATATCTTAGTTTACCTATTTAATAGCCAATTAAAACTTTGTAAAGGATTTCTTAATAATAACCAATTGAAACTATATGGCCAAACATTTTCAACTTTACACTGATCTCGACACAGCTTCTAACGAGAATCCATGTCATTAGTTTTTCCGATGTGCAACGACAGAAAGCAGATAGAAAATGTACATCAGAAGAGACTATCTCTATCTCAGGCATCTCTTTTGTCTACAGAGCCACATTGGAACGATAAAAATGATGAATTAACACCGGCTCTAATATTTCAGAGGCGCCCTTCTTTGAAGCCCGTCTATTCTAGGAAAGAATGAGAGGGGAGACAACATGTAATCCCGTCTTTTAGAGAAAAAAATATTTATATATAGAGGGTCCATATCTCTTATTTGATGAAATAAGGCGTAACCACTTTCTATTCAAAGCCCATAATATAAGGCGTACTCTCTCTAGAGCGCATGCACATTGATTGAGGATGTCCTTATGAATTAAATATAATATGTATTTTTAGTGTTGTTTTTTTTAGCGTCTAACAATATTTTCAGCTAATTTATAGGAATCCATGTCATTATTTTTTACGATGTGGAAGAGAGAAGATAGAAAGAGAAGAGACTATCTCTTATTTCAACACCTACCTTTTTTCAAAGAGGCAGGTTGTGGGCCTGCCATAAAGGATGGAGGGGAGTACTCCAAAGAATATTGTTTTTTTGTCGGTGATGGGCCAAGTTTTCCAACGTCTCTCTTTGCTAACCGTGTCAGTGACACGTTGTACTGACACGTTGTACCATACCATATCATTGGTGATATCAAAGAAACGTTAAGTTAATACGAGTCTCTAACTAACCAGGTGTCAAGCGGCTTGCTACTACTCACTGTCTCACTACCTAGAGGTGTGCGCATGGTGTGGTGCAGTACTAGCTAGCTACCAAGCCATCTTTCTCTAAAAGTTCAGGTGTTCAGTACGTGCATGTGGATGCAACATATGTGAGAGACTATGTTAAGAAGTGTCTTGGTCTGCATTCATTCGTGATTTGAATGATTGACATAAGAGTTGAGAGGTTTTAGGTTTTTCTGCTTGAGTTAATTTCATATATGATTGATTATGCTAATGGTTAATCGGAGGTGTCATGTTGTGTTGCATCAAGTGTGTCGTGCAACATATCTCTTGCCCTGTGAATATACAAGTGTCAGGACGAAGCTAGGAAAAAAATTAGGAGGGCTAAACAAAAGTGCTACAACAAATTAGCTCTACTATGACCCCTCACAATAGACAAATATAATAGCTTGAAGTAGTCTTATATTGAAAACATCGATTCATGACTAAACTCTACCCTAGGTTTCTAGGGTAATCGATTGGTTTGTGATTTCTAGGGTCAGCAATTAGGTTTGAATGACTAAACTCTGCCCTAGGTTTCTTTGGTTGACTTGTGCTCTCATTAGTATGTGGAGTTGAGCCACTACTTGGTGAAAAGAGTTGCGCAAAGTTCTTTTCGACATATTGGAAATCTGAAAATTGAAATCTACCATGAATCAAACATTCTATCGTTCAATCACGGACTTAGTTTCACAGTTAAAAATCACCTTTCATTGCTTTGCTCGCCTAGATGCCCGGAGCCCCGCTGCAGAGAACTATAGTCTTTGGTGTTTCGTTTTTTGCTTTCACCACCTGACGCCGCGTCTTTGCTCGCCCCCTAAGCGCTTTGCCCGGATTGGATCGAATTGCGTCGCGACGTGTGTCTCGCCGATGTGGCTGCCTCGCCGTCGCACGCCCACCCCTGTCGTCAGGCTGCGTCCGGGGAGCGCGACACGCATAAAAGCCAACGCCATCCGCTACTCTACTAGGGTTGGGACTTGGGAGTCGGGATGGAGTCACGATAGAAGCCGCCGCCGTCCGCTAGGACTCGAGGGAGCCACGGTGGAACCATGCAAGGGAGATTGGGATACGGTGGATAGGTTTCTTTCACCCCCTGAATTGGGCCTTGGGCTTTGATGGGAAAATTGTGGCAGAACCGTCTAATCTAATGCCCTCTTAAGGGTACTTGTCTTCCATTAGATACTGAGTACCTAAGTGAGGACACTAAACTACACAGTTCTGTTGAGCACACCCCAAGGGAGAACTAAAAAATCCATATTTTTCGTTAGGATCATAAATGAGAGTATAAAGCTTACAACATCTTTAGCCATTTCTTACATTGTTTAATACAATAACGGAATTACACATGTGATCAGAGTTTCAGCGGAAATGAAAGTTATTTAATGATGTGTGAAGCATTAACAAGTAACCATATACATATAAGATATGCTGGTAGTTTTTACATCTTTTCTTAAAAAACCTTTAATGAGGGTTATAAACAACACTACGACCGTAGCGCGAAAGAAATCCTCTCTGAGCCCACCAGAAGATTTCCACACACAAAAGTCGTCTACTATCCCCAATAGTTTACTATATAAATTTTATGGCATTTGGATAAGTATAGCAACCTCTACAAAAATGACAAGTTGCATGGGTTTATTTTAGCAAAAATAGTCTAACCTAGTGAAAGGTGCCAAACAACAGATTTCATATTTTTCTTACTGTCGTCCTATCATAAGAACACTGTGTAAAAATTTGCATGATCATAAGTTATGTATTTTTACCCCATTTATTTTCACTAGAAACTAGCAATTATGTAAGGTTAAATAGGAAGACTATATTCAATTATGCCTACTGTAGGTTTAGTATTTTTCCTAGCTAGAGCATTTCAACACAAGACCAGCAAAATATGAATCACAATTTTAACACTTCCCGAGCTCAAGATATGCATTTTACAAGGTAGAAACTATTTTAAAAGCACTTAACTAGCTCAATTTAATTTTCCTAGAAAAATATCCCAAACAGTAGGTTTCATATTTTTATCAAATAGTACACTTAATGATGAACCCAACAAAATTTGGTTCACTCAATTTGGACATTCCTAGCTCTAGATATAAATTTTTGAAGTTTGCATTCAAATCTGTGAAAATAAATAAAGAAAATCAAATTTCACCCTGGGAGCTGTAGGTCAACGGTCCCACACGTTAGCGACACAGGAGCAGAGCACGGCGTTTGACTGGCGATAACTCGTCGATGGTGAGGTCACCAGTGGTAGCGTCACCACCGTCGTGTTCCCCTCAACATCCCGCATCAAATGAGGTAGGTCGTCGGACCTCTAACGGTGGTTGGCTACGACAGCAGCGGTAATGGCGGCTCGACGGAGGTGCGCGGCGGTGCTCCGGCCATCCCCGACCATGGTGTGCTTGGGCGAGCACGGCTATAGCTTCGTGGTGACCTAGCGGAGATCTAGGGTTAGGATAGAGCCATGGTGGAGCGGCGGTGAGGTCCGGCCACGTGCATGGCATCACGGCGGCGAGAGCACGGCGGCAAGAGGCCGCGTTCCGACGCCGGCATGTCAGTATTGGCTAAAAGCCAGCGGTGTGAGCTAGATCTAGTCCTAGGCTATCCCTAATGTGAGAAGAGAGAAAATGAGAGAGCTCAGAGGAGCATGGCCACGCGCGAGCGTGAGCTCGTTGGTGATCCGGGGATGGCCGTGGCGACGGCAAACTCATCCTGAGGCTTTACCTAGGCTCGATTGATGCAGCTAGCGGCTCGGGAAGGTGGAGTGGCTCACGGCAGAGCTATGCGCGAGGTGGATTGGGTGGTGGTGCTACGTGGGGGGCGAGCGCTGCCGGTGGAGCGCGGCGGCAACGGCGCTGCTCGGCTGCGGGAGAGAGAGATCGAGAGCGAGGCTTGGCAGAGAGAGTGGGCGCGAGAGAGTGAGCGAGCGCGACGCGGTGCCCTCTTCTGCCCGCTCTGGCCTGACGTGCGGGGCCGATGCCGGTGTACGGACGCCAAGTGGCAGCCGCAGCCTATGGCCGGTCGGCCACGACGACTGCTGCCCCAACCGGTTCAAACAGGTGAAGTAGCCGACTGACAGTGACTTCATGCACCTGTTAGTCCTAATCCGTGGTGATTTAGTGAAAATGGTATTAGTGAAAGTTGTAGAGCTATGTGAGATCTCCAACTTTGCTTTAAGAAGCATTGCCAAAATCGCTATGGTTTTCAAACTACAGAGCTCCAAAGTGGTGCAGTTGAAACTAAAATTTGCATTTTGACTTAGCAAAATTTCGATGTCTAGAAATAGCATTTCATTGCTACTTTGGAGCTATTTTTTACTATGTTAGGCACTGAATTAGGTTATGGACCATAAAATGCAAGTGCCAAATGCAATGCTTAACACTAGGGTGTTACAACCACTGCTACATCACGTGAAGCGGCCCCGGTAGGGGTGACCTGACCATGACCCAATAAGGCTCGATAACGTGAGGATATGGCCGCACGAGCGAGGGGCAGTAGGCGCATCGGTTAGTGCTTGGATGGAGCCATGAGATGTGCCTACGCGTGGAATGCTTGAATGCAGTAGCCGGGCCCAAGCGGGCTCACTGGCATCGGCTAGCGGGACAGGGCAAAGCAGGTAGGCATCACCGTCACCCCGTGACCGTGGTCAGTTGACCCAGACATGGCAGGCAGCGACACAGGCCCATAGTAGGTGAATCGTAGGGCAGGGCGATTGCCACTCAGCCATGGCAACAATGTCCACGGCCTCGACTCGACCCCACATGCGGCCCAACGGTCAAGATGGCATGCGCACTCGGTGACAGCGGGGGAACACGACAACAGCATCACGACGATGTCTCGCCATGCGACCAAGCAGCGGCTGCACTGACGTAGAGCAGTGGCAGCCCTCTGGCATGGCGCAGCGATACGCGCAGCACCCGTGTGCATGCGAGGCCAAGGCATGGCTCGGCTGACCCGACGCGCAGCATGGGCGGCGACAGGACCACCACTGGCAAGGTCACGCGTGGTGCACACATGCGACGGTGCGATCACCCACGTGTGACGCTGCACTCCCGAGCACGGTGACCATGCACTCTAGGCCGAATAGCTAGACAACGTGCTATGCACGAACTTTAAAGCATCAAAACCAACTGCTTAAATCCCAGTTGAGATTAAAACAAGAGTTCAAGATTCTAGTAGGCACTAAGGGCTTCTCGTCCAAGTAACGAGCATGGACGGAGAGTGAGCATCGAGGGACATAGAGAGGTGCCAACATGGGTTCATCACGCCGAGCATGGGTTCATGAATGGAGCACCAATAGCCTGGCCACAGTGCGTTCTTAGGATGTTAGGGCAATTTTTGCGACACCATGACAACTCCAACTCAACCGTGGACTACACCATGCGAAAGTAATCACTTTGAGGCAACCAACAATACAAAATCATGGAGCTAGTTCTTAAGTATTTTAGTTAGAACTTAAATGCCAAGATGGCATTGTCTTCTTCCTTTCAGTCTTAGGAAGTCAAAAGTTTAGCTTGAACTAAACATTCATTAACACTCTTGCCACAATTTTTAAAATGACCAAACCTCATTAACTGCTACCAACAAGTATTTCATGCAATAGCCCATACCTTATACTAACCCATAGGAGCAAGATATTTAAGCACCATTTAACTATTTGTTCAATATAATTCACCAAAAATGACATTTTAAACATAAGTTCAAATTCTCGCTGATTCAACGAAAAGTTCTAGTTTAATTTTTGGATTCGATGTTTGAGCTCCCAAAACACTGGTTAACACTATTCTCTTTCCAAACCTAAAGTTGCATTTTTATCTACACTATTTGCTCACCATTTTTACATAAGCACTATACACAAGTTATATTTTGTTTTTGTTTACAGAAATTGTTTTTTCATTGACCTTAACCTAGGTGCTAAGCAAGCTCGTAACACCAGAGGTGTTACAACCTTTCCCTGTGGGGGGTATGACCCTGGATACCCATGACAGACCACATGGGCCGCGCCCCCAAGGGTGGCCCAGCCCATAAGATGAAGCCTTGCAGGGCACGACTCTGCTCGGTGCCTCCCGCAAGACACCAGGAAGATATCCTGAAGATATTACGAGATCTGTTAGGATACATATGATCCCAAGATTCCTGTAATCTGTTATTACTTTCTGGTTATCTATCAGATCTAACCGACTTATAACCTTGCCCCCCAGACTATATAAGGCGGGCAGGGACCCCCTCCAAACTCACGCAATACTATACGATAGCTAATACAAACCAACAGACCATAGGAGTAGGGTATTACGTCATACTGACGGCCTGAACCTATCTAACTCATATGTCTCTGTTGCCTTCTTGTTCTTGATTACACACCTCTCTGCCGATCAATCTACCTTCATGGGATACCCCTTGGACGACTGCCGATGATATTCTGTCGACAGTTAGCGCGCCAGGTAGGGGTGTGCGTGCTGTTTCCTTGTTAAACAAGATGTCTTTTTCCATAGGCTCTTCGTCCCTCCCATAGCTCGGCCAGATCTTCACGGTCAGATCCATCTCATGGGTCATCAACGCTGATAGAATTGAAGAGCACATCGAGCCGGTGTAGTTCAACGCTGCGCCGATCATCTCAACACCTACGACTGTAGATCTGATCTCAAAACTGCCTCCGAGGTCGCCTTCATCGATGACTCACCGCCCGCTTCCTGACTACCAGAGGAGGTAGATCAACAATGATGATCTAATTGCATCCATCGATCGGGTTGGTCTGAAGCTCACCGATTGCCTCTCCATCGCCGAATCAGCTCTAGACACTCTGGTTCAGCACCGACCACCCTCCGATCTAGATCTATCGGAGGCTGCTCAGGAAACTCCAGGGGTTATGGCCCTACCCTTTGGGTTCACCAACGCTGCTGCAGTTTACCAAGATGCCCTAAGGGGCAAATTTGCCGACCAGGCTGGAGATGTCCATCCTCCCGTCGACCAGATCGCCAACCAGCCTCCGCTGGCCGTCAACATGCTGCACGTTGGCCGACGCCCTGGAGCATCCCTCCAAACTGTCCTAGAGGAAAATCTAGACTCCGAGTCCCAAGGCTTTACGGAGACCGCCCCCGAAACAACCACCGACCTACTTTCTCTCCCTCCTTTCCACGGTGGCGCAATCTTCAATGTCAGCATCGATAGCCCCCCTCGAAATGGCAAAACCGAGGAGGAACATGCTGCTCATGAGAACCAGAATGTCAATCATGCATAGTGCTGAGCAAATGAGGCTGCCCTTGTGAGGGCCGAGCAGCATCTTGACTGGCAAGGAAGGCCACTCCAGCGCAACCTCGACGACGAGTTTGTCCGTGTTGATGGCCACAACGTCTACAAGACTCCAAGCGCCAATTTGGCAGTGGCCACCAAGAGCTTGCTTGGCTCCCACAGACACTAGAGGTTGCCAAGGTCTCCACCATGCTTAAAGCAGCGCACTATCAGGTCAATGAGATCTGCCAGGATCAGAGACCTTCATGCTCCACAACCTCGCTTCGCCGATCAGCCGCGCCAAGATCCGATCACCACCCAAGTCGCTTTACCGACCAGCACCGCGATGACAGGCAACCCCTCCAGGGCGGAGCTAGGGGCAACCGCAATGAACATCACCGCCAACACGACCAGGAGGTCGACCAGGACATCCGAGTGCACCTTAACAATCTCCAAGATGCACGACGACGTATCGACGAACGCTGCTTCGGTCACCATGAAGAAAAAGTACGCCGCCGCCAGGAGTACAAGCAAGAGTATGGTAACCCGGACTCAGCTCTCGTGCCGCTCAAAGCTGGCAACACTGCAGACGATGGCGCCGCCAATCCTAAAGGGCCCCTAGCATTCACGAGGGCACTCTGAATACTTTAGTGGCCCCGTGGTTTTAAAATCACCAGGGTCGAGTCCTACGAAGGAAGGATGAACCCAACACAGTGGCTACAGGCTTATGCCACTGCTGTCCGCACCGCCGGAGGAGACACCAGTGTCATGGCGAACTATCTTCCCATCATGCTCACGCCAACCGCCATGAACTAGTTCACAAGCCTTACCCCGGACTCCATCGGATCATAGGAAGAGCTGAAAAAAGTCTTCACCGACAATTATATGGCTACGTGTACTCAGCCAGGCACCAAGCATGATCTCAACCGCATCAACCAGAAGCCATCCGAGCTCCTCCGTACCTACATCAGACGCTTTTCTGAGATGAGGAATTCTATTCCCAACATCACGGAAGCGGAGGTCTTCACCGCCTTCATTAGAGGACTCCATCACCACGAGCTTTGCTCCAAGTTCAACTGCAAGCCACCCACAGGGATTGGCGAGATGATCACGACCGCCGACCAGTACACCGACACCGAGGAAGCTGAGGTGCGCTTCAACGAGGATGCAGGCACTCATCGCCCAACATGCTGCTATGATGATCGCCCCGATGACTGATGCCACAATGACCGCCGCTACGACGACCGCAGTTACCATCGTGACAGCGGCCGTGATCAGCCAGAAGGACCCAAGTCTGGTCAAAATCGCCGCCGCCGGCCAGACCACATCATCGCCGCCGTTAATGAACCTGTCACCAAGTGCAACTACGACAAGCAATACAAGAAGATCCTTGATGACCCATGCCCTCTCCACAAGAACGCCAAACATAAGATGAAGGACTGCCTCAGCTTGGCTAAGGAGTTCTAGGACAAAAAGCTAGACGATGACACCAACGATGGAGCCAAAGGCCGCCGACCACCTGGGGGCAATAACAATGCCTTCTAGGACCACGACAAGGTGGTCACCACCATCTTCAGGGGCCTCGCCTCCACCAAGAGCAGAAGAGAACGGAAGCTCACCGCCCGGTAGGTGCTCGCCGTAGCTATGGAAGACGCCGCCGCCAACCCCAGCTATCGCCCATGGTCCGAGGTCCCCATCACCTTCAGGAGGGCTGACCAGTGGGCAGACATGCCCTACATAGGGCGTTTCCTCCTCATCCTCGATGCAACCGTCCAGAAAGTGCTTTTTAGAAAAGTGCTCGTCGACGGTGGGAGCGCTCTGAATCTCCTCTTCGCCGGAGCCCTAAAGGAGTTGGGCCTCAGTATAACAGATCTCACACCCTCAGACTCCTCCTTCTGGGGTGTGGTAAATTGTAGGGCATCGAAACCGCTTGGAGAGATCACCCTACCAGTATAACTCGGCATGGCAAGCAACTACCGCGTCCAGCACATCAACTTCTACATCGCCAACTTCAACACCGCCTACCATGCCATACTTGGTCGGCCAGCTCTGGCCAAGTTCATGGCCGTACCGCACTACACTTATCTGGTGCTGAAGATGCCTTCGTCTGCAGGAGTCCTAGCCTTGCAGACCAACCTCTCCATCACCTGCGCCTGCGAGACAGAGAGTCTCGCTCTCGCAGAAGCCACCGACCTCTCCATCCAGATGGCCAGTGTGGTCACCGACGCCAAGACAGTGCCCGCCGATGACCTGGAGATCCCATCGCTGGAGCCTCCTCGTGCCTCCGCCAAGTCCAAGGAAACCAAGGAGGTTGGCCTCAGCCTTGATGACCCCTCTAAGACCGTGAAGATTGGGACTCACCTCAACCCCAAATAGGAAAGCATGCTCGTCTCCTTCCTACGTGCCAACACCGACGTGTTTGCTTGGAAACCTACAGACATGCCAGGGGTACCGTGGGAGAAGATCGAGCACTGCTTGAATGTCTCGCCGATCACCAAACCAATCAAGTAGAAACTCCCTCGATTCACGCCAGACAAGAAGGAGGCTATTAGAATAGAAATAAAATGGCTCCTAGCTGTCGGATTCATAAAAGAAGTGTATCATCCTGAGTGGTTAGCAAACCCTGTTCTCGTTCAAAAAAAGAATAAAGAATGGAGAATGTGTGTTGATTATGCTATTCTTAACAAACACTGCCCTAAAGACCCCTTTGGTCTGCCTCAGATAGATGAGTTTGTAGACTCCACCGTCGGCTGCGAACTGCTCTCTTTCCTCGATTGTTAATCCGGCTATCACCAGATCTCCCTCAAGGAAGAAGACCAGATCAAAACGTCGTTCATCATGCCCTTCGGTGCGTACTACTACACCACCATGTCCTTCGGACTGAAGAACACCGGGGCGACTTATCAAAGGGCTATTCAGATGTGCCTCGATCAACAGATCGGCTGCAACGTCGAAGCTTACATCGATGATGTGGCCATCAAGTCCAAGACCACCGATGATCTTATCGCCGACCTTGAAGAAACGTTCGCTAACCTAAAAAGGTACCGCTGGGAGCTGAACCCTTCAAAGTGCATCTTTGGAGTTCCATCCGGTATACTCCTGGGCTACATCGTCAGCGCATGTGGCATCAAACCCAACCCCGACATGGTCTCCGCTATCACCAACATGAAATGGCCAACATGCGTCAAGGATATACAGAAGCTTATAGGCTGCATGGCTGCTTTAAGCCACTTCATATCGTGCCTTGGCGAAAAAGGGCTACCATTCTTCAAACTCCTCAGGGCCTTCGAGCGCTTTTCCTGGTTGGAGGAGGCAGGCATAGCTTTTGAGCAGCTCAAGTTGTTCCTAACAAAGCCTCCGATCATGACGGCGCCACAGCCAGACAAAACTCTCCTGATCTACATCGCCGCTACTTCTCGCGTCGTCAGCACTGCCATTGTGGTCAAATGCGAGGAGGCCGGGCACGCCTATAAGGTGCAACATCCGGTATACTTCAGCGGGGTTCTTAACGAGCCCAAGACTCATTAGCCTTAGGTCCAAAAGCTGCTATATGCCATCCTGATTACGTCGTGCAAGCTCCCCACTACTTCGAGTATTACAAGATCGCCGTGGTCACTGAGTTCCCTCTAGGGGACATTCTCCGCAACAAAGAGGCCAACGGCCGCATCATCAAGTGGGATGTCGATCTTGGCACTTACTCCATCGAATTTAGAAGAAGGCCTACCATCAAGTCTTAGGCGCTTGCCGATTTTGTCACTGAGTGGACCGAGATTCAAGAGTCCATCGCCGCTACTTGCCCCGAGCACTGGGTGATGTACTTTGATGGCGCTCTCAACATCAACGGTGCTGGTGTGGGCATTCTGTTCATCACGTCGACCAAGGATAAGCTCTAGTACGTTCTCCGGATACATTTTCCGGCCTCCAACAACACCACCGAATACGAAGCATGTCTCCATGGACTCCGTATAGCCGTTGAGCTCAGCGTTAAATGCATGATGGTATACGGGGACTTCGTGCTGGTCATCAATTAGCTCAACAAAGACTGGTCCTGCTCCAGTGATAAGAAGGATACATACTGTGCCAAAATCAGGAAGTTTGAAGGAAAATTCTACGGTATCAAGTACCACCACGTGGTACGCGATCAAAATCAGCTCGCCGACCACCTATCCAAGTTAGGCTCCTCTCGCGTCGTGATTCCACCGGGGGTCTTCGTTGAAGATCTTCTGGTGCCATCCATTAAAGAAGACAAGGAAATTTAGGAAGTTCCCCCCGCCGAGCAGCTGGTACTTACGGTACCTTCGCCGGCCACCGATTGGAGGGAATAGTTCATTAAGTACCTCACCAGTGCCGAAGTACCCGCCGACAAGACTGAAACCGAACGCCTGATCCATCAAAGCAAGCATTACGTGTTGGTGGACGCCAACTTGATGAGGAAAAGGGCCAAGGAAGGGATGCTGCGGAAATGCATCACCCAAGAAGAGGGAGTGAGGCTACTTCTCGAAATTCACTCTGGTTCCTACGGCAACCACGTGGCCTCGAGAAACCTGGTCAGCAAGGCCTTCCAAGCTATTTTTTACTGGCCCACAGCCATCTCTGATGCAGAAGACCTCGTCCGACACTGTGAAGGATGCCAATTTTTCGCCAAGCAAATACACGTGCCGGCACAAGAGTTGTAGACCATCCTAGCTTCCTGGCCCTTCGTATGCTGGGGACTAGATATGATTGGGCCTTTCAAGCCAGCGCCAGGTGGTTTCTGGTACGTATACATCGCCATCAACAAGTTCTCCAAGTGGATCAAGTATAAACCGCCCATCTCGGCTACTACAAAGAAAGCAGTCGAGCTCTTCGAAGATATCATCCACAGATTCAGTCTCCTAAACAGCATTATCACCGACCTCAGGACTATGTTTACTGGCCATCACTTTTGGGACTTCTGTGAAGACCGATGCATCTCTATCAAATACGTCTCCGTTGCCCATCCTAGAGCCAACAACCAGGTCAAACGGCATGATCCTTGATGCCCTAAAAAAGAGCCTATATCAGAAAGAAGAAAAGCATCCGGGCAGATGGCTCAAAGAGCTACCAGCTGTGGTATGGGGACTGCGTACTCAAGCTAGTCGCAGCACCGGTGTGTCTCCATATTTCTTGGTCTATGGCTCAGAAGCCATACTACCAGCGGATATTGCCTTCCGAGCACCTAGGAAAATTATGACGAAGAGCAAGCCGCAGCTATTCGAACAGAGGACATTGACAGGGCCAAGGAAGAATGCCTAATCACCTGTGTCCGCACAACCAATATCTAGAAGGCTTGCGGAGGTACTAGAACCGCAACATTAAAGGTCATTCATTTGCTGTCGGCGACCTCGTTCTCCGTAGAAAACAAAAAACCGAAGGGATGCACAAGCTCTCCTCCCCCTAGGAAGGGCCTTATGTCATCAAAGAGGTTACCCAACCAGGGTCTTATCCCTATGTGACTTAGACGGAATCGATGTTCCAAACTCATGGCACATCGAGCACCTTATACGTTTCTATCATTGAAACGCTCCAGATATGTATTCTCCGCTCCATGATGAATAAAGTTTTTGTCACCATAATTTGTCTCCATTATTTCTCCATGATGGTTTAATCTTGACTTATGGTCGCCAAGCTCTAAGCTACTCGACAACAAACTCCAATACGAAATCGCCATAACTGCGCTGACCACATTTCTCCAAATCTCCAATGTTTTCGCCGAACAAGTTTCTCCAAATCGACCATCACGTTTCTCCAAATCTCCAACGTTTTCGCCGAACAAGTTTCTCCAAATCGCTGATCATGTTTCTCCAAATCTCCAACGTATTCCGCCGAACAGGTTTCGCCAAATTGCCAAACACTTTTCTCCAAATCTCCAAGATATTTCGCCGATCAATGAGCAGCATACGTTCTATTCTGTTCTCTATAGAGAAGACCCAGTCTCTGATCTATCCCTACACGTGCTATGGGCTCCGCGCTCTGCGTTATGGGTGGTCGGCTGCGGTTCCATGGTGATGCCTATTCCTCCTACACGTGCACGGGCTTCACGCTCGATGTTATGGACTATGGGCTAGCCAAGGCCGAGAGCTCAGTAAAGAACTAATTGCTCGGACGCCACTTATACTACGTTTATCTCCAAGTTATTTCGCCAACCGCCGAGCAGCACACGTCCCGCTCTACGCTCTATGGAGAAGACCCAGTCTCCGATCTCTCCCTACACATGCTACGGGCTCCATGCTCTACGTTATGGGTGGTCGGCTACGGTTCCTTGGTGACGCCTATTCCTCCTACACGTGCATGGGCTCCGTGCTCGACGTTATGGACTATGGGCTAGCTAAGGCCAAAGAGTTTAGTAATGAACTAATTGCTCGGACGCTACTTATACTACGTGTAATTGTGTTAGGATTATTACTACAATGATTTTTCACCACAAATACCAGCAAGCTGCATAAACATGCACTTTATAACATTTATACAAATACATAAATGTTTTCTGCTCTCTAGCGCGCTCTAACTACCCTCTCCAGATGTTATAGATAATACTCTCTGAATAGATCACCGAGCTCCGCCATCGCCGTCCGTCTCGCCGAACAGGTCTATGTCACTGGCTAGCTTCTTCGCCGCGTCTTCCACCTCATCCTCCAACTGCTGGGTCTTTGCCTCGCCCATCCCTTTAGCGAATCTGGCCCCTATCACCTGAAGGTCAATGGATGGATAGTGGGACCGAACCACCGCAAGGGCGTGAGTAATGGTGGTAACAATGGTGTCGTGGTTGAAGCCCTTGATGTTCTTCCACGCCGCCTTGCACCTCTTGATGACGGTGTTCGAACGTGGTGGCCTATGGTCGGGCTAGGGAGCCGCCTCTAGGTCGATGCAGTCGAGCACCAGTTTGACTCTAATGACTACGGCATCGAGCTTCTCCCCCTTTGGGTCCTGGCTTCCTACACCAGCACATCAAATTGTGCCTTGTCCCTCCGACGGTAGTCTGCAAGCATTATAAGGTTCCATCAAGCAAGGAAACTACTTCAGCAGTAACTCCGACCAGGAAGTACTCACCGTTTAGCTCCTTGGCCAGTTTGTCTGCTTACCCTGTCTCCTTTGCCTTCTCCTCTCGGAGTTGTTAGACGGCTTGGTATAGCTGCCCGAGCTCCACATCTTTCTCTATAAGCACAACAGTCATCACAAAAAATATAGCTATTCAACTATACAAAGCACATTCGCCGATACACCATACCTGTTTTCTACTCGGATACATTCTTGAGCTGCTTAGACTTCCTCTCCAGCTGCTCAGAAGCACTCGATAGTTGCTTGGACTTGCCATGCAGCTGCTCGAACACGGTCGCCAGCTGATCGGACAAGACGCCCTTCTGTTATTCCAGGTCCCACGCGTTGGACTCCGCAAGGTCTCGCTCGCGCTGGGCCCTCTGGATGTTTCTCTCCATAAGGCTCATTGCCTCTTTGAGTTTTTCATTCTCCTCGGTGAAGGGCTCCATCCTCTTTATCAGCTGGCGTCGCTGCTCGGTAGTTCGAGTTATCCCTTGCATAAAACACTAAGATCATGAAGAAGAACAATCTCCAACGTCAAAGATGAACATTACAGATGTAGTACAGACCTTGATTTGTTTCATCACTCCAGAGAGGGTTGACTCGAGTCTCTTCAGCTCCCTGGTGGTGTCCTCCTCAACGACCACCACCTCGTCGCTGCGTCTGTGGAGGATTCGGGTAGCCTGGGGTCGAGATTCCTCGCGTTCGATCTCTTCCACCTCATCCTCCTCCGCCGTGGCTGGAGGCACTACCGGGGGGCTCCGTGGCCGGACAGCTGGTCTGACCACGCTCTGCGTCACCTCGGGAGGCGTTGGCTGTTCCTCGGGGGCCACCAGCTTCACCGCCCCAGACTCAGGCGTGGCATCGGCATCTCCTGCATTCGCCGCTGAAGACCCGACGGTTTCCATTGTTGCCCCTGGCATCATCACTGAACTGTCCATCGCCGGTGCCAACTGTTCGCCGGCGCCAAGTCCGCTGGCAGTGGCGGTTGACTCCTCTGCAGGCTGCCGAGCACCCGGGGACTCTGGGATGGGGTCCACCGGCATCCCCTCCGGCCTAGGGCCAGCCTTCGGCTGCTCGTCAGTCTAGATAGGTGGGGCCGGATCCTCCGTACGCCTCGCTCTGCATCAGATTAGCTCATCAATCGTCGAAAAAGGATAAGGAAATGACAACCAAATAACTCGATACTTACGGTTTGGTCTGCCGGTACAATTTGTTGAACCGGCGCTGCCTACTCGAGCCCCTAGGCGCGGCTGAGGAGTCGACTCTCGTGCTCTGGGGTGGAGGTCCCGCCTTCTCCACCATTGGCCTCTCCTCGGCCCGCCATTCTAGGACTTCCTCTGTCCACCACTCTAGGGCTCCCCACGCCTGCTGCTCGGGGACTTCCTCCGCCCGCCCCTCCGGGGCTCCCCTCGGCTGCTGCTTGGGGACTTCCTCTGCCCATCGCTCTAGGACTTCCTCCGCCCGCCACTTTGGGATTCCCTTTGCCTGCTACTCGGGGACTCCCGTTGCCTGCTGCTCGGAAACTCCCCTTGTCCACTGCTCGGGGACTTCTTTGCCTCTCTTCGATCGTACCTCCGTGCGCGTGTTGCGCGGAGGGCCCTTCGTGCTCAGTGGAGGAGCAACTGAAACTTCGTCGTCATCCGACCACTCAGACATCGTGGTACTCCATGTCCGAGTGGTCTGGGCACCGCCAAGCGAGATGCCGCCCAGCTCGAGGGGAGCGGCACCTGCCATCTTTCTCTTCTTCCGGGCCGGCTTGTCTGCCGCTGCCCTCTTCCCCTGGATTTTCTTCGACACCAGGGATGGACTCTCCGATGAGATGCTAACGGCTTCCTCCTTAGGCTGCGTCAGTGGCCGAGCATCTAACGCCTACGGCCAATCGCCCCTCGGCACGCCCGAGAAGTACACCGCACTTTCCTGCGAATGGATCTTCGCATAAGTGAATCAATCCACTGCTCGTCAACGACAGAGGATAAAAAGCATCTGGAACACACAACTGAGATATTTACCTGAGAAGGTAGATTCTTGCAGTTAAAGGGCTTCATATACCCTGACATACTGAATGAGGCAAATGGAGTGAATAGCTCTACAGCCTGCTCTTGCACAACGTCCCTTGATAGCATCTCCGACCTCTCGCGGGTACCGTCGGTCTCCCCCTTGAACTCAAAGGTGGGGTGGGCCCTCTCCTTGCAGGGCTAGTTGTGGAGTACTATGAAGCTCGCCACCACCAGTCCACCGTTGGTCTTCACACCCTTGGCATCTTCGGCTCGCTCTTCTGGCTCTCCGAGATGTGGTCGGCGTCGCAGCGGATGGCAGGGTGGATCTACTTCATATAGAACCACCTGGCGTTCCACCCCTTCAGCGATGTGTTTAGTGGCACAGTAAGGTACTCGCCCACCATTCCATCATGCAGCTAAAGATACACTCCGTCGACCACCTTGGAACCACCACCGCCTCTCTTCTTGAGCCAGAACAGGTGGTGGAAGAGGTTGAAGTGGGGAAGGATTCCGAGAAACACCTTAGAGAAATGGATGAAGATAGATATGTGTAATATTGTGTTTGGGTGGAGGTTACACAGTCTGACTCTCCATAATTTCAACAAATCCCTCAAGAATGGGTGAACAGGAAATCCCAACCCATGCCAGAAATAATCTTCAAACACTAGAGCTTCGTCGGTATGAGGTATGGGGAAGGGCTCACCGAGGGTCGGCCGCCATCTGGTGGTGACATGGTCAGGCAGAACGCCCGCCTCCACCAATCTGTTGAGATCCACCTCTCCCATTCACGACGGCACCCACTCTTCGTCACACCGGGCTTCAGCGCTCGCCTTCTTGGGGCTCATCTTCTTTGGTTTCGTAGCTCCCTTCTTCAGCGCCATCCCTCAGATCTAGTTAGGGTTTGGCGGCAGAAGCAAGTGTGGATGTGAATCTAGAAATGCGACGTCTAAGGAGGAAGATGAAGTGGCAGAAGTGGGAGCACGGGGTGCGGCGACGCAGTTATAAAGCACTCCCCCACCTTTTTGGATTAGAGGGTTTTTGGGAAACCGTTCCCGTGATTTGCGCTTCTCCAAATTCTCTGCAACAGCATGGTGGGCCATTTACCTAGGCCTTCGCGCAAACCATGGCCTATATCACTGATTTATCTCCGTAATTTGTTATGGCTCGCCGAATATTCGCCGACATCTTCGCCAACCGTTACGGCTCAGTAATTACTACTGTACATCCATTACTCCGATGTTTTCTCCACGACTCTGTTTTCTCCATGTTGACTGCTGTTTCTAACCCTGGCACCACATGACCACGTCACCTACTGTTAGGCTCGGGGACTAAGTGGGCACACTTCACCTTGCGGTGAATGTGCTTTTTCTCCTTTCGGGGCTACGCTCGGGGACTGGCTGCCTGCTCGGCTGGTCTTCTACTATTCTTCTAGTTTGGACCCTAGCACCACATGACTACGTCATCTACTGTCAGGCTCGGAGACTAAGTGGGCACACTTCACCTTGAAGTGAATGTGTTTGCTTTATGCCTCTTGAAGCTGAAGAAGACTATCTGCCTTTCTCGTGGTCGGACTCTAAGTGGGCACACTTGGTCCGCTGCGAAGAAATTTTCGATTATGAACTTGAGCTCCTTACACACTTATGTCAAGCCATACTTGGGTTACACTACTCGACAACGGTTCACGTTGCTCATCAATGGTTCATGCTGCTCGGCGACGGTTCACGCTGCTCGGCAACTGCTCGGCAACTCATCACGGTGGTCGAACCATGAGTTTGACTACTTGGCTTTGTTCACACCTGCTCGGACAAGCTCAAGATGGCGTTGTACAATGGGTACAAGGCGCTCGAGGACTAGCTATGGGGGATACAACCCTGGATACCCATGGCAGACCACATGGGCTGCACCCCTAGGGGTGGCCTAGCCCACAAGATGAAGCCTTACGAGGAACGAGTATGCTCGTCACCTCCCGTAAGACACCGGGAAGATATCCTGAAGATATTATGAAATCTTTTAGGATACGTATGATCCCAAGATTCCTGTAATCTGTTATTACTTTCCGGTTATCTCTCAGATCTAACTGACTTGTAACCCTATCCCCCGGACTATATAAGGCGGGCAGGGACCCCCTCCAAACTCATGCAATATCATACGATAGCTAATACAAACCAACAGACCACAGGAGTAGGGTATTACGTCATACTGATGGCCTGAACCTGTCTAACTTGTGTGTCTCTGTTGCCTTCTTGTCCTTGATTACACGCCTCTCTACCGATCAATCTACCTTTGTGGGATACCCCTTGGAGGACCGACGATGATATTCTATCGACATTCCCCCTTAAAAGAATCTGGTCCCAAGATTTGAAACAAGAATCAGAAAGGGGAAAATGCGATTACACTTCGTAGATCTGAAATTACACGGAAGATTACATGACTTCAGATACAAAACCACATAGAGATTTAGAGATACATGATTAATAGAAACCTAGTACAACCAAAGCTTAATCTAGAAGTCTTGCTAGATGAGGACAATGGAGAAACAACAAAATAATGATCAACCAAAACATGGCATATGACCAACAGATCTAGAAGCACGAGGGTGAAAAATCGTCATCATGAACCCTAAGACTTAAACTAACCAGAGGTGGACTTGAACTTCTTTGACAGAAATCCAAATCCCTTCTTCTTCTTAGATTACGCAATCACCTGTTACTGACGACCCTAGTTCCACGAATGACGACTGAATCTCGTAGCTTTGCTTTGGATTTGAGGGGGGATGGGGATGAAGGAGGAGAGCAAGCGCATCTTATATTGGTGAATGGAGGTGGGGGCGCAGCGCACTGGGAAGTGGAGGCGGCGTGGAAGGGAAACACTGGCCGGTCACAAGTTGGGGAGAGTGTTGGCCATGGTGCGTTCCCTACACGAGCTTGAGTAGAGGAAGGAAAAAGGAGAGGAGAGGGGGTTCACTCGACGAGGAGGCGTGCAAGCGGCCGTGTCCCAAAAGAAGAAAAAGGAGGGGGGGGTCTGGTACGGGTGCGAGACCCAGAGTCGAGAGCCGATAGGGTGCAGGAAAAGGAGAGAAAGCGTGTAACAGAACCGACCAATTTATAAGAGCACAAGTATGAAAGCAATCACCGGAGTGATCAAACCGTCATACTTGAACCCATATAAACCCGGTAGTCAACTGAAACCCTGAAGGATTTCAAACCAACTTGCATACAACCAAGATCACAGTAATTCAACATAACAAGCCACATGTTACATCCATTTCACAAGTAGTTCGCAAGTACCTCATACATTAGAGTACGCATGGTTATTACAAAACGAGTTCACAAATAGTGGAAGCAAAGTAGTTTGAGACCATCACACACACTTAGTTTAAATACAAGCCAGCACCATAGTCATATCCAGTAAAAGCAGTAAGATAAGATAACATAGATGATCATGCCCATGATCTAGTCTTCATCCCTAGCAGGGTGGAGACAATACTTGCAGTAGCCATTATAGAGCACGTCATCTGCAACAAGAGGGAATAACCCTGAGTACGAGAATGTACTCAGCAAGACTTACCCGTCATAAACCAAAAATAAAAGACACCAAGGAGTATGCAAGGCTTTATCAGTGGATCTTCTTTGGACAACCTTTTGCATAAAAGCTTAAGTAACCATTAGCATTATTCAATTGTACTAGCAAAGTGACTTTTAGCCATTCCTACCATCTATATTAGCACTGTACTAATCAATCATTTGATTTAGTTGCAAACAATAATAACCATATCGTATTTCATGGCTCATCATTATCATCCTCCTCATGATCATCATCATTTAACCATATCTTTACATTTAGTGAATCTACGTTGTGGCCGCTTTCACCAAGTTCTCACTATCCAGAGAGATGGCGATTGAATCGATTCCTATCCAAATTGGAGGGGTATTCCTAACACAAACCTGTGCATACCGCGCGAAGGCAGCCTTAGGTCACCTTTGGTACATCTCAGAATCACGGTTCGAAAGCAGCGCCAAGACCCTCGTGGAGTCCACTCGCCAGTGGTCAATCTCACATCGAACTTACGCCAATAGCTCCCCACACATCCTTACTACCGCGCTGAGTGCGCGACTTTCACTTCTCGGTCTTCCCTACCGAGTTGAGCTACCGGGCCATGGTCGAATGAGTTATCCGCCAACTAAGTGATAGGCATGCGTTCAAAATGACATGAGGATGTACAGCGAATCGGTCCTTAAACGACACAGACGGGGATAGATTCACACCCAAGACCTCCATGCCTTGTTGCTGCACTATTGTCATCCCGTCCGGTCTCTTTTCAATATTAACACATGGTTCTTTTTCATGATAGCAAATATAGCCAACCGTGACCAGAGCTCATCCTACATCTCGCAGGTGTCAGGAAATCACCCGACTTCTACCGGTCTAAGCATAGCTAAGCATCATTCAATCCTACACTTAATTAGGATTCATAGGATTTTATCTAGACAAGGTAAGGATATAATGCAACAATTGGTTCCAACCAATTCCTATACTTAATGTATCATCAACAATAAAAGATACTCAAGATATTTGTAAAAACATGGGAGACTTAGAATACTGCTGGGCTTGCCTTTCAGAAAAGAGAAAGGTTGGTGATCGGGGCACTCAAGAACTTCTTCGCTAGCTCCTTCTTCGGGTGTCTGCACCTCCGGCTCCTGAGCTTGCTGCTGCTCCTCCGGATGTACTGGCTCAAATTCCAGAAGCGTGACTCCCTCCGGAACACCTATTGCATGCATATGCATAGTATAAGAATCATGCATGCACAAGAGATGGAAGATGATGATGAAATGTACAACCATGTATGAATGGACGCATGAAAGACACAATGATACAAGATTAACATCGACTTTTACCGAGTAGGTGCATATCTCTTTTAGAAAACAAGAACGGCACACTCATCAAGTTCTAATAACCTAAGATAAAGTTGTTCATCTTCAGTAAGAGGTCTAGCACCTGCAACTAACAATTTATCTTAATTAGCCTAGCATCTAAATCATCACATCAACTCATATAAAGCAAACAAGTCATTCACTGCACTCAACAGTTTTGCAGGCTGCAACAGCAGCAACAAGTTTGACCCATAACTGGAGTTCTACAGATCCAAATACCCTTATTTAAGACTTTATGGAAATCTTATAAAATTATCTACAACTTTTGTTTAATCACCAAAGTCTAATTCAAACTCGAACTAGGTCAAACAGACTGATCTTGCAAAACTGTCCGTGGATTCCAGAGAGCAGGCAGTTGGGAGTGCTGTCTTCCAACTGACATAACTCTCAAACTACTAGGCCAAATTGGTTGAAATTTTAACACAAGCTAGATAAACAAGTTTCCTACAACTTTGTTATTGACCACTTTCTCAGAAACCCAATTTATCATGGTGAACTTTATAAAGTTCCCAGAATTGTCCAGAAAGACATAACGCAAGAAATAATTATTAACTTATGTTGTAGACATACAAACGGACAAGACCAACTTTCCTAGCTCATCATACATGTTGAAAGAACACCAGAAAACATAGTGTCCATTCCTAAATAAATTCTTTTTATGCCTTTATTAATTTATTTAGATAATGATGTTAATTAATAAACACATGTCCAAAGTGTACAGAAAATTCCACAAAAATTACAGTGGCTCATACAGGTCTCAAATATGCTACTACATAAATTTCACATCATTTGAACAAGTATCACATCCTACACCAAAATGACAAGGCATAAAAGCTTACAATGGCATAAATATGAAACCCTAGTGAAAAGTGTCAAGCAATAGATTTCATATTTTTCCTAACATCCTTAAGGTACTAGGATACTACCCACAAAGTTTCATGGTCATAGGATTCCTAGATATTTTACAAAAATTCACACAAGTATCAATCAATGATAAAAGGAAAATCTATAACTCAAAAACCATACATGCAGTGGCTCTCAAATTTTTACCAGAGCTTCTACTAAGCAAGACTAGCTTACCCACAAAATTTCATAATTTTTGGACCAAAGAAACTCAAGATATAATTAAAACAAGTTTGCATGCATCTAAAAACACATTTCAAGTTTCAATTTAAATCTTCCAAAAATTCCACTACAGGTTCTGATGTTATATTTTTACTAAATACTACACTTCACTGTGATTCTACCAAAATTAGAATCACTCCATTTGGATCTACCAATTTGGAGATACAAAAATCACAAACTGCGTTCAGAAACTAAATAAATTAGCTATCCTTAGAAACCCATAGTGACTGACAGGTGGGACCCGCATATCAGTGGAGCCCATCTATCAGCGACCTAAAGCAGGGGATGACGCACGCGATGGCGCGGGAATGGCGTAGCTCGCCGGCGGTGATGTCTCCGGTGAAACTAGGGCCACCGTCGTGCTCACCACGACGAGACACACCCGAGGGTGCCTAGTGTTCGGTCTCTACCGGCCTCTACCTACAGCGACGACGTGCACGGCGGACGGCAGTGAGGCCACGGCGGAACTCCGGCGACGGCGAGTCCCTATTGCCCCATCCAAGCTTGGTACGAGCTTCACGAGGTCACAATGGAGCTAACTAAACAGAGAAAGGAAGACGAGGGGGTCCCGGTGGCGGTTGGCCGCGGTGAGCTCCGCTCCGGCGAGGTGCGGCGGTGTGGGAACACCGAATGCGGCCTCACCTGAGGTCGATTAACTGCGTAGAGATGATGATGAGCAAGAGGAGGTCGCAGCGGAGCTTTGAGCTGGCTGGAGGTAGTGTTTTTGCGGCGGCGAGCGAGCAAGGCGTCGGCGTGTGCTCGGCGGCAACGGCGGAGCGACGCTGTGCTTTGCTTCTGGCGAACTGGCGAGGCGTGGGGGCATGGATGAAGCAAATAAGCAAGCTATCGGGCGCGTGGCGTCATCGTGGCCGTGATGGCCTGACCTGTGGGGGCAGCGCCAGCTACGACCTCCACTTGGTGCGCTCGGCCTGAGCTCGGTCGGCCATGACGTATCGGCCGAAGTACTGTAGACGCGATTCAGTGAAAACCGATGGAGTCTAACAGCGAGTTTTCGACGATCAATAATTCTTAAACTGTGCTGATCTAGCTCTAGGTTAAGTTGACAAAGTTGGAGATTGAAGTGAGAACTACAACTTTTCCAATTGGCACTCGAGCTGATTCGGTCAGGTTAGGGAGATACAAGGCTCCAAACAATGGTACAAGAAAGTAAAAATCAACATCCAGACTTAGAAAATTTCTAAGTGTTGAATCCAACCCCAATTCTGACTTGTGGGACCTTTTTGAGCATGTTGTGCACATTTTCATGAGTTGGTCATAAGACAACTTTTGTTCCTTATAAAATTTGCTACAACTTTGCTTTAGGTTGCTTAGACATGGAAACACTCTAAGTTGTACTTTTTAAACAGTCAAAGATAAGAGCTCTAGGGTCAACACAAGTCAAGCTATTACTTGGAGGTGTAATTTAGGCAATATGGTCAACATGAACATTGTTGCTAATGACATTCTAAGTGTAGCTAAGTTGTCTAAGAGGACATTTGACACACATTTGCATAGACCACACATGAGCACACACAATTGCTAGCATAAAACCAAGCAGTTCAAATAGAAACACACATGAAATGATAACATTCATAATGGTATGATGCTTATGAATGAGATGATGATGCTCATGCTCATGTGATGCAAGTGTTTTAGTGCAACCATAACACTGGGGTGTTACAGCCTTCCCCCCTTATAAAAATCTCGCCCCGAGATTTGAAAAGCGTACCATTTTGAATAGAAGGTAGGGTATACATCCTTCAAATAATCTCCCCGTTCCCACGTTGCATCGCTCTCACTACCTTGGTTACTCCACATAACCTTGTAGAACTTAACCACATGGTTCTGGGTTACTCTTTCTCTTGTGTCGATAACCCGCACTGGCCTTTCTTCATAGGATAGATCTGATTTCAACTTGATATTTCTAAGTGCAACTCTTTCTTCGGGAACACAAAGACACTTCTTCAATTGAGGGACATGAAAAACATTGAAGATAGCTCTCATCTCGTAAGGTAACTCTATCTTGTAAGCTACATTTCCACTCTTTTCTATGATCAGATATGGGCCTACATACCTAGGTGCAAGCTTCCTCTTAACTCCAAATCGCTGCACACCTTTCATCGGTGACACTTTTAGATAAACGTGATCACCTACTTCAAACTCAATAGGCTTCCTTCTCTTATCCGCATAGCTTTTCTGCCTAGCTTGAGTTGCTTTCATATGTTTTTGGATAGTACGGACTTGTTGTTCTGCCTCTTCGACGAAATCAATGCCGTAGTATCTCCTTTCTCCAGATTCAACCCAATTCAAAGGAGTTCTACACTTGCGGCCATACAACACTTCGAATGGGGCCATCTTGATACTTTCTTGATAACTATTATTATAGGAAAATTCAGCCAAGGGTAACCACTTATCCCATGAACCTTTGGATGATATGACACAAGCTCTCAACATGTCTTCCAATATCTGATTCACTCGCTCCGTCTGTCCGGAGGTTTGTGGATGATAAGCAGAACTTCTAACTAAGTTGGTCCCTATCATCTTGTGCAAATGTTCCCAAAAACGAGCAGTGAACTAAGGTCCTCTGTCAGATACAATGGTTCGAGGAACACCATGGAGACATACTATCTGATTAAAATATAACTCAGCATAGTCACTTGGTCGATAGTCAACTCTAACTGGTAAGAAATGAGCAGACTTTGTTAAATGATCCACTATTACCCATATAGAATTAAAATTCTTTTGGGTAGGGGGAAGTCCAACAATAAAATCCATACTAATCTCTTTCCATTTCCATCCTGGTATAGACAATGGTTGGAGAAGTCCAGCAGGCTTCATGTGAATTGCTTTGACTCTACAACAATTGTCACACCTTGCAACATAGGCTGTGATTTCTTTCTTCATCTTGGTCCACCAAAATCGAGATTTCAAATCTTGATACATTTTGCTACTTCCCGGGTGGATAGATAACTTGGAGGAGTGAGCTTCTTCTAAGATTTGGTTTCTAAGCTCTTTGTCCTTTGGTACTACAAGTCTGGCCTTAAACCATAGAACACCCTTCTCATCAATGCGAAAGTGTTTTGTCTCCTGTCCCTTCATCTTTCTTTTGATGTGGAACACACCCACATCGATTTTCTAAAGCTCGATGATTTTACTTTCTAGAGAGCAACTAAGGGTAATACTGTGCAACATAGCAGGATGTAACAGATGCGCCAAATGATAATCTGCTTCCAAGAGAGAATTACAGTGAGATTTCCTACTCAAAGCATCAGCAACAACATTTGCTTTACCCAGATGATAATGAACTTCTAAGTTATAATCTTTGATCAACTCTAGCCATCTTATCTGTCTCATGTTCAATTCAGGTTGAGTGAAAATATACTTGAGACTTTTATGATCGGTATAAATATGACACACGTTACCGAGCAGGTAATGCCTTCAAATCTTCAAAGCATGAACAACAGCGGCTAACTCAAGATCATGAGTTGGATAATTGGCTTCATGCTTCCTTAGCTGATGTGAGGCATAAGCAATAACTCGTCCTTCCTGCATAAGGACACATCCTAAACCGGTACCTGATGCATCACAAAATACATCAAAAGGTTTTTCGATATCCGGTTGTGCCAACATAGGAGCTGCTGTCAACAAGGTCCTTAAAGTGCAAAAAGCAGTCTCACACTCCGGAGTCCAAACAAACTTCACAACTTTTTGAAGCAACCTGGTCATGGGCTTGGCTACCTTAGAGAAATCTAGGATAAATCGACGATAATATCCAGCCAAACCAAGGAAACTTCTAACCTCATGCACTGAAGTTGGTGCCTTCCAATCCATAACTTCTTGCACCTTAGATGGATCAACCGAAATCCCTTCATCGGACAACACATGACCCAAGAAAGGTACTTTCTTAAGCCAAAACTCACATTTACTGAACTTGGCATAAAGCTTATGTTCTCGTAGCCTAGATAAAACAACTCTTAGATGCTCGGCATGTTCTTCAGCATTTACGGAAAAGATCAAGATGTCATCAATGAAGACAACTACAAATTTGTCCAATTCCTCCATGAATACCGAATTCATCAGATATACGAAGTATGCAGGAGCATTGGTCAAACCGAAAGACATAACCAGATACTCATACAACCCATATCTGGTGGAGAAAGCGGTCTTAGGCACATCCTTCGGTCTAATCTTTATCTAATGATAACCAGATCTCAAATCAATTTTGGAGAATACCTTTGCCTTAGACAATTGATCAAACAAAATATCAATACGGGGCAGTGGATACTTGTTCTTGATTGTGACAGCATTGAGTGGACGATAATCCACACACATGCGCAATGACTTGTCCTTCTTCTTCACAAATATAGCAGGACAACTCCAGGGAGAAGCACTAGGTCGGATAAGACCTTTCTCTAACAGATCTTGTAACTGCACTTTAAGCTCTGCTAACTCATTAGGTAGCATCCTGTAAGGCCTTCTAGAAATAGGTGCAGTGCCCGGCACTAACTCGATCTTGAATTCTATATCTCGATCCGGCAGTAAACCAGGTCGATCATCAGGAAATACATCTGGAAATTCACACACTACTGGGACGTCCTCAATTCTCGGGGTCTGGATATCATTAGCAGTGTTATGGAGTTCTAGCTCTCTGGGAAGTGGCACAAGGAAGGCTTCCTTACTGACAGGATCCCTCAACATAACGGCCCTAGTGGAAGTATCAATGAGCACTCTATGACCGCTCATCCACTTCATTCCTAAGATTACATCTATCCCTAAACTCGGTAGAACTACCACATCGGCCATAAACACTCGTCTCTCTATTTTGATACTCACCCCCAGCACTATTTGATTGGTCGAAATATTACTTCCAGCTGCACTAATGCAATAACTACCCGTAGATACTGTAATTACCTTCTGATTGTATTTTGATGCAAAAGTTGGACTCATAAATGAATGCGAAGCACCAGAATCAAATAGTACAACTGCCGGATGGTGATTCACAAGAAACTTACCCACGGTGACCACCTCTCTTGAGGGTATCTCGGTCACGTTGGTGTAGTTAACATGTCCATGACGAGCACCAGAATTCCCTTGCTTCTGATGATTCTTCTGAGGATAGGGGCAATTCTTGGACCAATGACCTGTCCTGCCACAATTCCAGCATGGCCTGTTTGCTGGTGGAACAAAATAATTCCCTGGTCTGGTGGTGCCCTTTGGAAGAGGTACAGTAAATGCCTTCTTGAAACTAGTCTTTGCCTGATTCTTCTGCTGTGGCGGCCGATACCTAATGGCTGTAGTCGGTGGGCGAAACTGAGTCTTCGCTACTGGAGCTTTAGCCTGAGAGACACCTGCCTCAAAGGCCCTCTTGTGATTTTTGGAAGCAGCATATACATTATCGTTATTCTCTTGAGTAAGTGCATCGCTTACGAACTCATTGAAAGTGACACTCTTGTTGTTCCCCATGGACTTCATCAGTTTGGGACTAAGCCCTCTCTTAAAGCTGGCGATTTTCTTTGATTCTGAATCAACGAATTCTAGAGCATACCTTGCCAGATGATTGAAGGCATGAAGATATTCAGTGAGTGTCTTGGTGCCCTGCACCAACTTCATAAACTCATTGTGCTTTATGGCCATCAACCCGAGAGGAATATAATGACTCTTGAAAGCCTCCTGGAATTGGTTCCACGTGATCTGAGCATTCTCCGGTAAGGTGGACCTATAATGACGCCACCAAATACCTACTGGTCCTTGTAACTGATGCGAAGCATACTCCGCCTTCATCTGTTCCGTCACCCTGAGCAACCGGAACTTGTGCTCAAGCGTGTTTAGCCACTCTTCTGCTTGGAGCGGCTCTTCAGCTTCCTTGAAGATGGGTGGCTTGGTATCTTGGAATTCCTTGAAATCACTAAACTGGTTGGGCTCTGGTCCCTGTCGTTGATGGCAGCCCTGTGCTTGATGCTGGGCCAGGGTACGCATAGCATCGCCCAACGCACGCTGACCTTCCATGAGCATGGCCAACAGATCAGACGGTGTGGGCGATGGTGGCGGTGGAAGATCATCATCACCACTACCCCCAGCATGGCCTGAACGCAGATTGCACGACATCTGCAGAAGTGCATTTGTGAGTAATGATGGACGATGTCAGATACATTGCAGATGAATTGTAGAATTATGCCAAACTGAGCTTATTGGAGAGATTAATTTCATACAATAAACAGAGGCACAATAATTCATCCTCATAACATCGCCATAACTTTACTCTACACATTCATGCGATGCATACGCTCACATGCCAAATTTTTGGTCAACTTCAAAGCTGGACTTCTATTTAAAGCTCACATCCAAATGGAGCCAACATGCAAGTTTCAGGGATTACATCCAAGTATAACGAGGTGGCTCTGCATATCCCAGTAAATGTAGCACCCTCCACAACAGGGTTGGGGTGCCAAACACATGAAGGAATGTGTTGCTCCAGGGCGGTAGTGCTGGTGCGACCATCAGTGGTGATGTTGCAATTTGGGTGTGGAAGGATTATCTTAAAGGATGAGAAATATATAACGGAATAATTAAATATAAGGGAGGAAGTGATGCAAAAATGTAATGGCATGAGTGAACATGATGCATGCACGTTCCGTACGTCCTCACGAATCTTAAGAAAATTTTAGTATTCTAGCGCTATAGACGGTGGCATACATACATTCTCTCATATACGTATCTAGTCGAGCTACACGTTGCGTTGTTAGTGTACCTGCAGATAAATTCATTGCAGCCCATCCCACAAGAGATAAATAAGCATACAATGAAAGCAGTAAACTAAGATACGCTCCATATATACATCCCATATGTACATACTTTGGTATCCAAAGCTACCCGATAGATGTACCCACCATTAAGTACCTTCATATATACATGTGCGTAACATGTAAATATTCCAGTAACCATAACTAACTCTTCCCTAGACCGACAGTTGGACGGTCATGCTCTCACAACTCACACTTACCTGGGCGTAGAGGCAATTGATCCATACATTACCACCTAAGAGGATGGCATCCATACAATAGCACGCCGTATGGACGACAAAATAGAATGCAAGCAATTACCCCCAAAGTTATTACTTAAATAAGCCACCTAAAAGTCCTTATTTGGGCATAGAGCATATGACCACTGGCACACTTAAGTAAAATTTCAGATTTGAACACACCTATATATAAGTAACTATAAGTTGTAAAAACTGATTTTTGCAAACAAAAACCTTTGTTTTAAATACACATATGACATGTTTAATGTTGAATCTAGCTCTGATGCTAGCTGTAACAGAACCGACCAATTTATAAGAGCACAAGTACGAAAGCAATCACTGGAGTGATCAAACCGTCATACTTGAACCCATATAAACCCGGTAGTCAACTGAAACCATGAAGGATTTCAAACCAACTTGCATACAACCAAGATCACATTAATTCAACATAACAAGCCACATGTTACATCCATTTCACAAGTAGTTCGCAAGTACCTCATACATCAGAGTACACATAGTTATTACAAAACGAGTTCACAAATAGCGGAAGCAAAGTAGTTTGAGACCATCACACACACTTAGTTCAAATACAAGCCAGCACCATAGTCATATCCAGCAAAAGCAGTAAGATAAGATAAAATAGATGATCACACCCATGATCTAGTCTTCATCCCCAGCAGGGTGGAGACAATACTTGCAGTAGCCGTTATAGAGCACGTCATCTGCAACAAGAGGGAATAACCCTGAGTACGAGAATGTACTCAGCAAGACTTACCCGTCATAAACCAAAAATAAATGACACCAAGGAGTATGCAAGGCTTTATCAGTGGATCTTGCTGGACAACCTTTTTGCATAAAAGCTTGAGTAACCATTAGCATTATTCACCTGTACTAGCAGTGACTTTTAGCCATTCCTACCATCTATATTAGCACCTGTACTAATCAATCATTTGATTTAGTTGCAAACAATAATAACCATATCAGGTATTTCATGGCTCATCATTATCATCCTTCTCATGATCATCATCATTTAACCATATCTTTACATTTAATGAATCTACGTTGCCGCTGCTCAGTCAAGTTCTCACTATCCAGGAGAGACGGCGATTCGAATCGATTCCTATCCAGCTGGAGGGGTATTCCTAACACAAACCCAGGCATACCGCGCGAAGGTAGCCTTAGGTCACCTTTGGTACATCTCAGGAATCACGGCTCCGAGCAGCGCCGCACCCTCAGGGAGTCCACTCTGCCAGGTGGTCAATCTCACATCGAACTTATGCCAATAGCTCCCCACACATCCTTACTACCGCCAGGGTGCGCACTTTCACTTCTCGGTCTTCCGGCCTGAGTTGAGCTACTCGGCTTCGCGGTCGGAATGAGTTATCCGGCCAACTAAGTGATAGGCATGCGTTCAACATGACATGAGGATGTACATCGAATCGGTCCTTAAACGACACAGACGGGGATAGATTCACACCCAAGACCTCCATGCCTTGTTGCTGCACTATTGTCATCCCGTCCGGTCTCTTTTCAATATTAACACATGGTTCTTTTCATGATAGCAAATATAGCCAACCGTGACAGAGCTCATCCTACATCTCGCAGTGACAGAAATCACCCGACTTCTACCGGTCTAAGCATAGCTAAGCATCATTCGATCCTACACTTAATTAGGATTCATAGGATTTTATCTCGGACAAGGTAAGGATATAATGCAACAATTGGTTCCAACCAATTCCTATACTTAATGTATCATCAACAATAAAAGATACTCAAGATATTTGTAAAAACATGGGAGACTTAGAATATTTTACGGGCTTGCCTTTTCGAGAAAAAAGAGAAAGGCTGGTGATCGGGCACTCAAGAACTTCTTCGCTGGCTCCTTGTTCGGGTGTCTGCACCTCCGGCTCCCGAGCTTGTCTTTGCTCCTCCGGATGTAACTTGGCTCAAATTCCAGAAGCGTGACTCCTCCCGAACACCTATTGCATGCATATGCATAGTATAAGAATCATGCATGCACAAGAGATGGAAGATGATGATGAAATGTACAGCCATGTATGAATGGACGCATGAAAGACACAATGATACAAGATTAACATCGACTTTTACCGAGTAGGTGCATATCTCTTTTAGAAAACAAGAACGGCACACTCATCAAGTTCTAATAACCTAAGATAAAGTTGTTCATCTTCAGTAAGAGGTCTAGCACCTGCAACTAACAATTTATCTTAATTAGCCTAGCATCTAAATCATCACATCAACTCATATAAAGCAAACAAGTCATTCACTGCACTCAACAGTTTTGCAGGCTGCAACAGCAGCAACAAGTTTGACCCATAACTGGAGTTCTACAGATCCAAATACCCTTATTTAAGACTTTATGGAAATCTTATAAAATTATCTACAACTTTTGTTTAATCACCAAAGTCTAATTCAAACTCGAACTAGGTCAAACAGACTGATCTTGCAAAACTGTCCGTGGATTCTAGAGAGCAGGCAGTTGGGAGTGCTGTCTTCCAACTGACATAACTCTCAAACTACTAGGCCAAATGCCTTGAAATTTTAACACAAGCTAGATAAACAAGTTTCCTACAACTTTGTTATTGACCACTTTCCCAGAAACCTAATTTATCACGGTGAACTTTATAAAGTTCCCAGAATTGTCCAGAAAGACATAACGCAAGAAATAATTATTAACTTACATTGTAGACATACAAACGGACAAGACCAACTTTCCTAACTCATCATACATGTTGAAAGAACACCAGAAAACATAGTGTCCATTCCTAAATAAATTCTTTTTATGCCTTTATTAATTTATTTAGATAATGAGGTTAATTAATAAACACATGTCCAAAGTGTACAAAAAATTCCACAAAAATTACAGTGGCTCATACTGGTCTCAAATATGCTACTACATAAATTTCACATCATTTGAACAAGTATCACATCCTACACCAAAATGACAAGGCATAAAGGCTTACAATGGCATAAATATGAAACCCTAGTGAAAAGTGTCAAGCAACAGATTTCATATTTTTCCTAACATCCTTAAGGTACTAGGATACTACCCACAAAGTTTCATGGTCATAGGATTCCTAGATATTTTACAAAAATTCACACAAGTATCAATCAATGATAAAAGGAAAATCTATAACTCAAAAACCATACATGCAATGGCTCTCAAATTTTTACCAGAGCTTCTACTAAGCAAGACTAGCTTACCCACAAAATTTTATAATTTTTGGACCAAAGAAACTCAAGATATAATTCAAACAAGTTTGCATGCATCTAAAAACACATTTCAAGTTTCAATTGAAATCTTCCAAAAATTCCACTACAAGTGCTCATGTTATATTTTTACTAAATACTGCACTTCACTATGATTCTACCAAAATTAGAATCACTTCATTTGGATCTACCAATTTGGAGATACAAAAATCACAAACTGCATTCAAAAACTAAATAAATGAGCTATCCTTAGAAACCCATAGTGACTGACAGGTGGGACCCCAGATCAGTGGAGCCCATCTATCAGCGACCTAAAGCAGGGGATGGCGCACGCGACGGCGCGGGAATGGCATAGCTCGCCGGCGGTGATGTCTCCGGTGAAACTAGGGCCACCATCGTGCTCACCATGACGAGACACACCCAAGGGTGCCTAGTGTTCGGTCTCTACCGGCCTCTACCTATAGCGACGACGTGCACGACGGACGGCGGCGAGGCCACGGCGGAACTCCGGCGATGGCCGAGTCCCCATTGCCCCACCCAAGCTCGGTACGAGCTTCACGAGGTCACAACGGAGCTAACTAAATAGAGAAAGGAAGACGAGGGGGTCCCGGTGGCGGTTGGCCACGGTGAGCTCCGCTCCGGCGAGGTGCGGCGGCGCGGGAACGCCGAATGCGGCCTCACCTGAGGTCGATTGACTGCGCAGAGACGATGATGAGCAAGAGGAGGTCGCGGTGGAGCTTTGAGCTGGCTGGAGGCAGTGTTTTTGCGGCGGCGAGCGAGCAAGGCGACGGCGTGTGCTCGGCGGCAACGGCGGAGCGGCGCTGTGCTTTGCTTCTGGCGAACTGGCGAGGCATGGGGGCGTGGATGAAGCAAATAAGCAAGCTATCGGGCGCGTGGCGTCGTCGTGGCCGTGATGGCCTGACCTATGGGGGCAGCGCCGATGTACGACCTCCACTTGGCGCGCTCGGCCTGAGCTCGGTCGGCCATGACTGATCGGCCGAAGTACTATAGACGCGATTCAGTGAAAACCGATGGAGTCTGACAGCGAGTTTTCGTCGATCAATAATTCTTAAACTGTGCCGATCTAGCTCTAGGTTAAGTTGACAAAGTTGGAGATTGAAGTGAGAACTACAACTTTTCCAATTGGCACTCGAGCTGATTCGGTCAGGTTAGGGAGATACAAGGCTCCAAACAATGGTACAAGAAACTGAAAATCAACAACCAGACTTAGAAAATTTCTAAGTGTTGAATCCAACCCCAATTCTGACTTGTGGGACCTTTTTAAGCATGTTGTGCACATTTTCATGAGTTGGTCATAAAACAACTTTTGTTCCTTATAAAATTTGCTACAACTTTGCTTTAGGTTGCTTAGACATGCAAACACTATAAGTTGTACTTTTTAAATAGTCAAAGATAAGAGTTCTAGGGTCAACACAAGTCAAGCTATTACTTGGAGGTGTAATTTAGGCAATATGGTCAACATGAACATTGTTGCTAATGACATTCTAAGTATAGCTAAGTTGTTTAAGAGGACATTTGACACACATGAGCACACACAATTGCTAGCATAAAACCAAGCAGTTCAAATAGAAACACACATGAAATGATAACATTCATAATGGTATGATGCTTATGAATGAGATGATGATGCTCATGCTCATGTGATGCAAGTGTTTTAGTGCAACCATAACACTAGGGTGTTACAAAGCGCACTGCACAAATGGACAAAGCGAGTGTGGCACAATGCCACGGCCAAACGGGAGCGGGGTTGCAAGTGGGTCCTGGCACAGACGGTGTCCGTGAGACACGCAGTGATAGCAACCCGGCGTGCATAGCGTGGTCAAACGGAACACAGGGATTGGGACATGATGGCAATTCAGGCATTTCAATCTACCCAAGGGCTAACTTTTCCCTGTTGCTCTCCTCTGTCTTCCTTTCCTCGAATATAGCATGCGTTAGTCTTCATATGGACTGAGATCAAGACATTAAGTACTCCTACCAAAACTACATTAACTCAGTTTCTTTGAAAGAGCACTACTCCATCAATCTGTTGTGGATTTCCTGTTAGAACACAAGGATATTTTTCTAAAGGAGAATATTTTGTTGCAAGAGCGGTACATGGTGTAACTTGACAAAGGTGCTGGTCAACAACCTCGATACCAGCGCATGCCAAGTAGGATCACCCTATGGCAGCTGTTCCATAGGGGCCCTCGGGTTCGTCGTGGCACCGTAAGCATTTAACCAGGCAACTTTACCAACTTACACGCAATGAAAGCAGTGGGGCATTGACCACGGAATCAGGGTTATATTGCAAGGGAAGATTCAAACAGCAAGGGTTCCTTTCACAACAAGGGGCAAGGAAATCAAATCCTATAACAGATTTAATTTAAATAAATGCAAATGTTCTGCTAGGACATCCACAATTAGTTGATATAGTGTCCTCTGTTATCTAATCAGGGTTGGTCTACTTGCATCTGAATGGTCACCTTTCTTGTAACCTGCTGGATGTCGTCTCAAGAACCCTAAGCAAGTCTAACGGAACCTAAGGGTAAGTTGATGTGTCAAACACAACGAAATAAACAACATGCATGTTCAAAGCGCCCTTATACTGGTACAACATACAAGCACTAACTCTCCCACTCTTGACACATTGCGTGCCTCCTACGACCAGATGATCTCAACTACTATGGAAGAAATACAACAGAAAGATTGCACAATGGAGGATAGCCATGAAAAGCACTACTAGCTATGATACACCTACCCTAGGACAACTAACCTACTTTGTCGGACCACACAACTTTCACTCCTAGGCTTGGTGGTTTCTTCTACTGCTCGGCTATGGATCTACCTCCTCTCTTGGTAGTGGCTGAGTGAGGGGAAGCAATGGCCCTCCTTCTGACACCTCCGAGGGTGGGAGTGCTGGCGGTACTGCAACACCGGTTCTCCATCTTTCCGGTGGGCGGACAGGGATTCCCTCCAAGATAAAGGGATCCTACCTTTTAGTGGCAAGCGTCCTACGCTTGGCCCTGGTGACAAGGTAGGCCTCCTCCAGCTGATGGGCATGCCAATCTTCGGCCAGCTTTAGGGCTTTCAACATGGCAGTCTCACGACTCTCTACGGCTGCCACACTAGCATGTGCTTCAGCGAGCTGCACCTAGAGCATCCTAGAGAAGATCTTGGCTTCCTCGGCTCACTGGAGGCACTTCCTCAGCTCCGAGGCTTGCCAGTCATACTGCTCATCTAGAGCAAGTAGGTACATGGTCAAGTGCACCATGGTTAGACTATCTTCTTATGCATCCCACCCTTGCAAAGCCTCCATGCGAGCCCTCCATACCCGTCGATTCTTTTCCAAAGGTGGAAAGAACCTCATGGGGGTATGAGCAATGGGCTCCTCATAGATCTAGCAAAGGTGCCACAAGGCTTTGTGGGACACAACCTGGTAGGTGTCGACGAAGTGAAACCCGGTTGCGGTCACATTCTAGGCCTTAGTGATGTCGGGAACTCCTCACTCTTCCCAATATAGACGGTAACTTCACACCGCTCAGTGCCATGTTTCTCATACTCACGGCCCTCATACTCGGGATGATCTTTGAATATGAGCTTTATAGTGTGGCATATAGGATTTTGGAAAAACCCTCAGTGTTCAGGCAGTAACTGCTAACCTAGGCTCTTGCCATCCCTGGCGGGTGGTTGCAAGGGTGGATTGAGCGAAAATATTGCTCAAAAAGGAAGAAGCTAGGTGGGCTGGAGTGTGCCAAGTGGTGGTTCCAATGTCTAGGCTAGGCCCCTTTTATAATGGCAGAGCGGTCAATGATCCTGGCGTAGCCCACCTCAAGTCTTGCATGTGGGCCAATAAAGAAGAGCAGTAGGATTTTCACGCGCACGGGATGAGTGGTGTCCAAGGCCATAAAGGACTAGTACGGCTACAGGGCAGAGGTCCGACAAGAGCGCATATGGAAGTATGGAAAGACATGAGTCATGGTAGACGTGAACCATAGGCGAACGCGAACCACGAAGCCACAGTACAGTAGCAATTCCCGAACAAGGATTGGTTAGTCATGCACAATGCGACACGTGTGACACCTATGGATGGCGCACCTGCAAGCAATACGGGCATGACAACTAAGGCAGTACCAACACGACGGACTTAAGGATTGTAAACTGCGCGATAGTTAGTCCACCGGAGAAAGCCTAGATAAACCTATTCCGAATACTTAACCATAACAATAGGGCTACTTATATACTTTGTATGCAAACACCCTAACTTTTTGCAAAAATAGGTTATCAATTTTAGTTTAGAAAAGGGTTTTGAAGCTTTATTTCCTCACTTATGCTCTAATACCACCTGTGGCAGAACCGCCTAATCTAGTGCCCTCTCAAGGGTACTTGTCTTCCATTAGACACTGAGTACCCAAGCGAGAACACTAAACTACACAGTTCTATCGAGCACACCCAAGGGAGAACTCAAAAATCCACATTTTTCCGTCAGGATCATAAATGAGAGTATAAAGCTTACAACATCTTTAGCCATTTCTTACATTGTTTAATACAATAACGGAATTACACATGTGATTAGAGTTTTAGTGGAAAAGAAAGTTATTTAATGATGCGTGAAGCATGAACAAGTAACCATCTGCATACAAGATATGCTGGCAGTTTTTACATCTTTTCTTATAAGACCTTTAATGAGGGTTATAAACAACACTACAACCGTAGCGCAAAAGGAATCCTCTCTGAGCCCACTAGGAGGTTTCCACACACAAAAATCATCTACCATCTGTCGTTCACCTACAACAGGGGGAATAAAACCCTGAGTACTTGATTGTACTCAGCAAGACTTACCCGACAGAAGAAAGTAAAAGACTCCAAGGCTATGAAGGCTATTTGGCTTGCTGGTTGATTGCCCTTGTAGGAAGCATTACTAATAGTGCATCCTTATGTTCCAAGTTTTTAGCAGTTGTTTTTAATAATTAGCTAATCATTCTAGGTAAGCACCTATGCTACTTTCAAGCATGTGGATAAGCAATCAGAACCATTTTATCACTTTTCAAGTTCCAGTTGTTTCTATGGTGCTAGACCAAAGCCAAGTCAATACCGTCTCATAGAAACGGCGATTCACGAATCAATGTATCCCAGCTAGGTACCCCAAAACACACGCCTCGCTTGTGCCCCAGGCAAAAACGGAACCAACTCGTCTCACTCCTATCAAGGGGTCTAGGTATCCCCAAACTTGGACTCCAAGCCTCCAGCATATGAGACCCGGTCTCAGTATGGTCCTTAGACCTCCACCTAATACCCACCCCTAAAAGTCGGTCCAGAAAGAGCCGAAACCCATGATAAGAGAGTGATAAATCTTCATGCTCCCATAAGCAAGTGTGTGCTCAGAATAATAAGTCTGTGACCTGACTACCATCCACAGCAACGTATGGTCCTCAATCGACATTGGCAGAACAAGTGCAACCCGAGCCTCGCTCGATTGCCTAACCGAATCCAGATCCAAAGTACAATTTCGCCCGGTCTCCAATTATCATCCATATATATTTTAGGAGATAGTATATAATAATGTTTTTCCTATCTCTCGCGAGTGACAGGTAATCACTCGACTTCTATCAGATCCTATAGCGTAGCAATCTACATGACCCTATCATACTAGTAAGACTCATGGGATAAGGATATATGTATATGCAAGTGTGTTTCATTCAACTCCTCAAAACTTAATGCACAATATGAAATAAAGTGCAGAATATTAGAGGTTATGTACCGGGCTTGCCTGGGCAAGATATAACCAAGGATTAGCATTCCATCGAGGCGACACGATCTCCAAGGCTCCACCTTTTCTGCTTTTCTAGTTGACTCCACGATCCACCGTTGTCCCTATTATGATATACGTAGATGCAACACAGAAATCATAATTAACCAACGGCAACCGCAACTCTAAGAATACGATTATGCCTTGCAAGCTAACGAGCTAGCTCTAATGACTAACGTACTAGTCTATGTATCCACATCATCAAGTAAGGCTTCATTTCCAGAAAATGTTTTAGTTCTACAATCCCAGGGTGTTTTAGCATTTTATTGATTAAATATATATTTTCGAACTGGGGCTCATTTAGCAACCCTAGCATACTAATTATTATGGAGCTACAAAAATTACAGTGAGCACCAAATAATGTTTGGAATTTACTATGAAAGTTTTAGAGTCAACACTATCCCTAATTTATCACCACAATTCCTACAAGTTTATATTTTAACAATATCAAGCATCTCAAATTAATTAGATCACTCTTGAAAATACTATGAAGCTATGTGAACATAATATACTAGCAGATAGATCATGATTTTAGGAACCTAAGAAAATTAGTTTCGTAATTTTGGGTCAACTACACAAATTTATATTGAATTTACAAATTTACCTTAGAAACTAAACTAGAAACTGCTTAAAAGAGGAAAAGGGCCGGCAGCAAACCATTCTAGGCCGACAGCCTAGCGCGGGCGTAGCTATGCGCACGTCGTGATGGCCCTACGTGGCCCAAGGCTGGGGGAGCCCGCACGCGACGGTGGCTTTGCAGAAAAGCCCCCGAGCTTCTAGGTAATAGTACGACTACCATGTGCACTATTCCTACCGGCAGTGACTTTGCAAACATGCTCTCAGGTGTTTCCACTTTTACCATGGGGAGGTCCCTGGGGATCCCCGTGCTCGCCGACACAGTGGCCGACGGCATAGGGTGATTACGTCGGGCAACCTAGGCGCGCTACGACAGAAGTAAGGGGCCGACCACCATCTATGGCTAAACTCGCAAGGATGGGTGGCGGTTAGGAACTCAAAGATGTACTGGCACGAGCGGCAGCGACGAGCAGCTATCCAAGGCGGCGACACGGCCGTTTTGATGACCTAGGGCACTAACGGAGAGGTAGAGATAGCGGGAAGCACCAGAGACTCACCGAGGACCGAGCTGCGATGACGGTTGAAACCGGGAAGTGCTAAGATGGTCTAGCCACGTGCGCTATAACAGAACCGTCCAATTTATAAGAGCACAAGTACAATGGCAGCCACGGAGCGGTCACACTTTCATACTTGAGCCCATATAAAACCGATAGTCCATCGAGTACCACGAAGTGTCTCGATTCGTCACCAACATACAACCAAGATTGTACATGATTCAACATACATGCCACATGTTACGTAGAGTTCACAAATGCATTGCCATACATCAGAGTGCAGTTGAAGTTATTACAAACCAAGTTCAAATAAAGTAGTAGCGAAAGCAAAGTAGTTTTTAAACCAACATCTCACATCATGGTTCAAATACTTGTTAGTCTATGATCACAACCAACAAAAGCATAATTGCTTAGATATATAAATGGAAGCGCCTTGCCTGGGCCTACTCCTCGTCCACCGTGGGACAGAAGCAGTTCTTACAGCAACCATGATAAACAGTGTTATCTGCAACAAGTGGGAAATAAACCATGAGTACAAGAAGGTACTCAGCTAGACTTACCTATCATAAATAAAAAATAAAGTGACTCCAAGGATCATGCAAGGCTTTATAAGTGGAGCTAGCTTCGCAACATTTTGGATAAAAGCCACTAATTTAGCTATACATTTTATAATTCGATCATCAAGTTAATTATAGCTATTCATCTCTAGATTAGCAACTAACCTGTACCAAACTTGTGGTATATCCATAGTGATAGAACAATTGTAACCATAGCAATTTATTATATCATTCTCAGAACCTTTCCACTTGCCATTATCACTACGATAGAAGGAAGCTCAGTCAAGTTTCTCACTATCCGAGAGAGACGGCGATTCGAATTGATTGCAACTAGCTAGGCAATATTCCTAACACAAACCTAGGTCTACCAGCCATGGTAGCCTTAGGTCACCTTTGGTACAACTCAGGTCAAATTCACGGGTTCGATCAGCGCCGCACCCTCAGGGACACTACCGGATGCCAGGTTGATCAGGACTCTAACCTGCCCTTGGCCTCATACCGGCTCCCCGCACATCCTTACTACCTCTAGTGTGCGCACTTTGACAGAACGAGGACCGGCCTAAGTTGAGCTACTCGGCTTCTCAGTTAGAATGAGTTATCTGGCCAGCTAAGTGAGAGGCATGCATTCAAAATGACCGAAGACCAACAATGATGCGGTGCATAATTGGCGCAGACAGAATCACATGAGTCAACCTACAACATAGACTCCGTCCAGCCTCAATTTACAACCTCCCATGGTTCATTTACACAATAGCAATATAGGCAACCGTGGTTCAGTGTCCACCTATATCTCACAGGCGACAGGAAATCACCCAACTTCTACCGAGCTAAGCATTGCTAAGCAGTTATTCGATCCTAGACCTACATAGGATTCAAGGTATATTTCTAGACAAAGTAGTTCTATGCAACAAGTATTTCCAATCAACTCTTATAACCTAATGCATTAAACATAAAGGACTCAAGTGATATTTTATAAAACATAGGAGGCTTATAATGCTCTGGGGCTTGCCTTTCAGGAAAGAAGTGGGTCGGTGGTCAGGGCACTCCAGAAGTTCCTCAGTATCTGGTCCTCATCTTTGGGAGCTGCTGGTTGTGGTGTCTCCTGATTCTCCTCCACCTCTTCTTTGAATTCTAGTAGGGTTACTCCTTCGGGCGATCTATATGTATGAGCATGAAATAAGATATCATGGATGCATAGATAATGACATGGTTGATATGATATGATAAAATGCACACTCATAAGTGTCTTTAACAGTAATGTATTAAAGTGATAACACAATAAATTTTCTTTTACTAAGTAGGTGCATATCTCCTCTCTAGTAATTAAACAAAAACCTATTAAAACATTTTCTGGGCTGTAAGACAACAGTCACTTGTTTTGACCATAACTGGAGTTATACACACCCAAACAATATGGTTGTAGACTTTCTAGAAAGCTTATGAAATTGCCTACAACTTTATATTAATCATGTTAAGGTGATTCAGTAGCTATCCAGGTCAACAATTCAATCTTCTAGATCTATCCAGAGGACAAGCAAATGTGACAGTAGATTTCTAACAGCTATAAATCTTAAACCATTTAGCCTATAGCTATGAAATTTTAGTACAAACAAGATGAGTACGTTACCTACAACTTTCTTATTAACAAGTTTAACAGGAAAAGTAACTATCATCATGAATTTGTCAACACAATAGAAACTACTCCTCAGCCATCTAGTTGAATTATAAAGTAATGATTAAGTAGCTGCCTATAACCAATCAATTCCAAGCACAACTACTAATATCAACAGATCATATGCATCACAAGCACCATAGAAAACATGATGGTTAAGCCCAAATAATTTACTTATGCGCATTTATTAATTTCCTTATATAATAAGGTGATTTAAAGGATAAATATTTCTAGTGCTCCATAAATTGTGATAAAATTAAATTAGCCTACATCTGACCCCAATAGTCTACTATACAAATTTCATGTTATTTGGATAAGTATAGCAACCTGTACAAAAATGACAAGTTGCATAGGCTTATTTTAGCAAAAATAGTTTAACCTAGTGAAAAGTTCCAAATAGTAGATCTCATATTTTTCTTACTATCATCCTAGCATAAGAACACTATGTAAAAATTTGCATGATCATCAGTTATGTATTTTTACCCCATTTATTTTCACTAGAAACTAGCAATTATGTAAGATTAAATAGGAAGACCATATTCGAAGTATGCCTACTGTAGGTTTAATAGTTTTCCAAGCTAGAGAATGTCAACACAAGACCAGAAAATTGGAATCACAATTTTTGCACTTCCATAGTTCAAGATATGCATTTTACAAGATAGAAACTATTTTAAAAGCACTTAACTAGCTCAATTTAATTCCCCTAGAAAAATATACCAAACAGTAGGTTTCATATTTTTATCAAATAGTACACTTCATGATGAACCCAACAAAATTTGGTTCACTCAATTTGTACATTCCTAGCTCCAAATATAAATTTTTGAAGTTTGCATTCAAATCTATGAAAATAAATAAAGAAAATCAAATTTCACCCCAGGAGCTGTAGCTACGTGCACCCGGTCTATGCACCCATGGTGGCTGACTGTGGGGGCCCAGAGGTCAACGGTCCCACACGTCAGCGACACATGAGCAGAGCACGGCGTTTGATCGGTGATAACTCACCAACGGTGAGGTCACCGGCGGTAGCATCACCACCGTCGTGTTCCCCTCAACATCCCTCATCAAATGAGGTAGGTCGTCGGACCTCTAACAGCAGTTGGCTATGGCGGCAGCGCTAATGGTGGCTCAACGGAGGCGCGCGATGATGCTCCGGCTATCACCGGGCATGGCGTGCTCGGGTGAGCACAGCTATAGCTTCGTGGTGACCTAGCGAAGAGAAAGTGAGAGAGCTCGGAGGAGCATGGCCTTGCATGAGCGTGAGCTCGGTGGTGCTCTAGTGATGGCCGCGGTGACGGCGAACTCATCCTGAGGCTTTACCTAGGCTCGATTGACCCAGCTAGTGGCTTAGGAAGGTGGAGTGGCTCACAACAAAGGTGTGAGCGAGGTGGATTGGGTGGTGGTGCTGCATGGGCAGCGAGTGCTGTTGGTAGAGCGCAGTGGCGATGGTGCTGCTCGGCTATGGGAGAGAGAGAGCGAGAGCGAGAGCAAGGCGAGGCAGAGAGAGTGAGCGAGCACGACACGGCGCCCTCTTCTTCCCACTTTGGCCTGACCCACAGGGCCGGCACCGACGTATGGACGCCAAGTGGTGGCCACGGCCTATGGCCAGTTGGCCACGACGACTGCTGCCCTAGCCGGTTTAGACGGGTGATGGAGCCGACTGGCAGAGCGACTTCGTGCACTTGTAACTCCTAATCCATGGCGATTTAGTGAAAATGATATTAGTGAAAGTTATAGAGCTTTGTGATATCTCCAACTTTGCTTAAGAAGCATTGCCGAAATTGCTATGGTTTTCAAACTACAGAGCTCCAAAGTGGTGCACTTGAAACTAAAATCTGCATTTTGTCTTACCAAAATTTCGATGTCTAGAAACAACATTTCATTGCTACTTTGGAGCTATTTTTGACTATGTTAGGCACTGAATTAGCTCATGAACCTAAAACAAAGTTTGTTACCCATATCAAGAACTACAACTTTTATTAAGGGTGCACTGCCATGCAAACACTCTAGGCTATAGTTCAACTTTGTTCAAAGTAGGATCATGAAAAATGACATTATGAGCAAAACTAGGACTTGGAAGCAAAATTGGCCCATGTCATGAATACAAACATTGTTCCATTTACCATCTTATACATGTCTAAGGGGTTTTGTGACCTCACAACCATCTCTTGCATTGGTCACACATGATCAGAAGCATATGCATGTATATAATCAACATCACATGTGATAATATGTAAAGAATAAGATGAAATTCCATATGCTCATGCTCATGAATGCTTGGATGATGCTTGTGCTCATGAAATGCAAGTGCCAAATGCAATGCTTAACTATAGGGTGTTACAGCGCTTCCCCTTGTAGAAATCTCACCCCAAGATTTAAAAGACCTACCATTTTTCATAAAAGGCGGGATAAACCTCATATAAATAATCCTTTTGTTCCCATGTGGCATCTTGTTCACCGTGGTTATTCCACACAACTTCATAGAAATTGATGACCCTGCTCCAGGTCACTCTTTCCATTTCTTCCAACACTTGGATTGGTTTTTCTTCGTAAGTGAAATCTGATTGGAGCTTAATATTGGCGGGTTCAATGGCTTCATCAGGTATGCGAAGACACTTTTTAAGTTGAGAAACATTAAAGACATTGAATATGGCTCGCATCTCTAGAGGTAACTGGAGCTTGTAAGCTACCCTTCCACTTTGCTCGATGATCTTGTATGGGCCTACATATCTAGGTGCTAGTTTGCTTTTCACCCCAAACCATTGCACCTTTTTCATTGGTGATACCTTGAGGTATACATAGTTACCTACCTCAAATTTGATAGGCCTTCTCCTCTTGTCAGCATAACTCTTTTGCCTAGACTGAGCGTCTTTCATATGTTATTGGATAATACGCACTTGCTCTTCGGCTTCTATGACAAAATCAATGCCGTAGTGTCTCCTTTCTCTGGGCTCAACCCAATTCAAAGGAGTTCTACATTTTCGACCGTACAAATCCTCAAAAGGAGCCATCTTGATGCTCTCTTGATAACTATTTTTGTAGGAAAACTTGGCTAAAGGTAGCCATTTTTCCCATGAACCCTTGGAAGAGATCACACATGCTCTCAACATATCTTCTAAGATTTGATTTACTCGCTCAGTCTGCCCAGAGGTCTAAGGGTGATATGCTGAGCTTTGAACAAGGTCGGTACCTAACTGCTTGTGCAAGTGCTCCCAAAACCGAGCAGTGAATTGAGATCCCCTATCTGACACAATTGTTCTTGGTACCCCATGCAAGCGTACTATCTGAGCTATGTATATTTCTACATACTGATGCGGTCGATAGTTGGTTCTCATGGAAATGAAGTGCGTGGACTTGGTCAGATGGTCTACAATTACCCATATCGAGTCAAAACCCTTTTGAGTGGGTGGGAGTCCAACAATGAAATCCATGCTGATCTCCTCCCACTTCCATCCTGGAACATACAAAGGTTGGAGCAATCCTATAGGCTTGAAATGATCAGCTTTGACTCTACTGCAATTATCACACCTAGCGACATAGGCGGTGATCTCTTTCTTCATCTTGGTCCACCAAAAAAGGGTTTTCAAATCTTGATACATTTTGCTACTACCCGGATGGATGGACAACTTGGACGAATGAGCTTCATCTAGGATTTGATTTCTAAGTTCACAGTCCTTCGGTACCACAAGTTGGTCCTTGAACCATTACACACCTCTTTCATCTAACCTAAAATGTTTGGTTTCCTATTCTTTCATCTTTCTCTTGATGTGAAACACACCTACATCTATCTTCTATAGTCCTATGATTTTGATCTCAAGTGAACAACTGACAGTGATGTTGTGTAGCACAATAGGATGCAATAGATTAAACCCATCTTCCAACAAGGCTTCTAAGGTGTTATAATGGGATTTCTGACTAATTGCATCTGTTGCAACATTGGCTTTTCCCGGATGATAGTGCAATTCCAAATTATAGTCCTTAATCAGCTCTAACCATCTACGCTGTCTCATGTTCAGCTCTGGTTGAGTGAAAATATACTTGAGACTTTTGTGGTCAGTGTATATGTGACATACATTCTCCAACAAATAATTTCTCTATATCTTCAATGCATGAACAACTGCGATAAGTTCTAAATCATGAGTAGGGTAGTTGACTTCATGCCTTCTCAACTGCCTAGAAGCATATGCAATAACTCGACCTTCTTGAATAAGCACACACCCTAAACCTGTACCCAATGCATCACAAAACACATCAAAAGGCTTTTCAATGTTGGGTTGTGCCAGAACAGGAGCAGTGGTTAGCAAGGTTCGTAGAGTGTGAAAAGTAGCCTCACACTCTGGAGTCCAATTAAACTTTTCATCCTTCTGAAGTAATCTGGTCATGGGCTTAGCTATCTTAGAAAATCTAGAATGAAACATCGATAATAACCTGCTAGCCTTAGAAATCTTTGAACTTCATGAACCAAAGTCAGGGTCTATCAATCCATGAGCTCTTGAACTTTAGATGGATCTACAGAAATTCCATTTTCTGACAATACATGACCTAAGAAAGGTACTTTCCATAGCTAGAATTCATAGTTGCTAAACTTTGCATACAATTTATGCTCTCGCAGCCTAGACAAGACAACTCTGAGATGCTCTGCATGATCTACCTCATTCTCAGAGGAAATCAGGATATCATCGATAAACACGACCACGAACTTGTCAAGCTCGAGCTTGAACACCGAATTTATCAGATACATGAAATAGGCAGGAGCATTTGTCAGTCCAAAAGACATGACCAAATACTCATACAAGCCATATCTAGTGGAGAAAGCTGTCTTAGGTATATCCTCTGGCCTGATCTTAATCTGGTGGTAGTCTGATCTCAAATCAATCTTAGAGAATACTTTTGCTCTTGCCAATTGATCAAACAAAATATCAATACGAGGCAAAGGGTACTTGTTCTTTATGGTTACGGCATTAAGCTGCCTATAGTCCACACACATCCGTAATGATTTGTCCTTTTTCTTCACAAACAAGGCTGGACAACCCCAGGGGGACGAACTAGGTCGAATGAGACCTTTGTCCAAAAGTTCTTGTAGCTAAATTTTAAGTTCTGCTAACTCATTGGGTGGCATCCTATAGGGTCTTCTTGAGATAGGTGCTATACCTGGCAGTAACTCAATTCTAAATTCCACATCCCTATCAGGCGGCAAACCAGGCAACTCATTTGGAAATACATCTGGAAACTCACAAACTATAGGAATATCACAGAGTAGTGGTTTGGATGGCACAAGACAAGTTTTGAAGATCAAAACTTCTAGGAAGTGGCACTAGGAAAGCACCATCCCCTTTAGGTTCCCTCAACATAATGGTTCGAGTGGATGTGTTGATAAGAAGTCCATGCCCACTCATCCATTTCATTCCCAAAATCACATCTATGGCTAATCCTGGCAATACTATGAGATCCATTGTATACTCCCTCTCTTGGATGGAGATAAGCACATCTCTAACTATTTGGTTTGTAGAGATAGTAGCCCTAGCGGAACTTATACTATAACAACCCTTGTCTACAACCACTATCTTCTGATCATGCTTAGATGTAAATGTCTGACTCATAAATGAATGCGAAGCTCCAGAATCAAATAAAACAATTATGGGGTGCTTGTTTATAAGAAACATACCAGCAGTCATGACTTCCCCTGTGGGAATCTCCTCCATGGCTATATAGTGCACGTAGCAGGATGTGCCTTAGGATTGGCTTGTTTTTGGTTGCCCTGATTCTGATTTGCACCCTTCTTAGGATAAGGGTATTCCTTGGACCAATGGCTAGTTTGGTTGCAATTGAAGCATGGTAGATTGCTTTTTGGCCCTGTGGAGCTTCCTTGGCCTATGTTACCCTTGGGCATGGCAATGGTGAATGCCTTGCGAAACACATTCTGAGGTCGACTAGCCTGGGCTTTCTACTGAGGAGGCCTAAACTTAGGCGCTGGAGGACAGAACTATGGCCTGGCTACCATAGGAGCTTTGGACTGAGATGATCCTGAGGCACCTACCTTAGCTGCTCGCTTGCGACCCTTTGCTACCGCATGTAGGTTGTTCTGGTTTTCTTGGGTTAGGGCATCACTAACGAACTCATTATATGTAGCACATTTAGCATTGGCCATCATTTTCATCAACTTGGTGCCAAGGCCTCTCATGAAGCTTTCTATTTTCTTCTCTTCTGTATTCACAACCTTTGGGCATATCTAGATAAGTTGTTGAATGCATGCATATACTCTATCAGGGTCTTTGTCCCTTGTGTGAGCTTCATGAACTCAGCGGCCTTCATCCGCATCAACCTCGGGGGAATATGATGCCCCCTAAATGCTGCCTTGAATTGCTCCCAGGTAACATTTGCTCTAGCAGGTATGGCAGACAAATAATGAGTCCACCAGATACCTGCGGGCCCCTACAGTTGATGCGATGCATACTCGACCTTCATCATTTCGGTGACCCTCAACAGATGGAACTTCTGTTCAATAGTGTTCAACCACTCATCTGCCTGGAGCAGTTCTTTTGCCTCTTTAAAGATATGAGGCTTAGTCTCCAGAAATTCCTTGAATATACTATATTGATTGGGTTCTAGCCTTTGATTCTGCTGGCGGGCACGGGCTGTGTTCTGCGCAATGAGGCGCAACGTTTCTTCCATTGTTCGCTGGCTTCCCAAGAATTGCGTGAAAAATTCATTCACGGAGGGTGGCGGTGGTTGTGGTAGGTCGTCATCAACCACCCTGACTGGTGCTAGCCCTTGTGCGAGTGTGAGTCATCTACAAAATTGCGTCAATAAGTGATTATTGGATGATTCATGAATTGCAGAAGAATGTGTAATCATGCCAAACTGAATTTACTGGAGAGAATTTAAATTCAAACAATAAAACAGAGGCACAATTATTCATTCTCACAACATAACATCACCAATTTGATCACTTATTGAGCTCACAACGCATTAACTTGCATGTCATATTTTTACCAGTAAAACAAATCTAGAATTTCATTAAGTTTGTACCATAGTGGACCAATATGCAAGGTTCCAATATTACATCAATGATACATTCGAAGATCCAAACTTAAGCTACATGTCCATTACATAAGATAGTAGAGGATATTATCTAGCGCACCAAACTAGTCACTAAAGCTGCTCTACATGTCAGCATGGTCACTATCGAGGTCGGATAGAGCCTCACCCTCATCCACGGGCACCACTTCTTCCTCCCCCAAGCATCATCTTCAACAAACATTTTTGGATCTTCTACTTCCTCATCAAGGATCGGGTGCAGTTGGTTGTTCATAAAATACACCTCATGCTGAAGATCAACCACCACATTCTGGGTATGAGCAAGCGGATGGTGCAAATCCCACTCAACGCGTGCGTGCTGCGTAGCCTTAGCTTTGACTCTGTCACGTGCTGCTTCAGCCAGGGCTACGCGGTTGTTGGCTAAGATCTGCTGGCGCATAGCAGTGAAGGCCTCGACACGAGCGGCCTCTAGCTGACCCTGTAGTCCTGCCAGCATAGCCTGATCATCAGCTCTTGCCGCTTGAGCGGCAGCTCTCTACTAAGAGACCCATTCCATCTGAGTCTGGAGGGCTCCCAATGCGGTATAAGCTTCATCACTGTGCCAAGGAGCCTCCCTAGCTACCTTCTTGTGCTTGCGCTCACACTTCCTCAGCTTCTGTTGTGTAGCTTTGGGTCTCATGAGCCTATCCATACAAGTGGTATATGACTCATGCCAAAAGTCCCGGGTGTCCTGATGAGCATAAAACATCTTCATCACGGTGAACATAGCACTCATAGCGAGACTAGAACTCTCTGTCCGCTCATCCTGGTCTCGGATCAACGCATTGCGGTTACGTTGTGCCCAACTGCTGTAGATGGATCCACTTGAGGAAAAGTATCAGTTGCACTGCTAGTCAACTCATCCCCGTGCTGCTGACAAATCTGGCTCAGCACCTCAAAAGCAACTGCTAGGGCACCTTCCCAAGGAGTTTTGTCCCTCAGAATCCACCTTCCACTCCTGCCATAGGGGTGCATGGGTATGAGCAGGTATGGTTAGCTATGCCTCATACCATGGCTGTCCTTCCAGATATCCCTCATTCCAGAAGTAGCAGGGCGGTTTGGTATACCCCACAAAGTGCAGTACCCTCCATAGCAGGGCAGGGGTACCGAATATCTCTAGGAAAGTCTCACTCCCAGCTGATGCTCCCATCTGTACCAACAAAATATGGTGCAACTCTTTGTGAGAACAACGTTATAATAGAAAAGAGTTACTTAAGGAAATAAGAAACTTATAAGGGGAGGAACAATGCAAGTATGTAATGAATGATTTATCATGATGCATGCATGTTCCATACGTCCTCACAAGCTTAGAAAAATTGAAACTTCTAGCGACATACATGGTGGCATACATACGTTCTCTCATAAATAATGTAACTAGTAGGGCTACACATTTTGTTGTTAGCGTACCTGCACAAGAGTTTTATTTCAGCCCAACCCCATAATTATATAAATTCAGAAATGAAAATCTGGGCTCTAGGTTGAATACTAAATACTTCCATATATATATATACCCATATATATACTTCCGTATCAAAACTACCCGAAAGTAAATACGTCCCATACACACATATAAATATGCATATATAGCCGTATCAAAGTGAACCCACAATTAAATACCTTTGTATATATATGAGACATATATACTTTAGTATCAAAGCTACCTCTCCCCTTAGATCACATGCTCACATCTTGCGGTCATGCCACTCATCATCTTACCTTGGGCGTAGAGGCATTTGATCCATACATTACCACTCCAGTGAATGGTATCTATACAATAGCATGCCGTATGGACGACGAAAATAAAACCCCCATGTTAGTACTTATTTAGCCACCTAAAATCCTTAATTGGGCATAAAGGAAGTGATCACTGGCACACTTTAGATTCAAATTTTAGATTTGAACACCTATATATATAGCTATAAGTTGCCAAAAACTAGTTTTAGAAAACAAAACCTTTGTTTTAAATACACATGTGGCAATTAATGTTAAATCTTGCTCTGATACCAGCTGTAACAGAACCGTCCAATTTATAAGAGCACAAGTACAATGGCAGCCACAGAGTGGTCACACTTTCATACTTGAGCCTATATAAACCCGGTAGTCCATCGAGTACCATGAAGGGTCTTGATTCGTCACCAACATACAACCAATATCATACATGATTTAACATACATGCCACATGTTACATAGAGTTCATAAATACATTGCCATACATCAGAGTGCAATTGAAGTTATTACAAACCAAGTTCAAATAAAGTAGTAGCGGAAGCAAAGTAGTTTTTCAACCAACTCCTCAGATCATGGTTCAAATAGTTGCCAGTCTGTGATCACAACCCACACAAGCATAATAGCTTAGATATATAAATGGAAGCGCCTTGCCTGGGCCTACTCCTCGTCCACCGCGGGACAAGCAGTTCTTACAGCAGCCATGAAAAACAGTGTTATCTGCAACAAGTGGGAAATAAACCCTAAGTACAAGAAGGTACTTAGCTAGACTTACCCGTCATAAATAAAAAATAAAGTGACTCCAAGGATCATACAAGGCTTTAGAAGTGGAGCTAGCTTGACAACATTTTGCAAAAAAGACACTAATTCAGCTATACATTTTATAATTTGGTCATCAAGTTAATTATAGCTATTCACCTCTAGATTAGCAATTAACCTGTGCCAAACTTATGGTATATCCATAGTGACAGAACAATAGTAACAATAGCAATTTATTATATCATTCTCATAACCATTCCACTTGCCATTATCACTACGATAGAAGGAAGCTCAATCAAGTTTCTCACTATCCGGGAGAGACGGTGATTCAAATTGATTGCAACTAGCTGGGTAGTATTCCTAACACAAACCTAGGTCTACCAGCCACGGTAGCCATAGATCACCTTTGGTACAACTCAAGTCCAATCCATGGGTTCGATCAGCGCCGCACCCTTAGGGACACTACCGGATGCCAGGTCGATCAGGACTCTAACCTGCCCTTGGCCTCACACCGGCTCCCTGCACATCCTTACTACCTCCAGTGTGCGCACTTTGATAGAACGAGGCCCGTCCTGAGTTGAGCTACTCGGCTTCGTGGTCGGAATGAGTTATCCGGCCAGCTAAGTGAGAGGCATGCATTGAAAATGACCAATGACCAACAACGATGCGGTCCTTAATCGACGCAGATGGAATCACATGAGTCAACCTACAACATAGACTCCATCCTGCCTTGATTTACAACCTCCCATAGTTCTTTTACATGATAGCAAATATAGCCAACCGTGGTTCAGTGTCCACCTATATCTCGCAGGTGACAGGAAATCACCCAACTTCTACCGAGCTAAGCATTGCTAAGCAGTTATTCAATCTTGGATCTACATAGGATTCAAGGTATATTTCTGGACAAGGTAGTTCTATGCATCAAGTATTTCTAATCAACTCTTATAACCTAATGCATCAAACATAAAGGACTCAAGTGATATTTTAAAAAAACATAGGAGGCTTATAATGCTCCGGGGCTTGCCTTTCAGGAAAGAAGTGGGTCGATGGTTAGGGCACTCTGGAAGTTCCTCATTATCTGGCTCCTCACCTTTGGGAGCTGCTGGTTGTGGTGTCTACTAATTCTCCTTCGCCGCTTCTTCGAATTCTAGTAGGGTTACTCCTTCGGGCGATCCTATATGTATGAGCATGAAATAAGATATCATGGATGCATAGATAATGACATGGATGATATGATATGATAAAATGCATACTCATAAGTGTCTTTAACATTAATGTATTAAAGTGATAACATGATAAATTTTCTTTTACTGAGTAGGTGGATATCTCCTCTCTAGTAATTAAAGAAACACCTATTTAAACATTTTCTGGGGTCTAAGACAGCAACCATTTGTTTTGACCATAACTGGAGTTATACACACCCAAACAATATGATTATGGACTTTATGGAAAGCTTATGAAATTTCCTACAACTTTATTTTAATCATGTTAAGGTGATTAAGTAGCTATCTAGGTCAACAATTTAATCTTCCAGATCTATCCAAAGGACAAGCAAATGTGATAACAGACTTCTAATAGCTATAAATCTTAAACCATTTAGCCTATAGCTATGAAATTTTAGGACAAGCAAGATGAGTAAGTTTCCTATAACTTTTTTATTAACAAGTTTACTAGAAAAAGTCACTATCATTATGAATTTGTCAACACAACATAAACTACTCCTGCAGCCACCTAGTTGAATTATAAAGCAATGATTAAGTAGCTGCCTATAACCAATCAATTCTAAGCACAACTTCTAATATGAATAGATCATATGCATCACAAGCACCATAGAAAATATCATGGTTAAGCCCAAATAATTTACTTATGTGCATTTATTAATTTCCTTATATAATAAGGTGATTTAAAGGATAAATATTTCTATTGCTCCATAAATTGTGAGAAAATTAAAGTAGCCTACATATGACCTCAATAGTCTACTTTTCAAATTTCATGTCATTTGGATAAGTAGAACAACCTCTACAAAAATGACAAGTTGTATAGGCTTATTTTAGCAAAAATAGTTTAACCTAGTGAAAAGTTCCAAACAATAGATTTAATATATTTCTTACTGTCATCCTAGCATAAGAACATTGTGTAAAATTTTGCATGATCATAAGTTATTTATTTTTACCCCATTTATTTTCACTAGAAACTAGCAATTATGTAAGATTAAATAAGAAGACCATATTTGTAACACCCCAAATTTTGCACTTTTAGAAATAGAGTAAAAATGATTTATTTTGTATTTTTATGCTCATGAAATATAGGCAAACTAATATTTTTCTCTAAATTAAAATGTATCATAGGCTTAGCAACGTGGTTGTGCATACATGCTGGTGCATATATTTTTATTGTGATGTATGCGTGTTGTGTGACTTCATGTTGAGAGTGAGCAAAGTTTTCAAAACGTGTTTGGTAAATCGACCTTCCTTCTCTGGTATGTCTGCGTTTTTTTCTGTCATCAAAATTGTCTCGGCTCGCTAATCCATCTCCTATCAATTCTATTTTGATGCTCCTTGCATTTCTTTCCTTAACGTGATGGTATAATATAATATAATATAAAAAATAATCTTTTAAGGAAGTATCCATCATTTTGTCTTTCTTAGCTGGATGATGGTTTTTCTTGTAGCCGACTAGTTCTCTTTCCTTGGAATCATCCGATGACTAAGTTGTAAGTCGTGTACATCAAAGACTCTCACGACGTTTCTCATATGCCATCTTTATTCTATATAAATAGCAGGCTTATGTCATCGTTTCTTTTCTAAAATCCCTAACCAAAGCCAATCAATCCTGATCTAGCTGCCGCCCATCATCTTCATCTGCCGCCGCCGCTTCGTCGTCGCCCCGGGCTATCTACCGAGCTTCGCGTCGTGCCTCACCGAGCCGCTGCTGGAGCTGGACGCTTCCTTGTCGTCAAGTTCTTCGTTTTGCTTTTCATCTGGAGAACCCATGCAAGAAGCCGCCGTCATCCCTCCGAGCACCACGCCATCATTGTTCGTTCCAGATCGTCAAAATTCCTTGTGGTGAGTTCGTCGAAATGCCTGTGCCTGCTCCATCCCTGTGTTTTTTTTAACGCAGCAATCCGAGGCTTGTATCATCGAGGCTCCATCACCGGCCATGGCGCATGGCAGCACCGTGCATGCTCGGCATGTTCGTAGCTGATCCGATTAGCTTGATGACATCAATCGATGACATCATGTATGTTTTGTGGCCGTTTTTCATTACGAGAATAAATCTAGAAATACTATAGAAATACACATAAATATAAACACTCATCGTGAGACGTCCATTCTAGTAGCTTAGCTTTGAGCCGACGTGGTCTACGTGTCGATGTTTATGTGCCACATGCTTTTGTAATATATTTATTTAAAAATTAAATTGGTTAATGATTATGCAAACATGTTTCTAAATAAAAGCAATTTAGGGCGAGGTCGATCATTTTTATATTTAACTGTTAACTTGATTAAAGTCAAATTAAATGTGTTTCAGTATATTATGCCTATGCTAAACATGGACATATCATATTCGTTTGGATATTTTCACGTGCACTCGTCTTTCGCTAAGTTAAAGTTTAATAATTTAATCGCGCGCTTATAATTAAAATATAATTAAATATACTTTAGTTTTCTTTATTCAAATATAATTTTGACTTATCGAATATGTACTTTCACTCGCTGAAAATTCTTCTAAAGTTAGCATGTTCACGCCGTAGCTTTTCGGCTTGTTCTTCCATATATAGTTAAATACCAAATTGATTAAATGTTATTAGTTATATAATTAAAAACAATATAGGTTATTATATGACGTTTCTTTTACAAATAAATATTGATTAGATTAATGGCAACTTCAATATATTTTATAATCGTAAATTTCTTGAAGCTAAACGTGGTCAGATAAAACTAATTTAGATGTCCTCCCGTATTTGTTTTACAAAGATAAAGTTTAACTTGCTCAATAGATTATGTGATAAAATATATAAGGTAAGATATGATTAGATAACTCGTCTTTGAGAATTATAAGACATAATTGGACTAATCTGGATTATTAGGTTCCTCATGGTTTTTTTTGTAATTAAAATAAATCAAGCATGTAGATGTTTTTCTTTTCTTTTGACGATAAAATAAAACTCTGGTAGTCGTTTCTTTTGACGATAGTTGTGTAGCCGGTGTTTCTTGTGATCTAGTGACCGTAGCATCTAGTTATCTTTTAGTACGATGTTTTCTCTCGTGTGATGTATTGTTCTTAGTTGTCTGTATTTGTTTGCTTGTATGTTTGTCTATTCATGGTGCTTGCTTCGAGTAGAACAAGAGCGCTGGAGATGAGAATCTGAAGTGCCGAAGCTATAGAATGGAAGATGAAGTTGATGCTTCTCTAAGCAAGTTGTTATGGGAGTAAAGTAAGTTTAAGGCAAGTATAGCTTAGGTTTTCTTTCTGTGACCATGATCTTGAAACTTGATTAATAAATATGCTATAAACATAAACAAGATGACTTTTTAGCAACATAAGGACTTGTCTTGTAACTGATCATCCGGGACTTACAGTACAGCTGTGAGGGCTATATGGCTCTGGCTTTAGCTTAGTATGAGGTCTTTTTCTAGCTGGCTTAGAGGATACTGCGAGTTGGGTATAGGACAACCTCTGTCCTGTTGAGCCTAGCTATGGAAGCGGCCTTTTATTTTTTTGGAAGGGGGTTCCTATATCCGATGACCCTGCGGCCCTTCCCGGTTAGACGGAACCTTTAAAAGGCTTCATAGTGAACCCTGCCGGCCTTCCTTGGTAGAGGGTTAAGAGGCTCGTGACCTCGGGCGAAAGGGCAATTCACGACTCACAGTAAAAGTGTACACCTCTACGCAGAGTTTAATAAACTGGTATACTAGCCGTGCTCACGGATACGAGCGGCCTTGGAACACTTACATAAGGGATGATGACTTTTACTTGTTAAGATGATCATTTATGTCAATTGTTTAAGATATTTATTATTCAATTACACTTGATCATGTGGTTATGGATTACACTACCTTGTTGCTATTTTTGCGGAGTTCGACATGGACTCACTCTTGCTATTCCCCCCACACCTCAGGAGAAGTTTTAGGCTTGTGATCAACCAGTCAGTTGGATCCAGTGGAGTGGAGTTTACACCTAGAGATCAGAGTTGTCCATTCGTTGATTGCTTTCTAAGGTTATCTCTTTTACTAAGTACGTTATATAATAAACATTATTATTTGATATCACCTCTCTTTTGTAGCTATATGTGAGAATTGATTCTAAAGACTCACATATGGTGTGCATCAGGTTTTTTTTCCTTAAAACCGGGTGTTACAAGTGGTATCAAAGCAATGCTGACTGTAGGATGTAAGCCTAGTAGAAACTGGTCGTTCTAAGGTTTACAAGTTACAGCAAAAATCCTTGATCTATAAATCTTGATATTTTCTTCTCTACTACATTCTTACCCTTGATATTCATCCCCTCCTTGATGCTTCTTTAAAAGCTTTTTGTTCCCATCTACTCCTTGCTTTGATATGCTTTTAGAATCTTATCTTACCACCTTCTCGCGCAATTTGAAGTTAAGCTATAGGATCTTTACCCATAATATGAAGAAGACGATAGTATCGCAAGTATAAGTCAATGATTGAATTGTGCACCTTAATTGCTTGTTGGCTTGTCATTATGATTATGTTTTGTTTTGAATCTTTGTAATGAGTGCAATTATTTTGTTGGATTTTCCACAAATTCATTTAGTTTATAGACATAAGGATTAATGAATAGATAGTTGGGTTTTGGTTTTCTCCTGTTTTCCTATCCTATCTTTCTGGAGCAACCTGTCATCTTTGGTTTATATCTCTGTTTTTAGGCAATCAAAAATCATGGTAAACTTTTAGAGAATACTAGACTTCAACATGTTTCTCTGACCTCAAGAATCACCCTGATAGCTATTATGGTTATGAAGTTATGAAAATCATAAGAGGATGTACCTGTGCTGTCAGAAATCTGGAGCAGTCTGTGGTATTCTAGTCATAACGCAATTTTGGTTGGTGCAAAGTTTGTGGAATTTTTATGGATACAACTAGACCTCTGTATCTTTCATATGCCTCTGGAATCACTATCATAGCTAATATATTTTGGGAGATATAAACATCACAAGCCGAAGCTTCTGTGCAGTCTATAATCTGGGACAGTTTCTGTTGTGTGCTGTGGTTGACCAACTTAACTGTCGAATTTGGAAAAGTGTTCTAAAATAAAGTTGTAGAATATTTCATAAGCTTTCCAACGGTATAAAGTACAACTTCATTGGATTTACATAACAGAAGTTATACTAGTTTTACTACGCTGCTGTTTTTATGCTCGCGAGGAACTGCAGGTTCTGGTTTTTGCCAATGCACATGAGTCACTTTGGGATAATAGGACGACATCATGATAACTATCTCATTTAGAAGAAGATGCAAGCTATTCTTTGGTGCCCCTGGTTGATGTGTTCTTAAGGGGGGTAGCCAAGGCATAAAGGAATCGCAAGATGGAGGTCTCATACAATCTAGAGCTTCACTTGGAAGTATCGGTTATTCCTACGGTTGAGGAATCACTATCAGACACAAGGATCTTTGTTCAAGATTGTTAACAGGTTGGATCATCTACAAGGAGCTCAAATATTTTGTCAGGATTGGTCTTCGCTTCAAGCTATCATCACTTGGGAGTTCAATCTTCAACTCAAGACAAGTTGGCGCTGATGGCATACGAAAATATGATGATTACAGTTGGTTCTTTGGCAACTTAAGTGAGTTTAGTTTGGATGGAGTTCTCTTTTTGGTTGTGGGATGTCTCTAATGATAGAATTATACGGACAATCGCTCAAGAGAGATGTGTTGAGCTGGAACCCGCTTAAGTATGCAAGAGTGATTCAGAGTTCCTCGGAATGGTAAGATTCTATCACACATTTATTAGAGGTATTATAGTGTTGAACACAAGAGTTTCTTTTATAAAGCGGTCGGCAAGGATATGGATGTGCTCTATGTAAGAAAAGCAGTGAATTGTGCATCAAGACAACTATGGAGGCTTGAGATGGACTATTTGACATATGAGATCTAGAGTTATCCATTGTGGAGCATAGTGGTATTATCCACTTGGACATGAAGAGTGATATCTACGTGAATCATAAGAATCTAAGGGACATTTTCAGTAAGTTGGTTTGAGATTGTGACATCAGTGTGGGTTCAATTAACCAAATGTTTTTGGTTTAGAAGTATGTGTTATCTTTAGAAGAAATAAAAGTCGTTGCCAATGCCGTTAGCAAATTGGAAGAGCTATGCTAAGAAGATTGGACGACACCATGGATTAAGTTTTGTGTTTAAGAGTCACAACTCAACCTGAGTATATATATAGTTAATAGTGTTTTGAAGTTGGAATCTATTTTGGACCAAGAGAGAGTAATACATGAGGATCAATTGGAATATGGATGTATGAAGTAGTCGATTTGATATCTTGGACTAAAAAAAAATCTAGCAAGACATGTTGAGAAGTATTGTGTCACATTTTGGAATTAGTGAGGACAAGAGTTTGTCACCCAATGGATTCCAAAGTGGTCTTTGTAAGAAGCATATGGAGTGTCAGTGTGAAGAATAAGCTAGCACCCAGCTGCGATAGTTCATTGAGGTTGCTAAAAAGGAAAAGAGAAGAGGCCTAACAATTGGAAGAGTACCAGAGAGTTGGTTTAGGGATACTTGAGAGATAATTAGAGGGCCTATCAACATATTGGGATCAGCGAGTATGCTATTTGGAGTAAAAGTTAACAGGTGTGCAAAGTCAAGAGGAATTTTTGTCAAGATGGTGGGACTACTCGAGAAAGTGGAGAAGATCCAATGGCAGTGTGCATTCTAGTGTCTTGACCATCATCTTCCGAATCTCGAGGACGATATTCATCTTAAGGGGGTAGAATTGTAACACCCCAAATTTTGCACTTTTAGAAATAGAGTAAAAATGATTTATTTTGTATTTTTGTGCTCATAAAATATAGGCAAACTAATATTTTTCTCTAAATTAAAATGTATCATAGGCTTAGCAACGTGGTTGTGCATACATGCTGGTGCATATATTTTTATTGTGATGTATGCGTGTTGTGTGACTTCATGTTGAGAGTGAGCAAAGTTTTCAAAACGTGTTTGGTAAATCGACCTTCCTTCTCTGGTATGTCTGTGTTTTTTTCTGTCATCAAAATTGTCTCGGCTCGCTAATCCATCTCCTATCAATTCTATTTTGATGCTCCTTGCATTTCTTTCCTTAACGTGATGGTATAATATAATATAATATAAAAAATAATCTTTTAAGGAAGCATCCATCATTTTGTCTTTCTTAGCTGGATGATGGTTTTTCTTGTAGCCGACTAGTTCTCTTTCCTTGGAATCATCCGATGACTAAGTTGTAAGTCATGTACATCAAAGACTCTCACGACGTTTCTCATATGCCATCTTTATTCTATATAAATAGCGGGCTTATGTCATCGTTTCTTTTCTAAAATCCCTAACCAAAGCCAATCAATCCTGATCTAGCTGCCGCCCATCATCTTCATCTGCCGCCGCCGCTTCGTCGTCGCCCCGGGCTATCTACCGAGCTTCGCGTCGTGCCTCACCGAGCCGCTGCTGGAGCTGGACGCTTCCTTGTCGTCAAGTTCTTCGTTTTGCTTTTCATCTGGAGAACCCATGCAAGAAGCCGCCGTCATCCCTCCGAGCACCACGCCATCATTGTTCGTTCCAGATCGTCAAAATTCCTTGTGGTGAGTTCGTCGAAATGCCTGTGCCTGCTCCATCCCTGTGTTTTTTTTAACGCAGCAATCCGAGGCTTGTATCATCGAGGCTCCATCACCGGCCATGGCGCATGGCAGCACCGTGCATGCTCGGCATGTTCGTAGCTGATCCGATTAGCTTGATGACATCAATCGATGACATCATGTATGTTTTGTGGCCGTTTTCATTACGAGAATAAATCTAGAAATACTATAGAAATACACATAAATATAAACACTCATCGTGAGACGTCCATTCTAGTAGCTTAGCTTTGAGCCGACGTGGTCTACGTGTCGATGTTTATGTGCCACATGCTTTTGTAATATATTTATTTAAAATTAAATTGGTTAATGATTATGCAAACATGTTTCTAAATAAAAGCAATTTAGGGCGAGGTCGATCATTTTATATTTAACTGTTAACTTGATTAAAGTCAAATTAAATGTGTTTCAGTATATTATGCCTATGCTAAACATGGACATATCATATTCGTTTGGATATTTTCACGTGCACTGCGTCTTTCGCTAAGTTAAAGTTTAATAATTTAATCGCGCTTATAATTAAAATATAATTAAATATACTTTAGTTTTCTTTATTCAAATATAATTTTGACTTATCGAATATGTACTTTCACTCGCTGAAAATTCTTCTAAAGTTAGCATGTTCACGCCGTAGCTTTTCGGCTTGTTCTTCCATATATAGTTAAATACCAAATTGATTAAATGTTATTAGTTATATAATTAAAAACAATATAGGTTATTATATGACGTTTCTTTTACAAATAAATATTGATTAGATTAATGGCAACTTCAATATATTTTATAATCGTAAATTTCTTGAAGCTAAAGCGTGGTGAGATAAAACTAATTTAGATGTCCTCCGTATTTGTTTTACAAAGATAAAGTTTAACTTGCTCAATAGATTATGTGATAAAATATATAAGGTAAGATATGATTAGATAACTTCGTCTTTGAGAATTATAAGACATAATTGGACTAATCTGGATTATTAGGTTCCTCATGGTTTTTTTTGTAATTAAAATAAATCAAGCATGTAGATGTTTTTCTTTTCTTTTGACGATAAAATAAAACTCTGGTAGTCGTTTCTTTTGACGATAGTTGTGTAGCCGGTGTTTCTTGTGATCTAGTGACCGTAGCATCTAGTTATCTTTTAGTACGATGTTTTCTCTCGTGTGATGTATTGTTCTTAGTTGTCTGTATTTGTTTGCTTGTATGTTTGTCTATTCATGGTGCTTGCTTCGAGTAGAACAAGAGCGCTGGAGATGAGAATCTGAAGTGCCGAAGCTATAGAATGGAAGATGAAGTTGATGCTTCTCTAAGCAAGTTGTTATGGGAGTAAAGTAAGTTTAAGGCAAGTATAGCTTAGGTTTTCTTTCTGTGACCATGATCTTGAAACTTGATTAATGAATATGCTATAAACATAAACAAGATGACTTTTTAGCAACATAAGGACTTGTCTTGTAACTGATCATCCGGGACTTACAGTACAGCTGTGAGGGCTATATGGCTCTGGCTTTAGCTTAGTATGAGGTCTTTTTCTAGCTGGCTTAGAGGATACTGCGAGTTGGGTATAGGACAACCTCTGTCCTGTTGAGCCTAGCTATGGAAGCGGCCTTTTATTTTTTTGGAAGGGGGTTCCTATATCCGATGACCCTGCGGCCCTTCCCGGTTAGACGGAACCTTTAAAAGGCTTCATAGTGAACCCTGCCGGCCTTCCTTGGTAGAGGGTTAAGAGGCTCGTGACCTCGGGCGAAAGGGCAATTCACGACTCACAGTAAAAGTGTACACCTCTACGCAGAGTTTAATAAACTGGTATACTAGCCGTGCTCACGGATACGAGCGGCCTTGGAACACTTACATAAGGGATGATGACTTTTACTTGTTAAGATGATCATTTATGTCAATTGTTTAAGATATTTATTATTCAATTACACTTGATCATGTGGTTATGGATTACACTACCTTGTTGCTATATTTGCGGAGTTCGACATGGACTCACTCTTGCTATTCCCCCCCACACCTCAGGAGAAGTTTTAGGCTTGTGATCAACCAGTCAGTTGGATCTAGTGGAGTGGAGTTTACACCTAGAGATCAGAGTTGTCCATTCGTTGATTGCTTTCTAAGGTTATCTCTTTTACTAAGTACGTTATATAATAAGCATTATTATTTGATATCACCTCTCTTTTGTAGCTATATGTGAGAATTGATTCTAAAGACTCACATATGATGTGCATCAGGGTTTTTTTCCTTAAAACTAGGTGTTACAATATTCCAGGTATGCCTAATGTAGGTTTAGTATTTTTCCTAGCTAGACCATTTCAACACAAGACCAAAAAAATTGGAATCACATTGTTTACACTTTCCTAGCTCAAGATATGCATTTTACAAGATAGAAACAATTTTAAAAGTACTTAACTAGCTCAATTTAATTGCCCTAGAAAAATATCCCAAATAGTAGGTTTCATATTTTTATCAAATAGTTTGCTTAATGATGAACCCAACAAAATTTGGTTCACTCAATTTGGACATTCCCAGCTCTAGATATAAATTTTTGAAGTTTGCATTCAAATATGTGAAAATAAATAACGAAAATCAAATTTCACCCCAGGAGCTGTAGCTACGTGCACCCGGTCTATACACCCACAGTGGCTGACAGCGGGGGCCCATAGGTCAACGGTCGCACACCTCAACGACACTGGAGCAGAGCACGGCGTTTGACCGGTGATAACTCATCGACGACGAGGTCACCGGCGGCAGCGTCACCACCGTCGTGTTCCCCTCAACATCCCACATCAAATGAGGTAGGTCGTCAGACCTCTAACGACGGTTGGCTATGGCGGTGGCGCTAATGGTAGCTCGGCGGAGGTGCACGGCGGTGCTCCGACCATCCCCGACCATGGCGTGCTCGGGTGAGCACAGCTATAGCTTCGTGGTGACCTAGCGGAGATCAAGGGTTAGGATAGAGCCATGGTGGAGCAGCGGTGAGGAACGACCACATGAATGGCGTCACGGCGGTGAGAGGCCACGTTCCGGCGCTAGCATGTTGGTATTTGCTAAAAGCTAGCGGCGTGAGCTAGATCTAGTCCTAGGCTATCCCTAACATGAGAAGAGAGAAACTAGATAGCTCAGAGGAGCATGGCCACACGCGAGCGCGAGTTTGGCAGTGATCTGGTGATGGCCGCGGTGATGGCGAACTCGTCCTGAGGCTTTACCTAGGCTCAATTGACGTAGGTAGCGGCTTAGGAAGGTGGAGTAGCTCACGGCGGAGCTATGCGCGAGGTGGATTGGGTGGTGGTGCTGTGTGGGCGGCGAGCGCTGCCGACGGAGCACGGCAGCGATGGCGCTGCTCGTCTACGGGAGAGTGAGCGCGAGAGAGTGAGCGAGCGTGACGCAGCGCCCTCTTCTGCCCACTTTGTCCTGACACACGAGGCTGGCACTAGCGTACAAACGCTAAGTGGTGGCTATGGCCTATGGCCAGTTAGCCACGATGGTTGCTGCCCTGGCCGGTTCAGACGGTTGAAGGAGCCGATTGACAGAGTGACTTCGTACACCTGTAACTCCTAATCTGTGGTGATTTAGTGAAAATTGTATTAGTGAAAGTTGTAGAGCTATGTGAGATCTCCAACTTTGTTTTAAGAAGCATTGCCGAAATCGCTATGGTTTTCAAACTACAGAGCTCCAAAGTGGTGCACTTGAAACTGAAATCTGCATTTTGACTTAGCAAAATTTCGATGTCTAGAAACAACATTTTATTGCTACTTTGGAGCTATTTTTGACTATGTTAGGCACTAAATTAGCTCATGGACCTAAAACAAAGTTTGTTACTCATGTCAAGAACTACAACTTTTATTAAGGGTGCACTACCTTGCAAACACTCTAGGCTATAGTTCAACTTTGGTCAACGTAGGATCATGAAAAATGACATTATGAGTAAACTAGGACTTAGAAGCAAATTTGGCCCATATCATGAATACAAACATTGTTCCATTTACCATCCTAGGCATGTCTAAGGTGTTTTTATGACCTCACAACCATCTCTTGCATTGGTCACACATGATCTCAAGCATATGCATGTATATAATCAACATCACATGTGATAATATATAAAGAATAAGATGAAATTCCATATGCTCATGCTCATGAATGCTTGGATGCTGCTTGTGCTCAGGAAATGCAAGTGCCAAATACAATGCTTAACACTAGGGTGTTACAAGCCACTGCTACATCGCGTGAACCGTCCCCGATAGGGGTGACCTGACCACAACCCGACAAGGCTCGACAACATGAGGATATGGCTGCACAAGCGAGGGGCAGGAGGCACATCGGTTAGTTCTTGAATGGAGCCATGAGGTGTGCCTGCGCGTGGAACGCTTGAATGTAGTAGCTAGGCCCGAGCGGGCTCACCGACGTCGGCTAGCAGGATAGGGTGAAGCAGGGATGTGTCACCGTCACTCCGTGACTAGGGTTAGTTGACCCAGACATGGCAGGCAGCGACACAGGCTATGGTAGGTGAATCATAGGGCGGGGCGACTGCCACTCATCCATGGCAACAATAGCCACGGCCTTGGCCTGACCCCTTGCATGGCCCAGCGGTCAAGATGGCATGCCAATGGCTAGGCCAGGCCCCATTTGTAATGGTTGAGCGGTCAATGATCTTAGCGTAGACCACCTCGAGTCTTGGGTGTGGGCCAATAAAGAAGAGCAGTAGGATTTTCATGCGCATGGGACGAGCGGTGTCCGAGGTCATAAAGGACTAGTACGACTACAGGGCAGAGGTCCGACAAGAGCGCAGAAGGAAGTATGGAAAGACGTGAGTCACAGCAGGCGTGAACCATAGGCGAACATGAACCACGAAGCCACAGTACAGCAGCAATTCCCGAACAAGGACTGGTTAGTCGTGCACAATGCGACATGTGTGACACCTATGGATGGCGCACCTGCAAGCAATACGGGCACGACAACTAAGGCAGTACCAACGCGACGAACTTAAGGATTGTATACTGCACGAGAGTTAGTCCACCGGAGAAAGCCTAGTTAAACCTATTCCAAATACTTAACCATAACAATACGGCTACTTATATACTTCGTATGCAAACGCCCTAACTTTTTGCAAAAATAGGTTATCAATTTTTAGTTTAGAAAAGGGTTTTGAAGCTTTATTTCCTCATTTATACTCTAATACCACCTGTGGCAGAACCGCCTAATCTAATGTTCTCTCAAGGGTACTTGTCTTCCATTAGACACTGAGTACCCAAGCAAGGACACTAAACTATGCAGTTCTACCGAGCACGCCCCAAGGGAGAACTCGAAAATCCATATTTTTTGTCAGGATCATAAATGAGAGTATAAAGCTTACAACATCTTTAGCCATTTCTTACATTGTTTAATACAATAACGGAATTACACATGTGATCAGAGTTTTAGCGGAAATGAAAGTTATTTAATGATGTGTGAAGCATTAACAAGTAACCATCTGCATACAAGATATGCTGGCAGTTTTTATATCTTTTCTTGTAAGGCCTTTAGTGAGGGTTATAAACAACACTACAACCGTAGCGCGAATGGAATCCTCTCTGAGCCCACCAGGAGGTTTCCACACACAAAAGTCATCTACCATCCATCGATCACCTACAACAGAGGTAATAAAACCCTGAGTACTCAATTGTACTCAGCAAGACTTACCCGACAGAAGAAAGTAAAAGACTCCAAGGATATGCAAGGCTATTTGGCTTGCTGGTTGATTGCCCTTGCAGGAAGGATTACTAATAGTGCATCCTTATGTTCCATGTTTTTAGCAGTTGTTTTTAATTAATTAGCTAATCATTCTAGGTAAGCACCTATACTACTTTCAAGCATGTGGATAAGCAACCAAAACTATTTTATCACCTTTCAAGTTCCAGTTCTTTCTAAGTTGCTATACCAAAGCCAAGTCGGTATCGTCTCATAGAAACGGCGATTCACGAATCAATGTATCCCAGTTGGGTACCCCGAAACACATGCCTTGCTTGTGCCCCAGGCTCCATCTTTTCTTCTTTTCTGGTTGACTCCATGATCCATCGTTGTCCCTATTATGATATACGTAGATGCAACACAGAAAACGTAATTAACCAATGACAACTGAAATTCTAAGAATATGATTACGCCTCGCAAGCTAACGAGCTAGCTCTAATGACTAACGTACTAGTCAACGTATCCACGTCATCAAGTAAGGCTTCATTTCTGAAAAATGTTTTAGTTCTACAATCCCAAGGTGTTTTGGCATTTTATTGATTAAATATATTTTTTCAAACTAGGGCTCATTTAGCTACCCTAGCAAACTAATTATTATGGAGCTACAAAAATTACAGTGAGCACCTAATAATGTTAGGAATTTGCTGTGAAAGTTTCAGAGTCAACACTATCCCCAATTTATCACAACAATTTCTACAAGTTTATATTTTAACAATATCAAGCTCTCAAATTAATTGGATCACTCTTGAAAATACTATGAAGCTATGTGAACATAATATACTAGTAGATAGATCATGATTTTAGGAACCTAACAAAATTAGTTTCATAATTTTTGGTCAACTACACAAATTTATATTGAATTTACAAATTTACCTTAGAAACTAAACTAGAAACTGCTTAAAGGAGGAAAAGGGCTGGCGGCAAACCATTCTGGCCTGACAGCCTAGCGCGGGCGCGCCTGCGCGCACGCCGCGATGGCCCTACGCGTCCCAAGGTAATAGTACGACTATCATGCACACTATTCCTACCAGCAGCGACTTTGCAAACAAGCCCTCGAGTGTTTCCACTTTTACCACGAAGAGGTCCCTGGGGATCCCCGCGCTCGCCGGCGCAGCGGCCGACGGCATAGGGTGATTACGCTGGGCAACCTAGGCGTGCTACGATAGAAGTAAGGGGCCGACCATTATCTACGGCTAACCTCGCAAGGATGGGTGGCGGTTAGGAACTCAGAGATGTACTGGCTCGAGCGACAGTGGTGAGGGGCTATCTATGGCGGCGGCGCGGCCGTTCCGATGACCTAGGGCACTAACGGAGAGGTAGAGACAACGGGGAAGCACCAGAAACTCATCGAGGACTGAGCTGTGGTGACGGTTGAAACTAGAAGTGCTGAGGTGGTCTGGCCACGTGCGCCCGCACCGCGCGGCGATGCTCCGAGCGCAGCATCGGCGCATCACCGCACCCACGGTGGAAACCCGAGCCAACCTGACATGAGCACCAGCTAGAGGAGATCAACATGAGTCTAGAAACACCACCAATTGGGTTCTCCCCCATGGATTGGGACTTACCCCCAACCCACTGGCTGCGGCAGGGCTCATGGTCGGCGGCGGGCAAAATCCAAAATTGGCCATAGCCAAACCACTGCTGGACCTAACGAGAATGAGGCGTCTAGTTAACTCCCCATGCTCCTCATTGGCACAAGGAATTGGGCTAAGAAGTCTTGAGCTGGTGATTATGAAGGGGGAGAGAGCGGTGCATCACCACTGCTACATCGTGTTAAGCGGCCACGACAGGGGTGACCCGACCATGACCCGACAAGGCTCGGCAATTTGAGGATATGGCCACACGAGCGAGGGGTAGGAGATGCATCGGTTAGTGCTTGGATGGAGCCATGAGGTGTGCCTATGTGTGGAATGCTTGAATGCGGTAGCTGGGCCCGAACGGGCTCACTGGCGTCAGCTAGCGGGATAGGGCGAAGCAGGGAGACATCACCGTCACCCCATGACTGGGGTCAGTTGACCCAGACATGGCGGGCTATGACACAGGCCTGCGGTAGTTGAATCAAAGGGTGGGGCGACTGCCACTCAGGCAACGCAATAACGCTATAGCCTTAGCCCGACCCCGCGCGTGGCCCGGTGGTCAAGATGGCACACACATGCGGTGATAGTGGGGGCACACGACAATAGCATTGCGATGACACCTTGCCACATGACCTTGTAGTGGCTACACCAGCATAGCGTAGTGGCAGCCCTCCAGCATGGCATAGCGGTGCATGCAGCGCCCATGTGCACGCGAGGCCAAGGCATGGCTTAGCCAGCCCGACGAGCAGCATGGGCAGCGATGGGACCACCACTGGCAAGGTCACGTGATGGGCAGATTGATCTGCCCTAGCGGCACGGCCTGTTTGCCAGACATGACGCCATGGAAAGGTGCTCGGATTGGGTGGAGGTTCGTTCGGTCGACGCCCTTCTCGTCGAGTGTCTTTGCGTACATGATGTTGAGGCCGCTGCCTCCGTCCATCAGTACTTTCGTGAGCCATTTTGGGCCGACGATCGGGTCAACCACAAGCGGGTACCTTCCCGGGTGTGGGACGACATCCAGATGGTCGGCCTGGTCAAAGGTTATGGCAGATTCAGACCACCGGAGGAAGGCAGGCATGGCCGGTCCGGCCGTGTAGACCTCGCGGCGCACGACCTTCTAGCGACGTTTGGAGTCGTAGGTCGTTGATCCTCCGAAGATCATGAGGGCGCCGTTCGGCATTGGGAAGGCGTCGTCCTTCTCCTCGGTGTCGTCAGTGGTGGGGGTAGGCTCCTTCCCCTGCTCCCCTTTGTTGAGGCCTCCGAACAAGTATTTGCACATGAGGCCACAATCCTTGTACAGATGCTTGGCCGGGAAAGCATGGTTTGGGCACGGCCCCTCAAGTATTTTTTCGAAGTGCCCTCCATGGGCTTCCGGCCCCCCTTGCAGTCGGTAGCGGCCACGAGCGAGTCGTCTTGCCGTTGCTTCTTATTCTTTCTTTTGGCGGAACGGTTGGAGGCGCCTTCACCGACGCCCTTGTCCCGCCTTGCCTTGCCATCGGAACGATCGAAGATTGCTCCGACTGCCTCCTCTCCTGAGGCGTGGCTAGTGGCGATGTCCAGGAGTTCCTTGGTGGTCCATGGGCCCTTGCGTCCTAGTTTATGGACCAAAGACTCACATGTGGTCCCAGATAGGAAGGCTCCTATCACATCGGCATCGGCGACGTTAGGGAGCTCGTTGCACTGCCGGGAGAAGCGCCAGATGTACTCGCAGAGGGTTTCATCGGCCTTCTGGTGGCAGTTCTTGAAGTCCCATGGGTTCCCAGGGTGCTTGTACGTGCTCTGGAAGTTTCCCACAAAGATCTCCCTTAAGTCCGCCCAACTCTGAATGGCGTTGGGCGGTAGGTGCTCCAACCATGCTCACGCCGAATCGGCCAAGAATAGTGGGAGATGGCGAATAATGAAATCGTCATCATTCGCGCCACCGGCTTGACAGGCAAGCCGATAGTCTTTGAGCCAATGCCCAGGGTTCATTTCTCCAGAATATTTAGGGATGTTGGTAGGCGGTCGGTACCTTGGTGGGAAAGCAGCGTTGAGGATGCGCCGGTCGAAGGCCGGAGGGCCTGGTAGGCCGGGGCTCAGGCTCTAGTCCTCACCGCTGTCGTAGCGTCTGCTGTGCCGAGGGTGGTAGCCATGTTTGGCTCCTTCTCTTGAGTCCTTGTAGGCGCGTCTGCGAGCATCGATGGTGCTGCGTGCATCGTGGTTGTGGCCGAGACGTTGATGCATCAGAACAGGGGTGTGCCGCCTGCCGTCTGGCGGTGTCTGGTGAACTGATGCATCCTTGGTGAGGCGCACCGAGGGCGTGCGCTGGCTGGTGTCGGGCTCGCATTGCCGAGACAACAAGCTTTCCGCCTGCTGCGCTGCCGCACTCTTGAGCAACGTGCGAATTTCCCGGTGCGCCTGGCGATCCTCGATCGTCGCAGCCTCTAGAAGGCCGTGAAACAAGGCCGTCGCAGCGGCGATGTTCTGACTTGCCCGAGCGAAGTGAGGGAGGGTCCCATCGTCGGTGAGGATCCTCTGGTGTACGTTACGGGCGCTGGCGTGTGCGTGCCCACCGTCTCCACGACGCTTGATTTCCTCATCGACCTTTTGGTACTCAAAAACAAGCTGTTGTCCGGCGTCATCGATCTCCAGCTTTCATGCTCTCAGCTGCTCCATCCTTACGTGGGATGGGGCTGCCACCTCCCCTGTGGTCCTGGCATCAGGGTTGGCTATCGGGGTGGCCTCCCTCTCAGAGACGCTTTCGACGTGCCCCTCGGAGGTTTCCGCCATGAAGCATTCCCGGGAAGGGTGATGGCTCCCCCTGCTGGAGTTAGAGCTAGAGGATGACTCTGGCTCCTCGGTGAGGAGTTTGTAGATGGACTCCGTGTCGTGTTCAATTACCCCCATGAACTCGTTGTCTATGGGCGGTTCAACCATGCGTAGTGCCACCAAGCGGTCGCCGCGGCGTTGCGAAGACCGAACGGAAGCGCTATCGAGGCGCTCCGCATGTGGTGCTCCAGAGAGAGGTGCCCCTCTTCGAAAGGCCATGCCACGTCGTCGTCGTTGGAAAGGGCGAGGCAACGCTGGTTCTCCCTGGATTGCTAGGGTCCAAGGGAGATGCCGAGCTGGCGCCCACACTTATTGTGGTCGAGGACGATGGAGGGGAGAGATTGGATGGTGGTCTACGCCCGTACCAACTCTCCTCCCACTGTGATGATGAAATCTAGGCTCCCGAAGTGCACGTGTGCGCCTAGGACCCAGTTGACGTCGTGGTTAGCCATCCGAGGCCTGGTTTGGAACGCTCAAAGGCCCCTAGCTGGCGCGCCAACTGTCGGTGTTTCGAACAAGCACCGGCTAGTAAATTTATAATTATGCGTGTTAGGCCCGGATGGTGCGCTAAAGGACACAAGGTTTATACTAGTTCGGGCTGAATGTCCCTACGTCCAGTCTGTTGCTGCTCGTGTTATTAGCGCTAAAAGCGGTTTGTAGTAGGGGGTACAAACGGTCGAGAGAGGGATTGGTCCCAGGTCCCTGATGGAAGGGTCAAAAGGAGGCCAAGAGCCTGACAGCGGCTTGGCTGTGTATGTGAGTTGAACTGAACCCTCTGTGAGTTCGTCTGTATCTGAGTTGTTCATTTCCAATCGGTCTCCCTTTTAGCGGGGTGCCCTGCCCCTCCTTTTATAGACCAAGGGGAGCGGGGCTTACATGGCGGAGGAAGGATAAAAAAATAGATACCAAGAAGGTCCTCTGAAAGCACTAGGTCTTCTTCTTCCTCTAGGCTAGCCCTCCCCCTGACACAGCCGGACGGTGTCAGAGGGGGTGCGTTCACCGGGTTTGCGTGCGTTGACGACGTCATGCCCTGCAAGTGGTCATGTCCCATCCCACCCTTACGGACGGCATGTCAGACAGGGGTGTTGGCCTGTGACACTGTGGGGGGGGGACGAACGGTGCGGTGCCCGTACACCTGTCACTACAGGAACATGAGTCTTATAGCGGTGTTTGTGTTAGGCTCCATGCCCGAGGGTTGAAGGCGGCGCCCACAATACTGTAGACCAAAAAACCCAGCGCCTACAGCACTGTTCGGGCTTTGTCTGGTCTGGCAGGGCCTAAAGCGCCCGTCCCATCGTACCTAGATGGTACTTTATAGTGGCACAGGGCATGGTCCTCGCTGCCGCGGTTTGACTCTAACGTCCCGTCTTACCCTGTTCTTGTCATCATGGAGGGGCAGGGTGAGGGCGTCAGGTGAGGCGATGTTTAGCCCTTGTTGGCCAGACGAGCGAGGCCAGCCCTTGGTCATTGGACGGGGTGGAGCCCGCCCTCGAACATCGGGCGGGGCGGAGCTAGCTCCCAGACATCAGGCGGGGTGGAGTCTGGTCCTCGGGGATCAGACGAGGCGGAGTCTGGCCCTCGGGGGTCGGGCGAGGCGGAGTCTAGCCCCCGGGGGTCGGGCGAGGTGGAGTCTGGGCCCCGGGGGTCGGGCGAGGCGGAGCCTGGCCCTTGAGGGTCGGGCGAGGTGGAATCGATCTCCCCTAGTCTTGGGCGAGAGGTGTCGTTGCGCTCCTGTCTGATTGGAAGTGTCAATGGTGTTTATAAATTCTCCCTCATTGCATACCCTAGTATTAGGTCCCCAATAGAACTTGTGCAAGAAAATCTTAAATATGCTAAGGCTTGCACTAGCCAACAAAAGAAGCTAAAAATGTTGCAAGAAAAGCTAGATAGTTCAGAAAAAGCATATAAAACCTTACTTGAACAATATGAGACATTTGCTAATCTCAATATTGAACTATCTACTAAAATTGAGCACCTTGAGGCTAGTGCAACAACAAATGCATGCACAATCAATGATGAGCAACTTGTAAAGAAAAATGAAAAATTAAAAGAAAAGTTAGCTAGCTCACATGATGCTTATAAAAGTTTGCTTGGTAAAATGGAAACCATGTGCAAACATTGTGATGAGTTAACTAATAAAGTTACTAATCTTGCAACCGTCGGTACAACCCTCACCAAGGCACCTAAAAAGAAAAATTCAATCTGTGACTTGCCTAAAAAGGATGCCTCTACTTCTTGCAATGATTTATGTTTATACACACCATTGTGCGACCAAGTTCGTGTTGAGAAAGTTGTTGTAGAAACATGCACACAAGAGGTTGCAATGGAGAATGAGCAACTCAAGCAAGAAGTGGCTCGCCTCACCAAGGACTTGACTCAAGTGTGAGGCAAGATGGAGCAAACCTAACTTCATCAAGATAACACCATCAAGGGAGTGAAGAAGCTTGATGAAGGACAAACCGTGGTTTGCTACGTGTGCCACAAGGAAGGCCACAAGTCCTATGAGTGCAAGGTGAAGAATGGGGGAGGAGCTAAGAAGAAAGAGAAAAACAAAAAGCAAACAAGCAAGCTCTCCAACACCTACACCAACAAGGTGGACAAGAAGGCCTCCACACCTTACCTCTTGAAGAAGAAAAAGAATGACAACGTGGTGGCCATCAAGGTGAACAAGCAAGCCAACAAAGGCGCCAAACACATTTGGGTGCCAAAGGAGATCATTTCTAACATGAAGAGCACTAAGAAGGTTTGGATCCCGAAGAAGTGAGAAGTCCAATGGACTTCGGGGAATTTGGAGACTTGGCATAGTTTGGGTGCATTTCATGGGGTGCATCATGGTGGTCAAGGTAATTGCCAAGTGGGTTAGTGAATACTATGGACCCAAGTTTCCCTCTCCATGTTAGGTAACTAGATTTAATTTCTTGCAATCTCAATTAGCATCTAATTCCTTTTCGTGCCTAGGTTTGTATTTGCAAGTTTAATTTTTTTGTCATGTATACACTAGGTAAATCATATGGTAGGGTTGCTCGGTTTCACTCTTAACCCTTAGAGCAAACCTACATGGGCTTAAATTGTTTAGGAGCATGGCACGTAGCTTGTTTTACAATTATTTATCTAATAAGTGCCAAGTCCAAATTGTAGATAATTTGCCCCGAATATCATTTTTGAAAATGATTCTCACATTCATGTGATGTCATTTTTCAAGTGGTATTTTTGATTCTAAAATCATTGAGCATGTCTCCTACAAGTATTCCATACTTGTGTGCACAAATTTAGGGGGAGGTTACTCTATAACTTGGATGCTTTGAGACTAACACTTTTTCAAGCTTATCATATGTGTAGTAGTCTCATTGACAGGAAAATGGAGTCCCCGGAGATAAGCATCATGCTTCAAAAATCCACCACCCATTGCAAGTGGTGTCAATCAAATTGGTTTTCTACATGTGGTATTCCTAAACCGATATCATCATGTTGATTTCAATTTGGTATTTATATGCTTTCTCCATGCATTACATAGATTAAACTCCCTTGTGCATTAATTTGCCAATTATGCATATACTTTTCCATCCACCATATGTGTGCATATATTTAGGGGGAGCTTAGTCTATGTAATGTGAGAGTCAAGTTTTGTGATCTATTCCACTCCACATATAAAGGATCACAAAATTTGACCCTCCCTGGTGCTACTAATGTCTTCCTTTTCGGTGTTTGATTCCAAAGGGGGAGAATTAGTAGGACCAAAACCAAGCCCGATCATAACAAATTACAAGTGATAATGGTGTGAGAAAGGGAGAATAATGGATTATGGAGTTAAGGGAGGCTTAAAACTATAATGCCACATGGGGACATTTGCAAGGGTAGGATAAGTTTCCAAAGTTTTCACAAGTGGTATCTTCTTAGCATCAAATAAACTTTCCTTTGCATTGCATCCAAGCAAGTAGATAGTTTTTAAATTTTCACATCTATTATTATTTACTTGCTTTGGTCGTGTTGTCATCAATTACCAAAAAGGGGGAGATTGTTGTAGTAGAACCGACCAATTTATAAGAGCACAAGTATAATGGCAGCTGTACCCAAACTGTATTGTGGTTGCGGTTGCGCTGTGCCCAAACTGCGGTTGATGGATCCACCCAAGGAAAAGTACTAGCGGCACTGCTGGTAATCTCATACCCATGTTGCTGACATATCTGACTCAGCACCTCAAAAGCCACTACTTGGGTAGCCTCCCAAGGAGTTTTTTCTTCAGATTCTGCCTTCCACTCCCGCCATAGGGGTGCTTGGGTACGAGCTGGTATGGTTAGCTACACCTCATACCATAGCTGTCCTTCCAGGTATACCTCATTCTAGTAATAGAGGGGCGGTTTGCAATACCCCGCATAAGGCAAGACTCTCTAAAGTTGGGTAGGGGTACCAAACATCAACAGGAAAGTGTCACTTCTAGCTGATGTTGCCATCTGTACCACAACATGGTGCAACTCTCATTAGACAACGTCATAATGGATAAGAGTTACATAACCAAGTAAGAAATCCATAAGGGGAGGAACAATGCAAGTGTAATAATAATGATTTATCATGATGGATGTACGTTCCGTACGTCCTCATGAACTTTGGAAAATTTAAAACTTCTAACAGCATACACGGTGGCATACAAGCGTTCTCTCATATATAACATAACTAGTCGGGCTACACGTTTCGTTGTTAGTGTACCTGCACAAGAATTTCATTTTAGCCCAATCCCACAATTATATATGTAGAATGTAAATCTGGGCTCTAAGTTGCAAGCGAAATACTTCATATATATATACCCATATATATATACTTCCGTATCAAAGCTACCTGAGAGTAAATACGTCCTATATATACATAAAATATGCATATTTAGCCATATCAAAGTTAACCCACAATTAAATACTTCTGTATATATATGAGGCATATAAACACTTCAGGGGGTGCCATTTGCACACCTCTTTCATCCAACCTAAAATGTTTGGTTTCCTGTTCCTTCATCCTTCTCTTAATGTGAATTATACCTACATCCGTCTTCTGTAGTTCGATAATTTTGCTCTCAAGTGAACAACTGACGGTGATATTGTGTAGCACCACAGGATGTAACAAATTAAATCCATCTTCGAACAAGGCTTCCAAAGTGTTGCAATGAGATTTCTAACTAACTGCATCTGCTACAACATTGGCTTTTCTTGGATGGTAGTGCACTTCCAAATTATAGTCCTTGATCATCTCTAACCATCTTCATTGCCTCATGTTCAGCTTAGGTTGAGTGAAGATATATTTGAGACTTTTTTGGTCAGTATATATGTGACACATTTCCCAACAAGTAATGTCTCCATATCTTCAAAGCGTGGACAATTGCGGCAAGCTCTAAATCATGTGTAGGATAGTTGACTTCATGCTTTCTCAATTGCCGAGAAGCATAGGCAATAACTCGGCCATCTTGCATGAGCACACACCCCAAACATGTACCCGATGCATCACAGAACACATCGAAAGGCTTTTCAATGTCGGGTTGTGCTAAAATCAAAGCTGTAGTTAACAAGGTCCTTAGGGTGTGAAAGGCCTGTTCACACTCTGGCGTCCAACTGAACTTTTCATCCTTCTAGAGTAGTTTGGTCATGGGTTAGCTATCTTTGAGAAATTAGGAATGAAATGACGATAGTAGCCTGCCAGCCCTAGAAAACTCTAAACATCATGAACCGAAGTCGGGGCTTTCCAATCCATGACTTCCTGTACTTTAGATGGGTCCACAGATATTCCATCTTCAGATAAGATGTGACCTAAGAAGGGTACTTTGCTCAACCAGAATTCACACTTGCTAAATTTGGCATATAATTTATGTTCCCTCAATCTAGACAAAACAACTCTCAGATGCTCTACATGGTCTGCCTCATTCTCTAAGTAAATCAAGATATCATCGATAAACACAACCATGAACTTGTCAAGCTCGGGCATGAATACCGAATTCATCAAGTACATGAAATAGGCAGGAGCATTTGTCAGTCCAAAAGACATGACCAAATACTCATACAAGCCATACCTAGTGGAGAAAGTTGTTTTAGGTATATCCCTAGGCCTGATCTTAATCTGATGATAGCCAGACCTCAAGTCAATCTTAGAGAATACCTTTGCTTTTGCCAGTTGATCGAACAAGATATCGATATGGGGCAAAGGATACTTGTTCTTAATGGTGACTGCATTGAGCGGCCTATAATCCACACACATTCTCAAGGACTTGTCCTTCTTCTTTACAAATAAAGCTAGACATCCCCATAGGGATGAACTAGGTCGAATGAGACCTTTGTCCAAAAGTTCTTGTAACTAGATTTTAAGTTCGGCTAACTCATTTGGTGGCATCCTATAGGGTCTTCTTGAGATAGGTGTTGTACCTAGCACTAACTCAATCTTAAATTCCACATCCCTATCAGGCGGTAAACCCAGCAACTCATCTGGAAATACATCAGGAAATTCGCAACGCACTGAAATATCACAAAGGGTAGTGGCTTGGATAGCACAAGACAAGTTTTGGATATCAAAACTTCAGGGAAGTGGTACTAGAAAAGCATTACCTCCCTTTGATTCTCTCAACATAATTGTTCTAGTGCTAGTGTTAATGAGAACCCCATGATCGCTCATCCATTTCAAGGCTAAGATCACATCTATGGCTAATATGGGCAATATTATTAGATCCACTGTGCACTCCCTCTCTTGTATAGAGATGAGCACACCTCTGACTATCTGATTTGTAGAGATAGTAGCCCCAGCTGAACTTATACTATAACCACCCTTGTTTACTTCAATTATTTTCTGATCATACTTAGATGCAAATGCTTGGCTCATAAATGAATGAGAAACTCCAGAATCAAATAAAACAATGGTGGGATGTTTGTTAACAAGAAACATACCGGCGGTGACAACTTCTCCCGTAGGGATTTCTTCCACAGTTGTATAATGCATGTATCCAGGATGTGCTTTAGGATTTGCCTATTTTTTATTACCCTAATTTTGATTGCTATTCTTCTTGGGATGGGGACACTCCTTGGACCAATGGCCTAACTGATTGTAGTTGAAGCATGTTTGGTTGTTCCTTGGTCCTCCTGAGCTTCCCTGGCCTACATTGTCTTGAGGTATGGCAATGGTGAATGCCATGCGGATGTCTTCTGAGGGCGATTGGCCTGAGCTTTTAGCGGAGGAGGCCTAAACTTATGTACTGGTGGATGAAACTGTGGCCTAGCTACCACTGGAGCTCTGGACTGGGAAGAACCAGAGGCGCCTGCCTTAGCTACTCTTTTGCGACCCTTTGTTGTTGCGTGTAAGCTATTCTAATTCTCCTGGGTTAGGGCATCACTGACAAACTCGTTGTAGGTGGCACACCTTGAGTTGGCCATGGTCTTCATTAGCTTGGTACCAAGGCCTCTCTTGAAGCTCTCTATTTTCTTCTCCTCCGTATCGATGAACCCGGGGGCGTATCGGAACAAATTGTTGAAGGCATGCATGTCATAATCCACCAGTAAAATGAAACTAAATTTCATTAAAGTTCAACCCATAGTGAAACGACATGCAAAGTGCCAATATTACACTGGAGTTACATCATGAATACCAAACTTCAAGCTACCAGTCCATTACATGAACAATAGAGATACATCTAGCATTTTAACTAGTCACTAGGCGACTCTAATCTTCAGCGTGCTCGCTGTCGAGGTCGGAGATAGCATCGTCCTCATCCTCTAGCTCCACTTCTTCCTCCCAACCGTCATCTTTGACCAACATCTCTGGATCTTGTTCTTCCTCATTGTGGCAGAACCTCCTAAGGAATTGGGCCCACATGCACCTATCGTTGTCTTAACAGACCTCGGATAGCGTACACGAGTTCCCAACAACTCAACAGGTCTGTCGGGTGTCCTCGGGAAACCCGAATCATCCACGTTTCTCTTTTTAAACAGGATCCCAATCACCGTCATTGCAGATTACAACAGTTTATTCAAATATATATACAGAGTAAAAGATAGCGGAAGTCTTAAGTTAGTATTATTACAAACCCGGTTGTTTTCAAACTTACAATACCATAAGTGTCATACGACCATAGTAGCGGGATAATATTACATTAACTTTATTTATCATACAAACTAGTGCCTTGTCCAAAGGCCATTCATCACTCCTCATCGTCATCGACTTCGAACACGAGACATGCGGCAGGACCAAAACAAGCTCGCATGCATGCGACTCACACTGCAACAAGGGTTAACAAACCACGAGTACAAAAGTACTCAACAAGACTAACCCGACGTAACGGGTGTAAGACTTTCGAGATCTGAGGATTTGGGACAAGGTAAGGATGAAGCAAGATTCAAAAGTTCTTTGCCAAAAGCTTACTATTCTTCATTCTATTTTCAAGTTTACCACTAAGTTCTTTTAGTTCATTATCTCAACTAAATATACATTTCCCATATTCCATTCCTTCTCATTCCGTTCTTTTTCTCATATTTTAGTAATTCACCAAGATCTTGCATTGCTTTCGTAATGAATCGAGTCTCCATATTCATGAACACCGGCAATTGAATTGATTCAAGTCCCGGTGGGATTCCTTATCACACGACATATGTAGAACTTAATCTTGCATATATCAACCTCGCTACCGGATCCTCCTATACTAAGCCGTCTCCACGCCACCCGAGAGCACAGCACACCTCAAATCCGGCCACATTCCAGCCACGAGGGTACACGCTACTCCCGCCATCTCTCCACTCCCCGGTCTTGGCGGGCATCGCGTCTTAGCATCGGATTAGCAAGTAGGCTTACCGGAGTATGTGACCAATACTACAAAGTGTCTCGTTCAAAAGATCCACAATGAGTGGCCTTTAAGCGACATAGTCGGCAAGATTACCCACAATTCAAGATAAGTCACCCGACTAGTCTCTAATTCATTCTACATCTTTTCTTTCTTTGGCCAGTATGCCATCTTTGATTGTATCGAAACTTTTACTTTGAAAGCCTACCATAAAGCATACTAAGCACACTACGCCTTTATAAGCGAAAACATCTTCAAGGATGGTAAACAATTATCAAGGTAGGTAATGCATCAAGTAGGTAACATTTGAATTAAACAACTTAATGCAATAAATAACATAGGTGATAACTTTTCAAAGTAAACAAGGTAATGGCTTAATGCATAAGCGGGGCTTGCCTTCGTTGGCGATCTCGGTTAGGATTAGTACCACAATTATCAAATCCCGTGACAACCGGGATTCTTCCAGAACTTGCTCAACTAGAATCGTTTCGTTCTCGGGTTCTACGAAATGATAACATATGCTTTAACATGATGATAAGGTAAACATGATGCTTTCACGGCACATGAAATATAAAAACACCCGCAAACGATTTGATTTCGCGGTACAGTTGCAAGCCAACAAAACCAACCTGTAACCCTATCATTAAGAACTACACATGTGACTTGACCTAATGGATCTTGGAACCCTACTAGTCACAAAACATGACCAAAACAAGATCCAACACTAATCAAATACTTAGGGTTTGCTTTTATCTATTTTTGAATTAATTTGGAATTAAGCCCAAAAATAAACTTGTTCCAAATGATCTCAAAAATTTACACAAGCATCCTCATGATAAATTAGTGTACCAAAATAAATTTCATAATTTTTGGAGTTATACAGTGGCCTACAAAAATCATGGAAATTCCATTTATTAATTAATTGACTGAATATTTGAACATTCAAAATTTATCCAAATTTCAAATTTCAAATTTTTAAATCATACTAGAACATGTACAGAAGCTACACAAAAATTTTCAGAATTTTTGGATGTGTAAATAAATTCCTACAAAATTGAAAAATTGCTGCACTATTCAAAATCAGAAAATAACCAAAGCTCACTATTCTTCTTCCTCGGCATCATCGACACTTTGACCCCACACGTCGACGACAGTGCAAGCAAAACGCGGCAAGCCTTGCCAGCTCCGGCCAGCAAAATGCGCCGGTGGTGAATCTCTGGTGAGACGGACTGCTCCTACATGATCTACATCAAGTCGCGCATCTATCCCAAGCCTCAGAACAGAAAAGGGCACACCGGATGGCACTCAACGCCGGCCATGGCGGCTCGGACCCGACGACGGTCGATGTAACTAGGGCTACGGCGCAGTAGAGTCAAAGGAAGAGTGAGCAACACACTCAGTAGCTCACCGTGATCGCGATGATGTGCTTGGTGCGCGACGGAGAGCGTCTGGAATCGCCCAGCCACGGTGAGGTGGGTTCTTGGCGAGCTTTGGCCAACTCAAGAAGATGACGTCGTGTGGTGGTGCCGATCGTCTAGAAGCGAGGCGAGCAGGTCGGGGAATGAGTGGCGAGGTAAGGCGGAGCTGCTGGCCAACGCATAATTGGCTTGAGGTGGTCCGACGAGGATGAATTGGGCGATCGCGGCAATGTCACCGTGGCGAGCAAATCGGACGGAAAACTCCGATTGACGACGACGTACTCCTATTTATAGCCCGACTTGAGGCGCGACGGTGATGACAGACACAGGCGAACTCGCCACGGAGGTTTGGGCGTGTCACGGTAGCGTGAAAGCGGTGAAAACCGATCGGCGGTGAACTCAAGCGTGATGGCCGTGACAAGCAAAGGAGGTGGAGTTGAATTTTTGAAATAATTACTGAAGCGCCACTGCATTTATTTCACAAATTACTCAGAAATTTTCTAAAGAAGTTGAAAATCTCCAAAAATAAAAGTTGCTCAACTTTTCAAGTACTACAACTTTGGTTTAAGAAACATTTTCAAATTCTCGCCTCCATTTTGAAATTCAAATTTGGGGTACATTTAAAGACTTGAATCATTTCAAAATTACTCCAAATTTTATATGTAAACTTGAAAAACTTTGAATACCAAAGTTGATCCACATAAAATAATCTCCAACTTTGCTTTTTGCCTCAACCCCAAATTCCTCATGGATTTTTAATTAGCCAAAAGGGGCAAAAAGGACTTTTATAATTTGAAAATGAATTCAAATTTGATTTGTCTTCCTTTTACTTAGACTTTGATTTTTGACCAGTAACATGGCCCATTAGGGTTATTTGAGTCAAAGGACATATGACCTCACATGATCACATGAAATTTAACCCCTGTGGTCATGATCTGTATTTAGGGTTTTTGAAACACATCACATGAAATAACAACATTATGAAATAAACCTTATTTAGTAAATGCATTCAAAACTTTATACTAAATGAATGCTTTGCAATGCACATGATGACATGTCAAATTTTAGTATTAGGTCAAAACACCAGAGGTGTTACAACCCTTCCCCCTTAAAGAAATCTCGTCCCAAGATTTAAAACTTAAGGCTAAGTAATGGAAAAGGAAATGTGTCAAGCTAACACATTACAACTTTATTCAAAGGCTAGCGAGGGGGTTCTCCATTCTGTTAATAACAAGACAATTTACAATATAGACAAGGTATTGCAACTAGATAGAAGCGAAGAAGCCAGGAAAGTTCTCTTCTAAGTAATCCTCGGACTCCCAAGTAGCTTCATCTTCCGTGTGTTGATTCCATTGTACTTTGTAGAACTTGATTGTACGTCTACGAGTGACTCGATCTTTCTGATCTAAGACTCTAATGGGGTACTCGGCATAAGTCAAATCAGGTTCTAATTCTACACCACCAAAGTCGATCTCCTGATTAGGTACTTGAAGACACTTCTTTAACTGAGACACATGAAAGATATCATGTACCGCTGACATGTGATCTGGTAACTTGACGCGATAGGCGACCGGTCCACATCGTTGTTGGATCTGAAAAGGACCGACATAACGGGGCGCCAACTTTCCCCGAATCCCAAATCGATGAACTCCTTTCATCGGTGATACCTTGAGGTAAACAAAATCTCCCACTTTGAATTCTAGCGGTCGTCTCCTCTTATTGGCATAGCTTTTCTGTCGGGATTGAGCTACCTTCATATTGTCTTGTATGAGTTTAACTTTCTCTTCAGCTTCCTTGACCACATCCGGTCCAAAGAACCAACGTTCTCCAGCTTCTGACCAATTTAACGGTGTTTGGCACCTACGGCCATACAGTGCTTCGAATGGTGCCATTTTAATACTCTCTTGATGGCTATTGTTATACGAGAATTCAGCTAAGGGAAGGCACTCATCCCATTTAGCACCAAAGGAAAGAACACATGCTCTTAACATATCTTCAAGAATTTGATTTACCCTTTCGGTCATCGTCTGCATTTATGGATGATAAGCGAGAACTACGGATAAGTTTAGTTCCTAAAGACTCATGTAGACTTTTCCAAAACTTGGATATGAACAATGATCCTCTGTCGAGAGACAATGGTCTTGGGTGCCCCATGCGGGATCGAAAATTTTATCAAGATAAAGCTTTGCATCTTGCTCATTTCGATATTTATCTCTCGATGGCAAGAAATGAGCTATTTTGGTTAGACGATCAACAATAACCCATATAGAATTGTAGCCTGCGCAGATGTCCTAGGCAACCCTACTATGAAGTCCATACAAATATCTTCCCACTTCCAAGATGGAATTGGCAACGAATGTAATGGACTGCAGTCTTCTTCATATGAACTGCTTTGACTCTCTCGGCAAATATCACACTTGGCCACATATTGAGCTATTTCTATTTTCATTTTGGTCCACCAATATCTCTTTCTCGAGATCATGATACATTTTGTTGCTACCGGATGAATGGAGTATCTTGTAGAATGAGCTTCATCAAGAATCTGCTTAGCATGACTCTCGGATTTTGGGTACTACCAACCTATCCTTGAACCATACAACATCCGATTCATCAATCTTGAAACATGTTGGTCTTCCAGATCGACTTTATCCTTAATATGGGCTATGCCCTTACTCTTCTGTTGAGCAGCAATGATCTGATCTTTGATAGTGGACTCAACTACAATATTGGACAGGGAACTTTGTTCTAAGATTTGTAAATCCAGATGCTCCATCTCTTGACACAATGTTCTCTGCATAGTTTCTACAATTAGGCAATGACAATGACTCTTGCGACTCAAGGCATCGGCAACCACATTAGCCTTGCCCGGATGATAATGCACTTCTAAGTCATAATCTTTGATAAGTTCTAACCATCTTCTTTGCCTCATATTCAACTCGATCGAGTAAAGATATATTTCAAACTTTTGTGATCCGTATAGATATGACATATATTGCCCAATAAATAATGTCGCCAAATCTTGAGTGCATGAACAACAGTGGCTAATTCAAGATCATGGGTGGGATAATGTTCTTCATGTTTCTTAAGTTGTCTGGAAGCATATGCTATGACTCTGCCTTCTTGCATAAGAACACAGCCAATACCAATTCCAGATGCATCACAATAAATATCAAATGACCTCTCGATATCAGGTTGTGCTAATACTGGTGCAGTTGTCAGCAACTTCTTCAATGTCTGAAAGGCCTCTTCACATTCTATTGACCATACAAACTTAGTTTGATTTTTCAGCAATCCAGTAATTGGCTTCGCAATTCTGGAGAAGTCAGGGATAAACCGACGGTAATACCCTGCCAAACCCAGAAAACTACGAACTTGATGTACAGTTGTAGGTGCTTTCCAATTAAGGACTTCTTCTACCTTGCTCGGATCAACAGCTATACCTTCAGCAGATAACACATGACCCAGAAATTGTACTTCCTCTAACCAAAATGCACATTTGCTGAATTTGGCATATAGTTGGTGATCTCTTAATCTTTGTAGAACAATACGGAGATGTTCCGCATGCTCCACTTTGCTCTTAGAATAGATCAGAATGTCGTCAATGAACACTACTACAAACTTATCCAACTCAGGCATGAAAACTGAGTTCATCAGGTACATGAAGTGAGCCGGGGCATTGGTCAACCCAAAAGACATGACTAGATACTCATATAGACCATATCGAGTAGTGAACGCTGTCTTTGGCACATCTTCTCGTCGATCTTAACTCGGTGGTAGCCTGATCTCAAGTCTATCTTCGAGAATACCTTAGCTCCCGCTAGTTGATCAAAAAGCAAATCAATTCGGGGTAAGGGGTATTTGTTCTTAATGGTGACTTCATTTAATGGCCGATAGTCAACACATAACCTTAAGGTTTGATCCTTCTTCTTCACGAAAATAGCAGGGCATCCCCAAGGTGATGAACTGGGTTGAATGAAACCCTTGACTAACAACTCTTGTAGTTGCATTTTTAATTCTGCTAGTTCTTTGGGTGGCATCCTATATGCTCTTACGGATCTCGGTGGTGCTCTCGGTTTGAGATCAATTTGAATTCTACGTCTCGATGCGGTGGCAAACCAGTGAGATCATCGGAAAGACATCCGTAAACTCACATACCCACTGAAATTTTCTCGGCTCCTTCAACAATAGTTGCATGGATCTGTTTTCCTTTGTACTTTTAGGAAAGGGAAGTTGGATGAGAAGTTGGGGTTTTCTTTGCCGGTGCATTTACCCTTACGGTTCTATGCAAGACATCTATGATAGCCCGTGTTGGGTTAACCTTGAGTTCATACCAAGGATCACATCTATATCTTGATCCTTTAATATCAAGCATATTGGTAGGGAACTCATAACCTCCCAAATCAATAGGTACATCTTTGAACTACCTCCCTTGTGCTGATTCGTCCCCCGCGGCATTTGTATATGATAGGCTCTTTTGTTTCCCCAATAGCTATCCCATGCTTCACAACAAATGTACGATTGATGAATGTATGGGATGCACGAGAATCAAATAAGGTAATTGCAGGATGCTTAGCAATGGGAAACATACCCATCATTCTTGGTTCTCCTTCCGGAATAGCCTCCACTTGAGTATAGAAGACCCTTCCAGTTTTCTTCTCATCCGTCCTTTTGATTGTTACGAGCATTACCCTTGTCTTGATTCTCGAGCTGGAGTAACAGGGCTTTGGGTGCATCAGATTGTTCTTTCTAGGATATGGACATTCTCGGGAAAAATGCCGGGTTTACCACAATTATAGCATGGAAAATTGTGATTACGGGAGTAGCATTGCGGTTTGCATTATTTGTATTGTTACTGCTTTCATGGCGCTTGATGAGTATAAGGCGTATTAATTGCGAGGCGAATAAAGATTTGTTGCTGCTTTGGCTTTGTTGTGGGCGGAATGGTGCACGCCATGATTACGAGGATGGTAGATCACCTTTTGACGCTTTCCACTTGATGATCCAGGAAGCAAAGGACCTCTTTTTCTTCGCCTCCTTGTGTTTTGCGATAATTCTCCTCTGAAGCGATAGCAATGTTGATGATCTCATGATAAGTTGCGTTGCCACAAGTTGCCATCATGGTGCGAAGTTTGGTGTTTAGACCTCTCATGAAATGATTCTTCTTTTTCCTATCGGTATTCACATACTCTATAGCATCTTTGCGACGGTGATTGAAACGCCCAACATAATGCATCACCGGTGCTCCCCTTGCTTAAGAGCCAAGAACTCTTCCAACTTCATGGTCATCACACAAATCGGAATATAATGTGCCCTAAAGGCATCCTTGAACTCCTCTCAGTTGATTTGGTGACCAACAGTCAGACTATCTTGCTACCAAATTTGCCCACGGGCACCGGCTGACTCCCTCGGAGTTGTCGTGTGCATAAACCTTGGTTTTTGAACCTCGATGCAGTGGATCAGCTCGAACTTTTGCTCTATTGTCCTAAGCCAATCGCCGACTTCTAAAGGTTAAATGCGCTTAGAGAGAACACAGGTGGACGTGTGTCGATAAAATCCACATAGGTTGCCTCGTCATTTCCATTACGACGACCATGATTAGGGTATGGTGCTTTCTTTGGTTCGCGCCAATTCCCTTAATGACCTAGCATTCTTCGCCGTGGCATTGACGAGTGCGGCTATGGCATCGCCATAGTCGAAGGCATTGGTGGAGGATTTGGGCACTCATCATCGTCATGTGAGCCACTAGCACCAGATTCGGGTGACAGGACGAGGCATCTCGTTAGAGAACACGTTTACTTACATTATTCTTTATTAAAAGCATTTAAAAGGTTTCATGCTACAAAGGGTTACTTATTTAAATTACATGTCTTGTATCCCACAAGACAACCCCAGTTTACTAAGAAAGTAGTAAAGAAACTATTACTACTCGAGCTCTCGATCATCAACATCCGTGCCCATATCGGACGAAACCTCACTTTCATCCAGAAGTACACTAACTCCTCGAGGATCCTCCTCCTCTTCTTCATTCTCGACTTCTCCTGGAGCTACAATCATTTCTTCATCTCAGTAACTTCACCATCCCCATGAGGTGGATGAAGTTGAGCGTCTGATAGGTGGACATTCTCATGAAGAATGGCATTGTCCATCTCCGTGTCTTCTCGTAGAACTCCAACTCATGGACGCGCGTTCATTGGCCGCATCCTCTCGTGTCCGGGCTTCATTCCTCAACTCGGTATTTTGGTGACGTCCCTTTCCATTTCCATGACTTCTCTTGATCTTTTGCATGAGCTCGACGAAGAGTGTTGAGCTCCTTGGTAATGTTCTCCATGTTGGCGGAATTGCTTGAAGATCCTTCATCTCCTAGGATCCTGGAACTTCCTTCACCAAGCTCACGATTACGCGGTGCCAACTGATGATGAGGGACTCCGTGAGGTCCAGTGGACTTGCGTGCAGTTATCTTGGTCTTTGCCATAGCCTGTAGAATTTAGGATGGGACTATAAGGATAGCTTGAGGAGAATGGAGGTTAGCAAGAATGGGATTGACATTACTTACCCAACCACTTTTAAGGGGAATTATTATGCAAGGTGTTCAAGCATGATGTATGAATCGATCTTACGAATCTAAGTACAAAAGATAAATATAATCATAAGTACTAGATTTTCATAATACATAGGACAAACCTAATCATATTATCCACCACAAACTTTCAAATAAGATAAGATTGAGGCTAGATTAGAGGAAAGAAGAAAGAAATTTGAAACTTTAAAATATCAAGTTTACTTTCTTTGATCCAAATCAATTTGAAGGTTTTCCAAGGTAACCTACAATGATCTTAGATAGGACCTGCTCTGATACCAGCTGTGGCAGAACCTCCTAAGGAATTGGGCCCACATGCACCTATCGTTGTCTTAACAGACCTCGGATAGCGTACACGAGTTCCCAACAACTCAACAGGTCTGTCGGGTGTCCTCGGGAAACCCGAATCATCCACGTTTCTCTTTTTAAACAGGATCCCAATCACAGTCATTGCAGATTACAACAGTTTATTCAAATATATATACCAGAGTAAAAGATAGCGGAAGTCTTAAGTTAGTATTATTACAAACCAGTTGTTTTCAAACTTACAATACCATAAGTGTCATACGACCATAGTAGCGGGATAATATTACATTAACTTTATTTATCATACAAACTAGTGCCTTGTCCAAAGGCCATTCATCACTCCTCATCGTCATCGACTTCGAACACAGACATGCAGCAGGGACCAAAACAAGCCTGCGCATGCGACTCACCTGCAACAAGGGTTAACAAACCCTGAGTACAAAAGTACTCAACAAGACTAACCCGACGTAACGGGGTGTAAGACTTTCGAGATGCAGGGATTTGGGACAAGGTAAGGATGAAGCAAGATTCAAAAGTTCTTTGCCAAAAGCTTACTATTCTTCATTCTATTTTCAAGTTTACCACTAAGTTCTTTTAGTTCATTATCTCAACTAAATATACATTTCCCATATTCCATTCCTTCTCATTCCGTTCTTTTTCTCATATTTTAGTAATTCACCAGTACTGCATTGCTTCTGTAATGAATCGAGTCTCCATATCTGCGGAGCACCGGCAATTCGAATTGATTCAAGTCCCAGCTGGGGATTCCTTATCACACGACATATGTAGAACTTAATCTTGCATATATCAACCTCGCTACGGATCCTCCTATACTAAGCCGTCTCACGCCACCCGAGAGCACAAAGCACACCTCAAATCCGGCCACATTCCGACCACGAGGGTACACGCTACTCCGCCATCTCTCCTCCCAAAGGCGCGGGCATTCGTCTTAGCATCGGATTAGCCGAAGTAGGCTTACCGGAGTATGTGACCAGTACTACAAAGTGTCTCGTTCAAAAGATCCACAATGAGTGGCCTTTAAGCGACATAGTCGGCAAGATTACCCACAATTCAAGATAAGTCACCCGACTAGTCTCTAATTCATTCTACATCTTTTCTTTCTTTGGCCAGTATGCCATCTTTGATTGTATCGAAACTTTTACTTTGAAAGCCTACCATAAAGCATACTAAGCACACTACGCCTTTATAAACGAAAACATCTTCAAGGATGGTAAACAATTATCAAGGTAGGTAATGCATCAAGTAGGTAACATTTGAATTAAACAACTTAATGCAATAAATAACATAGGTGATAACTTTTCAAAGTAAACAAGGTAATGGCTTAATGCATAAACCGGGGCTTGCCTTTCGTTGGCGATCTCCTGGTCCGGATTAGTACCACAATTATCAAATCCGTGACAACCGGGGATTCTTCGAGAACTTGCTCAACTAGAATCGTTTGTTCTCGGGTTCTACACGAAATGATAACATATGCTTTAACATGATGATAAGGTAAACATGATGCTTTCACGGCACATGAAATATAAAAACACCCATAAACGATTTGATTTGCAGACGAGTTGCAAGCCAACAAAACCAACTCAGTAACCCTATCATTAAGAACTACACATGTGACTTGACCTAATGGATCTTGGAACCCTACTAGTCACAAAACATGACCAAAACAAGATCCAACACTAATCAAATACTTAGGGTTTGCTTTTATCTATTTTTGAATTAATTTGGAATTAAGCCCAAAAATAAACTTGTTCCAAATGATCTCAAAAATTTACACAAGCATCCTCATGATAAATTAGTGTACCAAAATAAATTTCATAATTTTTGGAGTTATACGGTGGCCTACAAAAAATCATGGAAATTCTATTTATTAATTAATTGACTGAATATTTGAACATTCAAAATTTATCCAAATTTCAAATTTCAAATTTTTAAATCATACTAGAACATGTACAGAAGCTACACAAAAATTTTCAGAATTTTTGGATGTGTAAATAAATTCCTACAAAATTGAAAAATTGCTTTGCACTATTCAAAATCGAGAAAATAACCAAAGCTCACTATTCTTCTTCCTCAAAGCATCCTTGTATTGACCCCCACACGTCGCCGCGATAGTGGGCAAGACGCTACATGTGCCAGCTCCGGCCAGCAAAATGCGCCGGTGGTGAATCTCCGGTGAGACGGATTTGCTCCTACATGATCTACATCAAGTCGCGCATCTATCCCAAGCCTCAGAACAGAAAAGGGCACACCGGATGGCACTCAACGCCGGCCATGGCGGCTCGGACCCGACGACGGTCGATGTAACTAGGGCTACGGCGCAGTAGAGTCAAAGGAAGAGTGAGCAACACACTCAGTAGCTCACCGTGATCGCGATGATGTGCTTGGTGCAGACGGAGACGTACGGAATCGTCCTGGCCACGGTGAGGTGGGTTGCGGCGGAGCTTTGACCGGCTCCGAAGAAGATGACGTCGTGTGGTGGTGCTGATCGTCTAGAAGTGAGGCGAGCAGGTCAGGAATGAGTGGCAGGGTAAGGCGGAGCTGCTGGCCAACGCAATTGGCTTGAGGTGGTCCGACGAGGATGAATTGGGCGATCGCGGCAATGTCACCGTGCGTGAGCAATCGACGGGAAAACTCCGATTGACGACGACGGCGTACTCCTATTTATAGCCGACTTGAGGGCGTCACGGTGATGACAAAGACACGGCGAACTTCTCGCCACGGAGGTTTGGGCGTGTCACGGTAGCGTGAAAGCGGTGAAAACCGATCGGCGGTGAACTCGCGTGGCGGCCGTGACAAGCGGTGAGGTGGAGTTGAATTTTTGAAATAATTACTGAAGCGCCACTGCATTTATTTCACAAATTACTCAGAAATTTTCTAAAGAAGTTGAAAATCTCCAAAAATAAAAGTTGCTCAACTTTTCAAGTACTACAACTTTGGTTTAAGAAACATTTTCAAATTCTGCCTCCATTTTGAAATTCAAATTTGGGGTACATTTAAAGACTTGAATCATTTCAAAATTACTCCAAATTTTATATGTAAACTTGAAAAACTTTGAATACCAAAGTTGATCCACATAAAATAATCTCCAACTTTGCTTTTTGCCTCAACCCCAAATTCCTCATGGATTTTTAATTAGCCAAAAGGGGCAAAAAGGACTTTTATAATTTGAAAATGAATTCAAATTTGATTTGTCTTCCTTTTACTTAGACTTTGATTTTTGACCAGTAACATGGCCCATTAGGGTTATTTGAGTCAAAGGACATATGACCTCACATGATCACATGAAATTTAACCCCTGTGGTCATGATCTGTATTTAGGGTTTTTGAAACACATCACATGAAATAACAACATTATGAAATAAACCTTATTTAGTAAATGCATTCAAAACTTTATACTAAATGAATGCTTTGCAATGCACATGATGACATGTCAAATTTTAGTATTAGGTCAAAACACCAGAGGTGTTACACTCATCTAGGATTAGGTGCAGTTGGTTGTTCAGAAAATGCACCTTATGCTGAAGATCAACCACCACGTTCTGGGTCTGTGCAAGCTGCTGGCGCAAATCCCTCTCGACACGGTCCTGCTGCACAATTAGGGCTTCGGCTCTGTTTTGTGCTGCTTCTACTAGGGCTACATGGTTGTTTGCTTGGATCACTGGCGCGTAGCCATGAGTGCCTTGGTGCGAGCAGTCTCCAACTTCTCCCGCAGCACTATTAGCTCTGCTTGATCATCAGTTTTGTCGCTTGGGCGGTAGCTCTCTACTAATCAACTTGCTCCATCTGAGTGTGGAGATTTCCCAATACTACATATGACTAATTAGTTTCCCATCGAGCCTCACTTGCTGCCTATTTGTGCTTGTGCACATGCTTCCTTAGCTTACGCTGTGCAGCTTCGGCCGTCATGAGCCTATCCATACAAGTGGTATAGGACTCCTGCCAGAAGTCCCTGATTTCCTGACGAGTATAGAACATCTTCATCACTATAAACATTGCAATCATAGTGGGACTAGAACTGTCTGCTCACTCATCCCAGTCTCGGATCAATGCATTGCGGTTGCGCTATGCCCAAACTACGATAGATGGATCCACCCAAGGAAAAGTACCAGTGGCACTACCGGTAAGCTCATCCCCGTGCTGCTGACATATCTAACTCAGCACCTTAAAAGCCATTACTTGGGTAGCCTCCCAAAGAGTTTTTCCTCAGAATTCTACCTTCTACTCTGTCGATAGAATATCATTGGTAGTCCTCCGAGGGATATCCCATGAAGGTAGATTGATCAGCAAAGATGCGTGTAATCGAGAACAATAAGTCAATAGAGACACAAGAGTTAGACAGGTTTAGGCCATCAGCGCGACATAATACCCTACTCCTATGGTTTGTTAGATTGTATTGGCTTCGTATTTTTGAGGGGGTCCCTGCCTGCCTTATATAGTCTGGGGGATAGGGTTACAAGTCGGTTAGATCTAGGAGATAACCAAAAAGTAATAACAGATTACATGAATCATGGGATTGAACGTATCCTAATAGATCTTGTAGTATCTTCAGGATATCTTCCTGGTGTCTTGTGGGGCGCGCTGAGTAGCGCCATGCTCCGCAAGGCTTCATCTTGTGGGCTGGACTACCCCTAGGGGCGCAGCCCATGTAGTCTACCATGGGTATCTAGGGTCATACCCCCCATAGCTAGTCCCCGAGCACCTTGTATCCGTTGTGCAACGCTATCTTGAGCTTGTCCGAGCAGGTGTGAACAAAGCCGAGTAGTCAGACTCATAGTTTGACCACCATACTGTGTCGCCGAACAATTGTGAACCATCGCCGAGCAGTGTATCCCAAGTGAGGCTTGCCATAAGGATGTAAGGAGCTCAAGTTCAAAATCAAAAAAATTCCTCACAGTGGACCAAGTGTGCCCACTTAGAGTCCGACAATGAGAAAGGGAGGTAGTCGTCTTCTTCTTCAGGAGGCGCGGAGTCTTCCAGATTAAAGCAAACACACTCACTGCAAGGAGAAGTGTGCCCACTTAGTCCCCAAGCCTGACAGTAGGTGATGTAGTCATGTGGTGCTAGGGTCCAAAGTAGAAGAAAGGCAGAAGACCAGCCGAGCAGGCAACCAGTCCATGGGCGAAGCCCTGAAATGAAAAACATACATTCACCGCAAGGTGAAGTGTGCCCACTTAGTCTCCAAGACTGATAGTAGGTGACGTGGTCACGTTGTGCCTGGGTCAGAAACAACAGTAACCAGAGGAAAATCCCCAGTATGGTGAGGAACCAAGTCATCGTGATGACGTAGTCCCCAAGCCACCAGTGGAAATCTTGGAGAAATCAAATCGTGGAGAAAAATCTGGAGTAATGGCTGTACAGTAAGAGTTACTGAGCCTTAATGGTATTGCGGAGAAGTCAGCGAATATTTGGTGTGCAGTAACAAGTTGCGGCAAAAAATGGGCGATATGGGCCGTAGTTGCGTGGAAGCCTAGGTAACGGCCCGCCATGCAGCTTCGGGGAATTTGGAGAGGCACAAATCATGGTGCGGTTTCCCAAAAACCCATGAATGCGAAAAGTGGGCAGGGTGCTTTATAATTGCGTCGCCGCACTCCACGCTCCCACCTTTGCCACTTTGCCACTTCGTCTTCCTCCTCAGCCCTCGTGCTTCCCAATTCACATTCACATGCGCTTCCACCGCCAGTCCCAACCCAGATCTGAGAGATGGCGGCGAAGAGGGGAGGTGGTAACCTGAAGAAGGTGGTCGCTAGAGCAAGTCATGACAAGGAATGGGTGATGTCACTCATGGGGGAGGCAGAGCTCAATGGGATGGTGGAGGTGGGCATTCTTCCTGATCGTATCACCACCGGATGGCGTCCAGCCGACGGTGAGCCCTTTCCAATGCCGCACACCGATGAAGTTGTAGTTTTTGAAGATTATTTCCGGCGTGGATTATGTAACACCCTAAAACTTGCCTCTTTTGAAATAGAGCTAAAATGATTTATTTAAGAATTTTTGTGCACATGAAATATAGGAAAATAAAAATTTTCATTAATTTAAAATTCATCATAAGGTTTAGCAACTGGTTGTGCATACATGTTGGCGCATAAAGTTTTATCGTGGTGAGTGGTGTTGATCAAAAACTCCAAAGTAATTTGGAATGTTTTTGAAAAGGGTTTCAAAATGGCTTTGAAATAAAAGAAAAGAAAATTAGGAAATAAAATAATTTAAAGAGTTGTATAAATTATTTTTGAAAACTTACTAAAATTTGCTCACTTTTATTTGAATTGAAAAGTATATTCAAAACTATATTGGAATTTGCATTTGGTTTACATTTGAATTTGGCTTTGAAAACAAAATAGGAAAAAGATTTGGAAAAGGGATCATTTCCTCTCCCACTCCCCCTCCCTGATTTAGGCTCACGCCTCCTCTGGCCTGCTTCATTCCGCGCTGACCCGCTCCTCCTCTCCGTCGGCCTAGCTCGTCGGCTAGCCAGCGTGCGCCTCACTCCCTTCCTTGTCTCTCCCGCACACGGCCCGTTCCGGCCTACTCGGCGCCCTTCTTCCGCACCGCTCGCACGCGCAAGGCAGCCCACTACTGCGGCCCACTTGGCCTTCACCGCGCACTGCTCAGCCTTTCCGCACGATCCTACCCGCAAGCCACTCTCCCTCACTATGCCGCGGGTCCCACACGTCAACACCGCCTCCCTCCCTTTCCATTTCTTCCCCGCATGCCTCTTTCCTTCCTCCGTCCCGCCGATGGTGCAGCCATGCAAGGCAAGCTGCTGGTCCACCGCACCCACATGGAAGGCGACCGAATCCGTCCGTCTTCCGCTCCCCTTCCTTCTACCACATCGCTGCCCACCTATAAAGCTCCGAGCCGCACCCTCCTTCTCCCCTTTCCTCTGCTCGCGTCCAAGCACTCCCCGCCACTAGCAATCCACCCCTCCCATGCCTCGGACCTCGACGCTGACGTGTCCCGTGGCTTCGCCGTGTTCCCCCGCACCCGTAGGTGCCGCAATTTCTTGGTTTTGGTCACAGTTTGACTGGATTCACACTCACCGCACCCATTCTTCTCTCTCCAGATCATCGCTGCCGTCGACCACGCCTTTGGAGCCCTTCCCGGACGCCGCGCTCCATTCCCTCGACTTCGTGGTGAGCTCCTCCATCTTCCCATGCCTTCTGTTCATCAAAAAGCGCACTAGGACGCCGCAGCGTAGAACATCAGCCGCCGTCGACCATGGTGCAGCCACGGGACGCCACTCTAGCACGATCCCCGCCCTCGGTTTGCATCCCAACGTGTTCGCGCGCGCTTATAGATCATCCTAGTAGGTTCGGTTGGCTCTAGGGAGGTCTAGAACGCCAACCCGACGTCCACCGCCAAGATTGGCTTGCCGTCGACAATGGTAGGCTCGCTGGTGTCGCTGTGCTGCCGCCAGAGTTCGTCCCGAATGTCCCACGCCGTCGGATTCACGTGGACGGCCGTGATTAGCCCGTACCGCTTCGGTACCTGACTGGTCCACCGTGGACCCATGCACCCAGTCCACGGTGCCGCGTCAGCGCCGGCCCACGCCACGTGGTGCACCGCGCCAGTCTGCGTGCGCCACGCATCTGCCCAGTCAACAGCCGGGTCAAACCCGCAGTCAAGCCGTGACCTTTTTGCATAAAAGCCCTTTTAGTTTTGGTGAATCAACCTGCAGTCCGTAGCAGTTCAAATTAAATATAATTTAGTCCTATTTTTATTCGTTTAGGTCCCTATGTTTTCCAGAAATAGTACGCGCAGTCCAATAAATGTGTAAATTCATATTTTAATTATTTTAATTCAAAAATAAGTTTAGTTTATTTACCAAAATGCCATTGCACCTTATTTCATGCGTAACTTTTGTGTTTTAAGTCCAATTTGACCTGTTCGAATTGCGTTAGGATCGTATTTATGTTTTCTACATGTTTATACAACTGTTAGGCATGTTTTCAATATTTGAAATTCATGGGTAGATTTAATCTATTATTTAACTAAAGTAAAACTTGTTTAAATCATAACTTATTCATCTTAACTCTGAAATAGTCCGATCAAGTTGCGTTAGATTCATAACGACGAGATCTACGCAATAGTAATAGTGTTTACTATATTGTTATTTCTGAAATAACATGGTTTAAATCATATCTTGATTAATGATTATACAACTGGATTTTATAAATAAAATATGATTTGTTTTACTTTAGTTTTATAATTCAAATCTAAAATTGACTTAATTCAATCTATATTATTTATGAAATATCTTATATATATGAATTTATATAGTTAAAATAAATGAAGCATATAGCCTTCTTTTTCACGTATAAAGCAAATTTCTCGGTAGTTGTATCGTTTCAACCGTAGCTTCGATTAGAGTGCCTCTTGCGACTATGTGTTCGTAGCAATGCGTAGAATCGTGTTTCAAACTCTTTACTTATTTTTCTATGATTGGTGTACTGTTCTGATATAAATGCAATTGTATGCTATGCATGTATGTGTATGGATGTTTGTGTGGTGTTCTACGATTACGTCCAGTCGATAAGATACACGTGGTGATCCAGAAGAAGAAGGACGTTGAAGATTAAAGCTTACCGAAGGATTGGTGTGTAAGGCAAGTATAGCATGGGACCATCCTTGTTACCTATTCACCTTTAATCACTTAATTCATATTGCATGTGTCTACCTTGCTGCCAATAAGGATATCCGAGATATTTGATATATTGTACCTTGATACCTTTGGGTTATTGCATGGGGTAGTTTTTGCTAGTGCTTAATCAAAACCATGATCTTGTAACTTGACTAATGATATATGCAATAAACATTCAAACATGACTTTTTAGTAGCATGGAAACAGGGGGCTGGAGTATTTAGCTACTTTCTAAATGCTTCAGATTCCTCTCCCTACGGACTTATCTGTAAGCGATCATCCGGGACTTACAGTACAGCTGTGAGGGCTATATGGCTCTGGCTTTAGCTCAGTACGAGGACCTTTTCTAGCTTGTTAGTGGTTACCTTTATGGCGCAAGTCGGTATGTTTCCTTTCCTGCTAGGATGTGTGTACCGTGATGCGTGCCCACGCGTGCCACTCCTAGAGAAGGGCCACATATGCCTAGCGGCCCTAACTTGTTAGACGAACCTTTGAAAGGCTTCATAGTGAACCCTACCGACCTTCCTTGGTAGTGGGTCAAGAGGCTGATCACCTTATGCGAAAGGGTAAATCATGACTCACAGTGAAAGTGTACAACCTCTGTAGAGTGTAAAACTGTTATAACAGCCGTGCTCACGGTCATGAGCGGCCTTGGACCCTTACGGAATAGATGATCATTAATGGCTAATGATGATGCTAATAATCAATTGTTTATGTTATTCATTATTCATGTTTACCTGATCATGTGTTTATGGGCTTATGGATAAACTTGTTGCCAACCAATTGCTAAAATTGTGCTAAACAAAGGCTAATCGCAGTTAAACCAGTGTTAGCCTTTTGAGCCTCATGAACCCCATGTTATGTTGCTGAGTATAACATGTACTTACGCTTGCTTTACTTTTCTATACTTTGGATAAAAATCCCGAATGGGTATCAGATTGCTGGTTTGGAGGAGTTAGGCTTGTGGTCAACCAGTTAGTCGTCCCTGTGGATTTGGAGTCTTCGCCTGAAGATCGGAGTCGACTTTCCGTTGTCTATACTCTAAGGTTATATTCCTTTTACTAATACGTTATGTAATGAGTATTATCTCTTGATCTTACCCTTATTTGTGGCTATATGTGAGATTTGAATTCCTGGGCTCACATATAGTGTGTATCTGGTTTTGTCTTTAAAACCAGGTGCTACAGATTAGGACTACCTGTTCATCCTTTCTTGTAGAATCTGTTGGAGTTCTAGGGAGTGAGTCTGTGCAATCTGCATCCGAACACCATCTTGCGCATCTCTATTTTTATTCATTTCTATGAGGCGTTTCTTAGCATTCTGCCCCACTTCAACCTCTTCTGACACCTGTTCTGGCTAAAGAAGAAGGGTGGGGGCAGTTCTAGAGTGGTCGGCGGTGTGTATTTGTAGCTCCATAATGGGATGGCGGGTGAGTACATTACTGTGCCGCTAAACACCTCGCTGAAAGGGTGAACGTCAGGTGGTTCTACATGAAGCAAAGCCATCCTGCCATCAGATGCGACGTCGACTAGGTTTTGGAGAACCAGAGGAGCTGGTCAGAGAAACCGACCAGTGCTGATATGGATCAGGTGAAGGAGCTCATCAAACTAATGAGGGGTATTAAGATGAATAGAGTCGCTATGGCAGTGAGCTTCATATTGCGCTGCATCTAGCCCTGCAAGGAGAGGGCCTATCCAGGCTTTGACTTCAAGGGAGACACTAACGACACCTAGGAGAGGTTGGAGAGACTGACGAAGGAGGCTGTGCTATACTGGGCCGCTGAGCTATTCGCTCCAAACACACCATACATCGTGCCAGGGCAGCCGAGAGCCTTCAACTGCATGAACCCACCTCCTCAGGTAAAAATCTCGACTGTTGGTCCTGGTGTTTTTTTATCCTATGTCGTGCCGAGCAGTGAACTGTTTCGCTTGTGGAAAGATCCATTTGTAGGAATGGGTGGCATACTTCTCGGATGTGCCGAGGATTGATTGGCCGAAGGCGGTAGACGCTAGGCCAAACACTCAGCCGGAGGAAGGTGCCGTCAGCACCTCATCCTAATCTGGAGGCGCGGGTGCTGGTTGGACGAAGAGTCCCCCGGTGTTAGAGAAGGTCTAGGGGAAAAGGGCGGCACAAGATGAGCCGGCCCGAAAGAAGAGGAAAACGGTGGGTGCAGCTCCTCGCAAGCCGGGTAGCATCTCGCTTGGCGGTGGTCAGACCACTCGGACGCAGAGTGCGGTGATGTCCAAGTGGTCGGACGATGATGGGGCACTAGTAGCTCCTCCTTTGAGCACTAAGGTGGCGCCGCGCAACACGCGCATAGAGGTGTAGTCAAAGGGAGGGGAGGGAATCCCCGAGCAGCAGGCAGAGGAGAGGCCGACGGTGCGAGCCGCATGACCTCTAGCCCAGGGCATGCGGGTTGACCCTAGAGCCGTGCCTGGGTGCTCAGGAAGGAAACGCCGGTTCAGAACCATCTACTGGGAAGCCAACATGTAAGAATCCTTGCCTTGGAATCATTTGTTGTTCAATCTTTATAGTTGCGGTGATTGATGAACTGATCTAATGCAGAACGAGGCACGTGGAGGATCTCAATCCTTTAGGCCAGACTGGCAAACAGCCGGAGACTAGTCCTGGTGCAGAGTTAATGCCAGTAGACCCCATTCCGGAGTCCCCAGGCACTCGGCAACCTGTTGAGTCAACCGCTGCTGCTGATGGAGTTGGCGGCGGAGAACGGTTGGCGACAACGGCGGCCGATGCGATGGAGACTCCAGGAGCGACGACAGGAGCCGCCGAACCTTTAGAGGTAGGAGCGGGAGCTACCAACGTCGTGCCATAGTCTAGGGCACAGAGGCTGGTTGAGTCAAAGGAGCAAATGGCGCCCCCTGAGATGTCGTAGGGCATGGTCAGACGCTCTATGCGGCCACCAAGCCCCTAGGTTAAGGATGAGGTTGAGGAGATTGAGCATGAAGAATCACGACCTCAAGCCATCCAGATCCTCCTCAAGTGGGGTGATGAAGTGGTGGTCGTGGAAGAGGAGGACACCACCAGGGAGGTGAAGAGGTTGTGGTCCACTGTTTCCACGGTTATGAAGCACATTGAGGTTAGTGTTGTGTCAGTGATGTCCGTATTTGGCGTTGGAGATTGGAGTTCTTCATAATCTTGGTGCTTTGTAGGGTATAGCACGAACTGCCGCACAATGGCAACAGCTGATCAAGCGGATGGAGCCCCTCACCGAGGAGAACACGAAGCTAAAGGAGGCGGTGAAGCTGATGGAGAAGAACATCCAGAGGGCCCAGCGTGAACAAGATCTTGCTGAATCAAACACGAGGGACCTAGAATACCAAAAGGGGGCCTTATCTGAGCAGCTGATGACCATCACTAAGCAGCTAAGGTGCAACTCTAAGCAGCTGGTGGCGCATAGGGCGTAGTAGGGTGGAGAGCAGAAGCTTTGGGATGGAAGGAGGAGATCTGGGGAGGGAAGGTAAATAATCGCAGAAGGTAGTAGATAACCTTCCCTTTCATGCTCTTGTGTCTTTTAAGAAGATTAGCTGAACTAACGCATTTTTTGATATAGTTTGGGGGCTGTGGAACCACCCCATGCCCCCCACCACTGACACATTTGCGTGGGTAGGCGGTTCAGCTTGGCCCCATCACATCAATGCGACGGGCAGCGAGGCAACGTCCCTACTAGAACTTCCTGCTGACACCACCCATGCGTGCGCACCTATGTGGGAATCTAGGAGCCTACAAGATGAAAACGGACAACGCACATTGTTCATCAATACTATCCGGGTAGTCATGATTTCAAACCGTCGGACCATCTGTGATAAACCTTATCGCTCCACTAGTGTTTGGCTAGTGAAAATTTGAAAGGATCATTCTATCTGTAGGGTGTAGAAACATTTCAACAGTTGTGCATCCATCCTTTGACGGTTGTGATCGGTCCAAATCTAAATTCAACTACTCCCTCCATCCGAAATCGATGAGTCAGATTGTCAAATTTGACAAAATAAAAAAAACTCAATGTAATAAGAATCAACCGAAGTATATGAAGTATGAAAGAAATAAAGGAAGATAAATATAGTTGGACCAACATAAAAACTTCATTCCATTATATACAAAAGTACATTACGTAGTTTTTCTCTAATCTCTAATGTCTAAAATAACTCATCTTACCAAGGGAACTCATGTCAGACGGTTGACAAATTTTATTCAGGCGATCAACATGAGTGAAGATGACAGAGTCTCCTCCCACAAACATAGTAACACTACCAAGTCTTTTCATTTGCTCGAAATTCCTAACACGGACAAAAATCTCGCCACTATCATAGTCTTTGACAACTGCAACAAAGCAATCTTTACCAAGCATATAACGAACTACAACTTCAACAATGATTCATTGGGGCTATTGATGAACATGATGTCCCCAAGCAACAAGCACCCCTTGTACAATACCTAGCGACACTCCTAGTTGCCAAAGTGCAAGCTTGCTGATGGAGTAAACATGGGTGTTGTGTTACGACGACATCTCTCTGTATACATACAGAACAAAAAAAATACAAGGAAAAAATCATTTGAAAAGACCACATATGAAACACTACACCTTGACCAAGCAAGAACCAGCACAAAGCAACAAAATATTGCCTAGGCCATATCTTAGCCTCAATTGAGATCATGACTAGAATAAAATAACAAAAAAACTAAAATTCACCTCAACAAGGACGATCACTGCTGTTCTATGGGCAACAGCTGCTAACGAAGTTGTAACACTGTCTCCTTTCCTTGGCTAGCAACTTGCAAGTGAAAAGTAAAAGAGACCAGGAAGGATATTTATACTTGATGCAAACGCTAACAAACATTAGAAGATGTGAGTCCCCGTAGCGTTACTAATTACTAATAAAATAGATTCAGAATATGAGCGGTCAGAGTAGTAGTCGAGGGGTTGACGCGTTTTCCTGCTCTGATTATGAGAAAGTCCAGCGCGTTAAATACATAGAGCTGTGGACTTTCTCGTTATTAGAGCAGAAAACGTGTCAACCCCTCGACTACTACACTGGCGATTCTAGTAGTAATAGCGACGAGCAATGGGAACGTACTCGAGTGATGGCATGTACAGCACCGACTGCGACTCCAGCGAGGAGCACGATTCGAAGTACTACACTCGTCTAGCAACGAGTTTGGCAAATTAGTGAATCACCAGAGCACTAGCAAGGAGGAGGATGTTTTTTTCTCTTTCTCTAGAAACTCAAATCCCTTTGAATCCATGACTTTTTTCAGGTTGGGAAATCCATGGGGGTATCAATAACCCATTTAGTTATTTATGGAGGGTTTTCCATCCTGGCCCTGCCTTCCCCTTGCTTTCAAATTATAGGCCTTAGTTCAAATAGCCGCAGATGCAGTCACACACATAAAAAAAATAATCGGCAGATGCAGCGCAACAAGCTACAACGACGAGGTTTATTTATTATTTTTTGGTAATTTTTAGGTGTCAAATTCATGCATCTTTTAATTATTTATTTATTATCATCCTCTTTTAGTTTTATGGTTATTTATATTATTATGAAAAAACCAAAAAGACAACAACTAACTCATCGGATATATAAACAGGTGCACAGGAGAAAAAAATGAAAAGACACATATTAGGTAAGTAATATTTTGTCGTAATCATTTCCTATTAAAACATGGAATAAATTCCGATCTCTACTGAGCACCACGCCTGTGGGCTGAGCAGTCGTGCCAACACGCCCCAAAATTTTAATTTCGCATTGCGCCGAGCAGTCCCACCAACACGCACTGAAAATTAGATGTTTCTCTTTTGCCCTCCACGTGAAAAATAGGTTTACCACGTCATCGATTTCAGACAAGGGCATTGTGGTAATGTGATGGCCACATAAAAGCGCAAAGAGTCACCATCTCCGCCTCCATCTCCATTCTCTAGCCGCACCATCTCTCCTCTATCTCTAAATCCTAGTCCCATGGCCTCCCTCTCCACTCTCTAGCCGCCCCCTCTACCATCCCGCTCTGAACCCTAGGCGCCATTGGCATAGCAGCTTGACTCCCTCTCCACTCTCCAGCCGCACCCTCTCTCTTACATTTCCGAACCCTAGCCTCGACGACGGTAAAAGCCAGATCCATATCCCCTACCTTGGCACCTACCACGACCGACTAGATCTAAACCCTAGCTAGAGCCAGATCTGTTACCCCTTCATCAACGCTGGCCACACTAGCTCTACGACCATGATGACAAGGCTAGATCTAAACACGGACACAGAGGAAGAGGTACCCAAATTCCTTTTATGATGTATGCTCTATTGTAGAGGCTGAACTAAGGATATGTAGATAGCAATGGGGTTAGATATTTTCTATAGTTGAGTGTAGCTGACATGTGCTTTATTAGATTAATGACTTCCATATAAGCTGTAGTTACTAGTTAGGCGCTTATTTGCATACTCTTGCTCTGTTGTGTTGATATTCCGTAGAAGCTTTAGTTAATAAATGCCTTTGTAATCTAAAAAGATGGAAGAACTTGGAATACGTGTGAGCCCAAAATCTATGTCTTCAAAGGCAAAAAAAGTCAAGCACAAAGGGTAGACACGATGAAGATTTTGAATATATCCCTAAACCAGGGGAGGTAGTTGAGGGATTTGATGTTATAGATAAAACAGATTCAGATTTAGAAGATGAGCCAGTACCCCTAGCAATTGAGGTGCTTGTTCTATCTTGTATTTAGTTCGAAGGGGGGTGTAGGTAGCAATGCAATGCTTTACTGTTTGGATAGCAATGCAATTTGTACATGCTTGTTGCTTAAGTTTGTATATCCAATTTTAGTGTATGGGTCAAAGGAGCCATAGAGGAGGGTCTGCCAGTAGGACAAAAGACAGCGCTACCATGAGTCCTGGGCGAAGGCACTCCAAGCGGTTGAATTCAACATGACCAGAATAGTTTGCTCATGGAGTTCGTACTCAGAGGGCTGCTGCTGGCAAAAGGGCGGAGGTATCAACAATAGGTGAACATAATTCTCCATCACCACAGACACCTATATGCAGGGATCAATTCAAACTTCATGAATTAACTAGAGACATTTGTCAGGATGGCACCCTACCTAGCCCTGTGAGAGGCTACCCATGGCCAGATGATGATAGCCATACTGAAGAGGAGCTATCGCACCCCGATGGTTGTCCTGTCAGGGATCATCATCGAAGCTGACATGGTTGTCTAATTAACAACTTCAAGGCCCCTAGGAGCGCACATAGCAAATCCTCTTTAGGATCTTTGCGTAGAGTTACACACACATACCCAATACAATGCATACTAGAAAACTCAGTCACATACACACTCTAGTCTCACACTTGTTCCTGAAACATTGTTGAAAACAAAATAGGATTTGAGAGAATAAGATTATTACTGAAGCTAATGCTCCGAACAAATCTATCCCTACACTAGGTTGTCGCACTTGTCGCTCATCTACCCGTCGAGTTACATGTAGCTGTAACACCCCGGGTGTTATAAATACTAAAACTGCCATGTCATCGTATGCATTGCAAAGCATTTGGTCATATTGAAAACTTTGTTATGCATTCACTAAAACAAGTTTACAATTATGTTATAAGTGTTGCTTGGTATTGTTTGAATCAAGTTCAAAATTTGGTTTGGATTTGAAATTTTTAAAGAAAACCCTGATTTTCATTATTTAAATCCTACCCTGAAAACTCATTTCAAAATCTAAGCATATTTTGAGGTTGAGCCTAATAGAAAAAATGTAGAGCTTGTTGAGTTGTACAAAGTTTGTTTTTGGAGTTTTCAAAGTTGTTTAGAAAAATTTGAAGTAATTTAAAAAGGCAAAATTCCTTAAATGTCCCCTTTTTGAATTCAAATTTTCATTTCAAAATGTAGACCGAATTAGGGGATGGTTATAAAAGAAAAGTTGTAGAACTTTTGATTTTGAACAACTTTTATTTTTGGAGATTTTTGAGTTGTTACACAAATTTGGGAGTAATTTGGATTTGAAAACGAATGGCAATTCGGTAATTACTGTGAACAGTGTTCACGCCTAAGCTACATGGCCGGCGACCTTCTTCGGCGTTCCGGGCGCGTCGTGGCCGTCTGTGGCATCGCGCTGGCATGGGAAAAGGCTCCGTCGTCATGGCTTCCTCTGGCATCCTTGGTCGCTCTATAAAGCTCAGACGTCGTCGCCGACCTTCCTTTCGTTGCTCTACTTTTTCCTGTCGCCCTTGCTCATCTCCGGCGAGCTCGTACCGTCGCTGTAGTGCTCCACCATCGCAGCTAAGCCAGTTCCAGCTCCGTCTCCTTCTTGCGTATCCATCCAGCCAGCTTTGGTAGCCTGATTTCATAGAGAATCCACGGTGCGAACCCTTCTTCGCGGCCGGCAACCTCACCATCGCAAGCGCATCTCCGTGGCCAGCGCACTCCGGTGAGCCGTTGCCCTTGATCGGTGTACCTTTGGCTTTGTCTCGATGCCGTGGTACTTAATCCCTTGTTGCTTGGTCGTTTTGCCCACTGCAGTCGCCGGAACACCGTCACCGACGATCTTTGCTCCGCCGTGATCACCGTGGGCGTCGTCACGCATCACCGTTGCTTCTCCGGTCTCGCTCTTTGCTCCAACGTGTTCGTGGTGAGCTGCTGAACCTTTCCGTGCCTTTTGTTTACAATCTGCTGGTCTCCTGTCACCGGCGTAGCGCTGCTGTGCTGTCGCATCCGCCATGGCTGATGTCAGCCTTGTTTCGTGCCGTAATTAGTCTTCGTAGTGCCACAAATCGATGCGCCTAGTCATGGTGAATGTTTTGGTACCTTGGCCGTCGCCATTGGACTCACCGTCGGCGAGTTTTCGCCGGTCAGCGCACGTGTCACCGGAGTCAAAGCCGGAGGTTGAAGATGACATGTGGGGTCACCCTGTCAGTGACTCAGCGTTCAAAATGAATTTTCTGTTTTTTCAGATTTGAATGAATAGTGATAGTTTTTGTTATTTTTGTGTAGAATTATTTAGGGTTCCAAAAATTATGAAAATTTTTGTGTGACCTCTCTATGATGTATATTATTTAAAAAAAATATGAAATGTTGTTTTTCAGTACTTTTTGAATGTGATAAAAATTGCTCAATTAACTAATAAATGAGTTTCCATGATTTTTCTAGGCTTATTTATGTATCCAAAAATTATGAAAATTGTTTTGCCACTTAGTTAGCATGTGATGAACATTTACAAAAATTTTGAGGTCAATTGGAACAAGTTGATTTATTTCATAATTGTTAATTAATTAATTAATTCATAAAAGCAAATAGTAACCTTTAGTGATTTAAGTTTTGTTTGAATTTTTGATTGAGTGATGTCCTTGCCTCATTAGTTGATAATGATCCTTGGCAATTGAATTAGGTGTTATGAAAAGGTTTAGTTAGTTTGACTTGTAACTGTACCGCGAAGGAAAGTTGTATTCAAGTTGGTAATTTTGCATCCATCATCGAGCATCATATTTTGTATCTTGCATCATGTTAAACATGGCATTGTTACTACGTGTAGTGAACGAAGGTGAACATGTGGTAGTTAATCAAGTAGTTGAGGAGGTTGATCCATCTATGGAGGTTGGTGTTGATATCGAGTGGAACGACTCCGGACCCAAATTTTTCCGTCAATGAAGGCAAGCCCCGGATGCATTTCAACCTACCTTGTGTTTTACAAATTGATTTCGCTTTTGCTTTTCTTTACTGCATTAAGTAATTAAGAGTTAAGTGAAAACCTAATTGGTGCATTACCAACCTTGTTCTTCCATATCTACCTTGTTACCAGTTTTAATTCGTATATGCCTAGTTATGCTTAGCTATGCTTAGAACGATGAAAGTTGGGTGATTACCTGTCACCTGCAAGTCTTAAATGGAACTTTGGTTACTTATGTTATCATGTGATATGGGAATGTGGAGTAATAAATCTAGACCGGGCGGACTCGGTGTGTGTGAGCCACAAGACATGGAGGTCTTGTGAGCGGGTTCTTTCCGCCTGTGTTGATTAAGGCCCATACCGTTGTTGAACTATGTGCGGTGAGACTTTGTAGTACTAACCACATACTCCGGTAAGCCTTAACTTGGCTATTCTATTACGAGAATGGCTACTCGTGCACTGGGAGTGGAGAGATGGCGGGAATAGCATGTACCCACGTGGCATTGGGCTGGATTGGTGGAGTACTGTATTCTCGGGTGTCACGGACCCATTCTTGTTTTAGAGGATCCAAGGGTAGGTTGGTATATGTAGGTCGGGGACCTGCATATGTCGTGTGGTCTGGAATTCCCAGCTAGGTTTATAATCGGTTCGAATCGTCGTTGTTCCTCGGTTATGGAGACTCACTTCTTTGTTCATCATCGTAGATAAATAACTGGAACTTGAGGTTGGTTTGAGAAAGTGTTGGTATGAAGTTTCATGATCTCAATGCGGGTCATGTCAGCTTTGTATATGATCTTTATGAAGTTTTAAATGTTGATATAAAGAATTTTGTTAAAGAGCTTTTACGCAAAAGAACCTTGATTATTGCTAAAGCCATACCTTGAATCCCTGAGCCTACATTCCTGCGTTCTATTAATTCTTATTTTGGTTAAGTCTTATTGAGTACTTTTGTACTCAGGGTTCGTTGACCCTTGTTGCAGGTGAGGCTCATGAGCAGATTTGTTTTGGATCGTGCTGCATGATTGTTGTTCAGTGCGATGATGATAACTAAATGTGTGATCCTTGGGCATGATGCGTATTTTGTGTGTTACGTTTATATTATAATGCCACTCCACTCCTTTGGTTTGTAATAAGTATCGAACTTAGTTGTATGGTTTGAAACAAATGGTTTGTAAACTATGTTATTGTAAGTCTTCCGCTGTTTTACTCTGATGTAGATATTTGAATAAATGTTGTAATACTGCAATGACTCTGTAATGTGATCCTGCTCGGAAATCGTGGATGATTCGGGGTTCCCCGAGGACACCCGACAGTCTTCTTAAGTTATCGGGAACATATGTATAGATGTCAAAGTTCGTTGGACAGTGACAGGTGCATGTGGGCCCTATAATTTAGGAGGTTCTACCACAGTAGCTCATCTTGGAGAATGCCTATTCCAAGGTCTGCTATCCTTTGTATTCATCGGGGCTAGTCTTAGGAAGGTGCCCTGATCGCTTGCAAAACAACTTAGCCATTGCACCATGAGTACATTACGTACTCACAGGACTTAATTCCAACACATAGTCTTTGGTGGATGCATGGAGTAATTATCAGGCATTTGTATAAGTGTGGAAAGCATTTATTATTATAACAAAGGTGCTCATAGTCCATAATCCATTCTACCATGGGTATAGAAAGAAAGAACAACCGAATAGTTTCATCCCAAAGGACTCCAGGCTTTCAAGACTCTGCAGAGGTGTACAGCTATACCCACATGGAGAAACAGGACTAACCACCATACACCGAGCCCAGTAGTAAGGGTTGCCTCAGGTTCTCCAACCTTTCCCTAATCTAGCCCGAGTGTCACATGAAAGGTTCGATTGGGTTCCCGGTCAATGTCCCAGACATTCTCGACCAACACCAACCCCTTGCTAGTTTTATGGATAAACCAGTCGCAATTAGTTACTTGGCTTGTCGACCCCATTCGCAAAATGTCATCTATACAGGTGGTTACTCGGACTTACGTATCCCAATACACGACCCTTACTACTCCACGAGCTATGTCATCTAAGATCCCACACTCACAACGACCTTCCCCTCGCATGAGCAAGATACCCAAGTGTCATCAAGATTATCATATTAGGAATATCGTTCCTTAATTAGGTTGGATATATAGGTCAAGTTGTACACTCATTGGTTTTAGTAGTTAATTATCCAAGTGTAGCATCCTACACGTGCGAGTATGAGTTCCCTTCTCATGCTCAACTTCTACCATTTCCCAAGCAACTAAGCAATAAGCATTAAGCGTTCCCATTCCCATTGTTTAGGTGAAAGGCTACTAATAGATTAAAGAGTCACTCTAAGTGTTATGCGAAAGAGTTTATTATCCAACTCTACATGCAATGCATAACTCATAATGCGACTTGATAAGTATCCAAAGTAGGGTTCATAATAGTGGGGTGCCTGCCTGTTAAGGTTGCCGGTCCTGATGACTCTAGGCTAGTGGTGGCGACTCGCACACGATTCTCATGATATGGGACAACCAAGACTGAAAGGAGAGGATCCGATGATTGGAGATGATCGCATGATAGATAAGGAAACTAGGAGCTCTACTTGGGACTTAGGAAGAGACATCTACTATGACCCTAGTATTGCTTTACTGATCATGGGGTATGAACTAATGGTGGTGACCTTCGGTGTACACTCGCTAACCAACCTCACACTCTCTGAGTCTAACACACACTCCGTTCTACTAACTGACACTCCATTGTGTCAGGTGCTGAGGTGGGTTGCCTCTGGTTTAGCTCTGTACTGATCGATGGATGCTCCGTGGGAATCATGGAGACTCCGATTGGTTTGGGACTTAGCCATTTCTAGGGTTCGCTGCTAACATCGGATGGTCCGAATACTTGATGGACACTCCAGTAAGAATTAATGACTCTCAGGTTCTCTGGCTATGAACTCCTATAATTCAGCAAAAACTCTATCAAACTGACAGACACTCTGATGTGCCTCCATGAAGAGTATTTAAGTTGTTGGTGACCCAATCTTAGGTTAGATGGACACTCTGTCCTACTGACGGACACTCCATCAATCGGGCGACAGAATCTATGCTCTTGGGTTCTTGGGTGAAGGCTTTAGGATTCATGCCTAGATCTTTAGTGATGGCCTCCATTCATGTGCAAGACATCTCTAGTGTAGCTTAGGTGACTTGCTAGGCTTCGGATACTTAGGATTATGGCTTTGGTTAGCTAGTACAACTAAAGGCTCACTAGTCCAAGAGAAATTCTGATAATGAGGAGAGATTGGGCTGCAACAAACATGATTCTCATCCTCGAAGTGTCTCTCATCAAGCAATCCCCATGATCCATCCATGCAAGAGAAGAGACTTGGGTTAGGGTTTGGGGATTGATCTCAAGATGGTGAAAAGAGAGAGCTCTTGAGCTAACCATGGGATGAGAGATGGTTGAAGTCCATGATCTTGATCCATAGTTGCTCTTGTTGTCCTTGATAAGCTAGATTCATCTTGTCTTCTCCTTCCCCTCCACTTTCTCACTCTAGTTCTTGCTTTCTCCTTCTTGCCCTCCATTCTAGAGAGAGAGAGGAATGAGGGAAATGGGGAGAGTGGGAGAGTGAGTGGAGCTGAGGATCAGCTGCTAAGATATGTTTCCAATTCATGCTGACATGTGGGCCATTGCATGCTAATGGATGACAGCTCATTTCCCACTCCTTCTGCAGTTTCTGCATTCCTGTCGGATGATCCGATAGTTGTGGCGGACTATCCGGTAGGTTACTGCTCTGTTGATTCCAAGTTTGGGAACCTGATCTCTTCAATTTTAAAGGCCATGTTGAGGTCTATAACCGCCTTGGTTATCCTTGATCATCACAATGTCAGAAGTTGGGTTCTTCGAGTGACGTTCTCCTTTGTTGGTCATTTAGTTGACTTTGGTTGACCAAGGGTCGATTTGAGGCATTGCTAAGTAGTTGATGATTGAGATGATACGTCCTTTCATTTGGAGTTGTTAGGAGCTGCTATGGAGCTCAATTGGTAGCACTCGGGTGGCCAAAAGGTGAGAGCCTATGGTATAACAGAACTCGGGTTGTTACAACTCTTCGCCACTTGATTCAAGCTCGTCCTCGAGCTTGCCAAGGGGTTGTTATGAATTTCCTTGAGGTCCTTCTCCAAAATTCCGGTAGTCGCTAGGGTTTGGGCGAAAAGAAATGGGATGACATGAATGGCAACTTGTTGGATTGGATCATGTGCCGACGATAAGATTAACACATTGTCAGAACAAATAAAACCCCACACTTCGAGTCTAATCCTCAGAGGTTTTACGTGGTCGGATGGATGATCTCATTGTCATCACGGACTCTCCAATGTTCTACTAGGTCTGACTTCAATAGTCGTGCTTACTAACATGACAAATACTCTGACATCCCCTACGGAGTGTCCGATAAGGATCGGACTGTATACATATACCGACGGCCACCTAGACATGTCACTTTCCTTCCTCCAACCGCCGGTCCCCCTCCTTGCACACGCATGCCTACACCGCCACCCGCTCCATGACACCTGCCCCTGAGACGCCTCTCCTAGAGGCTTGCGGTCATGTGCGCATCCATGGGCCTCTCCAAAATGTGGGGTACCAGGTAAGGTTCCTTTTTCCTTCATTTTTGGTTTTATTTCTCAATGTTGCAAAGCTATTGTTAGCTTGATCCATCCAAGACTTGTAGTCCATGCAAATCTACCTTGGGGATCTTGTGGAGCATACTTGGATGTGTACCTATGCAGCATTGAGGTAGTTGCATTGGTGGAATCAAAGGGTTGCAAGAATTGGTAGTAGGTCGGCCACTATGGGGCTGTTGTTTTGCCGTCAATTTGACGGATAGCCTGTCGTCCTAGCAGAGGCTTCCACCATCCTTGAGGGACTTAGAAAATTTCTCGCGTACCACCCATTTTCCTTATGCTGGTTAGACTGACGAATGGTCCGTGGTCTTTGCGGATGTTCCGCTGGTCAGTCGGTAACTTGTGGATGTTTACCTTCATAAACACTACATACTAACGGAGGATTCCGATATCCTAGCAGAAGATTCTGATAGGGACTGACTACTCTCTATTATAGTTATTTCTGCTCTTGGTTGCACTAGCGGATGATCTGTGAACCTTGATGGATGCTCCGACAGTCTCTGTTCCTTATTGGATTAGTTTAGATATGGTCAACTCATGGCCCCAGCTTGTAGGTGTTCATCACTGGTGCCAGTAAGTTTGTATATGAGTTGTAGGTGACATTGCCACTTGTCCTTATATTCGCACTTTGCATTTACCCCAAGTTTGCATCTAGCCTCCTTTACCCAAACTTTGGCTAATCATTGTTGTTTTCCTTTTTGGTTGTAGAAGTTCCTCCATTCTTCATCGTCATAGGGGCGACCATGAGGAGTCAAAGAGGGTCATTAGTAACTCAAGCCGTCGGGTTGCCAATGACGATGACCCAATGGGTTGCAATTGCGAAGTTGAGGAGGAGGTGATGAGGAGTAAAAAGATAGTCCTGTCAAGACAATTGTCGTCATCTTCGCGTGTCTCATTATCTTCTTCTGATAGTGAGGAGAATGACCGTGGTGGTTATGAGGGTGAGGGTGAGTCTTTGGCTCGATGTGGTGCTCGTGGTCATAGGAGAAATACAGATGTTGTTGGTCAGAGTAGCTGGGTGTCTCCGGATAGTTACTTTGATCCGTATTTCGAGGGTATCTATACCCAAGTTCATGACACAATAGCACGGATGATGGGGAGCTTTGATTAGAGGTTTGAGTGTGAATGGGGGTACTTGTAGGAGCGCCTCATCGATCCGCTGTAGGCTTCAGTGCGCAATTTGATTGAGAGGATGGAGCGTCTTACCGCAAGGGAAGAGCTACAGGGTGTTCGCAATGAAGTTGCGGCCAATGCTCCAAACATTTTGCGGCTTAGGCTCTCCCATGAAAATCTAGCTTCTCACATTTATCATCACTTCCCGCCAGCATCCTTAGGTATTTCTAACTTATCCACCCTTCTAAAGCTCCGGCTCCATGGTCGTGGGTCATATTCTAGACTACCTAATCCAATCAACTTAAGCTTACTCTCCTTGGTCACAAGTGTCGTTCCAATGTTTCCCCAAGCACAGTTCCCTCAGGGTTATGCTTCGTCTAGCTCTATCGTGTTGGGTAGGCATTCGAATTCCCTTAGTTTCCAACATTTGTTTCTTATATTCCCTCTTGTAACTTCATACTGGTCTATGGGCTTTAGTTGCAGGAGTGCCTTCGGTGATGCCTACTTTAGCTTGGCTTCCACCGCCTTACCTATGATAGAACCGCCCAATTTATACAAGATCAAGTATGGCTGTCCCCGCTAACACGTTGACACGCGCATACTTTCACGTATATAAACCTAGTAGTCCGCCGAGTGTCACGAAGGACCTCGGTAAATCAACATCACAACCAAGATCACACGATTAAGCAAATACACATCATATACATAGAATTGCAGTGGGAATATTGTTTACAATGAGTTCACAAATAATAATACAAGTTTGGGTTTCAAAACCAATTAATGAAAATAATATAGCTTTCAAATGATTACAATAATATAAGTTCCAAATATATTGCTAGCATACATGACATCCTCCGACAAAAGCATATAGATAAGAACACTATATAGAGTCACCGAGCCCACCGATGGTTAGCCACCATCTTCAGCAGGCCAAAAACTTCACCTACAACATGGTGGGATAAACCCTGAGTACTCGAATATACTCAGCTAGACTTACCCATCATAAACCAAAAATAAAATGACTCCAAAGATCATGCAAGGCTTTATAAGTAGAGCTAGCTTGACAACATTTTGCATAAGAAGCCACTAATTCAGCTATACATTTTATAATTCTATCATCAAGTTAATTATAGCTATTCATCTCTAGATTAGAAACTAACCTGTGCCAAACATGTGGTATATCATTTAGTAGCATAACAATAGTAACCATAGCCGGTGTAAGATTTTAATATTCATCAGAACCATCATATTCCATAATCCAATTACTACGATGCTGGAGCTAGTTGAGTTTCTCACTATCTGGGAGAGACGTCGATTCGAATCGATTTCAACCAGCTGGGAATTTATTCCTAACACAAACCCAGGTCTACCAGCCACGGTAGCCTTAGGTCACCTTTGGTACAACTCAGGTCCACATTTTGTCAGTTCACCTAGTGCCGCACAATCAAGGACGACCAGCTACCAGGATGATCAGGACTACCCTACCCTTGGGCTCACATCTGGCTCCCCGCATATCCTTACTACCATCCAGAGTGCGCACTTTTATAGAACAGGGCCCGGCCTGAGTTGAGCTACTCGGCTTCATGGTCAAAATGAGTTATCTGGCCAGCTAAGTGAGAGGCATGCGTTCAATCTCAACTAAAGTGCCAACAATGATACAGTCCTTAATCGGCATAGACGAAATCACATGAGTCAACCTACACATAGACTCTGCCCGGCCTCTAGTTACATCACCCCATGGTTCTGTTCCACGATAGCAAATATAGCCAACCATGCTTCGGTATCCACCTATATCTCGCAGGTGACAGGAAATCACCCGACTGCTACCGGTCTAAGCATGGCTAAGCATATATTCGATCCTAGACCTACACAGGGTTAAAGGTATATTGCTGGACAAGGAAATTATATGCATCAAGTGGTTCCAATCAACTCTTATAACCTAATGCTTCGGAGCTTGCCTAGAATCCAACACAAGGTCAGTGCTTGTTAGATGACACTCGCTTGGCGAGCATCTCCCATTTCGGCACTTGCTTAGTCCTTCCGTCTTCTGGATGGATTCACCAACTCCATCTTCGGGCTTGGCTCCAACATCATGTCCTTCACTTGGTGCATCTCATGATGCAACAATGCAAGTGTATGAATGCGAAGAATGGCAATATGAGATGCCTCACATAAAAGTATTCAAGATGAGCATAAGGTTACACCAAACATATATAAGCACTTCACGTTACTTAATTAAACATCTCACAACCTATCATGCTAGGATAGCAAGTAAGGTAGCACCAAGCATGACACAAGTTTCACAAGGTTTGAGGTATATTAACTTAACACCATCAAAGGCATGAGCGACACTTAGCAACACACAAAGTAAAGCAAGGTGAAGCAAACAATTTTAGGTACAAACACAGATTCTGAACAACAGCACCATAGTCAATTGTTTTCATCATACCCAGAGTTCTAGGCATGTAAAAAGTGTGATTCAATACTTTCTAGAAAGATAATGAAATTATCTAAAACTTTGTTATTAAAACCAAGAGTTGATTCAACAAATATCAAGGTCAAAATACCTCATGAAGCAGAGCTTATACAACTAAGGACAAAAAACTAATAGTAACTTCAGAAATGCATATCTCAAGTTATAGACATCCAAAAAGCATGATCCTTAACTTTATAGAAATCTTATTAAATTATCTATAACTTTATTATTATAATATTAATATGATTCTATAGCTAACAAGGTTAAACAACACCAAGAAGGTATCTCTATCTAGATTTAGACGGAACCCGCCATTCCACTTTGAACAGCTATAACAGGAGTTCTAGATCACCAAAAGTAGTGATCTTAGACATTTTAGAAAGCTTAGGAAAAGCACTAAAACTCTCCTATTATCACCAATACATGATTCCATGCTTAAATGAGCCAAACAATACAATCATTCAGATCTATCCAGAGGACATGCAAAAACCTGACAATAGAATTCTAAAATCTATAACTCCTAAACCATCAGACCTAAAATAATGAAATTTTAGGACAAGAAATATAAGGAAATTATCTACAACTTTTGTATTCATCATATCTACAGAAAACATCATTTGGATCTCAAAGTTACTATCACAACAGAAAATGCACATGCAGCCATTTCAGAATATAACAATTTGATGTTTCACTTGTTTGCTAACAAAGAGCATACACACATGAGCCATTCAAGAACTTCAACCACCACTAACATACTTAGCAACACTTATTGAAGATCAATCACTCAAAGCATCACCAAATACAATTACAGGCTTTATCTACAATTATGCTTGTATTAATCCTTTCTCCTAATAAACATATATATATATATATATATATATATATATATAATTTTAGTGATATATGAGAACAACTAGTTTGTGGCTGAGATTTTTATGAGTGTCATATGTTATCAAAACATGGCTACTGCACAAATTCCACATACTCAGGTTTTATAATTTAATTACTATAAAAAAGACAAATTGCTATTGCAAAAAAACATGTAAAAGCAAGATAAATCTAAAGATCATCATTTTATATAAACACATAGCCATATTATATGTTATTATGGTATCACAACATCATACGAAGGTAATGGAACCACCTTTTCCATTTTTACATCTTCATAAAAATTATAACTTATTTAAAATCATTTATCAAGCAATAAATAAGTTAAATCAATAAATTAATCATACTACATCCAATGACCATGAAATTTTTACCACAGTACAAACATAGCATCAGGAGTCTACCATAAAAATTTCACAGCAATTGGAGTACCACAACTTTAGATATGAGAATAATCAAGCAAAACAAGCTAAAATTGCCTATTTAACAAGATTAAATCAACACAGTATAAAAATAGTACACAACTAGAATTTTTAATATTTGGGGCTATTGCGTTCTTGCCCCTATTTTGAACCCCAATTATGATTTTACCCCCATTTTCTTCTACTTTGTGTTTTTACCCCTGTTTTCCAAAACGAAGGTTCAGTTTACCCCTACTCCGTGAACAACAGGTAATAGGGTTAAAAAAGTTGAAAGATGACAAGTTTGCCCTTCCGAATTGTGATTTTACCCCCACTTTCTTCCACTTTGTGTTTTTACCCCTACTTTTCCAAAACGAAGGCTCCGTTTACCCCAATTCTAAACTCAGTTATCTACATCCGGATCAAAGCAATTAAAATTTAACAAAAGAGCTGTGAAAAGACAAACTTACCCCTTATCTCTCGATCATCTCTCTCAGGGTCGTCCCTCTCAACGCTAGCAGGCAACGGGCGGCTAGGTGCAGTGGCGGTGGTAGCGGAAGGGCAACGTCGGGCCATCGGGCGAGCGCGGCGAGTGAGCGCGTGCGGCCAGGCGGAGGAAGCGGCGCGGGCACGCGTGGCTTAGCCTGACGTGGGTGCACAGCCAGGCACGCGGCTCTGCTTGGCGCGGGCGTGCGCAGCCAGGCACGCGGCTCTACTTGGCGTGGGCATGCGCGGCTTGGCCAGCGTCGCGAGCGCGCGTCTCATGAAAGCAGCCGACCATGGAGCCGAAGACTCGCCTCTCTCTCTCAACTCTAGCGGATGGCTGGGTGCGGTGGCGGCGGAAGGCCAACAGCGGGCCCGTCGGGCGGTGTGCGGTGAGTGGGCGTGTGTGGCTTGGCAATGGAGCCGAAGACTGACAGGTCCTGAGCTATGATTTGGTGTTGCCTAGGTACAAAATTTTTCATCCAATGGGATTTGGTCTACTGATCCAAAATGGCTGAGATAGTATGGCTACCCATAGATAGATGTTGGTGCAGCTGATGCCTAACGGATTTGCTTCGATTAGAAAGCTCACCGTTAAAATTGATTTGATTGCAATCCAATATTGCTTCCATGTGGCAGGCAAGAAGTAATGAGTTAAAGTAAAGATGAGGGCATGAGGCCAATCACTACCTATTTGCTTTTTGTGTCATGATGTTGTCAAAATTTTGATAAATTTGTGCCAAATTTTGTTAGCAATTTTCTGTCAAATTTTTGTTGGCAAATTTATGTTCAAATCTATCGAAATGCTACTTAAATATACATGTAATCAAACTTGGGTACAATCACAAAGTTGTCAAAAAAAGTCGTGGCATATTTGGAAGGGCAAACTTGTCATCTTTCAACTTTTTTAACACCGTTACCTGCTATTCACGGAGTAGTGGTAAATTGAACCTTCGTTTTGAAAAAGCAGGGGTAAAAACACAAAGTGGAAGAAAATGGGGGTAAAATCACAATTGGGGTTCAAAATAGGGGCAAGAACGCAATAGCCCCTTAATATTTTTATTAGCTATATCATGTCATCACAAGATTAACACAACTAGAATTACCATTTTTGGACTTCTATAACTCAAGATACGCATCTGACAACTTAAAAGGATTTCTAAAAGCATTTTACAAGAATAAATAAAAGTAGCAGAAACTTTCTACTAACACATATCATATTATGACTCTACTATGTAGATATACTATCAAGGATTCCAAAACGTCTTTATTTGCTATTTTTTTATTTTTCTTTGATTGATTGAGATTTTACAAAGTTCAGCCGATTATATGCATATAAGGAAAAAGAAAAGGAAAAACACTTTTGCACTAGGGTCCCTGTAGAAAACATGTATTAAACGCTAGTGAATAGGTCCTTCTTGACACTATTCCTATGAGTCTATGCTTTTCACCTAACCCCCTAGAAAACTTTCTATTCCCGCGTATGGTCCCTCTTCTCCTTCCTCTCGACGGCAGAGTAGGGGAAGTGGTTGGGCTCGCGGTTCTGGCTGGCTCAGGCAGCGCCGGCGGTGAGATATTGCGGGCTTCGGCTGTCCTAGCTCCTGACATGCCTCCTAGTGACCGCGGCACGGCCTAGGGTGGCCTATGGCCTGCTAGCCGCATGAGCAGGCGGAACACCGACAGCTGCTCCGTCGGCGATGAGCAGCAGCGGCCATCAGTGCTTGTTGGGGAGGGACAGAGGTGCGGCGTGAGCTAAGGAAGTAGGCACCATAGTTAGTGGGAAGCGGTGAAGCACAGAGGCGAGGGGCACTGTGGTGCTGCGAGCTCGGCGGCGACGTCCACGGCGGCTCCGCTCTGGTGCGGCCAGAGAGCGTGGGCGAGCGCGAGAGGGAGCAGAGAGTGAGTGAGGGACGTATGGGGCAGCTCGGCCTCCACTCTAGGAAGAGCAGGGCCCATGTCTAGCCATGGTGGGGGTGCCTTGCTGCATGGTCACCACGAGGCATAACCTCAAACACATGGTGTGCGTCGCGGTGCCCGACTTGGAGGCTGTTTTTGGGCCAGCTCTGCTCTGATTTGGGCTATGGGCCTTTAAACAAAGTTATTTTCTCTTGATGCTCTCCAACTCATACTTAGGGTGTTTGGCCATTAGAGTACTCCACCAGCGGCTAATTAAGCTCCAAGTTGACAGTGTCAATGTATTGACAGCGACAAACAAAAATCCAAATCGATGGTCAAAACGAACTCAAACGAGTGCCATCTTTTTACATGTCCTTCTCCACCATATATACTCCAACTTTTATTTTGGTACCAAAACAAGGTGCTTAACAAAATTTGGAGAACGTGGAATGCCAATGTCAAAGCCGATGAATTCTAGACTTAGAATATCTTAAGTGCTAAAAACTACAGCAGATTCAATCTTGTGACCTTTGTTTGTCAAACTTAGAGATAGATTTAGACTTGGGTCCTTAAACAAAGTTTCTAGCACACAAACTATACTACAACTTTTATTTAGGTTCCACTGCCATGCAAACACTCTAAGCCATAGGTCAAACCAAGTCAAAGTAGCATCACGATAAAGCTTAAATTATCCTTTTTGATCTATTGAAGCATTTCTTGGCCACTTGCTCAACATGAACCCTTAATAACTTTTGTTCATGAGTTAAAGTAGAGTTTTTTGAGAAAGATTGCAAGGTTTGGTTGTTGACCTATAATTTCATTCACTTAAAAGTGCAATTCAAGCAAGAATGTAACTCATCATTTCATGTGACTCTTTGGCCCCAAACTTCATGAAACTTTTCTAATCATCAATGTGGGTGAAAATTGAGGTGAGGCACATGAAAGAAGCATCTTCAACATTACTTAGGTATATATATCTGAAAAGGGCCAACATGTAAGCAAAGGTGGATTGTCCAAGTTTAAGTTGGGGCTCATTCTTAAAGAGTAGATCCCAACACCTTTGTCACCACTCACAAGTTTGAACTAGAGCTCTTGGTTACCACTAAACTTGTCATGTTGGAGCTCAAACCCACTGCTTAACTAGTGACAAACACCTGGGGTGTTACAACCCTCCCCCTTATGGAAATCTTGTCCCGAGATTTGGTGCAAAAGACTTTTAAGGGAAGAGAAGCATGTCATCCATTTTCCAACATCAGAAATAGCTTTAGGCTACTTAACTTCAAGCATCAGAGAGGCTAATTTGGTGAAGACACTCTGATACTTGTTCTTCGTTAGTAGATTTTGTCTAAAGAATTTCCCTCATTGACTTCCATGAAGCATTGTTACTTTGGGTTGAATCCAAGATAGCACTGTACTTCATTCCCGGTAGATGGAGAGTACTATGGAGCATAAACTAACTACAAAAAATATATTTCCCTAGTGAATATAGCATGGGCCATGTGAACTTTACATTAGACTGCAAGCTTTTGAAAGCTACTCATTACAATGGTTCTGTGTTCGTTCACAAAGTCCAAAAAGCAGTCCTCTACCAAAGTAGCTTGAATACAACTTTCCATAAGAGATGAGATCATAGATGGGGTAAACATCCTCTGAGGCTGTGAGAAAACAGCTAACCAACAGACAATGTCTATGCCAGTCATAACTATCCAATCACTCAGATGCCAACCAATGGAAAACTACATAATGTTTCATGTGTGCAGTTCTCTTTCTCTAATGACAACACCGTATTACCTAAGTTCGTTGAGTGAGCGGTGAATGTGATAGTTGATTCTGTTGACTCAGCATTTTCGACGATCATTATTTGAGGGAATCCTCGTATCCAAGCGGCAACAGTTATCTAGGTTGAATCTGATGCAACCTCTTAGGAAAAAAACACATGGAAGGTACCAAAGGACAAGTCTGCCTTGGAAATCATTGCTGAAGAAGGATGATGATGAGGTTTGGAGGACAACAAAGGTTGCAAGTATTCACTAACTGGAGAAACAGTACACCACCAAGATTTGAGTATAATTTTCCTTCATGGTGCTGTTGCACAGTAAGTTAGGGTGACTTGCACTGTAGCAAAACTAGCTTTGTTGAACTCCATTTGACATTGAAGCTTCCTTTCTAATGTCAATCAACAACTCATAAGTAAAATCTAAAATATGTTGTTTAACACTTTTCAAATTGTTTTCGACACGCAAAGGCACAAATTGACTTATAGAACACCTTGACTACTCAAGCATTGTTGATATGAGAGGGAAAAAGCAAGCCATAAAGTGGTGCAAGGAGTCTCCTCTAGGGAACCTAAAGGATGATCTAACGGCAAAATATTGACCATGTTGCAAAACTTGGCATCAATTACAACACAACCTTCTAATACGAGAGATGATAGCAGTCAACAAAGAAATCATAGCTTCTGTACACCTGTACACCTTGGTTTTCAGTTCATATCTCACAAACTATTGCGCCATTGCACACAAATTTTGGTAGGCATATAGATCCAAGAATCCTTTAACTACTAACCAAAATTCAGCTCAAACGGACACGGTTTGACCATCCAAACAACTCAACTACCAAAACTGCTTTGTTCTAAAATTTTTGGGACCGAACTATCAAAACATCTCTCAAATCTGATGCTTTACTCAACCAATCCTCAAATCAACTTAAGGCATCGAAGTACCTTAAGCAAGGAATGAGATCGTCAAGTGCTGTGGCATCCCAACCATGTTTGAGCCCCTAATCACCAACTTAAGATAACCAGTGGAGTGCCATGAAATCTCGACAGATTTCTCGCTCTTCTTTTCCTTTGCTTCACACGTTGTGGAGTGTGTTATGCACTCTCTAACTCATTTTATGACAGTGGTAGCTTTCTCACCGAGGATGGAGGCTAGGGTTTTCCTCATATGCTTCCCAAGGAACAACTTCAACCGTTGATTTAGACACCAACTCGATGATGCACAAGCATTGGACTTATGGGTTGTTTTTGTAGGGCACAATGCATACTCCACGTGGAGGGGCAGTCCTACAAGATAAGGGGTCGTTTCCAACTACCCTTCTGTACTTCCTCCAATAGAGTCCTGAACAAATCCTTTTTTAGCACCTAGATGCATAGTGACACCGTCCTCAACTAAGGACGTGCTCTCTCTAGCTCATTACCTAGCCAATGCAACATATTGTACTATCTGTGTGACTGTCCAAGATGGAATTGACTTGATAGCACAAGGTTTGAAGAAGAAGGCAGAAATTGCATTGTTGGCCGGCTTTGCTATTCCTTCGTCTAACATTGTTCTGTGAGACATAGCCTTCGGAGCTACCAAAGAGTTATTACCTAGCTGTAACTTAACTTTCCAATTGGCAACTAATTAGTTGTCTCTCAACATTTAAAATCTTCAAAATGTCCTGCTTGACAGCAACAATCATAGTTGATGCGTATTCCGACAGTCAATATCAAGGTCAGTAGAAAAGGGTCACACCGAAGAGGTCGGTTGATCATCTTGCACATAAGGTCAAGGCTGAGGTAGAAAGCTCATAAGCACCAGGTGACCTATTATAGGACATAATATGTTGGTCCATTTATCATCCGACTAATAACTTGTCAAACTTTAAATATTGTGTAGCCTTCTGATCCAACGGGGATGACATAAGTTGCTCACTAGATGACCGACATCATTACAGGGACAGTCAAGTAGAATCACTTGCCTACCCCCTCTTGCAGTTTGTTAATGTTTATGTCAGTGACCTATTCTGTAAAGGTTATCCTTTGGATGATTTCCACAGGAAGTCATATTGCATCTGGTTCGACATATAGATCTTCTAACAAGATAAGGAGAGATAACCAAGGAAGAGCTGACGTGAAAATAACACATTGGTATAGTTCTGCAATGGATCATGACTAGGAACCTCGATACCAGTGCATGTCGAGCAGCACAACCTTGTGTCGCGCGCCACAGGAGGCTCTCGATTTTGTCGTGGCACCATAGTTGCTACTCATAACACCATTACTGATCACACACCCAAAATGAAATTTCAAGTTGCACAAATTGGGTTGTATGAACAAGCACTATGCAAAGAAGGAATAGCAAGCAAACGTAGTCATAAGGTTATGAGTCAACTAGGAGGTGATCTGAAGATCAAAACATAGCACAAGAGAACATAGCTTAAGTGCCGAAGACAACTGAGCAGGGAACTCTTGCTTTATTTCCATATACGCCTTGTGTCCACCAAGGTGATTACCAGATAAAGATTAACATGAGATTTGGTCTTGCTGAGCAGCAATATGGGATTAAGACTGATAAACATCTAGAGACTTGAAAGAGTTGGAGACAAAACAAACGAGATTCAAGGGATAGAGCTAATGCATTGACTAGGGATTCAGTTGATAAAGTAACGACATGATCTATGAGGAAAAGGTTCTAAAGCCAGGGTAGATAGCGATTAGCGTTGCACCAGGCCATCTTTAGGATGAGAAGTAGAGAGGTCCGATAAGGATTTTTGGGCAGGGTCCTCCCACACAGGAGCGAGATAACCACGACACATGCAAGCATTCAAGGGAACTAAGCTTGGGCTTAAGGTCAAGCAAAGGCATGGATATAGGTCTTCGTAGCGCAACATTCAAGGGCTAGCAACCATGTGTATAGCCTCAGGCTCCTAAGAGAGAACTTAATTAGAGACGACAACCATGAAATTATCAAAACTTGGACGATGTTCCAGGATAGCGCTCTTCAACACTCATATGCTTACCGAGGACAAAAGGGGTGACAGCTACGGCACTACCCAGATAAGGAGCATCCACACATGCATCATGGTCTTAAGCAAGCATTTTGAAACACTCAATCCAATTAGCTTAAGCGACTATTACTAAGTACAAAGCTCACACATAACAAGCAGTCACCTACAGCAACACCAGAACACATATCATGCAAAATATGGTGGTAAGGTACTGTTATCTTTTATTTCCTTTTTACTGAGTAGGTGGATAACTCTTCAAAACAAGATTTACTTACATTTAGCAAATTAGTTTTAGGTCATGCACAACATGACCATATGGTTACAACAAGTTATCCATTAATAGAACAAGGGTGAGAGGAGCATGTTTATGCACAAGCAGCAATCATCATGATGCATGCTCATCCTATTCATCCTCACAAAATTGCCAGCCTAAGGTGGCAATCACGTTCTATATCAGTGGCATACCATGTACTCTCCCGATATATAGCTAGTCGTCAGCTACATTCAATCTACACATTCGTGGTTAGCGTACCTGCAGAAAGATTCATTTTAGCCCAACCCCACAATAATATACATACAAGAATGAAAGTCTGGTCGCTAGGTTGCATGCTAAATACTTCCATATATATACCCAACATATATATACTTTCGTACCAAAGCTACCCATACGTAAATATATCCATACATACATATAATTATGCATATACAGCCGTATCAAAACTAACCCACAATTAAATACTTCTGTATATATATAAAATATATATATCCTTTAGTACCAAAACTAGCTCTCCCCTTAGACCACAAGATAGCATCTTGCGGTCATGCACTCACAACTCAACTTTTACCTGGGCGTAAGGGTATATTGATCCAACATTACCATTCAAGTGAATGGTATCCATACAATAGCACGTCGTATGGCCGACAAACTAAAAATTGCAAGAAAGTAAATCTCCCATAGTTAGTATCAGTTTACTTAGCCACCTAGTAGTCCTTAATTGGGCTTAACCGGAGGTTGTCGCTAGCATAGTTTTGCAAATTAGTTTTGACAAATTTTCCTGTAGCTAAAGTTTTAGTCAAAATAGGCTTTTTGAAACCAAAACTTTTGTTTTTAAAACTATGTACATGATAGCATTATGCTTAATCTTGCTCTGATACCAGCTATGACAGAACCACCCAATTTATACAAGATCAAGTACGGCTGTCCTCGCTAACACGATGACACACGCAAACTTTCACTTATATAAACCTGGTAGTCCACCGAGTGTGACCTCGGTAAATCAACATCACAACCAAGATCGCACGATTAAGCAAATACACTTCATATACACAGAGTTGCAGCGGGAATAATGTTTACAATGAGTTCATAAATAATAATACAAGTTTGGGTTTCAAAACCAATTAATGAAAACAACATAGCTTTCAAATGATTACAATAATATAAGTTCTAAATACATTGCTAGCATATATGACATCCTCCGACAAAAGCATATAGATAAGAACACTATATAGAGTCACCGAGCCCATCAGCGGTTAGCCACCATCTTCAGCAGGCGAAAAACTTCACCTGCAACATGGTGGGATAAACTTTGAGTACTCGAATGTACTCAGCTAGACTTACCCATCATAAACCAAAAATAAAATGACTCCAAGGATCATGCAAGGCTTTATAAGTGGAGCTAGCTTGACAACATTTTGCATAAGAAGCCACTAATTCAGCTATACATTTTATAATTCTATCATCAAGTTAATTATAGCTATTTATCTCTAGATTAGCAACTAACCAGTGCCAAACATATGGTATATTATTTAGTAGCATAACAATAGTAACCATAGCCGGTGTAAGATTTTCATATTCATCAGAACCATCATATTCCATAATCCAATTACTATGATGCTAGAGATAGTGGAGTTTCTCACTATCCGGGAGAGACGACGATTCGAATTAATTTCAACCAGCTGGGAATTTATTGCTAACACAAACCCAGGTCTACCAGCCACGGTAGCCTTAGGTCACCTTTGGTACAACTCAGGTCCACATTTCATCGCTTCACCTAGCGCCACACAATCAGGGACGACCAGCTGCCAGGACGATCAGGACTACCCTGCCCTTGGGCACACATCTGGCTCCCCACACATCCTTACTACCATCCAGAGTGCGCACTTTTATAGAATGGGGACCGGCCTGAGTTGAGCTACTCGGCTTCGCGGTCGAAACAAGTTATCCGTCCAGCTAAGTGAGAGGCATGCATTCAATCTCGATAGAAGTGCCAACAACGGTATGGTCCTTAATCGGCACAGACATAATCACATGAGTCAACCTACACATAGACTCCGCCCGGTCTCCAATTACATTACCCCATGGTTCTGTTCCACGATAGCAAATATATCCAACCGTGCTTCGGTATCCACCTATACCTCATAGATGATAGGAAATCACCCGATTTCTATCGGTCTAACCATGGCTAAGCATATATTCAATCCTGGACGTACACAGGGTTAAAGGTATATTGCTGGACAAGGAAATTATATGCTCAAGTGTTATAACCTAATGCATCAAACATAAAGGACTCAAGTGATATTTGTAAAAACATAGGAGGCTTAGAATGCTCGAGGCTTGCCTAGAATCCAACACTAGGTCAGTATTTGTTAGATGACACTCGCCTGGCGAGCATCTCCCATTTTTGCACCTGCTTAGTCCTTCCATCTTCTGATGGATTCACCAACTCCATTTTCGGGCTCGGCTCCAACATCACATCCTTCATGTGGTGCATATAGCATACCTAAATGAGATGCAACAATGCAAGTGCATAAATGTGAAGAATGGCAATATGAGATGCCTCACATAAAAGTATTCAAGATGAGCATAAGGTTACACCGAACATCCCACAACCTATCATGCTAGGATAGCAAGGAAGGTAGCACCAAGCATGACACAAGTTTCACAAGGTTTTAGGTATATTAACTTAACACCATCAAAGGCATGAGCCACACTCAGCAACACACGAAGTAAAGCATGGTGAAGCAAACAATTTAAGGTACAAACTTAGATTCTGAATAGCAGCACCATAGTCACTTGTTTTAATAATAACCAGTGTTCTAAGCATGCAAAAAGTGTGATTCAAGACTTTCTAGAAAGCTAACAAAATTATCTAAAACTTTGTTATTAACACCAAGAGTTGATTCAACAAATATCAAGGTCAAAATACCTCATGAAACAGAGATTATATAACTAAGGACAAAAAACTAATAGTAACTTCAAAAATGCATATCTCAAGTTATATACATCTAACAAGCATGATCCTTAACTTTATAGAAAGCTTATTAAATTATCTATAACTTTATTATTATAATATTAATATGATTATATAGCTAACAAGGTTAAACAACACCAAGGAGGCATCTCTGTCTAGATTTGGACGGAACTTGCCATTCCACTTTGAATAGCTATAACTGGACGTTGAGATCACCAAAAGCAGTGATCTTAGATATTTTATAAAGATTAAGAAAAGAATTATAACTCTCCTATTATCACCAATACATTATTCCATGTTTAAATGAGCCAAACAATACAATCATTCAGATCTGTCCAGGGGACATGCAAAAACCTAACAGCAAAATTCTAAAATCTATAAGTCCTAAACCATCAGACCTAAAATCATGAAATTTTAGGACAAGAAATATAAGGAAATTATCTATAACTTTTGTATTCATCATATCTATATAAAACATCATTTGCATCTCGAAGTTACTATCACAACAGAAAATGCACATGCAGCCATTTCAGAATATAACAATTTGATGTTTCACTTGTTTGCTAACAAAGAGCATACACACATGAGCCATTGAAGAACTTCAACCACCACTAACATACTTAGCAATACTTATTGAACATCAATCACTCAAAGCATCACCAAATACAATTACAAACTTTATCTATAATTATGCTTGTATTAATCCTTTCTCTTAATAAACACACACACACACATATATATATATATAGTGATATATGAGAACAACTAGTTTGGGTCTAAGATTTTTATGAGTGATAGATGTTATCAAAACATGGATACTGCACAAATTCCACATGCTCGGGTTTTATAATTTAATTACAATGAAAAAGATAAATTGCTATTGCAAGAAAACATGTAAAAGCAAGATAAGTCTAAAGATCATCATTTTCTATAAACACATAGCCATATTATATATGGTAGCACAACATCATACAAAGGTAATGGAACCACCTTTTCCATTTTTACATCTTCATAAATATTATAACTTATTTAAAACCATTTACAAGCAATAAATAAGTTAAATCAATAAATCAATCATACTACATCAAATGACCATGAAAGTTTTACCACCGCACAAACATAGCATAAGGAGCCTACCATAAAAATTTCACAGCAATTGGAGCACCACAACTTTAGATATGAGAATAATCAAGCAAAACAAGCTAAAATTGCCTATTTAACAAGATAAATCAAAATATTATAAAAACAGTACACAACTAGAATGATTATTATTTTTATTAGCTAGATCATGTCATCACAAGATTAACACAACTAGAATTACCATTTTTGGACTTCTATAACTCAAGATATGCATCCGACAACTTAAAAGGATTTCTAAAAGCATTTTACAAGAATAAATAAAAGTAGCAGAAACTTTCTACTAACACATATCATATTATGACTCTATTATGTATATATACTCTCAAGGATTCCAAAAAGTCTTCATTTGCTATTTTTTGGATTTTTCTCTGATTTATTGTGAATTTTCAAAGTTTAGCCAATTATATGCATATAAGGAAAAAGAAAAGGAAAAACACTTTTGCACTGGGGTCCCTGTAGAAAACATGAATTAAATGCTAGTGAATAAGTCCTTCTCAGCACTATTCCTATGAGTCCATATTTTTCACCTAACCCCCTAGAAAACTTTCTATTCCCACATGTGGTCCCTCTTCTCCTTCCTCTCGACGGCAGAGTAGGGGAGGTGGCCGGACTCGTGGATCCGGCCGGCTGAGGCGGCGCTGGTGGCGAGATATTTTGGGCTCCGGCTGTCTCAGCTCTCGGCGCTCCTCCTGGTGACCGTGGCATGGCCTAGGGTGGCCTATGGCCTGCTAGCCGCTCGAGCAGGTGGAACGCCGGCAGCTGCTCCGTCGGCGAGGTGTAGCAGCGGCCATCGGCGCTTGTTGGGGAGGGCCAGAGGTGCGGCGAGAGCTGAGGAAGGAGGTGCCATGGTCAACGGGGAGCGGTGGAGCGCAGAGGCAAGGGGGCATGGCGGTGCTGCGAGCTTGGCGGCGGCGTCCATGGCGGCTCCGCTCTGCTGCGGCCAGAGAGCGAGGGAAAGCGTGGGCGAGCGCGAGAGGGTGCAGAGAGTGAGTGAGGGACGTCTGGGGCAGCTCGGTCTCCACTCTAGGAAGAGCAAGGCGCGTGTCCATCCATGGTGGGGGTGCCCTACTGCATGGTCACCACGAGGCATAACCTCGAACACGTGGTGTGCATCGCGGTGCCCAACTTGGAGGCCATTTTTGGGCCGACTCTGCTCCAAACTAGCAATGGGCCTTTAAACAAAGTTATTTTTCTCCTTATGCTCTCCAACTCATACTTAGGGTGTTTGGCCATTAGAGTCCTCAATCAGTGGCTAATTAAGCTCCAAGTTGATAGTGTCAACATATTGATAGCGACAAACAAAAATCCAAATCGATGGTCAAAACAAAGTCAAACGAGTGCCATCTTTTTACATGCCCTTCTCCACCATGTATACTCCAACTTTTATTTTGGTACCAAAACAAGGTGCTTAACAAAATTTGGAGAACGCGGAATGCCAATGTCAAAGCCGATGAATTCCAGACTTAGAATATCTTAAGTGCTAAAAACTACAACAGATTCAATCTTGTGACCTTTGTTTGTCAAACTTAGAGATAGATTTAGACTTGGGTCCTTAAACAAAGTTTCTAGCACACAAACTATACTACAACTTTTATTTAGGTTCCACTACCATTCAAATAATCTAAGCCATAGGTCAAACCAAGTCAAAGTAGCATCACGATAAAGCTTAAATTATACTTTTTGATCTATTGAAGTATTTTCTGGCCACTTGCTCAACATGAACCCTTAATAACTTTTGTTCATGAGTTAAAGTAGAGTTGTTTGAGAAAGATTGCAAGGTTTGGTTGTTGACCTATAATTTCATTCACTTAATAGTGCAATTCAAGCAAGAATGTAACTCATCATTTCATGTGACTCTTTGGCCCCAAACTTCATGAAACTTTTCTAATCATCAATGTGGGTGAAAATTGAGGTGAGGCAGATGAAAGAAGCATCTTCAACATTACTTAGGTATATATATCTGAAAAGGGCCAACATGTAAGCAAAGGTGGATTGTCCAAGTTTAAGTTGGGGCTCATTCTTAGAGAGTTGATCCCAACCACTTTGTCACCACTCACAAGTTTGAACTAGAGCTCTTGGTTACCACTAAATTTGTCATGTTGGAGCTCAAACCCACTGCTTAACTGGTGACAAACACCTAGGGTTTTACATTACCCATAGATGCCTTCACTGTCATCGTCGTATTCCTCACACTAGCAGTAGTTCCCACCACCGCCTCCACAACAGTGACACAATGTTCTGGTCTTCCGGCCGCCTTCGTCTGCTGATTGGGAAACTAGGGTTTGATAGTTTGCTTATCGCTCCGGCATCTTAGGCGTGGTACTAGTATTAATGAACTGAATACTCGATTAATTGCATAGCCGCCCATCGAGGTGACTGAATCCTTACATTTGTCATGGTTGATTAGCCAAAAAACTTGATAGAAATTGTATGTCCTATTTGCAGACGGAGTCTACTTCATCTCGAGTGCATTCCTTGCCCTCTATTGCTCAGTGGGCTACTGTTCCTCTCGTAGGTACTTTAGGTGCGTGCACACATACTTCAACCATATTCAACCATACTATTACCGCAACCTTGGTTCTTGCTTCTCTGCCCTAGGCCCTATTAGCTCCTCTGGTCAGGGCCATCTCATAAAGGGATAACCACTCATGATATCTTCAGGAGCATTCCATACTCCACAGCATTTGCAACTATCACTGCCACGGCAGCCATTGCTCTGGTCTGTTGGAGGGGTGTTTGCTTAACACCTTGGACTTGATTTGCTCTACTGCCTTTAGGGTGCTAGGCGTACTCATGTAATGATGTACTGGACACTACTGCCTGCTTGGTGCACTATCCAATAGGGTGACAGGTTTGGTACTCTATTCGAACCACTTTGACTGAACATCTGACCTTGCGTGGTGTGTTATTCCCTTGTGTACTCATAGGCTTGTCTGTTTTGCAAGGCTGCGATTTTGAAGATAAAGCCAAGATACAGGGGAGACACTGTCGAACTCCTTTGCCAGGCCCACATGACCAACGATGGGGACTTGATAGGGAACTCCAAAGGTCTAGATAAGGGCGTCGGGACTAGTCTAACAGCGCTTATCGATATGACACTCTAGGTCTAGGGATGTTTTAGCAGATTCCTATTATGCCTCACTTAGGTAGACTATACTATTCTCCTTAAGCCTATAACAACACTAATAAACTCCCTACCATTTTTTCCAAAATAACCCATTTGGACATCTTTGCAACTTATAGTGTCAAGGAGAAGAGGCTAGAATTAGTTAGAGAAGAGGGTTAAAATGACTTAGGGTTCGCCTATAGCATAGAGTAAAATTTAAAGTCCAAGGCCGAAGTGCATATCGAGTGAGTTGAACGTTGCCTTGTAAGAGGAGTGTAGGTGTAAGTCTCAACTACTCCGAAACCCGCCTATCGCACCTTGATGCCCGTCCTGTCAGGGACCGACATCGAAGCCGACGGGGGTTGTCAAATTAATAACTTTGAGGCCCCTAGGAGCACACGTAGCAACTCCTCTTCAGGATCTTTGCGCTGAGTTACACACACATACCCAATATAATGCATACCGGACCACTCAGTCACATACACACTCTAGTCTCACGCTCGTTCCTAAAACATTGTTGAAAACAAAATAGGATTTGAGAGAATAAGATTATTACTGAAGCTAATGCTCCGAACAAATCTATCCCTACAGTAGGTTGTCGCACTTGTCGCTCATCTACCCATCGAGTTACATGTAGCTCATCTCGGAGAACACCCGTTCCAAGGTCTGCTATTCTTTGCATTCACCGGGGCTAGTCTCGGGAAGATGCCCTGATCGCCTGCAAAACAACTTAATGGCTATACCATGAGTACATTGTGTACTTGTAGGACTTAATTCCAACACATAGTATTTGATGGATGTATGGAGTATTTATTAGGCATTTGTATGTGCGAAAAGCAATGATATTCATTAAGAGTGTGACATGTTATGCTCAACGTTAGAATTAAAGCATTTATTATTGTTGATGGTAGTTAACAACCAATATAAACCATCAATTAAACATGTATAAGGGCATAAATATAATCACCAATGAAGGTTTAGGGGTTTAAACTAATAAATTACACAAGTTTTGTTGAATCTGTGTTTCCAGCAGGGTTTAATCAGAAAACCACCAACGAGAACCTAATCGTCAAACGAAAATACGGAGTTCCACCGTGGTACCTATGTGGGAAGACTCTAGAAGGGTCCAGAAGCCATGTCACTTAAGCGAAGGGCCACCCCCTGACAGGTGGGGCCACCTAGCCCTGTGGGCCCCACCTATTAGCCTCATCGCTATGTCGGTTTCCCACTTCCTTTGAGGATGCATCTAGGCCGTTACTTAAGTCAATGTGATCCAAGGGTTCATGTTGGACCCTTAGGGCTATATAATCCAGCCACTGCCTCCCCCTAGGCATTAGAAGTCATCAAGTCATTTGAGAAGATAGAAACCCTAATCACCTTAGAGCTCCTCCTCCTCCGTAGCATAGCTAGTTAGGATCGATCTAGAGGGAGGCAAGTAGGACTTCGCTTGGATTCTCGATCTTGTCAAGAGCATGGTTTGGTATAAACTTTGTACCCCTCTCTCTTTTGTTTCTCTATTATTTTTATATGCTAGTTAGAATTGTTATGACAAGCTCAGTGTTCATCTTACTCATGTTCTTCATTATGATGTTCAACATCTACTTTGATTATATACTTAGTATAGCTAGTTTATCATTGTGTTTATGCATAAGTTCATATAGCACTCACTCTGATGTACACGGGGTGGGTGGTCAACATTATGTAAGCGTGGTGCTTATACGTTGTTTACTTGCGGATACACCTTATATTCTGGGTCATGTGGTAGATCGCGGATGTGACACTCCCATTGAGTTGTTTGTTGTCCACACCCCAAATATAGGTGCACGTAGGGTCCGATTACGAAGGTAACTAGAAAAGGAAGTATCGATAAACTTATACTTATTGATGGGATCGAGATAACCATTGACCTCTGCTCAAACAGGCTTACCCTCATTTTGTCTACTTGTGTATCTTATGCAGGTAATGTATGACCGGTTTTGACCTTCCGACAAACTACGTTGAAGATCCAAAAGCATTAATTAGGAGAATCAAAGCTAAACCCAAGAAAGTCTTAGCTTTGAAATCGGAAGATAACCATATAAGGCGAAGCTTAACACCCAAATTTGTAGCCATGGCTAACAGGACTCTCCATGAATTCTCTGCTCCAACTATGACCAACATTCATACTGGACTGACAGTCAATGTCGAAGACAATGGATTCAAGCTTAAGCCGACTCTCATCAATATGGTGCAAGTGAGCCAATTTTGTGGAAAGGCACATGAAGATGCAAGTGCACATTTCCAACACTTTCTAGAGATCTATAGCACCTTCACCATCAAAGGAGTATCCCAAGATGCCATACTACTTCGCCTTTTCCCATTCTCACTTTTGGGAAAGGCAAAGCAGTGGTTCTACGCCAATGTAGCACCCGGTTTTAAAGACAAAACCAGATACACACCATATGTGAGCCCAGGAAGTCAAATCTCACATATAGCCATAAATAAGGGTAATATCAAGAGACAATACTTATTACATAACGCATTAGTAAAAGGAATATAACCTCAGAGTATAGACAGCGGAAAGTCAACTCTGATCTTCAGGCGAAGACTCCAAATCCACAGGGACAACTGACTGGTTGACCACAAGCCTAACTCCTCCAAACCAGCAATCTGGTACCCATCCAAGATTTTTATCCAAAGTATAGAAAAGTAAAGCAAGCGTAACTACATGTCGTACTCAGCAACTACTCAGCAACATAACATGGGGTTCATGAGGCTCAAAAGGCTGACAATGGTTTAACTGCGATTAGCCTTTGTTTATCATAATTTTAGCAATTGGTTGGCAACAAGTTTATCCATAAGCCCATAAACACATGATCAGGTAAGCATGAATAATGAATAGCATAAACAATTAATTATTAGTATAATTTACCAATAGTGATCATCTCTATTCCATAAGGGTCCAAGGCCGCTCGCAACCGTGAGCATGGCTGTTATAATAGTTTTATACTCTACAGAGGTTGTACACTTTCACTGTGAGTCGTGATTTATCCTTTCGCCCGAGGTAGCTAATCTCTTGACCCACTTCCAAGGAAGGTCGGCAGGGTTCACTATGAAGCCTTTCAAAAGTTTGTCTAACAAGTTAGGGCCGCTAGACGTATGTGGCCCTTCTCTAGGAGTGGCACGCATGGGCACGCAGCATGGTACACACATCCCAGCAGGAAAGGAAACATACCTTCTTGCACCATAAAGGTAACCACTAACAAGCTAGAAAAGGTCCTCATACTGAGCTAAAGCTAGAGCCATATAGCCCTCACAGTTGTACTATAAGTCCCGGATGATCGCTTATAGATAAGTCCTTAGGGAGAGGAATCTGAAGCATTTAGAAAGTAGCTAAACACTCCAGCCCCCTGTTTCCATGTTGCTAAAAAGTCATGTTTTAATGTTTATTACATATACCATTACTCAAGTTACAAGATCATGGTTTTGATTAAGCACTAGCAAAAACTACCCAATGCAATATCCCAAAGGTATCAAGGTACAAGATATCAAATATCTAGGATATCCTTATTGGCAACAAGGTAGACACATACAATACGAATTAAGTGATTAAAGGTGAATACGTAACAAGGATGGTCCCATGCTATACTTGTCTTATACACCGATCCTTCGGTAAGCTTTAATCTTCAACGTCCTTCTTCTTCTTCTGGATCACCACGTATATCTCACCGGCTGGACGTAATCGTAGAACACCACACAAACATCCATACACATACATGCATAGCATACAATTGCATCTATATCAGAATAGTACACCAATCATATAAAAATAAGTAAAGAGTTTGAAATATAATTCTACGCATCGCTACGAACACACAGTCGCGAGAGGCACGCTAATCGGATTTATGGTTGAAAAGTTACAACTACCGAGAGATTTGCTTAATACGTGGGAAAAGAAAACTATAGGCTTTATTTATTTTAACTATATAAATTCATATATATAAGATATTTTATAAATAATATAAATTGAATTAAGTCAATTTTAGATTTGAATTATAAACTAAGGTAAAACAAATCATATTTTATTTATAAAATCCAGTTGCATAATTATTAATCAAGATATGAATTAAACCACGATTTTTCAGAAATAGTAATATAGTAAATATTGTTACTAAAGCGTAGATCTCATCGCTATGAATCTAATGCAACTTGAACGGATTATTTCAGAGTTAAAATGAATAAGTTATGATTTAAACAATTTTTCCTATAGTTAAATAATAGATTAAATCTACCCATGAATTTTAAATATTGAAAACATGCCTAACAGTACTATAAACACGTATAAAACGTAAATACAGTCCTAACACAATTCGAACGGGTCAAATCGGACTTAAAACACAAAAGTTACACATGAAATAAGGTGCAATGGCATTTCTGTAAAATAAACTGAACTTATTTTTGAATTAAAACAATTAAAATATGAATTTACATGTTTATTGGACTGCGCGTACTATTTTTAGAAACTACAGGGACCTAAATGAATAAAAACAGGACTAAATTGTATTTCTTTTGAATTGATCTGCACTGTGGGTTAATTAATGAAAACTGCAGGGACTAATATGTAAAACGTGCACGGCTTGACCGTGGGTTGACAGCGCTGCTGACCAGGCAGGCATGTGGTGGGCGCGGACAGGTTCGGTGCACCACGTGGCGTGGGCGCGCACTGACGTGGCGGGGTGGGCCTCGTCCATGGCTCGCTGTGGACCGACTACACAGTGAACCGGTATGATCTAATCTTAGCCGCGCGTGCAAGATCCGGTGGTGAGGGACGCTCAGGATGAACTCCGGCGGCTACACAGCGACTACGGCGAGCCCGCCATGGCCGGCGGCGAAGCAGAGCGACGGTGGACGTCGGGAGGATGATTACAGGCCATCTCGAGACAAGCCAAGGGCACATATGCGTAGCGTGGGGTCCTATGAACTCAACGGAGTGCAAGACTAGGACGGGGATCATGTCCGGAGCGGCGGTCCCGCGGCGGTGCCATGGCCGGCGGCTAAGGAGCTTGTAGTTACGGCACTCTAGCACACTATTTGATGAACGGAGGGCATAAGAAGAACAAGAGGCTCACCACGAGTCGTTAGGAGGGGAGCGCGGCGTCCAGGAAGGTCTTTGAGTGACCGGCGACGGTGGCTGGAGAGAGAAGACAAGGCGCGGTGAGGATGAATCCGGGCAAATCAAGGCCAAAACGAGAAATTGACGGTACCTACGAGCGGGGGGGAGTACGGCGGTGCTCCTAGGTACGTCGGCGTCTCGATTCGGCATCGGAGCAGCGGCTACGGGGCGGCGGTGGCGAGCTTCGATAGGCAAACGGAGAAAAGGAGGAGGGAGGGCATCTGGCTCAGGGATTTATAGACGGCGGGCGCTACGTAGATAGAAGGGGAGCGGGAGATGGGCAGATTTGGCCGCTTTCCATGCATGAGCGACGGCGCGGTGGCTTGCCGTGCATGGCCACGCCATTGCCGGGACAAGGAAAGGAAAGGGGAGAGGATAGGGAGGGAAGGTAGTGTGGCGGCTGATGACTGGGACCCGCGGGGTAGTGAGGGAGAAAGTGGCGGCGTGCGGGTGTGGGCGCTGAAGGCCGAGCGTGTGCGGGTGCGGGAGTAGGCGCGCGGGGCAGGCCGAGCAGAGCGGGCCGCCTAGCGGTGGGCCGGTCTAGAGCTAGAAGGTGGGAAGGAGGGGAGGAAGCGGCTGGGCCGCCAAGCAGGCCGAGCGTGGGAGGAGGAGGAGGAAGCTGGGCCAGCGGAGAGGAAAGGAGCAAGCCATCGAGTGGGCCAAAGCGGGAACGGAAAAAAAAGAAAGGGCCAGGCCGATTCCTGAGGCTGGGCTAAAAATGAAGGAAGAGAGTTTTTCAAAATCCTTTTCTATTTCCAAATTCTTTTTCTTTTCTTAATTCAAAACAATTTTAAATATGAACCGAATCAAGTATAAATGTGATTTAAAATACACTTTTTAATTCAAACATAAATGAACCAATTTTGGGTAAGTTTTCTGAAAATAACTTTTTGAGTTCTTTCATTTTCTAATTCCTTTTCTTTTATTTTAAAGCCATTTTTTTAATTTCATTTGCAAAAGCAATTTTAACCAATTAGAATTTTCACTCAAATCCACTCAACCGAATAAATCAAATGCAATGGCATGGATGCTCAAACATGTTGCTACCTTATGATGAATTTTAAATTAATGAAAATTTTTATTTTCCTATATTTCATGTGCACAAAATTCATAACTAAATCATTTTAGCTCTATTTCAAAAGAGGCAAAAATTTTTAGGGTGTGACAAATCTACCCCCTTAAGATGAATCTCATCCTCGAGATTCGGAAGACGTCGGCTAAGAGATGGGAAATACTCCGTCCTTGGATTCTTCTTTACTTCCTCATGCAGTTCCATCATCTTGATAAAGATCCACTTTACTTTGCATACCTATTGCCCTTACTCCAAGTAATTTGTCTAACTAATTCCAAAATTTTGATAGGTACCTTGAACAACTCTCAGGTAACCCTAATCACTAGGCCATAATTTTCTTTCCTCATATGTTCACCATCCAACGGAGCTTCCTTATGTTCTTGGTCCGAAAGAGAATCTACCACCACTCTTCAAAACTTTAATGATCCTGGTTAAGTTGCTCGAACTGGGAATACAACTCTTAATCCTTGGTGTTACTCGAACCTTCTTAGCACAATTCTCCGTTGCTAAGGGCATCGACCGTGACTTCGCTTCTTGAAGTGATAGCACTTTTCTAAGTCATAATCAATCTCATTCCAACGAGGATATCACAAGCTCAAGACCAACTTAGTGATGATGTCCTATATATTCTTGTGATCCTCCTAGATGTCACTTTTATTTTCAAGAAGATGGTACTTCCATGCTCCACAATGGATAGCTCCAAATAACATGTTAGTTAGTTCAACTCACGCTTCCTTAGCTGACATAACGAGCAAGCCACTACTTTTCTTCTCGTATAAGGACACATCCCACACCTTGATAAGGTGCATCATAGTGGATATAAAGCTCTTGTCCTGATCTAACAAAGCTAATACCTAGGTTTTACTTCAACCTCTTCTTGGATTCCTTCAAACACTTACCTGAGGTTTCTTGATCCAACCTAATTTAAAAGCTTCCCCAATAGCTCTACTAAAATCTTCCGCTACACAAACTAGAACGTAGGACACTTCATCTTGCAAATTCTTCAACTTAGCTACCCCCCTTAAGAAAAGATAAACTAGGGGACACCAAAGTATAGCTTGCATCTTCTTTAGATGAGCTTACTAGTATCAAGATATTCTGTCATCCCAATGATACTGTTGTACATGGACAAGGACAAGAAATCTGAATTTCCTTGCGAGTAGAAAAACAACAGTGTGGTAAGACAGCTGTAACTCTCTGTTATTCCAATAAAGTTATAGCTTATATTGTTGGAAAGCTTATAAAATTCTCCACAACCTCCTTATAGAACATTTTTCCGAATTCTGCAGTTCACTTGGTCAAAAATAGTGCACAAGGGAAACTATTCCCAGTTCCAAACAGCACAGATGCATCGCCTTGTGATTGAAGTCTACTGTTGTCCAGAATTTCCTCAGGATTTTTGATTGTCCAAAATCAGAGATATGAACCGATAAAGACAGGCAGCTCTAAAGATAGGATAGAAAAAACAGAAGAAAACGATAACCCAACTATTTATTTCATTAATCCTTATACCTTAGGCCTATAAACTAAATGAAATTGTGGGAACACCCAACAAGATCATTGCAATCATTACAAAGATGCAAAACAAGCATAAACATAATGACAAATCAACAAAGCACTTAAAGATGCACAACTCAATCATTAACTCAACTTGCGCTACTATCCTTTTTATTACATAAAGGGCACAACCTTCTATTCCTTAACTAAGGATCTTTGGTAGTTTAGCACGACTTCTTCATTCATCAATTTCACCAAATGCTTCTTTCGGGTTGGGTATCACTGACACTTCCTGGTGGCAGTCCGGTAGTGATCTGACTCTGGCTACTTCCATGGTGTACTTGTTGATTCTTCTATGGGCAAGATTTAACATAATGTCCTTTCTATTGGCAATGATGACACATTCTCTTAGCTGGATCTTTTGTGATGTCATACCCGATGGAACTGTTGATTGGTGTTTTGTCAGCTTTCTGACTAAAGATTCGTCTTGGTTTGACTGATCTGTTTTCTAGCTTGCTTGGTCTTTCGAGGTTGAAACTCCTTCTAAGTGATAGTCCACCCATCTATGCATACCTCATATGAAGTAGTTTTAGCTTGAGAAGCTTCTAACTCTTTATAGTTTAGATTCATCTGACTAGGGATCAGAGCTAGATGTGACAAATCCAAATGTTGATTGCTTCCCAATACTTGCTCTGTTGAGACCTCCTTTCTCTTCTTATCCACATTAGCTTCACAACTCGGGTTCACCTTAACTTCCCTCTAATTAGACTTGTCTTGTAAACAAGGAAAACCATAATGTTTACAGCACTGACATGGATCCTGACTTCCAAGAGTCTTGCTATGAACACCCTCATTGGACTTCATCTTCTTCCAAGCTTCTGTGACTTGTCTCTTTACTGGCCCCTTTGGTATGTTGCTCTGATCTTGCGACAAGCACTGCTAAGAACTTCTGGGCTGATTCATTCCTTCTAGTATTTGCTTTTGCATAGCGAATAGCTTCTCCTTATCAAATGTAATCAAGGGTGGCATAACTTGGTCCTCCTGTTCTCTGATGTTGGCAGTTATCTCGTTACGTTCCATCTAATAGACCAAGAGAGAAGATTCATAATAGAGACAAGGTTTTCATAACAGAATAGAGGCGAAAGTGAGCATAACTTTTCGCAAATAACAAGGTTAGAGAGAAAGCAAGGACTAAGTCAAAGTAGCATCACGATAAAGCTTAAATTATACTTTTTGATCTATTGAACCATTTTCTGGCCACTTGCTCAACATGAACCCTTAATAACTTTTGTTCATGAGTTAAAGTAGAGTTGTTTGAGAAAGATTGCAAGGTTTGGTTGTTGACCTATAATTTCATTCACTTAATAGTGCAATTCAAGCAAGAATGTAACTCATCATTTCATGTGACTCTTTGGCCCCAAACTTCATGAAACTTTTCTAATCATCAATGTGGGTGAAAATTGAGGTGAGGCACATGAAAGAAGCATCTTCAACATTACTTAGGTATATATATTTGAAAAGGGCCAACATGTAAGCAAAGGTGGATTGTCCAAGTTTAAGTTGGGGCTCATTCTTAGAGAGTTGATCCCAACACCTTTGTCACCACTCACAAGTTTGAACTAGAGCTCTTGGTTACCACTGAATTTGTCACGTTGGAGCTCAAACCCACTACTTAACTGGTGACAAACACCTGGGGTTTTACATTACCCACAGATGCCTTCACCGTCATCGTCGTATTCCTCACACTAGCAGTAGTTCCCACCACCGCCTCCACAACAGTGACACAATGTTCTAGTCTTCCGGGCGCCTTCATCTGGTGATTGGGAAACTAGGGTTTGATAGTTTGATTATCGCTCTGGCATCTTAGGTGTGGTACTAGTATTAATGAACTGACTACTCGATTAATTGCATAGCCGCCCATCGAGGTGACTGAATCCTTACATTGGTCATGGTTGATTAGCCAAAAAACTTGATAGACATTGTATGTCCTATTTGAAGACAGAGTCTACTTCACCTCGAGTGCATTCCTTGCTCTCAATTGCTTAGGGAGCTACTATTCCTCTCATAGGTACTTTAGGTGCGTGCACACTTCCTTCAACCATACTATTACCGCAACCTTGGTTCTCGCTTCTCTGCCCTAGGCCCTATTAGCTCCTCTAGTCGGGGCCATCTCATAAAGGGATAACCACTCATGATATCTTCAGGAGCATTCCGTACTCCATAGCATTTACAATTGTCACTGCCATGGCAGCCACATTAGACTCTGATTAACCAATAGGCGCTGTCATGCCTTGTCATCGTTGCGCTCTAAGATCAATATTGCTCCGGTCCGTTGGAGGGGTGTTTGCTTAACACCTTGGACTTGATTTGCTCTACTACCTTTAGGGTGCTAGGCGTACTCATGTGATGATGTACTGGACACTACTGCATGCTTGGTGCACTATCCAATAGGGTGATAGGTTTGGTACTCTATTCGAACCACTTTGACTGAACATCTGAGCTTGCATGGTGTGTTATTCCCTTATGTACTCGTCAGCTTGTCTGTTTTGCTAGGCTGTGATTTGGAAGATAAGGCCAAGATACAGGGGAGACGCTGCCGAACTCCTTTGCCGGGCCCACATGACCAACGATGGGGACTTGATAGGGAACTCCAAAGGTCTAGATAAGGGTGTTGGGACTAGTCTAACAGCGCTTCTCGATACGACACTCTAGGTCTAGGGATGTTTTAGCAGATTCCTATTATGCCTCACTTAGGTAGACTATACTATTCTCCTTAAGCCTATAACAACACTAATAAACTCCCTACCATTTTTCCAAAATAACCCATTTGGACATCTTTGCAACTTATAGTGTCAAGGAGAAGAGGCTAGAATTAGCTAGAGAAGAGGGTTAAAATGACTTAGGGTTCGCCTATAGCATAGAGTAAAATTTAAAGTCCAAGGCCGAAGTGCATATCGAGTGAGTTGAACGTTGCCTTGCAAGAGGAGTGTAGGTGTAAGTCTCAACTACTCCGAAACCCACCTGTCGCACCTCGATGCCCGTCCTGTTAGGGACCGACATCGAAGTCGACGGGGGTTGACAAATTAACAACTTCGAGGCCCCTAGGAGCACACGTAGCAACTCCTCTTCAGGATCTTTGCGCTGACTTACACACACATACCCAATACAATGCATACCGGACCACTCAGTCACATACACACTCTAGTCTCACGCTCGTTCCTAAAACATTGTTGAAAACAAAATAGGATTTGAGAGAATAAGATTATTACTGAAGCTAATGCTCCGAACAAATCTATCCCTACAGTAGGTTGTCGCACTTGTTGCTCATCTACCCATCGAGTTACATGTAGCTCATCTCGGAGAACGCCCGTTCCAAGGTCTGCTATCCTTTGCATTCTCCGGGGCTAGTCTCGGGAAGATGCCCTAATCGCCTGCAAAACAACTTAATGGCTACACCGTGAGTACATTGTGTACTTGTAGGACTTAATTCCAACACATAGTATTTGATGGATGCACGGAGTATTTATTAGGCATTTGTATGTGCGAAAAGCAATGATATTCATTAAGAGTGTGACATGTTATGCTCAACATTAGAATTAAAGCATTTATTATTGTTGATGGTAGTTAACAACCAATATAAACCGTCAATTAAACATGTATAAGGGCATAAATATAATCACCAATGAAGATTTAGGGGTTTAAACTAATAAATTACACAAGTTTTGTTGAATCTGTATTTCCAGCAGGGTTTAATCAGAAAACCGCCAAGGAGGACCTAATCGTCAAATGAAAATATGGAATTCCACCGTGGTACCTATGTGGGAAGACTCTAGAAGGGTCTAGAAGCCATGTCATTTAAGCGAAGGGTCACCCCCTGATAGGTGCGGCTGCCTGGCCCTATAGGCCCCACCTATTAGCCTCGTCGCTATGTCGGTTTCCCACAGCCTTTGAGGATGCATCTAGGCTGTTACTTAAGTCGGTGTGATCCAAGGGCTCATGTTGGACCCTTAGGGCTATATAATCCAGCCCCCGCCTCCCCCTAGGCATTAGAAGTCATCAAGTCATTTGAGAAGATAGAAACCCTAATCTCCTCAGAGCTCCTCCTCCGTAGCATAGCTAGTTAGGATAGATCTAGAGGGAGGCAAGTAGGACTTCGCTTGAATTCTCGATCTTGTCAAGAGCATGGTTTGGTATAAACTTTGTACCCCTCCCTCTTTTGTTTCTCTATTATTTTTATATGCTAGTTAGAATTGTTATGACAAGCTCAATGTTCATCTTACTCATGTTCTTCATTATGATGTTCAACATCTACTTTGATTATATACTTAGTATAGCTAGTTTATCATTGTGTTTATGCATAAGTTCATATAGCACTCACTCTGATGTACACGGGGTGGGTGGTCAACATTGTGTAAGCGTGGTGCTTATACGTTGTTTACCTACAGATACACCTTATATTCTGGGTCATGTGGTAGATCGCGGATGTGACACTCCCATTGAGTTGTTTGTAGTCCACACCCCAAATATAGGTGCACGTAGGGTCCGATTACGAAGGTAACTAGCAAAGGAAGTATTGATAAACTTATACTTATTGATGGGATCGAGATAACCGTTGACCTCTGCTCAAACAAGCTTACCCTTATTTTGTCTACTTGTGTATCTTATGCAGGTAATGTATGACCGGTTTTGACCTTCCGACAAACAACGTTGAAGATCCAGAAGCATTAATTAGGAGAATTAGAGCTAAACCCAAGAAAGTCTCAGCTTTGAAATCAGAAGATAACCATATAAGGCGAAGCATAACCCTAGAATTTGAAGCCAAGGCTAATAGGACTCTCCATGAATTCTCTGCTCCAACTACGACCAACATCCGTTCTGGACCGACAATCAATGTCAAATTCAATGGATTCAAGCTTAAGTCGGCTCTCATCAATATGGTGCAAGCGAGCCAATTTTGTGGAAAGGCACATGAAGATGCAAGTGCACATTTCCAACACTTCCTAGAGATCTGTAGCACCTTCACCATCAAAGGAGTATCCCAAGATGCCATACTACTTCGCCAATAGTTAAATAATAGATTAAATCTACCCATGAATTTTAAATATTGAAAACATGCCTAACAGTACTATAAACACGTATAAAACATAAATACGGTCCTAACGTAATTTGAACGGGTCAAATCGGACTTAAAACGCAAAAGTTACGCATGAAATAAGGTGCAATAGCATTTCTGTAAATAAACTAAACTTATTTTTGAATTAAAACAATTAAAATATGAATTTACACGTTTATTGGACTGCGCGTACTATTTTTGGAAACTATAGGGACCTAAACGAATAAAAATAGGACTAAATTGTATTTCTTTTGAATTGATCTGGACTGCGGGTTAATTACTAAAAACTGCAGGGACTAATATGTAAAACGTGCACGGCTTGACCGCGGGTTGATCGTGCTGCTGACTAGGCGGGCACGTGGTGAGCGCGGACTGGTTCCGTGCACCACGTGGCGTGGGCACGCGCTGACGTTGCGGGGTGGGCCTCATCCATGGCTCGTTGTGGACCGACTACATAGTGAACTGGTATGATCTAATCTCAGCCACCCGTGCAAGATCCGGCGGTGAGGGACGCTGGGGATGAACTTCGGCGGCTGCACAGCGGCTACAGCGAGCCTGCTATGGCCGCCGGCGAAGTAGAGCGGCGGCGGACGTCGGGGGGATGATTCCGGCCATCCCGAGACAAGCCAAGGGCACAGATGCGTAGCGCAGGGTCCTACAAACTCAACGGAGCGCGAGACTAGGACGGGGATCATGCCAGATTGGTAGTCCCACGGTGGCGCCATGGCCGACGGCTCGGGAGCTTGCAATTATGGCACTCTAGCGCACTATTTGATGAATGGAGGGCATAAGAAGAACAAGAGGCTCACCATGAGTTGTTAGGAGGGGAGCACGGCGTCCGGGAAGGTCTCTGAGTGACCAGCGATGGTGACGGTGGCTGGAGAGAGAAGACAAGGCGCGGTGAGGATGAATCTGGGCAAATCAAGGCCAAAACGAGGAATTGATGATACCTACGGACGCGGGGGAGTGCGGCGGTGCTCCTAGGTAAATCGGCGTCATCGATTCGGCACCAGAGCAGCGGCTACGGGGCAGCGGTGGCGAGCTTCGACAGGCGAACGGAGAAAAGGAGGAGGGAGGGCTTCCGGCTCAAGGATTTATAGACTGCGGGCGCTGCGCAGATGGAAGGGGAGCGGGAGATAGGCGGATTTGGCCGCTTTCCATGCAGGAGCGACGGTGCGGTGGCTTGTCATGCATGGCCACGCCATTGCCGGTACAAGGAAAGGAAAGGGGAGAGTACTGGGAGGGAAGGTAGTGCGGCAGTGAGGGAGAAGGGGGTGGTGTGCGGGCGTGGGCGCTGAAGGCCGAGCATGTGCGGGTGCAGGCATAGGCGTGCGGTGCAGGCCGAGCAGAGCGGGCCACCTAGCGGTGGGCGATGCGGAGCTGGAAGGTGGGAAGGAGGGGAGGAAGCGGCTGGGCCACCAAGCAGGCCGAGCGTGGGAGGAGGAGGAGGAAGCTAGGCCGGCGGAGAGGAAAGGAGCGGGCCGCCGAGTGGGCCAAAGCCGGGAAGGAAAAAAAAGAAAGGGCTGAGCCGATTCCTAGGGCCGCGCTGAAAATAAAGGAAGAGAGTTTTTCAAAATCCTCTTCTATTTCCAAATTATTTTTCTTTTCTTAATTCAAAACAATTTTAAATATGAACCAAATCAAGTATAAATATGATTTAAAATACACTTTTTAATTCAAACATAAATGAACCAATTTTGGGTAAGTTTTCTGAAAATAACTTTTTAAGTTCTTTCATTTTTTAATTCCTTTTCTTTTATTTCAAAGCCATTTTTTTAATTTCATTTGCAAAAGCAATTTTAACCAATTAGAATTTTCACTCAAATCCACTCAACCGAATAAATCAAATGCAATGGCATGGATGCTCAAACATGTTGCTACCTTATAATGAATTTTAAATTAATAAAAAATTATTTTCCTATATTTCATGTGCACAAAATTCATAACTAAATCATTTTAGCTCTATTTCAAAAGAGGCAAATTTTTTTAGGGTGTTACAGCCAATAAAGATAGAAATACTACATGGGATAACTGTTTCACTATCTTTCTAGCAAAGTTCTTTCCCACAGGCAAGACCAATGCTCTGCGTGGGAGGTTCTCAAGCTTTCAGCAACAACATGATGAATCTATCCCTAAGGCATGGGAACGCTTTCAAGACTTTATATCAAAATGTCCTCATCATGGGATGGAGAATTGGCTACTCATGCAGACATTCTACCATGGGTTGACCAACAGTACCCATGAGACCATGGATGTTGCTAATGGAGGTGCATTCTTGTCACTTACACTTCTAGCTACGACCACTCTTGTGGAGAAGATGGCCTCCAACCAAGTCTGGAATGAAGAACGAGTTCAAACCCACAAGAGAAGTGGAGGTATGCATCAACTCAAGGAAGTAGACATGTTGTCTGCCAAGATGGACCTGCTGATGAAGAAGCTTGAAGATCGAGACAATGAGAAGCAAGAAGTCATGCACATTCATGATTCTCGCATAACATTGAAGAGTGTGGAAGCACTAGGCATTCAGGGAATAGCTGTCCTGAGACCCATGAGGATGTGAATTTTGTCAACAACAACTACTACTTTCATCCTCAGCAGAATCAAGGATGGAACCAACAATAAAGGCCAAACTACCAAGGTAATTATCAAGGTAACTATCAAGGTAATAATTTCAATCAAACACCCTTGAGACAATTAATTGCTGGTCAATCTAAAATTATAGAGGGATTATCTAGAAAGGTAGCTTCCAATGATAAAATTCTAGAGAACATAAATAATAGAATGGATAGCTTTGCTTCTGCCATTAAGAACCAGCATAGCTTTAATAAAATGATAGAATCACAAAAAGCTCAGCTAGCAGCTGCTGTTCCTCGGTCCGATAAAGGTAAGATTCGGGGCAACCGAAAGATCTAGAAACTGCAAATCTTGTCGATATTCATAATGCAGCTTACTACTACACTAAGCAATCAACAGGAAGGTGGATAGATTATACCTTGCCTGAGAAGAAGAGCGATCTAGGAAGACCTATCATCCCCATCACCATTAGACCTCACATTTTTTAAGAAGATGTCTGTCACTTCAGAGCAAGTGTCAACACCATGCCTAAGGTAATCTATGATCAAATTAATGGAGATGCTTTGTTGTACACAAATATGCGTTTACAGCTTGCAGATCAGTCACTCTGTTACCCCAAGGGGATTCTTGAAGATGTCATTATTCGAGTGGGGCAATCATATGTTCCCATAGACTTTGTGGTTTTAGAAATAGGTGGAGATGTAAGGGCACCCATTATTTTGGGCTGGCCTTTCCTAAGCACCGCTAAAGCCATCATCTACGCAGACAGTGCCAAGATCTGCTTCACAATCAAGGATAGAAAGGAGAAGTTTTCTTTCAAGAATCATATCTTGCAATCTCCCAGACATCCACAGACGCTGTACCTGCCCAAAGAGACAACAGTGACAAAGAAGAAGAGCAACAGGAGAAGAAGGAAGAATAGAGCTAGGCAGCCACAAGAAGAGATAGTCAACATGATCAACACACTCTGATCTGAGTACGACCACCTCCTTGCTTCATCATTCCTTGCTAAGAAGGATGATCCAGGCATACCAACGATCGAGTGTACCATTGGACAAAGAATCTTCTACAAGACCTTCTGTGATATTGGATCGGGAGTCAATGTAATGTCCAAGGTAATGTATGAATATTTATTTGGTGATGAATCTTTATTCCCTACATATATGCAATTGCAGATGGTGGACCAATCAATCTAATTCCCAGAGGGGATAGCAAAAGATATTATGGTAAGAATACATGGTCACTATGCCCCTGCTGACTTCATGGTTCTGGACATGGGTGAAGAAGAAGATGATACACCCATCATCCTTGAAAGACCATTCCTCAACACCACCAACACGATCATCTACGTCGGATCTGGATAAGTCCACTTCCAATTCCCTGGAGAAAAAGTACGCTGTTATTTTAATAGTTATACTACTTATGAGCATCCCAAGAAGTCCTGCTCTAGGAGGAGACGTCAATCATCCCAAAACAAGAAGAATCAATCTCCAAATAATGAATGGGAGGAAGATAAGGAACCTAAAGGAGTTGTAAAAGATGAACCCGCTCCACCAAAGTCAAATCCACAGACCAAGCAGCTGTGGAAGGAGAAGGTAACATCATCACCAGAGTCACAAGAGGCGCAATCATCATAGTCTCCATCGTCGGGACCGGATGATGCACCCAAAAAGTGAAGGACTCCTCTCCAATAAAGTCTTGTCCGGAGGACTTAAAACTCCAAACCCTGGCCGTGAGGTAACATCGGTAGTTATCTATATTTACTTTTTAGTATTGCATGAAATATTTTCACTTTAGCATAATTACTTTTCTGCATTAGCATTGCATTTAGAAAAGAAAAATAAAAAGTTTCATTATTGCATTACATCATTGCATCAAGAAAATCCTAAGCCCCATGTGAATAAATATATGGTGTGTAAAAGCCAAGGGAATATTCAGCTGTGGCGGCATAAAAATAAACATAAACATGCATACATACTTCTTTCTGCATTATATAAATAAGAAAATCCAAAAATATATTAATAGACATCCTGCTAGAACTTTGTCAATTAGAAAATCTGTCTAACCTCCAAGGATAACAAATCTCTGAATGGTTGACCGCTAACCCCTTATCTTAATACATGCCACGAGTTTTTAGTGTTCTTATTGGAGTATTTTGTAGGATGATCAAGAATAAAGCCATCCATCCGAAGTACATTTTCCAGAGCCACTACTACACCCGCTGCATGAGGAAAACAACTTCTGGAAAGATGAGAGAGATTTTAAGAAAGACCACGACAATATCCAGCTTGAGGGAGGAGCATCCCCCATGTATCTACCTAAGTATTTTTTTTTTGGTTTTACTATCTTTGAGTTTTCTATATATTTGCTAAAGTCATAAAAAGATGCATAACAAACAAAAAACAAAATAAAAGTTTATCTTAGCTATATATATATAGTAAGGTGTGATCTTAAAAATGAAAAACAAAATAAAAGTGTGTCTAGTTTTCTATTTTTTAAGAGTTAAATAAAAGGACTCTAAGGATAATCTCTTGCAATGGAAATGATGACTAGTTGCTCTATCGTGATTCCTTTCAAGTACCTAGTTTTCAGCCTTGAATTTTCCCGAGTTTTGGATACGACTGTTTTGATATAAGAATTTGCTCCAAACTTGAAACTCGTGGGAAGCATATGCTTGAGCTAAGTCTAGGTAATTGATGGATATGATATGAGAAGGTCTGAGCTACTGTTTATCTTATTCCTAGTGATACAAAAGTTCTAGAGATTTATCTTTTGAAACATAGTGCTTGACTTCATTGTTTTGTCTTTCAATTGCTCAAGACCTAAGTGAAGGCTCACAAGCCCCATGGTTGAAGGTAATATGGGTAAGTTTGAAAGTCAGATCGGTTTATTCTAATCTAGAGGAGAATTCTTGTTTGAACGCATGTGTACTTTTGAGGAGTTGCTTCAATGTTTTCAAAATCCTTAAACTCCAGATTTAGTTACAAAGTTTAGTTTTGCTAAGGGGCTAGCAAAAGGAAAGCTTGGGGGAGTTGTTGACGGTAGTTAACAATCAATATAAACCATCAATTAAACATGTATAAGGGCATAAATATAATCACCAATAAAGATTTAGGGGTTTAAACTAATAAATTCCACAAGTTTTGGTGAATCTGTGTTTCCAGTAGGGTTTAATCAGAAAACCGCCAAAGAGGACCTAATCGTGGTACCTACGTGGGAAGACTCTAGAAGGGTTAAGAAGCCACGTCACCGAAGCGGAGGGCCACCCTCTGATAGGTGGGGCCGCCTGGCCTCTTGGTGGGGCCACCCGGCCCCTGTGGGCCCCACCTATCAGCCTTGTCGCTATGTCGGTTTTCCACTACCTTTGAGGATGCATCTAGGACGTTGCTTAAGTCGGTTTGATCCAAGAGCTCACGCGTTGGACCCTCAGGGCTATATAATCCAGCCCTTGCCTCCCCCAGGAATTAGAAGTCATCTAGACATTTGAGAAGACAAAAACCGTAATCTCCTCAGAGGCTGCCTCCTCCATAGCATAGCTAGTTAGGATAGATCTAGAGGGAGGCAAGCAGAACTTCACTTGGATTTCCAATCTTGTCAAGAACGTGGTTTGGTATAAATTTTGTACCCCTCTCTCTTTTGTTTCTCCATTTTTTTTATATGCTGGTTACAATTGTTATGACAATCTTAGTGTTCATCTTATTCATATTCTTCATTATGATGTTCAATGTCTACTTTGATTATATACTTAGTATAGCTAGTTTATCATCGTGTTTATGCATAAGTTCGTATAGCGCTCACTCTGATGTACATGGGGTGGGTGGTCGACATTGTGTAAGCGTGGTGCTTATATGTTGTTTACATGCGGATACACCCTATATTCTGGGTCATGTGGTAGATCGTGGATGTGATACTCCTATTGAGTTCTTTGTAGTCCACTCCCCGAATATAGGTGCACGTAGGGTCCGATTATGAAGGTAGAACGAGCTCTACCCTCAATCTTCCTTAGTAATATCCCTTAGGTGTAGATATGATGATGATCTTAGCCATGATTACTAGGTGTAATTGCACTAAACAAATGTATGCTTTGACTTGTAATTAAGAATAACTTAGGAATTATTCCTCTAATATTTTACCTGACCATGCTAATGCTATAGAAAGGGGTGCTCTGAGTAATTTATCATTATTATTGCTTATCCCTAGACAAACAGGAAAAACCTTTTTTGAAGAATGCTAGTATCCTGAGAAGCTCCACCAGAGCAGAGACATCGGTGGAGATGACACTTCGGGAGCAGCTTACTGGTGAACAGGAAAGTACTGCTGCCCTGGTCGAACTAGTGGATGAACTGAAGAGGAAGACAGACGAGTTTGAAAGGGAGTTTGAGGACTTCAAGAAACAACGATAGGAGTACAATAGGTTCTGTGAGCAAGTCATGCGCTTAAGCTCTCCTAGTAATTAACTCTGTCTTCAACTCCCATGGCTTGATGCGGTGAACATTTGTGGTCTATTGTGTGGACTCATGTGATGGTTTGTTGTGGTGAAACTCTGTTAGTGGCTTGCTGCTGACGTGTGAAATGTAAATTGTTGGTATTTGATTGCTAGCTTGAATAATTATATTGTCAATCTATGTAGTAATGATGATCTTGAATTACTTTTCTGATGTAATTAGTCCTGCACGTGGTAGAACCAGGACAGGACATATGATCAAATAAAAATGTGACACGTGGACCAACTAGTGTATGACATGTGAATTGGCCAGGGCACGACACATGGGCTATTAAAAATCCGACACGTGGAAGGAAATCGTCAAGCCATGTGGACGTATAAAAATATGACACGTGGACGGACAACATCGTGACACGTGGTCAAATAAGAAATGGACATGTGGACCAATAAAAAATACGACACATGGTCCAATGAAGAAGTGACACATGATCCAACTACAACACTACACGTGTGCTAGTAGAAAACTAACATATGGAACAACAAGGGACCTACACGTGGTCTAGTAAGAACCTGAAATGTGCAAGAACCAGAGATGGCCATGTTGTGCAATAAGAAGGTGACACGTACCCGAACCATCTCCAATGCAATCGTCTATAGCATGTACACGTGGAAAGCATCTCCAACGGAAGCACCCACCAGTGTGGAGCCCCCCTGCCACGCATGCCAAAATAGTTCTATGACGTTCTGTTTTCGTCACAGACCAAGCCACTTCTATGATGATTTGCGAAAATCGTCATAAAAGTTCAAGTATGACGCGACTCCTATGACGAACCGGTTTTTGTTATAAATTTGTCATAAAACTAAAATTATGATGAATTTGGCTTCTTCAGTGACGAAAGCTGATCATCATAGAAGTGGATATTCCTAGTAGTGTTCACCCTCCTCCTCCACTGCCTCTGTCTCCTCGCCCATGTCTGAACCCACCACAGCCGATTTGGCCAAGGTCATCCAAACCCTCATGGCCTCCGTCAGTGCCTTGTAAGGGTAGGTTGCCGCCATACAGCAGGAGTGGCCAGCGGCAGCCTCCTTCTCTAGTTCTAGGGGATCAGGCAACAGCGACCACCATGGCGATCGCCCTCCCCACTTCTAGAAGCTTGACTTCCCCAAGTTCGATGTCAAATCAGATCCACTGACATTCCTCAATCGCTGCGAGTCCTATTTTCATCAGCAACGCATTGCTGCGGAGGAACAAGTGTGGATGGCCTCCAACAATCTAGAAGGTGGCGCCTAGTTGTCATTTATCTAAGTCTACCAGGATGAAGGCACACCTTCATGGTGCTGCTTCTCTGAGCTCTTAAACCTCAGGTTCGGGCCGCCAATCCGCTCCAATCCACTCGGGGAACTGATGGCCTACAAGCGAACCGGCACTGTTGCTGAATACCAGGACTGGTTTGAGGCTCTGCTCCCACACACGGGCACACTCTCGGAGGCATAGCGCGTCCAAGCCTTCACGGCCGGACTACAACTGCCTCTTAGTCTCGACGTTGAGCTCCACAATCCCTAGTCCCTCATCGTCGCCATGAGTCTTGCTCGCAAGTTGGAGATCCGCGAGAAGTATGCAGATATGGCTGCTTCGCCTCCCGCACCACCAAGCGATCAGCAACAGGGCATCCTTCTGGTGTCTTCACCACGTCTCGCTCTTTCGGCTCCGCCACCTGCCGTGACTGCCACAACCGCCACCGTCACGGTGGAGGGTCGCCCCGTTAGGCGCCTGTCAATGTCCAAGATGGAAGAACATCGTCGGCTCGGCCTTTGCTTCAATTGCAACGAAAAGTTCGGGCGTGGTCACAACTAAGTGTGCCAGTGCATGTTCTTGTTGGACCTGGCGGTGGTGGATGATGACAATGATGCCACCCCCAATGACCCTGACACTATGGCACCACAGTTATTGCTACACGCGATCAACGGCATCCACACCAGCAACACCATGCAGGTGCGCCTCCGGCTGGGCGACGTCAACGTCCACGCCCTCATCGACTCCACAACCTCATCGCCGAGGAGGTGGCCAGCCGCACCGGACTCTCCGTGTTCTGTTGCAGCTCTGTGTCTGTCACGATGGCCAATGGCGAGCATGTGCCATGCTCAGGCATGTATCGGCGGGCGTCGTTCTCCATCGACGGTGAGGTCTTCACCACCAACTTTTTCGCGCTACCGCTGGCCGGCTACGACATCCGGTGGCTAGCTTCCCTGGGACCGATTCTCTGGGACTTTGCGGCCTTCACCATGTCCTTTTGGCACAAGGACCATCTGGTCTGCTAGCTCTTGAAGAAGTTGGTCGGCACCCCTCCGGCTGCACCACCGGCGCCGCCGCCGACCCACCATGATGATATAGTGTTCAAACCAGAACACATACTACCCGCACACGGCTCATCCAAGGTGTTCGCCAGGTTCTCGTGCACTGGAAAAACAAACCAGCTGCACTGATCACCTGGGAAGACGTCGACGGCTTCCTCGATTGCTATCCATCCTTCTAGCTCGAGGACGAGCTACTCGTCAAGGGAGGGAGAGATGTTATTTAGGGCCGACGTTACCAGCACAGTCCAGGGCTCAAGATGCTGCCAGGGGCATGCCCAAGGAGATGCATGGCTGCACGCCGAGATAGCTGTAATCAATGGCAGTTAAGCTGCCGGTTAGGGGTTAAAACCCAGTGAGGTGCATGTGCAGCTAGCTACAATCAATGAGAATTAGTGTGTTGGTTGAGGGATTAGAGTTAATGAGAGGGAGAGAAACGAGGAGAGGCTGGGCGCCAGCTAGAGGTTGGGCGCCTCTACTTCTACCATGTAACCAGTTATGAATGAGTCAAGCAAGAAATATCAAACCTATTCCTAATCTCCCTCTGCTTCTCTCAATCTCAACCTCTTCACAATTGGGCATCCAGGGGATCAACCCCACGCCGTTATCTCCTTAGGCTACGAACTACGCAGCCGAGGTCCCCCTGTCCTGGGCACCAACGCCCTTGACAATAAACTTGTTTGAATATTTTATATCCTCCAAAAGCTAGCAAAGAGTCGTGTGCTGCACTGGGCCAAAGATAAGTCCCTGAAACCAACATGGCAACACTGTTTCTTGGCTAATTTTCTCACAAATTTGTGAAATAGTCCACCCAAGTGTTTGAGCAAAGTTAGTAGTCTGTATCAACAAGTTTACGTGAAAAAGGATCTCAATTAACTTTGATCAATTTTGAAACTTCAAATCCAATTTCTAAAATCGCAAACACAAACTGAAACTGCACTGTCGTCTGTAACTCTGAAGTTCTGAAAAACAGCATAGTTGTGCCATGTTCTCAACCTAATTTATTTCAAATTTGTGTAACAAATCAATCCGATGTATACACATGATCAGTAGTATATACCACCAAGTTTACATAAGATTTTCGTTGAGATCTGAACATGTTTGAGCCTTATAATTCAATTTCCAATATCCCTGAACCAAGCTGAAACCATGTCTGATTGTCTGAAGCTGCACTCCGAAATCCGAATGACAGTTCGGAACCTTCCGAAAACAGCAAGTTTATTAAACTTTGAGCCCTCTGATCTGTTGAACTGTGTATATAATCACCTAGGTTTAAAATAAAGCTGTCCACTAATGATTCACGATGGAGTTTTTCCACTAATTTGGGAGATAAAGGCGAGGGAAGGGGGCTTTGAATCAGCCATGGCCGCGAGCTCGCCCGACGGTCGATAGAAAGTCAGGAAGTTAGCACCGCGTGTCACCGCCGTGTCCACACAAAGCTCGCTCATGCGGACACCTCGCACACCATGCTCTCGCCTGGACCAGGAAGACGCAGCGCTGGCCCCTCCCCTTGCTAAACCTACCGCACTCCTGCAAGCAGTGTTGAAAACCGTCGGAACTTCCGACCATGCAGAACCATATAAACCTGCCCAAAGTGCTCTTACGGTATTTATTGTGTATCTCAATTAATTTTAAATGATTATTTGAGCACCCTATCCTCCAAGTCAATATAATTTGCGTCCTTCTTATAGTGTGACGTTTCCAAAACTCAATTTCAAAATATAAAACAAATTTAAATCTCTGTTGAGTCGAACTCCGATTTCCTTTAAGAATTGAGGTGTCATATATATCTTTTATAATTCTAATCCCCACTAGTAATATATCTCAATATGCAAGTTGTTCACCTCAGTAATGCACTATCATATGCAATTAAAATGCACTAGCACATGTGATGTTCACTTCAGCAAGACACGTAAGCATTTTTGTTGTCTATGTCAACATGCCACACAGTCCACTAGAATTGATTTATAATAGGTTATTCCTTTGTATAAGTAATAATATAGTTTAATTTCATTCTAAACCTTTCTTGCTGCAACGCGTGGGGTATGCGTAGGGTATGCTTTTAGTATTTCATAATTCACAATCCAAAGGGATTAACACCTGCATATAAATCTCAATAACTCGGTTAATCCATAAATTTCTTTGTCATTAATACACCAAATCTCACATGGGGGACCAAATGCACTTGCAAAGTTAGTGTCAGCCATTGACATGTAAAAGTGCAAGTTAACACTTTGTTTTCCTTAAAATGGATTGGTGTTTGCCTATTGTTGTTTTAGTCATATACTCTTATTTAGTGCATGCTTCGCTCTATACGGCCAAAAAAATCTCCTAAATATTGATTTCCCGAGTGTGTAATTTAAGAGAAATTTATTATAGTTGGAGGAATGAGAACCATTGTTGACGAGCCATTGAGTGGCTAGAAAAACAGATGTGCCATAAGATACTACGAGAAAAGTACCGAGAGGTACCAAATGCGTACTAAATTGATAGAATTATTTTTATGTAATTAAAGGTAAAATAGTAAATTCATATTAGGAGGATAATGATTTATTAGGGCAGCACTAACACAGGCAACACCAAACGTTGGCCTCAACAAAAAGTTACAATCCATGTAGGAGCAGATAAATTGAGGGCAATAGCAACCCAACGCAAGTAGCAGCTTCCACCTTTATCTCGGTCCCACAACTCTCTCCTTTCTCAGTCTCTCGTGCTTTGATTTTCCGAGGAAGTCACGTCATGTTATAGCAATTCCTTACCACAACGCAATCTCCGCCGGCTGTTGTTTTTGTCGTTGGTCAGACGAAGCAACTGATGCTTCTGTAGGCGTCCCTGACACCCCCGCATAACCATCACTTGAGATGATATGGCTGGTTGATGCAGACGTGAAACTTGGGGCAGCAATCCAGCGTGATGCGTTGGGCGTGGCCTTAGTACCCTGTACGACATTGTGGCCGCTCCACGCCTTATTTGTGGTCTTGCTTCAAGTTTTTTTTTTCTGTTATATGTTTTTTTACAATTTTTATTGAACCGTTATTTGAGTAACATACAAAAATTGTTTCACTAGCTTTACTATTTCATTTCTGCCACCATGCTTTGCGACATCTACTATCTATACTCCATTACTATCTTCAGCCCTTGAAATTTCTACGCATCATTGGATCCACGCTTTAGAGTCCGCACATCATAGCCTATTGATTTGAAAGCATCCATCCAAACTCCTCGAATGTGAACCAGAATCGAACTTGAGCCACGTATCACCACGCCACCTAGAAAAGAAAATACATTTCATTATTATTATCTAATTTATACTAATTTAATATCATTATGAAAATATATTTCGTTAGTATTATCTAATTTATACTAATTTGATATCATAAATGTTAGTTACCTTTCTCTAAATTTAGTCAAATTTTAAATAATTTAATTTAGAATAACTTTACAAGGTGATTTATTTTGGGATAAGAGGAGTAAAATTCGGGGAATCTTATTCGAGAAACTCATGCACTTTTTATCTGCAGGAGTATTTCTCCTCCATCAGTTCTGTAGACCACCACCAACAAACAGTACCCAATATCTGTCTCGCGCACCACCACCCAAACGCATCGACCCGGCCGACCGGAGATACGTGTGCGACGCTGAACCCGCGACGTGGACAAGCGAGAAGATCCGTCCACACGGATCTCCTCCTGTCCACCAGCCCAGCTACTTCAACTGACGAGACGGCGCACGGCCAAAAGATTCTCGTGGACGCCTCCGGCGCCCACTTGTATTGTATCCCGCGCGCTCTCGGTCTCGGGACAAGCTAGCTCGCCATCGCCGCCCGCGTCGCGTCCATGGAAATGGTGGAGTGCTCCCTCGTCGCTACACTTGCTCCGCGCCCGCAGCCCGGACTGGTCCGAAAGGCCTTGCCGCGGCCGGCGGTTCTTGGGGGGAGAGCGAGAGCGAGACTCCGGGTGCGGTCCGCGGGCCTGGGCCGAGAGCAGCCTCCGCCGCCGCAGCAGGCGGCAGTCCGGGCTTCCGGGCCGGATCACGGCGGCCGGGTGCTGGGGCAGGCTGCGGTGGGGCTCGCCGCCGCGGCCGTGGTGTCACTGACCGGGTTCTCCGGGGATGTGTCCCCGCTGCCGACGCCGCCTGCCCGGGCCGAGTCGCTCACCGTCGCGTTCCCCGTCTCCAAGGCGCGCGAGGTGAGTTGGGTTCCTGAAGTTCCCAGTGCCGACGGTGATCCACGGCCGCCGCGTTTCCAAGAAAGATACGAACTTTACAAGGTGATTGTTTGCTTGGGTTGTTGGCAGGTGAACAGAGTACAGAAGACGCTGGTTGAGACGTGGGGGCTGATCCGTGAGACCTTTGTTGATCCTACCTTCAACCACCAAGGTACAGCCCCCAATTTTGCGTAATGGTTCTCTCTAATCAGCGTTTTCAGTTGCTAGTTTTGAAGTGATAGGAGCTACTGTTTGGTTGGTACTGTAACAAGAGTGAAAGGGTGGAGCTTTGCGTCACCAAAATCACCACCTGATGAAGACTAATGAAATAGGAGAAGCTATTTTTCAATGTACTTATTTTGCCAAGCGTGCAGATTGGGATCAGAAACTCCAGCAAACAATGGTAGAGATATTTCCACTGAAATCAGCGGATGCCGCCTACAGTAAAATCAGTGGGATGCTATCCACACTCGGCGACCCATTTACGAGGATCATCAGCCCCACGGTACGCATGCTTGGGTTGATATTGTCAAGTGAGAAACGTCTGTTACTACCTGACCTGCACAAAGCTAGTATGAGTTGTGACAAGTCTGTGAATGATTGTTCACATACAGGAGTACTAGAGTTTTAGGATAGGAAGCGATGGGAGTGTGCAAGGGGTTGGGGTGTTCATAAACAAGGAGCCGAGCTCTGGACGATTGGTAAGTATGTTTTTGTTCATCCTCTTGTAAAGAGGACGTGAGTGTTCCAGTTACTAATTCAAATCTGTTTCAGCTTGTTATGTACTGCATTCAGGGAGGCCCTGCAGATCGAGCAGGCATACATGAAGGCGATGAGCTAGTTGAGATAGATGGTATTTACTTTTTCGCACTGTCCATCTTTCTAGTAATTACACAAGGCATACCACATCATTGGGTATGAATTAAGTTTTGTATCTAGCATGCTTGCATAGTTTTTATGTGTTGTAGTAGCACATGTCCATGAGGCATCTGTTTTGACTTCAGCATTATCCTTTTTTATCAACATTGAATTATAAGGAAAGTATGAAAATGCAGCTTAATGGCCCCGTTCGGCTTACCTTATAATCCACACTATTCAACTTGTTTTTTCAGCCAGAACATTATTTTTCTCTCACAATAATTCAGCCAGAAGAGTGTTTTTCAGCTAAGTTTCAGCAAGCCGAACGGGGCCAATGGGATGGGATGATTGATAATTAGCTGTAATGTCTACTTTGTACTTCTTACATTTTGCCCCTTCCATTGGTTAACAATCACAGCTGCAGATAATGTTTGAGCGATGATTTGAACAAATATTATGAATCGCCTGTCAGAATTGGGAGCCAAAACTGTGATTGATACATGCTAATGGTGCATTATCTATTTTTCCCTGTTTCTGTGCAGCAAGTTGTTACCAGGCTCATTCCCGGGGGGTATTATTGATGATGCTATCTTCTCATTCTGCTGGCAAAAGTGTTTCTGGTTTGGATGGAGAGGCTGCGGCTCAGAGGCTTCGAGGCCGTGTAGGAACAAAAGTGAAAGTGAAGTTGTTAGATGTATTTCCTTACCTTGAGCTTCGTAGTATATCCTTAGCTTCAGTTAAATCTCTTTTGCTTGTTGTGAAGCATACTTCAACTTGAGATGTACTAGTTCAACATTCAGACACTTGTTTCAAAAAAGAAAAACATTCAGACACTGACAATAAATGGTCAAGGTTTTTGTTCATAGAACTAAAAAAACATTGTGTTTTTTTTTTTGGGTTCACCAAAGTCTGGCATACTAAGCTTCTATTATATTATATCATATCCCGAATCCCCTTTATGTAATTTGGTCAACTCAGGTGTGGAAAGATCGTTTCTCGTCTTTGTATTTGCTTTTTTACTGATGCATATTTATATATCCAGGGAACTGACAGTAAAAGGGGTGGGAGTTTAAGGCAAAAGGAGGTAAATGCTTAACTTGCTGACCGAACAATTCTAAAATCTTAAGATTTTTATGTGTAATTTGAAAGGTATGATCTGCGCCTACAGAGCTCATCAAATTGCAATAGCCACTCTGTTGAAAAATGCATTAACGACAAGAGAACCATTTTCCTACTAAGACAGTGATCGAGTGTTTCCTAATTACATTCACTACCTTTTCTTTCCAAAGGTCCAGCTGTCTCGTGAAATTATCAACCTTTGCAATGTGAAATTATAGAGGATAAAGAGCGATGAGAGCTAGGTTCCGCACCGCCGGCGGCGGCGGCGGCGGCGCGCGGGCCTGAGCGAGCGGGAGCAGGCGGCGCGTGCGCGGCGCTCGGGTGGGCGCTCGAGCGGCCCCGTGCGGGTGCGGGCGCAAGGCGCGCGCTCAGGCCGGACGGCATGGAGGGCTGCACGCGGGCCAGCGCGAGCGAGGCGTGGCGCGGCAAGCTGCGCGCGGACTGGTGCGAGCAGCGGAGCGCCCAGCTGCTTGCAGGCCGGCGCGGCCTGGGCTGTACGCGTGGGCCGGCGCGAGCAGAGGCAGCGAACCCGCGTCGTCGTCGCTAGCCACCTGTGGTGGTTCTGGAGTTTCTGCGCCCTAGTCATGGTCCGCCCTGCTTCCTCTCCGGGTGCTCTCATCGAGCTCGAGCAAGATCCTGCCCTAGCCGCCTTGGTCAGGAACTGGGATTTCTCTCCGGGTAAGAGATTTGGGACTGAAGTGTTGCAAAGATTTTCGACCTCTGTGCATCATCCTTCTACTCCGGATGGGTCGTTCTTCCTGCTAGCAGTTTTTCGGCGCTACCTCTTCCATTTAACTGAAGACTCTGTTGCCATGGCTCTTCACTGCTGCTTGGGTGGTTCTCCTGCTGGCTTCCATGTTGTATTCGAAAGTGATCGTCATTTTCACTTCTCAGTTAGCAATAAGCAAGTTGGTTTTCTGATTCGATCTCTCAAGCTAATCACCGCAGAGCAGTTTGATGTTTATTTCCATCTATGGCACGATGGTGCCAATTGGATGAAAGAAAAAATCAAGTGGCAGAAAGAAGAAGAGAACAGCTGGACCATCCAGACAAATCGCAAAAACAAGCGGAATTCTGCTCGCAAGAAGGTTTCATTTCATCACAAGCTCGTCCAAGACTCACCAATCACCAAATCTCAGTCAAGAGAGCTCAACTCGGTAATCAAGATTGGTAGTTTTTATTGCCCTTTTGATCCTATTGATTCCTCCTTAGTTCGGGATTTCACTGAGGATTCTCTTCCTTTGGACCGGGAGTTTGGTACTGATTCTTCTCAATTCAACAAAGATTTTCACAAAGGGCCTCGAAGTTCTTCAGGTAGCAACAGAGATGTTCCAGTGTACTCTGTTTTTCAAAAATTCAAAAGAGATCTTCGCATTGATGAGAATGGTGGTCGTTCCAACTGCTCCATGCAGTATAAAGAAGCCATTAATGGGAATGCCCCCCAAGGTGATCGCTTTATCTCCCCCTCTAATGCTTCCCGCTGTTGCTTTAGATGCCTAAGTACAGGGCACTTTGTCGAGATTGTTTTAGTGATGATATTCAAAGATCTCATAATTCATCGCTTTAACTATGGTCACAAGGCCCGAAGTCACTGCTCAGGTTCAACGGTGGGTTGCCGTAAAACTTAAATGGGTTTCAAGGTCCCAAGAAGCCGCCCTCGTTCATGGAGCCAAGCCACACTCTTGTTGAACCCTCCATCCAATGGGTGCATGGGCCCAATGCTCACTTTGTTGCTTTCAGCTTCTATCGTGCACTCCTCAAATATGAAAACTCCTCCCTTGACACCCCTTGGTGACCGAGAATCAAAGCCAACACCAGGCCCCCACCCACTCTTACGGCTGCTGTGCCCGACTCCAAAGATCGCTCCTATGACAAACATTGCACCGGTGAGGAAGATCCCCGCACACAATGGTAATCTTCATCCCTTTGAGGGACCCATACTGCCAGGAGAAGTTCAAAGTGGTGGAAATGGTGACCAGTGATGGATAATTTGGTGGTCGCTCATCGATCCGAGAAAGACATGAATCAGAATCGAACTTGGGGGTGTTTCACCAAGTCGATTCCTCTTCAAACCAATTGAGGAATACAAATTTGGTCAAGGCTCTATCGGAACAATTGAAGTAGTTCAAAGAATCGAACCTCAACACCAATGTTCAGCTCGGAAAGTGACCCAATCCAAAATGCTCTTATCCCACACACAATGGACAGACCTATGATAACCCAATCTGAGACTCAGAGAGACAGAGATCGGAGAAATGCTATAACCAATTTCCTAGTTAAAAGCCCCAAACAAATTGATCAACAATCAAAAGGTTGCGGTGTCACAAGTTTTGGTGGAAGCGGTTCAATCACAAGCTCTTTGATCTAGATTGATCTTTTTTGCCTGGGAATTAATTCTTTCAACATTGCTATCAATATTAATGAGCAGAGTCACACCACCACCCCAAATGTTGGTGCTTGCGTCACTCGAGATCCCTGCCCAGCTCTCAAGACCTCCAACCAACTCCAAAGATAGCAACTTCGGCTAGCAGAGCTTTCCCTCGCAAGAAATGCCCTGTCACAATAGTTTACTACAGAAAAGACTCAAGAACAAAACCATAGAACCTAAAATTCAGCTAAGACAGAACAAATTTTCCTGCACCTCCTTGAAGATTATGCTCTCATAACTCATGATGCTTCGATTGATCCATTGCTACACGGTAGTGGGAATGGAGATGAAAGTTCAAGCAAAGCCACAAAGAAAAGAAAGCTCAGACACTTGTCTCAACTGAAGTTTCTTAGGAGGAGCCCAAGACTGAAAGTTGCTCACGATGGACATATGCATAGAGTTGTCCCCACTACAGCTAGAAAGCCTAACAAGAACAAGAGCAAGGCAAGAGGCAAGAAGGTGGCCCCTTAATCTGACTTGTTGGATAATCTCTCTCTCCCACCAAATTGCTTTGCCTCTCGATTTTTCGGGACTCTCTGCTTTGTTCTTAAATGCAATGAGGAGGGACCTTATTTCCAAAATTTCATGCACGATATACGAGAGAATAGTACAGAAAGGTGTTGCATTCACCCCTCAGAGGTGACGACGGAAATGCTTTTGGCTACCAGAACTGATGATGTTGCACCGGATGGGAGCGGCACAAGGGGGACCCAACTAGTTATCAATGGATAGTCTACTTATCTACTTTTGTTTTGTCGAGGATTGCCCCGCAACATCCCGCGATAATGGAACATTGGATTGGTTTTATGGTCGTAATACCTTGAGAAGTGCTATCTTCTCTTGTTGTTGTCTTGATTTTGTTTGATTAAGACTTGTGGTAAAAAACCAGTTTCTCTGTGGACATCTTTGCTTCCCTTCTGCATTGCTTGTGGTCTTTGGTTTGGCTTGTTTGTTGGGGTTTTGCACCCATTGAGAGCAACTGTTTGAGTCTTTGGTTTTGGATTTTCTCCGACTGGGTTTAGTCAGAGTTCTCGGAGGCAATTTCAACACATTGCTTATGGTTACGAGGCCCAATAAAGAATAATAGTGGTTCCAGCAGAAATTGGAACATCTTGAACTAGAACATCAGAGGAATAAACTCTGAAGATAAATGCAATGCCATCAGAGAAAAGATAGATGAGAGTGATTGTGACATTTTCTGCATCCAAGAAACAAAAAGAGAACAGTTTGATCATTCCTTCATTAGAAAACTAGCTCCAAAGCGCTTCAACAAATTTGCTTTTTCCCCTTCTAAGGGTGTTTCTGGGGGAATTCTGATGGGATGGAATAGTGCTATTTTCATAGGAGAGGTAATCCAAATAAACAAATTCACAGTAACAGTCAAATTCACCTCTTCTCACAATAGACAAACCTGGACATTATCGTCCGTATACGGCCCTTGCCAAGGCCCAGAAAGGGATAATTTTGTGCACTGGCTCAACAATCTTGACATCAATGCAGAGGAGAATTGGATATTTGCTGGGGATTTCAACTTCTACATATCTATATCTGGTAGAAATAGAGATGGTGCTAATATGAATGACATGATGATCTTCAATGAAATCATAAGTAACTTGGGTCTGCTTGAGATCCCCCTCAAAGGAAGAAACTTTACCTGGAGCAATATGCAAAGTGCTCCTCTCCTTGAGCAAATAGACTGGGTGTTCACAACCTCCAACTGGACAAGTGACTTCCCTAACACTTTGCTTCTTCCAATGACTAGACCCACCTCTGACCACATTCCTTGTAAGATTCAAATTGGGACTTCTATTCCCAAAGCTCATGTCTTTAGGTTTGAAAATTTCTAGGTAGAGCATCCTGGCTTCTTTGATCTGGTAAATTCGTTCTGGAATTCCAATGTCTCAGCAACTAATAGTGCTACTAGAGTCACTGCCAAATTCAAACTTTTAAGGGCTGCCCTGAAAAAGTGGAGCAAAGGTCTTTCTAACCTCAGCTGCCTGATAAAAAACTGCAATTCTACACTAGAGATCCTAGATACACTAGAAGAACAAAGGTCTCTTTTTCTTCAAGAATTCAATTTTAGGAAGATTTTGAAGAAACACATCCTCAAGCTCCTTAAGCACAAAAAGATTATTGGAAGAAAAGATACACTATTAGGTGGACTAAATTTGGAGATGAAAGTACAAAATTCTTTCATGCTGCTGCAACCGAAAGATACAGGATAAATACCATCACTTCCCTTGAAACTGAAGATGGAAGATCTGTGTGTGATCACAGTGAAAAAGTTGCTCTGCATCTTGAGGAATACAAACAAAGAATGGGGTGCACTACTAGCCCTGACATGCTATACAACTTAAGTCAACTGGTCCAGTCCAATAGCAACCTAAGGCAGCTATCCAGACCCTTCACAATTGAGGAGATTAATAATATAGTCAAACAAATGCCTGCTGATAAAGCACCAGGCCCAGATGGTTTTAATGGATACTTTATCAAAAGTTGTTGGGAAACAATTAAAGGAGATTTCTATAGCCTTTGCTTTGACTTCTTCAATGGAACCCTGGATTTGCAATCTATAAACAATTCCTTCGTCACTTTGATTCCCAAGACAAACAACCCTATCTCAGTAAATGATTTCAGGCACATCTCACTTCTAAACCGTGTCCTCAAAATTATCACAAAGCTCCTAGCCAACAGGCTTCAAGGCAAGATCACATCACTCATTCATATCAACTAGTATGGCTTCATCAAATCCAGGACTGCTTGGCATGGACCTATGAGTATATTCATCAGTGCCAACAATCTAAGAAAGAAATCATTATTCTCAAGCTTGATTTCACAAAAGCTTTTGATACTATTGAACATAATGTGATCATTCAAATGATGAAACTGCTAGGCTTTGATGATACTTGGTGTGACTGTATCCAACGAATTCTTGATTCAGGAACCTCTTCCATCCTTCTTAATGGAGTGCCTGGAAAACACTTCCAATGCAGACGTGGAGTGAGACAGGGAGATCCTCTTTCTCCCCTTCTCTTTGTTTTGGCTACTGATCTCCTTCAGTGCATTATTAACAGAGGTCACAGTGAATGACTATTTGATCTCCCTATCCCCTCCTATGAAACAGCTCAGTATCTTATTATCCAGTATGCGGACGACATCATTCTCATCATGAAAGCTTCCCAAATGGAACTTTTCACTCTAAAAGGATTGCTGGAATCTTTCTCACAGTCAACTGGACTTCGGGTTAACTATAAAAAATCTTGTTTGGTGCCTCTAAATCTCTCTACTGAGAAAGCTCATCAGCTGGCTGGGGTTTTTGATGCAAACTGGAATCCCTCCCCTTCACATACCTTGGATTGCCAATGGGCACCACCAAGCCGAGAGTGGAGCACTTTGGATTCATCATGAACAAAGTTGAAAGAAGACTTACAGCCACTTCAAATTTTCTCTCTCATGCTGGAAGACTAGAGCTAGTGAACTCAGTCATGTCCTCTCTTTCTACCTATGCCATGTGCACTCTTCAGCTGCCTATTTCAGTTGTAGAGTACATTGACAGAGCAAGAAGACAGTCTTTGGAGAAGCTCTGACAGCAATGCCAAAATGAAACCTCTGGTGGCCTAGAAAAAATGCAGCAAGCCAAAAAGAAAGGGAGGGCTCGGTATCATCAATCTTAGAAGCCAAAACTCTGCTCTACTCCTTAAACACCTAGACAAATTCTACAACAGGAAAGAGATTTCTTGGGTCAAGCTTGTTTGGCATGCTCACTACTCCAATGGTGACATCCCACATGCAACTATGGATAAAGGGTCTTTTTGGTGGAAGGATATCCTAAAACTTTGTGATCTCTTCAGATGAATCACTAATTGAAAACTCAGGGATGGATCTACTGTTCTTTTCTGATCAGACCTTTGGAATGACAATGTCATACAGAGCAAGTTTTCAAGACTTTTCTCTTTTGCCAAAAAACAAGAAGATTTTTGTGTTGCAGTTCCTTTCAAACAACAACCTCCAGTCACAATTCCACCTTCCTCTGTCCAAACAAGCTTATTAAGAATATCAAAGAATGCAAGACTACATTCAATCTATACAGGTTCAACAAAATACAAAAGACTCTTGGCACTATATTTGGGGAAGTAGTAGCTATACATCTTCTAAATTCTACTATTTCCCCTACAGAAATGTTCAGCCCCCTGCTCCTTTTCTGTGGATCTGGGACTCAAAATGCAGTAACAAACTTAAAGTCTTCTCCTGGCTCCTGATTATGGATAGGCTAAACACAAGGAACTTTCTTAAAAGGAAAAAGCACAAGTTGGAGAGCAATAACTATAACTGCATTCTCTGTAATCAGAATGTTGAGGAAACTGCTTTCCACCTCTTCTTCAGCTGTCCATTCAATCAGGTGTGGCCTGCTGGCAACACTTGAACATGCACCGGAACTTTCAAAGTGATTTCTTCCAAATGATGATGCAATCGAAACAGCAATATCAAAATCCCTTCTTTATGGAAATCTTCATCATTGCTGCCTGGCACATATGGAAGCAGCGAAATAACTTTATATTTGGCAGAGGACGACCCTCTTTCTCCTCCTGGAAATGCTCCTTTTTGGATGAGGCTAGATTTCAAGCTCTTAGAATGTCTGAAGACAAGCGCTTTGTTTTCCTCCTTTGTATAGACTCCTTTTCTTAGTTCTTAGCTGACCAGTGGCTCCCTCAGCCTCTTGGGTGGTTTTTGTTGTTGTTGTTCTTTCTCCTCTGTACAGTTTCTAGCTTTTGCTTTTTAATAAAATCTCATAGTGGGGGGCCTCCCCTGCTGTATTTTTCGCTTAAAAAAATTATCAACCTTTCATCTGTATCAACTCGTAACACCCTGGTGTTACGATCTTATTTAGCGCCGCGATTTAGGCCTAAGTAAAATTTTCGAAAACGAGTTCCGCGGAATTTTTAATTTAAAACGTACTTGATGCGATAAGCGAATCATGTGTGACTTAGTTTCGCGGACTTAAGTAAACGCTCAAGTTAAATCACGCCGGGTGTAGAAATATTTAGGAATAACGAACGACGATGCCAGTGAATGGTATGTTTTGTTAGATTAAGCATGAACAACGACTTTTATAAATAAAATAAAATCCATTAATACATTGAACGATATATATATATATATATATACATATATATATACATATATATATATATATATATGCTCATGTGTTTATTTTGAGAAGCCGCTCAGTCGAAAGGCCTTGAGTTTTGTTATTGACTTGCGAGCGAACGGCTCCACAGAAATGATGGGACGTCTCCCTGCCTTGCTCCGTCGCTTGTTGTAAGTAGTGTGTTCCCCTTATTCGAAATCAATCAACTTCGGTTTATTAGCGTTGCGCCGCATAGTTGAGTTCCGTCATCGTGCCACTGCTCTCTCTCTCTCCATCGCGTCCTTTCTCTAATGATCGCCGTAATGAAGATTGGCCGGACTGCTGTTGCCGTATATTGATTTGTGGGGCACGGCCACGGTCCCTTCGAGGGCAACTGGCCAAGGTACAGGGGCCACCCCTGAAACAGGCTACTGGAGGCAGGTTGCCATGCCTTGCTTTTTGACAGTGGGGGCGTTCGGCTGAACCAAAAACACTGTAACGGCTGAAAGTTACTGTTCAAGATGGAATCTGCGAGAGAAAATACTGTTCTGAGTTACTGTTCACGACTGAATCTATGATAGAAAAATACTGTTCGGATAAAAAAAGAAGCGGATCAAACCAGTTAAGGTCAGCCGAACAAAGCCAGTTTGGGTTGGGTCCGGCCTCGGCAGGATGCTGGAGGCAGGTGAGGTGGGGCACCACTGCAATCGCTTCTGTAGTCTGCCCTCTGCACCGCAGCAGCTTTGCTTTGTAGCGAAGGAGCGAGCGGAGGGCCGGCCGGAGGGAGAACGAGCATTTATGACAGCACAGTATTTCGCTGCTTTCCTGCTGCCCCCAGGCCCTCTTCCAGCACACGGTGCATTGCGTTATCGTTCATCGCTCATCTGGTAAAAAGAGGAAAAAGGCACCACTGTTCCTGTCACGTCACTCCTATAGCACCACGGTAAACATACGTACGGCCATGTTTAGTTGATCCAAATTCTAGAATTTGGCACTATATAAAAAGAAGATTCTCCGTCACATCAAACCTGCGGTACATGTATGGAGTACTAAATGTTGACGAAATCAAAAACTAATTACATAGTTTGGTTATACTTTGCAAGACGAACATTTTGAGCCTAATTAGACAACGATCGGATAATTATTACCAAATAAAAACAAAACGCTACAGTGTAGTTACAGTGCCTGGTTTTCTGGCGGCGCCGAATCCGGCGTGAACTAAACATGGCCTACGTTTACTCACCGCTGTTTCTGTCGTTTCACTCTGCGGCACTATCAATTCCTCTGTTCGCCCCGGCAGCCCATGCTCTACCCTCGTGCGCCTGTTTGCCTCTGTTGCTGTCTTGTCTGTCTAGCTGAGCTGCTACCACCGCTGTTTGCTTTTATTTCCTTTCCTCTGCTTGCTGCTCGCGCATGCTCCATGCCATGCCGCTCCTTCCCTTCCTCGCTGGCCTCCCGTGCGTCCCGCGCTGGACCGCAGCCGCAGCAACCGAAGCGCCCGCGCCCACCGTTGCCCTGCCTCCACCGCGCGCACTGCTCTTCCGAGCCGGCCGCCTGCTGCACGAAGCCGCCCTGCCGGCGCCGCAGCTCCACGTCGCGCCTGGAGCACAGTCCCGCGCCTGGAACGCCGCATCGTGCGCGAGCGCCGTCCCTTTTCTTCCCCGCTCCGGACCGGTTGCAGCCGCGCGTCTCACCGGAGCCGCCCTGCCGCGCCCGAGCCGTCGTGGCCGCGCCACCGCCCCGAGGTCCGCGTCGCATCTCCTCATGCCGCACCACCGCAACGCCCGAGCCTCCCACCCACAGCAGTGTCGTCCCGCCCCGTTCTCCCGCCGCGTCTTCCCCGCCGTGTGCCACTGCCGCTGAGCCACCCTCGCCGATCCGCGCGCCTTCCATCCGCGGTGCTCTGCCATCACCGGCGGATGGCCGCCGCAACAGCATGCCGCCGGGCCCGCCCGCTGCCGAGGAGCCGATTGCCAGCGCCGTGCCGCCCGTCGTCGTCCACGCCAGAGCCGCTCGCCTTCTCGTCGTCTCTGTCCCGTGGCTCCTCTGTTTTGAGGAAGGGTCGAAGGGTATGCATCCAAGCCGTAACGTTATACGGGGTCTTTACTGCAAAATACGCGACTCACTTAAATAGTGTTGTGTCATGCGGGTTAATTTCGTGAAAACGCAGGGTCCTTTATGCAAATCGCTAGTCCGGTTTGGAGCAGGCCACGCGTGGGCCAGCTTGCGTCCGCGCGTTGGGCTGGCCGGTCGCCGCTGGCTGCGCACCTAGGCTCCGCGCCTGGGCCACGCATCCGCTGGACCGGCCTTTGGCCACCGCGTCTGGGCCGTGTGCGCCCTGCCCGCCTTGGGCTGCATTGCCGCTGGCCAGCGCTCGCCGGGCCATTGGGCCAAGGTCTGGGCCGTCGGCCGCGCGCCCTGTCCCCGTGGCGTTGAGCCGGCTGATGGCCATTGGCCTTTTTATTTCTAAAAGGATTAGCTTATTTAGCTCGGGAACAAATTTATAAAATCAATATAAAATTATGTAGTTGTCCAAACATAGTGAAACCAGTTTTGTTGAGTTTCTAAAATCATGATCTATCTAATAGTGTATTTTGTTTACATAGTGTGATAATATTTTTAGGAGCTATATAATTAATTTGAGGTGCCTAACATTATAAAAATATAAACTTGTAGGAATTGTTATGATAAATTGGTAATAGTATTGGATCTGAAATCTTTACAGGAGGCTCCTAGCAATATTAGATAACCACCGTAAATTTTGTAGCTCCAGAATAGTTGATTGCTAGATAGATAATGATGTCTATTTCGAATAAAGGTTAAATTGATAAAATAAAATAAAGCAACAACTTAGGTTTATGTAACAAAAATAATTGTTGGGAAAATAGCGTCTTATCCAACAACATGAATATGTAGCCTAAGTATGGTCGTCGTTAGAACTAGCCCGTTCACTCGAGAGGCGTACATCGTATTTTACGGGTCATGATTACAGTTGATTAATTACATCTTTGTATTTCATCGCATGCATATCATATAGGTACAATGGTGGATCAACGGATCTGAAAGGATCAAGATGCCCAAGAGGGGGGGTGAATTGGGCTAATTCTAAATTTTCTTCCAATAATCAAATCATACGGATAGCCCAATTAACCCCTTGTGCCTAGAAAAGTGTTTATATCAAACTAATGCACAACAACCTCGCAACCTATGTTCCAAACTTACTCTAGCAAGCAATTCTATGGATGTGAAACAAGTATTGAATTGCTCAAAGTAAATACTCAAAGTAAGTGCTCAAAGTAAATAGAGAGAGAAAGGAACACGACGATGTTTTACCGAGGTATCGGAGAGTCGCCACTCCCCACTAGTCCTCGTTGGAGCACCGCGCAAGGGTGTAGCTCCCCCTTGATCCGCGCAAGGATCAAGTGCTCTCTACGGGTTGATTCTTCGACACTCCGTCACGGCGAATCACCCAAAACCGCTCACAACTTGAGTTGGGTCACCCACAAGCTCCGCCGGGTGATCACCAAGCTCCCAATCACCACCAAGCCGTCTAGGTGATGGCGATCACCAAGAGTAACAAGCACGAACTCTCACTTGACCACGCGAAGCCTAATGAGAAGATGGATGCACACTTGTCTACTCTTGATTCACTAATGAGGTTTCACTCTTGGATTCTCAAATCACAAACACCTCACTAGGACCTTGCTCTTCTTGGCACTCACAAGCGTGTTTCTCAAATTTGTTGGAATGAGCAAAAGTAACTCCACACTCGAGTGGAGCTTCTATTTATAAGGCGACTGAAAAAGCGAACCGTTATGAGCTTCTGCGGGATGACCGGACGCTCCGATCACATTGACCGGGACGCTCCGGTCGGTTCAACTCCGCTAGCACTTCAAGTGATGACCGAGCGGCGAGCGAGGTCCGGTCGGCCTTGGCCAGGCCGCGTCGGTCGATCTTGGATGCTTACTATAAGCGGCCGGATATTTGGATACACGTGGTCCGGTCACTCTTGGAACGGACGTCCGTCCACACTTTCTCAAGTCGGACCCTTACTAGAGAGTCGACCGGACGCTAGCCCCGGTCGTCCGGTCACACGACCTTCAGTCAGGTCACTCCAGACTTGTTCTCCTCGGTCAAATGAATGGCCGAACCTGCGGCCGGCGTCGGTCAAGATCGGAGACGGCGTCCCAAGATGTTGACCCTCCATTCACTTCAACTCTCGATCATATGAGAATGAAGTTAGCTCCAAAGGAGCTTAGGCATTCATAGGAGCTACCTAGAGCTAGTTTTAACAAGTGTGCACCACACCTAACTCACTAGACTCAACTAGGTCAAGCTACCCGTTCATACCCCCCTTCATAGTACGGCCAAAGGAAAAACAAAGTCCTAAACTACTCTAAGTGTCTCTCCAACTTCAATTGACACTTTGAACTAGTTATCCTTAACCTTGTCGTCCATCCTTTGAAAACCGAAACGATTTCCATCGTAGGGGCATGACAACCTCAATTGCCCAATCGATCTTCATTACCATGACCTAACTTAATTGCCTCTACAAAACACACGTTAGTCATAGTAATCTTGTATTGACATTAATCACCGAAATCCACTTAGGGGCCTAGATGCTTTCAATCTCCCCCTTTTTGGTGATTAATGACAATACCACCTCGAGTATGTTATGGAATGAGGTTTTTGACGGGCTTGGTTCATATAAACTTTTGTCGTTAAGAACAAAAGAGTTAGGCAAGCTTATATGACCCAAGCCAACACAATGTACTCAAAGGATATGAATTAAGCATGAGTACAAGTAACAAAGCTCATTTGCTTCGAAGTATAAACGCGGAAGCAAAAACAAATGAGCATAACACAAGTGATATGACATATAGATAATGCAAAGTAGAAATCACACATGTCAAATATCACAATCACGTAGATAGCACTATCACATATATATATAATAGTATGCATGAAAGTAAACACACGAATGCACAAGTAATAGTGTATCACACAAATAGAACTCCAAATGTATATAATAGGCTAATACTAGATAACTAGCTCCCCTAAATGTAGTTCCCCACGAGACTACATACTGAACACCCTCTCCCCTTTGGCGTCAAACACCAAAACCTAGGGAATTTGGACGATGAGGGTCAGTGACGAGCCGGGCACAAGAAACGAGGGGCAAGTGGGAACAGGGCACCATCATCATTTGACCACGAGCTCTGAATCGACCGACCCTCTGTGGTAGGAAGTGTCATTGAAGCGGTGCAGTGCAGTGGAGTGGTCTTTGCTGTGAAGGCTGCTAGTATGTCTGTCGAGGATCTGACGAGGCGACAAGCGAGGGGGAGCCTCTGAGTAGTCGCCGCTGTTGGGGCTGCTGAAGTCGGACCCGGCGGTATGCATATGAGGCGGAGTAGGCATGCCGGTCAACTCATTTGAAGGATGCTCCAAGACTCCTAGAGGCCCGACGTCTCGTGTGCTGAATAGTGAGGAAGGCGCTCACGGTGTGAAGCCCGTCGAAGTGGAGTGAGCTCGGGGCTACCACAGGTGAGGCTAACCTTTGGGACACTGTATAGGCGGTGAAGCAAAGCGAGCTGGAGGCGGTCCACGACTCTGGAGCCCTTGGGCCGTCTTCTTTGGAGTCGTCGAAGTGGTAGGAGGTTTGTGCAAGCTAGGCGAAGGCGTGGGCGTGTGAACCCCAATGGTTGTCACTACATCTTGCATGAATCCATGATTTCTTCTTTGCATAAGTAATCTTCTTTGGTCTTTGAAGGATTTGCTGCCTCTTGCCATTGAAACTAAATCTGACGAGCTTTGGCTGTCTTGAAGTTGGTAGGTGTCTCCTATGCTGTGGTTCGATCTCTTGCATCCGCTCAAGAATAGCAATGAGGCGGAAGTCATCGTGGAGGCGGTGGAGCGAGCTGGAGCTACCGGCCTCTGCATCGTGTCGCATGGAGGCATCGAGGTATAGGTGGTAGTCGTCGTCGAGGCCATCCTTGTATGCTCGCTCACCTCCTTTGTGCCTCTAGCTCCTCCTCCTCGGTCATTTGCAATCCCTCGATGATCTCATCTTCTTGAGGCTGCGGACTCTAGCACGTCGGAGACGACAGCTAGGCTGTCTGAGTGCACGAGGAGTGGTGTGTGTCGATCCTCTATGACAGGTTGTGGCGGGAACTCTGTGGTGGCACCTGTATACTCATCCATCATACCGGGGGCTTATCAAGCACTACTCTGCGGATAAGCGTGATCCGGTCGCATAAGGAAGGCACTGCGACCCTTGAATCCCTCACTATAGTGTCCTCCATCTACGAAAGAAGGAGGTCCTAGATATCAAATCTTTGTCTGCTTTGCATCGGGGCATTAAGAAGCCGAGCTATAAGCGAGTCAGGCCCTCTCTATATCCCAACACAGGAAGCGGTGTCCTCGATAATAGCCTCTAGCACTCTCATTTGTGGGAGTCAAGTCTTTGGGGTTCCTCCTCGACCCCTCTCCAAAAGGCTCCTTGAAGCAATGTCGCACTAAATGCAGGAGGCACCAAACCTCCGTGAGGGCGCCTAGGAGGCTCTGCTGTCCATGCCAGACCTCATGTATCTTGACAGTTGCTCCTGTAGCCTCAAGATATCTCTCGACCACACCACTCGTCACTCTCTGTAGACTTTGCCTCACGAAAGCAAAGTGAATAAACATGTGATGTGGATCGATGAAGAGTGAAGCATAAACAGCGAACCCAAGATGGTACATATATCCCCGTCCGTCGTCCAATCAAATCATCGTCGATCTGGCAAATATGACAAGTATGGCCGAATGCTCTCTCCATTGCCGCCACAATAGACTCTATCATGAGACTCTACGAGATACGAACATCGCCCCCTTGTTGAGATAAGCATTGTAGAAATCCTCCTACAAAGGCATGTAGAAACCCTCACCTCTCTCTCATCCCTCCTCGGGGAAACCAAACCTCAAACTCAACAAAACGCTTAGAGCAAGAAAATTGGGTATCGAGCTGCTATCCAGTAGGATTTTATTATTGCAAGAAAATTTAGAATTAGCCCAATTCACCCCCTCTTGGGCATCTTGATCTTTTCAATTGGTATCGAGCCTCGTGCTCACGTTTTTAAGCCTAACCGCTTAGAGCAAGACATCTTTGCAATAATAAAATCCTACGGATACCAATTGAAAAGATCAAGATGCCCAAGAGGGGGGTGAATTGGGCTAATTCTAAATTTTCTTGCAATAATAAAATCCTACGGATAGCAGCTCTGATACCAATTTTCTTGCTCTAAGCGTTTTGTTGAGTTTGAGGTTTGGTTTCCTCCAAGGAGGGATGAGAGAGAGCAATGAGGGTTTCTACGCCGCCCAACGCAGGAGGATTTCTACAATGCTTATCTCAACAACAAAGGCGTTGTTCAGATCTTAGAGAGTCTGTCAGATAGAGTCTATTGTGGCAAAGCAAATGGAGAGAGCATTCGCCATACTTGTCATATTTGCCAGATCTGATGATTTGATTGACTGGACGGGGATATATGTACCATCTTGGGTTCGTTAGTTTTATGCTTCACTCTTCATCGATCCACATCACAGTTTATTCACTTTGCTTTCAGAGGCAAAGACTATGTGAGTGACGAGTGTGTGGTTAGAGAGATACCGAGGAGGCTGTGAGAGCACTGTCAAGATGCATGAGGTCTGTTATGGACAGCTGCAGAGCCTCCCAAGCGCCCACATGGAGGGTTGGTGTCTCCCATGCATTTAGTGCGACATTACTTCAAGGAGCCTTTTGGAGAGGGGTCGAGCAGAACCCCTGTGACTTGACTCACACAATGAGAGTGCTAGAGGCCATTATCAGGAGGACACCGCTTCCTGTGTTGGGATATAGAGAGGGTCTGACTCGCCATGCCTCCGGCTTCTTAATGCTCTAATGCAAGCAGCATAATATTTGATATCCTGGGACCTCCTTCTTTCAGAGATGGAGGATACTATAATGAGGGATTCAAGGGTGGCGTGCAGCTTTCCTATGCTCACTGGATCACGCTTTCTTATCCGCAGAATAGTGCTTGATAAGCCCCCGGTATGATGGATGAGTATACTGGTGCCACCACTGCAATTCCCAGCCTTACAACATGTCACAGAGGATCGTGACATACCACACTCAGCACTCCAGACATTTTAGCTGTCGTCCCCGACGTGTTAGAGTCCGCAGCTTCAGCAGATGAGATCATCATCGAGGGATTGCAGCCCACCGAGGAGGAGGAGCTAGAGGCATGCAGGAGGTGAGCGAAAGCATGACAGCCTGGATGATGACTATCCGCCTATTCCTCGATGCCTCCACGCAGACACACGATGTGAGGCCGGTAGCTCCAGCTCGCTCCACTGGCCTCCAGCATGCACTCCCGCCTCATTGCTATTCTTGAGCGCGGCTTGCAGCAGTACACAGATAGACAGCACAGAGACAACTGCTACTTTTGCTGGGCTGCACTGACAGATTTAGTTCCAGAGGCAAGAAGAAATATGCAAAGAAAGAAGCAGCAGATGCATCAACAAAGAGATACTCTTGCAAAGAGCAGCTTATGGGTTTCATGCAAAGACGAGTGACAGCTCTTGGGGCCCCATAGCCACGTGACTTCGCCTCAGCCTTGCTCAAATTGCTTCCACCACGACGACTCCAGCTATATAGCCTAACAGCTTGTGGTCGTGGACAGCCTCAGCTCAATTTGTTTCACCTCTTGTACAGTGTCCCTGGTTGGCCTCACCCGTGGTAGCCCTCAGCTCACTCCACTTCAGACGGGCTTCACACCAGAGCAGTCCTCCCTCGCTATTCGTGTTCGACACGCCGCCTCTAGGAGTCTTGGAGCATCCTTCAATGAGTTGACCAAGATCCCATCCGCCTCATATGCATATCGCCCGTCTGTCTTATAGTAGCCCCAACCGCTATGACTACTCAGAGGCTCCCCTCGTCTGTCATCGCCTCGCCAGATCCCACGACAGACATACTAGCAGCCTTCACAGCAAAGACCAGCCCTGCTCGACACTCCAGCTGCCTGCTCAATGACACTTCCCGCCACAGAGGGTCGGGGCCAGAGCTCGTGGTCGATGATGATGGTGCCTGGCCCCTTTTTGCCCCACGTTCTTCAAATACTTCGACTCATCTGCTGCCAGCCTCACCGAATTAATTCCCTAGGTTTTGGTGTTTGACGCCAAAGGGGAGAGGGTGTTCAGTATGTAGTCTCGTGGGGAGCTACATTTAGGGGAGCTAGTTATCTAGTATTAGCCTATTATATACATTTGGAGTTCTATTTGTGTGATACACTATTACTTATGCATTCGTGTGTTTACTTTCATGCATACTATTATATATATGTGGTAGTGCTATCTACGTGATTGTGAAATATGACATGTGTGCTTTCTACTTTGCATTATTTAAATGTCATATCACTTGTGTTATGCTCATTTGCTTTTGCTTCCGCGTTTAAACTTCGAAGCAAATGAGCTTTGTTATTTGTACTCATGCTTAATTAATATCCTTTGAGTACATTGTGTTGGCTTGGGTCATATAAGCTTGACTAACACTTTTGTTCTTATCGACAAAAACTTATATGAACCAAGTCCGTCAAAAAACCTCACTCTTTCACATACTCGAGGTGGTATTGTCATCAATCACCAAAAAGGGGGAGATTGAAAGCATCTAGGCCCCTAGTTGGATTTCGGTGATTAATGTCAATACAAGATTACTATGACTAACGTGTGTTTTGCAGAGGCATATAAAGTTAGGTCATGGTAATGGAGATCGATTGGGCAATCGAGGTTGTCATGCCCCTACGATGGAAATCGTTTCGGTTTTCAAAGGATTAACGACAAGGTTAAGGATGACTAGTTCTAAGTGTTGATTGGAGTTGGAGAGATATTTAGAATAGTTTAGGACTTTGTTTTTTCCTTTGGCCGTACTATTAAGGGGGGTATGAACGGGTAGCTTGACCTAGTTGAGTCTAGTGAGTTAGGTGTGGTGCACACTTGTTAAAACTAGCTCTAGGTAGCTCCTATGAATGCCTAAGATCCTTTGGAGCAAACTTCATTCTCGTGATGATCGAGAGTTGAAGTGAATGGAGGGTCAACATCTTGACCGAACGCCGATTCGTGCGACCGGACGCCGGCCGCAGTAGGTCCTGCCGTCATTCATTTGACCGAGGAGAACAAGTCCGTGTGACCGGACGCTGGAAGAAGTCAATGTGACCGGACGCCGAGGGCCGATGTCCGGTCAACTCCAAGAAGGGTCCCGACTTGAGAAAGTGTGATCGGACGCGTCGGTCGGTTACAGTGACCGGACCTCGAGTATCCAAAGCTGTCCGGCCGATTAAAGAAGCATCCAAGAGCGACCGGACGCTGTCTCGGTTAAGATCGACCGGACTTCGACGGCGTCCGGTCATCACTTGGAAAACTATTATGCTGGATTGAACTGGACCGGAGCGCCCCGGTCAATACGATCGAGCGTCGGTCATCCCTGCCAGAAGCTCATAACGGTTCGCTTTTTCAGTCGCTTTATAAATAGAAGCTCCACTCGTGTGTGGAGTTACTTTTGCTCATTCCAACAAATTTGAGAAACACGTTTGTGAGTGCCAAGAAGAGCAAGGTCCTAGTGAGGTGTTTGTGATTTGAGAATCCAAGAGTGAAACCTCATTAGTGAATCAAGAGTAGACAAGTGTGCATCCATCTTCTCATTAGGCTTCATGCGTGGTCAAGTGAGAGTTCATGCTTGTTACTCTTGGTGATCGCCATCACCTAGACGGCTTGGTGGTGATTGGGAGCTTGGTGATCACCCTGGAGAGCTTGTGGGTGACCCAACTCAAGTTGTGAGCGGTTTTGGGTGATTCGCGACGGAGTGTCAAGAATCAACTCAGAGAGAGCACTTGATCCATGCGTGGATCAAGGGGGAGCTACACCCTTGCGCGGGTGCTCCAACGAGGACTAGTGGAGAGTGGCGACTCTCCGATACCTCGGCAAAACATCACCACGTTCCTCTCTCCATTTACTTTGAGCATTTACTTTAAGTATTTACTTTGAGCAATTCAATACTCGTCTTTACATTCATAGAATTACTATGCTAGAGTAAGTTTGGAATATAGGTTGCAAGTCTTTTGTGCGTTGATTTGATAGAAACACTTTTTCTAGGCACAAGGGGTTAATTGGGCTATCCGTAGGATTTGATTATTGCAAGAAAATTTAGAATTAGCCCAATTCACCCCCCCTCTTGGGCATCTTGATCCTTTCAATCATTGTGCATTAAGTTTTGAGGAGTTGATTGAAACCCACTTGCATATACATATCTTTATCATGAGTCTTACTAGTATGACATGATCGTGTAGATTGCTATGCTATAGGACTCCGGTAGAAGTCGAGTGATTGCCTGTCACTCGCGAGAGATAGGAAATATATTATTGGATTACTATCACTTGGAAAATATAAAAATGGTGGAAACGAAAATGGTGACTGGGCAGGGATATGGTTTGGGTATTGGTGGGTGTAAGAGGTTGTGTCGCCGTGGACACGGGGCATGGCTTGGTTACACTGCTTTCCCTGTCTGTGTCAATTAAGGACCGGTCGTTGCATAAGAATCTAGGCAAGTCACATACTTATTATCCCGAGCACATACTTATGTATGGGCGCTTGGAAGACTTGTTGCTCTCTTGTCGCGGATCTGGCTCTTTTCGGACCGACTATCAGGGTTTATTTTGGTGGAGGAGGTCCTTGCACCGCACTGAGTCCGGGACTCAGGGGCGGGGGCTTGGAGTCCTAGTTTGGACGGGAACCTAGACACCGGGGACAGGAGAGTGATGGGTTGGTCCTTCTTGTGTCTGGGGTACAAGCGGGGTGTGTGTTTTCGGGGTACCCAGCTGGGGGCATTGATTCGCGAATCGCCGGGCGATCCGGTACGGATTGTCTACGGTTTAGCATCGTAATAAGAACTGAAAGATAAAGGATGGAAGATGGACAAAGGAAATCTGATTGCTTACCACCTGCTTGAAAGTAGCACAGGTGCTTACATAGAATGCTTAGTTAATGAACCAATGCGGCTATTAATAAAAATCAAATATAAGGACGCACGCTTAGTAATGCTTCCTGCAAATGCAATAAACCCACAAGCCAGATAGCCTTGCATATCCTTGGAGTCTTTTCTTTTCTCCTGTCGGGTAAGTCTTGCTAAGTACAATTGAGTGCTCAGGGTTTTATTCCCCCTGTTGCAGGTGACAGGTGGATGCTAGAGCTGACACTTGTGTACGGATTCCTCCTGGTGGGCTCAGCGAGGATTTCCTTTACGCTGCAATCGTAGTTGTTATTTATAACTCTCACCAAATACTTTTATAAATAAAAGTTTTATAATCTGTTGTCGTAGTTTATATATCAATAATTCATCATGTCATTAATAGATATTTATTTCCGATGTAACTCTGTTCACATGTTTATATTCCGCTGTTCAATTAAATTGTTCATAACTCTAATAATATAATTATATTCCGCTATTATAATAATAAATGTTATACTATTGTATCAAAAGTGATGTAAGAAATGGTTAAGAATGATGTATGCTTTATTCTCTCATTTGTGATCCTGATGGCAAAAATGTGGATTTTCGGGTTGGTGTGCCGACGGAACCGAGTAATTTAGTGTTCTTCCTCGAGCGCTTAGTGTCTAATGGAAGATAAGCACTCCTGTGAGCCATTAGATTAGGCGGTTCTGCCACACAACTGCAATTATCTCTCATAGGTCAGACGATGGGCATGAGTGCAAGACTGGTTATGTTAGATTAGCTTCCTTTTCTCAGGTAAATACTGTACATGTTCGAATTTTGGTTTTTCTTTTTATGTTTGCACCTAAAATAAAGTTATCATTAAATAAAGTTGGATTATTTTTCTCGGTATGGATATAATAACTCAAATTTTCACAAATTTCCCTGTGGCATGATTATATTGAAGGAGTGTAAACATTTGAGGCGTCCATTTGCAACCTTGTTGGCCCGGTTATTCTAAAACTGAAATTAATCTTACTTATTTTATTGTTATTAGGCAAGTCTATGTGTGATTAACCATGATTAGCACCTTCTATGTATACTTGATTGTATTACTTGTATACCCAGCCATATTGGCTGTATATATGAAGGTCACGCCCCCCCATATTGGGTGTGAGGTGTGTCTCTACATGGTATCAGCCTATTAGATCCTATTTTCCTGCCCCTTCCTCCCGTGCTCTCTCCCTGCTCGCGCGATCTTCCTACTCGCGCAGCAACAGCCCACCGCGCGGGTCTTCCTCGCGCCCGTCCACCCTCACCGGTTGTTCTTCTCCCACTCTCATCTCCGATGGCCTCTTCATCCTCCTCGGCAACCAGTGCCGGCACCCTGCCCGCGACAGGCACTCCAACCATGCCTACCATGACATCCGGCGCTGCTGCCCCCATTGTGGCTCACAACTACGCCACAGTCAATGTCAAGTCCCACATCCCATTCACGCTGGACCTGCTATCCAACTACTCCAAGTGGGCGTTCTTCTTCAAGTCGTTGTGCGACAAGTTTGGCCTTCGCTCGCACATCGACGGCTCTGCTCCTCCTCGTCCTGATGATCCTTAGTGGGATGCCATGGAGTGCTGCGTCCGAGGCTGGATCTCCGGCTCTGTCGACAACTCTGTCCTTGACCTCGCCATGGACGGTGTCGATCCCACCGCCCGTGATCTGTGGGTGGCCATTGAAGGGATTTTCCGCGCCAACCGGGAGCCACGCGCCATCTTCCTCCTCAACGAATTCCACTCCATGGTGCAAGGGGACAGCACCATATTGGCGTACTGCCAGCGGCTGAAGATCAAGTCCGCCGCTCTTCGCGACGTCGGCCACCTTGTCCAGGACTCACAGCTCGTCCTCGCCCTCCTTCGCGGCCTCAATCCTCGCTTCTCCAACACCGCCGACGACATCGCCAACTCCGTTGTTCTTCCCACATTCATGAGGGCTCATGACATGCTGGCCCTCAAGGAGCTCCGTCTCGCCAATGACGAAAAGACGGTCACCAACACCGCCCTTCTCACCACCGCCGGCTCTGGTTGCACTAGCCCGGGCGGGTGTCGTGCTCTCGCTGCCACAGCCACCTCTAGAGGTCCACACAACCCACATGTGACCGGCTACGGCAGCACCAAGGGCGGCGACGGTGGCAACAGCAGTGGCAGCAAGGGCAAGGGCAAAGGCTAGCGCTGGAACAGCGGCTCTACGCAGCAGCGCGGCGACGCTGGCCAAACTGGTGAAAACTCTAGTTTGGTTTTGGTGAATTGATGAAACCCTAAGTGCTAACCTAGTTTATCAAGTGATCATGAGATAGGTAGCACACTCCAAGTGATGAAGCAAATAAAGATCATAGCATGATGATAATGATACCATGATGATGATCAAGTGCTTGGACTTGGAAAGAAGAAAGAGAAAAACAAAAAGCTCAAGGCAAAGGTATAAACCATAGGAGCTATTTTATTTTGGTGATCAAGACACTTAGAGAGTGTGATCACATTTAGGATTGATAGCCGTACTATTAAGAGGGGTGAAACTCGTATCGGAATGCGGTTATCAAAGTGCCACTAGATGCTCTAACTCATTGCATATGCATTTAGGATCTAGTGGAGTGCTAACACCCTTGAAAATGTTTGTGAAAATATGCTAACACTTGTGCACAAGGTGATACACTTGGTGGTGTTGGCACATTTACAAAGGAGGTGGTGTTTGCAGGGTTGAGATGGATTCGGCGCTTTCGGGAAAATGGAATGTCTATTTTCTATTGCGCCGGATGCAAATTCTTGTGGTTGGCTCATTAGAGCAAGGGTGAAGAAGTTAGAAGTGAAAACGAGTTGATCGCGAAGACGCTGGCGTCGGTCTACTGACCGGACGCTGGGTCTGAAAGCACCGGACCCTGGCTGCGTATGTCCGGTCAAACTGACGGGTCTGCGCAGTGCCGACGGTATTACACCGGATGCTGATCTGTGTCCGATCAAGGTGGACCGGACGCGTCCGGTCGAAGAAATACGCCTCGGGGAGCTTACTGGAAACGACCGGACGCTGGGGCTTCAGCGTCCGGTCAGTTTTACCGGAGCGTCCGATCAACTACGTAGCCGTTGAAATCGGGCGATCGGCGTTTGAAGCCAATGACTCGTGGCGCTCATCGCACGACCAGACGCTGAGGTCCAGCGTCCGGTCAATATGACCGGAGCGTTCGGTCGGCCCGTGTTCAGCCCAGTGAAGGGGTACAATGGCTCTATTTCACTGGGGCTCTATTTATAGCCCCATGGCCGGCTCAAGCTCACGCTCTTGCACATTTTCATTGACATAGCAACCTTGTGAGCTTAGCCAAAGTCCTCCCACTCATCTCCATCATTGATCCATCATCATTGTGAGATTGGGAGAGAATCCAAGTGCGTTGCTTGAGTGATTGCATCTAGAGGCACTTGGTATTCGTGTTGCGCTGCGGATTTCGCTTGTTTCTCTTGGTGGTTGCCACCACCTAGACGGTTGGAGTAGCGGTGGAGGATTGGCACGAGTTGGTGATTGTTCGTGGCCATCTCTAGTGATTGTAAGGGGAGTTGTACCTTCCCCGGCGGAGTGCCGAAAGGTAACTCTAGTAAATTGCTCGTGTCATTGAGTTACCTCACTTGTGGGTCGGTTCTTGCGGTGTCCTATCGTGTGGACGAGGTTTGTGAAACACCTCTTAGCCGCCGAACCACCAAGTGTTGGTCGACACAATGGGGACGTAGCGTGTTGGCAAGCACGTGAACCTCGGAAGAAAATCGATTGTCTCTTGTCTTTGGCATTCTCCCGGTGATTGGCTATATATTCATCTTGTGATTGGTTTATCCCCTACATGTCGGTATAATCACCCTACTCACTTATTTACATTCTTGCAAACTAGTTGATACAAGCTCTTTAGTGTAATTAGAATTGAGAGCTTGCTTTATTATTTACATTCATCTAGTTGAGCTCTTTAGAGTAGCAAGACTGAGAGCTCTTAGTGGGTAATTACATAGCAAGTTTGTGTGCCTAAGTAATCATTGCAACTAGAGTTGTTGGATAGGTGGCTTGCAACCCTTGTAGAGCTAGAGCAAGTTTGCATTACGCTATTTGTCATTCTAATCAAATTGCTCTAGTTGACTTGTAGATTCTTAAATAGGCTATTCACCCCCGCTCTAGCCATATTAGGACCTTTCAACTGGTCACTACCACCCCATGGGCCCCTAGTTCTGCTACAATCCATGGGCGTCCTAGGGTCCTCCTTCAGCACAGCAGCAGGCCGGCTGGCGTCCAGGCGTGCTTGGCGCTCCTCCTCCTCAGGCTCATACAGCCTTGGCGCCTCCACAGCCCCCCACGACATTTGCGCCACTCCATGTCTCTCCACCAGCTCCCATGTGGAACCAGGACGGTCTCGTCGCTGCCCTCAATCAGATGCATCTCTAGGGACAGCATCCCTGGGTCCTGGACTCCGGCGCCTCCTCCCACATGAGCTCCTTGGATGGTATACTCCTCTCTCATCACCCTCCTCCTCATTCTTCCATTACTGTCGGTAATGGTGCACATCTTCCTATTTCCTGTCGTGGCCAGTCTGTTCTTCATACACCATCGTCCAATTTTCATCTTAATAATGTCTTAGTTGTCCCATCTCTAGTTTGCAATCTCCTATCTGTCCGTCAATTTACTAGGGACAACCATTGCTCTATAGAATTTGACGCTCTTAGTTTTTCTGTCAAGGATATCCCGACACGACGCGTGATGCTTCGCTGCAATAGTGCTGGTGATCTTTACACCTTCCCTGCTGCATCTTCCACTCCACACGCCAACATTGCCGTCTCCACCGACCTCTGGCATCACCGTCTTGGTCATCCCAGCTCCGCCACCATTGACATTCTTCGTCGTAATGCGTCCATCAGCTATAATAAATTAGAGCAGTTGCTATGTCATTCCTGTCAGCTTGGCAAACATGTGCGCCTCCCTTTTTCAGATTCCAGTTCACATACTTCTATGCCATTTGAACTTGTTCACTGTGATGTATGGACATCCCTAGTTGCAAGTGTATCCGGGTATCAATATTATTTAGTTTTACTTGATGATTTTACTCATTTCTGTTGGACTTTTCCCCTCACTCGCAAATCTGAAGTCTCCACACATATTGCAAATTTTTGCAATTATGTCCACACTCAATTCAGCCTTGCCATCAAGGCTGTCCAAACCGACAATGGCACTGAGTTCGTCAACCATACCCTCCATACTCTCTTTGCTTCTCGTGGTATTCATTTACGCCTCTCGTGTCCATATACCTCCCCACAAAATGGCAAGGCTGAACGTCTTCTTCGCACATTAAACAACATCAGTCGCACGATGCTCCTCCATGCACACATGCCTCCTCAGTACTGGGCTAAGGCCCTCGCCACAGCCACATATCTTCTGAACAGGCGTCCATGCTCCGCTGTTAGCTACGGCATTCCATATACTCTTCTCCACAACAAACCTCCCGAGTATTCCCACCTACGTGTCTTTGGGTGTCTATGTTATCCAAACTTGTCCGCCACGGCTCGCCACAAACTCTCTCCTCGCTCCACAACATGTGTCTTCCTCGGCTATCCATCTTCACACAAGGGGTACCGCTGCCTCGACATGGCCACCAAGCGCATCATCATCTCTCGCCACGTGGTCTTCGATGAGACTTGTTTTCCCTTCGGGCTTTACCCCTCTAGGTCCTCGCCTAGCGACCTGGATTTTTTGATTGCAGGAACTACAGTGCCGGTGCGTCCTGCATCTTTGCCATCTGCTGCTGGGTCGCCACCTCCTAGTTCCATTGAGGAGCTGACCGACGACCCCACAATCCTGTTCCACAGCCCTGTACTTCCTGCCGCTCCACCAGCAGCAGCTCCACCACCTGCTGCTCCTCCAGCGGCAGCACCTCCAGCGGCTGCCCCTCCAGTGGCTGTCCCGCGGGACATCCGCCTCGTCTACAGCAAGCGTTCCCAGGCGGCTGACGGCTCCTCTACAGCACCAGGCTCAGCTCCAGCACCAGCATCGGCTCCAGCATCTGCTCAGCCGCCTCCTGCCTCTGTCCAGCAGGCTCCTGCTCCTGTTCAGCCGACGGCTGCTCCTGTACAGCAGCCAATGACGCCTGCAGCTCCTTCGGCACCCCCCGTCCAACCGGAACGACGCATTACACGGACCCAGTCCGGGGCCATACCGGTTATGCGGTATGTGGGCCTCTCTGCGACGCCCACTCCGTCTCCACTTCCCTCCAGCTACCGCGGCGGTTTGGCTGATCCAAACTGGCGCGCGGCAATGGCTGAGGAGTACCAGGCGCTCATCGACAACGGAACATGGCGCCTCGTACCCCGCCCACCCGGCGCCAACGTGGTCACCGGCAAGTGGATCTTCAAGCACAAGTACCACTCCGATGGTACCCTCGCCCGTCACAAGGCTCGTTGGGTGGTTCGTGGCTTCTCTCAGCGCCACGGCAAAAAGAACCACAATACTATACTGCCATGCTTAATATGTATGTGATTACTTATACGTCTGAAGCACATATGGTTTTTTTTTTGTAACCATGTTGTAGTCTTCAGAAATATCACAATACCTTAAGGCCTAAGCCTATAACCACTCTTAGTGAAATTGTGCTACCTACATACGATGAAGTTTGTTGTTTCAATCCTTCCAAAGATTATATTCTATTTGCATAGTGATCTTTAAATGATTTATGTTTTCATTTTTTCTCAAGAATAAACATAATTGGTATAGATTTTCTTTTTTACTTCCTACTGGACTACAAATGTTTTGATATTGCTTTCATTTTTTTTCCTTCTCCATTTACCTGATGCATGTTCTGTGTTTACGTTTGTTAACACAGGTCAACGAAGGAAGTGCAAGTGCAAGTGAAATCTTGGCAGGGGCATTACATGACAATGGACGAGCTATTCTGGTTGGTCATAGAACCTTTGGTAAAGGAAAAATTCAGGCAAGACTAACTTCACAAAACACTTATGCTATTCTTTTCTGCAAAACGCTTTATTTCGGTATGCTTCACAATCCTGTTCTGTTGCGCAGAGTGTGACTGAGCTGGATGATGGCTCTGCTCTGTTTATCACAGTTGCAAAGTATCTATCTCCAGCGCTGCATGAAATCGATCAAGTAGGGATCCAACCTGACATACAATGCAGCCCTGATATCCTATCTTTGCCAAGAGCGCCTTCATTAAGAGAAAACAGCGAGGCCACAAATTTGGAGATGGATTCATGTATCATGGTCGCAGAACAGGCGTTGGAAATTGAGCAAACAAAGGGTTCTGCTTCTTAGATGTGCAACTTATGGGCTCTGTATATTGTTGCATTCTACAGTAGATTGGATAGCTTACCGTAGAGACTTGTAAAGTTCTGTAGTGGTATATATATAGGCTGATCCTCACATGTTTCATTTTAGGCATTATCTATTCGGTAGTTCATGGGAATGCATATAAAGTTGACCCTGTCATATGCCTGTGTCGGGTTGATTCTTGGGCATATACCATCAGATATTCAGAACTATAGCATTCAATTTTTTTTGTAATTATAGGCCTGTTGGTTCTTGTGTAATCTCTAAGGTTCATCAGCATCTAAAGGTCAGGGGACCGATTAATATATAAGAGCATCCCTACCAGATTGAGAATAAATGATCATCTTTTCCTATAACCAGAAATAAAGGGGGGTTAATAAAGGTTAAAAAAGTCAAGCTTCAGTGGATCCCTTTTCTTATTTTTTTTCTCAATTCAAAAAAATCACCCCCAATTCCTTAAAAGAAAGGAAAAGAACTGGACATTTTTGCCAAGCCCCCTCTCTCCTCTCACTAACCTCCAGGAACCCACTAGCTTGGGTACCCACCGCACTGTGCCCCTACCGCGCCACTCATCGTCTCGCCAAGCGTCGTCGCGCTCTTGCATCAGCCCTTGCCCCAATCCTGCCCACCACTGCTCTGTGCGTTGGAGTGCCCACTGCCCACTCGCGGTCGATGTAGAGAAGACGAGAGAGAAGAAGAAAGGATGAACAGAGCACTGACATGTAGGGACCGCATATAAAGGGGATGATGTTTTGTTAATCTACCGGAGCATATATCTCCTATTCGGTGTAATCCAACTTTTCTCAATCTCCTATACTACATTTTAGGAGAAAAAGAAAAGGAGACTTGGTGGAGACACTATAATAGTACCCAATCTGAGAGTAGAACGCAAATCTTTATTTTAGCTATTTAGCCGGGGCATAGTATTTAGTATGATATGTATGAATTAAGACCAAAATTTCTCAGTACCATCTCTTTATTCTTTTATGCCTTAGCAATTCAAGTACAAGCTATAGTATCTAAACTTAAGCACAAACTTATACCACATGCACGCACGCAAGCTAGATCTACACATATACCTAAAAATACATGTGATTAAGAGTTACTTAAAGATCATCAGACTTCAAACATGGCGGATACAACACCTTGACTATTGTGGAGCATCCGCTATAAAAAAAACTCAATGTATACCTACGTCGAGTAGAGGTCGAACACGGGTCACGAGTGCTCGACCAAGAGATCTGACCACTGAGCCAATGGCTCGTTCGCAATGTCATTTTGATTATATAAGATTGGGAAAAATAAAGGACTTCGAAAGGAATATGTGTGCAACTAGAGGGTTTAGAAAGTTGGGCTTCATGTTTAGTGTATGCTCCATTAATTTAAGTGTTCCATTGTAGTTTTATAGGATTTTCATTTAAAAAGTCACAATCATCGGTTACAAAGGTCAGAGGGTCCGGAAAAGATTCCACATAGGGAATGGTCCTGTAAGAATGCTTTTTTTTTCTTTGAACACGTAGGAGAGCATTTGGGCCCAGCAAACACTGAATTCAATGCCTCGTTGAAGTGTTGTTGGACAATTGACAACGAAGAATAAGTTCCTCCAACGCTGTTAAAACTATGAGAAATTTTACACTGGTTGGAAAAAAAACCATGGTCCATATATTGGGCAAGATCATATGGTGAATACTTAGAGGTACTAAATAGGTAGGGATAATACCAAATTAGGTGGGCCTAGTACCAAAACACGTGGGGCAAGGTCTGTTTTTTATTTTTTGTATTTTATTTCTGAATAAAGGTAAATCAGTCATTCTAGGTTATGGCCGCCATTCATCTCGTATGTCTACACCTACACCGCCCGGCTCCTCCGCCCTTTGCACACGTCACCGATCCTCTTGTTGCAGGTGACTATAGGTGAGCACACATCATTGTTTAGGATTCTTAGGAGAAAAATTGGTCATACGTTTGCATTTTCTTTCTGCATAGTCTTTTGGGATTTACCGTAACCAATCAACATCATTATGTAGGCATTTGATGAAAAAAAATGGTTCATTTGTTAATCCAACGTTATGTTACTGCAGGGAGCATGGATGCAAACGTCCTTTACCAACATGTTCAACTCGACATTGACTTGATGCAAGCACGTGAGGCCATGGACAGAAAGATCGCTCAAGAGCGAGAGGAGGAAGACCGGACGCTGCAGCAGGAACATGATGATATAGCCCCAACACAGGATGCCCGAGCTCTGCTTTGCGGGGTCGATGGAGAAGTACAACTGAGCAGCGGCGTCTAGGGCCTAGTGGCGCTGGCGGTTGGGTCGGCAGCACCCTATCGAGACTTCAGGGCGGCAGGCCAGCAGCGCGTATCGGCCGAGCGGAACATGTCGCAGAGGGACTGAGAGGGTTACATCTAGTTTTAGAAGATCACAACCTTAATTACTAAAATACCCTCTATAATATATTTCTTAATTAATTAATTAGAAAATACAAAAAGATGAAGGTACCTAGAGGTACTAAGATACTTTTCCAACTGTTATAAAAGAACTCTAAAACTATTTCTTTGGGCTTTCTGGATTTTTAAGGTTGACTTTCCTCCACCAATCCTCAAAATAATTATCATATAAGGGTGCTCTCAAAGACAATTTTCTTTCATTTGTAGCTTCATGTAATTTTAGTATAAATTTCCTCATCAACTATGGGCACAACAATGTGAAGCGCAATGCCAAATTGAACCTAAGCTTCACACACAATTGCGGGTTCACCAATTCAGCTGGTAAGAATAAAAGTGGATTTAGCTGTGAACCCGCAAATTTTTATATGCATAAAAGAAATTATTTGTGGACTCACGGAGAAACGTACATGCTTGTATCTAGAATGGTCCTTAGAAATCGGTTACCCAAGCTAGTAATAGGTCGACAATAAGATCTGTACGAAGAATCTAGACAATTCAGCCAGGAGCAACCTTCAAAAGTTGGTCATCCAAGGTATATAGCATGCATAGGCAAACAGGCCTTCCATAAAAGAGTCTTAACGATTCAACCAGTGGTACGTGGAAATTGATCAATAGTTCTAGGAGCATTCTCCCATTCTCTTATGCTTTCTACCCAAAAAACTGTCATTTCCAACATTCCATTTCTCAGAGTCATACCAGACAAAATGACATAAATGATAGAACAATAGCTTTATTTCCTTAAAATGATTTCTACGAATAAAACAAATGTTAGAAAGCCATTAACAACGCTGCATGGCATGGCACTTTCTGATGTTTACTACATATCTTGCCACGGTGTTGACACTAACCAACCAAGGAGTGATGCTTGAGTATACCTGGCGCGGTCGGAGCAGATGGCTAGAGGCGATGCAAATATCGTTTCAGAACTTCATGGAACTATTTAAGTGCCTATACAGATTGTTGCTTCCATTGGATGTTTGAGGTTCTTACACAACTCTTGATGAGGTGTCATTTATTATTTTTCTTTATGGGTACTTATTGTACATTAAGAAAAACCTCTTGAAGGAAGGTTGGCTAGAGATTTCTTGGAAAAATACCAGCTCCCTTCGGTCCATAATGAGATGGGACTAATTCTATTTTTATTTTATAGATTTTTTTCGCTTAGTACTATTGTAGAAAGGAGAAGTTGTATGAGATGAAAACCTCATGTATGGTTTTGAAACGGAGATTATCTAAATAGAAGGAACGGCTGTAACAGATGTTGGCTCAGTCCGATGTCCTAAAGGTCGGTCAATGTTTTATTGTTTGATATACAGTTCCAATATAGATTTTCTCATCAAACCACACAAGAATAACCTAACAACTGGGCTTTATGTCTAATTTCACAAAAAAAACTTCTTTTCTCCAAAATATGACATTTGTAGTGTCATATATTTTTATTCAACAAGGCTATTCCTTTGTTATGAAAGGTCAATGGGTCTGAAAAGTTTAAAAAGGTTTATTAGAACCATAGAAAATGTTTATACTTATATAAAAGAGCTATTAAAATAAAATTTTCCATAATCGGAAAAGCGTGAGGCATATGACAAACTTAGCTAAGCTTAGTAGAGTCCCAACAAATCAATCGATCACCTACGTTACTCTGATATCCATTATAGACCACACACATTTGTACAGTACTTTTTTTTCACAAGCTATACAGAGTAAGACCTTGTTTGTTTCCCCAACGTCGGATGGTTGGACACATGCATGGAGTATTAAATATAGACTAAAAAAATAACTAATTGCACCGACTGCGACTAATTTGAGAGACGAATTTTTTAAGCCTAATTAGTCCATGATTTGATAATATGGTGCTACAGTACACACATGTGCTAATGACGGATTAATTAGGCTTAATAAATTCGTCTCGCAGATTACTGATGACTTGTATAATTTGTTTTATTATTACTATCCGAACACTCCCATGTACACTCTCCATGTGACACCTCTAAACTTTAGCATCTGGATTTAAACAAGTCCTAATTTATTTGAAGTCTCGGTAAGTCAAGGAATGTGGCTCTCATGTTTCATGAAGGCAAAATAGGTAATGTCGTCCTTCAACTTTTGCTCTTGGGTCAAGTTCGTCCCTGAACTCTTGCGAGGATCAATTTAGTCCTCGAACTCTTGCTCTTTGGTTCAATTTCGTCCTCCATCTGAGCTGGACATCCACGTTGGCATGCTAGATTCAGCCAGATGTCTTAGGATTTTGATATGCATGTTCAAAGTCTATATTGCCCTGCCATTGTTTATGTACAGCCGTCTCTCTCTCCTAGCTAGCTCATTTCCATTTAGCAGCTTACTGCTCAGCCGGCTCTCCCCTTCCCCTTCACTGTAGTTCATCGCCAAATCGACAGCACGAAACTGACAAAATGTATAGATACACAGGCATGAAATTGACACAATGTTTCAGGTTCAAAGTAGCAGATGCTGACACAAATATTTCAGGTTCTAAGTATAAGATGCTGACACAAGAGCCATTACAAAATGTAATGCAAATGACAACAAAGTCTTCTTAGATGATACAGACTACTGTCACGATTTATTTGGCCTGCCTCTGCTAGTTGAACTAGATTTAATCTTTGCAGTTGCACGCCCGCTTGTAACATTAATGGTTGCTCTTGCAGACGAGGTGGCACCACCTGCACTTGTCTCAATGACAACAAAGGCATTCCCATCAGTAGTGGCTTTAGCTTCAGACTTCGACTTCCCAAAGGGCACTACTCTTCTCTTTTGACCAGTCTACAGAGCAATTGAAATTAGATTGATGTATTGGAATAATGCATAGAGATTGAGTGTACATTAACCATTTACTAACCTGAATAAATGATGAACCAGTTCTTTCACTATAATACAATCCGTAGCCCTCAATTGCCTTTCTTTTAGTTGACTTTGTGCTCAGAGATGCAGCTTGACCTTTTCCTTTAGATGGTGCTGTTTCAATGGCCAATGGTGCACTACTATTGTGAGAAGGATTATGCGATGTCGAGTCCTGCTGCTGCATAACAAAGGGGAAAAGTTAGAGCCATCTCGTTGTTATTATCTCCAGGAACAAAATAGAAAGCTAAAAAGGTGAAATGTATAAACACCAGCTGAACAGAGCATGTCTTAGTGCTGTGTCCAAGGCCGTTGCAATGTGTGCATCTGATTTTAGTGCCAACTCTAGAGGATTTAGTGCTCGAGTTCATTCGTTCTGAAGGATCCATCCTCCTTTTTGTTTGTGGACGACCTGGCATCTTCTTCACTCTAGGAGGCAACGGTTTAGGATTTGGAGACACAGGCCAAGCAGACTCATGCTCTACCGGTTGGAGGACAAGCTGATAAGTTATCTTGTATTGGTCCATAGAGAAACATGTATTTACATAATTGTTCGGCTCATCTGAGATTGTGAACAGGGCTGCACAAGCATGTCGACATGGGATACCCGAGACTTGCCAATATCTACAGGAGCATGTCTTTTGTCCCAGATCAACCGTGAACCTCCATTTCTTGTCCCTCACTTCAAATCCATTTGCACCATTCCATAGGACATGACAGTATTGGGTTGCATGCCTAATTTTATTTACCTTCCTGAGAATGTTGGGGCATATTGTCATTGCCCATCTATCACTATTGCTCCTATTCTCTTGAATCCTTCTTGTCACCATGATACGTATTTCCTCTAACATTGCAAGGATAGGTTTAAATCTTGCATCTATAATCCAGCTATTGAATGATTCGCTCACATTGTTATCAACTGACTCGCAATTGGATCCAATTTTGAACCAAGCCCGACACCAATGTACTGGTTCTGTTTTTTGCAAATCAGCCCATCATTTAGGTGTCTTGGCAGCTAACTTGTTCGTGTGATTAAACTGTATCTCATTACATGACTTTGCAATCTTCCAAAATCTCTTTTGGTACTCCTGTAGCCTATGTTTTTTTTCTCCAGTTTGCATAAATGTGTCGTGCACACATTCGATGCTCAGCCATTGGAAAGAATAGGTCAATTGCCTTTAGCAAACCCTTTTGTTTGTCTGTAAGGAACACCCATCCTTCAGCACCATGTGGGATTTTCAAATCTTTTTGAAGGTGCCCAAGAAACCATTTCCATGAATTTACATTCTCATATTCCACAACAGCCCAAGCTATAGGGTAAATCTGATTATTTGCATCTCTCCCAATAGCTGACAGCAGCTCCCCTTTCATAGGACCCTTTAGAAAGCAACCATCAAGCCCTATCACCCTCCTACATCCATCTAAGAAACCCCTTCGACATGCATCCAAGCAAATATACATTCTTTGAAACACATGGTCCTCTTCCTCAGGATCAAGGGCAATATGCACACTGCTACCAGGATTACTGCGCTTCAGCTCAAGGGCATAGTCAAATAACTTAGAGTACTCTCCACTCCGAGCATCCATGACCTTCCTAATAACCTTTGCTTTTGCTCTTTTCGCCATTGTCAATGAAATCTCGACACCCATATCTTCTTGTATTGTCTCCTTCATTGCTCTAGCCTTCCATGCTGGGTTAGCCTTGATAGTATTCTTATAATTGTCACATATTCTACTTGTAGATAATCTTTTGTTTTTCAAGACTGGGCAACAATGATGGTTGGGATTATATGTCACAATCTGAAACCAGTCAGTTTTGGAGTTGTATGAAGCATGCACAAGCCAAGGACAACCTTTCCATGAGCAAACAACCCTTAACCTCTTCTTGTTATTCTTAGGAAACCTAATATTTACCTTCATCTTCAGTGCATACCATTCTATTGCATCTTTTAATTCCTTCTTGCCTCTAAAACACATGTCCAAGGCAAACTGAGGTGTGTTGGCACGGCTATCAAATATTGGAAACCTGCACTTCCTTCTCTTGGCATCAGTCTCGCTATCATCATCATATGATACATCTTCATCTGAATCAAAATACGCAATGCCATCTCCAAATTCATTCACCTGAACCATACTGTTAGGATCATTCCCTGTTGGAAGATCCATTGTAGTGGGGGTGTCCTCAGGAATGTCTCCTCTCTTCTTCCTTTTTGACATATATGTTTTATAATTGTTTCTTATCTCCTTTGCTTCATCGTCCTCATCAGATGTGAACCCTGTGGCTTCACATTCACTATCTAAACTATTTTCTTGTTCATCTTCAGTATTTGGTTCACCAATCCGTGCATCCTCTATAATTTGGCCACCATGATGTGCATCGAAATTTAAGACATTTTCATCTCTAAACAGGTCAAACACAGCTTCATCTTCTGCTCCATCTTGTAATTCCGTTTCACTAAATTTAGCCATGTCCACATCAATTAATTCTGTGTATATATCCACTGCGCCATTAGATCCTATTGCATCTACCATATCAAGGCATGACTTATCATCTACCAGCATCCTCATCCCAGTATTCACTGCTGCACCAAATGGCAACCAATACATCCTAACAGACCTCTTAAAAGTTGTGTGATCCATCAGATGGCCTTCAAGTTCTGGGATGGACAGTTTATCTTTATCTATATGTGAAACTCCCTCATCTCCATTACAATATTGTACTGATGATCCATCAAGAACAAATACCCCATTGAAATGAAATCTAACAACCAGTACCTCTAAATCTCCCATCTTCTCCTAGCCCTACATGATGCATTCTAACATTAGATTTAAAAAAAGCCAACATGCTTCTCAGCTCCACGAAGTAAAATACAAAAGAATTAGCATACCTTTATGTACTGCTGGTTGGTTCCCTCCTCCTCCGTCCAAGAGGGCCACGACTCCCTGACCAGCCCCTGGTTGCTCGCCTCAAAATCGTGGTCGTGCTGCTGTTGAATCCCCTCTGGTCCAAACAAATTCTACGAGCAAGCTGCTTCCATGGGGTCGGCGACTGGAGAGATGGCTGGGGGGTGCTCAGGGGCGGCGAGCGGGCCTGGCTGCGGCGGGCTTACTGGCAGGGAGGGGGCGGCGAGCGGGCCTAGCTGCGGCGGGCTTGCTGGCAGGGAGGGGGCGGCGAGGGTCGGCGACCCGAGCTGGCTAGGAGGGGCCGCACTCGCTGTTAGGGAGGGGGTGCCGAGGGGCGGCGAGCCGAGCTGGCTCGGAGGTGGTGGCGCGCTGGTAGGGAGGGGTGGCGAGCTACGCTACTGGGAGGGGCGGCGACCTGGTAGGAGAGGGAGTGGTCGGGCTCGATGTGGCTGCTCTGTCCAAAATGAGTGCGGGGTAAATTGGTCATTTCAACAGGAGTTGGAACCCTAAGCTGACTGGTTGCTGAGTTCGCACGCCAACGTGGACGTCTAGCTCGGATGGAGGACGGAATTGAACCGGAGAGCAAGAGTTCGAGGACTAAATTGATCCTTGCAAGAGTTCACGGACGAACTTTGACCCAAGAGCAAAAGTTGAAGGACGACATTGCCTATTTTGTCTTTCATGAATTACTCTTTCTCGTATCTCCAAATTATTATTGTGCCTTTCTTGCAAACCTCTTGTCCCTGCGTTCCACCACTGGGGGCAACCCTGTCATTTCCCATCCACCTGTTTCTGGGAATCATTCCCGGACCCGGATTCGATACCCCGCGGGCCGCGGTTCCGCAAAGCCAAGCCCCAAAAGGCGACGCGACAAGCGCGAGGAGAGAGAGGAACCTGAGGAAGGAGTTTCAAGCAATCCGCCCGTGGCGACGTGGTGGGAGGGATTCGAATCAGCGGCGAAGCCTAGGTGACGGCGCTGTTACCCGCCTCTCGTAGCTGCGCGGGGCGGGGCGGGCCGGCTTGTCCGATCGGTTTGGCTCGGCCATGTCGACTAAGAAGTAACTTTTCTCTCTTCGGTTTGAATTCGATCCTCTTGTTAGCTGTGTGCGATTTGGAGGCCGGACTGGATCGATGCTGGCGTGCGGTTAAGCCGCGTTGGGTTCTTGGATGGATGAATGTAGTGGTGAGCGGTAGTATTGAGGCTGATTGAGCTTTGTCTAGGCCTTAGGGTTAGGGTTGGTGGTGGTCGCAGCTGATAAAATTCGTATCTAGTTGGGATTTTCAATTTAGGATTGAGTTGGAAGCTAGCTCATAGCTCAAACTGACTCGCTGCTTAAGTACCTTTGCGGAAGTACCTGGGTGATGTAAGCTTGATGCAATGCCAAATTTTAGCTCTTGGGAGCGTTCTGAGCGTTATGAATGAAGCATGGGCCACTTGGTTTTCTGTCTTGCTGATGCTTGTTAGTTGGGAAGATTGCGTTTGTTTTAGCATTTGATCTGATCACATTTTGTTTGTGGATCAAGCAGTGGTGTTGATTTAGGGTATGATGCCTATTACCATATATTATTTCATTGCATTAAATTAAATCCAGTAGATCATTTTTGTTTGATTATGGTGCATATGTTGTTTATTTGATTCTGTAATTGCCTGGCCACGCTGCGCTGACGAATGCGGTTTCCCGGCTGTAACTGAAAAATTAGTTAATATTTATTCTAAACAAAACCACAAAGGGAAATGATGATGTTTATTTATCTGTGAAAAGGTGAAGCACTCATTTTCCTATATGCGCTGAGAGTGGTTAGCAAGAAACAGCAGCCAAAAACAAAATATATTGGAACCAGTATTAATGTTTTATTTACTGTGATGATGATTCAACCTTGTATCATCTGTTCATACTCTGTGTATAGCTTGTAAGAGTATTTGCCTAAAACCACTTGTATTGCTCTGGCATAGCAAACATTTTCTTTGCTGCTAGAAAATAATAAGAAATATACGAATAGCTAGAAAATGTAAAGTGTTTGGTTGGTACCATATTTAGCCTTGTCAAAATTCGGTCATGATCATAATCAGGTAAAGTGAAGGTGTTAGGTTTGTGATCATGATACAGTACAATGTCTGGTAAAGTTGTTTCGATAGTACTTGGTGGTGGTCATATGGTACTTTCATTAATCCTTTCATCAATTTTATGTGTATAATTATGTTTCGACTCACTAGCAGCAGCAAGATATTTTTTACCAAGGACTTCCAGGTGAACATTTTGACACTTCAAACTGCCAATGTTTTGGCAAGAAAGGAATGAATGTGCCAAACATTGTAATTGTTTACTCAAATTGTTTTAAGTATGAAGCCTTGATTCAGAATTACAGACTTACATATTTCATCTTGTTTACTTGATAAAGTATTTTTAAAACTAGTCTGGAATTATTCTGTCCGGGATGAAACCAACAATTTTGGTTGTTTGCTCACTGCTCCTTTTGTTATCAGGGTTCTTTGCAAGTTCTTCATGCATGGAGCTTGCTTGAAAGGAGAGTACTGTGAATTCTCCCACGACTGGAGTGATCAAGCAAATAATGTAATGTATTAGTAACATTCCATGCAGTTTAGTCTTATATCTGGAGTTACAGTCGTAAGTGCATATCCTCTGGTGTATCTTACTGTTACAATTTTCACCTCAGATTTGCACATTCTACCAGAAAGGTGCATGCTCGTATGGTAGCCGTTGCAGATATGACCATATCAAAGTTTCTCGTAACCCCATAGTGCCACCACCGCCGCCAACGTCAAGTGCTGCAAGACGTGTCTCATCTACTTCTCTTCAACCTTTAAGTTACAGTCATCCACCTCACACGGGGCACCAAACTGATTCAAGCAACCAAAGACATCAGATATCTGTGGATGTGTTGGCACATTCTGCCAGTAAGCCTGCATGGAGAAATGATTTTCAACATGACATTGTTTCAGATGATGGAATTGACTGGTCCTCTAATCGAAATTTGCTAAACGAGACGTCATTGAAACCTGCGGATCTGCCTATTTGTTCTTTTGCTGCTGCTGGTAATTGTCCTTATGGGGAAGGGTGCCCTCAAATGCATGGAGATCTGTGTGTAACCTGTGGAAAAATGTGCTTGCATCCTCATCGTCCTGATGAGAGGGAGGAGCATATCAAGGTATGTGAGAAAAATCACAAACGCCTTGAAGCTCTGAAACGCAGCCAAGAAATAGAATGCAGTGTATGTTTGGATCGTGTGCTTTCAAAGCCTACTGCTGCTGAAAGGAAGTTCGGACTGTTATCTGAATGTGATCATCCTTTCTGTATTGCATGCATTAGAAATTGGCGTAGCAATTCTCCTGCATCTGGTATGGATGTGAACTCAGCACTGAGGGCTTGTCCAATATGTCGGAAACTTTCATACTATGTCATTCCAAGTGTGCTGTGGTACTTCTCAAAGGAAGAGAAAGAGGAGATCACTGAAAGCTACAAATCCACGCTCAAGTAAGATTTATATTCCCATCTGTATTTGCTTTTTTAGCATGCTGCATTCCTCATATTAAGTTAATATTGTATTTTAGAACTGAAATTATAATGTCACAAATATTTTGTGTATTCGTACCTATGCTTATACCTTGTTATTACTCATATGGTGAACCATGGTAGTAATATACTAGAAGATGACATCTAACATTTGTTTTATGAGGAACATTTTAAGGTGCTTAGGTGAATATTACTTTTTGCCTTATTACTTTACTAATTTCTTAGTTTCTAATAGGATAAATTTTGCAGGTCTATTGATTGCAAGTACTTCGACTTTGGGACTGGCTCATGCCCCTTTGGAACAAGTTGTTTCTACAGGGTAGGAATACTGTCTTTTACATGCTTTGGATATGTGAATTGAATGCAGCTGACATACTTTGAGTTCTGGAAACCAAATTTCTTTTTGGCTATCAAGAGTTTTAGAGCCCATTACAAGTCTGTTTCCTTTCTGCTTATTTGTAATAACTGATCTAGTAGTACTAAGCAGAACTCTAGCTGGAAAATGGCTGGAGCTTCCCAACTTTTGTTTTTGCTTCCAAGTAGTACTTTGAACTCAGATTATCGTTGAGTCCTTATTCCTTAAGCTGGGTCTGGCTTGTTTATTTCTGGAGGGAGGCACCTGACTTATGGTGGTGAATGGAACCTTTTTTTTTTTCTCGAACACACAAGAGAATTGCGCATCATTTCATTAAGAGAGAAAAGGAGGAACAGTACAAAGGAGGAGAAGACCCCCCCTTTCTCCCTCCCCCCCAAGGGAAACACTAGACCAGAGCAACTAGCCTTCCACAGCTAACATGATCTTTGATTGTGAGACACAAGGCCAAAGAAACTAGTCTAGTACAGGCTAAGCGACAATGAGCACCAACAGAAACTTAGGAAAAAATCAACCCACAACAAGCAACCTAGCCAGCAGCTCCTGGAGTCCTTTTGCACCAGCAGAGCACCATAGGATGCATTCATTTGTGATTGTCTGCAGTAATATTGATACTTGCACCATTAAAGACACATTAATTCCTGTGTGGCTGTGCCTCCAAATTTCCTAGGCCACCAGGGTAATGAGTGTCTTGAGCCCTTTTTCAATCTCCTTAGGTATGTCATTGATAGCCCGGTAGAACCAACTTGAAAATTTGCTAGTAGGAATGGAACCTCATGTTTTGTTTCAATCTGGGAGTCACCTGACTATTGGCAGTGTGTGGAATCTCGATTGCTCCATTTTATTGTTTTCCTTCTTTTAAGCTACTTGAGCACCCTGACCATGTGCTTGCAAGGCATTGGGTCAGTTTTGTCACCACTAAGCTTCTAGAAGTTGCTGAACACAGTAATTTGTCCAAAATAAAATGTACTCCCTCTATTCCAAATTATAAGTCATTTTGGCTTTTCTAGGTACATAGCTTTTGCTATGCACCTAGATATATGATATGTCTATATACATAGCAAAGACTATGTACCTAGAAAATCCAAAACAACTTATAATTTGGAATGGAGTATCACTTATAGTATAGCTTGGCTGAAGAAAACATTTTTATGTATATTATATCATTGATTGATCCTTTGGATGGATTCTTACAACCCGGGGCAAGTTTTGTCCTAAGTAATCTATTCATCTTCATCATCATTTCTATGATTTTTGGGTTTTGCATGATGATGTTCATTGGTGGTTCATGATACTTTTCAAATGATAGTCTTGACATCAGCTCCTCTTTAGTTCAATCTGGTTCATGTTATTGCCGATATAAAAATTTCTACATATTGTGGTGGAACTTTTTTAGTTAGCAGATTCGTTATACATAGTTGAAACTTGTGAGTTGTTGCTACATTAAGTTTGTACAATTCTTGATTCTTGTTCATTGGGAGTAGAGTGTATTGTGCTCACTGATGTTCTTAAATAGCTGTTTGAAGGTGCAGGAAACTTGAATTCTTATGATTATTATTTTCCTCTGTGGCTCACGTTGGCAATTTGTTAGTGTAAACTGTAATGTTAGCTGTTCAGTAAAGGCCATCATTTTCAGTCAACACTGAACCCTTGTAGCCTGCATGTTTTGCAGCATGCCTACAGAGATGGCCGCTTGGAAGAGGTTGTACTGCGGCATCTTGATGCTGATGATGGAAGTACAGTAATTGCAAAAAGTATCAGGTTTGTGTTCTGTATCAAGTTTCTTTGTACTCTTGTACTTTTCACCCTCAACTTCCCCTCACTTTCCTCTTTGTGTCTTCCAGGTTATCAGACTTCCTCAGTAGGATGCATCTTTAGGGACCAGCAGCTGTATAGATATCAAATGTAAGATCCACTTTTAGTACCCAGTCTGCATTAACATTCTATTTCTGGCCAAATAATCCAATATGCAATGCATGCATAGAAATGCCATTTTTATTTTCTGACGCAGGAGTTCAGTAATAGTTCTGCGGCATCATTCATTGAACAATTCCAAATTTGCAATTGGATGTAGTAGGTGTATTAGGGTCTTTTTGCAATTACTATGCCTTCTTCATCAATATTGACTTGGTCTTGCATTCATTTCTTTTGCTCACAAATTTGCATTCATTTGGTGTTCCATTCTTACAAAATCATTTTCCTCATCATTTGACCAAGTGAACTGAAACATTTGCAACCAGGCTTTCTGGGATATCGTTATCCACCAATTATTTACAATATTCTGAAGAGCAGTTTAGCTTGAGGCATCTTGGGAAAGTACAGCTTTGTCTCCATTTAGTGGTGGTTGCTTTGTCACCAGTTGAAATAAGGCAATCCTTGTGCGATAAAAATTTGCTGTTCCTTTTCTTTCACCTTGCATAATTCACTTGCATAATCTTTTATCTTAGCTACATGCCTGATATTGAGCACTCCCTTCAATGCAGAAAGTTTGAAGATCTCTATGGTCCTGTAGACGCTGGGATTACCTTTTCAAAGCACTGTTGACCTGAGGACAATGGAAAGAAGTCTGACAACAATTGTGCTTGAATACCAAAACAAAGCAATACTGTTTATATACTTCACTAAATGTGGCTTATGTATCGATTGCTGGTCTTCTAGGCCACCAGAGTAGCGGAACATTTCCTGGCCGATGAGTAAAAGGCAGGCATATACGTTTACTTCCCTTTTACGTTAATGTTGTTCTCATATTGTGGAAGGGTACTGCACCAATAAGTCGAATAAGGCATTTGGTTGTATTACTTAATATACAAAAAAAAAAAGTATAGCAGATGAAACACAGAATGACAATTGTAATGCAGCATTGTTGAATGTGAGCGTGAGCGGTGCTTTTCATCTATGACCTGCTGAGGAAGGTCCTCTTAGTAGCAGATGAACTGAGATCATTTTTTTTTTTTTTTGCTTATGAAGAATAGCATTTTTTTTTTGCTTATATACAGCATAAATGTACGAGAAAAATAGCAAATGAACAGAGGATGATAATTGAATGCGGTCATCGATTGGCATAGTTTCTCAGTTAACTCTGGTCTGTGGCCAAATCGTTGGCACATTTTTTGTTTTGTTTCTTTTTTCTTGATAAAAAATCACGATTTTGTTCCTTTTTCAATCAACGAGCTACTTTAAAAAAAGAAATAGGACACCAACTCTCCATGTCCAAATCGATTATTTTCCTTTTGTGCTTTCTTTTTCCTGCGACTCTCCATATCCAAAACGATTGTGCTTCGTTTTCCTGCGTATGCAGATTTTGGATTTATTCCTTCCCTATGAGAATAAGGCTTTTGATACGTAATCTGACTCAGGCCTGCTTGACAACCAGAAACCTTTCTGATTCTTACAATAATTGCTAGAATCACTAGCAAACGGGTTAGACGAGAAATGTTTAACTCGAGAATTTCTAGTTTCTCGTTTTTTATGCCTATCAAGGAGAAACGACAATTAGCTAGTTTTCACATGATTATGATTCTTGCCCGCACCTCTGTTTAGCAACCATAAATTTTAATTAATTTTTTAAGTGACGAAACAAGTTAAAATGGGTTGTATTTAAGTTATTCTTTAACCACAAATAGTTCTGATTTTTTGAAGAATATTTTCATTTATATTAAATTTTTATGAAAAAATTGTGAATCAAAATGCAACCTACTATCCAGCCAAACGACCTCATGAAGGTGAGCCAGCACAACATAGCCTGCGGTAACTTAGCAGTGGCAGCACAAGGTGAGCAGTTGAGCACTGAGCAGGAAAAAAAAGCTTCTGATTCGTAACAAACCCAGGAAAAAAATCCATAAAAAGTATGCAATAGATCATCCAACTTTTATTATATATATATATATATAAATGTCGCAGATATATATATGATACAAAAAGAATGAGGAACAGCAACACTCGATCAAATTCCCGCTCAAATCAAATCTAGAAACAAAACCTACTACTCCATGCCCATGACCATGTGTAGCATACATAAGCGGTAGATGATATATGCTTCTACTGCATCAGGGTCGCCACAAGCAGGGACAGCAGTGCGGACGACACCACGGCGACAGCGGAGGCCGGAGCGGAGGCCGCTCCAGCGACTGGTCCCGGCGCCGGCGCAGACGCAGGCGCCACGAACTCCTGCGCCGATGCGGAGGCCACGAGGACGGCCGCCATGGCGAAGAGCAGGACGGAGGCGACGCGGGGAGCCATCAGGGCCTTGAATTGAGGATCTTCGACAGTAACGTAGTTGGATACTGGAAGGCTCGCTCGCTGCGATTTGCAAAGCTGTGGCGGCGGCGCGGTGTTTGTTTGTGCTAAGCTGCGATGACGGGGGAGGAGAGGGCTGCTGCGACGAGGCTTTTATAGGCCGTCTGTCGCACGGGGCAAAGTGGAGCTGGGCTCATACCATTCCCGTGGTCAGCAGTCAGCCAGCCCCCGCGCCCGCCAGCTCGCGATGCGTTGCGTTCCAAGGGGGCCAGGACCAAGGCGGCAAATGCGTCGGCGGCACGGAACAGCACGACAAAGACGCGTTTGTCATCGACCCGGCCGCGCGCACGGCGTGGGAACGCACGCCAGACCGTTGGGCAAGTTTCCGCGTGGCGTGGGGAGGGGTTGACGCGGGCCACGGCTCTCGCGCGGGCGCGCCGCCTCGACTGCGGGGTCCGGGTCCCTGGACCGACCCTGCTGCAATGCAACGCGCTGCGGCCGTTGTTGGCCTGACGCCACCGACCCGGCCGCGCCGCATGGAAAGTAAGAGGGAGGGGACGAGCCGGGATCACGCGTGCTGGGTCGTGGTCGTGGCTCAGAAGGCCTCTCTGGCTCGTGGAATTTAGGCACGCCGGGAGAGAGGACCGGTGGTGGTGGCTCGCCGAACGCGTCGGACAATTAATTATTAGCCGCACTAGCTTCACTTTCTTTGCAAACCGGGAGTGAAGTCTAAAGACGCTGAATCCACCAGAGAAAAACAAGTCCAAAGACACTTACATTGGGTGAAAAAAATTGGCGCACTTCGTCACGTCACTTGTTGTAAATAAAAGTTAAGGTGCATGATATGTGATGATCTGTGCAAGGTACGCGTACTGTGTGCGGATCAAAATATTCTTGCTACTACGGCGCAAGCTTCAGGCCACTTCCTAGTCTACCAATTTAGGCCTTGTTTAGATGTGTGTTCTGATATTTAGTTAGGGTCTATTTGGAACCAACACTTCTAAACTTTAGACCTCCAAACTTTAAATTTAAAATCTCTAAATATTTGGTCTAAAGTTAGCTCTAAACTTTAGCCCACCTCATATTAGAACTTTAGAGCTCAAAACTGAACTAAAGTCCTCTAAAATTTTTAGAGCTCTAAAATTTAGAGAGGAGATCCAAACAGCACTTAGATTACTTTAGTTTTGAGGATCGGTGGTTTAAAGGATTGCATAAAGGTTTAGCCAACTAAAAAAAATACCATTAGTTTATTAGACCATACAAGTAAGGTAAAGTACTATAAAGTTTAGCTCTTAGCTTCCAACTAACTTTAGACTAGGCATATAAACAGGTCCTTTGCAGACGTGCTTTACTGGATTATTTTTCTTTGTTTTTTAGACGAAGAAAACAAATCCAGTTGCATCTCTTGAAACCAATGTAGATAAAGAAGTTCATTGCGGCTCTCTCTAATGATCGACAAATTTGGAAGATGTGTTCCTTGTTATCTTCGTGTTGTTGTAACCACTCCTATTGACGCAACCAATTTGTTCCTCTAAATAGCTTCAATTCACTTCACTAGCGAAGTCCCTTTTTTTTTTTTTGCTTTAGCTAGCTCCACGAGCAGCACTACCCGTGAAGTTAGAGCTATTTTGATGAATCATCCGGCAAACTGGCAAAATAGCTCCACATGTGGAGCTACTTAAAACATAAATATCTCTTACAGAATCTCACTGCATGGCTCACCAGAGCGAGTTGGAGCTGCTTGTCAGAGCACGTTCTAAGAGGCATCATGGTGAAGCTATTTTATTTTATCACATTTAGCATAAAACGGTTTCAAATATAGCTTCAAGAATCAGTGATGGAGATAGCCAAACGAGACCTGACCATACACCGAGAAGATTTATTTTATTTTCTCGAACACATTTTCAAATCAGTATATTTTTTTACGGAAATCAATTTCAGATTTTAAGAGTGTCGCTGCAGTCCTCGAAAATTTCCAAAGAGACATCACCCAATCGCCCAAACCAAAGCCACGTCGCTTTAATGTAAGGGTGGGAATTATGATGGGTTGTATTATCTCTATTCCTAAATAAATCAACTTTCGAGTTATTCTATATTAAAGTTTTGTAAATTTAACTGAGTTATAGAAAATCCACAAAATTAGTATCACTAGATTATATATATCATGAATACTCCCTCCTTCAAGAAAAAAAATCAATTCTCAGTATTCGAAACAGTTTGAACTTTGACTAAATTTAAATAAAAATATAGTAATATTCATGATAAAACTAAGTACCGTAGGATCACTTCTAGCCTCTCACCCTCGCCGAGGGTCGTGTGGGGAGGCCAAGGATTTCCCACAGGGAGGGAGCCTACCAAGCGGGAGCGAGAGCGGGGATGAAGGTGCGCGGGCTAGAGACAAGGAATAAATGCGGATTAAGTGCCCATTAATTTGTCCAGAAAAAATGGATCCCCTTTCTTACACTAGCGCTCCGGGTATTTATAGACCATACCCAGGGTCGAGGTGAAATTACAATAGGGTTAATCCTGGGGGAGCAATCGCTATACAACGTCCAAGGGTACGGCGGTAATCTCCTTCCCTCGGCCAACTACTCCGAGCCCTAACCGCACTGATGGGGCCACCGCTGCCACCATAATGATTGCTTCCCACGGCGGGTGTCGAACCTTCGTACGTTCCAAGCGAGGGTCCGCCGTTCGCCACCGATTAGCGCTTCGCTTGCCTCGATCCCGTGGCGAGGCGGGCCTTTACGCGCGACACCTGTACACACGGACCAAACATGAAGAGCAGAAACCCTCGCGGCAGGGGTGAGTACCCGCAGCGAGGCTGGTTAGACATGACAGCAGGGGGTCGAGTAACGGGGTAGGAGCTGTGCCGGGAGAGCTTCCCCCCAACAGTAGCCCCTCGAGGGTCGGGCCCAGCGTGATGGGTCAGAGCAGCATTGGAACTTAAGGAGGGAGGTAGGCGAGGGTACCTAGCCTGCGGCCCGGCCCGACGATGCCCCCATGTTGCTCGACCAGTGCTGGGCTTTAGGGTTTTTGGGCCTGGCTTGCGGTTTGATGTGTCATGTGATTGTGGGAGGTTGTTCTTCGTTTTTTCAGGATTTGTCGCGGCCTCCCGGTTCCTGTTTTCTCGGGATATGTGATGCCCACCTTCCTTTGGTGCGGGTTCTTGGTGCCTATAAATACTTGTGTTAGGTTTAGGGTTTTTGTTGTTTTGTCTCTTGTTTGCTGGTCAGTTGCTGTCGTTATTTCCATCGAGCGAGGGTTGTGGTATTACAAAGGTCGTCATCTTGAGCGAGGGTTTTGCGTTTGCTTGGCTTGCTTGCTGTTCGGTTGACTCTTTGGGTGAGTAAAAGTTGTTTGTTGTTTTGGGAGTCCTTCGTTTTTTGTTGTGCTAATTTGTTTCTTGTTTGTTTTGTTTGTAGTTTGATGGCTCGCATGAAGAAGACCGCGAAGCTTGTTGACAACTCTGAGGCTGTTGATTCTTCATCTGATGTGGTTGTGAGCTTCGAGTTCGGCCTTTCTAGGGTCACTTTGAGGGAATTGGACGAGTTCGCGAAGCTGGGTTGGTTTTCTCGTGACCTGGCGAGGCCGTCAGAAGGGGAGGTTGTTCCTGACCCTCGGGATGACGAGGTTGTCGTTTTCAAGGAATTCTTCATGGCGGGGTTGAGGTTTCCGCCGCATCCCCTTGTGATTGGGGTTTTGAAGAGGTTCAATCTTAAATTTCACTAGTTGAATACCTCTGGCTTTGTAAAGCTTGGTATTTATGTCAGGGTTGCAAGTCTCAAGGGGTGGAGCTAGATCTCGAGGGTTTCATACGCCTCCACCAGGTTCATCCGCAGCCTCATAAGACGACTGTCGATGGGAAGACTATCCTTGGGCAGTATGGTGTTTATACTTTTGTTTATCGTCATGGGGTGGAAGTTCCGGTTCAGGCGCAGAAGAACAAGTGGGCCTCACCATGGACTGAGAACTGGTTTTATATGAGACTTGAGAGCGAGCCAGGTCTGTGTGGGAAGTTGTCGAGGCTTGATAATGTTACTTCTGAGGCTATCATGACCGATGGTTGCGTTGTTGCAGTAGATGCGCTTAGGGCTCTGTCACGTCATCAATGTGCGCGAGACTTGGTTGAAGAGTTTCTTTGTGCGAAGGTGCTACCCTTGAGGGCTAACCAGTCCTGGTTCGTGGTTAAGGATGACGAGAGGTACCGGGGTCATGGTCTAAAGGGTCTTGGTATCAATGTTAAGCAAGCTTGGTCGAGGGTACTTCAGAAGAGCAGCTCTTCGATGGCGGGGATCAAGGCTGTTTATAAGGAGGTGGTGGAGGCGCCTGAGGAGCTTGTTGGTGCTCTTGGTAGCACCGAGATTAAAGTGATACAGGCTGCCCTGGCCGACCGCCATCGTGTCAATCGGGCTTTTGATTTGCTTGGTTTGACATATCCGGATTGGCCGCGGGCTGAGGTCACAGAGGCTGAGGGTAGCAAGGAAAGGACGAGATCTGAGGCGAGTGGTAAGCCTTCTGGTGCGTCCAGGCAAGGTGGACGCGGTTGGGGGAGCACTGGAGTGTCCAAGGTTGCGAGGGTTACTGTGGTTAAGGTCCCCGCCTCATCTATTTCGTCTCTGGCAGTGGCCGCGAAGCCAAGATCGGCGGTTGTGCCGGCGTTAAGCCGGGTGCGGTTGGAAGGGCTCGATAGGCTTAGAAGGTGCCGACCCTCGCTGACTTGCCTATTATGCAAGTGATTTCCGATGACGAAGAAGCGGAGGAGGAGGAGGAGAAGGGAGGGAGCGAGGACTCTGGAGATCATAAGGGCAGTGGGTCGAGTTCGTCCAGTGGGAGCAGTGATTCAGATGATGGTCGAGGTGACGATGATGATGAAGATGAGGATGTGGAGGTGGAGGATTCTCGGAACCCTCACGCTGTGGATTTGGCGGAGCTTGGATTAGAGGGTGGTTTGGCTGGAGAGGAGCGAGAAGTTGTCTATCGTGCTGGTGATGCCGGTACGATACCTCGTCGCCGTCGCGTTCATGTAATGCGCGAGGGTCATGACGTCCCTGCTGATGAGGATGATGATGAGGGTTTTGTTGGGAAGCGGCCGCTGGGTGATGCTGATCACGGCAGTCTGAGGCATTGTGCTATTGCCTGTGGCTCCAACGGTCCTGATATTGAGTTGTTTACCAGCCGGACCTTCGTGGTTGCCGTTTGGTTGGGACTGAGGAGGAGCGCCGGTTTATGGCCGCTGTTTACCGTCGGATTTGCATGCCCGAGGCGGAGCTTATGTTGAGCAATGAGTCAGTCGATCACTTGACCGAGGATTTGGAGGTGACCAGTGTGAGGGCGATTATGATCGCGCAAGCCACTCGCTGGCGCCACGGACATGTCGAAACTGAGCTGCTTGAGAGGGTTGAAAATCTTGAGAGGTTGAAGGAAGGGTTATCTACTGCTAACAAGGAGTTGAAGGCAAAGATTGAGTCTCTGGAGGCCTCGATCACGAAGAATAAGAGCCTGGTAGATGAGGCGCAAGAACTGTTAAATCATAACATTGACCTTCGCACAGAGCTGAATGACAAGGGCGAGAAGCTGAAGGAAGCTGAGGAGTCTCGCAAGAAGGCCGAGGTGGCTCATAAGAGGGCTGAGGAGTTGGCGGAAATGAATGCCCAGAAGTTGGAGGGCTCTCATGCTACCTTGCTCGCTTGTATGCAAGAGGTGAAGGTTGCTTTGGATGCGGTCTTTGCTAAAGCTGGCTCGGAGTCATGCGAGGAATTGCCGGATGCTGATCCTGCGGCGTTTTCGGTGTGGCTTAAGGCGGAGGGCCAACTGATTCTATTGTTGGATAGTGTTTCAGACTTTGGTGCTTATGGCGCTACCCACGCTGTGGCGCGTTCTTTTCAAGTTGCTAGTTGCGACCATCTTAAGAGGCTTGGTCGCATTAATCATAACTTTCCAAGTGTTGAGGAGGTGCAAGGGGCTGCAAATGATCAAGCTTGCAAGAATGTATGTGCACGCTTTCTAAAGAAATTCTGGATGGAAGGCGGGGGCTGATCCCTTGCTTTTGGCGAGGCTGCTGTGGGCACTCAGGAGGTGAGGGTTTTGGTTTCAAGTCGTTGTGGTTTTTTGTTGTAATTTTGAAGTGATTTTGACTTAAGTTTTGGTATTTTGACAGCTGAATCAACCTTGGGACCCTTTGTCGATGGCGACCGGAGCCGGCGACGTGGGCACCTCTTCCACAAGTGTAAGGCCTGCGTTATCCACTGCGGGCGAGGCGACAGCAAGTGAGGCCGGAGACGATGCGGGGCGTGGTGGAGGTGGTTCTACTTGAGGTGATGACGAAGGGAGTCAAGATGGCTCACAGGCTGCAGCTGCTATGGATGTTTGACACTACGGGGTAGGTTTGACGCATGGGTGCATCGTAGAGATTGAAGAGAAATTATGGGGATACATATGATGTGTTCTCCTGTGGGGGTTAATTTTTTGCTAGATGTTTAACTGTTGCCTTCATCGAGCGTGAGGTGTTGGATATTTTGCCCCTGATGATGAATCATCAGGATGCCTTTATCTCTGGTGCGTCATGGGCACATGCGAAGTCTAAGTTTCGTCCATCTTTTGATCATTTTTGGTGGGCGAAGGTAGGTGCGTATGACAAGAAGAATCAGGAAGTGCATAGGTTTTGGCGGAACGCTGATATCACGGATCGTTTGCTTTTTGGGTCAGGGTTTGTTTCGGTAGGGGGGCTAACGATATCGATGATGAAGATGCTATAAACTATCTGTATGGTCGTGGACATTTGAGTCTGGATGACGAGGGTAACTTGAGAGTGCCAAATCCGGAGCCTTTGGAACTTGATGAGCGTGACCATCGTCGTATGTATCTTACGAGGGTTTTGGTGGGTGATCTGCCTTTGGTTCAAGGACCAATTGTAGAGTATGGAGGATTCGATGGTTGCCGGGGTTTGCAGGTCGTGGTGGACGTTGTGGCTGAGTTTGTGGAGGATGTAGCGGGAGAGCTTGTGGATAGTGTACTGAAGACATTCTCTTAGAGATGGCTTGGGAGGTCACGTGCAAAGTGTGTTTTGAAGAGCATATTCCTGATGTTTGGGAGTACCGCCGCCGGGGAGCGACGTGATGTGATGTGGTGTTTGTGTTGTGGTTGCTCAAACTGTAACACTGTTGATGGCCCCATCGAGGGTTTGTATCGTCGTTATGAATAATTGTTTTTGAGTTCAAATTTGGATGGTTGTGGTTAATTCTTGTTTGGTTTCTTGGGCCGGTCACGCGTCGATGCCTGGCTGCCCATTTAGAGGGAGGTTCGTTTCGTTCAAAAATGGATCGCGCAGCGACGCCCCCCTTTTCTTTCGGGCGAGGCTCGCTCGTTTTATTTTGTAACTTGACGCGTGGCGACGCCCCCCTTTTCGTTTTAGCGAGGCTCGCTCGTTTTATTTTGTAACTTAACGCGCGGCAACACCCCGTTTTAAGCGAGGCTCGCTCGTTTTATTTTGTAACTTAATGCGCGACGACGCCCTCTTTTCTTTTAAGAGAGGCTTGCTCATTTTATTTTGTAACTTAACGCGCGGCGATGCCCTCCTTTTCTTTTAGGCGAGGCTCGCTCATTTTATTTTGTAACTTAACGCGCGGTGACGCCACCTTTCTTTTAAGCGAGGCTCGATCATTTTATTTTGTAACTTGACACGCGGCGACGCCCCCTTTTCTTTTAAGCGAGGCTCGCTCGTTTTATTTTGTAACTTAACGCTTGGCGACACCCCCTTTTCTTTTAAGCGAGAATCGCCCGTTTTATTTTGTAACTTAACACGCGGCGATGCCCCCCTTTTCTTTTAGGCGGGGCTCGCTTGTTTTATTTTGTAACTTAACGCGCGACGACGTCCCCTTTTCTTTTAAGCGAGGCTCACTCGTTTTATTTTGTAACTTAATGCGCGGCGGCAGGATTCAATGAGTGAAGCAAATTGAAATGAAATTGATAAGTTTTGACTTTATTGACAATGACGGGGGTTACAATGCTTTTCTGGTTCTACGCGGCTTTTTTGTTGATATTGTTATTTTTGTTTCAACGCCGAGGGTTTGTTGGAGTTGGGTCTTGGGCGACGATCCCAGTTGAAGATGATGTGGCCTTCGGAGGCTCGCTTGCCGATTGATGATGAACCTTGGTTCTGCGTGGTGTGCTTTGCCTTAGCTTTGAGAAGGGAAACCCTGTTGATGCTGGCAATGATGGCCGCGGTGGTTACAGGTTTCCTTCTTGTGGAGCTTGGTCCGAGCGAAGCTCTGCTCTTGTTGGAGCATGAGTTTCTCCTCGAGCGCCTTCATGTTTTGGTTATTAGCGAAGCTTCGTTGGTGCGCGACTGGCTGCCAACTTTTGGTAGGGGGATTGAAACCCCTCCTCTTGACCACTGGTTTGCTAGCGCCGAATCCCTTGTCAAAGGTGACTTTTCATGACCCTCGATCGAGTGTTGCTAGATATAATTGAGCTCCGCTGCTCTTGTTGTAGCTTGAGGGTGCCGTTCGGCGCTGACCAACTTCTAGTGGCAGGTGTTAGCGATCCCTTCGCGTGGTGGCTTGAGAGCGGCGGTCAGGGGGCACTCGGGGGATGTTACATTTTTTCTTGTGGTATCCCCCGAGTGCTTTTGGCTTTGGGACTGCTTTGAGTGGGTTCGCGGATGAGGTTGCTCTAGCTGCCCCTATCATTACGTATGTTCTTGTGGTACCCTCGATTGTTTGGTCGAGGGTTGGATCTGGTGGCTTTTTGGGCGAGGCTTTTGTATTGCGGGGGTTTTGTGGTTTGGGGGGCATTTTTGCGTGAGGGGGGTTCTGGTGTGGAGATTTGATACTAGTGTTCTTGATGGGTGCTTGGAGTGGCTTTGGGGTTTTATTTATAGGGGGATTGGGCTATTTGTGATTGGTGTGGGTGCGGTAGTTAATGCGCATATATGGGTAATTACACCTTTGCTGGTGCGTTTGGTTTGGGTCGATTCGGGTTCTAGTGCGTTGGTGGTTGGCATGTTGAATGCATTTATTGGATACATCTGCTTGACTGCTGGGTATTGGGTGAGGAGTAAATGCGGTTTTATGATTTGCTCTGAGCTGTGGGTTCTTCTTTGTGAGTGTCTGGTATGATTTGTGATGGTGCGCTGTTGTTTTGAGCTTCGTGCCTGTCCTTTGTCTTTAGGGCAGGTGCGGTTTGTTTAGTGATCCCCTTGCGTGACTTGTGAAGGTGTTCGTTTGATTTGACCTCCGCGTCTATCTCCCCCTTTTTTCTTTAGGGCAGGTGGGGTTTGCTTTGTGAGCCCCTGGCGTGACTTGCTAGGGTGCTCACATTTTTGACCTCTGCGCTTGCCCTTTTTTCTTAAGGGCAAGTGGGGTTTGCTTCATGAACCCCTGGCGTGACTTGTGAGGGTGCTCACATTTTTTACCTCTGCGCTTGCCCATTTTTCTTAAGGGCAAGTGGGGTTTGATTCGTGAGCCCCTGGCGTGACTTGCAAGGGTGCTCACGTTTTTGACCTCTGCGCTTGCCCTTTTTTCTTAAGGGCAAGTGGGGTTTGCTTCATGAGCCCCTGGCGTGACTTACGAGGGTGCTCACATTTTTGACCTCCATGCTTGCCCTTTTTTTCTTAAGGGCGTGGGGTTTGCTTCGTGAGCCCCTAGCGTGACTTGCGAGGGTGCTCAAGTTTTTGACCTCCATGCCTGTCCTTTGTCTTAAGGACCGATGGGGTTTGCTTTGATTTCTTGCTGAATGTTTTGTATCGAGCGAGGGATTAACTGGAGGAGTCCTGCTCAGTACCAATCTTTACCTAGATTTTTGTGGCGATGAGGGTGGGTCGGCCTTGGGCCACCTATTTCGACGGAGGTTTAATTTTGGGGGGAATGAATATTACATTAGAGGGGTTGGCGACTGCCTCGTTAAAAAACCTTGCGCCCCTTTGTAAGGAAAAAGAGTGCAGTGCCGAGTTTTTACATGTTCGAAATAAGAAAATAAAATTACATAGTGCGAGCGCGTGCTAAGGCGCCGTTTAAGGGTAATATTTGTGAAGATCATCGATGTTCCATGTGTGAGGGAGTTAGTTACCCTCGCTGTCATGCAGATTGAATGCCCCTGGTCTTGTTGTTTGAGTGGCCAGGTAAGGGTCGAGCCATTTTGGTTCAAGCTTGCCGACCATCTTGGCGTTTTGTTTTCTGATGAGGACCATATCTCCTGAATTGATTTGGCGAGGGTTTACTTTTTTGTCTCTCCAACATGTGGTTTTGGCTTGGTAGATGCAAAGGTTGTTGACTGCTTGGCATCTGAGTTCTTCTACGAGGTCTTTTATTAGTTGTTCTTCATCTTGGGTGATTGTTGCGTCACTTGCGATGGTGACTCTTGGTGACTTGTGCTTGAGTTCTTTTGGCAGGATGACTTCTTTTCCAAAAAGAAGTTTGAACGGTGTGAACTTGGTTGCCCTTGATTCGGAGGTGTTGTGTGACCATATGACTGAGGTGAGCTCCTCTGCCCATTTTCCCTTGGTTCTACCGTGTAATCTTTTCGAGATGCCTTGGAGGATTATGCCACTTGCTCTTTCGACAAGGCCATTGGACTGCGGGTGTCTTATTAAGGCGAAGCATACCTTCATTCTGATCTACAGGTAGAACTCTTTAAAAAGCTCGCTGTCGAATTGAGTTCCGTTATCCACTATCAATTCTCTTGGCGCTCCGAATCAACATATGATTTGCTACCAGAAGAATTTTTTGACGGTTTGCGAGGTTATTGTTGCTAGTGGCTTTGCTTCTATCCATTTGGTAAAATACTCGATGGCGACCACCGCATATCGGAGGTTTCTGGGAGCTGTTGGTAGCGGTCCAACTCAATCCATTGCCCATCGCTGAAGTAGCCATGTTGGGCAAATTAGGGTGGTTGGTGTCCCTGGTATGTTTGAATGTGTCACCAAATGTTGTCATCCCTTGCAATGTTGTACCAACGAGGCTGCGTCGCTGATTGCCGTTGGTCAGTAGAACCTTGCCTGAATGCTTTTCCCACCAGAGCTCTGGGTCCATTGTGGGATCAACATGAACCCTCATGTATTTCTTTTAGCAGCTATTTTCCCTCGCTGATTGTGACACACTTAAGTAGCAGGGCTGTTACGCTGGCCTTGTATAGTTCATCGTTGATGATTTTGTACCCTCGCACCCTCTGATGCATTCTCTTTCCTTCCTCCTTGGTTTCTGGTTCACGGTAGCCTTTGAGGTAGGCGACAATGGGTGCCCTCCAATCTTCGCTGTGTATTGTGTTGATGAGCTTTGGTGCTTTTATGTTCATTTCTGCCGAGGGTTGATTGATGAGCTCATAGAAAACATCCGAGGGTAAGGTGGTTCCTTGTGCGGCGGCTTTTGCTAGTTCGTTAGCTTCATTATTTTCTTATCTGGGAATTGGCTTGGTTGTGATTCCTAGGAAGAAACCTTCGATTTTGTGGACTGCGAGCAAGTACTTTTGTAGGCCTGGTTCTCTGGCTTTGAAACTTTTCTCAATGTGGCCTGAGATGACTTGGGTGTTAGTTTTGATTATCGCCCGTCTCGCTGAAAGTGCGCGAAGCTTCGATAGGGCTAGGATGATTGCTTCTTATTCTGCTATATTTTTGGTGCATTGCAATTCAAGCCTTGCTGTGTATCTGAGCTTGATGACGGACGGCTGTGGTAGAACCACCCAAATTATATGACCCACATGCACCTGTCATTGGAGCTTAGTCGATGCCAGCATCGGCCATGGCAGCAAGGCGGCGCTCGGCACGGCGGCGCGATGGAGCTCCGACCACTACCGGCCCTAATCGACATAGATGAGGTTTAGCGCACGTCAATGGAGCTGACCGAGACTTGTTCGACTAGGTGGTTGAAGCGAAGATGAAGCTGACACGTCTGCCGGCGTTGAGAGTGGACATAGCGGTACGAACCGGGGGCGAGCTCACGTCCTGGTGAAACCTGTGCACGATTCGAGAAACCAACGAGCCGATGAGCTATACGGGGTCACGAGGAAACTAGAACGACAAGAAAGGGGACGGGAGCTGCTCCAGAGTGGGCTGGCCATGGTGGAGCTATCCTTGGCGGCCATGGCGGACCTCCGCGGCGAGGGCAGTGCACGCTGATGATTGTGATGGCGAGAAGCGAAGCGAGTGGACTCAGGAGATGCGCAAGAGAAAGGTGGTGCTGTGGGCATGGGCAATTGGGCACGCGTGGAGCAAGCATGGCAAATTTCATCCGCGGCCAAGGATCACTGGCGGTGACGCAGAGAGAAGAAAAGACGGGAACGGCGACCGGTGTGGCTTAAAATGGCGCAGGCGTAACTTCTAGGTGAGCCAGCAGCTGCTCGTGCGAGCCACGCAGGTAGCTGCGTGCCAGCGCACGCGAGGGCGGCGGAGGAGGTCGGCGCATCGGCAACAAGTAGCTCGATGGCAGCTGGTTCACCGGTGCACTGTAGCAGCTTGAAAGCCCATCTTCCTCTTCATTTTTCTCTCGATTTCGTGCAGCAACTCGATCGAGCCCAAGAACAGAAGATGTTCATCTACACGTGCTCTCCATCTTTACTTAAAGGATTGACACTCAAAACTTGATGGTTAAAGAGATTTTGAATTTCGAAGAAAGGTACTTTGAAACTGTAAAACTGAATCTAGTTTAGGGTTTTGCAAACTGTTTTGGAGTAGCGACTTAGAGCAATTAATTAGAGGTTAATTACTGTTCAATTAACACAACTGATTACACATTAACAAAGTACAAACATCATACCAATCAATGGGACAAAAGTTGCTCAACTTTTATTTGTGAAATTTGTTTTATTAATTCACCAAGGATTGAACCCAACAATTGTTTTTTTATAGAGAGTCAAAATGGCTGAGGGAGAAACAATGTTGAATTCAATTCTTGGTGCCCAAATTCAACATGTTTGATTCGAAAACCTTGCCAAACTTTTATTACACATGAAAGCACATACTTTGTACGACAAAGTTTATTTTAACAAAATTTTAATTGTTTAAGTAGATTCACACATTTAAATTAACAAAGTTTCTTAATCACTTTTATTGGCATCATTTCATGCAACATGTGAAACATGACATATGCAACATATGAAACATATGAATGCTATAAATAAAACATGAGTTGCATGAATGAAACACTACTTGATGATTATACTTAATGATGCTCATGATTAAGTTTTAATTGCTTTTTAACATCTAGGATGTTACAATCATCCCCCATTAAAGAAATCTCGTCCCGAGATTATGAAATGACAAAAGCCTTGGGCTAAGTAATAGAATAAGAAATGTGTCAAGGACATTAACTAGTTCATAAAACAACAAGGGTTGGGTGGAAGATTACAATCAAGATTGATTGAAGGTTATAGTTATCAAGGAATTTAGGAAATTCAGAAGAATCATGGACATGAATTTCCCAAAGAGGTTCCAAGGAGAGAAAGCATATTAATTGTGAGCTATAATGGATCATGATCATAGACCCCGATATTTAGCGAGCGCCCTGCAGTATTTCCTTATGGCTGTAGTTCCACAAGAGACCACAAGGTTCGACGCTATAACGTGGTCACAGATCATGACACCACCATAGAGCACAATCACAGTAACTTTCATCCAACACATGTTGGCTATCAAAATCAAGGGTTAGCATGTGTCGTGGTAGAAGAAGACAAGGGCTGACACATACATAGATTTGAGAAGTCAAGGATTAGCCAGGTTTTGGTATTGAGTTGGCATAGTAAATAAAGGTGCATCCAAAAAGTTTTCCCAAGGACTAGGAACTTATGGAGCAAAAATTATCAAAGGAAAGTTCATTGGTGGAAACCTGGTACATGACGAGATTCATTGAAACAAAATAGCTATAACGAAGAATAGCTGTCCCCGAAATAAAAGGAGGAAAATCTCAACATCTTTATATTTTAATCTTATGTGGAACAGTATGATGCATGCTCGTCCTATACATCTTCACAACGTTAGTCAAGATACAACTTACTTATATAGAGCAATACTTTATACACTATATCTTCATTGCACCAGATGGGATACTGAATGGCATTGGACAGAGCATTGTCGGAGAAGATCGACTCTTGACTTGCTGAAGAAGAGTTGAAATCTTTTCGGTGTCTTCTTCTTGAGTCACCAGAAAGTCTTCACAAGATCTTACAACAAGCATAAGGGAGGTTAAAGAGCATTTTTAATTTGTTACTCTTGAAAAACTTTTAATTTGTAAAATTCTTTTGAAGTTTTCAAAAGTAATGTTGTTGCAGATCCATGTATGAGCTCAAATACCAGCTATGGTAGAACCACCCAAATTATATGGCCCATATGCACCTATCATTGTCCAAAAGACCTCTGACTGCTGCACATGAGAGCCAGATAATCCCAATAGTCTATCGGGTGTCCTCGGGAACCCCGAATCATCCACATTTTACAACTCATATAGGATCAATATGGAGTTACCACAACATTACAACATTTGGTACAAAAATAACTTACATCGGAGTGCGGAAGACTCATAACAATATTTTACAAAACATGTTAAAGTCAAAACTTAACTTAAGTTCCAAAAGATTAGTAGGACTATGGAAGCAACTTAGGTGAAGCATCTAAGGTAGACGAGACGACCAGATCATGTCGAGCGCACCGACATGACCTCGATTATCAGCACAAGTCAGATCCTGCAACAGGGGTTAACAAACCCTGAGTACTTGAGGGTACTCAACAAGTCTTATCCAACTAAAAGAAAAGACTCCAAGGGAATGCAGGCTTAATGGAAAGTTTGAAGCAAGAGTAGCTTTTGCAGAAAAAGCTTACTAAGGGTGAGTCCTTACTTTCAATATTTTAGCTTTGTATTAGGTTATGAATAGTATCCAGTTTGCACCTGGTCTAAATCAATCACTTCATTAAGCATCTCATCTCATCTCAACTTATATCATCTCATATCCATCAGTACCATCATTTCATTGATTAATCTACGATGTAGGGTAGAGGATCGAGTCTCCATAACCGAGGAGCACGACGATTCGAATCGATTAGGCCCAGCTGGGGTTTCCTTACCACACGACATATGTAGGTCCTAGACCTACATATATCAACCTTCACTCGGATACTCCAAAATGAGAACCAATCTGCGCTACTTGAGAGCACAGTACTCCACCTCCCTGCGTTGTTAAGCAGATTCACATATTTAAATTAACAAAGTTTCTTAATCACTTTTATTGGCATCATTTCATGCAACATGTGAAACATGACATATGCAACATATGAGGCATATGAATGCTATAAAGGAAACATGAGTTGCATGAATGAAACATTACTTGATGATTATGCTTAATGATGCTCATGATCAAGTTTTAATTGCTTTTTAACATCTAGGATGTTACAACGGCAAGGTTAGTATTGCTGCAATTCCATCTCCTGATGACCCCCAGGCTCTGTCTGTGTGCACTGTCTAGATTGGTTCAGAGACCTCCGCTGTGTTGTGTGTGTTGGGTGTCCAGTCTGCGATAAAGTCTGCGAGGGCTTGAGATTTGATTGTGTTTCTACCGACGGACTCTATTACATAGTCGTTGATTTCCGTTGACCACCTTTAGATTCGCCCTATTGCTTCTGGGTTCTTGAAAATGTTGTCGAGTGGAAAACTCGAGGGTATGATAATCTTATGTGCTTGGAAATAGTGCTTGAGTTTTTTGGACGACATAACTATTGCGTAGGCCACCTTCTCCATCTCCGTGTAAAATTTTTTGGCGCCGTCGAGGGTTTTAGATACATAATAGATTGGTAACTGTTTCTTCCGATTCTCGTCTTCCTTTTCTCTTACTAGTACAGCGCTAACTGCATGGGGTGAGGCTGCCACATAACGAAGGAGTGGTTCGCCGAGTTGAGGGCTGGCGAGGGTTGTGAGGTTGTGCAAGTAGACCTTCAGGTCTTCGAAGGCTTTTTGCTGGGTAGATCCCTAGCTGAACGGGTCTGTGTTTTTCAAGACTTTAAAGAATGGGGTCCCTCGTTCCACAGACCTTGAGATGAATTTGTTCAGGGCAGTGAGCCTCCCCGCGAGCCTCTGTGCCAGCTTTCTGGATGTTGGTGGCTCCATGTTGAGGATTGCATCGATTTTTTCTAGGTTGGCCTCGATTCCTCTTGCTGAGACGAGGCAACCGAGCAATTTTCCCTTACTCACACTAAATATGCACTTTTCAGGGTTTAGCTTGAGTCTAGCATTGCGGAGGTTGCTGAACACCCTATGGAGGTCTTCAATGTGATCTTGTTTGAGCTTGCTTTGTACGACGATGTCATCCACGTAGCCTAATATTGTCTCGTCTTCTTTGAATACCTCCGCTGTCATGCGAGCGAAGGTTGACCCTACGTTGTGTAATCCCTCTGCCATTCTTCTAAAATAGTATGTCCCAAAAGGGGTGATGAAACTTGTCTTTTCCTCATCTTCCTGGTTCATCCAGATCTGATGGTATCCTGAGAAGCAGTCGAGGAGTGATAAGAGTTCACATCCTGCGGCTGAGTCGACGAGGGTGCTTATTCTTGGCAATGGAAAATCGTCTTTGGGGAAAGCTTTATTAATGCTCATGAAATCGACACACATTCTCCATTCGTCATTTTCTTTTTTACAAGTACGACATTTGATAACCAGGTTGGATATTTGACTGGCCGGATGACCCCCGCATCTAGTAGGCATTGGACCTTCGCTTTGGCCACTTGCTTTCTTTCTTCAGACATCTTGTGAATCTTTTGTTTGACCGAGGGAAGATTCTTATTTACTTCTAGGTTATGCTCAATGATAGATCTGTCCATGCCGCGATGGTCTTTGGCGGACCAAGTGAAGATGTCATTGTTATCATGTAGGAAATGGATAAGCTCATTCTCTATTTTCTCGTACAACAGTGCGGAGATGATGACTTGGTTGCTAGTGTTGCCTTCAAACAGTGGCACTTTTTTGGTTTCTTCTGCTGTCTTCGCCCGAGTTTGCTGTTCTGGTTCGTTGGGTGAAGGTTCCTTGTTTTTTGGCTTTTCTTTGTTGAGGTTGTATACATTTTTCTGTCCTAGAGTGGCTGTTTCTTCTGCTATTTGAGCGAGGTCTTGGTCGCCGTATACGGCGATGATGCCCTTGGAGGAGGGTAGTTTCATGAAAAGATAGCCCGGGTGGAGGACTGCACTTAAGATGTTTGTGACCCCTCGACCAAAGATTGCATTGTAATTGTACAACATGTCTACCACATCGAAGGTTATGTGCTCTGTCCTGCTGTTGTTTTGGTCACCGTAGGTGACTGGTAGGGTGATTTTTCCTGTTGCCTTCACCTGCTTGCCCCTGAATCCATATAACGGGTGTCCAGCTGGTTGGAGAAGATTTCTATCAAGTTTCATGTTGTCGAATGTTGATGCGAATAAGATATCGGCAGAGCTACCAGTATCGACCAATATTCTTGTTACTGCCTAGCCGGCCAGGTTTGTTTCGATGACCATCGCGTCTACATGGGGGTGATCCCTCAATTTGAGATCTATACCGTCGAAGGTTATTGGGATGTGAGACCATTGCGAGTTCTTGTGGGGCCCTTCTGTGGTGAGGTGATGCACCTGCCTCATGTGCTCCTTGTGCTGCCTCTTCTTGCCGTGATCCTCGTTGGATCCTCTGGTGATTGCGAGTATCACACCGAAGGTTGAGGTTGGGTTGTTGATTGCTGTTTGGTTGGGTTGGCTTGTGGGCTCTGTTTTTATTTATTGTTGCAGGGGTTGGGTTGGTGGTGGTGGAGGTGGTGGTGGTAAGGCTGGATGCTGGTTTTGCATTTTGTGGTGGTGTGGGAGGGTAGGTAACTGTGTATGGTTGGGTGTTTGAACGGTTCTGGTAGTTGAATGGAGTTTGTGGGTTATCGAAGGTGTTGTAACGATGATAGGAGGGATTATAGCTAGCGAAGGTTGAATAGTGTTGGGGTGGATGTTGCGAAGGGATGCCATAATTTATTGGTGTGTAATGGTATGGGGTGGTTATGGAGTTGGTGGGTTGTCTTCTTATGTAGTTGACAAGTTTTGGTGGTCCTGAAGCGGCGGCCTGCTGCATCTCTTGGTATTCCTTTCCCTTCATGAAACAGGCGCACTATTTTGTCATGTGCCCATTTCCTGGCCCGCAAAAATGGCAATAGAGCTTCATTGGGTCTCTTGGCGGGGGTCTATTTTGGGTATTGTTGGCATTTCTTAGCATCACTCTTTACTAAGTTGTCATCCCTAGCAATGATGCCAGAAATGCATTGTTGGTAATTATTGAGAACACTTGTAAATTTATATATATACTAAGTAATCCGTAAGCGCACTGATAATATACCATTGTAGCATTTCACCTGGGAGTATATCAGGTATCGTTATTTATATTTTCCATAGAAAGGAGTGATCGGGTGGCTAGAGACATTGACAAATATGTATACTTATGATAAGATCATTAACCCTCATGCTTTAACAAGGGTAAGCCAAATGATAAATAAATGATAAGTGTAAAGCATTGATAATATTCCAGAGATAGAAATAGATACTCATAAATGTAGTATGGCTAGGAAGGAGATTAATTAAGAGAAAAGATTCCTAAGTCATTTCTTATTTACTAAGTCTTTTGTATACTCTAATATATACACTTTCATCTATAGCATAACTAACTATGTTTCTATGCATAAGGAACATTACTAAGGAAGATCAAGAATAGAGCTTGTCTCCCTTCGCAACCGGGTTCTACTTGTTCTACAAACGGGGAGTGGACTACAAAGGACTCAACGAGAATGTCACACTCATGATCTACCACATGGCCCAGAGTGTAGAGTGCATCCATAGGTAAACAATATTTAAGCACCACGCTTACATAACGTCGACCACTTAACTCACTCGAGTATTGAGCTAAGCACTTTGCGAACATATGCATAAATTCATCATCAATCATGACTATATCAAGTATGTTACTAAAGGAAACTAGGAACATAATAGATAGAAACATAGTATTGAAGTAGCACAAAGTCAAAATATAGAGGGATACAATAGCTTTACCAGCCTCCAGACGGTGAATCCAAAATCCTGAGCAAAAGCCCAACTCTACTTAAATCTTGCTAGCTAGCCTATACTAGAACTTGAAGAATTGGAGCTCTATTCTCTTCTCTATGGAAACCCTAATTTCTGATCTGATCTTGGCTTATGATCGAATGCCTTAGGGAGGGGGGAAGGGGCTGGTATATATAGGCAAGAGCATCAATTCTGGACCCTCGGATCAAACCGACTTGAAAGAACGGCATAGATGCAATCCAGGAGGCGGTGAAGAACCGACATTCGAAGGAGGGGCTACCAGGTGGGGATAGGTGGTCGGCCGGCCTATAGGTGGGGTCGGCCAGCCCCACCTATCCTTCTGCAATCTACTTTGGAGGGATGCCTTCTGGTGTTCTCTAGAACCTTCTGGTGATATTTTCCTCACGGATAATTATGATTTAATTTGACGATTTGATCCTCCTTGGTAGTTTTCTGAATAAACCCTGCTGAAAACACAGATTCACCAAAACTTATGGAAATTGTTAGTTTAAACCCCTAAGTCTAAGTTGGTGATCATTTTCATGCCCTTTTACAAGTTATGTTGATGATTCTTGATAGATAATAACTACCATTAACATGTATGGTCTCTGTTGTCATTTTGGCTATTGGTGGGGGTTTGTTGAGATCTTGTATTTGGTTGCTATTTTTGGCGATGCGGGGGTGTGGCTTCTATGGCGTTCACATTGACTGGGTCATTGGGGGTACTAATTGCATTGTTGGGGCCTTTGGGGTTGGCGCGGCTGGGTTCTTTGAGCTTCGGTCTTGGACCTGAAGACAGTGTCTGCCCTATCGTACTTCTCCATGACTTGGTGTAGCTCAGCGATGGTTTTTGGTGGCTTTCTTGCGAGCCTCGAGGAACATGACCCTGGTCTCACTCCATTGACTGCTTCTAAGATTACTGCCTCATCTGTTATGTTCGGAGTTCTAGCTCTGAGCTGAATGAACCTTCACCAGAAGTCTTGAAGGGGTTCTCTCTCGACTTGAGTGCAGGTGAATAGCTCCATAGGATTGTTGGTCGAAGGGTTAAAACCCTTGAAGTTGTTACATAGTTTTTCACGGAGGTTTCCCCAGGAATCTATCGAGCCTGGAGGGAGGTTGCTCTACTAGGTCTGGGCAATATCCCGTGCTATGATCACGAAGGACTTCGCCATGGTGTACTCGTCCCCACCTGCTATTGCCACTGCAGCCTCGTAGCTCATTACAAATTGGCAAGGGTCTATACAACCATCATACCTTTGTAGATTTTGTGGCTTGTATTCAAGTGGCCAACTTTTTTGTCTGTAGTATCTGGGTTAGGGGGGATTTGGGTCGTAAGGCATTGGCTGGGGTGGGTTTCTTGGTGGTTGGTAGTGGATAGCCGTGGGTATATATTTTGGGTATATCTGGTTTATGCGAGGGTTTGGGTGGAGTGGAGGTGGTGGGTTTGGATGGAACGGAGATGGTGGGGGTGGTGGGTGGTGGGTGGATGTCAGCTCTGGTGCGTGATTTGGGTCGGCCTCGACGGCTGCCAGGTATTCATTCATTCTCCTGAGTTGTTCTCTAGCTTCGTCTGCCTTCTACCTAATGACTTGTAGGCGTGCCTGTCTCTGGTGAGCTTCGACCCGGTGCCTCTTTTACTAGATCTCTTCATGCATTTGGTTCAAGGCTTCGAGTCCTCTTGCCTCGGCATCTTCATCATCATCTTGAGGCACCACGTTAGCGTCGTCAACTCTAGGGGGGCTAGGCTGAGGGTTGACCGACACGGATCTGATAGTTGTATTATTTTGTGGAAGGAGGGAGTAGTATACTTATTTGATACTATAGTTGTTGATATTTTTTAATATATAAATAAGAAATCAGTAATAAAAGATACAAAAGTATCGAATTAATAAGACAACTGTGAAACGTTGACTCACTATGGTATTCATGTTGGTTAAACCTTCTTGAATTTGACTAGGTTTTTAGAAAAATATTATCAACATTTGTATCTCCAAATAGATTTATTATGAAAATAGATTCAAAGATCTATATAATGATACTCCCTCCATCCCAAATTGTAAGACGTTTGACTTTTTTTATCCCAAGTTTGACCACTCGTCTTATTCAAAAAATTTGTGCAAATATAGTCAAATTTAAGTTATTCTTGAAGAATTTTTATTAATAAACCAAACCACGACGAAAGAAGTGATATTTTACATAAATTTTTGAATAAGACGAGTGGTCAAACTTGATGTCAAAAAAGTCAAACGTCTTACAATTTAAGATGGATTGAGTACTAATTATGTATTATAAATATTAATATTTTCTTTTATATATTTGATCAAAGTTAAAAGCGTCGTCGAGAAAATGAGAACAACACTTATTTTGGGATGGAGTGAGTATTTGGGAACAGGGAATATAAGGAATAATTGATTAAAATTAATTAAGGATCCAAAACAAAACGACCAGTCAACGAAAAAATTGTACCTGCAAGAAATTAAAAAAAAATGTGCCATGGATCGTGAGGCACGGCATTACCTGCTCGATTTTCCAGCATGTACTACTATTCCAGGTGCAGTTTATTCCACATATACATGTAGATTTCCAAATTCCCCATCCCTCCTCTCTCTCTCTGGTCAACTAACGAACAGATGACTTCCAATGCCACATGTCAGTATTTTAAGTACTCGTCTAGGGTCTCCGTGGAAATCAAACGTTCTTTCCACAAATCAGTTGTGTCCGTGTATACATCCATCAATGGCGAGTTGGCGACTGGCAAGACAAGCTACGTACGTACCTGGGTTCATCCTCCCAATGCAAACCAATTCCACTTCCACGGTGACAAGTTGGGGCCGGACTTGTTGACACGAGCCACGGGATCTGTGTGCGGACCGGCCGGCAGCGACGCAAATGCGACGGAATGGATGCCCTTCAGCCTTCAGCCGACGGCGCGTGGCGCGCGTGCAACTGCCGCCGAGTCTGGTCAGAACTCAGAAGAGCGGCTGGCATGGCAGAAGAAAAAAAAAAGAGAACAATCATCCACGGTGTCAAGAGAAGTACTAGCGCTCTAGACAAAAAAAAAAAAACTGTAAATGCACGCATCTCAGAGCGGCTGTTCAACGAACTCATTCATGTTACGGGCAGAACAAAAACTTGTATGCGTTCGTGAGTCGTGACGCCCGCCGCCTCGCGTGCAGCACCTCCGCTAAATCGTCCACGTGTCCTGCCTCACCAATCTCGATGCAAAACAGCGGGCCCGAGGAAGGAAAAAAATTCAATGGATCTGATATCCACCCAAACTGGATGCATACCACCACTCAGGTGGTGACACGTGTGCGTGTGTTTCGGAAAGTGCTCCACTCCACTCAGTTTGAGTCATGACGGTTGGTGGACTTGATGCTCGGCTCCTTCTCCACTTCACCAGACGAACGTAGGATCTACAGCTGGCACACGTGTCATCCATCCAGTGATGGTATGCATCCAGTTTGGGTGGATACTGTATCCACTGAATTTTTTCCCAGAGGAAGGAAGCAAAACGAGCGAGCCAGATGATCCGTTCTCAATACCAGCCGCATCTCCCTTCCTGGTTCGGCTGCCTCTGCCATAGCCCTCTACCTAAAGATGGTAATAGGGATACACGATCCGATACCCGATGGGCATGACTAGCGCCGGACGTTCGGATGGACGTCCCCGTCCGAACGCCCGTGGCTACACTCGGTTTCCTCCTCCGTTTCGCATGTCTACGCGTGGAACCGCGCTGTCCGGACGTCGCTTTATCGCGGCTGCATCACCCGTGCCCACGCGGGGGCTGTGCCGCCCGAATGTTGCCTGCACCGGGACCGCTCGCGCACCCTTCCGCTTTCAACGCAGATCCCACGTGCAACACCCGATCTACTTTTAAAACATCTAGATGCAACGGCCCCGTTCGTGTGCCCTTAAACCCGATTTGATCCACTTCTTTTTTCATCCGGAACAGTGTTTTCCTCCCACAAATTCCTCCAGATTCCTTCAAATTCCTCCGAGCGAACGGGGCCAACACTTGCAACATAAAAAAATAGATGAAACACTTGAAACATGTATCTAAAAACACTTGCAAAAAGAATTAGAAACCATTGAAACATATGCAACATATAGATAAACACACTTGCAACATACGTCTGAAAAACATATGAAACATTGAGGACAGACGTTTGCAACATATGTGTACAACCATTGCAACATGTGCAACATCCTGATCTATTTTTCCAACATCCATATGAAGCACTTGAAACGTACCTCTAAAACATCTGAAACATTTAAAATGTACACTTGCAACATGCATCATATCCCGGTGCGGCCCTAACATTGGCCCTGACGTTGCGCGAAATCCCAACGAACTGTAGCTCCCCGGCGGGGTCGTAGACGCCATAGACTCTGAGCTTTGGGGGTAGGGCATCCTCGTCGACCAGGGGCTACGTGGACTACTGAGGGATGGGCACGAGGGACGCCTCTGAGAGCTTCTTGAAGGCAACGACAGCGAGGGGGCGGGAGGCGCAGCAGCAGCGGAGAGGGAAGCAAAGGGTAGTAGAGGACGGCGCGGAGAGGAGAGGGAAGGCGAGACAGAGAGAAGCAGCTGCGGTGATGGTGGAAGCCATAGCCGTGGGATGGTGTGGCAGTGCCACGGTGGGCGCGTCTGCTTTACGTCGGCGGCGAGCGGCAGGAGCAGTGGGGCAAGCGCGCAGAGCAGCGGCAGGAGCGGCAGCGCGAGCGCGCAAAGTAGAGTTAGGAGCAGCGGGGCGGGCGGCTGAGCGAGAGATGGACATGTGATGAATTGACATGATATTAAACAAAAGTTGTGTTAGACGAGAATTAAAATTGACATGGCCTCACGCCCCATGTCCGTCTGATATCCACTAAAGTGTCGGACGCTCGGATCAAAGCTTAACTGATACCCGATGGTTATTTACTCATTTAGATCTACGCGACTTGACTTATCTATCCTTAATTCTTCCATACTCCCAAGGATCAAATATCACAAGAAATCAAGAGCGTTCTATCCTTATGATTCAACTCACGAATTATGCAATGTGCAGGAGCCCGAGTAACCCATCTTTGTAAACGGAGGCAAAGGATCACTTGCTTGATTTGTAACAATTGCAATCATGTTTTCATCGGCTAACTATTAGCAAATAATGGATCAATGTTGACCCTAACTACAATACAGTACAACACTATCAGTTAGGCGCATGATTAGGGACACAAGCATCGGCATCCGAATCTGTTCAGCCACAATGCGAACCACCCTGCTCGGCCAGATTCATCCATCCAGGCTGAAAATCTGATTGGGTTGGCCACTCAACCACCCTGAGCTGTACAAGCTGAGCTGCAGACGCTTTTGCTTTGTTTTCTCCTTAATTTTCCTGTAAATGTGTTCTCATTGTAATAGTTCTCATTCTAGAAGGAGTACAGAGAGTGTCCTGATGGTTGTGTTTGTTGTCGTCCTTCCATGGACAAATTAGGAATCTCTCTCTAGCTATGGATGTGTTGCTCTCATCACTAGTAGCTAGCTGTCAGCATGATTAGTAATAATGATACTAATCGGTGGTTAACTCAAGTGTTTAACAATGCAACAGAAGTACGAATGTGTTTTCATGGATACCACCTGCACATGCGTCAATGGACCCGCGCGCAGAATATAAAGCTGGAGGAGATTGCAATCTGTAACAAATAATCCGACAGCCTGCTTCAGGCTGCATGAGTACTGAACCAACCACGTGCAGGCAGTTTGGATCGTGATGGCAAATTGGCTACCGTGGTTGAGCTAGTATCTCTCTGATCAGGACACCATTTTTACCTAAAAGAAAATATTTGCACCCTTCCCGTACGATTAGTTAGCTACTTAATTCCCTTTGATGGTCCGGTTGTTACCGTGGTAAATGTCCAATTGAACTTCATCAGTGGTCAATCCTCAATGTTGGTTTATCTATCTTTTCAATTGAATTTGATTTCAGTTTGGTTTTTTCCTTTTCAAAACCAATAGTGTGAACCTTAGTTGACATCACTATGCTGTGAAAACCAAAATGTAAACATAAAGAGCATCTTGAGCAGCTCCCTAACATCAACCCCTGTCACTATAAAACTGTCATACTAAGAACAACTATACTTTTTTACCAGTTCTCCGATACCTCTTTTTTTCCACCAATATTTTCGTCATCTCCCATCAAATAAAGAGGGGGTCGTATCTCCCCCAATACCATGGGAATCACACCAAGTACCATTTCCGGTTATCTTTTCTCTTACACTCCTATGAGACCCACCTTCCGTGCGGGTATTGGGGGAGATATATATATTGGGAATAGATTATTGTGAAATGGGTGGAGATACTCTACAATCTCAGAGAATTGACTTCGCATAAAAGAAAAAATGAGATGCCAAACGTCCATTATTGGACACCGGTATTATTGATTAAGCTGGGACGTTGAACTGGTTATGTTATTGAGTTTTGCAGGCCGGGAAAAATATCACAAGTTGTCAAGGTCATTTTTGCCACCGTGCCTTGGAAGGCTTCATACGTTTAAAAAAAAGTTAGAATTATAAAAGTACTTATTTTAATGGGAGAAAAAATAAGCGAATGTAGTAATTGGAATAACAGATTTGAATCCTGGTCACTGATTCAAATCATGACACATTTTGAGACATTTTTTTAAACTTTTGGCCTCTTAGCATTACCACTATTACCAAGAACGTAGAATGAAATAAAACATGGATGAAACACCCACTCTCAATGGAAAGTTTAATTCTACGGTTTCATCGACAATTAATTTCATGACTCTTAGAGATTTGATAATCGTGTCAAGAGAGTTTTATCCTAACGAAACTCACTTTTTTCACTCTTATTAAAAATGTTGCCACATCATCAAAATCATTTATGTGGCAGCTTATTAAATGCAAATGGAACTTTGATGAAACTCCCATTGAGACTAGTCTAAGTGTTAATCCAAACAATTCTTTGAATCACCTAACATGTCCGCCATGTTTAAAGCAAATTAAGACAATGCACTCTAGTCCAGGAACACAGACGTTTGAGATTTTCTACTGATCATTAGCAACTAAGTAACATTAAAACATTCTTTCTAAAAAATCATGCTTCTAGATTCTTTTGATTCAAAGGAGCACATATTTCTTGCATTATTAGATAGAACTAAAAAAATGCAGTGGTCAAGGTCAAGTTTTAAATTTTTTGTGTTTTGCGGAAATCATTGCAGTTTTAAACAAGGCGCGGTTGGTTGATACCACTTGTGACTGACAGTAGGTGGCTTCCAGCGAGAGATCAACCGACATGGGTTAGCTTTCAGTTTCCCAATAAATTAAGCACAGACGGCCAGAAGATACGTATACATATTCAAACCCGGCTAATTAACGACAGGAGAGAAATTAAAAGACTCGTTCTTCCATCGGCTCTCGTCCTCAACAAACTTCCTTCCCGCCCACTCATCTCCATTTCCAGCACATGCCCAGCCCACACACGTCGCGCGCGCGGGCTCCTCCACATGGCGATTGCATTGGCGACCATCACCTACCTCTCGTCGTCGCCACCCCCCCCCCCCCGCATCCATCCCCACACCAAGATTAGCCGGCTAATCCAGCTATAAGAACCCACCCTTCCCCCTCCCCTCATTCCCCAGGCAAGCAACAGCTAGCTACAGGCAAGGGCGCGGCGCAACAAATAATAGCAAGTGCGATCATCCTTTGATCAATCTTGCTAATAAGCCTGCCCTTTGATCTTCCTCATCTCCGACGTACCGTTCGGCAACGCACCTCAAGTCGCGATGGAGATGAAGAAGGTCGCCTGCGCCGTCCTTGTCGTCGCCGCCTCGGCCAGCGTGGCCCTCGCCGCCGAGGCCCCGGCGCCCGCCCCCACCAGCGCCTCCTCGGCCGCCTTCCCGGCCGTCAGCGCCGTGCTGGGCGCCTCCGTGCTCTCCTTCTTCGCCTACTACCTGCAGTAAAATTCAAGGAGGATCGGAGGAAGGGGCCAGGAGCCTGCTGCTGGCTGCCATTGCCTGCATTCGGTTGGATTCTGTTCATATATATATGTGTAAGTATCTTAATGTGGGTCTGAACATGTCGATTGATCCATCCATTCATTATTTTTGCTTTGCCTTTTCTCCCCTTTCTGTTAATCTCGATCTGTAAAGAGGGGAGAATGGGAGACACTATTTGTTTGGACATGACAATTGGAAATTAATCAATACCCATTTGTTAGTAGCTATGCTGTTATCATTTCAGATTTCTGGCTATTGATTTTTTTCCATTTATTTGTCTACTCTGGTTTTCAAAACCGAGGGTTATTTACAAAGGCTGAGGCTTAATGACTAGTTTAAACTGGATTTTTTTTCCTGGTAACCAAATGGCACAAATCAAGAACAAAATTATTCTTCGGTGATTATGGTTGCGGGTTGCTCACATCCAAAATTATTTCCAGAATTGTAACCTTTTGCGGAGAAAGGTTAACCATTAGTAAATAAATCCAAGAAGGTAATAAGGTACTCTTCACTCATCATATGGTTGTTCAAATTAAGAAAGTATCTGTTTGTAGCAGCTGCCCATCTGCAGACTGCAGTTATTCCGAATGAAGTTATCTCATCTGTTATTCCCACAACTCAGACCTTCATGTCAAAAAAAGGCAAACATCTCACAATACAAAACCTTCTCTACATTGCATGTTTTTTTTCTATTTTATTTAATTTTTTATTACAGTATCCCCCGAAGTTGAACGTGGTTTAATTCATTGTATGAAACTATGAATTGAACACATAACGTAACTATGCATGGTTCTTTAGAGATCGACACAATTGTAATGGTACAAAAATAAAGAAGGAACAGAGATGGGTATACGCATTATATGTTCAGCATTTCATTAACATCATCCGCACGTTCAGAGTATGGGCTGTTTAAATTCACGTTCAATTTGTCTTTTGTATGGACTGAAATCATTATATCGTCAAAAGGAAAAAAGACAGAGTTGAAAGAATGACACAATTTGAATGCCAAAATCTACTAGTATATTATAGAATGGCTGTGCACAAAAGGCACAAAATTAACACCACCGCCAGAATTACTGGCCTCACGAAATCGGATCACTCCCAACTGCACGAAGGAGAGAGAGAGAGAGAGAGAGAGAGAGAGGGAGGGAGAGGGAGACAGAATGAGTTTAAGTTCAAATGCTAAAATAAAATTTACAAGCTCAGAAGGGATAGTCAATACAGGAGATGAGCCTATCACCATGGATCAGCAGCCCTGCCTGCAGTGTACTAAGCCAGAACCTTGCCCTTGCAAGGCCAAGAGCTTGACAGTCACTAACATAAGGGTTTCCCCATCCTCCGTTAAGAAGATAAAGAAACACCCAGTTTGTATGGCAGGAAAACATTATAGGCTCAATCAAAAGCTCATTTGGGATAGTGCCATACAAGAGTTCAGGAATAATAGGTGACCACCGTTTTCATCCTTGTAATCGGTGGTCGATGACTAGGGTATGCTGATGGGCATGAGAAAAGGGAAGAGCTCCCAAACTTCATCTCTAGAGAAGATGGGAGGTGACTACTGAGTACTGAGTACTGACTGACTTGTGTGCATCCTCATCTCACTGACGGTGGCTATTTATAGCCAAAAGTGTCATTAGTACCAATGGTAATGCCATTTGTCTGCTTAGAGTAAACCCGGTTTGATTATCGCTAGGCGCTTGTATAACATTTTCGTGTCAAGAATGATGGTACAGCCGTGGTAAATCTTTGCCATCCAATTGGATGGCGACAAAAGTTCATCACCCATCAGTGGCCCAATGCATCCAAGACTACAGATAGGTGGAATCTCATTGCATTTGCTGTGGATCATATAGGCAGTGTCGGAGGTATGGAACGTGCCTCAACCTATATGCCCATGACAGATGCAAATGCTTCACCCAAAACAGTCACTTGTCTATCAATAGAGACAGGGTAGTCCTGCATGTCTGTGCAGGACTGCAACAATAGGGCCCTGTTTGGTTTAGACCTCCTAAACTTTAGTCATCTAAACCAGAAACTAAACTTTAGACTTAAGAGGACCAAATGACATTAAAGCTACTATACAAAGACCAAAAATATCATTTTATCTTCTTTTTGATGGGGGGCAGCGGGCAGGGGGACGGGAGTGCATTGATGAGGGGCAGCCCTGTACTTTTGGTCTTTTAGTCCCTTCTAGTCATAATTTGGTGACTAGATGACTAAAGGCCTTTTAGTCTATTTTAGTTATAGTGTTTGGCTCCAAAGTGACTAAAAAAGACTAAAATTATGTGACTAAAGTTTAGTATGCGCAAACCAAACAGGGCCCAGCTCGTGGAGCAACCAGACCTGGGCCACAAGCTCTGATTGCTCCGAATTCACGGAGAAGATGCACACCCTCAGCTAGTCAGCTTGGATCAGTTTTACTATTTAATTTTTTCGTGAAATGCCTTGATCAATAATGTGCACCATGGCATGGCATGCAACTTCAGGTCTAGGATTCCTTGCATTTCTCGAGACTTGCATTCTGTTGTCGTAATTGGAAAATACAACTCAGCTTTTCAGCTACCTAGTAGGGGCTAGAGACTGTTGTGGTGGCCAATTCCCTGTTGTGGCTGGCTACCTAGTGATTTGGAAAATATAGGACCAGAGTGGCAGAGTAATATGGTGAATTTTTTTAACAACATCAAATAGTGACTAATTTACCAAAGCTATAGTCCATTCTGTTTGGTGCTCACTCAGATTACATATATATCAATACCGACATAATTTTACAGCTGAGGATGAACACTGTAAACCCTTTGTTTAGAATCGCTGTCGAGGCCTAACCATTCAGCCAACGATGTGTTACAGGATCAGCTTTGCAGATTACGGTTTTATATGACACAAAGTTAGCCTTAGATGAATGCATATGAGAAGTTTTTTCTTTAAACCTATATTTTTTAAATATAGAATTATACTGAGAGCATGAATTGATAAAATTAAAGTTCCAAAAACAATGTATAATAAGTCTAGGCACCGCAAATGCTAACATCCTACAATTTTATAATGCAAAAACAACTTATGTGACAACTATCTGTTGGAAATATGTGCCTAAAATACATTCCAAATTTTATTTGGAGAAAAAACTCATAGATAAAAAATGATGCAGGTATATAAAACGGTAAACAGACACTGACTAGAACAGGATTGCGCAAGAAATTACTCAATGATCCCGTGCAGAACGTAGTCGAACATGTTGAAGTAGATGTTGCAGATCACCAAGCGGCCGCATGTAGACGCTGCCCAAAAACCTGATTGCCGTCCGTGCAGGAGTCTCGCGGCAGTGGTTTCGGAGATCCCGCTATCTTTAAGTCCGGTGCATGCTGAACTCAAAGGTCGACAAGGCGCAGCAGCGAGAAGCTCAGCACAACGAGTGGGGAGGTGAGCGTGTGATTGCGTACCCTTCAACTAGGACGTCTCCTGGTTTTATAGGCCTTCATAGTACATCAATTTCCCTCATCAAGCAGTAGAAACTGTCCATTTGAATGACAGAAAATGCTGCAATCTAATAGCAGAAACTGACGCACCTTATTGCGGTTTAAAACGACAGTTTCAATCACATTGAAGCGTCATTATGCTCAGCATAAAAAATAGAAACTGCACAAATAATAGCCTACTGTACACGTACGCGTCGCGCTCGTCACAAGTCACGCGATTTTTCACGCGAAAAATGCGCACGAGCTGCGCGTGCGTGTAGCAACAGTCTCCTTCTCTCTCATTTGCACCTATTTTACATAGAGAGAGACTCACATATTTAAGTAAGACAACCTCTCATTGAATTAGCAATATGGGACTAAAGGTTGTGAATGATTGGGCCAAACATGGGCCTAAATCCAACAATCCCCCACCAATTTCAACGCTGCTGTACTAAACATTCTTTATATATACCAGATTTTTAGTATAAGTCCCGTACGGGTTGAACTTACACCTAGATCAACAAGGTCCATCTTCCAGCAGCTTGTGAATGGACTAAGCCTTAAATTCATAGCTTTTTGCTGTCAGATTTCTCTTGAAGATCCAGCTAATACTAGGATACAAGAGCGCCAAGTCCAAACAGAGCTTTTAAAGGTCTTGCTCCTCGATCTTCTCATGAGCTTTCTAAAGAGTACCCCACTCTCATGAACTGCGACCTAACAATTTAGCTCACATAGGTGTATTCATTTTAGGTATCCTGTAGGACAATACCTTTTCTCTCGGTGGACACTAGAATACATTAAGGCATAATAGCCAGCCTTCCATACAGAAGAGAGTACATTTTATGGAACATGGGTAATTTTAAATAGTCTGTACTCCCTATTACAACAGTAACTTGTTTTTCTCATTTTCCAAATCAGGGTTCTCCTATCAAAGGAAATGAGTTGCCATTACTTTGCAACTCAATGGGTCTCATCCCCATGTCCATGTTTGCAACAGAAATCGCTGTTCGTGCAAGCCCTTTTGTAAAGGGATCTGCTAGATTTTTTCTCACTGCGAATATAATTCATAGCAATTACTCCGGAGTTTTTCAGCTTTCTAACAAATTTAAGCCTCCACTTCACATGTCTCGGGGACTTCGAATTATCCTTAGTACTCATAACTTTGGTCAATACCATTTGGTTGTCACAATACATAAGGATTGCCGAAACTGGTTTCTCTACCAATAGCAAGTCCATGAGTAGCTCTCTTAGCCACTCGGCCTCAACAGTAGCCGGGTCAAGTGCTACAAGCTCAGCTTCCATGGTCGACCGCGTCAAAATGGTCTATTTACATGACCTCCATGTAACTGCAGCACCCGCTAGTGTAAACACATAGCCACTTGTGGCTTTAATTGCATCTGCATCAGAAATCCAGTTGGAATCACTATATCCTTCCAATACAGATGGATAACCAGTATAATGAATTCCATATTCTATTGTACCTCTCAGGTAATGTAGCACTCTCTCTAGTAAATCCCAATGATCCTTCCCTAGATTGGAAGTAAAACGACTTAATTTGCTTATAGCAAAAGATATATCAGGACGTGTTGCACCAACGAGATACAAGAGGGACCCAATTATTTGTGAATATTTCAAATGGTCCAACCCTTCGCCTTTATTTGTCCTTTGCTTTACACTAGCATCGTAGGGCGTAGGGGATACTTTAGCATTCTCAAAGCCAAAGCGACACAATATTTTTTCCACATAATGAGATTGATTTAGAATAATCCCATTCTCATTTTTGATCAACTTAATATTTAGGATAACACTTGCTTCTCCTAGATCCTTCATGTCGAAGCATGAAGATAAGAATGATTTGACCTCGTCAATCACGGCAGTGTCAGTCCCAAATATGAGTATATCATCCACATACAAGTACAAGATCACTGTTTGCCCCCCACCATGGCGATAATATACACACTTATCTGCTTCGTTTACAACAAAACCAGCAGAGGTTAAAGTTTGATCAAATTTTTCATGCCATTGTTTGGGTGCTTGTTTTAGGCCATATAATGATTTTAACAATCTGCAAACTTTACCCTCCTATCCCTTACCACAAAACCATCATATTGCTCCATATAGATTTCTTCCTCCAACTCTCCATTAAGAAAAGCTGTCTTCACATCCATTTGATGAATGTGTAGACCATAGGAAGCAGCTAATGCAATGAGCACCCTAATGGTGGTTAACCTGGCCACAGGTGAATAGGTGTCAAAATAATCTTCACCTTCTTTCTGGGTAAAGCCTTTGGCCACAAGCCTCGCTTTATATTTTTCAATCGTGCCATCTGGTCTCATCTTTTTCTTGAAAATCCACTTACATCCAATAGGTTTGCACCCAACAGGACGTTCAGTGATTTCCCAAGTCTCATTTGCCATGATGGAGTCTATCTCGCTACGGACTGCCTCTTTCCAATATTCAGTGTTGGGGACCGATTACTAGGGTACCCAAAGAGGGGGAACTAATAACCACCAAACGTTGATGCTTCTGAACAGGCAAGAACGCAACTACACTTCTTGTCCATACAACCGAAGGTTGGCTGCGCCTCGCCCGACCCCCGAGGGCTGGACTCTGCCTCGCCCGACGTCCGGGGACTGGCTCTGCCTCGCCCGATGGCTGAGGGCTGGCTCAGCCTCGCCCAACGACTGAGGGCTGGCTCCACCTCGCTCGACGTCCTAGGGCAAGCTCCACCTCGCCCGACAACTGAGGGTTGGCTCCACCTTGCCTGATGGCTAAGGGCTGGCTCTGCCTCACCCCATGGCTGAGGGCTGGCTCCACCTCGCCCGACGGCTGAGGGCTGGCTCCGCCTCACCCGACGGCCCAGGGCAGGCTCTGCCTCGCTCGATGTTCTAGGGCTGGCTCCACCTTGCCCAACGACTGCACCCTGCTCCTTCATAATGATGAGCACAGGGTAAGACAGGACATTCGAGGCAACCGTAGTACCGAGGACCATGCCCTGCACGTCTGTAGGAAGGTACCATCAGGATACGATGGGACGGGCGCTTTAAGCCCTTCCAGGCATGACAGAGCCCGAACAATGTTGTAGGCACCAACTTTTGTCTTACAGTGTTGTGGGCGCCGCCATCAGCCCTCGGACGCGGATCCTGACATAATCATATGACAACCACTACAATCCAGGAGAGAACTCACATCATCTACAGTAACGGGCGTATAGTCACTTCCCCCTCTGCTCCCCATAGGGTCACGGCTCGGCACCCTAGCACGCCGCACCATCTGCCAGAGTAGGATGGGACGTGACCACTTGCTGAAACAAAGCCAGAGCATGGCCCTATCAGGATCAGCGAACGTGCTATCCCTAGCATGGTCTGCCATGTCAGCAGGGCAGGCTCAAGGGAAAAGGAAGACCCGACACCTTTGAAAGACCTTCTCTACCTTTGGTTCTTTCCTCTTTCTCCCATCTATAGCCCCTACTCCCCCTTGGTCTATAAAAGGGAGGGCAAGACACCCCACTAAGGGGACGGATCGATAAAACGTACATCACATGCATAGTCAAGTAGCAACCAAGCTCTTGGCATCCTTTCGACCATTCCATCAGAGACTTGGGACCTATCCCTCTCTCGACCGTTTGTACCCCCTACTACAAACCTTTTTCAGTGCTAATAACACGAGCAGCAACAAACTGGATGTAGGGACATTCTGCCCAAACCAGTATAAACCTTGTGTCCTTTAGTCACCATCCGGGCCTAACGCGCAACAAATATAAATTTACTAGTTGGTGTTTGTTCGAAACATCGACAGGTGGCGTGCCAGGTAGGGCACCTTTGTGCGTTCCGATGATAAACATCAGGCCCCGGATGGCTAGCCATGGCAACAGCTGGGTCCCAGGTGCACACGTGCGTTTTAGGAGCCTAGACTTCATCATCACGGTGGAAGGAGAGTTGGCATTGGCTCACGCCGCCATCCAATCTCTCCCCTCCATCAGCCTCAACCACGAGAGGCTTGAGCGCTAGCTCAATGTCTCCCTTAGACCCCAGCAGTCCAGAGAGGTCCAGCGCCGCCTCACCCTCTCCGGTTTTCTAGAGGAGGGTCCCTCTCTCCGGAACACCACATACGGAGCGCCCTGACAGCGCTTCCGTTCGGTCTCCGCAACGCTGCGGCGACTATTAGCCACCTTGTGGCGCGACGCATGGTTCTGCCGCCCGCGAACAACGAGTTCATGGGGGTAACCGAACACGTCACGGAATCTCTCCACAAGCTTCTCACAGAGGAGTTGGGGTCGTCCTCTGGCTCTGACTCCAGCAGGGGGAGCCATCACCCCTCCTAGGAATGCTTCATGACGGGTACCCCTTAGGGACATGTCGAAAGCATCCCCATGGAGGAGGCTACCCCAATGGGCAACCTTGGTGACAAAACTGAGGGGGACACAGTGGCCCCACCTCGCATGGGGGTGGAGCAGCTGAAAGCCCAAAAGCGAGAGATCGAGGAAGCCAGAATCCAGCTTGTGTAGGAGTGTGCGGAGCTCGATCGAGAGATTGAACACCACGGAGACGGTGGGTGTGCACGTGCCATGGCCCATGATGTGAACCAAAGGATCATCATCGATGATGAAGCCCTTCATCGCTTCACCCGGGTGAGCCAAAACATCGCCGCCACAACGGCCTTGCTCCATGGCCTTCCAGAGGCTACGACGCCCGAGGATCGTCGGGCCCACCACGAGATTCACACGCTACTCGAGCGTGCGGTAGCACAACAGGCTGAGAGCTCGCTATCTCGACGACGCGAGCTCGATGCCAGCCAACGCACAACCTCGGCATGCCCCGCCAGGGATGCGTCAGTCCACCAGGCACCACAAGGTGGTAGGCCGCGCGCCGCGGTCTCGGTGCATCAGCGCCTCAGCCGCAACCACGACGCACGCAACACCCTCGACACCCATAGATGCACCTATAGTGACCCGAGGGAAGGAGCCCATAGTGGCTATCATCCTCGTTGCGGCAAATGCTACGATAGCAGCGAGGACTGGTGCCCAAGCCCTGACCTGCCAGGCCCTCAGGCCTTCGGCCGGCACATCCTCAACGCTACTTTCTCGCCAAGGTACCGACCACCTACCAATATCCCTAAGTAGTCTGGGGAGACAAACCCCGTACTTTGGCTCGAAGACTATCGGCTTGCCTGCCAAGCCGGTGGTGCGGACAATGATGTCTTCATTATCCACAACCTTCCACTGTTCTTGGCCGAATCGGCACGAGCGTGGTTGGAACACTGTCGATGCGGGACCCACAGGATACCCTACAAGGAAGGGAGAAGAGCTAGTCTAACTAGGATTCTTCCCATGTAATCTTAGTAGTAGTATTATTCTGTAATCCTACTAGGAACTCTCATTGTAAACCGACTAGGACTCTGGTCATGAGACGGGGGACTTTTCAGAGAGAATCAATCCAATGCAAAGGCTAACGCCGACTGGACGTAGGGCTATTACCCGATCACAATCGAGGGTCCAAACCAGGATAAATCGATCATCTCTTACGTTTACCGTCGAGTTCTGCATACGCTGAAACCCGAACAAACTGCCCCAGGTACCCCCATGGTAGGCTATCGATGGTGAAAGCATGGAGGGATAACATGGACCAGGGGTGGCCGGCAGGCATCTGTCTACCCAAGTCCGATGTGATGCTGGATATGGTGTTGATCTACACCGGACAGTCTCAGGGCAGGCGACGAGGATCAACCCAGAATCTGCTGGATGAAGGAACGTATCCCACATCACTAGACTTCCTCCAACTACTGCCACGTACTTCCCGGTACAATGCCGCTGCGGGATTAGTCTACCTCTAATCCCTATCACAAGACTCCCTCCAGCTACGACAACATATACAAGAACTACAAAATACGCCTGGGGGCTGCTCCACTTCACAAACTATCATATTCATGACTGCGGAGATTTCAGACCACGCAACAAAATGCTCGATGAATCAAAACAGCACACCAGGAGGGTACTTATAGACCAAAGAAGTGGTGCACATGGACCGGTGAAAGTTCTAGTTTGGTTTTGGTGAATTGATGAAACCCTAAGTGCTAACCTAGTTTATCAAGTGATCATGAGATAGATAGCACACTCCAAGTGGTGAAGCAAATGAAGATCATAACATGATAAAGATGATGGCATGGTGATGATCAAGTGCTTCGACTTGGAAAGAAGAAAGAGAAAAACAAAAAGCTCAAGACAAAGGTATAATTTGTAAGAGCTATTTTGTTTTGGTGATCAAGACACTTGGAGAGTGTGATCACATTTAGGATTGATAGCCATACTATTAAGAGGGGTGAAACTCGTATCGAAATGCGGTTATCAAAGTGCCACTAGATGGTCTAACTCATTGCATATGCATTTAGGATCTAGTGGAGTGCTAAACCCCTTGAAAATGTTTGTGAAAATATGCTAACACTTGTGCACAAGGTGATACACTTGGTGGTGTTGGCACATTTACAAAGGAGGTGGTGATTCGGCGCTTTCAGGAAAATGGAATGCCTATTTTCTATTGCACCGGTTGCAAATTCTTGTGGTTGGCACATTGGAGCAAGGGTAAAGAAGTCAGAAGTGAAAACGAGTTGATCGCGAAGACGCTGGCATCGGTCTTCTGACCGGACGCTGGGTCTGAAAGCACCGGACCCTAGCTGCGTGTGTCCGGTCAAACTGACGGGTCTGCGCAGTGCCGAGGGTATTACACCGGATGCTGGTCTGTGTCCGGTCAAGGTGGGCCGGACGCGTCCGGTCGAAGAAATACGCCTCGGGGAGCTTACTGGAAACGACCGGACGCTGGGGCTTCAGCGTCTTGTCAGTTTTACTGGAGTGTCCGGTCAACTACGTAGCCGTTGAAATCGGGCGATCGGCGTTTGAAGCCAATGACTCGTGGCGCTCATCGCACGACCAGATGCTAAGGTCCAGCGTCCGATCAATATGACCGGAGCGTCCGGTCAGCCCGTGTTCAGCCCAGTGAAGGGGTACAACTGCTCTATTTCTCTAGGGCTCTATTTATAGCCCCATGGCCGGCTCAAGCTCACTCTCTTGGCCATTTGCATTGACATAGCAACCTTGTGAGCTTAGCCAAATCCCTCCCACTCATTTATCATAGATTAAACATCTTTGTGAGATTGGGAGAGAATCCAAGTGCATTGCTTGAGTGTTTGCATCTAGAGGCACTTGGTGTTCGTGTTTCGCTGCAGGATTCGCTTGTTACTCTTGGTGGTTGCCGCCACCTAGACGGCTTGGAGCAGCTAGGATCGTTGAGCTCAGGGTGGTGATTGTCTCCGGCTCCAATCATGGTGATTGTGAGGGGTTCTTGACCTTTCCCCGGTGGAGCACCAAAAGGTACTCTAGTAGATTGCTCGTGGCTTGTGTGATCCTCATCTTGTGTTGGTTGTGTGGCACCCTATTGAGGGTTTGGCGTGTGAAGCCAATTAGTGCGTGAACCTCCAAGTGAGTGAATCGCCACAACGAGGACTAGCTTGCCGGCAAGCAAGTGAACCTCGGTAAAAAATCATTGTGTTCATCATTGATTCCGAGGTGATTGGTCTTCATTGTTATCCACACTTGTGATTGATTGGTTCATACATCTACACGGCGGTATAACCTTCTTGCCTACTCTTTACATTACGGCAAACTAGTTGTCAAGCTCTTTAGTGTAACTAGTTGTGAGAGCTTGTTAGTTTGGTTAGTGTGGCTCTTTAGTTAGCCTTTGAGAGCACACTAACTTAGTGTAGTGATATAGCTATTGTGTGGATATACTCCATCTAAACTAGAATTGTGGTAGGTGGCTTGCATTTTGGTAGGCTAGCGCAAAACTCGCTTCGCCTCATAATTGTCTAATCCTTTTGTTAAGTGTTGTTGAAGAAATTTTATTAGGCTATTCACCCCCCCTCTAGCCATTAGGACCTTTCAACCGGGAGCACCAACGGAACATACCTAACAAAGGACACAGTGAAAAGACATAATTCAATGAAAGAGGACTCATGCGTGAAGGAATAGTACTAAAAAATGAGTATATTTGGAAGAATATACCAACACTGTACAACTCATGAACAAACAACATTTACACTCAACCACCACCATAAAGCTACATCTGACAACAGCAGACTACCAGAGAATATGCCAAGACCCCATATCCGAGTTCTTTTTAAATAAAAGAACCTAGATATATGCTCGAGGGCTACAACAGAAGAGGTTTTCAGTTCCTTGAACAACTCAGAATCAAGACCCTCCAACTCTTTGTTCCAAATAGCAAGAGGCTCGGGGGCTACACTCAGTGAGTGCCCTTTTTCTTCAAAAAAGCGCACATCACTCAGAAGACTTCTTCAGGACAGGAGTTTTCAAACAACATAAGATTCAAGACCCTCTAACTTTTTGTTCCAAATAGCAAGAGGCTCGGGGGCTACACTCAATGAGTGCACTTTTTTCTTCGAAAAAGCACACGTCACCAAGAAGACTTCTTTAAGACAGACCACTTCAAGGCCTCACGACAAAAAAACCCCGGACCGAGCTATATCCGAGTTCTTTTTTGATAAAGAACCCGGGTAAATGCTCAGGAGCCCTTCGACGAAGAATCAGAGCAATTTCAAGACAAGACCCTCCAGCTCCTTGTTCCAAATAGCAAGAGGCTCGGGGGCTACACCAAGATGGGAGTATTTTTTCTTCAAAAAAGCACACACCACTCGAAGATCCCAAGAAGCGCTACATGATTTCACTCAAGAAAGCACTCGGGCGACGCTTGTTCCTGCTCGGCAAGACCTGGAGGAACAAGACAAGGCTTCCAAAGCTCAACCATGAAGTGCTCAGGGGCTTGTCGATGCGGGACTCACGGGATACCCCGCAAGGAAGGGAGAAGATCTAGTCTAACTAGGATTCTTCCCATGTAATCTTAGTAGTATTATTATGTAATCCTACTAGGAACTCTCATTGTAAACTGACTAGGACTCTGGCCTCCTGACTATATAAAGGAGGGCAGGGTTCCTGGAGACGGGGGACTTTTCAGAGAGAATCAATCCAACGCAAAGGCTAACGCCGACTGGACGTAGGGCTATTACTCGATCACAATCGAGGGTCCGAACCAGGATAAATCGACCATCTCTTACATTTATCGCCGAGTTCTGCATACGCAGAAACCCGAACAAACTGCCCCGGGTACCCCCGTGGTAGGCTATCGGTGGTGAAACATTGACAAACTCGTAGCGTCCAACACCATCCAGAGTTGGGCAGATTTGAAGGAGGTCTTTATGGGAAACTTCTTGGGCACATACAAGTGCCCTGGGAACCCATGGGACCTCAAGAACTGCCATCAGAAGGTCGGCGAGACCCTCCGTGGGTACATTCGGTGCTTCTCCTAGTAGTGCAACGAGCTCCCTAACGTCGCCGACGCCGATGTTATAGGAGCCTTCCTATCCGGGACTACCTTTGAGTCTTTGGTTCATAAGCTAGGACGCAAGGGCTCATGAACCACCAAGGAACTCCTGGACATCGCCACCAGCCATGCCTCAGGAGAAGAGGTGGTCGGAGCAATCTTCTATCGTCTCGAAGGCAAGGAAAGGTGGGACAAGGGCACTGGCGAAGGCACCTCCAATCGTTCTGCCAAAAGGAAGAACAAGAAGCAACAATGCGAGGACTCACTCGTGGCCGCTGCTGACCACAAGGGTGGCCGAAAGCCCATAGAGGGCACTCCGAACCACTTCAAAAAATTACTCGAGGGGCTATGCTTGAACCATGCCTTCATAGTTAAGCATCTGCTCAAGGACTGTAGCCTCATGCGGTGGTTCTTGTCCGGAGGCTCTAACAAAGGGGAGCAGGGAAAGGACCCTACCCCCACTACTAATGACGCCGAGGAGAAGGACGACAGCTTTTCGACGCCAGACGGTTGCCTTATGATCTTCAGAGGATCAGCAGCCTACGACTCCAAACGTCGCCAGAAGGTTGCACGCCACGAGGTCTACACGGCTGAATCGGCGACACCTCCCTTCCTTCGGTGGTCAGAGTCCGCCATAACCTTCGATCGGATCGACCATCCGGATAGCATTCCGCACTTGGGGAGATATCCGCTTGTGGTCGACCCAACCATCGACCCAAAGCGACTCACCAAAGTGCTGATGGATGGAGGCAGCAGCCTCAAGATCTTGTACGCCAAGACGCTCGACGAGATGGGTGACGAGATGCTGCATCTCAATGCTTTGCGTCGTGTCACGAAGCGGTAGTCGCCTCATTCGATATGAGCGGCAACTGACTGAGGTTCCAAGGCCGGCCCACGAAGGGCTCGAGGCCACCTCACGTCAAACAGAGCCAGGGAGAAAAATCGAGATGAGCCCCAGCGGCCTTGCTCCACCCCGCTCGGAAGTGGACAGGGACATCTTGACCTTTCTCGTTCGATTCTAACCTCGAGCCAAACCCACAGAATCTCCATCGAGGAGAGGCCAACGGGCCACCCGAGCCTATCGAACGGCTCAGGCATCTGCCGGGAGACAGGTTAAGAAGTAGTGGAATGCCACATGAGGGCTATGCTGACCCCGTCAGTGAATGACGGACCCAGATTCCACACGAACGTGCCCATTAGCAAGCTCATTGAGTGTGACGCTCGAGCCGTCGAGGCAAGTGTCGTTAGCTCAGCCCCTCCGGTTGCGAAAACTGAGGACGAGGTGACATGTGAAACACGGCCGACCCCTATCAGACCCCAAGGGGCCCGAGGGCTCGAGCCGCCCGTTCCTAGATCGAGAGACCAAGGTTCAAAGGCTAGCCCATGAAGGGCACGAGGCTGCCTCGCATTGAACAATAGCCAGGGGAGAAAACATAGATGAGCCTCAGCGGCCTCCGCCCAACCCGCATAGAGGTGGTTAGGGTCATCTCAACCTTCTAGTTCAATCCAAGCCTCTAGCCAAGCCCATAGAATCCCCATTGAGGGGGAATCTATTGGAAGGCGGGTTAAGGAGCAACGGAATGCCACCCGAGGGCTTTGCTGACCCTATCACGAGCGACGGGACCGGATGCCGTTCGAACATCCCCGTTAGCGAGCTCATCAAGCGCGTCACTCGAGCCATCGAGGCAAGTGACATCGCCTCAACCCCTCCAGTTGTGAAAACCGTGGACAAGACGATAGACACAAAATGAGCAGACCCTTGACCGAATCCCCACCATGCACAGGGTCTCTTGGAAGGCCGGACTTGCAATGAGACCGAACGCACGGCCGCAGAACGATAGCTAAAATCCTAAGTAAGGGGTACGTGCGAGAACAAGAGTAAGTTCGCTACCCTCGCTTCGGTCTCTAGTAACATCCGGCCCCAGCGACCGCAAGTGGTCGGATCTCACTCGGGGGCTGGTAAAGGTATAAATACCTCCTTTTTTTTGAAATAGTCGCTGCGTTGGACCTTTTCCTCACGTTAAGGTTAGCGGCAAGGTTTGTGGGAACAAATAACTAAGCGTGCCTGGTAAAACTACAGAAAACCCATGCCCCGACGGCTATGGTAACTTTGCTCACCAGCATAATTGAAATTAGCCTCTTATACACCTCGGGCCCTATGGCCTTAACAAACGGAATGGTCGGATCACATGAGTACTTTTTTCAAATGCAAAAAAGGGAAGAAAGCAAGTTCATTCAAACAAAACAAAATTGTGAATTTGTTTAACGAAACAAAGCTGTGAATCTATTTTCAAAAAACAAAAGTGCCGACATTTGTCCACATATTACAGATAAATGTCCATCAGACTCATTCGACTAACTACCCCCTCTCAGGGAGAACCATGTCTTCAATTCTGCTCGCCAGGGTTTATGCAAAAGGAGTCACTATCACTTCTATGGCATCCAGCTCGGAGGGTTCATAACCAGGCACGAAGCCAAGGATCATCACCTCGAAATCGATGTTGTCATCGTAATGCGAGTGAGCGATGACGAAGGTTTGGGTGATCCCTATGCAAAGAGCTTCCTTCTCTAGCTGACACACCTGCGCTATGATATCTGTGGCATGGGCTACGAGCGAGCTGGTCCCCTCCACCTGCACCACCAGTAGGTCATCGCAGAATATGCCAAGGGCAACCTTCAGGATATTGAGCTCGTCGCTCTCCACCTGAAGAAGACTCCTCGCGTTGGCGAGATCCATGGCTAGTCCGGCTGCAGTGCCCTCAGCCTCCAGCTTCTAGGCTCTCGCGGTCTCCAGCTCGGCCTGGAGGGAGCTGATCCTCTATCGCGCCTCATCGCGCTCTTGGATGGCCTGGTCGCGCTCCTCGCAGGCCATGCCATGCTCCGAGCGGAGCCTCTCTGTAGTATGGCATAGCTCATCTCGCTCTATGCGCAGCCGGGCGACCATCTTGGCATCCCGTTTTGCCATCTACTCTAGGGCCGCAGACCTCTGCTTGGTCACCAGCCTAAGATCCTGCTCTCCCTCGGCCTCGGCCAGGAGGTCGATGATCCGCTGGCGGGTCTCGGTGTCCCACTAGAGCAGCTCGTCCTACTCCTTCTGCACTTCGGCGGCCTCCTCCTAATCCCGCTGCACCCTCTCCGATAGCTCATCAAAAGACTTCTCAGCGAGCTCCGCATCCCCACGGGCCACGGCCTCCCGCCATCGAAGATCGTCCGCCTCCATGGCAAGGGGAGTCAACTCGGCCACCCTTGGTCAGAGCTGGGTGATCACGTCCCTGTGCAGCCACGCCTCATCGACGAGGCGGTCCCAACCCTCCTTGTGGTCACAAAGGAACCGGGATTTCTCCTGGCTACGAGTTACAAGAGACTAAAAAAGACGGTGGTCAAAAAACAAAAATAGATGAAGAAAAAACAGATCGAGAGGCAAGACCAAGTGAATACCCGGCCGGTAGGAATGATTATGTCTTAAAGGATGCCACTTGCCTGGTTTAGAGGTTCCAGCATGGCCATGAACCCCCCGCTGAGCTTCTCCCGCTCCATGCCCTCGGCGGCATCGTCGAGGGTGAAGAGTTCCGACGCTGGGTCCCATGGACTCACCCACTGGAATGGGGGCTCATCCCATGCAGGCGGGTGGCGGCCCTCTAATGGCGGGACTAGGGACAAGTCCCTACCAGTCTCCTCGGCAACCGCCGTGGTGCCCGAAGGTCCCTGGGCCATGACCCCCTCGGTCCTGCCCACGGTGGGCATCGTCTCTGGGACCGCCGATGGCATGGGAGGTGCCGCTGCCTCGGACGCTGCCACCATCGCACCTAGCCACAACCGATCCGTCGTAGCCACCATCACCTCTGCCTCCGTCGGCAGGACCTCATCTGACTGCGCCGCACCCACCATGGTCGACGCAATGGGTGCGACCGATAGCTCTACTGGCCCGACGTCGGCGGTGGCATCACTTCCGTCGCCGGTTGAGCGGCGACCTCCAAGGGTGCCTCCTCAGCCTCGCCGATAGCTTAACCTGCCGAGGGCACGGGCACCGCCGTGGGTGGTGCCAAACTGGCCAACGAGGCTGTGACGCCGGCTCCGCTCTCGCCTAAAGCAGGAGCGACGTCTGGCGGCGGCCCCTGCCCTGCCTGAAGGGTGATGGTCTTCTTGGGCGCTAGTGCTACGAAAGTGCCCCGTGTGACCAGTCTCCCGATACTGTAGATGAAACAAAAGGCATGAGTCGCTATGAAAACAGAGAAAAATAGAGAATCGGTAACTTACATCGGCGTTGTCGGGCGGTGGAGACGTTTGGGGGATGAACCCCCAGTTCCGTGCCCCACCTCATCGGGGCGGGACTGTTTTGAGCCTGTCCCTTGCTCTTGGGCGGAGGGGCTCGCCTCCCTCATGTCTAGGGGCACGACAGTGGAGCCACCCCCCTCTCTCGGCACCGCAGGCGCGGCGGCGGATCCGCCCTCTCCCGCTGGCGCTTTAGGCGCGGCGGCAGATCTGCCCACCCCTGATGGTGCTAAGGATGGGCCGACGGTCCGACCTGCCTCCTCCTCTGACCTCATGGCCTCACCTTCCCTTGCGTGGAACAGGAAGGGTCCCTGCATTGATGAGTGTGCACCTATCAGCGCGTCCTTGCCTCCCAGGTCACCCCACTCGATGTCTGTACTACCTCATTATCTTCCTCATCGTCGTTGTCATCGTCATCATCACTGTCTATTTCTTCGTCTTCCTCTCCCACTTGGCCATGGTACGATTCACCGCCGCCACAAGTGGGTCCTTCGGTAGCGGAGCCGAGCTATCCATAAAGACGAGTCTCTTTGGCTAGTCCTGCTATCCCAATGTCGGCATCAAGGGGTCAGAAGTTCAATTAAAAAAGAGGCACGGGGAAAGAGAACTTACGAAGTCAATGTACCTCAGTTCCGGCCACATTGGAGGGTGCCCCAGCACCGGATACACAAAATCAAGGACGACGCCAATGTCGTCCTTCGAAGGCTCCATCGCCTCCTTGATACGCTGCGCCACTTCGGAGGGGGAAGCGCTTCATCGGCAAACGCCATCCCATCGAGTGACGCTCCGGGTGCCATCAGGTACAGGGGAAGCGCGTGGCTCATCAGAGGTGCCACCCTCCACATATGGTAGGCGCCGATGATCCCTGACCCCTTCACGCCCTCTCCTCTGAATTCAGATGGCGACAAGATGGTCCTAGATTTTCTTCTTGTCTTTATCTGGTACACCCCACTTCCACGGCTCTAGGACCTCTTCGATAATGCTCCCCAAGAACGCTGGCAAGGGGGCGGCTACGTCGTCCTTGATGTAAAACCAATGCGAATGCCACCCCTTGTTGGAGGTCGACAGACGCATCGACGGGTATTCGTTTACCCAGTTGTTGCAGAGATGAATGCCGACACAGCCCACCGGCACGCTCAGCTCTTGCCTCTTCTCCCGCTTCTTCAAGAGGTTGACGGCAAAGAAATACCACCACAAGTCGATGTGGGGACTAATGCCTAGGAATCCCTCACACAGGGCAATGAATGCCACAATGTGTTGGACTCCATTGGGGTAAGATGTTGCAGCTCCACCTTGTAGTAGTGCAGCAAGCCCCGAAGAAACTTGTGGGCGGGGATGGCGAATCCCTGCTCGTGAAAGCGAGCGAAGGACACAACGTAGCCTTCGGGCGGCGACGGTGCGTCCTCATTGCTGGGCAGCCGCCAGTCCTCGGTGATGGTCCACGGGCAAAGGAAGCCACGGCGAACGAGGCCCTCTAGGCGTTGAAGGGTGATATCGGATCTGCACCATGGGTCCATTGAATGATTGGGAGGGGTGGTTGGATGCGAGCTTGACGACGGCTGTGATGCGGGTGCGGGAGGCTTAGGCGATTGGCGGTGGAGGTTGTGGATGCAAAGGCGAGGAGGCAAAGTACGAAACCCTCGGGGCGAACCCCTTGGTTTTATAGGGGCGACGGATGCGAGAAGGGCAACCATTCGCCTAGATCTCCGTGCCTGCCACGATACACCACCATGTCTCGTCGCGGGATATGTGTCCACGATCCCTATCCTTTCCCACCAAAGTCCCACCGGACATTTCGCCTTCCCGGTCAAACTAGACTCTTTTCCCATAGAGGGGATACGGGTCAAAAAACATTTCTCCGGCCCACCTGGGCCTAGGAGTTCGAGGGCTGGTTTCGACGGCCGTCCCAATGAGGGATGAGCCCACGAGCGGCCAAAAACTAAGGCGCACGAGCCTCAAGGGATTCTCGATCTGCAATCGAGTCTCAACCGGGCTGACCCTGGATGAATCCCCATGAATGGGATACAAGGGTTCCCTTTAAACTATCTAGTTGTCAAACACCGAATCTCAGAGCCATACCCGTGAAGGGTCTGAATTACCCCCTGGGCGATTCTATCCGAATCACTCGGGGGCTTGGGGGCTACACCCACGGGTGCGCACGTGCACACCCTCTAGCGAATCAAAATACCCCCAGGCGATTCTATCTAAATCACCGGGGGCTACACCCGACAAGTGTGCTCGCGCGCACCCTCTGGCGAATCAAAATACCCCCCAGGCGATTCTATCCAAATCACCTGGGGTTCTCGGGGGCTACACCCGATGGGTGCGCTCGCACACACCCTCTGGCAAATCGAAATACCCCCTAGGCGATTCTATCTGAATCACCCGGGGGCTACACCAATCGGGTGCGCTCGCGCGCACCCTCTGGCAAGTCAAATCACCCCCAGGGCGATTCTATCCGAGTCACCCGGGGGCTCGAGGGCTACTATCGGGGACCGATTACTAGGGTACCCAAAGAGGTGGAACTAATAACCCTCAAACGTTGATGCTTCTGAAACAGACAAGAATGCAACTACACTTCTTGCCCATACAACCGAAGGTTGGCTACGCCTCACCCGACCCCCGAGGGCTGGACTCTACATCGCCCGATGTCTAGGGACTGGCTCCATCTCGCCCGATGGCTGAGGGCTAGCTCCGCCTCGACCCGATGTCTGAGGGCTGACTCCGCCTCGCCTGATGACCGGGGACTGGCTCCGCCTCGCCCAATGTTTGAGGGATGGCTCCGCCTCGCCCGATGGCTGAGGGCTGGCTCCGCCTCACCCGATGGCTGAGGGCTGGCTCCGCCTCGCCCGACATCCTAGGGCTGGCTCTGCCTCACCCGACGGCTGAGGGCTGGCTCTGCCTCGCCCGATGGCTGAGGGCTGGCTCCGCCTTGCCCAACAGCTGAGGGCTGGCTCCGCCACGCCCGATGGCTGAGGGCTAGCTCCGCCTCGCCCGACGTCTGAGGGCTAGCTCTGCCTCACCCGACGTCCCAGGGCTGGCTCCGCCTTGCCCGACGACTACACCCTGCTCCTTCATAATGATGACCATAGGGTAAGATAGGACATTCGAGTCAATCGTAGTACTGAGGACCATGCCCTGCACGCCTGTAGGAAGGTACCATTAGGATACAATGGGACGGGCGCTTTAAGCCCTTCTAGGCATGATAGAGCCCAAACAATGTTGTAGGCGTTGACTTTTGTCTTATAGTGTTGTGGGTGCCACCATCAGCCACTCGGACGTGGATCCTGACATAAGCATACGACAACCACTACAATCTAGGAGAGAACTCGCATCATCTATAGTAACAGACATATAGTCACTTCCCCGTTTGCTCCCCGTAGGGTCATGGCTTGGCACCCTGGCTTGTTGCACCGTCCACCGGAGTAGGATGGGACATGACCACTTACTGAAACAAAGCTAGAGCATGGCCCTATCAGGATCAGCGAACGTGCTATCCCTAGCATGGTCTGCCATGTCAGCAGGGCAGGCTCAAGGGAAAAGGAAGACCCGACACCTTCGAAGGACCTTTTCTACCTTTGGTTCTTTCCTCTTTCTCCCATTTGTAACCCCTGCTCCCCCTTGGTCTATAAAAGGGAGGGCAGGACACCCCACTAAGGGGACGGATCGAAAAAACATACATCACACGCATGGCCAAGTAGCAACCAAGCTCTTGGCATCTTTTCGACCATTCCATCAGAGACTTGGGACCTATCCCTCTCTCGACTATTTGTACCCCGTACTATGAACCTTTTTCAGTGCTAATAACATGAGCAGCAACAAACTGGATGTAGGGACATTCTGCCCGAACTAGTATAAACCTTGTGTCCTTTAGTACACCATCCGGGCCTAACGCGCAGCAAATATAAATTTACTAGTTGATGTTTGTTTGAAACACCGACACTCAGCATCTAAAGACGCATAAGCATCAGCCAGAGTCATAGGCACATCATCCACAAGGTATACAATAAAGTCATCTCCAAAAGATTTATGAACCTTTTGTCTCTTACTCCTGCACGGAGTGATGTCTAAATTGTTATCCTCCTCATTATTCTATCGTAGAGGTATGTTCTCAACTTGTTCAGAGGTAGGAATGGCTGCATCCAGATTTTCTAAAGTATTGCTACTCAATCTCATAGGAAAGATATCCTCAAAGAAAGTAGCATCCTTAGACTCCATTATTGTATCTACTATAATCTCTGGAGTATCGGATTTAACTACCAAGAATCTATAGGCAGGACTATTCTGAGCGTATCCTATAAAAATGCAATCGACTGTTTTTGGCCCAAGTTTTCTTTTCTTCGGCTCTGGAATGTTGACTTTCGCCAAACATCCCCACGTTCGCAGAAAGTTGACATTGGGTTTTCTGCCCCTCCATGCCTCGTATGGAGTTATGTCACTTCTCTTGGTGATAACTCTATTGAGCACAAAATTTATAGTCAAGATTGCTTCCCCCCACCACATCTTTGGCATACCGACACTCTCTAATAAGGCGTTCACCAAATCTGTAAGTGACCAGTTTTTCCTCTCAGCTACACCATTTGATTGTGGTGAATAGGGTGGTGAAAATTCATGGATAATCCCATGCTCAGAACAGAAATTAGAAAAATCATTAGAGATATACTCTCCTCCCCGATCATCTCTAAGTCTCTTAATCTTCTTTTCTAACTGGTTCTCAACCTCTGCCTTATATATTCTAAAATAGTTCAGCGCTTCATCCTTAGATTTCAGCAAGTAAACATAACAGTAATGTGTTGCATCATCAATAAAAGTAAGAAAATACTTTTTCCTCCTTTAGTCAAAACACCATTCGTCTCACATAAATCAGAATGGATCAAATCTAGTGTTGCCAGATTCTTCTCAAACTCTAATGCCTTAAAAGGTTTTCGAGGTTGTTTTGCTTGCACACAAGTTTGGAACTTAGAATTATTGACTATATCACATTTAGGAATTAACTCAGATATGGACATTCTAGCAATTGTATCGAAAACAACATGACAGAACCTCGAATGCCATACATCAGTAGAATTTTTATTCAAAGCAGTAGTAATATTCAAACTATAACAAGAATCCATAGTACTTAGGCGGAACAAGCCTCCAGCTGTCATAGCCTTTTCCTATAAAAGCCCCAAATTTAGACACTACAACTTTATTGGACTTGAATACTTGCTTATAACCACTCCTACATAGGAGAGACCCACTCAGCAGGTTCTTGTTTATCGTAGGTGCATGCTGGACATTCTTCAATTGGATGGTTTTCCCTGAAGTGAGCTTCAGATCTATCGTACCAACACCAAGAATAGAAGCACACGTTCCGTTTCCCATTAGGATGCTGGAAGTCCCTGCTGCCTGATATGAAGAAAATAAGGAAGCATCAGAACACACGTGAACATTTGCACCAGTATCAACCCACCAGTCGATAGACTAAAATGCAGAATAAACAACAGGAGATTTATCATACCCTCCTGAAGTCAAGGCCTCTCCAATGGTCACATTAGTGAACTTTTTGCTCAGTTCAGTGGTCCTATCCTTGCGGTCAGGACAATCCTTGGCAAAGTGATTAGGATTACCACACACAAAATAGGTGAGATTCCTCAGATCCTTCTTCTCCATTTTCTTCTTTTTAAAGCTAGTAACCTTATTTTCCTTGGGACCCTTCTTCTTGTTAAATTGTTTCTTGTTTTGAACGAAATTGGCACTGTTCTGCACGTTATTCACCTGCAAATATTTTGCCCTTGCCTTCTCTTCCACATCAAGAGCTGCAATGAGATCTTCAATAGAAATCTCTTCTCTTTTGTGCTTTAGAGCTGTAGCAAAATCATGCCACTCTGCAGGAAGTTTAGCAACAATCGCTGTTGCAACAAACTTTGGAGGTAACACACATCCCAAATGTGCAATCTTGCCAACTAGAAGCTGGATGTTGTGTGCTTGAGTTACAATTGATTTAGCACAGTCCATGCTGAAATCAAAGAACTTTTCGCACACATACAACCGGCGATCGGCTTCGGCTTCTGCATATTTTTGCTCCAAATCCTCCCATAGCATGGTGGTCGATGAGTAATTCATATACACATCATAGAGTTGATCTGCCAAGATGGTGAGGATGTAGCCCAATGCGTTGTTATTCGCATTCTCAAACTGCATGGTCTGTTTATCTGTGATGGGAAAGACGGGGTATATCACCCACCACAGCCCCAATGACATGAGCCAAAACTTGGCCCTTGTCTGCCATATGCGGAAGTTCTCACCTCCAAACCTCTTAGGTTTCATGGCATTAGATGCATTTGCCATTACTAGATCATAGAAATAGGCACAATCAGGTTTTTGGAATGTTGGAAATATGTGCCTAAAATACATTCCAGATTTTATTTGGAGGAAAAACTCATAGATAAAAAATGATGCAAGCATATAAAACATGTAAACAGGCAACATACTAACTAGAACATGATTGCGTAAGGAAATTACTCAATGATCCCGCACAGAACGTAGTCGAACGTGTTGAAGTAGATGTTGTAGATTACCAAGCAGTCACGTGTAGACACTAAACAAAAACCTAATTGCCGCCCCGCGCAGGAGTCTCATGGCAGTGGTTTCAGAGATCCCGCGATCTTCAAGTCCGGTGCATGCTGAACGCAAAGGTCAACGAGGCACAGCAGCGAGCAGCTCAGCACAACGAGTGGGGAGGTGAGCGTGTGATTGTGTACCCTTCAACCAGGACATCTTCTGTTTTTATAGGCCTTCATAGTGCATCAATTCCCCTCATCAAGCAGTAGAAACTGCCCATTTAAATGATAGAAAATGCTGTAATCAAATAGCAGAAACTGACGCACCTTATTACTGTTTAAAACAGTATGAAGCGCCATTATGCTCAGTATAAAAAATAGAAACTACACAACTAATAGCCTGCTATACACATACGCGTCGCGCTCATCACAAGTCACGTGATTGTTCACGCGAACAATGCACGCGAGCTGCGCATGCATGTAGCAACAGTCTCATTCTCTCTCATTTGCACCTATTTTGCATAGAGAGGAGACTCCCATATTTAAGCAAGGCAACCTCTCCTTGAATTGGTAATATGGGAGTAAAGGTTGTGCATGCTTTGGAATTTTTAGATTGAGCCAAACATGGGCCTAAATGCAACAATCCCCCACCAATTCCAACGCTGCTGTACTAAACATTCTTTATATATACCAGATTTTTAGTATAAGTCCCGTATGGGTTGAACTTACACCTAGATCAACAAGATCCATCTTTCAGCAGCTTGTGAATGGACTAAGGCTTGAATTCATAGCTTTTTGCTGTTAGATTTCTCTTGAAGATCCAGCTAGTACTAGGCTAAAGAATACCAAGTCCAAACGGAGCTTCTAAAGGTCTTGCTCCTCGATCTTCTCATGAGCTTTCCAAAGAGTACCCCACTCTCATGAACTACGACCAAACAATTTAGCTCACATAGGTGTATTCATTTCAGGTATCCTGTAGGACGATACCTTTTCCCTCGGTGGACACTAGAATACATTAAGGCATAATAGCCGGCCTTCCATACAGAAGAGAGTACATTTTATGGAACATGGGTAATATTAAATAGTCTGTACTCCCTGTTACAACAGTAACTTGTTTTTCTCATTTTCCAAATCAGGGATCTCCTATCAAAGGAAATGAGTTGCTATTACTTTGCAACTAAATGGGTCTCATCCCCATGTCCATGTTTGCAACAAAAATCGCTGTCCGTGCAAGCCCTTTTGTAAAGGGATCTGCGAGATTTTACTCACTATGAATATAATTCACAGCAATTACTCCAGAGTTTTTTGGCTTCCAAACAGATTTAAGCCTCTGCTTCACATGTCTCGAGGACTTCAAATTATCCTTAGCACTTATAACTTTGATCAATACCGTTTGGTTGTCACAATACATAAGGATTGCCGAAACTGGTTTCTCTACCATTGGCAAGTCCATGAGTAGCTCACTTAGCCACTCGGCCTCAACAGTAGCCGTGTCAAGTGCTACAAGCTCAGCTTCCATGGTCGACCGCGTCAAAATGGTCTGTTTACATGACCTCCATGTCACTGCAGCACCTGCTAGTGTAAACACATAGCCACTCGTGGCTTTAATTACATCTGCATCAGAAATCCAGTTGGAATCACTATATCCTTCCAATATAGATGGATAACCAGTATAGTGAATTCCATATTCAATTGTACCTCTCAGGTAACGTAGCACTCTCTCTAGTGCATCCCAATGACCCTTCCCTAGATTGGAAGTAAAACGATTTAATTTGCTCACATCAAAAGATATATCGGGACGTGTTGCACCAGCGAGATACAAGAGGGACCCAATTATTTATTAATATCGCAAATGGTCCAACCCTTCGCCCTTATTTGTCCTTAGCTTTACACCAGCATCGTAGGGCGTAGGGGATACTTTGGCATTCTCAAAGCCAAAGCGACACATTATTTTTCCACATAATGAAATTGATTTAGCACTGTCCATGCTGAAATCAAAGAACTTTTCACACACATACAGCCAGTGATCGGCTTCGGCTTCTGCATAGTTTTGCTCCAAATCCTCCCACAGCATGGTGGCCGATGAGTAATTCATATACACATCATAGAGTTGATCCGCCAAGATGGTGAGGATGTGGCCTAATGCGGTGTGATTTGCATTCTCAAACTGCATGGTCTGTTCCTCTGTGATGGGAAAGATGGGGTATATCACCCACCACAACCCCAATGATATGAGCCAAAACATGGCCCTTGTCTACCATATGCGGAAGTTCTCACCTCCAAACCTCTCGGGTTTCATGGCATCAGATGCATTTGCCATTGCTAGATCAGAGAAATAGGCACAATCAGGTTTTTGGAATGTTGGAAATATGTGCCTAAACTACATTCCAGATTTTATTTGGAGGAAAAACTCATAGATAAAAAATGATGCAAGCATATAAAACATGTAAATAGGCAACATACTGACTAGAACAGGATTGCGCAAGGAAATTACTCAATGATCCCGCGCAGAACGTTGTCGAACGTGTTGAAGTAGATGTTGCAGATCACCAAGCGGTCGTCTGTAGATGCTGCCCAAAAACCTAGTTGCCACCCCATGCAGGAGTCTCGCGGTAGTGGTTTCAGAGATCCCGCTATCTCCATGTCCGGTGCATGCCAAACTCAAAGGTCGACGAGGCGCAGCAGCAAGAAGCTCAACACTGCAAGTGGGGAGGTGAGCGTGTGATTACGTACCCTTCAACCAGGACGTCTCCTGGTTTTATAGGCCTTCATAGTGCATCAATTCCCCTCATCAAGTAGTAGAAACTGACACACCTTATTACTGTTTAAAACAGCAGTTTCAATCACATTGAAGCGCCATTATGCTTAGCATAAAAATAGAAACTGCACGAATAATATCCTGCTCTACACGTACGCGTCATGCTCGTCACAAGTAACGTGATTTTTCAAACAAAAAATGCACGCGAGTTGTGCGTGTGTGTAGCCACAGTCTCCTTCTCTCTCATTTGCACCTATTTTGCATAGGAGAGGAGACTCCCATATTTAAGCAAGGCAACCTCTCCTTGAATTAGCAATATGCGACTAAAGGTTGTGCATGCTTATGGAATAAGGGTAATTTTAAACAGTCTGTACTCCCTGTTACAACAGTAACTTGTTGTTCTCATTTTCCAAATCAGGGATCTCCTATCAAAGGAAATGAGTTGCCATTACTTTGCAACTAAATGGGTCTCATCCCCATGTCCATGTTTGCAACAGAAATCGTTGTCCGTGCAAGCCCTTTTGTAAAGGGATCTACGAGATTTTACTCACTGTGAATATAATTCACAGCAATTACTCCAGAGTTTTTCAGCTTTCTAACAGATTTAAGCCTCCGCTTCATATGTCTCGAGGACTTTGAATTATCCTTAGTACTCATAACTTTGATCAATACCGTTTGGTTGTCACAATAGATAAGGATTGCCGAAACTGGTTTTTCTACAAGTGGCAAGTCCATTAGTAGCTCTCTTAGCCACTCGGCCTCAACAGTAGCCGTGTCAAGCGCAACAAGCTCAGCTTCCATGGTCGACCGCATCAAAATGGTCTATTTACATGACCTCCATGTAAGCTGCAGCACCTACTAGTGTAAACACATAGCCACTCGTGGCTTTAATAGCATCTGCATCAGAAATCTAGTTGGAATCACTATATCCTTCCAATATAGATGGATAACCAGTATAGTGAATTCCATATTCGATTGTACCTCTCAGGTAACGTAGCACTCTCTAGTGCATCCCAATGATCCTTCCCTGGATTGGAAGTAAAATGACTTAATTTGCTCACAACAAAAGATATATCAGGATGTGTTGCACCAGCGAGATACAAGAGGGACCCAATTATTTTTGAATATCTCAAATGGTCCAACCCTTCGCCTTTATTTGTCCTTAGCTTTACACTAGCATCGTAGGGCGTAGGGAATACTTTGGCATTCTCAAAGCCAAAGCGACATAGTATTTTTTCCACATAATGAGGTTGATTTAGCACTGTCCATGCTAAAATCAAAGAACTTTTCGCACACATACAACCGGCGATCGGCTTCGGCTTCTGCATATTTTTGCTCCAAATCCTCCCACAGCATGGTGGTCGATGAGTAATTCATATACACATCATAGAGTTGATTCCGCCAAGATGGTGAGGATGTGGCCTAATGCGGTGTGATTTGCATTCTCAAACTGCATGGTCTGTTCCTCTGTGATGGGAAAGACGGGGTATATCACCCACCACAACCCCAATGATATGAGCCAAAACTTGGCCCTTGTCCACCATCTGTGGAAGTTCTCACCTCCAAACCTCTCAGGTTTCATGGCATCAGATGCATTTGCCATTGCTAGATCAGAGAAATAGGCACAATCAGGTTTTTGGAATGTTGGAAATATGTGCCTAAAATACATTCCAGATTTTATTTGGAGGAAAAACTCATAGATAAAAAATGATGCAAGCATATAAAACATGTAAATAGGCAACATACTGACTAGAATAGGATTGCGTAAGGAAATTACTCATTGATCCCACGCAGAACGTAGTCGAACATGTTGAAGTAGATGTTGCAGATCACCAAGCGGTCGCGTGTAGACGCTGCCCAAAAACCTGATTGCCACCCCGTGCAGGTGTCTCGTGGCAGTGGTTTCAGAGATCCCGCTATCTTCAAGTCCGGTGCACATCAAACTCAAAGGTCGACGAGGCACAGCAGCGAGATGCTCAGCACAACGAGTGGGGAGGTGAGCGTGTGATTGTGTACCCTTCAACTAGGACGTCTCCTAGTTTTATAGGCCTTCATAGTGCATCACTTCCCCTCATAAAGCAGTAGAAAGTGTCCATTTGAATGACAAAATTGCTGCAATCAAATAGCAGAAACTGACGCACCTTATTACGGTTTAAAATGGCAATTTAAATCACATTGAAGCACCATTATGCTCAACATAAAAAATAGAAGCTGCACAAATAATAGCCTGTTGTACACGTATGCGTCGCGCTCGTCAGAAGTCACGTGATTTTTCACACGAAAAATATGCGTGAGCTGTGCGTGTGTGTAGCAACAGTCTCCTTCTCTCTTATTTGCACCCATTTTGCATAGAAGGAGACTCCCATATTTAAGCAAGGCAACCTCTCCTTGAATTAGCAATTTGGGACTAAAGGTTGTGCATGCTTTGGAATTTTTTAGATTGGGCCAAACATGGACCTAAATCCAACAATCCCCCACCAATTCTAATGCTGCTGTACTAAACATTCTTTATATACACTGGATTTTCAGTATAAGTTCCGTACGGGTTGAACTTACACCTAGATCAACAACGTCCATCTTCCAGCAGCTTGTGAATGGACTAAGCCTTGAATTCATAGCTTTTTGCTGTCAGATTTCTCTTGAAGATCTAGCTGGTACTAGGCTGCAAGAACGCCAAGTACAAACGGAGCTTTTAAAGGTCTTGCTCCTCGATCTTCTCATGAGCTTTCCAAAGAGTACCCCACTCTCATGAACCGCGACATAACAATTTAGCTCACATAGGTGTATTCATTTTAGGTATCCTGCAGGATGATACCTTTTCCCTCGGTGGACACTAGAATACATTAAGGCATAATAGCCAGCCTTCCATACAGAAGAGAGTACATTTTATGGAATATGGGTAATTTTAAACAGTTTGTACTCCCTGTTACAATAGTAACTTGTTTATCTCATTTTCCAAATCAGGGATCTCCAATCAAAGGAAATGAGTTGCCATTACTTTGCAACTAAATGGGACTCATCCCCATGTCCATGTTTGCAACAGAAATCGCTGTCCCCGCAAGCCCTTTTGTAAAGGGATGTACTAGATTTTTCTCACTGTGAATATAATTCACAGCAACTACTCCAGAGTTTTTCAGCTTTCTAACAGATTTAAGCCTCCGCTTCACATGTCTCGAGGAGTTCGAATTATCCTTAGTACTCATAACTTTGATCAATACCGTTTGGTTGTCACAATACATAAGGATTGCTGAAACTGGTTTCTCTACGAGTGGCAAGTCCATGACTAGTTCTCTTAGCCACTCGGCCTCAATAATAGCCGTGTCACGTGCTACAAGCTCAGCTTCCATGGTCGACCGCATCAAAATGGTCTGTTTACATGACCTCCATGTAACTGCAGCACCTGCTAGCGTAAACACAGCCAATCGTGGCTTTAATTGCATCTGCATCAGAAATCCAGTTGGAAGCACTATATCCTTCCAATATAGATGGATAACCAGTATAGTGAATTTCATATTCGATTGTACCTCTCAGGTAACGTAGCACTCTCTCTAGTGCATCCCAATGATCCTTCCCTGGATTGGAAGTAAAACAACTTAATTTGCTCACAGCAAAAGATATATCGAGACGTGTTGCACCAGCGAAATACAACAGGGTCTCAATTATTTGTGAATATCTCAAATGGTCCAACCCTTTGCCTTTATTTGTCCTGAGCTTTACACTAGCATCATAGGGCGTAGGTGATACTTTGGCATTCTCAAAGCCAAAGCGACACATTATTTTTTCTACATAATGAGATTGATTTAGCATTGTCCATGCTGAAATCAAAGAACTTTTTGCACACATAGAGCCAGCGACCGGCTTCGGCTTCTGCATAGTTTTGCTCCAAATCCTCCCACAGCATGGTGGCCGATGAGTAATTCATATACACATCATAGAGTTGATCCACCAAGATGGTGAGGATGCAGCCCAATGCGGTGTTATTCGCATTCTCAAACTGCATGGTCTGTTCCTCTGTGATGGGAAACACGGGGTATATCACCCTCCACAGCCCCAATGACATGAGCCAAAACTTGGCCCTTGTCTGCCATCTGCGAAAGTTCTCACCTCCAAACCTCTCAGGTTTCATGGCATCAGATGCATTTGTCATTGCTAGATCACAGAAATAGGCACAATCAGGTTTTTGGAATGTTGGAAATATGTGTCTAAAATACATTCCAGATTTTATTTGGAGGAAAAACTCATAGATAAAAAATGATTCAAGCATATAAAACATGTAAATAGGCAACATACTGACTAGAACAGGATTACGCAAGGAAATTACTCAATGATCCCGTGCAGAATGTAGTCGAACGTGTTGAAGTAGATGTTGCAGATCACCAAGCGGTCGCGTGTAGACGCTACCCAAAACCTGATTGCCGCCCCATGCAGGAGTCTCGCGGTAGTGGTTTCGGAGATCCCGCTATCTTCAAGTCCGGTGCACGCTGAACTCAAAGGTCGACGAGGCGCAGCAGCGAGAAGCTCAGCACAACGAGTGGGGAGGTGAGCGAGTGATTGCGTACCCTTCAACTAGGATGTCTCCTGGTTTTATAGGCCTTCATAGTGCATCAATTCCCCTCATCAAGCAGTAGAAACTACCCATTTGAATGACAGAAAATGCTGCAATCAAATAGCAGAAACTGATGCACCTTATTACTGTTTAAAACGATAGTTTGAATCACATTAAAGCGCCATTATGCTCAGCATAAAAAATAGAAACTGTACAAATAATAGCCTGCTGTACATGTACATACGCGTCACGCTCGTCACAAGTCACAAGTCACATGATTTTTCACGCGGCAAATGCACGCGAGCTGCGCGTGCGTGTAGCAACAGTCTCCTTCTCTCATTTGCACCTATTTTGCATAGAGAGGAGACTCCCATATTTAAGCAAGGCAACCTCTCCTTGTGTCGGTGCAGAAAGTGACCAACACGTAAATATTTATAGTTTTGCCGTACGTTGTGATCGGATGTGGCCTAGCACTCAATGACACAAACAAGTTCAGGCAACATGCCCTACATCTACTTTGAGTCGGTCGGTGACTTTGTTCCTGATCCCAGGTGCTCGAAGTTTGCTGTGGGGTTACAAACGGAAGGGAGAAACATGGGGGGTGCAAGAGGTCCGGTCGGACTTTGGTCTGAAGGGCTGAGAGTGACGGGAGCTCCGATGTGCGCTAAGTGTTTGAATGTCTATTGTTCGTTGGGATCCTTGGTCGTTCAGATCGTGTGTGTGTGTGTGTTGCTTGAGTTGTGAATTGATTGATCTCCCCGTTGGGAGAGAGCGCATCCATTTTTATAGATGAAGGGGATGGCCTTTACAAGTGAGAGAGAGAGTGAGAGTTCGTATGCTACTAAGTCTTGTTGCCCATGTTGTCGGGTTCAAGATGATGGTAGGCGCCCATAACACTGTTTGTGTTAAACGCATGTGGGAGGTTTTACCGTATTCACCATGTATGGCAAATGACAGCGCCCACAACATTGTTGATGCCCAGAGGCATGTGGGGGTTTTTACCATGTTTGCCTGGTATGGGAATTGATGGCGCCGACAGCACTGTAGGGCAAATCATCGGCGCCCACAACACTGCTTGGGTTCTGACATGCCTAGAAGGTTGCAGGGCACCCTTCTGGCATGTCCTGTCGGTACTGTACTACAGGTGTACAGGGTACGGTCCTAGGTTTTGCGGTTGACATGAGCATCCTGTTTTACTTGCTCTACCGTTTCCTAGTCCTCATCGAGCGGGCATCCCTGATCGATTGGTCCTAGTCAGCTCCGACTATACCAGTCGGAGAAAAGCTATAAGGAGAGGTTCAGTGTATCCCCGGTCGGAGACACGGGTCGAAGTTGGAAGCGTTGTTGGCCAAGCCTTCCAGTTGGAGAGGCGGGCCGAAGTCGAAAGTGAGGCCTTCCGGTCGGAGAGGCAAGCCAGAGTCGGAAACGAGGGCCGTTCCTCCCTAGCCAGGCCTTCCGGTCGGAGATTGGATCACCCTTCTGGCCTGTCATTAGGTTTTTGGGCCGGCCCAAGAGTTGTGCGTCGTTTGCAATGTCGTCTGCTGGGTCAAGCTTTTGTTGGAAAGCAGGTCCATGAGGGACCTCAGGTTTATGAACCCGATAGGAGCCCCCGAGCGATTCGGGTAGAATCGTCTAGGGGATTTTTGTCTTTAACAGTAGGTGCGTGCGAGCACACCCGCGGGTGTAGCCCCTGAGCCCCCGGATGATTCGAGTAGAATTGTGCGGGGTTTTTTTTGTGTTGCCAGCGGGGGAATTTTTTGTTTCGACAGCGGGTGTGCGTGAGCGCACCCATGGGTGTAGCCCCCGAGCCCCCAGGCGATTTAGGCAGAATCGCCAGGGGGGGATTGTCAGCGGGCGTGTGTGCGTGCATCTTGGTGGGCGTAGCCTCCTCTTTCTAGTTTCTGACCAATCATTTCTAGGAGCGTGGTCCCAGGCATTTTGGGCGTGGTCATGGATCTAGGCGCTGGGCGCAACGAGGGATCACGCGAGTCGGAGTTGCGGATCTAGGCGTCGGACGTGCTGAGGCATTTTGGATGTGTCGAGGGATTGGGCGGGACAGAGTCATGGATCCAGGCACTGGGCAAAATGAGGGATCGGGGGAGTCAGAGTCGCGGATCTAGGCATCGGACGTGCTGAGGTGTTTTGGTTGTGTCGAGGGATCGGGCAGGTCAAAGTCACAGATCTAGGTGTTGGGCACAACGAGGGATCGGGCGAGTCAGAGTCGTGGATCCAGGCATCGGACGTGCCGAGGCATTTTGGACGTGTCGAGGGATCAGGCGGGATGGAGTCGTGGATCCAGGCGCTGGGCGCAACGAGGGATCGAGCGAGTCAGAGTCATAGATCCAGGCGTCGGATGTGTCGAGGCGTTTTGGACGTGTCGAGGGATCGGGCGGGATGGAGTCACGGATCTAGGCTCTAGGCGCAACGAGGGATCGGGCGAGTTAGAGTAGCAGATCCAGGCATCGAACGTGCTGAGGCATTTTGGACATGTTGAGGGACCGGGTGAGATAGAGTCGCGGATCCAGGCGCTGGGCGCAACGAGGGATCGGGCGAGTCGGAGTCACGGATCCAGGCCTCGGACATGCCGAGGCATTTTGAGTTTTCATGCGTTACCCCATCTGCGGTTTTCGCAACCGGAGGGGCTGAGCTAACGTCGCTTGCCTCGATGGGTCGAGTGACACGCTCGGTGAGCTCGCTAATGGGTACGTTCGAGTGAAATCTGGGACCATTGTTCATGATGGGGTTGGCATAGCCCTCATGTGGCATTCCACTGGTCCTTAACCTGTGTCCCGACAGATGCCTGGGTCGTTCTGGAGACTGACCCAGGTGGCCCGCTGGCCTCCCCTCGATAAAGATTCTATGGGCATGGCTCGAGGTTAGGATTGAATGAGAAGGTTGAGATGACCCTGTCTGCTTCGAGGCAGACTTGGCGAGGGACGCTTGGGGCTCATCTGCGTTTTCTCCCCTGGCGCTGTTTGACGCGGGGTGGCCTCGAGCCCTTCGTGGGCCAGCCTTTGAACCCCAGTCGGTCATTTCTCATGTTGAATGAGGCAGCTACCGTTTCATGACGCAACACAGAGCGTTGTGATGCATTTAACTGCATATACGATGCTTCGGATGTATGGGATGAATGAATGATTTGTATGAATGAATGTGTGAATGCATGTATGAATGTATGAATGATAGTAGATGAATGAATGGTGATATAAAGAAATAGTGGGGGTTGGTAATGCTACCTTGATGACTCAAGTGATAGGGTTTGAGGAGCTCCTATCGGATATGTCTGACCAGGATCCACGCTCGTCGTTCATGACGAGTCGGCATGGCCCACATGGGGCATCCCTCTACTCCTTACCTATCTCTCGGCGTTCACCTGAGCCGTCCGATTGACTCAGGAAGCCCGTTGGGCTCCCCTGGTGGAGATCCCATAGTTGGGCCTTTCCAAGTCCCGCCTGGGAAGGCAGAGGGCCACCTACGTGCAGTTGCGCCTTGTTTCTCACGCCCAGCATGCAGTAGTGGTGGGCCATACCTAGGCCACGTCCTATCTGACCAGGCACCGTCTCATCGGGTAGGGTATGTCCCATCGGTCAGGGCGCGTCCCGTCGTATCCTGTCCGCATTGAATGGGGGAAGGGAGATGGTTTTTCTCCCCAATTCCCTCGCATTTCCCGAACTGCTGTGCCTTCTCCTTAAATAGGGGAAGGGAGAGGGCTTCTCGCTGCAATCCTTTGCATATTCTCTAACTACTGCCTCTCCTCCTTCTTCCTTCTCACCAAGAGTGCTTGCGTGCCATGGTAGTTCCTAAGTGAGAGAGAGGGTAAGCGTGGGGGAGAACTCATAGATCCATTCATGAATCCAGAGCGCAATGTCGAGCTGGAGGCCACCTGAGGCGGTGCTGGCCACCTTCACCGAGAAGGGGCTGCTTCCACCGAAGGAAGTGGCGCACTGGATCCTACATGGGCTCCTTGATGAGTGGGGCCTAGAGCTACAGCGCCTCAATCTGGCTGGGGTGCTACGTGTTGCTGGCTTTGTCACCATCTACGAGGCCTTCTTCAGGATGGAGCCATACATGGACTCTTTCCGATGGATCTTCCTCGGGCGAGCCTTGTTAGAGGAGAAGCCGCCCAGGACCATGCCGGTGGGGGGTTTCGCCCCTGCAACTGCTCAAGTCGGCCAATTCATAAAGTTTGATGAGATGTTAGAGACATCCTCCAGCCATGGCGGTCATACTACGACAGGCATTGTCCCTATCCAGGGGCTGCCCTGTCTGTATGGGAAAGTCTGGAGCTCCATGTTCTTCTGCTGAGCATCTATGCGTGCGACGCCCTTGAGGCACCCGTTGCACTCGCCGAAGTCAAGGGAGCGGAATCGGGCGGGGCCCTTGCGAGCGTGACTAAAGGCGTGCGTGAAGAAGACGTCACCCAACCTACGGATGGAGTGGAGGTTGGGTCGGAAGCTCTGCCCGAGCCGAGTGTTGCCCCGTTGGAGGGTGAACAGCCTTTATCTTCGCCGATCGTGTCATCAACCGATGCTGCTGGGCGGCCACAGTAGAAGTAGCCAGCAGATGTAATAGTTTAAGTTCGTGGAGGAGCCCCCGTGTGAACAGTTGTATTGATGAATACATCAATTTTCGTTTTGTGATGAATTACTTCGTTCGGGGAAGCTTGTCCTGTCCGTTCCTTATTTTTACCTTAGCATAGCTTTGTTTTTTATTCTTTCTTTTTCGCACCTGCCCGTTCGTCCTATAGGCTACAACCTTAAGAGCCCGGGCGCGGCCCGCGAGGCTCAGCTTTCTCATAACCGTAGGTAGAGACAGGGTGCGATCGGTCGGAATGTTGAAGCAAAGTTTACGTAAGATAATTAAAGGAACGAACTACCCTTTCCTTCGGGTAAAAAATGCATTTACCATATGATAGTAAAAAAGAGGTGGTATCGCACCCTCGTGGAGCCCTCGAGCGACCCGGGCCAAAAGTGTTTGAGTTGGGGTGCTTTGCAGGAGCGAATGTTGAATGAAGAAAAAACGGTAAAGACCAAATTTTAGGGGAAGAAACGACGTAACTGTTCGATGTACCAAGTGTTGGTGAGAACGTCGTCGTTGTCATCCTTCAGTCGGTAGGCTCCCGGTCGGATCACTTCGGTCACCGTATAGGGTCCTTCCCATGGCGTAGAGAGTTTGTGCTTTTCCTTGGTCGATTGGGTCCTTTGAAGCACGAGGTCTCCGACCTCGAGGATTCTTCCTCTGATTTTCCTCTTGTGGTACATGCGAAGAGTCTGCTGGTAGCGAGCGGAGCGGATGACGGTCGTCTCATAGGCCTCCTCGAGTAGGTCGACTGCGTCTTGTTGAGCCTCCCCTGCTTGGTCACGGTCGAAGGCCTTCACTCTTGGGGCGCCATGGTCGATGTTGGAGGGCAGCACTGCTTCAACTCCGTAGGCTACGAAGAAGGGTGTGAACCCTATGGATCGATTCAGTGTCGTTCTCAGGCTCAAGATGATCGCTAGGACCTCTGCAACCCATCACCCGGCGTACTTGTTGAGTCGGTCAAAGATGCGCGGCTTAAGTCCTTGGAGGACCATGCCATTGGCAGGCTCAACTTGGCCGTTAGTATGTGGATGTCCGACCGAGGCCTAGTCTATCCTGATGCCGTATCCATCACTAAAGTCCAGGAACTTCTTTTCGGTGAAGTTAGGTCCGTGGTCAGTGATGATATAGTTAGGAACGCCGAATCGGTAAATGATGTTGAGGAAGAACTTGACTGCCTCCTCCGAGCGGATGTTGGTGATGGGCTTGGCCTCTATCCACTTGGTGAACTTGTCGACCGCTACGAGTAGGTGAGTGAAGCTGCCTAGGCCCTTTTTGAGGGGTCCTACCATGTCGAGGCCCCAGACCGTGAACGGCTAGGTGATGGGGATGGTTTGGAGCTCCTGTGCCAGCAAATGAGTTTGTCGAGCATAGAACTGGCATCCCTCGCACCTGCGGACAACCTCCTCTGCATCTCATAGTGCGGTGGGCTAGTAAAAACTTTAGCGAAAGGCTTTTCCAACAAGCGATCTTGGGGTCGTGTGATGTCCGCAGATTCCGGCATGGACCTCGAGGAGGAGCTATTTCCCTTAGTTGGTAGGGATGCACTTCATGAGTACCCCCGATGAACTTCGCTTGTAGAGTTCATCACCGATGGCGACGAATGTTTTGGCGCATCGAGCGATCTGTCGAGCTTCAGTCCTTTCGGGTGGGAGAACCTCCTCGAGGAGGTAGGTGAGTAGCAACGCTCGCTAGTCGGTTTGATCGGGTGCCAACATGGTGACGTCAGCGGGTGATGTCATCATGGAGACACTAGGGTTGGAGCCCCCGAGCGCCGGTTTGGCGTCGGGGTGTGTCTGGGTCAGACCTTCTAGGATGCGGGCGGATGGCTTGTGGAGGTCATTGATGAAGACCCCGCTTGGAGATGGATCCCGCCTGGCGGCCAATTTTGTGAGAAAATCGGTGGCATCGTTGTCCTTTTGGGAGACGTGATGCAGCTCGATCCCTTGGAACTTGTCCTCGAGCTTATGCACCTCTTGGCAGTATGCTGCCATGAGGGGGCTTTTGTAGGAGGACTCCTTCATAACCTGGTCGACGACTAGCTCTGAGTCACCATGAATGTAGAGTCATGCAGCGCCAAGCTCGATGGCAATGCGTTGTCCGTTGATGAGGGCCTTGTACTCCGCGATGTTGTTTGAGGCTGAGAAGTGGAGGCGGATGGCGTAGCGGAGCCTACTCCCATCTGGGGAGATTAGAACCACACTAGCCCCTGAGCCAGGTGCCATGACGGACCCATCAAAATACATCGTCCAATACTTGTGGGTGACGTCTGAGGTCGATAGCTGGACCTTCATCCATTTGGCGATAAAATCCGCGAGAGCCTGAGACTTAATAGCGGTACGGGGGATATACCTGATGTCGTGGCCCATGAGTTCGAGTGCCCACTTGGAGATCCGTCCCACGGCATCGCGGTTGCGGACGATGTCTCTGAGCAGGTATGAAGTGACGACCGTGACTTCGTGGTCGGTTAAGTAGTGCAGGAGCTTCCGGGTTGCCGTCAGCACGGCGTATAGGAGTTTTTGCACCTAGGGGTACCGGACCTTAGGGTCGGTGAGTACCTCTCCGATGAAGTATACGGGTTGTTGGACCTTAAGGTGGTGTCCTGGCTCCTCCCTTTCGATGACTAGGGCGGCACATACCACGTGGTTGCTTGCCGCAACAGAGAGGAGGAGGGGTTCTCCCCATTCGGGAGCGATGAGGATTGGGCCCGACGTCAGTGACGCTTTGAGGCTCTCCAAAGCGAGGCCTTCCGGTCGGAGAGGCGGGCCAGAGTCGGAAGCGGGCGCCGTTCATCCCTGGCCAGGCCTTCTGGTCGGAGATTGGATCGCTCTTCTGGCCCGTCGTTAGGTTTTTGGGCTGACCCAGGAGTTATGCGTCGTTCGCAACGTCATCTGCTGGGCCAAGCTTTTGTTGGGAAGCAGCTCCATGAGGGACCCCGGGTTTATGAACCCGACACCTTGAATTAGCAATATGGGACTAAAGGTTTTGCATGCTTTGGAATTTTTCAGATTGGGACAAACATGGGCCTAAATCCAACACTATCGATGATGGAATTTTGTTTATCCAATGGTGGAATGTTGGTTTCATGTATGTGCTTTTACTTAAAACTTTTCTCATGAGTTGGAATTGACTTCAGCTCTGGTTCTATTGATGCCCTAATAAGTGTAAAGATGGATTGTCAAGAGCCGGTAGTACGACACAAGCCACAAAGGATGACTACTCAGGCTACAAACTGGAGGGGGCCTTTCCTTTTTTGTTTGTTGGTTCTAGTTCATCTTGTATGCAATAGTGATGCGTTGTAGCTTGGGATATATGCTGGTGTTGGTAATGGTAGCTATATTCTTGTATTAAGTTTTATATGTGACGCATCAAAATCACACAGTCTGATGAAGCCAAAATTTCATCCATTATCTATAAAAAAGTGAGGCCAAGTAAAAATGTTGCTTTGAAAGAGATTGAATTGAAGCATGGTTTTGCTATAATTTTTTTAGTAGACAAAATGGAAATGTTGTACCTAAGAACTTGGTCATCTTTGTTGATGCAACTAATTTAGTTTTCGAGAAAGGTTAGAGAGAACACTATTAATTATATAGAAGGAAAATGTCTAGTTAATCCTTCTAGCCATATTGGCATTTGCTTACTTCACCCATTACCTAGAAAACCAAGTAGTTTATCCTTAAAGTATTTAAAATTTTCTAAATAATCCCATGGGGTGGTTTAGAAGGCTGTCTTTGCCAACATGACATATTACATTATATACGATTAAATGGTTGTAAGTCAACAAACAATAGAAAAAAAATCATCATAACCCCTCAACCACAAAACTCAATATTTCAACCATTAAAGTATCTAATAACATTCAAATAGCTTGAGATGATTTTGTAGGACCGGTTTGCTACTTTGGCCTACCATGTCGACCTAACTACTAGTGATGTATCCATCGGAGGATAAATTGAGAAGGAGGGATGGAGGGAGGATGTGGGAGGGAATGGCGGTGGGGGCAACCACGGTGTGAGCTCAATGTTGTTGAAATGTTGAGGCGCATAGGGAAGTTGAGAAAAATGCAGGAGATCGCAGGCTACTTGCAGTAGTGAGAGGAGAGAGAAAGAGGTGAAGAGAAGCGGGGAACATGGGTAAAAATGAAATAAAAGACCCTACATGCAAGCATGGCCCAACATGGCACGCTATTATGGCCAAAATAGCCCTACAAAACTATGAGCGCCATTTGAAAGTTATTAGATACTTAAGGGTTACAATACTAGGTTTTATGGTTAAGTGGTTTATGTAGCTAACTCTTCATAAGTTGGGGACAGGAGGTTATGTAGACATTTTCATGTTTCTCTTGACTCACAACCATGACATCAACCAAGTAATATGTCATGATAGTAAAACCGCCTTCAAAACCTAATATTGAGTTTACTCGGACGATTTTAAATAATTTAATGCGTAAAACATCTGGTTCTATAGATGAACGCAAATAATTAGGGGTTAAGTAGTCTTTTCCTTACTCAAAACAAGAACTATAATCCTAGGCCACAAAACACATCACAAACTAGAGATCTTACACACACACAAAAACAAAATACAAGGTGTGTTTTGGCGACCACACGTGAAAAGGATGCAATTCTAGCACTCATGCCTGTGTTATTCTACAAATAATACAACTCTCCATGTTTAAAGTGATTTCCAAGATAGGCTTACTAATATGGCATGCAGGCCCCGCGTGCTAGCATCATTCCTTGCCCTTTGCATGCATCTCTCAAGGCCCTCTCTTTTCATTGCTAGCTAAATCCACCTATCATCCTCCTCGTATGATCCCCTCCCTCCCACTAGTATCCATAACCCTGACTTTTGTAATGATCCTACTGTTGAGCCAAAAATCAAGAGCCATGATGATTGCTCTCGTATGCTAATGTCCATATTCCATCAAAGATAAGGAAGCAAAACTTGCCGCATCAGTAAAATCACCTTCTTTTAGGGACGACGATAACCCGTGACCTGTCGCGCTCTCACAGAGCGCGTGACCCCGTTCTATCCTGCACACGATCCGTTTTGACCAACTTTGTGACTAACTCCTTTCCATTTGCAGCAAGCCTAATAATGGCCCCGTTCGGTTGTTTTAAAAATGGCTTGTTCGGCTTCTTTTTTCAGCTAGAAAAGTATTTTTCTCCCACAACAATTCAACCGGAACAGTGTTTTTCAGCTAGTTTTAGTCAAATTTCAGACCAGCGAACGGGACCATAATATTTAATATGTCCTTTCTCTTTTAAGCAAAGACAGTCATCCAACGTGGCCACAGCCCGCTGTTGCTCATTTCTTAACGTGACAAATTATTTAAAATGTTGTAACTTTTGACTGGTGTATTCGTTTTAAATTCTGTTTGCACCGGTGTGTTTTGCGTGATGAGACGAACAAAAGTAGACCCACTTGCATATGTTTCAAAGAACTTTTTTCAATAGCAATTTAGGTGTAAAATTAGTGAATTTTTACTATGTTTGTCGAAAAATGGACGGCTCACGAGGAGCGATCCGACGGCTAAAAAGGCAGAAGAACCGAGAGGAACCAACTAGAGAGGCACCAGGAGGCACCAAGTGCGTACTAAATGGTGGGATCATTAGCACCAAGTGTATACTAAGACCCCGTTTGGTAGGGCTTCACTTCACTAGTGAAGCAATTTTTTTTTCTTCAGCTCCACGAACAGTTCCACCGGTGGAGCTGAAGCAGTTTTGATAAACCGTTTGGCAAAATGGCTTCCCTGTGAGAGCATGTTTTTAGGGCCATGGAAGAGGAGCCGGGAGAAGCCACTTTTTTTTGGCTCCATCCCACCCAAAATCACTGTGAGAGCATGGAAGCCGGTGGAGAAGCCCTGCCAAATGTGGCCTAAAATTAGTAGGATCAGCATCTTAAAAAATAGTGCGATAATTCTATTTTTGAATTTCTTTTATACAATTAAGGGTACAATGATAAATTTATAATACAAAAATAATGTTCGAGTAGTATAGAGATGATTGAATTAGTATACTTTGTCACATGTATTTCTTAAATTCCGACCACACCAACCCTGTTGTTCTTTCGCTCCGAGTGTTCGTGCTGCGGCGGCACCGGCTGCCAGGGCGAGGGCGAGACAGGGCTGCGGCGGTGCCGGCTACCGGGGCGAGGGCAGCCAGAGCACGTGATAGCTTCTCACCAGTCCCCGGTGAACGGTGCCACTGCGTAGATCCGGCGAAGGCGGTGGAGGAGGCGAGATCCGGGTTCGGTGGCGTCCGCGCTCCTGTTCGTGGCGGCGGCGGCCGTCCCAGCTGCTAGGAGGGTGCGGGCGGCGTGGTGCGCGCGTCCGCGGATGCGGTGGTCCGAGGTCGCTCAAATAGGCCGCCACGAAGACGGTGGAGGGGGAGAGATCTAGGCCCGGCGGCGTCCGCGCTCCCGTTTGCCAAGGCGGCGGCCATCCCAGCTGCCGGGACGGTGTGGGCGGTCCATGGTGTGCTATAAGGGCAGGTACGCGGTGGACACGGTGTTCGACGGCAGCAAGCTGGGGATCGAGCCGCAGGCCGTCTAGATCACCCCCGCCGTCTATGATGGCAGCAAGCTGGGGATCGAGCCGTATGCCGTCGAGATCACCCCCGCCGGTGACCTCCTCGTGCTGACTCCATCAACAGCAACATCTACAGGGTCCAGCTGCCGCTGTCACCATGTGAGCATGCTCTGCCACCAGTCCCTGCCCGTTTTAGTTTTTTCAGGTTTTAGCCTCATGTTGGACAGGATGACATGAGCAGTACAAAAGATGGGAGAAAAGAGCAACAGCTGACCGAATTACTAATAGAACTTTCAAGTTGCAATACACTAGATTACTTGTCCACATGATATAGGTACCAGTTAACACAAATTAGGTTATCAGTAACTTTCCAATTTCCAAAGGTGTGGTAAAGCTGTGTTCAGAGAGAGAACTTAATGAAATCACCAGTTTTGTACTTAGTAACAGTTATTAAGGTCGCTGTATGATAGTACCAAATTCTATGTGTATATCTGGTGCTTTGCTTTTTTGTTTATTGCATTTTAAATCAGGCAAAGTTCCTTTGGATTGTCCTTTTGACTGAAAGCTGACCCTTTCTATCCTAGGTTAGACTACACAAATTCTAGGCTATTCATATTCTAATAACTACATCAGAAAACTATCCAGTTGTGCTATCAAAGCTACAAGAAGAAGGATTAAAGTTTGAAACTGATAATGGCTATGTACTCCTTCCTCTAAATCCAATTGAGGTACACTGTCTTCCCTTTTTATGGTTTAGGCAAACTCTAGTTGGCTTGTATATCAGATGACTGCAGGTGGGTGCTGGCCTTCAACTGGAAAAACCTTCCATGTTGCCGTAATCATAAGGATTTTCATATTTCTGTGTGATATTCTGTGTGATAAAAATATTTCGTTTGAACCACTGGATGGAGTGCATTTGTCATGTGTGTGGTCCTTGATTTCTGATGAATCTGCATCTACTTTAGGTAGGGTGAACATAGAAATGTGACTCTTGATTCCTGGGAGCATGACGCCAGCTTGCTCCAAAAATTTAGAATTTGCGACGAGAAATTTATTTTGCTACCCAGTGCTAGCTGCACTTCCAACCATTATGCTGTTGTATAGTCCATGGGATTATAAATTTTGAGTTGTGATGTTCATGTATCATGAGTACACAACAGTGCTAAAATGTTCAGAGATCAGTCTAGCTGGTAGGAAGCTTAATGGATCTTCATTGCAGTGAAGCATCTCCAAATTTAATCAAAACCTGTACAGTAAACATGTCATAGCTTACCTATGCCAATAAGCAGAATATTTTCTTAACTACATGTACAGGTTGCTGCAAGCAATACTGAATTCAAAGGAACTTGCATATCAGATGTCTGCAGGTGGCTGCTGGCCTTCAACTAAAAATTAATATTTCAGTCTCTTCTTTAACTTTAGTCATTGATATAGGAACTCTACTGATTGATATACGGTGGGCAGCAAATGAGCAAAAGGTTCAGATCATCAGACCAACCATACAACTGCAGGAGAACATATTAGTAGATGTGAATTGTGTGATAGATAGATTTGTTTACTTCTTTGTGAGCAAAGGAAAGTGATATGGTTACTTACATGGTGCTTGGTCGCTGAACTGATGATTATTCCGTAATCTCAGTCGCAGTTCCATGATCATGCTCGTGCACGACAACTAATTCGACGTTGCAGCAAACCGATTGGCTCAGTCTGATCTTTCCTACTGACTATGTTAGATTTGTACGCTTGTTCTAGAAATTACGAAATCGGGCAAATTTAAAAAATTATTTTTTTAATCTGAGGAGGCCTCTACCGGTCAGCCACCTGCCAAAAATAGCAAACATGTCTCAAAAAGTGCGGTTGGCATGATTCAAATCTGCAACCTCCCCCTCATGCAAACCCTCCTCTACCACTACGCCTCACACTCACTTGTGTTTATATTAGATTTTCTTTCCCCACATATTATCCTAAACCGAGTTTAAATTGATTGTTTGAGAGCATAAATGAATTAAAATGAAAACGTTGTTAACTACAAAGTTATATAACTTATTGTGATCTACACCTTTTATTTTGGTCGTTTCTCCATCCGAGGTTGTTTGAAAAATTCTTTGTAGTGTTACAAACTCGAGTAATGAGCAGCTGAAGAATATCTGGCAGTAGTTCATCAGACATCACTACAAGACCCATCTAAGAAAAAAAATGTGAAAGTATCTAGGCCCCTAGTTGGGTTTCGGTGATTAATGACGACACGAGATTACTATAATTAACATGTGTTTTGTAGAAGCAATTTGAGTTAGGTCATGGTAATGGAAATTGATTGGATAATCATGGTTGTCATGCCCCTGTCGATGGAAATCATTTCGGTTTTCAAAGGATGGACGAAAAAGTAAAGGACAGACTAGTTCTAAGTGTCGTTTGATATTGGAGAGACACTTAGAGTAGTTTAGGACTTTGTTTTTCTTTTGGCCGTACTATTAAGGGGGTATGAACTAGTAGCTTGATCTAGGTGAGTCTAGTGGGTTAGATGTTGTAAGGAAAATGGACCCTTGGCCTATTTACTTTGGATTTTGGTATTTGATGACCAACACAACCAAATTGGACTAATGACTTTGCAAGTGATTGTTTTGTAGTTCAATAGGGTGCAAGATGTGACTTGAACGAAGGCGACATGGTGATCCCACGTTCAACACCACAAGCAAGGCTTTAGAAGTATAAGAGAAGGCCCAAGATATCAAGCAAAATCCAAGCACTAAGATTGGAACCAAGCCGGAAGCAAGATCACGAAGAAACGAGCTTCACAGAGGTGACCGGACGCAACCCTTATAGAGACCGGACACGCTTGATTAGTTGCTCGGCAATAGCAGGCGTCAGTAGCAGTGACCGGACGCTAAGGACTAAAAGTGACCGGACGCACCGATGGCACTGTTCATCATCCCGGCAACACACTCAGCACTGACCGGACACTGGCGGCTAATCGACCGGACGTAGGAACTGCAGCGTTCGATTGAGTACAGAGAGGTTCCAGAGCGGCGAAGTTGCGACCGAACACGTCCGGTGGCATGTGACCGGACGCCATCAACGTCCGATCAGTTGATCGCGCGCTCTAACGGTCGGGACGACTGGACATGTCCGGTCAGGACGACAGCAACGTCCGATCAGTAGTAGAAAAGTGGGATTTTGTCCCCAACGGCTACTTTCTCAATGGGGCTTATAAATAAACCCCCCAACCGGCCATTTTGATTGAGTGGAGCTGAGGAAACATATCAAGGGTGTTGATACAACATTTTAGTGATCTCCACTTGCATAGTGCTTAGTGATTCATTAGGTGATTAGCGTAGGTGCTTTACAAAGTGCTTAGGTTGATTAGACCACCGCTTATGCGTTTGCTCTAGGTTTAGGCCTAGCGTTTAGTGAGGTTTGCATACCTCTTATCACTCGGTGCTTACACGCACCATTGTTGTACATCGGAGGGGCTTGTAGTCTTACGAGATCACACCAACCACGTTTGTGGTGTGGTCGCCACCATGTACCAAAGGGAACAAGGCCCGCGGTGGTTCGGTCGGAAGCTTGATAGTAAAGACGGCGGGGAGCGGTCCGGAAGAGGCTTACCGGAAGGCACACCGGAGACCCACTTACGCGTGGGGAAGGCCCGGGGCTATCTACGGAATTACCTGACCAGGAGCTTGGCCCTTGTGAGGGATTCCTTGTGACGGGCTCCAACGAGGACTAGGGGGAAGCTTGCACGCTTCTCGATACCTCGGTAAAAATACTGGAGTCGTCGATGGGAATTTTCATATCTTTACCTTACTCTTTAGCTTCCGCATTTACATTGTTTGCATAACTCCTTTTGTGGTAGAGATAGCAACAAACTAGCAAAACGTAGTTGCACATTTAGATAGTTTATCTTTTTCATAGGTTTTGCTAAGGTTAGAAAAAGAGGCCATAGTTTAGAGTGGTGCACACTTGTCAAACCTAGCACTAGGTAGCTTAGGAATAGCCCTAAGATCAATTGGAGTCAATTAATTCATATAGGATTTCGAGTTGGAAGTGAATGGAGGGTCAAATGACTGACTGGATACTGGTCTGGTTGTGATCGAATGCTGGAGGGTGAGTCCGATCAATTCATTTGATCAACTGCAGTCGTCTGGTACTGACCAAACGCTGAGTAGAGGAGCACCAGACGCTAGGGTGCCTGCGTCCGGTCCACTCCAGAAAGGTTCTAGAGAGGCTTTTTCTTGATTGGACGTGTCCGGTATGTGCTGACTGGACGCTGGTCAGAGTTCGATCAAGGAACTACAGTCGTCTGGTACTAACCGGACGCTGAGTGGAGGAGCACCAGACGCTGGGGCGCCTACGTCCAGTCCACTCCAGAGAGGTTCTAGAGAGGCTTTTTCTTGACTGGACGCGTCCGGTGGTTGCTGACCGGACGCTAGTCAAAGTTCGGTCAGAGCTTAATGGCTCTCTCTGACATAGTGGCGGGTATAACTGACCAGAGCATCCAGTAACCCTGACCAGAGCGTCTGGTCAACCCGTAGAGTGATGACTCAACCTCCAAACATTATGTTTTGAATGAGGGGGTATAAATATTTACTCCACTTATCCATGGGAGGTCTCTTGCCCATTTGTTCAGCTGAAAAACACCTTTGGAGTGCAAAGAAGAGTAAGAGCCTAGTGGGGTGATTGATATTTGATAATCCAAGATTAAGGACCTCATTAGTGCATAGGGAGTAGCAAGTGTGCATCCACCTTTCTCATTAGGCTTGTCTTGGTCAGGTGAGAGTTTGTGTTTGTTACTCTTAGTGATCGCCATCACCTAGATGGTTCGGTGGTGATTGAGAGCTTGGTGATCATCCGGCGGAGCTTGTGGATGACCCAAGTCAAGTTGTGAGTGGTTGTGGGCGGTTCACCGCGACGGAGTGTCAAAGAATCAACCCGTAGAGAGCACTTGATCCTTGCGCGGATCAAGGGGGAGCTACACCCTTGCGTGGGTGCTCCAACGAGGACTAGTGGGGAGTGGCGACTCTTCGATACCTCGGGAAAACATCGCCGTGTTCCTTTTCCTCTCTTTATTTTGAGCATTTATATTTGAGCAATTCATTTCATGTCTTTATATTCCTAGAATTGTCATGCTAGAGTAGGATTGGAACCTAGGGTGCAAACCTTTTGTGCAGGAAAGCGATAGAAACACATTTTAGGCATAAGGGGCGAAATGGGCTAAGTGTAGGACTTAAGTATTGCAAAAAATTAGAATTAGCGTAATTTACCCCTCCCCCTCTTAGACATCTTGATCCTTTCAAATTGAAAGCCTTCTTCTCATCATATATCAGTCACACTTCCCTCGCTGCAACAAGATGGCTTGTATTTTAGGACAGTGAAGTTGTCATTCATGTTATTTTTAGCATAAGATGCTTCCTATATTATATCGAAGCAAATTCGATTATGATGGATCTTCTGAAAATGTGTACAAACTGTTGCTTTCTTCATTACACTATGTTATTGACAGTAGTTCCTTGTTGCTCAAAAAAGATGTGTACTGTTCTGTAGTTAGAACTTAAAACTATTGCACTCAAAGAAGATAAAATGCCCACACTAGTACACATGTCAGCGATTTTCAACATATATTCATCTTTCTTGTATGAATGTCTGATACCTAATCGTGCAACCTTCATCAAATTCAGTAAAACCCACTGCTCTACTAAAGTATAGTAGAATTGCAGGAATCTACTACCATTCGAAAAAAAAAGTAACCTTGTGCAAATTTTAGCTAACAGTACAAATAAACTGCAACTAACACTTTTCAATAGTAGGTAGGAGGAAATAACAGACGTCAGAATATGAATATGAAATAATGAAACACGGCAAACACTATAAACACGGGGTTTGTCATTCTAGACATGGCACAAGTTTGCACAGAGGAGAAACTGACCGCCAAAAATTAGACAACATTCAGTCCCATTGAATGAATGAACTGGTTCAAGAATCTATAAGGGTGACTCCATAAATTGGGGACGTAATCAATAGGGTAAGAATGGATAAGAGTCAGTACCATTTAATGAACAGTTAATTTAAGTTTCAGACCACAATCTAATCTCAAAAACAATTTCATGATCATGTAAGTTATTATAGACTAGAAATTGGACAGGATGCACTCATATTGAATGAACCGATCTATTCAATCCGACAAGAGTCAGCTCATAAATTGGAGACACAAATTTGATCCACGATTACCTGTCCTCCACAGCCGGTCCCTCCAATCTTCTGGACTGGGCAATCCAGTGCTACGGAGACCGGAGACACACAAGGAGATCACGTACTCAATCACCTAGCCGGTTCCCTGATCAGAGTAGCCGGCTTGTCCTCGGGTGGAGACACACAAGGAGATCGTGTACACTGATCGAGAAGAACGACCGCACGGTCGTGTTCTCGGGCGGTTAGCCGGCGAGCGCGCCTGGGCGAGGCAAAGTTACAAGCGCACGACGAGCGTAGGCCAGCGGTCGAGCGCGGGCGAGGCAGAGTTAGCGCGGGCGAGGGCAGGCCGGCGGCGGAGGCGCCGCGTAATGGCGAGGGCGAGGGCGAGGGCGAGGCGACCATGGCTAGGGCCGAGGGCAGGGCAAGCTGTCGGCGGTGGTGCCGGGCGAGGGCGAGGGTAGGCCGGCGGCGGCGACGCGCGATGGCGATGGCGAGTGCGAGGGCCGGGCAGCCTCGCGTCCTTCGGCCTCGCCGCGTGCGGGTTCGGTTGCGCCTGGGCGAGGGGTGGCGTGGGGAGGGGGAGCCGCAATGACAATACTAACATTCCACTCATAAAATTAATTAGAGCTAATAAGTTGCTTAGGAACCAAGAAGTACCCCCAACCATTGTAAAAGAGCTCGTAAAATTATGTTAGGAGATTTATGAAATGAGTTGCTACCATGTAATACTAAACTTGCTACTCCAAAAATATACTAAAGTTTTTACATGGTATGCGCATCGATTGTTACCATAGAAATAAGATAAATTTGTTATATAGTATTATTTACATAAAGGTAATAACCCCCTAAAGAGTAATGGACGAAAACAAAACTAGCTGCAACCTGGAGGGCCAAATTATTAAAATAAACATTGCCAATTAGAGGGCAAGTTATTATACAATAAATTACAAAAATCTAAAAAACATGACTTGTTGCCAGCTAGGGGCATTTATTAAAAAATAAGGGTAGCGATACAAAACAATACAAGTTGCAACCGATGGTAAATTATTAAAACAAGCATTGCATAGGCTGCAAACTAGAGGGCCAAGTTATTATAAAACCCACTATATAAGCAGTGAAACATGACTAGCTGAAAATTGAAGGGACATTTATTTAAAAGACAAAAGTAGCAACTCAAAATAAGACAAACCGTACCCTAAGGGGCAAATTATTAGAAGAAGCATTACATAGGGTGCCAACTTAGAGGGTAAGTTATTATACAACTAATATGTAAGAATTAAGAAATGTATTCGAACCTAAAAGTGTGACCGAGAACTGAAGCTAAAAAATATTTTAAAAAATGTGACTCGATACTGAAACTAAAAAAATGAAAAAATATGACTGAAACTGAAACCAGGGAATAAATTCGTTTGTGACAACTTATGTGTGCAATGGCTACTCTTTTATAACAACTTATATATTGTAGGTGAAGCGACTAATATGCAGGATTTAGGAAGACATTTAAACCTAAAAGGGTGACTGAAATCTGAAACTTAAATTTTTTAAAAAAGCTTGACTAAAAAATTAAACTAAAAAATGAAAAAAATACTAAAAACTAAAAATAAAAAACATTTTTAAAAACCTCATAAAACTAAAACTAAATGAAAAAAATGAAAAAAATAGAAATGAAACAAAAACTGAAATTACCATAAACTAAAACTGAAAATGACAACCAAAAAATAAAAATGAAAATGACAAATAAAAAATGAAAAATGAAAACTAAAGTAGACACAATATAAAAAATAAAACATAAATTATTAGATATTAAAACGGAAACTGACAACTAGAATATCAATAAAACTAAAAACTAAAATATACACAATGAAATAAATGAAAATGAAATTAAAGGAAAATGAGACTGAAAATGACAAATTACAAAATGAAATTGCAAACTCAAATTGGAAAATGAAATTACAAATTGAAGTTGCTAAGTTGATATGTGTGGAAAGTTTAATTACAAAATATGTAGCAAGTTATATTTGGAGCAAGTGGCAAGATATCGTGAAATGACAAATTCTGAGAATTATGACTTCCAAACACATGAAAATTTAAACTGAAATTAAAAGAAAAAATGAAACAAGACAATCTGCACATATGGATAAATTATTAAAAATGACAAGTGGCAAATTATAAAATAAGCATTGCATAAGCTGTAGACCGAATAAATTATTAAAAATGACAACATAGGTAGACTTGTTCTACAATCTGAAATTAGAAATTGAAAACTGAAATTAAAAATAAAATTGCTAAATTGAAATTAAAAACTGAAATTACAAAATGAAATTGTAAACTGAAATTAGAAAATGAAATTACTAACACAATTGAAATTCAAAATGAAATTGAAAACTGAAATTACAAAATGAAATTGCAGAACTGAAATTTAATACTAAAATTATAAAATGAAATTGCAAACTAAAATTAGGAACTGAAATTACAAAATTGAATTGCAAATTAAACAAGCTGTCGCAGCAGGATCAATAGTCGCTCGTGCAGTACCACGTCCTTCCGCAGTTCTACTCCTTCGAGACCGCCAGCAACCCCGTGCGCATGCAGGCGTCGAGTTCCGACGGGCCCTACACGCTTAACATCACCGCCCACAGCAACAGCCAGGTGAACGTGTCCACGAGCCTCGTCGCCACCTGTCTCGGCACCACGCTGCGCGCGGTGCAGCCGCTCGCCGTCTACTCCGTCGACAGCGTGCTGCAGCCCAACGACTTGTTCGGCGTCTAGCCCCCGGCGTCGGTGAAGTCCGCGCCCGCCAAGAAGCCGTCCAAGGTAAGATCCGTCGCCAAGGCGCCTGCCGGCGGCTCGGCCAACGCGCCACCCTTCGGCGCGGCCGCGCGCGGCGCCACGGTCGCCAACCGGAGCTTGCGCGGCGGATGGCCATGGCCCTCGCGGCCGGCCATGGCGCGGCCAGGGCCGAAGCCTGCTCGGGTTTTCGGGGGGGGCATCCGTGGGCGAGCGTGCCAGCCGGCGGCGGGCGCGCGACCGGAGCAGATCCGGCACAGCGGCGGGCGCGCGGTGGCAGGCGGCGCACACGCTCAGCAGGGTCGCGATGCTCCCTGCCCGAACAAAACGAAAAAGCAGCTGGGTGCGCGGGTGTAGGGGAGAGGAACTACTGGGCCGGCCCGTCGTAGAGGGTCGCGCGATAGCCACGGAGCGCGACAGGTCGCTAAGGGCGCGTTTGGATCCAAATTTTTTTTTCTCGCTACTGTAGCACTTTCGTTTGTATTTGATAATTAGTGTCTAATTATAAACTAATTAGGTTCGAAAGTTTCGTCTCGCGATTTCTCACCCAACTGTGCAATTAGTTATTTTTCGTCTACATTTAGTACTCCATGCATGTGACACAAGATTCGATGTGATGAATACTGTGTAAACTTTTTTGGGTTTTGGAGGGAACTAAACAGGCCCTAAATAGACTTTGCGTTCTTTGAGTGGGTAATTTGTTTAGTTTTGAAAGTTGACCACATTCATCGGATACAGTACCCGCCAAATACCCACACCCATCGCTCAACTGGTGATGGGCTTCCAAAAGGATGGACCCAGCCCCATCCGTCCGGCCCAATTCGAAGACAAAGCGCTGATATAACGACGCGATCCAACAAGACCACGCGGAGCTACGCCTAGGGTTTCTCACACTTTTGCCGCCGCCGTCACCAACGGCCGTTGGAGGAGCAGGCAGGGAGGGAGCGCGATGGCGGAGAGGAAGCAGCGCCCAGGAGGGGCCAGGAAGGACGAGGTTGTCACCCGCGAGTACACCATCAACCTCCACAAGCGCCTCCACGGATGGTATAGTTGCCGACACCTCCGCACCCTTGCCTCTCCCGTCTCCCCCCCGAACGTGATCTCGCGAAGCTTGCTACGAACGGATCTTCCTTGCAATCTCATGGTGGTAGATTTTGGGGTGGGAACGAATCGATTGGGGGGTGCCGGCATGTGCGAACTTGCATTTCCTTGTGATTAATCTCTACATATTGGGCTAGCACGTTGCAAATGTCTAGTTCTCTGATTGTTTCTGGAACAATTGCGACCTCCGGGTATAGTCCAGTGCCCGTCTTTCAACCTTGTGGCTGTGCACTCTACATACCCGGCACATTGGAATCTGCTCATCGTTACACGTGTTGCTCCTTTGAAATGCTACTATGTGTTACATTTGGGCAGGAAATTGCTCTAATTCAACGCCCCCAGTGGCTGGCCTGTTCGATGTGTTTGTCACGTTTTGTCCAGGTACCTCTGGTATTAGGACTTCTGTTTTCTGTTGTAAAAGTATGATACTGCTGTTTGTGTCCCCATGGAAGATGCGTTGCTGCCAGTTACATTCGTTGTGATACCTGCTGCATCTAGGTATATATATCCTACCTGCTGCATCTTGGTATATATACCCCAGATTGTTAGCAAGACAAATAGCAGCAATTTGTGCCTTTTGTACCATACAAATAGCAACAATTTGTTATTTTTAATAAAATTCCAGTAGGGGGTAAAACCCCTCCTGTTTCATCAAAAAAAAAAAATTGTGCCTTTTGTTCCATGATGATGTGCTGGTGTATTGTCTTATTCTGTCAACGTGCTCAATACATGAGGTTTATCAGTTTTGTTCTGGATATCACAATTAGGCGAGCCAACTGCAAGCAAGCAACATATTTTATATATCGATGAAATCACATGCCTGCTGGCACAAAGGTCAGATCTTGCACTGTTCTTTGTTTACCCACACATTTTCTGGTTGGCCTGTATATAGATGTTGAGCTAGTGTGCTGCAATTGGACTTGCGCTCTGATTATGTTGCAACTCCTTGTTTGAATATGTAGTTTACTAGCTTCCGGGTATAGTCAGGTGCCTGTCTTTTTAAACATGTGGCTGTGCACAGTTACATGCCCGGCAGAGTGGAATCTGCTCATCGTTACATGTGTTGGCTCTTGACATGCTGCCATGTGTTCCATTTGGGCAGGAAATATCTCTAATTTGATGCTCACTTCGTTTGTTCCTTTTCTGGTACATTGTTTTGTTTTTGTGGGGACTTCTGAATTGTGAATCATGCTTTGAAGCTGCATCCTGTGTTGTACAAGTGTGCTGCTGTCGTTTGTGCCCTACGTTCCTTGATTACACTGTCCTTTTACTTGTGTTTCATAAGCTGGATGGTTGTTTGCACATGCTTTTAGTAGAGCACAAGGGGCAGCACAGGACCATTGGATGTCCTTTCACTTTCTGTGTTTCATTAGTCCTTTGTCTTGTTCAATTTTTGATGCTTTATCTTTGAAATGATTTTTCATGTTCTCCGTCCTTGCACAATGTTTCTCCAGTCTGCATATAGATTACATATATGCTGATATGCCACTTGTTTCAAACCAATTATCAATAACTGGCAGCTCATCCTGATTTCCTGCAGCACCTTCAAGAAGAAAGCCCCCAATGCTGTCAAGGAAATCAGGAAGTTCGCGCAGAAGGCAATGGGCACCACGGACGTCAGGATCGATGTGAAGCTCAACAAGCACGTCTGGAGCAGTGGTATCCGGAGTGTGCCGAGGCGCGTCCGCGTCAGGATCGCACGCAAGAGGAATGATGAGGAAGACGCCAAGGAAGAGCTCTACTCTCTGGTCACCGTTGCTGAGATCCCCCTGGAAGGGCTGAAGGGCCTGAGTACCAAGCTTGTGGAGGACGACGATTAGATCTGCCAGGGTTCTGATCTTTGTCAAATCAAATTTTTGGTGTTTTTGGGAGTTTGTTAGCACTAAGCTCGATAGGCTTGTGAGAAAACTTGGGGAGTCTTTTTGATGTCATTGTTGTTCTCGGCTGGTTTTGAACTCTTCAAGATAGCTGGACTTGTGTATTGTGGTCTGTGGATACAAATCTTTTCTGCAGCCGCAGCCATCAGCCATGCAACATGTCTGAATCTTGTTTCATTCCCATTTGAACTCCGTGAGTACGAATTTTGTGTTGCCAAGCACTTGAGGTTTTATTGGTATTCGTCGTGGGTGCAAATTGCAGCTATCGTCGGGATCGGTCCTTGCCATTCAAAGGCTATATTACAACACACGACAGCTCCCTCGCCCGCGCCTGTGCTTGCGTAGCATCTTCGGTCTCTCCTTTCTTTTCCAACTCCAGTGGTTTATGGGGAGGTAGGCAGGCTAAGCCTCCTTTCTTTTCCAACTCCAGTGGTTTATTGGGAGGTAGTCAGGCTAAGCGGTGGGGATGGTGGCCAGTGGCTTCGGGCCCTGGCGTTGGGCGTGGGGTGTCGCTGCCGTTCTCGCTGGAGTTGGAGAGGAAAGCGGCGCGGTCATGCGCTCGCCGGACGGCGGGGTCAGGCTACTGAGGTCGGGGTGTGTGTGTGGCCGTTCTCGCCGGAGTTGGAGAGTAAAGCGGCGGTGGGCAGCGGCGGCGGCGGGGTCATGCGCTTGCCCAACAGCGGGGTCAGGCTACTGGATGAACCAAGAAGATGAATCGTGGGGTCAGGCTACTGGATGAACGAAGAAGATAAATAGGAACGGTCTGGAGCGTTGGATCGGCTGAGATTTGTCACCTGAATGAAAGGAAAAAATCAGGCGCCTGATATATGCATTTCCCTTATTACAAACCAAACTCTGAATATGGCTGTCGCAAATCGATCATGTGGCGAGCCCCTGCAATATGGCAGTCGCAAATTGATCATCTGGCGAGCCCCTGTTAGGGCCCAGGCAATGTGCCTCCCATGTCCATGTTGATGCTGCTTGCACTGTGCTTCCGTGGGACTTCTCGGACATAGGCTGATCGGCTGGGGTGGCTCTCATCGAACGCATTTACTCAAGTGGATTGAATGGCCATATGAATTATGAACAAAATTAGCTGTGCATCGATGGTGAATACTTAAAATCCTAGTAGACACTTTGGCAGAGGTTACACCTTATATTGATATTTCTTTTCGTCTAGTTAATTCGGGTTGGCATCATAGCTCGTAAAATACCTGGTAGTTTTTATCAAATGAAATGCAAACAAAAAAGCCTGTTTTCTTAAGTTATCTGAAAATTGACAACGGCAATGATAGTTGCAGCATAAATCAGATTGTTTCAGTTCCCCATCAAAGCTTACAATTAGCTCCATCATCGTTTTGGATGCTACCTGTACTGTTTCACACGCATGTGCATACACAAAGGTGTTGGGAAATTAATAGCTACATCAGCTTTTGAAATGCACATCTACACAAAAGATTAAACATTTAAATTACTGCTATACTTACAATGATTTAATTTTTCATCATCATTTCGACGATCCCTTTTAACTAGTGCTACAGTCTTGCTGAGTTCAAAGTTTTCAGATGGATTGGTCTTGGAATTTGGGGGCATATTCACTTCCAGTACACCCCTATGAATCTGGACCGCTTCGCTCATAGTTGGTCGTTGGAACTCGTTGTCCTGAATGCACCAACAGGCAAGTTTGCGAACTCTTTCCACTTCCACCAAATTTTTTTTTTGATCGGTACTTCCACCAAATTGACGTCACCAACTAATTCTCGATCTACCAAACTATTCGACATCACCCTCAAGAAGCTTGCAACCTGCATATGAAAATAAGTAGCCTGACCTCTATCACTAGTGCAATCTTCTTCTGAGTTTCCCCTTCCTGATATAATTTCCAATAGCATCATCCTGTAGCTATATTACGTCCACCTTAGGTGTAAGGCCGCTCCCAATGGGGCGTTTCATGTCTCAAGGAAGACACCCATCTTGTCCCTCTTGCACTTGTTTACCATTTAGAAATGCATGCCATGTATGTTTTTGAGAATTTAACGAAAACATTACATCTAGTTGATATAAATCCTCAACAAGTACTTCTGACCTACATTCTAGTGACTATCAATTCATAAACTAGAATGACACCCAAATTCCTGAGAGAAGATATCCTTGACCACCCGCACTGACTATTACGAGACCGCCACAACAATATCCTGTGATGCCTGCTCTTGCATGATAGCTCAAGTACATAGCCAGCGGGCAACCAAGCAAATAACATGCATAGCAGAAACATTTTTTTTCTTTTAAAAATAATATCATTTCTACTAAGACATAGTGACTAACAGGTTGTAGATGCTCCTAGCGAAATTAATGGTCTCATAACCTTGCTAAAACCCCTTAGCCAGCCTTAGTCTTGTCACCACTCGAATAATTGTCTAACCAGCCCACACAAGCCGGTTGTCAAAGAACAGGTGCCTAAGGGCTTGTTTGGATCCTCCACTCTAAACTTTAGAGCTAAAGCTCCAAACAGGTGGTCTAAAATGAGCTCTAAACTTTAGCCCACCTCACATTAAAGCTTTAGACATCAAAAGTGAGCTAAAGTGCTCTAAAGTTTAGAGGTCTCTAAAATTTAGAGGTAGGAATCCAAACATGCCCTAATTACCTCTTTTGTGACAAGCAAGTTTTGCTACCTTGCCAGTTACACTTAGCTAGATTACCTTTTGTCAACATGACTGCTCATCGTAAGTACCATAATTTTTTTTATTTTATAGAGGCATTTATTTTCCGTAGCAGTTTTTTTTTAAGATTGGGGATATAATGGTTTGTATTGTGATTTAACTAAGAATTGTCCACACAAATTTTATTGAAACACATCTGGTCATGGACCAATTGTATAGTATTATCTATGTAAGACTAGACAATAGATTATTCCAAGATACTAACTTAGGACCTATAAGGTCTCTACGCCATGCTAGGTTTGGTGATTGCCCAAAGAGAACCTCAGCTATAAGGACATGTTTAGGTCTGGCTATACTGTAAATACATGGTTATTGATCCGGCATTTATCTTCCCACTAACTTACTTATGATCCATCCTTTACCACAAAGAATCCAAATCAAAAGAAATCTTGCTTTACCATCATGAGGCTAGACCAAAAATATGAGTCCCCATTTTTTACTCTACCTGTACTAAAGGTTTTGAGCTTAGATATTTGTTACGAATGAGTTGTTAATTACTCAATCCATCCCAAATTGTAAGACGTTTGATTTTTTTGACACTAAGTTTGACTACTCGTCTTATTTAAAAATTTATGTAAAATATCACTTCTTTCATCGTGGTTTGGTTTATTAATAAAAATTCTTCAAGAATGACTTAAATTTGACTATATTTGCATAAATTTTTTGAATAAGATGAGTGGTCAAACTTGTGGCCAAAAAAGCCAAACGTCTTACAATTTGGGATGGAAGGAGTACATTGTTCTCATTAGTGGCGCATCTCTTGTTCTACAAACTTGTGTTTGGTCTGTATACGTGCACATACACATCTTGTTGATAGTGTGCCGCCCTCTTTTTCCTTGTTATAAATACTCCTCCATTTGACGATACTTATCCAGCACGTGTGTGTGACGGCATAATGTAAAATCACGACTAATTTATGAATAAATAAAATCCAATCAAATTTGTGTTTTTTGATAGAATAGTAGTTATTATATTCAGTAAAAAATATAAAATCATTCAATTTGACAAGAATCTACTATATCTAAATAGGAGAATCCTTGATGTAGACAAGCCCCGATCTTCCGATAGGTATGATAGCGTCGATTGGTGGAGACTCGACGTTCACGATCTAGGCTTCGAACCAAGACTGATTCGGACCCCCGTAACCGTTATACCACTACTCTGTTGGTTATCAACCACTCGAACGCGATTGACCTCGCCGAGAAGGCTTTTTCCTGCAAGCGAATCGAGAACACAAGCAAGAACGGGATGAACGCAATCTGAAATTGTAAATAAATATGAAGCTTATGATAACGGAAAGGAGTTTAAGTCTTTATTCGAAAAGACTAATCGCCACATGCGAACAAGATCAAGAACGGGGCCCTGGTTCACAGCAAGCGGCCTTGGTGGAACAGTTGCAGCAAAACGACGTCTGTTTCACGAGGAAATCAAGAACTAAACAAAATCCAAACCCTAAGGAGAGCGATGGCTGCTAATTATAGAGTATTGGACATCACCCCCCTAGACGTGCCCCTAATGGCACACACGATACACGGTCCAACGGATCAAAAGACGGTGTCGCAGTACCCTGGCAGATTCTGGACGCTGACTTGTTTCGACGATTCCCGTTGATTCTGAAGGGCTTTTGATGTTATATCACTTGCATTGGCTTTCTTATCTAATTAGCTTTCCATCCATATGTGGATCGTTGAAAACGGAGCACGGACGCACCCGTTTGACCAATTTTATGACAGACTGGTCCTAAAACCCGAGATGAGCTCCAACTTTAGTTGGACTGGGCCTCCACCATGAGGAAGATAAATTGGACGCCCATGCTGGACCTCCTCCTCTCCTTGGCTTGTATGTGATGGAGTGATGTCCTCATCATCCTCTCTTTCTTGAATTGAAGTCGTCCTCTACTGAAGTAGATCGTCTCCTCCATTGGATGACAGCAATGATGGCTCCGGAAGAAGACGTTCATCTTGGCGCCCAATCCTTCACAAAGGCAGCTGCCATGGTGTTCTACCTGCTTGGAATTCACCCTCCTCCTCCTGCAAAAGGTTAGTAACAACAAGAGGCATAGTGCTAGAAGCAGGACCAAGTGGACATATAGGCGATGTACAAGTTAAAGCATAACATAGTTCATCATGATCAGCAAGAGCAGATTTAAGAGCAAATAAAGCTTCTTTTATGTTACTTGATGGTTCATTTGCTAGTTTGCTAGAGTCTTTATCATGGTCTTTCTTTTTCTTTTCAGCAAGTTCCTTTTCATATTGCACACTTTTAGCAGGAGTTAAAGGAAGTGAAGCAATGGTCTTTCCTTTAAACATAAAAGTATATCTATTTTGCCTACCATGATGTACATCATTATTATCATATTGCCAAGGGCGGCCTAACAAAAATGAATAAGCTTGCATAGGCACGACATCAAAATCAGCATAATCATGGTATGATCCGATAGAAAAATGCACACGAGCAGATTGTGTTACCTTTGCCTTACCACTATTGTTGAACCACTGAACATGTTACGAACGTGGAAGAGCACGTGTAGATAAACAAAGGGTCTTGACAAGCTGAGAACTTACCAAGTTATTGCTGCTCCCTCCATCAATTATAGCACGAACACGGAAATTATTGACAACGAGGAACATTTGAAACAAATTATGGCGTTGTAGCTTGTCTACTGGCTCAACTTGTGTCCACAAAACACGCTGAACAAGGATTGATTTGTAATCTGCAGTGCATGCCACACTATCAATTACCTCATCAGGATCTTCAGCACTATCCGCAAATTTATCTGCATAAAGATCAGTTGCAAGTGCAAATTCATTCACTTCATCACTAGCACTAACATACCCACCATCATCAGTAGCAATATATGCATGTTTGCTAGGGCATTCTTTAGCAATATGTCCCATGCCTTTGCAGCGGTGGCAAACAACTTTAGAAGAGCTGGTAGAGAAAGGTTTAGCAGATCCACTGGAAGAAGCTACGATAGAAGAACTCTTCTTTACAGGCGATGGTGGTGTCTGCACATTAGAAAATTTACTCACCTCGGTTGGACATGAAGGAGTGGACAGAGTCGTGGAACGCCTAGGTTGTCATCCCTGTACTTCCCTTTCAGTTTTAAGAACATAATGATATAATTGGGAAAATCTAGTCCATTCTTTATAGTCAAGAACATCCTGTATTTCACGACGCAAACCTCCAAAAAATCTAGAACACTTATCCATTTCATCCTCCTATATGTTACTACATGCTAGACCAATTAAAAGCTCCTGATAATATTCATCAATAGTCTTACTACCTTGATTTAAACGTTGCAATTTTAATCGCAGATCACGCTGATAATGTGGAGGAACAAATCTCGATTTCATTCGTCGTTTAAGTACAGTCCAAGTTTGAGGTATTTCAGTATTAGCATTAACATTATTGCAAATATCATTCCACCAGAAAAGAGCAAAGCTAGTAAACTCACTAGTAGCAAGTCTAACTCTATATTCTTCAGGTACTTGATGGGAGCTAAATTTTTTATCTACAACCATCTTCCAATCTAAATATGCTTTAGGATCAGCAGAACCAGAAAAAGGAGGTATCTTAAACTTGGTTTTAGAGAAAGGATCATTATTACCTACCTCCCATACCGCGTTGGTTAAAGTTCAACCGATTACGGTTACGTGCATCCTTAGCACGTCGTCGAGCTTCGGCTTCAGCTTCAGCCTCCGCGTTGCTATCATCCTCCTCAGCATCCTCGCCTTTGAGATCATCATCATCAGCATCTTAAGGATGCGGTTCAGGATGTCGTTGTTCAACATCTTCAATCCTTTTGGCCAAGTTGGTGATTTGTTGAAGGATCTCATGAAACTTGTCATCAAGAATGGCACGAAGCTCATTCTTGGAAACATAGTCATTGAAATCTGTAGGTGTGTCCTCGTTTCCTTTGCCGCTGCCTCCGGCTTTTCCTGACATGGTTAGTAGAAAGGAGAAGACAACACAAATAGTATTATCCTTACCAACTACTTAGGTTGTGGATAAGGAAAAACAAGGCACTCAACTCTCAAGCGTCTTACCATGGTCTTACAAGTGTTCTTACCAAAGCAACAGGCGGTGCAATTGGTCGGTGACTGTGATACCGTTGTAGCTTGAGTGTAACAGTTGCAAGGCGAACCTGTACTTGGTTAGAAGAAAGTGGAGCTTGGACAGGCACAATATAGTAGCAAGGAATAGCAATATTCGTAACTGAATAGCAAAGCTGAATAAGTATCCCGAGTACTTGTCTTAGTTGCTGGCCTATTAACGTTCCAAGTACCAGATGTATCAAGTGATGTGAACAGCAGGAATATGATTAGGAACAAGGCGAAAATCAGCACATGCAAACACAGCTCAAATGACGCTCTCTATGTGCTCCTCTAGATATTGTTCCACTTTTGCCCCTCTTTTTTCTCTATTTTTGGGCTGTCGTTGTTTTTTTGGGATTCTTTGACTTTTTCTTTTTATTTTTTTGATATTTTTTCTTCACTTAGGAGCACAAAAGAAGTAACCACAGAAAATATGAGCTTAAACAAGTGAAAGGTGTGGCTTGTGGAAAATTCAGAAGACATGCTCAAATTTGACAAAAAGCTTGTGACCACGAAAAGAGTATATTGTGACCAGTTTTTGGCCAAAATAAAATTTTCCAAACCCAACAAATCTAGGGATGAGCGGATCCAAAAAAAATTTCTGATCAATTTTGATATATAGAACGTCGAAATCCGAGTTCGTATACAAAAACTAGACCAGTTTTAAGAACTGACTCCGAATTAGAGGACAAAACGGGAACAATGAGCACAAAAGTTGTTGCGGCGGCTATGGATAGATGCAAATAGTGAAGATAACTGTAACAAATTAGATGGCGTGGACTAAGGTTTGATGGATACAAAGGAAACACAACAAGACTTGAAGGTGTTCACATATTATGATGAAAAACAAAGGGAAAGACACAAACTGGACTAAAAAAACGATCTAAAACCAGCAACCAGAACTTGCCCTACGACACAAACTCAACAATGCGAAACGGAGACAAAATTGCATGACACAACGAGGCTATAGGACAGGGAATATGTGGCGGTGTATATTTTTTTGGCTTTTTGTGGACTATAGGTAAAGCAAAAATAGTAACAATCTAAAAGGGAAAATAAAAGTATACCTAATGGGCAACAAGGTCTCTGATACCACTTGATGTAGACAAGGCCCGATCTTTCGATAGGTATGATAGTGTCGATTGGTGGAGACTCGATGTTCATGATCTAGGCTTCGAACCAAGATCGATTCAGACCCCCGCAACCGTTACACACTGCTCCGTTGGTTATCAACCATGCGAACACGATTGACCTCGCCGAGAAGGCTTTCCTACAAGCGAATCGAGAACATAAGCAAGAACAGGATGAACGCAATCTAAATTGCAAATAAATATGAAGCTTATGATAACGAAAAGGAGTTCAAGTCTTTATTCAAAAGGACTAATCGCCACATGCGAACAAGATCAAGAACGGGGCCCTGGTTGACAGCAAACGGCCTTGGCAGCACAGTTGTAGCAAAATAACGTCTGTTTCATGAGGAAATCAAGAACTAAACAAAACCCAAACCCTAAGGAGAGCGACGGCTGCTAATTATAGAGTCTTAGGCGTCACCCCCCTGGACGCGCCCCTAATGGGCCCACACACGATACACGGTCCAATGGACCAAAAGACGGTGTCGCAACACCCTGTTAGATTATGGATGCTCACTTGTTTTGATAATTTCCATTGATTTCGAAGGGATTTTGACATGAGACCACTTGCATTGGCTTCCTTATTTAATTAGCTTTCCATCCATATGTGGATCGTCTAAAACGGTGCCCAGACGCGCCTGTGTGACCAGTTTTATGACAGACTAGTCCTGGAACCAGAGATGGGCTCCAACTTCAGTTGGACTGGGCCTCCACCATGAGGAAGATGAATTGGACACCCATGCTGGACCTCCTCCTCTCCTTGGCTTGTATGTGATGGAGTGATGTCCTCATCAACCCCACTATCCTATTTTCCTATGATTTCATAAAGCCACGTCATCCAAGGGTCCCACGACCACAAGTTCCTTTTCGCATATTCAAATTCCTAGTGCCGTAATAGCCCCTGCGTCTGTTCTGCTTCCCAAACAAAATGCACACAGACAAGATACAAGCCTCCTTAAGCAAATAATTCATGTCCGTTGGTGATTGGTCTCCCTCTGTGTCTTCTTCGATTCCCCAGCCAGCTACCATCCTTTAAAGCTGAACCACATCCAACTCCTCAGCATCGTCGACCATGGAGCTCGCATGCGGCAGATCTACGCATGCGCCCCCTCCTCATCGTTTGAGCACCACCAGCTGCTACTACTTCACCTACACATGCACCACTGTGCATCTGCCAGCTTGGCCTCTGTGTCTTTATAAGCTAGGATCACGTAGCTCGGAGGAGACATGGCGCCCAGCTTCACCTGCTCCATCTCCTTCCCTCTCATTCCGTCTAGGTCTTCGTCGTCGAGTACCAAGCCCCGCGTATGGGCTAGGATGTCGTATGCGGACATCCTCGACCAAGTTCCATCGGTAGTGATTGGGGCTTTTTCCGTCCTCACCTGGTCCATGCCACGCATCTTCGTCCGTGCAGCTGCCCCAGGCACCGACTTCCACGACTGCAGCTCCATCGCACCTAGCCCTCCAGCTTCATCCTATTTGGGTTTAGTCTCACATCATGTAGCGATGATAGAGGAGCACAACATATAAGGCGGGGGACAATCCCACCTATCAGGCTAGTCTTTTGGGTTGAGTTAGGCCCAAATGCCTTATATGTTGTTAGCTCCGGTGGACCTAGGACCTATGATTGCATAGACTCATGGTAACGAGCCGGGCCGGCTGCAAGCTAGCTCTAAGATCGAGAACTTGGTGGTCACCACTGGTTCCAACAATTGGTATCGTGAGCCCATGGTCAAAAAAGCTAAACCCGATAAAAAATCTCGAACGTTACATATGGCGGGGGCACCTCGAGAACTCAGTGGTCACCACCAGTTCCAACAATTGATATCGTGAGCCCATGGTAAAAAAAGCTAAACCTGATAAAAAATCTCAAACGTTACATATGGCGGGGGCACCCCGATGTGTGACTAAGGGGGAGATTGTTGGGGTTTAGTCCCATATCATGTAGCGATGGCAAGCTCCAAGATCGAGAACTTAGTGGTCACCACTGATTCCAACATTTGGTATCGTAAGCCCATGGTCAAAAAAGCTAAACCCGATAAAAAATCTTGAACATTACATATGACGGGGGCACCTCGATGTGTGACTAAGGGGGAGATTGTTGGGGTTTAGTCCCACATTGTGTAGCAATGGTGGGGGAGCACAACATATAAGGCGGGGGATAGTCCCATATATCAGGCTAGTCTTTTGGGTTGAGTTAGGCCCAAAGGCCTTATATGTTGTCAGCTCTGGTGGACCTGGGACCTGTGGGAGCGCAGGCTCATGGTAACGAGCTAGGTTGACTGCAAGCCAGCTAGAAGATCGAGAACACAGTGGCCACCACCGGTTCCAACACTAAAGACCTCTGACTGTTGAACACGAGAGCCAGATAATCCTGGTAGTCTGTCGGGTGTCCTCGAGGAACCCCGAATCATCCATATTTTACAACTCATACATGATCAACATGGAGTTACCACAACATTACATCATTTATTACAAAATAACATACATTGGAGTGTGGAAGACTTATAATAATAGGTTACAAAACATGTTCAAGTAAAAACTTAACTTAAGTTTTAAAAGGTGGGTAGTACTACACAAGCAACTCAGGTAAAAGCACCTAAGGTAGAAGAGACAACCATATCATGTCGAGCCCATTGACATGACCTCGATTAGCAGCACTAGTCAAAACCTACAAAAGGGGTTAACAAACCCTGAGTACTTGAGGGTACTCAACAAGTCTTACCCAACTAAAAGAAAAGACTCCAAGGGTATGAAATCTTAAGGGAAGGTTTGAAGCAAGAATAACTTTTGCAGAAAAGCTTACTATATGTGGATCCTTACTTTCAATATTTTAGCCATGTATTATTAAGTCGTTAGTAGTATCCAGTTTGCACCTATTCTAAATCAATCGCATCTTTAATCATCACATCTCATTTCTTATCCACAAGTAACCATGTTCCATTGATTAACTATGATGAGTGGTCAGAGGGTCGAGTCTTCTTCTCTAAGAAGCAATGACGATTCGAATCGATTTGGCCTAGCTAGGGTTTCCTTACCATGCGACATATGCAGGTCCTGGTCTTGGACTTACATATATCAACCTTCACTTGGATCCTCCAAAACGTGAACCGGTCTGCGCTACCCGAGAGCACAGTACTCCACCTCCCTATGCCACTCCTAGCGGATTCACAGGATGTGTACACGCTACTCTCACCATCTCCTATGCCCAGTGCGCAGTTGTCTTTTCACATAATGGAATAGCCGAGGTATTAGGCTTACCAGAGTATGTGGCCAGTACTACAAAGTCTCAACCACACACAGGCCTACAACGAACGGTCCTTAATCGACACAGATGGGACAAGCATGACCAGGCAAACATGTCTGCTCCAGAACTCTTATCATAACATCAATGTCCTGCCCGGCCTCAATTTAAGCATTATCATCATCATGGTATTGTCATGACCCATAAGCAGAGCCGAGAAGAACAACGGTAAAGCCTACCTCTCGCGATCGATGAAACCATCGCTCGACTTTTATCGTGGTCTAAGCATTACTAAGCATCAGAGATATCGACCTATTCATACTAGCAGGGTAGAACTAAGGATACCTGAATATCAAGGTAATCATGCAGCAACGGTATTAGACCAACTCCTAATTACTTAATGCACATCTCACAAGACTTAAGGTGTAATAAAGATTTGTAAAAACTAGAGAAGGGTGGTATGCTCCGTGGTTTGCCTGCGTTGCAGAGAATGTTAGTTCCACAGAAGATCACAGGAGTTAGACTTGGCACCAACACCTCTGGTGGATGGACCTTCCCCAAAACTTGATCATCGCGTGTCTTCTCACTCTCGTATGCTCTACACATAATAAAATAATGCTTTGCTTAACATGATGGAATGCATGACATGATGCATGATGAGAGACATTGAAGTGTATTAACAGAGGTTAAACAAAGTTAAGAAAGTTGAGTACAACTTTCCTTCACCAAGGAACTAGGGTTATTATTATAAATGCATCTTAGTTAATTAATTATAATTAGTTGCTTATCATGAAAGGCATAACTTAACATGTACCAGCAAGTGATTAACATCTTTCCTAACTCATAAACATGATAAAGAACTTATAAAACTAAATACTTGATTAAGTCATTTTAATTATGATAAAGGCAAGTTGATTATAAACATATTAAGGAAATAATCTAGATGCCAAGGAACAGCAGGGGTTGGGATGTTCCAAGGTCTTCACACAATGCTCAAAACACACCAAAATCATTCAATTTATTTCAGCATTTATTAAATAAAGAAAAGACATTTAAACACACCTAAATTAATTGACCAAGTTAGAATTATCAAGACAGTACCAAACTATTTGTGGAGGTAGATATTAACACATGACACTTACACAAAAAGTTTCATGATTAAAGGATTATTATTTTAGCCTATAAAAATCATGTTAGTTCCATTTTATAATTAAAAGAGGTAAATTTTAAGCATAACAAAACTACTAAAAATACCCATCTCATATTTTTCCTAGGTAGAGTACATGATAACAAAGCTACACAAAAAGTTTCACAATTTTATCATCATTAATTATTTAGTATGAAACTAACAAGAATCTACACATTTAACATTTTCTGAAAAAGAATAATCAGCCCAGACTTTTCTCACCCACGTGCAGCCAGCCGCAGAGGCTGACACGCGCGATCGGGTCAACTGCACAGTGCCGGCCACGCTGACCGCGGTAGCACTGGCCTTTGACCGGTGATTCCTCGCTGGCGGCAAGTTCACCAGTGATGAGGTCGGTCTCTACGGACTTAGGAAGACCTCATGCACCCATCTGCAGTACTAATTGAGCCTCTAGGGTTTCACAGCTTGCAAGACACTATCCACGGTGCATCATGCAGTGCTCCGACGCTGTCATCAGCGATGGGGAGGTCACCAACGTGCTCCCCACAACCTCATGGACATGTCTATGCTATCGATTGATCGAATTAGGACTCCACACGAGCTTGGCCGCAGCCATGGTGGTGCAGAGGTGCTCGACACGGTGGCACGACGGTGAACCGGCTACTCCGGTGTGGTAGAGGTTTAGCTAAGGGCTCAAGTAGCATCATCAACTCACTGCGATGTTGATGCGCTGCTTGATTGAACGGGGAACAAGGCGGAGAGGGCTGACGATGGTGAGAGTGAACGCGGCGACGTGGACCGACGGCGAACTTGGGTTCTGGCGGCTCTGGTGCTGCGTCTGCCAAAATAAGGAGATTGGTGAGCATCATGGCATTAAGGCAAAGCTGAAACAAGAGGCAGGGTGGGAAGAGGAGCTTCAGAGTGGCCTAGCCATGGTGGGGTGGAGCTCAACGGCCATGGCAAGCCGCCACGGCGAGAATGGCGTGCGCATGCGATTGCGGCGGTGAAAGACAGAGCAAGCGGACTCTGGCGGTGCGCAAGAGCGAGACAAAGGCAAGGGCACGAGTACACGGGCTTGGACGCATCGACGGCGGTCAATTTCGCTGGCGAGCGGAGCCTGCTGGCGGCGGAAGAGAGAGAGAGAAAGAGCGAGATGGCCGACAACATCGCATTTTAACGGCACGGGCGAAACATCAAGATGCGCCCATAGCTACTCGCCCTAGATACGCAAGCAGCTACGTGTTGACGTGCGAGGAGGCGGTGAAAATAGGGCGGCGGCCATCGGTGGCAAGCTGCTGCGTGGCAGCGGCTGCCGACCTACTGTAGCAGACTGAAACCTCTCCCTTCTCCTCCATTATTCTCTTGATTCCAAATAGCAACTTGAAAAACTTCATTAATAAAAGTTGCTCATCTTGATGTGGTCTTCAACATTTCTTTAAGGATCCACCCCTAATTCTAACTAGATAGCTTGATCTAGGGTCAAGAATAGGGGTACAAGTACACTAAAACACTGAACTTCAGTTAGGGTTTGTAAAACAGTTTTTTATTGGCAAACTTTGGCATTTAATTAGTGATCAACCATCTATCCAACCTATCAACTAATTACACATTATCATAGCTAAAACATTACACCAATTCATGGAACAAGAGTTGGACAAATTTTATTTATGAAAATTGTTTTAATAAATCACCAAATATTGAACTTAACACTAAAATTCAAGGACTTGGTCAAAATGGCCAAGTGTGAAATTCAGCACCAAATTCAATCTTTGAGCTAAAATTTAAACACGTTTAACTTGAAAACATCATCACATGTTGATTCTATAAGAAGGCACTCACTTTGTACTACAAACTTTATTCTAACAAAATTTTACTTGTTTAAGCAAATTCACATACATAAATTCATAGATTACCTTAATCATTAACACCAACATTACTTGATGCAACATATGCAACATATAAATGCTAAAATTGGAACATGGAGTGCATTCCTGACATGATGCTTGGTGATTCTGCTTCATGATGAACATGACCAAACTTTTAATGGCATTTTAACATCTGGGATGTTACAAAGAGAAGGCTGTGTTCCAATGTTTACTGCTACAATAGTATTCAGTATAGACACAAATTCATCTTTAATGTCTTAATACTTATTAAGCTTAGATGTCTACATGGCGCTCTGATCAACTATCAAGCATAAAGCAAGAGAGATGCGTTTGTCATGAGTATGTTTTTATTTTCCATTTGTCTTTTGAGTTCTGATGGTGACGTTAGTTTTTCTTTTTCTATGCATACTCCTTTGGGTTCTTTAATTTATATTTTTGGAAGTATTTATAACATAGTAATATCTGTATAACCCGCAGCAAAGCACGGGGTATCATCTAGTTTACATAGTTTTTGTGCCCTCCTAGACATGCCAAGCAGACAAATATTACAAAAAAACAGAGGTAGTAAAATGATTGGCAGCTCTCCTGTTTATTCCTGAAAAATGGTTGAATGTGTCAATCATATTCATGTTCACAATATTTATTCTCTGCATAATAGAATTTATTGTGTTTATCTTGAATAATCTTAATGTGTGATTAATTCATTTAAGACCGCAAATATACATAATTATGCTAAATACTAATATCAAGATTAATCTTGTGTACTTCCTTTTAGCGGAGGGGGCAAATAAAACAAATTCCGCAACACGAAACCCACAAAAAGTAATTGATTTATGTCATAAAATATGATTTAATGTGTCATTTACTCTATTATAATTCACTTTATTATACGATTGCCTCGATCTTTTGGACTAAATATATAATTTCCTACTCATTCTTTTGAATATTTCATACAACATTAACATGTCATACCATTTCCCGCTATAAATATGCCTTGACTCCACATCTTCCACAATACTTGCACAAGTAAAGCTTGCAACCATGTCATACCATCTTCAATGGGTCTGCCAGCCCAATACTCCTTCCCACCCCAACTGCCGTAAGACTTTGTTTTTAGGTTCTGTCTAGTACTCATACAGTTTTCTTTCATTCTGATATTAAGTTACAGTCTCAATTTGAAATTGTTGCAAGAACTAATCCTCCAGAACTTGTACATTTGTAGGTGGCAATAAGTTTTCCTGGCCTGAGCTTGTGGGAAAGAAGGGTAAGGAAGCAAAAGCTATTATCCTGAAAGAGAATCCTTATGTCAACAATGTGGTTTATGCCCCCCCAAGATGCCGTTATTACTGACAACTATTGCTGCAATCGTGTTAGGCTCCTTATGAATTGTGATGCTGGCTGTGACTATAAAAATGCTAGAGTGTTCCATGTCCCAATAGTTGGGTGATGAGCTGTTGGGGGTCTGCAAATACATATGCATGTATCTGCATGGTACTACATGCTAAGAAAAATAAACCACTGTCATGCTGGGCAAAAGAATAATCTTCAATAAAGCAATCATCCATTATGCAATCTTTTTGTTACTACTGGTTGTAATAGCAACATTTCTGCTTTAGGAGTACTTAACAAGCGAGATCATGGAAAGTATGGGTATAAAAAAGAGCTGTATCGAAAACTAAATGTTTTCTAAATTAGGATGAGAAATGACGTTGCAGCTAGCGGATAAGGCGCTGTCAATTTAATTTCCATATTCACTACAGCCAACAGCCATGTGTTGCTCTCTTTTGCGATGCCTTCTTCATCTTCCCCTTATTTACTCCTACTTATTTAGAAAAAAAGAAAATTTGTTAGATGTGCCAGCGAGAGGTACCAAAGGTGACAATAATGCCTTGAGAATGGTCTATATTTTGATGAATGTTTTTGCAGAAGTACCGGTGGCGCGCTAGCTCAAAGGTGCTTTTTTCTAGAGGTGATTGAATCAATAGTCAAAGGTGTTTATTCTTTTTCTAGAGGTGATTGAATCAAGAATCGTAGATGTCTCCAGGGGTCCACTACTAGGAATTTCCACTTTCATGACGAACAACTTTGAAGAAGCCAAATTCGTCATAATTTGAGTTTTACAATGAATTTGTGACGAAAAATGGTTCATCACAGAAGTCACGTCATACTTGAACTTCTATGACGAATCAAAGCAATTCGTCATAGAGGTGGTTTGATTTGTGATGAAAAACAGACCATCGTAGAACTGTTTTGGCATGCGTGGCGGGGGGCTGCCACGCTGGTGGGTGCTTCCGTTGGAGAAGCTTTCCATGTGCACATGCTATAGCCGGTTGCATTGGAGATGGTTTGGGTACGTGTCACCTTCTTATTGCACAATGTGACCATCTCTGGTTTTTGCGCGTTTCAGGTTCTTACTGGACCACGTGTCGAGTCCCTGTTGTTCCACATGTCAGTTTTCTATTGGCACATGTGTCGTGTTGCGGTTGTATCACATGTCACTTCTTTATTGGACCATGTGTCGTATTTTTATTGGTCCACGTGGTTGTTTCTTATTCAACCACACGTGTCGATATTTTATAAACCGGACTAGTAAATTTATACGATTGCCGCGCTGCTCTAGTAAGACGATGGTAGCATCCAAAAGATACGAGGATTTATACTGGTTCAGGCCAGAGCCCTACATCCAGTCTTAGAGATGATCGAGTGTGTGTTCCTTGCTTGAATGTTCGGAAGTTCTTACAATGGGGGGTGCAAGAATGGTGGAAGAGGTAGGAGAGCTAGAGCTAGGAGACGGGCTGCACGAAGGGAAGCTTTAGGAGCCAATGAGAGTTGGATCCCCAAGATGGGTGCCCTGGCTGCCCTTATATAGAGACCGGGGCCAGGGAATATACAAAGAAGAAGGTTCTCTCGACCGAAGGGTCATGAGCCTGAGGGAGGACCTAGCTAACTTGGCTTGCAAGCTACACCATCTTGTGGTGCACGTCTGGGCGTGGTTATCGTCACTGTCCTATGGCCACGTCGTGGCATGGTGTGACATGGTGCTACTGTGCCGGCCGTGGTGGCACTATAAGCACGGTGATGGTTCGCCAGCCATCCTATGTGACGTGGTCTTCGTTATCACCTCCTGGTTTCCTAGGGGGTCGTACAGGAGTTGGTTGCCGCCCCTAGGTCATCGATCACCCGGTTGGCTCATGGAGTTGATTGGCCATGATCCCAAGCGTTGGGGTCATGGCTCCCGCCGATCTAGATGGCCTCTAAGTCAAGGTCTTCATCATGGATCCCATCTCGTGGTGGGTAGGATCATACATGCGTCTTATCGGTCCGTATTTGGATGGTGGGTCGCCGTATTGATAGTCACCACCGCACGGTGTTGTCTTGTCCGTGCTGCATGGCGTAGGGATGGCGTGTGATCGGACTAAGGTGACCGCTGCCCCCTCAGTCCTTATAGGGTTAGTGTGGCATGTCTACTCTTGTCAGAACAGGCATGCTTGGTCAAGATCGATTCCTCCCCGTTCCTCTCCAGGGGTCGGAGCGATGCGAAGGTCATGAGTCTCTTGCGCGTCGTGTGGCTTAAGGCAGAAGGAGGGGTCACGGCCGACCTTGGCCTTGGCGTTAGGCCCGTCCTGCTTGGCTTGGCTAGGCCTCGATCGTTTGGGTTGTCGCTAGTTGATGTGTCGTGGGCTGCTTGGCATGCTGACTAATCGGTGCCTTGAGACACCCTAGGGTTATAACCTCGATAACACGTCATGGTGCTCTGCATCCATGTTTCATATTTTTATTCAGCCACATGGCTTGACGACTTCCTTCCACATGTCGTGCCCTGGCTATTTCAGGTGTCATGCACTGGTTCATCCATGTGTCGCATTTTTATTTGATCACGTGGCCTATTTTGGTTCTACCTTGTGGAGTATAATCAATTCATCATAGAAGTAATTCGAGATCGTCACTACTGCATAGATTGACTACATAACTATTTAGCTTAGCAATCAAATAACAACAATTAACATTTGACATGTCAACAACAAACCACTAACAGAGTATCACCACATCAAACCGTCACATGAGTCCACACAACAGACCACAAATGTTCACCGCATCAAGCCACAGGAGTTGAAGACTGAGAGTTACCAGGAGAGCTTAAGAGCATGACTTGCTCATAGAGCCTATTGTACTCCTCCTCCTACCATTTATTGAATTACTCAAACTCCCTTCTAGTATTTTCTATCTTCCTCTTCAGTTCATCCACTAGTTCGACAAGGGCAACATTACTTTCTTGCTCAGCAGCAAGCTATTCTCGAAGCGTTATCTCCGCCGATGTCTCTGGTTTGGTGGAGCTTATCCGGATACCAGCATTCTTCAAAAAAAGGTCATGGCTACCATAAACATGGAGGACATCCTCCGCGACTGTGGCCAGGGACCCGAGGTTGTACCTAGGGTCTTTTAATAAATAAATTTTCTTAGTCTGTATCTCAAGCTTCTTTTACTTTCGTGTGCTCGCCGATGATCCAATCGTTTGAATACCATAGTTGTGTGACCTTGCTTGGGGATTGACCCACAAGGCTTGGCCTAGTGCAACTCCATTTTTATGACTAAAGTGTTGTAGGATAGATCTGGTGGTTGCTGGCCTTTTGTCATCCTTTTTCCTTTAGGTTGCGCGGACACTTTCTTTCCATTGCTTTCACGCAGGCGCAGGGCCCTGTCCCAGTTTGGTTCTAGGAATTCTACTTCATGTGATCCTTTGTTGTGCATGATCTCATGGCAAATTGTGGTGTTGACGTGTCCATGCTATGGCGGTGATGACCTTGACATCATTGCCCGAGGTCGCACGCTGGGGAGATCAGACAGCGATATCTTTGCAATGAGTGATGCCATCGCTCATGTAGCGACGGTCCTTGTAGGTGAAGCATCAGTCACCTGCATTGTCACTAGTTCCAAGCTTCCGATGTGTGATGATCTGTGTGTAAGGATTCTACATTACGTAGGTGTTTTTGTTGTGGTGAACATGTTTTGGGTTTTGTGTGTGTTTGGTGTGTGATCAGCGCATCCATTTGCTGTTTTGCTACCTTTTTGCTTTTCTTTTCATTCGAGTTGGAATGTGCTTCGTCCCCCGTAACTCTATGCTCATGGGTGTGCATCTTAACCTAGGGGCTCTCCCATGGGGTTAAACGGTGCGCAATCTATTTGAGCGATGAGGCGTCAAGGGTAGGTCGCAGATTTGGCACGATGTGAGAAGAAGGTGATCGAGCAGCGGTCGATTTCTTTCCTTTCGCTCCTTTCACCTTGTTCGAGTGGGTTCCCCATTCCCTTTAAGACCCATGCGCAGGTGCCCGACCTTGCCCGGGAGCTGACCGAACGCAGGTCAGAGTTCGATCACAACTTAATAGCTCTGTGGTAGGGATAACTGACCGGAGCATCCGGTCACCCCGTAGATTGCTGACTCAACCTCCTAATGGTTCGTTTTGAATGAGGGGGTATAAATACTTCCTCTATTCATCTAAGGGAGGTCTCTTGCCCATTTGTTCAGCTGAGAAACACCCTTGAGAGTGCTAAGGGGAGCAAGAGCCAAGTGAGGTGATTAAGATTTGAGAATCCAAGATTAAGGCCTCATTAGTGCAAGGAGAGTAGCAAGTGTGCATCCACCCTTTTCATTAGGCTTGTTGTGGTCAAGTGAGAGTTCGTGCTTGCTACTCTTGGTGATCGCCATCACCTAGACGACTTGGTGGTGATCAGGAGTTTGGTGATCATCCGGTGTAACAGAACCGACCAATTATACGAAATTAAGTAAGAAAATCATCCGCCAGAGCAGACGATTTAGCAAACTTAAGCCCGTATAACCCGGTAGTCCGTAAAATCACAAAGGATTTCAAACCAACTCACATACCAACTAAGATCGTAATAAGTTTAGCGGTCACCATCACATATTACATAAAAGTTCGCATCACAGATACATCAGAGTTTAAACATAGTTATTACAAAACGAGTTCAAATAGAAGTAGCGGAAGCCATTTGTTCAAAACCACACACACTCACACGGAGTTCAAATACAGTGCCAGCTAATGATCATCTCCAACAAAAGCATCAGACGAGACGTAAGGAATGACCATGCCCATGGTCCTAAGCATCACCCATCACAGGATAAAGGCAGTTGATACAGTAGCCGTAATACATCTGCCCGTTTGCAACAAGTGGGAATAAAACCCTGAGTACGAGAAGGTACTCAGCTAGACTTTCCCGACATAACCGAAAATAAAGTGATACCAAGGATTATGAAGGGGCTTTATAGTAAGGTAGCTGACTCATTTGCAAAAAGCGGCATTTTTAGTATTTCAAGAACCTTTACAAAAGCATTATTGTCAAGTTAATTATTATTAACCTGTTGACTACATTTGCACCTATACTAGAGCAAGCATGTGATTAAGCAAATAATGATAACCAATGATCATTAACAACTTCCATAATGTCATATTCATTATAACTGTCCAAGTGTTCCATTAACATTACTACGATGAAGTCACTCAAGTCAAGTGCTAACTATCCAGGAGCGATGGCGATTCGAATCGATTCCTAACCAGCTGGTGATTTATTCCTTACACAAACCTCACCCACCCGCTAAAGTGAGGTATTGGTCACCGAGTCAACTATCCAGGAATCTCGAGTTTGCCAGGAACCACATGTACCCAGGGGCCGACCGACTGCTCTTTGGTCTTATCTTCGTGCCCCCGTGTCCTACCACACCTGCTCCGGCACAGTGCGCTGCAGGCAATCTACTCGGCCCAAATAATCTCCTAGCTTCGCGGTCAAAAGGTACTTTATTCGGCCAGCTAAATGTAAGGCATGTGTTCAACCTGACCTGAGGCCCAACAATGGTCGGTCCTTAATCGACACAGACGGAGAGCACTACAGTCCAAAACTCTGTAAGTCTCTGTCCGGTCTCAACTTCATTTAACACTTAGTTATACCATGACTACATAGTTCTCCAAGCAGATCCAGGTAACCACCTATAGCTCGCAGGTGACAAGAAATCACCCGACTTCTACCGGTCTAAGCCAGCTAAGCATTGACTCGACTGCGGATACTAGGGTAACAAGGATATAGTATAACAAAGGTAAACAAGGTATAACGCAGCAACAGTTGCAAACAACTCCTGAACGTAATGCATCAATTAAAGTAAAGCATTTAATTAATAATTGCAAACCGGGGAGAAAAATGCTCCGGGGCTTGCCTCTCTCGAAGGAGCTCGGGCGGTGATCGGGGCACTCCAGAAGTTCCTCAACGTCCTCCTCGTCTGCTTCGATCACTTCCTACGGCTGCACCTCGAGCTGCTCCTTGGGTATGACGACTAGGCTCTCGGTTTGCGATCCTATATGATGCATGTGCGTAAGTGCTTATGCAAAAGGTGCATCGGATGAAATGAGCACAATGGATATGCTTGAATGCAAGGTAGTCAACATCATCCAAGAACATGTACTACAAGCACATGTCATCTACTGCATTCTCTTCTACTACTAATATGCTAAGTCAACACATCTCATTAAATGCTTCAAAGATACACCAAAGCTTCACTAATTTCTTAATCATGCATAAAGCAACATTTGACTAAACCCTAATTAATAAAAGGTTTGAATAGCAACATCTATTTTTATAGCTTAGAAAAATCTTAGAAAATTAGCATAGCACAGTACTACCCTAAGTAGTCTACCATCAGATTTTTATGGCATTTGGATAAGTGGAATAGCCTACACCAAAATGACAAGCTATGGCATAATTATGAACATGAAAATACTTTGTACTGTGAAAAGTGTCAAACAATAGATGTAATATTTTTTCTATGTTCTACACAACAAATAATCACTGTACAAAAATTATCACATGCATGTTTTATACAAATTTTGCTCTCTAGTAAAAATAACAAAAATCAGCCATTAAAGGCACTTGAACTACATCTCACAATTTTTCTACAGGACATGCATGGCATATATTTTTCCTAGGAAGTACATTACACAAGAAGAGTAACAAACTTCGAAGCCTATTTTTCTGATACATATAGGTTTTACTACACATTTTACAAGATATCAGCAATATCAAGGATTAAATAAAGCTCTACAGAAAAGTATCTTAAAACTGGCATGCAATATTTTTATCATGTATATCTGGTGACAAGGAACACAACAAAATTTGTTTCAACAAATTTAGAGCAAATGTGAGCAAGTTATAAATTTTCAAAGCATTTAACAGAATTCTGAAAAATCCTTTCTTAATTCTTTTTAAAACCAGCTGATGAAAATGCTGGGTGCACCCGGTGCTGTGCACCCAGACCCGAGCCAGGGCGCTGACGAGCGGGCCCTCGCAGGTCAACGGCCCCACCTGTCGGTCAGACCAAAACAGGGGCGGCGCTGACCGGCGCGTTCTCGCCGACGACGAGGTTCCCGGCGAAACGGAGGGCACCAACGTGCTCCCCACGTCAAACCGCGTCGGATAGAGGTGAATAGGGAGGGGCGGTTCACTGGAGCAAGGCTTGCCTGTGGCAATGGCGGAGCGGCGGCGCTGCCTCGCGCCGTGCTGGCCATTACCGGCTATGGCGCGGTCCGGTGAGGCACTCGTGAGGACGGCAAGGTGACGGCGGACCCAAAGCACGAGAAAAGGAGGAGGGAGAGATGGTGGAGCGGGGCCGTCCACATGGAGCCGAAAGGGGCCTGCGGCCACTACCTTCTCCTTGATGGTGACAAAGGCGAGCGCAGAGCTACAGCGGTGCGGGCAGGAGCTGTTCTAGCGCGCAAGGGTGGAGGTCGGCGGCTGCAGGAATGGCGCGGTGGCCGCTACGGCTTGCTGCCGCTGCCTGCTGCTGCGAGGGGGAGAGAGAGCGAAGTGGAGGATTGAGGAGGAGGCAGCGCTGCTCGGCAGATGTAGGCGCGTGCATGGAGGGCGAGGCAGACCGGCTACGACGCGCGGCGGGCTTCGTCGGCACATGGCGGCCACGCAGCGCGCGTGCTCTATCGCTGGTCGGGCGTGGCATGGGCGAGCCAGCGAGCCAGCGCGGAGGCAGGCCGGGCAAGCGGGCTAGGCCGAAGCGAAGGCGCGGGCGCGGGGAGGATAGTTGGGCCAGCTTCGGCTGGCGGGCCCAAAGTGTGGCGGCGGCCTGTTAACAGAGAGAAACACTTTTTCAAATTCTATTTTCAATGAATTTTCAAAGATCAATTTTCAAGTACCCTTTTGAGCAAGAAAATGACTTCTTTTGAAAATGGCCCAAAAATAAAAGTTGCTTAGAGTTTAATCCTCTACAACTTTGCTTTAGGGACCAACTAAAAATTTTGCATAGATTTTGAATTGGGAAGCAAAAGCTAAATAGGGAGGATTTTTGACCATTTTCAATAAAAATTTCAAATGCATACTTTGTCAAAAGTTTGAATACAAACTTTGCTCCAAAAACTGTGCTAAATAATTCTAGATGATTTACAATTATATCCAAACATGTTTTACTAACCTAGCAAGCATAATTAGGGCAAAAACAACTCTAAACAAGTGTATGCAACATTCATGTTTCACGAGCATGTTTCATATGTTTCAAAGCATGGTTTTAGTTATTATTTACATAATTAGGCATGGATACTTAGGATGCTTGATGATGCACAATATGCATGATTTGTAGTGCCTAAATATTGGCATGACACTAGGGTGTTACAGCCCTCCCCCCTTATAAAAATCTCGTCCCGAGATTTGTGTTACGAACCATTTGTTATAAAAATGTTCATAAGCTTTTTGTAGATATTCTCCCGTTTCCCAAGTTGCATCTCCCTCATCATGGTGATTCCACTGTATCTTGTATGTTTTCACCACACTATTCTGAGTAGCACGTTCTTTAGTGTCTAACACACGGACCGGTTGCTCACGATACACCAAATCTGATTTGAGTTGGATGCCTCGAGGTTCTATTCTTTCCTCTGGAACACGCAAACACTTCTTGAGATGTGATACATGGAAAACTGGGAAGACGATACTCATTGTCTCAGGTAACTCTAACTTATAAGCTACTGGACCTCTTCTTTCCAAGATCTTGTATGGTCCCACAAATCTAGCGGCAAGCTTTCTCCGAACTCCAAACCGTTTCTTCTTCATTGGCGTGACCTTCAGATAAACATAGTCACCAACTTCAAACACAAGGGGTCTCCTTCTTCTGTCTGCATAACTTTTCTGACGCGATTGGGCCGCCTTCATATTTTGCTGGATAATATGAACTTTCTTCTCGGCCTCTTCTACAAAGTCAATGCCATAATACCTTCTATTTCCTGGCTCGACCCAATTCAATGGTGTTCTATATTTTCTGCCATACAACGCTTCGAATGGAGCCATCTTAATGCTTTCTTGATAACTATTATTGTAAGCAAACTCAGCTAATGGTAACCATGACTCCCATGATTCCCTAGAAGACAACACACAAGCTCTTAACATATCCTCTAGAACATCATTCACTTGTTCAGTCTGACCATCTGTCTGAGGATGATAAGCGGTACTACGAATCAAACTAGTTCCTAATCCTTTGTGCAAATGCTCCCAAAAGTGAGCCGTGAATTGTGGCCCTCTATCAGATACTATAGTCCCTGGTATACCATGCAACCTCACAATTTCTGCAATATACTTCTCGGCATATTGAGGTGGTCGGTAAGTTGTCTTGACAGGTAGGAAATGAGCGGTCTTGGTAAGACGATCCATGATCACCAAATCGAATCATGTCCCTTTTGAGTAGTGGGCAAACCCGAGATAAAATCCAAACTTATATCATCCCACTCCCAACTAGGGACGGACAAAGGTTGCCACAAACCGGCAGGTTTCATATGAATAGCTTTCACTCTACAACACGTGTCGCATCTGGCAACATATGCTGTAACTTCTTTCTTCATTTTGGTCCACCAATAATGAGGCCTTAGTTCTTGATACATCTTACTACTTCCTGGATGGATAGATAGCTTAGAAAGGTGAGCTTCATCCATGAGTTTATTCCTAAGCTCTCGATCCTTGGGAACCACAAGACGGTCATCGAACCACAACACGTCCTATTCATCCACTTTAAAGTGCTTAGACGACTTTTCTTTTATTTTCTCTTTGATGTGGAATATTCCCTTGTCTGTTTTATGGCCTTCTATTATCTTACTCTCCAACGAGCAACTAATCTGAATACTATGTAACACAGCAGGATGCATTAGATCGAACCCATCTTCAAGTAATGGCTGCACATTCAAGCAATGTGACTTTCTACTCAAAGCATCTGCCACTACATTGGCCTTTCTAGGATGATATTGCACATTCAAGTTGTAATCTTTGATCAATTCCAACCATCTTCGCTGTCTCATGTTTAGCTCTGGTTGGGTAAAGATGTACTTGAGACTCTTGTGATCTGTGAAAATATTGCACACATTACCAAGTAGATAATGTCTCCAAATTTTTAGGGCATGCACAACTGCAGCAAGTTCAAGATCATGTGTTGGATAGTTGCCCTCGTGCTTTCTCAATTGACGTGAGGCATAAGCAATGACTCTTCCTTCTTGCATAAGGACACAGCCCAATCCAGTTTTCGATGCGTCGCAAAACACATCAAATGGTTTCTCAATGTCTGGTTATGCTAGAACAGGAGTAGTGGTCAACAGTTTCTACAAGGTGTGGAAAGCTGCTTCACACTCCTCTGTACACACGAACTTGTGATCTTTCTGTAGCAGACTTGTCATTGGCTTGGCAATCTTTGAGAAGTCCGGTATAAAATGACGGTAGTAACCGGCTAATCCTAAGAAACTTATAATCTCAGGAACTGTGGTCGGTGCCTTCCAATCCATAACCTCTTGCACCTTACTTGGATCGACTGAAACTCCATTTTCTGACAAAATGTGACCAAGAAAAGGAACTTTCTTCAACCAGAATTCACATTTGCTAAACTTAGCATATAGCTTATGATCTATAAGTCTGGTCAAGACAATTCTTAGATGCTCTTCATGATCCTTCTCGTTCTCGGAATACACCAGAATGTCATCAATGAACACAACCATGAACTTATCCAATTCTGGCATGAAAACTGTATTCATCAAAAACATAAAGTATGTAGGAGCATTTGTCAAGCCAAAGGATATGACAAGATACTCATACAACCCATATCTGGTGGAAAATGCAGTTTTCGGTATATCTTGTGGCCTAATCTTGATCTGATGATAACCGGATCTCAAATCTATTTTTGAGAACACCTTAGCCTTGGCTAACTGGTCAAATAGAACATCAATATGAGGCAAGGGATACTTATTTTTGATGGTTACAGCGTTCAGTGGCCTGTAATCCACGCACATTCTCAACGTGCCCTCTTTCTTCTTCTTCACAAATAAGGCGGGACATCCCCATTCAGACTTGCTTGGCCGGATAAACCCCTTTTTTGATAACTCTTCTAGTTGCTTCTTCAGCTCAACTAATTCATCTGGAGGCATCCGATAGGGTCTCCTTGAAATCGGAGCTGTTCCAGGGATTAACTCAATTCCAAATTCAATATCCCTATCTGGCGGAAGACCGGGTAAGTCATCTGGAAATACATCCGGAAACTCACACACTACCGGAATCTGATGAATAGGAATAACTTCAGTAGCACATGTCACACTTATAAGGTCTGTTCTCCAAGGCAATGGTACTTGGAAAGTACCCTCACCCAGGGGATCCTTAAGGGTAAGTACTCGACTTCCTGTATCTATAACTGCTCCCCAATCCTTCATCCAATTCATACCTATAATGACATCCAGAACTAGTCCAGGCATAACTATCAAGTTCACTCAAAACTTTTGCTACCTAATTCAAGGGTTGCCCCTCGAACCATCCAATTGGTCAAAACATCAGCCCCTTCTAAACTTATACGGTAACCATTACCCAATTATGTGCATAGTTGTTCATGTTTCTGTGCAAATGCTTGACTCATAAAAGAATGCGATGATCCAAAATCAAATAGAACAACTGCAGGGTTTTTGTTGACAGGAAACTTACCAGCAGTTACAGACTCTCCCTCAGGAATCTCATACACAGTCGTACTATGCACCCGAGCATAGCTCTATCACCTCTCTCTACCGCCTGGTCCCGCTGTAAGCTCATATCAGCCAATTGCTCCTGCAAACTAGCTATAGCACGTGCCTGCTTCTTCTTCTGCTTTCTCACCTTGAGCTTATCATGACCACGCAAGCCAGTCAAAGTCTACTAGGTACTCTCAAGACCCTCATACGCTCTGATGGCGGCGAACATAGCACTCATAGCATGGTTGTCGCTAGCCTGTCCCTCAGCTGGACCTCTGACCAAGGCACTTCCCTGAGGCTGAACCCAAATAGCATCACGAGGATCATCCCAAGGAAAGGTGCCAGCTAGAGCTGCTGCAAGCTCACTAGGAAATCTACTCATGATGTCCCTGATGACACGGAAAGCTACTCCCTCTGCACCCTCAACAGGAGTGTGACCTTCAAACTCCAAGTGCCAACCATCCCACTCTGGAGCATCACCAAGAGCAGGAACTGTGATCTCTACCACTACAAGTCCATCCTCTGCTAACTGGCTCTCATTCCAAGAGTACACCGGTTCTTGACCCTCTGGGTACCCCACATCATGGAGCACTCTCCAAAGCAAGGTTGGCATGCCAAACTCGCTCAAGAAGGTGTCCGTGGTGCGGTGCTCCCTCAGGGCCAACGGACGTCGAGGTGCTCTTCCTCCGGTGGACTTACGAGCGGTCTGCTTCGTGTGGGCCATCTGTAGCAAAATTTCTTTTATTACTCTGTGGGAACATATTTTAGGTGATACAACTTTTATCAAAATGAGACAATCAATTTATAAGGGGAGGAATGCATGACATGAATGCAATGCACAAGTAATATGATGTATGTACATGCCGTACATTCTCACAAACTTATGAAATAAATAATTTCTAGCGACGAATTCGGTGGCATACAAACGATCTCTCAAATACGTATCTAATACGTTCTACCCGATAACGCTGTTATGTACCTACAGAAGATTCATTTCAGCCCAATTGCCGATGAATGCACAAAAGCAGTAAATTTTATCTACACGCTCTACACGAATCCCCAGATACGTGTACAACGGTAGTAACTACCCGAACCATTGTCCTATTGACAGCATTGCCTCAACAGACAGAATACCCATACATGAGATACCTTTGTAAAATATGCGTAGAACATGTAATTACTCCAGTATCATATAAGCATTCACCCTAGATCGGCGGTGTATCCGATCATGCTCTCACAACTCACACTTACCGAGGCGTAGAGGCAAATGATCCATACACTACCACTCAAACAAGTGGCACTCATACAATAGCACGCCGTATGAGCAATGAAAGAGAAATATGATGCAAGAACCCCAAGTCAGTACTTAATTAAGCCACCTAGAATCCTTAACTGGGCATAAAGGATATGACCACTGACACACTTTTTAGTTTGGAAATCACGTTTTTCAAATGCCTTTTTGTTTTAAATACACTTGTGAACAGTAACACGCTAAACCATGCTCTGATGTCAGCTGTAACAGAACCGACCAATTATACGAAATTAAGTAAGAAAATCATCCACTAGAGGAGACGATTTAGCAAACTTAAGCCCGTATAACACGGTAGTCCGTGAAATCACAAAGGATTTCAAACCAACTCACATACCAGCCAAGATCGTAATAAGTTTAGCGATCACCATCACATATTACATAAAAGTTTGCATCACAGATACATCAGAGTTTAAACATAGTTATTACAAAATGAGTTCAAATAGAAGTAGCGGAAGCCATTTGTTCAAAACCACACACACTCACACGGAGTTCAAATATAGTGCTAGCTAATGATCATCTCCAACAAAAGCATCAGACGAGACGTAAGGAATGACCATGCCCATGGTCCTAAGCATCAACCATCGCAGGATAAAGGCAGTTGATACAGTAGCCGTAATACATTTGCCCATCTGCAATAAGTGGGAATAAAACCCTGAGTACGAGAAGGTACTCAGCTAGACTTACCCAACATAACCGAAAATAAAGTGACACCAAGGATTATGAAGGGGCTTTATAGTAGGTAGCTGACTCATTTGCAAAAAGCAACATTTTTAGTATTTCAAGAACCTTTACAAAAGCATTATTGTCAAGTTAATTATTATTAACCTATCGACTACATTTGCACCTATACTAGAGCAAGCATGTGATTAAGCAAATAATGATAACCAATGATCATTAACAACTTCCATATTGTCATATTCATTATAACTATCCAAGTGTTCCATTAACATTACTACGATGAAGTCACTCAAGTCAAGTGCTCACTATCCAGGAGCGATGGTGATTCGAATCGATTCCTAACCAGCTGGTGATTTATTCCTTACACAAACCTCACTCACCCGCTAAAGTGAGGTAGTCACCGAGTCAACTATCCAGGAATCTTGAGTTTGCCAGGAACCACATGTACCAGGGGGCCGACCGACTGCTCTTTGGTCTTATCTTCGCGCCCCCGTGTCCTACCACACCTGCTCCGACACAGTGCACTGTGGGCAATCTACTCGGCCCGAATAATCTCCCAGCTTTGCGGTAGAAAGGTACTTTATTTGGCCAGCTAAATGTAAGGCATGCGTTCAACATGACCTGAGGCCCAACAACGGTCGGTCCTTAATCGACACAGACGGAAAGCACTACAGTCCAAAACTTTGTAAGTCTCCGTCCGGTCTCAACTTCATTTAACACTTAGTTATACCATGACTACATAGTTCTCCAAGCAGATCCAGGTAACCACCTATAGCTCACAGGTGACAGGAAATCACCCGACTTCTACCGGTCTAAGCCAGCTAAGCATTTACTCGACTGCGGATACCAGGGTAATAAGGATATAGTATAATAAAGGTAAACAAGGTATAATGCAGCAACGGTTGCAAAAAACTCCTGAACATAATGCATCAATTAAAGTAAAGCATTTAATTAATAATTGCAAACCGGGGAGAAAAATGCTCCGGGGCTTGCCTCTCTCAAAGGAGCTCAGGCGGTGATCAGGGCACTCTGGAAGTTCCTCAACGTCCTCCTCGTCTACTTCGGTCACTTCTTGCGGCTGCACCTCGAGCTGCTCCTTGGGCTCCTTGGGTATGACGACTAGGCTCTCGGTTTGCGATCCTGTATGATGCATGTGCGTAAGTGCTTATGCAAAAGGTGCATCGGATGAAATGAGCACAATGGATATTCTTGAATGCAAGGTAGTCAACATCATCCAAGAACATGTACTACAAGCACATGTCATCTACTGCATTCTCTTCTACTACTAATATGCTAAGTCAACACATCTCATTAAATTCTTCAAAGATACACCAAAGCTTCACTAATTTCTTAATCATGCATAAAGCAACATTTGACTAAACCCTAATTAATAATAGGTTTAAATAGCAACATCTATTTTTATAGCTTAGAAAAATCTTAGAAAATTAGCATAGCACAGTACTACCCTAATTAGTCTACCATCAGATTTTTATGGCATTTGGATAAGTGGAATAGACTACACAAAAATGACAAGCTATGGCATAATTATGCACATGAAAATACTTTGTACTGTGAAAAGTGTCAAACAACAGATGTAATATTTTTCCTATGTTCTACACAACAAATAATCACTGTACAAAAATTATCACATGCATGTTTTATACAAATTTTGCTCTCTAGCAAAAATAACAAAAATCAGCCATTAAAGGCACTTGAACTATATCTCACAATTTTTCTACAGGACATGCCTGACATATATTTTTCCTAGGAAGTACATTACACAAGAAGAGTAACAAACTTGGAAGCATATTTTTCTGATACATATAGGTTTTACTACACATTTTACAAGATATCAGCAATATCAAGGATTAAATAAAGCTCTACAGAAAAGTATCTTAAAACTGGCATGCAATATTTTTATCATGTATATCTGGTGACAAGGAACACAACAAAATTTGTTTCAACAAATTTGGAGCAAATGTGAGCAAGTTATAAATTTCCAAAGTATTTAACAGAATTCTGAAAAATCATTTCTTAATCCTTTTTAAAACCAGCTGATGAAAATGCTGGGTGCACCCGGTGCTGTGCACCCAGACCCGAGCCAGGGCGCTGACGAGCGGGCCCTCATGGGTCAATGGCCCCACCTGTCGGTCAGACCGAAACAGGGGCGGCGCTGACCGGCGCGTTCTCGCCGACGGCGAGGTTCCCGGCGAAACGGAGGGCACCGACGTGCTCCCCACGTCAAACCACGTCGGATAGAGGTGAATAGGGAGGGGCGGTTCACCGGAGCGAGGCTTGCCGGCGGCAATGGCAGAGCGGCGGCGCTGCCTCGCGGCGTGCTGGCCATTACCGGCTATGGCGCGGTCCGGTGAGGCGTGTGTGAGCACGACAAGGTGACGGCGGACTCGAAGCGCGAGAAAAGGAGGAGGGAGAGAAGGCGGAGCGGGGCCGTCCACATGGAGCCGAGCTCCGACGAGCGGATGCGCACGGGAGAGCGAGAAGGGAAGAAGCGAAAGGGGCCTGCGGACACTACCTTCTCCTTGCTGGTGACGAAGGTGAGTGCGGAGCTGCAGCGGTGTGGGCAGGAGCTGTGCTGGCGCGCAAGGGTGGAGCTCGGCGGCTGCGGGAATGGCGCGGTGGCCGCTACGGCTTGCTACCGCTGCCTGCTGCTGCTGAGGGGGAGAGAGAGCGAAGTGGAGGATTGAGGAGGAGGCAGCGCTGCTCGGCAGATGTAGGCGCGCACGTGGAGGGCGAGGCAGACCGGCTGCGACGCGCGGCGGGCTTCACCGGCGCATGGCGGCCACGCGGCGCACGTGCTCTGTCGCTGGTCGGGCGCGGCGCGGCGTGGCGTGGGCGAGCTAGCTAGCGGGCGAGCGAGCGAGCGAGCGCGGAGGCAGGCCGGGCAAGTGGGCTGGGCCGAAGCGGAGGCGCGGACGCGGGGAGGATAGCTGGGCCGGCTTCGGCTGGCGGTCCCGAAGTGAGGCGGCGGCCCGTTAACAGAGAGAAACAATTTTTCAAATTCTATTTTCAATGAATTTTCAAAGATCAGTTTTCAAGTACCCTTTTGAGCAAGAAAATGACTTCTTTTGAAAATGGCTCAAAAATAAAAGTTGCTTAGAATTTAATCCTCTACAACTTTGCTTTAGGGACCAACTAAAAATTTTGCATAGATTTTGAATTAGGAAGCAAAAGCTAAATAAGGAGGATTTTTGATCATTTTCAATAAAAATTTCAAATGCATACTTTGTCAAAAGTTTGAATACAAACTTTGCTCCAAAAACTATGCTAAATAATTCTAGATGATTTACAATTATAGCCAAACATGTTTTACTAACCTAGCAAGCATAATTAGGGCAAAAACAACTCTAAACAAGTGTATGCAATATTCATGTTTCACGAGCATGTTTCATATGTTTCGAAGCATGGTTTTAGTTATTATTTACATAATTAGGCATGGATACTTAGGATGCTTGATGATGCACAATATGCATGATTTGCAGTGCCTAAATGTTGGCATAACACCGGGGTGTTACATTAACCAATATACTAAGATCATTAGAAAGAGAAGAGCTAAAAATGAAAAGCTAGAACTTAAGAATGACTCACTTTTAGCTAAATGTGACATAGCGGAAAAGACTAGTGTTGAGCTTAGAGAAGCAAATGAAGTTATGTCATCCAATCTCAAGGAGCTCAAATCTTCTAAGAAAGAGTTTAAAGAAAAACATGATAAACTTGAGGGGATATATAATGAGCTCATCACTAGCTACAATATGCTAAAAGAAAAATATACAAATCTCAAGATCAATCATGATAATCTTGTTGTTTCTCATGAGCTATTATGCAATGAGCCACATGATGCTACTAACCATGTTGTTAAGATTGATATAGCTACATTATGTGATGATTTGATCATTGAGAGCATTAAGCAAGGTTCTAGTAGCAAATGCAAGCAAGTGGTTGAGTTCGACAACTATGATGAGTATGTCAAGATCAAGAATGAGAATGAGAAGCTTAAGAAAGATCTTGAAAAGCTATCAACCACCAATACCATTGTGATAGAGACTCTTGATCATGATGGTGATTTAATTCTTGAGAATGAGAAGCTCAAAAAAGAGAACAAGAGACTCAAGAAGGAGAAAAATCATGATGAGCTCAAAGAAGAGAACAAGAAGCTCAAGTTAGAAAAAGAACATCTCAAGACCAGCTTGAGCAAGTTTACAAGAGGTCAACATCTTCAAAGTGAGCTACTCATGAACACCGTCATGAAGATGGATAGAAGTGGAATTGGATACTTGGTACATCAAGAGAAGAAGGCTCAAGCTCAACACCAACAACAACACAAGTCAAAGCCAAAGCCTAAGAGGTGTTTTGAGTGTGGACAAGGTCACTTTGCCCATGAGTGTCAAACTCCTCCACCACAATCCTTGCCCAAGCATGCTAGACCTTTTGCTTTCAATGCTCATTACATGCTTAGAAAGGACTCTAGTGGTAAAATGAAAGTCATGTTCTTAGGACCTCCCAACAAGAATAGGCCTAAGAAAATTTGGGTTGCAAAGTCACTTGTTGAGAAAGTCAAGGGCCCTCAACAAGTTTGGGTCCCTAAACAAGCTTGATCTCTTGTGTGTAGGTGAACTACAAGACCAGTGGAAGTCATTGGGTAATTGATAGTGGTTGCACTCAACATATGACTGGTGATCCTCGTATGTTCACCTCACTTTATGAAGAAGTTGATGGTCTAGAAAGAATTACATTTGGTGATAATTTAAAGGGCAAAGTTAAAGGATTAGGCAAAGTGGCAATATCAAATGATCATTTAATCTCAAATGTGCTATATGTTGCTTCCTTGAGTTTCAACTTGCTATCCGTTGGACAATTGTGTGATCTTGGCTTTCAATGCTTGTTTACCGAGAATGAAGTAGTTGTATCTAAGAAACATGATGATCAAGTTATATTCAAGGGATTTAGATACAATAACCTATATCTAGTTGATTTCACCTTCGAAGATGCTAACTTGAAGACATGCCTATTCACCAAAACATCACTTGGGTGGCTATGGCATAGAAGACTTGCTCATGTTGGGATGAGTTCACTCAAGAAGCTTATGAAGAATGAATTGGTGAGAGGGTTGAAGGATGTGAAATTTGAGAAGGACAAGCTCTGTAGTGCATGTCAAGCCAGCAAACAAGTTGCAAACACTCATCCTACAAAATCTTTTATGTCAACAACTAGAGTGCTAGAGCTCCTTCACATGGACTTATTTGGACCAACAACTTACAAGAGTTTAGGAGGAAATCATTATTGTCTTGTGATTGTTGATGACTACTCTAGATATACATGCACTACTAACTTCTGACCCTTATACCACGCTTTTTTGTCGCAACGGCATGGTTTTGTTGCAACAAGCGTTGTTATCACAACGATTTTCACTTTTGGTTGCGATAGATTGGTTTTTTGCCATGAAAATTGTTTTGTGGCCATAAGTGTGGAGATCGTTGCAAAAATTAAGTGTTATCGCAACAAATTATTGAACGGTTGCAATAAGTGATTAATGTTGCCACGATTTGATTTGCATTGTGGGCAAGTTTATTTTTGTTGCAATACTAAGGTGATATTGCAACTCTTTATTTTATGGTTGCAATAGCCCATCTATATCGCCACGAATATGTTCCGTTGTATATAATAGTCGCTTGCGTTGCAAAAAATTGGTACATATAGCAACGAAAAAAATAGTTCGTTGCAATCACTAAGGTTGCAACGATTATGGTTTCGTTGTATGTAGCAGTTTCGTTCATTGCAAAAAGGTTATAATATAGCAACGAAAAATTACATTGTTGCAATACCTAAGCCTTTCCACTTTAATGGTTGCATATTTTTTTTTTAAAAAATGACAACAATATGGGTTTCGAACCTGAGACCTCTTGGTCTTGAAAGTAAGCTCCTACCACTAGGCTACGTCTATGTTTATGTTAGTAATAGCGAAAGTACCCTATATTAATTAATGTTGACTAGTTATATTGGAAAAAGGATCTAATCTAATTTTACATATCACGTAGAGGTCATGGCCTGTAGCTCCTGTCGCGGCTCCTTCTCTCCCACGGCCTCTCTTCTTCCCCCACGTGATGTCTCCTTGAGAAGAACGTGGTGGAGGCCCCCCCTGATCCCTATAGCCAGCACCACCAGCTAGCGTGGTCAAGGCCTCCCTGAAGCCTTTGTTGTCACGGCATCCCTTCCCTACGGCCATAGTCGTCACGACCCTTAAATTCCCTGCAGCGACTACGGCATATTGGTGCCCTAGTTCCTTCCTGATCATCGATGAGATAAGGAGAGCGAGCACCGTCCAGTCCTTCCTCGGCGTGCGAGAGGGGACGGAGCGTTGAACCAGTTTCACCTCGCACCCTTCATCATCCACGAGAGAGACGATCAGCGGCCGGCCAGCGATCATCGACGTGAAAAAAGAGAATCACGTATGCTTGCATTATTGCTCAGTTTTTTCTCTACATATTACTGTTAAGTTTGGTACTTGACTAGATCAAATTACTCACTGTTGTTGATAATCCAGACAAATTTTTGCAAGATTCTTATTCAGATGCATTGGCTAATCCACATTTTTTAATTTGTCTGGTTCAGTGCAAAAACATTCCATTCTTAGCCAATGGTACTCTATTTATGCTGAGGTCTAGCTGTTTCGTTTTTGGCTTGGTCTAGCAGTGTTGATTAGTTATTGTGACTTAATGTGTAATACTCCAATATGAGTTTCGGTTCATCACATTTATTTTAAGGAGATAATCATTTGTTTCCATTAACTACTGTTCTGAGCATGGATGGAGAAAACAGCAAAACATGCTGGGTAGCTGTTGTCACAATGGACAGTGCTAAGCTTCTGAATATTACTCTAGATATACTAGTATATAAAGTTTGATAAAAATGCCCTTTGGATGCATTAAAGTTTATTAAATTATAGTTAAAGTAAAGGGCCCTTTTTTAAGCTTGGCTCAGAAAATTGACAGATTATTAATTTTCTTTATCTCTAATAAATAAAGTTTATAATAATGTCATGATCCCTTCAATTTAACGTGCTACAGGAAATCATTGTGATATTTCGAAGATATAATTAATGGCACATGATGATGATCGGAGTTGGATGCTGTTGCCTCGGTCATCAGTTGAGTGGCAAGCAGGTCTGGACAAATTTATTGATACTATTTTCGAAGGCACCTATGCATCAGAAACTGCACCATGTCCATGTTCAAGGTGTTGTGGAGTCGTGTACAAAAGAAAATCTGAGGTTCAGATGGACTTGCTAACTAAAGGGTTTGATGAGAACTTTGTCAAAGAGAAAGGTAATGCTGGCATATTTTTGAATGATGATAGGGATCTAAATGTAGGCCCACCAGATGATGCATCATCCGCCAACAATCTGTTGTCCGCATTAATTAGGGGTGCGACCAGTGGCAATACCAATGAAGAGCCTTGTGAGAGTGCAAAGAAATTCTTTGATTTGTTGAAAGATGCGCAACAAGAGTTGTGGCCAGGCTCACAGCTTACCAAGGTATCATTCTTGGTCAAGCTCTTTCAGCTTAAGTGCATGGGTGGATGGAGTAAGGAGAACGCAGAGCAAACACTTAGCCTATGGAGAGATACGCTCCCCCCAGGACATTGTATCCTAGACACTATCAAGAAAGCACATAAGATTATCCGCGACCTTGGCCTCACATACATTAAGATTGATGCTTGTGTGAATGACTGTGTGTTATTTTGTAGGCCGTTGGCTGATATGGACACATGTCCAACATGTGGTGAGAGTAGGTGGAAGAAAGACGACACAAATTCTGATGAGATTGGCGAGTCTAGCGAAAGTGGTGGAGCAAAGAAGCGCACTCCTTGCAAAGTTCTAAGGTATTTTCCACTTACTCCTCGATTGCAAAGATTATATATGTCAAAGGAAACATCATCATTGATGAGGTGGCACAAGGAAGAATTGGTTAGTGATGGGAAAATGCGGCATCCAACAGACTCATTGGCGTGGAAGCACGTGAATGACAAGTATAAGTGGTTTGATTCTGATCCACGTAATGTTAGACTGGGACTTGCATCTGATGGCTTCAATCTGTTTGGGATGTTGAATGTTAATTACACTTGTTGGCCCGTGATACTGATTCCTTATAACCTGCCTCCTTGGCTGTGTTTGAAACAACCTTATTGGATGATGTCGATGTTGATACCTGGGCCTAAATCTCCTGGAGTGAACATTGATGTATATTTGCAACCTCTGATCGATGAGCTACATGATCTATGGGTTAATGGAGTTTTAACATGGGATGAGAAGGAGAAGAAGAATTTTACTCTACATGCAATTCTGTTGTGGACAATTAATGATTTCCCCGCATATGCGATGTTATCTGGTTGGAGCACAAAAGGTAAGTTTGCTTGTCCTTATTGTCACAAGCATACTGATTACTTGTGGTTAAAACATGGCTCAAAGCATTGCTACTTGGGACATTGCCGATTTCTGCCCATGAACCATAAGTGGCGAAGGAACAAGATGAGCTTCAATAACAAGGCTAAAACTAGGGAAGCTCTAGTGCCGCTTAGTGGTGAGCAGGTGCTGCGGGACTATGAAAGTTTCCAGCAAGTGACTTTTGGAAAGGATACAAGGAAAAGGAAGCAACGTGACGAAGAAAATAGGTGGTACAACTGGAGGAAGAAGAGTATTTTCTTTCAGCTTCCTTGCTGGAAATCATTGCTAGTACGACATAATTTGGATGTCATGCATATAGAGAAGAACATATGTGAGAGCTTACTAGGGACTTTGTTGGAGTTACAAGGTAAATGCAAGGACAGTGAGAAGGCTCGACTTGATATGCAACATTTGGGTATAAGGCGAGATCAACATCCAAAGGCTTTCGAAAAGGGTAAGTACACCTTGCCACCCAATACTGTACTCTCTAGGTAAGGATGACAAGGAAATTCTATGCAAATTTTTACATGGCGTCAAGTTCCCTGATGGTTATGCCGCAAATATTCGAAGATGTGTGGACGTCAATGGTTGCAAGCTTTCTGGACTTAAAACTCATGACCTACACGTAATCTTGCAAAAACTTTTGCCTTTAGTGGTGCGCAACATATTGCCTGAAGATGTGGTGACCCCATTGATGGAGCTAAGTAGGATCTTTAACTCACTTTGTGTTCAAAGGAGTTGGAGTTTTGAAATTGAAAAACTGAGCACTTCGATTAGGGAGACCCTTTGTCAATTTGGAGATGATTTTTCCACCGCTTTTTTTTTGATATTATGATGCACTTACCGGTTCATCTTGGTAACGAAGCTAGACTTGGAGGCCCGGTTTGTTATAGATGGATATATCCAGTTGAGAGGTACCTTTGTACTCTTAAAGGCTATGTGAAGAACAAAGCGCGCATACGAAGGTTCAATTGCAGAGGGTATATATATCGAGGAGTGCCTCACATTTTGCTCTTGTTTTTTGAAAATATTAGTACCAAGCTTAATCGTCCGAGCATCATGAAAGCGCCGCTGCTAGTGAACCACCATCTAGGATAATTATATTTGGGAGCCTTGACTACGTGAGGAAAGGAAGTACTCTCGAGAAAGTTTCTGATATTGAAATGCATAGGATGAGGCATTACATATTAACCAACTGTGACGAGGTCACTCCATGGATAAAGTAAGCTATATTTTAAATTGTTTTTTATGGTGGTCATGAATGTTTAATATATATATGTAACTAATGAACGTATTTTCAATTGTTGTGGATAGTGAGCATATGGATGAGCTGAAGAAAATTAGCTCAAGGCATGTTGATAAAAGACACAAGGAGGAGTTTGTATCATGGTTTGAGCGTAAAGTGAGTCATCCCTAATATATTTATCCATATTTTATTTCTATAGTTTCCACATGCTTCTTGTAAATTTATTAGTCCATAATAATAGCTAGCCACTTTGTTGGTTTATTAGTCCCTAATATATTTTTAAAATGATTAAATGCAGATCAACACATTGCGTGCACAAGGGAAAATAGATGACATGATTTATTATCTATCTCGCGGTCCAGACCCTCGGGCTCATGTGTTCAACAGGTGTTTCATAAATGGCTTCCTTTTTCGGGTCTCTTCCATAGAGAACTGCTTAACTACTCAAAATAGTGGTGTATTCGTGAAGGGCGATGCAAATACAGGAAACATGGGCTGGTATGGTGTGCTAAAGAAAATCATTTGCCTTGATTTTCATGGTGACAAGGAACTCATGTTGTTCCACTGTGTATGGTTTGATGTCCCTGTAGCTAGTAGTAGTAGATTGAGAGGGTACAATAAGGATAAATATGGGGTCATCGATATTGATATCACACGGTTTAGGTATTCAGATGAACCTTACATCCTGAGCACACAAGCCGAGCAAGTCTTTTATGCGAGAAACATAAAGAAACTAGATTGGTGCACTATCCTTAGAGTGCAACCTAGAAATCTCTTTGCCATGCCTGAAGCAGAAGGCATTGACAATATGGGTGAGCTCGATCTGGACTCATTTGTTGTAGGAATGGAAGATATGAATGTTCAACAACAAAATGAAGATGTCACAGCTTGGAATAGGTCTATCCTTGATGGGGCTACTGTTGATGCTTCTGTTATTGAGCATGCTATTGCAATGACCATGCACGAACACGAGCACGATGACCTGTTTGATGAAGACGAAGACCCAGATGACACTTACATTAATGACGGAGTCATCCCTCCATTTAATACTCTGGGAGAAGATTCTGATGATGATTTTTTTTTCTAAATTTTTCTCAAGCAATAGAGGCATTGGGCTCCTGTTTGTTCTTTCTGCTCGCTGTTTGTGTGTTCTTGCTGCTCGCTGTTTGTGTGTTTGAAGCAATGTGACCAAGGGAACTACTGCAGAACTATACATGTTGAGAGTAACAAGACGAAGATACACTAGAGAAAGGATCTCTGAAATTACATAAGGATGGAGACAATGGAAGACTCGATAGTATCACATTCAACTGCAGAAAATGCAACTTTACCGCAGCATAATTCTGCAGTTTCTTATGCCTAAACCCACTAAAATTGAATAATCATTCAACTGTTCTCAGTATCCTTCAACTGGACGGCCTAAACCTCAGCTTTTGGGGTTGTCCCACTGTTCTCAGTATCCTTCAACTAGATGGCCTTAGAAAATGTGTAACACCCTAGGTGTTAGCCTTGCATAACTTGACTTGCATAGCATGAGCATGATCATCAAGCATTCATAAACAAGCATTTACAATTGAAACATTTGATTGAAACATATGCAACGTTGCTTGTTATTTCATGTTTCCATGTGTACATGCCTATGATCATGAGTGAATACATGTAAATGGTTTATGTCAGTCACTAAAACATATTAGCAACACTTGGGTTAGCAAATAGGACATTGTTCATGAAGGTCACCTTTCATGATCAAGCACTTAAGTGATGTTATATGTGTTGACCTAGATAGCCCTATGTGTGACCAATGCATGAAATGAGTGTGTGACCTTGCAAATAGCTTAAACATGTTTAGAGTATCATTATGAACAACTTTGATATTCATGGTTAGGGGTAAATAGGCCATTAAGCCATAGTTTGAAGTGTATCACCATTTAAATGTGACATGTTTGACCAAGTTTGAACTAGGTGCTAGGGACCTTGCATGGAGGAGGTCACTAAAGCAAAGTTGTAGTGTTTGGCAAGGGGAACAACTTTTATTTTTGGGTCATTAACTGATTTAGCTCCTAACATGCTTGAATTTGGATCACAAAAATCAGTAGAATAACAATTTCAACACTTAGCAATTTTGCTAAGTCCCATGGAACTGACAGCCTGACGAGCCGACATTTGGGATGATATAACTCGGGTTCGGTTGGGAATTTGCACAAGCTCCTTGAACAAGAATTGGAGATGGTACATGGGTCTACAAAAGTTGTTTAGGTCGGTCGCACGATAGAGCTACAGTTTAGCAGAAAAATCATCGTCAACTCGCGCTGTCTCAGGCGTGGCCACTGCTTAACTGATGAAATGAATCGCTGTCTTCGGTGGCCGACAAGAACAGAGTCCGCGCGCCGCGTGGTGGCTGGCAACGGTCGCACATCGCCGGCGCCCCGCCGCGTGTGGCCAAGGCGGGCCAGAGAGCGCCTTAACCACCCTGCACTCGCCCGCACTGCCAGAGCACGCCATTCACCTCCCCTCGGCCTCTTTCCCTCGCCCGCAGCGAAAGCCAAGCTTTTCCCCACCTCCACCATCACCATCTGCAGCGCTCACCTCTACTCCAGTGGCCAATCAGTCGAGCAAGCAACTCCGCCTCAACCTTCTCCACCGTCTCCGCCTTGCAGCGCCCTCAATTGTGCCCTAGGTGAGCCACTGCTCGCTTTGTGCCGTCGTGGGAACGCTCTCGTAGGAGTGCCGCCATGGCTGCTGTCGTGGCCGTACCTCGTCGGAGTACCTCCTACTGCCTAGGTTGCTTAGTCATAGTCACATAGATGCTGTGGTGCTATCGCGCCCTTCGCCGTGGCCGGAGATGGCCGCACACCACAGCGCAGTGCCACCGTGCCGCCATCACCGACAATGAGCATGCTCCACCCACCCTCCACTGCCACCACCTAGGTCGTTAGACGCGCGCTGCTTAGTAGAACGTGTTGTGAAGATGTCACCGACGGCAAGCTCGCCGTCGGCGAGCTCTGGCCGCGCCAGTAGCGTAGCGCCGCCTGCTCTGTTCTCGTTTCGCTGACGTGTGGGGTCACTAGTTCGCGGGTCCCACCGGTCAGCGACAGTAGTAATGAGGGATAGTTCATTTAAATCCTGATTTTATGTGTTTTGTGATTTTTAGATCTCCAGTTTGGCAGCCTCAAAAATTGTGAAATAAATTTGGTAGTGTTCCTTAGGAAGTGAAGTATTTAAGAAAAATATGATCTTGAGACTTACAGTAGAAATTTTGGAAGATTTAAATGGAGATTTGAAATGTGTTTTTGAATGCATGCAAACTTGTTTATTTTATATCTAGAGTTCCTGTGCTCCAAAAATTATGAAATTTTTGTGGTAAGCTATTCTTGACATGTATGAGCTCTGGTAAAAATTTGAGGATCAATGCATGCATAGATTTGTAGTTATAGATTTTTCTTTTATAAATAGGTAATCCTTGTATGAATTTTTATAAATTATTTAGGAATTCAATATTCATGAAATTTGTTGGAGGTTATCCTAGTACCAAACGGATGCTAAGAAAAATAATAAATATGTTGCTTGACACTTTTCACTGGGGTTTTCTATTTTTGTTATTGTAAGCCTTTCTGTCTTGTCATTTTTGTATAGAATGTTTTACTGTATAAAATGGCATGAAACTTTTACAGTAGTCTTTTGGTAACATTAGTAAGACACTGTAAATGTTTGAGAATTTATGAAGTACATCTAGTATATGTTTATTATTTAACCTAAGTATCTAAGTAAAATAATAAAGGCATTTAAAGAAATAGTTTGGGCTTCACCATTATATTTTCTTGAGTGTATTTGGTATGCTTAAACTGTTGGTAGACTTTGGGTTGTAAAAATTTGAATACTTATATGAAGTAGAAGTATTGTTGCTTCATAATGCGAATTAGAATAGTTTCCGGACAGATTCTGGAGTTTGATAAGTTGCATGATAAAAATAATGTTTACTGTAAAAATGGTTAATAACAAAGTTGTAGATAACTTCATCGTATGTCTTGTGTTAAAATTTCAGGACCATAGGTCAAACGGTTTAGGAGTTACAGCTGTTTAAAGTTAACATTTCCGAATTGCTTGCTCTGTGAAAATTCTGGACAGCACTGATATGATTGTCTGTTTTGGCTAAGATGAGTTGTGAATTAGCTTTTGTGAATTAAATAAGAGTTGTAGGTAATTTTATAAGCTTTCTAGAAAGTCTAGGATCACTACATTTGGATAATTAGAACTCCAGTTATGAGTAAAACAAGTAGCTGCTGTTTGTGAAATAGTTGATGAATTGTTGAAGTAGTTGATTGCATAATCAAGAAGAGATATGCACATACTCAGTAAACGTGATGCACTTGTTGTTACTTAAACCACATGCCGTTAAGAATATTTGCAAGAATTCATTCATCATGTATCATCATACTATAATTGTCAGCATGTATGCATTCGCAACATCTTATACCATATTCATGCATCTAGGATCGACAGAGGAGATAACGTTGCTGGAGTGCGACGAAGGAGAGGAAGGGGACCAGCAGGAGAATCCTCAAGCCACAGCTCCCAAAGGTGAGGAGCAGAACCCAGAAGAGCTTCCAGAGTGTCCTGACCACCGCCCTACTTCCTTTCTGTGAGGCAAGCCCCGGAGCATTTTAAGTCTCCCAACATTTTATAAATGATTACTTAAGTACTTATGATTGATGCATTAGGTTATAAGAGTTGATTGGAACCCCTCGATGCATATGAATTCCTTGTCCAGATATTACACCTTTAACCGGTATAGGTCCAGGATCAAATATATGCTTAGCCATGCTTAGACCGGTAGAAGTCGGGTGATTTCCTGTCACCTACGAGATATATGTGGATACCGGAAGCACGGTTGGCTATATTTGCTATCGTGGAATAGAACCATGGGGTAAAAGAAAATCGAGGCCGGGTGGAGTCTATGCATAGGATGACTCATGAGATTCCGTCTGTGCCGATCAAGGACCGTACTGTTGTTGGAACTTTTGACAAGATTAAACGCATGCCTATCACTTAGCTGGCCGGATAACTCCTTCTGAACCGCGAAGCCGAGTAGCTCAACTCAAGCCGGGCCCCATTCTATTGTGCGCTCCTTATGGGGGGCGATCAGACTGAGCCCAAGGGCAGGCTAGGCCTAAACGTCCTGGCATCTGGTGTCCCAGATTGTGCGGCGTGGTACGGACCCGCGAAATGTGTACCTGAGTTGTACCAAAGGTGACCTAAGGCTGCCTTCGCGCGGTATGCCTAGGTTTGTGTTAGGAATAAATTCCCAGCTGGTTGAAATCGATTCGAATCGTCGTCTCTCCCGGATAGTGAGAAACTTGGCTAGCTCCAACATCGTAGTAACTGTGTTATGGAACATGATGGTTCGGATGAATATGGAATTACAATACCTGCTATGGTTACTATTGTATTGCTTTTAAATGGATATACCACATGTTCAGCACAGGATAGTTGCTAATCTAGAGATGGATAGTTATAATTAACCTGATATTGGAACCATAATTGTATAACTAAGTTAATCGCTTTTATGCAAAATGTTGTCAAGCTATCTCCACTTATTCGGCCTTGCATAATCCTTGGAGTCATTTTATTTCTGGTTTATGATGGGTAAGTCTAGCTGAGTACCTTCTTGTACTCAGGGTTTTATTTTCCCTTTGTTGCAGATGGCACTGTGTATCATGGTTATTGCAAGAGTTGCTTCTATCCCGCTGTGGATGAGGAGTAAGCCTTGGGCAGGCTTCTTATTAATCCTTCTACATGCTTTTGTGGACCGTGATTGTATTTTGGCACTGTATTAAACTATGTTGGAAATTTTACTTTCAAACTTAATTTGCTTCCGCTTTTATCTACCAACTCGGTTTGTAATAACTGTGTTTCATACTCTGATGATGAAAATGTATCTGTGAACTTTATGTAATATGTGACAGGTATGTTGAATCATGTACGATCTTGGTTGTTGTCAATCGTTTATCGAGACCCATCGTGGTACTCGACAGACTACCGGGTTTATATGGGCTCAAGTATGATAGTGTGACCGCTTGCGGACCGCCATTGTACTTGTGTTCTTATAAATTGGTTTGTTCTACGACAAAATGCATCTGATATATCGGCCATGGGACCTTGAGCCTTGGTATCCAACAGCTTCTGAGGATCGGTGCTAGCAGGCTGCTGTTGACGTCTGTTCTCCTGCAAGGCTTTCTCCCGCTACTCATAGAAGTCGAAATCTTCCAGGATTGTTGTCTCAGCCTCATGGCTCTTGAAGATTGTAAGCATCTGGAGGCCCTGTTCCAGCTTCACCTGTATGTTAAGAGTTGGTGAATTTATTCAGAAATGCCAATCCACAGGAGTATTTGTATATCTAAATATTCAAACAAAACTATCACAAAACCATAAAAATCGACAAAACTCAAGTGCAGAGGTTGGAGTTTGCAAACATTCCAAGACCTTAGCTGTTAAAAAAACTCAAATTCCGATACCGGAATGTCAAGAATCCTACGCTTAATTCTCAATTCCTGTCATTCTAGTCCCCAAAGCAGGCCGCACGAACCAATGAACCTAATACCAAGGGTTCTAGCGATAGAAGGTCCGCTGCGGCGGGGGGGCGATGTTACCTTGCGCTTGAGGTTGTAGCGGTGCCATTCAGAGCGGTAGTGGAGCCGCTGCTGCTCCTCGTCGTCGAACCCCGCGTTGCACGCATTGCAGGTGACTGTCGGCATCCTCGCTCAGCTCCCTCCTCTCCGCTCGCTACGGATTCGGCTTGCTCTGGCGGGCACGGGCGGGGAGGACTCTCTCTTCTCTCCTCCTTCCGGTGCCACTTCGCCTTGTATGCGGCGGCGCCTCGGTGGTGAAGAGTTGGGGGAAAGTGGCAGCAGGGCGGGGAAGAAGGGGGAGGAGGAGAAGTAGGAGAGGGTGAGGCGGCCGTGTTTGTTCCACTTCTGGGCCGGCCCGTTAACAAAGTGTGTTGATTGTTCCACTTCTATTGCCAAAGCTTGGTTCTTTAGTGCCACCTCGCCAATTCGGAGAGGCAAAACTCAGCTTAAAAGCTGAAGCCGCCAAACCACACTGAACTTCTCATATCAAGCGCTATTCCGAAATTGTTACCCTTCTGGGCTAGTTGAGGGCGGTAGCTTTGCTAGGCTCCCCGTAGGGGTTGAGCTTGGCGCGGCCGCTGGTCCTTGGCTGGCCCACTGAAGTGCCAACTTTTTTGTTTTCTAATTCTATGATAATCGTTCCAACTTAATTTTTTTTAAATATATTTCTATCGTGTCCAGCTAGTAACTAAATATCATATTCCATTTTTTTCCTAATTCTATTATAATCATTCCTACTGACTTTATTTTTAAAAAAACATATTTCTATCATGTCCAACTAGTAAATAAGTATCAAACTCCTTTTTTTCTAATTCTATGCTAATCATTGCAACTGAATTTATTTTTTTTAAAACATATTTGTATCCTGTCCAACTAGTAACTACGAATCATATTCCATTTAGTGGCATATCGTTTTGCCTGTCTTCCTATGTTAGTGATGTCGTACCGAGCATGCCACGTCGCCTAGATATGTGATATGCTCCTTTCGAGTGCTGTCTTATGCCATCGAGTGCCTAGCTCATCGTCTCCAACTAGTCACAATTTGTCCCATTTCATTCCATGTCTAACATTGTTGTGGTGTAGTACTCAGTGTGCCATGTCGACTAGATATGTGTTCTGGACCTTTCAAGTTCTATGTCTTATGCCATTGAGTGCCTACCTCATCGTGTCCAACGAGTGCCACATCTTTGACTATGTTAGGTAGATGTTGTGTCATATGTAGCTAGGATGCCACGTCGAACAACAACTTGATATGTAGTCTCATCCTCTCGAGTGCCATGTCATATGCTACCAAGTGCGATGTCGTATGCCACTGAGTGCCTCATCATGATCATAGGGGCACGTCATTGCCTATGTCTCATCCATTGAGTGGCACGTCATTGCCTACTTCTAGTGCTACTACTACTTCTGCAGTGGTGTTGGTACCCACGGCGAAACCTTATAGGGGGTGTAAAACAGGCTTGGAGGACTTTGTAATGGGCTTGTAGTGTGACCTCGCGAAGCACCTAGGTAGTGTGAATCGTGATGTGGAAAACATGACTCATAGTGAAAATGTGCAATATCTGTAGAGTGTAAAACCAATATATCAGCCGTGCTCACGGACAAGATCGACTTGGACTTCTTCGAGATTAGATGGCTCTGGTTTGTTTGGGGTGGTTCCCTTGGTAAGGGAATGGTTGGTTCAGTTGGGAGCTTGGATGGAATCCAAGTGTTGGTTTGGTTCTATGAGGAGAAGGCAGAATTCACCTAGTAATTAGGTGCAAAGGAATTAAGGAAATTAGAATGTGTCGCTTAAGCGCTGGTGTCAAACAAAGTTAGCCTATCCATGCTATAAGCCTCATGTCACGTACGAATAAATTGATCCTGGCATACATATGTTGTGCATTCGATTTTGATTCTGGCATACGCGGCCGCCGAGCTCGAGCGAAACCCTAGCACGGCCTCCCTCTTCCTCGACCTGGCCCTGCGGCTTTTACCATTTTTTAGTTATAGAGACAAGCCCTCTCGAGAGAAATTTGGCTCCCAAATTTTCCCACAATACATAGATTAAATGAATTTCTTTATGTCAGTTGGAACAAATTCCAAATTGAATTGTGTGTACTCCTACTGAAAAAATTACGTAAATATATATTTAAATTGTATGTATGCAAAAGTTATATTTGAAAAACTGCCCATATAAAATTGTGACATGAATTTGTACTCCTACTGCTAATTTTTTTTAGGATTTGTCTATTCCTCACCCGAGTGAGCAATTACTCGATTTTTTTTCCTCTTTCCAATGGCACTGTCCATGGTCCTACTCGGCCCCGCCGCCGCCCACTGCCCCGCCACGGCTACACTACGCTGCTGCAGAGCTCCGGTGATTGGAACAAATTCCAAATTTAATTGTGTGTACTCCTACTTAAAAAATTACGTATATATATATATATAAATGGTATGTATGCAAAGTTTTATTTGAAAAACGATCGTGTGTATAAAAAATGCCAGACCACCTAAAACCCAGTTGAAGGCGCCAAAACGAAGGCTAAAAACCACAACACGTGCCTGATTTCCTCCCAAAATTTTCCAAAGTTTCCCACCGCACCAAATTTCTGTGCACAAACGAAAAAAAGAAAAAAGCGCCATATATCGTCGGTTCCTCCCCCCGTACCTGCCTATTCGTTTCCCCTCCCCAAAATTAGATCGTGATCTGTCCAGGAGCCCCCGACGCCGCCTCCATGAGGGCCATGGCGCCGCCGCCTCCTTCCAGGACGCCCCCGACGCCGCCTCCTTCCAGGACGCCGCTGATGTCGCCTCCAGCCAGGACGTCGCTTCCTCCTCAGGGCATGAGCGCCAGCAACAACGCCACCGCCTTGGGCACCCATCGATATAATGAAGCCACCCTCAAACTAGAAGATGAACATGGGTTCTCTCGTCCATATAGCACCAGGTAGATTGTTGGCTTTGACTGCTGTCATCAGAAATCTAGTTTATTAGATTCCTGTTTGTTAGCACCAGGTAGATTGTTGGGGCTTTAATTAGGGATGCAAACGGGTGCAGGTTTGCCTGCAACCTGCTAATTGGTTATTTTACATGTGAAGTTCCTAATTTGTGGCCTTAACATTGGTTATTTTACATGTGGAGTCCAGGACGCCCCCGACATGGCCTCCGTTGAGGATGCCACTGGCAACGCCTTCAGGCAGGACGGCGCTTCGTTCATAGGGCATCAGCGCCAGCACAGACTCCACCGCCTTGGGTACCCATCGCCATCGATATACTGAGGCCACCCTCGAAGTAGAAGATGATCTTGGGTTCTCTTCTCCATATGTCCCCAGGTACAATGATTACTTAATCTAGGTTTTTTGATTCATATTTAATCTCGCATCACAGCAAATTCTACAAATTGTGAGGGGTTTACGGTTTTCAAGCATTTGCTGCTTGCATATTTTGGTCATGATAAAAGCATAATTTTTTTTCAATCTATGAGGATGGAATTGTCTGATTGTGTCATCAACTAGAACAAATTTTTTGGAACAAATTTTCTGATATTGAATGGATCTGGAACTGTCTTCAATGGGTTCACATCAAAGCAAGGCTGCAAAAATAATTGACAAAATAAAAATATATTCAGTATATGTATGACAGGTTGACGTAATGTTGTCAAAATGATTAGAAACAAAGCCAATAACTTCAGCATATGTATAACACTATACCTATGTCAAGATGTTATCAGTACTTTTTTTCACAGCTGCAACAGACACTGGCAAGCGTCAGGATGATTTCTTCAGGACTCGTAGTTATGTTCTTAGTAAGCATATATATGGTGTTTATTGCATCTTAGAAGGAGGCACATTTATTTAGTGAACAATTCAAGCAAAGATATGAGATTTAAACATAAATGTGAGAACTCTCACTGCATTTTTTAGCGCTATCAGGGATCTTGCTCTGCTTGCTAGCTCCATGTTGTTTATGTGATTTCATACTTATTTGTTTTTCAATATAAAGATATGTGTCTATCGCAGCCCTGAAATTAATCTGTCAAGCTCTTGAATGTTGGTAAATGCAAAGATATGTTACTGCATCTACAGTTAAGTCAAATTCATGGAAGATGTAGCTATCCAATCATCCAATGTGTTAGAACACAGGTTTAATATTTTCTTCATAAAAACAAATTTCTGACTTACTGGTTCTGTCTCTTCTGGATGGTCTACTATAACATTATTATTATTATTATATATTACTACTGCTGCCTCCAGTAAAAAAAAAAGATGTTTAAGAAAAGCAATTACTTGCTCGGTATTTGTTTTGCTTGTCTGAAATTACAGAAAGTAAACCCATCTGTTTCGATTCAGGAATACAAAGTCTGAGATCGTTTTCTATGCTTAAATATCAATGTTTAACTACACAAAAATGTATGGATGTAGTTAACCTTTTTTTGCATCAGGCATTGAATTTCTCATGTTACATGTGCCTGCTCTATAATGGGATTACAGAAACCATCTAAAATAGAATCCTAAATTCAATGATATTTAGTTCAATTACTTATATATATGTAATACTTTACCTTTTTTATTCTTGTCTATTTATCAACCATTGTCCTATTTATGCAGTGGCACGGACGAAATGTGGACTCTTTATGTTCATTGCAAGAATGGACTTCCAGATCAGGATTATGTAATGTTCAAATTGGAAAGGCCTCATATAAAATTGTCAACCTTGACATCTCTTAAGGACCAGCTTGGGTATAATGCCTGGGACTTCTTGTACTACAAGAAGCGTTGTGGAAGAGATGTTGCAAGTCTTTAGCCCCTCGATTTTGTCAGACATGCAGAGATTATGCTACAAGATAATGAGAGAGAGAAGGAAATCAGATTAGTACTCTCAAAGGAACAAGAGACAGCACAGCAAGTCAGCATAACACCCCTCAAGTGACCAAGGCAGCAGCTGGAAGAAGATGAGCATCCGTTTATGGATGATCCTTTTGATGCATACAAGGACTGGCTAAAGAAGCTACGACCGGAACAATCCAAAAGTATATCATCTATGTTTTTGCATATGTTTTCGTATTAAGCAAAATCTTAGCACCTTTATATAAACTACACCTCATCTTACATTTTTTGGTGACTAACAAATTTGAAGGATGACACTAGGCAACAAGCAGTCAACACGTACAAGGAATTTTTAAGGATGAAAGGGGACATTCTAGAAATTAGTAATTTATTTTCCTTCTTCAACCAATGTTGTTTAGTACTATTTTTTTTAAAACTGAACCTTTAACCTTGTGTGCAGTGGCATTTGTCGAGCAACGTGACACCAATGCAATCGTAGACGAAGACGACGAAAGCAATGGAAGCAATGCGACACCACCCTCAAATAGGCCAAGCCATGCAAGGAAGGCAAGAGACGAGGGAAACGGTTTGTGATAATGCATTTACTTTTAATATTGGGTTCACATATCTTAATTGAGAACTACTACAGCTCAAGATTGTTATTGTCTTTTTTGCAAGGACATGGCTCCAATGAACGCAAGAAAAGAGGTCGTGGCACTGTTAAAGGATTAACAGTAGGCAACACGAGAGTTAAGGAACGCATTCACACACTCCCAATCGAATTTTCAGAAAGCCGTGGAGGACCCATTGGACCGAATACCCGTGCATTTGTCGATGAGGTCGTTTTATTTACAAGGCAATGGGCCCCACTAATTGAGTAAACAGTTGGAAGGATATAAAGGAAGAAGTCAAACTAGAAATTGCAGAAGAGATACTGGTATGATGTGTACTATTTTTTGTTAAGGAACATTGCTATTGCTCTTTTACTGTCCAAAAAAGTGAGTGTACAAGTGTAGAAATTGTGATGTTGACATGTTGATTTATGCTAATGTCATTGTACTAACCTAATGAATTTATCCCTCAGATGCTATTAGATTTCTTTTCTTGATTGTTTCTTTCCTCATGTTGCTTCATGCCCAGCCATTGTGCCTTTTAGTTTAGATTTCAGCTGAAAGCATATTCTGTAAACCCTTCCCATTGTATACAGAAAAAGGCATGTTCAGTTAACCTCTCAAAGGAGAGTTATTTCTATGACTTTAGGATAGTGTTTGATCATTTATTTGACAAATTGGATGTGTGAAGCGAAGTGGATGATTTAGCTTTGTCATGTAGTATGTTTCATTAAATAAGTTTATTTCAGGCTCTCCAACTAGGATTAGTACTGTTGCACTGGATGATTAGTACTGTTGCACTAGCATGATTTTTATTTTTATTTTTATGATTTATTTTTTCTACACGCCACCTTAGCGTTAGCACGGACATTATACTAGTTCTAATAAAACATTTCATTGCTTTTTAATTGTAAACAGCTTAGGTGGAACTTCATCAACATTGATGATGTGGATAAAAGAAAAGAGAAAATATGGAAAATTGCCAAGGAGCGGTACAGAGGATGGCGATCTGATCTGAGTGCCACATACAAGGCTTATAATAGTTATGGTGAGAGGATACGAAATAAACCCGAAGAAATACACCTTTTTGAGTGGCACTACTTGCAGTTGTATTTTGGATCTAATAAATTCAAGGTCAGTGCTAGTAAAATCTACTTTGTCAAACAAAATTGATGGACCAAAGTTGCATTGTTACATACCACTTGTTCTCATTCTACAGAAACTTAGCAGCCAGAACTCCTCCAACTGTCAGCAGCAAAGAACCAAGCATGTGATGGGTTCAAAGAACTTCTCACAATGTAGCTTTGAGCTGGTAATCATTAGATACACTAATCTAGTCCTTCCCTTGTATGATGCAATACTTGTGTGCTCAATTTTTTGGCATCCTAGAGAGACCAAGAAACTGGTGAAGAGCCAAGTGATCTTCTTCTTTGGAGGACCACTCACACAAAACATGGCGCATGGTCAAATCCTATATCAGCTTCAGTATATGTAAGTAAATGTTTCATCAACCTTTTTATAGCTACTGGTAGTGTCAAGCAACTCTTTACAGGTTCTGTTATTTAATTTAGGAAAATGCAACCATGAAAATTGGTGAGATTGGATTAGAACCTGATAGACCAGCACTTACAACTATTGAGGAGAACATGATTTTCCAATCATGCTACAAAGAAACAACACAAATCAAATCATCCAAATTACATGGGCATGGATATTTGGCTACGTATTGAACACGCAGAGAACTTATGAAAGAGAACCTTGAAGTACATGCACGTGCTCAAGCTGCAGCTAGGGAGAAGAGCATTGCTTTAGAAGCGGAGGTTGACAAGCTCAAAGAACAGATTGCGCAAGAAGCTGCAGAAAGGGAAAGGGAGAAAGAAGAAAATAGGAGGTGGATGCAAGAGGAGCTGGAAAATGCTAAGATAAACTTAAGAGAAGAAATGAAGCAAGAATTTCTTAATATGCTAGCGCAGCACAGAGAAGGAGCTATGATTATGGTATTAGAATAATTTTTTATCCTTTGTACTCTTGATAATCTTATGATTGTGATGCCTAATCTTTCACCCCCAATATTTGTATGTATAGAGTACCCTGCAAAACAATGCCATTACACAAGTTGCACCAATCATAGAAGAGGAAGGTAAGACCGGTGGACATGAAAATGAAAATGAAGATGGGTTACAGGAGGTAATGACATTATTTCACTATGTTCCATGTACCTTGAACTGTAGCTAAAATAGATCAAACAACTTGATGTTTGTAGGCTCAGCCTAGAAGCGTTGTCATCGTACAAAAAGGTGCACAAGCACCTACTCGCTCCACTATAAGTACTGCACCTCCCAGCAGAGCTCTTTTCAACGAAAACACTGCAAATGTGACTGCATCGAAGACATATATCACTTCACAGCAGCTGATGAATAGGACAAGAAATAATCCCAAAAGGAGGAAGGTAACAACCAGCTAATTGGAATCTAAATTCTTGCATGATTTAATGAAATTTTATCAAATGTGACCTTCCTTGTTGAACTAGGAAATGTAGAAAATACATTGAACATGCGTGCTGAAAACTGCAGCTTGTGCAGGTTTGATTGGGTAAGTTGTTCTGAGTAGTAATCTACCTTTTCTATGAGACTTGATAATACAAAAGTTGTAGAGGGTTTAGAGATGTTTGTCGTCGTGAAAGGTCATGATTTTAGACCTAGAGAATTAGAATTATGAATTTTGAAAGTAGCTGGTCAGGTTTTGACCTTGGTCTGGACAGCAGTGGGTGTTTGTGTTTTTTGACCATGATAACTGTAGAATCTTATTTAACAAATAACTAGGAAGATGTAGAGAATTTCATGGGCTTTCCGTATTGTTAAAGAATATAATTTTTCGTTGTCTACAACTCAAGTTATGATTTTTCTAATCAACTAAACTGCTGCTGCCTTAAAAATTCAGAGAAGGCAGCTGCTACTGTAACATGACTTCCATCTTTTTCATAGAAAAAGGAATTGCAGCAACTAGACCGACAACATCTGCTCATTTGCAGAATTGCAGTAGAACTTCAACTATGCAAAAGCTTGGTTGATGGCTTTTGTATATGAAATTAGAAATTAGAACCATTTTATATCTTCATCTCTTTACATTTGTGCAAAAATTAGTAAACTTAATATTGTTCTAATATCCCAATCATATTCTTTTGACAGTAGGTGGACAAGGTTTCAGTGGGAGGCTTATAATCAAGCGAGGACATAGCCGAGGAGATGACATGTTGGGCTGCTAGGAATTTCTCAAGTGCTGCATAGATGTTAGGAAGTTTGTAAAAAGTTGTCAAATAATGAGTTAATTGTACACTCGTTTATGATTTTAGCTACTATTTCATGGGTTTGGCAACATATTGAATGATTAATTATAATTAATATATGTGGGTGCAATTGCTTTTGATATGGTTTATTGATTTGCAATGATGATTTATTAAACCAAAATTAAATTACTAGGGTTGCAATAAAAGCTATACCTACGAGCCGTGATGCGTGGCAATATGCTGTATGGCAACAGACTTATTTACGTTGCAAATAATACTATTGCCACGACATGACTATTGTTGCAATAACAATTAATGTTCCGCAACGAATAAAATTGCATGGCAAATTCTACTGTTGCAACGGCACCGAGGTCATGGCAACAATGAACGGTATATCGCAACGAATAAAATTGCATGGCAAATGATACTGTTGCAACGGCAACGCGGCCGTGGCAATAATGAACGGTATCTCACAACGGATAAATTTGCGTGGCAAATGATACTATTGCCACGCCAAGACAAGCGTGGCAATAATGTATACTCTCTCGCAACGATTACATTTGCGTGGTAAATGATTTACTTGCCACGGCACAGTGGTCGTGGCAACAACACCTTAAGCAACAAAATTATAGCGTGGCAAAAAAAATCTATTGCCACGCTATCGCTCATTGTATTTACCACCTCTCGCTACGAAGACAAACGTGGCAAGTGCTCGTATTGCCACGCCAATGAATGTTGCGATAACATCCTATTGCAATGCTTAGCAATGTTGCAAGAAAAGCTAACTCTTGCAACGCCAAACTAGCAACGGTTGCAAGTTCTTATTGCAACGTGACTTTTTGCAACCATTGCCAACGAACGCGATTTCGTGGTATGAACTACCTTTTGCAACAAAATTGGGCCTATTGCAATGTTTTCTCGTCGTTGCGCAAGGGTTAGAAGTTTGTAGTGATGGGTGTTCTTCGTTCATGACAAGACCGAAGTTGCATCATGTCTCAAGAAGTTTGCCAAGAGAGCACAAAATTAGTTTGAAGTGAAGCTCAAGAACATAAGAAGTGATAATGGAAAAGAGTTTGACAACACAAACATTGAAGCTTATTGTGATGAAGTTGGGATCAAGCATGAGGTCTCCGCAACATATACTCCTCAACAAAATGGTGTAGTTGAGAGAAAGAACCGGACGCTTATCACACTTGCAAGAACAATGCTTGATGAGTACAACACACCTGAAGCTCTATGGGCAGAAGCTATCAACACCACATGTTATGCACCCAACCACCTATTCCTTCAAAAGTTTCATGGCAAGACACCTTATGAGTTGCTCAATGGGAAGAAGCCGGACATCTCATTTTTCCGGGTGTTTGGTTGCAAATGCTACATCTACAAGAAGCGGTAACACCTAAGGAAGTTTCAAAGATGTTGTGATATTGATTTTCTTGTTGGTTACTCATCAAAGTCCAAAGCATATCGAGTATTTAATCATGCCACCAGCTTGGTTGAAGAAACATATGATGTGGAATTTGATGAATCTAACGGCTCCCAAGGAGCACAGAGAATCTTGATGATGTAGGTGATGAACCATTGAGGGAGGCTATGAAGAACATTCCGGTTGGAGACATCAAGCCTGAAGATGATGTATAAGTGATTGATCCACCTTCTTCATCAAATGTGCCACAAGATGGTGATAAAGATAGGAGAGTAGAAAATAAAGATACTCACGTCTCTCATGATCAAATGGTGGCACAAGCTCAAGATGTTGATGCTCCACAACCTCCCCCTCAAGTGGTTGATAGAAGAAATTCACCTCTACTACAAGCTCATCCACAAGATCTCATCATAGGGAGTCCTTTAAAGGGTGTAATGACTCAATCTCAAAAACTTGCTTCATTTATTGAACATCACTCTTTTGTCTCTTGTGTCGAACCTAAGAATGTAGAAGAAGCTCTTCAAGATTCAGATTGGATAAATGCCATGCATGAAGAGTTGAACAACTTCACTCGCAATGAAGTTTGGACTCTTGAAGAGCGACCACAAGGTGCAAGAGTCATTGGAATAAAGTGGGTGTTCCGCAACAAGCAAGATGATCAAGGCGTTGTAGTGAGGAACAAGGCAAGACTAGTTGCAAAGGGGTTCTCTCAAGTTGAAGGATTGGATTTTGGACAGACCTTTGCATCGGGTGCAAGACTTGAAGCCATTCGTATCCTCCTTGCATATGCATCGCATCATGAAATGAAATTATATCAAATGGATGTTAAAAGTGCATTTTTAAATGGCTTCATAAATGAACTAGTCTATGTTGATCAACCTCCCGGGTTTGAAGACCCTAGATATCCTTATCATGTTTGTAGGTTGTCCAAGGTGCTATATGGGCTTAAGCAAGCCCCAAGAGCTTAGTATGAGCGCCTTTGGGATTTCCTCATTGAGAAGGGCTTCACCGTTGGGAAGGTCGACACCACACTATTCACCAAGAAGCTTGATAGAGAAATCTTCATTTGCCAAGTCTATGTTGATGATATCATCTTTGGATCATCAAATGAAGATTATTGCAAAGAGTTTGGTGAATTGATGTCGAAGGAGTTCGAGATGTCAATGATTGGAGAGCTTACATTCTTTCTTGGTTTTCAAGTCAAGCAAATGAGAGAAGGGATTTTCATCTCTCAAGAAAAGTATACCAAGGATGTTCTCAAGAGGTTCAATATGGATGAATGTAAGCCAATCAAGACACCAATGCCATCTAATGGACATCTCAACCTAGATGAGGGAGGTAAAATGGTTGATCAAACTCTCTACCGCTCTATGATTGGTAGCTTGTTATATTTAACAGCATCTAGGCCTGATATCATGTTAGTGTGTGTATGTGTGCTAGATTTCAAGCTAATCCTAAGGAAGCTCATTTGGTAGCCGTTAAAAGAATCCTTAGGTACCTTAAGCACACACCAAGCATTGGTCTTTGGTATCCCAAAGGAGCTAGATTTCAATTAGTTGGCTATTCCGATTTGGATTATGCTGGTTGCAAAGTTGATAGGAAAAGCACATCTGGAGGGTGCCATTTGCTTGGTAGATCACTTGTGTCTTGGTCCTCCAAGAAGCAAAATAGTGTGGCTTTGTCCACCGCTGAAGCGGAATACATTGCCGCGGGTTCTTGTTGTGCACAAATACTTTGCATGAAGCAAACTTTGCTAGACTATGGTGTAGTTCTAGAAAAGGTACCTCTTTTGTGTGACAATGAGAGTGCGGTAAAGCTTGCTAATAATCTAGTTCAACACTCTCGCACCAAGAACATAGATATCCGCCATCACTTTCTTAGAGATCATGTTGCTAAAAATGATATATGATTAGAACGTGTAAGGACCGAGGATCAATTGGCGGATATCTTCACTAAACCGCTAGATGAGGCGACTTTTTGTCAGTTGAGGAATGACCTCAATGTGCTTGATTTTAGTAACTTCAATAGAAAATGAGCTTATGTTGTCCCTTGCATTGCATTGTAATATACAACATGTTTACTTTTTGGTAATGCATTTAGGGCTTGTCTAACATGGTTAAGATAACTACCAGAAAGTGTGTGAAGAAGCTTAACCTTGGATCAAACTTGACAAGCAACTAGAATTACTTTCAAGTATTGCATTGCATATGCATGTATGTTGTTTTGTTGTTTCCTTTCGATTACCCTTTTATTGCCTATTTTCTTAAAAAGAATTATAGCCTAAGGCAAAATACTTTAAAAATTTTGAGGGTTTGAGAGAGGTCACTCACATCAGTCCCAATTTGTGTTTATTTGGGTCTTATTGAAGTTGGGACTTGATTGGGAACAAGGGAAAAGCGGACTCCGGACTTGAAGGAACATTGAAGATTTTTGAAAAAAGGGCCGATCTAGGATGGTGATCCTGCTGGTCGGAAGAAGTTGGATACTGGACCGGAGCGTCCGGTCATGGGTAACCAGACGTGTCCGATCATGGAGGTGAATAGAAGCACAAAGGAGCAACCGGATGGTTAGTAGAAAATGCGGATGATCTTCCCTGACCTAATCTAGTCGATGGTGATCCATGAGCCACGTCCCCGTCAAGCGAAGAAGTTGGATACAGGATCGACTCGGACTCTCGGCCCGCCGCCCATGCCCACATGGGTAACCCGGACGTGTCCGATCGTGACTTGAGGCGACGACTTGTCGCCTCTCCACTACATTGCTCAGTACCGTAGTCGCAAACTCTAACGGACTTGGGGTGGCAGCATCCGGTCGTTGCTTGCCACCGAGGCGTTCGTCCCGGGTTAGTAGAAATCATGCGGATCCGTAGACTCTTTCTCTTTCCTTATCCATCAAGCCTCGCAAGTGATAGTTGGCGATTGATTCTTGTCTGTGATAGCAGTTCATCTCGGCTTCAAGAATGGCCACCATATAACCGCTCGCTTGTTGCTTGACATAACCACAACAAAGAAGTGAAAGCTTGTTGATGTGGAGGCCGAGAGAGCCGCAGCCACTGCACCCACGCCAACTTCACCATCGTGCTTTCACCTACAAAGAGCCGAGGGTTCAGAGTCTTCATGGTATCCGTTGCCATGCTTGGAGTCCTACCCACGCCGCCACCGCCATGCCGCCTTAGGAGGCCAGGCACCTCAACCATAGTTATGACGCCCTGGTCATACTCATGCTTAGGTGACATCGAGGCTGAGAGACAGAGGAGGGGTTCTCATCTACCTCCCAGACCACTGTGGTCCACCTCTAGTGACTCACTTGCAGGGGCGCGATGGCTCAGTTTGTGTAGTTTGAGGACTGGTTTTTGCCAAGGCGGGATTGCTCCTATACACCGCTGCAGGAGGATTTCTATCGTGCATATCTTAGCAGTGGGGTTGCATTCAGATCTCTAGAGTTTGCCCATGCCCACATCGACGCTTATCCTTCTCTCCTATCTACCGGGTTGACTGATCTACTTGGATGAACTAGCCAATATGTTCCATCTCCACGGCCCGTCTAGCACCAATCATTGCCTCGCCGTCGAGGGTCAAAGAGATTCTTAGGATTCCTCACCCACGACTTCCATCGCCTCTCCACTACATTGCTCCTACAAATCCGTTCAACCTTGCTTCATAGAGCCATTCGGTGAGGGGCAAACTCTAACCCTAGGCATTGTCGACGTTGCTCCCAAGGTGGTTCATGAGGGATTGACCCATCCGATTCGTTCCCCCTCATGATTTGTTTTTGATATTTGATGTCATTCTTTCGTCGATGGAGGACACTCTTGTAGAGGGGTCAGAGAGCAAGCCATCGCTCTAATTTCGTGAATCTATTGCTTGCTTCTTAGGGTTTCATATCTCTAGATGTATATTGAAATTATTCATATATCCGATCTATTCTATCATGCAAGTGAGTTAGTGTTTTGAGGTTACTTTGGTAGTTGTCGATGCTTCCTCGATGACTTGATTAGGGTTGGTGGCTCGTGGCCAAGCCTTGCTATTCTTGAACGGATCATGAGGCCAAGCCTCGCACTAAGTGATAGTTGGCGATTGATTCTTGAAGAATTGCTGATGTAGCAATGATTACTTGATAGTCACTACTATTGGGATTCCTCCTTCATCTCAGCTAGCCTACCACCACTTCAGTGAAGCTTTAATGGCACGTGTCAATAATGCCGGGGTGGTCTAGGTGATGAGGATCACACCAAGGCCGGTGCGACCTGACACCCTAGTATCGCTTGAGCCTACATTGCTAGAGCTAGGAGAAAGGCAAGGCCAAGAAGACCACAACAAAGAAGAAAGGGAATCATGCATCCAGTGATCTGGTCAACTCTAGAGAGGTTCTAGAGAGGGAAATTCTAGATCAGATGCATCATCTCGTCTTGAGCCCTTAGGTTTTGGTGCTTGACACCAAAAGGGGGACCGTTATGTTAGATCTAGGGGAGCCTTATGATTTGTTACTTTTGGTTTTTATCGATGTTATGCATTCACGTTTACTTTCATGCATTGAACTACATATGTGTGATTGTGATATTTAAGTGAAGGAAGTGATTGGACTATTTTGGGTGTCACTTCATTATGCTCATTTCGGTCAACCTCATGCTTAGAAGGTTCTGCTCTTAGAACCAAGCATGTTGAAAACCTCATCTCTTTTACGTACTCAAGGTTTTTATGACCGTGATTAATGAGCGTGTTTCGGTCATGGTTGTCATCATGATGGAAACCGGATCAGTCAATATGAGATTACTAGTCTGGTCACAACTTAATGGCTCTATGGCGGGGATAATGGACGACAAGCTTGAGGGACGTCCGGCCACCCCTTTAGGACTTTGTTTTTCCTTTGGTACTATTAAGGGGGTTGACTCAACCTCCTAACGGTTCATTCATATGAGTTTTGAATGAGGGGGTATAAATACTTCCTCTATTCATCCAAGGGAGGTCTCTTGCCCATTTGTTCAGCTGAGAAACACCCTTGAGAGTGCTAAGGAGAGCAAGAGCCTAGTGAGGTGATTGAGATTTGAGAATCCAAGATTAAGGCCTCATTAGTGCAAGGAGAGTAGCAAGTGTGCATCCACCCTTTTCATTAGGCTTGTCGTGGTCAAGTGAGAGTTTGTGCTTGTTACTCTTGGTGATCGCCATCACCTAGATGGCTTGGTGGTGATCGGGAGTTTGGTGATCATCCGGCGGAGCTTGTGGATGACCCAACTCAAGTTGTGAGAGGTTGTGGGAGATTCACCGCGATGGAGTGTTGAAGAATCAGCCCGTAGAGAGCACTTGATCCTTGCGCGGATCAAGGGGGAGCTACACCCTTACACGGGTGCTCCAACGAGGACTAGTGGAGAGTGGTGACTCTCCGATACCTCTGCAAAACATCGCGTTCCTTCTCCTCTCTTTACTTTAAGCATTTACATTTGAGCAATTCAATTCTTGTCTTTACATTCTTAGAATTGCTATGCTAGAGTAGGATTGGAACCTAGGGTGCAAAACTTTTGTGCGGTAGATCAATAGGAACACATTCTAGGCACAAGGGGTGAAGTGGGCTAAGTGTAGGGTTTAATTATTGCAAAGAGTTTTAGAATTAGCCCAATTCCCCCCCCTCTTAGGCATCTTGATCCTTTTAGACTACCCTGCCCTTGGGCTCATGTTTGGCTCGCTGCACATCCTTACTACCATCCAGAGTGCGCACTATAACAGAACGAGGCCCGGCCTAAGTTGAGCTACTCGGCTTCGTGATTGGAACGAGTTATCTAGCTAGCTAAGTGAGAGGCATGCATTCAAAATGACAAGAGGGCCTCCAATGATGCGATCTTTAATTGGCACAGACGGAATCACATGAGTCAACCTACACATAGACTCCGCCCGGCCTCCATTTAATCATCACCCCATAGTTATTTTCCACGATAGCAAATATAACCAACCGTGCTCCGGTATCCACCTATATCTCGCAGGTGATAAGAAATCACCCGACTTCTACCGGTCTAAGCATTGCTAAGCATATATTCGATCCTAGACCTACATAGGGTTTAAGGTATATTTCTGGACAAGGAAGTTATATGCATCAAGTGTTTCCAATCAACTTCTATAACCTAATGCATCAAAGATAAAGGACGCAAGTGATATTTGTAAAAACATAGGAGGCTTAGAATGCCCCAGGGCTTGCTTAGAATCCAACACTAGGTTAGTGTTTGTTAGATGACACTCGGTTGGCGAGCATCTCCCATCTCGGCACTTGCTTAGTCCTTTCGTCTTCTGGATGGATTCACCAAACTCCATCTTCGGATCTTCGGGTTTCGCTCCAACATCACGTCCTTCACATGGTGCATCTAGCGTACCTAGATGAGATGCAACAATGCAAGTGCATGAATGCGAAGAATGGCAACATGAGATGCCTCACATAAAAGTATTCAAGAGGAGCATAAGGTTACAACGAACATATATAAGCACTCCATGTTACTTAATTAAACATCCCACAACCTATTATGCTAGGATTGCAAGGAAGGTAGCACCAAGCATGACACAAGTTTCACAAGGTTTTAGGTATATTAACTTAACACCATCAAAGGCATGAGCCACCCTTAGCAACACACAAAGCAAAGCAAGGTGAAGCAAATAATTTTAGGTACAAACACATATTCTGAACAACAGCACCATAGTCACTTGTTTTAATCATACCCAGAGTTCTTGCATGAAAAAGTGTGATTCAGGAGTTTATAGAAATCTAATGAAATTATCTAAAACTTTGTTATTAACACCAAAAGCTAATTCAACAAATAACAATGTCAAAATGCATCATGAAGCAGAGCTTATACAACTAAGGATAGAAAACTGATATTAACTTCAGAAATGCATAACTAGAATTCTAATCATCCAACAAACATGATTCTTAACTTTATAGAATCTTATTAAGTTATCTATAAGTTTCTTATTATCATCTTAAGATGATTCTACAGCTAACAAGGTTAAACAACACCAAGAAGGCATCTCTATCCAGATTTGGATATAAATCTGCCATTCCACTTTGAACAGCTATAACTAGAGTTCGAGACCACCAAAAAGGGTGTTATCTAACATTTTGGAAAGATTAATAAAATAACTATAGCTTCTTTATTATCATCAAGAGGTGATTCAAAGCTTAGCTAAGTCAAACAACACAACCTTTCAGATTTGAACAGAGTATATGCAAAAGCTGAGAGCAAACTTGTAAAATCTGTAACTCCTAAACCATCAGGCCTAAAATCATGAACTTTTTTACAAGAAAGATAAGGAGATTATATACAACTTTTGTATTCACCACAATTACATAAAACATCATTTGTATCACAAAAATATCACCACCATAGAAACTGTACATGCAGCCATAACAACAGAGATACAACTATATGCATTTATCATTTATGTTGTTAACAACTAACTTTTTGTTGCTATATATGCAGCTCCATGCAACTCATAATCATGACCAAGCGATCACATTACTTAGCACAAATTATTAGAAGTATTACATGGCATAAACACATGCATCTATTAACAATCTTTCATCCTCTACTTATATAATGCAACATATATATCATTTTTAGGTGATATCTTTAACATAGAGTTGAGAGCTGGAATTTTATAGGTGATAGGTGATATCAAAACATGGCTACTGTAGAAATATTACATGCTTAGGTTTCATAATTTGATCACTATGAAAAAGACAAATTGCTATTGCAAGAAAACATGTAAGAGCAAGATAAATCTAAAACTCAACATTTCTATAAACATATAGCCATATTATGAATCGACATGATATAACAACATCATACAAAGGTTGTGGAAGCACATTTTACATTTTTACACACTTATATTATTTATAAACCATTTAATAAGCATTAAACAAGTTAAATTACTAACTCAGTCATATTGCATCCAGTGAATATGGCATTTTTACCACAGAACATATGTAACATCAGCAACCTACCATAAAAAGTTCATAGCAATTGGAGCACCACAACATTAGATATGAGAATAACAAGCAAAACAAGGTAAAATTGCCTATTTAACAAGACTAAATCAAAACATTATAAAAATAGTACACAACTAGCATGTTTAATATTTTTAATAGCTAGAGCATGTCATCACAAGATTAACACAACTGGAATTACCATTTTTGGACTTCTATAACTCAAGATATGCATCTTCCCAACTTAGACGCATTTTGAAAAGCACTTTACAAGAATAAATAAAAATAGCCAAAACTTTCTACTAACATATATCATATTATAACTCTACTTCATAGATATACTCTCAAGGATTCCAAAAAGTCTTCATTTGCTATTTTAGAATTTTTCTACAATTTATTATGATTTTCTAAAGTTTCAGCCATAAAAGAAAATCAAATTTGCACCGAGGACCCCAAACTTCCACGAAAACAGATCCAGCGAAACGGTCCTTCTAGGAAATATTCACACGAGTCACATACTTTGCATATAGGCCCTCCCCTTTCTCCTTATTGCCGCATGAGGTCCCTCTTCTTCTTCTTCTCTTCGTCGGGCAGAGCAGGGGAGTCTGGCGGTGGTCAGCTATTGGTCGGCTGTGGCGGAGAAGGGCCGGCCGGGCTCAGCCACGGCCACGCTTGGCTGACGGCTCGGCCAGCTACAGCCAGCAGCGGCAGAGCCGCGATGGCAGTCGCCCTGGAGTTGAGCAGCGGTTCCGACTGGTTGAGATAGGGCTGGCAGCGAGGATGGCCGTGCGAGCAGGGAGGCGCATGGCCGCACCCTCATCGGGGACCATCCCGACTGGCGGCCGACTATGCCTCCCTGGCCCGCACAAACGGGTGGCGACGACGCTCCAGCGATGGACAGTAGAGGAGGAGGAGCATGGATGGAGGATGGCGAGGTGGGGCTATTGGTGACACTAGCGAAGGGTGCGGGAGCCCGGAGAGGCAGGAACAGTGGTAGGGAGAAGCTCTGCTCGTCGGCCATGGCGGGCGAGTCCACGCTCTGGCGTAGAGCGAGAAAGGGGGCGAGCAGAGGCGAAGGAGAGCGAGGACGAGTGCTGGGAAGGAGAGAGTGAGTGAGGGAGGCTGAGAGAGGGCTCAGGCGCTCCACATCGAGGCGGCAGCGTCGGCAGAGGAGGTGGGGGAGCACTGCCCTACGCGGCCACCATAGAGGCATTTCGTCGAGCACGTGGCGGGCGATGGTGTGGCCTCCTTGGGATCTGATTTTGGGCCATTTCTAGTCTGATCTAGTTCTTGAGCCTTAAAGCAAAATTATTCCTTTCCTAATGCTCTCCAACTTTCATTAAGGGCATCTGGCCATTAGGGTCCTCTATTAGCGGCTAATTAAGCCTGAAATTGACATTGTCAACGACTTGATGAGGTTAAAGCCTTGCTCTGCTTGAGCTCCAATTACTTGGTCCAAACATGGTCAAACTGATCCCAACCTTTCGTATGTGCTTCTCCAAGATGTAAACTCCAACTTTTATTTTGGGATCAAGTCAAGTTGCTTAACAAAAACTCGAGAACACGACATGCCAATCATCATCAACATTCTAATCTCAGACAGCCAAATTTTTGAGATCCAAAACAGCACTGGGTTCAGTTTTGAGGCCTCAGTTTCACTAAGTTAGGTGCCAAACTAGCTCTTGACCTTTAAACAAAGTTTCTTCCCTTGAGGCCAAACTACAACTTTCATTTAGGGTCAAACTCCAAAATAAGTACAGAACTTATAGTTCTACTTTGGTCAAAACAGCTTCTTAAATATGCTTAAATCATCCTTTTTGATCCATTGAAGCATCTTCTGGGCTTTTGCTCAACATGAACCCTTCATAGCTTTTGTTGTAGAGTCCAATTAGAGTCATTTGGCCAAGGTATCAAGGTTTGCTAGATATCCCATATTCCCATTCACCTGATGAAGCAATTCAAGAAGGTTTATATCTTATGATTTCATGTGACTTTTTGGATTCCAAACTTCATGAAACTTTTCCAAAGTTCACTATGGATGCATGTTGATATAATGTACATGAAATAAGCATGTTTAACATTACGCATGCATAATCTTAACAAGGGTCCACAGTAAGCAAAAGGTATTGTCCAAGTTCAAGTTGGGACTCAATTTCATAGATTTGACCTCAACACCTTTATCATCACTTCCAAGATTATGAACTAGAGATCATGATCATTGCTTGACCTATCCTACTTAAAACCAAATTTACTACTTAACTTGTGACTAACACCTGAGGTGTTACACCGGTGATGGGCGTTGACCCATCGGTGTGGATAGTTTCATGATTTCCCAAGAGGATGTGGCCGGTCAAGGCCATTCCCTGGGTGAGCTTGCCCTGAGCCATGGGCCTATGGCCTCTTGGGTGGAGGATTTAACCACAGCTCATGGTGAAAGAGGGTACTACCCCCCCCTACGTAGGTGAACTCTGGGATGCTGCCACTGAAGGCAGTTCCGAGAGTGTGTCCACCATAGGCCGTAGGGTCTAGATCTCTAGGGCTGAGGTCTAGGTCATGGCTGAAGGCAGACACGGGCGCTAGCCCTTCGACGCTAGTGAACTCGTAGTTTTCGTGGACGATGTGGCTGCATTGGGCCATTCTGTGAGCGAGTCCACCAATGGTGCGAAGAGCCATCACTTCCTTCTCAATCAAACAAGAGTGCGCGACTGTCCCCTACCTAGCATGCCAACTGTCGGTGTTTTGTAAACCAGACTAGTAAATTTATACGATTGTCGTGCTACTCTAAGCAGATGATCATAGCATCCAAAAGACACGAGGATTTATACTGGTTCAGGCTAGAGCCCTACGTCCAGTCTTAGAGATGATCGAGTGCATGTTCCTCGCTTGAATGCTCTAAAGTTCTTACAATGGGTGTACTAGAATGTGGAAGATGTAGGAGAGCTAGAGCTAGGAGATGGGCTGCCCGAAGGGAAGCTTTAGGAGCCCTTCTATGGTGTAAGAATGAGTGAATGAGAGTCGGATCCCTAAGATGGGTGCCCTGGCTACCCTTAGATAGAGTTTGGGGCCAGGGCATATACAAAGAATAAGGTTCTCCCTACCGAAGGGTCATGAGCCTTATGCAGGACCTAGCTAACTTGGCTTGCAAGCTACGCTGTCTTGTGGTGCACATCTAGGCATGGTTGTCATCACTGTCCTATGGCCACATTGTGGCATGGTGTGACATGGTGCTACTGTGCCAACCATGGCGGCACTGTAGGCAAGGTGGTGGTTTGCCAGCCATCCTGTGCGACATGGTCATCGTTATCGCCTCCTGGTTTCCTGGGGGTCGTACAGGAGTTGGTTGCCGCCCCTAGGTCACTGATCACCCGGTTGACTTGTGGAGTTGATTGGACACGATCCCAAGCATTGGGGTCATGGCTCCCACCAGTTTGGATGGCCTCTAAGTCAAGGCCTTCATCGTGGATCCCATCCTGTGGTGGGTAGGATCGTACATGCGTCTTATCGGTCCATATTTGGATGGTCGGTCGTCATACTGACAGTCACCACCATGCGGTGTTGTCTTGTCCGTGCTGCGTGGCACAGTGATGGTGTCTGATCGGACTGAGGTGACTGCTGCCCCCTCGGTCCTTGCGGGGTCAGTGTGGCGTGTCTACTCTTGTCAAATTAGGCACGCTTGGTCAAGATCGATCCCTCCTCGTTCCTCTCTAGGGGTCAGAGCGATGGGGAGGTCATGAGTCTCTTGCGCGTCGTGTGGCTTAAGGCAGAAGGAGGGGTCGTGGCCGACCTTTGCCTTGGCGTCAGGCCTGTCCTGCTCGGCTTGGCTTGGCCTCGGTCATTCAGGCCATCGCTAGCTGATGTGTTGTGGGTTGCTCGGCCTGCTAACTAATCGGTGCCTTGAGACACCCCGGGGTTATAACCCCGATAATGAGTCATGGTGCTCTGTGTCCACATTTCGTATTTTTATTCAACCACATGGCTTGATGACTTCCTTCCACGTGTCGTGCCCTAGCTATTTCATGTGGCATGCACTGGTTCGTTCACATGTCGTATTTTTATTTGATCACGTGGCGTGTTCTTGTTCTACCGCGTGGAGTATAATCAATTCATCATAGAAGTAATTCGAGATCATCACTACTGCACAGATTGACTACATAACTATTTAGCCTAGCAATCAAATAACAACAATTAACATTTCACACGTTAGCAGTGAACCACTGATAGAGTATCACCACATCAAACCATCACATGAGTCCACACAATAGACCACAAATGTTCACCGCATCAAGCCGTAGGAGTTGAAGATTGAGAGTTACCAGGAGAGCTTAAGCGCATGACTTGTTCATAGAGCCTTTGTACTCCTCCTATGATTTCTTGAATTCCTCAAACTCCCTTCTAGTCTTTTCTGTCTTCCTCTTTAGTTCATCCACTACTCCGACGAGGGAAGCATTACTTTCTTGCTTAGCAGCAAGCTGTTCCCAAAGCGTTATCTCTGCCGATGTCTCTGCTCTGGTGGAGCTTGTTTGGATACCAGCATTCTTCAAAAAAGGTTGTTGCCGCTCTCCTGAGAGGGGGCCTTGCCCTAGTGGACGTAGAGGACCTTACAAACAACATCAGCACTAGTCATTGGTTGCTGCCCATCAGCAATAGGTTCTGCTTGCATAGTTTCCATAGCTTCATGTGAAATTCAATCAATAAAACATTAGGTTACAGATAGTGGAAGAGGACTTCAATTGAAAACCCAAGAGATTAATTCATAACAAGTAATGCATAGGTCTTCCTCAGCCTATTGCTGATAGAGATTACATAAGCACAATGCATAGGTCTTTTGTTTGTCTACTGCCTATAGAGATTACATAAGCACAATGTACAGGTACCATATTGATTGGTGTAAAATTGCAACTACAAAATTAAATGATGTTGCCACATTAGGCTCGTACTTCATTTTCTTCTTTTATGGCAATGGTTTTAGTAGATTTCAAGAAAAGCAAATGAAGGTACTTACAACTACTACTCTTACAGCATCACTCAGGCCCTTTTTTGTACTGGTATGGAAGTCCTTAAAGACTTCCACAGCATTAACATCTACATTAGGTCAACCACTACTAACTTCTAACCTTTGCGCAACGATGAAAAAATGTTGCAATAGGCCCAATTTGGTTGCAAAAGGTAGATGTTGCAACCAAATCACGTTCGTTGCCAATGGTTGTAAAAAGTCACGTTGCAATAAGGTATTGCAACCGTTGTTAGTTTGGCGTTGCAATAGTTGTGGTTTCTTGCAACCATAACTATCCATTGCCAAGCATGACAATAGGATGTTATCGCAACGTTCACGGTCGTGGCAATATATAATTTAGTGAGGTAACAATACGTTCATGCGATTTACAGAGGTAGACAGCTATGTCTCATGAATTCATTAAGCCCAAATATTTAGAATTTTTTTGACATTATGCCACAAGCTTCCTTTGGACTACATTTGGAATGCCTCCACATTGATTATTTATATGCTTCCATTTACTTGTTTGGTACACAAGTTACCGAAAATTCAAATAACCATTTTTGTGACACTTATCATCTAATTTGAAGGTGTAAAAGGTTGCATATAAACTCCTAACAACCCAGAGCAGGTACTAAAATAAACAAATTAAAGTTGGACAATCACTATCTTTTCGACCCTTCCTGACAGTTCTAGAATGTCATCAATGGATCACCAGCAAAAATTTAAATAGAAGTAAATAACACGATTAAGAGAGATGTTCACAGAACAGCTAGCTAGCTTCCCTGCTCTGCTCGTCCACCGACAACCGGAGGCCGGAGCCGCATCCCTGCTATGTGTGTGCCATCACCTACCGCAGCATCTCTGCCCCCTCTGTGGGTTCACCTAGGGGCTGGCATGGATGCGCTGCCACCAGGAAGGACCTTGCGGGGGAGAGGGGGACTGTCGTCGCCGGGGAAGGACACGTTGCTCGAACCTTCGGCCGCCGCGCGGGGACGTACGCCTGCTGGCATGCGGGATGCGCCAGGCCGCCGCTCGCTAGATGCCCCACGGGGTGCGCGCGACCGAGTCGCGCTGCCGCCGACGAGGACACGAGGTGCGCCACCAGCTCCACGTGGCCCGCACGTTGTCCGTGGTTTGCGACTGGCGGCCCGCCGCGCCGGCTGGCGCCTAAGCACTGACGGCCGCTGCCTGAAGAAGAAGCAGGGGCGGTGCCGCTGGGGAAGGATCAGGGCCTCAGGGGCGGTGCGGGTGGGGAAGGATCAGGGGCGGTGTGAGGTAGCCGGACTGCGTGCGGCTGCGCACAGAGGGGCGGCGGCTGAGAGAGGGAGGAGCGGTGAGGATAAGGAGATCGGTTGTTTATATATACTAGGGGTTTTTAATGGCCAGTTGGGCTGATATATTTCTATGAGTCTATTTGCTATAATGTTTTTGGGTTTTCGGTAACCAAGGGTTAAAACGTTGTTAACTGAGCAAAATTCGGTTAGTTAAAATTTAGAACCAAATTAGTGTTCGATTTTTTTGGTTTTCTATTTTCAGTTTTGGTTCTGTCTTTTAAATATTTACTAGCAAAATTGTCCGTGCATTGCAACCGGGAGAAAAAAAGTTGTCAACGTTACTAAGAAGCAAGAACGAAAACATTACACATCTATTTATCTTTTATATTATATCATTCTAAAAAATTTAAAATCTATAATTTATTTTATGGTGACCATGGCATCTACAACATAAATTAATATCAACAGTAATATATATGACAATATCCTATCAAGGTTGTATCGAATTAAACATATTTTTGATAGATTTTTTTCCTAGATTGTAAGGTTATGATATATTTACTCATAAATATATCATAACTTTAATTTTCATAATACCCACGTATTGATGTCGTTAAATATTGAGTTCCTTGACTTTTCTCTGAGGATCTTAACCATATATAATTTTAATATATGATTATAGTCGGTGAGGACTTAGTTGGTATCTGTCAAACATCTGCCGCCGCATTGCCCCCTTCTCCCACCGCGCGGCCGTCCCCCGCGTACACAGCGCCCTTTCCTCTGCCACGCCGCACCCCATCGCCAGCTGCGCCGCGCGCGTGCCACCATCCCGTGCCTCGACCCTATCCACTGGCGCGCCGCTGTCCACCTTGCCCGTTGCGGCCATGGCGGACACCACGCTACCACCACCCCGGCACCACCAGGAGGAGGTCACCGTTGGTCTGGACTTCATCTCCCACGGCAGGAAGGGGAGGCTTGCGCACGCTGGGCTGTTTGTCCTCGACGTTCTCTCTAGACCTAAGCTTGCTTGTTACCGCAGTCCCCAACCAAGTAGGCCATGGCTTCCGGCGCCGCTGTGTTTGAAGTATTTCAGGCGTTTTCAACTTATGTTTCAAGTGTTTAATCTGAATGTTGCAAAAGTCGATCTAGGATGTTGCATATGTTGCAATGGTAATATACACATGTTGTAAACGTATATTTCAAGTGTTTCAGGTGTTTTAGACGTTTATTTTAAATGTTTCATCTGGATGTTTCAAAAGTTGATCTGGTGTTCCACATGTTGCAATGGCTATACTCGCATTGTTTAAGTGTTTCATCTGTGTTCAGACGTATGTTGTAAATGTTTTATCTGAATGATTCAAAAGTAGATCTTGTGTTGCAGACCACTGTCTGTCTGCTGCTGCTTGTGCGCTGTCGTGGTTCACGTGCTGACGCCCGAGGCCTGCAGAGGCCTCCACAACGCGCATCCACAAGCAGCGCGGGTGGGCAGGGGCGCGGTTATGCGGGATGGACCTGGGGCACGATTCTAGCATGTTGAGCACGGGCCGCAGTTCTGGACTCTGGCGCTGGTTGAGAACAGGACGGAACGCGCGGGATGCAATGCGGGCACGGGACATGGAAGCTGGGACACGGAAGCTATGTCCGGACGCGGGCCTAGGACCGAACGTCCCGGCGCTAGCCCTACCCATAAATTAATTTTATTCCTAATCAAAGCTATATCAACAATTTAGTAATGTGAGTATTTATTTATAGGAAAGAATCTATAGTTAAAAGAGCAATAATATTATATTTATTGTTTTATTTTATTTATACAAAAATTTTAGAGTTCAAAGAGATATAATATTACATTTATTATTTATTTTTTATGTTTATATATAGAAAACAGGAGAAAGAAAAAGAACAAGAAAAGAAAAGTATTTTCGTGGGTGGCCAGGCTGGCGTTTCCATGGTTGGCTGAACGTACGGTTAATGGACACTGAAACCCAGTTGGAGGGGTGGTTAGCGGAATTTTTTTATGGCAAAAATACGTAAACGAGTCGATGTCTTCCTTTGGCTCTTTTAGAACCTTTGCTTTAGTTGCTTTTTGAGAGTTTTTCTGGCTAGTTTCATACTTTATAATAATAAATGGTTGTGTGCAAAACTCTTACATTTGTTGGAATAAAAATTTATTTTTTTAAAAGAGTTAATATTGTAAGTTCTTAGATAAAGTATGTAAAATATTAGATTAGTTTTTCAGAAAAATGCTGTGTAGATTTGTGATGCGCGAGGTGGGGTGTCGCGAGCGCGGCGCCATTTGGCGGCAAAAATCTATGTGTGGGAAAAAAGGCGCGCGTGCAGGCCGAGAGTACGAGCGCGAAACAGAGCCAAATCACATCAAGTATATAATGACTGGGGGCGCCTAGGTCAGAGAAAAGAATTCGATCGCGCCATAGGTCCTCCTCGCGTCGCCGGCTCGTTGCCATCGTTTCTCGTCGCGCCGCCGCTGGCAGCAAATCGCGAGGGGAATCAGCCCTGCTCTCATCACCCGTGCCATCTCTTCCTCCTCATCTCCTTGTCTCCATGCACGCGCCCATCCTCCCAGCCTTCTGGTGCTTCTGAGGTGAGTTATCCTTTTCCCCTTCTCTTCTCCATGACTTGCCAATTGCTAAATTTTTTTTTTTTTTTTTTTTGAGGGAGCCAATTGCTAAATCTTAATACGGCAGTTTACGTCTAACTACTGGAGACTGGACTAACAGAGCATAGGCCCCTAGCGTTGTTGCCGGCACAGCCCTGTCCCACCAGGTGCTTATATCTGGTAATTTATCCTTCACTATATTCTCTGCAAGGCAGCAAGTTGATTGATGAATTATTGTCACAGATAATAACAAGAATGTGTTCTTTCACTTGTATAAATACTGCAATTTGTTTGTCTATAAATGTCACTGGATATACACTGCATCATTTGTGTGCTGGTACCTCTCCCAACAACAAAAAAAAAAAGAAATAAAAAATGTTTAATTGCGTTTAATCTACGTGTAGTCAACCTAGGCACCAGATAGTGGCCGAGCGCCTGCCTGGCGCCTAGGGTTTTTTGAACTTTGCTGCTTGGTAAGAGTCAAAATTGGTTGTGCTTCTTCCTGAGTTCTCGTTTACAGCTTAACGCAGGACAACGCGAGAGTTTCGAGTCAACCAATCAGGCTATGATGGCATGACAGATGACCCCATGTTGTTTTTTAGATCGTCCTGCAGTCCTTGCATACTTAAAGATTGATTAACTGTATTTAAACTAAATTTCAATTTTTTTTATATCGCAACTCGTGGAAAGTCAGCCAAGTGCTAGCATGGTAAGTCTTTGAATTATGATTTATCATATTATTTTTCGCATGCCCTTTAATAAAATTATAGGCCAGCCACTTTCGAGTGGCTGAGTACGTTGAGAATGACCTGCCGCAGCTAGACTCCAACATATACCAGAAGAGAACGATAACTAAAACTACTCTCTGTTTATTTTATTTTGGACTGTTGAATCTAAAATAGAGAATGATAACTAAAACTACTCTCTGTTGCAAGCTTTCTCCTGAGTTAATTATAGCCAAAGTTAGGTAGCATGATTGGTGCTACTATGTATCCGATAAAGTTGGAATTTTTCTATTAGATGTTTACACTAGTGGCGCATGTATCAGTGCACCTTTAATTGGTTGGATTGCCTGCTTTCAGTAGGATTTTATTACTACCTTGTTGCTGCCGTTGCAATTTCTAGGACATGTCCAATACTTACATTTCTTGGAGATTGATTTCTGAAATGTTGCTGCTTTCTAGTTCAATATATAGATATTACTTTTGGCTCTTGCATGAATGTAGTACTCCTGTTAGGTAATTAAAACATGAATTGAACTTCTTGTTCATCGGTGTAGGTTTGCCCATGACTGGACAGCATACACGTGCTTCAGACGATGAGGAAGATGACTATTAGTACATTGGAGATGCATATTATAAGTCAATAAAACGGTTTGTGGCCTTTTCAGCAGCAGGGAAGTCAATGTGAGATAACTGCATGCATGGTTGAATTTCTCAGGTTATGCACTTGCTTTGGACATGACAACAAGGGACTTCCAATCTGCTGCTAAGGTGGGTGCTACCTTTTGTAGTTTTACAGAGTCTGGAGTGATGTGAATTTATGCAACTCATCTTTTGTGAATTGCAATTGAAAGTAGAACATTTTTTGTGCGCTTAGACTTCTTCGTCCAATTTAATTGTTTGAGATTATGCTTTTCTAGTCCTACAGTCTCTTAGCATTCTGCAGATTATTTATGTGCAATTATTTTGTCTCTAGAATATGTCATGTAGAAAGGCTAGAGCTATAGCAAATATAAGAGTCATATGTATTTTATGTTCTGCAATCTTTGGGTACCAGTGTGCTACCTATCGCATGTGCCTCAATACATATATACATGATGAACGAGATAAAATTTACTGTCTTCTAATTATTTGGCATGCTCTTTGTTTTAGGGAATTGATTGAGTTCTCCACTTCCAAGGTGGGGAATCGTGGCCATGTCAAGCACTCAATTTGTTACGTTAAAAAGTCTGGTTTTGCTTTGAAGTTATTGTAATATGATTTATTACTAGCGTGATAAATACATGTTTGGGACTAAGATTTTCGGCATGTTGGTTTTGTAGTTTTTAAAATCTTTGAAGATTTTTTTTTTCAAATCCGTGAGATAGCTTTCCTGTATATGCTTGTGTACTTTTGCTTTTTAAAATAGTGTTTTCTAGCTTGCACAAGTAACAACCTTCATTAGCTTCTAGTTTTTTTTTCTAGCATATACAAGATAGCACGTGGACTTCTTCATTGTATTTGCTCCACCATGGATCTACTACTCTCGATCTCAGTTTACAGTGGTGGAGGTCTTCCAAACCGGACCTAATGACTATTGCACTACAACTTTAGCTATTGCAATGATTTATTTATTCGTTGCTATATGTACAACCTTATTGCAACGCAAGCAACTATTACATACAACGAAACATATTCGTTGCAACATAGACGTCCTATCGCAACCATCAAGTAAAGAGTTACAATATCATCTAAGTATTGCAACGGCAATAAAACTATCCGCAACGCAAATCAAATCGTGGCAACAGTGATTACTTATTGCAACCGTTCTACAATTGGTTGCTATAACACTTACTTTTCGCAACGATCTCCGTACTTAGGGCCACGAAATGATTTGCGTGGCAAAAATCCTATCTACCGCAACCGAAAGTGCAAATGGTTGCGATAACACCCCTGTTGCAACCAAATCTTGTCGTTGTGACAAAAAAGCGTGGCATAAGGGTTAGAAGTTAGTAGTGCATGTTGTTCAAGTCCTAGATCATCATGCTGTTCAAGTCTTGGATCATCATGTTGTTCATCAAGTCTTTGATCGTGTTCTGCGGCCTTCCTCTTGTTCTCCTTGTTCATATTGCACATGAGTTTCTGTTTATATTTATACAAAGGCAAGAGTAACAATGAAATACAACCATCACTTACAAATGCTTGCAGCTGGACAACATAGGAGCGAGATCCTGTGGACTGGTGATACTTCACTTTTGCACGGTTTCTCTTATTCTTCTTAGATATTTCCTATAGCTTCATTTGTGTTAGACTGCAGCACAAGTAGACCATAGCAAGACTAGACAGGAAATCGATGGGTTCACACACACCTTGTTCTAAGCACTAGACCAAATCTCGACAAGTTCACACCACTGTGCATCGATCATGGACGGGACATGAGATGTCATAGGGATCTTATCAGTAGGGATGAAATTGAAGTAGGTTTTCTTCAACCTGTAGCGTGCCTGCCGTACCCTAGACTGCAATACATTCCAGCAAGCTTCTTATGTTGGTGGGTGAGCCTCATTAATGCCTAGCCTTAACTACACGCAGTAGTGTGAATGAAAAGTAAATCTGTTAAAGTTGATGAAAGAAGAGTTGAATGTCAAGAGGGGATACCCATACATACACTTAGCCTGTCCACAAATTTTTTGTAATGGACGACGCCGGAGGGCTTCTTGTAATGTTTCTAATGCCTCAAAATTGGTACTTGACACCTGACTACTACACCTGCCTCTGAGGCAAACTGGTAGCTTGCACTGGATCATATGGTCTTCTGTTCCCCTCGGTAATAGAGATGGGCATCCTCAATCCTCCCACTGATTTGCTCATTTTGTCAAGCAAAACTCCACGAGTTCGAGGCCTCAGCTTCCTAGCTCTTTTCGGCAATGGTACTACACAGTTTTCATACATTGATATTTGTCGACGTCGAAAAGGAGCCCTGTTCCCGACACGCGAAGAGCAAGCCGAGAGAAACCGCATGGAGCAGATCCCGAGCTGTCCTGGGCTTAGGGAAACATCGGACCGGATGGTCGTGACCTAGGCTGTGCTAGTCAATTTGACCCTGCAATTGACAAGTAAAAAAGATTTATCGGTAATATAAGGTGTAACATGCCGGTGTTGGTCCAGATAGTTCCAAATGCGCGGCTGAATAGCCGATAAGATAAGGCTATCGACTAGAGAGTCGATATCCAGCATGTTCATGATGTGAAATGAATAAAATAAGCATGTCGACAATTATCAGACATTTAAGTGTATAGATCTTAACAACCGATTATCATGAGAACATGTAAAGGTGTGATGGATAATCATGGAAGCATATTTATTAATTGAGAATCAAACTAGCTTTGAACCAAGATAAGAACAAATACAAACATATGAGTAGCCAGTGTATTCTCAATAAATGGGCCATCGGCTAAAACAACCGATTCTAGTGGAAGTAAGCTCATAACATGCAAACACTCAACCATTAGACATGGATAGATCCATAAACCTATCGAATCTAACCTTATTATCACTAACAGTGTGGTTTGACCGGATCGATGGCAACCATAATAAAGATAACAGATTAAACCTTCAAGGAATACGAGTCTATTCATGCTTAACGGAATCATGAAAACATGTTATGATCATGAAAGCGTGGGCGATCGGCTAAATAGCTGATGCGAACATAGCACGCAGCCAGAGGCTATGTTTGACCATAAGCAGGATTTGTTAGTTGATAATTTTCGATCTATAGTGCTAACAGTGGGATTGATCGGATCAATGGTAATCATAATAGCAGTTCTAGACAAGATCTCAACAACTAATAAGCCTACTTAGGATCAAACATGCCTTGACCACATGCTATCTTCGATCAAGATTGGAACAAAATGACTAATCTAGCCGGAACCATCGTCAAAGCGGGATCTGAACGGGATAAAGCAATAGGATGATAGTTCAAAGAGATATAAAGACGATCCGTTTCAATCTTAATCGAGTAAGGGGTGATGTTGTTACAAATAGTAAGAATACTAATTATGACAAGATCGATAACTAGCAAATCTATTAAAAACAGCAAGGAAACCCTACCAATCTTAATAGATTTAACTGATAACTAATTCATATCAAAATTTGTACGAGATCAAGCAGGATCGATGCAGCCTTACAAATTTTGATAAGAATCAAGAGGTAACTTGTATCAAGAATTATATGAGATCAAGCCAGACCAATGCAACCTTACAACTACTGATAAAAGTTGATAACTAACTTATACAAAGCTTACAAGACATCAAGCCAGACCGATGCAACCTTACAAACAAAGTATAAGTCGTAACGGATACTCATAAACAAACCGGAGGTCAGACCTAACCGATGTAGCCCTGCTTCCCGAAGAACTTGCTAAGATCTACTCTACTCCTACTCCTAAGGGGTGGCATAAGCCGAAAAGTAAAGGTACTGGTTTGATTGATCGATGAGAGATGTCTATTACGATGGTCGAGGTCTAATATTTATACCCGAGGCTTGACTATGAGTCCTGATCGAACAAGACTGGTTACAAAATTTGTAAAAGAAGATAAATATTCAAAATTAGGATAACTTGCACTCCAATCTTTCCTTTCTACAGAGTCCACCGTGCTTTTCTTATCCTAATCACTGACACCTTCCATCGACATAGCCCATTCTTGAGACGGCGGCGTCATGGAATTCAGCCGATCCTGATGATGTTTTGGTTAGTTAATCCCGTGGACACTTTGGCTTTCTTCAACAAAATGACAAAATCCCAAGGCGCTGTACTGATCCAAATTTTGGTGTCAACACATGCCCCCCAATTTTGGGATGAAATGGTTTTATTCTGAAATTCTCCTTTGAAGACACTGGTAAATTTCTATCAAAGACCAAGATAACTGTCCTAGGTCCATTAGCTTTGTCCTTATCGATTTTGCTCCTCCAACCTATCCGTAGGTTTCGTGGGAGCACTATTCTCTTGTTGTCATCCCATAACCCAAGGCTTCATGAGCGAATTGTTGGTTCATGGGCATTCAACACTTAGCTCTTTTGATGGGCATAAATATCATACCAGCCTCACTAAAAGACCTCAAGTCTCTACCATGCTCTTCTCATCTTCATCCTTTCGAGAACTTCCAGCTCTGTCGGATCCTCTTATGTTTAGGGCAATTGTGTCATCAATTTTAGCGCCTTGTCAAGCAAGGGAATCATCCGCCATGACTAGAAGAATTCTTATGATATCACTAGTCTTTTTACCTAGGTATGAGGCTGTTCTGGTGTTTGCAAGGGCTCAAATGTGTGGACACCTTCTCCTTGTTTGCTCTACCTATGCCAAGAAGCCTGTGAAACAAATAAGTGCATTCTTCATAGGCCAATTACCTTTCCCCCCTGATGCTACTTCCATCTTTAGCCGATGTGATCTCTGTCCATGTTTTTCCGAATTTGCGGGGTCTGGATTCCCTTCAATCCAATAAAGCCTCCTCGGGTTGGTTAGTCGACATCAGATGTAATCTTCTTTGTAACAAACTCCCAGGATCTAGGATGCCCATGATTACGGAAAGTAATAAATTTTTGAATCACGTCCGTCGCGTTCCCTATCTCCTCGTGAACTATTTCCTCAATCCTTGGTGTGATGATTTGTTTCCATAACTGAATCCGATCGCACATCTCCAAAGAGGTTTACCATCACGTCCCTCTAGGCTATAAATATGGGCCATGGTTGTGGCCGAGGAATCAATGTGCCTCCTTTCAATCGCTTGTGTGCCTTGTGCAAATCATCTTTCTCATCTTTAGATCTAAAAAAACACCATCTCTTCAAAGAGATGGACAATGGCAAGCGATCTGTCGATGGGATCCCTGTCAAGCTTGCGTCACCACACCAACGCTCTTGTCTCCAAGAGTAAGGATGAATATGATCTCATAGTTTCCTGAGTGGGTCATCTTAACTTTTCATATGTGCAGGGCCAACTCGAATGGTGGCATTCTTCCCAGCGTGATCATCGGCCCCGATGGCGCGCACATGGTGGCTCCAGTGAACTCTTCCCTAGAACTTTCCAGTTCCTATAATGGGCACAACGTTCGTCGTCTTCTATAGGAGGGTGATGAGGCCTGATCCTTGTATTCCAACATGGTTCATGATCTTGGGCGAATGGACTTCCATTTTAACGCGATGTAGGATGCCCTCACTATTTCAGAGAATAGGGCTAACACTGTCCAAGCGAGGTTGGCAGAAACTGAGGCTAGGAACATCGATGAGATCTTTTATTGTGACTCTTATTCTTGCAATCTTGTCTGCACAAATCTCTAACTGTTTCTCCTTCAAGTTTATCATCTTTGTCGGCATAGCTGGAAAGCCTGCAATTGGCTACAGATTATGCTGCATAGTTAGTCAACGCCAGGGGCGCTGTATTGGTGGTTTGCCTACATGACGTCCCAAATCGGGCCAGGTAGATTGCCCTTTATGGTGTTTGTCATGGTGCTGCCGATGCATTGGCTGTGATGCAAGTTCATTCTAGATACGAGCTTCGACTTCTTCCCTATGTTTTTCCTGCGACCAATCATCCTGAAGATAATGAGAATTTGGTTGAGGACTTCTCCAATGCTGTGAATAACATAGCTCTTTCTTCTTCGGCCGGAGACATTGTGAACAAAGTGTTTCTCGTCCCTTAGATTATTAGTAGAAAACCGGTGAATAAACCTCATGCTTTGTGTTCGAACCTATTTTTCCTTACTATGTGCCGCATCGGCTTTTCCCCCTTGAGATGAATCGAAGTTGCTTCATTTTTGTCCTAAAGGCGATATCCCCTTATACTGGCTATATAAGCCGATGAAAATTCAACCGACTATCTTGGGCATCGACCCAAATACTGGGATAATATTTCTTAAAAATTTTCCCATTTAGTCCTTTGTTGAGCTCTTTGCCTTCTAGTGTTTTGTAAAAGTAAGCATTGCCAGGCATGCATCAAGTAATACAATAATGCCCCTCCCAATTAGGTGACTACTTGCCACACGCACTATCTTTAGTCCCAATTGGCAAAATTAGCTTCCAAACCAATTCGCCTTTGTGGAACTATTTAGATTTAACCTTCTTGTTATAATACTTGGCAATACTTAATTTGTGAGCTTCGATGTTCTCGAAAGGGCGAAGCCGATGGCAATTTAAATCTCCCAGATCATCCATCATTAGGACTTTGTAATCATCGGCTGTTAGGTTTTCTTGACATTCAATGTGTCGTGATCTAGTCCTGATCTCCCAAGGAAGAATAGTTGTATGCCCATAAACTAGCTCGTATGGAGAGCACTTAGTTGACCCATGACATGCCATTCGGTAAGCCCATAGTGACTCATTCAACGTTAAGTGCCACTTCCTTGGTCAGCCGATTATCTTCTTCTTGATTAGCTTGATCAGCATCTGATTAGACACCTCAGCTTGTCCATTGACCTGAGCATAGTAAGGAGAAGAATTCAACAATTTAAATCCCATAATAGCAGCAAAATTCTCGAATTCCTCATATATGAACATTGTCCCTTGATCAGTTGTGATAGTTTGGGAGAACCCCAAATCGATAAATGATATGTTCCTGGACAAAGTCAATCATGTTCTGGGACGACACTGTCTTCAGCGGGATTGCTTCATCCCACTTGGTGAAATAATCTGTCGCCACCACTATGAACTTATGACCTTTGCTGGATGGTGGATAAATTTGGCCGATTAGATCGATCCCCCAACCTCTAAACGGCCATGGTTTGATTATAGGATTCATAACTGATGCTGGTGACCTTTGAACATTCCCAAATCTCTAGCAATCTTGAGACCCCTTATAATATTCAAAACAGTCTTCCACAATTGTCAGCCAAAAGTAGTCTGATCTCTTGATAATCTATTTCATCTTATAAGACAATTGATGAGCTCCACAAACACCTTCATGAACCTCGCCCATGAGAACTCTAGCATCCTCTTGATTTAAGGACTTGAGCAACACTCCATCGACTATTTTATAATATAGCTGATCGTCAAGCAACACATATTTGATTGACTTATACCTGAGCTTTCTGGAGACTTTCTGCAATGGATTTCTAAGAAAATCCATTATTTCACTTTTCCAATCATTGGGAACAATTTCACTGCTAAAGACTTCTTGAATTTGCCGATAACCAGAAGCACTTTGAGCTAGCCGATTAGCTTCTTGATTTTGAGCCCTTGGAATATGCTTTTTGGTGACCATAGGGAACTCATCTATCAAGCCCCAACATTTCTCATAGTAATCCCTTAGGATATCATCCTTACACTCACATAGGCAGATTAATTGATTAATTATTGATTGAGAATTTCCAAATATCTCAATGGTATCAGCCTTTACTTCTTGAAGAAGTTGAAGCCCTTTAAGGATGGCTGCATATTCTGCTTGATTACCGGTTGACATTGGTTTGATAGGGTACGCGTATTCAAAACTTGACCCTCGGGGTGAGATAATAACAATACCGATACCGTCACCCTATTTACACGACGAACCATCAAAGAACAAAGTCTAGGGCATTGGTTCCGCATAATTGATACTGGGTCCAAGATGATGAGTCACAAAGTTAGCCATTACTTGCCCTTTAACTGCTTTGGTCGATTCGTATCTCAAATCAAATTCAGACAATGCCAGAATCCATTTTCCTACCCTCCCATTCAGAATTGGCATTGATAATATATGCTTGATCACATTGGCTTTAGACAGCATAGTACATTCAGTCGATAGCAAATAATGCCGTAATTTAGTGCACGAGAAATATAGGCACAAGCATAGCTTTTCTATGAGAGAATATCTTGTCTCTGGGTCCAAAAGCCTTCTGCTTAGATAGAAAATAACTCGTTCTTTTCCTTCAAATTCTTGCATCAGGGCCGGTCCAATCGTATGGCTATCGGCCGACACGTACAACTTAAAAGGCTTGCCACATTGTGGAGGGATTAATACTGGCGGAGACTTCATATATTCCCTAATTTCATCAAATGCCTTCTATTGTACGTTGCCCCATCTAAATTCTTGATCAGTTTTAACTTCAACAAAGGGGAGAACGACAACATCCTCTCAAACAAATTTTAGATAAATCTTCTGATAAACTTAATCTTGCCTTCATACTCTTTTGTCCAACTTCAATCCCCTTTTCATGGACCATGAAACCTAGGAACTCTCCAGCTGATACCCCAAAAGCACACTTGCTTGGGTTCATGTTCAAGCCATGCTTTCTTGTGTACTCCAAAGTCTCCCGTAGATCAGCTAGATGTTCTTTATAACTCTTGGATTTCACGACCACATCATCAATGTAAATTTCAACTATTCTGCCGATCAACTTATGAAAGATATAATTCATGGCTCGCTGATAAGTTGCACCAGCATTCTTCAGGCCAAAAGTCATGACTACCCATTCATATAAACCAATGGCTCCAGGGCACCTAAAAGCAGTCTTAGGGACATCTTCCTCAGCCATGAAGAATTGATTATAGCCCGCATTGCCATCCATAAAACTGATAACCTTGTGCCCTAAAGATGCATCCACTAAAAGGCAGCTATCGACATTGGATAACCATCCATAGGTGTAGCTTTGTTCAAATCTCTAAAGTCAATGCAAACTCTTAGTTTTCCATTCTTCTTGAGCACAGGGACTATGTTTGAAATCCATTCAGCATAACGACACTGTCAAATAAACTTAGCCTCATATAACGTTAATCTCCTTTTTAATATCTTCAAGTAATTAAGGTTTAAATCTCCATGGGGCATGTTTAAATGGTCGATATCCATCCTTAATAGGCAGCAGATGTTCTACAATTGATCGGCTAAGACCAGGCATTTCATAATATTCCCAAGCAAAACAATCTCGATACTCCTTCAAATGATTTATTAATTCTTGCTTATACTCAGGATCTAATTTAGCACTTACATATGTTGGCCTAGGCCAATCACTATGTCCAATGTTAACTTCTTCTAGTAGATCAGCTGATGCAAATCCTTGCCCTAACTTCCCCTTTGTATCATCAATTGGAGAATCCATTAAAACACACCTTTAGAGCCGACTACTTGGATCGGTTGTTGACGCTCATCATCGATTTTCATGATGTCTCCTTTTACAGTTTCACTGCAGAGGCGCTTGTATTTCCTCTGCTCATGTTCTTAGAAGGCTTTGAGTTCTGCATGTCGAACAAATACCATATTAATATCAGCCGATGGTTCGCCCTTATCGGCTGTTTGTTTGGCGCGCCATATCTGAGGTCTGCTAGATTTCTGAGCTTCCAATTCTCTATTCCTCAAGCGCTAAACTCTTCTTTTCTAACTCCTTGTCAGACCTCCAGGACACCATTGGCATTCTTTCCAAACATACTCTTTTTCTCCTTCATAACGACCGGCCTAGTTCTGATCATATCCACGTTTGCCTAGCCGATTGTGAACTCCTTCATTTTTTACATGCCGATCCATGTCGTTAGATTGATAACTTAAACACTCATGGAAAGACTGGTAGTTGGCTTGAGATTGCCTAAACTCTGAATACTGATTACCACACTCGGGGCAGTTATGTCTTGTAGGCAATTTCAAACCTTTGTTCCAACAGTGTCTAAAGAAAGGACAGTTCCAATGTAACTCGGTTTGCTCTCTTTCATACCTTTCTTCTTCACATAGATGCTCATATTCTTCTTCTTCAAGCCAATGCTGGTAGTCCTTTTCCTTTTGGCACTGCCACTTGTTCAATAAAATCATAGAAGTCACACAAGGATGCATAGCACCTGCTCTGGAAGTCTCACTCTGCTCATATCGGCCCTTTTGCTGATCGCGTTGCTTCTTAGCTTCCTTGTATTCATTAGCCGATATCTGAACCTTGGGATCAACTGACCCATCTTCTTTAGGCTTAGCCAACATCAAGACCTTCGTCTTTCCATTAGCCAACTAAAACTCTACCATATGCACCCCTAGATCTTCTCTTGTTCAATGGCCTTCTAAATATACAGACGAAAGATTCTACACTCATTAGTGTTATGATTAGTAGCATTGTCGAACTTGTAGTATTTCTTCCCTTTTAGTTCTCCAGCCAAAGGGGTCACATGATTTGTAGGTAACCTCAATTGCTTCTTTTCTAGCAGCAAATCAAAGATCTTATCGGCCTTCTTGATGTCAAAGTCATAGGTACTCTCCGTCTCTTTGACCCAAGGACAAGATATAGGAGCCTTGCCCCATGTCCACTCAGTGGCCACAACTTCTGAATCATCTTCATTAGAGTCTGCATCATATGGATCAGTCATAGTAGAAGTACCCTTCAAATATTTTCCTTTGTGCATAGTCCGAAGCTGGCCTTCAAAAGTAGACACCGTTTGAACTAGGTGGGCCAAATTCTCAAATTCTTGGACATTGAACTTTTTCTGAGTATTGGGGACATCCCCTAAAGGGCCAATTCAGCCAATTGGCCATCAGACAGATTCAATGAGTAGCAATGGCACCTTACTTCTCTAAACCTTTGAATGAACTCAGAGCCTGACTCATTATTCCTCTGCCTCATGTTTGTCAAATCTATGATCTTCTTCTCTCCTGTCCCATTGTTGAAGTATGCATGGAACTTGTTTTCTAGATTGGCCCATCCAGTGATCAAGTTTGGTTTGAGCAATGAAAACCAACTGAAGGCCAGTCTAGATAGGGACAAAGAGAAGAATTGAACTTTATGTGCCTCCTCAACAGATAAATCTCCGAGCTGAATGAGATAGCGGCTGATATGTTCCATAGTTGACATCTCATCTATCCCGATGAGTTTGGAGAAATTAGGGACTCTATAGCATGAAGGGATTTGCACAATATCATACCAGGCCAGATACGGATGCTGGTAAGAGCCAATCTGATTCTTAGTCTTCAACCCAAACTGGCTCTGCATCATAGCTGTTATCCTATTGACTAGCTCATTGGCATTCATGCTAGCAACTTGTTGTCTCGGCTGTCCTTGGACTTGAGCCTGAGAGCCTTGTACTTGGAGCTATTGACCCTAAGCCTGAGACTGTTGCCCTTGAACTTGAAGTTGTTGTCCCTGAGTCTAAAGTTGTTGTGCATTATGTCTATAAGGATTCTGGTACCCGGGATGTGGCAAAAGTTCATACGTGCTGGCATTAGAAACCAAATGGTAACCTTCTGGGTAGTCAATCTGAGCATTATGAGTCACATATCCTTGCAATTGACTTGAAAGATGATCCTTTGCATTAATGGAGCAATTTTATAGGCTAACTAAGGCGTCTGGTAGGAAGTCCTAAATCTTCCCTGGGTCAGCCGTTGCCCAACCTGCTGATCAGCTAGCGAAGTTGGCTGCTAGACTACATACGTCTAGGTTTGTCTAGTAGGAAGCTAAGTCATCTACGTGATAGGGGTACTTGGTGACTGCTATAATGGTGGCTACCTCCCTATCATTTGATCTTGCCCCCTGCTGTTGGTAGGGTTTCTCCTAGCCCCCCTGCTATTAGATGAGCTTGAAGGTCTTGAGCTTGTCCTCTTGAAAGCTGTTGTGCCAGTGGCTATTGATACTGCCCATCATTCGGCTGCTGGCTTGAACTAGGCACACTGCTCCCAATAGCCAAAGGATTATAGCCATTGAAATATGATGGTCCTACCTGATCAACCGGTGCTCCAAAGAAAACTTCTTTCATAACATTGCCAATTGTATTGGCTAACACCCAATTGTGATTTGTAAAGGCTTCATGAATACTATTGTGGACCATCTAGGTAGCAATTCTAGCTTCATCTCCCTCATTCAGATCATTCTATCCATGTAGGAGAACTCTTGGCAATGGGGTCTTCTGAATGATTGAATCGCGCGTCCTACTATATGACAACAGACACTTCTCTCAAAATTCTTCTGCTGCCTTGTCGATGAGCGCCCTCTGATCGTCAGGCAAGTCTTCAAGTTGACCTTGAGGATGGTGTTGTTGTTCATGTTGACGATTGTGGCCCCACCAGACGTGCCAAGAGCGTGTCGACGTCGAAAAAGAGCCTCACCGCCGACACATGAAGAACAAGCTAGGAGAAACCACATGGAGAAGATCCCGAGCTCTCCCTGGGCTAAGGGAAACATCGGACCGGATGGTCATGACCTAGGGCGTGCTAGTCAATTTGACCCTGCAATTGACAAGGAGGAGAGATTGATCGATAATTTAAGGTAGAACATGCCGGTATTGCTCTAGACAATTCCAAATATGTGGCTAAATAGCCGATGAGATAAGGCTATCGACTAGAGAGTCGATAGCCAGCATGTTCATGATGCGAAACGAATAAAATAAGCATGTTGGCAATTATCAAACATTTAAATGTATAGATCTTAACAGTCGATGATCATGAGAACATGTAAAGGTGTGATGGATAATCACGAAAGCATCTTTATTAATTGAGAATCATACTAGCTTTTAACCAAGATAAGAACAAATACAAACATATGAATAGACAGTGTATTCTCAATAAGCGGGCCATCAGCTAAAACAGCCGATTCTCGTGGAAGTAAGCTCATAACATGCAAACACTCAACCATTAGACATGGATAGATCCATAAACCTATCGAATCTAACCTATTATCTCTAATAGTGGGGTTCAACTAGATCGATGGCAGCCATAATAATGATAACAGATTAAACCTTCTAGGAATACGAGTCTATTCATGCTTAATGGAGTCATGAAAACATGTTATGATCGTGAAAGCATGGGCGATTGGCTAAATAGCCGATGCGAACATAGCATGCAGCCATAGGCTATGTTTGACCATAAGCAGGATTTGTTAGTTGATAATTTGTGATCTATAGTGCTAATAGTGGGGGTCGACCAGATCGATGACAGCCATAATAGCAGTTTGAGACCAGATCTCATCAACTAATAAGCTTACTTAGGATCAAACACACCTTGACCACATGCTATCTTCGATCAAGATTAGAACAAAATGACTAATCTAGCCGGAACCATCGTCAAAGCGGGATCTGAATGGGATAAAGCAATAAGACGATAGCTCAAAGAGATATAAAGCCGATCTGTTTCAATCTTAATTGTGTAAGGGGTGATGTTGTTACAAATAGTAAGAATATTAATTATAACAAGATAGATAACTAGCAAATCTTTTAAAAACAGCAAGGAAACCCTACCAATCTTAATAGATTTAATCGATAACTAATTCGGATCAAAATTCATACGAGATCGAGCCAGACCGATGCAACCTTACAAATTTTGATAAGAATCAAGAGGTAACTTGTATCAGGAATTGTATGAGATTGAGCCAGACCGATGCAATCTTACAACTATGGATAAAAGTTGATAACTAACTTATACAAAGCTTAGAAGAGGTCGAGCCGGACCAATGCAACCTTATAAACAAAGTATAAGTCATAATGGATACGCACAAACAAACCGAAGGTCGGACCTAACCGATGCAGTCCTGCTTGCCCAAAGAACTTGCCGAGATCTACACTACTGCTACGCTTAAGGGGTGGCGTAAGCCAAAAAGTAAAGGTATTGGTTTGATTGATCGAAGAGAGATGTCTATTACAATGGCCGGCGTCTAATATTTGTACCCAAGGCTTGACTACGAGTCCTAATCGAATAAGACTGGTTACAAAATTTGTAAAAGAAGATAAATATTCTAAATTAGGATAACTTAGACTCCAATCTTTCCTTTCTATAGACTCCACCGTGCTTTTCTGCTCTTGATGACCGACACCTTCCATCGGCATAGCCCATTCTTGAGATGATGGCGTCATGGAATTTACCCGATCCTGATGATGTTTTGGATAGTTCATCCCGTGGACACTTCGGCTTTCTTCAACAAAATGATGAAATCCCAAGGTGTTGTACTGATCCAAATTTTGGTGTCAACAATATTGTTATAAAAGAAACATGGATATCAAATAGCTAGTGCGAATTGACTGATAGACATATGTAAGGTAATACCAACCTTCGCCACTTTCATTGTTCTATGGGTGGGGGAGATAGGAGTTTGCTCAGAGGGCTCCTCTTTGGCATGGCTATCATCATCTGGCCATGACCAGTCCCTCATAGGGCTAGGTAGGGTGCCATCCCAACAAATGTCTCTAGTCAATTCATGAATTTGGAATTGATCCATGGGTACGGGTGTCGGTGGTGATGGAGAATTGTGTTCATCTTGTGCCGATACCTCCAGTCTTTTGCTAGCGGAGGCCTTCTGAGTACAAACTCCATGAGTCAACTCTCCTGGTCATGTTGAATTCACTCGCTTGGACTGCCTTCGCCCAGTACTCATGGCAGCCTTGCCTTTTGAGCCTTCTTTATGGCTTCTTCGACTTGAACTCTGAAATTGGAGATACAAACTTAAGCAACAAGCATGTACAAATTGTAGTGCTATCCAAACATTAAAGCATTGCATTGCTACCTACACCCCTACCCCATCCCACCCCCTCTGAACTAAATACAAGATAGAACAAGCACCTCATTTGCTAGGGTCATCTCAACTACCTATCCCTAGTTCTTCCATCTTCCTATGATTCTTTGTGACTTGTGCCTCCCGCTCTCGTTCAAAAGCATTTAGTGGCTGTTCATCTAGATTACAAAGGTATTTATTAACTAAAGCTTCTACCGAATGTCAACATAATAGAGCAAGAGTATGCAAATAAGTACCTAACTAGTAACTGCAGCTTATACGAAAGTCATTAATCCAATAAAGCACATGTCAGCTACACTCAACTATAGGAAATATATAACCCCATTGCTATCTACATATCCTTGGTTCAACCACTACAGTAGAGCACACATCATAAAAGGAATTTGGGTACCTCTTCCTCCGTGTTTAGATTCAGTCTTGTCATTGTGGTCGCCGAGCGAGTGCGGCCGGCGTTGATGAAGGGGGTACCAGATCTGGCTCTGGCTAGGCTTCAGATCTAGTCGGTCGTGACAGGTGCCAAGGTAGGGGATCTAGATCCATCTTGTATCGCCATCGAGGCCATCCGTCCAGCGTCAGCAGACCTGCTATCGACGAATCGAAGGGGATCTAGCTTTAGCTGGAGAGTGGAGAGGGAGTCAAGATACTGTGTTGATGACGCCTAGGGTCTGGAGCGGGATGGCATAGGGGGTGGCTGGAGAGTGGAGAGGGAGGCCATGGGACTAGGATTTGGAGCTAGAGAATGGAGATGGAGGAGGAGATGGTGACTCTTTGCGCTTTTATGTGGCCATCACAATACCCCACAAATGCCTTTGTCTGAAATCGATAGCACAGTAAACCTATTTTCCGCGCGGAGGGGAAAAGAGAGACATCTAATTTTTGGTGCGTGTTGGCGGGACTGCTCGGCCCAGTGCAAAATCAAATTTTTGGGAGTGCAGATCGCCCCGTCTGCTCAGCAGAGACTGAAATTTATTCCGTGTTTTAATAGGAAATGATTACGACAAAATGTTACTTACCTAATATCCGTCTTTTATTTTTTCTCATATGCACCTGTTTATATATCCAATGAGTTAGTTGTTGCCTTTCTGGTTTTTTCATAATAATATAAATAAACATAAAACTAAAAGAGGATGATAATAAATAATTAAAAGATCCATGAATTTGACACCTAAAAAATACTAAAAAAAGAAAAAAATAAACCTGCTTGTTGTAGCTTGTTGCGCTGCATCTGCCGATTTTTTTTGTGTGTGACTGCATCTGCGGCTGTTTGAACTAAGGCCTATAATTTGGAAGCAAGGGGAAGGCAGCCCTAGGGATGGAAAACCCTCCATAAATAACTAAATGGGTTATTGATATCCCCATGGATTTCCTAACCTGGAAAAAGTCATGGATTCTAATGGGATTTGAGTTTATAGAAAGAAAAAAAGCATCCTCCTCCTCGCTAGTGCTCTGGCGATTCGCCGACTCGCTAGACTTGTCGCTGGACAAGTCGCAGTTCTTTGGATCGTCCTCCTTCTCGCTGGAGTCACAGTCGGTGTTGTACTTTCCATTGCTCGAGTACGTTCCCATTGCTCATCGCCATTACTACTCGAATCGCTAGTGTAGAGGTCGAGGGGTTGACGTGTTTTCCTGCTCTAATAATGAGAAAGTCCACAACGCTGTGTATTTAACGCGCCGGACTTTCTCGTAATCATAGCAGGAAAACGCGCCAACCCCTCGACTGCTGCTCTAACTGCTCATATTTTGAATCTATTTTATTAGTAATTAGTAATGCTATGGGGACCCATGTCTTCTAACGTTTGTTAGCGTCTGCGTCGAGTATAAATATTCTTCTTGGTCTCTTTTACTTTTCACTTGCAAGTTGCTAGCGATGGAAAGGAGGCAGTCTTACAACTTCGTTAGTAGTTGTTGCCCATAGAACAACAGTGATCGTCCTTGTTGAGGTGAGTTTTAGTTTCTTTGTCATTTTATTCTAGTCAGGATCTCAATCGAGGCTAAGATATAGCCTAAGCAATATTCTGTTGCTTTGTATTGGTTCTTGCTTGTTCCAGGTGTAGTATTTCATATGTGGTTTTTTCTAATGATTTTTTCCTTGTGTTTTTTGTTCTATATACAGAGAGATGTCATCGTACCACAACACCCATGTTTAATCCACTAGCAAACTTGCGCTTTGGCAGCTAGGAGTGTCACCAGGTATCATATAAGGGGTGCTTGTTACTTGGGGACGTCATGTTCATCAATAACCCCGATGGATCGTTGTTGAAGTTGCAGTTCGTTATATGCTTGGTAAAGATTGCTTTGTTATAGTTGTCGAAGACTGTGATAGTGGTGAGATTTTTGTTTGTGTTAGGAAGTGTTACTATGTTTGTGGGAGGAGACTATGTCATCTTCACTCATGTTGATCGACTGAATGCAATTTGTCAACCGTCTGACATGAGTCCCCTTGGTAAGATGAGTTATTTTAGACATTAGAGATTGGAGAAATACTATGTAATGTACTTTTGTATATAATGGAATGAAGTTTTTATGTTGGTCCAACTATATTTATCATCCTTTATTTCTTTCATACTTCATATACTTCGGTTGATTCTTATTATATTGAGTTTTTTTATTTTGTCAAATTTGACAATTCTGACTCCTCGATTTGGATGGAGGAGTAGTTGAATTTAGAATTGGGCTGATCGCAATCGTCAAAGGACAGATGCACAGCCGTTGAAATGTTTCTGCACCCTATAGATAGAACGATCCTTTAAAATTTTCACTAGCCAGACACTAGTGGAGCAATAAGGTTTATCACAGAAGGTTTGGCGGTTTGAAATCTTGACTACCCGGATAGTATTGATGAAGGACGTGCGCAGTCCATTTTTGTCTTGTAGACTCCTGGATTCCCACAAGCGCACACACGTGGGTGGCATAAGCAGGAAGTTCCAGTAGGGACGTTGCCTGACGCCCATGGCATTGATGTGATGGGGAAAAGCCGAACCGCCCACCCACATAAATGTTTCAGTGGTTGTGGGGCGTAGGGTGGTTCCATGGCCCCCAAATTATAGAAGACACAAGGGCACAAGAGGGAAGGTTATCTGTTGCCTTCTGTGATCATCTACCTTCCCTCTCTAGATCTCCTCCTTCCATCCCAAAGCTTTTGCCCTCCACCCTATTATGCCCTTTGCGCTACCGATGCCTCCTGCGAGGACCATGATCACACAGTGGATGAAGTCATCCATCGACCGGAAGGCGTTTGATGAGCTATGACTGAAGACAATTATCCTAGAGGCCGTCGACATGATCGGGTGGAGAGTCCCACCGAGAACCGAAGTGGAGCCAAGCCCAGAGGAGAATGAGGTCATCAATTTTGCCCATTTCCACTCTTTTGGGTTCAAGGTGCCGGTGCACCCCTTACTCCGTTGGTTGTTGTACTACTATAGGCTCTGCCTCCATGACTTGACCCCACAGGGGATCCTCCACCTCTCCATCTTCATCATGCTATGCGAGGGCTTCCTAGGAGTCCCTGCCCACTATGAGCTGTGGTGGTCTTTATTCCAAGTGGTTCGCTCAGTGCCCGGGAGGGTCCATCTTCCTCGGATGGGGGACACCTTGATCCAGTTTCATCCTAGAATGGAGGACAGCTACCTGAGTCCCTGACCTCTACCCTTTCGTGGACTTGGGGTGGCAAAAGTTGTGGCTCTACATCCCCAATGAGAGGCCACCGCTGCCGTCTTATTCTCCTGACCTGCTGCTTGGTGACCTCCCAGAGTCGTGGGAGGAACTACTGACCTGGGAGGACATGCAGGAGGTGCCCTACTTGTTGGATGCGATCAAGGGCCACAAGGACTGGGGCCTGATGGGGATGAGGGTGATCCATACCTTCATTGGCCATCGGGTCCTCCCCTTGAAGATGAGGCACCACCCCTAGTGGGAGTTCTGAGGACCAAAGGACCCTACAATCGAGTCGAGGGTTACCATCTACGAGGATGACCTAGACAAACTAGTGATGATGGTTATGGGAGAGTACATGCTGGATCATGGAAGGGGGGAGTCCCCGAAGGCCTTCAGTGCTGGCCATCCTCCACCAACACATGGACCTCTCGTCGGTGTGGTCTCACACCCCCCGCCAGTTCCTCCTGACGAGGTGATTTTTTCGTGTACTGTTGTTCATGTTGTTTCTCTTCATTAAATTAACTAGAGTATGCAAGCAATGCTCACGCTAGTATTTGTGTTCATGTTGCTTAATTTAACTAGTATTTGGAAATTGACTAATTTCTCAATAGGTGTACATGGGCATGATGGCGTCCCAAGGATCATTGGCACTGTAGCCGAGTTCTTTGTCCGTGGTCATGCTCGGAAAGTGGTCCCAGGAACCATCCCCTGAGGGGGTAGCCACAAGCGATGATTCTGTCCCCTGCTGCACCGGACAGTCTTGTAAGTCGTTTGCCTTCTCAATAAGATTGCTCTCCCCCTTATCCTGTGGGCATTGTGCAGAGAGCCATCCCATTGCCGCATGCTACTGCTGTTGGCGGTGCTTAACTCACATTTTTAACTGCCAACTTTCATATAAAATCTACTAAAATAACACCAATCTTAGACATAGGGCTTTGGAACTATTAATTTCCACAAGTTTTGGTATTTAACCATCTACTGGAGGACATGTCAGGATTGCTCAAAAAATGAGCCTAAAGTATACAAGAAATACAACATTATAGACGTCCCACACGAGCCCAAGGGGGGTGGCCCACAACTAGGCAAAATAGGACCCAGAAGAGAGGAGAATATGGACAAACCCAAATCAAATCACCTTGCCTCTAAGGAATACCTACAAAGTCCCACTCTAGAAGCCCAAAGGAGGTCACCCACCGAAGATGGGCTAATTCGGCCCCAGTCATGGGTCGACTGACCCCCCACTAGCTCCGTTCGGCTCGAACTTTGGTTGGTTGGTTCCCACCGCCTCACCAACATCGGTTGCATGGGTACTCATGAAGGATTTGGTCCAGAGGATGGCGGTTTGCTCAAGATAGGAAGGCATGAAAGGAAGCACAACTCCACTCCATCTCCACCATCCATCTTATGATGGTTTGATCCAAGGGTTATGGTGGAGAGGCACGTGGATCGCTAACATGGCGCATTGAGTGGCCTCCATTCCTTCTCTCAACCTATAAATACCCCCTTACTCCCTCTCATTCAAGACACAACACAACACACAAGAACAAGAGCACTCCACCTTTGAGCTTCACTCCAAGGGCTTAGGCCCTAGATAGCTAATAGAGTTGTAAGGGAGAGATGTGAGGGAGAGCTCGGGGAAGCACTAGATTTGTCGGTGTCTCCCCAACTTGTACCTCGATGAGCATCTTTACTTCAATGGGTTCTCCCGCTAAGTGGGTGTTCATGTTTTCTATAGTGTAAAGTGTTTTGATTAGTTAAGCTTTACTCTTACTTGTTTGTGGGCTCATCGTCTGCTCTCGTGGTAGATACTCTAGTAGAGGGCCCTGATAATGATGGATAACCCTACCGAAACGCTAGAGTATTAGTAGTCGACATCGTAGACATGGTGTCTAGGCTAGAGCCTACCTTCGTTTGCCTTGTACTCCATGGTTGAGGGGTAGGCAGTAGGTGGTGATAGCCCTATCCGTCCCTTGTAATGCCCCATGTCCGAGTATGGCATAGAGCTACAGGCTAGCAATTCTTGGCAGACCAAGTATTCACCAGTGCCTGAAGTAAGCAAGTAGAAGTAGAGTTTATCTATCCATATACCCTATAACCATATGAATCCATCTCAACCTTTACCAACTCTACCCTTGTGTTGTCCTTGGATGAACTAGCTAGAAGAGTACCTTTGTTCCCTGTGGAAAATACGATACCCTAAATACTTCTGGGTGAAATGCTACAACAGTAATTCCGTGTGCTTGCGGATTATTTCTGTATGCATTAAGAAATACCAACAGCCGCCGATCCCGCCTATCCCCGCATAGTCTTCTAGTGATGAATCATCAGACGATGAAGAATACCTTTAGTTAAAGGAGTCCTACCACAAGCTCGTAGACTTGAACTCAGGGGCCAGTCTGGACGCCGACAAGCTACGCAATGAGCTGAAGGCCGCACGTGCCGCACTTGGCATTGCCCACCAGGAAGCCACCCAGGTGTGAGATGAGAAGGCAGACACTGAGGCAGAGGTCTAGAACCTGCTTGTTGACCCGACTGCCGCCTATGATGCAGCCTTCCCCGTGCAAGCAGCGGACAATCCAGTCACTGTAGAGGAGCGCCTCCGAGCCCTGATGGCCCACCTTCGGGCTATGGTGTATGAAGCCATTTTTCAAGGTGCTGCCACAACACTGGCCGCTGCCCAGCTTTAGTTTGGTGCAGAGGTGAAAGTCCTGGTGGTGCACTAGGCTTTTCTGCCGGTACCGGATGATCAAGATTTTATGGATGATCTATTCGTGAGCGTCGAGCCGGCCGCTAACGCTATCTTAGCGAAGGTGAACATGGATGAGATCTTGCACGCCCGCCTCGACCCTTGATCTGTGGGACGTATTAGTAGTATAAGTCATGACTAGGTTTGGTCCGTGGGATGACCGTATGTGACATCTTATTTGCATGCATGTTTGTGTTAACTTTTGTTGAACTTTGTATTAGGTGGGTTAAACTCTGTTGAGCATGGTGTAGCTTAGGTCCTTTGGTCATTTGTTAATTGGTTTCTAGCCCCTATTGATTGCTTTTGCCTATAGATTTCTATCTAGTTCTCTTTCTAATCTGTAATATACTAACGGTGTTCGCCCTTTCTGATCGGAGGATGTGGTTGTATAGATGTTGAAATTTTCTTTGATAAAATTTGTTGAACTTGAAAGAACCATGCAATGAGGAGTTCATCTGAAAAAGTCTCACCTCGATCTAATGCAGAACGGATGAGCCATAGCTATTGACTTTAAATGTGAATGCAAGAAAGTCCGCCCGCTGTGTATTTGAACTCATAAGACAGTATAAAGTGTCATAGCAATCAGTCTGCCCCTCAACTGCTGTGACTGCTTGGATTGGAGTAAAATAAGTATAGAAAACACATATCACATCCGTACATGGTATTCAAGTGTCAAGTGTGTCATGGTGGTCAAAAGCTCTTTTTCTCGATTCATTTCTTATGTCTAGCTTTCCTGCTGCATTCGGTTCACTCTTGTCAGTCGTGCAAGGTCTATATGAAAGGAGAGTCCCCCTTCCCTCATCCGATAGCATTGCATCAATCACCTACCTTCTGGCTCCCCCCTTCCCTCACTCATTTGCATTTTCCCAACCGCTTTCAATGCTGGTTTGAGGATCTAGATAAAGGTAACATGCTTTATATCAAACCATACTATTTGTATGAACTTATTATTGCATTCCATGCTAGTTTGAGGATCTCGATTGACATTTATTTTAACCAAAATCATGCTTACAGATGGCAACTAGTTAACATACCACGGATGTGTACTCTACAACAAACGATCACAACTTTTCCCTCGACCAGGTCCCTCTAGTATATTCGATGAAATGACATCTACCTGCTTGATGTAAACCGTATGCTCGCCTGACAGTCCGACCAGAGTAAATTTGAATGGGCTATACATGTAACTCTTGTACTCAGCTATGAGTAGAACTTTTGCCTGATCGACTATGCTACAAATAGGAGCTGCATCGTCTATGGCTGCATGCGTGAAGTAAGGTAGTTGGATTCCTGAAGCGGCAGCTTCAAACATAGCTGAGGGAGTGCAGATGATCAGAACCTATAAAACCATGTAGCCATCTCTAGCTAGCTATTGCCCCTCAGCTACTGCCAGCCTATGACTGCTTGGATTGGACTACACTATATACTTCACCGGATGACAGAAGGTCCGACCGTCTAAAATATTCACTATGTGGATACTAGTAACGATGAGCATCGTGCGGTCGCGTTAGAAGCCTGTTCCATCCCTAGCATCCCTGTGTGTACAAAGCCTGGCCTCACTCCCATTGTTTCACTCACCCTTGCATTGCACAAAAGCCATCCTCGTCTTCACAGTCGGTGGAAAACTTGTCGGTTGACCAGTACCCCAATGCTCGCTCTACGTTGTAGTCGCTACCGGTGAGTAGGGATCAGAGGAGGTAATGTGAACCATGTTTCATGTTTTGACTCCTAGGTTTGGAAACAGTGTACATTCAATCCACCCAGTCACCCGCCCACCCGGTAATGTGAACCGTGTCATCGTTGTGAGTTCCCATGCTAGTTCATAGAGGGTATTTCAAGAACTCCTATTGTAGCCTCCGCTCGGCTACCTCCCCCACCTCCTCCTCAATCAACGTGTATGTCATGCCACTTCACCTCTCTAGCCCTCTAGCTCACCGCCATCCCCACACCTAGCTTAATCCACGCTGGCAATCATGTCGCTGACGGCACTCCCTATTGTTGACGATCATTAACATGCTTTATAAACCATCAACGTAACTTGTATAAATGCATAAAAAGGATCACCGACATAGGTCTAGGGGTTTAAACTAATAAATTCCATAAGTTTTGGTGAATCTGTGTTTTTAGCAAGATTTAATCAGAAAACCGCCAAGGACTTATTTGTCGAAGGAAATCATGAAATTCCATCGCATAAACTACGTGGGAAGACTCTAGGAGACTCTCCACCAAAGATGACTGTGAGAGGCTAACACAGGGGGCTGGCTGGCCCCAACTGTAGGCCAGCTGGCCTATGGGTCCCACCAGTCAGCCCCTCCTTCGTACGTCGGTTTCCCACCACCTCCTAGATTGCATCTATACCGTTCTTTCAAGTTGGTTTGATCTGAGGGTCCAGAATTGATGCTCCAGTCTATATATACTAGCCCTTGCCTGCCTCCCTGAAACCATCCTGAAACCCTAATTCATATTCTCCTCGTAAGTATCAGAACTAGCTATCAAGAGAAGATTAGTCCTCTTTAGGATCTAGTCTTATAAATAATAGTGAGATAGAGAGTGAGGGAAGAGTTTGGAGAAGGTGCCAGCCTGGCGGTGCTCTCTCTATGGCTTGTACCTTGGTGTATCCAAGTTCTATCTGAGCTTGCCTCTGAGATTTCTCTGGTAATCAACTTCTAATCCAAGTAAGCATCTTGTTTATATTGTTCATCAGGTTTGTGACTCTTTTAAGTGCTTTATTCTCTTCCTAGGGGGAGTAAAGTATTAATCATAAGTGTAAGCATGGTGCTTAGACTTAGGTTAATCATAGATGCATCCTGCATTCTGGATCAGTGGTAGCTCACGAGGGTGACTCTTATAGCCTCGTTGAATTCTCTGTAGTCCACCTCCCGTTTGTAAGGGCACGTACGACGTGGTTGCAAAGGAAAGCATCCTCTGCTGGTGTCTTTCCCTAGTAATGTCCGTAGTTGAATAGTAGAAGACATAGCTTACCCAAGTTAGAATTAGAGAACCTTACTTTTCCTCTCTACGCTCCTATTTATCCTAACCTTGTTGCTACCCTTAGTTAAGTTAGACCGCAGTTAGTCTCACACGTTTCCCTATGGATACGATACTTGGAATACTTCCGGGTGAAAGCTACAGTGGTATCTGTGCACTTGTGGATTTATCTATGTGCGTTAAAATATACCAACAAACTTTCTGGCGCCGTTGCCGGGGAAACAGTTGCTGAATTAACTACAAGCCTAGCTTAATGTTTTATCTTTTATTCTTTCTTTTGTTTTACTTTTTCTTTTAGCATGGATTCCACTCCTATCTATCAATATGCTAAACCCACAAGCACAATCCTAAGGCCACTAGAATCTTCAGAGCCTATCATAACACCTGGTTATGAGCTACGCCTGTATTTAATAAAACTGTTTCAGGATAAATCCTTCTCAGGAGACGGCAATGAAAACCCATACTCACACCTACAAGAGTTTAAACAGATCTGCGCATGCTTGCATATCACTGGCATGTCTGACAAGACCTTAAGATGGAAGTTGTTTCTGTTCTCTTTGACGGGAAGAGCTAAACATTGTGTTTACACCAAAATTTGGGAAGAAGAACGTGGGAACTCAAAGCTTCCAAGATTGTGCCATCAAGGAATCAATTGCATAAGGATCGACATCGGCTGATTCAGATGCGACACTAGAATCGGCTCTCTTCGAATGATGTCAGCAAATAACAACAATGAGCTACGGTTGGCATCGAGAAAAACATGTCGGACTCTACAAAAAGGGAAAGATTAGGGTCCAAGTTATCTCAAGATAGGAATGCTTTATACCAAAGGTTGTAATATGTCGTACTTGAGTAGGATTCATGCTTAGGTTTCGGGTATATATATTGGACCCCAGCTATTGTAAAAAGGACATCCAATCAATCAATACAAAATACTTTTTTCGGCTTTACGCCAACCCTTAGGAGTAGGAGTAGTGTAGATCTCGGCAAGTTCTTCAACAAGTAGGGCTGCATCGGTCCGACTGACCTCCAGCTTGTCTATAAGTACAGTCATGGCTTATACTTCCATTTGGAAGGCTGCATCGGTTAAGTTCGACCTCCACTATGAGCTCTAGTATAAGCTAGTTATCAATCCTTATCTAGTTCATGTATGGCTGCATTGGTTAAGTTCGACCTCCACTACTCGAATTAGATTAAGGTCAAGTTATCAGCTCTGCCTAAGGGTGGCATCCTTCGGGTAGATTCATTAAGTTACCGATCTTACTGATGTTCTTACTATCATTAGTTTCAGCAACATCAACCTGCCCGATCAAGATCGAACGAGATGGGCCTCACATCCTTTTAGTCCCTCGTTTATTTTGCCACATTGCGATGGTTCTTACTTTAAACGACGGATTACGTTTCCTCGGCTGTCCTACTTCGATCTTAATCATGCATAGTACGTGGTTAAGGCATGTCTGATCTTGAGGAGATTTGCTGGCTAGTTAAATCTAGTCTATAGTTCGCTATTGTGGCTGTAACGATTTGGTCGATCCCCACTAATGACACTTTAGATCGGACGATGCTAGTTGGTAGATTTGTTTTCGATCAGGCATGACATTGACTGTTTGCTATGCCTGCATCGGCTAAATAGCCGATCGCCCGCACTTCAACGTTCATAGCATGTTTTCATGACCCTGTTAAATGTGAATAGATCCGTTTTCTTTAAAGGTTTAATCTGTTATCTTTATTATGGCTGCCATCGATCTGGTCGAACCCCACTGTTAAAGATAATAGGTTAGATTTGAGGAGTTTATAGGTCTGCTCGTATTGAATAGTCGATTGTTCATATGCTATGACCCTTTTTTCTACTTCAATCGGCTATTTCAGCCGATTTGCCTATGCTTTCACAGATATAGCATGTCTTACAGAAAACCTGTCAATGTATAGACGGTTTTATGGATTCTTCAGTTTAGTTTGTTACTATCATCATAGCTGCCATCGATCTGGTTGAACCTCACTGTTGATGGTAATATATTAGATTCAGAGCATTTGTAGACCCGTTTATACTAGATAGTCGATTTGTTTGTATGTTATATCCTTTCTCGTTAAGATTCATCGGCTCAATGCTTTACATCGGTAATATCCACCTAGCTGATGATTTTACTTATGTCTGCATGCATTGTACTTGTCATCATAAAATCAATCACAACCCATGAGCGGTACAGCCCGTAAACAATCGATTTCCTTGCGTATCGGCTATTTAGTCGATTTTCTCGTCTGCCTGCTCCTGTAGCGGCACACTTGGAACTGTCTAGGCAAATTCAGCATGTTCCACCTTAAATTACGGATAAACTTTTTCTCCTTGTCAATTGTAGGTCAAATTGACTGGCACGCCTTCGGGAGGAATTCGTTGGATCGGCTAGCCCTGCGTTGAAGCCAAGCGGATCTCTAGCCTTGCTCCATCAAGCAGATCCTTCTGGCTTGCTGTGTGCCAGTCGCATTGACATGTTTTTGTGCCAACACACGTTCTGGCATGCCTGGTGGGACCCCACAATTGTCATGGCAGCTCACAACAACTGTGACATTCTTATGGTGCCTTATGAAGACTTACCTGATGAAGATAAAGATGTCATTAGCAAAGCTATAGAAGAATTTTAGAACAAGTGTTTGTTGTCCTACACCAAGACACGTGACAATAAAGTTGTTCAGAAATATCCACTACGAAGCTAAGGATAGGCATTTCTTCATGGAGGCTGTAAACAAATCTATTCATGATGCCATATTGAACCACAATACAATTTTCTTAAACACATTCCACAACACCATGAAAGAGGTGTTTCATGGATTTCCAATTTATCTAGTTGGGGCGGCTTATTACAACATTCCACATCCATCGACTCAGGGGACTAATCAAGCCGGTACTAGCCATCAAGAAGCAGCACCAGCTGGTAATGATGACGTCTAGGCAGTTCAGAGCTCGTCTGAGCAAGTTTAGGGTGAAACTACTAATTAGATATAGTATAATACTGGATCATCAGTGCAGCATATGCAACAACCAACGGGGCAAGTTCAGAATCAAATGGTTAATTTTGGTACATCAGGCCAGATACCGTCGTCGGCTCAAAAAATAGCGCCATCAGTTTAAAGGATTCGTAGAGATACAGATCCTAACATTTATAACCAGAGACTTTAAGTAGCAAACCAGCAAAGGGCCCAACAGATAGAGATTCCACAAGGGTATCATTATGGCACAGATTACAATACCTTTCATATGATTCCAAATATAGGGTATCAAGATACCTAAAATTTTAATCCATAGATGGGTCAACAATTGTAGAGAAATCTAGATTCAAGTGCTGATGAGTTGTTGCTCAGAGTTACCGAGATGATGAAGAATCAGTTTGGTTTGAAGACAAAAGGGCAAACCTTCTCGTACAAACACCCGTATCTAGGGTGGTATGATTTGGTCGCCCTTCCTACAAATTATAGGCCCCTAGAGTTTTCTAAGTTCACTGGCTAGGATAGCACAAGCACAATAGAACATGTTAGTCGGTATCTTACACAGTTGGGCGAAGCGTCTATTGAAGAGGCCCATCGAGTTCGTTTCTTCTCCTTGTCCCTTTCAGGACCAGCCTTTACATGGTTTTCATCATTACCGGTCAATTCCATTGCCAATTGGGCTAACTTAGAGAAGAAGTTTCATACATATTTTTACACTAGGACAGGGGAAAAGAAAATTACCGATTTGACGATTATAAGGCAGAAAACTAATGAATCGGGCACCGAGTTTCTTCAGAGGTTCCGAGAGACCAAAAATTTGTGCTTCTCATTGAACTTGACTAATGATCAGCTAGCTGCTTTGGCCGTTCAAGGAATGTTGCCAACGTGGAGAGAGAAGTTGATGGGGGTAAGAGTTTGACAATCTAGGTTAGTTGGCTTAACGAGTGGCAGCGCTCAATAGCCAATTCTAGAATATGCGCAGAGATACCCGATTCCAGAAGAGTGCCGCAATTGCCAAAACCTATAATCCATATTCAGTTGATGACGGCTATGAGGACGATGAAGAAGAAGAGGTTGCCACAGCTGAATGGAATTGGGGTAAGAAGATAGTAATGGAGTCAAATCCTTAGGGAAGAGGAGTCGAAGAGAGCTATGATTTCGACATCATAAAATTGGATAAGCTCTTCTATTTCTTGCTTGAGAAGGGACATATCCAGTTGCCCGCCAATTATATTATGTTGCCTCCTGATCAGTTGAAGAATAAGAAGTTCTACAAGTTTCATAAAGCTACTTCACATTCCACTAATGAGTGCAGAATTTTCTGGCAACATATAGAAAGGGCTATTCAGCAAGGAAGGCTCAAATTCGATACACCTTGGTAGATGAAAGTCGATGATAATCCTTTCCCAAGAGATCAGAACATGGTTGATGCTAAGTTGCTCAAAAGAAAGACTAAGGTCCTGACATCAACTAGAGCAAGAGAAACTAGAACAGTCGATCCTGAGATGCAAATATTGGCGGATGAATATACAGAGATTAGAAGACATCGTTACCAACAAAAGAGCTGATACGAACAGGGAGAGATGTCAAGAGATGGGGCAATAAGGTCGCGTGTCACATCTTGAATTTTGTTGAATAAGTGGCAATGACAGAAGGAGAAGGATTATCAGCGCTGGCTAGAAGAGAAAGAATACCAGCATCAATAGTAGAAAGAGAGGTAAACAAGCTGAATCGCATTGGAATTGTCCTTTCTTTAGGCATTGCTGGAATGAAGGTTTGAAATTGCCTACCAGAAATAACTACCCGGAGTGCAGTGAGCAATATTGAGAGTTTAGGCAATCTCAAGCCAACCGTCGGTCTATCCATGCTCGAGATAAGTATCATCATAATAATATAGATCGGCGCTTAAAAATAGAAGTGTTCATGATCGGATTGGGAAGCAAGTTGTTGATCAAAATTGGGCTGATTATGAAGAAGAAAGTAATAAGGAAGAGTATGTTTGGTAGGAAGGCCAATGGTGTCCAGGACATTTGACAAGAAGCCAGAAAAGAAGGGTGCAATGCCTAAGGAACAAAGAGCTAGAATAGGCTCAAGCATCTGGTAGGCCTCAAGTGTGGCGTGCTAAACAAACAACCGATAGGGGTCAACTATCGGCTAATAATCAAATGGCTTTTCTATTGCCATCAGAATTTAGGGCTCCAACAGATCAAGAAGTATATTCAGATTTCGATGAATTGGAGTATGAGGAGATAGTTGTCAAGTTGACAGTGATACAGCAGGCTATATTCGATAAGCCAATCAAGCATCGACACTTAAAGGCTTTATATGTGAAAGGTTTTGTCAATGGGAAGTCGATGAGCAAAATGTTGGTGGATGGAGGTGCTTCTGTTAACCTTATGTCTTATACTACTTTTCGCAAGCTAGGTAAAGGACTAGGAGATTTGATTGAGACTGATATGATGCTTAAAGATTTTGGGGGTAATGCGTCCAAGACCCAGGGGACAATAAACATCGAACTGACAATCGGGAGTAAGACTTTGCTCACCACATTCTTCATCATTGATGGGAAAGGTTCATACAATCTACTCCTTGGTCATGATTGGATTCATGCAAGTTGTTGTGTACCATCGACTATGCATCAATGCTTGATTCAGTGGCATGGAGATGATGTTAAGCTGGTTCATGCTGATGATTCTATAAGTATCGCAACAGCTGATCCAATGTATTGGGAGCTAGAAGACTTCGAGTGTTTTTCTGGCAAGCTATAGGAAGGAGGCTTCATTAAAGTCAATGGTGAAAGCCAACAGCCAATCCAAGCAGTCAGCTTTGAGAATTTGTTTTAATGGATAATCCAATAGATGGTACCGATGGTAAACTAGGACATGGCTTTACGTCGGTCGATGAATTAGAAGAGATAGATATTGGTTCTAGAGATAGGCCTAGGCCGACGTATGTAAGTGCTAAGTTGGATCCTGAGTATAAGCAAGAGTTGGTGGATTTATTAAAGAAATTTAAAGATTGTTTTGCTTGGGAATACTATGAGATGCCTGGTCTAGACCAATCAATTGTTGAACATTGGTTGTCAATCAAACCTGGATATCGGACGTTTAAACAAGCTCCAAGGAGATTCAACCCAAACGTTCTTGATGATATAAAAAAGGAGACTGAAAGATTACTAGAAGCAAAATTTATCCGACCGTGTCGATATGCGGAGTGGATATCGAATGTTGTTCCTGTGTATAAGAAGAATGGGAAGTTAAGAGTTTGCATAGATTTCAGAGATCTGAACAAGGCTACACCCATGGATGGATATCCGATGCCGATAGCCGATATGTTGGTAAATGCAGCAGCCAGGCACAAGGTTATTAGTTTCATGGACGGCAATGTAGGATATGACCAAATTTTTATGGCTGAGGATGACGTAGCAAAAATAGCTTTTAGATGCCCTGGCACAATCGACTTATTTGAATGGGTTGTGATGACCTTTGGTTTGAAGAATGATGGTGCAACTTATCAGAGGGCGATGAATTATATTTTTCATAAGTTGATCGGTAGCATTGTTGAAATCTATATTGATGATGTGATGGTAAAATCTAAGGGGTACAAGGAACATCTAGCTGATTTGCGGGAGACTTTGGAGTGCACAAGAAAACATGGTCTAAAGATGAATCCCAATAATTGTGCCTTTGGAGTATCAGTTGGATAATTTTTGGGTTTTATGGTCCATGAGAGAGGAATCGAAATTGGTCAAAAAAGTATAAAAGCAATTGATGAAGCAGTGCCCCCAACTACTAAAACAGAGTTACAATCTTTGCTTGGTAAGATTAATTTTATCAGGAGGTTTATTTCAAATTTGTCCAAAAAAGGTTCTGCCATTTTCTCCCTTGTTGAAGTTGAAAAATAATCAAGAATTTAAGTGGGGTGACGTACAACAAAAGGCGTTTGAGGAGATAAAATAATACATGAAATGTCCACCCGTGCTGGTCCCTCCTCAGCAAAGTAAGCCTTTCAAGTTATACGTATCGCTCGATGACCAAGCAATTGGATTGGCCTTAATGCAAGAGTTTGAAGGAAAAGAACGAGTTGTTTTCTATCTAAGTAGAAGACTTTTGGATCCAGAAACAAGATATTCTCCTATTGAAAAGTTATGCTTGTGCTTATATTTCTCTTGCACTAAGTTGCGACATTACTTGTTATCGGCTGAGTGTACAGTTGTTTCCAAGGCTGATGTGATCAAGCACAAGCTATCGATGCCTATATTAAATGGGAGAATGGGGAAGTGGATTCTTGCATTGTCGGAATTTGACTTGAGGTACGAATCAGCTAAAGCAGTCAAAGGGCAAGTAATAGCTGATTTTGTCACCCAGCATCATAAGCCAAGTGTTGGCTATGTAGAGCCGGTACCTTGGACATTATTCTTTGATGGATCATCATGCAAGCAAGGTGGTGTCATTGGTATTGTTATTATTTCACCTCAGGGGGCAAGTTTTGAGTATGCTTTTCCAACTGAACCAATGATTACTAACAACCAAGCAGAATATGAAGCTATTCTTAAGGGGCTTCAACTTCTTCATGAAGTAAAGGCCGAGGCAATTGAAGTATTTGGAGATTCATGGTTAATTATTAATCAGTTGATCGGCCTATATGAATGTAAAGAAGATACTCTAAGGGGGTACTATGATGAGTGCCAAAGGTTACTCAAGGAATTTCCTCATGTTTCTCTTAAGCATATTCTGAGAGCATAGAATCAAGAGGCTAATCGTTTAGCTCAAAGTGCGTCAGGTTATCGAGTGTTTCAAGAAGTCTTGAGTAGTGAAACCTCGAATAATGATTGGAGAGTTGAAATAGCTGATTACCTTAAGAATTCTTCATAGAAGGTTACCAGGAAACTAAGGTATAAATCGACTAAGTATGTTTTGCTAGATGATCAGCTATATTACAAGATAGTCAATGGGGTGTTGCTTAAATGCTTGAATCAAGAAGAAGCTAAGGTGTTGATGGGTCAAGTACATGAAGGGATATGTGGAGCTCATCAATTGGCTTATAAGATGAAATGGATTATTCATAGGACTAGATATTTTGGGCCAACAATACTAGAAGATTGTTTTGAATAGTATAAGGGGTGTCAGAATTGTCAACGCTTTGGTAATATTCAGAAATCGCCCGCATCGGCTATGAATCCAATAATCAAACCATGGCCGTTTCGAGGTTGGGGAATTGATTTAATTGGCTAGATTTTTTCACCTTCAAGTAAAGGACATAAGTTCATATTGGTAGCAATAGATTACTTCACTAAGTGGGTTGAGGCAATTCCTTTGAAGACGGTAACCTCAAAGAACATGATTGATTTTGTCAAGGAACATATTGTGTATCATTTTGGGATTCCTCAAACTATTACTACTGATCAGGGGACAATGTTCGCATCAGAAGAGTTTGGAGATTTTGCTGCCAGTATGGGAATTAAGTTGTTAAATGCTTCTCCTTACTTTGCTCAGGCTAATGGCCAGGCAGAGGCATCCAATCAAATTACGATTAAGCTGATCAAGAAAAAGATCGAAGAGCAGTTGAGGAAGTGGTATTCAACGCTTAATGAGGCATTATGGGCCTATAGGATGCCCTATCATGGATCGATTAAAGTGTCACCCTATGAACTTCTGTATGGTCATAATGGAGTCCTTCTTGGGAAATTCAAACTAGATCAAGGCATGTCACATTGCAAAATGATTTGTCAGCTGAAGTCTACAAGAATCTTATGATAGACGACTTAGAGGATTTGAGTTGCCATCAGCTACATGCTCTTCAGAATATCGAAGCCAATAAGCTAAGGATTGTGAAGTATTACAATAAAAAGGTCAAGAGCAAACAATTTTCTGATGGAGACTTAGTCTGGAAGGTGAAATTGCCGATCGGATCAAAAGACAGCAAGTTCGGCAAATGGTCACCTAATTGGGAAGGACCTTATCAGATTAAACGTTGCACGCCTAGCAATGCTTATATTTTGGAAACACTAGGAGGAGAAGAGGAGTTTGACAGAGCAATCAATGGAAAAATATCTAAAGAGATATTATCCCAGCGTTTGGATTAATACTTGAGAGCCAATTTGTTGGGTCGTCGGCTCTAATAGCCGGTACCAGAAGGGTGTCGCCTCTAGTTCAAAAATAAACCCGAAGGGGTAAAAGCCGATACGATATGTATCACCTATAGAGCAAAAACAAACACAGACAAATTGGTACATGGAACATGAGTACAGGGCAAAAGAGAAGTCACTTAAAACCAAGAGATTGTTTGCTAGCTTCTCATATTACAAGCTAAAGGCCAGTGAACACTTTGTTCCCTATGTCTTCGACCTGGGAAGCAAGGGCTATGGAGTTGGTGGCGTTGAAGAAGTCCTTGACTAGGCACTCATGATCCTTAGGGTGTTCGGTGGCTGGGAAACCATGGGGAAGAAGTCAAAGCTCGTGGCCAGAATGAGCTTGCACAACAACCAATGCCACGACAACACCATGACAAACACCATGAAGGACAACCTCTCTAACACGGTTTGGGATGTCGTACAAGCGAACCACTGGCACGGCACCCCTAGCGTTGATGAATCCTGCTACGTACTCTACAGCTGATCGATGGCTTTCCAACTGGGCTGATAGATCTAGAAAGATTCAAGGAGGGATAATCAAGATCTTGAAGACAAAATTAAGAAAAATAGAAAATTGTGGTGGGAATCTCACCAATGATTCTAGCCTCGGCCTCGGCTAGCCTCTCCCCCACCTAGTCGATGAATTTGCCCCTTAGGGCATCTTCATGGATGGCGGCTGCAACCCTTAGAGTTTCCTGATTGGCCTGCGATAGATTGGAATCGGAGGGTGGTCGGCGCTAAACCAAAGTGGTTAGAGCCGATTCCGCGATGGTGAGGCAGTCGGTGAGCTTCTGGCCAACCTGATCAATGGATGCGATCAGATTGTCGTTGTTGATCTGCTTCCTCGGGTAGCGGGGAGCGGGCTACAAATTGTTGATGAAGATGACCTCGGAGGTTGAGTGGAGTCGGCCCTATGTTCCGAGACGATGGGAGCGTCCTGCAGCGTGTTCAGATGAAGGTCCATCCACCCAAGATCACGGGTTGGATCCTCTTGATGACAAAGATGCTGGCGTGGTGACACAGACCCGCAAAGGCCTCTTCAGCAGACCTCTTGCCGTTCACCATGCCTTTGAGCCTATTGAAAACTAAATTGCACCAAAGACACAGGAGGTTTGGGACGAAGTAGGTTGTTTTTCGATCCACAGCCATGGCCCGTATATATAGCCCAGGAGGTGAGAAGATAGGCTTCGTTGGAGTTATGGAATTGAAGTCAGTTATGGAAACGGATCAACACTCTAGAAATTCTAGGGGACGGATCATGGGTTCGGACTTATTGCGTCCCATAATTACAAGATATCGTGGGATTGATACAAAAGGTTTGCATTAACTAACTATCGACCCACAAAGACTTCTTTGGATTGAAGGGAGTCCGGATCCCCATAAGGCCAAAGGTCATCATGGACTGAGTCATATCGGCCCACAGATAGAAGCGGTATCAGGGGAGAGAAAAGGCCGCCTGCTAAAAGATGCCCATATATCCAACCAATTTCTCGGTGGCTAGGAAACCGTGGGAAAGAAATCTGTGGTTTCCCCGATGAGCATTTGATAGAGTGAACAAGGGAAAGGTGTCCACGCATTTTAACCCTTGCAAACACTAGAATAGCTCTATGATCATGGTGAGAAAACTTAGGTGATGCCTCAAGAATTCTTCTAACCGCAGCAACTGATTCTCTTGCTCGACAAGGCGCTGAAATGAGCGACACAATCACCCTATGCACAAGAATTCTTCTAACCGCTCAAGACCCTCATAGCGAAGAATTAGACTGTGGAGGGTCTAGCAGAGCCAAAAGCACTCGAGGAGGCAAGCAGAAGAGAAAATAACTGAATTGTTGGGTTGCTCTCGCCAGAGTTGGACAGACATTTCTAGTCAATCTAGAAGAATGAATCCAAGCGCTCGTGAAACAATAATGCTCTCGTGGAACTTTTGAGGTATGGGCTCATGAGCAGGAAAGGACGTTGGTGAAGGTGAAGGATAATGGGCCCTAGATCGAGATTCTCCACCCATGACTGCGGGCCGATCGAAGGTACAGACATGGCAATTTTGGAATAAAATCATTTTTATCCCAAAATTGGGGGGGGGCATGTGTTTACACCAAAATGTGGGAAGAAGAACGCGGAAACTCGAAGCTTCCAAGATTGTGCCATCAAGGAATCGATTGCATAAGGATCGACATCAGCTGATTCAGATGCGACACTAGAATTGGCTCTCTTCGAATGATGTCAGCAAATAACGACAATGAGCTATGGTTGGCGTCGGGAAAAACATGTCAGACTCTACAAAAAAGGAAAGATTATGGTCTAGGTTATCTCAAGATAGGAATGTTTTATACCAAATGTTGTAATAAGTCGTACTTGAGTCAGATTCATGCTTACGTTCCGGGTATAATATTGGACCCCGGCTATTGTAAAAAGGACATCCAATCAATCAATACAAATTACTTTTTTTGGCTTTATGCCAACCCTTAGGAGTAGGAGTAGTGTAGATCTCGGCGAGTTCTTCAACAAGCAGGGCTGCATCGGTCCGGCCGATCTCCGGCTTGTCTGTAAGTACCATCATGGCTTATACTTCCGTTTGTAAGGCTGCATCGGTTAAGTTCGACCTCCACTGCGAGCTCTAGTATAAGCTAGTTATCGATCCTTAGCTAGTTCAAGTACAACTGCATCGGTTAAGTTCAACCTCCACTGCTCGAATTAGATTTAGGTCAAGTTATCGGCTCTGCCTAAGGGTGGCATCCTTCGGGTAGATTCATTAAGTTACCGATCTTGGTGATGTTCTTACTGTCATTAGTTTCAGCAACATCAACCTGCCTGATCAAGATCGCACTAGATCGGCCTCACATCCTTTTAGTCCCTCATTTATTTTGCCATATTGCGATGATTCTTGCTTTAAATGACGGATTACGTTTCATTGGCTGTCCAACTTTGATCTTGATCGTGCATAGTACGTGGTTAAGGCATGTCTGATCTTGAAGAGATTTGCTGGCTAGTTAAATCTGGTCTATAGTTCGCTATTATGGCTGTAACGATCCGGTCAATCCCCACTGATGGCACTTTAGATCGGAGGATGCTATTTGGTAGATTTGTTTTCGATCAGGCATGACCTTGACTATTTGTTATGCCTGCATCGGCTAAATAGCCGATCGCCCGCACTTCAACGTTCATAGCATGTTTTCATGACCCTGTTAAATGTGAATAGATCCATTTTCTTTAAAGGTTTAATCTATTATCTTTATTATGTATGCCATCGATCCGATCGAACCCCACTATTAAAGATAATAGGTTAGATTTGAGTAGTTTATATGTCTACTCATAGTGAATAGTCGATTATTCATATGCTATGACCCTTTTTCTACTTGAATCGGCTATTTCAGCCGATTCGCCTATGCTTTCACAGATATAGCATGTCTTACAGAAAATCTGTCAATGTATAGATGGTTTTATGGATTCTTCGATTTAGTTTGTTAGTGTCATCATAGCTGCCATCGATCTGGTCGAACCTCACTGTTGGTGGTATTATATTAGATTCAGAGCGTTTGTAGACCTGTTTGTACTAGATAGTCGATTTGTTTGTATGTTATAACCTTTCTCGTTAAGATTCATCGGCTCAATACTTTACATCGGTAATATCCACCTAGCTGATGATTTTACTTATGTCTGCATGTATTGTACTTGTCATCATAAAATCAATCGCAACCCATGAACAGTACAGTCCGTAAATAGTCGATTTCCTTGCGTATCGGCTATTTAGTCGATTTTCCTATCTGGCTGCTCCTGTAGCGACACACTTGGAACTATCTGGGCAAAACTGGCATGTTCCACCTTAAATTACTGATAAACTTTCTTTCCTTGTCGATTGCAGGTCAAATTGACTGGCACGCCTTCGGGAGGAATTCGCAGGATCGGCTAGCCCTGCGTTGAAGCCAAGCGGATCTCTAGCCTTGCTCCATCAAGTAGATCCTTCCGGCTTGCTGTGTGCTAGGCGCATTGACATGTTTTTGCACCGACACATTGGTATAGTCTAACCGTAAGAAATATACAAGGAGATTGGGAAACGCTATGCTCTAAATATTGTTTACGTTTCTTTTCCATCTCTAAAGTGGTTAGCCTTCGAAAATAGGTTCTAAATTTTAGACAACTAGAAGAAGAATCTCTTGGTACATCGTGGGATCATTCTAATGAACACATCAGCACTAGCCCGGACCTTGCCATTCAAGACCTTGTACTTCTTCAACATTTTTACATGGGTCTTAGCAAGGATTCTAGGGAATCCCTTGATGCAGCCTCTAGAGGAGCTTTTCTTCATATTTCTGCTAGTGAAGCAAGGTTTATGCTTGATAGAATTAGTGGAAGGACTCCCTACACTAGCATTCATAATGAACTCCCTGAGAAAGAGAAGAAATCATCTCCCGAACAAGAAGAGAAAGTTTTGATAGCCTAAATCACAACCACTCTAATCCCAAGATTTAGCTATCAATCCCAAACCATCAATACCCCAAAATTCTCCAAGAGAAGAAGGAATTCCACCTTTGGAAATCCCTGTTGAAATGAAGGATGATCTTTTTTATGCTGATTTTGTGAAAAGCTTAAATTCTCACCTTCATAAGAGACCTTCGAGCGAATATAATTCAAATTCTCTCAAGAAGAGACCTCTTAGAAAGTGTCCTTATTCCCATATAGGACATTGGGAAGACTTCAAGGATGGCATGTCTAGTGAACCCATAGAAGGAGAGCCAAGTCATTTGGAAGCCATTCCTATCTTCTCCCCTTCTAGACCCACATTAGATGTTTTATCCGAACCTATCTCTCAAGCCATCCTTGACCCTGATGATCCCTTTTATGCTCTTTCTCCTATGTCTTATGGTGACCCTAGAAATCCATTAACAACCGAAGTATAGGAGCCATGAAGACCATAAGGATGACCAAGAAGAGCAACGACAATGGCTGGAATGTATTAAGAATTGGCTGGAATGTATTAAAAATTCATATGCCATTGCTAAAGAATGGATGGACAAGGACGAAGCCTTATGGGTAGAATCCAAACTTGGTCTAGATTCAAATAGTGAGCTTAAATCAAACTCTTTAATAAACATGATTCATCCAAGTTTGGAGGAGGCCTTAGACGAGATCAACCCGAGAGACACCAATCCATGGGAAATCTTGGACAATAAAACGTCTAATGAATGTCATTGGCATGGAATGATGGAGACAATGTTTCCGCCTATAGACATTCATGAAGAAACACCCTTGGAGCTTGAAAAGGAAGATGACATCGATGAGCATGGAAGTTATTTCATGAAAACCTCATCAAATCCATGCTCACATGAGAAATCTCCTGAATTAATTAATCTGTCCAACATTGCCACACACGAGATCTTCAACCCCCTTGTGCTTCCTGTTCATAAAGACTTTGAAAGGTGAAAGCTCTAGTTTGATTTTGGTGAATTGATGAAACCCTAAGTGCTAACCTAGTTTATCAAAGTGATTATGAGATAGATAGCACTACTCCAAGTGCTGAAGCAAATGAAGATCATGGCAAGATGATGGTGATGCCATGGTGATGATCAAGTGCTTGGACTTGAAAAAGAAGAAAGAGAAAAACAAAAAGCTCAAGGCAAAGGTGAAATTGATAGGACCTTTTCGGTTTAAGTGATCGAGACACTTAGCAAGTGTGATCAAATTTAGGATCGATAGCCATACTATTAAGAGGGGTGAAACTCATATCGAAATGCGGTTATCAAAGTGCCACTAGATGCTCTAACTTATTGCATATGCATTTAGGATCTAGTGGAGTGCTAACACCCTTGAAAATGTTTGTAAAAATATGCTAACACACACGCATGAAGTGTTATACTTGGTGGTTGGCACATTGGTTCAAGGGTGGTAAGTTTCAGGTCAAAAGGAGCTATTTCGTATTGATCGGACTCTGCTTTGGGTAGTGACTAGACTCTGACCCTTCGTTCGATCAGTGGTGCGCATTGAAGGTCACCCTCGGTCCCTTGACCAAACGCTGAAGAGAGAGGGACCGGACGCATAGGGGGTGCGTCCAGTCACCTAGTGACGTATGCTGATGCAAGCAATAGAGAGAGGCTGAGTTGACTAGACACTGGCCTAGGTCCGGTCATGAGCCACCGGACGCGTCCGATCATGAAAAACCATCTCTAGAACCTTACTGGAAACGATCGGACTCCAGTGATGGAGCATCCGGTCACTTTGAGCAGCGCGTCCGGTCACAACTAAACACGTGGCGTGAAGCAGACTAGCCGTTGAGATTGGGCATTCAACATTTGATGCTAATGACACGTGGCGAGCATCAGGTGACCGGACCAGGGGTCCAGCGTTTGGTCAACCTGACCGGCGTGTCCGGTCAGCCCATGTTTTGCTGGACAGAGGAGCCAATAGCTCTATTTTGTTGGGGGCTCTATTTAAAGGCATGTGACTGGCTCAAGCTTACCCTCTTGGCCATTTGCATTGACATAGCAACCTTGTGAGATTAGCCAAAGCCCTCCCACTCATCTCCATCATGGATTCATCTTTGTGAGATTGGGAGAGAATCCAAGTGCATTGCTTGAGTGTTTGCATCTAGAGACATTTGGTGTTTGTGTTTTCTGCATGATTCGCTTGTTACTCTTGGTGGTTGTCGCCACCTAGATGACTTGGACTAGTGAGGATCGTTGAGTGGAGGTTGGTGATTGTCTCTGGTTCTGATCGTGGTGATTATGAGGGGTTCTTAACCTTTCCCCGGGGGAGAGCCAAAAGGTACTCTAGCGGATTGCTCATGGCTTGTGTGATCTTCATCTTGTGTTGGTTGTGCGGCACCCTATTTAGGGTTTGGCGTGTGATGCCAATTAGCGCGTGAACCTCCAAGTGAGTGAATCGCCACAATGAGGACTAGCTTGCCAGCAAGCAAGTGAACCTTAGTAAAAAATCATTGTGTCATCATTTGATTCCGAGGTGATTGGTCTTCATTGGTATTCATTCTTGTGATTGATTGGTTCATTCCTTGACTTGGCGGTATAACCATCTTGCTCTCTCTCTCTCTTTACATTACCATAAACTAGTTGTTAAGCTCTTTAGTGTAGCTAGTCATGAGAGCTTGTTAGTTTGGTTAGTGTGGCTTTTTAGTTAGCCTTTGAGAGCACACTAACTTAGTGTAGTGACATAGCCATTGTGTGGATAGAGACTATATAAACTAGAATTGTGGTAGGTGGCTTGCATTTTTAGTAGGCTAGCGCAACACTCACTTTGCCTCATATTTGTCTAACCGGTTTGCTAAGTGTCGGGGACCAAATACTAGGGTACCCAAAGAGGAGGAGCTAATAACCATCAAATATTGATGCTTCCGAACAGACAAGAGCGCGACTACACCTCTTGCCTAATGACCAAGGGTAGACTCCACCTCGCCCGATGTCCGAGGGCTGGCTCCGCCTTGCCCGATGTCTGAGGGCAGACTCCGCCTCGCCCGACGTCTGAGGGCAGACCTCGCCTCATCCGATGTCTAAGGGCTGGCTCTACCCCGCTCGATGTCTGGGAGCAGACTTCGCCTTGCTCGATCCCTGGGGGCTAGCTCTGCCTCACCCAATGTCTGAGGGCGGACTCCACCTCGCTCGACGTCTGGGGGCTGGCTCTGCGTCGCCCAACGTCTGGGGGCTGGCTCCGCCTTGGCCAATGTCTGGGAGCAGACTCCGCCTCGCTCGATCCTTTGGGGCTGGCTCCACCTCACCTGACGTCTAGGAGCAGACTCCACCTCACTTGATCCCCGGGGGCTGGCTCTGCCTCGCTCGACATCTGATGGTGGACTCCACCTCGCCCGACGTTCAGGGCTGGCTCCGCCACGCCCAACGTCCGGGGTGCGCTCCACCACGCCCGATGTCTGAGGGCAGGCTTTGCCTCGCCCAACGTCCGAGGGCAGGCTTCGCCTCGCCCGACGTCCGAGGGCAGGCTCTACCTCGCTCGACATCCGAGGGCAGGCTCCGCTTTGCCCGATGTTTGAGGGCTATCTCCACCTCACCCGATGTCTAAGGGTAGACTCCGCCTCGCCCAACATCCAGGGGCTGGCTTCGCCTCGCCCGACATCCGAGGGCAGACTCCGCCTCGCCCGACGTCTGTGCACTACTCCTTCATAACTACGCACATAGATAAGGCGGGGCACTCAAGTCAACCGCAATACCAAGGACCATACCCTGCACACCTGCAGGAAAGTACCATTAGGATATGACCAGACCGGCGCTTTAAGCCCTTCCAGGCATGTCAGAGCCCAAACAGTGTTGTGGGCTCCGACATTTGTCCTACAGTGTTATGGGCACCGGCATTTGCCCTCAGACATGAATCATGACAGAAACATATGACAACCACTATGGTCTAGGAGGGAACTCATGCCATCTATAGTAACGAATGTGGGGCCTCTACACCGTCTGCTCCCCGTAGGGTCGCGGCTCGGCACCCTGGTGCGTCATGCCACCCGCCAGGGCAGGATGGGATGTGACCACTTGTTGAACGAAGCCAGAGCATCTCCCTATCAAGATCAGCGAACATGCTATCTCGAGCACCATCTATCATGTCAATAGGATAGGCTCAAAGGAAAAGGAAGACCCAGCACCTTTGAAGGACCTTCTTTGCCTCTGGTTCTTCTTCTTTGTCCCATCTATAATCCCTGCTCCCCCTTGATCTATAAAAGGGAGGGCAGGGCACCCCACTAAAGGGATGGATCAATTCCACACACATCACACGAGATAGCTAAGCAGCATCCAAGCTCTCAGCACCCATTCGACCTTTCCATCAGAGACTTGGGACCTGTCCCTCTCTTGTCCGTTTGTCCCACATACTACGAACCTTTCAGTGCAAATAACATGAGCAACAACCACGAACTGGATGTAGGGACATTCTGCCCAAACCAATATAAACCTTGTGTCTTTTTAGCACACCATCTGGGCCTAACACACAATAATACAAATTTACTAGTTGGTGTTTACTCGAAACACTGACAGTTGGTGTGCCAGATAGGGGACCTTTGTGTGTTTCGATGTTAACATCAAGCCACGGATGGCTAGCCACGGAATCAGCTGGGTCCCGGGCGCACATGTGTGCTTTGGTGACCTAGACTTCATCATCATGGTAGGAGGAGAGTTGGCACTGGCTCACGCCGCCATCCAACCTCTCCCCTCCATCGGCCTCAACTACGGGAGGCTGGAGCGTCGGCTCGGGTCCCCCCTGGGACCCTAGCCGTCTAGGGAGGACCCGCGCCACCTCACCTTCTCTAACGCCACCAACATGGCGTGGCTCGCTAGAGGGGAACCCCTCCCTCTAGAACACCCCACATGGAGCGCCCCGATAGTGCTTCCGTTCGGTCTCCGCAACGCCACGGTGACCATTGGCCACCTTGTGTCCCAGCGCATGATCCCGTCCCCCGCGGACAACGAGTTCATGGGGGTGATCGAACATGTCACGGAATCTCACCATGACCTCCTCTCAGAGGAGCCAGGGACGCCCTCTGGCTCTAACTCCAGTAGGGGGAGCCATCACCCCTCTTAGGAATGCTTCATGACGCGTACCCCCGAGGGACACGTCGAAAGCGTCCCCAAGAAGGAGGCTACCCCGGTGAACAACCTCAATGACAAGGTTGAGGGGGAAACAGTGGCCCCACCCCACATGAGGGTGGAGCAGCTGAAAGCCCGACATTGGGAGATTGGGGAAGCGCAACTCCAGCTTGAGTAGGAATGCACGGAGCTCGACCGTGAGATCGAACGCCATGGAGATGGTGGGCGCGCATGGGCCATGGCCCGCAACGTGAACCAAAGGATCATCACAGACGATGAAGCCCTCCCTCGCTTTGCCTAGGCAAGCTAGAGCATCAACGCCACAACGGCCTTGCTCCATGGCCTTCCAGAGGCTGCGACGCCCTAGGATCATGAGGCCCACCATGAGATTTGCATGCTACTCGAGCATGCGGCGGCACAGTAGGCAGAGAGCTCGTTGTCTCGGCAACGCGAGCTCAACGCTAGCCAACACCGCTCTCCGGGCATCCCAGCAGGGACGCGTTGGTCCACCAGGCACCACAGGGCGACAAGCGGTGCGCTACGGTCCCAGTGCACCAGCGTCTCGGCAGTAACCGTGACGCACGTAGCACTCTCGATGCTTGTAGGTGTACCCACGATGATCCAAGAGAGGGAGCCAGCCACAGCTATCATCCTTGCCACGGCGGACGCTATGACAGCGGTGAGGACCGAAGCCCGAGCCCTGGCCTACAAAGGCCTTAGGCCTTCGGCCGTCACATCCTCAACACTGCTTTCCCGCCGAGGTACCGACCACCAACCAACATCCTGAAGTACTCTGGGGAAACAAACCCTAGACTATGGCTCGAAGACTATCGACTTGCCTGCCAAGCCAGTGGTGTGTATAATGACGACTTAATTATCCATAACCTTCCACTGTTCTTGGCCAATTCGGCACGAGTGTGGTTGGAACACCTGCCGTCCAACAGAATCTAGAGTTGGGCGAACCTAAAGGAGATCTTTGTGGGGAACTTCCAGTGCACATACATGCGCCCTAGGAACCCATGGGACATCAAAAACTGCCAATAGAAAGCCGGTGAGACCCTCCATGGGTACATCCAACATTTCTGCTGGCAGTACAATGAGCTACCTAATGTCAACGACGCTGACATTATAGGGGCTTTCCTGTCTGAGACTACCTGTGAGTCACTAGTTCACAAGCTAGGATGTAAGGGCCTATGAACCACCAAGTAACTCCTAGACATTGCCACCAGCCATGCCTTAGGAGAAGAAGTGGTCGGAGCGATCTTCGATCGTCTCGATGGCAAGGCAAGGCGGGACGAGGGCACCGGCGAAGGCATCTCCAATCGTTTTGCCAAAAGGAAGACCAAGAAGCAACGACGTGAGGACTCACTCATAGATACTGCTGACCGCAAGGGTGGTTGGAAGCCTACGGAGGGCACTCCAAACCATTTCAAAAAATTACTCAAGGGGCCATGCCTGAACCATGCCTTCCCGGTTAAGCATCTATACAAGGACTGCAACCTAATGAGGCAGTTCTTGTCTGGAGGCTCTAACAAAGGGAGCAGAGCAAGGACCCTGACCCCACCACAGACAACACCAAGGGAAAGGACAGTGGCTTTCCAACACCGGATGGTTGCCTCATGATCTTTGTAGGATCAGCGGCCTATGACTCCAAACGCTGTCAGAAGGTCACGCGCTGTGAGGTCTATACAACCAAACCGGCCACACCAGCCTTCCTCCGGTGGTCCAAGTCTGCCATAACCTTTGACCGAACCAACCACCCAGAGAGCATCCTACATCCGGGGAGATACCCGCTCGTGGTTGACCTGATCGTCAGTACAAAGCGGGTCACCAAAATACTGATGGATGGAAGTAGCGGCCTCAACATCATGTATGCCAAGACGCTCGACAAAATGGGCATCGACTGCACACGCGTCCTCCCAACCAGAGCACCTTTCCATGGCATCATGCCTAGAAAGTAGGCCATGCCACTTGGGCAGATCGATCTGCCCATTACCTTCGGGGTCCATCCAATTATAGGATGGAAACCATCACCTTCGAGGTGGTCGGGTTCCCCAGAACCTACCACGCCATCCTGGGACGTCCATGCTACACGAAATTCATGGCCGTCCCCAACTATACATACCTCAAGCTAAAGATACTGGGCCCTGGTGGGGTCATCACCGTCGGCACCTCCTTCCAGCACGCCTATGAGTGCGAGGTCGAGTGCTACGGTCACACCGCAGCAATCGTCATATCCGGAGAGCTCACCGCCATCAAAAAGGAGGTCACCAAAGAAGCGCCCAACCCCAAGAAGTCCACTAGGTCTTTCGAGCCTGTGGAGGGCTCTAAAGAAGTCCTCATAGACCCTAGGAGCATCAAGGGAAAAATGGTGCGCATTGGTACCACGCTCTCCTCTGAATAGGAAAGCGCACTCATCGGCTTCCTCTGTGCCAACAGAGACATCTTCACGTCGAAACCCTCAGACATGCTAGGCATTCCGAGGAAAGTTGCCGAGCACACCTAGAAGAGCTACCCAGGTTCCAAACCAGTGAAACAATGCTTGCATCGCTTCGACGAGGGGAAACATAGGACCATCAACGAGGAGATCGCAAAGCTTTTGGCAGCCAGATTCATCAAGGAAGTGTACCACCCAGAGTGGTTAGCCAATCCTATTCTTGTATGAAAGAAGAGTGGGAAATGGAGGATGTGTGTTGACTATACGGGTCTCAACAAAGCGTGCCCAAAGGATCCATTTCCTTTGTCGTGCATAGACCAAATAGTTGACTCTACCTCAGGGTGCGAAACCCTCTACTTCCTTGATGCGTACGCCGGGTACCATCAAATCATGATGAAAGAGTCTGACCAGCTCGTGACATCTTTCATCACCCCCTTCGGATCGTTCTGCTACATCTCGATGTCGTTCGGTCTAAAGAACGCTAGGGCTACATACCAGCGTTGTATGCTCAAATATTTCGGGGACCTCATCGGACAGACCGTTGAGGTCTATGTTGATGACATCATGGTCAAGTCCAAATGGGCTGACCATCTCTTTGTCGATCTTGAGCAGACCTTTGCAAAACTCCGAGCAAACGGCATCAAACTCAATCCCGAGAAGTGCGTTTTCAGGGTCCCGAGGGGCATGCTGCTCGGTTTCATCGTATCCGAGCATGGCATCGAAACCAACCCAGAGAAAATCTCGCCCATCACGAGGATGGGCCCGATTTAGAACATAAAGGGGGTATAGCAGGTTACGGGGTGCCTTGCCGTGCTCAGCCGCTTCATCTCATGCCTCGGCGAACGAGGTCTTCCCCTTTATTGACTTCTAAAGAAAGCCGATCATTTTGAATGGACATCCAAAGCCCAGGAAGCACTTGACATGGTTAAGCAACTCCAGACAAAGTCCTCAATCCTGGTCCCTCCCACCAAGGAAGAATCCCTTCTACTCTACATAGCGGACACCATGCAAGTGGTCAGCGCCGCCCTGGTAGTAGAGCGGGAAGAAGAGGGGCACGCCCTCAAAGTATAGCGCCCTGTGTACTTCATTAGTGAAGTACTATTTGACTCAAAGACCCACTACCCCCAAATCCAGAAGCTCCTGTATACCATCCTCATCACAAAGAGGAAGCTACGCCACTACTTCGAGTCACACCCGGTAACGGTTGTGACATCCTTCCCCCCTTGGCGAGGTCATGCAAAGTCAGGATGCCACGGGGAGAACCATGAAATGGGAACTCAAGCTGATGGATCAAGGCATTACGTATGCCCCTCAAACGGCCATCAAGTCCCAGGTGTTAGCTGATTTCATCGTAGAATGGACCGAGGTCCAAATGCCACCGGCGGTCGTCGATCAAGAATACTGGACGATGTACTTCAACAGATCGCTGATGAAGAAGGGCACCGGCGCTAGGGTTAGTCTTCATGTCGCCCCTTAGGGTATGCATGAGGTACATGGTTTGTCTCCATTTCCCCTCCTCAAACAATGTGGCCGAATATGAGGCGCTCGTCAATGACCTACGCATTGACATCGAGTTGGGCGTCCGACATCTCGACGTTCAAGGAGACTCCCAGCTAGTCATTGATCAAGTCATGAAGGAGTCAAGCTGCCACGATGCCAAGATGGTTGCATACTACCGAGAAGTCCAACGACTAGAACACAAGTTTGACGGACTCGAGCTTAATCACATCCCGAGGTGCCTCAATGAGGCAGCTGATGCGCTTGCAAAGGCAGCATCCGGCCGAGAGCCGGTGCCAACAAGTGTCTTTGCCAATGACCAACACAAGCCCTCGGTCTGCTACATGGGGTCAAAACAGGCCGATGAAGGTCCCTCCGATTTAGCCTTAGGGGCTGACAAACCATCGACTCCGTCTGGCCCCAAAGTCATGGAGCTCAAAGAAGACCTAGCAATGGAGCTCGAACCTCTGGTCAACTGGAGGGTACTCTACCTCAACTACCTCCTCCATGACACGCTATTGATGGACAAACGGAAGCCCGATGGCTCGCACGTTGCACCAAGTCCTTTGTTTTTGTGAAAGGCGAACTCTTCAAACGAAGCACTACATCCCCATCGAACAGGGGAAGCATTTGCTGAGCGATATCCATGGTGGGATCTGTGGTCACCATGTCACGCCTAGAACCCTAGTAAGAAACATGTTCCAACAGGGCTGCTATTGGCCCACTATAGTAGCCGACACTGAGCAGATCGTGTGCACCTACGAAGGGTGCCAGTACTACGCTCGACAGACTCACCTCCCGGCCCAAGCACTCTAGATGATCCCCATCACGTGGTCATTCATGCTCTAGGGGCTCGATTTGGTTGGACCTCTAAAGAAGGCGCCTGGGGGCTACACCCACTTGCTTGTCACCATAGACAAGTTTACAAAGTGGATAGAAGCTCGGCCGATCTCCGTGATCAAATCCGAGCAAGCCGTGCTGTTCTTCCTCGACATCGTCCATCACTTTGGAGTTCCAAACTCCATCATCATGGACAATGGTACGCAGTTCATCAGAAAAAGTTCCTTCGACTCTACGATGAATACCACATCCGGGTTGATTTGGCCGCCGTCATGCACCCCCGAACAAACGGGCAGGTCGAGCGCACAAACGACATGGTCCTATAGGGCCTCAAGCCTAGGATCTTCAACCGGTTGAACAAGTTCAGTGCACGGTGGGTTGCTGAGCTCCCCACGGTACTCTAGAGCCTAAGGACAACCCCTAGTCGAGCCACCGGCTACATGCCCTTCTTCATGGTCTATGTTTCCGAGGCTGTCCTCCCAACCAACCTCGACTATGGGGCACCAAGGATCAGGACATACGACGAACAGGGAGCCAAGGCATCCCACAAGGATGCCATGGACCAGCTAGATGAAGCATGTGATGTTGCCATCCTCCGCTCGGCCAAGTACCAACAAGCGTTGTGACAGTACCACAGCCGACGAGTGTGGGGTTGAGCCTTCAACATCGGGGACCTAGTCCTCCACCTCGTGCAGAGCAACAAGGACCGCCACAATCTCTCCCCACCTTGGGAGGGGTCATACGTCATCGTAGAGTACTCTAGCCAGGTGCCTACAAGCTAAAAACCATTGACGATGAAGTCTTCACCAATGCCTAGAACATTGAGCAGCTACGTCACTTTTACCCCTAAATAAGCGCATACTTTCTCTTATCAGTTTTGTCATTGAAATCCTCGATCTTTTGTGACATCTGACCCCTGCAAGTGCGAAGGGTCAGGCCTCACTCAAGGGCTGGTATGAGTGTATTTACCTTGCAAACATTCTCTGTGCCTGCCCTCTTTTCTCACGGTAAATCCTAAGAGCTAGGATTTCAGGAACGAGCTCTGAGTAAAACTGGGCGAACAGCGAGGCACCTACGCCCCAGCAGCTATGGCACCTTTGCTCACCAGCGTGATCAGAGCTAGCTCACCCGCACTCCAAGCTTTTATGAACTTAACTAAGGGAAGGGTCAGAATGCACTAAACCTCTTTTGCAAAAAAAGGGAGAAGAGTTGAAAAGCTGTTTGCTATAACGAAATTTGAGAACTTGTCCATTTTTTGCACAAATTCGTCGCTTGGCTTATCTGCCCAACTAAATTCTTGTGCGAGATACTGTTGTCCTCTACTCCTGCAGGAAAATCTTGTCTCAACAGGAAACACAAGTCAACCGGACAGCTTGGCCACTATCGAGAAATGGGTCAATCGAACGGCTCAAAACCGCCACCGTGAGATAAGCACCCTTACTTTCTTACATTACATATTAAATTCGTCACCGAGCCTCAAACCCCAGCAATAGCAGGGATCAGACATCGCTCGGGGGCTGGCAAGAGAGTCTACTTGCTAGACATTTCTCTTTGCCTGACCCCTCCTTACATTTAAAAATTGGAGGTACGGTGTTTGAGCATAAACTTTGAGTAAAATTGGGCGAACCGCTAGAGCCCTACACCCCGGCGGCTATGGCGTTTTTGTTCACCAGCATAATGAAGTCTTTGTCTCTACACTCCAAGCTTTAGCATCCACCTTCTTGAGAAGGGTTCGGAGGGGCCTACTTGCAGAATTTCCATCAAGAAAAAGTAGTCAGGTCACCCAAGACGATCGGATGGCTCGGATCACAACCGAGAGATAGAAATGGAAAACTGGGATGCTCATGCAGGTTACATCGGTCCCATCACAAATGTCAGGCCCAAACACCGCACGGACATATCCGGTAAGAGCTCCCAGACCCCGTCACTCGTGCCATCAAGGTAACGTTACTTACCCCTGCTATTTCTTTATGCTCATTCATTCAATCATCCCGTACATCAAAACATTGCACATGCGATTGCTGTATCGCAACGCTTCACGTTGCATCACGAAGTAGTACTCATCTCATTCGATATGAATGGTGACAAACCGAGGTTTGAAGCCGACCCGCGAAGGGCTCGAGGCTGCCTCGCGTCAAATAGAGCCAGGGGAGAAAAACCGAGATGAGCCCCAGTGGCCTTGCCCGACCCTGCTCAGAAGTAGACAGGGACATCTCGACCTTTCTTGTTCGATTCTAACCTCGAGCTAAACCCACAGAATCTCTATCGAGGAGAGGCCAATGGGCCACCCAAGCCTATCAAACGGCTTGGGCATCTACCAAGGGGTGGGTTAAGAAATAGTGGAATGCCACATGAGGGCTCTACTGACCCCGTCAGTGGATGACGGACCCAGATTCCACTCAAACATGCCTGTTAGCGAGCTCATTGAGCGCGACACTTGAACCATCAAGGCAAGTGCCGTTAGCTTAGCTCCTCTAGTTGTGGAAACCGAGGACCGGGTGACACATGAAACATGGCTGACCCCTATTAGACCCCAAGGGGCTTGAGGGCTCAAGCCACCCGATCCTAGATCGATAGGCCGAGGTTCCAAGGCTGCCCACGAAGGGCCCGAGGCCGCCTCACGTCAAACAAAGCTAGGGGGAAAAAGCAGATGAGCCCCAGCGGCTTGTGCCCATCCCGCTTAGAAGCGGACAAGGTTGTCTCAACCTTCTCGTTCGATCCAAGCCTCTAGCCGAGCCCATAGAATCCCCATTGAGGGGGAATCTATTGGAAGGTGGGTTAAGGAGCAACGAAATGCCCCTCGAGCACTTTATCGATACCATCATAGGTGACGGAACTAGATTTCGTCCGAATGTCCCCGTTAGCGAGCTCACCGAGCACGTCACTCGAGCCATCGAGGCAAGCGATGCTAACTCAACCCCTTCGGTTGTGGAAACCGCAAATGGGGCAACAATCACAAAAATGAGCCAACCCTTGACCAAACCTCTGCTACGCACGAGGGCCCGAGGAAAGATGGACTTACAAGGAGACCGAATGCATGGTCACAAAAGGATAGCTAAAATCCTAAGGAAGGGGTATGTGCGAATACAAGAGTAGTTTCGCTATCCTCTCTTCGGTCTTCAGTAACATTCGACCCCAGCAACCGCAAGGGGTTGGATCTCACTCGGGGGCTGATAAAGGTATAAAACACCCTTTTTTGAAACAATCATTATGTCGGACCTCTTTCTCATGTTAAGGTTAGTGGCAAGGTTTGTGGGAACAAATAACCGAGCGTGCTTGGTCGGACTTCAAAAAACCCATGCCCCGACGGTTACAGTAACTTTGCTCACCAGCATAATCAAAGTTTCCCTCTTACACCCCTCGGGCCCTATGGTCTTAACAAATAGAAGGGTCGGATTGCATGAGCCCCTTTTTTGAATACAAAAAGGGAAGAAAGCAAGTTCAATCAAACAAAACGAAATTATGAATTGTTTAAACAAAACGAAACTATGAATCTATTTTTAAGATATAAAAGTGCTGACACTTGCCCACAAATTACAGATAATGTCCATCAGACCCATTCAACTAACTATCCCCTCCGAGGGAGAACTATCTCTTCAACCTTGCCCGCCAGGTTCCGCACAACAGGTGCCACCGCCTTCTCTATTTCGTCCAGCTCGGAGGCTTCGTAGCCAAGCGTGTAGCCAAGGCTCATCGTCTCCAAGTCAATACTCTCGGCGTAGTGGGAGCGAGTGACGGTGAAGGCTTGGGTAATCCCAGAGCGAAGAGCTTGCCTCTTGAGCTGGCGCACCCACGCCATGATATCTATGGCAGCAGAGGCCATAAGCGACCTGGTTCCCTCTAGCCACGCCACCTCTAGGTCATCGAAGACCGTCCCGACGGTGGCGCGTAGGAGATCATGCTCATCGCTCTCTACCTGAAGGATCCCCCGCATCTCAGCAAGCTCCATGACCAGCCCGGTGGAGACGCTCTCGGCCTCCAGCCTTTGGGCTACCGCGGTTCCAAGATTGGCCTGGAGGGAGCTGACCCCTTGATGCGCCTCGTCGCGCTCTCGGATGGCCTGGTCGCACTCCTTGTGGGCCGCGCCATGCTCTAAGCAGAGTCTCTCCATAGTCTAGCATAGCTTGTCCTGCTCCTTGCGCAGCCAAGCTATCGCCTCGGCGTCTAGGCTCGCCCTCTGCTGCAGGGTCGCAGACCTCTCCTTTGCTCCAAGCTTGAGCTCCTGTTCTTTCTCCACCTCAGCCAGGAGGTTGAGGACACACTGGCAGGCCTCGGCGTCCATCTGGAGCAGCTCGTCCTGCTCCTTTCGGACTCTGGTGGCCTCCTCCTTGTCCTGTCGTGCCCTCACAGATAGATCCTAGAACATCTTCTCGGCATCCTCCACATCCCAATGCACCTCAGCCTCCCGCTGCCGGAGACCGGATGCCTCCTTGGCCAAGGGAGTAAGCTCGGCCACCTGTTGTTGGGCAACAGCAAGCTGGGTGCTCACATCCCCTCGCAGCTGGGCCTCTATGGCCAGGTGGTCCCATTCCACCTTCTGTTCGTGGAGGAACCGGGATTTCTCCAGGCTACGAGCGATAAGGGACTAAAAAGAAGATCAATGTCAAAACACAAAAATACATGAAGAAAGAAGAAAGCGAGAGGGGAGAATAAGTAGATACCCAGCCAGTAGGAATGATGACACCATGTAGGATGCCCCTGTCCTGGTTTATGACTTCCATCATGGCCAACATCCCTTCGTTGAGACTCTCCCGCTCTATGCTCTCGGTAGCATCATCGAGCGAGAAGAGTATCGACGTTGGGTCTTGAGGATCATCCACTGAAGCAGTGACTCACCTGTCGGGGCGCGTGGGCCCCCCCAATGTCAGGGCCAAGGGTGACCCCCCGATGGTCCTCTCCACCACTGCCACAATGCTCGGGGACCCTCCAACCGTGTGTCCCTCTGTACGGCCCACCTCAGGCACCATCACCTGGGCCGCCAGTGGCACGGATCACGCCGCTTCCTTGGGCACCACTGTGGCTGCATCCAGCTACGCCTGGCTTGTCATAGTCATGGCCACCTCCGCTTGCGATACTGGGGCCTCGAACGGCGGCGCCGCGCCCACCACAGACGGTGCCACAAGCACGAGCGGCAGCTCCATCCGCTCCGACATAGGCAGCAGAATCACCTCCGCCGCCAGTTGCTCGGCGACCTTTGAGGGCACCCCTTCAGCCCTGGCGTCTGCTTGACCCACCGAGGGTATGGGCACCACCGTGGGTGGCACCTGACCGGCCGATGAGGCTGGGATGCCAGCTCTGGTCCTGCCCGAAGAGAGAGCAACGTTGGGCAACAGTCGACATCTCGCCTAGAGGGCGACACTCTTCTTGGGCGCTAGCACCAAAGAGTGTACCCATCTCAGGATGCTGCAAGAAACAAAAGGCGTGAGTCACGCTGAAAATAGAGAAAAACAGAGAAAATAGAGGAGTCAAATGACTTACATCAGCGCTGTCGGCTGGAGGATTTGTTTGCGGGATGAACCCCTAGGTCCTTGCTCCGCCTCCTCAGGACGGGTCCGTTTGGTGCCCGCCCCCTGCTCCTGGGCCGAGGGGCTCCCCTCCATTGCACTCAGGGGCACGACGGCAGAGCCATCCCCCTCCCTCGGCACCTCAAGCGTGGGGTAGATCCGCCCAGCCCCACTAATTCATGAGGCATGGCGGCGGGGCCACTCTCCTCCGCTGACACCTCAGGCACGGCGGCTGATCCGCCCGCCCCTGCTTGTTCAGAGGATGGGCCAATGGTATGGCCCGCCTCCGCCATTCTCACGGACTCATTCCCTCCTGCATGGAATGGGAAGGGTCCCTACATGGACGAGGGGATACCTATCAGTGTATCCTCACTCTCCAAGTCATCTCGCTCGGTGTAGGTAACTACCTCTTCTTCTTCTTCTACCTCATCATCATCTTCATCACTGTCAATTTCCTCCCCGCACTCCCACACACGCTGCTTCTACTGTTTCTTCCTCCTCTTGTCCTCCTTCACCTTCCACTGCCGCTCGGCCGTGGCGTGGTTGGCCGCCATCATGGTCGGATCCTTCGGCAACGGAGCTAGAAGATCCATAAGGACAAGACTCTTCGGCTGGTCCCCCTATCTCAGTATCAACGTCAAGAGGTTGGGAGTTCGATTAAAAAGAAGGCACAAGGAAAGAAAACTTATGAAAATAATGTATCCTGATTCCAGCCGCATTAGGGGATGCCCCGGCACCGGATATACAAAATCAAGGATGGTGTCGGCGTCATCCCACAGAGGCTCCATCGCCTCCTTGATGCGCTGCGCCACTTCAGAGGGGGAAAGTGCTCCATTGGTGAGCAGCTGTCCCGTCAAGTGATGCCCCAGGTGCCATCATGTGTAGGGGAAGTGCGCGCCTCATTAGTGGCGACCACTGTCTGCGCATGGTAGGCGCTGATGATCCCTAACCCCTTCATGTCCATCTCCTTCAGAATTCGGACGGCGGCGAGATGGTCCTAGATCTTCTTCTTATCTTTTTTTGAGACTCCCCACCTCCTCCATGATTCCTGGACCTCTTCGATGAGGCGCCCGGTGAACTCTGGCAAGGGGGCAGCCGCGTCGTTCTTGATGTAGAACCAATGCGAATGCCACCCCTTGTTAGAGGTCGATAGATGCATCGGCAGATACTCGTTGACGCGGTTGTTGCAAAGCTGGATGCCGACACATCCCATCGGCGTGTTTAGCTCCTGCTTCTTCTCCCACTTCTTCAGGAGGGTGACGATGAAGAAGTACCGCCACAGATCAAAGTGGGGACTAATCCCTAGGAACACCTCACAAAGGGCGACAAACGCCGCAATGTGCTGGATTCCATTAGGATTAAGGTCTTGTAGCTCCACCTTGTAGTAATGCAGCAACTCCCGATGGAACTTGTGGGTGGGGTGGTGAATCCTCATTCATGGAAGTGAGCGAAGGACACGATGTAGCCATCGGGCGGTGATGGCATGTCCTCATCGCCGGGCAGCCACCAATCCTCGGCGGCAGTCCGCGCGCAAAGAAGGTCGCGGCGAACGAGGCCCTCCATGCACTGAAGGGTGATATCGGATTTGCACCATGGCTCCATTGAACAATTGGGGTGGGTGGATGCGAACTTGACAGTGGCTGAGATATGGATGTGAGAGGCTTAGGCGATTGGCGGTGGAGGTTGTAGATGCAAAGGCAAGGAGGCAATGTACAAAACCCTAGGGGCAAACCCTTTGGTTTTATAGGGGCGACGGATGCGAGGAAGGCAACCGTCTACCTAGATCTTTGCGCTAGCCATGATTCACCACCACATCACCACACGGGATATATGCCCCCAATCCCTATCGTTTCCCTCCAAAGTCGCGCCGGAAGTTTCGCCTCCCCGGGTAGACTAGGACTCTTTATCGGCAAAAGGGCGGTCAATAAGCGTTCCTCCAGCCCAGTCGGGGCCAGGAGTTTTAGGGCTGGCCCATCAATGGTTTTTGATGGCCATCCCTAAGCACCCTTACAACAAACGATGGGCCTGCAAGCGGCCAAAACTCAGACACACGAACTTCATAGGAGTCGTGGTCCGCGATCGAGCTTCAACCGGACTGACCCTGGACGGGCACCCGCCAACGGGACACCAGGGCCCCATTTAAGCTATCCAGCTAACAACAATCAAAGCTCATAGCCATACCCACGAAGGGTCTGAATCACCCGAGGGCTTGGGGGCTACACCCGATGGGTGCGCTCGCGCGCACCCTCTGGCAAGTCAAATCACCGTCCAGGCGATTCTATCCGAATCACCCGGGGGCTCGGGGGCTACACCCGTTGGGTGCGCTCATGTGCACCCTCTGGCAAGTCAGAACACCCCCCGGGTGATTCTATCCAAATCACCCAGGGGCTCAGGAGCTACTGTCGGGGACCAAATACTGGGGTACCCAAAGAGGAGGAGCTAATAACCATCCAATGTTGATGCTTCCGAATAGACAAGAGCATGACAACACCTCTTGCCTAATGACCAAGGGCAGACTCCACCTCGCTTGATGTCTGGGCGCCCAATGTCTGAGGGTAGACCCCACCTCGCCCAATGTCTAAGGGCTAGCTCTGCATCCCCGATGTCTGGGAGCAGACTCCGCCTCGCCCAATCCTCAGGGGTTGGCTCCGCCTCGCCCGATGTCTGGGAGCAAACTCCGCCTCGCCCGATCCCCGGGGGCTGGCTCCGCCTCGCCCGATGTCTAAGAGCGGACTCCACCTCACCCAATGTCTGGGGGCTGGCTCTGCCTCGCCTAATGTCTGGGGGCTGGCTCCACCTCGCACGATGTCTAAGGCTAGCTCAACCTCGCCTGACGTCTGGGAGCAGACTCTGCCTTGCCCGATCCCTAGGGGCAGGCTCCGCCTCGCCCGATGTCTAGGAGCAGACTCGCCTCGCCCAATCCCTAGGGGCTAGCTCCGCCTCGCCCAATGTCCGAGGGCTGGCTCTGCCTCGCTCGACGTCTGAGGGCAGGCTCTACCTTGCCCAATGTCTGAGGGCAAGCTCTGCCTCGCCCGACGTCCGAGGGTAGGCTTTGCTTCACCCGACATCTAAGGGTTGTCTCTGCCTTGCCCAATGTTCGAGGGCAGGCTCCACCTCGCCCAACGTCTAAGGGTAGACTCCGCCTCACCCGACGTCCGGGGGCTAGCTTTGCCTCACCCGATGTTCGGGGGCAGACTCCGCCTCACCCGACATCTGTGCGTTGCTCCTTCGTAACTACACAGATAGTTAAGGCAGGGCACTCAAGTCAATCGCAATACCGAGGACCATACCCTGCACACCTATAGGAAAGTACCATCAGGATATGAATAGATCGGCGCTTTAAGCCCTTCCAGGCATGTCAGAGCCCAAACAGTGTTGTGGGCGTCGACATTTGTCCTACAGTGTTATGGGTGCCGGCATTTGCCCTCAGACACGAATCCTAATGAAAACATACGACAACCACTATGGTCCAGGAGGAAACTCATGTCATCTACAGTAACGAACGTGGGGCCTCTACACCATCTGATCTCCATAGGGTCACGGCTCGATACCCTAGTGCGTCGCGCTACTCACCGGGGCAGGATGGGACGTGACCACTTACTGAATGAAGCCAGAGCACGGCCCTATCTGGATCAGTGAACGTGCTATCCCTGGCACCATCTGCCGTGTTAGCAGGACAGGCTCAAAGGAAAAGGAAGACCCGACACCTTCGAAGGACCTTCTTTGCCTCTACTTTTTCTTCTCTCTCCCATCTGTAATCCCTGCTCCCCCTTGATCTATAAAAGGGAGGGCAGGGCACCCCACTAAAGGGATGGATCAATTCCACACACATCACACGAGATAGCTAAGCAGCATCCAAGCTCTCAGCACCCGTTCGACCTTTCCATCAGAGACTTGGGACATGTCCCTCTCTCTCATCCGTTTGTACTCCCTATTATGAACCTTTCAGTGCAAATAACACGAGCAATAACCATGAACTGGATGTAGGGACATTCTACCCGAATCAGTATAAATCTTGTGTCTTTTTAGCACACCATCCAGGCCTAACACGCAATAATACAAATTTACCAGTTGGTGTTTACTCGAAACACTGACACTAAGTGTTGTTGTAGAAATTTTAATAGGCTATTCACCCCCCACTAGCCATTAGGACCTTTCAAGTGGTATTGGATCCGTGGTCACCGTGATTTGAGGCTTAACAACCTTTGGTGTAAAAATGGCTCAAATCAACAGCACCAAGAAGCCACCCCAATTTGATGACTCAAACTATCCCTATTGGAAGGCTAAGATGACAACATATATCAAGTCAATCAATAGGAAGGTTTGGAAGGTGGTGGAGACCAAGATTGAGATTGATGATGAAGAGCCTCCCACCGCTGCCGAAGAGATGTTACTCCAAAATAATGACATTGCTTTTAGTACCATCTATGATGCTTTGGATGAGAGAACATTTGATCAAATCAAGAACATTGAGAGAGCTCATGAGGCATGGAAGAAGTTGGAGGAATCATTTGAGGGCACTTAAGCCGTGAAGGGTGCAAAGGCATACATTCTCAAGGAAAAGTTTGCAAGCTTCAAGATAAAGGAGGATGAGAGTGTGCCGGAGATGTTCCATAGGCTTTAAGTGCTTGCCAATGATCTCAAAGCACTTGGAGAAGAGGTGAAGGACAAGGACTTCTCCCATAAGTTCTTGAGATGCTTACCCTCAAGATTTGGCACATTGGTCACTATTCTAGTGACGAGTGATTTGGACACCATGACACCAAACTAAGTGTTGGGAGATATAATGACCGATAATACATATAGGGATGATGATGAGAAGGAAGAAAAGAAGAAGAAAGATGAGAAGAAGAAGAGTGTGGCATTCAAGGCCACATCATCCAAGGGCAAGGCAAAGCAAGAATCATCAAAAGATGAAGACTTGAGCTTTGATGAGATGGATGATGAGAAGATGGCTCTCTTTGTTAAGAGATTTGGCAAGTTCATGATGAAGAAGGGCTACCGTGCTAGAAAAAAGAAGTCTTCATCCAAGAACAAGGAAGAGTCAAGAAGGTGCTTCAATTGTGGAAGCAAGGATCATCTTATTGCTCAATGCCCATACAATAGCGACAATGATGATGACAACAACAAGAACAAGAAGATGGACAAGAAGGAAAAGAAAGAGAAGGACAAGATGATCTTCAAGAAGAAGAAGAAGGGTGGTTCATATGTGGTCACTTGGGATAGTGATACTTCCTCAAGTGATGATGATGATAGTGATGATGACAAGACCACCAAAAAGAAGGCACTTGCAAGCATTGTTATCAATGAGTAGCCTTCTATCTTGGACACTCCATCATGCTTCATGGCTAAGGCCACTAAGGTACAAACTTGTGATGATGAAAGTGATGAGGAACATGATAATGAAAAAGAAAATGAAAATGAAAGTGATAGTGATGATGATGAACCAACTAAGGAGAACTACTTGACAAGCTAGATGATGCTAAAGAACACTTTGACATTAAGAGAAGGGAATGCAAAAGCTTGTGTAAGGAACTAAAAGCCCTTAAGCAAGCCTTTGATGAGGTCAATGCATCTCATGAGAGGCTAGAGGAAGCCCATGAGAAGCTTGGAAAGGTTCACAAGAAGCTTGAAAAAGCTCATTCCTCTTTGCTTAATGAACAAAATGAGAAGAAGCATGTTGAGACATGGGATGTAGGCTTAACTTGTGATATAATTGATGAATCATTCAATAAGCTCATTTTCAAAAGTCATGTTATTATTATTTTTTTTTTTTATTATTTTTTAAAAGTAAATGGATATTTTCTTAAAATATTGATACATTTGCAAATATTGAGATTTGAAATTCAGAATGCATCAAATGTGTGATAGCTACCGATTTACCTTTGGCAAGGGCTTACCGTTTTAAATCCCTTCCCCATTGCATTTTAGCTTGAATTTGCATCATCTCATCCTAGAGATAGATAAGGATGATTGCACTTCTTGTTTTCGCTATGCCATCATGATCTTCGTGTGGTTTTGGCTAGGCGAGAGTGTGTTCATCTTTCAATCAAGGTTTCATCCCTGCATCAGGTTAGTGGACCATACATACCCGAGGGATTTATAAAGGTGTTGAAACGCTAGTGGTTGATGTTATGAGTTAAAGGTTTTCCTCTATGCTAATGAAAAGTTGGCATTCATGTTTAGTTAGCAAAGAGAGCCCCCTTTTTTTTAGATTTAAAACCTTTGTTTATTCAAAGTTCACCAAATAAGGCTTGATTAATCTCCGTTATGAATTCATCTCAAGGACTTACCCACATGAATTTGATGATTTCCTGCAGAGGTTAGTCCATGCATATAGCCAAAGTCTACACTAGCAGTTTTGGTTCAAAAATCAAACCAGACATCATGTCCAATTTGATTAAGGTAGGCTAATTAACCTAAGCACAATGCTCAATTTCAAACAACCTATGGAAGTATGATCATACATCCAAACTAACCACCATGCCTAATTTAAAAGACGTATGACCAACATCCAGACTAAAGCATACTAGAATAGAAAAAAAGTAACACCCAAAAATTTGTTCCTTTGAAAATAGAATTAAAATGATTTATTTATGAATTTTGTGCTCATGAAATATAGGAAAAATAATATTTTTCATTACAAGGTAGCAACATGGATGTGCATACATGCTGGTGCATTTGATTTATTTGGTTGGGTGGTTTTGATTAAAATTCAAAATGGTTTGAATTGTTTTTGGAAATAAATTAAAAATGGCTTTGAAGTAAAAGAAACAGAAAATTTGAAAATAAAAGAATTTAAAAAGTTGTAAAATTTATTTTTGGAAAACTTACCAAAATTTCTCATTTTTACTTGAGTTGAAAAGTATATTTGAAAGTCTATTTGAATTTGATTTGGATCATATTGAAAAAGGAAAATGAGAAAAAGAATTTCTTTACTCATCTCTTTGTTTTTAGCCTAGCAAGCCGCTTCGACCTGGCCTAGCTCTTTTTCTCCCCCGCCTCACTTCCCTCTCTCCTGGAAGCCGTGATCCATCTCTCCCTTTCTCCACTGCGCGGCTCGCTTAGCTCCGCAAGACCGCAGCCCATCCTCGCCTCAGCCCGCTCTGCCTCCGCCTCCGCCCATTGGCGTTGGCCCAGCCGATGCTGCAGCAAAGCCACCTCTCCCTCCCGCACTCACCGATAGCCCAGGCCCGCAGGTCAGGCCTTTTGCCTACCTCACGTAGCTATGCCAGACTCCGCCGCACCGTCGACGCCGCGCCGCTCACATCTCCTCCTTGCCGTGTCGCCCAGGCCAAATCGCTCCATAAATAGTGGTCATGCCCGCACCTCTCTATGATGCTAGCACTACCATCGCTCAAGCCGCAGTAGCCACAAAACCCTAGAAGCACTGCCACAACATTGATCTCCATCGCCGCTGCTCTTCTGCCGCTGCGACCGTGTTCCCGAGCTGCGCGTGAAGGTAAGAAAGCTACCGGTATCTTGTATGCTTCCCCTCAAACTCCATTGCACTTGCACAAGCCCGTTGTAGCATCACCGTCACTCCCGAGCCACTTGAGCAAGCCTTGCGCCATCGCTGTGCCCTCACGGTATCTCCTGAACCCCACTCCGAGTTCACCGTGTGCCCCAATCTCTCCCTGTGCTCTTGCTTTGGCCAGTGATGCCTAGAATCGGCAAATAGCCGACCACGCCAGTGACCTCCTCTATTTTTCCAACCATGCGCCGCCGCCTAGGCTCGCCACCGATCACTTCTCCCCCTCTCGATCTAGTCTCCACCGTCTAGTCTAGTCCAGATCCAACGGCCGATAGAGCCTGTTACCCCTTCGCCATGGCCTTTTGTAGAAAACCCCCTCCATCTTTTTAAGTATAAACCCATCGTCCATGGTTTTTTTAAAAGGATCCCTGCCTTTTCTTTAAATAGTGCCCGCAGTCCTCGGCCGGTTTAAAATCCGATTTTTATTTATTTTAAACTCAAAAATCAAGTTCCATCTATTTACAAAATTGCCACTATCTTCATTAGGCAATATCTTCTCCATTTTAACTCCAATTTGACCCATTCAAATTGCGTTAGGTTCATATTTACATTGTCTACATGTTCATACCACTGTTAGATATGTTTTCAACTTTTAAAATTCAAGGTTAGATTTAATCTATTATTTTATTAAAGGAAATCTTGTTTAATTCATATCTTCTACGTTTGAGCTCTGATTTGACCCGTTCAAGTTGCGTTAGATTCAGTACGACGAGATCAACGCGTTAGTAACAACGTTTATCATGTCACTATTTCTAGAATTTCATGGTTTAAATCCTAACTTGAATAATGATTATGCAATTGGATTTTTATAATGAAAAGTAACTTAGAGTTTTTCACCTCTGTCTTTTGAAAATAAAATAAGATTAATATTATGTTGGTTTTCTAATACAAATATAATTTGGCTTAAAACAATTTAGATATTCTTATATATGTTTTATAATTAAAATAAATGAAGCCTATAGTTTTCTTTTCCACGTATAAAGCAAATCTAACGGCAGATGTAACTTTTTCACCGTAGCTCCGATTAGCGTGCTTTTTGTGTCTGTGTGTTCGTATCAAGACGTAGATTCGTTTTACAAACTTTTCATCTTGATTTTATCGTTGGTGTACTATTCTAATTTAGATCTATTGTTTGCTTCATGTATGATTGCATGGATGCTTGTGTGGTGCTTTATGATCATGTCCAGTCGGTGACTTTTACGTGGTGATCAAGAAGCAGTTCTTTGGAGGCTACAAACCAATAGAAGAAGGATCTAAGTTTTAAGGCAAGTATAGCATGGGATCTTCCTTATTGTCCTATTCACCTTAATATCATTTTAATCATATGCATGTGTCTACCTTGACAACCGTTGTAATTTTCCTAGCTATTTGATATCCTAGATTCCTTGATTCCTATGGGTTATTGCATTGGGTAGTATGATGCTAGTGCTCAACTAAAGCCATGATCTTGTAACTTGACTAATGGTATATGCAATAAACACTAAAAGATGCTTTTTAGCAACATGAAACAATGGGCTAGAGCATTGGGCTGTGTTTTATGGTGCTCTAGATTCCTCTTCCTAAGGACTTATCTATAACTGATCATTCGGGACTTACAGTACAACTATGAAGGCTACATGACTCTAGCTTTAGCTCAGTATGAGGACCTTTTCTAGCTTGTTAGTGGTTACCTTTATTGGTGTAAGAATGGCTTGTCGAATCGGGTATAGGACAGCCTCTACTCTTATGTGTATAGCCATGATGGAATTGTGCCATTCGACAAGGAGGTTCCTATATCTGTTTGCCGAGTAAATCTAATGGCCCTAACTTGTTAGATGAACCTTTGAAAGGCTTCATAGTGAACCCTACTGACCTTCCTTGATAGTGGGTCAAGAGGCTGATCACCTCGGGCGAAAGGGTAAATCACGACTCACAGTGAAAGTGTACAACCTCTGCAGAGTGTAAAACTAGTATATCAGCCATGCTCATGGTCACAAGCGGCCTTGGAACCCTTACGAAATAGATGAGGAACACGGATGATACTAATGATAAAGATGCTCACTAATGATTACTGTTTATGCTATTCATTATTCATGTTTACTTGATCATGTGTTTACATGGGCTTGTGGATAAACTTGTTGCCACCCAATTCCTAAAAGATGTCTCATTAAAAGCTAATTGTAGTTAAACCAGTGTCAGGATTTTGAGCCTTATAACCCCATGTTATATTTGTTGAGTACGACATGTCCTTACGCTTGCTTTATTTTTCAATTATTTGGATAAAAAAATCCCGGATGTGTACCAGATTGCTAGAGTTTGGAGGAATTAGGCTTGTGATCAACCAGTCAGTTGTCCCTGTGGAATTAGAGTCTTCACCCAAAGATCGGAGTTGTCTTTTCATTGTTTGCTATCTAAGGTTATATTCTTTATACTAAGTACGTTATATATTGAGCATTGTCTATTGATATTACCCTTATTTGTAGCTATATGTGAAATTTGACTTCCTGGGCTCACATATGGTGTGTATCTGGTTTTGTTCTTAAAACCTAGTGCTACAAAGTGGTACCAGAGAAATGCTGATTGTAGGATGCAAGCCTAGTAGAAACTAGTCGTTCTAAGGTTTAGAAGTTGCTACAAAAAACCCTTGCTCTATGAACCTTTATATTTTCTTCTCTACTATATCTCTACCATTGCTATTCATCTCTACCTTGGTGCTTATTTTAAAGTCTTTGTTCTCATCTTCACTCCTTGATTTGATATGCTTTTAGAACTGTTCCTCATCACCTTCTTGTGTAATCTAAAGATGAGTCTTAGGATTGTTATCCCTTGTACAATGAGGACAATAGTATCGCAAGTTGAGTCAATAATTGAATTGTGCACCTTTAGTGTTTTGTTGAATTGTCATTATGCTTCTGCTTGTTTTGAATCTTTGTAATGATTGCAATGATCTTGTTGGGTGTTTCCACAACTTCGTTTAGTTTACAGGCCTAAGGTATAAGGATTAATGGAATAAATAGTTGGGTTATGGTTTTCTCCTGTTTTCCCTATCTTGTCTTTTGGAGCAGCCTGCCCTCTTTGGCTTTTATCTCTAATTTTGGATGATAAAAAATCATGAGAAAATTCTAAACAATAGTAGACTTCGATATCTTTATCTGACCACAAGAATCATCTTGATAGCTATTTTGGTTATGGAGTTATGAAAATCACAAGATGATGCAACCGTGTTGTCTAAAATTTGGAGTAGTTTCTGTTGTGAACTATTTCAACCTCCTAAACTGCAGAATTTGGAAAAGTGGTCTATAAGGAAGTTGTGGAGAATTTTATATGCTTTCTAACGGTATAAGCTACAACTTCATCGTATTAACAGAATGAGAGTTACAGCTGTTTTACTACACTGTTGTTTTTTTGCTCACGGGGAAAGATGTGTTACTTGTTGGATCCAGGACCTCGGGTATTTTCCCATATTGGTTATCACTTTAAGTTATTAACAATTGGGAGTCAATCTTCAACATACCTTGGATAAGTTGGCATGGATGACATAGGAAGGAGATGTTGGACATCTACAATTGATTTAATGGAGACTCAGAACATCTCAATGTTTCACTAAGTTAGCAAGTGAGTTTTGTTGAAGGAAGTTCTCTTCTTGGGATATGTTATTTTTAATGTTAAAAAATAGGGAGAAGAACTCGAGAAAAGTTAATGATGAGTTTGGTTGTAACCCACCCAAGTATGTAAGAGTGATGTGGAGTTCCTTGGAATAGTAAAATTCTATCAGAGGTTCAAGGGAAGTTTATCCAAGACAATCAAGATATTGATAGTGTTGCTAAAGAAGCTTTTAAGTTGCTTGGATCAAGAGACCTTAGCTAAGTATTTGAAGGAGTAAAAAAAAGAGAGGTTGAAGTGAAACCTAAGTATTAGCTCTGCCAGATCCGAACAAGAGCTTTATATCTACAATGATGCATCTTGTAAAGGTGTGGGATGTGTCCTTGTGCAAGAAGAAAAGTAGAAGTTTATGCAAGAAGGCATGAGATGGAGCATCTAACGAATGATCTGGAGTTATCCATTATGGAGCATGGAAGTAATATCTTCTTGAAAGTAAAAGTGACATATAGGAGGGTCACAAGAATCTACAGGACATCTTCACTAAGTTGGTCTTGAGCTTGTGATATCCTCGTTGGAATGAAATTAATTATGACTTGCAAAAGTGCTATCACTTGGAGAAGCAAAGTCATGGCCGCTGCCCTTAGCAATGGAGGGTTGTGCTAAGAAGGTACGGGTGACACCAAGAGCTAAGAATTGTATTCCCAGTTTGAGCAACTTAACTGGAATCATTAATATTTTGAAGTTGGTAATAGAACCTACTTTGAGACAAGAGAGTAAGAATGCTCCGTTGGAAGGCGAACATATGAAGAAAGCAAATTGATAGTATGGAGTAAAAAGGAAAGGTGGGCTAGTAATTGGAGATACCTGAGAGTTGTTCAAGGTGCCTATCATAATCTTGGAATCAGTTTGGCAAGATACTTGGAGTAAGATTAACAGGTATGCAAAGTAAAGTGGGATCCTTTATCAAGAAGATGGAACTACATGAGGAGGTAAAGAAGAATCTAAAGACAGAGTATCCCTATCTCCTAGTCGACATCGTCCGAATCTTGAGGACGAGATTCATCTTAAGGGGGTAGAATTGTAACACCCTAAAATTTGCTCTTTTGAAAATATAATTAAAATGATTTATTTATGAATTTTGTGCTCATGAAATATAGGAAAAGAATATTTTTCATTATAAGGTAGCAACATGGATGTGCATACATGCCAGTGCATTTTATTTATTTGGTTGAGTGGTTTTGATTAAAATTCAAAATGGTTTGAATTGCTTTTGAAAATAAATTAAAAAATGGCTTTGAAGTAAAAGAAATAGAAAATTTGAAAATAAAAGAATTTAAAAAGTTGTAAAATTTATTTTTGGAAAACTTAGCAAAATTTCTCATTTTTACTTGAGTTGAAAAGTATATTTGAAACTCTATTTGAATTTGATTTGGATCATATTGAAAAAGGAAAATGAGAAAAAGAATTTCTTTGCTCCTCTCTCTGTTTTTAGCCTAGCAAGCCGCTTCGGCCTGGCCTAGCTCTTTTTCTCCCCCGCCTGACTTCCCACTCTCCTAGAAGCCACGGCCCCTCTCCCTCTCTCCACTGCGTGGCCCGCTCAGCTCTGCAAGACCACAGCCCATCCTCACATCAGCCCACTCTGCCTCCGCCCCGGCCCATTGGCGTCGGCCCAGCTGATGCCGTAGCGAAGCCGCCATTCCCTCCTGTGCTCACCGACAGCCCATGTCCGTAGGTCAAGCCTTTCTCCTACCTCACATAGCCAGGCCGGACTCCACCGCGCACGCTCATGTCTCCTCCTTGCCGGGCTGCCCAAGCCGAATCGCCCCATAAATAGTGGCCATGCCCATGCCTCTCTCCGATGCTAGCGTCACTCGAGTCGCAAAACCCTAGAAGCACCGCCGCCGCATTGATCTCCATCGCTGCTGCTCTTCTGCCGCTGCGACCGTGTTCCAAAGCTGCGCGTGAAGGTAAGAAAGCCGCCGGTATCTTGTATGCTTCCCCTCTCACTCCTTTGCACCTGCACAAGCTCATCGTAGCATCGTCGTCGCTCTGGAGCTGCTCGGGTGAGCCCTGCGCTGTCACCGTGCCCTCATGGTCTCTCCCGAACCCCACTCCGAGTTCGCCGTGTGCCCTTATCTCTCCCTGTGCTCTTGCTTTGGCCAGTGATGCCCGAAATCGGCAAATAGCCGACCACGCCGGTGACCTCCTCTATTTTTCGGGCGTGCACCACCACCTAGGCTCGTCGCTGGTCACTCCTCCCCCTCCCGATCTAATCTCCACCATCCAGTCCAGATCCAACGGCCGACAGAGCCTATTACCCCTTCGCCATGGCCTTTTGCAGAAAACCCCCTCCATCTTTTTAAGTATAAACCCGCCGTGTCCTGGTTTCCTTCAAAAGGATCCCTGCATTTTCTTTAAATAGTACCTACAGTCCTCGGCCGGTTTAAAATCTGATTTTTATTTATTTTAAACTCGAAAATCAAGTTCCATCTAATTACAAAATTGCCACTATCTTCATTAGGCCATATCTTCTCCGTTTTAACTCCAATTTGACCCCATTCAAATTGTGTTAGGTTCGTATTTACGTTGTCTACATGTTCATACCACTGTTAGATATGTTTTCAACTTTTAAAATTCGAGGTTAAATTTAATCTATTATTTTATTAAAGGAAATATTGTTTAATTCATATCTTCTACATTTTAGCTCTGATTTGACCCATTCAAGTTGCGTTAGATTCATTATGACGAGATCTACGTGTTAGTAACAATGTTTATCATGTCACTATTTCTAGAATTTCATGGTTTAAATTCTAACTTGAATAATGATTATCCAATTGGATTTTTATAATTAAAAGTAACTTAGAGTTTTTCACCTCTGTCTTTTGTAAATAAAATAAGATTAATCTTATGTTGGTTTTCTAATACAAATATAATTTGGCTTAAAAAAATTGAGATATTCTTATATATGTTTTATAATTAAAATAAATGAAGCCTATAGTTTTATTTTCCACGTATAAAGCAAATCTATCGGCAGATGTAACTTTTTCACCGTAGCTCCGATTAGCGTGCTTTTCGTGTCTGTGTGTTCGTAGCAAGACGTAGATTCGTTTTACAAACTTTCCATCTTGATTTTATGGTTGGTGTACTATTCTAATTTAGATCTATTGTTTGCTTCATGTTGGATTGCATGGATGCTTGTGTGGTGCTTTATGATCATGTCCAGTCGGTGAGTTTTACGTGGTGATCAAGAAGCAGTTCTTTGGAGGCTACAAACCAATAGAAGAAGGATCTAAGTTTTAAGGTAAGTATAACATGGGATCTTCCTTGTTGTCCTATTCACCTTAATATCATTTTAATCATATGCATGTGTCTACCTTGGCCACCGTAGTAATTTTCTTAGCTATTTGATATCCTGGATTCCTTGATTCCTTTGGGTTATTGCATTGGGTAGTATGATGCTCGTGCTCAACTAAAGCCATGATCTTGTAACTTGACTAATGGTATATGCAATAAACACTAAAAGATGTTTTTTAGCAACATGAAACAAGGGGGCCAGAGCATTGGTCTATTTTTATGGTGCTCTAGATTCCTCTCCCATAGGTCTTATATGTAAGTGATCATCCAGGACTTACAGTACAACTATGAGGGCTACATGGCTCTGGCTTTAGCTCAGTATGAGGACCTTTTCTAGCTTATTAGTGGTTATCTTTATTGGCGTAAGAATGGCTTGCCGAATTGGGTATAGGACAGCCTCTACCCTTATGTATATAGCCGTGATGGAATTGTGCCATTCGATAGGGGGGTTCCTATATCTGTTTCCTGAGTGAATCTAATGACCCCAACTTGTTAGACGAACCTTTGAAAGGCTTCATAGTGAACCTTGCTGACCTTCCTTGGTAGTGGGTCAAGAGGCTGATCACCTCGGGCGAAAGGGTAAATCACGACTCACAGTGAAAGTGTACAACCTCTGCAAAGTGTAAAACTGGTATATTAGCCATGCTCATGGTCACGAGCGGCCTTGGAACCCTTATGAAATAGATGATGAACACTGATGATACTGATGATAAAGATGCTCACTAATGATTACTGTTTATGCTATTCATTATTCATGTTTACTTGATCATGTGTTTATATGGGCTTATGGATAAACTTGTTGCCACCCAATTGCTAAAAGATGACTCATTAAAAGCTAATTGCAGTTAAACCAGTGTCAGGCTTTTGAGCCTCATGAACCCCATGTTATATTTGTTGAATACGACATGTACTTACGCTTGCTTTATTTTTCAATTATTTGGAAAAAATCCCGGATGTGTACCAGATTGCTAGAGTTTGGAGGAATTAGGCTTGTGATCAACCAGTCAGTTGTCCCTGTGGAATTGGAGTCTTCACCCAAAGATCGAAGTTGTCTTTCCGTTGTTTGCAATCTAAGGTTATATTCTTTATACTAAGTACGCTATATATTGAGCATTGTCTATTGATATTACCCTTATTTGTAGCTATATGTGAGATTTGAGTTCCTGGGCTCACATATGGTGTGTATCTGGTTTTGTTCTTGAAACCGGGTGCTACAAAAAAGAAACATGAAAGTAACATGAGATTCACTTAAACAGAGGTGAGAACTTTGAATGGTGAATCAGAGAACCATTGTTTTGATTATTTTCTTATGTAGAGCAATGCAAAAAGGTTTAATCAATGCAATTTAAACAAACATGCCATGGTTTTTGAATAAATAAATAAATGAGTGACATGTATGAAAATCTAGGCTTTAGGCTTTTCTTGTAGCGCGGACCATCTGATGATATCATACCGACTGGCAAAGCCAACATATGAATTCAATGGTCCTATTTAACATACGTCTACTACGAAGCTAGACTAAGAGCGTCAAATAGATAGATAACAATAAAATTGCCTTCTACCTAGACTAGGCATGGCGCCCGAATATAGCTCAAAGTCTAGGAGCCACCCAAAGAAAGCACTAGATAAATGATGAATCAAGCAAACACACCGTTGTTAAAAAATAAAATTGGGAAAGATATTTTTGGGTTGGTTCTCTCATACAGACTAATCACCCACAATTTAAGATGGCAGGGTGGAGGTGTTGATGGTTCATGATTGATCGGGCACCCTAGGCACGTGATGATTTTTCTTTTTCTTATACCCACAAAAGCTAGCGGTAGACTAGATTAATAGATATGAAAGTTAATATCAAAATCTTTACGCCAATTGCTTACCCGACAATGGCGCTAGAAAGCTTGTTGGTATTTGTTAACGCAAACAGAGAAATCCACAAGCGCACGGATACCGTTGTAGCTTTCACACATGAGTATTCTAGGGTATCGTATTTATCCTTAGGGAAGCAATGGTTTAAGAAGTGATAGTTAACCATTATGTATCTACTAACTAGTTTACCGACTAGACTAATATGGGGGTAAGTGATAAGGATAGGAGTTTTTGTATAAAGACACACAGGATAACTCCAAAGTAAGATAAAAAGAGTAGACAGACTAAGCTGGGAGGACAATGGGTGAGTTCAATGTTCCTACTTGCTTCTTCATTACTTTGGTTCTATTCTAGAGCAGACCAAAGAGATTAACTAAGCAAAGGTCAGACATAATGATCACACCATAGCACTTTGGAGCAGCAGTTCCTTTTCGATCCTCGAAAAGACTAGGAAGAGGTGATCGGGGTCAGGCTGCCAAAAGCTCTACCAAAACACCAAACCGAACGTGGTGGACTACAAAGGCGTGGTCATAGCTTTCACCTCCGGCGCTACCACAACTATCCGTAGGGTTGGGCGCAAACTCAGGTAACCTATAGTCTAGACACCACGTCTATATTATCTAGTCTCACGTGATAACTAGAGTACTCAGTCGAGCGGAGATCCCATGCCAAGGTGTAAACCACTATACTAACCATGCTTTAGCTAACCAATTGAGGCATGAACTAGATAACCATGAAAGAAATTCAAGTAATTAGAGAAGATAAATATAAAGTACTTGACTCTTACAAAGGACCAATACAAGATTTATCGTACCTCCGAGATCTCTTCCGGAACTTGCACATCTCTCCCTAACTCCCAACTATGCTATGCTACAATTACATCTTGGGAAAATAGAGTGGGGAGACTCATTATGGTGTATTTACAAGTACAGAGGTGTTCTCTATTTATAGGTGGAAGAAAACTTGGGAGAGCAGAGATCCTACCTAGGGTCCTAAGAATACTCTCTCCTCTATACCCTCTTTGGGCACCACCTGGATGTGGAAACCGACCTGGAACTACACTGGCTCTAGCCTAGCCACGTCGCCCTAAAATCACTAGCCTATTCATGTCCCCCGAAATCAACCAGCCTATATCCACGTCGCCTCCAATTGATTTGCTTGGCCGTGGGTGAGCCACGTTGCCCGAAAATTGTTGGCCGCACAAATATCTGGCGCTCTCATCCCTCGTCATTGCCAAAAAAAACTGCGCCTTTCCTCATCCTCTCTCGCTCCCTCCTGACATGGCGGCAGAATCGGCGATGGGGCCTCCCACAGTCCGCCACTCGCGTCTATATCCCTGTCCCCACCCGCGCCTCTCCTTCCCCTTCCTCTCCCTCTCTACCTCTCTCTTGACATGGTGATGCGCTAGCCAGGCACGGGCATGGCCACCTCCACATGCTGCGGCCTCCACGCGCTGCACGCTGCCTGGGCGCAGTGGTGCCGCCGGTGTGCGGCACAGCCGCAACGATGAGCCCCGACGGTGGACACCCCCTGCCACAGCATGACGCGAGAGAGCCCCGCCGTTGGCCATGGCGTGCGGCTGCCCCCTGGCACGGCGTGCTCCCAGCAGTCCAGATCTGTCGCCGCACCGCCGGGGTCCTCGCGACGCCCACCCTCCCGCATGTGGTCACTGGCGTGGATGCCCCTCGATGCGACATCGTCCCGCAAGGCCTCGTCTTCTCAGGTGCTCCATGAAACCCTAGATGTCTGCCTCTTCCTCTTTCTCTCCCGATGCAGCTCTAGCTGGATCCTCTCCTCCTCTTGCGTTGCCTCCCCGATGGAGGGAAACCCGGCACGGCCCCCCAGTGTGGCAGCTCCTACACGGGCGCCCCCCGGCGTGGCTGCCTGGCCGGGCCTAGGCTGTCGCAGCGGTGCTGCAATTGAGAATTACGTGGCTTTTCTCTACCATCCCATGTCAACGAATACATTCCTGTGGTTGTGCGTAGCCCGCTGATTAGCATGGGCGTAGAGCGGCGACAGCTCTGGGCTGCCGCATCATTGGCTGGTCTGGAGCTGCTGTTGCCCGCCTTATGATCAAGCGTAGAGCAATTGCAGCTATGCCATGCCTAGACCTCACTGCTAGAGAAAGATGTATGATTTAGCACGGTAAGATACGGATACTAACCACAACACTTGAGTTGTCTACCAGTTTCTTTGCACCAGGTCTTCATTGAATCCAAGAGCAAATAAAGCTTTACACCATCGAAGAGAAAACATATATTGTTTCTTCAGAATTGTTCTCAGAGTCATCATCTTGCTTTACCTATATGCTCTTTGTACAATGATCCAGCAAGCTATATGCTCATCTTGCACCACGGATATCCTTCATTGTATGGTGACGATTGGCTATTTCATTATGCATGTTATTTACTGAAGTTTTCGGATTGTGGGATGATGAGCTTTTTTAGAATGAAACAATGGAATTGTGTAATGATGATTAGTTCTTCCATTCATTCTTCCATGATTCTTGCTATTTGCATTGCTTCTGTGATGGCAATATCTGTGATGACAATATCATTACATCTTAGCAGTTCACTTTTGCATGTGTGGTTTCGTTTTCGTTGATCACCACCTTTTCTGCGTTTCTTACTGAGCATAAGTCCATTGTCAGTGATGTCTTCACATCACATAATTTGTTGGTTCTATTACTGACCACACCCGATTGCCAATGATGTATTCATTCCTATCCATCTCTGTCCATTTTCTCGCAAATCCATGATTCTTGTCATAAAAGAATGCTAGATTGCTTGTTTTTCATATGGAACTATTTAGATCCAACATTTGATGACTATATACATTCTCTGAAATTGGGTTTTATATATCATTGCCTAAAACCTATGTCATCGCTCGCGCAAGTCTTGTCCTCACTGAGTTTATATATTTTCATGCCAAGCGTGTTCTTTTTGTTACTTTGCTACATTGAAGGTCCCCATGTTTCTATGACTTTATCAGCTTCTTATTTTCATGCCTTCTCTGCTGCTCTCATATGTGAAGTTATTAGCGGTGCCATGTCAAATGCTTTTGTAGCAGATGTATAGGTACCAATCAAGAAGTGATTCAACATTAGATTTCCTATACTTCATATTTGAGATTTTGTTTTCCTACAATGAAAGGCCAGATGTACATCAGGGTCAACTTAGTTATAAAATTGACATCTGCCAATTGGTTACTGCAGTTGTTTCCAATTTTCTTGTCTTGCTTATTGCCTGAATAGGCTTCAACATTTTACATGGATATCATTTCATTGGTGGTAGCAGCAAGGATTAGTAAGGCTAGGTAGGAAATCTTTTTGGTGATGTATTGTTAGGTTCGTACTTACGGTTATATCAAACAGTGCAGTTATTTTGTTATAGTTTGGTTGGCTTGTTGCTAAATAAAAAGCTTTACTTGACATTGTTTTACTCTCAACAATGGTCGAGGATTAGCTTTAGTGTTCTTCCTGTGTGAAGCTTTACTATCCAAAGTCTAATTCTTTTATAGAAGCATATATTAAGTTGTTTACACCAAACTTTAGCAAAGAAGAACGCGGGAACTCAAAGCTTCTAAGATTGTATCATCAAGGAATCGATCAGGTGTGAATCGATGTCGGCTGGTTTGATGCAGTGTCGGAATCGGCTATTTTATAGATGACGTCAGCAGACAACGTCAATGGACTACGTACGGCAGGCGTTGGGAGGAAATATGTCGGACTCTACAAAAGGGGAAAGATTAGGGTCTAAGTTATTTTTAAGTTAGGAATGTTTTCTTTTTCAAGAATTGTAATGAGTCGTATTTGAGTATGACTCGTGTTTAGGTCCCGGGTATAAATATTGGACCTCGTTTATTATAAAAATATAAATAAATCAATTAATACAATTACTTTTTTGGCTTCACGTCAACCCTTAGGAGTAGTAGTACTGTAGATCTCGACGAGTTCTTCAACAAGCTGGGCTGCATCAACCGATCGACCTCCAGCTTGTCTGTGAGTACCGTCATGACTTGTATCATATTTGTAAACCTGCATCAGCCGATTGATCTTTTATGAGTATAATATAAGTTAGTTATCGATCTGTATCATTATTTATAAGGCTGCATCCACTGATTGATCTCTTACAAATCATAATATAGATCAAAGTTATCAATCTTGTGTTAAACAACTTGTTTAATATAGGGAAAATTACGTTCTTGCCCTTGTCCAGTACTCCAATTGTGATTTTGCTCGTATTTTTTTTAACTTTGTGTTTTTGTCCTTGTTATTGTGAACTGAACTGTTCGTCTGCCCCTGCTTTGGATGTCCGTCAGATGCCCAATGAATAGATGAATTAAAAAATTCCAAACCTGAAAAGAAAAGTCCAAATGCCCACAATGCCCCTTATCCCTTTCTGGTTGTTTCTCGACTCCACCAAGACACCGACCGCATCAGAGAGGGATGGAGCGGGCGGCGCGGTTCTAGGCGGTGGAGCGTGCGGTGTGGGTGCGGCGTCAGCATTAGGGTGGGCGGAGCAGGTGGGAGCGGCCCGAGACGTGGGGGCGGGCGTCACGGCATCAGGGAGGACGGCGGCAGTGCCTGGCCACGACTGTCGGCGGCGCCTGGCGACGTGGACGCGGAGCAGGTCGGGGCGCAGCGTCGGGCAGAGCGGCATCAGGGCAGGCAAAGCGGGCGGCTCTGGTGCCTGGCCACGGCTCTCGGTGGCACCTGGCAGTGGGTCTCCACGCCGCCTCCTCCCCTCCTTCCTCCGCTCCACCCCACGCAGGCTCCCATGCCCGCCTCCTGCTGCCCCGCTGACGGCGCCGCACCCAGCCACCGATGGGGACGCCCTAGGCATCGTCGCACGCCTCATGGGCCTGGAGTCCTGGCCTACCACTGCCACCGCCACTACCGCGCCACCTAGACCATTGAAGTAGAGGAAGGTGGAGGCGTCGCGTTCGGACGGCGCCGCCGACTCGGCGGTCATGCTGGTGCTGCCTATGACCCAAAGCCTTCACCCTCCCACGCCCGCGCATGCGCCGATGATGAGGAGCCACCACGGGGCTGACCTACCGGCTTGTGCACGCGGTGGCAGCCAAGCTGCTGGACCCAGGCGCGTGCGCAGGCGCCAGACTGGCACTCGCGTACGCTTGCTCTTCCCCATAGCACCGCAAGGATGGCCACACCGGTGCCTTGCTTCATGGCTCATCGGGAATGGCCGATGACTTCCTGTCTTGCTCTGACAGCTTGCCCTTGGAGCGTTCTGCATGGCAATAGGAGGTATAGCCTCCTAGTCTTCCTATAGAAACAGATTACGACACCGTCGCTGTCTCGGGTAGGGATGGCCATTGTTCCACCGGCAATGCCGATGTAGCAATCAGTACTAGCACGGTAGTGTTGCCTATAATGGATTTTGGTGATGAAAATAGGAGCAAACAGGGCTCTGATATGGAAGCCAAGCACAAGGAGAGTACAGTAAGAAATGAGGTAATGCACACTTATGCCAGGGTTAGATCGAGCGGTGCTGTCGTTCAAACTAGAGATGAGAGGTTGTTGAGCAAACGGGCAACACCTACTCGCTGGAGGTTTCTGGGATTACAGAGTCTAGAGGCTTGGCTGATTTGACGTGCCTAGTTGGACGCGCTCTGCCACTAGGAAGGTTGCACACGGTGGTTCTGGTCCAAGAAGAGAGTTCATGGGATCGATCACTGGACAAGGGAGCATGACCCACAGTCATTTGAATAGCCAAAATGGTTTACCATCTAGAAGTAGGATTTCAAGCAATGGATCTGCGCTTAAAAGGGGATCAAGGAGGAAGGTGGGGAATGATAGGGCAATCAGTCACAGGGAGGATAGAAATGCAATTGCCTTTACTTCTAGATCATCTACAAAGCTAGTGGCCAGAGCTTCATCGCGGAGCAATATATCGAAGAGAGGATCCCCAAGTAGACTAGCACCTGATACAACTCAAGGACACGGGTGCCGGCTCCTAAAAAAAGATATATGGAAGCTTTACCATCTATTATGTCTACTTCTAAGAAAGGTGAATTTAGCAGGCTGCTGAAAGCAAAAATCAATGAGCTTGGCATGTCGGATAGGATTGAGTGTACACATGATTCACCTTTAGGAAAATTGCCCATACCTTTGCTGCAAAAGCTGATTTCTACCCTTACAAATGACACGAGCACTTCAATCTCCCAATGTAGCAACTACTCTGGTGTGTCAGCACCCTTAAGTTGCAATGGAAATGTTGACTCCGTCAATCGAGAGCATTGTATATTCTCCAATGCTCAATCACCCAATTTTCAGAAATGTATCTGGTCAGTTTAGAGGCCAGGACCCTTCTTTACTGTTAGTCTGTTACCACTCATTATTTCAGAACTTATGACTTGTTGTTTCTGTAGTAAATGCTGCTATGGTCGATCATGATGATTCACAATTGTCTTTTTATTCATGTCATTCTCTTTTCCAATTTGGTTAGTAAATACATGGTGTAGTTTTAGTGCTTGTAGTGTTACTTGAACCAACTTGTATGGCGGTTACTTTTGCTGAAAAAACATGTATTGTATGACATTCCTATGTGGTAAGGTACTAAGGTTATCAGTGCATGCATCTACTTATACAGTTTGTTAACCGATGTTCTACATGCATTCTTATACATTGAAGATTTTTGGTCCCACACAAAAGATTATAACGAAATATTTCTTATGGCGTTACATCTGTCATCATTATGAACCTTTTGGTCCCAAAATTTTGAATATTTATCAATATTAAATCTGAGTTCAAATAATTGCAAGTTGTGCCAAATATATTTGACCAAATTTAATCAATTGTCAGCATACAATAAAAAAGTCTAATTCCAAATCAGGGTAAAATCACAATTAGGCATAACAAACAGGGCAAAATTGCATGGGCATTCATGTCCTTTTGTACAAAGTTTAACACCGTTAGGGGTGGATGACAGAGCAGGGGCAAACTGGTGCTTTGTTTTGAAATCATAGGGGTAAATTCACAGAGTAAGAAAAACAGGAGCAAAATCACAATTTCGATACAAAACAAGGGTACAAACGCAAGAGCCCCTTTAATATAATATCACCAGTTATCGAATCTGCTAAGATTAGTAAGATTTTTCTTACTATTTTTGGTTGATTCACCAGTTATCGATCTTGTTATAATTAATATTTCATTAATTATAACAAATTACTTGATTGAGATAGAGATAGATTGGCATCATATCATCACAATTGGTCGTCTTCTAGTCTAGTCACGCTTTGAATCTCATGATTGATGACTTAATTCTGCTAGATCGGCTATTTTATCTCTATTCCAATCGAACATAGTATGTATTCAAAGACATGTTTCAGTCCTAAATAAACTCACTAGTTAATGAGATCCAATCTAATGACACTACCATAGCTACATCGATCCGATCGAACCTCACTGGTAAGACTTTGGGTTAGAGATTATCGATTAGTGATTTTGTTCATGGTCGAGATATGTACTCTGTTTGTTTGCTATGTCTGCATCGGCTATTTTAGTCGATTCGTCTGTGCTTTCACACATATATCATATTTTTCATGAACCTATCAATATATAGATGGTTTTACAGATTCTTTGGCTTTAGTTTGTTACTATTATCATAGCTGCATCGATCTGGTTAAACATCACTGTTGATGGTAATAGATTAAATCCAGAGCGTTTGTAGATTCATTTGTACTAGACAATCGATTTATTCGCATGTTATATCCCTTCTCGTTAAACTTATCGGCTCAATGCTTTACACTGGTTATATCCATCTAGCTGATGATGTTTCTTTATATTACTTATACCTGGGTGTATTGTACTTGTTATTATAAATCAATCATGACCCACGAGCATCATAGTCCCTAAACAGTTGATTTCTTCTCGTATCGGCTATTTAGTCAATTCCCCTGTTTAGCTGCTCTCGAAGCAGCATACTTGGAACTGTCTAGGCAACACCGGCATGTTCCACCCTAAACTACTGATAAAACTTTTTCTCCTTATCAATTGTAGGTCAAATTGACTAGCACGCTTTTGGGATTTTCAGGATCTACTGGTCCTGTGTTGAAGCCAAGCAGATCTCTGGTTTGACTCCACTCAGATCATCCAGCTTGTAGTGTGTCAGGCGCATCGCCACATTCTTTGCGCCAACACACATTTTAGCACGCTCGGTGGAACCATAATCGTCATGGCAGCTCACAACAACAGGGACATTCTTATGGTGTCTTATGAAGACTTACCTGATGAGGATTGTAAAGCTTTAGAAGAGTTTCAGAACAAGTGTTTGTTGTCCTACACCAAGACATGTGACAATAAAGTTGTTTAGAAATATCCACTTATAAGAGTTTTGATACATTGACAATCAGATACAGATGAAGTTGATGATAGGTGTTTCTTTACAGATGATGTCAATAAATCTATTCATGATGCCATGTTGAATCATAATACAGCTTTCTTAAACACATTCCACAATACCATGAAGGAGGTGTTTCATGGATATCCAATTGATCAGATTGGACTGGCTTATTATAACATCCCACATCCGTCAACTCAGGGGACTAATCAAGCCGGTACAAGCCATCAAGAAGTAGCACTAGCTGGCAATGATGATATCCAGGCAGTTTAGAGCTCATTTGAGCAAGTTTAGGGTACTACTACTAATCAAATACAGTATAATCCTAGATCATCAGTGCAGCATGTGCAACAGCCTAATACCGCCATTGTCTTAAAAACTAGCACCATCAGTTCAGAGGATTCGTAGAGATACAGATCCCAGCATTTACAATCAGAGACTTTAAGCAGCAAATCAGCAAAGGACGCAACAAATAGAGATTCCATAAGGATATCATTATGGCATAGATTATAATACCCTTCATATGATTCCAAATCCAAGGTATCAAGGTACCCAAAATTTTAATATGTAGATGGGTTAGCAATTGCAAAGAAATCTAAATTCAAATTCTGATGAATTATTGCTCAGAGTAATTGAAATGATGAAGAATTAGTTCGGTTTAAAACCAAAAGGGCAGACCTTTTCGTACAAATGTCCATATCCAGAGTGGTATGATTTGATTGCTCTTCCTACGAACTACAGGCTTCTGGAATTTGCTAAGTTCACTGGTCAAGATAGTACAAGTACAATAGAACATGTCAGTTGGTACCTTACTCAGTTGGGTGAAACATCAATTGAAGAAGCTCATCAGGCTCGTTTCTTCTCTTTGTCCCTATCAAGACCAGCTTTCACCTAGTTTTCATCGTTACCAGTTAATTCTACTGCCAATTGGACTGGCCTAGAGAAAAAATTTCATACATATTTCTATACTGGACAGGAGAAAAGAAAATCACAAATTTGATGACCATAAGGCAAAGAACTAATGAATTGGGTGCTGAGTTTCTTCAGAGGTTCCGAGAGACAAGAAATTTGTGCTTTTCATTGAATCTAACTGATGATCATCTAGCTGCTTTGGCTGTTCAAGGAATGTTGCCAATATGGAGAGAAAAATAGCTTGGGCAAGAGTTTGACAATTTAGGTTAGTTGGCTTCACGGGTAGCAACACTTAATAGCCAATTCTAGAATATACGTAGAGATACCCAATTCCAAAAGAATACCGCAATTGCTGAAGCTTATAATCCATATTTAGTTGATGATGATGAGGATGACGAAGAAGAAGAGATTGCTGCGGCTAAATGGAATTAGGGTAAGAAGATAGTAATGGTTTCAAATCCTTGGGGAAAAGGAGTTGAAGAAAGTTATGATTTTGATGTCACAAAATTAGACAAGCTCTTTGATTTCTTGCTTGAGAAAGGACAGATCAAATTGCCCGCCAATCATGTTATATTACCTCCTGATTAGTTAAAGAATAAGAAGTTCTACAAATTTTATAACACTACTTCTCATTCTACTAATGAGTGCAGAATTTTCCGGCAACATATACAGAGGGTTATTCAGCAAGGGAAGCTTAAATTTGATACACCTCGGAAGATGAAAGTTGATGGTAATCCTTTCCCGAAAGATCAGAATATGGTTGATGCTAAGTTGCTCAAAGGGAAGACTAAAGTTCTAACGTCGACTAGGGCAAAGGAAACTGGAACAGTTGATCTAGAGATGTAAATATCGGCTGATGAATATAGAGAAATTAAAAAGCGTCGTGACCAATAGAAGAGCCGATATGAGCAGGGAGAGATGTCAAGAAATGGGGCAATGAGGCCGCATGTTCATCTTGAATTTTGTTGAATAAATGGCAACGACAGAAAGAAAAGGATTATCAACGTTGGTTAGAAGAGAAAGAATATCAGCGTCAACAAGAAGAGGAGAGGTATGAAAGAGAACAAGCTGAATTATATTGGAATTGTCCTTTTTTCAGATATTGTTGGAATGAAGGTTTGAAATTGCCTACTAGAAATAATTGCCCAGAGTGTAGTGAACAATATTGGGAGTTTAGGCAATCTCAAGCCAACCGTCGGTCTATCCATGCTCGAATTGAGTATCATTATGATAATATGGATCGACGCTTAAAAAATAAAATTGTTCATGATCGGCTTGGAAAGTGAGTTGTTGATCAAAATTGGGCTGATTATGAAGAAGGTGATGAGGAAGATTATGTTTGGCAGGAAGGGCAATGGTGGTCAGGAGGTTTAATGAGAAGTCAAAAAATAAGGGTACAATGCTTAAGGAATAGAGAGTTAGAATAGGCTCAAAAATCTGGTAAACCTCACATATGGCGTGCTAAACAAATAGTCGATAAGGGTCAACCATCAGCCAATATTTAAATGGCTTTTCTTTTGCCATCATAATTTAGAGCTCTAACAGATCAAGAAGTCTATTTAGATTTTGATGAATCGAAATATGAGGAGATAGTTGCCAAATTGACATGATACAACAAGCTATATTTGATAAGTCAGTCAAACATCGACACTTGAAGGCTTTATATGTGAAAGGCTTTGTTGATGGGAAGCCGATGAGCACAATGTTGGTGGATGGAGGTGCTTCTGTTAATCTTATACCTTATACTACTTTTCGCAAGCTTGGTAAGGGACCAGAAGATTTGATTGAGACTGACATGATGCTTAAGGATTTTGGGGGTAATGCATCCAAGACCAGGGGGCAATAAACGTTGAATTGATAATTGGAAGTAAGACTTTGTTCACTACATTCTTTGTCATTGATGGAAAGGGTTCATACAGTGCTTGATTCATGCAAATTGTTGTGTACCATCGACTATGCATCAATGCTTGATTCAGTGGCATGGAGATGATGTTGAGCTAGTTCATGCTGATGATTCTGTGAGTATAGCAACAACTGACCCAATGTATTGGGAACTAGAAGATTTCGAGTATTTTTCTTTCAAGCGATGGGAAGGAGGCTTCATTAAAATCAATGATGAAAGCCAACAGCCGATCCAAGCAGTCGGCTCTGAGAGTTTGTTTTAATGGATAATCCAATAGATGTACAGATGGTAAACTAAGACATGGTTTTACGTTGGCCGATGAATTAGAGGAGGTAGATATCATTTCTAGAGATAGACCTAGGCCGACGTATGTAAGTGCTAAGTTGGATCCTGAGTATAAGCGAGAATTGATAGATTTATTAAAGAAATTTAAAGATTGTTTTGCTTGGGAATATTATGAAATGCCTAGTTTAGATCAGTTAATTGTTGAACATCGGTTGCCAATCAAACCTGGATATCGGCCATTTAAACAAGCTCCAAGGAGATTTAATCCAAATGTTCTTGATGATATCAAAAAGGAGACTGAAAGATTACTAGAAGCAAAATTTATCCAACCGTACCGTTATGCAGAGTGGATATCGAGTGTTGTTCCTGTCTATAAGAAAAATGAGAAGTTGAGAGTCTGTATTAATTTTAGAGATTTGAACAAGGCTACACCGAGGAATGGTTATCCGATGCCAATAGCCGATATGTTGGTAGATGGAGCAACCGGGCACAAAGTTATTAGTTTTATGGACGACAATGCAGGGTATAATCAAATTTTTATGCCTGAGGAAGACATAGCAAAAATAGCCTTTAGGTGCCCTGGTGCAATTGGCTTATTTGAATGGGTTGTGATGACCTTTGGTTTGAAGAATGCAGGTGCAATTTATCAAAGGGCGATGAATTATATTTTTCATAAGTTGATCGGCCGGATTGTTGAAATCTACATTGATGATGTGGTGGTGAAATCCAAAGGATACAAAGAACATCTAGCTGATTTGCAGGAAACTTTAGAGTGCACAAGAAAACATGGTTTAAAGATGAATTCTAATAAGTGTACCTTTGCAGTATCAGCTGGGTAATTTTTGGGTTTTATGGTCCACGAGAGAGGAATTGAAATTGGACAAAAAAGTATGAAAGCAATTGATGAGGCAGTTCCCCCGACTACTAAAACAGAGTTACAATCTTTGCTTGGTAAGATTAATTTTATTAGAAGGTTTATTTCAAATTTGTCAGAAAGGGTTCTGCCATTTTCTCCTTTGTTGAAGTTGAAAAATGATCAAGAATTTAAATGGGGTAACGCACAACAAAAGACATTTGAGAAGATAAATGAATATACAAAGTGTCCACCTGTGCTGGTCCCTCCTCAGCAAGGTAAGTCTTTTAAGTTGTACGTATCGGCCGATAACCAAACAATTGGATCGGCCTTAATGCAAGAGTTTGAAGGAAAAGAACGGGTTGTTTTCTATTTAAGTAGAAGGCTTTTGGATCTAGAAACAAGATATTCTCCTATTGAAAAGTTATGCTTATGCTTATATTTCTCTTGCACTAAGTTACGACATTACTTGTTATCGACTGAGTGTACAGTTGTTTCTAAGGCTGATGTGATCAAACACATGTTATCAATGCCAATATTAAATGGGAGAATGGGAAAGTGGATTCTTGCATTATCGGAATTTGACTTAAGGTATGAATTGGCTAAAGCAGTTAAGGGGCAAGTAATAGTCGATTTTATTACTCAGCATCATAAACCAAGTATTGGCTATGTAGAACTAATACCTTGGACATTGTTCTTTGATGGATCATCGTGCAAGCAAGTTGGTGGCATTAGTATTGTTATTATTTCACCTCGAGGGGAAAGTTTTGAGTTTGCTTTTCCAATTAAACCAGTGACTACCAACAATCAAGCAGAATATGAAGTCATTCTTAAGGGACTTCAACTTCTCCATGAAATAAAGGCTGAATCAATTGAAGTATTTGGAGATTCACAGTTGGTTATTAATCAGTGGATCGGCCTATATGAATGTAAAGATGATATTCTGAGGGGATACTATGATGAATGCCAGAGGTTACTCGAGGAGTTTTCCCATATTTCTCTTCAACATATTCTAAGAGCACAAAATCAAGAGGCTAATCGGTTAGCTCAGAGTGTGTCAGGTTATCGAGTGTTCTGAGAGATCTTAAGCGATGAAACCTTGACTAATGATTGGAGAGTCAAAGTAGCCGATTACCTTAAGAATCCATCACAGAAGGTTACCAGGAAACTATGGTATAAATCAACTAAGTATGTTTTGTTAGATGATCAGTTATATTACAAGACAGTCGATGGGGTGTTGCTTAAATGTTTAAATCAAGAAGAAGCTAAACTGTTGATGGGTGAAGTACATGAAGGGATATGTCGAGCTCATCAATAGACTTATAAGATGAAATGGATTATTCACAGGTCTAGATATTTTTTGCCAACAATACTAGAAGATTGTTTAAATATTACAAGGGATGTCAGGATTGTTAACATTTTGGTAATATTCAGAAATCACCTGCATCGGCTATGAATCCAATAATTAAACCATGGTCGTTTCTAGGTTGGGAAATTGATTTAATTGGCCAGATTTTTCCACGTTCAAGTAAAGGACATAGGTTTATATTGGTAGCAACAGATTACTTTACCAAGTGGGTTGAGGCAATTCCTTTGAAGATGGTAACCTCAAAGAATATGGCTGATTTTGTCAAGGAACATATTGTGTATCGTTTTGGAATTCCTCAAACTATTACTACTGATCAGAGGACAATGTTCACATCAGAAGAGTTCATAGATTTTGCTGCCAGTATGGGAATTAAGTTATTAAATTCTTCTCCTTACTATGCTCAAGCTAATGACCAAGCAGAGGCGTCCAATCAAATTATAATTAAATTGATTAAGAAAAAGATCGAAGAGCAGCCAATGAAGTGGTATTTAACACTAAATGAGGCATTATGGGCATATAGGATGGCCTGTCATGGATCGATTAAAGCGTCACCTTATGAACTAGTGTATGGTCATAATGCAGTCCTTCCTTGGGAGATTCAAACTGGATCGAGGCGTGTCATGTTGTAAAATGATTTATCAGCCGAAGTTTAAAAAAATCTTATGATAGATGACTTAGAAGACTTAAGTTGCCACCGGCTGCGTGCTCTTAAAATATCAAAGCCAATAAGCTAAGGATTGCAAAGTATTACAATAAGAAGGTCAAGAGAAAACAATTTTCTAAGGGAGACTTGATCTGGAAGGTGAAATTGCCGATCGGGTCAAGAGATAGCAAATTCAGCAAATGGTCACCTAACTAGAAAGGACCTTATCGGATTAGTCGATGTGCGCCTGCCAATGCTTATATTTTGGAAACATTAGAAGGGAGAGAAGAATTTGATAGAGCGATCAATGGAAAATATTTGAAGAAGTATTATCCTAGCATCTGGGTTAATGCTTGATAACCGATTTGTTAGTCATCGGCTCTAATAACCGATACCGAAGGGTATCACCTCTAGCGTAAAAACAGGAGAGTTAAATTTGGAAGGAAAAAGCCGATACGATATGTATCGCCTATAGAGCAAAAACAAACACAGGGACAATCGTGATATTGCAGAGAATTCATAGAGACACATTCATAAGAAATAGGAGTTTTGTTTATTGATTAGTTTGCCCCTAAGTACAAACTAATCAAAGACATTATTTATCACATCCTGGGCGGAAATGATGTCCATGATGGCCTCCGCTGCATCATCGAAGTCTTCTATCAACTCCTCATGTAGCTCAAGATTGTTGCCCAATGGGAAGCCGGTCTCCATGGTGCGGAGCTCATACCCGGTCTGGACCTACGCTGCGGCCAGGGCTACCGACGTGCCACGGTGAACACCATGAAGGGCGATCTCCTGGAAGCGCACCAGGACATCGTGGAGGTGGGCGTTGATGAAGGGGCCCCAGGCGTTAACGACTGTAGTAGCCGCGTTCACCGCCAGTTGGAGGTTCTCCAACTGGACCATCAGGGCTGGGAATCACAGGAATGAATAGGTTGTCAGAACGGAAGCAGAGGGAGTGAGAATGAAGTTTTTTCTTGCAGATCATCTTACCCGCCACCATGGCGTCGGACTCAGCCAGCCGCGCCCGAGCAGCGCTAGCCTCTTCCTTAGCAGCGAGGAGGGCGGCTTGAGAGGCCCCAAGGTGGATCTCAAGCTGACTGTTCTCCCGAGTTGCCTCGGAGTAACGGTCCTGGGCCGCCCTCCACCCCCGGAGGAAATGCCGGGCGTCATCGCCGTTGTAAGAGTCGGAGGAGTCCAACGACAAATCCGGTGCAGCAGCAGCAGACGCGGTGGCAGAAGGCTCGCTAACCCCAGGAGAAGTAGTAAGTCTATCATTGAGGACAAACCTGCAGATGCATTAATAGATTATTCTTGCTATGGATAGGAGCGTGTAGTCCTACCTCATGCGGCAGAGTCGCTAGCCAACCGAGACCTCCTCCTCCGGAGATCTTCTACTACACGCTTGCCACGGTGATCCTGTTCTACAATTGGGTGCTAGTTTAGATCATGGAAGAAGAAAAGAATTGCTACAGGATTTGTGAAGGTAGAGAAGCGTAGAGAACAGAAGCAGTTACAAATGTAGATGTGTTTGAGGCCGGAGCCTTCAGCTGGTATTTATAGCCACGGAGACGGGATGGTAGATATCTCAGGACATGTGAAGAGTAACTACAATTAATAAAAGGTGAAGCGCCGCCCCACTAATGCCAAAGAGAATGCGGTGTTGATAACTGGGGACGGAAGATTGAGGAGTTTTTCTTAATGGAAGTTGTGTGTTTAGACTTAATTAGATTAAAGACAGAGGTCTAGAATCGGCTATTTTTAAATCGGCTCTTTAGCCGAGATAAGAGATACAATAGGTCAGCAGAAAATATGGTCATCATTGGTTCCACACAAAATATATGGTACAAACATTGGTATGCAGATTACAAGTTTAGAACATCATGGATTGCTTTCAATGCTTTCAACCGAATAGCATCAACTTCTGCAATTTGTTGCTTTTCTTCAGCTAATCCAGGAATGTTCTCAAGGCTATTGTGAATGGCCTTGCCTTCTTTGACCTTGGTCAGCATTTCCTATTTCTTCTGTTTAATGGCATTGGGTATTTGAGCCAGATTGGACTCATGGCGATCAATGGCAGCCTCCACGTTCTCCAGTTCCTGCTCGAGTTCTGCACGCTTGGCTTTTAGTTGGTTCAGCTCTAGTTCGATCCTAAGGGAGGAATTCTTCAAGTTATCGATTAGCTGTGCCAGCTCTTTGGCCTCTTGTCTGTTGGAATTCTTCTTGGCTAATAAAGCTGCATGATCAACTAGGTTTCTCTAAGCCCTTTTCACTCTTGGAGCTTGATCCTCAATGTTGGATAAAGGTGTCAGAACTTTAGCAAGATTCGAAGGCAAGTTACCCTTAATGGCCAGGAAAGTTCTTCTGACCGGATATGCTCCTGGACTAAATCAGCTATATTCTTTTTTAGCATTGGCAACATGTCTTTTAGTCGATTCTTTATCTCCTCTGACAAAGCTTCTTTGGAAGAGATAGCTGATGAGCTAATTTCATCTTCATCTATATACTCTTCAAAATTGAAAGAGTAGCTCAGGGCTGGTGAGTTAAGTGCCTACAGGTGGGTAAGGGAAAATTTTGGTTAAGAAATAACAAGTTGTTTGAAAATAAGAAGAATGAGGAGATACAATACCTTTTCTGGGGTAGTTTCTATCTGAGGAGAAGGAATAGCTGATGATGCACCAATGGTATCTAGTTGAATCGACTCTGAACTTTCAGTGATGGTATCTGCAGACATCAGGGGAATTTTTTCAAAAAGATTATGTTGGTTGCAGGAAGATAAACTAGGTATATGACTTTCTTACCATCAATTGTCTACTTGACTAGAGGTTCGACAGTCTGGGTGTCAACATCAACGGGATCATTTTCAACTGGTGGACTGTCAGACTTCTGCTCTTGCGTGAATGTTTCTTCAGGGAGTGTCTGACATGGTAAATGGTTAGAGAAGAGTGAAAATTGAATAAGAATTAAGAGTTTTGAGGAGATACCTTGGCGGCATCAGGAAGTGAAGTGGAAGGGTTCTCATCTTCTATTGTCTTAGAAGCATCGGTTGTTTCAACTGAAATCAGCTCCTTTTGAGGATCGGCCGATGAAGGTTTGGTGGGTGCTAATTTAAACGCCTAGGACAACAGTTCAGCACCCAGAGCAGATTGGGATGCAATGGTTGATAATTGGGAGGAAAGGATCAGAATTAGAAATTGAATATCATTTTGGGAAAAGGATGAATTGTTTTACCTGAGCAGTTGATGGTCTCGTTCTGTGAAGTCTTTTCCTAGTAATGGTTTTCTGGGTTACCCCTTGGGCTGCCTTGCGTTTCGAAGATTGATATGCTACAATTGTAGGGGCAGCTTGGGTTTTCATCAGTTTCTTCAGTGTGGGTGCGATTGATCCTAATCTTGAGATTGGACATGGTGGATAATACTCTATGGCGTGCCCTTTTCTGTCCACATCTGGGGGATTGAATTCAGCATCCTGCAAGGAGGTTTCTGTTAGATGAGTTGGTAGAGAGACTTTAGCAGATGATCTTTATGGAAGAAAAGAGTTAACTAGTTACCTCACTATCAGAAGCGAAATCTTCATCCAGAGCTATGTAGCTAGGATGGACTGGCCTACAAAAGAGATGGGAGTGCCATTCTTTCCACCAGGAATCATATACATTTAAAGTGAAGGTGGCCCTGGTCCATTCATCCAGATAGAGGGAAGGAAGATTTGATCCTAACTGGAAAATTATGGAAGCTTCCATTGCCTCACTAATGCCTTCTCTTGGTTTTAGTATATCTTTGAAAAATAGCCGGGGGGCAGTTGACCAAGACCAAACTGACGAGCCACGAAAGAAGGGTTGTAAAATTCAAAGGTTGGAAGGTTGCCCGGAAGAAAAGAACATATAGACATTTTGTTGTGGCCATGACGAAATTCGGCTTGTAGAACATAAGGTTTGATGAAAGAATTGAAGATTGCAGCTGCCGTTTCATCTAAGCAGCCTGATTCAAATCAAAATTTGAATGGGAAGACCAACGCATTGTCCTCATCTTCATCATAGGGTAGCCAGGTCAGAATATCTGCATCAAACCCTCTATAAAACTTCTTGAAGAGGTGGCCTACATCGACAACAATTGTTATGACCGATGTAGTTTCACCATAGTTCATACATTGGCGGGTTCTCCCTTCTTTGCCTTTGTATTCCTCATCAAAGTTGGAAGAGGGAAAACTTAAATTCTAGAGATTTGGCTTCACAATCTTATGCATATACAAATTTAACCACATTTGTATTAACCACCAAGGGCCGCTGATGGTGTGCACTGCTTCATTCTTCAGCAGCTGGGCAGCCACCTGATGCATCAAGTGGTAAGCTGATCCTAACAGATACTTTCTAAGAGGAATCTCAATGCCTACTGCTAGATGCTTTGCCAAGAGTTTGTGATTGTAAGTCAGACCACAAGATGATCCACATAAAATAAATCTTTCTAACCACATGTTCAGAAAGGCCACATGTTCTCTTTCACTAACAGTCGATTCATTCCCAATGTGGTTCTGGATATAGATTGTCCATCCTGTGCAGTCCGATATTTTGACCAGTTTCTTTGACCCAACACCTAGGAGCTCATATGGTTGCATTGGTCCTGTTATTCTAAGGCTACTCAACATATAAACATCGGACAAGGTAATAGTCATCAGACCATGACCAAAGACAAAGGCATTCAAGGTCTTGGACCAGAAGTAAGAAGTGGCAATTAGGAGTGAATCATTTATTTCCATCCTGGACAGTGAAAGTGTTAGGCATTGGCTTAAATTGTCAACTTCCCAATCTCCGCCCTTTTTATCTGACACTCTACGAAACCAGTCTCTCCATCCCTTAGCCATTTTGGGCCAATTCCTAAAGGGATTTTTAGTGTTCCAAGAAGATAGATCTACCAAGGGCTGCCTGAAAGGAATTTGATTGGTTTCTTGCTTGATAAAATCCAAAGGATTAGTATCTCCCACGGGTCCAAGGTAATAAGCATTTGTAACAACAGATGAAGGGATTAAAATTTCATTTTCCATTCCCTGGAAAGCCAGATGAGATAAACTTAAGGAAAAGGAAAATATAGAGCAGTGGCCGATAGTTGAGAGACAGAAAATTTGGAGACGTTCCTCAGGGATGTAGTCGTTGGTCACCATTTTGGTTGGAATAGATCTGAATCTGAGAAAGAGTTGCAGAGGAGTAACTTGAAAAGCAGCTCGAGCAAAGTAGAGAAACTGCTAGGGTTGGAGCTCTGTTGGTGGTGACTTCGATTGTTGAGGCTTGCTCGAAGAAGACGGGGAAAGTAAATCGGCCGAGTGGATTGAAGGTAATACTATTGGGATGCTATATAAAATTTGGCCCGAAAAGTCAGGAGTCATGCGTTTATTTCAGAATAAACGGTTGCGACATGGTGAGCAGGTAAATAGAAATTTTGGAATAAAATCATTTTTATCTCAAAATTGGGGGACATGTGTTTACACCAAAATTTAGCAAAGAAGAACATGGGAACTCGAAGCTTCTAAGATTGTATCATCAAGGAATCGATCAGGTGTGAATTGATGTCGACTGGTTTGATGCAGTGTCGGAATTGGCTATTTTATAGATGACATCAGCAGACAACGTCAATGGACTACGTACGGATGGCGTCGGTGTCGGCACGAAAATGTGCTGGGCACACGAGCAAGCCAGAAGGTTCTGCTCGATGGAGCTGGAGATCCACCTGACTTCAACACAGGGATGATCGATCCTGCATACTCCTCCCGAGACGTGCCAGTCAATTTGACCCTACAATTGACAAGGAGAGAAAGTTTATCAGTAATTTTAGGTGGAACGTGCCAGTCTGTGCCTAGACAGTTCCAAGTGTGTCGCTTCAGGAGCAGCCATACGGGAAGAGCGATTGAATAGCCGATCCGCATAGAAATTGGTATGTACTGTAAAGCTCGTGGGTAGCAATTGATTTTATGTTGATAGGTACAGTATACGTATATGTAAATCAGATCATCAGCGAGGTGGATATTACCCATATAAATCATTGAGCTGATGAATCTAACGAGAAAAGATATAACTTGCGAACAAATTGACTATCTGATACAAATGGATCTACAGACGCTTTGAATCTAATCTGTTATCATCAATAGTGAGGTTCGACTAGATCGATGGCAGCTATGATGATAATAATAAACTAAAACCAAAGAATCCATAAAACCATCTACACTTCGACAGACTTTCCGAAATATATGTTATACATGGAGGCTTAGATGAATCAGCTAAAATAGCCGATTCAGGTGAAGAGAACAACAATGTGTGAACAATCGACTATTTTACATGAACAAGCCTATAGACTCCTCAGACTCAACCTGGTATCTCTAACAGTGGAGTTCGACCGGATCGATGCAGCTGTCAAAAAGACAACGGATCAAACCTTTAAAGCACATAGATCTATTCACGCTTAGCAGAATCATGTAAACATGTTGTAGGCGTTAACGCACAAGCGATGGGCTATTTAGCCGATGCAAGCATAGCAAACAGCTAAGGTCATGCCTAACTAGGAACAAATCTACTAACTAGCATCCTCCAATCTATAGTGCCATTAGTGGGGATCGACCGGATCGTTACAGCCATAATGGTGAACTTAAACTAGATTCAACTAGCCAGCAAACTTCTTCAAGATCATTCATGCCTTAACCGCATATAACGCACGATCAAGATCGAAATAGAACAAACGATAAGACATAACTCGTCGTTCATTTTAAGAAGTATCGTGTTGTGACAAAGCAAACAACGGACCCAAAGGATATGAGGCCGATCTAATTTGATCTCGACCGGGCAGATTGATGTTGCCGCAAACTAATGACGATAAGAACATCAGCAAGATTGGTAACTTAATGAATCTACCAAAGATTGCCACTCTTAGGTAGAGTCGATAACTTGACCTTAATCTAATTCGAGCAGTGGAGGTCGACCGGATCGATGTAGCCATACTTGAACTAGACAAGAGTCGATAACTAGCTTATACCAGAGTCGCAGTGGAGGTCGACTAGATTGATGCAGCCGTACGAACAGAAGTATAAGCCATGACGGTACTTACAGACAAGCCGGAGGTCGACCGGACCGATGCAGCCCTACTCGCTGAAGAACTCACCGAGATCTACTCTACTACTACTCCTAAGGGATGGCTGGAGCCGAAAAAGTAAGTAACTTGTATTTGATTGATTGTGTGTTTTACAATAGCCGGGGTCCAATATTTATACCCGGAGCCTAAACAAGAATCCTACTTAAGTATGATTCATTACCATCTTTGGTATAAAAAAAATATTCCTATCTTAAGATAACTTGGACTCTATTCTTTCCCCTTTTGTAGAGTCCGATATGTAGTTTCCCGACGCTAACTGTAGCTCATCATCGTTATCTGCTGACGTCATTCAAAGAGAGCCAATTCCAGTGTCACGTTTGAATAAGCTGATATCGATCCTTATGTAATCGATTCCTTGATTGACACAATCTTGAAAGCCTTCGAGTTCCCGCGTTCTTCTCTTAAATTTTGGTGTAAACAGTCGGGAGGAAATATATCGGACTCTACAAAAGGGGAAAGATTAGGGTCCAAGTTATTTTTAAGTTAGGAATGTTTTCTTTTCAAAGAATTGTAATGAGTCGTATTTTAGTAGGACTCATGTTTAGGTTCCGGTGATAAATATTGGACCCCGGTTATTGTAAAAATAAAAATGAATCAATTAATACAATTACTTTTCCGGCTTCACGCCAACCCTTAGGAGTAGGAGTACTGTAGATCTCGACGAGTTCTTCAACAAGCACGGCTGTATCGATCGATCAACCTCCAGCTTGTCTGTGAGTACCGTCATGACTTGTATCATACTTATAAAGCTGCATCAGCCGATTGATCTTTTATGAGTATAATATAAGTTAGTTATCGATCTGTATCATTATTTATAAGGCTGCATCAGCTGATTGATCTCTTACGAATCATAATATAGATCAAAGTTATCTATCTTGTGTTAAACAACTTGTTGTTTAATTCAATATCACCAGTTATCGAATCTGCTAAGATTAGTAAGATTTTTCTTACTAGTTTTTGGCTGATTCACCAGTTATCGATCTTGTTATAATTAATATTCCATTAATTATAACAAATCACCGGATTGAGATAGAGATAGATCGGCATCATATCATCACAATTGGTCGTCTTCTAGTCTGGTCACGCTTTGAATCTTATGATTGATGACTTAATTCTGCTAGATCGGTTGTTTTATCTCTATTCCAATCGAACATAGTATGCATTCAAAGACATATTTCAATCCTGAATAAACTCACTAGTTAATGAGATCCAATCTAATGACACTACCATAGCTGCATCGAACCAGTCGAACCTCACTGGTAAGACTTTGGGTTAGAGATTATCGATTAGTGGTTTTATTCATGGTTGAGATATGTACTCTGTTTGTTTGCTATGTCTGCATCGGCTATTTTAGCCAATTCGCCTGTGCTTTCACACATATATCATGTTTTCCATGAACCTGTCAATATATAGATGGTTTTATAGATTCTTTGGCTTTAGTTTGTTACTATTATCATAGCTGCATCGATCCAATTGAACCTCACTGTTGATGGTAATAGATTAGATCCAGAGCGTTTGTAGATTCATTTGTACCAGATAGTCGATTTGTTCGCATATTATATCCCTTCTTGTTAAACTTATCGGCTCAATGCTTTATCACTGGTTGTATCCATCTAGCTGATGATGTTTCTTTATATTACTTATATCTGGGTGTATTGTACTTGTTATTATAAATCAATCATGACCCATAAGCATCATAGTCCCTAAACAGTCGATTTCTTCTCGTATCGTCTATTTAGTCAATTCCTCTGTTTGGCTGCTCTCGAAGCAGCATACTTGGAACTGTTTGGTCAACACCGGCATGTTCCACTCTAAACTACTGATAAAACTTTTTCTCCTTGTCAATTGCAGGTCAAATTGACTGGCATGCTTTCGGGATTTTCAAGATCGACTAGTCCTGTGTTGAAGCCAAGCAGATCTCTAGTTTGACTCCACTCACATCGTCCGGCTTGCAGTGTGCCAGGCGCATCGCCACATTTTTGCGCCAACAGAAGTTTAAATATACCTGCCAAAAAAAATACTAAAGTAGATTAGATTTTAGAACACTATAATTGATGTTGCAATCTCTTTCGGTTTTAACTCTTCAATATTCTATTGCAATGTCTTTGCAGTAGGTCATGACAAATTAGTTAATTACATAATTAGACAACTGGCTCTACTCTGTATATCGTAATGGTGTTTATTTGGATTCTATTACTGAATTTCTATGGTGTTTATTTCAGCTTCATGTACGTTACTAAAATGGCTATCATTTTAGAGTAAAGATGAATTACCTGTGTTCCTTCAATCAAGTTTAGGTACACCAAAGAAAACTAATGTTACCTTTTTTTCCTTGTTTTGATTTGGTGAGCTGGGAGGTAAAAGCTAGCTGGATTCTCTTCCTCTTCATTGAATTGAAGGTACAGATCTACAGACTACACTATGGGATACACGAGCTTTGCCGAGTGCCCCCTAAAAACACTCGACAAAAAAGGTTTTATCGGCAAAGAGCTGTTTGCCGAGTGTCAAACGTCGAGCTCTCGGCAAAGACTATGCCGAGTCCAATAAAAACACTCGGCGAACATTTGTCGGAAAAAAATAAAAAAAAACAAGTCCTGCCGCCACCACCACCACCACGCCCCGCCGTCGCCACCACCACCACAGCCGCCGGCCACCACCACCACCACGCCCCGCCGCCAACCACCACCATGCCGCTTGCCGGCGTGCTCCTCCCTGCCGGATCCGCCATCGGAGGGCACCTCCCCACCGGATCCGCCGCCTCCACGCTGCTGCTATACGCCGGATCCGCCCACCGCCGCTGTGGATTTGATCACCGGCAAGGGAGACAGTGAGGGAGATGAAGAGAGGAAAAGAGAGGGAGATGGGGAGAGCTGACCTACCTCGGACCCACGCCAGCCGCCGCAACCCCATCGTCGCTGAATCCGAGCCCCAACAGTCGTGGATCCATCGGCCTGGAGCTCGCCTTGGCCCTCCACGCCCATGGGAAGAAGGGAGGGAGGGCGCCCACGAGAAGAAGAAGAAGGGGAGGAAGGGACGCCCACCGGGGAAAAAAAGAAGGGGAGGGGGAAGGGAGGGAGGGCGGGCCGCCGATGGGGAAGAAGGGAGGAGGGGCGGGCCACCTATGGGGGAAGAAGGGGGGGCGGGCCGCTGCAGGGGGAAGAAGGGGAGGGAGGGCGCCTGGCCGGGTTAGAAGAAGGGGGAGGGGAGGGGCTCCCATCGGGGAAGAAGAAGGGGGAGGGGGAAGGGCGGACCGTTGGCGGGGAGGAAGGGAGGGAGGGGGCAGGCCCCCTGGTGGGAAGAAGGGGGGGGGGGCCGCTGCGAGGGAATAAAGAAGGGGGAGGGGGAGGGGCGTCCACTGGGGCCGATTAAAAAAGAATTTTTTTTCCTTTGCCGACTGTCCTAGATCTGGGCACTCGATAAAGTTTTTTTTTCATTTTTTCTTCTCCTTCTTTCCCAGAAAAAAGATTTTTTTTCTTTGCCGAGTATCCTAGATCTGGGCACTCGGCAAAGTTTTTTTTTCTTCTCCTTCTTTCCCAGAAGAAAGATTTTTTTGCTTTGCCGAGTGTCCTAGATCTGGACACTCGGTAAAGTTTGTTTTATTTTTCTTCTTCTTCTTTCCCAGGAAAAAGATTTTATTGATTTGTCGAGTGTCAAAAAAAACACTCGGCAAACCCCCTCTTTGCCGAGTGTTTTTTAACACTCGGCAAACCTGCTCTTTACCGAGAGTTTTTTTTTTGTCGAGTGTTTTTAACGCAGCACTCGACAAAGAACTTGTTTGCCGAGTGCCCGAGAGAATACACTCGGCAAACATAAAAACACTTGGCAAATTTGACGTTTTCCGGTAGTGCTGTAAGGAAAATTTTACAAGTGAGCATGAGCTTTTTTAGTTTTGCACTGTGGTTCAGAGAAAAAAATTTGTTTTTAGTCTTCAGCTACCAGAGAAACTTACATGGAAGCAGCGTCCCAATGTGACGTTCAGTGTTCTTTCCTTGAGTTATCCATTTTTTTCCTGTTTTTGTACTTTTTTATGCCTCTTATAGACTCAATTTCCCTATGTTCAAGGTTTATCCTAATTTGCCTCATACTGATCCTATTCATTTGTGCATCTCTGTGCAATTGGATTTTGTTTGCTGGGCCAGGGTGAGTGAGATGCTAATTTGCCTGTTACTAATCTGCTATAGTTTTGGATTTATGGTTATTTTTGGGTTCATTTTCATCCAGTCCTCTCAGTATCTGCTACTGTGTAAGCTCTTCTCGCATGCTTCTTTACCATTTGCTTTATTGTTGCTAAGGAGGTTGGCGTCGACGTATCGCCTCTTCCCATCCCCGGTGGTGCCTGCGCCCGGTTGCCCTTTCTCTACTTCTCCCTCTCCCTCCCAGAGCTTTTCATTTTTTCATGAGTTAGTATACACCTGTGGCTTTGTTCCAATTGATGATCTGTATTCTTTAGTGATACTGGGAGTACCATGCTTAGGTCTTAAATTTGGTCTCAGTGTTTGGTTAGTATCTTCTTTTGGTACCTGGTATGTGTTACCATACACTAAAAGTTCAGGTAGACTGATATTGGTGTGCTCCATTCCAAATTATTGTCTAAAAAAATGGAAACCTACAATTAAGCTAAAAGGAATATGTAGGCATTTATCTGCTATGGTTTCTATGCACCTGCTTACTGTAATTTGTACGAGTTATATACTTTAGCTCACAAAATGATTTTCTGTGCAGCCTACGAGTTAACTCCTCCGCATTTATTCCAGTTAAATTTTATGGCTGCTACTTCATATAGTTGCAATCAGTTGACTTTTCTCCTCAAGATGTAGCCAGAGGTCACTCTTGGTTAATTACCTATATGATTTCTAAGCATCACACCTTCCATCCGTGTTTAAATCCTCGTGTTTGTTTGTGATACTGCCTTTACATCACGAGACTGCCACTTCTTATCTGCTGCTTGCAAACATTTCATTCTTATTACATCACGAGGCCAAAACTAAAGATTTTAGATTGCTTATTACATCACCGAACTACAGTAGTGTAGTGTTTACTGATTCAGGCATAGATCACTCTTCGTATTTTTGTGGGGCAATTGTTTCAGAAAGTTCAATATGACTGTTGGTGGTTTCAAATGGTTACTTATCGAGATGCAGCCTCCACACTGAGTGCATATATGCTACTGTGAAAATTCAGGTACAACATTCTTACTCAACAAACACAAACTCACCACTCTTCCGTTCTATATATATACTAGTATAATGCCCGTGCTAACGCTACGGATTTTTCTTGAGAATGTCTCTTGAAACAATAAAATTATTTTTGCATAGTCTAATGTAAAAACAATTGTACTTGAGTCTACGTATAATTTTCTAATATTATGACCATCTAAGTTACATTTTGCCTAACTCCTTAATCATCTCTTGAAGATATTCAGGGATGTTGTCGGAACATTCGTTTGCCAGGTACCAGCGAAAATTTGTAATGTTGATAGGAAGAAAGACCTGCAGTAATAGACATTTATCTAAACTATTTCCTTACATTTGAAAGGGTATAAAATTAGCATATGTGAAATCTTACCATATCAGCATTTAAATAATTTTGTACCCTTGTTTCAATCATGTCCTCTTTTATCCAGCTCTTTTTCATCTCATCTTCCTCTCCCTCTTGTTGTAGTAATTGAGAGAACCACGTATTCTCCAAGTAAACATCTCCACCTTCTCTATGTAGTAGGTGTTCTTCGTGCCACATCAAATGGATATAAAGACTCATGACCTACAAGTTTTTATTTTGTCATCTCAAGATTGGCAGATATTTCCCATGGACATTAGTTAATGCTGAAGCAAGTGTTAAACATGCTTACCGCGCCATTGACTTGCTCATTCCCAAGAAAAAGACAATCCATGTCATCTCTTGCTCCCCAACAATCATCGATTCTGACAAGCAGATGCTTTTTACTTTTTCCTTTCATATATTCAATTACCTCAACATCTTGTTGCGTACACGCATAATCTAGAGAGGTATTATTTTTTATTAATAATTAATTAATTCCCAAATTTAAAGACATATAGGTTTAAATTGATGGTGGATCACCTTGAGGCATGACTTGTACATTGTTTGCTTTCTTTGGCTTATTATACTGAGGCAACACCATCATCTCACTGAGAACATGTATTGGATTTTTATTGGCTTCTAGCCGTGGCGTTTGTACATCATTATCTTTGTACTGTACTTCATTTCCATCCTTTATAATGATCTGCATATGCAATATATAATATCAGTTTTATACATCATTCTTTTACATTTAGTATGCAATGGGCCATACGGGCAGAAAATATGAGAGGATATTTGAGTTGCTTGAGAGATTGTTACGTACGTCATCCTCGTGTGCACGCTTCCGCTTCTTGTATCCGTCTTTGGTTTGGACATCTTCATCAGTATAGCCCCGCTCTGGTAGGTGTACTTCTGCAAATATTTTTAAAATAAGTACACTAACATAGCTATAAATAAATGCATTATATATATTTTATTAAAAAATTGTATGAGGTTGTTGTGCTAATCTTACTCACCGGAAGTAGGCAATGGATCAGTGTGGATCCTACATGGCCCTCTACTTTCTGGAACATAATTATCATTTCTGTGTAGCCAATCCGTGGGCTCTATGGACTCATCAGTGTCCACTATGGTTTTAGTCTCCAAAACATCATCTTCACAATTACGAGCGAGAGTAATTATATCAGCATTGTCTTTGTTTTGCATTTGTTGGGTAGAGGCATCGATTCTTGCATCACTCTCTATAAACTTTTTAATGTCTTCTGTATCCAGATGAGCAAAGAATAATTAAACAATGATTATTGTAACTGTGGATAACTGTGGTCTAAAGAGCGTTGAAATAGTCTGTATCCATCTATTTCACCTGGTGTATCCATTTCTTGGTTAGAGGCTGATCGCAATTCCTCCTCTTTAACTATCTGATAATTGCCAACAGGTTTGGTTCTTGCCTCAGTCTCTATATATTTTTTAGTTTCTTCTGTATCCAGCAGAGCAAATCATAAATTATTTTAATTTTGGAAACCAAATTTATGATTTTGGAATATGATTAATAATGAAAGATAGTCTAAGCTGACTAATATAGTCTACGCTGATGAAATATTCTGTGTATCCATCTATTTCACTTGGTGTATCCACTTTTTGGTTAGAGGCTGATTGTAATTCCTCCTCTGCAGATATCTGATAATTGCCAACAGGTTCGGTTCTTGCCTCAGTCTCTATATCTTTTTTAGTATCTTCTGTATACAGATGAGCAAAGCATAAATTAATTTAATATTTGAAACCAAATTTATGATTCTGGAAGATGAGTAAAAATGAAATATTATAGTCTAAGCAGACTAAAAGTAGTAATCACACATAGTTTAAATACAATGAAATATAGTACACGCTGACTAAAAAATAGTAATCAAACATAGTTTATTTTATGATACAAATTTAAAATAATAATCATAGCATTGATTGAACCTACAGGTTCAAAGATTATATATGGAATTCACCTGAGTCGACGGGCACAGATGTTGGTTCTTCAGGTGCTACCTCACGTGTGAACAAGTTTGGACTAACAACTATCTCATGCTCCTCCACTGGTTTGTCAATTAAGTCACGATCATGCTCCATTTTCTCGCGCCTGTGACTCCAAAAGAATATGACGATCAGCATACAATACCATTGACCTCCGTTTTGCACAGCAGGAAGGCGAGAGAGTGGAGACCATACCTTGCTTATTGGCGCATCCGTCTGGACAGAGACGGATCTGACGATGCGTGGACCGCGGCGAGTAGGGCGCGGCTGCGGTCGTCAAGGACTTTTTTGTAGAGTTGATGGTCGCCGCCAGCCAAGAAGTCAAGGTCGTCGTCGTGCTGTTCGCGGCTTCCTCGATGTCATACGTGCGAGGACTCTAGGCCGGCGGCGCGCTGTTCGCTGCTGGCGGTGGGCAGGGCTCGTGTGGGCGATGGGTCGGGAGGTAATGGTGGTGCGTATGGCGGGCGAGGACGCACCGTTGTTGTGGCCACGGCTAGGGCAGGCGAGGACTCTGGGCGGAGGTCTTTTAAGATGCGATGATCGTGAGCGCTTCAACAAAGGCCGAGAGGCCCAATAGAAGAGAGCCCATTAGGGATGGTGGATGTGAGTTTGGTGCCTGCGCTGGAGCTAGGCGCGTGGTCCGTACCCGGAACAGGAGCTCGCGTTGACGACGGCGGCTGCGGCGGCTGGAATGGCGGCGTCAGGTCTCAGGCTTTGTCCGTGGAGGTGGGGGCACTGACCACGCGCATGATCTCCGTGGAGCTTTCGGAGTCGACGTCGCGAACAGCACTCGATGTAGATCACGATGGAGGGACGTGTCGCCGCCGCTGATCGTACGTCGCGGAATCGCCGTTGCTGGTTGCCGTGATCAGGATCCCGGTCGTCCTCCGTCGTGGACTGCTAGCACGGGCACGTCGTGAAATCGCCATTGCTGGTTGCCGTGACGGACGGGCGGGCGTCGGGCTTCCTTTTTTTTCGTCGATGACGGACGGGCGGGCATCAGGCGTGCTCGCGCGGAAGGGAATTTTTGTTTCCTTTTTTTCGTCGATACGGACGGCGTTTGTTTCCTTTTATACGGACGGGAGCGTTGAAGCCTCCGTGATGAGTCTCAAGTTTTCAATTATAGTAGAGATACATGTCACATGGTATACTACATCAACAGATTCATCCACCTGCCAAAGCACAACCTCATTCACCAACAACCTCTCCGATTGCGAACCAAAGTACCAACAGACCAGCATGAAGTAATCAGTAGCTGCACGGTTTGACCTCATGTAACATAAAGACTACCAGCACCCCGCAACGCATCTGATATAACCTATGCACGGTCCTTGACTTTTTTGTGACCTTAAACAACATATGTAATATGCACATCTTGGATATATATGTACCTACTTATTACCTATATTATTATACTCTAAATATTCTCCACATCCAATACCTTTTGACAGCTGCTTATACGAGCCATGGCGCGCGCCCTATACATCCTCTAGGTGTGTATGTATCAATGTACCCTAATTAAATACATCGCCACTGTATGCAACCTGTGTATGTTATCTGTATAAACCTAAAGATACTCACTTGCGCTCGCGAGCAGGGGCGCGCCTTTTATACTAGTGCACGAATATTGACTTGAGCTGTTGTGGATCCTGCATGGCTGGGCTGCCTGCGCCTTGTGTTTGGACGCTTCAACGATGGGCTAGCCTGGCCGAGTGATGTGCCTGAGGGAGCACGTGGGGTCCAGCAGCATTTGATGGACAGGGCCACACGAGTAGTATGAAATACTTGCTGCTGATTTTCTTTTATATATATATGTGCAAAATTAATGTATTTTTATTCCATGCTTTGAACACGGCAAAAGATTTATCTATTTCGATCATCTCGACGAGCTCTTCATATTAGTGCAGTCCAACTATTTGTTTGAGACTATTTTGCAGCATCTAATATTTGAATGTATTTTCTTGTCTAATTTCCGCCGAGCTATATATGTACTATAAATTATCTTTTGAGGTGCAATTTGAGCATATCCTGCAAAACAACTATAGAACACCAAAACTCGTGGAACCTGTTAGATAAAATAACATTTTGCTATAACATAGCATGGAATGTTGTCATTTTAGATTAATTTGGCGGTCAAAATATGTTAGTTAAGGACCGTCAACAGCTGTGACATGGAGCGGCCCATGGACGACCTCCGCAGCCTACGAGCGACCTCCTCGTCCATGCGCTGCATCTACGACGACCCTGCCGTCGGTTGGCGTCTGGCACTGGATCAGTTCAGACGTGGGACGACGTGGGACGACCCCGTCGACTACGAAGCCCTCCTTGATAGCCTGACCCAAGTCAGCAACCCGGAGGCTTGCTTCCTCATCGGGATACAAACCGTATTGATGGAAAAGCACACCCCCTGGCCATGCCTCGACGATCTCGCCCGCGCTGCCGATGGCGGGCACAATCTGGTCGCCCCATTGCTCTATAGGCGCAATGGCGATGCCGGCGACGATGACACTGCGAGGAGGTAGATAAGACGGGTCGAGGGCAAGGAAGTGTCGCGGGCGGCGGCGGTGGACCAACGAGTAGGTGGCCAAGCAACAAGGGGTGTGTGTTGTGCTGCCGGCCGCCGAGGTGGTCCTCCGAACGACGTGGGGCAAGTTGTCGCTGCCGCCGCCGGCACAGGTGCACGGTGATCTTCCGTGCGCAGGTGGCGTCTGCGGCTATGCAGATGGATGGGAAAGAAGGGCTCTGTATTGCAGCGAGGACTATAGGCTTTGCTAATAAACCCATTTTTCGAATGGGGAATTGGAATAAGAAACTAGTAATTCACTCTTTACATGCGAGTGAATTACTCCCTCCGTTCTAAAATATAGTGTATTCTGACATTTGAAATTTGTCCTCAAATATTCCATAGCTTTTGATTTTTTGTTGCTTTTGATTTTGCTTTTCTGTTGTTTTGTTTCAATTTTATTTGTTTCTTTTAGGCCTTGTTTGATGCATGTGTATCCACTTCAATCCACATGTGTTGGAGTAGAATGGAATGGAACTGTCGATGTTTTGTAAACCGGACTAGTAAATTTATACGATTGCCGCACTACTCTAGGAAGATGATGGTAGCATCCAAAAGACACGAGAATTTATACTGGTTCAGGCTGGAGCCCTACGTCCAGTCTCAGAGATGATCGAGTGCGTGTTCCTCCCTTCAATGCTCTGAAGTTCTTACAATGAGGGTGCAAGAATGGTGGAAGAGGTAGGAGAGCAAGAGCTAGTAGATGGGCTGCCCGAAGGGAAGCTTAAGGAGCCCTTCTATGGTGTAAGAATGAGTGAATGAGAGTCGAATCCCCAAGATGGGTGCCTTGGCTGGCCTTATATAGAGTTCGGGGCCAGGACGTGTACAAAGAAGGTTCTCCCGACCGAAGGGTCGTGAGCCTGAGGGAGGACCTAACTAACTTGGCTTGCAAGCTACGCCATCTTGTGGTGCACGTCTGGGCGTGGTTGTCATCATGGTCTTGTGGCCATGTCACGGCATGGTGTGATGTGGTGCTATTATGCCGGTTGTGGTGGCACTGTAGCCACGGTGGTGGTTCGCTAGCCGTCCTGTGTGACATGGTCTCTACCATGGTCTTCGTCATCGCCTCCTTGTTTCCTAGGGCGTCGTACTAGAGTTGGTAGCCACCCCTGGGTCATCAATTGCCTTGTTGGCTTGAGGAGCTGAGGGCCACAACCCCGATCATTGGGGTCATGGCTCCCGCTGGTCTAGATAGCCTCTATGTCAAGGCCTTCATCGTGGATCCCATCCCATTGTGGGCAGAATCGTACATGTGTCTTGTCATACCATATTTGGACGGTGGGCACTATACCGACCGTCATTGCCTTGGGCGGTATTGTCTTGTCCGAGCTGCATGGCGTAGGGTGATGTCTGATCGGACCGAGGTGACCGCTATCCCCTCGGTCCTTGTGGGGTCAGTGTGGCGTGCTTATTCTTGTTAGAGTAGGTACGCTTGGCTGGGCTTGACCTCTCCCCGTTCTTCCCAAGGGTCAGGACGGTGAAGAGGTCACGAGTCTTCTATGCATCGTGTGGCTAAGTCTGATGAAGGGATCATGGCCGATCATCGCCTTTGCTCTTGGCTTGGTTTTCTTGGATCTGCTGGGCCTCGGTCGTTCAGGCTCTTGCTGGCTAATGTATCGTGGGCCGCTCAGCCTGTTAACTAATCGGTGCCTTGCGACACACAGTGGTTATAACCCCGATAGTAGCCCCCGAGCATGTTAGCAATCATGAAGTGATCATGAAAGCGCTGTATTGCGTGCATATCGAATGTGGGTTCGTAGTTCGTGGCTTGCTCGAGCTACGTCGCTTGACCCCTTGCGGGCTGGTGCGTTCAATACAGTAGGTGGCCTTTGTGCTTCGCCCTATCAGGACGCCCTGACAATGTGGTTTGTGATCACCGAGCCTTGCCATGTCAACGTGCTATGTATCAGGGTTCATGACCTAGGCGGGGCCAAGTGGTCTCATCGACGCTGTACCGGTCCTGCCTTTATAAGTCTTGATTTTTTTGACCTCACGCGGGCATCTGACATCGGCTGTAACCTCCCATGGTTCACCACGCGGCACGGGGTTTCAGGCTACTCAGTCCGTCCCTGGCCTATAAATGGATACCTTTCTACCATTTGAACCACTCATGGCTGTAACTACAAATCGCTCTCTACTTTCCTACTGAGAGAGTGAGGAAATGTGAGAGAGAAGTTTGAAGAGAACCATGTGGTTCCCATCATACGTCCCTTTGGAGGTTGTTTGTGGTAGCCGGAGCCAGTGTCGCCCTTTCAACAATTGGTGCTAGAAGGGGACTTGCGAGCGGGGGAGGATTGAGGCGGTGTTCAGGCCAACCGTAGGCCCTCATGATTCTAGCGCACTCCCGAACCCGTAGGTTTGGGTTCGCTGAAACATGAGCACCAAGGACTACAACCAGCTCCTCTCAGAGCCTACAGGCCACCCTTGGGGGCTACCTGAGGTTTGGGGGTGGTGTTGCCATCCCTCGGTGTCTCCATCATGCCTTTTGAAGCATGATGGTGGTGGCCTATGGGCTCAGACCCACCCCCATTCTTTCCTCCCCACGCCTTTCTGCCCCAGAGGTTGTAGTGCTACGAGAAAGGAAGCGAGGCGATTTTTCATCTTCTTCCTTCCACACTTGTAGCAGGCGCCTCTGGGGACCCCGAAGCTGCTGCCTAGGTGACAGCACCGTAGCTCGGTACTTTTTCAAGCGGCTCGACTGCTCTTGTACTTTCAGGGATTTAAGCGAAAAGAACGCTCTTTTTTTGTATGCTTGGGTTTCCTTTTGTGCCTGTCGCGAGCCCCCGGGCCACGAGGTTGGGGTCGCGGCTTTTGGCTTGATGCGAGGAAATGTTTCCTTGAACCTTTTTTTTCTTTTTGTGCATTCGCGAGGTTTACTACGATCGTGGGTTCGCTCATAGGTCTTGGACCCTTTATTTTTTCCACGTGACAAAGCCGTGATCATGTTTTGGGTTCCGCATCACTTCACATGGAAGTCACTGCTACATTGCATGGGCCGTTTGCTTCATCGATCTCTCCCGGAGAGGTCGTGGACCTCTGACGGTTTGTGAGTCTTCGAAGCTAGCCTTTGGTCTTTAGACCCTGAGATGCCAGGAGGAGTCTTGGTCATGGTTTAGCTTCAACCCCTTTATGGGGTCACGGGGACCTGGCTCCTATTTTTCTTGGCCTCCTTGCTGACCTCGAGAGGTCGTCATGCCTTGTTACAGGCAGGTTTGGTTTCGCCCCACGCAGGGAGAGGCATGTCAACTGTAACCACACGGTCAGAGCGGTGCGCCTCATTGGGGTCGATGGGTAATCCGAGTGTGACTCAATATCCTCACCATTCAACGTGGAGTTCGGCTATGCCTCATCGAGAGACATCCCATAAATCATCAGCCATCAAGCCCGTTGCTCCCCGACCGCCTCCGTAGCGGTTAGAGGGCAAGATGCCTCCCCCTAGAGGGGGTCAACCTGGGCAACTTCAAAGCGGATGACTCGAACACAGAGAGAGATGGTCATGTGGCTCCGCACCACCAATTAGAGCCATAGGGGCCCATCTCCTCCCTGCCCCAGTCCCTTTTGTGGCCTCGAGCCCTTCTAAGGACCAACCCAAGAGTGGGTTTCCTAAGCACGACGCGGGGTCATGGTCACGGCGGGTCATTCTACGCACGATCTTAGGGGGCGGTTGGCCTCCCCGGTCACATCGTGGCATAATGGCGCCAACTCATAAGCAGTCGTGTGCCGCAGAACACGGACAAGCAAATCAAAATGATATGGAAAGAGTGGGGATGTGCACAGCTTACTTGGTTCATGTCACTGCGTGGGCAACCGTCGCGCTGCCTTCCCTCCAATCGCTTCACCTGCTCTGCGGGGTTTTCCAAGCGTTTAGTAAATGTGAATGAACGTGTGTGTGCCTTGAGTGTCCTTAGCGGCTATAAATACACTTGGAGCGGTACAGTGGGGAGGTGTTCGCTTTGAGTTGCCTACCCCACTACTTCCCTGTTCTCGCTCTTGCGCACCCAGAGTTCCTTCCTCATCTGCTAGAATGGACCATGGTGTAGCCCACTGAGATTTCCGAAATAGAAATTCTGATCCTTTTGCCCCTCTGTGATAGTCCCAGGATACCTTGGCTATCACGGGCGTCCATATTACAGATGATTATAGAGTCATACAACATTAGAGTGCACAAATGATTATATATTACAATATTTTAGATACAACTAACAACATACAAAACACCGTTATTCTATCATGGAAGTGAAGCTTGGCGATCTCCCATCTAGAGGCATACTTAAGTGTTGAACGAAACCAACTACCAATCTTAACATCACTGCAAGTCAAGAAATCTGCACACCGCCAGATGTGTGCAGGCCATGGTCAGCACCGATGAGCTTTAGTGAAAAAATAGAAAATAAAGGGATCTGGCAATCCTAAAAGTTTGGTTGTGGTTTGCATCCTTAGCGCATGCAGAAAGCATCGAAAGTAGTAATAAATCTTCTCAAGACCCAAACCACAATCTCATTCTCACCATCCACTCATCATCAACACAAGTCACCACTCATCATCCCTCACAACACCCTTAGTCTCTCAGTCTAATCGATGAGGCGGCCTTAGCACGCCCCTCATCTCAACGGCCTCAAGTCGGTCCTTATCTTCAGGGGGAGAGAAGCAAAGCACAAGAGAAGCTAGTGAGCTGAACCCTGCACATAGGTAAGTGATCATATCCGAGACCGTGGCTATACTCATAGATTATTAACCTCTGTAGAGAGTACACTGTTACCCCACATGAACATCACCGATGAATCACCATCAATGATGAAGACCGCCACCGCATACTAGGTTGACTAACACCAGTCCTGTCCACTAGCCAAAGTGAAGAGATATAGACGCCACTATATAAGCTGGGGTCGTGTTGTTGAGGTAGCACGAAGTAACCTCTACCCTCCTGACACTAATTGCACAAGGCCACAGACCGCATGCCTACTCACTCCCAAAGAGATTGATGGTTGCCTACACAACTAGGGCAATGGGCCATACCCATTTAGGCATGTGGTGTGTACAAAAGTATCCCATGATTTATGGTTGCAACTTACGTTGATCCTTAGGTTGGCCGGAGCGAGCACCTTCCACCAATCTGTGTGCCCTTAGAGCACTAGACTCACCCCATAGAGGTGATCTATTCATCCACAAACTCCTCATCCCAATGTCCCTCGAGGACCGTTGTCCCGCTAGGACTTTGTGTTCCCGCCATAGGAACTACCGTTGGTGCACTCCATACGCCATGGCAACCTCTCACTCTAGCTAGTATCTCCAAAGAATCAGGTTGAGGATAAGGAAAACCTCCAGAACTCCTCACATCACCACCACCCACTCAGGATTCACCGCTCCCATCACGTATCAAACCATACCTCATGGGGGTGCCTCACGGCTAAACCCCAACCACCATCCACAACATCCAAACTTCCATCACATATCACATAACAAGGAATATATGTAACTATGATGGAGTAAATGCAAGCAAGCAGACAGGCATATATAAGTGCGAGCGCGGAGCTGGGTGATCAGGGTGAAGTGCTTCCAATCAAGGCAATCAAGGCTCAGGCAATAGCATGCATCACATATTCTAGCAAAGGAATAAATGTAAAGCACTAGTTGTTATACTTTGCAATGCCTAATAGGATTCTCTAAGTAAAAGGTGCTGCCATGACACCTGTGATGTCGAGGTAGTAGTGGTACAAGTCTCTGTCAGGCAGTGTAGTCGATCGGTGTGGCCTCTGCCTCTAGGGTCGGCTCCACTCCACGGGTCCTCTAGAGCTGATGCACGTCCAACCGATAACCTATAAACTAAGGATTATCACAAAGAGCCAAAAGAATGAAGAAGAACCAAATTCACTCATACATGGCTGCGAACCTATGGTCTTGACCTAAGCTTTGGTAGGCACAAGGTGGCTCCAGGTCTAGGTTAGGTGCCATGGAGAGACTAGGTTTAGGGTTGGACTGCTGGAGTTATGTCATGCTACGATTGGGTAAAAGCGATGCTGTCAAGTGGAGGTCTGTCTATGTCAAGGGTTGGGATTGGGTCCGTCTTGGCATTACCACACTCGAATGCTGAGGTAGGTGGCATGGGCTACAGATCGGGACTCTACTCGGTCGTGTTGTGGTCGAGCCATGGTGGTGCACGTGTAGGTTTGTGGTAAGGCATGATGTGCCCGATTGCCAGGTCAGCTAGGTTAGTCAAGATCATAAGTGAGTACTCGGTTGCCGCATGGCAAGGGCATAGAGCTTGGTTGATAGGTAGCTAAGGGGGGTGCTAGTGTTAGGCGCGCGTGCTGGCAACTATGCTTTGCAATGGCAAAGCCCTTTGGCTCATCTCCGACACGCAGGGCTATCAGGGCATGTGGGATCGATGTTGGCACAGTAGTGCTATTGGTATGGAGGTCATGTGTGCACTACGACGGTGCTAAGGTGCGCTAGAGGCTTTCCATGAATAAGGCTAGGTCCTAGGGATGTGTCCGGGCAGGACAAGGTTCATGGGGCTAGCTGAGGCTTGCTCTGGCCATTTGTAGCCCGTAGCAGCCTACTATGGCTAGCTATCAGTGGGCTACGACCAGCTGTGGCCAGCCAGGGGTGGCTACAGCTAGCCAGCAGCAGCTATGGCTGGCCATGGACCAGCTGCAAGTGGCCAGAGGTGGCTGCACTATCCAACGAGGCGGCTAGGGCGTGGTGGTGGTCAGCCATGGCATGGATCCAGTAAAGACAAGGCTCATGGCATCAGCTTTGGGATGCAGGAGACAGATCCGATGGTGAAGACGTGGTCTTGGGAGAATCAGGAGTCACTCGAAGCTCCTGGCAGCGAAGAAGGTGTCCGGGGCGAGGCAGGGCACTTGGGGTCGAGGCGAGGATAATGGCGTTCGTTGGGGAGCGTCGAGGTTGGCTTTGTGCTCATGCAATGGCGTGGGCTGCTCGCAATGCACGCATTCGTGGCTAGGCAGAGGTGCGCGGCGATGGCGAGGCGGTGGCTAGGAGCCATGAATGACAAGGCGGGCAAAAGGTGGGGCCTTTGGCTCATGTAAGGTCAAGGCAATCTATGTGTGTGCGCGCTCGTGCCGTGGCATCGTCCAAGGGCATGGCATGGAGCACACGCGTGCAGGTGGTGTCTCGGCTAATTGGCACAAGGTTCAAACCTTGGCGGGCACTGGTGTAGTGGTTGTGCTTGACCGCGCTCATGTGGGTGCGATGTTCAAGTGCGCGGTCGTGACCGTGAGCCATCTGCGATGATGGTGGTGTGCTGGGGCTCGCACTGTGGCATGCGAAGGTGTGGCCACACGTCACCATGTCTAGGTGCGCGTGTGTGATGGTGCTCTGTCTGCTTGGTGGCCATGTGAGCTGTGGAAGGCGCTGGCTATGTGAGCACGCAAGTGTTGGGGCAGCGCCACGGGCTCTAGTCCTAGGTGAGGTCACAGCTCGGATGGCTGCGGTGGCCCCAGCAGCATCCATGAAGGCACAGTCGTGTCCAATCTGCTGCTTCTCGGACCCAGATCGAGTGTTCGTGACCATGTCACCACGTGCGCAGTCGTGGCCATGAAGGGCTGCGGTGGACCTATGGGTGGCAAGTGGTGGCCAGGCTTGAGGTGAAGGCATTCTAGGGAGGCCCAAACGGTCGACGTCGTGCTCGGTGGACTCGGCAGTAGCTGCTTTGTCCTGTGTAGGCGGCCCGTGGCGGGGTGGCATGCTACCATCACGGAAGTGCCCCCACTCGGCTTACACATGAGGTGATGGCTCCATCAGGTCGACATAGGGCCAGGGTAGCGACGATCAGGCAACAGCCAAGGTGATGCCATGGCTGCGCGCGTGTGGTGCCCGCAAGCACGACAAGCCGGTGCTTGTGACCATGTCCCTGTGGGCTCAAGGCCAAGGCAAGTGCGACATGTAGGGCTATGTTCTAGTGGCCGAACAGTGCACTGTTGGTCATGGTGTTGTGTTTGTGTAGGGACGCCAGGGCTAGGTGCCAAACGAGTCTAGCACCATCCGTGGCCTGGCCATTTGCCAAACTACAAAGTAAAGGTTTAGGCTTGTGCATAAGGCCAGGGTGGTAGTGATGCCGCACCGGGCAGGTATGCCACCTTGGATGGTCGGCATTCATGGTGCACCATGGTGCTCGATGGAATTCACAAAAGGGCTCGACTTGTTCTATGCTCGTGTGGGGTGAGACCACGACACTAGTGAGTGCATGCCTGATGGTGTGTGGCCATAGGCTCGTGAGAGCTGGGCACGACGTGTCCTCAAGGTGCATGTCTACGATCGTGGCAACTGGTGAGATGGCACCATGAATGACAGGGCAATGAAGGCTAGGGCTTTTGTGTTGGTGCGTGTGTGGTTGTCGTGACTCGAAGGCCAGACAGACATGGATGAACAGCCACGAGAGGTCGCGTCTAGTGCGTGTGTGCGCTGTGCGGGTGGTCGACCGAGAGCTCTAAGGAACTAGCGGCGTGCGTGTGCACCCACGGGTGCGTGCGTGGGTTCACACCTATTGGTTGCTTTTGCTAGCAGATCTCTTTCTAGTTCTCTTTCTGATCTGTAATATACTAACAGTGTTCGCCCTTTCTAATCAGAGGACGTGGGCGTATAGATGTTGAAATTTTCTGGAGCCTAAGATAGTCCGACCCTATGAAATATAGACGATCCGGATCACTGCGAGTCACTGAACAATGAAATACAGTGATGGCACCTATCAGGGGCCATCCAACTAGTCCATAGAACCCAACTATCAGGGGCTAACAACTAGTTCTATCTATAGAATCCAACAATTAGTTTAGGATACAAATAGGTATGGACTAATAACACAACTAATTGGCTAATTTTTAGTTGGCTATTTTTTAGCCATGGCTAACTAGTCACAGTCCATCCAAACAGGGCCTAAGATAGTCCGATACTAAGAAATCTTGATAGGCCGAATAATAGTTTTGATGAAACAAAAAAATATAGATCGTGTCAACTCTTGCGCCGAGTTCACCGCATCCATTCACCGTTCGTCTTGTGCACCTCCACCTTGAGCTTAGCTTCATCGTCCTCCTGCTTCTCCTCCCATTCCTTGTCATCGTCGTAGGTGGCCTCACGGATCACGTTGAAGAAGCAGGTGTCGCCGACGTTGAGGTGGTTGCTTGCGCAGAACTCGTCCCACCCGTACTTGAACAATGTGCACTTTATTATTCATGATGGTCCTATCTAAGCCCATGAACTAGGACTGCCTAGCCATCTGCAGCTCGATGACTTGTCGCTGCTGGTAGCCATGCGCTACCTTGAAGTCCACTGGCATTTTCTTCGCCTCACACAAAAAAAGATTGATGAGAAAGACGACACTGGTAACTTGCGACATTGGTACGTTCTGTGTCTCACGCGAGTGCTCACCAAATACTTCGCTTTGAGGTTGTACTTCTTTAGGATCACTGCAAAACTCCTCGGCTCCATGATAGGCAGAGGGAGCTAACTACCGTCGGCCTCAAAGTCATGCGGGTACTGCTTGTGACAGGTTGTAAGGTCCAAGACCTTGACGTTAATCTGTGACCGGCCGTCATACCGCAATATAAGAGAGAACCCGTCTTGGAGGTCAAGGGTGTGGGCAAAGTGCGACCATCCCCGATGGAGGTAAAAGTGGCCGCCATCGGTGTCATCGGGGAACACCTCCACCTTCGGACAAGAAAATAGTGAAGCGAACAGGAATAGGTGAGAAAGGAGACCTATGGACCGGATTTGTCGCCTTTGTCGTGGCACACAACGGACACGGACACCAATGCCGCTATGCTCCACCAGGAAGACCTGCTGCCTATTGTCTGTGTTTTAGATCACCGGCTAGTAAATTTGTATCTGCGCCTCTGGCTCGGATGGTGTACTCGAACGACACAAGATTTTACATTGGTTCGGGCAAAATCTCCTTACGTCCAGTCTGCTGCTGCTCGTGTTACCAGCACTAGTTTGTAGTAGGGGTTACAAACGGGTGAGAGAGTGAGCAGTTCCTAGGTCCCTGGTGGAAGGATTGAAGAGTGCTGAGAGTTTGTTTAGATGCTCAGTCGTATGCTCCTCTCCCTCATGGGGTGTCTTGCTTCCTCTTTTATAGGTGAACAGGAAGGCATAGGTTACAGATAGAGAAAAAGAGATGAAAGGGGAAAAGCGAGGGGGAAGAAGTCCTCCAAGGCCACCGCGTCCTTCTTCTCCTTCATGTGGGTCCCGCTGGCAATGTAGATGGTGATGGGGATGGCTCCACGGTGGGCTCCTATTCACCATTGGTGCCATGCCTCGATGTCATCAGCTGGTCGTGGCATCTCATCCCATCCCGGCGGACGACGTGGTGAGCCGACATGCCTGTCAGCGGCCGTATGGGGATTAGGCAGCACAGCGACTACGCACCCATCACTGTTGGCGATGCAAACCCCTGGGCATGGCCTGACGTGGCCATGGCTCATGTCAAGACATGCTCGCTTCCCTACCAATGTTAGAAGTTTGACCCTAGGGTCGTACCCTTAGCCCCCTAGTGGTTGGAAGTGGTATGGGTCCCCGTCAGGTGAGACAGAGCCTGCGCCCTCGAGGTCAGGCGGGACGGAGCCCTTGCCCTTAGGGTCGGGAGAGACAGCTCCTATACCCTCGAGGTTGGGCGACATAGGTCCCATGCCTGAGGGGTCGAGCGAGACGGAGCCCATGACCGTGGCAGAACCTCCTAAATTATAGGGCCCATATGCACCTGTCACTGTCCAACGACCTTTGACATTTATGCATATGTTACCGATAACTTAAGAAGACTGTCGGGTGTCCTCGGAGAACCCCGAATCATCCACGATTTCCGAAAGCGGGATCACATTCTGAGAGTCATTGCGGTATTACAACATTTATTCAAATATCAACTGAGTAAATCAGCGGAAGTCTTACAATAACTTAGTTTACAAAACATTTATTTCAAACCTTACAAACTAAGTTCGATTATTATTACAAAGCGAAGTAGTGGAGTGGCATTATAATATATACAAAACACACAAATATCATCGCCACGCTCAAGGGCCACACATTACTTATCATCATCATGATTTGAACAAGGTCATGCAAAGACGATCCAAAACAGATCGCTCATGAGCCTCACCTGCAACAAGGGTCAGCGAACCACGAGTACGAAAGTACTCAAGAAGACTTAACCAAAATAAAACCGATAAGACTCGGGAATGCAGGCTCGTGGATTCAAGGTATGGCTCTAGCAATAATCAAAGTTCTTTTGCTTAAAAGCACTTTAACAAAATTCTTTGTATCAATATTTAAAATCTCATCGATCATATACAAAGTGACACGATCCGTATTAAGATCATGAAACTTCATATCCAACACTTTCTCGAACCATTCTCGAGTTCCAGTTATTAATCTACGATGATGATCGAGAATTGAGTCTCCATAACCGAGGAGCAGCGGACGATTGAACCGATTATAAACCCAATTTGGGAATTCCAGACCACACGACATGTAGGTCCACGACCTACATATACCAACCTACCCTTGGATCTTACAAACAAGAACGGGTCCGCGCCACCCGAGAGCACAAAGACACCTCAAATCCGCCACATTCCAGCCACGAGGGTACACGCTACTCCGCCATCTCTCCACTCCCGGTCTTGCGAGTAGCCATTCTCGTAATAGAATCGCCAAGTTTAGGCTTACCGGAGTATGTGGTTAGTACTACAAATTCTCAACTCACACAGGTCAACAACAGTACGGACCTTAATCGACAAAGTAGGAAAGAACCCGCTCACAAAACCTCCATGTCTTGTGGCTCACACACACCAAAGTCCGCCCCGGTCTAGATTTATTACTCCACATTCCCATATCACATGCTAACATAATTAACCAATGTTCCATTTAAAACTTGCGGTGACAGATATCACCCAACTCGATCGGTCTAAGCAAGAGCTAAGCATAACTAGGCATATACGATTTTTAAGCGGGTGACAAGGTAGATATGGAACAACAAGGTTGATAATGCAACAATTAGGTTTCCCTTGACTTCTAATCACTTAATGCAATATTGAAAAGCAAAAGCGAAATCAATTTGTAAAATACAAGGTAGGGTTATATGCATCCGTGGCTTGCCTTCGTTGACGGAAAAAATGCGGCTCTGCGACGTTTCACACACGTCTTCGATCCGACTTCAACAGCATGATCACCCTCCTCCGCAACTTGATTAACTACCACGCGCTCACCTTCGTTTACTACACGTAGTAACATTGCCATGTTTACATGATGGGGAATATGAAACATGATGCTCGATGATGGATACAAAAATAAATAAATTGGATACAATTTTTCTTCGCAAAGACTGATTACAAACCAAATTAACCAAACCATATTAAATGGAATCGATGAGACCACGCTAGCACCGATCACTTTGGTGAACTCTCCGACCACTATGGCGAACTATCCGACCACTAAGGTGAACTATCCGACCACTATGGTGAACTATCCGACCACTATGGTGAACTATCCGACCACTAAGGTGAGCTATCCGACCACTATCTTTGAGCTATCCGACCACTATGGTGAACTATCCGAAGCAAAGATCGTCGGTGAGGGAGAACCGCGCGATCGCAGCGATCAAAATGAGTAAACAACAAGCGACTAAAGACTACAGCATCAAAACGAAACCGTAAGTACGCGATGACAACGGCTCACCGAAAAGCTCGCCACGATGACACGCCCTTGGCGGTGAAGTTCTTGACCTCGAGGAAGAAAAAAACGTGGACAATGAGTTCTCGGCAATTTCAAAGCGATCAAGGCTAGTATTTGGATTCGCAAGGAAAAGACGGAACTAGGACGGCCTTTACTGAGAGATGGCAACAGCGCTAGGGAGGCGATGCGAGCTTGTTGGAGCGATGACAACGACGGTGGTGAAAACAAAGGAAGAAAAAGCACGATGACGACGTCTTGGTACTTATAATGGCGCAGAAGCTCAAGGAAGCCACGACGGAGCTATACCCGTTGCCGGTAGCGACATCAAAGACGGCCACGACACGCCTAGAACGCCGAAGAAGGAACGACGGCAATGTAGCTTAGGCGGCGAACACTGTTCACAAAAATTACAAAATTGCCATACGCCAAAAATTCACAATTTACTCTCAAATTTTTCATAACAACTCAAAAATCTCCAAAAACAAAAGTTGTTCAAAATTGAAAGTTCTACAACTTTGCTTCTATAACCATCTCCTAATTACATCTAGATTTTGAAATGGATTTTCGGGGTAGGATTTAAATCTGAAAAAAGCGGGTTTTCTCGAAAAATTCAAAATCCAAACAAACTTTGAATTTAAGTCAAACAATACAATTCAACACATACCACATGAATATAAACTTGTTTTAGTGTATGCATCTCAAAGTTTTCACCAAATGCCAAATGCTTTGCAATGCATATGATGACATGTCAGGTTTTAGTATTTTAAACACCCGAGGTGTTACAATCCTTCCCCCTAAAAGAAATCTCGCCCCGAGATCCAAAGCCATAGAGTAAGAAATGAAAAGGAAATGTGCTAATCCAAAAACATCCCGAACTCTTCCATAAAACAACTGAGGTTTCTTTACAAAACACTATTTGTAGTAACCGAGCTCAACTAACATTATCTATTCTATATTGACGCTAGAAACTCTGGAAATTTTTCTAACAAGTAATCTTCTGATTCCCAGGTAGCTTCCTCTTCGGAATGTTGATTCCATTGTATCTTGTAGAACTTTATTGTCCTCCTTCGAGTAACACGATCTTTCTGAGCCAACACTCGGATAGGATATTCTGAATAAGTCAAATCTGATTCAAGTCCTACCCCTTCAATCTCAACATTACATTCGGGGCACTCGGAGACACTTCTTCAATTGAGAAACATGGAATACATCATGCACTGCTGATAGATGTTCTGGTAATTTCAAGCGATATGCCACTTTTCCATACCTCTCCAAAATTTGAAATGGTCCAATATATCGAGGTGCTAACTTGCCTTTAACACCAAAACGAGTAACTCCCTTCATTGGTGATACTTTAAGATACACAAAGTCCCCTTTGTTAAACGTCAATGGTCGACGCCGTTTATCGCATAACTCTTTTTGTCGGGATGAGCTATCTTCAAATTACTTTGTATTTGCCTAACCTTGTCTTCTGTTTCTTTCACAAGATCAACTCCAAAGAATCTTCTTTCTCAAGGGCTCGAGACCAACTCAACGATGTTCGCATCTCACGACCATAGAGTGCTTCAAATGGAGCCATTCTAATGCTTTCTCGATAACTATTGTTGTATGAGAACTCAGCCAAAGGCAAACACTCATCCCATTTCTTGGAATAGTTAAGGACACAACACCTTAACATATCTTCAAGTACTTGATTGACTCTTTCAGTCTGTCCATCAGTCTGTGGGTGATAGGCTGTACTAAACAGAAGCTTGGTTCCCAACAAAGAATGTAATTGTTTCCAAAAGCTGGAGACAAACTGTGTACCCCTATCTGACACTATGGTCCTTGGTACTCCATGTAGACTCACAATCCGCTCTAAGTACAGCTTGGCATATCGTACAGTAGGACATGCATTCCGAACTGGAAGAAAATGCGCTGACTTGGTTAGTCGATCCACAATAACCCATATTGAGTCATATCCCTTTGATGTCTTGGGTAGACCAACAATAAAGTCCATACTAATGTCCTCCCATTTCCAAGCTGGAATAGGTAATGGTTGTAATTCTCCAGCAGACCTCAAATGTATAGCTTTTACTTTCTGACAAGTATCACACTTTGCTATATACCTTGCAATTTCTATCTTCATTTTAGTCCACCAAAATCTTTGCTTCAAATCATGGTACATCTTGTTGCTTCCCGGATGGATAGATAACCTAGTAGCATGTGCCTCATCTAGAATTGATTGCTTAGTAACTCAGAACTTTTGGTACCACCAAAGCGATCCTTGAACCATAACACATCTTCATCATCTATGTTAAAGAATTCCGCTTTTCCATTCTTGACTTTTTCCTTGATATGGGCTATACCCTTATTTTCCTTCTGAGCAGCAATAACTTGATCTCGAATAGTGGCTTCAATAATTAGGTTGGTCAAATTGCCCTGTTGAATTACATCTACATTCAACTTCTCCATCTCTTGACATAAGGTCAAACCCATTGTTCTTACTTTCAGGCAATTGCAATAACTTTTGCGACTTAGAGCATCTGCAACCACATTTGCTTTTCCAGGATGATAATGCACTTCTAAGTTATAATCTTTAATCAGCTCTAACCATCTTCTTTGTCGCATATTCAATTCGATTGAGTAAAGATATACTTTAAGCTCTTATAGTTCAGTATATATATGGCATGTATTACCAAGTAGGTAATGCCGCCAAATCTTCAAAGAATGGACCACATTTGCTAACTCCAAATCATGAGTCGGATAGTGCTCTTCATGTTGCTTAAGTTGTCCGGATGCATAAGCAATGACTCGGCCTTCTTGCATTACACACATCCAATACCAATACCGACGCATCACAATAGGCGTCAAATGACTTCTCGATGTCAGGTTGGGCTATCTTTGGTGCGATGGTCAACAATCTCTTCAAAGTCCGAAAAGCCTTTTCACGGTCAGACGACCAAACAAACTTGACTTGGTTCTTCAACAACTCAAGTAATGGACTTTGACACTTTAGAAAAATCTGGAATAAACCGACGGTAATACCCGCCAATCCCGGAAAACTCCTAACTTCATGAGCTGTGGTTGGTGGTTTCCAATCCAGAACATCCTTCACTTTGCTTGGATCAATGAAACTCCTTCCACGACAAGACATGTCCAAGAAATTGTACTTCCTTAAGCCAAAACTCACACTTGCTTTGAACTTTGCATATAGTTGATGTTCTCTCAAACGAGTCGAACAATTACGAGATGTTCCGCATGTTCTTCCTTACTCTTGGAATATACTAGAATGTCATCAATAAACACCACAACGAATTTGTCTAGCTCGGGCATGAATCTTGAATTCATCAAATACATGAAATGATTTGGAGCATTGGTCAAACCAAAAGACATGACCAAATATTCATATAATCCATATCTTGTGGTAAATGCCGTTTTGGGAATATCTTCGGGCTTTATCTTGATTTGGTGATATCGACCTCAAATCTATCTTGAGAAAACTTTGGCTCCGCCGATTGATCAAAAAGCAAATCTATCCGAGGTAATGGATACTTATTCTTGATGGTCACTTCATTCAACGGACGGTGAGTCGACACATAACCTCAAGGTCTCATCTTTCTTTTTCACAAAAATTGCCGGACATCCCCAAGGTGATGAACTAGGTTGGATAAATCCCTTATCAATCAGTTCTTGCAACTGAGTTTTCAACTCGGCCAATTCCTTTGGTGGCATCCTATAAGCTCTCCGAGAAATCGGAGCTGTTCCGGGTTTTAACTCTATGTTAAACTGTACATCTCTATCAGGTGGTAGACCGGGTAATTCTTCAGGAAACACATCAGGAAATTCACATACTACCGGGATATCTCTAATCTCTTTGACGACAGTTGCACAAACTCTGCCCACTGGTCTTCTTAAGGTTGGAAGTTGGACAAGAAGTTGAGAATTACTATCTCGCAAACTTACCCCTATAGTTCTATTCAAAGCATTTATAATGACCTTATCTTTGATACATCCAATTCATTCCCAAAATTACATCTATATCACGGTCCTTTAGGATAATCATGGTAGTGGGAAAATATGCCCACCCAGGTTTATGGGTACCTGGTATACCATTTCCTTAGTACACAGACGTCCCCCGGGCCACTGTATAAAGAAATTTTCCTTTGTTGTTCCAATTGAAATTTCATACTTCACAACAAATGCTCTATTGATGAAGGAATGCGATGCGCCAGAATCAAAAAAGTATAACTGCAGGATGATTGGCAACAGGAAACATACCCATCATCACTGGCTCTCCTTCTGGAATTTCCCCGGCTTGAATATAGAAAACCCTTCCTGTCTTCCTCTCATCTTTGCCCTTCCGAGCATTACGATTGTGGTTCTTGTTTGGTGCTTGACCTGTTGTTGATTGGCGAGGGCCTTTCGATAATGTTGATTAGCTTCGCCTAGGATATGGACATTCCCTAGAGAAATGACCGTCCTCCTCCACAATTGTAACACGGATAGTTGTGACCACCTGTGATGTTGGAGCATTACCACTAGGAACATTGGTTAGCTGTGAGTCCGGATAGGTTATAGCGGGGACGGACATTTAAATCGTTGCCCGGCTTGGAGCTGCAAGGACGATAAGGAGAACGATAATGGTTTCTTGGATGATAAATCACTCTCTGCCTCTTTTGGGTTCCACCAAAAGGTCCAGACCAACACATTCTTTTTTTCTTCTTGAGCTCCTTATCTTTGCCGATACTTTGCCTCTCAAGCAAGTGCAATATTCTTGCCTCATGATAAGTGATATTGGTATTGGTTGTCATCATTGTCTGCAGATTTGGTATTCAGACCTCTCATGAACCATTTCTTTTCTTGGCATCCGTATTGACATGTTACGGGTGCATATTGTGACAGGTGATTGAATCTTCCTACATACTTGCATCACAGTTTGATCTCCTTGCTTCAAGGCAAGGAACTCTTCTAACTTCATAGCCATCACTCCTTCGAGGATATAATAGGCTCTAAAAGCGATGACGAAATTCTATCCAAGTTAATGGAACACTGCGGGTTGCATGGCCATAAGGTTTGCATACCAAGCACCATTTTGCACCTCTAAGTTCTTTGGGCGGCAAACACCAGCTTCGAAATTTACGTGCAATGAATAAGATCAAATTTACATTCCATGGTCCTAAGCCACCATCGACCTCCAATGGTTCATCGACCTTAGTGAACACTTTGGGGTTTTGTATCCGTGAAGTCAACATATGTAGCCTCATGCCCGTTAGGATTGCGTCCATGATTTCTATGCATCGATGTTGATTACTTTGAGCCATCTCATGAAGCAAACGAGAATTTTCCACAGTCCACATTGACTAATGCAGTGATAGCATCAGCCAAATTAATGGTCGGCATTGGTGGCGGGTTGGGGATATCATCCTCATCTTGTGAAGTACCGGAATCTGCGAACCTCGCGTCTGACGCATCTGCTCATAACAAACCAAACTTTATTCACAAGCCTTTATTCAAAGATCCTAAAGCTTACTACAACGCATTACATCGGTGCCACTTATTTAAACACAAGACCACATCTAAACCGGACTACTTAACTTAACTAGAAGTACTTATTTCACAACTCTACTCCTTTTCGCGATTACATCAAACTTGGGCTCGGTATCCATTCCGGAATTATTACCGCCTTCATTATCACTTTCATCAATCATTACTAATTCTTGGGATCTTCTTCTTCTTACGATTCACTTTCATCGGCAAGGACGACACGGGATCAATGCATCAACTTGGGGTTCATGATTTGGATCTAGGAGATTGCTTAGCCTATGAACTTCCTCATGAGATATGTATTATGCTCTTCTAAGTCTTCTACATAAAATTCTAACTCATGAGTTCTAACTCTAGCTACATTTTCCCTATGCCAAGCTTCATTCCTTCCTTCCTTGCACGAACTAACATCGTTCTCGAGTAGCCTCGTGAGTTGTGGTAAGATGCCTTAATTGTTCACGTAATCACCCCTTTTGAATGGCGTCCATAGCCCTATCTCTAGTAGCTTGGGCTAACTCTGCAGAAATCCTCTCAGTATCTCACTTTGAGGAGCAGGCCTAGCAGTCACTCTTGCTAGCACCATCATTCCTAGGGGCAAGTTGGTGACGAGGAACTCCTTTGGGTCCAGAGAGGACTTACAGGCGTCATCTTGGCACGAGCCATCTTGAAGGAAACCAATTTAATCCAAGTAAGACCACTTGATCAAAGTCTAAAGAGCAGCTATGATGGATTACATTCCTCAAATCAGACTCACTACTCAACTCCGGACTAAGAGGTGAAGGAAGTAACGAGTGAATTATGCATGATGCATGAATCGTTCTTACTGAACAAAAACATCAAAGTTTATAATGCATGTGAAACAACATTCATTTTTTATATATAGGGCATAGTAAGATTACTACTCCACCACACAAGACCCTTTTAATCAAATAAGGAATGGTGAGAAAGAAATAAGATAAGTCGAAGCAATTTGGACCAAACTATCAAGTTAAATTTAGTCATCCAAATCATTTTGAAGTTTTGTAAAACAATACCACAAAAACCTTGTAACGATCGCTCCGATACCATTCGTGGCGAGAACCTCCTAAATTATAGGGCCCATATGCACTGTCAACATCCAACGACCTTTGACATTTATGCATATGTTACCGATAACTTAAGAAGACTGTCGGGTGTCCTCGGAGAACCCCGTACCACAAAAACCTTGTAACCTGGCTCTGATACCATTCGTGGCAGAACCTCCTAAATTATAGGGCCCATATGCACCTGTCACTGTCCAACGACCTTTGACATTTATGCATATGTTACCGATAACTTAAGAAGACTGTCGGGTGTCCTCGGAGAACCCCGAATCATCCATTTATTTCCGAAAGCAGGATCACATTCTGAGTCATTGCAGTATTACAACATTTATTCAAATATCAACACAGAGTAAATCAGCGGAAGTCTTACAATAACTTAGTTTACAAAACATTTATTTCAAACCTTACAAACTAAGTTCGATTATTATTACAAAAGCGGAGTAGTGGAGTGGCATTATAATATATACAAAACACACAAATATCTTCGCCTCGCCTTAAAGGCCCACATTACTTATCATCATCATGATGAACAATAGTCATGCAAAGACGATCCAAAACAGATCCGCTCATGAGCCTCACCGCAACAAGGGTCAACGAACCACGAGTGCGAAAGTACTCTCGGCAAGACTTAACCGAAATAAAAACCGATAAGACTCGGGAATGCAGGCTCGAGGATTCAAGGTATGGCTCTAGCAATAATCAAAGTTCTTTTGCTTAAAAGCACTTTAACAAAATTCTTTGTATCAATATTTAAAATCTCATCGGATCATATACAAAGTCGACACGATCCGTATTAAGATCATGAAACTTCATATCCAACACTTTCTCGAACCATTCTCGAGTTCCAGTTATTAATCTACGATGATGATCGAGAGAATTGAGTCTCCATAACCGAGGAGCAAGCGACGATTCGAACCGATTATAAACCCAATTGGGAATTCAGACCACACACGACATATGCAGGTCACGACCTACATATACCAACCTACCCTTGGATCTTACGAAACAAGAACGGGTCCGCGCCACCCGAGAGCACAAGCACACCTCAAATCCGCCACATTCCACCCACGAGGGTACACGCTACTCCGCCATCTCTCCACTCCCGGTCTGCGAGTAGCCATTCTCGTAATAGAATCGCCAAGTTTAGGCTTACCGGAGTATGTGGTTAGTACTACAAATTCTCAACTCACACAGGTCAACAACAGTACGGACCTTAATCGACACAAAGGAAAGAACCCGCTCACAAAACCTCCATGTCTTGTGGCTCACACACACACCGAGTCATGGGGTCTAGATTTATTACTCCACATTCCCATATCACATGCTAACATAATTAACCAATGTTCCATTTAAAACTTGCGGTGCAGAGATATCACCCAACTCGATCGGTCTAAGCGAGCTAAGCATAACTAGGCATATACGATTTTTAAACGGGTGACAAGGTAGATATGGAACAACAAGGTTGATAATGCAACAATTAGGTTTCCCCTTGACTTCTAATCACTTAATGCAATATTGAAAAGCAAAAGCGAAATCAATTTGTAAAATACAAGGTAGGGTTATATGCATCCGGGGCTTGCCTTCGTTGACGGAAAAGTCTGGCTCCTGCGACGTTTCACACGTCTTCGATCCGACTTCAACAGACAGATCACCCTCCTCCGCAACTTGATTAACTACCACGCGCTCACCTTCGTTTACTACACGTAGTAACATTGCCATGTTTACATGATGGGGAATATGAAACATGATGCTCGATGATGGATACAAAAATAAATAAATTGGATACAATTTTTCTTCGCAGTACAGTTACAAACCAAATTAACCAAACCATATTCGTAACTGATGAGACCACGCTAGCACCGATCACTTTGGTGAACTCTCCGACCACTATGGCGAACTATCCGACCACTAAGGTGAACTATCCGACCACTATGGTGAACTATCCGACCACTATGGTGAACTATCCGACCACTAAGGTGAGCTATCCGACCACTATGCTGAGCTATCCGACCACTATGGTGAACTATCCGAAGCAAAGATCGTCGGTGAGGGAGAACCGGCGACTGCAGCGATCAAAATGAGTAAACAACAACTGACTAAAGACTACAGCATCAAAACGAAACCGTAAGTACACTGATTACAGACAACGGCTCACCGAAAAGCTCTGGCCACGATGACACGCCCGCAGCGGTGAAGTTGCTGACCTCGAGGAAGAAAAACGTGGACAGCGAGTTCTCGGCAATTTCAGGCGATCAAGGCTAGCTGGCTGGATTCGCAAGGAAAAGACGGAACTAGGACGGCCTTTACCGAGATGGCAACAGCGCTAGGGAGACGATGCGAGCTTGTTGGAGCGATGACAACGACGGTGGTGAAAACAAAGGAAGAAAAACGACGATGACGACGTCTTGGTACTTATAGCGCGGCGCAGAAGCTCAAGGAAGCCACGACGGAGCTATTCCCGTGCCAGCGCGACATCAAAGACGGCCACGACACGCCTAGAACGCCGAAGAAGGAACGACGGCAATGTAGCTTAGGCGGCGAACACTGTTCACAAAAATTACAAAATTGCCATACGCCAAAAATTCACAATTTACTCTCAAATTTTTCATAACAACTCAAAAATCTCCAAAAACAAAAGTTGTTCAAAATTGAAAGTTCTACAACTTTGCTTCTATAACCATCTCCTAATTCTGTCTAGATTTTGAAATGGATTTTCAGGGTAGGATTTAAATGCTGAAAAGCGGGGTTTTCTCGAAAAATTCAAAATCCAAACAAACTTTGAATTTAAGTCAAACAATACAATTCAACACATACCACATGAATATAAACTTGTTTTAGTGTATGCATCTCAAAGTTTTCACCAAATGCCAAATGCTTTGCAATGCATATGATGACATGTCAGGTTTTAGTATTTTAAACACCCGAGGTGTTACAATGACCTTAGGGTCCGGCAAGATGGCTCCCATACCCATAGGATCAGGTGACACGGGGCCCGTTCCCCAAGGGTCTGGTGAGGTGGAAACCAACCCTTCAGCGTCGGTTGACACTGAAATACATCCTCAATTATCTAGGCAAGTTTGTCGTACGCGGTCTTCAGATCCCTTCATCGGGTATCCCTAATACTGATACCCGACAGTAGCCCCTGAGCCTACGGAAGAGTAGGATACTAATTTGTAGGCTTTTTTGGGTGCAAGGACTTCGAGGGCTTTGATCTTCTGCTGCCCACGGGATGCCTTGATGGGTTGTGATTCCCTTCTGTCACGATCGGACTCCTTAGGAACATGTAGCTATGGGATTTGGGGGGCTGGAAAAGATTTCTCTTGACTTCGATCCCTCCCTAGGATCTGATCGATCCGCCATCTTCATGCGAGCGTGTATTCGGTCTCCTTATGAGTCCAACTTCCCTCGAGCCCCCGCACATAGCAAGGGTCCGGTCGAGGGGTTAGCTCGCTTTTTTGATCGTCCTCCCTCAAGCGTTTCTTTGATAAAACGGAAGGGCTTAGCTGTGCCATGTTTTTCTTGATGAACAAACCATGGTGCTTGGTGAGCTATTAACGGGCTAGTCTGAGTAGGGCCCTGGCTTCCCATTCGCGGGGGTCCAGCATGGGTCAGCTGGTGACCGACTCTAGATTCTTGGTGACCAATCCATATAGTTCTTGGGTTCATTCAACCAGTCCCAAGGGCTCGCTGCCTTTCTTCGAGGAAAACCATGGACTGGGAACCGACCAAGACTCGAACGTGGGCTGGGATGTCTATGGAACTCATGCGCCCGTGTACTAGCTGCTAGTGGGCCCATCCCATTTCACCCCTCACTCTAAAGGTGCCCCAGAGCGGTTGTGAACCCATTGGTGGGCCAACCTTTAAACTCCTAGGCCTGAATGGGCCTTGGGAGTGTTTTCAGCTCCATATCCCTCCTTACCTGTGGCAGTTCTTGACCCATCAAATGGGGTGAACCATCATCCGACACGTCCTTCGAGGGAGCGGCTAAAGTTGGCATGCGCACGTTGCTCGGAGAGACGATGTGACACGGCGCGGTGGGCGCATAGATCTAGGCAGACGGTTTGCCTCTCACTCCACCTTCCCTTATAAATAGCAGCCTTTCCCTTCACCTTTTGACACGCCTAACTATAGCCTCATGTTTGGATCTATTGTCTTCGCTCTTCCTCCGCCAGCATAGCTCTTGTTCTTTCACCCTTGCCTCCCATGGAGACGTGGTATTGCTCTAACATCACCCACGCATGCATGGAGGGCCTCATCAAGTGCGGTCTTCTCCGTGGGAGGACTGACACGGTGGAGTGGCTCGTGCCCGGTCGTGAGGATGCATCGGCACCGCCCGATGGCTACATCGTGTCCTTCGTGCCCTTCCACGAGCGTGGACTCATGATTCCTCCCCATCCGTTCTTCCAGGGACTGCTGCACTACTACTAGATTGAGCTATAGCATCTGAACCCCAACGGGATCCAGCACATCACAGCCTTCATCACACTGTGTGAGGGATGCCTAGGGATTGAACCCCACTTAGAACTATGGAGGTAGTTCTTCTCTGTCTCCCTACTTAAGAAGAGGGATAGAGCTAGGGACCTACCGGTGCCAAGGGGTTGCGCCTGCATCCACCTCCGAGGGCAGCGGTCCACCATGTATATGCCCTATCAGCTGTCGAGGTCCAACAAGGGGTGTCTTGCGTAGTGGTTCTACATGAAGAACGACGCTGCCGCCCCCTTGCCAGACTTCATCGGACGCCTCATCGAAGAGGCGTCATTGGTGTGGTCGTGGGGACCTCCCGAGAAGGAAAGGAAGAGGATGCGCGATATCCTTGGCGCCATTGTGTTCATGAAGAACCACGGCCTCTGCGAGGCTGATGTCATCAGGGCATATCATGGGAGGAGGGTGGCACCGCTGATGGTGCGTGCCCTCCCGCTATATGGGATGATGCCTGGTGCGCTGCTCGATGGGACAGTGCTCACCCAAGGGCCGCTCCACGATAGCGAGGTCACACAGCGCATCAAGGAGGCGACGAAGGAGTCTGATGCCGTGTTCCCAATCCTAGGACATCCCATGATGTGGCCGGACACGGGCTTCGTCGAGTTGCCTATGGGGTTGGGCTTTTGGGCCTCCATCGTGCCTCTACCAGAGCACACGACCGTGAGGGAGGCGAACCACGCCGCAGACGAGAAGAGGAAGATGGAGAAGGACGATAAGAGGGCGAGGTGGTGGGTGAAGCAGCCGACGAGGCTGAACCAAGGAAAGCGGTGGAAGGGTTCGAAGGAGGAAGAGGAAGGAGAAGAAGAAGAAGAAGAAGAAGAAGAAGAAGAAGGTGATGGTTTTGGGTAGCCCATCCAATCGGACGAGCTGGGTGGCGGGGACGGTTTTGAGTCACTCGTCTAATGGGATGAGCTAGGCAGCGGGGACGAGGATCTGTCTCTACCGCAGGTAGGGCCTTTCTCATGGCATGCCCCGGGGTAGGAGGGGGAGGATGTGCCCCCAGAGCCGGTGGAATCAAGCTGCCCTACTCCGTCCAGACCCTCCAAGTAGAGGGAGGGATCGAAGCGACAATGTGCCGACGAGGAACAGTTGGGGTCGGGCGGGCAATCCATATAGTTCTTGGGTTTAGCTGAGGTGAGTCTAGAGTTTTTTCATCCTTTTTTTCTAATGAATTTTTGCCATAAACTTGACCGTCTTGTCCTTTGCAGCATCGGAGGATGTGGGACTCTCCTAAGGCTTGCGATGAAGAAGAGCCTCACCCTCCCACAGACGCGCCAGGAGCCAGCTGGTGCCGTGCTAGAGGTGAGCGGGAGTGGCGCTACGAAGGCCACAGCGTCGACCAGGGAGGCTCAGCCAATGGCTGCGTCCATAGGAGCATAGACGGAGGAAGGCACGTTAGGGAACCTGTGGCGGGCGTGGTGCAGCCGGGTGTGGCCATGACATCGCAGGCGGAAGCAGCGCAGTCGGAGCCGTCATCCGTGCGGGTGGCCACCTCCCCGATGGGGCGGATGAAGGAGGACATACCCAAGGCATCCGTGGTAGACATGGCATGGCCGGGTGCAGCTATGATGTCACAGGCGGAGATGGTGCAACTGAATCCATCGTCCATGCAGGTGGCCGCATCTGCGGTGGGGCAAACGGAAGAGGGCGCACCCGAGGCATCCTTAGCGGATGTGGCGATGGGGTAGGCCTCCGTATCCACATCACCCGCCCCCTCTACTACCGGACGGTCCGCTCCGAAGGAGTTGCTGCTGTAAGAGGGATCGGTGTCGCTTGGGATCAGCACGGAGCCATCTCAGTCTCTGGTCCGGGTAGGCGGCGACCCGCACGTGCAGGGAGGATCCCAGATCCGGTGGGTAGATCGGTGGGACCCCAGAGTGATGCTTTTTGCCCTCGACGACATAGCGGAGGAGAGGGAATGGCAAAGCATTCACATGGAGGTTGGGACCACGGTTCATGCCCTGACCACCGCGCTGAGCTCGCTACACGACATTGTCGCCTCGGTTGGTTAGGTATGGTATGACTGTGCTTCCAGCCCTCATTTTCCCTTTCCGCGCCTCTAAGTCTTGTCCTCTCTATAGTCCCTTATGGTCTGCAGCCGGGAGAAGTCCCAATTCCTCACCGAGGAGATGCGGTGGAGTGAGGGTCTGGCCGCACAGCTTGCTGCTACCCGTTAGGAGGTGGCTGAGCTTGCCCCCACCACCCAGAAGCTGGCCAACCTCTGAGTCAGGGAGAAGAATGCTCGCGATGATGCCTGTGAGGCTAGGGAGAAGCTCATGGCCCTAATCAAGAGGGCATGCACAGATGTTGTGGAGGCCGAGCGGCTATGGAAGGAGCGGGACGATTTGCTCTATGCCATAGAGGGTCTCCACATGGAGCGTGACTTGGCTCGCTAGGAGCGCGTCGACGCCTAGCAGCGGATCGACCTCCTCGAGGGTGAGCTTGAGGGGGAGAGGGACCTAAAGGTTGCGGTTGAGGGCGTGTCCGCCAAGCTCGCCACGGAGGTCGGTCCGCGCTAGGAAGAGGTCCAGTGCTTGGAGGCCGAGGTGACCCAGCAGCGCGATGAGGTGCGCAGGCTTCGAGCAAACGTGGATGGTAAGCCTCCAGTTTCCCGTGTTGCCTTTCTCCTTGGAATCCGTGGTAGGCCTTTTGACATAGTCGGTATGTGACTTGGATAGGTCTCAATGACTTGGGGTGGAGGTGATGAAGAGCCATGGCCTGGAAAAGGAGCTCAACAAGGTGAAGGCTCCCTCCTAAAGGAGAGCGACGAGCACGATACCCTACGCGTCGCCATCTAGCTGGCCTTCGATGACCTCAAACTAGCCTCAGAGCAGGAGACGAGCTCAGTCGCTGTGCGCGTTGTCTGGATTATGGATCGAGCGCGTGAGATCATGAGGCACGCGCTTTGCTTCAACGTTCACCGATCGTTTGCGATCGCCCGTTCTCATTACGAGAACATCGATCTGGCGACGATGAGCCAGGGTTTTGCGCCCGGTTACTCCAAGGCTGAGCTAGAGGATATTGAGAAGGAGGTGGCCCCTCTAGCACATGACCTATTTGCCAAGATAGAGGATGAGATCATCCCCCCAAAGAATTAGTTAGTTAGATAGGCTAGGCGGCGAACTTGTAATAACTTGATAAGTTCTTAACTTTTGTTATGGCCGAACAGAATTTTGGCTCATCTCCCTTTTTTGTATAAAAAGGTTAATGTGTTCTGACCCTTTCCGTTGTTAAGGCCATAAAGCTCAAGGTGCAGGCGAAAAAACTCTGATCACGCTGGTGAGCAAAAATGTTGTAGCCGCTGGGGCGTAGGTTTCTTGCAGTCCGACCAGTTTTACTCAGCATTTGTTTCCACAACCCATGCTTCTAGATCTTAACATAAGAGAGGGTCAGGCGTAGAGAATGTTTTTAGGTAGATATACTCTTATCAGCCCCCGAGTGAGGACCGACCCCTTACCATTGCTGGGGTCGGGTGTCACTAAAGATCGATGAGACGATAGAGAAAAGTGTTTTTCATTTAAGAAACGTCATTCTTAATTTTCATAAGTACACACATAGATTAGGGGTAAAAGCGACGTAGCTGCTCGATGTTCCAGGCATTGACGAAGACCTTGCCATCTGAAAGCATCTAGGCCCCTAATTGGGTTTCGGTGATTAATGACAATGTTAGATTACTGTGACTAACGTGTGTTTTGCAGAGGCAATTAAGTTAGGTCACGGTAATGGAGATCGATTGGGAAATCATGGTTCTCATGCCCCTACGATGGAAATCGTTTTGGTTTTCAAAGGATGGACGACAAGGTTAAGGATGACTAGTTCTAAGTGTCGATTGGAGTTGAAGAGACACTTAGAGTAGTTTAGGACTTTGTTTTTCCTTTGGCCATACTATTAAGGGGGCTATGGACGGGTAGCTTGACCTAGATGAGTCTTGTGAGTTAGGTGTGGTGCACACTTGTTAAAACTAGTGCTAGGTAGCTCCTACATATGCCTAAGATCCAATGGAGCAAACTTCATTCACGTATGATCGAGAGTTGAAAGTGAATGGAGGGTGAAATACTGACCGGACGCTAGCTCCGGTGCCACTGAATGCTGGCCGCAAGGTCCGGTCAGTTCATTTGACCAAGGAGATTGCATCTGGTACGACCGGACGCTGAGTGGTCAAGTGACCGGACGCTGAGAGGCAGCATCCGGTCAACTCCAGTAAGGTTCCAGAAGAGTGAATCTGCGACCGGACGCGTCCGGTCAGTACTGACCGGAACCTGAGGATCCAGCGTCCGGTCGAGTACAGTAAGCATCCAGTGAGGGAAAAATGGGACCGGACGTGTCCGGTCAGTGGTGACCGGACCCTGCCAGCATCCGGTCAACATGTAAACACTGGTGTGCGGGTTGAACTGACCGGAGCGTCCGATCAACATGACTAGAGCGTTCGGTCACCCCGTAGAGGCACATAACGGTTCATTTTTCATCCCATGTTATAAATAGAAGCTCCACTCGTGTGTGGAGGGACTTTTGCTCATTTCAATAGCTGAAACACACCTTAGAGAGTGCCAAGAAGAGCAAGGTCCTAGTGAGGTGATTGAGATTTGAGAATCCAAAGAGAGCCCTCATTAGTGAAGATCAAGAGTAGCAAAGTGTGCATCCACCCTTCTCCCTAGGCTTGTCGTGGTCAAGTGAGAGTTCGTGCTTGTTACTCTTGGTGATCGCCATCACCTAGACGGCTTGATGGTGATTGGGAGCTTGGTGATCATTCGGAGAGCTTGTGGATGACCCAACTCAAGTTGTGAGCGGTTGTGGGTGATTCACCGTGATGGAGTGTCAAAGAATCAACCCGTAGAGAGCACTTGATCCTTGCGCGGATCAAGGGGGAGCTACACCCTTGCGCGGGTGCTCCAACGAGGACTAGTGGGGAGTGGCGACTCTCCGATACCTTGGCAAAACATCACCGCGTTTCCTCTCCTCTCTTTACTTTGAGCATTTACTTAGAGCATTTCAATTCTTGTCATTTACATTCCTAGAATTGTCATGTTAGAGTAGGATTGGAACTAGGTTGAAAAACTTTTGTGCGTTAGATCAATAGAAACACTTCTCTAGGCACAAGGGGTTAATTGGGCTAACCATAGGACTTGTTTATTGCGAAGAAATTTAGAATTAGCCCAATTCACCCCCCCCCCTCTTGGGCATCTTGATCCTTTCAATTGGTATCAGAGCCTCGTGCTCACGTTTTTAAGCTTAATCACTTAGAGCAAGATTTCTCACGGGGATGGACCTCCTCCTATCTTCGAGGGGGGTGATTTTCCATATTGGAAAATTTGCATGGAGGCATACCTAGAAGCTCTAGACGTTGGAATACTTAGAGCGGCCTCACATGGGTTCCCAAAACTTAGGAATCCCGCACAACTTCAAGGCGATGAAGTGAACTATGAAAAATGGAATGCAAAGGCTCGCAACACCATCTTTAGAGGCCTTTGCAAAGATGTGTTCAACCGCGTAAGGAACCACAAAGACGCCCATGCACTATGGTCGGACGTTTGTGCGCTCCATGAGGGTACAAAGAGTGAGCGTGAGGAACGCTATCATCTTGTCATAAAAAAGCTCAACTCTTTTGAAATTCTTCCTAAAGAATGTGCTAATGAAATGTATTCACGTTTGAATGTTCTTGTAGAGGAAGTCAATGGGCTTGGACTTACTCAAATGTCACCGTCCGATGTTGTGAGAAAGATCTTGAGTGTCCTTCCCATTGACAAATATGGGCATATTGTGACCGTGCTACATCAAGGTGATCTTTCCACCACTATACCGACACAAATCTTGGGAAAGATCAATGCTCATGAGATGTACATGCACATCATACCTCAAGATGGCTCATCCTCTACTAAGAAGAAAGAAAAAGATTTAGCATTCAAAGCTAGTCAAGATGGGCAAAGCAAGACTTGAGTATGAGAGTTCAAGTGATGAAGAAGATGAAGATGAAGATCTTGCTCTCATGGTGAAGAAAGCCGCCAAGATGCTAAAGAAGCTAAACAAGAGTGGCATCAAGTTCGATGGCAAGAAGAAGAAGATCTTCACAAGCTCTAGGAGAAAGCCAATCTCCAAAATGGATTGCTTCAATTATGGTGAACTTGGTCATCTAGCACACCAATGCACCAAGCCCAAGAAAGACAAGTTCAAGAACAAGTTTAAGGGCAAGAAAGATGACTCAAGCAATGAAGAAGAAGATGAAAAGAAGAAGAACAAGCCATACAAGAAGAGAGATGGCAAGAAGAGAGACTTCATAAGAAAAAGAAGAGTGGAAAGGCCTACATTGTCGGTGATTGGATCACGGACATTGATTCATCTAGTGGATCATCCGATGATGATAGTGACAATGAGAAGGTGGCTGCCATAGCTATTGATCTCTCATCTTCACCGCCACCACCGCCATCATCCTCTACACACCTATGCCTTATGGCCAAGGGTGAACGTAAGGTAACTAAGAATGATGATAGTAGTGATGATGAGCAAGCTAGTGATAATGATAGCGATAGCGATGATGATGATGATTCACCTTCATATGATGATCTTGTTAAAATACTAAGACAATACACTAAGATCATTAGAAAGAGTAGAGCTAAAAATGAAAAACTAGATGCTAAGAATGATTCACTTTTAGCAAAATGTGATGCAATAGAAAAGGCTAATGTTGAGCTTAGAGAAGTAAATGATGCTATGTCATCCAAACTCAAGGAGCTCAAATCTTCTAAGAAAGAGCTTAAAGATAAATATGATAAACTTGAGTGGATGCACAATGAGCTCATCACTAGCCACAACAAGCTAAAAGATTAATATACTACTCTTAAGATTAATCATGATAATCTTGCTATTGCCCAAGAATTTCTATCCAATGAGCCGCATGATGCTACTAACCATGTTGTTAAGATTGATATAGCTACATCATGTGATGACTTGATCATTGAGAGCATTGAGCAAGGTTCTAGTATCAAGGGCAAGCAAGTGGTTGAGTGCAATGACTATGATGAGTATGTCAAGCTCAAGAATGACAATGCAAAGCTCAAGAGAGATCTTGAAGAAATCAAAAGCCACAACACCATTGTGCTAGAAACCCTTGATCATGATGGTGACTTGATCCTTGAGAATGAAAAGCTCAAAGAGGAAAACAAGAAGCTCAAGGAAGAAAAGAACAATGATGCTCTTAAGGAAGAGAACAAGAAGCTTAAGTTGGAGAAAGAGCATCTCAAGGTTGGATTGAGCAAGCTCACAAGGGGCAAATATCTTCAAAGTGAGCTACTTATGAACACCGTCATGAAGATGGATAGAAGTGGCATTAGATATGTGGCACATGTAGAGAAGAAGAAGGCTCAAGTTCAACAACAACAATCAAAGCCAAAGCCAAAGAGATGCTTTGAATGTGGACAAGAAGGCCACTTTGCTCATGAGTGCCAAACTCCACCACCACAACCCTTGCCCAAGCATGCTAGACCCTTTGCCTTTAATGCTCATTACATGCTTAGAAAGGATTCTAGTGGAAAGATGAAAGTCATGTTCTTAGGACCTCCTAACAAGAATAGGCCTAAGAAGATTTGGGTTGCTAAGTCACTTGTTGAGAAGGTGAAGGGCCCTCAACAAGTTTGGGTTCCTAAAGCTTGAATCTCTTGTGTGTAGGTGAACTACAAGATTGGTGGAAGTCATTGGGTTATTGATAGTGGTTGCACACAACATATGATCGGTGATCCTCGTATGTTCACCTCACTTGATGAAGAAGTAGATGGACAAGAGAGAATTACATTTGGAGATAACTCAAAGGGCAAGGTTAAAGGATTGGGCAAAGTGGCAATATCAAATGATCATTCCATCTCCAATGTGCTATATGTTGCTTCATTGAGCTTTAGCTTGCTATCCGTTGGACAATTGTGTGATCTTGGCTTCCAATGCTTGTTCACCGAGAAGGAGGTTGTTGTATCCAAGAAGGATGATGATCAAGTGATATTTCAAGGATTTAGATACAATAACTTATATCTAGTGGACTTCACCTCCGAAGATGCAAACTTGAAGACATGCCTATTCACCAAAACAATACTTGGGTGGCTATGGCATAGAAGACTTTCTCATGTTGGTATGAGTTCACTCAAGAAGCTAATGAAGAATGATTTGGTGAGAGGATTGAAGGATGTGAAGTTTGAGAAGGACAAGCTTTGTAGTGCATGTCAAGCCGGCAAGCAAGTTGCAAATACTCATCCAACAAAAGCTTTCATGTCAACCACAAGAGTGCTAGAACTCCTACACATGGATTTGTTTGGACCAACAACATACAAGAGCTTGGGAGGAAATCTTTATTGTCTTGTGATAGTTGATGATTATTCAAGGTATACATGGGTGTTCTTCCTTCATGACAAATCTGAAGTTGCATCTTGCTTCAAAAAGTTTGCCAAGAGAGCACAAAATGAATTTAAAGTGAAGCTCAAGAAGATAAGAAGTGACAATGGGAAAGAGTTTGACAACACAAACATAGAGGCATATTGTGATGAAGTTGGAATCAAACATGAAGTCTCCGCAACCTATACTCCTCAACAAAATGGTGTAGTTGAGAGAAAGAACCGGACATTGATCACTCTTGCAAGAACAATGCTAGATGAGTACAACACCCCCGAAGCTCTATGGGCGGAAGCAATCAACACCGCATGCTATGCATCTAACCGCCTATTCCTTCAAAAGTTTCTTGGCAAGACACCTTATGAGTTTCTCAATGGGAAGAAGCCGGATGTCTCCTTCTTTAGGGTGTTTGGTTGCAAATGCTACATCTACAAGAAGCGGCAACACCTAGGGAAGTTTCAAAGACGTTGTGATATTGGTTTTCTTGTAGGTTACTCATCAAAGTCCAAAGCATATAGAGTATTTAATCATGCCACCGGCTTGGTTGAAGAAACATATGATGTGAAATTTGATGAATCTAACGGCTCCCAAGGAGCACATGAGAATCTTGATGATGTAGGTGATGAACCATTGAGAGAGGCTATGAAGAACATTCCGGTTGGAGACATCAAGACAAAAGATGATGAAGATGATGTACAAGTGATTGATCCACCCTCTTCATCAAGTGTGCCACAAGATGGTGAAAAAGATGGGAGAGTAGAAAATAAAGATACTCATGTATTCCATGAGCAAATGGTGGTACAAGCACAAGATGTTGATGCTCCACAACCTTCTCCTCAAGTGGTCAATAGAAGAAACACACCTCTAATACAAGATCATCCACAAGATCTCATCATAGGGAGTCCATCAAAGGGAGTGATGACACGTTCACAAAAACTTGCTTCATTTATTGCTCATCACTCTTTTGTCTCTTGCTTTGAACCTACTAAGGTAGAAGAAGCTCTTCAAGATCCGGATTGGATCAATGCCATGCATGATGAGTTGAATAACTTCACCCGAAATCAAGTGTGGACTCTTGAAGAGCGACCACAAGGTGCAAGAGTCATTGGAACAAAGTGGGTGTTCGAAACAAGCAAGATGATCAAGGTGTTGTTGTGAGGAACAAGGCAAGACTAGTTGCAAAGGGGTTCTCTCAAGTTGAAGGTTTGGATTTTGGAGAGACCTTTGCACCGGTTGCAAGGCTAGAAGCCATTCGTATCCTCCTTGCATATGCATCACATCATGAAATGAAACTTTATCAAATGGATGTGAAAAGTGCATTTTTGAATGGCTTTATTACTGAACTAGTCTATATTGATCAACCTCCCGGGTTTGAAGACCCTAGATATCCTAATCATGTTTATAGGTTGTCCAAGGTGTTATATGGGCTTAAGCAAGCCCCAAGAGCGTGGTATGAGCGCCTTCGGGACTTCCTCATAGAGAAGGGCTTCACCATTAGGAAGGTCGACACCACTCTATTCACCAAGAAGCTTGATGGGCATATCTTCATTTGTCAAGTATATGTTGATGATATCATCTTTGGATCATCAAATGAAGATTCTTGCAAAGAATTTGGTGAATTGATGTCGAAGGAGTTCGATATGTCCATGATTGGTGAGCTTACATTCTTTCTTGGTTTTCAAGTCAAGCAATTGAGAGAAGGGATCTTCATCTCTCAAGAGAAATATACAAAAGATCTTCTCAAGAGATTCAAGATGGATGAATGTAAGCCAATCAAGACACCAATGCCTACTAATGGACATCTCAACCTAGATGAGGGAGGTAACAAAGTTGATCAAACTCTCTACCATTCTATGATTGGTAGCTTGTTGTATTTAACCGCATCTAGGCCCGACATCATGTTTAGTGTGTGTATGTGTGCTAGATTTCAAGCTAATCGTAAGGAAACTTATTTAATTGCCGTAAAAAGAATCCTTAGGTATCTTAAGCACACACCAAGCATTGGCCTTTGGTATCCCAAAGGAGCTAGATTTGAACTAATTGGCTATTCCGATTCGGATTATGCTGGATGCAAAGTTGATAGAAAAAGCACATCCGGAGGGTGTCATTTGCTTGGTAGATCACTTGTGTCTTGGTCCTCCAAGAAACAAAATAGTGTGGCTTTGTCCACCGCCGAAGCGGAATACATTGCCGCGGGTGCTTGTTGTGCACAAATATTATACAGGAAACAAACTTTGCTAGACTATGGTGTAGTTCTAGATAAAGTACCTCTTTTGTGCGATAATGAAAGTGTGGTAAAACTTGCAAATAACCTGGTTCAACACTCTCGCACCAAGCACATAGATATCCACCATCACTTTCTAAGAGATCATGTTGCTAAAAATAATATATCACTAGAAGGTGTAAGGACCGAAGATCAATTAGTGGATATCTTCACTAAACCGCTAGATGAGGCTACATTTTGTAGATTGCGGAATGAGCTCAATGTACTTGATTTTAGTAACTTCACTAAAAGATGAGCCTATGTTGTTCCTTGCATTCATTGTAATATACAACATGTTTAATTTTTGTAATGCATATAGGGCTTGTCTAACATGGTTAAGATAACCGCCGAAAAGCATGTGAAGAAGCTTAACCTTGGATCAAACTTGACAAGCAACTAGATTTACATTCAAGTATTGCATATGCATGTTTGTTGTTTTGTCGTCTTGTTCCATTTGCCCTCTTATTGCCTATTTTCTTAAAAAGAATTATAGCCTAAGGCAAAATATTTTGAAAAAACTTGAGGAATTGAGAGAGGTCACTCACATCAGTCCCAATTTGTGTTTATTTGCATCTTATTGGAGTTGGGACTTGATTGGGAACAGGCAGCGCGAAGGATCATTGAAGATTTGCTGGAAAAGAGTGACCGGACGCTGCACCGGACTCTGATGTCCAGCGTCCGGTCAGTTCACAGGAGGTGAACAGAAGCTGAAGGAGAGACCGGACTCTACGTTTGTGCGTCCGGTCAGGAAGGATTCCAGCGTTCGGTCGATCTACATGGCGTTAAAGGCATCTAACCGGACTCTGGCTGCGTCCGGTCATGGACCACCGGACGCGTCCGGTCGCGATTCTAGAGGAATTGGACCTCTCTGGAATCGACCGGACGCTGGGTGGTAGCGTCCGGTCGCTACCACCGGAGCGTCTGGTCAGTAGATCTCGTGCGGCTTTAGGACTCTTAATCTGTTTCCTTTTTTGTCACGTTGGGGACCCTCATATAACCCGATTTACCCTGCGCCATTGACCTAACCCTGCACCGTCATGCTCCAATCGCCGAGTCTTCCTCGCACCACACCGCCGCATGCCCTAGTCGCCGGAGTGCAACACGCACTCGCCCCAGCTCCACGCCATGCGCCACCGCGACCTCACGCCACCACAGCCGCGTGCCACCGCGACCACGTGCCACCGCAGCCACTCGCCACCGCTGTCCCACGCCGCCAGCACCTACCCGAGCTCTTGCGCCCTGCTCATACTCCAGTAGCCTAGAACCACCGTGACCTTGCAGTGCAATCCTCGCCGTCAATTTTGCCGTTTCATGTCGTGCTTCGTGAACCCTAACCCTAACCAGTTCCGAGGTTCCCCTGCGTGACGTCTCTTCTTTTCATTGGATCGCCGGTTCGTCAGGTAGCATGCCAGTCGCTTCAATTTCGTGCCTACATTGCTTGCTTCCTAGGGTTTCACATCTATTAGATATATCGTATTTACTTGTATATCCATCTATTCCATCGTGCAGCAAGTCGGTGCCGTTGAGGTGTCAGGTGCAGTTGTCAGTCAACTCGGAGCCAAGCTCGCGAGTACGGATCAAGGCCAAGCCTCGAAAGTGTCAGCGGCAGTTGTTCTTGTTAGCAGCAGTTGATCTTTTTAGATGGCTTGCACAAAGAATGTCGGGGGTGGTCCAGGAGATGATGATCGGAGGCCTCAGCCTCGTCTGCCTGCTGATCCAAAAGGCAAGGTGACAAACAAGATTGCATCCAAGAAGAGGAAGTATCCAGATGCAGAGACAGCTCGAGCAGCAGTAGTTGTAGAGGCTACAGAGTGTGTCGAGAGAGGAGGGGCTCATAGTGGTGTTGTCATTGCAGATCAGCAGCTTACACCAGCACAGAGGGCAGCAGTTGAGGAGGCAGAGCGTTTTCATGGTAGTCCACCTGGGACTATCATGATGGCAGGACGACGTCTGGCTATTGAGGAGCCTCAGCCTTAGGGGGATTCATAGCAGCAGCCCCCACCAGTAGAGCCTCAGCCAGCTCAGGAGACACAGGAGGGCTAGTAGGCCGAGGAGGCCGAGGAGGCCGAGGACAAAGAGCAGGCACCACAGCCACAGCTACACCGCTCTGGTCATACCCATGTTCCAGTCTCACCGAGGCCACCGACACAGCGGAGGGGATCTCGTCCACTACCTAGACCATAGGGTCCGCCTCCAGTGGTACATCTTGACTTAAGGGCCGCCACGGCCAAGCAGGTTCGGCAGCTTCGCTTCGTGGAGTTTGATGTATGGTTTCCACCAAGGAGGGATGAGAGAGCAGCAGAGGGTTTCTCTACACCGCTCTAGGAAGACTTCTACAATGCATATCTGAACAGTGGGGTAGTCTTCCGATCTTAGAGAGTCTATAGTATTAAGGCTATTGTGGCAGCAGCCGGAGAGCATATCCGCCCCTACTTATCATATTTGCCGAGGCTGATAGATCTGATTGGCCGGACAGGATTGTATGTACCATCTTGGGTTCAGCAGTTCTATGCTTCACTCTACGTTGACCCACATCATAGATTTATTCACTTTGCATTCAGAGGCAGAGACTATAGGATGATGAGTCAGAGGGCCAGGGATATACTGAGGCTACAGGAGCAGCCTGTCAAGTTACATGAGGTATGTTATGGACAGCAAGAGCCTCCTAGGTGTCCTCATGGAGGTTTGGTGCCCCCTACAGATCTTGTGCACCATTGCTTCAAGGAGCCCTTTGGTGAGGGGTCGAGGAGGAACCCCAGTGACCTTACTCCTACAGCTAGAGTGCTAGAGGCTATCATTAGAAGGACACTACATCCCAGGCCGGGATATAGAGAGGGCTTGACTCGCCTTCAGCTTTGGCTCCTCAATGCCTCGATGTGCAGCATGGTGTTCGATATTTGGGATCTTCTTCATGCGAGATGGAGGACACGATAGTGAGGGCTTCAAGGGTCGTGAGGTGCTTCCTTATGCACATTGGATCACATTCCTTATGCTCAAGGCTATGCAAGTTAGGACACCAGAGATGGTTGTAGAGTACAGAGGTGCCACCATAGAGTTTCCAGCTTATAACATGGCACAGACGATCAGACATAGCACACCACAGGCACCCACTCAGCCTCGCCATTGTCCAGATGTACCAGAGTCCGTAGCTCAGCAGGACGAGATTATCAGAGGCATAGCAGCTACTGAGGAGGAGGAGCTTGAGGCTCAGCAGGAGAGGAGCGAGTCTAGTGATAGTTCGAATGACGACTACCTACCTATTCTCAGATGCCTCCACGCAGACACGATGCAGAGGCTGGTAGTTCCAGCTCAGCTCCACCTGCACCATGCAGATGGACCCCGCTTTGATTGCTATTCTTGAGTGGATGCAGCAGGATCAGGCTAGACAGACTCAGGAGACCGCTGCCAACTTTGCTCAGTTTTAGGCTCGTCAGGATGAGTTTCAGCGACAGCAGCAGATCCTCCAGCAGCAGCAGCAGCAGATGCATCAGCAGTAGTTACTCATGCAGCAGTAGCTTATGGGATTCATGCAGCATGTAGTGATAGCTCTTGGGCCCCCCCAGCCACAGCCTTCGCCCCAGATTGCTCAGCCTGCCACCACTACGATGACTCCAGCAGTACAGCCCAGTGGGCTTTAGAGTCAGGGATAGCCTCTCAGCTCAGTTTGCTTCTCCCCTAGTATAGGTGTCCTAGTGGTTATCCTCGCCAGTGCTAGCCCTACAGTTCACACCACTTTAGACAGGCTTCACACCGGATCAGTCATCCTCGCTATTTGTGCCTAACACGTCAGTCTCCAGGAGTCTTGGAGCATCTTTTAGCGAGTTGACAGGGATGCCTACACCACCACATATGCATACCCCAGGTCCTTCTACAGCAGCTCCTACCACCGTGACTACTCAGAGGCTTCCTTCTTCTATTGCATCTCCAGATCCTATGACAGATATACCAGCAGCATCATAGGCAGCACCTGCCCCAGCTCAGACCCAGACCGCTTTAGCGACACTTCTAGCCACAGAGGGTCAGTCAGCACAGAGTTTAGGGTTAGATGATGATGCTGCCCAGTTTTAGCTTGCTCCTCGTACTTCAGCGCCCGACTCGTCCGCTGTAGCCCTGCCGACCAGCCCTTAGGTTTTGGTGTTTGACGCTAAAGGGGGAGAGGGTTCGAGTATGTAGACTTAGGGGGAGCGACATTTAGGGGGAGCTAGTTAGCTATTAGTCTTTTATATACATTTGGAGTTTTATTTATGTGATACACTATTACTTTTATGCATTCATGTGTTTACTTTCATGCATACTATTATATCTATGTGATAGTGATATCTACGTGATTGTGATATATGACATGTGTGCTCTCTACTTTGAATTATTTAAATGTCATGTCACTTGTGCTATGCTCATTTGCCTTTGCTTCCGTGTTTTTATTCCGATGCAAATGAGCCCTTCTTATTGTACTCATGCTTATTTCATATCATTTGAGTACATCATGATGGCTTGGGTTACATAAGCTTGACTAACTCCTTTGTTCTTATTGCTAAAAGCTTATATGATCCAAGCATGTTAAAAACCTCAACTCTTTCACATACTCGAGGTTGTATTGTCATCAATCACCAAAAGGGAGGAGATTGAAAGCATCTAGGCCCCTAATTGGGTTTCGGTGATTAATGACAATGTTAGATTACTGTGACTAACATGTGTTTTGCAGAGGCAATTAAGTTAGGTCATGGTAATGGAGATCGATTAGGCAATCATGGTTGTCATGCCCCTACGATGGAAATCGTTTTGGTTTTCAAAGGATGGACGACAAGGTTAAGGATGACTAGTTCTAAGTGTCGATTGGAGTTGAAGAGACACTTAGAGTAGTTTAGGACTTTGTTTTTCCTTTAGCCGTACTATTAATGGGGGTATGGATGGGTAGCTTGACCTAGATGAGTCTAGTGAGTTAGGTGTGGTGCACACTTGTTAAAACTAGTGCTAGGTAGCTCCTACATATGCCTAAGATCCAATGGAGCAAACTTCATTCATGTATGATCGAGAGTTAGCAGTGAATCGAGGGTCAAATACTGACCGGACGCTAGCTCCGGTGCGACCGGACGCTGGCCGCAGGGTCCGGTCAGTTCATTTGACCAAGGAGATTGTGTCTGGTATGACCGGACGCTGAGTGGTCAAGTGACCGGACGCTGAGAGGCAGCATCCGGTCGACTCCAATAAGGTTCTAGAAGAGTGAATCTACGACCAGACGTGTCCGGTCAGTGCTGACCGGACCCTGAGGATCCAGCGTCTGGTCGAGTACAGTAAGCATCCAGTGAGGGAAAAATGGGACCAGACGCGTCCGGTCAGTGGTGACCGGACCCTGCCAGCGTCCGGTCAACACGTAAACACTGGTGTGCTGGTTGAACTGACCGGAGCGTCCGATCAATATGACCGGAGCGTCCGGTCACCCCGTAGAGGCACATAACGGTTCGTTTTTCAACCCATGTTATAAATAGAAGCTCCACTCGTGTGTGGAGGGACTTTTGCTCATTTCAACAGCTGAAACACACCTTAGAGAGTGCCAAGAAGAGCAAGATCCTAGTGAGGTGATTGAGATTTGAGAATCCAAAGAGAACCCTCATTAGTGAAGATCAAGAGTAGCAAAGTGTGCATCCACCCTTCTCCCTAGGCTTGTCGTGGTCAAGTGAGAGTTCATGCTTGTTACTCTTGGTGATCGCCATCACCTAGATGGCTTGGTGGTGATTGGGAGCTTGGTGATCATCCGGAGATCTTGTGGATGACCCAACTCAAGTTGTGAGCGGTTGTGGGTGATTCACCGCGACGGAGTGTCAAAGAATCAACCCGTAGAGAGCACTTGATCCTTGCGTGGATCAAGGGGGAGCTACACCCTTGCGCGGGTGCTCCAACGAGGACTAGTGGGGAGTGGCGACTCTCCGATACCTCGGCAAAACATCGCCGTGTTTCCTCTCCTCTCTTTACTTTGAGCATTTACTTGGAGCATTTCAATTCTTGTCATTTACATTCCTAGAATTGCCATGTTAGAGTAGGATTGGAACTAGGTTGCAAAACTTTTGTGCGTTAGATTAATAGAAACACTTCTCTAGGCACAAGGGGTTAATTGGGCTAACCATAGGACTTGTTTATTGCGAAGAAATTTAGAATTAGCCCAATTCACCCCCCCCCCCCTCTTGGGCATCTTGATCCTTTCACCATCGACGGTCTTGAGCTTGTAGGTGCTGGGCCGAAGCACCTCCGCGATGATGTACGGTCCCTCCCACAGCGGAGAGAGCTTGTGGTGGTTCTTGTTGCTCTGGAAAAGGTGGAGCACTAGGTCCCTGATGTTGAAGGCCCGACCCCACACCCGATAGTTGTGGTACTGGCACAACGCTTGCTAGTACTTGGTCGAGCAGAGGAGGGCAATGTCACACGCATCATTGAGTTGATCCATGGCGTCCTCGAGGGACTCCCCAGCTCCCTGCTCGTTGTACACCCTGACCCTCGGCGCTCCATAGTCAAGGTTGGTTGGGAGGACCACCTCAGAACCATAGATCATGGAAAAAGGTGTGTAGCCGGTCACCTGGCTAGGGGTCATCCTCAAGCTCCAGAGCACCGTGGGAAGCTCCGCAACTCATCGTCCACCGAATTTGTTCAACCGGTTGAAGATCCTAGGCTTAAGGCCTTGCAGGACCATGCCGTTCATGTGCTCAACCTACCCATTCGTGCGGGGGTGCGCCACGATGGTCCAATCAACGCGGATGTGGTAGTCATCACAAAATTGGAGGAACTTTTTCTCGATGAACTGCGTGCCATTGTCCGTGATAATGGAGTTCGAGACTCCAAAGCGATGGACGATGTTGAGGAAGAATAGCACGGCTTGCTCGGACTTGATCATAGAGATCGGTCGATCCTCTATCCACTTTGTAAACTTGTCTACGATGACAAGCAAGTGCGTATAGCCCCTGGGCGCTCTCATGAGAGGTCCGACCATATCGAGCCCCTAGACCACGAACAACCATGTGATATGGATCGTTTGGAGAGCTTGGGCCGGTAGTCTACCAAGCATAGTATTAACACGCTTTGCAAGTGTGCACGATATCTTCAGCATCGGCTACTATGGTCGGCCAGTAGAAGCCCTGTCGGAACGCATTTTTGACCAAGGTCCTAGGTGTGGAATGGTGCCCGCAGACCCCACCATGGATATCTCTCAGCAACTGCTTCTCTTGTTCGATGGGGATGCAGCACTGTAGGATCCTAGTGTGGCTTCACTTGTAGAGCTCCCCCTCAATAACGACAAAGGACTTAGTGCAACGCGCGAGCCACTAAGCCTCTGTTTTGTCCATCGGTAGTGCCTCACAGAGGAGGTAGTCGAGGTAAGGCGTCCTCCAGTCATCTAGAGGGTCGAGCTTTGCCGCTGGATCTTTGTCAAGCTCCATGACTCTGGGGTTAGAAAGAGCCAAGGGTCAGTTAGCCCTAGAGCCCAGAGTAGGCAGCTCATCACCGGTCTATTCTGGCTCCTCGTAGCAGACCGAGGGCTTGTACTAATTGCTGGCGAAGATGCCTGTTGGCACCGGCTCTTGGTCGAATGCCATTTTCACCAGCGTGTCGACTGCCTCGTTGAGCCATCTCGGGATGTGGTTGAGTTCGAGGCCATTAAACTTGTCCTCCAGCTAGTGGACTTCTTGGTAATACGCAGCCATCTTGGCGCTGTGGCAGCTTGACTCCTTCATGACTTGGTCGATGACCAGCTGGGAGTCGCCCCAAACATCAATCCGTCGGATGTCCAACTCGATGGCGATACATAGGCCGTTGATGAGTGCCTCATACTTGGCCACATTGTTGGAGGTAGGGAAATGGATGCAAACCATGTACCTCATGCGTACCTCGAGGGGCGAAACAAAGACCAGCCCCACACCGGTGCCTTTCTTCATCAGTGATTCGTCGAAGTACATCGTCCAATACTCTTGGTCGACGGCTGCTGACGATATTTGGATCTCGGTCCATTCTGCAACTAAATCGGCCAGTACTTGTGACTTGATGGCCATCCGAGGGGCATACGAAATGCCCTAACCCATCAGCACGACTGCCCACTTCGTGATTCTTCCTGTGGCATCCCAGTTTTGGATGACCTCACCGAGAAGGAAGGACGTCACGACTGTCACCGAGTGTGACTCGAAGTAGTGATGCAGCTTTCTCTTAGTGATCAGGACAGCGTATAGAAGTTTCTGGATTTGGGGGTAGCGAGTCTTGGAATCGAAAAAGACCTCGCTAACGAAGTACATGGGACGCTGTACTTTGAGGGCGTGTCCCTCTTCTTATCGCTCTACCACCAGGGCAGCGCTGACCACTTGCGTGGTGGCCGCAATGTAGAGCAGGAGTGGTTCCTCATTGATCGAGGGGACCAGGATCGGGGCCTTCATCAGGAGCTGCTTGACCTTGTTAAGTGCCTCCTGAGCCTCGGGCATTTATTCAAAATGGTCGGCTTTCTTTAGAAGCTGATAGAGGGGGAGACCTTGTTCGTCGAGGCACAAGATAAAATGGCGGAGCGCGGCAAGGAACCCTGTAACTCGTTGTACCTCCTTTATGTTCTAAATCGGTCCCATCCTCATGATGGCCAAGATCTTCACCGAGTTGGCTTCGATGCCGCACTCGGAGATTATAAAACCCAACAGCATACGCCTTGGGCCCCCAAAAACCCCTTGTCGACTATGAACGAGGAAAAGAGGAAGGGAAAGGGCTCGATAGCGGGGTTTTATAGGCGAGTGGGGCACGGCAAAAAAGGGAAGCAAGCGTGACGGAGCTGTGGAATCAACGGATTTCGTATGCCTTCCTTTTTTGGCTCGGGGGCACAGCGGGCGAGCTGCCGTGGATGGCAACCGCCATCACCGAAAATGACGAAGAAGGAAGGAGAAGAGAAGGACTGACATGCGGGTCCCGCGATGCAGTGAGATGAGAGGGGAATACGGCGGTGCGCAGGTGTGGGCGCGGAGCAGGCCTTCGCCTGGGCCGACGATGCGCTGAGCTGGGCCGCGGTGCGCGCGCGCGTGTGGTGAATAGACGGTGCTAGAGTAGGCCACTGAGCAGGCCGCGCTACCAGGCCACGTGCGTGAATTAGGAGGAGGAAAAGGAGGCGCGGGGCTAGGCCACCAATGGCCTTGGGCCAGAATGAGGTGCGGGTAAGAAAAGAAAATAGAAACCTTTTTCATTTTCTGGTTTTTGCAAACTTGCTCCAAATTCAAACTAGATTTGAATTCAAAGCCACTCAACTCTAACCCTACACTCAGACAAAAACCAAAATGCCTCGGCATGAATGCAGTAATCATGTTACTAAATCTTATAGTAAATTTTAATTAGCTAAAAAATATTATTTAACCTAGTTTAAAATGCATAAAAATTAATTAAATGCTCAAATTTAATTACTAAATTATAATAATTTTTTAGGGTGTTACAACACGCAGGCCGTCGGGTCCCACAGGTCAGATGGAGATGGAGAAAGGTCCCACAGGTACACATGACACGTAAGCCATCGGGTCCCGCAGGTCGGATGGAGAAGGGTCCACAAGTGACACACAAGCCATCGGGACCCACAGGTCGAATGGAGATGGAGAAAGGTCCTACAGGTATACGTGACATGCAAGCCACCGGGTCCCATAAGTCGGATGGAGATGGAGAAAGGTGCTGTCAGGTCCCATAGGTTGGATGGAGAAGGGTCCACAAGCACAAGTGACACGCAAGCCGTCGGGTCCCACAGGTCGGATGGAGATGGAGAAAGGTCCCACAGGTACACGTGAGACGTAAGCCGTCAGGTCCCATAGGTCAGATGGAGAAGGGCCCCACATGTACATGTGACATGTAAGTCGTCGAGTCCCACAGGTCAGATGGCGAAGGGCCCCACAATACACGTTGCATGGAGAAAGGATCGAGCGGAAACTTTTATGACGCATTGCAAGCGTCACAGATGAGTAACTGTAGGTCCCACAGGTACACGTCAGATAGAGAAAGTACCATGTGGAGATCTATGACGAAGCACCATTCATTATAGATCGAATATTGTTCGTCATAGATGTGTAATTAGTTCAATGACGAAGCCCTGTTCGCCATAGTATTAAAGAAGATCATCATAGATGAGTCGCACGAGTGATCTGTGACGAAACCCTGTGCTCTTCTATGACATTTCTTGTGATGATATCTGATTTCATCATAGAAAGGGAGGGTTTGAGGATCATCACCACTTATCTATGATGAAACAGAAATATTCGTTATAAAAAGCGATCTTCTATGATAGTTTTGAAATTATCATTAAGATTTTTGTCATAAAAGTGGGTATTTCTAGTAGTGGTCCTTGCTAATGGACCACCCTAGAAATCAATTTTCATAGGTGGCTGGCTTTACGAGTTGGCTATGAAAATCATATGCAGAGGTGACTAGAAACTATAGTCCTCTATGGAATACTCGGAGGTAAAATAGGCAATGGAGATTATGTTTTGAAGATTCTAGGTGTGGCTGTAGGGCAGCTGGTGGTGGCGGTGGCTGCGTAGCACGGACGATGACCAAAATGTTCAAGCGGGTTTGCTTTTTATTTTTAGAGCAAATTATTAGAAACTATTGGTGATATGGTTATTTTTTCCTTTCCACTATTTATTGAAAAGGCCCTTGTAAATTTTTTTGGCATGTTTTTTGCTAATAAAAATTAGCTAGCATTTTTTTCCATTATCTTCTTCTACTAGAACTATGTAAGGTTTTTTTGGCCATGTTTTTTTGCTAATAAAAAATAGCTAGTATTTTATTTCCATTATGTTCTTCTACTAGAAATATGGCAAAACTATGTCTGATTTTTTTGCGAACCTTTCAATAAAAGATATATACCCATCAGAAAAAAAAATTGTCAGCCATGTCATACAATTATAGTGTTGGGTGGGTCCACCTCTGGTCGTAGGCCTCTTAGAGTATCTCCATGTGCAAATTAGAAAATTTTGCAAAACAAAACAAAGTGCTCTAGCAGAACATCCATTCAAAAATCGATAATGCTCCCATGCGGGCGGGCGTCCATTCCAGACACCACGTGCCACACTTCGCCTCGCCACTTCCGTCTGTGCTACTCGCTCCTACCTATGATGCACCCCTCACCCGCGTAGTTGCTCCATCCTGTCGTTTGCCCCGCCCATCGTGCCCCCGGTCTGCGCGGCCTGCCCGCCGCAGCCATCCCTCGCCGTGCCCCCATCCCCACGCGCTGCCTCTACTCTCCCCATCTCTCGTTCTCTATCTCACGTCTGCTGACAACATAGTGCCTCCTCGCCTCTTCCCTAACCCCCAACGTCACCGAGATGCCTTGTCGTTGACGCCCCTACTGATGGCCGCTGGGCGCACATGTCGGGGTGCCTTGGGTCATCCCCGGATGAGCCTAGGGCACCCACGAGCGTGGGCAGAGGCTAGTGGTGGTCGCGACCCACCGCTCACCACGGGCGCCCACCCCGATGGCCAGAATCAACCGACCCAGGCCTCCCTTTCCCTATGTTGCAAATGCATGTTTCAAGTGTTTCAAGTGTTTCAAAGGTATGTTGCGATTATTTCGTATGGATGTTGCAAAAGTAGATCAAGGATGTTTGCACATGTTGCAAGTGTTTTAGAGACATGTTGCAATTGTTTGTTCAAAATGTTTCATCTGTTCCAGTCGTATGTTGCAAGCATTTTGATCTGAATGTTGCATATGATTCACACATATGCTGCAACAGTATGTTCCATATGCTGCAATAGTATGTTCCAAATGTTTCTGGTATTTTCAGTCTTATGTTGCAGTGAGTGTTTTTATGTTGGAAGTGTTTAATCTGGATGTTGCATATGTTTCACACATATGTTGCATGTGTATGTTCTAAATGTTTCATCTTCTTTAGACATATGTTGTATTCGAGTGTTTTCATATCGCAAGTGTTTCATGTTTTAGAGATACATTCAGAGAGTCACGGGGGCACGGCCTGGGTGCCAGAGGATGGGTCACGGCGAACCGGGGAGCATGCGGAAGAGGCACGCTGGGGCCAGGAGAAGGGCGTGCGGCACCCTGGTGGGGCTATAGACGGGCGGGCTAGGGCCAACACGCGTCGCACTATGGAAAGACGAGCCGCGTGCTGTGGGAAGGCTGGGGTGAGTCGCTCGCATCGGATGGGCTCCTGTGGATTGTATCGTATGATTTGGAAGCTCTGCCCGGCCGTGCAGCATGGGCCGGACGTCCGGGCGCAAGTGCCTCCCTTCTGAATATAGGGTCTATTTGGTAGGGATCCGGATTCACTAGATTCGGATTCAGTAGCTTGGATCCACCAAAAAATTTGCCAAACACTCTAGATCCACCAGATTTGGATTCACCAAAATGGTGGATTTAGGGGTTGGATTCACCATTTTGGTGGATCTCCTCAGGGGTGCTTCACCACGGGAGGCCGCAGTAGGGGCCGGCACCATGGGAGGCTACGGCAGCCTCCTGCAGGTCGCGCCCCACCGCCCCAACATGCCTAGCCAGCCTCGCCACGCGCCTGTCCGGGGGCCACCCTGTAGGTCGCGCCCCGCCACCTCGGCCCGTGCTTTTTTTCTTGACGTGAATCTGTGTGAGGAGGAAGAAAGATGATAGACATTGACAGGTGGGTCCTATGCCAAGGGTAAATCTGGCCATTCCAACGAAAATACCCTTGCGTGGATCTGGAGCTGCTACATTTGCCAAACAGTTCACTAAAGATCCACGGTGGATCTAATCCACAGTGAATCCTAGATCTAGATTCACTTTTTCTGTGGTGAATCCATACCAAACATGTCCATAGCCATCCCAAGTTCTATCCACCAGCAGCGCGTCCAACTTTGGCTACTACGTTCGTCGGTCGCTGGACAACTTCAGCTACTATGTTCGACGATCTCTGGATGGTTCAGATGAACACGTCTCATCCTCAAAGTGAACATTAAATTGTTTATACGCTTAGGGTCTATTTGGCATAGCTCACAACAGCTAGCTGGTTTCTTTGCGAAACATCTTTTCTTAAAATAGCTCCGTGGGTGAAGCTATTTTTTCCTCATCTCACAAAGGAATGGAATATGAGAGAGCTAAAAAAAGTAGCTTATCCCTCCTTCATCCCACATAAGTGGGCCCCACTAAGGACAAAAGACTGTTTCCCACCTAAGATGAGAGGGAGCGCGCGGGCGAGGCCTTGCCGTGGACTCGAGTCGAGCTCGCCGGGGACGTGTGCAGCCTGGGGCGCGGCCGCCGGGCCTCGACACCTGAGGGTGCTGCCGCTGGGAGGCGTGGCCGTCTGGGGACCGCCGAGCGCCTGGGGCGGACTGCCCAGCGAGCGCCCCATCGGGGTCGGGGTGGGTCTTTGCTTGCTAAGCTGCTGCCATTGGGCCATCGGCCTTGGAGGGCATAGCCGCCGACAAGAGGTTGAGGCGGCGAGACCGGGCGGCAGGGGGGAAACGTGCAGCTGGCTGCGTGGGAGGCGGCCGCAAGTACGTGGGGTCGATTCGGTAAGTTCTTGCATGAGATTTCTGAGGAAGACGACGATGGAAGGAGTAGGAAACGAAAAAGGTAAGTAGGGGCATAAGGGTCTTTTTATTCATTGTTGTCTCATGTGAAGTTGTTTTGCCAAATAATTTTCTTAAAATAGATTAGCATCACCTAGAAAGCTAATTGTAAAGTTGTTTTATCAAAAAAAAAATAACTTCACTACTGAAGTTGAGCTATGCCAAAAAGGGCCTTAATATGACATTTTTGTTCAGATTGTTCGAGCATGTACGGTCTTCAAGGGAAAGAGCAAGTGCAAAGCATTGTACTGTCTACATTGCTGTTGCTGGCCTCTTTTACAACATCAACCGAATTGGACTGATCTGTTATTCTACTAGTGAGAATGTGTGTTGCATGAAACTATGAATAAATAATGATGAATTATCTTAGTCTTTACTCAACCCCGTGACATGCAATGATTTAATTAAACATTATATTCGGATTCTGGGAATGTAGAACGAGAAACAGCACCATCGAGTTACTAGCTTCACTATTATCGAATTACTAGCTTTACTAGGTATTTCCCAGCTTCTGGTTCGTCATACATGAACTGATTTATTTATTAGCTTCACACAATTTCCCAGCTTCTGGTTCGGCATACACAAGCTGAATTACAGATTGACGACGCCTTTACCTGTGTGCCATTAAAAAAAGTTGGTAATTACTCACAAGTCAGTAAAAAAGTTGAGCTCTCACAAGTGCCACAGCCCTCAACTCTTTTGTCTCCCATGCCATTCCGTTGACCTTCCATTCGTTTTTTACCGTTTGCTCGCCCTGACACGTGGTCCGGCCAGCAAACATGTCAAAACTACCCCTATCTCCCAATCCCTCTCCCCTCGGGCCGCTTCTGCCTTCCTTTTGTGCACACCCCCACGCTCGTTGCGCCACCACTCTCGCTGCCGCCCCTCCCTCGTGCTGAGCTCGCCCACGACGCTCGTGATGGCCTGGCCAGAGCTCGTGCGCGCGCCATTCGTGGTGGCTGGGGCGTGGCTGGGACGGAGCTCGCCTCCTCGCGTCGTGTCTACTGGCCACTGAGGACCGTCTATGACATCTCCGTCGCCCATGGCAGCTAGGGTAGCAGCACCACAGGCCAAGGCAGCTGCGCCCGTGATCATGGTAGGCGCGCCCCCAGCCAGGCCACCAACAGCCGCGGCCAGGTGGCTGCGCCCCGAGACACGAGGCCGGCCATGGCAGCTGCGCCTTCCCTAATTTGCTCACGAACCATGATTTGTTCACGTACCCTCTACCCTCTATCCCCAATCTCATTTTGGGAGTCAATAACAGCCAAGATTGATTCCAAGCCAAATTATGTTTCTCTTAAGCTAGCGGCAGAGCGCGTCCTTTCTCCAGCTCGCGTCCCTTTTCCAATTCCTTTATCTTCCCGTCTCGAGGGGTTCTGGAAGCCGATCGGGGCGAGTGGCCGGCGGTGGCGCTGCCCATGGATGCTGTACCACGCAAGGTGAGCAGCTGGCACGACGTGGCGCTGGCCCTGGGCGCGCAGTACCGTGGGGTGAGTGGCTGGCAGCAGCGCTGCCCCCTGGACGTCGTATCGAGCAGGAAGAGTAGCCGGCGGCGGCGGCGGGACGAGAGTCAAGAGAGAATTGGAGTTGGAGAAGCAAATTCGTGCGCTTGAGCGACCCTTTGAGGACCGCAACGTAACCCTCGACACCTGCGGCCGTGACTTCCTCGTCATCGGTTGTGAGCGGCATCCGGCGCGGGATTCACGGTTGGGTGGCGTCTGGCGGATTGCTCGTTGGCGGTGGCGGATTGCTCATTGGCGGTGACGCGGGATTCACCGGTGGCCTGCTAGTTGGGGGTGACGCGGGATTCACATTGGCCTGCTAGTTGGGGGCGTGTCGAGGTGCTAGAGCGCCTGCTCATGGTGGCCAGCGTGTTGCGTGTTGATTCGGCCACCGGGATGGCATCCCCCACGCAGGGGTGACAGACGGTGGCCGTGCCGTCCGCGCCTCCGCAGGCGGTGCCCAGGGTACCGGCTGCAAGTCACTCGGCGGCTTCGCTCGGCTACACCGTAGAGAAGAGAGAGAGGAAAGTTTGGCTGTCCCTGCTGTAGGGTAAAGTGGTCATTTCATCTATCTATTTAACACCGTTAGAGATAAAACTAGACGGAATGGCTTTGGGGGAAAAAAAAGTTTAGAGCAATAGCATCTATGAGAGCTCAACTTTTTAATAGCCAGTGGTTAATTAACAACCTTTTTAATGGCACATATGTACCAGACTCCAGATTGATTGTTATAGCCGCTCTACGGGAAGGAACCCAACGGGAAACCGGATCTGTCAGTTGCCACAGAGGAAACCGGATCTCTCAGGACAAAATGAATACAGTTGAGTGGTGAAGAAAGTAATATATGGTCACCAAAGGTTTCATTTATCAGTGATCTAATCAATGTTCCATAGAAGTTGACTGCCTTGTTCAGTCTTTTGCTTTTTCCTGATATACAGGGCAGTTGAACAACGTAATTAGCCAATTATAGGATTACTTGAAGACCTGTGCTATCTGTTATGAAATTTGAAAATGCCCAGTTGCAAGGCTAAACATGCTGATGTTTGTAACATTGATTTTAATGGTTTGAATTGTTTCTGTTCGTCTGTTATATGTATCTGTTTTGTGTGTAACATCTAATGTATGCTTATGTTGCAAAATGCCATTGTGTGAGTGACATGAGTATGCTTTTAAATCCTAACTATCAGAGTAGCATGACGGACTACAATGGCTTACAAGATATGCATTTTTGTAGTATTACTCTAGAAATATCAGCATGCTCAGGGAAATTGCAGTCCAATCATCTTGGCTTTATAAGAATCACTTGTACAACACAACAACTGCAAGCTTGAAAGTACAAAAAAATATAGACGTTACATTTGTAATTGTAATGTTGCTCCGTAGTACTTTTGACTTGAGCAGTACAAAATTTCACTTATGAAGGAAATTCTGGAACCATTTGCTGGAACGCTTTGGATATCTTTTCAAACCATCCCTGTAGTCGATGTAATTAATACCAAATCTCACAGTATAACCATCCATCCACTCGAAATTGTCAAATAGTGACCATGCAAAGTACCCTCGTACATTAGTTCCTTCCCTGCCATGTCATAAGAGTACTTTTGATTTTGGTGCATAAACATAAATAAACTTTTGTGTCTTATACATACATTTTCATGAATCGTGATCTATAATTCAATTATGCATCTACTACAAATCAAGCACCAGACTTACTTGAGGGCTCTTTGAATATGGAATAGGTGTTGCCGGTAGAATTCTATTCTGGTATTGTCGACTAAGGCTTCTTGAAGTGTTATGTTTACATTGTTAATTTCATCGACACCTGCAGCATAATGAGTAAATTTATCAGCTGCTGCTCTTGATTCCTGAGTAAGCCACAGAACAAACTGATATAAAATGTAGTTAGACTGTTGAACCGTTTTCTGTGATGTAGATTGTAGGATTGTTGTATGTCTTCTTGGTGTATAGCAGGAGTTCTTCTATTCCTTTTGGATAGATGTAGAGCCAAGGAGATCCAGCCTGGATACAAAGATCCGTTGTTTTCATGCCTATGAATCTGCAATGACCTTCTAATTTTGTGCTAAATGACTAGATTATCTATAAATAACCCTTCATTATTTATCATCGACTCAGTTACACAACTGTCAAACATGAAGCAAGATAATTTTCCTTTTTGTGGAATTCATACCTTTGGACCAATAGCTGTCCCGTTTCTTTCAACTTTTGTTACAATACAGGTCCTGAAAACTCTTAGTCCACCCAAGTAATTTAAATATAGAATATAAATAACATGATTACATAATTACCTGATTGATTACTCCGTGAATCAGTACTATAGCTTTTGTTTCCATTGTTACTGTGTTTGGTATTCTGAACATATCTTGCTGTATAGTAGTTGAGGCCAATGAAGTCGAATGATCCATATACGGCCTTTGACTGTTCTTTTGTGAATCTTGGTAATCTATTACCAACTAGTGTTCTCATGCTGAGTGGGTAATCTCCCTTAGTTAGAGGATCCATGAACCTGTTCAAATTATGTAAATAGTTTCTTAGAAGAATCTTTCTGATTTTGATTTAGTGGAAACTTCAAGGACGAAACCTGAAGTCTATCTAGTAAGAACTAAATGAAAACTCACCATCCATACATAAATTCTAGCGCGCGCTTGGCAGCATCCTTATCTTGCTTGGAATTTGTGTAGGGAATCATCCAATTGCTGACTAGAGTAATTCCTATGCTGCCTTTTTGCTTCTCCTACATGATTATTAATTATCATTGTAAGTGCAAACTATCAAGCTGCCTAAGTATATGGAAACGATTAAATGAGTACTCACGGTTTCAGTGGTTACTGGTTAGCTATCATAACAAGCTGGCTGAACCTTGGAATCCTCGGCTCTTGTCTGAGACACTTTTGATGTGCTAGTTTTGTTATCAAACGTGGAGTAGAACTCTAGAAAATGCCCAGCACTACCATCTGTTGTTTATAGGAGCAGATTGTGGCTTTATGGCTTATATATAATATCTACTGTCATGTTCTACTTTTGGAGACCTAATTATGTAAAGATTTTCAATTAAATGTAATTAGAAGGTTTGTCGCAATATAGATATATTTTCTTGGCATGCCAGAATGCATTTTGTTATGTTAACTGCATATGTTTGATTTGTTTGTTGCTGAAAGTAATAACAATTTGGAAATCAAATCTGTACCTTGTATTTGCCTCTGTACACCTGAACTGCTGCTGCATGAGCTAGAAGTTGGTTATGAGCTACAATATAAGGTTCCCTTCCAGAGTCTCCCATGCTACATCCTGAATTTTGCCAAGCAGAACATCTGCCAGGTGCTAATATACCACTAGCATAGCCATTAATACTGAAACTCCAAGGCTCATTGAATGTTATCCAGTGCTTGACTCTATCTCCGAACTCCCTAAAGCAGATGTTGGCGTAGTCACGGAAGTCTTCTCTGGCAATGATAGCTAAATATAGTAAGGTGTGATTCTGAGTTTGTTCTAATTTCAGTAGCATTGTTATTATTGATCAGAGTAGATAATTTAGGATGCATTAAGGAAGATTTATATGACATGATTGGTCAAATGTACTTACACAATAAGCTGGCTCAAAAAGCCACCATACTGCTGTTCTAATGCTTGTGGGGAGTCCCAGTGAAAAAGGGTCACAAATGGTTGAATGCCTACATGTGTTTAGACATTATGATGCAAAGATATATAATTTTTTGACTATTTATGTTATGAGTATTTACCTTCTGAAATTAGCTTGTTAATGAGGTTGTTGTAGTATTTGATTCCTTCCATGTTGACCCCTCCACTCAGTTTTCCATCTGCATCCATGCCATCATTCCATCATTGCATCAACTAGAGGCTGAGGTTGATCTATGTGTTTAGCTGTTCTCTGTTTGAACTCTATTACTGTTTGCTGCAAATCAAAGTAGAAGTCTCCAAATTTTGATTTATATAATAGCAGCAATTCCAAATGGTTGGCTAGAATATGTTCAAAGGCGATGGATGTTTGCTGCAGATCAAAATTAAAGTCTCCAAATATTTTACATTAGCAGTTCTAAGTGGTTGGCTAGGATATGTTCGAAGGTGATGGGTTTAAGTGCATGCAGCACACATGAGGTCTATTTAATCTCAAGTGGCAAGATTCTTCTACAATTTTCTGAGAACATGAACTGTATGATAATAGGCTAGAAGAATCACTTACTAGGCAGAATTCTTGTCCAAGAAATAGAAAATCTATAGGCATTAAAACCTATATCCTTCATGATTTTGACATCCTCCTGTATTCGGTGAATGGCATTTGATAAATGCTTGGAAAATAAAAATGGATTGGTTGATAGGATGTTCATTTTTCAACAATACCTGGTAACGGTGATAGGAATCAATTGCTATGTCTCCATTGCTTCCATCTGCTATCTTCTCTGTTGAGAAATTATGGGGCTTAGAACAAGAATCATGGTCTGGACTCTGGATCTGAACAAATTGTTGAGGTCTATCTCCATTCTCCATTTAGGATTTTATTTGATACGGTAGGTTAGATGGAGCATTGTTTTCAGGAAATTGTATAGTTAACTGCCTCGTGTGCTCCAGTGAGTTGTACTAGTTTGGACTTTTGACTTCTGAATAGACATCTCCATAGATTGGGTTCAGTTTGATCATATATAATATATTAGTGTTCTTTTCCTTTTTGTTTGTTGCTGTCTGACATAAAGCAATCAAAGTATTGACTATAAAAGTTGTCATTAATAAACTAGCTAACACATTGTTCCATTTTGCAGATCCTCATCTATTCATTTGTACTTTTTGTTCACATGTGCTTTTTTCCTTAGATTGGCAGGTCAAATGAAGATTTGTGGTCCTCAGGCTCTGATCTTCCCACGGAGCACACTGTAAGGTCACACTGCAAGGTGTTAGCCACTTGCTAAGCAGTGGGTTTGAGCTTAAACATGACAGATCAAGAGGTAATCAGGAGCTTTAGTTCCTTATCTCTGAAATGGTGATGAAGGTGTTGAGGTCAAACCTATAAAAATGAGCCCCAACTTGAACTTGGGCAATACATTTTTCTTACCTGTGGACCCTTATTAAGATTTTGTATGAGTAATGTTGAACATGCTTATTTCGTGAACATTACATCAACATGCATCCATCTTGACTAGTGGAAAAAGTTTCATGAAGTTTGGAGCCAAGAAGTCACATGGAATGATAGTTATAATCTTTCTTGAATTGCTTCATCAGGTAAATGGGAACATGGGATGTCTACCAAACCTTGTTACTTTGACCAAATGACTCTAATTGAACTCTACAATAAAAGTCATGAAGGGTTCGTGTTGAGCAAATGTCAAGAAAATGCCTCAATTGGTCGAAAACCCTAATTCCAGGGTTTAACGAGGTGCTGCTTTGACCAAGATGAACCAATGATTTCGTTACCAGTGGTGAAGTTTGACCTTTAATAAAAGTTGAAGTTTGAGTGGAGTATAACAAACTTTATTTTTGGACCAAGTCCTAATTCAACTCCTAAGTGACTCAAACAGTGGCCTCAAGTTTGAATGTAGTGCTCCTTTGGGATCTCAGAAATCTTTCTAAGTCCCTGATCGGCAACAGCGAGTTGACATGTTGTGATCTTTTTATCTTCCAAATTCATATGGTAACTCAACTGGATTTCTTAATATGAGTTGAAGTACCTTTTGTGAAGGAAACAAAAAAATAACTCAGCAGATTTGGAACTTATTTGGTCATTCAAAGGTTCAATCCAAAATGGCAAGTTCACTGAATTCGGTCACACTTTGCTGAAACTTTGACATCTGAATTTCAGTTTCATGTACCTATCTTTGGATATTTGCATCTTTCTAACCAAGCCGAACCAATCCTAGATCCTTTAAGCAAAGTTATAGTTTAGTTTAAGTAGAACAACTTTTGTTTAAGTATCAAGACCTAGTTTGTCCTCTAGCACAGCCAAAGAGTGGACTAAAGTTTGAATCCAATGCTATTTATCAGGTTCCAAGATTCGGCTAAGTCTGGGACTGAACTTTTTCAGTTTAAAGTTTGCAAGTACCCTACTTTGGGAATTAATATCTCGCAAACCATTTTGATTTGGACCAAACTCTTTTAATCAAAGTTGTAGTACTCGTATAGCTCTATCACACGGTGCAATTGGTTGAACAAATCACTAACCGGTTTGAGAGATACGAAGGGGAGAATATGGAGCTTCAGTCGTATTTTTTAGGTGGTATTGTCAGCTCTTTAGCTGATTTTGAACTGGAGCTCGTCATGGCCGACTGTGCGCAGGGGCTCAACGCCGCGTGGTGCCCTCGCTGCCCACATGACCGCCACCTCGCCCACGCTCGTCGATTTGGAGAAGCCGAGCGCCCTCCCTTTCTCCTCTCGCTCTCATTCTCTGTCTCTCCCTTTCACGCTCTCTCCCTCTCTGTTTCACTCGCCATGGCCGCCATTGCCGGTGAGTGGAGCTGTTGCACCACCGCTGCTCCTGCCTCCTCCATCTTCCCTCCGCCCAACCAGCAGCCGCCACCACCTTCCCTTTGCAGCGCCTTGCCTCCTGCGCTCCTCCATGGCCCGCTGCTGCCGGTCCTCGCCTGCCGCGGGTGGGCGTGGTCGCAGCCCGTCGGCGCTCGTGGCCCCGTATCACATGTTTATTAATAATTAAGATTTGTCTTTTTCATAGCAATTAAATTATAAAACCTGAGCATATGAAATTTGTGCAGTAGCCATGTTTTGACAACATCTACCACTCATAAAAGTCTCAGCCCCAAACTAGTTGTTCTCATATAGTACTAAAAATAATACATATGTTGCATTATTAAAGTAGATGATGAATGTTGTGAGCATATACATGTATTTATTGTCATCTGAGGCTTCTAGTAGCTATTCCTATATGCTATGATTGTTTTAATATGATTCCAAGATGTTTGGAGTAGCATATATGTCAAGAATATGTTAGTTTGTAGCAACTAAATGATAGATGAATGTAGTATGCCTCTGCTGTTTGGGCTGCATGTACAATGTTGGTTAAGCAATTAATTTTATGGTGTTAATGATGTTTTCTGTGGATATGGTGAATACAAAAGTTGTAGATAACTCTCTTACCTTCCTTGTCCTAAAGTTTCATGACTTTAGGGCAACTGATCTGAGAGTTATAGATTTTACAAGTCCCCTGTCAGGTTTTGCATGAGATCAGTGCAGATCTCAAAGATTGCGTTGTTTGGATTAGATAAGCTTTGAACCATGTATTGGTGATAATAGGAGAGTTGTAGTGCTTTTCCTAAGCTTTCTAAAATGTCTAAAATCACTGCTTTTGGTGGTCTAGAACTCTAGTTATTGCTGTTTAAAGTAGAATGATAGATTCTGTCCAAATCTAGACAAAGATATCTTCTTTGTGTTGTTTAACCCTTTTTGCTGTGAAATCACCCTTAGATGATAATAAAAAAAGTTGTAGCTAACTTAATAAGCTTTCTAAAAAGTTAAGAACCACATTTGTTGGATGGATAGAACTCTAGATATACATCTCTGAACTTCATAACAGTTTTTCTGTCCATTGTTTGTGTAGACCTGCTCCTTGGTGTATTTTGACTTGGTTATCTTTAGAATCATCTCTGAGTGTAAATAAAAGAGTTATAGATAATTTCATTAGCTTTCCATAAAGTCCAAGATCACCTTTATTGAATGTTTGTAACTCTAGTTATGGTTGAAACAAGTGACTGCTATGTTGCTGCCTAGAATCTGGGTATGTACCTAAAGTTGTTTGCTTCACTTTGCATTGCTTTGTATGCTTGTTAGTGTTAGCTCATGACACTACTAGACTTAAATTGATCTACCTGAGGTATCTTATAAATGTGTTATATAATGTTGGTCAAGCACGTAACTAATAAATGGTCATGTATGCATGTTGCCACAAAATGATCTTGATGCATGTTTTGTTAAAGCTTTAATTATGTTGGTGTCGTTCACCGCAGCCCTAGTTCTTATGTGATGCTAGGCTTAATTAGTTCTTGATTGTTAAATGCTTGTGATAGTTTGACTTGAGTTAACTGGTATGCCATGCTTGTTATGCTTGCTATCCCTATGCTAGACTTGAGTGTTAGCTAAATGACTTGCTCTCTAAGCGCATATGTCTTGAGGTATAACCTTATACTTGTCTTGAATGCTTTTATATGATGCATCTTATGTTACCATTCTTCACATTCATGTACTTGCATCTTGCATCTTATTTAGGTATGCTAGATGAACCACGCTGGGAATTGAAGGACATGATGTTGGAGCCGAACCCGAAGATGGTGTTTGGTGGACCTATCCCGAAGATGAAAGGACCCCTGGAGTGCATGCCTAGAGCGGAGATGCCACCAAGACGGTGCAAGCTAACTAAATTGACTTGTGTCGGATCCCAGACAAGCCCCGGAGCATTCTAAGCCTCCTATGTTTTTACAAATATCACTTGCGTCATTTATATTTGATGCATTAGGTTATAGAAGTTGATTGGAAACACTTGATGCATATAACTTCCTTGTCCAGAAATATACCTTAAACCCTGTGTATGTCCAGGATCGAGTATATGCTTAGCCATACTTAGCTCGGTATAAGTCGGGTGATTTCCTGTCACCCGTGAGATATAGGTGGATACCAGAGCACGGTTGGCTATATTTGCTCTCATGGAAAAAAGAACCATGGGATAATGTAACTGGAGGTCGGGCAGAGTCTATGTATAGGTTGACTCATGTGATTCCGTCTGTGTCGATTAAGGACCGCATCGTTGGAGGCCCTCTTGTCATTTTGAACGCATGCCTCTCACTTAGCTGGCCGGATAACTCGTTCCGACCGCGAAGTTGAGTAGCTCAACTCAAGCAATGCCTCGTTCTGTCAAAGTGCATACTCTGGATGGTAGTAAGGATGTGCGGGGAGCTAGACGTGAGCCCAAGGGCAGGGTAGTCCTGATCGTCCTAGCAGCTGGTTGCCCCTAGTTGTGCGGCGCTGATCGAACCCGCGAAATGTGTACCTGAATTGTACTAAAGGTGACCTAAGACTACCTTGGCGCAGGTATGTCTGGGTTTGTATTAGGAATAACTGTCCAGCTGATTGCAATCGATTCGAATCGTCATCTCTCCCGGATAGTGAGAAACTTGACGGAGCTTCTTCATCGCAGTAATTGGATTATGGAATATAATGATTCTGATGAATATGAAAATCTTACACCGGCTATGGTTACTATTGTTACGCTACTAAATGATATACCACATGTTTGGCACAAGTTAGTTGCTAATCTATAGATGAATAGCTATAATTAACTTGGTTACCGAATCAAAAAAATATATAGCTCAACTAGTGGCTTTTATACAAAATGTTGTCAAGCTAGCTCCACTTATATTGCCTTGCATGATCCTTGGTGTCACTTTATTTTTGTTTATGACGGGTAAGGTACATTCGAGTACTCAGAGTTTATCCCACCATATTACAGGTGAAGTTCTCGGCCTGCTGAAGATGGTGGCTAACCGCTGGTGGGCTCGGTGACTCTATATAGTGTTCTTATCTATATGCTTTTGTCAGAGGATGTCACGTATGCTAGCAATGTATTTGGAACTTATATTATTGTAATCAGTTGAAAGCTATGTTGTTTTCACTAATCGGTTTTGAAACCCAAACTTGTATTATTATTTGTGAACTCATTGTAAACATTATTTTCGCTGCAACTCTATGTATATGATGTGTATTTGCTTAATCGTGCGATCTTGGCTGTGATGTGGATTTACCGAGGTCCTTCGTGACACTCGGCGAACTACCGGGTTTATATAAGTGAAAGTATGTGCTCGTCAACGTGTTAAACGGAGACAGACGTACTTGATCTTGTATAAATTGGGAGGTTCTGTCACACACCACTTAACCCCCCCATGAACCATAGAAGATCGTTACCACCTATTATACGGCTTTCTAACTCCACTTTTTTTCTGGTTGTTCTGCTGTGGCGGATCAATGTCAGGGGATGTTTGGTTCTTTAGTCGCTCCTAAAATTTATGTCACATCGAATGTTTAGATACTAATAAGGAGCATTAAATATAGATTAATTATAAAACCAATTACATAGATGGAGGCTAATTTGCGAGACAAATTTTTAAGCCTAATTAATCCATCATTAGCATATGTTTACTGTAGCACCACGTTGTCAAATCATGGGCTAATTAGGCTTAAAAGATTCGCCTCGCAAATTAGTCGCAAGTTGTGCAATTAGTTTCGTAATTAGTTTATATTTAATACTCCATATATATGTCCAAACATTCAATGTGACCAGAATTTTAGGAGCTCCTGTACAAACAAACAGGCTCTTGGCCTTAGAGATCTGGTAACCTCTAATATCTGTGACAACACGGTTCTGTTTTGAGTTGCACACCTTTCTCCCTGGGGGCATACTATAGTATCACATCGTAGACCCCACAGCAATTCTTCCTGATCAGTGAACTGGAACATACTGGATAGGTACTCTTCAATACTGCGAGAAATCACATACTGAAGTTCCACTGAACATCAGTTGTTTGGTAAGCACAATACAAACAAGTCCTGAATGAACTAAATTTAGTTTTGCACAGATCAACTAAGCAAAATGATTGTCTTTATTTCTAGGTTTAATCATATGCCCTTTTGCATTATCTTGAATGCTTCATAGTTCAAGAAATTTGTTTTTGCTTGCAGTAGTTCTTTAGTCAATAAACATTAAACAGGGGGCTTGTATGCGATGTCATGGTTTCATTGCCTGATTAGCATACTTTACATGCTGTTGCAGGAAAGCACTGAACCCCAGCATTGTTTTTAGAAACTGTCTAATCGTTCTATCAAGTTGTATTACTTTATGCTATCTTCAGTTGATTTTCGACAGATTGTCTGGTTGTCTGGCCGCAACTTGAGTGACAACTGACAAGGTTTACTATTGTTTTTTTCCTTCAAGATTCTGATTCGGGTTTAAGGTGATGGACACCCCTGCCCCCCCCCCCCCGGATTTTTTATTGACTCTGGTTTATCTTTTTGAAGAAGAGATCAACAGGCAAGCTGTTCTGATCCTGTTAATGAGCAAGCATATCATTTGCATGCTCTTCCTCCTATACTCCTATGAAATTGTTAAGAAATACTGATTTGTTTGAGGTTTCTTGATGGTGCGCAATAGTGTTAAACTACTAAATCTTTCATTTGAGCAAGGAGCTACTTCCTAAGGTGTTACCATGCAACTTTTTAGTTCAGTCAAGCGAAGCTTGATGGCATGCTAATTTAGTGGGACTTTTTAGTTCTTAGTCCTGTACTCTTGTCCGAACTAGCATCATACAACGCACCATTTGGTCAAACTAGTCTTAATAACCTAAAATGTAGAAGTAGCATTTGATCCTGTTTGAGCCCTCACTGGTGTGGCCATTTGGGCACTAAAGTGATACTAAGCTATGTCGACATCGTCAGGATCATGATGATCGAGTAGCAATAAGCATTAGCAGGTAACAGCCACAGGCATATTGGCCTGGATGTGTCCCCTTAACTTTGATCAGATGGCAAGAGCTTGAAATGGAGGCAGGCATATTATGACCTGGGTGAGTGTGAGTGTAGGTGTCCCAGATGCTTGGCCCTCTGCCGCCTTCCCTCACCGCTCCTTCATACTGCACACGCCAAACGCAGCATATATAAGAGCAAAACCACTCACGCTTCTTCCAGTAGCTAGCTAGCCTCTATTAGACGCTTGGAGAACTAATAAGCTACTAGTACTTACCTGGTAGGCAGAGGACGCTGTGCCAAAGAGGAAGCCCTTGGGGAACTGGCTCCTTGAGACGTTGCTGCTTGCCTTCGCGGCCGAGACGACGACGAGGAACGGCAAGACGAAGAGCAGGAGAAGAGCTACACGCGACATGGTTGTGCGTGCAGAGTTGCTGTGTACTTTCTAGCTTGCCCCGTGTTCATCATGCGTACCCCAGGCGCTGTATTTATAGGCTGGCTAGTTCTTTGGAGGCGGTTTTGAGCTGGGCAAACCGGAGACCGTCATGTCATGTCCAGCACCAGTTGTTCCATATGCCACTGAGCGACCAGCGAAGTCCTTTAGTTGTTGATGCACAATCCATTTGGAGATGGGAGGCCCTCCGTCTTTTTGACGCGATTAACAAATGGCGCATGGCTGGCCTACTGTTTAGTGGTTCAGCTGTACTTCCAGGTGTTTCTCTGATTATTCTGTTTTGAAGGCAAAAGTGCATTTTCATGTATGTATAAAAAATGAACATACTCAAACAGGGAAACTCTTAATTGGGTTAATTAGTTGTGATCTGTACTTGAAGCGCATAAACAGGCCGACCCCCCTCTCTGCCCTGTGGGCCTTCCCTCTAGTGTGGGGCCCCCTGAGTCCTTCCTTGCTGGGTATGTAAGCTTGTGGGTCCATCTTGAAGTCGGTTCACCTTACATGTGGGCCATTCTATCTACGTGCTTTCATCTCTAGCCATTGAGAAAAAAACACAAGTTGATCCAAGGGTGGAGAATCACTTTGGAGTGCTTTCTTATGGATCATGGCAAGCTTGGGAGGCTGGTGGGCCCATAAAGGCTAGCTCATTTCTCTCCATTTTCTATAGTCCTGCATAGGAATACTCTAAGTTCAAGTGGAACTTGTTATTTGATAAATAATGCTTATCTTCCTTTATTCCGAGACTGTTGACGATGTTTTTGAGTATGCTCTAGCCACAAAATTGCTTAAGAGAAGTTTAGGGCAATTAGCAAAAGCATTAGTTGGTGTTTAGGCTAGTTCAGGCCACATTAGCGTTTGGTTTTAGGTGTTAGCTTGGAGTTTAGCGAGGTTTGCACATCACTTTGCTACCGGTGCTTGCATGCACCAAAGCTTGTACACACTAGGGGCTTTGTAGTCTTGCAAGACCCTCGAACGTGTGGAATGGCAGCCTAGGTTGTACACTTGTACCAAGGGGATGGGGCCCACATCGTTTTGGTCGGAAACTCGATAGTGAAGACGACGGAGAACGATCCGAGAGAAGGCCACGCGGAGACCCACTTGTGCGTGGGGAAAGCGTGTGGGCTATCCACGAAGTTACTTGATCGGGAGCTTGCCTCTTGTGAGTGCATCCTTACGAGGGGCTCCAACAAGTACTGGGCGGAGCGCGAGCTTCCCAATACCTTAGAAAAAATTGTCAACATGGCAGTTTGCATTCTTTAACTCATTTACATTTCCCCTCTTACTTGCATTCCTTTGGATTTGTACTTACCTTTCCTAATCTAGCTTGATAGGTTATTTGATAGGGTTAGAACCTAAAGTATAAAACTTTTTTTTTGTTAAAGAGAGCAATAATACTTAGTAAAACCATAGTGCATATTCAGATAGTATTTTGTATAAGTTTGGATAAGTAGGTTTTAGGGGCCATTAGTTTTTAAGTTGCCTAATTTAACTCCTCTCTTAGGTGTCATGATTCCTACATAATATTGATATAATTTAAAGTGATTTGACAGTTTCATTGGTATGTGATTTGTTGAGTTTTTCCAGTAATGGTAAACTATCAAAATAATAATGTATCCTAATGTATGCATGTTTACATGCTCTACACGGTGGCACATAGCATTTCATTTTTTAGAAGTGAGTAATTTAGAAACATATATAATAACATATACTTTGTGGTTATTGTGTTATTTTATATGATAGCTTATATTAGTATTTATATATAGATTTGAAGAATATTTTTGTTTATTGTTTACAATAATATAGGTGTGTCATTTGTATACAAATTAGAGGTGTTACTAAATATTATCTTCCACTAAAAAAACTAAATATTATCTTTAAGCAAATAATGATAGATGAGTAATTTAGATGGAAACTTAGGTGGTACTTTGCATTATCTTACATAGAGCCAGGAAGATCTTTTTTCCTCCCTATGTTAGTTTAGTTAGAAACAGCCAGACAAGTACTTGACGACTGCTGGAAATCAACAAGTTAGCCATTTTTTTAGGTGAGATTAACTTATCTTGGACTATTGCTACTGCAGCACCAGCGCTGGTCGCCGGTCCTAGCGTAGAACATGGGAAGCCGAAGCAGATTTGCGTGAGCACGTGACATGGTGACCAAGATTCATTTTGCTAAATTTAGTTTTCTGGGACAACAGTTTTAAAATTTAAGGCATGGAAAAGGAAAATAAATCAATTTGGGATCTAAGTCCTTTAGAATTTAGAAAATAATCATAGCATTCTACGTTTCTCGAAATAGTTCAATGGTCTACCTGTTTATTTGCAGTTATTTTTTTAATAATGGAAGTTTTTTTTAAGTATACTCACATAAAGATGATACAAAAATCTTGGAACACACTTCCTACCTCTATATATTTGATGCACATGGCCTATTAAAGTTGAAGAAAGTAGAAGCACTATGATGACTGTCAATCTATATATTATTGTCACTCATGTGCCTTGGAGAAAACTTCTTGGTCACATCTGCCAATATTTTGTGAGGCTAGCTTTTGGAGGATAGCCTATATATATATATATATATATATATATATATATATATATATATATATATATATATATATATATATATATATATATATATATATATATATACAGAGAGATCCAATGATAATTGAGAATATAGCCCGCAACGAGAATAAATGTTTTTCACAAAAAATCATGACATTCATGCATAATAATAGCAGCTTGCTCTAGTGGGTAGGGATGAAACCGGATCGGATATGGACAGATACCAGTGATCCTGTATTATGTCCCATATCCCATATTCTATCCCATATTTTTTTCGGATCTTAGAATATGATACGGATCATTCAGATATTGATATCTATCTCATGTACATACCAGAAATTCAATTTTGAGTATTGATTCGGATACAGTCGGATATTAAATGTTCGGATTCAGATACAGAATATCCATATAGCGTTTTGACTAGGGGTGAAAATGGTATGGATATTTTCCGACCGTATTTTTAGAGGGGTCCACATCTGTCCGTATCCGAGTCCGGATATTCAACATCCGATACCGTATCCGAATACTCAAATCGCATATTTATGATCTCGATATCCAATCATATCCTATCCGACATGGTTGACACTATCCGTATTCGAATTCGAATTTCGACAGAAATATGAAAACAAATGTAATATCAGTGATATCCATCCGTGTCCGATCTGTTTTCATCCATAGTTTTGACCCTGTCGGGATGGATGGATATAAGGAAATATCGGTCCGTTTTCATCCCTACTTGTGGGAATAGTAGCTTCAAATATTTCCTAATTTTTCATAGCTAACTATCAAACAAATGTGACATAGTATGACGTTGAAGAAGAGCTGAAGCCACCTCTATAATAGCCCAAACAACACAACTAAAACTATATTCAAAAGAGGTACTTAATTGTTTGGTGACAAAAACAATATTTCTCGCTGCTCGTCAAGTTGCGCTTAGCGAAATTATCCTATTTACAGTGACAGGGATATACGGTGCCTCAAGAGCATTTCCAAGCATGGGAGGCAGAAAGTGTGAAGCTCCAATTGCATCGCCATCCAACCACGATATCCTCCTAAAAACAATTAGATAATCAAACAATTCCAATTACTGGAATGGGTCAACAAAGCATCAATCCTTTGTTGTGTAGAGTAGGGCTCTGGCACTACGGGTTGCCGGAGTAGTGAACTCCTCCATCCGTGTACCCCAAAGAACAACACAAACGGTCAAATGCTCATCCCAACACTGACACCGGCCAACTTGCACGGTCCCGGTAAATTCAGGCCCGTCGTACTTGCCAAATCCGGCAAGGTGCATTGCATTTGGAACTAGTGGAAACTTGAAATGACATTGCAAAGTTGATTGGTGACGCACTAACGCTCTAGATGATGGTCGAATATTTTGCGAGTCATGTGGTTTTACGTATTTATTAAACATGTGTAACAATAATGATATTACATCCGTCCGAAAATAATGCAATTTCAATTTTATTTATAGTCAAGCTATCTAAATTTATCCAAGTTTATATAAAGGGTAAAATCTATTTTTAACCTCCAACTTGCATGGTTGTGCGTTTTTTAAACCTGGACTATGAAATTGGGTGCCTGATGCCGCCAACTATTAAAACCAGACCAATTTGGTCATCTTGCTAGTTTCAAAGGTGGTTACCAATTTTGTAAAATTATTAACAACTAATTTGATCTAAAAAATTCATATAAAATTCTATTTTAAATCAGAAATATACGAAACTAGTACATTTTTGCTCATTCACACTACTTATTTAAAACAAACAAGATCAAAATAATTCCAAGTAGAGCAACACGGATAGAGATAGATAACATTTTTGGAAGTAAAACGTTACTAGTTTCACACTTCTAATTTAAAATAAATTAGTTCTGAAACTTTAGAGATTTAAATATATTTTTAGTATTTTATAAATTAAAAAAACCACCTCTAAAATCAGTCAAATAATCAAACTGGTACCTAGTTTCGTAGTTCAGGGTTGAAAATCGGACTACCATATAGATTATTGATCGAAATAAGAACTGTCGATGCAGAAAGAGACCAACACGTAAATATTTGTAGTTTTGCCGTACGTTGTGATCGGTGGTGGCCTAGCATTCAAGGACACAGGGTTTATACTGGTTCCGGCAACGTGCCCTACGTCCAGTTTGAGTCGGTTGGTGACTTTATTCCTGAGCCTAGGTGCTTAAAGTTTGCTGTGGGGTTACAAACGATAAGAAGAAAGATGGGGGGTATAAGAGATCCGGTCGGACTCGTCTGAAGGGCCGAGAGTGACGGGAGCCCCGCTATGTGCTAAATGTTCGAGCGTGGACTCAATATAACTTTAGGGTGTCTAAAGTTACAGAGGGTGAATCAATGTAGGTGAACTGATCGATCTCTTTGCTCGAAGAGAGCGCATCCCCTTTTATAGATGAAGGGGATGACCTTACAAATGAGAGAGAGAGTACGTATGCTGCTAAGTCTTGCTGCCCACGCTGGCGGGTACAAGATAATGGTAGGCGTCCACAATACTGTTTAATGTCAGATGCACGTGGGAGGTTGCGTCGTCTTCTTCTGATACGGCAGATGTCGGTGCCTACCACACTGTTGATACCTAGAGGCATGCAAGGTGTTTTACCATGTTCGCCTGGTACGGTAAATGTCGGCGCCCACAACACTGTTGATGCCTAGAGGCATATGGGGGGAGCCTTATCGTGTTTGTCTGGTATGAGAGTTGATGGCACCCACAACACTATAGGAGAAAATATCGGCGCCTACAACACTGCTTGGGTTCTGTCATGCCAGGGAGGTCGCATGGTACTGTCCTACAGGTATGCAGGATACAGTCCTTAGTATTGCGGTTGACTTGAGTGCCCTGCCCTACTTTCTCCATCTGTTTCCTGGTCCTTAGAGCGGGCGTCCCCGATCGGTTGGTCCTAGTCGGCTCTGATCACGCCAATTGGAGAAGAGCAGTATGCAGGGGTTTGACGCATCCCTAGTCGGAGACGCGGGTCGGAGTCGAAAGCGGTGTTTGGCCAGGCTTTCCGGTCGGAGAGGCCTTCCGGAGGTGGGCCGGGTCGAAGTCGGAAGCGGGCGCCGTTCCTCCTCAGTCAGGCCTTCCGGTCGGAGATTGGATTGTCCTTATGGCCTGTTGTTTAGGTGTTTTGGGCCAGCCCATGAGTTGCGCGTTGTTTGCAACATTGTCTACTGGGCCGAGCCTTTTGTTGGGAAGCCGGTCCATGAGGGACCTCGGGTTTATGAACCCGACAGGAACCCCCGAGCCCCCGGGCGATTCGGGTAGAATCGTCTGGGGCATTTTTGTCTTGACGACGGGTGCGTGTGAGCGCACCCGCGGGTGTAGCCCCCGAGCCCCCGGATGATTTTGGTAGAATCGTCTGGGGGGTTTTTCGTGTTGCTAGCAGGAGAAGTTTTGTTTCGTTAGTGGGTGTGCGTGAGCGCACCCGCGAGTGTAGCCCCCGGGCGATTCGGGGCGAATCGCTTGGGGGTTTTGTCAGTGGGCGTGTGTGCGTGCATTTTAGTCGAGACAGAGTCATCAACCAAGGTGTCGTGAATAGCCGAGGCAGTTGTTTTTAGGGATCGGGCGAGACAAAGCTCGTGGATCCTGGCGTCGGCCGGAACCGAGGGATCAAAACGGACTCACGGATCCAGGTGTCGGGCGCGCCGAGGGATTTGGGCGAGTCGGGGTCGTGGACCTAGGTGCAGCCGAGGCGTTTTTTGGTGTCTTGAGCCCCTGAACCTCGTTGGCCTTTGGCAGGGGTCGGTTGAGTTTTGGAATGAATGCGTATATGGATGTATGAATGATTATAAAGAAAGAGTGGGGGTTGGTAATGTTACCTTGATGACTCGAGTGACGGGGTTTGAGGTGCTCCAATCGGAAAATGTCCGACCAAGATTCATGCTCGTCGTTTGTGACGGAGTTGGCATGACCCACATGGGGCGTCCCTCTGCTCCTTACCTGTCTGTCGGCGTTCACCAGAGCTGTCCGATCGACTCAGGAAGCCCATTGGTCTCTCCTGGCAGAGATCCCATCGCTTGGGCCTTTCCAAGTCCCGCCTAGGAAGGCAGAGGGCCGCCTGCGCGTAGTGGCGCCTCGTTTCTCGCTCTCGGCGTGCAGTAGTGGTGGGCCATACCCAGGCCATGTCTCGTCTGACCAGGCGCCGTTCTGTCGGACAGGGTGCGTCTCATCGGTTAGGGCGCATCCCATCGTATCCCATCCGCATTGAATGGGGAAGGGAGAGGGTTTTTCGCCCCCGTCGTTTCGCCTTTCCCCGATCTCCACGCCTTTCCCAAGTGCTATGCCCCTTTCTTTAAGTAGAAGGGAGAGGACTTGCGCCCCGTTCCTTTGCCTATTCCTTATCTGCTGTCTCTTCTCTTTATTCCTTCTCGCCAAGAGCGTCTGAGTGCCGCGGCGGTTCCTAGGAGAGAAAAAGGGGAGAGCGAGGGAGAGGGGAAAACTCACAAATCCATTCACAAATCTGGAGTGAAATGTCGGGCTGGAGGTCATCCGTTGTGGGGAGTCGGTGCTGGAGGCCTTCGCTGAGAAGGGGTTTCTACCGCCGAAGCAGGTGGCGCACTGGAGGGCTCCCGGGAGGGAGGATTTCCCGCAACCTCGGGCCAGCGAGGTTGTTTCCTTCCTTGCCTTCCATGAGCGCGGGTTAGGATACCCCGCGCACTGGTTCCTACACAGGCTCCTCAATGAGTAGGGCCTAGAGCTACAACACATTAATCCAATTGGGGTGCTATGGCGGAACCGCTCGAAATAACACGCTTACGGAGGTGCTCGCCTTCCACCAGACACTAAGCACCCCAAAAGCAAGCTACAACGGGCGATATCCGTCGGGCACACCCTAAGGGAGAACCCGAAAGATCCACATTTTTTCCAAGGATCCAATAATGAGAATGAGTTACAATGCAGGTCCATTTCATACATCAGGGTTTCTTAAAAATTACATTATTACATTGCTAAATGTCAGAGTGCGGAATGATAAACAGCGGAATTTGAAATAAACATCTGGCGATAAGAACGAGGGTCCGTTTGAGCCCACCAGAAGAATCCTCCACACAAAGGTACTTCTCATGCATCACCTGCAATAGGGGTAAATAAACCCTGAGTACACAATGTACTCGCAAGACTTATCCGACTAGTGGGAATAATTTTCCGATTCCAAGGAATATGATAAGCTTTATGATTTACTGGTTTTCTTTTAGCAGAAAGCAATACTAATAGTGAGTCCTTATTTATGTTATTATTATCAGCCATATTAAGTTATTATCTATCCAGTCTATATAAGCACATGTTCTACTATCAAGCAAGAGTTGAGCAATCAGTTCTATTTCTTCTTCTTTCAACTTTCAGTTCTTACTACGATGCTAGAGGTAAGACAAGTCATATCGACTCGGTGGCAATTTGCAAACCAATGTGCATAGCTGGGTGCCCCGAAAACACATGCCCCGCTTGTACCCTAGGCACAAGCAGGACTAACCCATCGCCCTCCTATCTTGGGTGTCTAGGTCCCCGTCCAAACTTGGACTCTAAGCCCCCACTCCTGAGTCCCAGACTCAGTGCGGTGCAAGGACCTCCACCATCTCCGCCTCCAATCAGTCGGTATGGAAAGAGCCGGATCCACGACAAGAGAGCAACAAGTCTTCCCTGCACCCACACCCAAGTATGTGCTCGGGATAATAGATCTGTGACTTGCCTCGCGTCCATTGCAACGACCGGTCCTTAACCGACCAAACAGGGAAAAAGTGTAACCAAGCTATGCCCCGTTGGTTGCAGGATACAACCTCTTACACCCACCAGTACCCAAATCATATACCTGCCCGGTCACCATTTTTCCTTTCCACCATTTGATCATGAGTGGTCATATTTATCACCTATTTGTGAGTAACGACAGGTTACCCACGCTACCGATACTCGACCTATACTAGTAGGACTCATGAGTGGATATATTTATGCACGTAGTTTCCATAAAATGCCTATAACTTAAATGCACATCATATATATATATAATATATATATATATATATCAGCGATCATAAAATAGGGGTTATGTACCGTGGCTTGCCTTGGACAGGTGACGGGTCAGTAAGGTCAGCTCCAAAAGGCTCCGGGGCTCCCTCCTACATGAGGATCTCCTCCTTGTACTCCTCAATAATTTCGTCGTACTCCTGTTCGTCACCGGGCATAAATTCTACCAGCTCGTGATCTACATCCATGAAATGATGATGCAATGCTTAGTAATATAGCAACAACAACTCTTAAAATAAAAGTACATCTGTTTCACTACTAAGCTAGTGCTACCGACCACAGTACTAAGTTGTCTATTGTTACCAATAACAAGTATGAAGTATGTCATTCATTATTATAGCAACTACAGGTATTCTTACTTCTAATGTTGAATTTACACTATATATAATAAAGCAAGGATAATAGCTACTCTACTTATCAACCTATTATTGGGCTACAAAATTTACAGTAAGTACATAATAATCTAATGAGTCTACTGTAAAATTTTCATAGCTATAGCTATCACCAATTTACCACAAAAATTACTACAATTATTAATCTACATAATACTAAGCTCTCTAATTTAAATTTATGACCCCACCATTGTCACAGCTAACTGTAATTTAACTGCACTAACAAGTAGATGGTATTTTTGCGAACCTAACAAAATTGGTCTCACTATTTTTGGACAACTACATAATTTACTACAATTTATCAAAGTTCAGCTAGAAATTATATTGAATAAATGTTGGTAATTCACTGGAGAATTGAAAAATGAATTCACCACGTGGCCCGCGAGCGACGGCTCGGCCCACCCTGGCGTTCCGCTCGCGCGCATGCACAGCAACCGGCACGGCCCATTTAGCGGCGCGCGACTCGGCCCACATCACGCGGCCCACAGCGGAACCCGCGCGCGGCTAGCTCTTTTGCGAAAGAGCCCCCATTCTCTACCCTATTCGCGAAACTAACCCGAGCACTATTACACCGAGTCACAGATTTTGCATCTACCACCCTGCCCTTTCTCTTCTTCGCCGCGGCCACGTGCCCTGGCACCCGTGCGCGCACTGGCGCGATGACGCGGGCACCGGGCGGCTACGCCGGCCACACCCGACCCTCCAATTCCTATCTAAGGAGCCGATGCCCACCTTGACGTCAACGTGAAGCCGTTGGAGGCAATACGGTGAACGAGGATTCTGTCCCAAGCTCCCTCCCCGGCGGTGGACCTCTCCCTGCGACGGTGGACATGTTCCCATGAGCCAAAACACAAACAGCGTGAACCAGCTCATGGATAGGCAACAGAGACTCACCTCGAGCCTACCGATCATGGTGTCTTGACCGGAGACTACCCGAGTGAACCTGGCCACGCGCACACGGCAGGCCTTACGACAGCGGCGATGGCGCGACTACGGCGGCAGCGCTGGGCAAGCCGCAGCAGGGCAAACTGGGGCCTGCACGTGGTAGAGTGGAGTAGGGCGAAGGTCCAGTGCCAAGGAATTGGATAGTGGTGGACATGGGTTAGAGGAATTGCACGGCGCTGCTGTGGGTCTTAAAATGACCGACGACGATGGAACCATCAAATTTAGGCTTGGCAACGGCCGGCAGTAGCAGTGGATGCTTTTGGCGTGTGGCTAAGTCTTCACTCCATCCCTAGGTGCACGCAATCTTACTGCTTTGTCCGACGCTGCGTGCTGTCTGGGCGCGGCCCAGTGATAGAGGTATAGGGGAAAGTAGGCACGTTGGCTCGGTGCTGTCATGGCGCATTCACTAGTTGGGGAAGGATGGCAGCGCGTTGGTGGCGACTCCTCATGCGCGTACGAGCCCGGGACTCGATGTGCGACCCCAGCTCCACGACACGTGAGGCGAGGGCGGCACGACACTACACTACAGAGATAGGCATGCCCAAGAACACAGCGACATGGCGTGGCACCAAACGCGGCGTGAAAGCGAAGGCAAGCGGCCGGCCCACACGCGCGCAGCCACGACAGGTCAACGGGAGCAGTGCCGTGCGGCAGCAATGAATGGCGCGTAGTGGCCCAGGCGGACGTGATGGAGGGGCAGAGCATCCAGGCCCACTGGACCCCAGTGCGCACATGTGTGCACGAGTCGCGAGCCAGGCGCTCAACAGCGGTGTGGACCGGACAGCAGTGACGTCCGAACGGCCAGTGCGCGACGACGATGGGTGGGCAGTGGCGACTGGGCGCGTGCGGCGTGCGCGAGCTGCGCCAGAGCGTGGCGATAGGAGGTCGTGCCCAGCAGCGCAGGGGGCAACGCGCACGGCGTGCAGGCACAGGTGCTGCAGTGGCGACGCGGCCGGCGCGGCAGCGCGCGCTGGGCAGGACCGTGCAGCGGCGCTAGGCCGAACAGAGGCGGTGACCGTGCCCGGAGGTGGAAAACGTGTCGTGCACGCTTTTTAAAGCTACTACAACGAACAAATCGATGATCCAAAAGCAAAACCAGTCATTCTATCCTCAAGAGGGTACATAGGGCTATGGAACTAAGCTAGGACACCTCTCCACTTCTTAACCCGATCGTTCTACAAAAATTGTCGAACATGGCTTCGTCGACCCATTCTCAAACGCGAAACGACTAAGCTTCAAACGGTTTCGCGTCGAATTCCTTTTTCAAGCTACTTGATATGCTAGCTAGCGAACCCCATCCTCGACCGCACGTATTTTATCATCGCCTATGAAGTTCATACTATGAACTTGTCAAAGTTTCGCATAAGCGTTCTATAGCATTTTTGTTCGATAAAAATTCACTTAGAATACTAAACGATATAAAGCGACATGAAATGCGGCATTTGTTTCTTGTTTCAGATGAACGTTTCAAGTGTCGTACATTGATTTATACTCTATATTACACACATTTACACACACGTATGATGCTCATGTAGTGTTTTAGCAAAAACTGTACATTGTAACACCGAGGGTGTTACAGGTGTTTCATATCGCCGGCTTCGTCACCGTGTGCGAGGCCTTCCTCAGGATGGAGCCACACGTGGACTTATTTTGGCGGATGTTCTCTAGGCGAACTTTGTTAGTGGGGAATCCGCCTGAGACCGCGCCGGTGGGGGGCTTCGCGCTATAGAAGAAACCGAGCGTGGGGCTCGTATCCCGTGTATACCCCCTGTGATTCCAATCGAGGGTGGCACAGGGAATGGTTCTACATCAGGAACTCGGCGGAGGCGTCGTTCCCTCCTTTCACCGGCAGGAGACCGGAGAGGCTGGACAACTGGTCGTGGGACCCTGCCAGTCGGCAGAAGAAGAAGGTGGAGATCATCAAGGCGGAGCTCCAGAAGCTCATGCAACATGGCCTTGACGGGGTGCGGGTATTCCACACCCTCTTTCACCATCAAGTTGCTCCATTGGCGGAGAGGACGCGGCCGATGTGGAAGTACAGCGGCCCGACGGACCCCGACCGTGCGTTGCCAGAGGAGCTACCGAATGATGAGGTCTAGAGTCACCTTGACCGGGTGCGGCAGCTGAGGCCCAAGGAGAACGTCGATGGAAAGCCCGGACCTCTTAACTCCTTGGTGGTGTCCAAACTGGTATGCTCCCCTCTCTTTACTCCGTGTTCTTTTCCCCTTTGTTCTCCTGTTTTTTGATTGAGTCGCCTGTTTCATAGGGACTTGGAGTTTACAAGTCCCAGCCGCAACTTCCGAAGGGACCGGAGGGCGCGGCTCGACAGGCTGCCCAAAAGGAGGCGGCGGATGCCAAGAAGAAGAAGAAAGTCGAGGAGGCTCGGTGGAAGCATGAGAAGGAGAAGGAGATCACCCGGCGTGTGCGGGCCGGGAAAAATAGGAGCGATGTCGAGTCAGAGCTCGAGTCGAAGGACCCCACAGAGGTGGGGGATGACATGATCTTCTCCGAGGAGGAAAGCCGGGAGGTCATTGCGACCTCGGTGGAGCGTCGTGATCCTATGGCCGCGTCCGCTGGCGGCGAGTAGGAGGCAGAGAGGCATGGCGATGTTCCCGCGCTGAGGAAGCATGCTACGAGCGTGGACGCCATCGGTGAACGGGAGGCGAAGCGGACGCGGTCAGCGCGCCCTTCGACGGCGTCGCCGGCCTCGTCCCCGCCTGTTGTGGACGTGGCGGGACAAGCCCAGCGGTCGAAGGAGCGGACTCGTACCCGCGCATCGTTGGGGCCGGCGCTAGTGTGCGACCCGCAAGAGGAGGATGGCTGACGGGGCTGAGCATCGCCCCAACTCCCGTGCAGGAGGTTTGGAGGCCCACCTTACAGCACGCCGTGGGGAGCGGCAGGGAGAGCAAGGTGGTGGCGGCGGATCCTTCCCTTCCGGGGGCGGCGCCCCTCGGATCGGTCGCTAGTACGGCGGCAGCGGCGTTGGCGGCGATCCCGGTGGCGACGGCGGAGGTCACGTCGGAGGTAACCCTTGCGGCCCCTCTTCCTCCGGCTGCGGCAGAAGAGGAGAGGGAGACCGGGTTCCCTGCCTCGCTGGGCGGAGGGCCGCATGGTTCACCCTCCCGGTCAGAGCCGAAGGTGCTGGGAGATGCGGCCGGGTCGGAACCGGAACATCTGCCGGTAGCCCGCAAAGACGAGGTGGTGGAGATCCCCTCCGACAGCGAAGCATATGTCGAGGTGGAGCCGCCGGCGCCGTCGCGGGAACTGACGGTGGTTGGATCGTTGGCTAGGCCTTCCAGCGGGTTCGGGGTCAGACATAATCAGAGCATTCTACGTTTCTCGAAATAGTCCAATGGTCTACCTATTTATTTGCAGTTATTTTTTTAATAATGGAAGTTTTTTTAAGGATACTCACATAAAGATGATACAAAAATCTTGGAACACACTTCCTACCTCTACATATTTGATGCACATGGCCTATTAAAGTTGAAGAAAGTAGAAGCACTATGATGACTGTCAATCTATATATTATTGTCACTCATGTGCCTTGGAGAAAAACTTCTTGGTCACATCTGCCAATATTTTGTGAGGCTAGCTTTTGGAGGATAGCCAATATATATATATATACATATCCAATGATAATTGAGAATATAGCCCGCAAAGAGAATAAATGTTTTTCATAAAAAATCATGACATTCATGCATAATAATAGCAGCTTGCTCTAGTGGGTAGGGATGAAACTGGATCGGATATGGACAGATACCAGTGATCCTGTATTATGTCCCATATCCCATATTTTTTTCTCGGATCTTAGAATATGATACGGATCATTCAGATATTGATATCTATCTCATGTACATACCAGAAATTCAATTTGGATTCGGATACAGTCGGATATTAAATGTCCGGATTCAGATACAAATTATCCATATAGCGTTTTGACTAGAGGTGAAAATAGTATGGATATTTTCCGACCGTATTCGAGACCGAACCCGTTTAGAGGGGTCCACATCAGTCCGTATCCGAGTCCAGATATTCAACATCCGATACCGTATCCATATCTGAATACTCAAATCGCATATTTATGATCTCGATATCCAATCATATCCTATCCGATATGGTTGATACTATCCATATTCGAATTCGAATTCGGACATAAATATGAAAATAAATGTAATATCAGTGATATTCATCCATGTCCGATCTGTTTTCATCCATAGTTTTGACCCTTTTATAAGGAAATATCCGTCCCGTTTTCATCCCTACTTGTGGGAATAGTAGCTTCAAATATTTCCTAATTTTTCATAGCTAACTATCAAACAAATGTGACATAGTATGGCGTTGAAGAAGAGCTGAAGCCACCTCTATAATAGCCCAAACAACACAACTAAAACTATATTCAAAAGAGGTACTTAATTGTTTGGTGACAAAAACAATATTTCTCGCTGCTCGTCAAGTTGCGCTTAGCGAAATTATCCTATTTACAGTGACAGGGATATACGGTGCCTCAAGAGCATTTCCAAGCATGGGAGGCAGAAAGTGTGAAGCTCCAATTGCATCGCCATCCAACCACGATATCCTCCTAAAAACAATTAGATAATCAAACAATTCCAATTACTGGAATGGGTCAACAAAGCATCAATCCTTTGTTGTGTAGAGTAGGGCTCTGGCACTACGGGTTGCCGGAGTAGTGAACTCCTCCATCCGTGTACCCCAAAGAACAACACAAACGGTCAAATGCTCATCCCAACACTGACACCGGCCAACTTGCACGGTCCCGGTAAATTCAGGCCCGTCGTACTTGCCAAATCCGGCAAGGTGCATTGCATTTGGAACTAGTGGAAACTTGAAATGACATTGCAAAGTTGATTGGTGACGCACTAACGCTCTAGATGATGGTCGAATATTTTGCGAGTCATGTGGTTTTACGTATTTATTAAACATGTGTAACAATAATGATATTACATCCGTCCGAAAATAATGCAATTTCAATTTTATTTATAGTCAAGCTATCTAAATTTATCCAAGTTTATATAAAGGGTAAAATCTATTTTTAACCTCCAACTTGCATGGTTGTGCGTTTTTTAAACCTGGACTATGAAATTGGGTGCCTGATGCCGCCAACTATTAAAACCGGACCAATTTGGTCATCTTGCTAGTTTCAAAGGTGGTTACCAATTTTGTAAAATTATTAACAACTAATTTGATCTAAAAAAATCATATAAAATTCTATTTTAAATCAGAAATATACGAAACTAGTACATTTTTGCTCATAGTCATTCACGCTACTTATTTAAAACAAACAAGATCAAAATAATTCCAAGTAGAGCAACACGGATAGAGATAGATAACATTTTTGGAAGTAAAACGTTACTAGTTTCACACTTCTAATTTAAAATAAATTAGTTCTGAAACTTTAGAGATTTAAATATATTTTTAGTATTTTTATAAATTAAAAAAACCACCTCTAAAATCAGTCAAATAATCAAACTGGTACCTAGTTTCGTAGTTCAGGGTTGAAAATCGGACTACCATATAGATTATTGATCGAAATATGAACTTTGCCAATATATAAAATACATTAATTTTTTGTACAAATATTCAAGAACAAGGTTACAACTTGTTTAGTTGGCAGAGGCCTCCCTAGACTTAGAGTGAGTTGGTCTGGCAAAATAAGTTTCACCAGTGTTAATTACGAGAATGGGGTTCTTGTTTTCACTCAATCTAAATAAAATGATCCTGGTATCATTCTAAGTTTTGATGGGACAACACCACTGGTTTTTCTTCTGAAAAGACATCGTTTTTATTTTGCGTATATATAAGCATATGTTCCTATTGAATCAGTTGGATCAGATGGTCCGTTACCGTCACATTGCTCAAATCAAGAATATTTCAGTGGAAACACTATCACGGTGTCCGCACCATTTCATTGTTATTGCACGACAATGATATTACCGAGTGGTGGTGAATTAGGTTGGTTGTGGCTAGCCGCTAGCTAGCTCTACTGTTGATTCTGACAGAAGTTATCCAAATAGTTGTGTTATTATTAGAGCTTATATTTGATGCATAGGGCTAATTGTTACCTTTTTTTTAGTTCTAGACTATCGAAACAGGAGCTAATAGGTGAGCTAATATTTTAGCCAAGGCTTCAACGACATGTTAGCTAACTATTTGACCAGCCTCAACTAATTTAGGCTATTTTTTAGTCCTAATTAATAACTAGGGCTAGATGCCTTATTCTTTGACAGCACCATCACTGCAGAATCATTAGGTTTCAAGATGGCAGAGATTGCCAAGGCACCAACACCTGGAGCCTGGGGCTAGTGCTAGACTACTGGCTTGCTGTAGCATTCAGAACTACCACTACATCTGAAATTCAGTTCACCGCCACATCAGTTTATACACTTCAATGGGTGCGAGACAAACAAAATACATACGAATCCAAGATCTCCATGCTTCCGCCTATAGGCAGAAACAAACATTGACCCGCTTTGGCATAGCTGGGCAGGCACAGTTAAAGAAAAAAACTGATGATCTCCTGATTTTATTAGTAAGAACTAGGAATTATTGCCGTAATTAAAATAAAATGGGGGGGCGGGGGGCGGCAAAGAAAGTTACAGGAGCCTGTGGTGGCAGTCTGTTGATATGAAGCAAAGCATGGTGCTGACCAATCAGTACAGTACCAACCAACTACTAGATGTGGAGCTTTCATTCATACATTTTCTTCATTAACATAAGCAAAACTTCGGATGGCTTGCAATCAGTATTATATATGTTTACACCCATGTAGATGTAGGCTTAGCAAACACAAAAATGACATAATTTGAAGATTACTACTAAAAATATGATGAATGTGATTGAAGAGCATCTGCCTAATCGATACCAAAGAATCTACTCCATTCCCATTCCAATTTTGGCTATAGCCCTGCCTCCGCCGCTCGCCGTGGGGTGCTCTTCCGGCGGCTTCCTGACTGCCGGAAGCCATTGGACCTGATCGACTCATCATTGCTGGACCGAGTGCTGGAGCTGTTCTCCTCGACGTCAAGATTTGATTCCTCTTCTTCCTTGGGCAACCTGTTCCTCTTGTTGCCACCAGCTCCTGCGGAAGCATGCTCTGTTCTTGAACCCTTCAGCTTGGCACCATCCCCTGCTCCCACCACGTAGTCCACGTCGCCATCGTCGGCGGCCGCCTCCAGTTTCTTCATCTCTGCTTCAATGATCTTCTCAGCAGCGACACGCTTCTGCGGCCGTCCCCTCCTCTTCCTTGCAGGCACGACGACCTCCTCGCCGCTGCTCCCCTTGTCCTCGTGTGTCCTGCTCCTGCCGTTGGTGAGCTGCTTCCTCCCTCTGCCTCTCCCCCTACCCATTGATGATTCAATTTAACAGAAGAAGAAGCTGCAGTGTATGAAGTACCAGGCAACTAAGGAAGCTACGAGATGCGAAGATATATCTAGATGCTGCCTATTCTGTTTGTCTTGTTGCTTCCTTTTTGGACCTCACAAAAATATCTCACTTCTTGACAAGCTGTAATAGAAAAATCAAGAACCTAATGTAAAACCCAAATTGGAACATGATTGAATATTCAAGCATGGATGAAAGACTTAGACTCCTCAGAGTTCTAGTTTGATAGATCCGCATCAATAATCTCAAGAAACATATATCCAGATACATATCCCTAATCTCATATTGGAATGCGGCAATATAATCCACAAATGTCACCAACAGACTAGAGCAGAAGCATTTAAATGATTCCACAAGCAATAAATAGATAGAGGAGATAGAAAGAAGCGGCTGACCTTGCATCAAACTAGTACGTCCTTGAAACATCCACCTGTAAACTCATTTCCCCAAGCTCAGCAGTCAAAAGATGAACTTTTTTTTTCTCTCTTTCCGCTAGCACCGAAGGGGGGGAAATACTGCAGATTGGCACTGATCTTGGATCGAGATTGAGACACCGGGAGGGGGGAGACCCACCACAGATCACGAAGAAGCCATGGCTGGGCCAAGGTTGGTTCTGTTTGGGGAAAGCTGGAAGATTCTTGAATGAGGCTAGCAGTGCAGTGATGCTGTGTGGCCTGTGGGCGCCGGCCGGACTCCTCGGTGCTTGAGCTCCAACAGTAGCTGTGAGCTCCCTGCGGCTGCGGGACAGCAGCAGCAGGGCACTACTGTACACACCACGCGATGAGAGAGAGAGGGAGAGAGATGGAAGGGTGGGGGCGTGCCTGTGCCTGTGCCTGTCCCTGTGCCTGTCAGCCTGTGCTTGCTTGCGGGAAGAGTTGTTTTTCCGTGGAGCTGTTGTCACTTTTGCGCTTTGTTTACCCACCGTTGAAAATGAGTGAGCTGCGTTCCACTTCCCCATTGCCACTAGGCGCTGCCCCGGACAGATGCCAGTTTTTAATTATAATTAGGGCAGCATCGGCACATATTACTGCAGCATAATGACAAGCTTTACTTCTACCATTTTCTCGTGCCCTCGGGGGAATCAAAAGGCGATAGCAAGGATCCCAAGACTGACAGCCAGGGAACAACAAAACCAGGGGCCAGTAATCAACTGCTGCAGCCGTCAAGATCCATCGGTGTAGTACTGTAGTTCCTCAGTCCCGAATCCTTAAACTGCATGATAGGTGGAAATCTATGGATCGTGCACAGTCTGTTAGACAGAATATAGTACTCCCTCAGCTCTAAATTACAAGATGGTCTTAATTTTTTCTAGATAATCTATAAAAGTCAAGACATCTTATAGTACATGTATTCACTAATATGTGCAAGAAACGAAGGTAATATCCAAATTCAATTAGCCCAGCATTTCCAAGTTCAGACGATATCGGCAGTCAAAGTGATGTAACTATTTGCTTGACTCTTGAGTGTACCAAAATTATAATAACCCTATAAGTTTCGGACTTGGAGGTATTAGGGTCTGGAATATTAGTACTCAGGGAAACTTTCAGACAGGTTTGCTTTGCATGTGGTCCTGCACAGTACCCAAACCAAACATTTTATGACAGCGAGTGCATTCATAGCAAGAGTAAAGAATCCGCATTATTTTGAAAAAGCAAACCATCTGCAGCAACGATATCATTGACAAGTTCTGGCGTTTTCCATTATCTTGGATTATTTCGATGCTTCATTAATCTGCACTACCTTTTTTTTCCCCTGAAATGAATCATGGTGACTCCGAGATCGAGTGGGCCTGGCAGCTTTAGTTAACTACCCAAAAATCAGTTGGCGTGAGGAGGCGGCATGAGCAGCAGGCCATAGTTTGGGCCCGGGAAGGGGCGAGCCCAGCGCACATCTGGAGTTTGCTTCTCTGTGGGAAGACGAGCTCGACCATCTTCGAGAGCATTTTTAAATTTCACGTTCTAAATTATTATTTGATGAGTCATTTGTCATGAAAATTGCTTTCTATATCTTTTTACTCTCTAATATTTTTTCTATATCTAATGCGCACTCTAGAGAGCTATTCTCATCTTCTATTTTTTGCTAACAAAAAATTCAGAATAGAAGATAGCTATATTTAGATGACTATTTAGAAAAAAAACTATTGGAGGATAATTTTTCACCAAAATCTATATTCCTAGCTTTTAGGATTATACAGAGAGGCCGAGTCTGCTGGAGATGCTCTTGGTTAACTTAGTTAAGTGAGTCAGCCTCTTTAGAAATCCTAGTATTTGTGGTCAGCGAACACACTTGTGCTCACATGTCACAACTGGCTGTGCCTGTACATGTACCAACACCAGGAAGTAAAATTAATTTTCCAGGAAGCCACCATGATACAACAGACTACAAGTCTGACTACGAGAATGCTGCTCCTCATATACTCCGACAGATTTTATGTAGTGATGAGGTCGCGCCGGAGCTTATATAGTAGACCAGTAAACCGCTAAAATTCCATCTCCGTACGGGATACTAGATGGCTTGCACTGTAGAACATCTCCCAAAGTTTTTTTTATTTTTAACATTTTTTTAAACTAATTTTAAATCTAACACTGTTTTTAGTTTTTTTTCAATACTAACACTTTTGGCCGCGTCTATTTTCCTGGCGCGGCGAAACGCCTGTGCCACGCCATGTACGGTGGCGCGGCGAGAGGGATGACGTGGCGCTGACCGGTGACGTGGCAGGGTCTGTCGTGTCACCGATCTTGGTGCGGCAGTGCCGCGCCATCCCTCACGGCGTGGCAGTCCCATGTAAATATCGTCCGCGAGCCGCCCTCCCCCTGTCTGCCTGCCCGCCGCCTCGCCTACCTGCCGCGCCTGCCGCCGACCGCAGCCGCACGCCAAATTCTTGAACCCTAAGACCTAATTAATGTTTGGTTAATATCTAAATAGCCTCGGATTTGTCCGATTCAAAGTTCTTTAAGCCAAATCAGAATATAGGGTTTCGCTTAAGCACCGAGAAGGAAGGGAGTCGAATCAACTTCAACACTAAGCCTCAGTTTTTGTCCAAATGCGAACCCTAGGAATGCAAATTACCCAAATCCGGTAACAATCCCCAACCCTAAGATCAGTAAGACGCTTTTCACTTACCTTAAGAACTAAGATGGCGCCGTCGGGCTCCTTCACGAGTTCACCGGCAGCCACAAAAGAGAGCCACGCCGCCGCCCTGCTATGTGCGCGTGTGGTCTCCGTCCCAAAGCGAGCAGATCACCGCTGGGGCATCAAGAAGCCATGTCGCCGCCCTATTCTTTGGCGCCCGCTACGCCCGCCGCGCTCGCACGCCGGCGCGCCACCCCCTCCGGCCGCCCGCCGCGCCCTCTGGCCACGCACGACGGCTGCCCGCCGTGCCACGGACGCCCGCATGCATAGAAGATGAGGGCAGCAGGTCCATACATAGAAGTTGCTTATTTTCCTAGTGAAGTTGTTTAATATGCCTGTTAATGTTAATTTGAATATATACATGTGCTTTCATATTGTGTTCCTAGTGCATAACAAGTAGTTTAAATTTTACAATGCTACGTAATGTTAATTTGAATATTGTTAATTTGAATACGCTAACCCTTTGTTTATCAATTTATAACAGAATGACCCCTCCCACGCAGCACCAGTTGTAACCCCTTCTTGAGGTGGAGTACGATGACCCGCACCAAGCACACTTCTTGACTGACACCGATGCAGAGGTGCCCTTGCCTCCTTTGAGGCCCCGCACGCACACCAGGGTGCACCAGTGGGACGAGCGTTACGCGTCGTACATACGGCGTGCCGGCTTTTTCGAGCTTGTCCGTGTTGTCAACTACGGTCTTCCGCCCCTTGACCCAGCACTACTTACTGCAGCTGTAGACAGGTGCGAGTGCCTTCATTATACGTAAACATTCTTATAACAAATTTGAGGTAACTAACAGTCGTTCTATTCTTATAACAGGTGGAGCCCTAAGACCCACACGTTCCACCTACCTTGCGGCGAGATGACATTGACCATGCAGAACGTGAAGGCTATCTTTGGCCTTCGGTTGGAGGACTTCCAGTGACAGGTATAGTTGACAACGATCACTAGAGGGAGCTGGTGGCTTAGTTCACTAGCTTTCTTCCACCGGATGACGAGGTTTCCAAGAAAAATAAGTGAGCAATTCAAGCCTATTTAATACTTGCATTGCTTTCCTGCAGCCATCGGGTCTTATTTTCTTTGGTGAATTTCAGGAAAAGTTCGATGTTTCGTCGTCGTGGATCACAGAGCGCTTTGATTACTTGGACCCACAGGCTGATGAGGCTCAGATCGACAGGTTTGCTAGAGTGTGGCTCTGGCACTTCCTTGGTGCTTTCTTATTCCCAGACGCTTCGGGCAACATCATCAGCTAGATCTTTCTTGATATACTACGCTAGCCGTGGGATGACATAGCGGCATACAGCTGGGGCAGCGCAATCCTGACATGGACGTATCAACAGCTATGAGTTGCCTGTCGTCGTACCTCAGGGTATGCGAACCTTGGTGTTGCTCCTACCTACTCTAGATTTGGTGTTGGGAACGATGGCCCGTTGGGAGGCCCCTTGTTACCGGTTTCCCTGTAAGTACTTCGGTTCACTATATTCTTCAAGGCAGTTATATATGATAAAATTATTAATGGCTAATTCATTATCGTATTCAATGCAGCATTGGAACGGGCAGGATACATTGCCTACAGCTCTGTATATCTGGACATAAGCAGAGTTAGTTAGAGGGAATGCGAGGCGCAAGTACAGGGAATACACGGACTGTCTCGATGTCCTGACACGGTACTAGGTTACGCTCTCTTTACTATCATACATGTGTCTTGTTCGATGTACACTATATCACAACCTAACTTAATTATGAAATGTTCAGGTGCATTGGTGTCCATGGGATCCTCCGGAGCTCTAGGACTATCTGAGTCCTATCACTAGGGATGAGTCAGACGAGTATCGCTGCAACATCCCTCTTATTTTCTTCCATGTGCTCGAGATTCACTTGCCCATCAGGGTTTACAGGCAGTTTGGAAGAATGACAGGCTACCCAACACCGCTTTACTCCACCAATCAAGAATTACACGGGTGCGTTATCGATTAATAACAAAGCTACAATTCAGAGGTGTGTATGGTACAACTAACAATCGTTTTGTTGTAGGTATGACCGTAGGAAGAGGTACAAGACCAAGGATTGACGCGTGACACACAACGCGTACATCCAGTTGTGGCAGACAAGGGACTGACAGCCGGTCGATGCGGGTCCCCCACACGACCAGCACACCTTCGACGAGTACCTACGGTGGCTTCACAGGTCTACGAGGACACATATCAAGCCCCCGTACACTGAGGAGGCGATTGACGAGGATGACGAGGAAGATGTGATCGAAGATGTGTACGACATTGCCACTAGGGATGACACACAACTACAGAGAGCCCCGCTTCAAAGATATGTGGTAAGATACTCGAATGGTACAATTTATTATCCATTTGGTATTAAGTATGTGTACTAAAATTGTCCAACCGTGTTTCTGTATCCAGGTGACACAATTATCAAGATTGTCCAACGAAGCAGCGTTTCGGCTTCACGAGTCTAGAGGGCAGGGGCCAGGCGTTCTCAAGGCTTTTGTGGAGGTAAACATAAACTTGTCTGTTCCAAAAATATTTCTTTAGTGCATATCTATTTGGGAAATGCACTAACTTTAACATCTATTCATGCAGAAGGTGAAGCGGAGCTGCAGGAAGCTAGCTCAGAAGTTGAGCTGCATGGACACTCCTTGGGTGGAACCCGATTACGCGGCGCGGTCGGGTGCCACATCTTCTGGCTCTTTGAGGACACCAGCCGGCTCTTCTCAACCGGTGATAGGTGCTGCTCCCGCTGTGCGTACACCACCATATTATAGCGCTGGGAAGGACCCTGCAAACGAGGACGACGATGACGATGACCCCCCGAGCTTCCGCATACATCTGAAAGGACCTAATGGCTAGAGGGGGGTGAATAGCCTATTAAAATTTTCTACAACAACACTTAACAAACCGGTTAGATAAATATGAGGCGAAGCAAGTGTTGCGCTAGCCTACTAAAAATGCAAGCCACCTACCATAATTCTAGTTTATATAGTTTCTATCCACACAATAGCTATGACACTACACCAAGTTAGTGTGCTCTCAAAGGCTAACTAAAGAGCCATACTAACCAAACTAACAAGCTCTCACAACTAGCTACACTAAAGAGCTTGACAACTAGTTTGCGGTAATGTAAAGAGAGTGAGCAATTTGTTTATACCATCGTGTCGAGGAAGGAGCCAATCAATCATAAGAATCAATATCAATGAAGACCAATCACCTTGGAATCAAATGATGAACACAGTAATTTTTTACCGAGGTTCACTTGCTTGCCGACAAGCTACTCCTCGTTGTGGCGATTCACTCACTTGGAGGTTCACGCGCTAATTGGCATCACATGCCAAACCCTCAATAGGGTGCCGCACAACCAACACAAGATGAGGATCACACAAGCCACGAGCAATTTACTAGAGTACCTTATGGCTCTCCGCCGGGAAAAGGTCAAGAACCCCTCACAATCACCATGATCGAGAGCCAGAGACAATCACCACCCTCCGCTCGATGATCTTCGCTGCTCCAAGCCGTCTAGGTGGCGGCAACCACCAAGAGTAACAAGCGAATCCTACAGCGAAACACGAACACAAAGTGCCTCTAGATGCAAACACTCAAGCAATGCACTTGGATTCTCTCCCAATCTCACAAAGATGATGAATCAATGATGGAGATGAGTGGGAGGGCTTTGGCTAAGCTCACAAGGTGGTTATGTCAATGCAAATGGCCAAGAGAGTGACCTTGAGCCAGCCATGGGGCTTAAATAGAAGCCCCCACAAAATAGAGCCGTTGTACCCCTTCACTGGGCACAACGCGGGGTGACCGAATGCTCTGGTCATATTGATCGGACGCTGGACCTCAGCATCCGGTCACGCGATGCATGCCACGTGTCCCCTCTCTTCAAATGTTATTCGCCCAATCTCAACGGTCAAGTGACGACCGGACGCAACAGCTCAAAGTGACCGGACGCTGAACCCCAGCGTCCGGTCAATTCCAGTAAGCATCCAAAGACAACTTTTCACGACCAGACGCGTCGGTCATACTCGACCGAACACACACAGCGTCCGGTCACACGGCGACTCCCCTATGTGCTACCATGTCAGCAGGACCGGACGCACCCTTCCAGCGTCTGGTCACTAAGTGACCCAGCGTCTGGTCAGAGACTGATGCTAGCGTCTTCACAACTTCTACTAACCGGACGCGCCGGTCCAACCGAGGCCAGCGTCCGGTCACTTACAGTGACCTCCGTCTTTTCTGTCTAGGGCGTCGGTGGCACCGTCGGACTGTCCGCACTCTACGGGTGGACACTCCATCGGTGAAGTTTCCTACCCTTGCTCAAATGTGCCAACCACCAAGTGTATCACCTTGTGCACATATGTGTTAGCATATTTTCACAAATATTTTCAAGGGTGTTAGCACTCCACTAGATCCTAAATGCATATGCAATGAGTTAGAGCATCTAGTGGCACTTTGATAACCGTATTTCGATACAAGTTTCACCCCTCTTAATAGTACGGCTATCGATCCTAAATGTGATCACACTCACTAAGTGTCTCGATCACCAAAACAAAATGGCTCCTACCATTTATACCTTTGTCTTGAGCCTTTTGTTTTTCTCTTTCTTCTTTTTAAGTCCAAGCACTTGATCATCACCATGGCATCACCATCATCATGTCATGATCTTCATTTGCTTCGCCACTTGGAGTGTGCTACCTATCTCATGATCACTTGATAAACTAGGTTAGCACTTAGGGTTTCATCAATTCACCAAAACAAAACTAGAGTTTTCAATCTTCCCCTTTTTGGTAATTGATGACAACCCTTTCACAAAGATATGAATTGAAATTCAATTGAATCCATGTTGCTTGTCCATATTTACCTTGTGTAAAAGGATATGGACAAGTTTCATAAACCCCAAATGGTAGCAATTGCTCCCCCTACATATGTGCTAAGAGTTTGGATTGTATCTTGCACATATGCTTAGATAGGAAATATAGGAGATAATGTTTACCAAATGATGCTAAGGTATAAAAGATGGACCTTTGAAGCATGATATTAATCAGAGTGCACCATTATACCATCCTTAGCACCATGGTTAGATCGATATCAATTGGAAACACTTGGAAATGAAATCACTAGATAACCTATGCATGCTAGATTTTCATTTCATCATTCAAACCTACAACTAGCATACACCACACAAGTATGGATATTAAAATTTAAAACTTGAGCCATGCAAGCAAACATATGAAATGCACATTCAAATGCACCATACAAGTTCATGAGCTTACTCCCCCTACTTGTGTGCTCAAAATTTTAATTGATCCCTTTCCTTTGTCATATCTCTCTCCCTCTATGTTTCCTTTGTCATATCTCTCCCCCTATGTATTTTCATTATCTTAGTACACTAATATATTTGTTTTTCTCCCCATGTACTAATATCATTGTTTTTCTCCCTCTTTGTCATCAATGACCACAAAGGCCTAAATCATAGATAGGTTAGGATTATCAATGTCAATCAATGGGGTGATGATTATTTTCCTAAATTTGGTCCAATCTAGATCATTTACCAAAGATATTTAATTCGGTTCGTAATAAGGATAAGCTTCTTCACACCTCCAAATAAGGGTTATCTTGTACCATGTTGAGTTAAACACTTATAGCTCATTTTCTAAATCAAACACTAGGTTTACAAGCCCACAAACATGTCATATGCTACCACTAGATCAAAATAAGCATAGAAGCAATAGTGGTAACATATAATCATAAAATTCATTTGATTTTCATGAATGAGCCTATTAACTATAAAAGATGTCTAGATGCACTAAACAAGTCCTTAGCAAGGATGTATGCCATGCCAATCAACTTTTACCTTGGATTGCTCGAAGGAGAGGCATGTCATATAAGTGGGGGTGCATCAACACATATTTGAGAAATCCAATATGTTCAACTCATTCTTTAGCTTGCAAAACCTTTTCTCATCCAATGGCTTGGTGAATATATCGGTAAGTTGATCTTCGGTGCCTACACTCTCAATGCAAATGTCCCCTTTTTGTTGGTGATCTCTTATGAAATGGTGGCGGACATCAATGTGCTTTGTTCTTGCATGTTGAACCGGATTGTTGGTTAACTTGATTGCACTCTCATTGTCACATAGCAATGGCACTTTCTTGAACTTGATTCCAAAATCACTCAAAGTGGCCTTCATCCAAAGTATTTGTGCACAACAACTACCGGCGGATATGTATTTGGCTTCGGTGGTTGATAATGCAACACTATTTTGCTTCTTTGATGACCATGAAATAAGTGATCTTTCCAACAATTGACATATGCCCGAGGTGCTCTTCCTTTCAACCTTGCATCCCGCATAATCCGAGTCAGAGTAACTAACTAGTTCAAACTTTGTCCCTTTGGGATACCATAAACCAACATTTTTGTGTATGCTTCAAGTACCTCAATATTATCTTTGTAGTCTTCAAATGGCTTTCTCTTGGTGAGGCTTAAAATCTTGCACACATGCATACACTAAACATGACATCCGGCCTTGATGCGGTCACATAGAGTAGGCTTCCAATCATAGACCGATACAATTTTTGATCCACCATATTGCCACTTGCATCACTATCCAAGTTGCCATTTGTTTTCATTGGTGTACTAATGGCTTTACTATCACTCATGCCAAACTTCTTGATTATGTCCTTGATATACTTGCTTTGACTCACAAAAGTACCATTTTTCAATTGCTTGATTTGAAGACTAAGGAAGTAACTTAACTCTCAATAATGGACATCTCAAACTCATTAGCCATCATCTTTCCAAACTCATCACAAAAGTCTTGATTGGTTGATCCAAATATGATATCATCAACATAGATTTGTAATACAAATAAATCTTTTCCAATCTTCTTGATAAAAAGAGTGGTGTCAACCTTGCCCATCATAAACCCTTTAGAGAGTAGGAAGTCCCTCAATCTCTCATACCATGATCTAGGTGCTTGCTTCAAGTCATACAATGCCTTTTTCAACTTGTATACATGGTCGGGTTTTTTGTTATCTTCAAAACCGGGAGGTTGCTAAACATATAATTCTTCATTGATGTAACCATTGAGAAATGCACTCTTAACATCCATTTGATAGAGCTTGATGTTGTGGGCACAAACATAGGCTAGCAATATTTTAATTGCTTCCAATCTAGCAACCGGAGAATATGTTTCTCCAAAGTCAAGACCTTCAACTTGTGTATAACCTTGTGCTACCAATCTTGCTTTGTTTCTTATTACTATCCCATCTTGATCTTGCTTGTTTCTAAAGACCCATTTGGTTCCAATCACATTGTGTCCCTTTGGTCTATCTACTAATTCCCATACTTGATTTCTTATGAAGTTATTCAACTCTTCATGCATAGCATTCACCCAATCAACATCCTTCAATGCTTCATCTATCTTCTTTGGTTCAATGGATGACACAAATAAGAAATGTTCACAAAATAAATCCAATCTTGATCTTGTTTGTACACCTCTAGAAATATCACCAATTATGGTGTCCAATGGATGATCCCTTGCAATATTTGTTGGTTGGAGCATTAAAACTTGATTGCTTGCACTTGCTTGATCATTGGATTGAGATGATGCACTAGCCACTTGATCTTGTTCTTGATCATGAGATCCACTTGTACTAGCTTGAGTTGTATCATCTTACATATTTGAGTTAGAGAACACTTGCACTTGATTATCTTCATCATCATTCACTTGCCTAGGCCTCAATTCACCAATATCCATATTCTTCATGGCATTTGAAAGTTGAATGTCTCTAACATCTTCCAAGTTCTCATTCTTTACTTGCGAACCCTTGGTTTCATCAAATTCAACATCATGAATTTCCTCAAGAGTACCACTATCCAAATTTCAAACTCTATATGCTTTGCTTGTAGTGGAGTAACCAAGTAGGAATCCTTCATCACATTTCTTGTCAAACTTGCCCAATCTAGTGCCTTTCTTCAAGATATAGCATTTGCAACCAAAGACCCAAAAATATGCAATGTTGGGCTTTCTACCATTCAAGAGCTCATATGGTGTCATCTCTTTCAATGGGTGACAATAGAGGCGGTTGCTACAATAGCAAGCCGTGTTGATAGCTTCGGCCCAAAAAGATTGACTCACATTGTACTCACTAAGCATAGACCTTGCCATGTCAATGAGTGTTCTATTCTTCTTCTCAACAAGGCCATTTGATTGTGGAGTGTACTTGGCTGAGAATAGATGTCTAATTCCAAATTCATCACGCAACTCATCAATTCTAGTATTCTTGAATTCACTACCATTGTCACTTCTAACTCTCTTGATGGTTGTTTCATATTCATTGTGAATGTCCTTGACAAATGATTTAAATGTTGCAAACACATCACTTTTGTCCACTAGAAAGAATACCCATGTGTATCTAGTATAATCATCCACTATCACAAAGTCATATTTGTTACCATCGATGCTAGTGTATTGAGTTGACCCAAACAAATCCATGTGCAATAACTCAAATGCTTTATTAGTGCTCATCATGCTTTTCTTAGGATGGGTGTTTCCAACCTGTTTGCCGGCTTGACAAGAGCTATAAAGTTTATCCTTCTCAAACACAACATCTTTCAAGCCTCTAACCAAGTCATACTTAACCAATCTATTCAATTGTTTCATTCCAATATAACCAAGCCTTCTATGCCATAACCAACCCATGCTAGACTTAGTGAACAAGCATGTTGATAATCTAGCTTCACTAGTATTGAAATCAACCAAGTATAGATTCTTATATCTAAAGCCTTTGAAGATCAAGTTAGAGCCATCTACACTTATGATCTCTATATCATCTACCCCAAATATGCATTTGAATCCAAGATCACACAATTGAGCCACGGATAGCAAATTGAAGTTCAAGCTCTCTACTAGCAATATATTGGATATGCTCATGTCATTGGATATTACAATCTTACCAAGCTCTTTGACTTTGTCTTTGCCATTGTCACCAAATATGATACTATCATAACCATTATTGCCATTGGTGTTGATTGAGTTGAATATTCTTGCATCACTGGTCATGTGTTGAGTACATCCACACAATAGCTATGACACTACACCAAGTTAGTGTGCTCTTAAAGGCTAACTAAAGAGCCATACTAACCAAACTAACAAGCTCTCACAACTAGCTACACTAAAGAGCTTGACAACTAGTTTGTGGTAATGTAAAGAGAGTGAGCAAGAAAGTTATACCGCCGTGTCGAGGAGTGAACCAATCAATCGCAAGAATGAATACTAGTGAAGACCAATCACCTCAGAATCAAATGATGAACACAATGATTTTTACCGAGGATCACTTGCTTGCCGGCAAGCTACTCCTCATTGTGGCGATTCACTCACTTGGAGGTTCACAAGCCAAACCCTCAATAGGGTGCCGCACAACCAACACAAGATGAGGATCACACAAGCCACGAGCAATTCACTAGAGTACCTTTTGGCTCTCCGCCGGGGAAAGGTCAAGAACCCTTCACAATCACCACGATCGGAGACGGAGACAATCACCAACCTCCACTCGACGATCCTCGCTGTCCCAAGCCGTCTAGGTGGCGGCAACCACCAAGAGTAACAAGCGAATCCCGCAGCGAAACACGAACACCAAGGGCCTCTAGATACAAACACTCAAGCAATGCACTTGGATTCTCTCCTAATCTCATAAAGATGATGAATCAATGATGGAGATGAGTGGAGGGATTTGGCTAAGCTCGCAAGATTGCTATGTCAATGCAAATAGCCAAGAGAGTGAGCTTGAGCCGGCTATGGGGCTTAAATAGAAGTTCCCACGAAATAGAGCCGTTGTACCCATTCACTGGGCACAACGCGGGGTGACTGGACGCTCCGATCATATTGACCGGACGCTGGACCTCAGCGTCCAGTCACGCGATGCGTGCCACGTGTCCCCTCTCTTCAAATATTGATCGCCCGATCTCAACGGTCAAGTGACGATCGGACGTAGCAACTCAAAGTGACCGGACGCTGAGCCCCAACGTCCGATCGTTTCAAGTAAGCATCCAGAGACGACTTTTCACGATCGGACGCGTCCGGTCATGCTCGACCGGACACACCCAGCGTCCGATCACACGGTGACTCCCTTGTGCCAGCCACGTCAGTAGGACCGGACGCAACCTTCCAGCGTTCGGTCAGAGACCGACGCTGGCGTCTTCATGCTTCACCTGACCGGACACGCCGGTCCAACCGAGACTAGCGTTCGGTTACTTACAGTGACCTCCATCTTTTCTGTCTAGGGCGCCGGTGTCACCGTCGGACTGTCCGCACTCTACGGGCGGACACTCCACCGGTGAAGATCCTAACCCTTGCTCAAATGTGCCAACCACCAAGTGTATTACCTTGTGCACATGTGTTAGCATATTTTCACAAACATTTTCAAGGGTGTTAGCACTCCACTAGATTCTAAATGCATATGCAATGAGTTAGAGCATCTAGTGGCACTTTGATAACCGCATTTCGATACGAGTTTCACCTCTCTTAATAGTACGGCTATCGATCCTAAATGTGATCACACTCACTAAGTGTCTCAATCACTAAAACAAAATGGCTCCTATCATTTATACCTTTGTCTTAAACCTTTTATTTTTCTTTCTTGTTTTCAAGTCCAAGCACTTGATCATCATCATGGCATCACCATCACCATGTCATGATCTTCATTGGCTTCACCACTTGGAGTGTGCTACCTATATCATGATCACTTGATAAACTAGTTTAGCACTTATGGTTTCAACAATTTACTAAAACCAAACTAGAGCTTTCAACAGCACCAAACCAAACTAGAGTTTTCAACAACACCACCAGTGGGACCCTTGGCAGCAGGACGAGATCGGTATGTGTCAGCTAGATGGTGTCCCGCTTGGTACCCAAGGAGCCTCACATGTAGTAACAAAGGTAGTTTCTTTAAATACGCAGGCTCTATGAACTAACGATCATAAAGATTATAAGTAATCGTGCATATCATATACTTGCAGGGTACGAGCCATACGCACCGACAACGCGACCACACCGACGTTGGCTACACTCCCAATGTGTTGCCTACAAATCCGAATAGACAGAGGCGTCCGAGGGATCCTTACACTCCTGGGACTTAGTTGGTTATGTCGAACTTATATGGAACGAATATTGTCGTCCGAAACTTGCAGACTTAGTTGGTTATGTCGAACTTATATCGAACCAATGAAAATGTTATGTGGCAACTTATCAACGTGTGCACGGACTCTATTTATTTGCTTCATATTCATTTCAATGCATCACGGTAACACCTGTAGTTGTTTATAGCACCGACAGCAGCTCCCGTTCAATTGCAAGTGAGGCTGGTCGGCTTCTGTCCGTGTCTAGGTCCTGCCGCGCCGTAGGTTATGGCGCGACAGAACCTGCCATGTCACCGGTCAGCGTCTCGATCGTCGCCACGTCATCCCCTCGTCGTGCCACCATGCATGGCGCGGCATAGACGTTTCGCCGCGCCAGGAAAATAAGTCACGCGCAAAAATGTTAGTTTTGGAAAAAAAATAAAACAATGTTAGATTTAAAATTAGTTTTAAAAAGTGTTAAAAATAAAAAAAAAATCTCGGAAATCTAGGTGCATGTCCGGGTGTTTCGCTTCACAACAATTCTTGATCGAACTGCTTCACTATTGTTGCAACGACATGATAGATAGCGCATAACTTACAACTAAGATTCTTACACACTTGCATCACTGAAAAAAATAGCATGCGATGCTCGACACATTATAGCACAAAGATGAACCCCTATACACTTAGTATACGGTCGAATGATTCGCTGACACGTCAGACGTTCATCTATCTCCATTCTCGGGCACAGGGAGGCCTCAGCGCCACACGCTCGCCATCCGCTGACCGCTGCTACCTACTCGTACCTGTAGATGAAGTCGGAGTTGCCGACCATGGCATTGAGCACCTGCGAGACGAGGAAGCCGCTGCCGGTGAGGACGGCCACGATGAGCAGCGCCGTGACGGGGTTCTTGAGCAGCTCCACTATGGGCTGCAGCACCGTGTACGCCACCCCTGTGCTCACCGTCACCACGTACAGCGCGTACCGCCGCATGTTGTCCCAGAACTCCTCCACCAGGGGGCCCTCCGGCCCCAGCGCCAGGGCGGGGCCGGCACCCGCGGACAGGGCCAGCGCCACGGCCACGCCCGCCGTGATGCCGCCGATTAGCGCCCACGTCGGCAGTGGGGACGTCCTGCCGCCGGCGGCGCCGGCGTCGTTATTATTGCCGGCCGCTGCGAGCTCTTGACGCGGGTGGCTCTCCTCCGTAGCTGCCGCGATGCTTTCGTGAGGTGCTACGGCGAGGAGGCGCTTTGCGTGCCGTTGTGGGGTTGGTTCAGAGGAGGAGAGCCGAGCTCGGACGACGGCGGTGGCGTTGAGGCCATGGCCGCGTCCGGGAGAGAGGCGATGTAAGTGGAGGGCGCGGTGGAGAAGAGAGAGCTGGTTCATCTTGTGCAGTCTCTGGTCTTCGACTGCTTGGTACCTGTTCTTTGTGATAAGCCTCTACCAAGTTCTGATAGACCTCTGATCGTGTGGGCCAGCTCTAGCTCTGGTTCCACGCCGCCTGAGCAACCATGGTGGACTGGTGGCCCTGCGGAAGCCGGACCAGATATTCCTTAGTTTCCATCTAAAGGAGATGAGCTAAGGCCTTGGTTAGTTGCTCCCAACTCTCAATTTTGATACTTCCAGTTTTGGTACGATGTAAAAAAAAGATTTTCCGTCATATCAAACTTATGGTATATACATGGAGTACTAAATGTAGACGAAATCAAAAACTAATTGCATAGTTAGGTTGTATTTTGAGAGACGAACGTTTTGAGCATAATTAGTCAACAATTAAACAATTATTACCAAATACAAACGAAATGCTACAGTGTGCACAATGAATCCGGCGGCGTCGAATTCGGCCAACTAAACAAAGCCTAAAGTTTGTTGCACCATTTGATGCGTAAACGCTGTAGGAAACCTGGGGTTAGTTTTTTTTATTAATTACACAATACAATGCACGCACACTTACCTCTACGAACGAACGAAAGCACGTAAACACTACCCCTTTGGTATCTTCGAAGACTGAATCGACAAATCATCGATACGAAATTGACGACTATAGACGTCTCATTGTCAACAGGAACGAGATTGATGAAATCACCACAGACGTCTCATTATCGACCAAAAACGTCGCCTACCACAAAAAGTACGGAGCCGTTAAATCCTAGACACCTGATACTCTTATAACCACTGCCTACCACAAAAAGTACGGAGCATTAAATCCTAGACACCTGATACTCTTGTAACCACTAAGCTACGTAGCCTTAAGAGCACGCCAAGCAGCAATGCCATGACAATTTACAAAGTGCCTTCGTGCTAAATTCAGGCTGGAACCATAAAACCGCACTATCTATGAGAAAGAACAGAAGTCCATGATTTCTCACTTGATTTTTTCCAAAACAAAATGATTTCTCACTTGTTCTTCTAAATAACGCACTAAGCATAGCACACTCAAAGAGATATTGATGGTTACTTCACATCCAACACAATTTTCAAAAACAAGTCATCATGATCGTAACTCTATAATTTCACATTTGATACAATTGTTTTTACTGTACCGAAGCACTTCAGTTTGTGCAACGTCTTGCTTGCATCCTGGGTTCACGAGGAGCAGGACAGCATGCAGACTCCAGGTCTGTATGCCCAGGCTGGTGGCAACCGCGCATACTTCTCCATTCCCGGCTGCTCATCATAAGGATTCTGCATTACTTTAAGCAGCCGGCGAACCTCCTCATAATCACCTTGCTCAGCTGTGTCGATAGCAGACTGGCACAGATAGTTGCGGAGAATATACTTTGGATTAACAGAGTTCATCGCGGCTTTTCTTTCTTCATCAGGAATGCCACTCTCCACCAGCTTTCACACAGAATGAATAACACCATTAGACTGGAGGTTAAGATATTAAATGTAGCAATATAAAAGTCTAGTAACAATGGTAGAGCATAATAAACCTTGATGGACCTGGACAGTGCAGATTTAGAAATCAGGAAATATGACTATTAGATGAATTTTAGAGCATAGTCACATAAATTCAGAGGGAATGCAGGTAAATTTTGAAAGCACAAGGGCAGCAAGCCTGCAACAAACAGTGGGAATTTCTGCCCAAACCACAACATGTCACTCAATTTCCAAATGATCATTCCAACTTCACAAAAAATGGCAAAGATTTTTTTTTAGAAAAAGAACCAAACGACAACAGAAATACCAACAGTAGCCAAAACAGTGCGCTATCACAACATCAAACCATCCCTTTTATGATAGAAGTGCATATGGAGGAAACAATTACAGAATAGGTGACCCACCTCTTCAATGTAAGTCTGTACCCAACTGATCCATGCTTCCTTCCTTTCTTTCCCAATATCTAGGAGAGCAGCCTTCAGTGGAACAAGCAGCTCATTCTCCGGAATACCAGGATCCGCTTTGACATTCGAAAGAAGACGGAAAAAGTTGGTATAGTCAACCTTATCAACTGCCAAGTTGTTAAGCAGCTTACTAATTAGCTGCTTATTATACTTGGTTAAGCCCAGCTTTTTGGTCATGATAGATTGATACTCATCCATGAACTTTGTCCCATACCTGCAACAAACAAAAAATCAAAATGTTCACACAAATAAGTTATTGTCGTCTACTGCCAATAATTGTTCAGAATGGAGGAAGAGCTCACCTCTCCGTCACATAATTTGCCTCGTCTTTGCTGATAAGCTCAGCAGATGACAGTGGTCCAGCAAACTGAGCAATATTCCACAAGCCAACATCAGGTTGATTTGCAAAACAATACCTCTTCCCAGGAAGATCAGTGGTATTTGGAGTATAGCTAGGATCAAAGGCATCGAGAAAGCCAAATGGTCCATAGTCAATAGTTAAGCCCAGCACACTCATGTTGTCAGTGTTAAGTACACCATGGGTGAAGCCAACACCTTGCCATCTAGCTATCAAGTAAGCAGTCCTCTCTGCAACCTCAACTGCCCAGGCTGTTACAAATGGATTGCAGGTGAGGAAAGGTTAGTTCTCCGAGGATTTTGAAAGCAAAATAAAATGTGGTATAAAGATATTTGCCTGCATATTTGTTTGATGTGAGATCTATTGTTGGAGAATCTCCTATAACTGCCTCGAATGACAAACCTTCACTCTTTTTCATATTTTCAAGATGCGGAAAGTGTTGACGTATCACGTAGTCTGCCAAACGACGAACAATTTCAATGTCCTCTTTGCCCCTTGAAGCATGTATCTGATACGAACCAAAACGTAAAAAAGATGGTGCAACACGACAAACGATTGCACCTGGTTCTTCCTTTGCATTGCCACTGCGTATATAAGACAAATGATTAACACTAGAAGCATATCAATAGGTACAGTGTATTTACTGAAAACCTTCAGAAACATGATCCTTAAAACAAAATCTATTTTAACTGCTGCCAGTCAGTGACTCAGTGTTATAGATTGCAGGTAGTGGTAATGTAACAAAGGTTCTCTAAGCATAGCATACCCTGGTGACATAGTAAGAGCAAAACTCATCCATGTTCGCAGTATTTTTTTTTTAAAAGAAAAGCCTTAACAGGAAAGTGGTCCTATACAGCATACACAGGTGATATGTGAGTACATGAGACTTGACGTCATTTGCAGAAATAAATAACATGAAATAACCCAATCCACAGTCTACAATCTGCAGCTTGTGTTCAAGAATAATTTAGGGCAGTTTCATGCTTTATAATCATGTCTAGGTCAATAAGAATAACAAAAAAAAAGGCACATTAAAACAAAAGCAAAAGACCAACATACTACATTGCCACCTGTGCACAAATCAAATAATATAAAAGGACTTATGAAGCAAGCTGTCATTCAGTGAAATAAAACCACTATGCCTGAAGCACAAATAAACAAATAAGTTCTTAACAGTGATGTTCAACCAACCGCTATTACTTTGGTATAGTATATATCTGGCTCAAGCAGCTTTGATTCAAATATTTTGTATGCTACAGATAACACTGCCATCATTACCATGCTCAGCTTATAAAAAGCTAGATCATATACAGCCTTTTTCTACCTTTCCCCCCTTTTGTTGAAAATTTATCTTATAGAAGTGGAACACAGCGATGAAACATAACATGGCTTAACAGTGTACATTGAAAAATTAAGATATCATGACATACTCATAGAACATATCTCGGACAACTGATTTTCCAGTTTCAACTAGACAAAGAGCACGAGTTGTTGGAATGCCTAGACCGTGCATGGCTTCGCTGCATAAGAATTCACGGATACTGCTGCGTAGGACAGCAAGACCATCAGCAAATCTGCTGTATGGAGTCTTTCCACAACCTTTGAGCTGCAACTCCCACCTCTCACCTCGAGAGTTGACAACCTCTCCAAGAGTTATCGCTCTTCCATCCCCCAACTGACCAGCCCATACACCAAACTGATGTCCTCCATAGCACTGGGCGTAGGGCAAACTGCAGGTTGTTATCCATCAGAATGTTGATTATTTGGCTGTCTGGAACCAAATAGTAAGGATATTAAGTGATGGTACAACAAACCTTCCCACTAGTGGAGTTGCTCCTGAGAAAAACTGAGGAAAATCAGGTCTTTCAAACCTGAAAATACACAAGATAGCACATAAACAATTATGAATTTCTGTTCAACAATATCAGCAAGGATACCAAAAAAAACTTAGAATTGGATGAGTAGGCAAGGTAGGGGAAAAAACACAATTCTATGCAGAAAGAAAATGATAACTGGAGGGGGGGGGCACATGTTAGAACTCAACCTATGCAATAAGGACAAATTTCTAACTTCAGTAGCTCCTGACTTGTTCAAGTCCATATATTAATTGCAAAGAGATCAAACCAACGACGTGAGTAGCAAACAAGAGGAAATCAGAGGATAGGTCATCTCGATAACAGGAGGAAGAAACCTTTTATCTCTGTTCTGTTTCTTCATTTTTCGAAATACAGTGCTTTAACTGACAAGTGGGAAACCACCCATGGGACCCAAGTGGAAGACCAGATGATGTGTACAAGTTCCAAGAGTCTTAATGGTGAGCGCAAGAAAGAAAATATAGAAATTGAAGAAACAGAACAGAGATAAAAGGAAGGCTTCATCGTCAGGTTGATCTCACCCGCGGCAACAGGTGTGAGAAAATTCAGCAAAGATATTCTAATGTTGTTATCCAAATATTTTGTGAACTTGCAACAGATAAGTTGCTAAGTGTGACCAGCTGCCGCCTAGCACCTAGATCCCCAAGGCAGCCAAATGTCCTCAAGGAGGCAAGGACAGGACTATTGTATGTAACAATTCTAAATTTCCTTTTTCATGTAATGGCATGTTAGAAGTAGTTGTTTGGATTACCTTGGAGCGCGTAGGCACTATGTTGGACTACCTAGGCACATCGATTACCCCATAATCAAGGCAGCAGGACACCACTTATTGCCCTGATGCCACTAAGGGCTAAGTGCCATCTTTCAAACATGCTCATCACAGACCTTAAGAGTAATAAGTCAGCTAACGCTTATTTTCTCGAATGAAATCTGCTGGTTGGAATATTTTGTTAAAATAAAAACAAAGATCATGGAGATGTGACTAGCTGTTAGACTACCATGTGGGCCTATTGCCATATGGAACGACCATGTCATAAAAAGTTTCAGCATTATAGCAGCTCTTTTAATGACTGAAGTGGCCAAGAACAAAACATGTCTGCCAAAATAAGACAATGAACCATTTCGTATGCTAAAAGGTCTAAGTGTCTTGCCACACTTTTTGTTTCTCAAAAAATAGTTATTCCGTAACACACCTGCTGTTGTCAACTCCTTAGTTATGATTGATGCGCTTCCAACTTCTGATGAATTCAAAGTATCTTAGATATTTTTGCAATTTATTTTCATACCCATACATCTCACCTATTCATTAGTATGAACTCAACTGGTTAGCTTTCAACAAAGAGACGTGCTTTGCTTTATTGCTCTCACAAAGGCCAAAGTATAAGACTACAGTTTGTAAACAAAAATGTGAGCACAATTTAACAAAATCCACATCCAAATAGTACCACTATTTCGTTCTTGGATGGGAGGTTTTTGAAGCTGGGAAGAGCATGCAGCCACCAATCAGTACTCACTCGAGGATCAGTGGCTACAGGTGATATCTGAAGAGTTAAAATGTCAGACAATTTGGTGTGTTAAATTAGCCAGGACTCTACTGCAGTGGCACACAGGAAGGACACAACTGAAGAAGTTCGCTGCAAAGGATACAATTGGGGGGTAAATTCAAGTGGTTTTAGTAGTGTCAACGCTAAGCAGCTTTGTTTCAGTGCATCCCAGAAACGTGTGATAAAGATGCCCCTGCTTCTAAAATCGCCATTCCTTAGATTGATTGCAACTTGGCGAAGGATGCCCACTTGTAGAAAAGCAGCTAGAAATGGGAATCGTAACAATCAAGGATTTCAGGCCTCACTCATTGTGATCCAGATCGAGTAGATCGGCCACGGAGTCAGACCACGCCACCAGCTTGGGGTTATCCACTTTGGCCGAGGGAGACACCTTGGAGTAACAGGCGTGCAGGACCTGCAACAGCACGGCAGGCAGGTGAGCTAGCTGCTAGCCAAACAAAACACGAGGAAGGAAGGAGCAGCTAATCGAGCGCAGCCAGCAGCGAGCGTAAGGGGAGGAGGAGGCCGGCTGGAACCTCCCGCGGGATGGTGTCGGATCGTGGGTCGCCGGGCAGCTCGCGGACGAAGGAATGGTCCCAGGGTAGCTCCTCCAGGGCGAGCCGCCGCGGGGCGGCGGCGCCCTCTCCTCCCACGGCGACGGGGGGCGCCTCCGCGGCGGCGTGTGGCCCGGGGGCGGGAGCAGCGGCGGAGGCCATGCCGCGCGGCAGCGGGCGGCGGCGCGCGCCTCGGTGAAGAAGCGGCGGGAGGCGGAGGGCGCGAGGGGCCGGGGACAGGGACGCGGAGGGGAGAGGGGAGAGGAGAGGGAGCAGCCTGTGCGGCCTAGTGAGGAGGAGGCGGGCGGTGGGGAACCGGGGCGGCATGGCGACGCGTGCCACGGCGTATTTGGCTTGCGGGGGCGGAGGGCGGGTGTGCCCCGTGCTCTCGTCCGTGCTGCTGCTGCTGCTGCGTGCGTGTGTGGTAAGCGGTGCGGGCCGGCTGGATCCATCTCGGCCACGGTGGGTCTTGGGTTGGGTCGGCTCGGCGAAATCTGTGGCCTGGCCTGGCCCTGGCTGACCAACCGGCACGTTTACGCTTAGGATGACCGGACTGGACTTGGAGGGTCACATGTGGGCGTGAGGAGACGAACGTGGCCAGACGTGAGGATATATCAGTACGTGTGTCGTGCCGCTCTCGGATCGTCGACGTGTCAGCCTGTTCAGACCTCGTCAGTTAATTAGGGCCCAAGGCGTCGCGGCTTGGATGGGCTGGCGTGGGTGGTGCATTGCGTTCAGGTGCAGCAGATGTAGCCCATCCTTGCAAAAAAAAAAAAAAAGCAGATGTAGCCCATCCTGCTGCCATTTGCCGTCCGTCCATGCGCATCCGGGAAATCCATCATCGCATCGAGGCAGACAAATGCATGGGCCAAATCTAACATACTTTGCCCGCCCTTAAATGTTTTTGGTTCTACAGAAGATGTATGATAAAGAGCTGGCATTTAACTCATGCAACGCGCTCAGGCTTTGTATTATAAGAGGAAAGACTCTCGCCAGTATACATTGAACGTATGGCGCTTGCTTACAAGACAGCTACTGAAAAAGGCTACCTCTTCAAACTGTTGAATGCCATATTCCATATGATAGACTGTCTATCTTTCCCAAGCGTATACTTTTGTTCTATAAGCAAATAAAGCATACTTTTGCGGATCAAGCAATCTTCTACCTTGGTAGGTAGCGGAAAATCAAATCAATATCGGAGTATTGCTCTAGCTGCTTCTGAATTAACTTGGATTCAATCGTTGGAATGAACAATGAGTGCGAGTTGCGCACACTGCGTGCCCGCTTCAGGCCTCATTTGCCAAGGCAGAGAATCAGTGAAACCAAGGGCTGTTTATTTATGGGCCGGACCAGGGGCAGAGCTAAGATTTAAACATAGAGGGACTGTTCAAGCCGACAACAATCATACATGATGAAATATATGAAGAGAGCGAAGATAATAACCAAATAAGCGTTTATTGTATGATGCAAAGTAAGCTAAAAATTAAAAAACACTAAATATTATGAAGAAAAGGGGAAGAAAATCGAATTACACCTTTGATGTCTAACCTCAACTCGCCCAATCTAATTCTTGTGCCAAAAACGAATCACAGTAAGAATAAAAACAAAGGAGGTGATATGAGAAGATAAAAGGAAGACTAATCCTAAATAAAATAGATGACGTTAGAGATAAACGCGGAGGAATAATAAACAAGGAAACACTATATATATATATATATATATATATATATATATATATATAAACAAGCAAACACTACTTCCCCGTTCTAAATTGTAAGTCATTTTGATTTTTTTTCATTCATTTTGTTATATATCTAGACATATGAGTCAAAGTGACTTATAATTTAGAACGGATGGAGTAGCTAATTATAGGTGTACTTCAGGGACCACAAATAGGTAATAATCACAACAAGAACAAGAACAAGAACAAGAACAAAATAGATAGAAAAGATAATAAAAAGACTAATTCTAGATTATATAGATACTACTAGATTAACACGGAAAAAGAGTATGCAATTTTGACACGAATTAGTATAATTAACTAGCTAATTATTATAGATTAAGCGAGCTAATAGAGAGGGTATTGTTACACCCTAAACAAATTACCAAACTATATTATGAGCATCATATTTATGTGATAATGCATGTGATGGAAGGTGTAGATAACATTTTTGTAACTTCAGATGATCAATAAAAATGTTAAATGTATTAAGTAGGGTTTAAAACTAATTTTTATTGAACAAAAATACTATAGAACATATATGTGGTGCTTAAACAAAGTTGGAGTATAGACTTCGTAGATGACAATGAAATCCTTGCGGTTGAAAATAACATTGCTAGCCAATATTTCTAATAGCCTAAAAATACAACTTAGAATCAAACTCAGCTCATAGACTTAGAAGATTTTAAGTATATAGACAGCTAGACAATACCTTGTTTGGTAATTTATTTTGCGAAATCAGGGTTAAGAATAGGTGTTATGTTTCAGCTCGGTTTGGTAGCCTCATATGCCATCTTGAGCATGTTGAAGATGGTTTAGATCCAGAAGTAACCGTTTAGTTGTTATAGGTGTTTTAAAATGCGTGCACGACACGTTCTTGGGTTGGTTGGCCAAGTGGACGCGGTCACCACGCTCGGGCGCACGTCGTCGCCGCACTGGTCGCTCGCGCGTGCGCGCGGTGCCGTGCGTGGCTGGCCACGGCAACTCTGGCCTGGTCGCCACTAGCCTTTACCGCACGGAGCCGCGCATCGCCGCTTGCGTGGCCATGAGGCGTCATTGGTCGTGTCCATCGCGCCGCTGCCGCACCGCCGACCACACCCAGCGCGCGACGACGCCGCCGCCGCCGTCGCCGCCGCCTCACCGTCATGTCCGTGCTTCTTCTCACGCACCTCTGCGGCGCTTTGCCCTGCTCGAGGTCGCATCGCGCGTGCTGCGTCGCGCGCGTTTCGTCGTCGCCTTGCCATTTATGGCACTGCGCCGCGTGGGCCATGGCCGGTCGGGGACGCGCGCGCTTGTCCTTTGCGTCTGCGCGCATGCCTTCCCGGTCGCGCCGAGCACGTCCCACCAAGGCGAGGCCGTGCTGTGCCTCCTACGGGCCCGTCTCTTGCTCTCTCTTTGCTGCCACCATCAGAGTCGCGCCCCACGCAATTGACCAGCGAGTGCTCATCTCCTTTCAATTCCACGCGCCTGTGTCTCCGCCATCAAGGCCTCTTGCTGGCCGACCCCCCCCTCACCTTGAATGGCGCCCGATCGAGCTCCAATTTGGTGTTTTTCTCGGCGATGTGTCGATAAGGCCGCGTCCGGCCGTGGACGAGGGCAGCCCTCCTACCGTCCCTTCCGAGCCAATTCACCTGCACCACTAATTTTGCCTTGCCTCCTCTCCACCTTGCGCACAGCAGTGGAACCGCTATCGCCTCCCCATCGTTGCTGACGCGATCGCGCCACCGCACGGCTCGGGCGCACGTGGCCGCACCTCCTCCGCCATCCTCCACCCCAACCGTCACCTCGGCTAGGTCTACGGTAGTCTACTAATGCTCCCTCACTAGACAGTTAGGTTCTTAGATGCTCTGGATCACTAGGGCAGCTACGCCACCGCCGCGGACGGCCGCACGTCGCTGCAGCTCGCTCTAGTGCATCCCGCCACCCCACGTTGCTGCTCGGTGTAGGCGGTTGGACCATAGTTGAGTGTCGACCTGACCAAAGAGCCAGTGCGGGTCCCTGGTGGCCGGCGTGGCCACCCCATGCCACCGCTGTCGCGTCGCCGTGCATGGGTTAGCCGGGGGTGCGCGCGGGTGAATTAGAGAAAGGTCAGGGGGTTAAGTGAGAAAGCCTCTGAGAGAGAGAAATAGTGTTAGTACTTAGTTGTGATTTGAAAGAAGTTCGAGGTCTCTTTTGCAGAATTGCCAACGCGTGTGGGACTCCTGAAAGTGCATCTAGCCCTTTAGTGGGTTTTGGATGATTGAATGACAACGTGATTAAAGGTCTAACCCGTTTGCTAAGTATGGATAGGTAATAGATTATCTTACAGGTATTTAATGAAAGCCAAAATGATGTGTTGTTGTATAAACAATCTAGTTCAAGCACAAGACAACAATGCAAATAGAATTCATGCAAAGGCTTGTTTATTGTGGGATTTCCATGTGCTATGTGAAGCAAGCTTGTGAGAATTAATTAATGAGACATAAGAGATTGCATATGGAATGGTCTCATATTTGAAGCTTGCTAAATTAAAATGAAAAATATAACAATACATGAATGAATGATTCAACACAAGATGTGACTTGATGCCTTGAGATGGTGAAGATAGCAAGGAAAGGCTTCGAGGTACTAAGCAAGGGTGAAGGGCAAGCGATGGCTTGGCGGCCGAAGAACCTAGCTCGGGTGAAGAAGGAAGTACTTGCATTTAGTTGAGGTACTAATCAAGCTATGATGGCCACGTTTATGTGAAGGATCAAATCACTATTGAAGTGTTTGATGGAAGTGACTTGATACATTTGGGATTATTCAAATATGATGAATGGAATCAAGTCACGTGCTCAAGATGGCTATGCTCAAGTGAAAAGATCAATATCAACATGTTAGCACCCTTACTTGATGAAGATTGGAATACACAGCTTCGGTTGAAAGAGAACAACTCAAAAGGTTTAAATTCGTTATACATTTGAATTTGAGTTTAATAGGAATGTCGTACTATTAAGAGGGATGCATCATGTTGATAGATAATGTTTCATAAGTGCTCAAGCCAACCCATGTGAGATTTGAGTGTTTGAGAGACAAAAGAGCTAACTGATTTGTTGCTAATCTGGCTATACCGGACGTGTCCGGTATTTGCCCAGTAACTATAAAGTTGTTGTTCTCGGGTTGGTTCATCGGGAGTTCCGACGGTCGGAAGCTCCGGCAATGGTCGGGAGTTCCGACGACTCGCAATTTAAATAATTTGGAGAGTTCATTGTGGTGGTCATACCGGACGTGTCCGGTATTCATACCAGACATGTCCGGTATGGATGACCAGAGGCCAACGACAGTTTTTAAATGTACTGAGTGTCGGGAGTTCCGACGTAAGTCGGAAGTTCCGACGTACCGGACGTGTCCGGTATTCATACCAGACGTGTCCGGTATGGATGACCAGAGGCCAACGACAGTTTTTAAATGTACTGAGTGTCGGGAGTTCCGACATGTGTCAGGAGTTCTGACACCTCAAATACTCTAACTCGGTTGCAATGGTTTTCAAATATACTAAGGGTTGGGAGTTCCGACGGCCGGAAGTTCTGACATTCATCGGGAGTTCCGATGCCTCACAAATTCACTATAACTTAGTTACCGGTGGTGCAGTGTAAGTCATACCGGACCATACCGGATGTGTCCGGTATTGCAACGGCTATAAAACGGCTAATTTTTCCAAGAGGGCTATAAATACCCCCAAGCCTCCACTTTTGGATGCTGCTGATTCTGCTGATACACACACACGTTTTTGGGCCTTGCCAACTCTCACAATCCTCTCTTAGTGAGTGATTGATCAAACTTGTTAAATCAAATTGTGGGTTGGGTGAAATTCAAAAGGAGAGCAATTCAACCACTTGAGCACTTGTGCATATTGTCTATCTCATGATTTGCATTTGTTACTCTTGGACTCTTCGGTCCTAGACGGTTAGGAATCGCCGGAGAGCACCCGAGAGATTGTGGTGTGCCTCGGAAAGTTTGTAACGGTTGATTCCGCCGCCTCGGAATCAATTAGTGGAAAGAGGAAAATGAGTTGGAAAAGACTCCGGCTAGAGTGACCTTCATGGTACCCTCTAGGGCTGACCTTCGCTGGGTCACCCGTAGCCCCCCTCAACGAAGAGTAGGACTCGAATGAGTCTAAACTTCGGTAAAACAAATATCGTGTCTCAATTCGTATTTCATTCGATATTTGTGTTGCTCTAGCTCTTGTGCAGGTTCTCTGTGTTTACTGTCATCTCTAGTAGGTACCTATAGTCTGGTTTGAAGATAGAAATCGAAAGGAGCAAGTTTGGGGCTGGTCTGTAGAAATCGTGTATACCGGACACGTCCGGTATCCATACTGGACACGTCCGGCATTGATCACTGTGCTAGGCTGTTCTGCCGAACACGTTCATACCGGACATGTCTGGCATACCTACCGGACACGTCCGGTATTAGAATTCAGTGCTGAATTTATTTGATCCATGCACTAATTGTTGTGATGTAGGATTGTGGCTCCTAGATTTATTTAGTATCTTTTACATACTCTGTGGCTAACTTGTGAGGGGTGATATTACTCTTATTTAGAGTTTCCATTTTGGAAACTCCCTTTACTATTCGTTTCCGCATTTAAAGGTGTTAATTTTCAGAAACGCCTATTCACCCCCCTCTAAGCGCATCCTAGGTCCTTTCAACTCCCCCGCCGCGGGCCACCTCGCGAGCGGGCCAGCCTCGCGTGGACCGCGCCAGCGGGCCGCTGCGCGCGTGCTGTGTCATGTGTGGGCCACGTGGGAGATTGGTTTTTCTTTTTCTAGGAATTTATGAACGGTTTTCTAATTTAATTTCTGAGCTGATCTTTGGTAATTAATATAAAATCATATAGGTGTCTAAAAATTATGAAACAAATTTTGTTAGGTTCCTAAAATTGTGATATATGTGTTAGTGTATTTAGTTCATGTTTATATGTGTTGACGTTAGGAGCTATTAAATCATTTGAATGTGCTTCGTAATATTAAGTTAATTATTGTAGGAATTTTTGTCGTAAATTGGTGATAGCTTTAGTCTGAAATTTTTTATAGTAGCTTCATTGTATTATTATGTGTTCACTGTAATTTTTATAGCCTTAGAATAGACTAAGCATTAGGGTAGTTAAATGCTTTTCGTTTCAATATACATTAAATCATTAGTAGAAATAAACATATAACCTTAAATTGTAAAACTGAGTGTTTGTTAGTTGAATCCAACACCTTACTTGATAAAGATGATAGTTAGCTTAGTATCTTAGTCATTAGAGCTAGTTTAGTAGCTTGGTATGCGCATTCTTAGTTTAAGAGTTGCTATTGCCTGAATGTTAAGTGTTGCATCATGATCGCATGCATGTAGAGAATGAGTTGGTAGAGATCGTGACCACTGGCGATTATGAGTTCGAGGAGATCATCGAGGAGTATGAGGAGGAGATTATCGTGCAGGAGGAGGTCCTAGAGCCGCCACTGATTGACTCAGCTGACACGCGCCTGCGCAAGGAAAGCCCCGGTGTATAACCTCTATTTTATAATTCATCATATATATATGTGTTGTGCATTTATGTTATAGGAATTTTATGGAAACCACATGTATAGATATACCTGTCCTAAGAGTCTTACTAGTGCAGGTTCGAGTATATACTATGCTTAGATCATCGGTAGCGTGAGTAACCTGCCTTTGCTTATAATAGGGGATTATTATTACTCTCATAATAAAATGATAAAAGGAAAAATGAAGACAGGGCAGGGATATGATATGGGTATTGGTGGGTGTAACAGGTTGTATCCCGCGGCCAACGGGGCTTAGCTTGGTTACAGTGTTTTCCCTGTTCGTGTTGATTAAGGACCATCCGTTGCTGTGGATGGTAGTCAGGTCACAGACTTATTATCCTGAGCACATGATTGCTTATGGGAGCGGGAAGGCTCGTTACGCTCTTATCATGGGTTCTGGCTCTTTTCGGACCGACTGATTGGAGACGGGGAAAGTTGGAGATCTAAGCACCATACTGAGACCGGGTTTTAAGTGTGGGAGCTTGGAGTCCAAGTTTAGACGGGGACTTGGATCCCGTGACAATAGTGGAATGGGTTGGTTTTGTTTGTGCCTGGAATATAAACAGGGCGTGTATTTTGGGGTACCCAGGTAGGATACATTGGTTCGTGAATCGTCGTTTCTGTGAGACGGTACGACTTGGCTATGGTCTAGCACCGTAGTAAGAACTGGAAGATGAAAGATGGTGAAATGGTTCTGAATGCTTAACCCTTGCTTGAAAGAAGAACATGTGCTTACCTAGAATGGTTAGCTAATGAAGTAATCATGACTGCTAATTAAATTTGATCTTAATGACGTATTTTTAGTAATGCTTTTTTGCAAAAAAAAAAACAACAAACCCATATTGACTATCTTATCCTTGAGAGTCGTGAAACTATTCCCACTAGTCGGGTAAATCTTACGAGTACATTATGTACTCAGGGTTTATTTTACCTATGTTGCAGGTGCAGCTTAAGGAGTAGCTTTTGTGTGGAGGATTCTTTTGGTGGGCATAGACTGATCCCTGTATCGTTTTCGCTAGATGTTTATTTTTATTCCGCTGTTTAATTATCGCACTCTAAACTCTGTTATTGTAATAAATAATTTCCAAAAACTCTTGTTGTATAAAATGAACTAAGTATTGTAAGCTCGTACTCATTATTAGATTCTGGATATAAAAAAAGTGGATAGTTTCGAGTTCTTGCTTGGGGTGTGCTCAACGGAACTGTCCAATATAGCTAACTTTCGAGGTGCTTAATGTCTAGTGGAAGACGAGCGCCTCAAAAAACGTGTTATTTCGGACGGTTCTGCTGCCAGGCCCCCTTAGCCCCTCGCTCCCTCCGCCACTAAGTACGACCACACAGCCATGCCCCAAGTACGACGGTGGCGTAGCCGTGGTGCCGAAAAGCAATGCCCTAGTCTATGGCAAAACGAGACCGTTTTTCCCTATGATTGTCTAAACTTTTCATTAACCAAACACGAACTATATTTATGTGGCGTCGCTACAATTGTGGCGTAGCAAACCGTGGCAAGCATCCAGACACCCTGAGCCAAAACCTTCATCAGCCAGGGAAGTCGAACTATGCTGGAGAAATCCCCGCCGTGTCATAAAGAGGACTGAATTAAAAAAGCAAGCTATAGCAGATCCTTTTAAATCTGTTTTCTCTATTTTTTCCCAATTAAAAAAACTATCTCCTGAATCCCTCAAAGAAAGAAAAGAGCAAATCACCCTTTTTCCCTCTCGGAGCCATGCATCGAGCAGTGTTGGCGGAGTAGGCGCTGAGTCGTCAGGCACTGGGGCCATGCCGGATAGAGGAATGAACGTCGCCAAGCCAACCATGTCGGGACGGGGAATGAGCGCCGCGGAGGGGAGGGAACGAGTGCCGCTGAGTTGGGCGCGCATCGGGCTAGAAGAGCAGGCGCGCATCGGGCTAGAAGAGCAGGCGCTGCGTCCCTAAGCCGCACTACCATGCCGTATCGTGCGGGGGAAGCCGCACTGCTGTTCCGCGAGAAACCAGTCCAAGAGAAGGGAATGGGAGGAGAGAGAAGTGAGGAAATAGAAATTATTTCTAACCCATTGACATGTGGGCCTATATGTAAAGGGTATAGAACATTCTCAATCTGCTATTTCCTCCATTCCAAATTAATACACATTTTAGCTTTTCTAGCTATATATATTTGCTATGTATTTAGATATATCCTATGTCTAGACACAAAGTAAAAGTAATATATCTAAAAAGATAAAATATCTTATAATTTAGAAAGGAAGGAGTACAACACGTACAAGTCCATTGTCTTTTTTTAATTTTGTTTTCGCAATCTCCTATTTGATTAAAAGAGGCGAACACATCTAGAGACCAACTCCATAAATGACCAGATGGCCTCCATGCAAATGTCTATCTCTAAAAATCATTTACAGAGATGGTCGTCTTAAGGCACTTGTCTGTGTTAATCGTCAATTTATAGAGGCTGCCTCTTTAGGGTTCCCATCTCTATAAATCAATCTTTAGCAAGGTTTAAATCTCTAGCTATAACTGCCACTATCTCCGACTATAGCTGTTTGAGAAGGATTTATCTATTTTTTGATGTACAATTTAGCTCTTACCTATTGCTGTAGCCCGCTATAGCTGGCTATTTGCTATTAGGAAGATAGATCGCTAAATGCCTTAGACGACTATTTAAAACACTAATTTTTATAGGCAGACATTTTAAGATACTCGTCTTTAGGAATCTCTATTAATAGAGGCAGCTATTCTAAATGCCCATCTCTAAAATTGATTAAACGAGTTAGGTGTCTTAAAAGGCCTGCCTCTAGAATAGTTGTATTAAAAAATAATTCATAATTTTTATGAACTCGGTTGAAGATGAACTTTATATTAAAATTGTAGCCCTCGACATGATCTACAAAGTCTCCATGTGATCTACAACTTTATAGTTTAGAAGTTTTTTATTTGAAACTTTAGAATCCCAAAATCCTGTTTTAAATTCTTGGATTTTGAAATTTAAAACTTTCAAACGACATCGGATGCTGCCATGGTATATACTAATGTTGTAGTTATCAGTACAATCTACAACTTTGTAGTTGAAATATTTTTATTTGAAGCTGTTTAAAGTTCTTAATATGTGTTTTTAAGTTCTTGGATTTTGGAATTCAAAATTTAGAATTTCCAAACCAACTTGATTGTTTATACGGTTAATATCAAAGTTTTAGTGGCCGACCCAATCTACAAGTTTGTTGTTAATATTTTTTTGATTTTAAAATGTTTAGAGGCTTAAATATTTGTCTTAATTTCACATGTTTTGAGTTTCATTTTTTAAAAAGTTTTCAAACAATCTCTGATGAAAACACACCCTTAATCAAAATTATAGAGCACGATGGGACTTAAAATTTTGTAGTTGAAATAAAGAAGCGCTATACGTGCTGTCGGAGCATCTCCAAGAGTATCCTAATTTTTTCTCCCAAAAAGTCCATGTTTTCCAACTCCCAAAAATATATTGGGAGAAGAAAAGAAGACCATCTTCAATAGTTTCTAATAATTCACTCCTAAAATATAGAAGACAATTTTACATCAGGAGTCCTATACAATTTCTAGATTATTTGAACTAATTTTATATATTCTTTCTCTCTTGTACATTTGCATATGGAACCCTTTAATACTCTTTATTCATTTTCCACCCTTCCACCTTTAATTGGCCGAAGAATACGTGCTCAGAAACCTTTATCCGCGTGAACGTGACTCCGAGCAAAGTTACGCGATGCGCGGGGGGGTTTCCCAAATGCGTAAATGGAGAGGGATTTTTTCTCATCTTGCCAAAAACCAAGGATGGAGAAGAGAAATAGGGTACTCTTGGAGATGTTGGTTTGAATCCTCAAAGGCTGTCTCTGTTAATTGATTTAAGATTAGACTAGGCATAATTAAATTTAACAAAAATATCTAGCTCACATTCATCAAATTGTACGTCGCCAAAATCTGATTAGAATCTGAACAAAATAGCCGGATAATAACAATCACAAATTTTACTGGAATAAGAATATTTTTACCATTTTTTCTGGTGAGGAAAAAGGTTACAATGATGACATGTTTTATTCTCATTCAATGGAACATATTTGACTGCAAACAGAAATAAAATAGGCGATCATTACCTATTTGCGTCGACTTTTTTATTTCTTTTCTTTGCTTATATGCATGTCTATATCAGCAAACAATTGCGCATAATATGTAAGCGCATCATACAAAAGCTTCCTTATTAAGTGAACGTTTGACATGCTGGCCACCTGTCGGGGTTATTGAAAGCCCTAATTTAGTTTTGAATAATTAATGAAACCTATGTACTAACCTTGCTATCTAAGTATTGTGTGAGATAGGTTGGTACATCCAAGTGTGGAGCATGGTGGCACTCAAGTGATGGTGATGATCACATGAAATGATGAAGATGGCCACATGTGATAATGATCAAGTGCTCAACGTGGAAAAGAAAGAGAAAAACAAAATCCCATGGAGATCAAGGCAAAGGTATAAATAAGGGTTTTGTTTCGGTGATCAAGACACTATAGAGAGTGTGATCATATTTAGGGTAGATGATTGTACTATTAAGAGGGGATCTCTACTAGAGAATTCGGTCATCTAGTGCTACTAGGTGTTAGACTTCATGCATTGTATTTAGGCCTAGTGCACTTCGGAGAGCAAGCCAAAATATTTATTGAAAATGTTTTGAGAAATGCTAACTTGGCTCTAAAATGTTTTGAGAAAACACTTTGAGAGCTAGCATCGCTTGCGGAGAGTAGCTCGAGTTGCCGTCGATCGAATCGAGACAAAGTTTGCAACTTGGCGAGCTAGTGGTGGTGTCTGGGTGGCACCGCCACCCCTTGTCCCGTGCACCGCCACCCCTATGGCGGTGCCCACCTGGACTTGGCTGAGAAGGGCAGCTTCGGGGTGGTCACTAGACACACCGGTGTACACTGCCTCAGGCACAACGGTGCACCGTGAAAGGTCCTAATATGGCTAGAGGGGGGGGGGTGAATAGCCTATTTAAAATTCTACAAATCAACTAGAGCAATTTGATTAGTATGACAAATAGCATAATGCAAACTTGCTCTAGCTCTACAAGGGTTGCAAGCCACCTATCCAATAATTCTAGTTGCAATGAATACTTGGGCACACAAACTAGCTATGTAATTACTCACTAAGAGCTCTCAACCTTGTTACTCTAAAGAGCTCAACTAGATGAATGTAAATAATAAAGCAAGCTCTCAATTCTAATTACACTAAAGAGCTTGTATCAACTAGTTTGCAAGAATGTAAATGAGTGAGTAGAGTGATTATACCGACGTGTAGGGGATGAACCAATCACAAGATGAATATATAGCCAATCACCGGGAGAATGACAAAGAAGAGAGACAATCGATTTTCTCCCGAGGTTCACGTGCTTGCCAACACGCTACGTCCCCGTTGTGTCGACCAACACTTGGTGGTTTGGCGGCTAAGAGGTGTTTCACAAACCTCATCCACACGATTGGACACCGCAAGAACCGACCCACAAGTGAGGTAACTCAATGACACGAGCAATTTACTAGAGTTACCTTTCGGCGCTCCGCCGGGGAAGGTACAACTCCCCTCACAATCACCGAAGGCGGCCACGAACAATCACCAACTCGTGCCGATCCTTCACCGCTGCTCCAACCGTCTAGGTGGTGGCAACCACCAAGAGAAACAAGTGAAATCCACAGCGCAACACGAATACCAAGTGCCACTAGATGCAATCACTCAAGCAATGCACTTGGATTCTCTCCCAATCTCACAATGATGATGGATCAATGATGGAGATGAGTGGGAGGGCTTTGGCTAAGCTCACAAGGTTGCTATGTCAATGAAAATGTGCAAGAGTTTTTCCTTTAGCCGGCCATGGGGCTATAAATAGAGCCCCCATCAAATAGAGCCGTTGTACCCCTTCACTGGGCAAAACACGCTCTGACCGGACGCCCGGTCATACCGACCGGACGCTGCCCTCGCCCTCGTCGTCCGGTCGCCCGATGGACGCCACGCCGTCACCGACTTCAAACGCTGTTCGCCGATTTCAACGGCTACTGGTTAACCGGACGCTCCGGTCAAAAATCGACCGGACGCTGAAGCCCAAGCGTCCGGTCGTTTCGAAGAAGCTCCCGAGGCATGTTTTTTCGACCGGACGTGTCCGTCCACCTTGACCGGACCTTGGACCAGCGTCCGGTGCTCAACCCTACCCATCAGGTTGTCTCGGCAGCGACCGACGCAGCTGACCTTTCAGTCGTCCGATCATTTGAGTGATCCAGCGTCCGGCCAAGAGACCGACGCCAAAGATCATTTCGACCAACTCCATTTCAATTCTAACTTCTTCACCCTTGCTCAAATGTGCCAACCACCAAGAATTTTGCATCCGCGCAAGAAAATAGACATTTCATTTTTCCAAAGAAAATAGTCATTTCATTTTTCCAAAAGGACCCAAACCCATCTCAACCCCGCAAACACCTTGTGCACATGTGTTAGCATATTTTCACAAATATTTTTAAGGGTGTTAGCACTCCACTAGATCCTAAATTCATATGCAATGAGTTAGAGCATCTAGTGGCACTTTGATAACCGCATTTCGATACGAGTTACACTCCTCTTAATAGTATGGCTATCTATCCTAAATGTGATCACACTCACTAAGTGTCTTGATCACTAAAACAAAATGGCTCCTACATTTTATACCTTTGCCTTGAGCCTTTTGTTTTTCTCTTTCTTCTTTTCCAAGTTCAAGCATTTGATCATCACCATGCTATCACCATTGTCATGATCTTCGTCATTGCTTCATCACTTGGAGTAGTGCTACCTATCTCATAATCATCTTGATAAACTAGGTTAGCACTTAGGGTTTTATCAATTAACCAAAACCAAACTAGAGCTTTCACACCGCCATGGGCTATCCGGTGCCACCGCCATTTATTTCCAGAGACCAGCGAAAACCGACTTTGGTCGAGAGGGCACCACCCCGGTCACCGCCATGGGGACAGCTGTGCACGGCCACTTTTTTCCAAACTGTGTGGTTTTCTGGACTTGGCTGGGATGGTCACCGCCACCCCTAGGGCGGTGCCACCGCAGTGCCTTGTCCGGTGACCTATGACAAGAGTGACTGTTGGAGGGGCACCACCACCCCTAGGGCAGTGGCACACCACCCTGCCCGGTGCCCGCGCAAAAATAGCCCCAAAGGGCCAACGGCTCTATTTTCTTGTGTGGCTATAAATAGAGGGTGTGGCCGGCCTTGGGAACTCTCTTGGCACCTCTTACACTTGTGCACACCCTTTGGGAGCTGAGCAAACACAATCCACTCACTTGCACACTTACTTCATCATTTGAGTGAGATTGGTGAGCCTCTAGTGCATTGCATTGAGTTGCATCATCTTGTGGCACTAGGTGGAAGCTTTGGGCTGGTCGTGATCTTGTTACCCTTGGTGTTTGCTGACACCTGGATGGCCCGGTGATTGGAGGATCGTTGAGCGGAGTTAGTGATTGTCTTTGGCTCCGATCGGTTGCTTGTGAGGGGTTCTTGACCTTTCCCCGGCGGAGAGCCAAAAGGTACTCTATTGGATTGCTCGTGTCATTGAGCTACCTCACTTGTGGTAGGTTCTTAAGGCCCTAAGTGTTGGCTCGGTGTGTGATACCTATTAGCCGTCGAACCACCAAGTGTTGGTCGATACAACGGGGACTAACGTGTCGGCAAGCACGTGAACCTCGGGAGAAAAATCATGTGTCTCTTGTCTCTTTGGATCTCTCCCGGTGTTCATTGGTATTCACATTGATTGAATGAGTGCTTGCCTCGAACAGTATAATCACCCTACGTCTCTCCTTTGTACTACTTTGTTTCATACTTGTTGTAGAGGTAGTAGTGTATTGTAGCTCTCTTGCTAGCTTTGTGTAGCTTAGTGTAATTAGTTGTTCTAGTTAGATAGCTCACTAGTGTAGAATTAGTGACATAGCCTTGTGTGATCTAGAGACATTAATTAACTAGAATTGTTGGTGAAGGTGGCTTGCAACCCTTGTAGAGCTAGAGCAAAATTGCATTTCGCCTTTTAGGTTACTAACTACTTCCTCTAGTGTATTTGTAGAGATTTTTATAGGCTATTCACCCCTCTCTAGCCATTTAGGACCTTTCAAGTGGTATCAGAGCCATGGTCACCATTTGATTGAAGGCTTAACATCCTTGGTGTCAAAATATGGCTCAAGTTGTGTTCAACCATGTGAGGGGCAAACCACCGTTCTTTGATGGGACATGCTATGGTTATTGGAAGAGAAAGATGAAGATGTATCTTGGTTGAATCAATGATCAAGTGTGGGATATGACCGAGAGTGATTATGTGATTATTGATCCCACCAATCTCACCAACCAAGACAAGGCCAACAAGCAATGCAATACAATGGCTCTCAACACCATCTACAATGTCATTGATTCCAAGGTGTTTGAGCAAATCAAGGATTGTGAGAAAGCTAGTGAGGTGTGGAAGAGATTAGAAGAAACATATGAGGGCACACCAGCAGTCAAGAGTGCAAAATTGTACATTCTCAAAGATAAGTTGACTAGCTTCAAGATGAAGGATGATGAGAACATTCCAAAGATGTTCCATAGGCTCCAAGTGATAGTGAATGACTTGAAGGCATTGGGTGAGAAGATCAAGGATGATGATGTCTCTCATTGGTTCTTAATGTGCTTACCTCCAAGATTTGAGACATTGAGATTGATCATCATTAGAGGAGGTTTGAAGCAACTAACCCTCAACTAAGTACTAGGTGATATCATGACACAAGAGACATACCGTGTGGAAAGGGAAGGGGTTGACCAAGATGAGAAGAAGGATGAGGACAAGAAGAAGAAGAAGAGTGTATCATTCAAAGCTAGCTCATCATCAAAAAGTAAGGGCAAGTCAAAGAAAGAAGAATCAAGTGATGATCAAGATGCTAGTGACATTGATGATAAAGCCATGGCTCTCTTTGTGCGTAAATTTGTTAAGTTCATGGAGAAGAAGGGCTATGGTGCAAGGAAGAGAAGAGACAACAATAAGAGCAAAGATTATGTGAGAAGATGCTACAAGTGTAAGAGCAAGGATCATGTTGTAGCGGAATGTACCTACAATAGTGACATGATGAGGATGAGAAGAAGAAGGAAAAGAAGGAGAAGAAGGAAAAGAAGGAGAAGAAGGAAAAGAAACAAAAGAAGATGACATTCAAGAAGAAGAAGGGTGGAGGCTATGTGGTCACATGGGATAGTGATGGCTCATCGGATGATGATGACTCTAGTGATGATGACAAGAAGGCACTAGCAATCATCGCCATCAACAACAAGCCCTCCATCTTCGACACTCCATCGACATGCCTCATGGCAAAGCCTACCAAGGTAAAATATGATGTGAGTGATAATGATGAATGTGAAAGTGATGATTGTAGGAGTGATGATGATGAGGAGTACACCAAGGAGGAGCTCATGGACATGTTGGAGCAAGTCCACACTTGCTTTGAGATGAAGAGAAAGGAGTGCAAAGAATTACGCAAGAAGGTCAAATCTCTTAAGCAATCCTTTGATGAGCTCAATACTTCTCATGAGAGTCTAATGGAAGACCATGAGAAGCTTAGCAGGGCTCACACTAAGCTTGAAAAAGCTCACTCCTCTCTCCTCGAGGAAGCTAAGAAGGAAGAAGTTATTATGACTTGTGATGTGGGACTAACATGTGATATTCTTGATGAATCTTTTTATAAACCCATTGTTGTTACTCCTACTAACCCTTCTTGTAGCGCTACCACTTCTACTTCATCTACTAGTGATGGTTTCACTTGTGATGTCTCACTAATGGTTAAGAATGAGACCCTCAAGAAGGAGGTCAATGAGCTTACTCGCACCCTAGGCAAGGCCTATGGTGGTGAGGACCGCTTGCTTAAATGCTTGGGTAGCCGAAGAGCATCTCTCTACAAAGAGGGATTGGGCTATACCCCCAAGAAAAGCAAATTCACCTTTGCTTCTCACAATACTAGTTTTGTGAAGAACAATGGCCGGTATTGATACAGTTGCAAGCAAGTTGGTCACAAAGAGCATGAATGCAAGAATAAGAAATCACATGCTAATGTATCCTCAATTAAGTTTGATTCTTGTTATTTGCTTACCAAGGGTGCCAATGGTGTGAAGGCTAAGTTCATTGGTGCACCAATTGTGAGCTCAAAGAAGAAAGCCATTTGGGTACCAAAGAGCTTAGTGACTAACCTTAAAGGACCCAAGCAAGTTTGGGTACCTAAAAAGAATTGATCTTCTTTTGTAGGTCAATTACAAAGCCAGAGAAAGGCATTGGGTGCTTGATAGTGGGTGCACACAACACATGACCGGTGATTCAAGAATGTTCAATTCAATCAATACAAATGATAGCAATAGGGTTGATAGTATAACATTTGGTGATAATGGCAAAGGCAAGGTCAAAGGGCTTGGTAAGATTGCAAGATCTAATGATTTGAGCATTTCCAATGTGCTACTAGTAGAGAGCTTGAACTTCAACCTATTGTCGGTAGCACAACTTTGTGATCTTTGTTTCAAGTGCATATTTGGTGTGGATGATGTAGATATCATAAGTGTAGATGGCTCTAATTTGATCTTCAAAGGATTTAGATGTGAGAATCTATACTTAGTTGATTTCAATGCTAGAGAAGCTCAATTGTCAACATGTTTGCTCACTAAGTCTAGCATGGGTTGGTTATGGTGTAGAAGGCTTGGTAATGTTGGAATGAAACAATTTAACAAGTTGATTAAGCATGATCTAGCAAGGGGCTTGAATGATGTCATATTTGAGAAGGATAAGCTATGTAGTGCATGTCAAGCGGGAAAGCAAGTTGACAACACATATCCTAAGAACAGCATGATGAGCACATCTACGACATTTGAGTTGTTGCACATGGACTTATTTGGACCAACCACATACACTAGCATTGGTGGAAATATATATGGATTTGTGATAGTGGATGATTTCACTAGATGTACTTGGGTGGTCTTTTTTGTTGATAAGAGCGATGTGTTTGCAACCTTCAAGACATTCATCAAGAGAATACACAATGAGTTTGAAACAACCATCAAGAAAGTGAGAAGTGACAATGGAAGTGAATTCAATAATACTAGAGTTGATGAGATATGTGATGAGTTTGGAATTAGGTATCAATTCTCGGCCAAATACACTCCATAATCAAATGGCCTAGTTGAGAGGAAGAATAGAACTTTGATTGATATGGCAAGATCAATGTTGAGTGAGTACAATGTGAGTCATTCATTTTGGGCTGAAGCAATCAACATGGCTTGCTACTATAGCAACCGCCTCTATTATCACCCAATGATGGAGAAGACACCATATGAGCTCTTGAATAGAAGAAAGCCCAACATTGCATATTTTTGGGTTTTTGGTTGCAAATGCTATATCTTGAAGAAAGGCACTAGATTGAGTAAGTTTGAGAAGAAATGTGATGAAGTCTTCTTGCTTGGTTACTCCACTACTAGCAAATCTTATAGAGTTTGGAATTTGGCTAGTGGTACTCTTGAGGAGGTTCATGATGTGGAATTTGATGAAACCAATGGTTCTCAAGAGGAAGATGAGAATCTAGATGATGTGAGAGGCACTCAATTGATCAATGCAATGAAGAACATGGATATTGGTGACATAAGACCTAGAGAGGTGATAGATGTTGAAGATGACAAAGATCAAGTGCTCTCTAACTCAAATGTGCAAGCGAGTGGATTCTCATGATCAAAATCAAGCTAGTACAAGTGATGACAAAGATCAAGATCAACAACAAGTGGCTAGTACATCATCTCAACCAAATGATCAACAAAGTGCAAGTAATCAAGTTCAAGTGCTCCAACCAACCAATATTACAAGAGATCATCCTTTGGACTCCATAATTGGTGATATATCAAGAGGTGTGCAAACTAGATCAAAATTGGCATCATTTTGTGAGCATTTCTCATTTATGTCATCCATTGAACCAAAAAAGATAGATGAAACCTTGAAAGATGTTGATTAGGTGAATGCTATGCATGAAGAGCTAAACAACTTCACAAGAAATCAAGTATGGGAATTAGTTGAGAGGCCTAAGGATCATAATGTGATTGGAACAAAGTGGGTCCTTCAGAACAAGCAAGATCAAGATGGGATAGTAGTAAGGAACAAAGCAAGATTAGTGGCTCAAGGTTACACACAAGTTGAAGGTCTTGACTTTGGAGTAACTTATGCCCCGGTTGCAAGATTAGAAGCAATTAGGATCTTGTTAGCCTATGCTTGTGCCTACAACATCAAGTTGTACCAAATGGATGCAAAGAGTGTATTTCTCAATGGGTACATCAATGAGCTAGTCTATGTTGAACAACCACCCGGTTTTGAAGATGACAAGAAACCCAACCATGTCTACAAATTGAAGAAGGCATTGTATGGCTTAAAGCAAGCACCAAGAGCATGGTATGAGAGGTTGAGGGATTTTCTACTCTCTAAGGGATTCAAGATGGGCAAGTTTGATACCACTCTCTTCACCAAGAAGATAGACAATGACTTGTTTGTGTTGCAAATCTATATATGTTGATGACATTATCTTTGCATCAACCAATCAAGATTATTGTGAGGAGTTTGGAAGATGATGGCAAATAAGTTTGAGTTGTCCTTGATTGGAGACCTTAGTTACTTCCTTGGTCTTCAAATCAAGCAAATGAAGAATGGCACATTTGTGAGTCAAGGCAAGTACATCAAAGACTTGCTCAAGAAGTTTGGAATGGATGATGCTAAAGCTATTAGTACATCAATGGGGACAAATGGAAGCTTAGATAGTGATGCTAGTGGCAACTTGGTGGATCAAAAGATGTATCGGTCTATGATTGGAAGCCTACTCTATGTGACCGCATCAAGGCCGGATGTGATGTTTATGTGCTAGATTTCAAGCCTAACCTAGAGAGTCATTTGAAGGCAACCAAGAGAATATTGAGGTACTTGAAGCATACACAAAATTTTGGATTGTGGTATCCCAAAGGAGCAAGATTTGAGTTGATCGGATATTCAGACTCTGATTATGCAGGATGCAAAGTTGAGAGAAAGAGCACATCGGGCACATGTCAATTATTGGGAAGATCATTTGTGTCTTGGTCATCAAAGAAGCAAAATATCAGAAGACTTTCAACCACCAAGCGGAGTACATTTCGGCCGATAGTTGTTGTGCTCAAATACTTTGGATGAGGGCTACTTTGAGTGACTTTGGAATAAAATTCAAACAAGTGCCATTGCTATGTGACAATGAGAGTGCTGTGAAGCTCACAAACAAACCAGTTCAACATTCAAGAACAAAGCACATAGATGTCCACCATCATTTCATTAGAGATCACCAACAAAAAGGGGACATTTGCATTAAGAGTGTAGGCACTGATGATCAACTTACCGATATTTTCACCAAGCCATATGATGAGAAGAGGTTTTGCAAGCTTAGGAATGAATTGAACATACTTGACTTCTCAAATATGTGTTGATGCATCCCCATTATATGACATGCCTCTCCTTCGAGCAAAGCAAGGTAAATTTGATTGACATGTCATTCACCATTTGCTAAGGACTTGTTTAGTGCATCCAATCATTCCTCACATGTCTTAGACTCATTCATGAAAATCAATTGGATTTGATGCTTGTATGATACCACTATTGCTTCTATGTTTGAAATGATCTAGTGGTAGCATATGACATGTTTGTGGGCTTGTGAACCTAGTGTTTAGTCTAGAGAATGAGCTATACATGTTTAACTCAACATGGTCAAGATAACCCTTGAAATGAGGTGTGAAGAAACTTGCCCTTGGATCAAACCGAGTTAAATATCTTTTGCAAGTGATCTAGATTGAACCAAATATGGAAAATGATTCTCACCTAACATGATTTCACCCCAACCTATCTAAAATTTGAGCTCACCTTTTGTGGTATTTGATACCAAAGGGGGAGAAGTAATTCACAAAGATAGTAAGATAGGGAAGTAATTCACAAAGATAGTAAGATAGAGGGAGCAAACAAATGAAATGACATTGTAAGGGGATCAATAAAATTTGAAGCACACAAGTAGGGGGAGCAAGCTCATAAACTTGTTTGATGCATTTATATGTGCATTACATATGTTTGCTTGCATATCATAAGTTTTTAAATTCCTTATCCATGCTTGTGTGGTGTATGCTAGTTGTAGGATTGATTGATGAAATGTAAAACTAGCATGCTTAAGATGATTGTTAGATGTGCCTTGCTCACTTTTCAAGTGGTACTAGAGCCTTGCTTATAATGTTGATCTCATGAGGTATCTAGTGTTTGTGTTTTGCAAGTGCTATCTAACTAACCATGGTGCTAAGGATGGTATTATTGGCAACTCTGATTGGTATCATGCTTCAAAGGTCCATTCTTTACACCTTAGCATCATTTTGTAGACATTACTTCCCCACACTTTTCTAATCCATGCAATATGTGCAAGCTTTCAAATCCAAACTCTTAGCACATATGTAGGGGGAGCTAATGCTACCAATTTGGGTTTATGAAACTTGTCCATATCCTTTACACATGGTAAAATTCTTGGGCAAGCAACTTGAATCCAAAAAGATTTCATTGAATACCTTTGTGAAAAGGTTGTCATCAATTACCAAAAAGGAGAAGATTGAAAGCCCTAGTTTGGTTTTGGATAATTGATGAAACCTATGTACTAACCTTGCTATCTAAGTATTGTGTGAGATAGGTTGGTACATCCAAGTGTGGAGCATGGTGGCACTCAAGTGATGGTGATGATCACATGAAATGATGAAGATGGCCACATGTGATGATGATCAAGTGCTCAACTTGGAAAAGAAGAAAGAGAAAAACAAAACCCCATGGAGATCAAGGCAAAGGTATAAATAGGGGTTTTGTTTCGGTGATCAAGACACTATAGAGAGTGTGATCACATTTAGGGTAGATGGCCATACTATTAAGAGGGGATCTCTACTAGACAATTCAGTCATCTAGTGCCACTAGGTGTTGGACTTCATGCATTGCATTTAGGCCTAGTGCACTTCGGAGAGCAAGCGACAATATTTATTGAAAATGTTTTGAGAAATGCTAACTTGGCTCTAACATGTTTTGAGAAAACATTTTGAGAGTTAGTATCGCTTGCGGAGAGTAGCTCGAGTTGCCATGGATCGAATCAAGAGAAAGTTTGCAACTTGGTGAGCTAGTGGTGGTGTCTAGGTGGCACCGCTAGCCCTTGTCCGGTGCACCACCACCCCTATGGCGGTGCCCACCTAGACTTGGCCGAGAAGGGCAGCTTCGGGGTGGTCACCGGACACACCGGTGTACACCGCCTTAGGCATGGTGGTGCACCACCATGGGCTGTCCGGTGCCACCACAATTTATTTCCAGAGACCAGCGAAAACTGACTTTGGTCGAGGGGGCACTGCCGTGGTCACTGCCATGGGGACGGCGATGCACCGCCACTTTTTCCAGAGAGTATGGTTTTCTAGACTTGGCTAGGATGGTCACCGCCACCCCTAGGGCGGTGCCACCGCCATGCCTTGTCTGGTGACCAATGGCTAGTCAAACTAGCCATTGGGTGACCATTGGAGGGGCACCACCACCCCTAGGGTGGTGGCACACCGCCTTGTTTGGTGCCCGCGCAGAAACAGCCCCAAAGGGCCAACAGCTCTATTTTCTTTTGTGGCTATAAATAGAGGGTGTGGCCGGCCTTGGCAACTCTCTTGGAACCTCTTACACTTGTGCACACCCTTTGGGAGCTGAGCAAACACAATCCACTCACTTGCACACTTGATTTCATCATTTGAGTGAGATTGGTGAGCCTTTAGTGCATTGCATTGAGTTGCATCATCTTGTGGTACTAGGTGGAAGCTTTGGGCTGGTCGTGATCTTGTTACTCTTGGTGTTTGCCGACATCTAGATGGCCTGGTGATTGGAGGATCGTTGAGCGGAGTTAGTGATTGTCTTTGGCTCTGATCGGTTGCTTGTGAGGGGTTCTTGACCTTTCCCCGACAGAGAGCTAAAAGGTACTCTATTGGATTGCTCGTGTCATTGAGCTACCTCACTTGTGGTAGGTTCTTGCGGCGCCAAGTGCGGGCTAGGTGTGTGATACCTATTAGCCGCCGAACCACCAATTGTTGGTCAACACAACGGAGACTAGCATGCTGGCAAGCACGTGAACCTTGGGAGAAAAATCGTGTGTCTCTTGTCTCTTTGGATATCTCTCGGTGTTCATTTGTATTCACATTGATTGATTGAGTGCTTGCCTCAAACGGTATAACCACCCTACCTCTCTTCTTTGCACTACTTTGTTTCATACTTGTCGTAGATGTAGTAGTGTAGTGTAGCTCTCTTGCTAGCTTTGTGTAGCTTAGTGTAATTAGTTGTTCTAGTTAGATAGCTCACTAGTGTAGAATTAGTGACATAGCCTTGTGGATCTAGAGACATTAATTAACTAGAATTGTTAGTGTAGGTGGCTTGTAACCATGGCCCAACTAAGCTATGTAGCCCAGGGCCAAGTGTTGAGACAGGGAGTCAGCCACGATCTCTTCTCTCTCCCTTCACCACACGCAGCCTAGCTCTGCACGACCTCTCCTCCATCCTGACCCCTAGGAGGAATGGTGAGGGGTTGAAATCCACCAAGTACAACTATCCTGACAGGGTCAGGGCACGCCTGCTCAGTTTGCCAGGATTGAAGGGGCAGCCATCTCAGAGCAGGTGCCATCCCTGCACCACGCTGCAGACAAGATTGGACCGCCTAGCGGTGATGACAGGTATGGTAGCCCACCTTTGAAATATGACCTGATGGGATAGGCATATGGCCCCACCCACTATGGGATGGGGCTCACGATTATGGCCTTGACTTTTAGGCCCAACCGAGCCAATGAAGGCCATTACCCCGGAGCTTGGGATCGTGGTCACTGGCTTCATGACCAGCAAGACAATTAACGACCCGAGAGCGGCTAACTACTCCTGTACGACTCCTCCGGGAGATCAGAAGGTGATGACGGAGGCCATGACAAGACCACGACGCACAGGACGGTTGGCGAAACATCACCTTGCCAATAGTGCCATCATGACCGGTACTATGGCACCACGTCACCCCATACCACAACATGGGCACAAGACCATGATGACAACCACGTTCAGGCGTACACTAACACCAAGACAAGACAGCCTTCCTTGCAAGCCAAGATAGCTAGTTTCCCCTCCCTTAGGCTCACAACTGCCCGGTCAGGAGAGCTAACTCTTTGTACGTGGCATGGCCCTGGACTCTAATATAAGGGCAGCTAGGGCACCCTTCCAAGGGGACAGACTCTCAAGACTTCATTCCGGCTGTCCCTCTCCACTCTCGTACCTCTTTCACTCTTCTTGCATACCCCATTGAAAGAACTTCAGAGCATTCAACTGAGCAACACGCACACGATCTATCTCTGAGACTGGACATAGGGCTCTGGCCTGAACCAGTATAATTCCTTATGTCTTTGGATGCTACCATCGTCTTCCTGGAGCAGCACGACATTCGTATAAATTCACTTGTCTAGTGACAAAACACAGACAGTTGGTGCGCTAGGTAGGGGACAGTCATGCACTCTCTTCGTTGAGAAGGAAGTGATGGCTTCTCACACCTGCGTTGGACTCACTCTTGGCGTGGCCCCCAGTGGCTGCATCCACTTTGGAAGCCTTGAGTTTGCCGATGCCAATGGGCTACGCGCCGCGCTTGATCTTCTCCCGGTGATCTTTGTCATTTGGGGAGCAAGACTTCATAGCCGACCACCTAGGTCAAGGGATACGACACCGCCGCACACCCCGATGCTCGACCTCAGACCAGCTTGCGTCGGTCCAGTGATCATCGACTCTAATGCGCTAGCATGTAGAATTGACGCCCTACCTCGGGACGAATCCTGAGCCAGAAGAAAGCTGGCACATTTTCTACGTGCTAGCCAACACATTTGCCTAGCTATCAGGGATTGGGCCCATGCCACCAGAGGTCAAATTTTGGGACCCTTGTGTCGCACTACCCTCAGGAATAAGGGATGCCTCCACGCTCTTCGAGCGAGAGCTAACCAGGCGCAGCCACCGTTCGATGACGCTCAATCTCTCTGGGTTTGTGGGGATGATGGAATGGGACCCAGAGTCCATCTATGACCTCCTGCCATTGACCCCTCATGAAACAAACTCCGAGTCCTATTCCGAGGGTAGTTTCCACCCGGTGCGGGAGTGCAACATGTTGCATCTCTTAGAAAGTGGGGCAGTAGCAGTAGGAGGAGGAGAGGATGATGCCTATCTGATTCCATGCACCCCCGGGGACCAGGCGAAGTATGAGCAAGAGCGCCTGGAATGAGCTAGGGCTTGCGAAGCCAAGCAGGCCAATGAACGCCATGATGCCGGATGCCCTAGTCCTCCACACCTCGACGCCGAGGGCGCACTGGCGTGGGCACGCCGCATATATGATCAAATCCAATATGGAAAGAGGGAGACGCCCACCTTCCCTCGAGCCAGCCAAATCATCGCTGTGGCCGCCATGATCATGAGAACAATCCCTGAGCCCTCAACCGACAAGGGAAGGTGAGTTCATAAGGAGCTACGAGACTTGTTGGAAGCCACGGTGCTCTAGCAGGCTCAGAGCTCTGCATAGAGGCAACACCCCGAGGCTAGTGTTGTACACATCTCCTCTATGCATGGTGCCCCCAAGGGACACCATAGGCCGACAATGCTTCATCCCAAAGATGACGGATCGGCATGCAGGCGGGAACCCTCCCCACTGCACAGCCGCTACGTCAGGAACTACAATGCCCACCTGGCCGAAGGCACCAGACGCCCTGAGCTAGACCTGGCGAACAGGGACTGACTACACTATGGTGATAGGGATTTGGACAACCATGGTGATAGCGAGTCTTGTGCTGAGGAGAACCACAATTGGCTAGGAGACAACAAGAGGTTCTTCAATGATGCCTTCAAGAAGGAAGTTCCACTCGATGATGTCCCTTGTCACTGGCCTAGCCTAGAGCTGCACAGAGCTTTCTCCTAGAACCCTCGCAAGTGCTCTTGGAGACGAGGCGAAAAATGGCATTGTCGTCTCATCAGGTCTCCAGAGTTGACGTCTCAATGCTACCACCACGCTGTCACCGCCACCGTGGGCACATGCATGGTCAACATCATTGTACTACTAAGTCAGCGCTCTATCCTCCTAGACATGAGGCACAATAGGAGGGTGCCCATGGACACACAGCCTCATCGCCGTCTCACCCACGGCCAAATCACATGCACCGTGCATGCACGCATAGAAGAACAGCGCACTGCTATGGCAAAACCGCACGAAATAACACACCTTTGGAGGCGCTCGTCTTTCACTAGACACTAAGCATCTCGAAAGGGAGCTACATCGGGCAGTTCCATCGAGCACACCCCAAGGGAGAACTCGAACAATCCATGTTTTTCATCCAGAATCCAATAATGAGAATGGGTTTACAATACTTAGTCCATTTCATACAACAAGAGTTCTCAGAAATACATTATTACAATACCAAGTTCAGAGTGCGGAATTTAAATAGCGGAATTGAAATAAACATCTAACGATAGGATACAAGGATCCATCTGTGCTCACCAAAAAAATCCTCCACACAATAGCCACTCCTCAAGCTGCACTTGCAATAGGGGAAAATAAACCCTGAGTACACAATGTACTCGCAAGACTTACCCAACTAGTGGGAATAATTTTCCTGACTCCAAAGGTTATGATAAGCTTTATGGTTTGCTAGGTTTCCTTTTTGTGAAAAGCATTACTAGTAGTGAATCATTATGTATGTGTTTTATTAGCAATCATGATTAGTTCATTAGCTAACCATTCTATGTAAACACATGTTCTAGTTTCAAGCATGAGTTGAGCAATCAGATCCATTCATCCCCTTTCATCTTCCAGTTCTTACTATGGTGCTAGACCATAGCCAAGTCGTACCGCATCACATGGCGATTCGTGAACCAATGTATCCCAGCTGGGTACCCCGAAACACATGCCCCGCTTGTATCCTAGGCACAAGCAAGACCACCCCACTAATCTCCTATCAAGGGGTCTAGGTCCCCGTCCAAACTTGGACTCTAAGCCCCCACTCCTGAGTCCTGGACTCAGTGTGGTGCTTAGACCTCCACCATCCCCGCCTCCAATCAGTTGGTCTAGAAAGAGCCAAAACCCACGACAAGAGAGCAATGAACCTTCCCTCTCCCATAAGCAAGTTTGTGCGTAGGATAATAAGTCTGTGACCTGACTACCATCCACAGCAATGGACGGTCCTTAACCGACACGGAGCACTAAAATTGGAGCTCGGCCTGGCAGCAATCAAGGTGGGGTGGGGGCGGTTGATAAGAGGCTGTGAGGACATAGCTGTGGGTGCATGGAATTGATGGGAGACGACCCCTCGCAGGCAGGCGCGTTGGCGCGGCAGCAGAGAGAAGGAAAGAGAGAGAGACGAGGTGCGGCCGGTGACTCGACGAGGCAAGCCTTGGCAGGATGCGGTTGACGCGACCAGTGTGGTCCGCGGCCAAACACTAACTAATAGGCGCGCATGCTCATGACTAGTGTGGCCCATGCGCCGCAGTGCCATAAATGGCATGGCAACGGCGGTCCGGCCTCGCGCGCGCGGCATCAAAGCAGGCCAGCGACGCAGCACGGTGCAGCGGCAGGCATCGAAGTGCGATGCAGCGGGCAGGCGCGAGCACAACGTGATGTGACAGCAGCGGCAGTGGCTGCGTCATGGCATGATAGCGCATGGGTTAGGTCAGCGCCGCTCAGCCGGGCAAGCCATAGCAACGGCGGCTCCTCGCGGTCGGGTTAGGGCGACCAGGCCAGCCAAGTGCGGCAGCGCACGTGCACCCGCAGAGCGCACCAACACCACGACGGCGTGCCCCTGTGGCCTGGTGACCGCGCCCAGCCCAGAGGGCTAGCTCGAGAATGTGCTGTGCACGGAATTTAAAGCAGTGACTACCACTAAACCATTGCCTCTAAATCGAAACCGACTTCACCACGATCAAACTGATACATGAGGCTACTCAGCCGAGCTAAAATACCACATCACCCTCTAACCCAATCTCTCAAAATAAATTTCTAAACTTAGCAATGCCTAGCTGTACACAAGCTTGAAATTTTTCTAAGTTTTTTGAGTTGAACTCTATTTCAAATTGTATTTCTAAGCTATTGAAAATATTACTAAGCAATATTATTTTTCAACAACAAGCATTTCATTGTCATCTACAAAGTTTGCACTTCCAACTTTATTTAAGTATCACACACATGTTCTATAGTATTTTTATTCAATAAAAATTAGTTTTAAACCCTACTTGATATGCATGAACTATCGAATCAACTTTCGTTTAGCATTTTTATTGATCATTTTGAGTTACAGAAACTGATCTACACACTTTATCACATGCATTAACGCATAAACATGATGCTCATGACATGTTTTAAAAATTGATTTAGCGTGTAACACCGAGGGTGTTACAACTCTCCCCCCTTAAACAAAATCTTGTCCCGAGATTTCGTGTGAGTGCCTAGTGTAGGAAAAAGGGTAAGAGTGAGCTTTTAACATAACTATTACCTCGGCACACCGAGGAGAAGATGGGGATAATGCTCCAGAATATAACTCTCCTGCTCCCAAGTTGCTTCGTCCGCTAAATGATTTTGCCACTGGACTTTATAAAATTTCACCACTTTGTTCCTAGTGACTCTCTTTTTCATCCAAGATTTTGACAGGATGCTCAATATAAGAAAGATAAGGTTGGAGACCCACTAACATTTCTTCAATTAGGAAACATGGAAGACATTGTGTACTGCTAACAAAATATCTAGAAGTTGGAGGTGATATGCAACAGGACCACATCGCTCCAAAATCTTATAAGGTCCGACATAACGAGGAGCTAACTTTCCACGGACTCTGAACCGATGCACACCTCTCATCGAGGATACCTTTAGGTACACATGGTCACCAACTTCAAACTACATGGGTCTTCTTCACTTGTCCGCATAAGTTTTCTGACGATTCTGAGCTGCCTTCAAATGACTCTGAATAACACTAACTTGGTCTCAAGCTTCTTTGATAAAATCAGGTCCAAAATAACCACGATCACCCAGTTCAACCCAGTTAAGAGGTGTTCTACATTTCTTGCCATACATGGACTCAAAAGGTGCCATACGAATGCTTTCTTGATAGCTATTGTTATAAGAAAACTTAGTTAGAGTCAAGCATCTGTACCACTTTTCTGGAAAAGAGATGACATAAGCCCTCAACATATCCTCAAGTACCTAATTGACTCTTTCTGTCTGACCATCAGTTTGCGGGTGATAAGCTAAACTCCTGAGGAGATGGGTACCAAGGCATTTCTGGAGTTGCTCCTAGAAACGAGAGACAAAGACTGACCCTCTATCGGAAACAATAGTAAGAGGAACTCCATGTAGGGTCACAACCCGATCAAAATACAACTTGGCATACTTCTTGGCTGAATACCTTGTATCCACCGGGAGGAAATGAGCGGACTTGGTTAGGCAATCCACAATGACCCAAATAGAGTCATACCCCTTTGTCGTGCGAGGCAAACCCACAACAAATTCCATGGAAATATCCTCCCATTTCCAAACAGGGATAGGCAAGGGCTGTAGAAATCTAGGCATACACATATGGTCCACCTTAACCCTTCCACAAATGTCACATTCTAAGATGTGTTTGGTAATGTTCTATTTCATATTTGGCCACCAATACAAGTGACGCAAATCATGATACATCTTGTTACTTCTCGGATGAATGGATAACTTGGAATTGTGAGCTTCTTCCAAAATTTTTCTCCTAAGCTTATCACTTGATGGAACCACCAATCGATTCTTGAACTTCACCACACCTTGGTCATCAACACTGAAATGAGGACCCCACCCTTCAGCAATTAAGTTCTTAATATGCAGAATTTTCAAAACATTTTGCCTTTGCTCTATAATAATTTGCTCAAGTAAATCTGAGACTAGAGCAATATGGGCTAACACCTCAGAATGGTTGAGAGACAAAGATTCTTCTTCAACTTGATGCGACTTCCTACTCAAAGCATTAGCTACCACATTAGCTTTTCTAGGATGGTAATGAACCTCTAAATTATAATCCTTGATTAGCTCCAGCCATCTCCGTGGCCTCATGTTCAGCTCGGACTGAGTGAAAATATATTTGAGGCTCTTGTGATCCGTATAAATATGCACTTTATTTTCCAACAAATAATGGCTCTAAATTTTTAGAGCGTGCATCACAGCAACCAGCTTTAAATCATGGGTGGGATAATTCACCTCGTGCTTTTTCAGCAGGCGTGAAGCATAAGCTATCACACATCCATCCTACATAAGCACGCATCCCAATCTAGTCCTTGAGGCATCACAATACACATCAAATGGCCTACCAATATCTGGTTGGGCGAGAATAGGAGCAGTGGTAAGAAAATGCTTCAGGGCTTGGAAAGCTTCTTCACAAGCCAGACTCCATACAAACTTGACATCTTTCTGGAGCAACTTGGTCATTGGTTGGGCTATTTTGGAGAAGTCAGGAATAAAGCACTGATAATAACCGGCAAGACCAAGGAACTGATGGATCTGATGCACTGACTTTGGAGACTTCCAATTTAACACATCTTGCACCTTGCTTGGGTCCACAGAGATACCCTCAGGTGTCAGAACATGTCCCAAAAACTGCACTCGATCTAACCAGAACTCACACTTGCTGAATTTGGCATACAACTTATGTTCCCTTAATCAAGTCAGTACTATCCAAAGATATTGTGCATGCTCTTCTTTGTTCTTGGCGTATATCAAAATGTCATCAATGAACACCACTACAAATTTATCCAACTCTGGCATGAAGACTGACTTTATGAGATATATGAAGAATGCAGGAGTATTGGTGAGACCAAAGGACATGACTAGGTATTCATACAACCCATACCTAGTAGAGAAAGCTGTCTTTGTTATATCTTGTGGTCTGATCTTAATTTGATGATAACCCGAACGAAGATCAATCTTAGAAAACACCTTTGCACTAGCCAACTGATCAAACAAAGTATCAATACGAGGCAAGTGATACTTGTTTTTAATGGTTACCGCATTGAGAGGGCGGTAATCCACACACATCCATAGAGTACTGTCCTTCTTCTTCATAAAAATAGCTGGTAACCCCATGGTGAAGAGCTAGGATGGATAGAGCCCTCTTCCAATAATTCCTCTAACTACTTCATCTCTGCTAGTTCTTTAGGAGCCATGCGGTAGGGATGCTGCGAAATAGGAGCAGTGCTAGGTTCTAACTCAATAGTAAACTCCACATCCCTATCCGATGGCAACCTTGGTAGATCTTCAGGAAAGGCATCCAGAAACTCATAGACCATAGGAATAGAAGCAAGATCAACCGAAGCTTCAACATGAGCAACAACTGATAAGGCTGGATCTGAGGGCATAAGGAGAGACATCCTATCTTCGGAAGAAGGAAGCCATAACTCAACAACTCTCTGCTTAAGGTTCAAGACTACCCCATAAACTCGCAACCAATTCATGCCCAGAATTGCATCTATGCCTTGCCCAGGTAGCACCATGAACTAAAGGCGGTAAGTGTGAGTGGCTAGCACTAATCTAACTATATCCATCTGAGTATTAACGCACAACTGTGCACCCGCAGTACTGATTCTATAGGCAATAGGAATAGCCATAAGAGATATATTGTGCCTCTGTGCAAACCCCATGCTCATGAATGAATGTGATGCACCAGAATCAAACAACACATATGTTGGGTGGGAATCAATGGTAAACATACCAGCCATCATAGGTTCATTCTGTAAAATCTCTTTAGCCTCAGTGAGGTTGACTTGTCCAGAGCGGCTTACGGGCACCTACTTCTTGATAATCGTCCTCTTGACCAGACGGGAGTTGGCTGAAGGCTAGGAAGACTACGCAGGCTGGTTCTGTGGACACTCCCGAGCATAGTGGCCCTCCTTGCCACACTTGAAAAAAGCACCAGACTTCTTCCCCTGTCCCTGACAAGGCGAAACCTGCTGTCCCAGAGGCTACTATTGCACCTGCTGAGTAGGTGCACGATACTGGGCGGGAGGTGCCTGGTAAGCCTACTGAGCCTGACGGGACGGCTGTCCACCAGAGAGTGATAGGACATCCTCCTGACAAGCTGCACCTTCTAAGCCTGTGTGTGATTAGAAGATCCAGTGATCACCCGCTTGCGCTTCCACTCTATTTGAGAATCGCACTGAAGTCCCTCCATAGCATTGGCTGCATTCATTAAAGCACCAAAAGTCTAATATCCCCTAGTGTACAGCTCCTTTTGCAAGATGCAAGAGAGGACGTGGTAGAAATGGTCCCTCTTCTTCTCATTAGTTTCTACATAGGTCCCAACATACTATGCAAGATGGTTGAACTTGTTCACATAATCCATCACAGTCATACTCCCTTGCTTCAGATCTAGGAACTCAGTCAACTTCCTATTCAGCAAACCAGTGGGAATATAGTACTCATGGAAAATAGTGGTAAACTCCTGCCAAGTCACACGGTGGTCCGCCGACAACATGGCATTGAAAGTATCCCACCATGCACTGGCAGACCCCAGAAGCTGCTGTGCGGCAAAGCACACCTTCTGTTCTTCAGTCACAGTGAACAGCTGAAACTTCTGCTCCAGAATACGAAGCCAATGCTCCGCATCTAGAGGCTTAGCAATTGGCGTGAACGTGGGTGGGTGTGTCTTCAAGAAGTCTTGGTAGGAATAGGGCCCCACAAGAGTGCGGGCACCACCCCCGTTCCCATCGTTGCCACCGGGGCCTACACGGGCGAAGCCACCAATAGCCTAGGCAAGCATCTCCAAGGCACGGGCTGACCCACGCTGAGTAGCCAGCATCTTCGCATGGGTCATCGGAGGTGGTGGTGGCGGGGGAGGAGGAGCCAGAAGTAGGGCCTCGTGGCTGTCCCCATTGATGTTGCCATTGTCCTCACCACGATCGTTATCACCCTAGTCTGCCCCAGCGCTGGTACTCCCCCAACCAGACCTCAGGTTCATCTATATATAGATAAGAACAAACCATTAGGGACAACCCTTCAGATTAGGAACAAGAGACTTAGAGAAATGATAAGACTTTTATTAAAGCATTCTTTTAGGTTATCCTATCAATTCACTAATCCAAATTATACGTGTGTGGGGAGTTTAGTTTAAGCAAGATTCTCTTTTTATGATGCATGCATCGGCCTACCCGTTCACTCAAGCCGGAATATAGCGGCATTCGTAAAAATTTTCGGCACATCGCACACTCACTTTTCGCTTGCTAAACGATTCTTACGCAGCGTAGAACATGTGCCGCTATCCTAGATAGACCATATTGCTAGGGCTTATACTTATTTACATAATTTTATCATCTCCTACTTTTCATAAAACATTTGTTAGTCAAATTTTAGGTTTTGAAAAGAGTTATGAAACTCGTAACTCATTATTGGTTCTGAGACCACCTGTGGCAGAACCGCCTGAAATAACACACCTTCGAAGATGCTCGTCTTGCAATAGACACTAAGCACCGCGAAAGGGAGCTACATTGGGCAGTTTCATCGAGCACACCCCAAGAGAGAACTCGAACAATCCACGTTTTTCATCCAGAATCCAATAATGAGAACGGGTTTACAATACTTAGTCCATTTCATACAGCAAGAGTTCTCAAAAATATATTATTACAATACCAAGTTTAGAGTGTGGAATTTAAACAGTGGAATTAAAATAAACATCTAATGATAAGATACAAGAATCCGTCTATGCCCACCAAAAGAATCCTCCACACAACAACCACTCCTCAAGCTACACTTGCAACAGGGGTAAATAAACCCTGAGTACACAATGTACTCACAAGATTTACCCGACTAGTGGGAATAATTTCCCGACTCCAAAGGATATGATAAGCTTTATGGTTTGCTAGGTTTCCTTTTTGCGAAAAGCATTACTAGTAGTGAATCCTTATGTATGTGTTTTATTAGCAGTCATGATTAGTTCATTAGCTAACCATTCTATGTAAGCACATGTTCTACTTTTAAGCAAGAGTTGAGCAATCAGATCCATTCATCTCCTTTCATCTTCCAGTTCTTACTACGGTGCTAGACCATAGCCAAGTCATATCGTATCACATGGCGATTCATGAACCAATGTATCCCAGCTAGGTACCCCAAAACACACGCCCCGCTTGTATCCCAGGCACAAGAAACACCAACCCACCACTCTCCTATCAAGGGGTCTAGGTCTTGTCCAAAGTTGGACTCCAAGCCCCCTCTCCTGAGTCCTGGACTCCGTGTGGTGCTTAGACCTCCACCATCCCCGCCTCTAATCGCTCGGTCCAGAAAGAGCCAAAACCCATGACAAGAGAGCAATGAGCCTTCCTGCTCCCATAAGCAAGTATGTGCTCAGGATAATAAGTCTGTGACTTGACTACCATCCACAGCGATGGACGATCCTTAACTGACACGGATAGGGAAAACAGTGTAACCAAGCTATGCCCCGTTGGCCACGGGACACAACCTATTACAACCACCAATACCCGTACCATATCCAGTGATTATTTAAAACAAGGGTTATGCACCGGGCTTGCCTTGGGCAAGCAGATTGTTAGCTAAGTCAGTCACCGGTGGCTTCGAGGCTTTCTCCTGTATGAGAACCTCCTCCTCGTACTCCTCGATCACCTCCTCGTACTCCTGCTCTTCGGTGGTCATGAACTCCACCAACTCATTCTCTACATGCATGCCATGATGATGCAACCCTTAATACTAAGGCAACAACAATTCTTAAAACAAGAATACATCTGCTAAGCCACTAAGTTAGCTCTAATGGCTGAGATACTAACTACCTATCATTTCCACCAAAACAGGTATGGATTCATCTAACAGGTATTAACTTAGTAACTAAAATGTAATATGACTCTTATTAGCGATTTAACTTATATTACAACAAGGAGCACCTAACTATCCTAGTGCTTAGCCTATTCTAGGGATACAAAAATTACAGGGAGCACATAGTAATACCATGAAGCTACTGTAAAAATTTTAAAGCTAAAGCTATTACCATTTTGCCACAATAATTCCCACAATATTTAAACTAATAATATTAAGCATGCTTAATTAATTTAATGGCTCCAAAAGTCAACATATATTTGCACAAAAAAAATACACCAACAGATAGGGAATAATTTCAAGAATCTAACAAAATTTATTGCATAATTTTTGGACATCTACATGATTTTAGATTAATTACACAAAACTGGTTCTTAAATAAAATACAAAACCATTTCTAATTCTTTACTAAAAAGACGAACCAAACTAGCCCAACGCGGCCCACACTGGGCGCGGCCCACGCGTGGAGGCGGCCCATGGCGGGGAGCCCGCGCACGCTGGCATTTTAGCGAAAATGCCCCCGAGCTACCTACTATTCTTGCAGCCACTATTCGTCCTATTTACTCAGTCATCACTTATGCACAAAAGACCCTGAGAGAAGCTGTCTTCGCATCGAGGAGGTCCCCGTGACCCCTGCGCTCACCGGCGCGGCATGGACTGGTATGGCCCCATTACGTCGGCCAACCAGGACCCTTACAAACTGAGCTATGGGACTGATGCTCACCTATGGGCCGACGCGCGACGATGGGTGGTGGTTGCACGAACGGAGGTGAAGCAGAGCGGGCTCTCCCTGGCGGCGGGCGACCTGTAGCGGTGGCAACCACGTTTTGGTGAGCCACAACGTGCAACAGATAATAGAAGTGATGGGTAAGCATCAGTGACGCACCATGATCCTACCCGTGGCCGTTTCCTGGCCGGAGACGCCCCAAGCAAGTCTAGTTGCGTGCGCGCGGCGAGCTCGATGGCAAACCGCAATGACATGGCCGTGTTAGCAGTGTGGAGGCGGCTATAGTGCTACGACTTGGGTGGGAGCAGTGTGGAGGCGGCTATAGGGCAACGACTTGGGTGGGGGCGGTTGATGAGAGGATATGAGGATGGAGCTGTGGGTACGTTGAATTGATGGGAGATGACCCCTCGGAGGCAAGCACATTGGCGCGGCTCGGTGGCGGCAGCAGAGAGAAGGAAAGAGAGAGAGAGAGAGACGGGGTGCGGCCGGTGACTCGACAAGGCGAGCCTTGGTGGGACGCAGTTGACGCAACCAGCATGGCCCGCGGCCAAACACTAACCGACAGGTGTGCATGCTCGTGACCGGCATGGCCCGCCCGCCGCAGTGCCATAAATGGCATGGCGACGGCGGTCCGGCCTCGTGCGCGCGGCATCAAAGCAGGCCAATGATGCAGCGGGCAGGCATGACCGCGACGTGATGCGACAACAGCGGCAGCGGCTGTGTCGCGGCACGAGGTGGGTCAGCGGCGTGGCAACGCATGGGGTAGGGGCAGCGCCGCTCAGCCGGGCAAGCCACAACAACGGCGGCTCCTCGCGGTCGGGTCTGGGCGACTAGGCCGGCCAAGCACGGTAGCTCGCGTGCGCACGCAGAGCGCACCAACGCCACGACGGTGCGCCCCCATGGCTTGGTGACAGTGCCCAGCCCAGAGGGCTAGCCTAAGAACATGCTGTGCACGGATTTTAAAGTAGCGACTACCACTGAACCATTGCCTCTAAACCGAAACCGACTTCACCACGATCAAACTGATATATGAGGCTGCTCAGCCAAGCTAAAACACCGCATCACCCTCTAACCAAATCTCTCTAAATAAATTGCTAAACTTAGAAATGCCTAGTTGTACACAAGCTTGAAAATTTTCTAAGTTTTTTGAGTTGAACTCTATTTCAAATTGCATTTCTAAGCTATTGAAAATATTACTAACCAATACTATTTTTCAACAACAAGTATTTTATTTTCATCTATAAAGTTTGCACTTCCAATTTTATTTAAGTATCACACACATGTTCTATAGTATTTTTGTTCAATAAAAATTAGTTTTAAACCCTACTTGATATGCATGAACTATCGAATCAACTTTCGTTTAGTATTTTTATTGATCATTTTGAGTTACAAAAACTGATCTACACACTTTATCACATGCATTAACACATAAACATGATGCTCATGACATGTTTTAATAATTGATTTAGGGTGTAACACCGAGGGTGTTACAACTGCTGCCATAGGACCATCTGTGCCCCAAGTTTGAGAGGACAACAACGGTTCCATGAAATCCGGACATGAGGCCACCGGATCCAGCGAATGGGACGCCCACAAGCAATCCCGCTGCCAGCATGCTCGCAGACAATTTGCATGCCCAGGCCACTGCACACGCTCATGAAGAAGAGAAACGGCGCTACAGAGCAACACCACAAGATCTGGCCATGAGGCCAACGAATTTCGCGAGGGGGTGGCAAACTGCCTGGCGGGCCGAGCAGATGCCCGTGTAGGGGCTCCTTCGCTCGGGAGAGCAACACAACAAGGAGGTCGGTCTAGGGGGAGCTTGCACCAGTACGAGTTTGCATCGGGTCGCGGAGCTCCAAGCTGAGGATCCCTCCGACCAGGGGGTCGGCTGTTGCCACGCAGTCGGGGCGCCCTAAGGGCCCAAATCTGCCCCATCGGACGTCGAGTGAGCCCACCATAGGCCCGCTGGTAGAGCTCGATGCCGGTCGGTCGATGCACGAGAGAGGGAAAATGAGGAGCAGGAGGGGCTCGGGGACACACCGTGTCGGTCGTGGAGGACTACGCAGGGTGGTGGGCCGTCGCTTCTACCTAGCCGCGCCGGCTAGTGGCTGGATGATCGAGGCCCGAGGGGCCTAGGGGGCATGGGGACGCAACTGTGTCGAGTCGCGGTGTGCCGTGCTGGGAGGAGGGGCACTAGCCACTGCCGCACCGCATAGCCTGGGGCCAGAGGAGGGGATCGACTGCGGACTGGGTCTAGTTTTTGGGGTCTGCCGTGGTGACTGCGGACTGAGGATGGCGATGGTGGATGAAGATGTGGCTCGGGGGGAGAGGGCTGGCGTGCCGGGGAGCGCCCCCCGAGTCGCCCTTGGGGAGCTCAAGGGCGGATGGAGGGGACAACCTTATGATCACGACAAGAATAACGATAACTCGTGGTTATCCTGGACGACTTAGGTTAGCCATGCATCACCTTGTTGGGCCTTGAGTTGTTCTTGTCTTAAAAGATTTGTCTGTCTCATAGGGTTGAGCTGTAATAAGTGCCTATTTGGCAGGGCTCTGGCTCCTCTAAAAACAGCTCCGGCTTTGACTCATATGAAGAAGTGGCTTCTTTGAAGGTGCTGAAGCCGTTTCTGAAAAGCGTTTGGCAAAATGGCTCCTCCTGTTTTTCTAAAATGGATGAAAGATGGCAAATGTCTATAATACCCCCACTTATTCTAAAATGGATGAAAGATGGCAAATGTCTATAATACCCCCACTTATTATTTTATTACGGTGTAGATCTAGTTGAACCCAACCTAGAAAAATTGGTTTTACAATTTTTTGATACTCCTGTGATTTATTACATATTTTACAAGTAGCAGGCGATTTGATCAATTTGAGAAGCTAACAGTTGCCTTTGCATTGGAACCTGGTCTATTTCTAAATTATTGGAGCCATCTGTTGTTTTCTTTTTTCTCTTGTATTTTTGCATTGGGAACCCTATCTTTTCTCCTATTCTTGCTAGCCGATCCTCCTCTTTCTTTACCTACAGCTGGCACAGCATGCGCACGCAGGGAAACGGGCTGGCATCGCTGTGTTGTGCTCGAACCAGCGATGGAGGACAACCGTGTCCTCTCGTGCCCTGATAAAGGAGGAGCCAGGAGAAGCTCGTTTTCGTGGCTCGATTGGTGCAGTAGAAAAAAGGCCCTAGCTCTTTTAGGCTTCGCCGGCGGAGCTGTTCTTCGGTTTAGCCCTTTGGTAGGGTTTCAGCAGGAGCCGGAGCTGGAGCCGCTCACGGAGCCCAGCCAAACGGGCACTAAGTTGGTCTGGTTTCTCTTCTATCATTACGATAAAGCCTGAAAAACTTGTTTAAAGTTTTTTTTTAAAAAAAAATCACAGGGCTGCCAGCCTGCCACGGAGGGTGAGAACACCCTTCTGATCCGAGTGAGTCTATCAGGTGTGCACCATCCGCATTACTTTTTGTATTTGTTGGGCATTTTAGTTGCTCAAAGAGGTTCCTTTTTGCCTCTTCCTTACGGTCGCAAATTTCAGATTTCTCTTTACCTTCCTACGTCCAATAGAGATAGAGATAATTTGCAGGAGAAGGCTTGCATTCTTGCTTTCAGGACGGTTCCAGTTTGTCAAGATCAATATGCATGCTCTCGTGGTTAGCAGGGAAAAACATAACTCTGAACAACTCAATGTTTCCTCATAAGCATTCCATGTTTTTTTTCTCAAAATTCAGAAACGCTGAACCTTTATGGGGAAATAAACTAAAAATCATATTTCTGCCACTAATAAGTAAGTGTGTATGCTTGCAGAAAATCAGAAATAAATACAGCAAGCTAAGCCACTCAGTCGATTACTGAAGACTGTCTTTTCGCTAATGTCCTCTTCTCATGAAGCACGGACCCCTTCATGTTTATGATCGACGAGCGGTGCAATCTATCCAAGTTGCACTTTCCCTTGGATTGTCTTACAACTAAAACGAGTGCAATAATGTAATGTGATTGAGTTGACTGACTTTGATAGCATCGCTTGATAAATTACTTTTGGATACATGATTGTTATCCATCTGTAACGTATATAGGCACATACCTAGTACATTATTAGTACTCACGTCCTTTAAGATTCGTAGAACTCTTCACAAGGATCGTTCGAATTAATATGTTGCGGTGACGAGGGTAGCGTTGTTAAACTACTCGTGGTATAGTATAAATTCTCCATCATTGCGCACAAGCATATTCTTTAATTCTGATGCTAACGCTGGACCTGTCGTCCCTGAGGTTCTTGTTAGCTTAAACCGTACGAAACTCAGCTTGCTGTATGCTGCTGGCCTGCTGCTGCGATAAATATTCGATCTCCTGCCCAACCACATCTCTACAGAGTGCCTGTGCAACTGGAGCCCTGCCCAACCACAGGCACTAGACCTGCTACCTACTACCTTCACTCCAGTTGCTCACTAGTGCCTGCAGCCTGCTAGCTAGCTGCGTCGTCGATGTGTCTGCCGTTCTCCTGCGGCGGCGGCCACAAAGGCGATGATGGGTCACAGCATGACCCTAGCGTCCAAGCATATGGCCACCATGGGACGACCAACTTGCCTGCCGCTGCGGGCGGCGAGGGCAAGAAGGAAGGAGCTCGTGCGGCGCAAGGGCATGCGGCGGAAGTGAACAAGAACGGTGGAGGGCGCATGACGGCCTTCGGCTACTCAGACGACGACGTCCGTGCTTCTGTCGGTGGCGTTGTCCGAGGTCGAGAGAGTCAGAGTGCTGCCGGGAAGATCGCCGTGGCGCCCACCACTCCAACAACGCAAGCTTTGAATAACAAGCATAGGGATCTGGTCGCCGCGCAACAAGCTACTCAGCGTACGTATGTCGTCTCTGCTACTCCTCGCCACCACCATGGCCATGGGTCGTCGGCAGTGTCGCATCCCAGCGAGGCCGCCGATAACATGAAGGCACCACTTCAAGTACTACCGATGGCTCGTCGTGGTCCTGAAGACTACTAGCTACCCTACTGCGTGCTGCGGCCACCATAGTACAGACGCCGATCGATCCCCAACAATTTCGTTTGTGCTACTTCTACTACGGTAATCTTGACCCATGATGATGATCATGTGCATATATATATATGGCGACAAAATATATATAATAGCAACGGCAGTCGGCCTGTTCGGTTGGCTGGTTCATATCATTCTTTGGTTCGTGAAGAATATCTTGACTGGTTTGTATGAGAGAGAAAAATACTATTCTGGCTGAAAATTTACGATCGTTTACGACAAACGACAGCCAAACAAACATGCTGAGTGAAGGTTTGGACGTCCCCACGAGCAACTTTCTCCATCGTCATTTCCTGCAATCCATTGAGGAGTGAGGACGCGGCATGGAGAGCCGCCTCCGGCAGCTCGCTCCTCCTGCTCTCTCGCTTCGCGTTGTGTGGTGTGCAGAGCGTAGGCCTCCCTACGATTGCCAATTGATTTTTTTCCCATATATATACATTGTCAATTCGATGAGAGTGAAAATTCGTACCTTTCTAGTTGTAAATTAAATTTGGTGATGATGTCTTTTCGTTCAAACTGGATGCTGTTGTTAGTCTCTCCATTGTCTGAAACTAGTGCTGGCATACCTAATGCTAGAAGCATATTCAGAAAGAATTTGTTCCAGTTTCACCTTTTCATTTAATTAATGGCGGACGATGTAATTGCTGTTAGATAATCTACTGTTTTCTTGTGTGAACACACAGTGGGGGAAGACGATGTCGAAAAGGCTCCCTGTTGTGGTACTGTAGCCGCTGCAGAGGCAGGCGCCGAACGGCTCACCTGCCGGACTGTAGCCACATGCAGGGGCAGGCGTCAGGGTCAGCCCTGCTGTGTTATCTAGTCACTGTTATAGCAGTGCAGCTGTACTAGGACTAGATGAGTAGAGTTGTATATATAGTTTACCATTACAACTCAACAAAGAGAGTTCAGATTTGCCATCTCCCATACAGGGCTCCGGCCAACGCTAGTGTCTCTGCTGTGTGTGTATGCTCTGTTCTCCCTCTCTTCTTCTACCTCTAGCCATAGTGTGTGGTCGGACAACGCTTGTTCGTGGTCGGCATAGCTAGTGTGTGCTCGGCAACACTAGCGGGTGCTCGGCAAGACTGGTGAGTGGTCGACTCACCTGAGCCGGTGATCCTGTTTGCTAACAAATGGTATTGGAGCCGTACAAGCGCCGTCACCGGACTAACCGCTGGCGATGACGGACGGTTCGGAGATGGGCGACAGCAGTGGTACTGCTGTGGTTGCCCAGCCACGACAGGAGGTCGTTGTTTGCACGGTGCGGGAGGTCAGCGGCACCAGTTGGACGATGCTGACTTGCAGCAACTATGGAAAGTGGTCGGTAACCATGAAGGTCAAGCTCAGAGCCCGACGGCTCTGGAATGCTGTTGACAAGGGAACCGACAATGAAGAAGGTGACATGTCAGCGTTGGAGGCTATCCTCGATGCTGTACCGGCGAAGTACAGGGAGCCCTTGTGGGCAAAGAGCTCTGCTAAGGAGGAGTGGAAGGATATTGTGGCGATGCGCGTCGGTTTCGACCGCGCAAAGAAGGTGACGACCCAGCTTCTGAAGCAGGAGTACGCCAACCTCAAGTTCAAGGATGGTGAAACGGTGGAGGACTTCTCCCTCCGCCTGCAGACGCTCATCAGTAGGCTGAAGAGCCATGGCGTCACCATCGACGAAGAGGAGGCTGTCTCCAAGTACCTCCACTCCGTGCCGGCAAAGTACATCCAGATCGCTCTCTCCATAGAGACTATGCTGGACTTGTCCACCCTCACCATTGAGGATGTGACAGGCCATCTACGGCGGTGGACGAGCGCCTGGGGCAGGCGACAGCAACGAAGGACAGCGGCAAACAGCTGTTGACAAAGGAGTGGGCTGCTCGGAGGAACTCTGGGGTAGCCTCCTCCAGCCGTGGTGGCGATGGCAAGCACCGCGGCAAGGCTTCTTCGGAGAAGAAGAAGTAGGTCGACCCCAACACCTGTCGACGCTACGGGAAGATGGGCCATTGGGCATGGGAGTGCCCAAATCGCAAGTAGGAGAAGAAGGCTGAGGCTCATCTGGTGCAAGCTGAAGATGATGATGAGGCCACTATCCTAATGGCGACGTTCTGTGCACTGCACGATGTCGAGGCCAAAGAGAAGGGAGAGGTGATGATGGCGAAAGGACCTAGGAAGGCCCTGAAGGCTGTTAACCTCGACGAGCCACGTGCCCAAGTCCACCTTAGACGTGTGGGTGGTGAGCAGGAGCAGCGGTGGTGCCTAGACTCTAGTGCCAGCAACCACATCACGGGCTCCAAGGAAGCCTTCTCCGAGCTCGACGACGATGTTACCGGTACGGTGAAGTTTGGTGACGGCTCAAGGGTGGCTATCTGAGGACGCGACACCATCATCTTCAGGTACCAGAACAGGCAACACCATGCGCTAACGGATGTATATTATATCCTATAGCTGCGTTTAAGCATCATCAGCATTGGCCAACTGGATGAGCGTGGTAGCAAGGTTTTGATCAAGGATGGAGTCCTCAGGATCAGGGATTGGGAACAGTGACTTCTTGCCAAGGTGAAAAGGTCCCTGAACCGGTTGTACCTGCTCGACCTGAGGGTAGAGAAGCCGGTGTGCCTGGCGGCAATGCACACAGTGGAGCCATGGCTGTGGCATGCCCGGTTCAGACATCTTAGCTTCGACGCAGTTGGTCGGCTAGAGAAGATGGTCCGAGGGCTACCCCACATCAGGCACGGAGACGAGCTGTGTGATAGCTGCCTGGCCGAGAAGCAGAGGAGGCTGCCGTTCAAAAATGGCGGCCAAGTATCACGCGACGGGCGCTCTCGAGCTCGTCCACGGTGACCTCTATGGGCCGATTACGCCAGCTACAAATGGTGGTCGGCGGTACTTCCTCCTGCTCGTGGATGATTACAGTCACTATATGTGGCTGCAACTCCTGACGAGCAAGGATGAAGCGGCGGCGGCGATCAAGAAGTTCAAGATGCACGCGGAGGCCGATCAGCGGCAAGAAGCTCCACGTGCTGAGGACTGATCGCGACGGCGAATTCACTTCGGTGGAGTTCGCTGCGTACTGCGTGGATTAGGGTGTGGTGCGACACCACACCGCACCGTACTCGCCACAGTAGAATGGCGTGGTGGAGCGACAGAACTAGACTGTAGTCGGCATGGCTCGATCCATGATGTAGGCCAAAGGCATGCCGGCAAGGTTCTAGGGTGAGGCAGTGACTACGGCGGTGTTCATCCTCAACCGCGTTTCGACCAAGGCCCTGATGGGCAAGACACCGTTCGAAGCTTGGTATGGGCGCAAGCCGAGCATGTCCTTCCTCCGGACATTCGGCTACATCGGCCATGTCAGGAAGACGAAGCCGATCCTCACCAAGCTGGAGGACAGGAGCACACCGATGGTGTTCCTAGGCTATGCGGAGGGTACCAAGGCGTACCGGCTCTACGACCCACGTGGAGACAAGGTACTTGTCTCGCGCGACATCGTGTTCAATGAGAAGGTGGCTTGGGACTAGAACAGTCCAAGCATGGAGGAAGTTAGCGGCTTCACCAGCACCTTCGTTGTCGAGCACCTGGTCATCCACGGTGGTGGAGACGCTAGGGAAGAGGTGCCGAGCACTCCGGGAGGGGTGCCAAGCACTCCAGCGATAGAGCCGAGCACTCCTGGGGCAGTGCCGCACACTTCGGGAGGGATGCCGAGCACTCCTGGAGGGATGCCGAGCACACTAGGAGTGGTGCCGGGAGGTTCTGCAGTGGTGGTGACCACTCTAGGATGGGTGCCGAGCACTCCCAAAGCAGAGCCAAGAGGTCTTGCAGTGGTACCGACCACTCCAAGACTGAGGCTATGCACTCCTACAGTGGTGCCGAGCACTGCAGGAGTTATGACGAGCTGTCTTGGAGTAGTGCCGAGCACTGCAACTGGGTGCTGAGCACTCCAGGTGTTGTGCCGAGCACTTCGGCGGAACAGGGAACTCCATCAACACTGATCGAGTTCGCCTCACCTCTAAGTGACATCACTGAGTTCGTGGATGCCTTCCACAAAGGTGAGGAGGTGCGGTTCTACAGGCTAGATGACATCATCAGTGGCACAGGGCCCTCAGGGCTGGCAGGTAGGCTGCTCAGTGACCCAGAGCTGCTGCTCGTCAGTGTAGAGGAACCACCCACATTCGCGCTGGCCAAGCGCAATGGAAACTGACAATCTAGGATGCCGTCTGATCAGCCTGAAGTGGGTGTACAAAGTCAAGCAGGACAAGCTCGGCGCCATTATCAAGCACAGGGCGCGCCTTGTTGCCCGAGACTTTGTTCAGCACGAGGGCATAGACTTTGAGGAAGTCTTTGCGCCAGTAGGGCGTATGGAGTCTGTTCGTTTGCTACTAGCTTTGGCAGCAGCAAAGGATTGGCGCGTCCATCACTTGGATGTTAAATCGGCCTTCCTCAATAGCAAGCTAGCGGAGACAGTCTTCGTTAGGCAACCTCCAGGTTTCGCCATCAAGGGAGCGGTGCATAGGGTGCTCCGACTACGCAAAGTGCTCTATGGGCTATGGCAGGCCCCACGAGCATGGAACAACAAGCTTGACACCACGCTGGGCGAGCTTGGGTTCTAGTGGTGCGCAACCGAGCACGCGCTCTACACGTGGCGACGGGGGAAGGCAGAGCTCGTCGTTGGCGTATATGTGGATGACTTGATCATCACCGGTGCGCGTGCAGAAGACATCGATAGCTTTAGGCACTAAATGGTGGCTCGTTTTCAAATGAGTGATCTCGGCGCACTCTCCTACTACCTCGACATCGAGGTGAGACAGGGGAAAGAGGAACTCACGCTCGGTCAGAGCGCGTATGTCTCAAAGTTGTTGGAGTGGAGCGGCATGGCTAAGTGCAAGCCAAGCGTAACTCCAATGGAGGAGTGACTGAAATTGATGAAGTCTATACCACGGCGAAGGTGGATGCAACACTCTGCCGAAGCATCGTCGGCGGTCTGCGCTACCTAGTCCACACGAGACCGAACATTGCGTTTGCCATGGGCTACGTCAGTCGCTTCATGGAGGATCCTAGAGAGGATCACTTGGCTGTAGTGAAGCGGCTACTGCGCTACGTCAAGGGGACAGTGGATTAGGGGATAATCTTCCCCTAGACCGGTGGGAGTAGGCTGCAGCTCACTGTGTTCAGCGATACAGACATGGCGGGGGACATCGACAGACGATAGAGCGCCTCTAGCCTGCTCATCTTCCTCGGGTCGGCTTCAATTTCATGGTTGTCACTGAAACATAAGGTGGTGGTGCTGTATACGTGCGAGGTAGAGTACGTAACGGTGGCCAGAACGGTGTGCCAAGTTGTGTGGCTGCACCGGCTGCTGGGCGAGCTGACTGGCGTGGAAGCTCACCCACCAGCACTGATGGTGGACAACCAGCCCACCATCACCCTCGTGAAGAATATGGTTTTGCATGACCGGAGCAAACACATCGACGTGAAGTTCCACTTCCTTAAGGACTATGTCGATGGAGGACAGATCGTCATCAAGTTTATCGAAACTGGTCGGCAACTCATGGACGTCCTCACCAAGCCGCTCAGATGACTTCAACTCACGGAGCTGAAGGAGATGATCGGCATGGAGGGGGTACAAGGGATAGCAGTAGGATTAGGGAAAGAATTGTTAGATAATCTACTACTTTCTTGTGTGAACACACAACAGGGGAAGGCGGCACTGAAAAAGCTCCCTGCTGTGGTATTATAGCCGCTGCAGAGGCAGGCGCCGAATGGGTCACCTGCCGGACTGTAGCCACATGCAGGGGCATACACCAGAGTTAGCTTTGCTGTGTTATCTAGTCACTGTTATAGCAGGGCAGCTGTACTAAGACTAGATGAGTTGAGTTGTATATATAGTTTGCCACTGCAACTCAATAAAGAGAGTTCAGATTTGCCATCTCCTATACAGGGCTCCAGCCAATGCTGGTGTCTCTGCTGTGTGTGTATGCTCTGTTCTCCCTCTCTTCTTCTACCTTTAGCCATAGTGTGTGGTCGGACAACGCTTATTCGTGTGTGTGCTCGGCAATACTAGTGGGTGCTCAGCAAGACTGGTGAGTGGTCGACTCACCTGAGCCGGTGATCCTGTGGGCCAACAATTGCAACGCAAGGACGAAACGACATCCTCTTTATTATCAATTAATATTAGTATTATCAATCATCAGAGGATCCCAACAATAAGTGCCCATGTTAATTTTCTAATACTTGCTAGGTAAAAAGATAATACATCCTCTGAACTCACAAAAATAAAAAATTTTATGGCCATCTATTCATTATAGCCATCATTGAATATAAGATATGGTTTCAATTAAATATGACAATGAAATGTATTGAATATTTTCTCTACCTTAATACAAAGACGCGCAAATCTTTTGCGTGTTGGAGAAAAAAAGACAATGCAATGGGATGAAAAATACATACATTGTAACTAGATAACCTAAGTATATCACAACCACATTAATATTTTAAAGTATCTTTACAACTATGGTATGAGAATATAGGCAATGAGAGACGGGGAGTAAAGTGCTTCACTGCCAGTTCAAAATACCCCATCACTGTCAGATTTTGAACCGGCACAATCGGAACCGGCACAGTGATGAGGGTAAGCTATCACTGTCGGTTCCTACAAACCGGCAAATGTTCTTCAACTTCTTCTGCTGGTTTTTTTACACAACCGCAAAGTTCATTCCACCAACACCGCCGGTTCATAAGACCACTGGTAGAGTTCAGTTCCATCAAAGAAGTGTTGGTTTGCGTTTCAACCTAAGTGTTGTTGTCGAAGAATCACCGCCGGTTGTGACAAGAACCGGTAGTGATGGCTTACCCTCATCACTGCTGGTTTGTTGCTAACTGGCAGTGATGTTTACGACAACACTGCTGGTTTTCTGGTAACTGGCAGTGATATCACGTTCGCATTTTATTGTTTTATAATTTATTTTAATTTATATTTTTTCGTGGAATCGGGTTTCACTTTATATACGCTACGTAGACGATAGGTCTATCAATATTAAACATTACAAATATTACGATTACAGTTCAAATATTCTTATCAAGATCTCGATCCCTCAAAATAAAAAAGAAATGTTCTCGGACTTCACAGATTGTGCAATACTTCTCGGACTTCTTACAATAATCTAGTGAGCCGCTCTAGGCCATACTGGTCCTTGAACTTCAGGGATTGTGCAATGGAAAATACTCCATCTTTTTCCAATACCTCGGCTAAGATGAATTTTGCGAGCTCCGATTGCAGCGCGACGATCTTCATGTCTAACAGCCTTTCGTGGTTATATTTCTTGCGTTGTCGTTCAAAAAAGATGATATCCAAAGAGGAATCAGTAAATAATTTTGTTGAATGATTAACAGACATAAATGAAATGGGGATTATGCACACCAACTTATTGGCTTCTTCTGATTTTCCGCTGATGTATCGAAGCATTGCTCGCATTACATAAAACCCGCATTCATTGTTTCCCGACGGCTGTTTTAGGTACTTCCCCTCCATTTCGACAACCTTGAATAGGACCTGCATCCCACCGATATGTCTTCTTCGGACACTGAGCAACATTAAAAGAAAAAACATTAGAAAGCGGTATGTGTGATTACTGATTAGAAAATAATATGTTATTAGGATCGCTTACTAATTTAGCACTACCACCAGTGCATCTAGATGATGAAATGGTTTTTTCTTCGAGTCCCACACGTCGATCAGATTTTTGGCAACATTAACACAAATGAAGACGAAATGGTTGCTGCAATCACAGAATCCTAGTTATCGAATAATCTTAACGAAAAAAGAAGCATAAAATTAAAAACCGAGAACACATACTCGCAGTTGTAGGCTAGAAGTATGTGGGTTTTGTTTTTCATCTTGAATTCATCGAAAACAGCAATCAATCTCTGTTTCAGGTCTTCCACGTCACATCCATGAAGGCCTAGACATGTCTTCTCATTGACTCGTAAGGGGTCCAAGAAGCCTCTGTTATCCCATTTGTTTTTTAGAATGCAAAATTTTGTTATACACCTACATAAAAATCATGGGAAGTGCTCAAAAGTTAACAATTTGTGTCCCGAGAGAGTAGTTAATTGTAATATCGCGCATGTAGGGTACTTACATAGTCCACAACGTCAACATTTATGTATCGAGAGCGTTTATGGTATAGCTGGAACAAGCACTCCCACTCGACATTGAACTTCTCTTCTTCAGGATAATGAAAAAATGTGGCGAATGGATAATAACCTCAAAACCAAAGTCCTACATCTCTATTGCTTGAGTCATGTAATATTCATGCAACTGGCGCATATATGTTCTCAAATTTTTATACTCGTGATCGGGAACCAAAAGATTGCCCCTTTCATACTTCATTGCCGGTGTTTCCGTCCCTTGTACATCATAATAGATGTTCGCGACCTCTTCCATGGTTAATTCGGGGTTGTCTTCGATGAACTTCTGTATCTTCCTTAAATCTTCATTGTGTATTTCATCGGCTGTTGTTGTAGCGTACTGATTCTGTGTTTGCCTTTTGAATTCGGACTTCAACAAAAATGGAGGCAGTGAGGCACAGAGATTAAAGAAACTAATACAATCTTCCTTCGAGATGTGTGCTATAAATTTTCCTTCCATCAAGTTTGTGTCGACACAGAATTTTCATCTCCATGCCGAGGACACACGCAGCAAGCCGGAAGGGTCCGCTCGATAGAGCAGATCTGCCTAGCTTTAGCGTAAGGGTGGTCGATCCTGCGCAATCCTCCCGAGACGTGCCAGTCAATTTGACCCTACAATTGACAAGGAGAGAAAGCTTATCAGTAATTAAGTGCGGAACGTGCTGGTGTTGCCAGACAGTCCTGAATGTGCGGCTCTAAGAGCCGATATGAGAGGAGATCGACTAAATAGTCGATTCTAGCATATTCATAAGAATAAATTGGTTAAAGCTCATGGGGTTGTGTAAGAAGAATCGGTAATCATCCAAGATAGATATAATTCGAGCAATAATTTAATCAATGGCAATAAGATATCAATGATGATTGATTTAAATTGAGCCAATGATTACAAGTAACTAAACCCCTTTTTATATAAAGAAACAATTCAACACCACTTAACCATTTAATAAAGATAAATCTAATAAACATGTTAGATCTCATCTATCGCCATGACCAGTGGGGCATGAGGCAGAATCATGCAGGCCATAGAAACAATAATAGACTTGATGACACAAGAGGAGGTTTGAAGCAACTAACCCTCAACTAAGTACTAGGTGATATCATGACACAAGAGACATACCGTGTGGAAAGGGAAGGGGTTGACCAAGATGAGAAGAAGGATGATGACAAGAATAAGAAGAAGAGCGTATCATTCAAAGCTAGCTCATCATCAAAAAGTAAGGGCAAGTCAAAGAAAGAAGAATCAAGTGATGATCAAGATGCTAGTGACATTGATGATAAAGCCAGGGCTCTCTTTGTGCGTAAATTTGTTAAGTTCATGGAGAAGAAGGGCTATGGTGCAAGGAAGAGAAGAGACAACAATAAGAGCAAAGATTATGTGAGAAGATGCTACAAGTGTAAGAGCTAGGATCATGTTGTAGCGGATTGTCCCTACAATAGTGACATGATGAGGATGAGAAGAAGAAGGAAAAGAAGGAGAAGAAGGAAAAGAAACAAAAGAAGATGACATTCAAGAAGAAGAAGGGTGGAGGCTATGTGGTCACATGGGATAGTGATGGCTCATCGGATGATGATGACTCTAGTGATGATGACAAGAAGGCACTAGCAAGCATCGCCATCAACAACAAGCCCTCCATCTTCTACACTCCATCGACATGCCTCATGGCAAAGCCTACCAAGGTAAAATATGATGTGAGTGATAATGATGAATGTGAAAGTGATGATTGTAGGAGTGATGATGATGAGGAGTACACCAAGGAGGAGCTCATGGACATGTTGGAGCAAGTCCACACTTGCTTTGAGATGAAGAGAAAGGAGTGCAAAGAATTACGCAAGAAGGTCAAATCTCTTGAGCAATCCTTTGATGAGCTCAATGCTTCTCATGAGAGTCTAATGGAAGACCATGAGAAGCTTAGCAGGGCTCACACTAAGCTTGAAAAAGCTCACTCCTCTCTCCTCGAGGAAGCTAAGAAGGAAGAAGTTATTATGACTTGTGATGTGGGACTAACATGTGATATTCTTGATGAATCTTTTTATAAACCCATTGTTGTTACTCCTACTAACCCTTCTTGTAGCGCTACCACTTCTACTTCATCTACTAGTGATGGTTTCACTTGTGATGTCTCACTAATGGTTAAGAATGAGACCCTCAAGAAGGAGGTCAATGAGCTTACTCGCGCCCTAGGCAAGGCCTATGGTGGTGAGGACCGCTTGCTTATATGCTTGGGTAGCCGAAGAGCATCTCTCTACAAAGAGGGATTGGGCTATACCCCCAAGAAAAGCAAATTCACCTTTGCTTCTCACAATACTAGTTTTGTGAAGAACAATGGCCGGTATTGCTATAGTTGCAAGCAAGTTGGTCACAAAGAGCATGAATGCAAGAACAAGAAATCACATGCTAATGTATCCTCAATTAAGTTTGATTCTTGTTATTTGCTTACCAAGGGTGCCAATGGTGTGAAGACTAAGTTCATTGGTGCACCAATTGTGAGCTCAAAGAAGAAAGCCATTTGGGTACCAAAGAGCTTAGTGACTAACCTTAAAGGACCCAAGCAAGTTTGGGTACCTAAAAAGAATTGATCTTCTTTTGTAGGTCAATTACAAAGCCAGAGAAAGGCATTGGGTGCTTGATAGTGGGTGCACACAACACATGACCGATGATTCAAGAATGTTCAATTCAATCAATACAAATGATAGCAATGGGGTTGATAGTATAACATTTGGTGATAATGGCAAAGGCAAGGTCAAATGGCTTGGTAAGATTGCAAGATCTAATGATTTGAGCATTTCCAATGTGCTACTAGTAGAGAGCTTGAACTTCAACCTATTATCGGTAGCACAACTTTGTGATCTTGGTTTCAAGTGCATATTTGGTGTGGATGATGTAAAGATCATAAGTGTAGATGGCTCTAATTTGATCTTCAAAGGATTTATATGTGAGAATCTATACTTAGTTGATTTCAATGCTAGAGAAGCTCAATTGTCAACATGTTTGCTCACTAAGTCTAGCATGGGTTGGTTATAGTGTAGAAGGCTTGGTCATGTTGGAATGAAACAATTTAACAAGTTGATTAAGCATGATCTAGCAAGGGGCTTGAATGATGTCATATTTAAGAAGGATAAGCTATGTAGTGCATGTCAAGCAGGAAAGCAAGTTGACAATACACATCCTAAGAAGAGCATGATGAGCACATCTACGACATTTGAGTTGTTGCACATGGACTTATTTGGACCAACCACATACACTAGCATTGGTGGAAATAAATATGGATTTGTGATAGTGGATGATTTCACTAGATGTACTTGGGTGGTCTTTCTTGTTGATAAGAGCGATGTGTTTGCAACCTTCAAGACATTCATCAAGAGAATACACAATGAGTTTGAAACAACCATCAAGAAAGTGAGAAGTGACAATGGAAGTGAATTCAATAATACTAGAGTTGATGAGATATGTGATGAGTTTGGAATTAGGCATCAATTCTCGGCCAAATACACTCCATAATCAAATGGCCTAGTTGAGAGGAAGAATAGAACTTTGATTGATATGGCAAGATCAATGTTGAGTGAGTACAATGTGAGTCATTCATTTTGGGCCAAAGCAATCAACACGGCTTGCTACTATAGCAACCGCCTCAATTATCACCCAATGATGGAGAAGACACCATATGAGCTCTTGAATAGAAGAAAGCCCAACATTGCATATTTTTGGGTTTTTGGTTGCAAATGCTAGGTCTTGAAGAAAGGCACTAGATTGAGTAAGTTTGAGAAGAAATGTGATGAAGCCTTCTTGCTTGGTTACTCCACTACTAGCAAATCTTATAGAGTTTGGAATTTGGCTAGTGGTACTCTTGAGGAGGTTCATGATGTGGAATTTGATGAAACCAATGGTTCCCAAGAGGAAGATGAGAATCTAGATGATGTGAGAGGCACTCAATTGGTCAATGCAATGAAGAACATGGATATTGGTGACATAAGACCTAGAGAGGTGATAGATGTTGAAGATGACAAAGATCAAGTGCTCTCTAACTCAAATGTGCAAGTCAGTGGTTCTCATGATCAAAATCAATCTAGTACAAGTGATGACAAAGAGCAAGATCAACAACAAGTGGCTAGTACATCATCTCAACCAAATGATCAACAAAGTGCAAGTAATCAAGTTCAAGTGCTCCAACCAACCAATATTACAAGAGATCATCCTTTGGACTCCATAATTGGTGATATATCAAGAGGTGTGCAAACTAGATCAAAATTGGCATCATTTTGTGAGCATTTCTTATTTATGTCATCCATTGAACCAAAAAAGATAGATGAAACCTTGAAAGATGTTGATTAGGTGAATGCTATGCATGAAGAGCTAAACAACTTCACAAGAAATCAAGTATGGGAATTAGTTGAGAGGCCTAAGGATCATAATGTGATTGGAACAAAGTGGGTCTTTCAGAACAAGCAAGATCAAGATGGGATAGTAGTAAGGAACAAAGCAAGATTAGTGGCTCAAGGTTACACACAAGTTGAAGGTCTTGACTTTGGAGTAACTTATGCCCCGGTTGCAAGATTAGAAGCAATTAGGATCTTGTTAGCCTATGCTTGTGCCTACAACATCAAGTTGTACCAAATGGATGCAAAGAGTGTATTTCTCAATGGGTACATCAATGAGCTAGTCTATGTTGAACAACCACCCGGTTTTAAAGATGACAAGAAACCCAACCATGTCTACAAATTGAAGAAGGCATTGTATGGCTTAAAGCAAGCACCAAGAGCATGGTATGAGAGGTTGAGGGATTTTTTACTCTCTGAGGGATTCAAGATGGGCAAGTTTGATACCACTCTCTTCACCAAGAAGATAGACAATGACTTGTTTGTGTTGCAAATCTATATATGTTGATGACATTATCTTTGCATCAACCAATCAAGATTATTGTGAGGAGTTTGGAAGATGATGGCAAATAAGTTTGAGTTGTCCTTGATTGGAGACCTTAGTTACTTCCTTGGTCTTCAAATCAAGCAAATGAAGAATGGCACATTTGTGAGTCAAGGCAAGTACATCAAAGACATGCTCAAGAAGTTTGGAATGGATGATGCTAAAGCTATTAGTACATCAATGGGGACAAATGGAAGCTTAGATAGTGATGCTAGTGGCAACTTGGTGGATCAAAAGATGTATCGGTCTATGATTGGAAGACTACTCTATGTGACTGCATCAAGGCTGGATGTGATGTTTATGTGCTAGATTTCAAGCCTAACCTAGAGAGAGTCATTTGAAGGCAACCAAGAGAATATTGAGGTACTTGAAGCATACACAAAATTTTGGATTGTGGTATCCCAAAGGAGCAAGATTTGAGTTGATCAGATATTCAGACTCCGATTATGCAGGATGCAAAGTTGAGAGAAAGAGCACATCGGGCACATGTCAATTATTGGGAAGATCATTTGTGTCTTGGTCATCAAAGAAGCAAAATACTATAGCACTTTCAACCGCCGAAGCGGAGTACATTTCGGCCGATAGTTGTTGTGCTCAAATACTTTGGATGAGGGCTACTTTGAGTGACTTTGGAATAAAATTCAAACAAGTGCCATTGCTATGTGACAATGAGAGTGCTGTGAAGCTCACAAACAAACCAGTTCAACATTCAAGAACAAAGCACATAGATGTCCACCATCATTTCATTAGAGATCACCAACAAAAAGGGGACATTTGCATTAAGAGTGTGGGCACTGATGATCAACTTGCCGATATTTTCACCAAGCCATATGATGAGAAGAGGTTTTGCAAGCTTAGGAATGAATTGAACATACTTGACTTCTCAAATATGTGTTGATGCATCCCCATTATATGACATGCCTCTCCTTCGAGCAAAGCAAGGTAAATTTGATTGACATGTCATTCACCATTTGCTAAGGACTTGTTTAGTGCATCCAATCATTCCTCACATGTCTTAGACTCATTCATGAAAATTAATTGGATTTGATGCTTGTATGATACCACTATTGCTTCTATGTTTGAAATGATCTAGTGGTAGCATATGACATGTTTGTGGGCTTGAAAACCTAGTGTTTAGTCTAGAGAATGAGCTATACGTGTTTAACTCAACATGGTCAAGATAACCCTTGAAATGAGGTGTGAAGAAACTTGCCCTTGGATCAAACCGAGTTAAATATCTTTTGCAAGTGATCTAGATTGAACCAAATATGGAAAATGATTCTCACCTAACATGATTTCACCCCAACCTATCTAAAATTTGAGCTCACCTTTTGTGGTATTTGATACCAAAGGGGGAGAAGTAATTCACAAAGATAGTAAGATAGGGAAGTAATTCACAAAGATAGTAAGATAGAGGGAGCAAACAAATGAAATGACATTGTAAGGGGATCAATAAAATTTGAAGCACACAAGTAGGGGGAGCAAGCTCATAAACTTGTTTGATGCATTTATATGTGCATTACATATGTTTGCTTGCATATCATAAGTTTTTAAATTCCTTATCCATGCTTGTGTGGTGTATGCTAGTTGTAGGATTGATTGATGAAATGTAAAACTAGCATGCTTAAGATGATTGTTAGATGTGCCTTGCTCACTTTTCAAGTGGTACTAGAGCCTTGCTTATAATGTTGATCTCATGAGGTATCTAGTGTTTGTGTTTTGCAAGTGCTATCTAACTAACCATGGTGCTAAGGATGGTATTATTGGCAACTCTGATTGGTATCATGCTTCAAAGGTCCATTCTTTACACCTTAGCATCATTTTGTAGACATTACTTCCCCACACTTTTCTAATCCATGCAATATGTGCAAGCTTTCAAATCCAAACTCTTAGCACATATGTAGGGGGAGCTAATGCTACCAATTTGGGTCTATGAAACTTGTCCATATCCTTTACACATGGTAAAATGCTTGGGCAAGCAACATGAATCCAAAAAGATTTCATTGAGTACCTTTGTGAAAAGGTTGTCATCAATTACCAAAAAGGAGAAGATTGAAAGCCCTAGTTTGGTTTTGGATAATTGATGAAACCTATGTACTAACCTTGCTATCTAAGTATTGTGTGAGATAGGTTGGTACATCCAAGTGTGGAGCATGGTGGCACTCAAGTGATGGTGATGATCACATGAAATGATGAAGATGGCCACATGTGATGATGATCAAGTGCTCAACTTGGAAAAGAAGAAAGAGAAAAACAAAACCCCATGGAGATCAAGGCAAAGGTATAAATAGGGGTTTTGTTTCGGTGATCAAGACACTATAGAGAGTGTGATCACATTTAGGGTAGATGGCCATACTATTAAGAGGGGATCTCTACTAGACAATTCAGTCATCTAGTGCCACTAGGTGTTGGACTTCATGCATTGCATTTAGGCCTAGTGCACTTCGGAGAGCAAGCGACAATATTTATTGAAAATGTTTTGAGAAATGCTAACTTGGCTCTAACATGTTTTGAGAAAACATTTTGAGAGTTAGTATCGCTTGCGGAGAGTAGCTCGAGTTGCCATGGATCGAATCAAGAGAAAGTTTGCAACTTGGTGAGCTAGTGGTGGTGTCTAGGTGGCACCGCTAGCCCTTGTCCGGTGCACCGCCACCCCTATGGCGGTGCCCACCTGGACTTGGCCGAAAAGGGCAGCTTCGGGGTGGTCACCGGACACACCGGTGTACACCGCCTTAGGCATGGTGGTGCACCACCATGGGCTGTCCGGTGCCACCACCATTTATTTCCAGAGACCAGCGAAAACTGACTTTGGTCGAGGGGGCACTGCCGTGGTCACTGCCATGGGGACGGCGATGCATCGCCACTTTTTCCAGAGAGTATGGTTTTTTAGACTTGGCTAGGATGGTCACCGCCACCCCTAGGGCGGTGCCACCGCCATGCCTTGTCTGGTGACCAATGGCTAGTCAAACTAGCCATTGGGTGACCATTGGAGGGGCACCACCACCCCTAGGGTGGTGGCACACCGCCTTGTTTGGTGCCCGCGCAGAAACAGCCCCAAAGGGCCAACAGCTCTATTTTATTTTGTGGCTATAAATAGAGGGTGTGGCTGGCCTTGGCAACTCTCTTGGAACCTCTTACACTTGTGCACACCCTTTGGGAGCTGAGCAAACACAATCCACTCACTTGCACACTTGATTTCATCATTTGAGTGAGATTGGTGAGCCTTTAGTGCATTGCATTGAGTTGCATCATCTTGTGGTACTAGGTGGAAGCTTTGGGCTGGTCGTGATCTTGTTACTCTTGGTGTTTGCCGACATCTAGATGGCCTGGTGATTGGAGGATCATTGAGCAGAGTTAGTGATTGTCTTTGGCTCTGATCGGTTGCTTGTGAGGGGTTCTTGACCTTTCCCCGACAGAGAGCTAAAAGGTACTCTATTGGATTGCTCGTGTCATTGAGCTACCTCACTTGTGGTAGGTTCTTGTGGCGCCAAGTTTGGGCTAGGTGTGTGATACCTATTAGCCGCCGAACCACCAATTGTTGGTCGACACAACGGAGACTAGCATGCTGGCAAGCACGTGAACCTTGGGAGAAAAATCGTGTGTCTCTTGTCTCTTTGGATATCTCTCGGTGTTCATTTGTATTCACATTGATTGATTGAGTGCTTGCCTCGAACGGTATAACCACCCTACCTCTCTTCTTTGCACTACTTTGTTTCATACTTGTTGTAGATGTAGTAGTGTAGTGTAGCTCTCTTGCTAGCTTTGTGTAGCTTAGTGTAATTAGTTGTTCTAGTTAGATAGCTCACTAGTGTAGAATTAGTGACATAGCCTTGTGGATCTAGAGACATTAATTAACTAGAATTGTTAGTGTAGGTGGCTTGTAACCATGGCCCAACTAAGCTATGTAGCCCTGGGCCAAGTGTTGAGACAGGAAGTCGGCCACGATCTCTTCTCTCTCCCTTCACCACACGCAGCCTAGCTCTGCACGACCTCTCCTCCATCCTGACCCCTAGGAGGAATGGTGAGGGGTCGAAATCCACCAAGTACAACTGTCCTGATAGGGTCAGGGCACGCCTGCTCAGTTTGCCAGGATTGAAGGGGCAGCCATCTCAGAGCAGGTGCCATCCCTGCACCACGCTACAGACAAGATTGGACCGCCTAGCGGTGATGACAGGTATGGTAGCCCACCTTTGAAATATGACCTGATGGGATAGGCATATGGCCCCACCCACTATGGGATGGGGCTCACGATTATGGCCTTGACTTTTAGGCCCAACCGAGCCAACGAAGGCCATTACCCCGGAGCTTGGGATCGTGGTCACTGGCTTCATGACCAGCAAGACAATTAATGACCCGAGAGCGGCTAACTACTCCTGTATGACTCCCCCGGGAGATCAGAAGGTGATGACGGAGGCCACGACAAGACCACGTCACACAGGACGGTTGGCGAAACATCACCTTGCTAATAGTGCCATCATGACCGGTACTATGGCACCATGTCACCCCATACCACAACATGGGCACAAGACCATGATGACAACCACGTTCGGGCGTGCACTAACACCAAGACAAGACATCCTTCCTTGCAAGCCAAGATAGCTAGTTTCCCCTCCCTTAGGCTCACAACTGCCCGGTCAGGAGAGCTAACTCTTTGTACGTGGCATGGCCCTGGACTCTAATGTAAGGGCAGCTAGGGCACCCTTCCAAGGGGACAGACTCTCAAGACTTCATTCTGGCTGTCCCTCTCCACTCTCGTACCTCTTTCACTCTTCTTGCATACCCCATTGAAAGAACTTCAGAGCATTCAACTGAGCAACACGCACACGATCTATCTCTGAGACTGGACATAGGGCTCTGGCCTGAACCAGTATAATTCCTTATGTCTTTGGATGCTACCATCGTCTTCCTGGAGCAGCACGACATTCGTATAAATTCACTTGTCTGGTGACAAAACACAAACAGTTGGTGCGCTAGGTAGGGGACAGTCATGCACTCTCTTCATTGAGAAGGAAGTGATGGCTTCTCACACCTGCGTTGGACTCACTCTTGGCGTGGCCCCCAGTGGCTGCATCCACTTTGGAAGCCTTGAGTTTGCCGATGCCAATGGGCCAACGCCCGCCTTCAGTCTTCTCCCCGGTGATGCTGTCCACTGGGGAGCAAGACTTCATAGCCGACCACCTAGGTCAAGGGATACGACACCGCCGCACACCCCGATGCTCGACCTCAGACCAGCTCGCGTCGGTCCAGTGATCGTCGACTCTAATGCGCTAGCATGTAGAATTGACGCCCTACCTCGGGACGAATCCTGAGCCAGAAGAAAGCTGGCACGTTTTCTACGTGCTAGCCAACACCTTTGCCTAGCTATCAGGGATTGGGCCCATGCCACCAGAGGTCAAATTTTGGGACCCTTGTGTCGCACTACCCTCAGGAATAAGGGATGCCTCCACGCTCTTCGAGCGAGAGCTAACCAGGCGCAGCCACCGTTCGATGACGCTCAATCTCTCTGGGTTTGTGGGGATGATGGAATAGGACCCAGAGTCCATCTATGACCTCCTGCCATTGACCCCTCATGAAACAAACTCCGAGTCCTATTCCGAGGGTAGTTTCCACCCGGTGCGGGAGTGCAACATGTTGCATCTCTTAGAAAGTGGGGCAGTAGCAGTAGGAGGAGGAGAGGATGATGCCTATCTGATTCCATGCACCCCCGGGGACCAGGCGAAGTATGAGCAAGAGCGCCTAGAATGAGCCAGGGCTTGTGAAGCCAAGCAGGCCAATGAATGCCATGATGCCAGATGCCGTAGTCCTCCACACCTCGACGCCGAGGGCGCACAGGCGTGGGCACGCCGCATATATGATCAAATCCAATATGGAAAGAGGGAGACGCCCACCTTCCCTCGAGCCAGCCAAATCATCGCTATGGCCGCCATGATCATGAGAACAATCCCTGAGCCCTCAACCGATAAGGGAAGGTGAGTTCATAAGGAGCTGCGAGACTTGTTGGAAGCCACGGTGCTCTAGCAGGCTCAGAGCTCTGCATAGAGGCAACACCCCGAGGCTAGTGTTGTACACATCTCCTCTACGCATGGTGCCCCCAAGGGACACCATAGGCCGACAATGCTTCATCCCAAAGATGACGGATCGGCATGCAGGCGGGAACCCTCCCCACTGCACAGCCGCTACGTCAGGAACTACAATGCCCACCTGGCCGAAGGCACTAGACGCCCTGAGCTAGACTTGGCGAACAGGGACTGACTACACTATGGTGACAGGGATTTGGACAACCATGGTGATAGCGAGTCTTGTGCTGAGGAGAACCACAATTGGCTAGGAGACAACAAGAGGTTCTTCAATGATGCCTTCAAGAAGGAAGTTCCACTCGATGATGTCCCTTGTCACTGGCCTAGCCTAGAGCTGCACAGAGCTTTCTCCTAGAACCCTTGCAAGTGCTCTTGGAGACGAGGCGAAAAATGGCATTGTCGTCTCGTCAGGTCTCCAGAGTTGATGTCTCAATGCTACCACCATGCTGTCACCGCCACCGTGGGCACATGCATTGTAACACCCCAGGTGTTTGGCTTCCACATTTGCACTGCATTTCATGAACATGAGCATCATGCATCCCTTTGTGAACTTATAGCACATGAAACATAAATTCGAAACATTGCAACGTGTTGTAGATTTCATGTGTGTTGTTCTTTATGAAATGTAAAGTGTGCAACGCTTAAGTGCAACATGTGCCACTCACTTAGTGAAACAAGGTTAGTTAGTGCTATGCAACACAATCATGAAACAAGTGAAACATGACTATGAAACAGTTGCAACATTTCATGTGTTTTTCATTGTTTCAGTACATACCTTGCTTGATTCTTGTGTGACCAATGTGTGGTGTGGCTAATAATCATCCTCAGTAACTTAGTTACACCTAGAATGTCATTAAGAACAAGGTTCATGTTGATCATTTTGCCTAATTAGGTTTCCAAGTCAGGGTTGACCAATTTGGACCCCTAGAGCTCCTGAGTTTGACTGTTTAAAAAGTGTAACTTAGAGTCTATGCATGCTTGAGCAACCTAAAGCAAAGTTGTAGTAAATTTAATAAGGAACAAACTTTGTTTAGAAGCCATCTCATGAAAATGTGCACAACATGTTGAAAAAGGTCCCACAAGTCAGTTTTGAGATCTTTTAGAAACTACGAAAATTTCTAAGTGTTGAACCGAGTTTTGGTTGCATGACCTCAACTTTGGCTTGATATAACTCGTGATCCGTGGAGAACTGGCTGTTGATTGCTAAACCAAATTTGTAGCCCTAATATAGATCTACAACTTTCATCTTTACGGATTTCACTTTGGAGCAACGTGTTAGCCGTGCCAACGCTGACAAAATGTATTTGTCGATTGGTTCGGATTCATCAAACGCCTTTCTGATGATCTTGCAATCGAACTCGGCGGCGGCGTGTACGCGCAAGCGCTCGGTCGCTGAGTGCGCTGCCACGCGCGCCATGGATGCTGGCGCGGCCGGCCGTGACATTAACCCGTCCAGCGGCAGCGCTTGCCCGACGACGCACACCCGCACGCGCGCTCGCCTCCTCTTCGTTCCTCCGCTTCGCCCAAAGCACCGCAGGCAGCTCCGCCTTTGCTCCGCCGCGTGCTCGCGCGCTTTGCTCGCCGTGGCACCGTAGCTAGCTTGACTCCGCCAATAGCTCCGCCGTAGCTTCCTCTAGCTCGTACACCTTCTTTGTTGTTGTGCCGAGAACCAAGGTCTTGGTCGCATTTGGTGATCCGCCACCACCGCCATGATGACGTCCTCGCGGGGCCGAGGCCGCCGTGGCCGGGCTAGCTAGGAGCCATTTCATTCTCGATAGTTGCTTCCTTGAGTTTCCCAGCGTGTCCGTGGAGCTCGTCTTGAGCTCGTGGAGTCAACGTGGCTTGCCGTCGCCGGCAGCTCTCTCGCCGAACCTTGCCGTGCCGCCATCACCGGTGGCAAGCTCCTTACGCTAGGTCGTAAAAGCGCTAGCTAGTAGCACCAATCGAACCCCCCTTGGCACGGAGGTCACGCCGGTGTCCTTGATTTCGCCGGAGGAGCCGCGCCCGGCGAAGCCCGCCGTGTGCCGCGCCGTCGTCAAGCGCCTCCGCTTTTGGCTCACTTGACGGGTGGGGTCGGTGACATCGGGTCCCGCGTGTCGATCATTTGGCGATCTTAGGGCTAGTTCAAATTTTCAGTTTTGAATACTGATTTGTGATTTTGTAACTCCTAATTGGTAGATCCAAATTGAGTGATTCCAATTTTGTTAGACTCACTGTTAGGTCTAGTATTTAAGAAAAATATATCTTGAGCATATTATGTAGAAATTTTGGGTGAATTAAATAGGAACTTGAAAAGTGTTTTTGAATGCATGCAAACTTGTTTAAAACATATCTTGAGTTTCTGTGATCCAAAAATTATGAAATTTTGTGGGTGAGCTAGTCTTGTATAGTAGAAGCTCTGGTTAAAATTTGAGAGTCATTGCATGTGTAGTTTTTGAGTTATAGATTTTCCTTTTATCATTGGATGATTCTTGTGTAAATTTTAGTAAATAATCTATGAATCCAATGGCCATGAAACTTGGTAGGTAGTATCCTAGTGCCCTAAGGATGCTAGGAAAAATATGAAATCTGTTGCTTGACACTTTTCATTAGGGTTTCCTAATTATGCCATTTTAAGCCATTATGCCTTGTCATTTTTGTGTAGGCTTTTATACTTACTCAAATGGTGTGAAATTTTTATGGTAGTCTACTTAGAGTATGTAGTGTCTACTGTAATTTTTGTAGAATTAATGGGGCAGTTTTCATATAGGTTTACTATTTCCCCTAATTAATTAAATAAATTAAGAAAGGTATTCAAAGAAATGTTTTGGTAATGGACATCCTACTTTCTGGTGTTCTTAGGATATGTGTGATAAGATAGTAAAGTTGGTTTTGTCTAATTATATGTTTACATCATAAGTTGCTAATTATTTGTTGGCATTATGTCCCTCTGGATAGATCTGGGGACTTTGGAAAGTTCCCCATGATAATGTGGTTTTCTGTGCTTGTGTTGAATACAAAAGTTGTAGGTAACTTATGTATCTAGCTCCTGTCAAAATTTGAGGGCATTTGGCCCAGTAGTTTAGAAACTACAGCTGTTTAAAGTTAGGTTGCAGTTTTTGCTGATTCTCTGCCTTGTGTGGATAGACTTCTGTTGATTGATGAATTCGACCTGGTAAAGGTTTGAATCATGCTTTGAGGTCTAAAAATGAATTGTAGACAATTTCATAAGCTTTCCAGATTGTCTTGTTTCATGTCATTTGGAATTATACATCTCCAGTTATGGCTAGTTTAATGTACCGATATATATAGTCTTCATTTGCTGAAATACAAATGCTTGATTGAATGTGTTGCAACGTAATCGTTAATTGTTTGGGGTTAGCCTAACTTGAGAATATGCTTAGGTGCAGGTGCTAGGTCATTAACTGAAGATGAGCAATTATACATTAGGTTGTATAAACTTGGTAAGTAAAGTGATTTGAATAGGGCTTAAGTTGAAATATGCAAACTACACAATGAACATGTGCATTCCCGAGCATCCACGACATTCGTACAGGTGCATCCATGATACTTATCTTGCGCATTCATGCAATAGGTGTGCGGAGGAGTGAGCGTTGCTGGAGTTCGAGGGAGCCAACCAGGAGGAGGAGCCGAGGTGCAGGAAGTCGAAGAAGCGACCGTCGCCGAGGAGTTGCCCGAAAGTGCCACGATCACCTGACCTTCCTCTTTCACGAAAGGCAAGCCCCGGAGCATTATAAGTCTCCATGTCTTTACAAATATATTGAGTATCTTTATTGTTGATGATGCATTAAGTATAGGAATTGGTTGGAACCAATTGCTGCATTATATATCCTCCTTGTCCGAGATATCGCTTTGGAATCCTATTTAAGTCAGAGAGCGGGTTAAATGCTTAGCCATGCTTAGTGCGGTAGAAGTCGGTGATTTCTGTCACCTGCGAGATTTAGGATGAGGTGGATCACGGTTGGCTATATTTGCTATCGTGGAAAAGAACCATGTGAATAATGAATTAAGACCGGCGGAGTCTTGTGTAGGTTTGAACATAGTGACTCCGTGCAGTGTCGTTTAAGGACCGATCTGTTCAGACGTCCTCATGTCATGTTGACGCAACTTGCCTAACACTTAGCTGGCGGATAAGTCGTTCGACCCATGGAAGCCGAGTAGCTCAACTCGGCCGGGAACCGTGGGGTTGGATGCATTACGGAGGTAGTAAGGATGTGCGGAGAGCCATTGGCATAAGTCCAAGGGAGTCGGGGTTTAAGATCCTGCACTTCTGGCAGAGTGGTTCTCACGAGAATGCAGGCGGCCGGACCCGCGTCTTTTCTTTTACTTTTCTCTGAGTTGTACCAAAGGTGACTTGTTTGCGACCACGACGGGGAAGCGGGGTTTGTGTTAGGAATACCCTCCAATTTGGATAGGAATCGATTGAATCGCCGTCTCTCCGGATAGTGAGAACTTGACTTGAGCGGTGACAGCGTAGATTCAATTAATTTAACGATATGGTTAAATGGATAATGATGATGATGATGATAATGTTGCGAGAATTATACCTGCTATGGTTATTAATGTTTGCATATTAATCAAGTGGTTGATTAGTACGGTGCTAATATAGATGACAGGTTAATGGCTTAAAGTCACTTTGCTAGTTCGAGGATAAAAGTTAATCATTATTATATATGCTTTTTACGCAAATGAAAGTGTCACCGGATCCACTAAATAAAGCTATGCATGATCCTTGGTGTCTTTTATTTTGGTTTTCGTCGGGTAAGTCTAGTGAGTACATTCCGTACTCGGGGTTTATTCCCTCTCAGTTGCGAGATGACCTTCTCTATCGGGGATTACGTAAGTATTGTCTCCACCGGCGGTGTGACGAAGACTAGATCACGGGCATGATCTCCTGTTATCTTATCTGAATGCTTTTGTGGGATGTGATCGGCAACCGGTACTGGTATTGAACTCGTGTGTGTGAGTTAAACTATTTGCTTCCGCTATGTTACAAGACTTGTTTTGTAATAACGATGACTCTGTGTTGATGTAATCTATTTGCGAACGTCTGCGAAATGTTGTAACGTCACGATATGTTATGTTGAATTTTGTGATCTTGGTTGTATGCAAGTTGGTTTGAAATCCGTCGTGATTTCAGTTGACTACCGAGTTTATATGGGCGCAAGTTCGAGAATTTGATCGTTTCGGCGATTGTTTTCGTACTTGTACTCTTATAAATTGGTCGGTTCTGTGACATGCATGGTCAACATCATTGTACTACTGAGTCAGCGCTCTATCCTCCTAGACATGAGGCACAATAGGAGGGTGCCCATGGACACACAGCCTCATCGCCGTCTCACCCACGGCCAAATCACGTGCACCGTGCATGCACGCATAGAAGAACAGCGCACTGCTATGGCAAAACCGCATGAAATAACACACCTTTGGAGGCGCTCGTCTTTCACTAGACACTAAGCATCTCGAAAGGGAGCTACATCGGGCAGTTTCATCGAGCACACCCCAAGGGAGAACTCGAACAATCCACGTTTTTCATCCAGAATCCAATAATGAGAACGGGTTTACAATACTTAGTCCATTTCATACAACAAGAGTTCTCAGAAATACATTATTACAATACCAAGTTCAGAGTGCGGAATTTAAATAGCGGAATTGAAATAAACATCTAACGATAAGATACAAGGATCCATCTGTGCCCACCAAAAGAATCCTCCACACAATAGCCACTCCTCAAGCTGCACTTGCAATAGGGGAAAATAAACCCTGAGTACACAATGTACTCGCAAGACTTACCCGACTAGTGGGAATAATTTCCTGACTCCAAAGGTTATGATAAGCTTTATGGTTTGCTAGGTTTCCTTTTTGTGAAAAGCATTACTAGTAGTGAATCATTATGTATGTGTTTTATTAGCAATCATGATTAGTTCATTAGCTAACCATTCTATGTAAACACATGTTCTAGTTTCAAGCATGAGTTGAGCAATCAGATCCATTCATCCCCTTTCATCTTCCAGTTCTTACTATGGTGCTAGACCATAGCCAAGTCGTACCGCATCACACGGCGATTCGTGAACCAATGTATCCCAGCTGGGTACCCCGAAACACATGCCCCGCTTGTATCCTAGGCACAAGCAAGACCACCCCACCAATCTCCTATCAAGGGGTCTAGGTCCCCGTCCAAACTTGGACTCTAAGCCCCCACTCCTGAGTCCTGGACTCAGTGTGGTGCTTAGACCTCCACCATCCCCGCCTCCAATCAGTTGGTCTAGAAAGAGCCGAAACCCACGACAAGAGAGCAATGAACCTTCCCGCTCCCATAAGCAAGTTTGTGCGTAGGATAATAAGTCTGTGACCTGACTACCATCCACAGCAATGGACGGTCCTTAACTGACACGGAGCACTAAAATTGGAGCTCGGCCTGGCAGCAATCAAGGTGGGGTGGGGGCGGTTGATAAGAGGCTGTGATGTCATAGCTGTGGGTGCATGGAATTGATGGGAGACGACCCCTCGCAGGCAGGCGCGTTGGCGCGGCTTGGCGGCGGCAGCAGAGAGAAGGAAAGAGAGAGAGACGAGGTGCGGCCGGTGACTCGACGAGGCAAGCCTTGGCAGGATGCGGTTGACGCGACCAGTGCGGTCCACGGCCAAACACTAACTAATAGGCACGCATGCTCATGACTAGTGTGGCCCACGCGCCACAGTGCCATAAATGGCATGGCAACGGCGGTCCGGCCTCGCGCGCGCGGCATCAAAGCAGGCCAGCGACGCAGCACGGTGCAGCGGCAGGCATCGAAGTGCGATGCAGCGGGCAGGCGCGAGCACGACGTGATGTGACAGCAGCGGCAGTGGCTGCGTCATGGCATGATAGCGCATGGGTTAGGGCAGCGCCGCTCAGCCGGGCAAGCCATAGCAACGGCGGCTCCTCGCGGTCGGGTTAGGGCGACCAGGCCGGCCAAGTGCGGTAGCGCACGTGCACCCGCAGAGCGCACCAACACCACGACGGCGTGCCCCTGTGGCCTGGTGACCGCGCCCAGCCCAGAGGGCTAGCTCGAGAATGTGCTGTGCACGGAATTTAAAGCAGTGACTACCACTAAACCATTGCCTCTAAATCGAAACCGACTTCACCACGATCAAACTGATACATGAGGCTACTCAGCCGAGCTAAAACACCACATCACCCTCTAACCCAATCTCTCAAAATAAATTTCTAAACTTAGCAATGCCTAGCTGTACACAAGCTTGAAATTTTTCTAAGTTTTTTTAGTTGAACTCTATTTCAAATTGTATTTCTAAGCTATTGAAAATATTACTAAGCAATATTATTTTTCAACAACAAGCATTTCATTGTCATCTACAAAGTTTGCACTTCCAACTTTATTTAAGTATCACACACATGTTCTATAGTATTTTTATTCAATAAAAATTAGTTTTAAACCCTACTTGATATGCATGAACTATCGAATCAACTTTCGTTTAGCATTTTTATTGATCATTTTGAGTTACAGAAACTGATCTACACACTTTATCACATGCATTAACGCATAAACATGATGCTCATGACATGTTTTAAAAATTGATTTAGCGTGTAACACCGAGGGTGTTACAACTCTCCCCCCTTAAACAAAATCTTGTCCCGAGATTTCGTGTGAGTGCCTAGTGTAGGAAAAAGGGTAAGAGTGAGCTTTTAACATAACTATTACCTCGGCACACCGAGGAGAAGATGGGGATAATGCTCCGAATATAACTCTCCTGCTCCCAAGTTGCTTTCGTCCATTTGAATGATTTTGCCCTTTGGACTTTATAAAATTTCACCACTTTGTTCCTAGTGACTCTCTTTTTCATCCAAGATTTTGACAGGATGCTCAATATAAGAAAGATAAGGTTGGAGACCCACTAACATTTCTTCAACTAGGAAACATGGAAGACATTGTGTACTGCTAACAAAATATCTAGAAGTTGGAGGTGATATGCAACAGGACCACATCGCTCCAAAATCTTATAAGGTCCGACATAACGAGGAGCTAACTTTCCACGGACTCTGAACCGATGCACACCTCTCATCGAGGATACCTTTAGGTACACATGGTCACCAACTTCAAACTACAAGGGTCTTCTTCACTTGTCCGCATAAGTTTTCTAACGATTCTGAGCTGCCTTCAAATGACTCTGAATAACACAAACTTGCTCTCGAGCTTCTTTGATAAAATCAGGTCCAAAATAACCACGATCACCCAGTTCAACCCAGTTAAGAGGTGTTCTACATTTCTTGCCATACATGGACTCAAAAGGTGCCATACGAATGCTTTCTTGATAGCTATTGTTATAAGAAAACTTAGTTAGAGTCAAGCATCTGTACCACTTTTCTGGAAAAGAGATGACATAAGCCCTCAACATATCCTCAAGTACCTAATTGACTCTTTCTGTCTGACTGTCAGTTTGCGGGTGATAAGCTAAACTCCTGAGGAGATGGGTACCAAGGCATTTCTGGAGTTGCTCCTAGAAACGAGAGACAAAGACTGACCCTCTATCGGAAACAATAGAAAGAGGAACTCCATGTAGGGTCACAACCCGATCAAAATACAACTTGGCATACTTCTTGGCTAAATACCTTGTATCCACCGGGAGGAAATGAGCGGACTTGGTTAGGCAATCCACAATAACCCAAATAGAGTCATACCCCTTTGTCGTGCGAGGCAAACCCACAACAAATTCCATGGAAATATCCTCCCATTTCCAAACAGGGATAGGCAAGGGCTGTAGAAATCTAGGCATACACATATGGTCCACCTTAACCCTTCCACAAATGTCACATTCTGAGATGTGTTTGGTAATGTTCTATTTCATATTTGGCCACCAATACAAGTGACGCAAATCATGATACATCTTGTTACTTCTTGGATGAATGGATAACTTGGAATTGTGAGCTTCATCCAAATTTTTTCTCCTAAGCTTATCACTTGATGGAACCACCAATCGGTTCTTGAACTTCACCACACCTTGGTCATCAACACTGAAATGAGGACCCCACCCTTCAGCAATTAACTTCTTAATATGTAGAATTTTCAAAACATTTTGCCTTTGCTCTATAATAATTTGCTCAAGTAAATCCGAGACTAGAGCAATATGGGCTAACACCTCAGAATGGTTGAGAGACAAAGATTCTTCTTCAACTTGATGCGACTTCCTACTCAAAGCATTAGCTACCACATTAGCTTTTCTAGGATGGTAATGAACCTCTAAATTATAATCCTTGATTAGCTCCGGCTGTCTCCGTGGCCTCATGTTCATTTCTTGATTGAGTGAAAATATATTTGAGGCTCTTGTGATCCGTATAAATATGCACTTTATTTTCCAACAAATAATGGCTCTAAATTTTTAGAGCGTGCATCACTGACAACCGACTTTAAATCATGGGTGGGATAATTCACCTCGTGCTTTTTCAGCAGGCGTGAAGCATAAGCTATCACACATCCATCCTACATAAGCACGCATCCCAATCTAGTCCTTGAGGCATCACAATACACATCAAATGGCCTACCAATATCTGGTTGGGCGAGAATAGGAGCAGTGGTAAGAAAATGCTTCAGGGCTTGGAAAGCTTCTTCACAAGCCAGACTCCATACAAACTTGACATCTTTCTGGAGCAACTTGGTCATTGGTTGGGCTATTTTGGAGAAGTCAGGAATAAAGCACTGATAATAACCGGCAAGACCAAGGAACTGATGGATCTGATGCACTGACTTTGGAGACTTCTAATTTAACACATCTTGCACCTTGCTTGGGTCCACAGAGATACCCTCAGGTGTCAGAACATGTCCCAAAAACTGCACTCGATCTAACCAGAACTCACACTTGCTGAATTTGGCATACAACTTATGTTCCCTTAATCAAGTCAGTACTATCCAAAGATACTGTGCATGCTCTTCTTTGTTCTTGGCGTATATCAAAATGTCATCAATGAACACCACTACAAATTTATCCAACTCTGGCATGAAGACTGACTTTATGAGATATATGAAGAATGTAGGAGTATTGGTGAGACCAAAGGACATGACTAGGTATTCATACAACCCATACCTAGTAGAGAAAGCTGTCTTTGTTATATCTTGTGGTCTGATCTTAATTTGATGATAACCCGAACGAAGATCAATCTTAGAAAACACCTTTGCACTAGCCAACTGATCAAACAAAGTATCAATACGAGGCAAGGGATACTTGTTTTTAATGGTTACCGCATTGAGAGGGCGGTAAACCACACACATCCATAGAGTACCATCCTTCTTCTTCATAAAAATAGCTGGTAACCCCATGGTGAAGAGCTAGGATGGATAAAGCCCTCTTCCAATAATTCCTCTAACTACTTCATTTCTGCTAGTTCTTTAGGAGCCATGCGGTAGGGATGCTGCGAAATAGGAGCAGTGCTAGGTTCTAACTCAATAGTAAACTCCACATCCCTATCCGATGGCAACCTTGGTAGATCTTCAGGAAAGGCATCCAGAAACTCATAGACCATAGGAATAGAAGCAAGATCAACCGAAGCTTCAACATGAGCAACAACTGATAAGGCTGGATCTGAGGGCATAACGAGAGACATCCTATCTTCGGAAGAAGGAAGCCATAACTCAACAACTCTCTGCTTAAGGTTCAAGACTACCCCATAAACTCGCAACCAATTCATGCCCAGAATTGCATCTATGCCTTTCCCAGGTAGCACCATGAACTGAAGGCGGTAAGTGTGAGTGGCTAGCACTAATCTAACTATATCCATCTGAGTATTAACACACAACTGTGCACCCGGAGTACTGATTCTATAGGCAATAGGAATAGCCATAAGAGATATATTGTGCCTATGTGCAAACCCCATGCTCATGAATGAATGTGATGCACCAGAATCAAACAACACATATGCTGGGTGGGAATCAATGGTAAACATACCAGCCATCATAGGTTCATTCTGTAAAATCTCTTTAGCCTTAGTGAGGTTGACTTGTCCAGAGCGGCTTATGGGCACCTACTTCTTGATAATCGTCCTCTTGACCAGACGGGAGTTGGTTGAAGGCTAGGGAGACTACGGAGGCTGGTTCTATGGACACTCCCAAGCATAGTGGCCCTCCTTGCCACACTTGAAACAAGCACCAGACTTCTTCCCCTGTCCCTGACAAGGCGAAACCTGCTGTCCCAGAGGCTACTATTGCACCTGCTGAGTAGGTGCACGATACTGGGCGGGAGGTGCCTGGTAAGCCTACTGAGCCTGACGGGACGGCTGTCCACCAGAGAGTGATAGGACATCCCCCTAACAACCTGCACCTTCTGAGCCTGTGCGTGACTAGAAGATCCAGTGATCACCTGCTTGCGCTTCCACTCCGTTTGAGAATCGCACTGAAGTCCCTCCATAGCATTGGCTGCATTCATTAAAGCACCAAAAGTCTAATATCCCCTAGTGTACAGCTCCTTTTGCAAGATGCAAGAGAGGACGTGGTAGAAACGGTCCCTCTTCTTCTCATCAGTTTCTACATAGGTCCCAACATACTATGCAAGATGGTTGAACTTGTTCACATAATCCATCACAGTCATACTCCCTTGCTTCAGATCTAGGAACTCAGTCAACTTTCTATTCAGCAAACCAGTGGGAATATAGTACTCATGGAAAATAGTGGTAAACTCCTGCCAAGTCACACGGTGGTGGTCCGACAACATGGCCTTGAAAGTATCCCACCATGCCTTTGGCAGACCCGAAGTAAGCTCGTGTGCGGCAAAGCACACCTTACATTCTTGATCCACGGTGAAGCAGCTAAAACTTACGCTCCAGAATCTGAAGCCAATGCTCGCATCTAGAGGCTTAGCAATTGGCGTGAAGCGTGGGTGGGTGTGTCTTCAAGAAGTCTTGGTAGGAATAGGGCCCCACAAGAGTGCGGGCACCACCCCGCTCCCATCGTTGCCACAGGGGCCTACAGGCGAAGCCACCAATAGCCTAGGCAAGCATCTCCAAAGGCGCAGGCTGACCCCACTGAGTAGTGACATCTTCGCATGGGTCGCCGGAGGTGGTGGTGGCGGGGAGGAGGAGCAGTAGGGCCTCGTGGCTGTCCCCATTGATGTTGCCATTGTCCTCACCACGATCGTTATCACCCTAGTCTGCCCCAGCGCTGGTACTCCCCCAACCAGACCTCAGGTTCATCTATATATAGATAAGAACAACCCATTAGGGACAACCCTTCAGATTAGGAACAAGAGACTTAGAGAAATGATAAGACTTTTATTAAAGCATTCTTTTAGGTTATCCTATCAATTCACTAATCCAAATTATACGTGTGTGGGGAGTTTAGTTTAAGCAAGATTCTCTTTTTATGATGCATGCATCGGCCTACCCGTTCACTCAAGCGAAATATAGCGGCATTAGTAAAAAATTTCGGTACATCGCACACTCACTTTTAAACGCTAAGCGATTCTTACATGACGTAGAACATGTGCCGCTATCCTAGATAGACCATATTGCTAGGGCTTATACTTATTTACATAATTTTATCATCTCCTACTTTTCATAAAACATTTGTTAGTCAAATTTTAGGTTTTGAAAAGAGTTATGAAACTCGTAACTCATTATTGGTTACGAGACCACTGTGGCGAGAACACTTTGAAATAACACACCTTGAAGATGCTCGTCTTGCAATAGACACTAAGCACCGCGAAAGGGAGCTACATCAGGCAGTTTCATCAAGCACACCCCAAGGGAGAACTCGAACAATCCACGTTTTTCATCCAGAATCCAATAATGAGAACGGGTTTACAATACTTAGTCCATTTCATACAGCAAGAGTTCTCAGAAATATATTATTACAATACCAAGTTTAGAGTGTGGAATTTAAATAGTGGAATTAAAATAAACATCTAATGATAAGATACAAGGATCCGTCTATGCCCACCAAAAGAATCCTCCACACAACAACCACTCCTCAAGCTGCACTTGCAACAGGGGTAAATAAACCCTGAGTACACAATGTACTCATAAGATTTACCCGAGTAGTGGGAATAATTTCCCGACTCTAAAGGATATGATAAGCTTTATGGTTTGCTGGGTTTCCTTTTTGTGAAAAGCATTACTAGTAGTGAATCCTTATGTATGTGTTTTATTAGCAGTCATGATTAGTTCATTAGCTAACCATTCTATGTAAGCACATGTTCTACTTTTAAGCAAGAGTTGAGCAATCAGATCCATTCATCTCCTTTCATCTTCCAGTTCTTACTACGGTGCTAGACCATAGCCAAGTCGTATCGTATCACATGGCGATTCATGAACCAATGTATCCCAGCTAGGTACCCCAAAACACACGCCCCGCTTGTATCCCAGGCACAAGAAACACCAACCCACCACTCTCCTATCAAGGGGTCTAGGTCTCGTCCAAAGTTGGACTCCAAGCCCCCTCTCCTGAGTCCTGGACTCCGTGTGGTGCTTAGACCTCCACCATCCCCGCCTCTAATCGCTCGGTCCAGAAAGAGCCAAAACCCATGACAAGAGAGCAATGAGCCTTCCTGCTCCCATAAGCAAGTATGTGCTCAGGATAATAAGCCTATAAGTCTGTGACTTGACTACCATCCACAGCGATGGACGATCCTTAACTGACACGGATAGGGAAAACAGTGTAACCAAGCTATGCCCCGTTGGCCGCGGGACACAACCTATTACAACCACCAATACCCGTACCATATCCAGTGATTATTTAAAACAAGGGTTATGCACCGGGGCTTGCCTTGGGCAAGCGGATTGTCAACTAAGTCCGTCACCGGTGGCTTCGAGGCTTTCTCCTGTATGAGAACCTCCTCCTCGTACTCCTCGATCACCTCCTCGTACTCCTGCTCTCCGGTGGTCATGAACTCCACCAACTCATTCTCTACATGCATGCCATGACGATGCAACCCTTAATACTAAGGCAACAACAATTCTTAAAACAAGAATACATCTGCTAAGCCACTAAGTTAGCTCTAATGGCTGAGATACTAACTACCTATCATTTCCACCAAAACAGGTATGGATTCATCTAACAGGTATTAACTTAGTAACTAAAATGTAATCTGACTCTTATTAGCGATTTAACTTATATTACAACAAGGAGCACCTAACTATCCTAGTGCTTAGCCTATTCTAGGGATACAAAAATTACAGGGAGCACATAGTAATACCATGAAGCTACTGTAAAATTTTTAAAGCTAAAGCTATTACCATTTTGCCACAATAATTCCCACAATATTTAAACTAATAATATTAAGCATGCTTAATTAATTTAATGGCTCCAAAAGTCAACATATATTTGCACAAAAAAAATACACCAACAGATAGGGAATAATTTCAAGAATCTAACAAAATTTATTGCATAATTTTTGGACATCTACATGATTTTAGATTAATTACACAAAACTGGTTCTTAAATAAAATACAAAACCATTTCTAATTCTTTACTAAAAAGACGAACCAAACTAGCCCAACGCGGCCCACACTGGGCGCGGCCCACGCGCGGAGGCGGCCCATGGCGGGGAGCCCGCGCACGTTGGCATTTTAGCGAAAATGCCCCTGAGCTACCTACTATTCTTGCAGCCACTATTCGTCCTATTTACTCAGTCATCACTTATGCACAAAAGACCCTGAGAGAAGCTGTCTTCGCATCGAGGAGGTCCCCGTGACCCCCGCGCTCACCGGCGCGGCATGGACTGGTATGGCCCCATTACGTCGGCCAACCAGGACCCTTATAGACTGAGCTATGGGACTGATGCTCACCTATGGGCCGACGCGCGACGATGGGTGGTGGTTGCACGAACGAGGGTGAAGTAGAGCGGGCTCTCCCTGGTGGCGGGCGACCTGTAGCGGTGGCAACCGCGTTTTGGTGAGCCACAACGTGCAACAGATAATAGAAGTGATGGGTAAGCATCAGTGACGCACCATGATCCTACCCGTGGCCGTTTCCTGGCCGGAGACGCCCCAAGCAAGTCTAGCTGCGTGCGCGCGGCGAGCTCGATGGCAAACCGCAATGACATGGCCGTGTTAGCAGTGTGGAGGCGGCTATAGTGCTACGACTTGGGTGGGAGCAGTGTGGAGGCGGCTATAGGGCAACGACTTGGGTGGGGGCGGTTGATGAGAGGATATGAGGATGGAGCTGTGGGTACGTTGAATTGATGGGAGATGACCCCTCGGAGGCAAGCACATTGGCGCGGCTCGGTGGCGGCAGCAGAGAGAAGGAAAGAGAGAGAGAGAGACGGGGTGCGGCCGGTGACTCGACAAAAGCGAAGCCTTGGTGGGGCAGCTTGACGAAGCCAAAGATGGCATGGCATGCCAAAGACTAACCGACAGGTGTGCATGCTCGTGACCGGCATGGCCCGCCCACCGCAGTGCCATAAATGGCATGGCGACAGCGGTCCGGCCTCGTGCGCGCGGCATCAAAGCAGGCCAATGATGCAGCGGGCAGGCATGACCGCGACATGATGCGACAACAGCGGCAGCGGCTGTGTCGCATGACACGAGGTGGGGGTCGTGGCGTGGCAACGCGTAGGGTAGAGGCGGCGCCGCTTCGGTACGGGCAAGCCACAACAACAGCGGCTCCTCGCGGTCGGGTCTGGGCGACTAGGCCGGCCAAGCACGGTAGCTCGCGTGCGCACGCAGAGCGCATCAACGCCACGACGGTGCGCCCCCATGGCTTGGTGACAGTGCCTAGCCCAGAGGGCTAGCCCAAGAACATGCTGTGCACGGATTTTAAAGTAGCGACTACTACTGAACCATTGCCTCTAAACTGAAACCGACTTCACCACGATCAAACTGATATACGAGGCTGCTCAGCCAAGCTAAAACACCGCATCACCCTCTAACCAAATCTCTCTAAATAAATTGCTAAACTTAGAAATGCCTAGTTGTACACAAGCTTGAAAATTTTCTAAGTTTTTTGAGTTGAACTCTGTTTCAAATTGCATTTCTAAGCTATTGAAAATATTACTAAGCAATACTATTTTTCAACAACAAGTATTTTATTTTCATCTATAAAGTTTGCACTTCCAACTTTATTTAAGTATCACACACATGTTCTATAGTATTTTTGTTCAATAAAAATTAGTTTTAAACCCTACTTGATATGCATGAACTATCGAATCAACTTTCGTTTAGCATTTTTATTGATCATTTTGAGTTACAAAAACTGATCTACACACTTTATCACATGCATTAACACATAAACATGATGCTCATGACATGTTTTAATAATTGATTTAGGGTGTAACACTGAGGGTGTTACAACTGCTGCCATAGGACCATCTGTGCCCCAAGTTTGAGAGGACAACAACGGTTCCATGAAATCCGGACATGAGGCCACCAGATCCAGCGAATGGGACGCCCACAAGCAATCCCGCTGCCAGCATGCTCGCAGACAATTTGCATGCCCAGGCCACTGCACACACTCATGAAGAAGAGACACGGCGCTATAGAGCAACACCACAAGATCTGGCCATGAGGCCAACGAATTTCGCGAGGGGGTGGCAAACTGCCTGGCGGGCCAAGCAGATGCCCGTGTAGGGGCTCCTTTGCTCGGGAGAGCAACACAACAAGGAGGTCGCTCTAGGGGGAGCTTGCACCAGTATGAGTTTGCATCGGGTCGCGGAGCTCCAAGCTGAGGATCCCTCCGACCAGGGGGCCGGCTGTTGCCACGCAGTCGGGGCGCCCTAAGGGCCCAAATCTGCCCCATCGGACGTCGAGTGAGCCCACCATAGGCCCGCTGGTAGAGCTCGATGCCGGTCGGTCGATGCATGAGAGAGGGAAAATGAGGAGCAGGAGGGGCTCGGGGACACACCGTGTCGGTCGTGGAGGACTACGTAGGGTGGTGGGCCGCCGCTTCTACCTAGCCGCGCCGGCTAGTGGCTGGATGATCGAGGCCCGAGGGGCCTAGGGGGCATGGGGACGCAACTGTGTTGAGTTGCGGTGTGCCGTGCTGGGAGGAGGGGCACTAGCCACCGCCGCACCGCACAGCCTGGGGCCAGAGGAGGGGATCGACTGCGGACTGGGTCTAGTTTTTGGGGTCGACCGTGGTGACTGCGGACTGAGGATGGCGATGGTGGATGAAGATGTGGCTCGGGGGGAGAGGGCTGGCGCGCCGGGGAGCATCCCCCGAGTCGCCCTTGGGGAGCTCAAGGGCGGATGGAGGGGACAACCTTATGATCCGGACAAGAATAACGATAGCTCGTGGTTATCCTGGACGACTTAGGTTAGCTATGCATCACCTTGTTGGGCCTTGAGTTGTTCTTGTCTTAAAAGATTTGTCTGTCTCATAGGGTTGAGCTGTAATAAGTGCCTATTTGGCAGGGCTCTGGCTCCTCTAAAAACAGCTCCGGCTTTGACTCATATGAAGAAGTGGCTTCTTTGAAGGTGCTGAAGCCGTTTCTGAAAAGCGTTTGGCAAAACGGCTCCTCCTATTTTTCTAAAATGGATGAAAGATGGCAAATGTCTATAATACCCCCACTTATTATTTTATTATGGTGTAGATCTAGTTGAACCCAACCTAGAAAAATTGGTTTTACAATTTTTTGATACTCCTGTGATTTATTACCTATTTTACAAGTAGCAGGCGATTTCCTTTTATTAACAGTTGCCTTTGCATTGGAACCTGGTCTATTTCTAAATTATTGGAGCCATCTGTTGTTTTCTTTTTTCTCTTGTATTTTTGCATTGGGAACCCTATCTTTTCTCCTATTCTTGCTAGCCGATCCTCCTCTGGTGTTTTGACCTAGAACTAAAACTTGGCATGTCATCATATGCATTGCAAAGCATTCATAAAGAAGAAAATTTGGAATGCATTCACTAAATAAGATTTGTTTCATAAGTTGTTATTTTATGTGATGCAATGTGATTCAAAACGTTAAACAAAGATCATGACCACAAGGGTCAAATTTCATGTGATCATGTGAGACCATGTGTCATTTGACTCAAACAACCCTAATGGGCCATGTTACTGGTCAAAAATCAAAGTTAAAGCAAAAGAAAGACAAATCAAATTTGAATTCAAATTTAAATTATAAAAGTCCGTTTTGCCCCTTTTGACTAATTCAAAATCCATGTGGAATTTGGGGTTGAGGCAAAAAGCAAAGTTAAAGATTATTTTATGTGGATCAACTTTGGTATTCAAAGTTTTTCAAGTTTACATATAAAATTTGGAGTAATTTTGAAATGATTCAAATACTCAAATGCACCCCAATTCAAATTTCAAAATGGAGGCAGAATTTGAAAATGTTCATTGAAGCAAAGTTGTAGAGATTGAAAAGTTGAGCAACTTTTTCATTTTGGAGATTTTCAACTTCTTTAGAAAATTTGGGAGTAATTTGCAAAATGGACTCAGTGGCAATTCTGTAAATATTTCAAAATTTACATTGACGTGAGAGCACCACCTTTGCTTTCGCCACCGAGCTGCCGCCGCCGATCATCTTCACCGCTTCCATGCACGGTGACACGTTTTTTTGTCGCCGTGGCGACCTCGTTCGAGGCTGGCGCCGGAGGCGCCCTCTCCTTCTATAAATAGGAGCACCCACCGTCGTTTGCTTTTTCCATCCCCTTTTCGCCACCACCATCGCCATCATTAGCCGCCGCTCGCCGCTGCCTCACCGTCGTCCCCCCGCCAAAATTGGCCACACCACAAGTTCCGTTTTTCCTTGTGCACCTATTGGAGCCACCGCGATACCTCATCGACCGAGTAGGCCGTGCCCGTCGTCTTCCTCGCGCGCCGGTCGGTCATGCGCCGCCGAGCTCGGTGCGCCGTGCGTGGCTGAGTCCTTCGGATCGGTTTCTCCTTCAACCAGATAGCGTCTCGAGCATCGTGGTGAGTCTCTAATCACGATTGTGCTGCCTATTTAGTCGCTACCATGCCATTGACATCAATCGCGTGCTCATTTGGTGAACTCATTTCGGTTTGCCGCCGTGTGCGTGGTCATGCACGTTAGAAGCCTCGTTTTGTTCGATTAGGCTTGCTGTTCCGTGTTCTCGCCGAGTGAGGGAAGCCGAAGATGCCTTTACCGTGGTCGGAGAAGCTTCCGTTCGCGCGCTCCGTTTCACCGAGCCCCGCCGTGCCACCGCCATCGTCGCAGATGCTTTCGCCGTTGGTCATCTCGGCTTCCATCGGCTACCCAGTAGTATGTGCGGGATCGAGTAGAGCGCGTAGGTGCCAACCGTGTCGCAGGAGACCTCACCATCGGCGAGTTTGCGCCAGTCAGCGCCATCGCAGCCACAGTCAATCCCGAGGTTGGGGATGACATGTGGGCTGTCAGTGAGAGTAAGAGAGAGAACAGTGCAATTTTGTATTTTCTGATTTTGAATAGTGCAGTAATTTTTCAATTTTGTAGGAATTTATTTACACATCCAAAATTCTGAAAATTTTGTGTAGCTTCTGTACATGCTCTAGTATGGTTTAAAATTTGAAACTTGAAATTTGAATAAATTTTTAATGTTCAAATATTCAGTCCATTAATTAATAAATGCAATTTCCATGATTTTTGTAGGCCTTTGAATAGCTCCAAAAATTGTGAAATTTATTTTGGTACAATAATTTGTTATGAGGAAGCTTACATAAAATTTTGAGTTCATTTGGAACAAGTTTATTTTTGGGCTTAATTCCAAATTAATTCAAAAATAAATAAAGACAAACCCTAAGTGTTTGATTAGTGTTGGATCTTGTTTTGGTCATGTTTTGTGACTAGTAGGGTTTCAAGATCCATTTGGGCAAGTCACATGTATGGTTCTTGATGGTAGGATTGCAAGTTGGTTTTGTTGGCTTGCAACTGTACCGTGAAATAAAATCCTTTGCGGGGTGTTTTTACATTTCATGTACCGTGAAAGCATCATGTTTACATTATCATCATGTTAAAGCATATGTTGTTATTTCGTGTAGAACCCGAGAACGAAATGATTCTAGTTGAGCAAGTTCTAGAAGAATCCCCGGTTGTCGCGGGATTTGGTAATTGTGGTACTAATCCGGAACACGAGATCGCTGTGAAGGCAAGCCCGGTTTATGCATTAAACCATTACCTTGTTTACTTTGAAAAGTTTATCACTTATGTTACTTATCGCATTAAGTTGTTTAATTCAAATGTTACCTATTTCTTTGCATTGCCTACCTTGTTAATTGTTTACCATCCTTAAAGATGATTTCATTTACAAAGGTGTAGAATTGCTTAGTGTGCTTTGTGGTAGGCTTTCAAAGTAAAAGTTTTGATACAATCAAAGATGGCATCTTGGCCAAAGAAAGAAAGAGGATAGAATGAACTAGAGACTAGTCGGGTGACTTATCTTGAATGTTGGGTAATGTTGCCGACTATGTCGCTTAAAGGCCACTCATTGTGGATCTTACGAACGAGACACTTTGTAGTCTTTGGTCACATACTCCGGTAAGCCTACTTGGCTAATCCGATACTAAGAGCGAATGCCCACCGACCGGGAGTGGTGAGATGGCGGGAGTAGCGTGTACCCTCGTGGCTTGAATGTGGCCGGATTTGAGGTGTGCTGTGCTCTCGGGTGGCGTGGAGACGGCTTAGTATAGGAGGATTCGGTAGCGAGGTTGATATATGCAAGATTAAGTTCTACATATGTCGTGTGATAAGGAATCCCCAGCTGGGACTTGAATCAATTCGGATTGCCGGTGCTCCGCGGATATGGAGACTCGATTCATTACAGAAGCAATGTAGGACTGGTGAATTACTAAAACATGAGAAAAAGAATGGAATGAGAAGGATTGGAACATGGGACATGAACACTTAGTTGGAGATATTGAACTAAAATACTTAGTGGTAAAACTTGAAACTAGGATCAAGAATAGTAAGCTTTTAGCAAAGAATTTTTGAATCTTTCTACATCCTTACCTTGACCCAACACTGCATCCCTAAGACCTTTCGCCCTTTTGGTCGGGTCGGTCTTGTTGAGTACTTTTGTACTGGGGTTTGTTAACCCTTGTTGCGGGTGAGTCACATGCATGAGCTTGTTTTGGTCCCTCTTTGCATGTCAGTGTATGAAGTCGATGACGATGAGGAATGATGAATGGCCTTTGGACAAGGCACTAGTTTGTGTGAAATAAATAATGTTAATGTAATATTATCTCGCTACTATGGTTGTATAACACTTATGGTTATGTAAGTTTGAAACAAGCTGGTTTGTAATATTAAACTTAAGTCTTCCGCTTTATTACCCTCTGGTATGTATATGGAAAAATGTTGTAATCTGCAATGACTCGATTGGAATCCTATTTGAAGCGTGGATGATTCGGGTTTCGAGGACACCAAACAGACACTGTTAAGTTGTTGGGAACTTGTGTACGCTATCTGAGGTCTGTTGAGACATCGATAGGTGCACATGGGCCTGATTTCTTAGGAGGTTCTGCCATAGCCCATGGGGAGCTCAAGGGCGGATGGAGGGGACAACCTTATGATCTGGACAAGAATAACGATAGCTCGTGGTTATCCTGGACGACTTAGGTTAGCCATGCATCACCTTGTTGGGCCTTGAGTTGTTCTTGTCTTAAAAGATTTGTCTGTCTCATAGGGTTGAGCTGTAATAAGTGCCTATTTGGCAGGGCTCTGGCTCCTCTAAAAACAGCTCTGGCTTTTGACTCATATGAAGAAGTGGCTTCTTTGAAGGTGCTGAAGCCGTTTCTGAAAAGCGTTTGGCAAAACGGCTCCTCCTGTTTTTCTAAAATGGATGAAAGATGGCAAATGTCTATAATACCCCCACTTATTATTTTATTACGGTGTAGATCTAGTTGAACCCAACCTAGAAAATTTGGTTTTACAATTTTTTGATACTCCTGTGATTTATTACCTATTTTACAAGTAGCAGGCGATTTCCTTTTATTAACAGTTGCCTTTGCATTGGAACCTGGTCTATTTCTAAATTATTGGAGCCATCATTGTTGTTTTTTTTTTCTCTTGTATTTTTGCATTGGGAACCCTATCTTTTCTCCTATTCTTGCTAGCCGATCCTCCTCTGGTGTTTTGACCTAGAACTAAAACTTGGCATGTCATCATATGCATTGCAAAGCATTCATAAAGAAGAAAATTTGGAATGCATTCACTAAATAAGATTTGTTTCATAAGTTGTTATTTTATGTGATGCAATGTGATTCAAAAGCGTTAAACAAAGTTCATGACCACAAGGGTCAAATTTCATGTGATCATGTGAGACCATGTGTCATTTGACTCAAACAACCCTAATGGGCCATGTTCTTTGGTCAAAAATCAAAGTTAAAGCAAAAGAAAGACAAATCAAATTTGAATTCAAATTTAAATTATAAAAGTCCGTTTTGCCCTTTTGACTAATTCAAAATCCATGTGGAATTTGGGGTTGAGGCAAAAAGCAAAGTTAAAGATTATTTTATGTGGATCAACTTTGGTATTCAAAGTTTTCAAGTTTACATATAAAATTTGGAGTAATTTTGAAATGATTCAAATACTCAAATGCACCCCAATTCAAATTTCAAAATGGAGGCAGAATTTGAAAATGTTCATTGAAGCAAAGTTGTAGAGATTGAAAAGTTGAGCAACTTTCATTTTGGAGATTTTCAACTTCTTTAGAAAATTTGGGAGTAATTTGCAAAATGGACTCAGTGGCAATTCGTAAATATTTCAAAATTTCATTGACGAGAGCACCACCGCCTGCTCGCCACCGAGCTGCCGCCGCCGATCATCTTCACCGCTTCCATGCACGGTGACACGTTTTTGTCGCCGTGGCGACCTCGTTCGGGAGCTGGCGAAGCTGGAGGCGCCCTCTCCTTCTATAAATAGGAGCACCCACCGCCGTCGTTTTCGTTTTTCCATCCCCTGTTTCGCCACCACCACCGCCGTCGTGCTCCGCCGCTCGCCGCTGCCTCAGCCGTGCGTCCCCTGCCAAAATTGGCCACGCCACAAGTTCCGTTTTTCCCTTGTGCACCTATTGGAGCCAGCCACAGTACCTCATCGCACTGGAGTAGGCCGTGCCCCGTCGTCTTCCTCGCGCCCGGTCAGTGCGCCGCCGAGCTCGGTCGCGCCGTGGCCAGAGTCCTTCAGTCGGTTTCTCCTTCAACCAGATAGCGTCTGAGCATCGTGGTGAGTCTCTAATCACGACTGTGCTGCCTATTTAGTCGCTACCATGCCATTGACATCAATCCGCGTGCTCGCTGGTGAACTCAGCTCGGTTTGCCGCCGTGTGCGTGGTCATGCACGTTAGAAGCCTCGTTTTGTTCGATTAGCTGCTGTTCCGTGTTCTGCTGAGTGAGGGGAAGCCGAAGATGCCTTTACCGTGGTCGGAGAAGCTTCCGTTCGCCGCCTCCGTTTCACCGGAGCCCCGCCGTGCCGCTGCCATCGTCGCAGTGCTCGCCGTCGGTCATCTCAGCTTCCATCGGCTACCCCAGAGTATGTGCGGGATCGAGTAGAGCGCGTAGGTGCCAACCGTGTCGCAGGAGACCTCACCATCGGCGAGTTTGCGCCAGTCAGCGCCATCGCAGCCACAGTCAATCCCGAGGTTGGGGATGACATGTGGGGGCCGGCTGTCAGTGAGAGTAAGAGAGAGAACAGTGCAATTTTGTATTTTCTGATTTTGAATAGTGCAGTAATTTTTCAATTTTGTAGGAATTTATTTACATATCCAAAAATTCTGAAAATTTTTGTGTAGCTTCTGTACATGCTCTAGTATGGTTTAAAAATTTGAAACTTGAAATTTGAATAAATTTTTAATGTTCAAATATTCAGTCCATTAATTAATAAATGCAATTTCCATGATTTTTGTAGGCCACTGAATAGCTCCAAAAATTGTGAAATTTATTTTGGTACAATAATTTGTTATGAGGAAGCTTACATAAAATTTTGAGTTCATTTGGAACAAGTTTATTTTTGGGCTTAATTCCAAATTAATTCAAAAATAAATAAAGACAAACCCTAAGTGTTTGATTAGTGTTGGATCTTGTTTTGGTCATGTTTTGTGACTAGTAGGGTTTCAAGATCCATTTGGGCAAGTCACATGTATGGTTCTTGATGGTAGGATTGCAAGTTGGTTTTGTTGGCTTGCAACTGTACCGTGAAATAAAATCCTTTGCGGGGTGTTTTTACATTTCATGTACCGTGAAAGCATCATGTTTACATTATCATCATGTTAAAGCATATGTTGTTATTTCGTGTAGAACCCGAGAACGAAATGATTCTAGTTGAGCAAGTTCTGGAAGAATCCCCGGTTGTCGCGGGATTTGGTAATTGTGGTACTAATCCGGAACCTGAGATCGCCAACGAAGGCAAGCCCCGGTTTATGCATTAAACAATTACCTTGTTTACTTTGAAAAGTTTATCACTTATGTTACTTATCGCATTAAGTTGTTTAATTCAAATGTTACCTATTTGCTGCATTGCCTACCTTGTTAATTGTTTACCATCCTTGAAGATGATTTCATTTACAAAGGTGTAGAATTGCTTAGTGTGCTTTGTGGTAGGCTTTCAAAGTAAAAGTTTTGATACAATCAAAGATGGCATACTGGCCAAAGAAAGAAAGAGGATAGAATGAACTAGAGACTAGTCGGGTGACTTATCTTGAATGTTGGGTAATGTTGCCGACTATGTAAAGCAAAAGGCCACTCATTATGGATCTTCGAGCGAGACACTTTGTAGTCTGGTCACATACTCCGGTAAGCCTACTTGGCTAATCCGATACTAAGAGCGAATGCCCACGACTTTGGGAGTGGTGAGATGGCGGGAGTAGCGTGTACCCTCGTGGCTTGAATGTGGCGGATTTGAGGTGTCTTTGTGCTCTCGGGTGGCGTGGAGCGGCTTAGTATAGGAGGATTCAGTGGCGAGGTTGATATATGCAAGATTAAGTTCTACATATGTCATGTGATAAGGAATCCCAGTGGGACTTGAATCAATTCGGATTGCCTAGGCGCTCATGGATATGGAGACTCGATTCATTACAGAAGCAATGTAGGACTGGTGAATTACTAAAACATGAGAAAAAGAATGGAATGAGAAGGATTGGAACATGGGACATGAACACTTAGTTGGAGATATTGAACTAAAATACTTAGTGGTAAAACTTGAAACTGGGATCAAGAATAGTAAGCTTTTAGCAAAGAATTTTTGAATCTTTCTACATCCTTACCTTGACCCAACACCTGCATCCCTAAGACCTTCGCCCTTTTGGTCGGGTCAGGTCTTGTTGAGTACTTTTGTACTCGTGGTTTGTTAACCCTTGTTGGGTGAGTCGCTTACTTGTGCAGCTTGTTTTGGTCCTTCTTTTGCATGTCGATTGTATGAAGTCGATGACGATGAGGAATGATGAATGGCCTTTGGACAAGGCACTAGTTTGTGTGAAATAAATAATGTTAATGTAATATTATCTCGCTACTATGGTTGTATAACACTTATGGTTATGTAAGTTTGAAACAACTGGTTTGTAATATTAAACTTAAGTCTTCCGCTTTATTACCTCTGGTATGTATATGGAAAAAATGTTGTAATCTGCAATGACTCTGATTGGAATCCTATTTGAAACGTGGATGATTCGGGTTTCCCGAGGACACCCGACAGACCTGTTAAGTTGTTGGGAACTTGTGTACGCTATCTGAGGTCTGTTGAGACATCGATAGGTGCACATGGGCCTGATTTCTTAGGAGGTTCTGCCATAGCCCATGGGGAGCTCAAGGGCGGATGGAGGGGACAACCTTATGATCTGGACAAGAATAACGATAGCTCGTGGTTATCCTGGACGACTTAGGTTAGCCATGCATCACCTTGTTGGGCCTTGAGTTGTTCTTGTCTTAAAAGATTTGTCTGTCTCATAGGGTTGAGCTGTAATAAGTGCCTATTTGGCAGGGCTCTGGCTCCTCTAAAAACAGCTCCGGCTTTTGACTCATATGAAGAAGTGGCTTCTTTGAAGGTGTTGAAGCCGTTTCTGAAAAGCGTTTGGCAAAACGGCTCCTCCTGTTTTTCTAAAATGGATGAAAGATGGCAAATGTCTATAATACCCCCACTTATTATTTTATTACGGTGTAGATCTAGTTGAACCCAACCTAGAAAATTTGGTTTTACAATTTTTTGATACTCCTGTGATTTATTACCTATTTTACAAGTAGCAGGCGATTTCCTTTTATTAACAGTTGCCTTTGCATTGGAACCTGGTCTATTTCTAAATTATTGGAGCCATCTGTTGTTTTCTTTTTTCTCTTGTATTTTTGCATTGGGAACCCTATCTTTTCTCCTATTCTTGCTAGCCGATCCTCCTCTGGTGTTTTGACCTAGAACTAAAACTTGGCATGTCATCATATGCATTGCAAAGCATTCATAAAGAAGAAAATTTGGAATGCATTCACTAAATAAGATTTGTTTCATAAGTTGTTATTTTATGTGATGCAATGTGATTCAAAACGTTAAACAAAGATCATGACCACAAGGGTCAAATTTCATGTGATCATGTGAGACCATGTGTCATTTGACTCAAACAACCCTAATGGGCCATGTTACTGGTCAAAAATCAAAGTTAAAGCAAAAGAAAGACAAATCAAATTTGAATTCAAATTTAAATTATAAAAGTCCGTTTTGCCCCTTTTGACTAATTCAAAATCCATGTGGAATTTGGGGTTGAGGCAAAAAGCAAAGTTAAAGATTATTTTATGTGGATCAACTTTGGTATTCAAAGTTTTTCAAGTTTACATATAAAATTTGGAGTAATTTTGAAATGATTCAAATACTCAAATGCACCCAAAATTCAAATTTCAAAATGGAGGCAGAATTTGAAAATGAATTTGGAGTAATTTTGAAATGATTTAAATACTCAAATGCACCCAAAATTCAAATTTCAAAATGGAGGCAGAATTTGAAAATGTTCATTGAAGCAAAGTTGTAGAGATTGAAAAGTTGAGCAACTTTCATTTTTGGAGATTTTCAACTTCTTTAGAAAATTTGGGAGTTATTTGCAAAATGGACTCAGTGGCAATTCTGTAAATATTTCAAAATTTCTGTTGACAGCAGAGCACCACCGCCTGCTCGCCACCGAGCCGCCGCCGATCATCTTCACCGCTTCCATGCACGGTGACACGTTTTTGTCACCGTGGCGACCTCGTTCGGGAGCTGGCGAAGCTGGAGGCGCCCTCTCCTTCTATAAATAGGAGCACCCACCGCCGTCGTTTTCGTTTTTCCATCCCCTGTTTCGCCGCCACCACCGCCATCGTGCTCCGCCGCTCACCGCTGCCTCAGCCGTGCATCCCCTGCCAAAATTGGCCACGCCACAAGTTCCGTTTTTCCCTTGTGCACCTATTGGAGCCAGCCGCAGTACCTCATCGCACTGGAGTAGGCCGTGCCCCGTCGTCTTCCTCGCGCCCGGTCAGTGCGCCGCCGAGCTCGGTCGCGCCGTGGCCAGAGTCCTTCAGTCGGTTTCTCCTTCAACCAGATAGCGTCCGAGCATCGTGGTGAGTCTCTAATCACGACCGTGCTGCCTATTTAGTCGCTACCATGCCATTGACATCAATCCGCGTGCTCGCTGGTGAACTCAGCTCGGTTTGCCGCCGTGTGCGTGGTCATGCACGTTAGAAGCCTCGTTTTGTTCGATTAGCTGCTGTTCCGTGTTCTCCTGAGTGAGGGGAAGCCGAAGATGCCTTTACCGTGGTCGGAGAAGCTTCCGTTCGCCGCCTCCGTTTCACCGGAGCCCCGTCGTGCCGCTGCCATCGTCGCAGTGCTCGCCGTCGGTCATCTCAGCTTCCATCGGCTACCCCAGAGTATGTGCGGGATCGAGTAGAGCGCGTAGGTGCCAACCGTGTCGCAGGAGACCTCACCATCGGCGAGTTTGCTTCAGTCAGCGCCGTCGCAGCCACAGTCAATCCCGAGGTTGGGGATGACAGGTGGGGGCCGGCTGTCAGTGAGAGTAAGAGAGAGAACAGTGCAATTTTGTATTTTCTGATTTTGAATTGTGCAGTAATTTTTCAATTTTGTAGGAATTTATTTACACATCCAAAAATTCTGAAAAATTTTGTGTAGCTTCTGTACATGCTCTAGTATGGTTTAAAAATTTGAAACTTGAAATTTGAATAAATTTTTAATGTTCAAATATTCAGTCCATTAATTAATAAATGCAATTTCCATGATTTTTGTAGGCCACTGAATAGCTCCAAAAATTGTGAAATTTATTTTGGTACACTAATTTGTTATGAGGAAGCTTACATAAAATTTTGAGTTCATTTGGAACAAGTTTATTTTTGGGCTTAATTCCAAATTAATTCAAAAATAAATAAAGACAAACCCTAAGTGTTTGATTAGTGTTGGATCTTGTTTTGGTCATGTTTTGTGACTAGTAGGGTTTCAAGATCCATTTGGGCAAGTGACATGTATGGTTCTTGATGGTAGGATTGCAAGTTGGTTTTGTTGGCTTGCAACTGTACCGTGAAATAAAATCCTTTGCGGGGTGTTTTTACATTTCATGTACCGTGAAAGCATCATGTTTACATTATCATCATGTTAAAGCATAGGTTGTCATTTCGTATAGAACCCGAGAACGAAACGATTCTAGTTGAGCAAGTTCTGGAAGAATCCCCGGTTGTCGCGGGATTTGGTAATTGTGGTACTGATCCAGAACCTGAGATCGCCAACGAAGGCAAGCCCCGGTTTATGCATTAAACCATTACCTTGTTTACTTTGAAAATTTTATCACTTATGTTACTTATCGCATTAAGTTGTTTAATTCAAATGTTACCTATTTGCTGCATTGCCTACCTTGTTAATTGTTTACCATCCTTGAAGATGATTTCATTTACAACGGCGTAGAATTGCTTAGTGTGCTTTGTGGTAGGCTCAGTGTATGAAGTCGATGACAATGAGGAATGATGAATGGCCTTTGGACAAGGCACTAGTTTGTGTGAAATAAATAATGTTAATGTAATATTATCTCGCTACTATGGTTGTATAACACTTATGGTTATGTAAGTTTGAAACAACTGGTTTGTAATATTAAACTTAAGTCTTCCGCTTTATTACCTCTGGTATGTATATGGAAAAAATATTGTAATCTGCAATGACTGTGATTGGAATCCTGTTTGAAACGTGGATGATTCAGGTTTCCCGAGAACACCCGACAGACCTGTTAAGTTGTTGGGAACTTGTGTACGCTATCTGAGGTCTGTTGAGACATCGATAGGTGCACGTGGGCCTGATTTCTTAGGAGGTTCTGCCACAGCTGGTATCAGAGCAGGTTCTATCTAAGATCATTGTAGGTTGCTTTGGAAAACCTTCAAAATGATTTGGATCAAGGAAAGTAAACTTGATATTTTAAAAGTTCAAATTTCTTTCTTCTTTCCTCTAATCTAGCCTCAATCCTATCTTATTTGAAAGTTTGTGGCGGATAATATGATTAGGTTTGTCCTAAGTATTAAAAATCTAGTACTTTTGATTGTATAAATCTTTTGTACTCGGATTTGTAAGATCGATTCATGCATCATGCTTGAACACCTTGCATAATGATTTCCCTTAAAAGTGGTTGGGTAAGTAATGTCAATCCCATTCTTGCTAACCTCCATTATCCTCAAGCTATCCTTATAGTCCCATCCTAAATTCTACAGGCTATGGCAAAGACCAAGATAACTACACGCAAGTCCACTGGACCTCACGGAGTCCCTCATCACCAGTTGGCACTGCGTAACCGTGAGCTTGGTGAAGGAAGTTCCAAGATCCTAGGAGATGAAGGATCTTCAAGCAATTCTGCCACCATGGAGAACATTACCAAGGAGCTCAACACTCTTCGTCGAGCTCATGCCAAAGATCAAGAGAAGCTGGCGGAAATGGAAAGGGACATCACCAAGAATACTGATTTGAGGAATGAAGCCTGGACACGAGAGGATGCGGCCAATGAACGCGTCCATGAGTTGGAGTTCTACGTAGAAGACCTGGAGATGGACAATGCCATTCTTCATGAGAATGTCCACCTACTGTACGCTCAACTTCATCCACCTCATGGGGATGGTGAAGTTACAGATGAAGAAATGATTGTAGCTCCAGGAGAAGTCGAGAATGAAGAAGAGGAGGAGGATCCTGAGGAGTTAGTGTACTTCTCGGATGAAAGTGAGGTTTCGTCCGATATGGGCACGGATGCCGATGACTGAGAGCTCGGAGTAGTAATAGTTCCTTTACTGCTTTCTTAGTAAACCAGGGTTGTCTTGTGGGATACAAGACATGTAATTTAAATAAGTAACCCTTTGTTGCATGAAACATTTTAAATGCTTTTAATAAAGAATAATGTAAGTAAACGTGTTCTCTAACAGATGCCTCGTCCTATCACCCGAACTAGTGCTAGTGGCTCACATGACGATGATGAGTGCCCAAATCCTCCACCAATGCCTTCGACTATGGCAGATGCCATAGCCGCACTCGTCAATGCAACGGCGGAGAATGCTAGGCTGTTAAGGGAATTGGCGCGGAACCAGCAGGCACCATACCCTAATCATGGTCATCGTAATGGAAATGACGAGTCAACCTATGTGGATTTTACTGACACGTCCACCTGTGTTCTCTAAAGAGACGAACCTTTAGAAGCTGACGATTGGCTTAGGACAATAGAGCAAAAGTTCAAGCTGATTTACTGTACCGAGGTTCAAAAACCAAGGTTTGCGGCACAGCAACTCCGAGGAGCTGCTGGTGCCTGGTGGGTAAATTTGGTAGCAGTACAGCCCGCTGGTCACCAAATCAACTAGAGAGAGTTCAAGGATGCCTTCAGGGCACATTATATTCCAGACGGTGTGATGACCATGAAGTTGGAAGAGTTCTTGTCTCTTAAGCAAGGGGAGCACCCGGTGATGCACTATGTCGGGCGTTTCAATCACCTGTCGCAGTACGCTATAGAGTATGTGAATACTGACAGGAAAAAGAAGAATCATTTCATGAGAGGTCTAAACACCAAACTTCAGACCATGATGGCAACTTGTGGCAACGCAACTTATCATGAGACTGTCAACATTGCTATCGCTTCAGAGAAGAATTACCGCCGACACAAGGAGGCGAAGAAAAAGAGGTCCTTTGCTTCCGGATCATCAAGTGGAAAGCGTCAAAAGGTGATCTACCATCCTCAGAATCATGGCCGTGCACCATTCCGCCCACAACAAAGCCAAAGCAGGCAGCAAATCTTTATTCGCCCTACAACTAATACGCCTTATACTCATCAAGCGTCGCAGCAGCAAAACAATACAAATAATGCAAACTGCAATGCTACTCCCCAGAATCACAATTATCCATGCTATAATTGTGGTAAACCTGGACACTTTTCCCGAGAATATCCATATCCTAGGAAGAACAATCCTAATGCACCCAAAGCCCCGGTTACTCCAGCTCAGAATCAGTACAAGGGCAATGCTCAGAACAATCAAAAGGGACAGGCTGAGAAGAAAACTGGAAGGGTCTTCTATACTCAAGTGGAAGCTATTCCAGAAGGAGAACTAGTAATGATGGGTATGTTTCCCATTGCTAAGCATCCTGCAATTATCTTATTTGATTCTGGTGCATCCCATACATTCATCAATCGTACATTTGTTGTGAAGCATGGGATAGCTATTGGGGAAACAAAAGAGCCCTATCTTATACAGTCGCCCGGGGGACGAATCTGTACAAGGGAGGTAGTTCAGCATGTACCTATTGATTTGGGAGGTTATGAGTTCCCTACTAATATGCTGATATTAAAGGATCAAGATATAGATGTGATCCTTGGTATGAACTGGTTAACCCAACACGGGGCTATCATAGATGTCTTGCATAGAACCCTAAGGGTAAATGCACCTGGCAGCAAAACCCAACTTCTCATCCAACTTCCCTTTCCTAAAAGTACAGTGGAAACAGTCTGTGCAACTATTGTTGAAGGAGCCGAGAAAATTTCAATGGTATGTGAGTTTACGGATGTCTTTCCCGATGATCTGCCTGGTTTGCCACCAGACCAAGACGTAGAATTCAGAATTGATCTGAAACTAGGAACAACACCAGTATCCAGAAGAGCATATAGGATGCCACCCAAAGAACTAGCAGAATTAAAAATGCAACTACAAGAGTTGTTAGACAAGGGTTTCATTCAACCCAGTTCATCACCTTGGGGATGCCCTGCTATTTTCGTGAAAAAGAAGAATCAAACCTTAAGGTTATGTGTTGACTATCGGCCATTAAATGAAGTCACCATCAAGAACAAATACCCCTTACCCCGAATTGATTTGCTTTTTGATCAACTTGCGGGAGCTAAGGTATTCTCGAAGATAGACTTGAGATCAGGCTACCACCAGATTAAGATCAGACGAGAAGATGTGCCAAAGACAGCGTTCACTACTCGATATGGTCTATATGAGTATCTAGTCATGTCTTTTGGGTTGACCAATGCCCCGGCTCACTTCATGTACCTGATGAACTCAGTTTTCATGCCGGAGTTGGATAAGTTTGTAGTGGTGTTCATTGACGACATTCTGATCTATTCTAAGAGCAAAGAGGAACATGCGGAACATCTCTGTATTGTTCTACAAAGATTAAGAGATCACCAACTATATGCCAAATTCAGCAAATGTGCATTTTGGTTAGAGGAAGTACAATTTCTAGGTCATGTGTTATCTGCTGAAGGTATAGCTATTGATCCGAGCAAGGTAGAAGAAGTCCTTAATTGGAAAGCACCTACAACTGTACATCAAGTTCGTAGTTTCCTGGGGTTGGCAGGGTATTACCGTCGGTTCATCCCTGACTTCTCTAGAATTGCGAAGCCAATTACTGGACTGCTGAAAAATCAAACTAAGTTTGTATGGTCAACAGGATGTGAAGAGGCCTTTCAGACATTGAAGAAGTTGCTGACAACTGCACCAGTATTAGCACAACCTGATATCGAGCGGCCATTTGATATCTATTGTGATGCATCTGGAATTGGTATTGGCTGTGTTCTTATGCAACAAGGTAGAGTCATAGCATATGCTTCCAGATAACTCAAGAAGCATGAAGAACATTATCCCACCCATGATCTTGAATTAGCCGCTGTTGTTCATGCACTCAAGATTTGGCGACATTATTTATTAAGCAATATATGTCATATCTATACGGATCACAAAAGTTTGAAATATATCTTTACTCAGTCAGAGTTGAATATGAGGCAAAGAAGATGGTTACAACTTATCAAAGATTATGACTTAGAAGTGCATTATCATCCGGGCAAGGCGAATGTAGTTGCTGATGCCCTGAGTCGCAAGAGTCATTGCCATTGTCTGACTGTGAATCCTATGCAACGAACATTGTGTCAAGAGATGGAGCATCTGAATTTACAAATCATAGAACAAGGTTCCCTGTTCAATATTGTAGTTGAGTCCACTATCAAAGATCAGATCATTGCTTCTCAACGGAAAAGTAAGGGCATAGCCCATATCAAGGATAAAGTCAGATCTAGAAGGTCAATATGTTTCAAGATTGATGAATCAGATGTCGTATGGTTCAAAGATAGATTGGTAGTACCCAAACATCCGGAGCTGCGAAAGCAGATTCTTGATGAAGCTCATTCTACAAGATACTCTATTCATCCAGGTAGCAACAAAATGTATCATGATCTGAGAACGAGGTATTGGTGGACCAAAATGAAAATAGAAATAGCTCAATATGTGGCCAAATGTGATACTTGTCAGAGAGTCAAAGCGATTCACATGAAGACGGCGGGTCCATTACATTCCTTGCTAGTTCCGTCTTGGAAATGGGAAGATATCTGTATGGACTTCATAGTAGGGTTGCCTAGGACATCTGCAGGCTACAATTCAATATGGGTTATTGTTGATCGCCTAACCAAGATAGCTCATTTCTTACCAGTCAAAGATAAATATCGAGCAGAGCAGTATGCAAAGCTTTATCTGAATAGAATCTTCAGTCTGCATGGGGCACCCAAGACCATTGTCTCTAACAGAGGGTCATTATTTATATCCAAGTTTTGGAAAAGTCTACATGAGTCTTTGGGAACTAAACTTATCCGTAGTTCTGCTTATCATCCGCAAACCGATGGACAGACGGAAAGGGTAAATCAAATTCTTGAAGATATGTTAAGAGCATGTGTTCTCTCTTATGGTGCTATATGGGATGAATGCCTTCCCTTAGCTGAATTCTCATATAACAATAGCTATCAAGAAAGCATTAAAATGGCACCATTTGAAGCATTGTATGGTCGTAGATGCCAGACACCTTTAGATTGGTCAGATGTTGGAGAACGTTGGTTCTTTGGACCGGATGTGGTCAAGGAAGCAGAAGAGAAGGTTAAACTCATACAAGCTAATATGAAGGTAGCTCAATCCCGATAGAAAAGCTATGCTGATAAGAGGAGGCGACCTCTAGAATTCATAGTGGGAGATCATGTCTACCTCAAGGTATCGCCAATGAAAGGAGTTCATCGTTTTGGGATTCAGGGAAAGTTGGCGCCCCGTTATGTCGGTCCTTTTCAAATCCAACAATGATGTGGACCAGTCGCCTATCGCGTCAAGCTACCAGATCACATGTCAGCAGTGCATGATATCTTTCATGTATCCCAGTTGAAAAAGTGTCTTCAAGTACCTGACCAAGTAATCGACGTTGGTGATGTAGAACTAGCACCTGATTTGACTTATGCCGAGTACCCCATTAGAGTCTTAGATCGGAAAAGATCGAGTCACTCAAGGCGTACAATCAAGTTCTACAAAGTACAATGGAACAAACTAATGAAGAAGAAGCTACTTGGGAGTCCGAGGATTTCTTAGAAGAAAACTTTCCGACTTCTTCGCTTCTATCTAGTTACAATACCTTGTCTATATTGTAACTTTGTCTTGTTGTTAATGAATGGAAAACCTCCTCACTAGCCTTTTGAACAAAGTTATGATGTGTTAGCTTGACACATTTCCTTTTCATTACTTAGCCTTAAGTTTTAAATCTTGGGGACGAGATTTCTTTAAGGGGAAGGGTTGTAACACCTCTGGTGTTTTGACCTAGAACTAAAACTTGGCATGTCATCATATGCATTGCAAAGCATTCAAAAAGAAGAAAATTTGGAATGCATTCACTAAATAAGATTTGTTTCATAAGTTGTTATTTTATGTGATGCAATGTGATTCAAAACATTAAACAAAGATCATGACCACAAGGGTCAAATTTCATGTGATCATGTGAGACCATGTGTCATTTGACTCAAACAACCCTAATGGGCCATGTTACTGGTCAAAAATCAAAGTAAAAGCAAAAGAAAGACAAATCAAATTTGAATTCAAATTTAAATTATAAAAGTTCGTTTTGCCCCTTTTGACTAATTCAAAATCCATGTGGAATTTGGGGTTGAGGCAAAAAGCAAAGTTAAATATTATTTTATGTGGATCAACTTTGGTATTCAAAGTTTTTCAAGTTTACATATAAAATTTGGAGTAATTTTGAAATGATTCAAATACTCAAATGCACCCCAAATTCAAATTTCAAAATGGAGGCAGAATTTGAAAATGTTCATTGAAGCAAAGTTGTAGAGATTGAAAAGTTGAGCAACTTTCATTTTTGGAGATTTTCAACTTCTTTAGAAAATTTGGGAGTAATTTGCAAAATGGACTCAGTGGCAATTCTGTAAATATTTCAAAATTTTTGTTGACAATGAGCACCACTGCTTTGCGCCGCCACCGAGCTGCGCTTGCCGATCATCTTCACCGCTTCCATGCACGGTGACACGTTTTTGTCGCCGTGGCGACCTCATTCGGGAGCTGGCGAAGCTGGAGGCGCCCTCTCCTTCCATAAATAGGAGCACCCACCGCCGTCGTTTTCATTTTTCCATCCCCTGTTTCGCCACCACCACCGCCGTCGTGCTTCACCGCTCGCCGCTGCCTCAGCCGTGCGTCCCCTGCCAAAATTGGCCACGCCACAAGTTCCGTTTTTCCCTTGTGCACCTATTGGAGCCAGCCGCAGTACCTCATCGCACTAGAGTAGGCCGTGCCCCGTCGTCTTCCTCGCGCCAGGTCAGTGCGCCGCCGAGCTCGGTCGCGCCGAGGCCAGAGTCCTTCAGTCGGTTTCTCCTTCAACCAGATAGCGTCCGAGCATCGTGGTGAGTCTCTAATCACGACTGTGCTGCCTATTTAGTCGCTACCATGCCATTGACATCAATCCGCGTGCTCGCTGGTGAACTCAGCTCAGTTTGCCGCCGTGTGCGTGGTCATGCACGTTAGAAGCCTCGTTTTGTTCGATTAGCTGCTGTTCCGTGTTCTCCTGAGTGAGGGGAAGCCGAAGATGCCTTTACCATGGTCGGAGAAGCTTCCGTTCGCCGCCTCCGTTTCACCGGAGCCCCGCCGTGCCGCTGCCATCGTCGCAGTGCTCGCCGTCGGTCATCTCAGCTTCCATCGGCTACCCCAGAGTATGTGCGGGATCGAGTAGAGCGCGTAGGTGCCAACCGTGTCGCAGGAGACCTCACTGTCGGCGAGTTTGCTTCAGTCAGCGCCATCGTAGCCACAGTCAATTCCGAGGTTGGGGATGACAGGTGGGGGCCGGCTGTCAGTGAGAGTAAGAGAGAGAACAGTGCAATTTTGTATTTTCTGATTTTGAATAGTGCAGTAATTTTTCAATTTTGTAGGAATTTATTTACACATCCAAAAATTCTGAAAAATTTTGTGTAGCTTCTGTACATGCTCTAGTATGGTTTAAAAATTTGAAACTTGAAATTTGAATAAATTTTTAATGTTCAAATATTCAGTCCATTAATTAATAAATGCAATTTCCATGATTTTTGTAGGCCACTGAATAGCTCCAAAATTGTGAAATTTATTTTAGTACACTAATTTGTTATGAGGAAGCTTACATAAAATTTTGAGTTCATTTGGAACAAGTTTATTTTTGGGCTTAATTCCAAATTAATTCAAAATAAATAAAGACAAACCCTAAGTGTTTGATTAGTGTTGGATCTTGTTTTGGTCATGTTTTGTGACTAGTAGGGTTTCAAGATCCATTTGGGCAAGTCACATGTATGGTTCTTGATGGTAGGATTGCAAGTTGGTTTTGTTGGCTTGCAACTATCTACCGTGAAATAAAATCCTTTGCGGGGTGTTTTTACATTTCATGTACCGTGAAAGCATCATGTTTACATTATCATCATGTTAAAGCATATGTTGTCATTTCGTGTAGAACCCGAGAACGAAATGATTCTAGTTGAGCAAGTTCGGAAGAATCCCGGTTGTCGCGGGATTTGGTAATTGTGGTCTTGATCCGAACCCGAGATCGCCAACGAAGGCAAGCCCGGTTTATGCATTAAACCATTACCTTGTTTACTTTGAAAAGTTTATCACTTATGTTACTTATCGCATTAAGTTGTTTAATTCAAATGTTACCTATTTGCTGCATTGCCTACCTTGTTAATTGTTTACCATCCTTGAAGATGATTTCATTTACAAAGGCGTAGAATTGCTTAGTGTGCTTTGTGGTAGGCTTTCAAAGTAAAAGTTTTGATACAATCAAAGATGGCATACTGGCCAAAGAAAGAAAGAGGATAGAATGAACTAGAGACTAGTCGGGTGACTTATCTTGAATGTTGGGTAATGTTGCCGACTATGTCGCTTAAAGGCCACTCATTGTGGATCTTCTGAACGAGACACTTTGTAGTACTGGTCACATACTCCGGTAAGCCTACTTCGGCAAATCCGATACTAAGACGAATGCCCACGCACTGGGAGTGGTGAGATGACGGGAGTAGCGTGTACCCTCGTGGCTTGAATGTGGCCGGATTTGAGGTGTGCTGTGCTCTCGGATGGCGTGGAGACGGCTTAGTATAGGAGGATTCGGTAGCGAGGTTGATATATGCAAGATTAAGTTCTACATATGTCGTGTGATAAGGAATCCCCAGCTGAGACTTGAATCAATTCGGATTGCCGGTGCTCCGCGGATATAGAGACTCGATTCATTACAGAAGCAATGTAGGACTGGTGAATTACTAAAACATGAGAAAAAGAATGGAATGAGAAGGATTAGAACATGGGACATGAACACTTAGTTGGAGATATTGAACTAAAATACTTAGTGGTAAAACTTGAAACTAGGATCAAGAATAGTAAGCTTTTAGCAAAGAATTTTTGAATCTTTCTACATCCTTACCTTGACCCAACACCTGCATCCCTAAGACCTTCGCCCTTTTTGGTCGGGTCAGTCTTGTTGAGTACTTTTGTACTCAGGGTTTGTTAACCCTTGTTGCAGGTGAGTCGCATGCGCAGGCTTGTTTTGGTCCCTGCTGCATGTCAGTGTATGAAGTCGATGACGATGAGGAATGATGAATGGCCTTTGGACAAGGCACTAGTTTGTGTGAAATAAATAATGTTAATGTAATATTATCTCGCTACTATGGTTGTATAACACTTATGGTTATGTAAGTTTGAAACAACTGGTTTGTAATATTAAACTTAAGTCTTCCGCTTTATTACCTCTGGTATGTATATGGAAAAAATGTTGTAATCTGCAATGACTGTGATTGGAATCCTGTTTGAAACGTGGATGATTCGGGTTTCCCGAGGACACCCGACAGACCTGTTAAGTTGTTGGAAACTTGTGTACGCTATCTGAGGTCTGTTGAGACATCGATAGGTGCACGTGGGCCTGATTTCTTAGGAGGTTCTGCCACAGCCCTTGGGGAGCTCAAGGGCGGATGGAGGGGACAACCTTATGATCAGGACAAGAATAACGATAGCTCGTGGTTATCCTGGATGACTTAGGTTAGCCATGCATCACCTTGTTGGGCCTTGAGTTGTTCTTGTCTTAAAAGATTTGTCTGTCTCATAGGGTTGAGTTGTAATAAGTGCCTATTTGGCAGGGCTCTGGCTCCTCTAAAAACAGCTCCGGCTTTGACTCATATGAAGAAGTGGCTTCTTTGAAGGTGCTGAAGCCGTTTCTGAAAAGCGTTTGGCAAAACGGCTCCTCCTGTTTTTCTAAAATGGATGAAAGATGGCAAATGTCTATAATACCTCCACTTATTATTTTATTACGGTGTAGATCTAGTTGAACCCAACCTAGAAAATTTGGTTTTACAATTTTTTGATACTCCTGTGATTTATTACCTATTTTACAAGTAGCAGGCGATTTGATCAATTTGAGAAGCTAACAGTTGCCTTTGCATTGGAACCTGGTCTATTTCTAAATTATTGGAGCCATCTGTTGTTTTCTTTTTTCTCTTGTATTTTTGCATTGGGAACCCTATCTTTTCTCCTATTCTTGCTAGCCGATCCTCCTCTTTCTTTACCTACAGCTGGCACAGCATGCGCACGCAGGGAAACGGGCTGGCATTGCTGTGTTGTTTTCGAACCAGCGATGGAGGACAACCGTGTCCTCTCGTGCCCTGATAAAGGAGGAGCCAGGAGAAGCTCGTTTTCGTGGCTCGGTTGGCGCAGTAGAAAAAAGGCCCTAGCTCTTTTAGGCTTCGGCGGCGGAGCTGTTCTTCGGTTTAGCCCTTTGGTAGGGTTTCAGCAGGAGCCGGAGCTGGAGCCGCTCACGGAGCCCAGCCAAACGGGCACTAAGTTGGTCTGGTTTCTCTTCTATCATTACGATAAAGCCTGAAAAACTTGTTTAAAGTTTTTTTTTTTAAAAAAAATCACAGGGCTGCCAGCCTGCCACGGAGGGTGAGAACACCCTTCTGATCCGAGTGAGTCTATCAGGTGTGCACCATCCGCATTACTTTTTGTATTTGTTGGGCATTTTAGTTGCTCAAAGAGGTTCCTTTTTGCCTCTTCCTTACGGTCGCAAATTTCAGATTTCTCTTTACCTTCCTACGTCCAATAGAGATAGAGATAATTTGCAGGAGAAGGCTTGCATTCTTGCTTTCAGGACGGTTCCAGTTTGTCAAGATCAATATGCATGCTCTCGTGGTTAGCAGGGAAAAACATAACTCTGAACAACTCAATGTTTCCTCATAAGCGTTCCATGTTTTTTTTCTCAAAATTCAGAAACGCTGAACCTTTATGGGGAAATAAACTAAAAATCATATTTCTGCCACTAATAAGTAAGTGTGTATGCTTGCAGAAAATCAGAAATAAATACAGCAAGCTAAGCCACTCAGTCGATTACTGAAGACTGTCTTTTCGCTAATGTCCTCTTCTCATGAAGCACGGACCCCTTCATGTTTATGATCGACGAGCGGTGCAATCTATCCAAGTTGCACTTTCCCTTGGATTGTCTTACAACTAAAACGAGTGCAATAATGTAATGTGATTGAGTTGACTGACTTTGATAGCATCGCTTGATAAATTACTTTTGGATACATGATTGTTATCCATCTGTAACGTATATAGGCACATACCTAGTACATTATTAGTACTCACGTCCTTTAAGATTCGTAGAACTCTTCACAAGGATCGTTCGAATTAATATGTTGCGGTGACGAGGGTAGCGTTGTTAAACTACTCGTGGTATAGTATAAATTCTCCATCATTGCGCACAAGCATATTCTTTAATTCTGATGCTAACGCTGGACCTGTCGTCCCTGAGGTTCTTGTTAGCTTAAACCGTACGAAACTCAGCTTGCTGTATGCTGCTGGCCTGCTGCTGCGATAAATATTCGATCTCCTGCCCAACCACATCTCTACAGAGTGCCTGTGCAACTGGAGCCCTGCCCAACCACAGGCACTAGACCTGCTACCTACTACCTTCACTCCAGTTGCTCACTAGTGCCTGCAGCCTGCTAGCTAGCTGCGTCGTCGATGTGTCTGCCGTTCTCCTTCGGCGGCGGCCACAAAGGCGATGATGGGTCACAGCATGACCCTAGCGTCCAAGCATATGGCCACCATGGGACGACCAACTTGCCTGCCGCTGCGGGCGGCGAGGGCAAGAATGAAGGAGCTCGTGCGGCGCAAGGGCATGCGGCGGAAGTGAACAAGAACGGTGGAGGGCGCATGACGGCCTTCGGCTACTCAGACGACGACGTCCGTGCTTCTGTCGGTGGCGTTGTCCGAGGTCGAGAGAGTCAGAGTGCTGCCGGGAAGATCGCCGTGGCGCCCACCACTCCAACAACGCAAGCTTTGAATAACAAGCATAGGGATCTGGTCGCCGCGCAACAAGCTACTCAGCGTACGTATGTCGTCTCTGCTACTCCTCGCCACCACCATGGCCATGGGTCGTCGGCAGTGTCGCATCCCAGCGAGGCCGCCGATAACATGAAGGCACCACTTCAAGTACTACCGATGGCTCGTCGTGGTCCTGAAGACTACTAGCTACCCTACTGCGTGCTGCGGCCACCATAGTACAGACGCCGATCGATCCCCAACAATTTCGTTTGTGCTACTTCTACTACGGTAATCTTGACCCATGATGATGATCATGTGCATATATATATATGGCGACAAAGATATATAATAGCAACGGCAGTCGGCCTGTTCGGTTGGCTGGTTCATATCGTTGCTGGTTCGTGAAGAAGTACTGCTGACTGGTTTGTATGAGAGAAAAATACTATTCTGGCTGAAAATTTACGATCGTTTACGACAAGCGACAGCCAAACAAACATGCTGAGTGAAGGTTTGGACGTCCCCACGAGCAACTTTCTCCATCGTCATTTCCTGCAATCCATTGAGGAGTGAGGACGCGGCATGGAGAGCCGCCTCCGGCAGCTCGCTCCTCCTGCTCTCTCGCTCGCGTTGTGGTGTGCAGAGCGTAGGCCTCCCTACGATTGCCAATTGATTTTTTTTCCCATATATATACATTGTCAATTCGATGAGAGTGAAAATTCGTACCTTTCTAGTTGTAAATTAAATTTGGTGATGATGTCTTTTCGTTCAAACTGGATGCTGTTGTTAGTCTCTCCATTGTCTGAAACTAGTGCTGGCATACCTAATGCTAGAAGCATATTCAGAAAGAATTTGTTCTAGTTTCACCTTTTCATTTAATTAATGGTGGACGATGTAATTGCTGTTAGATAATCTACTGTTTTCTTGTGTGAACACACAGCGGGGGAAGACGACGACGAAAAGGCTCCCTGTTGTGGTACTGTAGCCGCTGCAGAGGCAGGCGCCGAACGGCTCACCTGCCGGACTGTAGCCACATGCAGGGGCAGGCGTCAGGGTCAGCCCTGCTGTGTTATCTAGTCACTGTTATAGCAGTGCAGCTGTACTAGGACTAGATGAGTAGAGTTGTATATATAGTTTACCACTACAACTCAACAAAGAGAGTTCAGATTTGCCATCTCCCATACAGGGCTCCGGCCAACGCTAGTGTCTCTGCTGTGTGTGTATGCTCTGTTCTCCCTCTCTTCTTCTACCTCTAGCCATAGTGTGTGGTCGGACAACGCTTGTTCGTGGTCGGCATAGCTAGTGTGTGCTCGGCAACACTAGCGGGTGTTCGGCAAGACTGGTGAGTGGTCGACTCACCTGAGCCGGTGATCCTGTTTGCTAACAAATGGTATTGGAGCCGTACAAGCGCCGTCGCCGGACTAACCGCTGGCGATGACGGACGGTTCGGAGATGGGCGACAGTAGTGGTACTGCTGTGGTTGCCCAGCCACGACAGGAGGTCGTTGTTTGCACGGTGCGGGAGGTCAGCGGCACCAGTTGGACGATGCTGACTTGCAGGAACTATGAAAAGTGGTCGGTAACCATGAAGGTCAAGCTCAGAGCCCGACGGCTCTGGAATGCTGTTGACAAGGGAACCGACAATGAAGAAGATGACATATCAGCGTTGGAGGCTATCCTCGATGCTGTACCGGCGAAGTACAGGGAGCCCTTGTGGGCAAAGAGCTCTGCTAAGGAGGAGTGGAAGGATATTGTGGCGATGCGCGTCGGTTTTGAGCGCGCAAAGAAGGTGACGACCCAGCTTCTGAAGCAGGAGTACGCCAACCTCAAGTTCAAGGATGGTGAAACGGTGGAGGACTTCTCCCTCCGCCTGCAGACGCTCATCAGTAGGCTGAAGAGCCATGGCGTCACCATCGACGAAGAGGAGGCTGTCTCCAAGTACCTCCACTCCGTGCCAGCAAAGTACATCCAGATCGCTCTCTCCATAGAGACTATGCTGGACTTGTCCACCCTCACCATTGAGGATGTGACAGGCCATCTACGGCGGTGGACGAGCGCCTGGGGCAGGCGACAGCAACGAAGGACAGCGGCAAACAGCTGTTGACAAAGGAGTGGGCTGCTCGGAGGAACTATGGGGTAGCCTCCTCCAGCCGTGGTGGTGATGGCAAGCACCGCGGCAAGGCTTCTTCGGAGAAGAAGAAGTAGGTCGACCCCAACACCTGTCGACGCGACGGGAAGATGGGCCATTGGGCACGGGAGTGCCCAAATCACAAGTAGGAGAAGAAGGCTAAGGCTCATCTGGTGCAAGCTGATGATGATGATGAGGCCACTATCCTAATGGCGACGTTCTGTGCACTGCACGATGTCGAAGCCAAGGAGAAGGGAGAGGTGATGACGGCGAAAGGACCTAGGAAGGCCCTGAAGGCTGTTAACCTCGATGAGCCACGTGCCCAAGTCCACCTTAGACGTGTGGGCGGTGAGCAGGAGCAGCGGTGGTACCTAGACTCTAGTGCCAGCAACCACATCACGGGCTCCAAGGAAGCCTTCTCCGAGCTCGACGACGATGTTACCGGTACGGTGAAGTTTGGTGACGGCTCAAGGGTGGCTATCCGAGGACGCGACACCATCATCTTCAGGTGCCAGAACAGGCAACACCATGCGCTAACGGATGTATATTATATCCTATAGCTGCGTTTAAGCATCATCAGCATTGGCCAACTGGATGAGCGCGGTAGCGAGGTTTTGATCAAGGATGGAGTCCTCAGGATCAGGGACTGGGAACAGTGACTTCTTGCCAAGGTGAAAAGGTCCGTGAACCAGTTGTACCTGCTCGACCTGAGGGTAGAGAAGCCAGTGTGCCTGGCGGCAATGCACACCGTGGAGCCATGGCTGTGGCATGCTCGGTTCAGACATCTTAGCTTCGACGCACTTGGTCGGCTAGAGAAGATGGTCCGAGGGCTACCCCACATCAGGCACGGAGACGAGCTGTGTGACAGCTGCCTGGCTGAGAAGCATAGGAGGCTGCCGTTCAAAAAAGGCGGCCAAGTATCACGCGACGGGCGCTCTCGAGCTCGTCCACGGCGACCTCTATGGGCCGATTATGCCAGCTACAAACGGTGGTCGGCGGTACAGCACTTCGGCAGAACAGGGAACTCCATCAACACGGATCGAGTTCACCTCACCTCTAAGTGACATCACTGAGTTCGTGGATGCCTTCCACGAAGGTGAGGAGGTGCGGTTCTACAGGCTAGATGACATCATCAGTGGCACAGGGCCCTCAGGGCTGGCAGGTAGGCTGCTCAGTGACCCAGAGCTACTACTCGTCAGTGTAGAGGAACCACCCACATTCACGCTGGCCGAGCGCAATGGAAACTGACAATCTAGGATGCCGTCTGATCAGCCTGAAGTGGGTGTACAAAGTCAAGCAGGACGAGCTCGGCGCCATTATCAAGCATAGGGCGCGCCTTGTTGCCCGAGACTTTGTTCAGCACGAGGGCATAGACTTTGAGGAAGTCTTTGCGCCAGTAGGGCGTATGGAGTCTGTCCATTTGCTACTAGCTTTGGCAGCAGCAAAGGATTGGCGCGTCCATCACTTGGATGTTAAATCGGCCTTCCTCAATAGCAAAGTGGCGGAGAGCGGTCTTAGTTAGGCAACCTCGTGTTTCGCCATCAAGGGAGCGGTGCATAGGGTGCTCCGACTACGCAAAGTGCTCTATGGGTTATGGCAGGCCCCACGAGCGTGGAACAACAAGCTTGACACCACGCTGGGCGAGCTTGGGTTCTAGTGGTACACAACCGAGCACGCGCTCTACACGTGGCGACGGGGGAAGGCAGAGCTCGTCGTTGGCGTGTATGTGGATGACTTGATCATCACCGGTGCGCGTGCAGAAGACATCGATAGCTTTAGGCACTAAATGGTGGCTCGTTTTCAAATGAGTGATCTCGGCGCACTCTCCTACTACCTCGGCATCGAGGTGAGACAGGGGAAAGAGGAACTCACGCTCGGTCAGAGCGCGTATGTCTCAAAGTTGTTGGAGTGGAGCGGCATGGCTGAGTGCAAGCCAAGCGTAACTCCAATGGAGGAGTGACTGAAATTGATGAAGTCTATACCGCGGCGAAGGTGGATGCAACACTCTGCCGAAGCATCCTCGGCGGTCTGCGCTACCTAGTCCACACGAGACCGGACATTGCGTTCGCCATGGGCTACGTCAGTCGCTTCATGGAGGATCCTAGAGAGGATCACTTGGCTGTAGTGAAGCGGCTACTGCGCTACGTCAAGGGGAAGTGGATTAGGGGATCATCTTCCCCAAGACCGGTGGGAGTAGGCTGCAGCTCACTGTGTTCAGCAATGCAGACATGGCGGGGGACATCGATAGACGATAGAGCGCCTCTGGCCTGCTCATCTTCCTCGGGTCGGCTTCAATTTCATGGTTGTCACTGAAACATAAGGTGGTGGTGCTGTATACGTGCGAGGTAGAGTACGTAACGGTGGCCAAAATGGTGTGCCAAGTTGTGTGGCTGCACCGGCTGCTGGGCGAGCTGACTGGCGTGGAAGCTCACCCACCAGCACTGATGGTGGACAACCAGCCCGCCATCACCCTCGCGAAGAATCTGGTTCTGCATGACCGGAGCAAACACATCGACGTGAAGTTCCACTTCCTTAAGGACTATGTCGATGGAGGACAGATCGTCATCAAGTTTATCGAAACTGGTCGGCAACTCATGGACGTCCTCACCAAGCCGCTCAGATGACTTCAACTCACGGAGCTGAAGGAGATGATCGGCATGGAGGGGGTACAAGGGATAGCAGTAGGATTAGGGAAAGAATTGTTAGATAATCTACTACTTTCTTGTGTGAACACACAACAGGGGAAGGCGGCACTGAAAAGGCTCCCTGCTGTGGTATTATAGCCGCTGTAGAGGCAGGCACCGAATGGGTCACCTGCCGGACTGTAGCCACATGCAGGGGCATACGCTAGAGTTAGCTTTGCTGTGTTATCTAGTCACTGTTATAGCAGGGCAGCTGTACTAAGACTAGATGAGTTGAGTTGTATATATAGTTTGCCACTGCAACTCAATAAAGAGAGTTCAGATTTGCCATCTCCTATACAGGGCTCCGACCAACGCTGGTGTCTCTGCTGTGTGTGTATGCTCTATTCTCCCTCTCTTCTTCTACCTTTAGCCATAGTGTGTGGTCGGACAACGCTTATTCGTGTGTGTGCTCGGCAATACTAGTGGGTCCTCAGCAAGACTGGTGAGTGGTCGACTCACCTGAGCCGGTGATCCTGTGGGCCAACAATTGCAACGCAAGGACGAAACGACATCCTCTTTATTATCAATTAATATTAGTATTATCAATCATCAGAGGATCCCAACAATAAGTGCCCATGTTAATTTTCTAATACTTGCTAGGTAAAAAGATAATACATCCTCTGAACTCACAAAAATAAAAAAATTTATGGCCATCTATTCATTATAGCCATCATTGAATATAAGATATGGTTTTAATTAAATATGACAATGAAATGTATTGAATATTTTCTCTACCTTAATACAAAGACGCGCAAATCTTTTGCGTGTTGGAGAAAAAAAGACAATGCAATGGGATGAAAAATACATACATTGTAACTAGATAACCTAAGTATATCACAACCACATTAATATTTTAAAGTATCTTTACAACTATGGTATGAGAATATAGGCAATGAGAGACGGGGAGTAAAGCGCTTCACTGCCAGTTCAAAATACCCCATCATCATCGACTTTTGAACCGGCACAACCATACCGGTAGTGATGAGGGTAAGCTATCACTGTCGGTTCCTACAAACCGGCAGTGTTCTTCAACTTCACTGCTGGTTCTTTACACAACCGGCAGAGTTCTATTCCACCAACACTGTCGGTTCATAAGACCACCTGGTAGAGTTCAGTTCCATCAACAGTGTTGGTTTGCGTTTCAACCGGCAGTGTTGTCGTAAGAATCACTGCCGGTTGTGACAAGAACCGGTAGTGATGGCTTACCCTCATCACTGCTGGTTTGTTGCTAACTGAGCAGTGATGTTTACGACAACACTGCTGGTTTTCTGGTAACTGGCAGTGATATCACGTTCGCATTTTATTGTTTTATAATTTATTTTAATTTATATTTTTTCGTGGAATCGGGTTTCACTTTATATACGCTACGTAGACGATAGGTCTATCAATATTAAACATTACAAATATTACGATTATAGTTCAAATATTCTTATCAAGATCTCGATCCCTCAAAATAAAAAAGAAATGTTCTCGGACTTCACAGATTGTGCAATACTTCTCGGACTTCTTACAATAATCTAGTGAGCCGCTCTAGGCCATACTGGTCCTTGAACTTCAGGGATTGTGCAATGGAAAATACTCCATCTTTTTCCAATACCTCGGCTAAGATGAATTTTGCGAGCTCCGATTGCAGCGCGACGATCTCCATGTCTAACAGCCTTTCGTGGTTATATTTCTTGCGTTGTCGTTCAAAAAAGATGATATCCAAAGAGGAATCAGTAAATAATTTTGTTGAATGATTAACAGACATAAATGAAATGGGGATTATGCACACCAACTTATTGGCTTCTTCTGATTTCCCGCTGATGTTTCGAAGCATTGCTCGCATTACATAAAACCCGCATTCATTGTTTCCCGACGGCTGTTTTAGGTACTTCCCCTCCATTTCGACAACCTTGAATAGGACCTGCATCCCACCGATATGTCTTCTTCGGACACTGAGCAACATTAAAAGAAAAAACATTAGAAAGCGGTATGTGTGATTACTGATTAGAAAATAATATGTTATTAGGATCGCTTACTAATTTAGCACTGCCACCAGTGCATCCAGATGATGAAATGGTTTTTTCTTCGAGTCCCACACCTCGATCAGATTTTTGGCAACATTAACACAAATGAAGATGAAATGGTTGCTGCAATCACAGAATCCTAATTATCGAATAATCTTAACGAAAAAAGAAGCATAAAATTAAAAACCGAGAACACATACTCGCAGTTGTAGGCTAGAAGTATGTTGGTTTTGTTTTTCATCTTGAATTCGTCGAAAACAGCAATCAATCTCTGTTTCAGGTCTTCCACGTCACATCCATGGAGGTCTAGACATGTCTTCTCATTGACTCGTAAGGGGTCCAAGAAGCCTCTGTTATCCCATTTGTTTTTTAGAATGCAAAATTTTGTTATACACCTACATAAAATCATGGGAAGTGCTCAAAAGTTAACAATTTGTGTCCCGAGAGAGTAGTTAATTGTAATATCGCGCATGTAGGGTACTTACATAGTCCACAACGTCAACATTTATGTATCGAGAGCGTTTCTGGTATAGCTGGAACAAGCACTCCCACTCGACATTGAACTTCTCTTCTTCAGGATAATGAAAAAATGTGACGAATGGATAATAACCTCAAAACCAAAGTCCTCCATCTCTATTGCTTGAGTCATGTAATATTCATGCAACTGGCGCATATATGTTGTCAAATTTTGATACTCGTGATCGGGAACCAAAAGATTGCCCCTTTCATACTTCATTGCCGGTGTTTCCGTCCCTTGTACATCATAATAGATGTTCGCGACCTCTTCCATGGTTAATTCGGGGTTGTCTTCGATGAACTTCTGTATCTTCCTTAAATCTTCATTGTGTATTTCATCGGCTGTTGTTGTAGCGTACTGATTCTGTGTTTGCCTTTTGAATTCGGACTTCAACAAAAATGGAGGCAGTGAGGCACAGAGATTAAAGAAACTAATACAATCTTCCTTCGAGATGTGTGCTATAAATTTTCCTTCCATCAAGTTTGTGTCGACACAGAATTTTTGTCTCCGTGCCGAGGACACACGCAGCAAGCCGGAAGGGTCCGCTCGATAGAGCAGATCTGCCTAGCTTTAGCGTAAGGGTGGTCGATCCTGCGCAATCCTCCCGAGACGTGCCAGTCAATTTGACCCTACAATTGACAAGGAGAGAAAGCTTATCAGTAATTAAGTGCGGAACGTGCTGGTGTTGCCAGACAGTCCTGAATGTGCGGCTCTAAGAGCCGATATGAGAGGAGATCGACTAAATAGTCGATTCTAGCATATTCATAAGAATAAATTGGTTAAAGCTCATGGGGTTGTGTAAGAAGAATCGGTAATCATCCAAGATAGATATAATTCGAGCAATAATTTAATCAATGGCAATAAGATATCAATGATGATTGATTTAAATTGAGCCAATGATTACAAGTAACTAAACCCCTTTTTATATAAAGAAACAATTCAACACCACTTAACCATTTAATAAAGATAAATCTAATAAACATGTTAGATCTCATCTATCGCCATGACCAGTGGGGCATGAGGCAGAATCATGCAGGCCATAGAAACAATAATAGACTTGATGACACAAGAGGAGGTTTGAAGCAACTAACCCTCAACTAAGTACTAGGTGATATCATGACACAAGAGACATACCGTGTGGAAAGGGAAGGGGTTGACCAAGATGAGAAGAAGGATGAGGACAAGAATAAGAAGAAGAGCGTATCATTCAAAGCTAGCTCATCATCAAAAAGTAAGGGCAAGTCAAAGAAAGAAGAATCAAGTGATGATCAAGATGCTAGTGACATTGATGATAAAGCCATGGCTCTCTTTGTGCGTAAATTTGTTAAGTTCATGGAGAAGAAGGGCTATGGTGCAAGGAAGAGAAGAGAAAACAATAAGAGCAAAGATTATGTGAGAAAATGCTACAAGTGTAAGAGCAAGGATCATGTTGTAGCGGATTGTCCCTACAATAGTGACATGATGAGGATGAGAAGAAGAAGGAAAAGAAGGAGAAGAAGGAAAAGAAACAAAAGAAGATGACATTCAAGAAGAAGAAGGGTGGAGGCTATGTGGTCACATGGGATAGTGATGGCTCATCGAATGATGATGACTCTAGTGATGATAACAAGAAGGCACTAGCAAGCATCGTCATCAACAACAAGCCCTCCATCTTCGACACTCCATCGACATGCCTCATGGCAAAGCCTACCAAGGTAAAATATGATGTGAGTGATAACGATGAATGTGAAAGTGATGATTGTAGGAGTGATGATGATGAGGAGTATACCAAGGAGGAGCTCATGGACATGTTGGAGCAAGTCCACACTTGCTTTGAGATGAAGAGAAAGGAGTGCAAAGAATTACGCAAGAAGGTCAAATCTCTTGAGCAATCCTTTGATGAGCTCAATGCTTCTCATGAGAGTCTAATGGAAGACCATGAGAAGCTTAGCAGGGCTCACACTAAGCTTGAAAAAGCTCACTCCTCTCTCCTCGAGGAAGCTAAGAAGGAAGAAGTCATTATGACTTGTGATGTGGGACTAACATGTGATATTCTTGATGAATCTTTTTATAAACCCATTGTTGTTACTCCTACTAACCCTTCTTGTAGCGCTACCACTTCTACTTCATCTACTAGTGATGGTTTCACTTGTGATGTCTCACTAATGGTTAAGAATGAGACCCTCAAGAAGGAGGTCAATGAGCTTACTCGCGCCCTAGGCAAGGCCTATGGTGGTGAGGACCGATTGCTTATATGCTTGGGTAGCCGAAGAGCATCTCTCTACAAAGAGGGATTGGGCTATACCCCCAAGAAAAGCAAATTCACCTTTGCTTCTCACAATACTAGTTTTGTGAAGAACAATGGCCGGTATTGCTATAGTTGCAAGCAAGTTGGTCACAAAGAGCATGAATGCAAGAACAAGAAATCACATGCTAATGTATCCTCAATTAAGTTTGATTCTTGTTATTTGCTTACCAAGGGTGCCAATGGTGTGAAGGCTAAGTTCATTGGTGCACCAATTGTGAGCTCAAAGAAGAAAGCCATTTGGGTACCAAAGAGCTTAGTGACTAACCTTAAAGGACCCAAGCAAGTTTGGGTACCTAAAAAGAATTGATCTTCTTTTGTAGGTCAATTACAAAGCCAGAGAAAGGCATTGGGTGCTTGATAGTGGGTGCACACAACACATGACCGATGATTCAAGAATGTTCAATTCAATCAATACAAATGATAGCAATGGGGTTGATAGTATAACATTTGGTGATAATGGCAAAGGCAAGGTCAAATGGCTTGGTAAGATTGCAAGATCTAATGATTTGAGCATTTCCAATGTGCTACTAGTAGAGAGCATGAACTTCAACCTATTGTTGGTAGCACAACTTTGTGATCTTGGTTTCAAGTGCATATTTGGTGTGGATGATGTAAAGATCATAAGTGTATATGGCTCTAATTTGATCTTCAAAGGATTTAGATGTGAGAATCTATACTTAGTTGATTTCAATGCTAGAGAAGCTCAATTGTCAACATGTTTGCTCACTAAGTCTAGCATGGGTTGGTTATAGTGTAGAAGGCTTGGTCATGTTGGAATGAAACAATTTAACAAGTTGATTAAGCATGATCTAGCAAGGGGCTTGAATGATGTCATATTTGAGAAGGATAAGCTATGTAGTGCATGTCAAGCGGGAAAGCAAGTTGACAATACACATCCTAAGAAGAGCATGATGAGCACATCTATGACATTTGAGTTGTTGCACATGGACTTATTTGGACCAACCACATACACTAGCATTGGTGGAAATAAATATGGATTTGTGATAGTGGATGATTTCACTAGATGTACTTGGGTGGTCTTTCTTGTTGATAAGAGCGATGTGTTTGCAACCTTCAAGACATTCATCAAGAGAATACACAATGAGTTTGAAACAACCATCAAGAAAGTGAGAAGTGACAATGGAAGTGAATTCAATAATACTAGAGTTGATGAGATATGTGATGAGTTTGGAATTAGGCATCAATTCTCGGCCAAATACACTCCATAATCAAATGGCCTAGTTGAGAGGAAGAATAGAACTTTGATTGATATGGCAAGATCATTGTTGAGTGAGTACAATGTGAGTCATTCATTTTGGGCCGAAGCAATCAACACGGCTTGCTACTATAGCAACCGCCTCTATTATCACCCAATGATGGAGAAGACACCATATGAGCTCTTGAATAGAAGAAAGCCCAACATTGTATATTTTTGGGTTTTTGGTTGCAAATGCTAGGTCTTGAAGAAAGGCACTAGATTGAGTAAGTTTGAGAAGAAATGTGATGAAGGCTTCTTGCTTGGTTACTCCACTACTAGCAAATCTTATAGAGTTTGGAATTTGGCTAGTGGTACTCTTGAGGAGGTTCATGATGTGGAATTTGATGAAACCAATGGTTCCCAAGAGGAAGATGAGAATCTAGATGATGTGAGAGGCACTCAATTGGTCAATGCAATGAAGAACATGGATATTGGTGACATAAGACCTAGAGAGGTGATAGATGTTGAAGATGACAAAGATCAAGTGCTCTCTAACTCAAATGTGCAAGTCAGTGGTTCTCATGATCAAAATCAATCTAGTACAAGTGATGACAAAGAGCAAGATCAACAACAAGTGGCTAGTACATCATCTCAACCAAATGATCAACAAAGTGCAAGTAATCAAGTTCAAGTGCTCCAACCAACCAATATTGCAAGAGATCATCCTTTGGACTCTATAATTGGTGATATATCAAGAGGTGCAAACTAGATCAAAATTGGCATCATTTTGTGAGCATTTCTCATTTGTGTCATCCATTGAACCAAAAAAGATAGATGAAACCTTGAAGGATGTTGATTAGGTGAATGCTATGCATGAAGAGCTAAACAATTTCACAAGAAATCATGTATGGGAATTAGTTGAGAAGCCTATGGATCATAATGTGATGGGAACAAAGTGAGTCTTTCAGAACAAGCAAGATCAAGATGGGATAGTAGTAAGGAACAAAGCAAGATTAGTGGCTCAAGGTTACACATAAGTTGAAGGTCTTGACTTTGGAGTAACTTATGCCCCGGTTGCAAGATTAGAAGCAATTAGGATCTTGTTAGCCTATGCTTGTGCCTACAACATCAAGTTGTACCAAATGGATGCAAAGAGTGTATTTCTCAATGGGTACATCAATGAGCTAGTCTATGTTGAACAATCACCTGGTTTTGAAGATGACAAGAAACCCAACCATGTCTACAAATTGAAGAAGGCATTGTATGGCTTAAAGCAAGCACCAAGAGCATGGTATGAGAGGTTGAGGGATTTTCTACTCTCTAAGGGATTCAAGATGGGCAAGTTTGATACCACTCTCTTCACCAAGAAGATAGACAATGACTTGTTTGTGTTGCAAATCTATATATGTTGATGACATTATCTTTGCATCAACCAATCAAGATTATTGTGAGGAGTTTGGAAGATGATGGCAAATGAGTTTGAGTTGTCCATGATTGGAGACCTTAGTTACTTCCTTGGTCTTCAAATCAAGCAAATGAAGAATGGCACATTTGTGAGTCAAGGCAAGTACATCAAAGACATGCTCAAGAAGTTTGGAATGGATGATGCTAAAGCTATTAGTACATCAATGGGGACAAATGGAAGCTTAGATAGTGATGCTAGTGGCAACTTGGTGGATCAAAAGATGTATCGGTCTATGATTGAAAGCCTACTCTATGTGACCGCATGTGATGTTTATGTGCTAGATTTCAAGCCTAACCTAGAGAGAGTCATTTGAAGGCAACCAAGAGAATATTGAGGTACTTGAAGCATACACAAAATTTTGGATTGTGGTATCCCAAAGGAGAAAGATTTGAGTTGATCGGATATTCAGACTCCGATTATGCAGGATGCAAAGTTGAGAGAAAGAGCACATCGGGCACATGTCAATTATTGGGAAGATCATTTGTGTCTTGGTCATCAAAGAAGCAAAATAGTGTAGCACTTTCAACCGCCAAAGCAGAGTACATTTCGGCCGATAATTGTTGTGCTCAAATACTTTGGATGAGGGCTACTTTGAGTGACTTTGGAATAAAATTCAAACTAGTGCCATTGCTATGTGACAATGAGAGTGCTGTGAAGCTCACCAACAACCCAGTTCAACATTCAAGAACAAAGCACATAGATGTCCACCATCATTTCATTAGAGATCACCAACAAAAAGGGGACATTTGCATTGAGAGTGTGGGCACTGATGATCAACTTGCCGATATTTTCACCAAGCCATATGATGAGAAGAGGTTTTGCAAGCTTAGGAATGAATTGAACATACTTGACTTCTCAAATATGTGTTGATGCATCCCCATTATATGACATGCCTCTCCTTCGAGCAAAGCAAGGTAAATTTGATTGACATGTCATTCACCATTTGCTAAGGACTTGTTTAGTGCATCCAATCATTCCTCACATGTCTTAGACTCATTCATGAAAATCAATTGGATTTGATGCTTGTATGATACCACTATTGCTTCTATGTTTGAAATGATCTAGTGGTAGCATATGACATGTTTGTGGGCTTATAAACCTAGTGTTTAATCTAGAGAATGAGCTATACGTGTTTAACTCAACATGGTCAAGATAACCCTTGAAATGAGGTGTGAAGAAGCTTTCCCTTGGATCAAACCGAGTTAAATATCTTTTGCAAGTGATCTAGATTGAACCAAATATGGAAAATGATTCTCACCTAACATGATTTCACCCCAACCTATCTAAAATTTGAGCTCACCTTTTGTGGTATTTGATACCAAAGGGGGAGAAGTAATTCACAAAGATAGTAAGATAGGGAAGTAATTCACAAAGATAGTAAGATAGAGGGAGCAAACAAATGAAATGACATTGTAAGGGATCAATAAAATTTGAAGCACACAAGTAGGGGGAGCAAGCTCATAAACTTGTTTGATGCATTTATATGTGCATTACATATGTTTGCTTGCATAGCTTAAGTTTTTAAATTCCTTATCCATGCTTGTGTGGTGTATGCTAGTTGTAGGATTGATTGATGAAATGTAAAACTAGCATGCTTAAGATGATTGTTAGATGTGCCTTGCTCACTTTTCAAGTGGTACTAGAGCCTTGCTTATAATGTTGATCTCATGAGGTATCTAGTGTTTGTGTTTTGCAAGTGCTATCTAACTAACCATGGTGCTAAGGATGGTATTATTGGCAACTCTGATTGGTATCATGCTTCAAAGGTCCATTCTTTACACCTTAGCATCATTTTGTAGACATTACTTCCCCACACTTTTCTAATCCATGCAATATGTGCAAGCTTTCAAATCTAAACTCTTAGCACATATGTAGGGAGAGCCAATGCTACCAATTTGGGTCTATGAAACTTGTCCATATCCTTTACACATGGTAAAATGCTTGGGCAAGCAACATGAATCCAAAAAGATTTCATTGAATACCTTTGTGAAAAGGTTGTCATCAATTACCAAAAAGGAGAAGATTGAAAGCCCTAGTTTGGTTTTGGATAATTGATGAAACCTATGTACTAACCTTGCTATCTAAGTATTGTGTGAGATAGGTTGGTACATCCAAGTGTGGAGCATGGTGGCACTCAAGTGATGGTGATGATCACATGAAATGATGAAGATGGCCACATGTGATGATGATCAAGTGCTCAACTTGGAAAAGAAGAAAGAGAAAAACAAAACCCCATGGAGATCAAGGTAAAGGTATAAATAGGGGTTTTGTTTCGGTGATCAAGACACTATAGAGAGTGTGATCACATTTAGGGTAGATGGCCATACTATTAAGAGGGGATCTCTACTAGACAATTCAGTCATCTAGTGCCACTAGGTGTTGGACTTCATGCATTGCATTTAGGCCTAGTGCACTTTGGAGAGCAAGCGACAATATTTATTGAAAATGTTTTGAGAAATGCTAACTTGGCTCTAACATGTTTTGAGAAAACATTTTGAGAGTTAGTATCGCTTGTGGAGAGTAGCTCGAGTTGCCATGGATCGAATCAAGAGAAAGTTTGCAACTTGGTGAGCTAGTGGTGGTGTCTAGGTGGCACCGCCAGCCCTTGTCCAGTGCACCGCCACCCCTATGGCGGTGCCCACCTGGACTTGGTCGAGAAGGGCAGCTTCGGGGTGGTCACCGGACACACCGGTGTACACCGCCTTAGGCATGGTGGTGCACCACCATGGTGTGGCAGAACCTCCTAAATTGTAGGGCTCACATGCACCTGTCACTGTCCAACGACCTTTGACACCCATGCATACGTTCCCGGTAACTTAAGAAGACTGTCGGGTGTCCTTGGGGAACCCTGAATCATCCACGATTTCCAAGCAGGATCACATTACAGAGTCATTGCAGTATTACAACAGTTTATTCAAATAGATACATCAGAGTAAATATAGCGGAAGACTTACAATAACATAGTTTACAAACCATTTGTTTCAAACCATACAACTAAGTTCGATTTATTAATACAAACCAAAGTAGTGGAGTGGCATTATAACATATTACAAAACACACAAATAAGATGCCCCGCCCAAGGGCCATACATTTACTTAACGTCATCGCACTGAACAACAGTCATGCAGCACGATCCAAAACAGATCTACTCATGAGCCTCACCTGCAATAAGGGTCAACGAACCCTGAGTACAAAAGTACTCAACAAGACTTAACCGAAATAAAAATTTGATAGAACTTAGGAATGCAGGCTCAGGGATTCAAGGTATGGCTTTAGCAATAATCAAAGTTCTTTTGCGTAAAAGCTTTTCAATAAAATTCTTTACATCAACATTTAAAACTTCATAAGATCATATACAAAGCTGACACAATCCGTATTGAGATCATGAAACTTCGTATCCAACACTTTCTCAAACCATCCTCAAGTTCTAGTTATTAACGCTACGATGATGAACAGTAAGTTGAGTCTCCATAACCGAGGAGCAACGATGATTCGAACCGATTAAAAACCCAGCTGGGAATTCTAGACCACACGACATATGCAGGTCACCGACTTACATATATCAACCTACCCTCGGATCTTCTAAAACAAGAACGGGTCCGCGCCACCCGAGAATACAGTACTCCACCAATCCAGCCCATTGCCACGTGGGTACACGCTATTCCCGCCATCTCTCCACTCCCAGTGGGCGAGTAGTCATTCTCGTAATAGAATAGCCAAGTTAAGGCTTACCGGAGTATGCGGTTAGTACTACAAAGTCTCACCTCATGCAATTCAACAACGGACGGACCTTAATCGACACAGGCAGAAAGAACCCGCTCACAAGACCTCCATGTCTTGTGGCTCACACACACCGAGTTCGTCCGGTCTAGATTTATTACTCCACATTCCCATATCACATGATAACATAAGTAACCAAAGTTCCATTTAAAACTTGCAGGTGACAAGTAATCACCCGACTTTCATCGTTCTAAGCATAGCTAAGCAAAACTAGGCATATACGAATTTAAACTGGTAATATGGTAAATATGGAATAACAAGGTTGGTAATGTACCAATTCGGTTTTCACTTGACTCCTAATCACTGAATACAGTAAAAAGAAGCAAAAGCGAAATCAATTTGTAAAATATAAGGTAGGGTTGTATGCATTCGGGGCTTGCCTTCGTTGATGGAAAAGTCCGGGTCCGGAATCGTTCCACCGATATCAACACCAACCTCCACAGACGGATCAACCTCCTCAACTACTTGATTAACTACCACGTGTTCACCTTCGTTCACTACATGTAGTAACAATGCCATGTTTAACATGATGCGGAATATGAAACATGATGCTCGATGATGGATGCAAAATTAACAACTTGAATACAACTTTCCTTCGCGGTACAGTTACAAGTTAAACTAACTAAACCATTTTTGCAACACTCACATCAATTGCCAAGGATCATCACCAACTAATGACCCAAGGACATCACTCAATCAAAAACTCAAACAAAACCTAAATCACTAAAGGTTACTATTTGCTTTTATGAATTAATTAATTAATTAAGAATTATGAAATAAATCAACTTGTTCCAATTGGCGTCAAAATTTTTGTAAATGTTCATCACATGATAACTAAGTGACAAAACAATTTTCATAATTTTTGGATACATAAATAAGCCTAGAAAAATCCTGGAAACTCATTTATTAATTAATTGAGCAATTTTTATCACATTCAAAAATTACTGAAAAACAACATTTCATATTTTTCCTAAATAATATACATCACAGAGAGGTCACACAAAAATTTTCATAATTTTTGGAGCTCTAAATAAATCTACACAAAAATAACAAAAATAGATACTATTCATTCATTGCTGAAAATAGAAAAATCCATTTTGAACTACACAGTCGCTGACACCCGGGTCCCACCTGTCATCCCAAACCTCCGGCTTTGACCGCGACGGCAACGGTGCTGACCGGTGCTAACTCACCGACGGTGAGTCCAACGGCGACAGCCAAAGTACCAAAACACTCACAACAACATGGCGCATCGATTGGAGACACTAGCTAACTCAATCACGGCACGAATCAAGGCTAACGCCGGCCATGGCGGACGCGGTGGCATGGCAGCGCTATGCCGGCGACGTGAAACCAGTAGAGCTTAAACAAAGGATCCAGGAAGCACCAGTAGCTCACCCCGAACGCGTTGAAGCAAGGAGCGAGGTCGGAGAAGCAACGGAGAGGCGTGACGACGACCACGGTGATCACGGCGGAGCAAAGATCGTCGGTGAGGGAGAACTGGTGACTGCAGTGATCAAAATGAGCAAGCAACAAAGGATTAAGCACCACAGCATCGAGACGAAGCCGTAGGTACACCGATCACGGGCAACGGCTCACTAGAGGATGCTGGCCGCGGACAAACGGGATCTCGGGTGAGGTGGCCTGCCGCGAGGAAGAAAGCGACGAACGGTGAACTCACGGTGAAATCAATCAACTAGAGCTAGCTGGCTGGGTGTGCAAGGAGTAGGCGAAACTATCTAGCGCTATGCCGCGACGGCGAAGACACTACCGCGACGGTGCGACCTCGCCGGAGATGAGCAAGGCGACGGGAAAACAGAGGAGGAGGAAACGGCAAAGACGATGGCGGCTCAGGTTATAAAGGATGGCCAGGAAGCGCAAGGAAGCCACGGCGAAGCCATTTCCCTCGCCAGCGCGACGCCCAAACGGCCACGCGCGCGACTGGAAGCAAGCCGAAGGATCGTCGGCAATGTTGCAAGAGCGGTGAACACTGTTCATGAAAATTACAAAATTGTCATCCAGTTTAAAAATCCAAATTACTCCCAAATTTGTATAACAACTAAAAAATCTCCAAAAATAAAAGTTGTTCAAAATCAAAAGTTCTACAACTTTGCTTTTATAACCAACCCCAAATTCGGTCTACATTTTGAAATGAACTTTTGAATTCAAATAGGGGACATTTAAGGAATTTCGTCTTTTCAAATAACTTCAAATTTTACTAAACAACTTGAAAAACTCCAAAAACAAACTTTGTACAACTCAACAACCCCTACAATTTTTCTTTAAGGCTCAACCCCAAAATGTGCTTTGATTTTGAAATGGATTTTCAGGGTAGGGTTTAAATATTGAAACCCAGGGTTTTCGGAATTTCAAATCAATACAAAGGTTTCAAACTTGATTCAAACAATACCAAGCAATACTTATAACATAAATGTAAACTGGTTTTAGAGAATGCATACCAAAGTTTGCAATATGACCAATGCCTTGCAATGCATATGATGATATGTCCACTTTTTAATACTTAAACACCCGGGGTGTTACACATGGGTTGTCTGGTGCCACCACCATTTATTTCCAGAGACCAGCGAAAACTGACTTTGGTCGAGGGGGCACTGCCGTGGTCACTGCCATGGGGACGGCGGTGCACCGCCACTTTTTCCAGAGAGTATGGTTTTCTAGACTTGTTTAGGATGGTCACCGCCACCCCTAGGGCGGTGCCACCGCCATGCCTTGTCTGGTGACCAATGGCTAATCAAACTAGCCATTGGGTGACCATTGGAGGGGCACCGCTACCCCTAGGGTGGTGGCACACTGCCCTGTTTGGTGCCCACGCAGAAACAGCCCCAAAGGGCCAACGGCTCTATTTTCTTTTGTGGCCATAAATAGAGGGTGTGGCCGGCCTTGGCAACTCTCTTGGCACCTCTTACACTTGTGCACACCCTTTGGGAGCTGAGCAAACACAATCCACTCACTTGCACACTTGATTTCATCATTTGAGTGAGATTGGTGAGCCTTTAGTGCATTGCATTAAGTTGCATCATCTTGTGGTACTAGGTGGAAGCTTTGGGCTGGTCGTGATCTTGTTACTCTTGGTGTTTGCCGACATCTAGATGGCCTGGTGATTGGAGGATCATTGAGCGGAGTTAGTGATTGTCTTTGGCTCTGATCGGTTGCTTGTGAGGGGTTCTTGACCTTTTCCCGACAGAGAGCTAAAAGGTACTCTATTGGATTGCTCGTGTCATTGAGCTACCTCACTTGTGGTAGGTTCTTGTGGCACCAAGTGTGGGCTAGGTGTGTGATACCTATTAGCCGCCGAACCACCAATTGTTGGTCGACACAACGGAGACTAGCGTGCTGGCAAGCACGTGAACCTTGGGAGAAAAATCATGTGTCTCTTGTCTCTTTGGATATCTCTTGGTGGTCATTTGTATTCACATTGATTGATTGAGTGCTTGCCTTGAACGGTATAACCACCCTACCTCTCTTCTTTTCACTACTTTGTTTCTTACTTGTTGTAGATGTAGTAGTGTAGTGTAGCTCTCTTGCTAGCTTTGTGTAGCTTAGTGTAATTAGTTGTTCTAGTTAGATAGCTCACTAGTGTAGAATTAGTGACATAGCCTTGTGGATCTAGAGACATTAATTAACTAGAATTGTTAGTGTAGGTGGCTTGTAACCGTGGCCCAACTAAGCTATGTAGCCCTGGGCCAAGTGTTGAGACAAGAAGTCAGCCACGATCTCTTCTCTCTCCCTTCACCACACGCAGCCTAGCTCTGCACGACCTCTCCTCCATCCTGACCCCTAGGAGGAATGGTGAGGGGTCGAAATCTAGCAAGTACAACTGTCCTGATAGGGTCAGGGCACGCCTGCTTAGTTTGCCAGGATTGAAGGGGGAGCCATCTCAGAGCAGGTGCCATCCCCACACCACGCTGCAGACAAGATTGGACCGCCTAGCGGTGATGACAAGTATGGTAGCCCACCATTGAAATATGACCCGACGGGACAGGCATACGGCCCCACCCACTATGGGATGGGGCTCACGACTATGGCCTTGACTTTTAGGCCCAACCGAGCCAACGAAGGCCATTACCCTAGAGCTTGGGATCGTGGTCACTGGCTTCATGACCAGCAAGACAATTAACGACCCGAGAGCGGCTAACTACTCCTATACGACGCCCCCAGGAGATCAGAAGGCGATGACGGAGGCCACGGCAAGACCACGTCGCATAGGACGTTTGGCGAAACATCACCTTGCTAATAGTGCCATCATGACTAGTACTATGGCACCACGTCACCCCATACCACAACATGGGCACAAGACCATGATGACAACCACATTCGGGCGTGCACTAACACCAAGACAGGACAGCCTTCCTTGCAAGCCAAGATAGCTAGTTTCCCCTCCCTTAGGCTCACAACTGCCCGGTCAGGAGAGCTAACTCTTTGTACGTGGCATGGCCCTGGACTCTAATATAAGGGCAGCTAGGGCACCCTTCCAAGGGGACAGACTCTCAAGACTTCATTCCGACTGTCCCTCTCCACTCTCGTACCTCTTTCACTCTTCTTGCATACCCCATTGAAAGAACTTCAGAGCATTCAACTGAGTAACACGCACATGATCTATCTCTGAGACTGGACATAGGGCTCTGGCCTGAACCAGTATAATTCCTTATGTCTTTGGATGCTACCATCGTCTTCCTGGAGCAGCACGACATTCGTAAAAATTCAATTGTCAGGTGACAAAACATAGACAGTTAGTGCGCCAGGTAGGGGACGGTCATGCACTCTCTTCGTTGAGAAGGAAGTGATGGCTTCTCGCACCTGCGTTGGACTCACTCTTGGCGTGGCCCCCGGTGGCTGCATCCGCTTTGGAAGCCTTGAGTTTGCCGATGCCAATGGGCCAACGCCCGCCTTCAGTCTTCTCCCCGGTGATGCTGTCCACTGGGGAGCAAGACTTCATAGCCGACCACCTAGGTCAAGGGATACGACACCGCCACACACCCCGACGCTCGACCTTGGACCAGCTCGCATCGGTCCGGTGATCGTCGACTCTAATGTGCTAGCATGTAGAATTGACGCCCTACCTCGGGACAAATCCTGAGCCAGAACAAAGCCGGCACGTTTTCTACGTGCTAGCCAACACCTTTGCCTAGCTATCAGGGATTGGGCCCATGCCACCAGAGGTCGAATTTTGGGACCCTTGTGTCGCACTACCCTCAGGAATAAGGGATGCCTCCACGCTCTTCAAGCAAGAGCTAACCAGGCTTAGCCACCGTTCAATGACGCTCAATCTCTCTAGGTTTGTGGGGATGATGGAACAGGACCCAGAGTCCATCTACGACCTCCTGCCATCGACCCCTCATGAAACAAACTCCGAGTCCTATTCCGAGGGTAGTTTCCACCCAGTGCAGGAGTGCAACATGTTGCATCTCTCAGAAAGTGGGGCAGTAGCAGTAGGAGGAGGAGAGGATGATGCCTATCTGATTCCATGCACCCCCGGGGACCAGGTGAAGTATGAGCAAGAGCGTCTAGAATGCCATGACGCCGGATGCCCTAGTCCTCCACACCTTGACGCCGAGGGGCGCAAGGCGTGGGCACACCGCATATATGATCAAATCCAATATGGAAAGAGGGAGACGCCCACCTTCCCTCGAGCTAGCCAAATCGTTGCTATGGCCACCATGATCATGCGAACAATCCCTAAGCCCTCAACCGACAAGGGAAGGTGAGTTCATAAGGAGCTACGAGACTTGTTGGAAGCCACGGTGCTCTAGCAGGCTCAGAGCTCTGCATAGAGGCAACACCCCGAGGCTAGTGTTGTACACATCTCCTCTATGCACGGTGCCCCCGAGGGACACCGTAGGCCGACAATGCTTTGTCCCAAAGATGACGGATCGGCGTGCAAGCGGGAACCCTCCCCACTGCATAGCCGCTACGTCAGGAACTACAATGCCCACCTAGCCTAAGGCACCAGACGCCCTGAGCTAGACCTGGCGAACAGGGACCGACTACACTATGGTGACAGCGATTTGGACAACCATGGTGATAGCGAGTCTTGTGCTGAGGAGAACCACAATTGGCTAGGAGACAGCAAGAGGTTCTTCAATGATGCCTTCAAGAAGGAAGTTCCACTCAATGATGTCCCTTGTCACTGGCCTAGCCTAGAGCTGCACAGAGCTTTCTCCTAGAACCCTCGCAAGTGCTCTTGGAGATGAGGCGAAAAATGGCATTGTCATCTCGTCAGGTCTCCAGAGTTGACGTCTCAATGCTGCCACCTCGCTATCATCGCCACCGCAGCACATGCATGGTCAACATCATTGTACTACTGAGTCAGTGTTCTATCCCCCTAGACATGAGGCACAACGGGAAGGCACCCATGGACACACAGCCTCATCGCCGTCTTGCCCATGGCCAAATCACGTGCACCGTGCATGCACGCATAGAAGAACAGCACACTGCTATGGCAAAACCGCATGAAATAACACACCTTCGGAGGCACTCGTCTTTCACTAGACACTAAGCATCTCGAAAGGGAGCTACATCGGGTAGTTCCATTGAGCACACCCCAAGGGAGAACTCGAACAATCCATGTTTTTCATCCAGAATCCAATAATGAGAACGAGTTTACAATACTTAGTCCATTTCACACAACAAGAGTTCTCGGAAATACATTATTACAATACCAAGTTCAGAGTGCGGAATTTAAATAGTGGAATTGAAATAAACATCTAACGATAGGATACAAGGATCCATCCGTGCCCACCAGAAGAATCCTCCACACAATAGCCACTCCTCAAGCTGCACTTGCAACAGGGGAAAATAAACCCTGAGTACACAATGTACTCGCAAGACTTACCCGACTAGTGGGAATAATTTCCTAACTCCAAAGGTTATGATAAGCTTTATGGTTTGCTAGGTTTCCTTTTTGTGAAAAGCATTACTAGTAGTGAATCGTTATGTATGTGTTTTATTAGCAATCATGATTAGTTCATTAGCTAACCATTCTATGTAAACACATGTTCTAGTTTCAAGCAAGAGTTGAGCAATTAGATCCATTCATCCCCTTTCATCTTCCAATTCTTACCATGGTGCTAGACCATAGCCAAGTCGTACCGTATCACACGGTGATTCGTGAACCAATGTATCCCAGCTGGGTACCCCGAAACACATGCCTCGCTTGTATCCCAGGCACAAGCAAGACCAACCCACCAATCTCCTATCAAGGGGTCTAGGTCCCCGTCCAAACTTGGACTCTAAGCCCCCACTCCTGAGTCCTGGACTCAGTGTGGTGCTTAGACCTCCACCATCCCCGCCTCCAATCAGTTGGTCCAGAAAGAGCCAAAACCCATGACAAGAGAGCAATGAACCTTTCCGCTCCCATAAGCAAGTATGTGCTCAGGATAATAAGTTTGTGACCTGACTACCATCCACAACAACGGACGATCCTTAACCGACACGGAGCACTAAAATTGGAGCTCGGCCTGGCAGCAATCAAGGCGGGGTGGGGGCGGTTGATAAGAGGCTATGAGGACATAGCTGTGGGTGCATGGAATTGATGGGAGACGACCCCTCACAGGTAGGCGCGTTGGCGCGGCTTGGCGGCGGCAGCAGAGAGAAGGAAAGAGAGAGAGACGGGGTGCGGCCGGTGACTCGACGAGGCAAGCCTTGGCAGGATGCGGTTGACGCGACCAGCGTGGTCCGCGGCCAAACACTAACTAATAGGCGTGCATGCTCATGACTAGTGTGGCCCATGCGCCGCAGTGCCATAAATGGCACGACAACAGTGGTCCGGCCTCGCACGCGCGGCATCAAAGCAGGCTAGCGACACAGCACGGTGCAGCGGCAGGCATCGAAGTGCGATGCAGCGAGCAGGCACGAGCACAACGTGATGTGAGAGCAGCGGCAGTGGCTGCATCGTGGCATGACATCGCATGGGGTAGGGCAGCGCCGCTCAGCCGGACAAGCCATAGTAACAGTGGCTCCTTGCGGTCGGGTTAGGGCGACCAGGGCGGCCAAGTGCGGCAGCGCACGTGCGCACGCAGAGCACACCAACGCCACGACGGCGTGCCCCCATGGCCTGGTGACCGCGCCCAGCCCAGAGGGCTAGCCCGAGAATGTGCTGTGCACGGATTTTAAAGTAGCGACTATCACTAAACTATTGCCTCTAAATTGAAACCGACTTCACCACGATCAAACTGATACATGAGGCTGCTCAGCCGAGCTAAAACACCACATCACCCTCTAACCCAATCTCTCAAAATAAATTTCTAAACTTAGCAATGCCTAGCTGTACACAAGCTTGAAATTTTTCTAAGTTTTTTGAGTTGAACTCTATTTCAAATTGTATTTCTAAGCTATTTAAAATATTACTAAGCAATATTATTTTTCAACAACAAGCATTTCATTGTCATCAACAAAGTTTGCACTTCCAACTTTATTTAATTATCACACACATGTTCTATAGTATTTTTATTCAATAAAAATTAGTTTTAAACCCTACTTGATATGCATGAACTATCGAATCAACTTTCGTTTAGCATTTTTATTGATCATTTTGAGTTACAAAAACTGATCTACACACTTTATCACATGCATTAACACATAAACATGATGCTCATGACATGTTTTAATAATTGATTTAGCGTGTAACACCGAGAGTGTTACAACTCTCCCCCCTTAAACAAAATCTTGTCCTGAGATTTCGTGTGAGTGCCTAGTGTAGGAAAAATGGTAAGAGTGAGCTTTTAACATAACTATTACCTCGGCACACCGTGGAGAAGATGGGGATAATGCTCCAGAATATAACTCTCCTGCTCCCAAGTTGCTTCGTCTGCTGAATGATTTTGCCACTGGACTTTATAAAATTTCACCACTTTGTTCCTAGTGACTCTCTCTTTTTCATCCAAGATTTTGACAGGATGCTCAATATAAGAAAGATCAGGTTGGAGACCCACTAACATTTCTACAACTTGGAAACATGGAAGACATTGTGTACTGCTGACAAAATATCTAGAAGTTGGAGGCGATAAGCAACAAGACCACATCGCTCCAAAATCTTATAAGGTCCGACATAATGAGGAGCTAACTTTCCACGGACTCAGAACCGATGCACACCTCTCATCGAGGATACCTTTAGGTACACATGGTCACCAACTTCAAACTGCATGGGTCTTCTTCACTTGTCCGCATAAGTTTTCTGACGATTCTGAGCTGCCTTCAAATGACTCTGAATAACACTAACTTGCTCTCGAGCTTCTTTGATAAAATCAGGTCCAAAATAACCACGATCACCTAGTTCAACCCAGTGAAGAGGTGTTCTACATTTCTTGCCATACATGGACTCAAAAGGTGCCATACGAATGCTTTCTTGATAGCTATTGTTATAAAAAAACTTAGTTAGAGTCAAGCATCTGTACCACTTTTCTGGAAAAGAGATGACATAAGCCCTCAACATATCCTCAAGTACCTAATTGACTCTTTCTATCTGACCGACAGTTTGTGGGTGATAAGCTAAACTCCTGAGGAGATGGGTACCAAGGCATTTCTGGAGTTGCTCCTAGAAACGAGAGACAAAGACTGACCCTCTATCGGAAACAATAGTAAGAGGAACTCCATGTAGGGTCACAACCCGATCAAAATACAACTTGGCATACTTCTTGGCTGAATACCTTATATCCACCGGGAGGAAATCAGCGGACTTGGTAAGGCAATCCACAATGACCCAAATAGAGTCATACCCCTTTGTCGTGCGAGGCAAACCCACAACAAATTCCATGGAAATATCCTCCCATTTCCAAACAGGGATAGGCAAGGGCTGTAGAAATCTAGGCATACACATATGGTCCGCCTTAACCCTTCCACAAATGTCACATTCTGAGATGTGTTTGGTAATGTCCTATTTCATATTTGGCCACCAATACAAGTGACGCAAATCATGATACATCTTGTTACTTCTCGGATGAATGGATAACTTGGAATTGTGAGCTTCATCCAAAATTTTTCTCCTAAGCTTATCATTTGATGGAACCACCAATTGGTTCTTGAACTTCACCACACCTTGGTCATCAACACTGAAATGAGGACCCCACCCTTCAGCAATTAACTTCTTAATATGCAGAATTTTCAAAACATTTTGCCTTTGCTCTATAATAATTTGCTCAAGTAAATCCGAGACTAGAGCAATATGGGCTAACACCTCATAATGGTTGAGAGACAAAGATTCAATTTCAACTTGATGCGACTTCCTACTCAAAGCATTAGCTACCACATTAGCTTTTCTAGGATGGTAATGAACCTCTAAATTATAATCCTTGATTAGCTCCAGCCATCTCCATGGCCTCATGTTCAGCTCGGACTGAGTGAAAATATATTTGAGGCTCTTGTGATCCGTATAAATATGCACTTTATTTTCCAACAAATAATGGCTCTAAATTTTTAGAGCGTGCATCACAGCAACCAGCTTTAAATCATGGGTGGGATAATTCACCTCGTGCTTTTTCAGCAGGCGTGAAGCATAAGCTATCACACATCCATCCTACATAAGCACGCATCCCAATCTAGTCCTTGAGGCATCACAATACACATCAAATGGCCTACCAATATCTGGTTGGGCGAGAATAGGAGCAGTGGTAAGAAAATGCTTCAGGGCTTGGAAAGCTTCTTCACAAGCCAGACTCCATACAAACTTGACATCTTTCTAGAGCAACTTGGTCATTGGTTGGGCTATTTTGGAGAAGTCAGGAATAAAGCATTGATAATAACCAGCAAGACCAAGGAACTGATGGATCTGATGCACTGACTTTGGAGACTTCCAATTTAACACATCTTGCACCTTGCTTGGGTCCACAGAGATACCCTCAGGTGTCAGAACATGTCCCAAAAACTACACTCGATCTAACCAGAACTCACACTTGCTGAATTTGGCATACAACTTATGTTCCCTTAATCAAGTTAGTACTATCCAAAGATATTGTGCATGCTCTTCTTTGTTCTTGGCGTATATCAAAATGTCATCAATGAACACCACTACAAACTTATCCAACTCTGGCATGAAGACTGACTTCATGAGATACATGAAGAATACAGGAGTATTGGTGAGACCAAAGGACATGACTAGGTATTCATACAACCCATACCTAGTAGAGAAAGTTGTCTTTGTTATATCTTGTGGTCTGATCTTAATTTGATGATAACCCGAACGAAGATCAATCTTAGAAAACACCTTTGCACTAGCCAACTGATCAAACAAAGTATCAATACGAGGCAAGGGATACTTGTTTTTAATGGTTACTGCATTGAGAGGGCGGTAATCCACACACATCCATAGAGTACCGTCCTTCTTCTTCATAAATATAGCTGGCAACCCCATGGTGAAGAGCTAGGATGGATAAAGCCCTCTTCCAATAATTCCTCTAACTACTTCATTTCTGCTAGTTCTTTAGGAGCCATGCGGTAGGGATGCTGCGAAATAGGAGCAGTGCTAGGTTCTAACTCAATAGTAAACTCCACATCCCTATCCGATGGCAACCTAGGTAGATCTTCAGGAAAGGCATCCAGAAGCTCACAAACCATAGGAATAGAAGCAAGATCAACCGAAGCTTCAACATGAGCAACAACTGGTAAGGCTGGATCTGAGGGCATAAGGAGAGACATCCTATCTTCGGAACAAGGAAGCCATAACTCAACAACTCTCTGCTTAAGGTTCAAGACTACCCCATAAACTCGCAACCAATTCATGCCCAGAATTACATCTATGCCTTGCCGAGGTAGCACCATGAACTGAAGGCGGTAAGTATGAGTGGCTAGCACTAATCTGACTATATCCATCTGAGTATTAACGCACAACTGTGCACCCGGAGTACTGATTCTATAGGCAATAGGAATAGCCATAAGAGATATATTATGCCTCTGTGCAAACCCCATGCTCATGAATGAATGTGATGCACCAGAATCAAACAACACATATGCTGGGTGGGAATCAATGGTAAACATACCAGCCATCATAGGTTCATTCTGTAAAATCTCTTTAGCCTCAGTGAGGTTGACTTATCCAGAGTGGCTTACGAGCACCTACTTCTTGATAATCGTCCTCTTGACCAGACGGGAGTTGGCTGAAGGCTAGGAAGACTACGCAGGCTGGTTCTGTGGACACTCCCAAGCATAGTGGCCCTCCTTGCCACACTTGAAACAAGCACCAAACTTCTTCCCCTGTCCCTGACAAGGCGAAACCTGCTGTCCCAGAGGCTACTATTGCACCTGCTGAGTAGGTGCATGATACTAGGCGAGAGGTGCCTGGTAAGCCTACTGAGCCTGATGGGACGGCTGTCCACCGGAGAGTGATAGGACATCCTCCTGACAACCTGCACCTTCTGAGCCTGTGGGTGACTAGAAGATCCAGTGATCACCCGCTTGCGCTTCCACTCTGTCTGAGAATCGCACTGAAGTTCCTCCATAGCATTGGCTGCATTCATTAAAGCACCAAAAGTCTAATATCCCCCAGTGTACAGCTCCTTTTGCAAGATGCAAGAGAGGATGTGGTAGAAACGGTCCCTCTTCTTCTCATCAGTGTCTACATAGGTCCCAACATACTATGCAAGATGGTTGAACTTGTTCACATAATCCATCACAGTCATACTCCCTTGCTTCAGATCTAGGAACTCAGTCAACTTCCTATTCAGCAAACCAGTGGGAATATAGTACTCATGGAAAATAGTGGTAAACTCCTGCCAAGTCACACGGTGGTCCGCCGGCAACATGGCATTGAAAGTATCCCACCATGCACTGGCAGACCCCAGAAGCTGCTGTGCGGCAAAGCACACCTTCCGCTCTTCAGTCACAGTGAACAGCTGAAACTTTTGCTCCAGAATACGAAGCAAATGCTCCGCATCTAGAGGCTCAGCAATTGGCGTGAACATGGGTGGGTGTGACTTCAGTAAGTCTTGGTAGGAATAGGGCCCCACAAGAGTGCGGGCACCACCCCCGTTCCCACCGTTGCCACTGGGGCCTACATGGGCGAAGCCACCAATAGCCTAGGCAAGCATCTCCAAGGCATGGGCTAACCCACGCCGAGTAGCCAGCATCTCCGCATGGGTCATCTGAGGTGGTGGTGGCGGGGGAGGAGGAGCTAGAAGTAGGGCCTCGTGGCTGTCCCCATTGATGTTGCCATTGTCCTCACCATGATCATTATCACCCTGGTCTGCCCCAGCGCTGGTACTCCCCCAACCAGACCTCGGGTTCATCTATATATAGATAAGAACAAACCATTAGGGACAACCCTTCAGATTAGGAACAAGAGACTTAGAGAAATGATAAGACTTTTATTAAAGCATTCTTTTAGGTTATCCTATCAATTCACTAATCCAAATTATACGTGTGTGGGGAGTTTAGTTTAAGCAAGATTCTCTTTTTATGATGCATGCATCGGCCTACCCGTTCACTCAAGCCAGAATATAGCGGCATTCGTAAAAATTTTTGGCACATCGCACACTCACTTTTCGCTTTCTAAACGATTCTTACGCAGCGTAAGTTAGTGTACCTGTAGAAAATTGATTAGATAAAACCAGTGCCGCTATCCTAGATAGACCATATTGCTAGGGCTTATACTTATTTACATAATTTTATCATCTCCTACTTTTCATAAAACATTTGTTAGTCAAATTTTAGGTTTTGAAAAGAGTTATGAAACTCGTAACTCATTATTGGTTCTGATACCACCTGTGGCAGAACCGCCTGAAATAACACACCTTCGAAGACGCTCGTCTTGCACTAGACACTAAGCACCACGAAAGGGAGCTACATCAGGTAGTTCCATCGAGCACACCCTAAGGGAGAACTCGAACAATCCACATTTTTCATCCAGAATCCAATAATGAGAACGGGTTTACAATACTTAGTCCATTTCATACAGCAAGAGTTCTCGGAAATACATTATTACAATACCAAGTTTAGAGTGTGGAATTTAAACAGTGGAATTAAAATAAACATCTAATGATAAGATACAAGGATCCGTCTATGCCCACCAAAAGAATCCTCCACACAACAACCACTCCTCAAGCTGCACTTGCAACAGGGGTAAATAAACCCTGAGTACACAATGTACTCACAAGATTTACCCGACTAGTGGGAATAATTTCTCGACTCCAAAGGATATAATAAGCTTTATGGTTTGCTGGGTTTCCTTTTTGCGAAAAGCATTACTAGTAGTGAATCCTTATGTATGTGTTTTATTAGCAGTCATGATTAGTTCATTAGCTAACCATTCTATGTAAGCATATGTTCTACTTTTAAGCAAGAGTTGAGCAATCAGATCCATTCATCCCCTTTCATCTTCCAGTTCTTACTACGGTGCTAGACCATAGCCAAGTCGTATCGTATCACATGGCGATTCATGAACCAATGTATTCCAGCTAGGTACCCCAAAACACACGCCCCGCTTGTATCCCAGGCACAAGCAACACCAACCCACCGCTCTCCTGTCAAGGGGTCTAGGTCCTGTCCAAAGTTGGACTCCAAGCCCCCTCTCCTGAGTCCTGGACTCCGTGTGGTGCTTAGACCTCCACCATCCCCGCCTCTAATCAGTCGGTCCACAAAGAGCCGAAACCCACGACAAGAGAGCAACGAGCCTTCCTGCTCCCATAAGCAAGTATGTGCTTAGGATAATAAGTCTGTGACTTGACTACCTTCCACAGTAATGGACGATCCTTAATCGACATGGATAGGGAAAACAATGTAACCAAGCTATGCCCCGTTGGCCGCGGGACACAACCTATTACAACCACCAATACCTTTACCATATCCAGTGATTATTCAAAATAAGGGTTATGCACCGGGGCTTGCCTTGGGCAGGCGGATTGTCAGCTAAGTCAGTCACCGGTGGCTTCGAGGCTTTCTCCTGTATGAGAACCTCCTCCTCGTACTCCTCGATCACCTCCTCGTACTCCTGCTCTCCTGTGGTCATGAACTCCACCAACTCGTTCTCTACATGCATGCCATGACGATGCAACCCTTAATACTAAGGCAACAACAATTCTTAAAACAAGAATACATCTGCTAAGCCACTAAGTTAGCTCTAATGGCTGAGATACTAACTACCTATCATTTCCACCAAAACAGGTATGGATTCATCTAACAGGTATTAACTTAGTAACTAAAATGTAATCTGACTCTTAACTTATATTACAACAAAGAGCACCTATCTATCCTAGTGCTTAGCCTATTCTAGGGATACAAAAATTACAGGGAGCACATAGTAATACCATGAAGCTACTGTAAAAATTTTAAAACTAAAGCTATTACCATTTTGCCACAATAATTCTCACAATATTTAAACTAATAATATTACGCATGCTTAATTAATTTAATGGCTCCAAAAGTCAACATATATTTGCACAAAATAAATACACCAACAGATAGGGAATAATTTCAAGAATCTAACAAAATTTATTGCATAATTTTTGGACATCTACATGATTTTAGATTAATTACAAAAATGGTTCTTAAATAAAATACAAAACCATTTCTAATTCTTTACTAAAAAGATGAACCAAACTAGCCCAACGCGGCCCACACTGGGCGTGGCCCACGCGTGGAGGCGGCCCACGAGCTACCTACTATTCTCGCAGCCACTATTTGTCCTATTTACTCAGTCATCACTTATGCACAAAAGACCCTATGAGAAGCTGTCTTCGCATCAAGGAGGTCCCCGTGACCCCCGCGCTCACCGGCGCGGCATGGACTGGTACGGCCCCATTACGTCGGCCAACCAGGACCCTTACAGACTTAGCTATGGGACTGATGGTCACCTATGGGCCGACGCGCGACGATGGGTGGTGGTTGCACGAACGGAGGTGAAGCAGAGTGGGCTCTCCCTGGCGGCGAGCGACCTGTAGCGGTGGCAACCGCGTTTTGGTGAGCCACAGCATGCAACAAATAATAGAAGTGACGGGTAAGCATCAGTGATGCACCATGATCCTACCCGTGGCCGTTTTCTGGCCGGAGACGCCCCAAGCAAGTCTAGCTACGTGCGCCCGGCGAGCTCGATGGCAAACCGCAATGACATGGCCGTGTTAGCAGTGTGGAGGTGGCTATAGGGCTACGACTTGGGTGGGGGCGGTTGATGAGAGGATATGAGGATGGAGCTGTGGGTACGTTGAATTGATGGGAGATGACCCCTCGGAGGCAAGCACGTTGGCGCGGCTCGGTGGCGGCAGCAGAGAGAAGGAAAGAGAGAGGGAGATGGGGTGCGGCCGGTGACTCGACAAGGAGAGCCTTGGCGGGACACGGTTGACGCAACCAGCATGGCCCGCGGCCAAACACTAACCGACAGGCGTGCATGCTCGTGACCGGCATGGCCCGCGTGCCACAGTGCCATAAATGGCATGGCGACGGCGGTCCGGCCTCGTGCGCGCGGCATCAAAGCAGGCCAGCGATGCAGCGGGCAAGCACGACCGCGACGTGATGCGATAGCAGCGGCTGTGTCGCGGTGCGAGGTGGGTCGGCGGCGCGGCAGCGCACGGGGTAGGGGCAGCGCTGCTCAGCCGAGCAAGCCACAACAACGGCGGCTCCTCGCAGTCGGGTCTGGGCGACTAGGCCAGCCAAGCACGGTAGCTCGCGTGCGCACGTAGAGTGCACCAACGCCACGACGATGCACCCCCGTGGCTTGGTGACAGTGCCCAGCCCAGAGGGCAAGCCCAAGAACATGCTATGCACGGATTTTAAAGTAGCGACTACCACTAAACCATTGCCTCTAAACCGAAACCGACTTCACCACGATCAAACTAATATATGAGGCTGCTCAGCCAAGCTAAAACACCGCATCACCCTCTAACCAAATCTCTCTAAATAAATTGCTAAACTTAGAAATGCCTAGTTGTACACAAGCTTGAAATTTTTCTAAGTTTTTTGAGTTGAACTCTATTTCAAATTGCATTTCTAAGCTATTGAAAATATTACTAAGCAATACTATTTTTCAACAGCAAGTATTTCATTTTCATCTATAAAGTTTGCACTTCCAACTTTATTTAAGTATCACACACATGTTCTATAGTATTTTTGTTCAATAAAAATTAGTTTTAAACCCTACTAGATATGCATGAACTATCGAATCAACTTTCGTTTAGCATTTTTATTGATCATTTTGATTTACAAAAACTGATCTACACACTTTATCACATGCATTAACACATAACATGATGCTCATGACATGTTTTAATAATTGATTTAGGGTGTAACACCGAGGGTGTTACAACTGCTGCCATAGGACCATCTGTGCCCCGAGTTTGAGAGGATAACAACGGTTCCTTGAAATCCGGACATGAGGCCATCGGATCCAGCGAATGGGACGCCCACAAGTAATCCCGCTGCCAGCATGCTCGCAGACAATTTGCATGCCCAGGCCACTGCACATGCTCATGAAGAAGACACACGGCGCTACAGAGCAACACCACAAGATCTGGCCATGAGGCCAACGAATCTGGCGAGGGGGTGGCAAACCGCCTGGCGGGCCGAGCAGATGCCCGTGTAGGGGCTCCTTTGCTCGGGGGAGCAACACAACGAGGAGGTCGCTCTAGGGGGAGCTTGCACCAGTACGAGTCTTCATTAGGTCGCGGAGCTCCAAGCTGAGGATCCCTCCGACCAGGGGGGCGGCCGTTGCCATGCAGTCGGGCGCCCTAAGGGCCCAAATCTGCCCCATCGGACATCGAGTGAGCCCACCATCGGCCCGGGGGGGGGGGCGGTCCACGTCCCTGCTGGTAGAGCTCGACGCCGGTCGGTCGATGCACGAGAGAGGGAAAATGAGGAGCAGGAGGGGCTCGGGGACACACCGCGTCGGTCGTGGAGGACTACGCAGGGTGGTGGGCCGCCACTTCTACCTAGCCGCGCCGGCTAGTGGCCGGCTGATCCAGGTCCGAGGGGCCTAGGGGGCACGGGGACTCAACCGTGTCGAGTCGCAGTGTGTCGTGCTGGGAGGAGGGGCACTAGCCACCGCCGCACCGCACAGCCTGGGGGCCAGAGGAGGGGATCGACTGTGGACTGGGTCTAGTTTTTGGGGTCTGCCATGGTGACTGCGGACTGAGGATGGCGATGGTGGATGAAGATGTGGCTCGGGGGGAGAGGGCTGGCGCGCCGGGGAGTGCCCCCGAGTCACCCTTGGGGAGCTCAAGGGCGGGTGGAGGGGACAACCTTATGATCAGGACAAGAATAACGATAGCTCGTGGTTATCCTGGACGACTTAGGTTAGCCATGCATCACCTTGTTGGGCCTTGAGTTGTTCTTGTCTTAAAAGATTTGTCTGTCTCATAGGGTTGAGCTGTAATAAGTGCCTATTTGGCAGGGCTCTGGCTCCTCTAAAAATAGCTCCGGCTTTGACTCCTCTGAAGAAGTGGCTTCTTTGAAGGTGCTGAAGCCGTTTCTGAAAAGCGTTTGACAAAACGGCTCCTCCTGTTTTTCTAAAATGGATGAAATATGGCAAATGTCTATAATACCCCCACTTATTATTTTATTACGGTGTAGATCTAGTTGAACCCAACCTAGAAAAATTGGTTTTACAATTTTTTTGATACTCCTGTGATTTATTACCTATTTTACAAGTAGCAGGCGATTTGATCAATTTGAGAAGCTAACAGTTGCCTTTGCATTGGAACCTGGTCTATTTCTAAATTATTGGAGCCATCTGTTGTTTTCTTTTTTCTCTTGTATTTTTGCATTGGGAACCCTATCTTTTCTCCTATTCTTGCTAGCCGATCCTCCTCTTTCTTTACCTACAGCTGGCACAGCATGCGCATGCAGGGAAACGGGCTGGCATTGATGTGTTGTGCTCGAACCAGCGATGGAGGACAACCGTGTCCTCTCGTGCCCTGATAAAGGAGGAGCTAGGAGAAGCTCGTTTTCGTGGCTCCATTGGCGCAGTAGAAAAAAGGCTCTAGCTCTTTTAGGCTTCGCCGGCGGAGCTGTTCTTCGGTTTAGCCCTTTGGTAGGGTTTCAGCTGGAGCCGCTCACGGAGCCCAGCCAAACAGGCACTAAGTTGGTCTGGTTTCTCTTCTATCATTACGATAAAGCCTGAAAAACTTGTTTAAAGTTTTTTTTTAAAAAAAATCACAGGGCTGCCAGCCTGCCACGGAGGGTGAGAACACCCTTCTGATCCGAGTGAGTCTATCAGGTGTGCACCATCCGCATTACTTTTTGTATTTGTTGGGCATTTTAGTTGCTCAAAGAGGTTCCTTTTTGCCTCTTCCTTACGGTCGCAAATTTCAGATTTCTCTTTACCTTCCTACGTCCAATAGAGATAGAGATAATTTGCAGGAGAAGGCTTGCATTCTTGCTTTCAGGACGGTTCCAGTTTGTCAAGATCAATATGCATGCTCTCGTGGTTAGCAGGGAAAAACATAACTCTGAACAACTCAATGTTTCCTCATAAGCATTCCATGTTTTTTTCTCAAAATTCAGAAACGCTGAACCTTTATGGGGAAATAAACTAAAAATCATATTTCTGCCACTAATAAGTAAGTGTGTATGCTTGCAGAAAATCAGAAATAAATACAGCAAGCTAAGCCACTCAGTCGATTACTGAAGACTGTCTTTTCGCTAATGTCCTCTTCTCATGAAGCACGGACCCCTTCATGTTTATGATCGACGAGCGGTGCAATCTATCCAAGTTGCACTTTCCCTTGGATTGTCTTACAACTAAAACGAGTGCAATAATGTAATGTGATTGAGTTGACTGACTTTGATAGCATCGCTTGATAAATTACTTTTGGATACATGATTGTTATCCATCTGTAACGTATATAGGCACATACCTAGTACATTATTAGTACTCACGTCCTTTAAGTTTCGTAGAACTCTTCACAAGGATCGTTCGAATTAATATGTTGCGGTGACGAGGGTAGCGTTGTTAAACTACTCGTGGTATAGTATAAATTCTCCATCATTGCGCACAAGCATATTCTTTAATTCTGATGCTAACGCTGGACCTGTCGTCCCTGAGGTTCTTGTTAGCTTAAACCGTACGAAACTCAGCTTGCTGTATGCTGCTGGCCTGCTGCTGCGATAAATATTCGATCTCCTGCCCAACCACATCTCTACAGAGTGCCTGTGCAACTGGAGCCCTGCCCAACCACAGGCACTAGACCTGCTACCTACTACCTTCACTCCAGTTGCTCACTAGTGCCTGCAGCCTGCTAGCTAGCTGCGTCGTCGATGTGTCTGCCGTTCTCCTGCGGCGGCGGCCACAAAGGCGATGATGGGTCACAGCATGACCCTAGCGTCCAAGCATATGGCCACCATGGGACGACCAACTTGCCTGCCGCTGCGGGCGGCGAGGGCAAGAATGAAGGAGCTCGTGCGGCGCAAGGGCATGCGGCGGAAGTGAACAAGAACGGTGGAGGGCGCATGACGGCCTTCGGCTACTCAGACGACGACGTCCGTGCTTCTGTCGGTGGCGTTGTCCGAGATCGAGAGAGTCAGAGTGCTGCCGGGAAGATCGCCGTGGCGCCCACCACTCCAACAACGCAAGCTTTGAATAACAAGCATAGGGATCTGGTCGCCGCGCAACAAGCTACTCAGCGTACGTATGTCGTCTCTGCTACTCCTCGCCACCACCATGGCCATGGGTCGTCGGCAGTGTCGCATCCCAGCGAGGCCGCCGATAACATGAAGGCACCACTTCAAGTACTACCGATGGCTCGTCGTGGTCCTGAAGACTACTAGCTACCCTACTGCGTGCTGCGGCCACCATAGTACAGACGCCGATCGATCCCCAACAATTTCGTTTGTGCGACTTCTACTACGGTAATCTTGACCCATGATGATGATCATGTGCATATATATATATATATGGCGACAAAGATATATAATAGCAACAGCAGTCGGCCTGTTCGGTTGGCTAGTTCGTATCGTTGCTGGTTCGTGAAGAAGTACTGCTGGTTGGTTTGTATGAGAGAAAAATACTGTTCCGGTTGAAAATTTACGATCATTTACGACAAGCGACAGCCAAACCAACAGGCTGATTGAAGGTTTGGACGTCCCCACGAGCAACTTTCTCCATCGTCATTTCCTGCAATCCATTGAGGAGTGAGGACGCGGCATGGAGAGCCGCCTCCGGCAGCTCGCTCCTCCTGCTCTCTCGCTCGCGTTGTGGTGTGCAGAGCGTAGGCCTCCCTACGATAGCCAATTGATTTTTTTCCCATATATATACATTGTCAATTCGATGAGAGTGAAAATTCATACCTTTCTAGTTGTAAATTAAATTTGGTGATGATGTCTTTTCGTTCAAACTGGATGCTGTTGTTAGTCTCTCCATTGTCTGAAACTAGTGCTGGCATACCTAATGCTAGAAGCATATTCAGAAAGAATTTGTTCCAGTTTCACCTTTTCATTTAATTAATGGCGGACAATGTAATTGTTGTTAGATAATCTACTGTTTCCTTGTGTAAACACACAGCGGGAGAAGACGACGTCGAAAAGGCTCCCTGTTGTGGTACTGTAGCCGCTGCAGAGGCAGGCGCCGAATGGCTCACCTGCCGGACTGTAGCCACATGCAGGGGCAGGCGCCAGGGTCAGCCCTGCTGTGTTATCTAGTCACTGTTACAGCAGGGCAGCTGTACTAGGACTAGATGAATAGAGTTGTATATATAGTTTGCCACTACAACTCAACAAAGAGAGTTCAGATTTGCCATCTCCCATACAGGGCTCCGGCCAACGCTGGTGTCTCTGCTGTGTGTGTATGCTCTGTTCTCCCTCTCTTCTTCTACCTCTAGCCATAGTGTATAGTCGGACAACGCTTGTTCATGGTCGGCATAGCTAGTGTGTGCTCCGCAACACTAGCGGGTGCTCGGCAAGACTGGTGAGTGGTCGACTCACCTGAGCCGGTGATCCTGTTTACTAACAAGTGGTATCGGAGCCGTACAAGCTCCGTCGCCGGACTAACCGCTGGCGATGACGGACGGTTCGGAGATGGGCGATAGCAGTGGTACTGCTGTGGTTGCCCAGCCATGGCAGGAGGTCGTTATTCGCACAGTGCGGGAGGTCAGCGGCACCAGTTGGCCGATGCTGACTTGCACCAACTATGGAAAGTGGTCGGTAACCATGAAGGTCAAGCTCAGAGCCCGATGGCTCTGGAATGCTGTTGACAAGGGCACCGACAATGAAGAAGATGACATGTCAGCTTTGGAGGCTATCCTCGATGCTGTACCGACGAAGTACAGGGAGCCCTTGGGGGCAAAGAGCTCTGCTAAGGAGGCGTGGGAGGTTATTGCGGCGATGCGCGTCGGTTTCGACCGCGCAAAGAAGGCGACGACCCAGCTTCTGAAGCAGGAGTACGCCAACCTCAAGTTCAAGGATGGTGAAACGGTGGAGGACTTCTCCCTCCGCCTGCAAACGCTCATCAACAAGCTAAAGAGCCATGGCATCACCATCGACGAAGAGGAGGCGGTCTCTAAGTACCTCCACTCTGTGCCGGCAAAGTACATCCAGATCGCTCTCTCCATAGAGACTATGCTGGACTTGTCCACCCTCACCATTGAGGATGTGATAGGCCGTCTGCGGCGGTGGACGAGCGCCTGGGGCAGGCGACAACAACAAAGGACAGCGGCAAACAGCTGCTGACAAAGGAGTGGGCTGCTCGGAGGAACTCTGGGGTAGCCTCCTCCAGCCGTGGTGGTGATGGCAAGCACCTCGGCAAGGCTTCTTCGGAGAAGAAGAAGTAGGTCGACCCCAACACCTACCGACGCTGCGGGAAGATGGGCCATTGGGCACGGGAGTGCCTAAATCACAAGCAGGAGAAGAAGGCTGAGGCTCATCTGGCGCAAGCTGATGATGATGATGAGGCCACTATCCTAATGGCGACGTTCTGTGCACTGCACGATGTCGAGACCAAGGAGAAGGGAGAGGTGATGACGGCGAAAGGACCTAGGAAGGCCCTGAAGGCTGTTAACCTCGACGAGCCACGCGCCCAAGTCCACCTTGGACGTGTGGGCGGCGAGCAGGAGCAGCGGTGGTACCTGGACTCTAGTGCCAGCAACCACATCACGGGCTCCAAGGAAGCCTTCTCCGAGCTCGATGATGATGTTACTGGTACGGTGAAGTTTGGTGACGGCTCAAGGGTGGCTATCCAAGGACGCGACACTATCATCTTCAGGTGCTAGAACAGGGAGCACAGCGCGCTAACGGATGTATATTATATCCTATAGCTGGGTTCAAGCATCATGAGCATTGGTCAACTGGATGAGCGTCGTAGCGAGGTTTTGATCAAGGATGGAGTCCTCAGGATCAGGGACCGGGAACAGCGACTTCTTGCCAAGGTGAAAAGGTCCCTGAACCGGTTGTACCTGCTCGACCTAAAGGTAGAGAAGCCGGTGTGCCTGGCGGCAAGGCACACCATGGAGCCATAGCTGTGGCATGCCCGGTTCGGACATCTCAGCTTTGACGCACTTGGTCAGCTAGAGAAGATGGTCCGAGGGCTACCCCACATCAAGCACGGAGGCGAGCTGTGTGACAGCTGCCTGGCCGGGAAGCAGAGGAGGCTGCCGTTCAAAAAAGGCGGCCAAGTATCACGCGACGGACGCTCTCGAGCTCATCCATAACGACCTCTATGGGCCGATTACGCCAGCTACAAACGGTGGTCGGCGGTACTTCCTCCTGCTCGTGGATGATTACAGTCACTATATGTGGCTGCAACTCCTAACGAGCAAGGATGAAGCGGCGGCAGCGATCAAGAAGTTCAAGATGCATGCGGCGGCCGACAGCGGCAAGAAGCTCCACGTGCTTAGGACTGATCGCGACGACGAATTCACTTCGGTGGAGTTCGCTGCGTACTGCGTGGATTAGGGTGTGGTGCGACACCACACCGCACCGTACTCGCCACAGCAGAATGGCGTGGTGGAGCGACAGAACTAGACTGTAGTCGGCATGGCTCGATCCATGATGTAGGCCAAAGGCATGCCGGCAAGGTTCTGGGGTGAGGCAGTGACTACGGTGGTGTTCATCCTCAACCGTGCTCTGACCAAGGCCCTGATGGGCAAGACACCATTCGAAGCTTGGTATGGGCACAAGCCGAGCATGTCCTTCCGCCGGACATTCGGCTGCATCGGCCACGTCAGGAAGACGAAGCCGATCCTCACCAAGCTGGAGGACAAGAGCACACCGATGGTGTTCCTAGGCTACGCGGAGGGTACCAAGGCGTACCATCTCTACGACCCACATGGAGACAAGGTACTTGTCTCACGCGACGTCGTGTTCAACGAGAAGGTGGCTTGGGACTAGAATAGTCCGAGCATGGAGGAAGTTGGCGGCTTCACCAGCACCTTCGTTGTCGAGCACCTGGTCATCCACGGTGGTGGAGACGCTAGGGAAGAGGTGCCAAGCACTCTGGCGATAGAGCCGAGCACTCCTGGGGCAGTGTCGAGCACTTCGAGAGGGATGCCAAGCACTCCTGGAGGAATGTCGAGCACGCCAGGAGTGGTGCCGGGAGGTTCTGCAATGGTGGCGACCACTCTAGGACGGGTGCCGAGCACTCCCATAGTGGAGCCAAGAGGTCTTGCAGTGGTGCCGACCACTCCAAGACTGAGGCTGAGCACTCCTACAGTGGTGCCGAGCACTGTAGGAGTTATGACGAGCTGTCTTGGAGTAGTGCCGAGCACTACAACTGGGTGCCGAGCACTCCAGGTGCTGTGCCGAGCACTTCGGCGGAACAGGGAACTCCATCAACACTGATCGAGTTCGCCTCACCTCTAAGTGACATCACTAAGTTCGTGGATGCCTTCCACGAAGGTGAGGAGGTGCGGTTCTACAGGCTAGATGACATCGTCAGTGGCACAGGGCCCTCAGGGTTGGCAGGTAGGCTGCTCAGTGACCCAGAGCTGCTGCTCGCCAATATAGAGGAACCACCCGCATTCGCTCTGGCCGAGCGCAATGGAAACTGACAATGGGCGATGCTGGAGGAGATGAAGGCGATCGAGGAAAACGAGACTTGGGAGCTCATTGATCCACCTCTAGGATGCCATCCGATCAGCCTGAAGTGGGTGTACAAAGTCAAGCGCGATGAGCTCGGCGCCATTATCAAGCACAGGGCGCGCCTCGTCGCCCGAGGCTTTGTTCAGCGCGAGGGCATAGACTTTGAGGAAGTCTTTGCGCTAGTAGGGCGTATGGAGTCTGTCCATTTGCTACTAGCTTTGGCAGCAGCAAAGGATTGGCGCGTCCATCACTTGGATGTTAAATCGGCCTTCCTCAACGGCAAGCTGGCGGAGACAGTCTTCATCAGGCAACCTCCAGGTTTCACCATCGAGCTATGGCAGGCCCCACGAGCGTGGAACAACAAGCTTGACACCACGCTGGGCGAGCTTGGGTTCCAGTGGTGCGCAACCGAGCACGCGCTCTACATGTGGCGACGGGGGAAGGCGGAGCTCGTCGTTGGCGTGTATGTGGATGACTTGATCATCACCGGTGCACGTGCAGAAGACATCGATAGCTTAAGGCACTAAATGGTGGCTTGTTTTCAAATGAGCGATCTCAGCGCACTCTCCTACTACCTCGGCATCGAGGTGAGACAGGGGAAAGAGGAACTCACGCTCGGTCAGAGCGCGTATGCCTCAAAGTTGTTGGAGCGGAGCGGCATGGCTGAGTGCAAGCCAAGCGTAACTCCAATGGAGGAGTGACTGAAATTGATGAAGTCTATACCGTGGCGAAGGTGGATGCAACACTCTGTCGAAGCATCATCGTCGGTCTGCGCTACATAGTCCACATGAGGCCAGACATTGCGTTCGCCGTGGGCTATGTTAGTCGCTTCATGGAGGATCCCAGAGAGGATCACTAGGCTACAGTGAAGCGGCTACTACGCTACATCAACGGGACAGTGGATCAGGGGATCATCTTCCCCAAGACCGGTGGGAGTAGGCTGCAGCTCACTGTGTTCAGCGATACAGACATGGCGGGGGACATCGACGGACGATAGAGCACCTCTGGCCTGCTCGTCTTCCTCGGGTCAGCTTTAATTTCATGGTTGTCGCTGAAACAGAAGGTGGTGGTGCTGTCTATGTGCGAGGTAGAGTACATAACGGTGGCCACAACAGTGTGCCAAGTTGTGTGGCTGCACTGGCTGCTGGGTGAGCTGACTGGCGTGGAAGCTCACCCACCAGCACTGATGGTGGACAACCAGCCCGCCATCACCCTCGTGAAGAATCCGGTTCTGCACGACCGGAGCAAACACATCGACGTGAAGTTCCACTTCCTCAAGGACTATGTCGATGGAGGACAGATCGTCATCAAGTTTATCGAAACTGGTCGGCAACTCATGGACGTCCTCACCAAGTTGCTCAGATGACTTCGACTCACGGAGCTGAAGGAGATGATCGGCATGGAGGGGGTACAAGGGATAGCAGTAGGATTAGAGAAAGAATTGTTAGATAATCTACTATTTTCTTGTGTGAACACACAACAGGGAAAGGCGACACCGAAAAGGCTCCCTGTTGTGGTACTATAGCCGCTGTAGAGGCAGGCGCCGAATGGGTCACCTGCCGGACTGTAGCTACATGCAGGGGCAGACGCCAGAGTTAGTCCTGCTATGTTATCTAGTCACTGTTATAGCAGGGCAGCTGTACTTAAATCTGGGAATGGATCGTGTAAACCCAAAGGCCGAAAGGGCCCCCAAACTCACGGGCCTAATTTTACGGATTGCATATGGGCCATGTAAACAAAAGATCGAGTTGGATTGGATTGGCTTGTAAAAAGGCTGGGCCGTAGATACGGCCCGAGTCGTCCTGACGGATCGCTGAGCAGGGTCGGCCCGAGGATCTGAAAACGGATTTTGCCTTTGGCGCTCTCCTCGCAGAGTCGCGATCGAGGGGCGGCCGAGAGGGGCGGGTCTTGGGAGCCGAGGGCGGCGGCGTGGCGCAGGTTGAGGAAGAGGAGGCGGCGGCGGCGGCGGCGTGCAGCAGCGATTCGGTGTCCGAGATCCTTCCATCAGCCGCATCGCTTCTCCATCCGTCGCCATCGCTTCCTCAGGCGGCGGTAGCAGCGATTCCTCGTGCCCCATCGCTTCTTCATCCGTCGGCAAGATCCGTCGGCAAGCGCTAGCAGACGCCTCTCCGCTGCTAAGTCCACAAGGTAACAACTAATCCATCCCTCTGTCTATCTACTTGCAGTTTAGTCTTTCTTTGAGATCGAGTAAGGGCATTGGGTAGATTGTACCAAGAACCTAGCTGAGCGCTTGTTGTAAAAGAAAACGAAGAGATGGGAGATATTTCCGGTCCGCCTAAAAAAAAGGGAGCTGGGGTGAACGGTGATGACCTCAAACGAAACGATCCGTGTGAGGCCCCGCCCCGGTTCGGCAGGGGCCGGTGCTCCTCTACCACCTAGCCTAAGCTGCCGGCCGTTTCGTGGTTGCTGCTTTGGAGCTGGGATGAACGGTGAACCCACCTCTAGAGTGGATTAACTATATTCAGATTTTGTGATTGCTGCTTTGGATCCTTTTTCTGCCATATACTTGGTGTCATATAGCGATTGTTCATTTGAGATTATTCATATTTAGTGTGTTTTCATCAAGCAGGTACCCACCTCCGCTTCCTTCAATGTATTAAGCAGCCAACTGGTAGTGTCCTTTGGAGCTGGGCTAGAGCACAACTGTGAGAAACCTTGTGTTGGCGATTTGACGTCCTCCGTTATCCTTAGTTGAAGGAAGAACTTCAACCAGGTATTAAGTTTCCTACTAAGTTTGTTCGTTGGTTTTGCTTGTTCATCAGTGTGTGTTGATCTTTAGTAAGGAGCAAGTAAATTCTGTTCTGTGGCTTCTCTTCATGTGGATAAGTGGTGATGAACTGATAATAACTGGTGTTTTGTTAGAAATTGTTTTTTTCCGAAGCAACAAGGAAGGCATCACACTAGAGCTTGCCAAATATTGCTTGTTTATCTCTTGGTTCCTGCAATCCTGCTAGGTTGAAACTTGAAAGCAATAAGGCATGGTTTCCTGGGTCTAACACATGTTAGCTTCTCAGTTGCTGTGTTCTTCTAAATATGATTCATGACTGTTTGAACTTTAGTTAATCATGCTCAATTTGTTGTTGCCTTCTTACTCTGGATGACTGCAAATTACTGCAAGTATACAAAACGAATAGCCAATCATATTGGCTTCTCCAGTAAGTCTGGAATAGCACTTATGAACCCATGTTTACGAGAATCTTTATATTGTCACCCGAATAAAGCAATCACCAATCAAAGTAAGTGATCAAACATTTGTATTTTTAAATGATCGTATCTTAAGAGTATTTTTCTAAGACCATATCTTCTTCCATGTTCATTCAACACTAGACAACCTAAGAGTAGATGCTGAACCTTCAAGTTGCACGAATCCTTCAGCTATTATTCTTTGTTTTGGTAAATGAACTACTACTTTCTGTTTGACAGACATGCGGTGAGGTGATCAGTAATAAGTATTGATTTAAGGGAGATCATTTTGAGCATGTTATGATGGAGCTCTACTCTGGATATCTTGAAGATCATTTCAACCTCCACAAGCTAAGGTGAGCATTTCCTCTGATCAGATCCCCCTGTTTCATCTGAATGTTTTTTTTTTATTTTTTTTGTCCATCTGATGCATAGAAAAAACGCCAATGTTCTGATGACTGTCCAATCAGTCAACTGAAGTAGAATGAGACGTGAAGCAAAAGAGGGAGAGCTAATAGCTTTGGTGCCACTAGCATTAATAGACTAGTAGTAGTGTGATTTGCATTAGATTTCTTTACCTGTGGGTGGCACATCGTGATGTAAACTGAATACTAGATTTTTTTTTTAACGGTGCAAGTGGGACTAGTGCATCTAGAGTGAGGCAGGGGAAGGGCTGCCGCCCCCCTGCCTGCTGTGCCTGGTGCTGATCTGAATGAAGAAAGTGGTGAGTGGTGCTGTGCATCACCAGCGTTCACCACTGGCTTGGCTAGCCAACCAGACATTCCCTTTTGTTCTGTCATCACATTTCCTTGTCATCAGCATCACTACGCACACATACTACAACTTGCAATGTTTGGTCTTTTTATGTATATTTTTTCACTGTGCATGCAGGCAAGAGCATGACATACTAGTATTTTCTTCTCTCATGCTTTTCTCCTTTGCAATATGCAAAATCTGCTCGATATGGTTATACAGCATTAGAATCGCATCCCTTTTTTTATTACTTATAATATATATAACCTGGCACTGTTGGCAAAAATCACACGCACACGTGTGGCGCAAACCAATGCACTGCACATATCCCTGCTGCAGCCTGCACTCGTGTTCCAGATAAGTTGGATGGTGGGGTTCAGATGATGAAAGCCGGCGACCACTGCTTTATTTGCAGCAGGGAGGGGTTCCTGTGTGCTGGTTGGAGGCAGCATGAGACCAACCTAACCTGCTGCTTTTGCCGTAAAAAGCCAAGTGGCCTCCCCAATAATTGAGGGGTCATCTTGGATGAACCCTCTTTTGGCCGTGCGGCACACTCTTTTAGTCTTTACCTATTTATTAATCCTTAACAGCTGCCTGTTAAACCTCTACTTTTAGTATCATATCTAATTGATTGTCATTCATTGGTTCAGGAGACTCTAATTGATTAGTCTGAGTGTGATATTATGGAGAGGGTTTCATCAGCAACAGCAGCAGAAGTTGAGGATAGTCTTGATGCTCTCTCCACTGATCAGTCAGGCCGGTCAGGGAAAAAGAGGGCTAAAGTTTGGGCTTATGTTGACTCGGAAATCGTTGATGGAATTGAGAAGGCTGTGTGCAAGTATTGCAAGCTCCAGTTGTCTTCTGTGTCGAGGAAAAGGGGACAACTCACTTGAATAGGCATATTGGATATTATTGTCATCATATCCCTCAAGAGGACAGGGATGATTCTTAGCAACTTTGAAGAACAAGTCGATAGAGATAATTTCGTATTTGATCCTGTTGTATTCAGAGGTCTGATTGCAAAGTATTTCCTTAGTCTTTGAGGTTGCATTTCAAAAGCAGATGATCCTGCTTGGAAAGAGATGATAAATTATTGCCAGCCTTCATTCAATGTGGTGGGTCGACAAACTTTCGTGCAGGTATGCGATCTTGTATGAAGAAGAGAAATTACAGCTACATCAAAAGATTACAAAGTTGAAGTCTCATGTCGGGTTTAAGCTGCTGATTTGTGGTCGTCAAACCAAAATCTAGGGTATCTTGGAGTTCTGACTCATTACATTGATGAAGAGTTTGAGCTTCATAAGAAGATTATTGCATTCAAGCAGATCTCGTTCCCCCATAACTCATTTGCTGTGCAAGATGGCATCACGGCTTGCTTGACGGAGTGGGATTTAGTTGATCGTGTGTTCACAGTGACTCTAGATAATGCAAGCGTGAACAATGAAGCGATTAGAGACTTGCGTGCTGCTCTAGGTGCTCGAGATGTTCTTTAAGGGTGAACACATACATGTCGGATGTGCGCTCATGTGCTCAATATAATGGTCCAAGCTGGATTGCAAGTCATACCAAATGCGTTGGAAGGGTAAGAGACATTATCAAGGTTGTCACATCTACACCTTCTCGTATGCAAACATTCAACTCAATCGTTCGGGCATTAGGTCTCAAAGGCAAGTCGGGGTTGATTCTAGATGTTCCCCACCATTTGGAATGCTACGTATGACATGTTGAATGAAGCTCGAAATATAAAGCAGCTCTCAAGCAGATTCGCAGCAGCAGAAAGCGAAGATCGAGGATGTTCCTAGTGAACTAGATCGGTAGAAAGTTGAATCGCTTCAATTAATTCCTAGAACAGTTCGGTGAGGCTACAAAAGCATTTTCTGCGGATAGGCATCCAACGGCCCACCTCTTTCTCGAAGATGTTGATGGCAGTTCGAGATGTATTGCTTGATGAGACGTGGAATACCAATGAACTGCTCAATGAGTTGACTGAAGCTATGTATACCAAGTTTTGAAATACTTTGGGTTGTGCCTAGTATGGTACTTCTCATAGCTGCTGTCCTAGACCCATCAATGAAAGCTGATTTTGTCGTTCTTTTACTTGACTGTTGAGAAATGAAGCGGAAGCTAAGATGAGAGAGCTTAGACAATACTTGAAGAAATATTATTTAGAGTATGAGAGGGTTGTGAGGAACAACACAGTCCCTGTCTTCGTTACATATGAAGAGGAAGTTTTAAGTCAGGGAGAATCGAGTTCTTCTGGACTTCGTGGCAAACGGCGTGTAGAGCTTGCATTTGCTCAATTTGCATCACATAACTCGAGTACTCGCTCAGAAAGATCAGAATTGGATATTTATTTGAATGATCCTAGAGTAGTTGTGAGACCGATAGAGAACTTTAATGTTCTAGCATGGTGGAAGAAAAACTCGGATGCCTATCCTATCTTGTCTTTGATGGCCAGAGACTTCTTGTCTATTCCTGTTAGCACAGTGTCCTCAGAATCTGCTTTTAGTGCTGCTGGAAGGATACTTGGTAAAAATAGGACATCTCTCTCTCCAGAAACACTTGAAGCGTTAGTCTGTGCGAAAGATTGGTTGATTGGCTTTAATGATGCAGAAGAAGGTAATTGTCATATTTCAGATAAATATTGCAAAGTCAATTTTATTTAGAATAGTGGTTTAATATGTTTGTCTTGTTCAATGCAGGTCAACCAATGACTGGACAACGTATGTTTGAATCAGACGAAGAAGATGATGATTGACAGGTTAGTGCCCTAGCTGTTGGTTCACTAGGAATGTTGTCATATTCATTGTTTAAAAAACAACTTAATTAGACCCTTTATTTGCATGATTGATGTTTGCTATATGCAATTGATCTTCCTTGTCCACTTAGTTTTTGTGTTACTAATGCTAGTGTCACTGTTACTAATGTTCCATTTATTATTTCGCCAATTTCTAGAATATTGAACTGTGTTTTCTGCTTGAGATAAATTTCATTCATTGTCTTATACAGGACCTCTAAGATGTCAATATGAAGGGAGACCTGTAACTTGTGTATAGATTAGGGCTTAGTTTCTTGTTCCATATTTGTTTGGAGTTAGAACTTAGAAGCAAGGCTTCTCATGGCATCTCTGCAAGAATCCAATTCCCTGTGTTTGAAGCGGAAGCTTGTTGATGACTGCACGTCAAAAGACTACAAATCTCGCCGTGTCAAATCTGAGAATGGGCCCTGATTCGATTCATTTGCTAAATGGAACATCTTTGAGCATAGTTGACACTTGACACAACTCAAGCTGTCATTTTTTAGCATGGTTGACACTTGACACAACACCTGTGGTGTTCTTCTTTGTTTTGCGTTCTTTGCTCGCTATATATTAGTTAGTTTCTTCTTGAATTTAGGATTGCAGCTGGTATTTCAGCAGTTGGAAACTGGTAGCTTTATCTTTGAGCAAGGCTGAGATGTAATGATTCAATACCCTTGTACTGAATGATGAGTCTTAAGTGAAGTAAGGTATCACTTTAGTATATTATATTTTATTTGTGAAATGCAGGCAGGCACTAGCGCTATGCACTGCACCTCCGCCTGGGAATGGATCGTGACACTGTACAAGGATTGGGCCCTAATACTGTACACGGATTGGGCCCGAGGATCTAGATATGAGTGGATTGGAGCAGGGTATAATTTAAAACAAACAGGGCTGGATCGGACTATCCTCCATAAAAAAGGATTTGGATCAGGATCAATTTATTGCTAAAGTATTTAGGATTGGGGTGGGGTTGGGAGTGGATCACGATCCATTCCCAGGCGGAGCTGTACTAAGACTAGATGAGTTGAGTTGTATATATAGTTTGCCACTGTAACTCAACAAAGAGAGCTCAGATTTGCCATCTCCTATACAGGGCTCCGGCCAACGCTGGTGTCTCTGTTGTGTGTGTATGCTCTGTTATTCCTCTCTTCTTCTACCTTTATCCATAGTGTGTGGTCGGACAACGCTTGTTTCGTGGTCGGTATAGCTAGTGTGTGCTCGGCAATACTAGTGGGTGCTCAGCAAGACTGGTGAGTGGTCGACTCACCTGAGCCGGTGATCCTATGGGCCAACAATTGCAACACAAGGACGAAACGACATCCTCTTTATTATCAATTAATATTAGTATTATCAATCATCAGAGGATCCCAACAATAAGTGCCCATGTTAATTTTCTAATACTTGCTAGGTAAAAAGATAATAAATCCTCTGAACTCAGAAAAAAAAAAAAAATTTATGGCCATCTATTCATTATAGCCATCATTGAATATAAGAGATGGTTTCAATTAAATATGGCAATGAAATGTATTGAACATTTTCTCTACCTTTATACAAAGACACGCAAATCTTTTGCGTGTTTGAGAAAGAAAGACAATGCAATGGGATGAAAAATACATACATTGTAACTAGATAACCTAAGTATATCACAACCACATTAATATTTTAAAGTATCTATACAACTATGGTATGAGAATATAGGCAATGAGAGATGGGGAGTAAAGCGCTTCACTGCCAGTTCAAAATACCCCATCACTTTTAGATTTTGAACCGGCACAACCATACCGGCAGTGATGAGGGTAAGCTATCACTGTCGGTTCCTACAAACCGGCAGTGTTCTTCAACTTCACTGCCGGTTCTTTACACAACCGGCAGAGTTCTGTTCCACCAACACTGTCGGTTCATAAGTCCACCCGGTAGAGTTCAGTTCCATCAACAGTGTCGGTTTGCGTTTCAACTAGCAGTGTTGTCGTAAGAATCACTGCTGGTTGTGACAAGAACCAGTAGTGATGGCTTACCCTCATCACTGCTGGTTTGTTGCTAACTGGCAGTGATGTTTACGACAACACTACCGGTTTTCTGGTAACTGGCAGTGATGTCACGTTCGTATTTTATTGTTTTTTAATTTATTTTAATTTATATTTTTTCGTGGAATCAGGTTTCGCTTTATATACGCTACGTAGACGATAGGTCTATCAATATTAAACATTACAAATATTACGATTATCGTTCAAATATTCTTATGAAGATCTCGATCCCTCAAAATAAAAAAGAAATGTTCTCAAACTTCACAGATTGTGCAATACTTCTCGGACTTCTTACAATAATCTAGTGAGCCGCTTTAGGCCATACTGGTCCTTGAACTTCAGGGATTGTGCAATGAAAAATACTCCATCTTTTTCCAATACCTCGGCTAAGATGAATTTTGCCAGCTCCGATTGCAGCGCGACGATCTCCATGTCTAACAGCGTTTCGTGGTTATATTTCTTGCGTTGTCGTTCAAAAAAGATGATATCCAAAGAGGAATCAGTAAATAATTTTGTTGAATGATTAACAGACATAAATGAAATGGGGATTATACACACCAACTTATTGGCTTCTTCTGATTTTCCGCCGATGTATCGAAGCATTGCTCGCATTACATAAAACCCACATTCATTGTTTCCCGGCGGCTGTTTTAGGTACTTCCCCTCTATTTCAACAACCTTGAATGGGACCTGCATTCCACCAATATGTCTTCTTCGGACACTGAGCAACAATAAAAGAAAAAACATTAGAAAGCGGTATGTGTGATTACTGATTAGAAAATAATATGTTATTAGGATCGCTTACTAATTTAGCACTGCCACCAGTGCATCCAGATGATGAAATGGTTTTTTCTTCGAGTCCCACACCTCGATCAGATTTTTGGCAACATTAACACAAATGAAGACGAAAAGGTTGCTGCAATCACAGAATCCTAATTATCGAATAATCTTAACGAAAAAAGAAGCATAAAATTAAAAACCGAGAACACATACTCACAGTTGTAGGCTAGAAGTATGTGGGTTTTGTTCTTCATCTTGAATTCGTCGAAAACAGCAATCAATCTCTGTTTCAGGTCTTCCACGTCATATCCATGGAGGCCTAGACATGTCATCTCATTGACTCGTAAGGGGTCCAAGAAGCCTCTGTTATCCCATTTGCTTTATAGAATGCAAAATTTTATTATACACCTACATAAAATCATGGGAAGTGCTCAAAAGTTAATAATTTGTGTACCGAGAGAGTAGTTAATTGTAATATCGCGCATGTAGGGTACTTACATAGTCCACAACGTCAACATTTGTGTATCGAGAGAGCGTTTCTGGTATAGCTGGAACAAGCACTCCCACTCGACATCGAACTTCTCTTCTTCAGGATAATGAAAAACATGTGGCGAATGGATAATAACCTCAAAACCAAAGTCCTCCATCTCTGTTGCTTGAGTCATGTAATATTCATGCAACTGACGCATATATGTTGTCAAATTTTTATACTCGTGATCGGGAACCAAAAGATTGCCCCTTTCATACTTCATTGCCGGTGTTTCCGTCCCTTGTACATCATAATAGATGTTCACGACCTCTTCCATAGTTAATTCAGGGTTGTCTTCGATGAACTTCTGTATCTTCCTTAAATCTTTATTGTGTATTTCATCGGCTGTTGTTGTAGCGTACTGATTCTGTGTTTGCCTTTTGAATTCAGACTTCAACAAAAATGGAGGCAGTGAGGCACAGAGATTAAACAAACTAATACAATCTTCCTTCGAGATGTGTGCTATAAATTTTCCTTACATCAAGTTTGTGTTGACACAGAATTTTTGTCTCCGTGCCGAGGACACACGCAGCAAGTCGGAAGGGTCCGCTTGATAGAGCAGATCCGCCTAGCTTCAGCGCAAGGGTGGTCGATCCTGCGCAATCCTCCCGAGACGTGCCAGTCAATTTGACCCTACAATTGATAAGGAGAGAAAGCTTATCAGTAATTAAGGGCGGAACGTGCTGGTGTTGCCAGACAGTCCCGAATGTGCGGCTCTAAGAGCCGATATGAGAGGAGATCGACTAAATAGTCGATTCTAGCATATTCATAAGAATAAATTGGTTAAAGCTCATGGGGTTTTGTAAGAAGAATCGGTAATTATCCAAGATAGATATAATTCGAGCAATAATTTAATCAATGCCAATAAGATATCAATGATGATTGATTTAAACTGAGCCAATGATTACAAGTAACTGAACCCCTTTTTATATAAAGAAACAATTCAACGCCACTTAACCATTTAATAAAGATAAATCTAATAAACATGTTAGATCTCATCTATCGCCATGACCAGTGGGGCATGAGGCAGAATCATGCAGGCCGTAGAAACAATAATAGACTCGATGACCCTAACTCATTACTAATATCAGTGGGACATGAGGCAGAATCATGTAGGCCGTAATACAATAATAAGATCATGGGGCTAACATATCTTTCAACTTATCCCTACCTCAATGATCTCGTAATGTGAATTATTCATGAAAACGCTCGATATCGGCTAAACAGCCGATTTAGGCATAGCGCACAGTTAAGGTCATGCCTTCTCAGGACGGATCTATCAACTAACGATCCCCACTCCACAGTGCTAATAGTGGGGTGAGAGGCAGAATCCCACATGCCGTGATAACAGGCCATGGAACGGTTCTCGCTAACCAATAGATCTACTCAAGATCGAACATGCCTTAATCGCACGCTATGCACGATTAAGATTGATATAAAACAGCCGATAAAAACATAACACATCGTTTAAGGTGTAGATTAAATCAGTTTTAGATTGGCAAATGATGAGTTAAATAAGATATAAGGCCGATCCAGAACAATCTCAATCGGACAGAGTGATATTGCTGTAATTAGATAAACAATGAAAGCAATAAGTAATATCGGTAACTTAATGAATCTACCAAAGACTACCATTCAAAGGTAGAGCCAATAATTTGACATTGATCTAGTTCAAGCAGTTGGGTGTGAGGCAGAATCACACAGGTTATACTTGAACTAGTCAAGAGTCGATAACTAGCCTATACCAGAGTCGCAGTGGGGGTCGACCGGATCGATGCAGCCATACAAACAGAGGTATAAACCATGACGATACTTACAGACAAGCAGTGGAGGTCGACCGGATCGATGCAGCCGTACTCGCTGAAGAACTCGTCGAGATCTACTCTACTCCTACTCCTAAGAGGTGGCCGAAACCAAAAAAAAGTAAATTAACTTGTATTTGATTGATTACAAAGTGCCGTAACCCTTCATATTTATAGGGGTGCCTGGCCTTAGGTGGGTTACAAGACAAGAAAATACTACGTGATATCCACGCACGCACATGAGACTCCTAGATGGATACGTTGCCACATAACTTGCTGGCACATAACTTGCTGGCCAATCTTCCGAATCCTGTGCTAGCTTCCCGTACGTCAATGACTCCGGCAACCATATATATATATATTGCTCTTGTACCTGTACATGATCTTTCATTATCTGACCTGCATGTTGCCGAAGCAGAAACCACGAATCTTTCTTCCTTTTTCATCTTGCTTTTCCCTTGTCTGGCTGAACTTGGAAACTTTCTCCACAATAACCTGCTCCACATTCCTTTAATATCCGATCCTGCACGTATGTGATTTATTTCGCTGAATACGTATACGAACGTGACATCTGGCCGACCTCGTATATGCACACACACATGATGCGTGTCTTTGCTTCTTCTATTGTTGAATTGCACCTGGATGGCATGTTTTATCCCAAATAAAATAATCTACCATTTCCTTGACGTACGAACTCTGGTCCTAGCAGCATATAGCCATATATGAACCGAATAGGATTAAATTTGGCCAAATATGTCAATTGGCCGTATGTGCGAATAGCTAAACATGCATATTTCCTTTCCTTTAATCTTCTAGCTTTTCACGTGTGGAATTCCTGGACGCCTTGCTTCTTCAAAATATATTAAATAATATTTCATAGCCGGCTCGTAAAGATCTCTTAATTAGGAGACTTTCTTGCTTTTGACATCATCGGCCGGTCTCTTCCTTTTCAGGATAAGCTTACCAAATTTTGGTGTAAACACATGCCCCTTAGTTCGGAGTATGAATTTTTATGCTTCGAACTGTTTTGATCTAATAATCTCCTTTCTTAAGTCAGCGATATTTGATTGCAATACTTGGCTTTGATGACTTATTTGGGTTGACTGTCCATCTACTTTAGCCGATTAAGAGCTGTCCCCCGAGTTTATTACTATAATCAGCTATCAAATCACTGGTAAGGAGCTGAAGACTTCACTGGTAGCAATATTACCTCATTACAAGCTTCACCTATACATGTGAACTTTGAAGTGTCTATCACGCCATCTTGGGTAGTTGAAGAATGGAACGGATTAGAATCCAGTCATCCTCACTTCTCCTGCTCAGAAAAACTTGGGCTTTTTGAAAGAATTTTAAAATTAAGACATAGCTTTGCTCCCCAAATGATTCTCTCATATCGCTCAATGTGCATAGTTCCTCACCAAGACATTGTTTTGCCTCTATTTTTCCTACTTCTAAAAAGCTTATGTGGAGTTCGGGTAGGAACAAAGTATGTAGCATACTTACCTTGCGTATCGTAAAGTCAAATCCCGGATCAAAGGAGAGAAGTGTCATACTCTTAGATCAAGATGTGCATATGTGTGGAATATTTAGTGGCTAACCTAATTCTACTATGCTCTCTGAAATATATTTCTCTCTTGTGAAATATTTTTGCGAGAACATAGATTATTTTTATTCTCATCTCTTTCTCTTTTCCCCTTTTTTTCTTTTTTACTTTGGACCTTTTTTCTGTGTGTCCATTATATATATATATATATATTTGCATAACTCATGTCTCTATTTACAACAACTTTTGAGAGAAATATTATCAAGAACTTGGAGTATTTATTCTGATAAAACCTAGCAAACATATTTTTTGTCTTCTTCTAATGTAGGAGCAGAACATTTCGAGGTCGATGAAAAGCATGTTTTTGCGTACTCCCAGTGTAGAAGCAGCACGCATATGTAGCGTGTACGTGATCTTGATCTTGGGAGCATGACAAATCTCTCAACAAGGGTCAACGAGTCTCGACAAAACTCAACACAAAACAAGCAGCTTATGTGGAAGGTTTTTTGATCATAACATATGGCCTTGGTAGGAAATTCAATATCATCGAGGAGACAAGCTATTAATTTTTTTTTTGAATTTTTGTAAGAAAATTTCCCAAGTACTTTGCAAAAAGAAGCAAGCTTCCCTTTATCACACTATATCTTATTCATCAACTACTTAGACGACATGCTTTTCCTATGATAGATTATTCACAAGTAATAGGAAAAGCGAGGAATAAAGAATAATATGTGAGCATGTACCTCACATTTGCATGTACGTTTCTCCATTCTGAGCAGATGAGCGCCTCCACCCAAATTTTATCTTGACATCAGCTATCATAAGCTGAGGCTTGGTTCTTGGCCATCATATTAGTACTAGCATGAACATCGGCTTCTTCTTAGGGTCTGATAGAGTGTGATCTTGTAAAGAACCCGATCGGCTTTTGGGCAAACATGATCGGCTTGGTAGTAAGAAAGATCCGAATCAATGGGGATGGCGATCCCCTTTTCCTTCCATGCACGATATAAATAAATCTTATAGGACTCTTGTAACTCTCCGTGCAGGAATAATATCTAGAGGCTCCTCATATCCCTCTAGACTGCTCCCGAGCCGATTGGCTTTATCATATTCAACAAGGCAGGAAGGATGAACAGTTGAACACCATGTGTTTGCCTCAGCCGATGGAATGAAATATGCTTATATATCATCGGCTTTTCTTTCCTGCTGGTGACGCTTGAACCTGGGCCTTTTTCTTCTTTTTTCTTTTCAATTCTAATGCACAATAATCAGCCAATCGTGATTCGTGCATTAGTATGGATCTGTGCACATGTTGTAGCAGTATATTGACTATTTGTTAGCCGATTGGTCTCCTATCGGCTGTCAGGTTGCCAACTCCTTTCTTATCTCTGACGCAATCTCCCATGATGACTTTTTCTCTTATGAAAAATATATTACCATGTCGTCTTCCATTTAGAGCAATCTTTCTGAGCCCATCGCTTTTTTCACTTCCATCGTCAGATTGAGTTTCATGCCCTGCAGGAAAAGACAGAACCATATAATAAAGGAGCCGATAGATCAGCCCCATCGGCTTTATACTTGTGAACCAATGAGTATCCTTGTGATCCTCCAATCAGCTTGATGCCTTAGGGTCTGGTTTGGTCCTTCAAAAACTGCTTCTGAGATCCCACAAGTCGGTAAGACTCGTGCATGTAGGACTTATGCACGTATATGTATTGATTGCTTCTCAAAACTGCTTTGATGAAATTACTTGTAGCATCTTGATAGATGGCCGAATAAATACTAATATCGGCCTCTTGCTGTAGACAAAAAATCCTGTTCATCCAGTCTAAATGTCACCAGACTGCGGGGCCTTCAAGTGTATATATAATCTTAGGTCATTAATTGGTTCTCCAGTCTTGTGTGTGCACGTAGTAGATTCCGATCAATCTCTCCACTTATGTGATGGTAGCCTCCAATTGGCCAGAGTATTTAAACTCGGCCGTAGCAGCAAACTAATCACCCACTGATGGTAACCTTTTATTTTGTCTTCTGGTCAATAGAACGATTCTCTTCAAAATTTGGACAATTATGAGTAAGTAGTTCTCCTTTCATCAATTGTGCGCTGATAGTAATATCTGTTCTTGCCGATCGGCTACTTTCGGCTTGCTCAACTTTATCAGCTCACTTGACCTGAACTTTCCTTCTGATAGCATACACAGGTAAACTACTTCTGACTCTTAGCCCTCCTCAACCTGGGCGCTGGAGGTAGTGTCATGAACTGATATATATTGGCTGCGTAGAAGATGGAACTGTAAATTGATTCACTACTGGGCCGAATATACATGCTCTAATATTCACTTGTTCAGTTATAATGTGAACAATAAAATATTCCGGCCACCAAACCAGATATTGGACATCACGTACGAGTTATCCTGCTTTCCAACTCCGCCTTTCATGCATGTGTAGCCTTTCCTTATTTTCTGATTAATACAATCTAACGTGCACGTATAGCACCTGGACTTTTGACTCTTGGTTGCTTAGTATATCGGCTCGATGAGTAGACATGCCATGCAAAACTGCCGATGCAACTGGAGCATCGGATCCCAGGAAAAGATTATCGGCTGACGACTATCGCTAATGGTTGGAGGGATGACATTAGCTGACTTTGTAATGGACCCATTCAAAAATTCCAGATAGACCTTGAGTCTCAAGGAGTCAAGGTTCATAGCCGATTCTATTTCAGGAGAAGCGATCGGCATGTATATGAAACCAATTTTGCCGATCACCTACATGCAACCAGTCTGCCAGCCACGTACATGCACATATATCTTCTATAAGCCAACTTGATCCTGATTCCGGCTGGCTTCCTTTTCTTCACGTTTCCTCAAGGCGCACATCCCCTGGACTCCTGCTGCATGCACCTGTTGCTGCATCTTATATTGGAGTTGTAAATTCTAGAAATTCATAATATAGTCGGCTAATTTAGAATTCTTCTATTAGACGGCCATGTAGCACGTCCAGCAACACATCTCGACTCTTCTTCTTGAGAACCTCCACAACAGCGGCACATGGCCGGAGAATAGCAGATTCGATGACACGTAGCAAACTTGAGGTGTTGTACTCTTGCATCTTCATAGCTTAGTTCATTCGACTTATTGGCTGTCCATGAACTGACGTGATACAATGCATTGGCTTGATTATGAATCACCCAACAATACTCCAAGCATTATTTAGCCGATGAAAGTTAGATGCTCCTTTTATTATCTCGTAATAATCATCGGCTATTAACCATGTAACATAAATCTTCTAGAACATCTGAACTTAGGATGTGTCCATCGGCTTCTTTCCCATTTTAATAGCTGATAGATGAATTCAAGACAAATTCCCAATACATGTACCTACAAATCGCATAGTACCGATGCCGTAAAGAATCTCTGACAATTCCGGCTCCAGAAAGTTGTCTTGTGCTGATTTTTATCTCTTATCTTGACCGAACCATGCTTAATTATTATGACTAGTCCTCTTGTAAATTCCATGTCAACAAGTTGCCCTCCAGCCGAACTAGAGTCAAGTTCAGCTATTACGATATCTGAATTAACATGTTTGGACACATCAACATGAAATCTCGGTCATCTTTTTCCTTTTGTTTTTTTCCTTTTGTTTCAGCAGCAAATTTTAGCCGATTCATCTCTCCATCAGCCGATTCTTCTTCATGGGAAATTATCGGCCCAGAGTCTTGGAGTTAATAGAAGTGCGGGAGCAACCATTGGAACAGATCACGTACACAGGCCTTCATCTTACATACGTGTATGTGCTTTCCTTTTCTTATCGGCTATTGAGTAAGAACCGATAGTTATTTAACCAATAAAAAAATTCTATCAGCCGCTGGCATCTTCCCCCCAGACAATATGATAATAGAGTCGATATCGTGATGTCTCTCCGTGTTTCATCGGCAAGTTTCCTCATTTTCCAATTTACCTGTACTGACCAACGAATAACCAGAGATCGGTCCCTGCTCAGCCTCTGCTTCTTCCATCGACACTTCATGTTGAATTTCAGACAACTCCATCAACCATCGTAGTAGCAACAACTGAAGAAGATGTAGCCGATATAGTTATCCAGGATGTGTCAGAGAGCAGGCTCAAATTAGCATATCTGGTTTGACACCATCAAGAATCGGCTCATTATTAATTCCGTCGGCCCCCCTGCAGTTCATGCTTCACCATCGAGTCATACAAATCCCGTGTACATGCTTCTCCGGAACTACGATGGTAAGCAGGTGGTAAGCAATCATAGTTTCTTTTTTCATTCCATCTTTTATCTTTCAGTTTTTACTACGATGCTAAACACGAGACAAACCATACCGGATCGCCCGGCGATTCGCGAATCAATGCCCCCAGCAGGGTACCTCGAAAACACACGCCCCGCTTGTTCCCCAGGCTCAAGCAGGACCAACCCATCACTCTCCTGCCCCGGGTGTCTAGGTCCCCGTCTAAACTGGTGAAAGCTCTAGTTTGGTTTTGGTTAATTGATGAAACCCTAAGTGCTAACCTAGTTTATCAAGATGATTATGAGATAGGTAGCACTACTCCAAGTGATGAAGCAATGACAAAGATCATGACAATGGTGATAGCATGGTGATGATCAAATGCTTGAACTTGAAAAAGAAGAAAGAGAAAAACAAAAGGCTCAAGGCAAAGGTATAAAATGTAGGAGTTATTTTGTTTTAGTGAACAAGACACTTAGTGAGTGTGATCACATTTAGGATAGATATCTGTACTATTAAGAGGAGTGTAACTCGTATTGAAATGCGGTTATCAAAGTGCCACTAGATGCTCTAACTCATTGCATATGCATTTAGTGATTGCATCTAGAGGCACTTGGTATTCGTGTTGCGCTGCGGATTTCGCTTGTTTCTCTTGGTGGTTGCCACCACCTAGACGGTTGGAGCAGCAGTGAAGGATCGGCACGAGTTGGTGATTGTTCGTGGCCGCCTTCGGTGATTGTGAGGGGAGTTGTACCTTCTCCGGCGGAGTGCCGAAAGGTAACTCTAGTAAATTGCTCGTGTCATTGAGTTACCTCACTTGTGGGTCGGTTCTTGCGGTGTCCTATCGTGTGGACGAGGTTTGTGAAACACCTCTTAGCCGCCGAACCACCAAGTGTTGGTCGACACAACGGGGACGTAGCGTGTTGGCAAGCACGTGAACCTCGGGAGAAAATCGATTGTCTCTCTTCTTTGTCATTCTCCCGGTGATTGGCTATATATTCATCTTGTGATTGGTTCATCCCCTACACGTCGGTATAATCACTCTACTCACTCATTTACATTCTTGCAAACTAGTTGATACAAGCTCTTTAGTGTAATTAGAATTGAGAGCTTGCTTTATTATTTACATTCATCTAGTTGAGCTCTTTAGAGTAGCAAGGTTGAGAGCTCTTAGTGAGTAATTACATAGCTAGTTTGTGTGCCTAAGTATTCATTGCAACTATAATTGTTGGATAGGTGGCTTGCAACCTTTGTAGAGCTAGAGCAAGTTTACATTACGCTATTTGTCATACTAATCAAATTGCTCTAGTTGATTTGTAGATTTTTAAATAGGCTATTCACCCCCCCTCTAGCCATATTAGGACCTTTCAAGTGGTATCAGAGCCGTGGTCACCGTTTGATTGAAGGCTTAACAACCTCGGTGTCAAATTATGGCTCAAGTTGTGTTCAACCATGTGGGGGTAAACCACCATTCTTTGATGGCACAAGCTATGATTATTGGAAGAGAAAGATAAGTGTGTATCTTGGTTCAATCAATGATCAAGTATGGGATGTAACCGAGAATGATTATGCTATCATTAATCCCAACAATCCCACCAACCAAGATAAGTCTAACAAGCAATGCAATACAATGGCCCTCAACACCCTATACAATGCCCTTGATCCAAAGGTGTTTGAGCAAATCAAGGATTGTGAAAGAGCAAATGAAGTGTGGAGGAGATTGGAGGAAACCTATGAGGGCACACCGGAGGTGAAGAGTGCCAAGTTATATATTCTCAAGGACAAGTTGATAGGTTTCAAGATGAAAGATGATGAGAGCATACCGGAGATGTTCCATCGCTTGCAAGTCATTGTCAATGATTTGAAGGCTTTGGGAGAAAAGATCAAGAATGATGATGTCTCTCATCGGTTCTTGATGAGTCTACCTCCAAGGTTTGAAATGTTGAGAATGCTAATCATAAGAGGAGGATTAAAGGAGATCACCCCCAACCAAGTACTAGGTGAAGTCATGACACAAGAGACATACCGTGTGGAAAGGGAGGGGATGACAAGGAGGACAAGAAGAAGAAGAGTGTAGCATTCAAGGCTAGCTCATCATCATACAAGAACAAGGGCAAGTCAAAGAAAGAGTCAAGTGATGATGAGGATCTTAGTGATATTGATGATGAAGCTATGACTCTCTTTGTGCGCAAGATGGGCAAGTTCATGAAGAAGAAAGGCTATGGTGCAAGAAAAAGAAGAGATCATACCAAGAGCAAAGAATATGTGAGAAGATGCTATAATTGCAAGAGTCCCGATCATGTGGTAGCCAATTGTCCTTACAATAGTGACAATGATGAAGATGAGAAGAACAAACACAAGAAGGACAAGAAAGAAAAAGAAGGAGAAGAGGGAGAAGAGGATGACCTTTCAAAAAAGAAGAAGGGTGGAGGCTATGTGGTCACTTGGGATAGTGATGGCTCATCGGATAGTGATGACTCTAGTGATGATGGCAAGAAATCAATCAAGAAAGCACTAGCAAGCATCGCCATCAATCGACAAGCCCTCCATCTTCGACACTCCATCAACATGCCTCATGGCTAAGCCTACCAAGGTAAAATATGATGAGAGTGATGATGATGAAAGTGATTCTTGTAGGAGTGATGATGAAGATGAGGAGTACTCCAAGGAGGAGCTCATGGACATGTGTGAGCAAGTGCACGCTTGCAATGAGATAAAGAGAAAGGAGTGCAAAGAATTGCGCAAGAGAGTAAAATTTCTTGAGCAATCCTTTGATGAGCTCAATGCCACTCATGAGGGGCTAGTGGATGCCCATGAGAAGCTTGGCAAAGCTCACTCTAAGCTTGAAAAGGCTCACTCCTCTCTCATTGAGCAAGTCAAGAAGGAGGAAGCCAAGGAGGAGCAAGTGATAGTTACATGTGATGTGGGACTAACATGTGATCTTATTAATGAATCTACTTATAAGCCTATTGCTATTGCTCCCACTAACACCTCTTGTAGCACAACCATTACCACTCCACCTATGAATGATACATCACTAATGGTGGAAAATGAAACCCTCAAGAAGGAGGTGAATGAGCTCACTCGTGCCTTAGGCAATGCCTATGGTGGAGATGCCCGCTTGCTAAAGTGCTTGGATAGCCAAAGGTTTTCTCTCAACAAAGAGGGATTAGGCTATACCCCCAAGAAAGGCAAGGCGGCCTTTGTCACTCCCAAAGCTAGCTTTGTGAAGGGCAATGATCGGTTTTGCAATAGATGCAAGCAAGTTGGGCATATAGAGCAAAATTGCAAGACTAACAAGAACAAGCTACCTAATGTATCCTCAATCAAATTTGATTCTTGTTACATGCTTTATAAGGGTGCCAATGGTGTGAAGGCTAAGTTCATTGGTACACCGATTGTGGGCCCAAAGAAGAAGGCCATTTGGGTACCAAAAACCTTGGTGACTAACCTACAAGGACCCAAGCAAGTTTGGGTACCTAAAAAGAATTGATCTTCTTTTATAGGTAAATTATAAAGCCGGAGGAAGGCATTGGGTGCTTGATAGTGGGTGCACACAACACATGACCGGTGATCCAAGAATGTTCAATTCAATCAATGAAAGCAAGAGCAATGGGATTGATAGTATCACATTTGGTGATAATGGCAAAGGCAAAGTCAAGGGACTTGGTAAGATTGCAATATCCAATGACTTGAGCATTTCCAATGTGCTACTAGTAGAGAGCTTGAACTTCAACCTATTGTCGGTAGCCCAATTGTGTGATCTTGGTTTCAAGTGCATATTTGGTGTGGATGATGTAGAGATCATAAGTGTAGATGGCTCTAACTTGATATTCAAAGGATTTAGATATGAGAATCTATACTTAGTTGATTTCAATGCTAGAGAAGCTCAATTGTCAACATGTTTGATCACTAAGTCTAGCATGGGTTGGTTATGGCATAGAAGGCTTGGTCATGTTGGAATGAAATAATTGAACAAACTGATTAAGCATGACTTAGTTAGAGGCTTGAAAGATGTCACATTTGAGAAGGATAAGCTATGTAGTGCATGTCAAGCCGGAAAGCAAGTTGGTAATACACATCCTAAGAAGAGCATAATGAGCACATCTAAGGCATTTGAGTTGATGCACATGGACTTGTTTGGACCAACCACATACACTAGCATTGGTGGAAACAAGTATGGATTTGTGATTGTGGATGATTTCACTAGATACACATGGGTGTTCTTTCTTGGTGACAAGAGTGATGTGTTTGCAATATTCAAATCATTTGTCAAGGGCATTCACAATGAGTTTGAAACAACCATCAAGAAAGTTAGAAGTGACAATGGTAGTGAATTCAAGAACACTAGAATTGATGAGTTGCGTGATGAATTTGGAATTAGACATCAATTCTCGACCAAGTATACTCCTCAATCAAATGGGCTAGTTGAAAGAAAGAATAGAACCTTGATTGATATGGTAAGATCAATGTTGAGTGAGTACAATGTGAGTCATTCATTTTGGGCCGAAGCAATCAACACGGCTTGCTACTATGGCAACCGACTCTATTGTCACCCCATGATGGAGAAAACACCTTATGAGCTATTGAATGGAAGAAAGCCCAACATAGCATACTTTCGGGTTTTTGGTTGTAAATGCTATATATTGAAGAAATGCACTAGATTGAGTAAATTTGAGAAGAAATGTGATGAAGGCTTCTTGCTTGGTTACTCCACTACTAGCAAAGCTTATAGAGTTTGGAATTTGGCTAGTGGTACTCTTGAGGAGGTTCATGATGTAGAGTTTGATGAAACTAATGGTTCCCAAGAGGAAGATGAGAATCTAGATGATGTGAGAGGCACTCAATTAGTCAATGCAATGAAGAACATGGACATTGGTGAGATAAGGCCTAGAGAGGTGATTGATATTGAAGATGACAAGAATCAAGTGCTCTCTAACTCAAACATGCAAGCTAGTGGTTCTCTTAATCAAATCCAAGCAAGTACAAGTAATGGCAATGTGCAAGATCAACAAATGGCTAGTTCATCATCTCAACCAAATGATCAATCAAATGCAAGCAATCAAGTGCAAGTGCTCCAACCAACCAATGTCGCAAGAGATCATCCATTGGACACTATCATTGGTGATATTTCAAGAAGTGTGCAAACTAGATCAAGATTGGCATCATTTTGTGAGCACTTCTCATTTGTGTCATCCATTGAGCCTAAGAAGATAGATGAAGCTTTGAATGATGTTGATTGGGTCAATGCTATGCATGAAGAGCTAAACAACTTCACAAGAAACCAAGTATGGGAGCTAGTTGAGAGGCCTAAAGGTCATAATGTGATTGGAACGAAGTGGGTCTTTCGGAACAAGCAAGATCAAGATGGGATAGTGATAAGGAACAAAGCAAGATTAGTGGCTCAAGGTTATACTCAAGTTGAAGGTCTTGACTTTGGAGAAACATATGCCCCGATCGCAAGATTGGAAGCAATTAGGATCTTGCTAGCCTATGCATGTGCCCACAACATCAAGTTGTACCAAATGGATGTGAAAAGTGCATTTCTCATTGGGTACATCAATGAGCTTGTGTATGTTGAGCAACCTCCCAGTTTTGAAGATGAAAAGAAACCCAACCATGTGTTCAAGTTGAGAAAGGCTTTGTATGGATTGAAACAAGCACCTAGAGCATGGTATGAGAGATTGAGGGATTTCCTACTCTCTAAGGGATTCAAGATGGGAAAGGTTGACACCACTCTCTTCACCAAAAGGCTTGGAAATGACTTGTTTGTAATGCAAATCTATGTTGATGATATCATCTTTGGATCAACAAATCAAGAATTTTGTGAGGAGTTTGGCAAGATGATGGCAAGTGAGTTTGAGATGTCTATGATTGGAGAACTTAGTTACTTCCTTGGTCTTCAAATCAAGCAAATGGAGAATGGCACATTTGTGAGTCAAGGCAAGTATATCAAGGACATGCTCAAGAAGTTTGAAATGGATGAGAGTAAAGCTATTAGTACACCAATGGGGACAAGTGGAAGCTTGGATAGTGATGCTAGTGGCAACATGGTGGATCAAAAGATGTATCGGTCTATGATTGGAAGTCTACTCTATGTGACCGCATCAAGACCGGATGTGATGTTTAGTGTATGCATGTGTGCTAGATTTCAAGCCTCACCAAGGGAAAGTCATTTGAAGGCAACAAAGAGAATATTGAGGTACTTGAAGCATACACAACATGTTGGATTATGGTATCCCAAAGGAGCAAAATTTGAGTTGATTGGATATTCGGATTCTGATTATGCGGGATGCAAAGTTGAGAGAAAGAGCACATCGGGCACATGTCAACTATTGGGAAGATCACTTGTATCTTGGTCATCAAAGAAGCAAAATAGTGTAGCACTTTCAACCGCCGAAGTGGAGTACATTTCGGCCGGTAGTTGTTGTGCTCAATTACTTTGGATGAAGGCTACTTTAAGTGACTTTGAAATCAAGTTCAAGCAAGTGCCATTGCTATGTGACAATGAAAGTGCCGTCAAGCTCACCAACAACCCGGTTCAACACTCAAGAACAAAGCATATTGATGTCTGCCATCATTTCATAAGAGATCACCAACAAAAAGGGGACATTTGCATAGAGAGTGTGGGCACCGAAGATCAACTTGCCGACATATTCACCAAGCCACTTGATGAGAAGAGGTTTTGCAAGCTAAGGAATGAATTAAACATACTTGACTTCTCCAATATGTGTTGATGCACCCCCCACTATATGACATGCCTCTCCTTCGAGCAAAGCAAGGTAAAAGTTGATTGACATGTCATCCATCCCTTGCTAAGGACTTGTTTAGAGCATCTTGTCATTCCTATCATGTCCTAGGCTCATTCATGAAAATCAAATGAATTTGATGCTTATATGGTACCACTATTGCTTGTATGTTTGAAATGATATAGTGGTAGCATATGACATGTTTGTGGGCTTGTAAACCTAGTGTTTGATTTAGAAAATGAGCTATAAGTGTTTAACTCAACATGGTACAAGATAACCCTTATTTGGAGGTGTGAAGAAGCTTGTCCTTAGATCAAACCGAGTTAAATATCTTTTGCAAGTAATCTAGATTGAACCAAAATTGAGAAAATGATCCTTATTTCACATGGTTTCACCCCAACCTATCCATAATTTAAGCTCACCTTTTGTGCTAATTGTTGACAAAGGGGGAGAGAAACAAAGATATGAGTGGAGCATTGGACATAAGGGGAGAGATATGCTAAAAGAAAGGGACCAATTAAAATTTTGAGCACACAAGTAGGGGGAGCAAGCTCATAAACTTGTATGATGCAACATTTCATATATTTGCTCGCATGGTACAAATTCCAAGTTTCAACATTCATGCTTGTGTGGTGTATGCTAGTTATAGGTTTGAATGATGAAATGAAAAACTAGCATGCATAGGCTAAAAGTAACTAGACTCATGCTCACATTGTGAAAACTAGACCCTTGCTTTTAATGTTGATCTCATGGGGTATTCTAGTTTTTGTGTATGTCTAGTTACTAATGGTGCTAAGGATGGTATATTGGTGCACTCCGATTGGTATCACGCTTCAAAGGTCCATCTCTTATATCTTAGCATCATTTGGTAGAAATTGACTCCTATATTTCCTATCTAAGCATATGTGCAAGCTACAATCCAAACTCTTAGCATATATGTAGGGGGAGCAATTACTACCATATGGAGTTCATGAAACTTGCCTATACCCTTTACACATGGTAAATAAGCTTGGGCAAGCAACATGGATTCAAATGAACTTTAATTCATATCTTTGTATAAGGGTTGTCATCAATTACCAAAAAGGGGGAGATTGAAAGCTCTAGTTTGGTTTTGGTTAATTGATGAAACCCTAAGTGCTAACCTAGTTTATCAAGATGATTATGAGATAGGTAGCACTACTCCAAGTGATGAAGCAATGACGAAGATCATGACAATGGTGATAGCATGGTGATGATCAAATGCTTGAACTTGGAAAAGAAGAAAGAGAAAAACAAAAGGCTCAAGGCAAAGGTATAAAATGTAGGAGCCATTTTGTTTTAGTGATCAAGACACTTAGTGAGTGTGATCACATTTAGGATAGATAGCCGTACTATTAAGAGGAGTGTAACTCATATTGAAATGCGGTTATCAAAGTGCCACTAGATGCTCTAACTCATTGCATATGCATTTAGGATCTAGTGGAGTGCTAACACCCTTGAAAATATTTGTGAAAATATGCTAACACATGTGCACAAGGTGTTTGCAGGGTTGACATGGGTTTGGGTCCCTCTCTCCCTCCTGCCGAGCTTGCGAGGTGGGATTCGGCGCTTTTGGAAAAATGAAATGTCTATTTTCTATTGCGCCGGATGCAAAATTCTTGGTGGTTGGCACATTTGAGCAAGGGTGAAGAAGTTAGAGTTGAAATGGAGTTGGTCAAAATGATGCTGGCGTCGGTCTTCTGACCGGACGCTGGGTCACTTAGCGACCGGACGCTGAAAGGCTATGTCCGGTCGAGCTGTCAGACGGCACAGTGGGTAGGGTTGAGCACCGGACGCTGGTCTGCGTCCGGTCAAGGTTGTAACACCCTCGGTGTTTGGCTTCTACTAATTGCATTTCGTTTCATAAACATGTGCATCATCTATCTCATCATGCCATGGTCCCTGAAACATACATATGAAACATTCGCATATTCTGTTTGTTTCGTACTGGATTGCTTGTGAATGGTAGTAGTGCAACATATGAATGCAACATGAATTTCCCATGTCTTGAAGCATGGCAACATGGTAGTAATGTGACCAGTATAGGATAACAACAAGGTCATGCAACATGTGAAACATTGTATTGAAACATATGTATGAATTGCTTGTTTTACTTTCTTTATCACATGTGATCAGTAGAAGTGGTATAACAACTTTGTAAAATGGTTGATCATGGTCTAATACACCTTAACTATACTTAGTTTACTTGTTGGAACATTGTTCATGTAGACCAAAATGACCAAAATGTCCTCAAGTGCAAGTTTGACTTGAATTGACCCATGGAGTGTCATCGTTTGACTGATTCAAAAGTCCAACCTAGAGGCTTTGCATGGCTGTGCACTCTTTACAAAAGTTGTAGCTAATTTATCAAGGAACAAAAGTTGTTTTATGGCCAACTCATGAAAATGTGTGGAACATGCTCAAACATGGCCCACAAGTCAAAATTACATGCTGATTTCAATTGAAAAATTTGTCTAAGTCTTAAATCGCATTTTCGGTTGGATCAAAGCCAACTTGGGCTTCATATAATCTGCTGATCCATGGCGAATTAGGAAATGGTTCTTGAAAGGAAAATGTAGCTGGATGGTACCTCTACATTTTCATGTACACCATTTCGCAAAGCATCATTGGATTAGCCGTAGTAAGGCGTTGAATTCACGCTGTCGTCAGCGATCCAAGTCGATCGAATGCGCGCTTCTGATGACCGACCGTTTTGAGAAAACGCCGGACGCATGTGCGCACAAGGCGTCGTCGTCGGTCGATTGATCGCGCCGCCACACGCCGCGCCGTGGATGATCTGCCGCCGCACGTTGTCCTCCACTTCAAGCCGCCACCGCCCGACGCCTTCACCTTTTCCATTCAGATTTTCGCTTCGCATAGCTCGCCGCACCGAGCCAAAGCTTTCCGCCGTTGCCGTTCAAGCTCGCCACTGCAAAAACGCGCATGTATTGTATTAGTGCTGCTGGGAATAAGACGAATGTGATTACAATTGTCAAGGGTGGGTATTGTATTAGTGCTGCTGGGAATAATATCATGACTAACCAAGTAGTAAAAGAAGTAAAGCTTGAAATTGGGGATCGAGAGTTCCTTATGGATCTTGTAGTTCTACCGGGGGTAGGAATTGATATAATCCTAGGAATGAAGTGGAAGAGTGGGAATGGAGTGTTGATCGACATGTCAACCCGTGTAGTAATGTTGAGGGATCCTGTGGATAAGAAGGGTTTTCTCGTGCAGTTACCTCGTGATATCTCTATTTACAATATAGCCAATGCTACCCTAGCCAAAGCCATTGAGGATCTACCAGTTGTCTGTGAGTTTCCAGATGTATTCCCTGATGACTTGCCTGGATTACCTCCGGACCGCGATGTAGAATTCAAGATAGAACTCATTCCAGGTACGACTCCTATATCTCGAAGGCCCTATAGAATGCCGCCCAATGAGTTGGCTGAACTAAAGAGTCAGTTGAATGAGCTATTGAAGAAAGGTTTGATTCGGCCTAGTTCTTCTCCTTGGGGTTGTCCGGCTATCTTTGTGAAGAAGAAGGACGAATCTTTGCGCATGTGCGTAGATTATCGTCCCCTAAATGCTGTTACCATCAAGAACAAATACCCTCTTCCTCGCATCGATATTCTGTTTGATCAGCTCTCTAAAGCTAAGGTATTCTCCAAGATCGATTTGAGGTCTGGTTACCATCAGATCAAAATTCGTCCTGAAGATATACCTAAGACAGCTTTCTCTACCCGTTATGGTTTGTTCGAGTACCTTGTCATGTCCTTTGGGTTGACAAATGCTCCGGCACACTTTATGTACCTGATGAATTCTATATTCATGCCAGAATTGGACAAGTTTGTCGTCGTGTTCATTGATGATATCCTTGTATATTCTTAGAATGAAGAAGAGCATGCTGAACATCTGAGAATTTTCTTAACTCGGTTGCGTGATAACTAGCTTTATGCTAAGTTCAGCAAGTGTGAATTCTGGTTGAACAAGATACCTTTTCTAGGTCATGTGTTATCTGGTGATGGAATTTCGGTTGACCCTACGAAGGTGCAAGAAGTCCTTGAGTGGAAGGCACCTACTACGGTCACAGAAGTCTAAAGTTTCCTGGGGTTGGCTGGCTATTATCGTCGCTTTATCCCGGATTTCTCAAAAATCGCCAAGCCCATGACTCGACTACTGTAAAAGGATGAGAAGTTTGTGTGGACTCCGAAGTGTGAAGAGGCTTTCCACACTTTAAGGACCTTGCTAACCTCTGCTCCTGTATTGGCACAACCTGACATCGAAAAGCCTTTTGATGTCTATTGTGATGCATGTGGCACCGGTTTAGGGTGTGTTCTTATGCAGGAAGGCCGAGTAATTGCTTATGCTTCATGCCAGCTTCGAAAGCATGAAGTCAACTATCCTACCCATGACTTAGAGCTAGCCGCAGTTGTTCATGCCCTGAAGATTTGGAGACATTACTTGCTTGGTAATGTGTGCAACATCTATACTGACCATAAAAGCCTCAAGTACATCTTTACTCAACCCGAGTTGAACATGCGTCAACGGCGCTGGTTAGAATTGATCAAGGACTACAACCTTCAAGTGCACTACCATCCTGGTAAGGCAAATGTGGTTGCTGATGCCTTAAGCAGAAAGGCCCATTGCAATTCCTTAGTTAGTGAAGACTTTCATCTGTCACACCTCCTTCATCCTGTAGTACTTCACAATATCACTGTGGATTGCTCTCTTAGAAGTCGAATTATTGAACTCTAGAAGACTGATGTGGGTGTGTTTCACATCAAACGGAAAATGAAAGAAAAAGAGACCAAGCACTTTAAGGTCGATGACAAAGGAATTCTCTGGTTTAATGATAGACTTGTGGTACCCAAAGATAAAGAACTTAGAAATCAAATTATGGCTGAAGCCCATTCTTCTAAGTTGTCCATCCATCCTGGTAGTAGTAAAATGTATCAAGATCTCAAGCTGTATTATTGGTGGACCAAGATGAAGAAAGAAATCGCAGCTTATGTGGCAAGGTGTGATAACTGTTGCAGAGTCAAGGCTATTCACATAAGGCCCGGACTGTTGCAGCCACTCTCTATTCCTGGCTGGAAGTGGGAAGAGATTAGCATGGATTTTATTGTTGGATTACCCACTACCAACAAGGGTTGTGATTCTATCTGGGTTATCGTAGATCGTCTAACTAAATCCGCTCACTTTATTCTGGTCAAGTCTACCTATCATCCTCACAATTATGCTGAGATTTATTTTCAACAAGTGGTACGTCTCCATGGTGTACCCAAATCCATTGTTTCTGATAGAGGACCTCAGTTCACGGCTCGCTTTTGGGAGTGCTTACATCAGAATCTTGGCACTCATCTAATCCGCAGTTCTGCCTATCATCCGCAAACATCAGGACAGACTGAGCGTGTTAATCAAATTCTTGAGGACATGCTTAGGGCTTGTCTTATTTCTTGCAAAGGCTCTTGGGAAGACTGGTTACCTCTCGCTGAATTCTCTTATAACAACAGTTATCAAGAGAGTATCAAAATGGCTCCTTTTGAAGCTCTTTATGGCCGCAAGTGTAGAACTCCTTTGAACTGGGTGGAACCCGGGGAAAGAAGATTCTATGGTATTGACTTTGTAAAAGAAGCCGAAGAGCAAGTCCGAACTATACAGAAGAATATGACTGCCGCACAGGCTAGACAAAAGAGCTATGCTGACAAGAGAAGGAAACCTATTGAGTTTGAAGTAGGTGATCATGTTTATCTGAAGGTATCCCCTATGAAAGGAGTCAAGCGTTTTGGAATTAAAAGGAAGCTTGAGCCTCGATATGTTGGACCCTACCGCATTATCGAGAAAAGTGGAAGGGTAGCCTATAAACTCGATCTACCCCGTGAGATGGGAGCTATATTTCCGGTATTCCATGTGTCCCAGCTGAAGAAGTGTCTTCGTATTCCCGAGGAAATAATAGCAACAAGAAAAGTCAACTTGAAATCTGATCTTTCTTATGAGGAAAAGCCCGTGCAAGTTCTGGATACTCAAGAAAGAGTGACTCATACACGAGTGGTTAAGTTATACAAGGTAGTTTGGAGTAATCATAGTGAACGGGATGCAACCTGGGAACAAGAAGATTATTTAAAGGAAAATCATCCAACTTTCTATACTAAATGGTACGCTTTCCAAATCTCGGGACGAGATTTTTCTAAGGGGGGAGGGTTGTAACACCCTCGGTGTTTGGCTTCTACTAATTGCATTTCATTTCATAAACATGTGCATCATCTATCTCATCATGCCATGGTCCCTGAAACATACATATGAAACATTCGCATATTCTGTTTGTTTCGTACTGGATTGCTTGTGAATGGTAGTAGTGCAACATATGAATGCAACATGAATTTCCCATGTCTTGAAGCATGGCAACATGGTAGTAATGTGACCAGTATAGGATAACAACAAGGTCATGCAACATGTGAAACATTGTATTGAAACATATGTATGAATTGCTTGTTTTACTTTCTTTATCACATGTGATCAGTAGAAGTGGTATAACAACTTTGTAAAATGGTTGATCATGGTCTAATACACCTTAACTATACTTAGTTTACTTGTTGGAACATTGTTCATGTAGACCAAAATGACCAAAATGTCCTCAAGTGCAAGTTTGACTTGAATTGACCCATGGAGTGTCATCGTTTGACTGATTCAAAAGTCCAACCTAGAGGCTTTGTATGGCTGTGCACTCTTTACAAAAGTTGTAGCTAATTTATCAAGGAACAAAAGTTGTTTTATGGCCAACTCATGAAAATGTGTGGAACATGCTCAAACATGGCCCACAAGTCAAAATTACATGCTGATTTCTTTGAAAAAAATTTGTCTAAGTCTTAAAGCGCATTTTTCGGTTGGATCAAAGCCAACTTGGGCTTCATATAACTGCTGATCCATGGCGAATTAGGAAATGGTCCTTGAAAGGAAAATGTAGCTGGATGGTACTCTACATTTTTCATGTACACCATTTCGCAAAGCATCATTGGATTAGCCGTAGTAAGGCGTTGAATTCACGCCGTCAGCGATCCAAGTCGATCGAAATGCGCTTCTGATGACCGACCGTTTTTTCAGAAAACGCCGGACGCGGCGTGCAAGCGCGCGTCGCGTCGTCGGCCGGCTGATCGATACGCCACGCCGCGCGTGGCTGATCTGAAGCCGCTGCACGTTGTCCTCCACTTCAAGCCAGCGCCTGCCCGACGCCTTCACCGCTCCAGTTCAGATTTCTCTCAAGATAGCATAGCTCGCCGCGCCGAGCCAAAGCTTTCCGCCGTTGCCGTTCAAGCTCGCCACTGCAAAAACGCGCTGGCCCTCCCGCTCGTAGCCTCGCCGTGACCCCCTCTGTCACCCCCACCCCTCAGCCAGGTCGATTGTGCCTTGGTAAGGATGAATCCGTCATTTCCTTCCACCACAGCCATGGCGGAAGTTCGCCGGAGTTGGCGCTCCATGTGGCCAGCTGTCCGCGCGACCTTTCCACCCCTCCTATGCCTGCAGCTAGGTCCGGTGAACACCACCGAAGCCCGTAGCGCCAAACGTTAGGGCTACGATGCCGTATCGTCGCCGGAGCCGGCCGTGCCGTGGCCGAGCGCCGCCGTGGCCATCGCCACCCCTCCTTGTCGCGTCAATAGCTACGAATGAGGGTTCCCCTAGGTCCGCTAGGATGAGGCGAGCACGTAGAAACCCTTACCTTCGCCGGAGAAGCCACCGGCGGCGAGCTACGCCACCGGCCGTCGCTCCTCCCCTGTTTCGCTCACTAACGAGCGGGTCCACCTTGTCAGCCGCTGAGGCTCAGGTGAGAGTCCAGCTCAGGCCGCACCGTCGGCTTGGGCCGCGCCTGTGCGCTCGTGGGCCGCCGTTCCTTGGGCCAGCCCACCAGTAGCGGTTAGGTTTTTATTTTGTTTTGTTTAACTATTTTTCACAGTTTTGGTGCACCATTTCAAAAATATGTAACTCAAGTTTGATAGATCCAAATGATGTGGTTCTAATTTTGTTGAGTTCCTGGTCATGTCTAGTATTTAACAAAAATATTATATGAGCACATGTTTTAGAAATTTTTGAGAAATTAATTAGGACTTTGAAATGTGTTTTTAGATGCATGCAAATTTGTTTGAATTTTATCTTGAGTTTCTGTGGTCCAAAAATTATGAAATTTTGTGGGCAGTCTGTTATTGCTTATTAGAAGTTCTGGTAAAAATTTTAGAACTAGTGCATGTGTAGTTTTTAAGTTATAGAATTTCCTTTTATTAATGGGTGGATCTTGTGTGAATTTTCATAATTTTTCTATAGATCCAGTGTAGGTGAAATTTGATGGGTGCTATTCTTATGCTAGAAAGATGCTAGGAAAAATGGGAAATCTGTTGCTTGACACTTTTTAATAAGGTTTCCTAATTATGCTCAAATTAGACATGTCATCTGTTATTTTGGATATAGCAAGTTATGTTGGTCCTATGGCTTTGATATTTTTATGGTAGTCTATGTGCAGCATGAGATAGCTACTGTAATTTTTGTAGATTTTTATGAATAGTTTTACTATATATTGCTTAAATCACCTAATTAACTAAACAAATTGGAAAAAGACATTAAATAAATTATTTAGAAGTTGGCACTATACTTTCTGATGTTTCTTAGGTATGAAAAACAAGTTGGTAAACTTGGTTTGGTCAAATTAGGCTTTTGCATCATCATTAAATAATTAAGTTAGCAACCCTGTCATTGCGGGACAGATTCTAGGTCTACTGGAATTTGATTTGGTTAACTTAAGAATCATGCTTTGATGTTTACAAATGAATTGTATAGAATTTCATAAGCTTTCCAGAATGTCCTTTTGCAAGTCATTTGGATTTATAGAACTCTGGTTATGATTGAATTAAGCGACTCACTTGGTTTTGCATATGAAGCTTTAATCGTAATTTTAAGTATGTCTTTGCTAGTTCTAAGTTTGTGGTAATGTTCCTAGGTGTTAGGCCTTTAACTGAAGATGAGCACCTTTATCTTAGGTTATGCAAATTAGGTAAGTTGATCTTGTTATTTAAGTTAAGTTGGATACATGCTTAAAGTGATTTGAATAGAGCTAATTACTCGGTAAACAAGTGTCCAGTGATGTTTTCGTAAACACTCACTGTGATTCATTCATCATGAGCATCATGTCATTCCTTATGCATCCATGATATTTATCCTTTGCATCGGCATGCAATAGGTGTACCGGAAGGAGTGACCCTGCTGGAATTCGAGGAACCGAGCGAGCAGCAGCAGCCGACGCCGGAGATTCAGGAGGAGCAGCCTTCAGGAGAAGTGCCAGATGAGGTCGTCGTTGAGTGCCTGGACCACCGTCCTTGCAACTTTGTGAAAGGCAAGCCCCGGAGCATATTAAGCCTCCTATTTTCCAAACTGCAGTTACAGTATTATTATTACATATATTGTTGCATTAAGTTAGGTGTTGAATGCAAACACTTGCTGCATTGGTTACCCATTCCTTGTCCAGATACTGTTACCCTGAATCCTATGTAGATTAGGCTCGAGTAGTGCTTAGCCCTGCTTAAACGCGGTAGAAGTCAGGTGATTTCCTATCACCTGCGAGATATAGGAAGATACATGTGGCACGGTTGGCTATATTTGCTATCGTGGAAAAGAACCAGTCTTAATTTGAAATGAAGACCAGACGGAGGCTTGCTGGTTTGCCGTGACTCCGTCTGTGTCGCTTAAGGACTGATTCTTGGAGCCTTTCCTGTTCATGTTGAACGCATGCCTCTCTCTTAGTTGGCCGGGTCTGGAGACCGACCACGAAGCCGAGTAGCTCACCTCAAGCCGGGAGTCGATAAGTATAAAGTGCGCCTCAGAAGGGAGCCGTAGGCGTGAGTCCAAGGGTAGGTGATTTAAAAGTCCTGATCATCCTGGCAGAAGGGTAATCCCTGAGAGTGCTGGCGCTGATCGAACCCGCGAATTTGGTTCCTGAGATGTTCCAAAGGTGACCCACGGCTACCCTTGCAAAGATGCCAGGGTGAGAGTTAGGAATACCCCCTCAGCTGAGTTGTAATTCAATTCGAATCGCCGTCTCTCCCGGTTAGTGAGAACTTGACGGGCTTATCTCCAATGTAGATACACTTAATACTTAATGGTTCGGAAATGATGATATGATGATGACAGCCTTATTATACCTGCTATGGTTATTATTGTTTGCTCCTAATAAGTGAGTGCTCTAGTACAGGTGCTAATCTAGTGGACAGGTAAGTAATGATAAGCTTGATAATAAGTTTAAATTGGTTATTATACTCATAAGCTCTTTTATGCAACTGTGTCAAGCTAGCCCACCTGAAAAGCCTTGCATGATCCTTGGTGTCTTTTATTTCTGTTTTGTCGGGTAAGTCTAGCTGAGTGCCTTCTCGTACTCAGGGTTTATTTCCCACCTGTTGCAGATGACCAGTTCTTCTTTGGTTGCTGCAAGTACTGCCTTCTCCCTGCTAGGGATGAAGACTAGACCGTTGGGCGCGGTCTCTACTAGTTCTCGTACCTGATAATGCTTTTGTGGGACATGACTCTGATCTGGCAATGTATTTGAAACTATGAAGTTAAGTACTAAACTATGTTGCTTCCGCGCATTCAAACTTGGTTTGTAATATTTTATTTGAACTCTGATGGATGTAATCCGAATGCTACTTGTGAAATGTTGTAACGAATGATGTGTTGTGTTGAATCATTACGATCTTGGTTTGTATGTCGAGAGTTGGTTGAAATCCTTCGTGATTTCCGGACTACCGGGATTATGGGAGCTGAAGTACAGGAATTTGATCGCTTCGGTGATTGTTTTTGTACTTACGTTCTTATGATTTGGTCGGTTCTGTTACAGCTGGCATCAGAGCAAGATTTGACACTAAACATGTCATTTGTGTATTTAAAAAAAAAGTATTTGTGAAAATCCTAAATTAAATACTAAGTATTGCCAGTGGTCATATCCCTTATGCCCAAATAAGGACTCTTAGGTGGCTTATTAAGTACTAACTTGGGGGTTACTGCTTGTTTCTGTTTCGTCGTCCATACGGCGTGCTATTGTATGGATGCCATCCGCTTGGGTGGTAATGTTTGGATCAAATACCTCTACGCTCTGGTAAGTGGGAGTTGTGAGAGCATGACCGTCCAACCGTCGGTCTAGGGGAGAGTAGTTGTGGTTGCTCGCATAATTACATGTTCAATCATGTATCTATGAGAGTACTTAAATGTGGGTATCTCTGACGGGTAGTTGTGATACTAGAGTATGTGCATCAGGGGATATATGTATGAAAGTATTTAGTTACTGCTTGCTTTTATGCATGGTGGGAAATTACTGGGCTGAAATGAAATTTTCTGCAGGTACACTAACAACGTATCGTTGTAGATCGACTAGCTACCGTATACGAGAGAACATATGTATGCCACCATATATTTTGCTAGCCTTTAAATTTTTCTAGGATGGTGAGGACGTACGGATCGTGCATGCATCATGTTCAAGCATACATGGCATTTCTTGCATTACTCCCTCCTTTAAAATATGATTGTCCCGACTAATTAAATTTCGTATCCCTTAAATGATTCTCCCTTATGTTGTAACTTTGCTCTGAGATGCGCGCAGACGAAGCTCACTGCCGCAAGTCCGCTGGAGGAGGCGGGCGCCTCGTCACTGCTTAGCTCCTCGTGAGCCCCGTCCGGAGCCTACTGAGGAGGAAAGGCTGAGGACAGAGCTTGCTCGGGTGATCGCGAGAGGAATGCGGCTCAAAGACCGCTTGGAGCAAATAACGCGCAGAAAGGGACCAAGAGACCCTTGAGGTTGAGAGGTTGACAGTTGCTCACCATGGCTGAATGTGAATGCATGTTGATTCACGTGATGAACCAACGGAATGAAGCCTGGCATGAGGAGAATGTGTTGAGAGCGCGACAGGTAGAGCTAGAGCAGCAAGTGGCAATTGCTGAGGAGTACAATGATAATCTCCATGAGGAGGTTCACCTGTTACACAATCAACTTCACCCTCTCCTGCCACCTGAGGATGAGGATGAGATGGGTTCTGGTGTCATCATGGCTGAAGGTGATGATGACATGGAGGTCAATGGACCTGAGGACATTCCACCTGATGAGGAGGAAGATGAGGAGTTAGAGCCTACTAGTGATGAAGATGGAGGAGAGATCTTCAACACTGACTCCGAGGACGATGCGTAGTTTAGCTTACTACTTAGCTAATGCGCAAGAGCTAGTCTTTTGTTGATCCTCATGCATGAACGAGTAGCTTTGGAATAAGTTAATCGTTGGGATGTAATATCGAACCATAAGTTATCTTTGGATGTAAGTTTGGAACCACTATGGCTTGGATGTAACCTATCGAACGTATTATGCTCCACGTATGTGAGCCTTTGATAAATTTCGTCTTTGCGGTCTATGGATCTCGTTGTTGGTTAAGTTCATCGCATTTATGTGTCAATTGACGCGCTTGATGAGTTGTGTGGTTGTGATGAATGATTGTGCCTCTGTTGATTATATAAATGCATTCCCTCCAATGGACTCAGTTTGGCATAATTATACGGTTCATCTACAAAAATTTCCACATCGTCAGTGCTCATTGGCTATACATTTTGCAGATGGCTCATAACCTTCGTCGCGGTCGTGGCATGGGAAATGAGGAACAACCACCTCCGCCACCGCCCACACCAGCTGAGCTAATGCAGACAGTTGTGGAAAGTCAGCGCATGTTAGCTGAGGCTATGCGACAGATGGCTAACCGTGAGGATCGTCATGTCCGCCAAGGACCCGAGCCAAACCAGTACAGCAGCTTTAAAGACTTCATGGATACAAAGCCTCCTATCGTTCGTGAGGCAGAAGAACCATTACAAGCTGATGAATGGTTGAGCACGATAGAGCAAAGGTTTGGATTGCTCTGGTTGACTGAAGGTATGAAGGCCACATATGCAGGACACCAGCTCCAAGGCCCTGCAGGCATCTGGTGGACACATCACAAGACCACCTTCCCTGCAAACGTCGAGATAGTTTGGGGTCAGTTTCAGGCAGCTTTTAGAGGACACTTTATCCCTCCTGGTCTCATGGCCATTAAGCATACCGAGTTTATGAAGCTAACCTAAGGCAACAAGAGTCTTAATGAATACCTCCAGGCATTCAACAACCTGGCAAGGTATGCTCCTGAGTTCGTCGATACTGACGCTAAGAGAATAGCTAGCTTCAAGAGGGGACTTTCCCCTAAATTGATGAAGTCAATGGGCAACTGCAAGTGTGTCACCTTCAATGAGTTTATCAGTGACACTCTGACTCAGGAGAACAATGATAAGATATACGCCGCTTCCAAGAACCGTAAAAGAAACTTTGAGGTAGGTGCTTCTCAGTCTAAGGCACCAATGGTATCCAAGGTCCAGTACCGTCCACCCAATGCTAATGTCCGGTACCGCCCACCTCAGAAGAAGAATCAAGCTAAAACTGGTTTTCGCAAGGGGTACACAATTTCCTTGCCAAAGAATACCTCTGGGTAGGGCAGCTCCAATGTCCCACCAGCTAACAGGCCATGTTGGAACTGTAACCAGCCTGGTCATTGGGCAAATAGATGTCCCCATCCTCCCAAGAATGCTCAAGGAAACGTCCACCAGGGGCGTGTTCACTACACTACTGTGGAGGAAATTCCTGCGGGTGAAGTGGTCACCGCTGGTAAGTTTCTTGTTAATGATCACCCTGCAGTTGTGCTCTTTGATTCGGGTGCTTCACATTCCTTTGTGAGTTCTACTTTTGCATCTAAGCATAAGATGAATGTGATTACAATTGTCAAGGGTGGGTATTGTATTAGTGCTGCTGGGAATAATATCATGACTAACCAAGTAGTAAAAGAAGTAAAGCTTGAAATTGGGGATCGAGAGTTCCTTACGGATCTTGTAGTTCTACCAGGGGTAGGAATTGATATAATCCTAGGAATGAAGTGGATGAGTAGGATTGGAGTGTTGATCGACACGTCAACCCGTGTAGTAATGTTGAGGGATCCTGTGGATAAGAAGGGTTTTCTCGTGCAGTTACCTCGTGATATCTCTATTTACAATACAGCCAATGCTACCCTAGCCAAAGCCATTGAGGATCTACCAGTTGTCTGTGAGTTTCCAGATGTATTCCCTGATGACTTGCCTGGATTACCTCTGGACCGCGATGTAGAATTCAAGATAGAACTCATTCCGGGTACGGCTCCTATATCTCGAAGGCCCTATAGAATGCCGCCCAATGAGTTGGCTGAACTAAAGAGTCAGTTGAATGAGCTATTGAAGAAAGGTTTGATTCGGCCTAGTTCTTCTCCTTGGGGTTGTCCGGCTATCTTTGTGAAGAAGAAGGACGAATCTTTGCGCATGTGCGTAGATTATCGTCCCCTAAATGCTGTTACCATCAAGAACAAATACCCTCTTCCTCGCATTGATATTCTGTTTGATCAGCTCTCTAAAGCTAAGGTATTTTCCAAGATCGATTTGAGGTCTGGTTACCATCAGATCAAAATTCGTCCGAAGATATACCTAAGACAGCCTTTCCCTACCCGTTATGGTTTGTTCGAGTACCTTGTCATGTCCTTTGGGTTGACAAATGCTAAAGCACACTTTATGTACTGATGAATTCGTATTCATGCGTAATTGGACAAGTTTGTCGTCGTGTTCATTGATGATATCCTTGTATATTCTCGTAATGAAGAAGAGCATGTTGAACATCCGAGAATTGTTCGAACTCGGTTTGCGTGATAACTTGACTTTATGCTAGTTCAGCAAGTGTGAATTCTGGTTGAACAAGATACCTTTTCTAGGTCATGTGTTATCGGTGATGGAATTTCGGTTGACCCTACGAAGGTGCAAGAAGTCCTTGAGTGGAAGGCACCTACTACGGTCATGAAGTCCAAAGTTTCTCGGGTTGGTGGCTATTATCATCGCTTTATCCCGGATTTCTCAAAATCACCAAGCCCATGACTCGACTACTACAAAAGGATGAGAAGTTTGTGTGGACTCGAAGTGTGAAGAGGCTTTCCACACTTTGCGGACCTTGCTAACCTCTCGCTCTCAGATTGGCACAACCTGACATCGAAAAGCCTTTTGATGTCTATTGTGATGCATGTGGCACCGGTTTGGGGTGTGTTCTTATGCAGGAAGGCCGAGTAATTGCTTATGCTTCGCACCAGCTTCGAAAGCATGAAGTCAACTATCCTACCCATGACTTAGAGCTAGCCGCAGTTGTTCATGCCCTGAAGATTTGGACACATTACTTGCTTGGTAATGTGTGCAACATCTATACTGACCATAAAAGCCTCAAGTACATCTTTACTCAACCCGAGTTGAACATGCGTCAACGGCGATGGTTAGAATTGATCAAGGACTACAACCTTCAAGTGCACTACCATCCTGGTAAGGCAAATGTGGTTGCTGATGCCTTAAGCAGAAAGGCCCATTGCAATTCCTTAGTTAGTGAAGACTTTCATCTGTCACACCTCCTTCATCCTGTAGTACTTCACAATATCACTGTGGATTGCTCTCTTAGAAGTCGAATTATCGAACTCCAGAAGACTGATGTGGGTGTGTTTCACATCAAACGGAAAATGAAAGAGAAAGAGACCAAGCACTTTAGGATCGATGACAAAGGAATTCTCTGGTTTAATGATAGACTTGTGGTACCCAAAGATAAAGAACTTAGAAATCAAATTATGGCTGAAGCCCATTCTTCTAAGTTGTCCATCTATCCCGGTAGTAGTAAAATGTATCAAGATCTCAGTTGTATTATTGGTGGACCAAGATGAAAAAAAGAAATTGCGACTTATGTGGCAAGGTGTGATAAGCAATTGTAGAGTCAAGGCTATTCACATAAGGCCCGGATTATGACCACTCTCTATTCCCGGGTGGAAGTGGGAAGAGATTAGCATGGATTTTATTGTTGGATTACCCACTACCAACAAGGGTTGTGATTCTATCGGGTTATCGAGATCGTCTAACTAAATCCGCTCACTTTATTCCGGTCAAGTCTACCTATCATCCTCACAATTATCTTTGAGATTTATTTTCAACAAGTGGTACGTCTCCATGGTGTACCCAAATCCATTGTTTCGATAGAGGACCTCGGTTCAGGGCTCGCTTTTGGGAGTGCTTACATCAGAATCTTGGCACTCATCTAATCCACAGATTCGCCTATCATCCGCAAACATCGTGATGATCGAAAGCGTGTTAATCAAATTCTTGAGGACATGCTTAGGGCTTGTCTTATTTCTGCAAAGGCTCTTGGGAAGACCGGTTACCTCTCGCTGAATTCTCTTATAACAACAGATTATCAAGAGAGTATCAAAATGGCTCCTTTTGAAGCTCTTTATGGCGCAAGTGTAGAACTCCTTTGAACTGGGTGGAACCCGGGGAAAGAAGATTCTATGGTATTGAGTTTGTAAAAGAAGTCAAGAGCAAGTCCGAACTATCTGAAGAATATGACCGCCGCATACGGGCTAGACAAAAGAGCTATCTTCGACAAGAGAAGGAAACCTATTGAGTTTGAAGTAGGTGATCATGTTTATCTGAAGGTATCCCCTATGAAAGGAGTCAAGCGTTTTGGAATTAAAAGGAAGCTTGAGCCTCGATATGTTGGACCCTACCGCATTATCGAGAAAAGTGGAAGGGTAGCCTATAAACTCGATCTACCCCATGAGATGGGAGCTATATTTCCGGTATTCCATGTGTCCCAGCTGAAGAAATGTCTTCGTATTCCCGAGGAAAGAATAGCAACAAGAAAAGTCAACTTGAAATCTGATCTTTCTTATGAGGAAAAGCCCGTGCAAGTTCTGGATACTCAAGAAAGAGTGACTCGTACACGAGTGGTTAAGTTATACAAGGTAGTTTGGAGTAATCATAGTGAACGGGATGCAACCTGGGAACGGAAAGATTATTTAAAGGAAAATCATCCAACTTTCTATACTAAATGGTACGCTTTCCAAATCTCGGGACGAGATTTTTCTAAGGGGGGAGGGCTGTAACACCCTCGGTGTTTGGCTTCTACTAATTGCATTTCGTTTCATAAACATGTGCATCATCTATCTCATCATGCCATGGTCCCTGAAACATACATATGAAACATTCGCATATTCTGTTTGTTTCGTACTGGATTGCTTGTGAATGGTAGTAGTGCAACATATGAATGCAACATGAATTTCCCATGTCTTGAAGCATGGCAACATGGTAGTAATGTGACCAGTATAGGATAACAACAAGGTCATGCAACATGTGAAACATTGTATTGAAACATATGTATGAATTGCTTGTTTTACTTTCTTTATCACATGTGATCAGTAGAAGTGGTATAACAACTTTGTAAAATGGTTGATCATGGTCTAATACACCTTAACTATACTTAGTTTACTTGTTGGAACATTGTTCATGTAGACCAAAATGACCAAAATGTCCTCAAGTGCAAGTTTGACTTGAATTGACCCATGGAGTGTCATCGTTTGACTGATTCAAAAGTCCAACCTAGAGGCTTTGCATGGCTGTGCACTCTTTACAAAAGTTGTAGCTAATTTATCAAGGAACAAAAGTTGTTTTATGGCCAACTCATGAAAATGTGTGGAACATGCTCAAACATGGCCCACAAGTCAAAATTACATGCTGATTTCACTGAAAAATTTGTCTAAGTCTTAAACTGCATTTTCAGTTGGATCAGGCCAACTTGGGCTTCATATAACTGCTGATCCATGGCGAATTAGGAAATGGTCCTTGAAAGGAAAATGTAGCTGGATGGTACCTCTACATTTTTCATGTACACCATTTCTGCAAAGCATCATTGGATTAGCCGTAGTAAGGCGTTGAAATTCACTGTCCGATCAGTCGATCCATCTGGTGACCGTCATTTTGAAAACGCCGGCGCGATGATGACCGACCGTCGTCGCCGGTTGAAAAACGCCGCTGCGGATCTGCGTGGCCACGCGTTGTCCTCCACTTCCGGCGCTTCGCCGGCCTTCACCGATGATTTCTCGCGCGCACGCTTCGCCGTACGCCAAAGCTTTCCGCTGATCTTCAAGCCGCTGCAAAAACGTTGTCCTCCACTTCAAGCCTCGCCAGCGCTTTGACACCGCCTTCACAGTCGATTGTGCCCAAGGATGAATCAGCATTTTCGCCGCGCAGTTAGTTGAGTTTCACGCAGCGCCGAGACCTTTCCAAGCTATTCAGCTAGGTCCGTTGAACACCAAGCTCGCCAATCGCAAAAAACGCAATCGCCGCTGGCCCTCCCCGTCTGCGTAGCCTCGCCGTGCCATCGCCACCCCTCCTTGTCGCGTCAATAGCTACGAATGAGGGTTCCCTAGGTCCGCTAGGATGAGGCGAGCACGTAGAAACCCTTACCTTCGCGGAGAAGCCACCGGTGGGCGAGCCACGCCACCGGCCGTCGCTCCTCCCTATTTCGCTCACTAACGAGCGGGTCCGCTTTTGTCACCGCCGAGGCTCAAAGGAGTCCAGCTCGGGCCGCGCCGTCGGCTTGGGCTGCGCGCACAGGCGCTCGTGGGCCGCCGTTGCCTTGGGCCAGCCCCACGATGAGAGCGGTTTGGTTTTTATTTTGTTTTGTTTAACTGTTTTTCACAGTTTTGGTGCACCATTTCAAAAATATGTAACTCAAGTTTGATAGATCCAAATGATGTGGTTCTAATTTTGTTGAGTTCCTGGTCATGTCTAGTATTTAATAAAAATATTATATGAGCACATGTTTTAGAAATTTTTGAGGAATTAATTAGGACTTTGAAATGTGTTTTTAGATGCATGCAAATTTGTTTGAATTTTATCTTTAGTTTCTTTGGTCCAAAAATTATGAAATTTTGTGGGCAGTCTGTTATTGCTTATTAGAAGCTCTGGTAAAAATTTTAGAACTAGTGCATGTGTAGTTTTTAAGTTATAGAATTTCCTTTTATTAATGGGTGGATCTTGTGTGAATTTTCATAATTTTTCTATAGATCCAGTGTAGGTGAAATTTGATGGGTGCTATTCTTATGCTAGAAAGATGCTAGGAAAAATGGGAAATCTGTTGCTTGACACTTTTTAATAAGGTTTCCTAATTATGCTCAAATTAGACATGTCATCTGTTATTTTGGATACAGCAAGTTATGTTGGTCCTATGGCTTTGAAATTTTTATTGTAGTCCATGTACAGCATGAGATAGCTACTGTAATTTTTGTAGATTTTTATGAATAGTTTTACTATATATTGCTTAAATCACCTAATTAACTAAACAAATTGGAAAAAGACATTAAATAAATTATTTAGAAGTTGGCACTATACTTTCTGATGTTTCTTAGGTATGAAAAACAAGTTGGTAAACTTGGTTTGGTCAAATTAGGCTTTTGCATCATCATTAAATAATTAAGTTAGCAACCCTGTCATTGCGGGACAGATTCTAGGTCTACTGGAATTTGATTTGGTTAACTTAAGAATCATGCTTTGATGTTTACAAATGAATTGTATAGAATTTCATAAGCTTTCCAGAATGTCCTTTTGCAAGTCATTTGGATTTATAGAACTCTGGTTATGATTGAATTAAGCGACTCATTGGTTTTGCATATGAAGCTTTAAATCGTAATTTTAAGTATGTCTTTGCTAGTTCTAAGTTTGTGGTAATGTTCCTAGGTGTTAGGCCTTTAACTGAAGATGAGCACCTTTATCTTAGGTTATGCAAATTAGGTAAGTTGATCTTGTTATTTAAGTTAAGTTGGATACATGCTTAAAGTGATTTGAATAGAGCTAATTACTCGGTAAGAACGAGTGAGTGTCGATGATGTTTTCGTAAACACTCACCGTGATTCATTCATCATGAGCATCATGTCATTCCTTATGCATCCATGATATTTATCCTTTGCATCGGCATGCAATAGGTGTACCGGAAGGAGTGACCCCTGCTGGAATTGAGGAACCGAAAGCGAAGCAAAGCAGCAATGACGCCGGAGATTTAGGAGGAGCGACCTTCGGGAGAAGTGTGCCGACGAGGTCGCCGTTGAGTGCCCGGACCACCGTCCTTGCAACTTTGTGAAAGGCAAGCCGAGCATATTAAGCCTCCTATTTTCCGAAACTGCGATTCTGAAGATTATTATTACATATATTGTTGCATTAAGTTAGGTGTTGGATGCAAACACTTGCTGCATTGGTTACCCATTCCTTGTCCAAGATCTTGTTACCTGAATCCTATGTAGATTAGGCTCGAGTAGTGCTTAGCCCTGCTTAAATGCGGTAGAAGTCGGGTGATTTCCTGTCACCTGCGAGATATAGGAAGATACATGTGGCACGGTTGGCTATATTTGCTATCGTGGAAAAGAACCGATCTTAATTTGAAATGAAGACCGGACGGAGGCTTGCCGGTTTGCCGTGAGTCCGTCTGTGTTTAAAAGGACTGATTCTTGGAGCCTTTCCTGTTCATGTTGAACGCATGCCTCTCTCTTAGTTGGCCGGGTCTGGAGACCGACCACGAAGCCGAGTAGCTCACTTCAGGCCGGGAGTCGATAAGTATAAAGTGCACCTTGGAAGGGAGCCGTAGGCGTGAGTCCAAGGGGCGGGTGATTTAAAAGTCCCTGATCGTCTGGCGGAAGGGTAATCCCGAGAGTCTTTGGCTTTGATCGAACCCATGAATTTGGTTCCTGAGATGTTCCAAAGGTGACCACGGCTACCCTTGCAAAGTATGCTGGGTGAGAGTTAGGAATACCCCTCAACTGAGTTGTAATTCGATTCGAATCACCGTCTCTCCCGGTTAGTGAGAACTTGACGGGCTTATCTCCAATGTAGATACACTTAATACTTAATGGTTCGGAAATGATGATATGATGATGACAACCTTTATTATACCTGCTATGTTTATTATTGTTTGCTCCTAATAAGTGAGTGCTCTAGCAATACAGGTGCTAATCTAGTGGACGGGTAAGTAATGATAAGCTTGATAATAAGTTTAAATTGGTTACTATACTCATAAGCTCTTTTATGCAAGCTGTGTCAAGCTAGCCCACCTGAAAAGCCTTGCATGATCCTTGGTGTCTTTTATTTCTGTTTTGTCGGGTAAGTCTAGCTGAGTACCTTCTCGTACTCAAGGTTTATTTCCCACACATTGGTGATGACCAATTCTTCTTTGGTTGTCGCAAGGCATCGCCTCTCTCCTTTGGGATGAAGACTAGACCATTGGGCGCGGTCTCTACTAGTTCTCGTACCTGATAATGCTTTTGTGGGACATGACTCTGATCTGGCAATGTATTTGAAACTATGAAGTTAAGTACTAAACTATGTTGCTTCCGCGCATTCAAACTTGGTTTGTAATATTTTATTTGAACTCTGATGGATGTAATCCGAATGCTACTTGTGAAATGTTGTAACGAATGATGTGTTGTGTTGAATCATTACGATCTTGGTTTGTATGTCGAGAGTTGGTTGAAATCCTTCGTGATTTCCGGACTACCGAGATTATGGGAGCTGAAGTACAGGAATTTGATCGCTTTGGTGATTGTTTTTGTACTTACGTTCTTATGATTTGGTCGGTTCTGTTACAAAGGTGGACCGGACGCGTCCGGTCGAAAAAACACGCCTCGGGGAGCTTACTGGAAACTTCCGGACGCTGGGGCTTCAGCGTCCGGTCAGTTTTGACCGGAGCGACCGGTCAGCTTCATAGCCGTTGAAATTTGACGAACAGCGTTTGAAGCTGGTGACGCGTGGCGTCCATCGGGCGACCGGACGCTGAGGGCCAGCGTCCGGTCGGTATGACCGGAGCGTCCGGTCAGAGCGTGTTTTGCCCAGTGAAGGGGTACAACGGCTCTATTTGATGGGGGCTCTATTTATAGCCCCATGGCCGGCTCAAGGGAAAACTCTTGCACATTTTCATTGACATAGCAACCTTGTGAGCTTAGCCAAAGCCCTCCCACTCATCTCCATCATTGATCCATCATCATTGTGAGATTGGGAGAGAATCCAAGTGCATTACTTGAGTGATTGCATCTAGTGGCACTTGGTATTCGTGTTATGTCATGGATTTCGCTTGTTTCTCTTGGTGGTTGCCACCACCTAGACGGTTGGAGCAGCGGTGAAGGATCGGCACGAGTTGGTGATTGTTCGTGGCGCCTTCGGTGATTGTGAGGGGAGTTGTACCTTTCGGCCGTGGAGCGCCGAAAGGTAACTCTAGTAAATTGCTCGTGTCATTGAGTTACCTCACTTGTGGGTCGGTTCTTGCGTGTGTCAATCGTGTGGGACGAGGTTTGTGAAACACCTCTTAGCCGCCGAACCACCAAGTGTTGGTCGACAATAACGGGACGTAAGCGTGTTGGCAAGCACGTGAACCTCGGGAGAAAATCGATTGTCTCTCTTCTTTGTCATTCTCCGGTGATTGGCTATATATTCATCTTGTGATTGGTTCATCCCCTACACGTCGGTATAATCACTCTACTCACTCATTTACATTCTTGCAAACTAGTTGATACAAGCTCTTTAGTGTAATTAGAATTGAGAGCTTGCTTTATTATTTACATTCATCTAGTTGAGCTCTTTAGAGTAGCAAGGTTGAGAGCTCTTAGTGAGTAATTACATAGCTAGTTTGTGTGCCTAAGTATTCATTGCAACTAGAATTGTTGGATAGGTGGCTTGCAACCTTTGTAGAGCTAGAGCAAGTTTGCATTACGCTATTTGTCATACTAATCAAATTGCTCTAGTTGATTTGTAGATTTTTAAATAGGCTATTCACCCCCCTCTAGCCATATTAGGACCTTTCAACTGGGACACCAAGCCCCCGCCCCTGAGTTTCAAACTCAGTGCGGTGCAAGAACCTCCACGACCAAAAAAAGAAACCCTGACAGTCGGTCCGGAAAGAGCTGGATCTGCGACAAGAGAGCAACATGTCTTGCAAGTGCCCATACACAAGAATGTGCTCGGGATAATAAGTCTGTGACTTGCCTAGATGCCTTATGCAACGGCCGGTCCTTAACCGACCAGACAGGGAAAACAGTGTAACCAAGCTATGCCCCATGTCTACGGCGACACAACCTCTTATACCCACCAATACCCAAACCATATTCCTGCCCGATCACCATTTTTTCTTTCCACCATTTTTATATTTTTCAAGTGATGATAATTCAATAATATATTTCCTATATCTCGCGAGTGACCGGCAATCACTCGGCTTCTACCGGAGTCCTGTAGCATAGCAATCTACAAGATCCTGTCATACTAGTAAGACTCATAGGATAAACATATATATGCAACTGGGTTTCATTCAACTCCTCAAAACTTAATGCACAAATATAATTTAAACTGCAGAAAAGTAGGGGTTATGCACCGGGGCTTGCCTGGGTAAGATATATTAAAAAGTTAGTATCTGCATCTTCCGATCATCCACAATCATCTGGATAGAAAGCCCATTGCATCATCTCCTGGAGAGAATACCATTACACCATCTTCGGATTCTCAATCATCCTTCAATTGATCCATTAATCCATCATCATACCTATATGAGATGCAATGCGATGCAAATGCAAAGACATAATTAATCGACTAAAATCGTGACTCGTAAAATAGGATTTACGCCTCTTAAGTTAACGGCTAGTTCTAACGACGACCGTACTAGGCTACATATACATGCTGTCGGATAAGACGTTATTTCCCAATAAGTGTTTAGTTATATAAACCCAAGGTGTTCTTTATTTTATTCTATCGATTTAATCATTATTTGAAATAAGACATCATTATCTATTTAGCAAACTAATTATTCTGGAGCTACAAAACTTATAGTGAATACCTAATATTGCTAGGAGCCTACTGTGCAAATTTTAGATTCAACATTATTACCAATTTACCATACCAATTCCTACGAGTTTACCTTTTCGTAATATTAATTATCTCTAATTAATTATATAGCTTCCTAAGAATATTATCCAACTATGTGAACAAATTATACTAGCAGGTAGAGCAGGATTTTTGGAACTCAACAAAACTGGTTTCACCATTTTTGGATTCCTATACTATTTTATTTTGATTTTACAATTTTACTTTATCAGCTAAATTCGAAATCGCTCTATAAATCGAAAAGGGCCGGCGCAACTAAATTGGCCCAGCAGCTAGGCAGCCCAGTCAACACCAGTCCGGCCTAGGCGGACGGCGCAGCGCGGACGGCCCACGCGGAATGCGCGGCCCAGGCGAGGTGGCACGCGATCGGCCCAGCGGGGCGAGCAGCCAGCGGCCCAATCAAACCGGCCCGGCGCGATGGCAGCAAAATGGCCCAGCGCGGCCTGCCCGGGCGCGACGCGAGTAAAGGTGCGGACAGCCCAGCGCGCAGGCAACCGACCAGCCCAACGGGGAAGGCGGTGGCCCAACGCGGCAGGCGGCCCAGCAGCCCAAGCGGCGCGCGGCCCAGGCGATGGCGGACAGCCCACAGGCGCAAGGCAGGCCAGCAGCAGGCCGGCCTAGGCGGGCAGGTGGCGTGGTGCAAATGCGAAACAGCCCCTGTACTTTTCTTAAATCACCCCGCTAGACAACACACTATTTACTTGAGTCATGTATTTAACAAAAAGGACCCTGTATAAAACTTGTGCTTGGACTTATACCCTTCTCTTCATCTTCATCAGACAGAGGAGCAGAGGAGGTCCGGCCAGGCGCTGCAGGACGTCTCCCCGGAGGCATCAGCGGGCGTGCAGGACTAGGGCGCAGATGGTTGTGGTTCGGGGGCGCAGCACCGGCCACGGGCAGCAGGCGGGCGGACATGGCGCTGGAGCAGACAACGGCGAGGCAAACGCTCAGAAACGCAGTCCGGCGTGGGGACGTAGCGTGGAACACTGGCGGCTCCTGCACGGGACTCGGCCACACCACTGGCTCCGGTACGGCGTCGGCACTTGCGACTCCAGGGCGATACCCGGCGAGGCGCGGCGCTGCGTGGTAGGACCGGCACAGGTGGGGAGCTGTGGCTCGGGTGGCTCCAGGCGGTGGCAACAGCAGACGGGACAACGGCCTTACGGGGCTCGGCCAACTATGGCCAACTATGCTAGTTAAGCGAGAGCGTCTGCACGGGTGAGGCCTAGAGGGAACCGGCCGTGGGGGCAGCGATGAGACTGCTCGGCCTTGGCAGAACGCGGACTGCGGCAAAGAAACAACGGCCATGTCTCGGGCGGTCACATGGAGCCAAGCACAAGACCACGCGGGGGAGAGTAGTGGCATCGAAACAAGGCATTAACTCGACAGGACAACGGAGCCAGGCAGGGCTTGGCGTGACACGCATGAAAATGGAGTGGTCAACCCCGAGCAGTGCCCTCCGATGACGCTAGCAGGACAAGCAAGACAAAACCGAATGGGCAGAGCAGCAGAAAACAAGCGCGCGAGGGGAAAAAGTGATGAGCCAGGCAGAGAGCAGAGAAAAGAAAAGGGCAAGTAAGAGAGGAGCAGGTCAACTAGCACACTAGGACAGATAGGGATGTTTACAGCTACACAAGGAGTGCGTTTGCCCTTTAATCATTTTTTTTAATTCTTTATTTCAGAGTTATCGTCGTAACGTATATATACCTATATATATATAACGGTTTATTTGCAACGTCTAGGCACCAGAAAAATTCAACAAAGCTCCAATTTAAATTTGATTCAAAAGCTATATATATATGTATATCATTTTATTTATTAATGGATTTTATTTTATTTATAAAAGTGGCTTTTCCTACTTAATCTAACAGAACAACCCGTTCGCTAGCATCGTCGTTCGACATTCCTAAATATTTCTACGCACCGAGTAATTTAACTTGGACGTTGATTCGAGTCCGTGAAACTAAGTCACACAAGATTCGCTTATCGCCTCAAGTACGACTTAAATTAAAAACCTGAGAAATTCATTTCGGAAATTTTTCTTAAACCTAAATCGTGGTGCTAAATAAGATCGTAACATCGGGGTGTTACAACCAACCCCCCTTAAAAAGAATCTCATCCCGAGATTCGAAGCAAAAACCAAAAGAGGAGAAACACGATTACATTCCATAGATCAGGGATTACACGACTTCGAATACTAAACCACATGGGGATTTAGGGATACATGGTTAAGAGCAACTTAATACAACCGAGACTTAATCCAGAAATCAGGATAGACGAGGACAATGGAGAATCAACAAGAAGATGATTATCCAAAACATGGCGTAGCACCAACAGATCCAGAAACAGTCGACTGAGAAGTAAAACATCGTGAACCCTAATATTGACTACCAAAGGGGAACTTGAACTCCTTCGACGAACTAGATCCCTTCTTCTTCTCAGATCACACCTTCACCTCAGACTGACAAACCTAGCTTCACAACATCGACTGGATTTCGTAGCTCTGTTGTGAATGTGAGAGGAATGGGGATGAAGAAGAAGAGCAAGGACCAAGGGTATTTATAGTGGAGAAAGGAGGTGGGGAGCAACACACCGGAGTGGAGATAAGATCGGACATGTTGCGCTCCCTGCTCAAGCGGCAGAGGGGGAAATAAAGGAGAGGAGAGGGGGTCCGCTCGACGAGGCAGGCGTGCGGGCGGTCGTGTCACCAAAAGAAAAAGGAAGCGAGGGAAAAAAGGGGGGTCCAGTATGAGGGACGAGGCGTGGAAGTCGAGAGCCGACCAAATGCTAGGAAAAGGAGAAACGCATAGTGCACAAAAACGGTGAGCACGGCACGATGCCACGGCCATGCGAGAACGGGGTGCTAAAGGTTCGATGCAGACAATGTTCGCATGGCACGCAGTGAAATGACCTAGCATGCGAAGCGCGGTCAACTAAAACCAGGGCTTGGGACATGACTTCCACTCAGGCTTTTACAATCACACCCGACCACCCACGGCTAACTTTCCTTACTACTCTTCTTTTTCTTTCCTTTACTTGACCACATCCGTCTTTTATGTAGACTGAGACCATGTCATACTTTCTTCCTCCAAAACCACCTCTTGTTTACCTTGAGAGAACACTTCTACATCAACCCATTGTGGATTTCCCATTTAAACACCTAAATATTTTAAAGGAGAATATTTTGTAGCAAAAACGATACGGCGGTGTAACTTGGTAAAGGTACTTGGTCAACAACCTCGATACCAGCGCGTGCCGAGCAGCGTCACCATGTGGCAGCTGTTCCACAGGGAGCCCTCGGTTTTGTCGTGGCACCACAAGCTTCTAACCAGGCAACTATTACCAATTTACACGCCATGAAGGCGGTGGGGTCGTAGACCACAGAATAAGGGGAGTATTGCAAAGGAAAAATGTAAACAACAAAGGTTCCCTTCACAACAAGGGACAAGGAATCCAAATCTAATGGCGGATTTGTTTTAAGGAGATTCAAGTGTTCTGCTAGGACACCCACAATTAGTCGATACAGTGTCCAATAACATCCAATCACAGCTAATCTGCTGGCATCTGAATGTCAACTTCTCTTGTAACTCACTTAACATCGCCCTTGAAAACTTGGAGCACGTCTAACGAGACTTAAAGTAAATGAATGCAATAAACACAGTGAAATAATTAAAATGCATATTCCAACAATCTTATACAGGTACAGCGTATAGGCATTCAGGCTCCATTCACGACACATCATTCACCTACGGTTAGACGATCTCAACAACTACGGACGACGAACAACAGGCAAGAGTACAATACCGGGGGATAGCAACAACAAGCACTACTACTATGGGTGCAGCATCCCAAGGCAACTAATCTACATCCTTTCGTGGCAATGGCTGAGTGAGAGGAACCAAGGGCTCTTCTTCTGACACTTCTGAGGGTGGAGGTGCTAGCGGTGCTGCAACACCAGTTCTTCTTCTTTCTGGCGGGTGGATAGGGATCCCTTCCAAGATATGGGCATCCTGCCTTTCAGCAGCCAATGTCCTCCGCTCGGCCCTGGTGACAAGATAGGCCACCCGTAGCTGATGGACATGCCGATCTTCAGCCTCCTTCAGAGCTTCTGACATGGCAGTCTCTCGGCTCTCAGCAGCTACAGCATTGGCATGCGCTTCGATGAGATAAACCTAGAGCATCCGGTTGAAGATCTTGGCTTCCTCAGCTCGATGGAGGCAGCTCCTCAGTTCCAAGGCTTGACGGTCGTACTGTTCATCCAGAGCGAGCAGGTACGTGGTCAAGTGCACCATGGTGGGACTGTCCTCTAGCGCGTTCCGCCCTTGCAGAGCCTCCATGCGAGCCCTCCATGCCCGCCGATTCTTGTCCAAAGGAGGAAAGAACCGCATGGGGGTATGGGCAATGGACTCCTCATAGATCTAGTAGAGGTACCGCAAAGCATTGCGGGCCACAACCTGGTAGGTGTCGACGAAGCGAAACCCGGTTGCGGTCACACTCCAGGCTTCAGTGACGTCGAGGAACTCTTCACTCTTCCCAAAGTAGACGGTAACCTCACACCGATCGGTGCCATGCATCACATACTCACGGCCCTCATACTTGGGACAACTTTGACTCTGAACTTTTGCAAGGTGGCATGCAAGATTTTGGGAAAACCCTCAACGTTCAGGCAGTAGGTACTAACCCAGGCTCCTGCCACCTCTAGCGGTGGTTGGAAGGAAAACTGAGCGGGAAAGCTGGCTCAAAGGAAAAGCTAAGCGAGCTAAAGTGCACCGAGTGGTGGTACCAATGGCTAAGCCAGGCTCTTCTTATAAAGGCAGAGCATTCAGGTTGTCTTGGTGTGGTCCACTAGGGTTTCCTGCGCAGAATCACTATGACGAATCGACCAAATTCCGCGCGTTCAAGGCAAGCGACGTACGATGCCATTACTGACTAGTACGACTGTAGGGCAAGCGTTCGACAAGAGCATAGAAAAGGGGTACGAGGAGATGTGGGTCACGACAGGCGTGAAACATGGGCGAACGCGAAGCACGAAGCCACAGTGCAGATCTAACTATGGAACAGGAATGGGTTAGTCGTGCACCATATGACACGCGTGACACCTATGGATAGCGTATCTACCAGCAATACGAGCGCTACAATGCACAAACGGGATATGCATGAATGCACGTCCTATACATCCTTTCACTATTGCCAACATATAGGGCAACCGTTCTCAGATTTTTGGCACATTGTTCTCTCCCTGTAACTAGTCGATACTATCGGACTATGCTCGAGTCAGTGTACCTGCAAAAAAATTTATTAAGCCTACCTAAGTCAGCAGAGTGCCATCTATCCTGGATACATAGCCATAGTAATAGGGCTACTTATATAACTTTGCATACAAATGTCCTAACTTTTTGCAAAAATGGGTTGTCAATTTTTATTTTAGAAAAGGTTTTCAAAGCCTTATTTCCTCATTTGCGCTCTGATACCACCTGTGGCAGAACCACCAAATCTAATGCCTCACAGGAGTGCTTGTCTTCCATTAGACACTAAGCACCCGAGAAAGAACACTAAATTACTTGGTTCCGTCGGGCACACCCCAGTGGAAAACCAAAAATCCACATTTTCGCCATCAGGATCACAAATGAGAGAATAAAGTTTACAACATTCTTAACCATTTCTTACATCACTTTTAGTACAACATCAGAATCTAGCATTTATCATTATGATAGTGGAATGTAATCATATTATCAGAGTTATGAATAATTTAATTGAACAGCGGAATATAAATATGTTAACAGAGTTACAGCGGAAATAAACATCTATTAATGGCATGATAAAGTATTGATATATAACAACTATGGCAACATAATATAAATTTTCATTTATAAAAACCTTTGGTGAGATTTGTAAATAAAGACTACGATCGCAGCGTAAAGGATTCCTCGCTGAGCCCACCAGGAGGAATCCACACACAAGGGTCAGCTTTAGCATCCACCTGTCACCTGCAACAAGGGGAATAAAACCCTGAGTACTCAATTATACTCAGCAAGACTTACCCGACAGGAGAAAAGAAAAGACTCCAAGGATATGCAAGGCTATCTGGCTTGTGGGTTGCATTTGCAGGAAGCATTACTAGCGTGCGTCCTTATATTTGATTTTATTAATAGCCGCATTGGTTCATTAACTAACCATTCTATGTAAGCACCTGTGCTACTTTCAAGCAGGTGGTAAGCAATCAGAGTTTCTTTTTCCATTCCATCTTTCATCTTTCAGTTCTTACTACGATGCTAAACACGAGACAAGCCGTACCGGATCGCCTGGCGATTCGCGAATCAATGCCCCTAGCTGGGTGCCCCAAAAACACACGCCCCGCTTGTACCCCATGCACAAGCAGGACCAACCCATCACTCTCCTGTCCCGGGTGTCTAGGTCCCCGTCCAAACTAGGACTCCAAGCCCCCGCCCCTGAGTCCCGGACTCAGTGCGGTGCAAGCACCTCCTCCACCAAAAAAAGAAACCCTGACAGTCAGTCCGGAAAGAGCCGGATCTGTGATAAGAGAGCAACAAGTCTTCCAAGCGTCCATACACAAGTATGTGCTCGGGATAATAAGTATGTGACTTGCCTAGATGCCTTATGCAGCGACCGGTCCTTAACTGACCAGACAGGGAAAACAGTGTAACCAAGCTATGCCCCGTGTCCACGGCGACACAACCCCTTACACCCACCAATACCCAAACCATATCCCTGCCCGGTCACCATTTTTTCTTTCCACCATTTTTATATTTTCCAAGTGATGATAATCCAATAATATATGTCCTATATCTCGCGAGTGACAGGCAATCACTCGGCTTCTACTGGAGTCCTGTAGCATTGCAATCTATACGATCCTATCATACTAGTAAGACTCATAGGATAAAGATATATATGCAAGTGGGTTTCATTCAACTCCTCAAAACTTAATGCACAAATATAATTTAAACTGCAGAAAAGTAGGGGTTATGCACCAGGGCTTGCCTAGGTAAGATATATTAAAAAGTTAGTATCTGCATCTTCCGATCATCCACAATCATCTGGATAGAAAGCCCATTGCATCATCTCCTGGAGAGAATACCATTACACCATCTTCGGATTCCCAATTATCCTTCAATCGATCCATTGATCCATTATCGTACCTATATGAGATGCAATGCGATGCAAATGCAAAGACTTAATTAATCGACTGAAATTGTGACTCGTAAAATACGATTTACGCCTCTCAAGTTAACGGCTAGTTCTAACGATGATAGTACTAGGCTACATATACACGCTGTCGGATAAGACATTATTTCCCAACAAGTGTTAGTTATATAAACCCAAGGTGTTCTTTATTTTATTCTATCGATTTAATCATTATTTGAAATAAGACACCATTATCTATTTAGCAAACTAATTATTCTGGAGCTACAAAACTTATAGTGAATACCTAATATTGCTAGGAGCCTACTGTGCAAATTTCAGATTCAACATTATTACCAATTTACCATACCAATTCCTACAAGTTTACCTTTTCGTAATATTAATTAGCTCTAATTAATTATATAGCTTCCTACGAATATTATAAAACTATGTGAACAAATTATACTAGCAGGTAGAGTAGGATTTTTGGAACCCAACAAAACTGGTTTTACCATTTTTGGATTCCTATACTATTTTATTTTTATTTTACAATTTTACTTTATCAGCTAAATTAGAAATCGCTCTATAAATCAAAAAGGGCTGGCGCAACTAAATTGGCCCAGCAGCTAGGCAACCCAGTCGGCACCAGTCCGGCCCAGGCGGACCAAGCCAGCGCTGACGGCCCACGTGGAATGCGCGGCCCAGGTGAGGTGGCACGCGACCGGCCCAGCGGGGCGAACAGCCAGCGGCCCAATCAAACCGGCTCGGCGCGATGGCAGCGAAATGGCCCAGCACGGACTGCCCGGGCGCGGCGCGAGTAAAGGCGCGGACAGCCTAGCGCGCAGGCAACCGACCAGCCCAACGGGGCAGGCGGTGGCCCAACGCGGCAGGCGGCCCAGCAGCCCAAGCGGCGCGTGGCCCAAGCGACGGCGGACAGCCCACAGGCGCAAGGCAGGCCAGCGGCAGGCCGGCCTAGGCGGGCAGGTGGCATGGCGCAAATGCGAAACAGCCACTGTACTTTTCTTAAATCACCCCGCTGGACAACGCACTATTTACTTGAGTCAAGTATTTAACAAAAAGGACCCTGTATAAAACTTGTGCTTGGACTTATACCCTTCTCTTCATCTTCATCAGACAGAGAAGCAGAGGAGGTCCGGCCGAGCGCTGCAGGACGTCTCCCCAGCGACATCAGCGGGCGTGCAGGACCAAGGCGCGGGTGGTTGCGGTTCGGGGGCGCAGCACCGGCCACGGGCAGCAGGCGGGTGGACATGGCGCTGGAGCAGACAAAGGCGAGGCAAACGCTCGGAAACGCAGTCCGACGTGGGGACGTAGCGTGGAACACCGGCAGCTCCTGCGCGGGAGTCAGCGGCGCGGCTGGCTCCGGTATGGTGTCGGCACTAGCAACTCCAGCGTGGTACCCGGCGGGGCGCGGCGCTACGAGGCAGGACCGGCACCGGTGGGGGGCTGCGGCTCGGGTGGCTCCGGGTGGTGGCAACAGAAGATGGGACAGCGGCCTTATGGGCCTCGGCCAACTATGGCCAACTATGCTAGTTAAGCGAGAGCGTCTGCATGGGTGAGGCCCAGAGGGAACCGGCCGTGGGGGTAGTGATGAGATGGCTCGGCCTTGGCAGAACGCGGACTGCGGCAAAGAAACAACGGCCATGTCTCGGGCGGTCGCATGGAGCCAAGCACAAGACACGCGGGGGAGAGTAGTGGCATCGAGACAAGGCATTAACTCGATAGGACAACGAAGGCAGGCAGGGCTTGGCGTGATGCGCACGAAAATGGAGTGGTCAACCCCGAGCAGTGCCCTCCGATGGCGCTAGAGGGACAAGCAAGACAAGACCGAATGGGTAGAGCAGCAGAAAACAAGCGCGCGAGGGGAAAAAGCGACGAGCCAGACAGAGAGCAGAGAAAAGAAAAGGGCAAGTAAGAGAGGAGCAGGTCAACTAGCACACTAGGACAGATAGGGACGTTTACAGCTATACAAGGAGTGCGTTTGCCCTTTAATCGTTTTTTTATTCTTTATTTCAGAGTTATCGTCGTAACGTATATATATATATATATATATATATATCTAATGGTTTATTTGCAACGTCTAGGCATCGGAAAATTTCAGCAAAGCTTCAATTTAAATTTGATTCAAAAGCTATATAAATATGTATATCATTCTATTTATTAATGGATTTTATTTTATTTATAAAAGTGGCTTTTCCTACTTAATCTAACAGAACAACCCATTCGCTAGCATCGTCGTTCGACATTCCTAAATATTTCTACGCACTGAGTAATTTAACTTGGGCGTTGATTCGAGTCCACGAAACTAAGTCACACAAGATTCGCTTATCGCCTCAAGTACGACTTAAATTAAAAACCTAAGAAATTCGTTTCAGAAATTTTTCAACACCAGGGTGTTACATGGCATGAGATGAGGAGGGGAGTAATCTCTATTGGGAGATGGTGAGTGATCATTGTGGGTGGGCGAGGATTCGCAGTCATCCTCATCATCAGAGGACAATTGGTGGTCAAGAATAATGAAGTGCTTGCGCCAGGCCACTTGAGAGCTCTTGTTATGACCAAGTTTTGGCATGTCTTCCACTACGGGGTACTCAATGTGTATCTAATTATACTTCTTATCAAGTATTCTATCAATGGTGACGCGAGCGTATCGCTGTGGAATTGGGCGGCCATTAATGGTCCCGTCTCCCGCAGGCTAGGCTTGGTCGAGTGCCACCTTGTCCTTTGTCCATTCCTGATGGATGTACAACTTGACATTGATGGGTTTAGTGATGCCATCCACCGGATGAGGCACATTCGCATCTTCTTCATCGAGTGGGGTCGATCCGTAGCTGCTGCGACCCCTAAACTGTGGGCTAAAGGCAGTAGGAGTAGGATTTTGTGGTACTCCTGACCCCTTGGACAACAAAATTTGCTGGACTCATGCTTCAATAGTCACCTCAATCCGTGCGTCTATTCTTTCTTCCATCTCTTTTAGTCGCCTCAAATATTCTACCTCCTGATCCGCTCTACCCCTCCAGCGGCTCCGGTAAGTGTTAGATTCTTGGGGGAATGCTAGTTTCCAAGGAACAACACCGGTTCCTCGAGTGCGACCAGGGTGCTCCTGGGTTTCGAGTGCTTGGGTGAGCACGTCTTTCTCCCTATTAGAAGTGCGAGTCCCTTGCCTCACCTCCTCAGTTACCTGGGAGATCCTCTAGATGAGTTCGCTCATGGGTTGATTTGTGGAGCTAAAGCTCCCGTCCTCTGCGTGGCGTACATTCCTCCCCATACAATATATTACCGATCTTGGCTCCCAATCGGCGGTCTCAACCTGAACGCCTTGCTCAGCAAGGTGATCCATCTTTTCAAGTTATGCTTCAAATTCAAGCATCTTTTCGGCGTAGCCACGAGAACCGAGATGATGAGGATTCATCGCTTTCTATGAGTTCTCCTTATAATTCATGCTCAGTTCTAAGTACTCCTCGGATAACCTGTATTCCTTGAAATCCTGCCAGAAGTCCTTCTGCTTGCTAAACTGTCCACCATCGAAATCTGGCTCTTTATTTTGGAGGACAAAATTCTTGTACAATGTCCCCTTGAAATTCTTGAAGCATGTCCCCATGATTTCTTTTCCTTTTTTCTTGACTAACTCCTTGTTATACTCCGTTGGGAAAGTGAAATACTCTAGGATCTTGATATCCCATATGTAATCCTTCTCACTTTCAGGAACCCTTCACGGGTCATCATCTTTCCCAATCCACTTCCTGTACCTAATCGGGATGAAGTCCCTAACAAGTACCCCGAGGATAGTCTTGTATTTGGTCAAACCTATAGGCGGTGAGAGTGGATCCTTGAATTCATCGAACTCAGTAATGTGGCAGTGCACATTCCTACCAACAGGAATCTTTGACACGCCTCGCTTGGATCTGGCCTTCCTGCTACCCAAACCCTCTGGCTCCTCGGCCAGCGGAGGCTCCTGCTAGAGACACCAAGTAATCTATGACTCTCTCAATTGATTAGCGTGTGTGGCTATATAGTCACATGATACCAAAGTTACCTGGCCATCTTAGTCATTTTGACCTAGATCGAGCAGGCTGAACGGGGTCCATGGCTGCTCGTTCTCACCGTCCTGATTGACACCATCACAGTTTGTCGGATCATGCAGCTCTCACGTCCCAGCGATATCAGCTGCTTCTTGTTGTCAATCTGCTCTTCGGCGACGGGGTAACAGGCGATGATGAGTCATGGCTGTGACACGATCGTGGTTAGTTTTGGCTGCGAACAACTACTAATAGCATATGTTCATATTATATATATATAATATGTTTAATGCAAAGTCTAATAATAAGTCCACATACAACAAAGTCAAATAATACCATATGTTCACCGAGAACAAATTCATTGTTTAATTGACCACATACAACAAAGTCCACCTACTGTTCTACGAAACTAAGCCTACATCAACTTCCAAATAAGAAAAGCAATGACCATAGCCATAAATAAAAGCATGACATCTTTCCAAGACCAAGGAGCAATTCTCCTAATCTTCACATCTCTAGCGGGTGGCTTCTCTTCAATCTCCAGTGCCAGCGGATGGCCATGGTTTGTATTCATTGGACCATAGTAGGCTGGTTGCCCATGGTTTGCAAGGTAGGCCGGATGACTATAGTAGGCCCTCAAAGCTTTAGCTTCTGTGTTGTACTTTTTGTGCAAATTATCAGGGTAGCGATTGACTTGAGCATAGCAATCTTCCCAGGTTCGATAAATCCCAGGCATATGACCAACATGCACTACATACCATACCATGGTTGCCTATACATTTAAGTAAATTAGGCATGTGGTAAGTGATAATGGTAACTCACTAAACAAGAGTTATTATTCAAGTTATATGGCCAAACTAAATCTATTTAATGTTCTTTATACTTGACATGATAAAAAATTACCTCAATAATGGAACTGTTTATTATTCATAGATCAATGTGGTTTAGTAATCATACTTGCTAGCATGCAGCATCATATGTCATTGGTTAATAGCTAGCAACAGGGGTGCTCATGTGAATTTCTCAAGTAAGCAAGCATACTTTACTTTGGATAGGGATGGACACCCTAGCCTGTAACAAACAAAACATTGAATAGGTTGCTAGGAATGCAAATAAAAGCATGTTACTCATCCTTCAAGCAATCCAGGTTACATTTCAAATGAAAATTTTGCAGGGCTGCAAAGTCTATTTTACTAAATCACATAATGCACATAAAATACTCACTTTGCAAACCACTATAATAGAAACGTATTAAAGACTAGGAACATCAAAATAAAATAGAAAGCTCCAAGCATAAACTGCTGAATAGATGCAGTTTTACAGAGCAACCAATGAACACATCACATCCAATAGTAACTATGTGAATATGGGGAATGGTACAAGGAAGTTCTAGATATGGAAACTGTTCCGTACATCAAAAAGGGAGTTCTAGATCTTAAAGTAAAAGCACCTCAAAGTAATAAGGAACAAATCTCTACTAGTGACACTTAATTCGAATCTACACTACTCTTGTACCTTGTTTACAAATTAGAACCATTGATTTTGCCTTAGTATTCACAAACTTCACATTAGGTTGGTTGCTAAAGCACATGTTCTTCTATTAGACCAGATCCTCAGCAAGCATGAGATAATTTAATGTGTGTTCAACATGAACAAATCCTCCAAATAAATTGAAACATATTTGAATAACTATAACCTCACTTGTGTCCCTGTTTAGGTCTAAATTGTTGTGTTGACAAACACAACACACAACCTCCTTTCAAAATTTACTTCTTTAGATTTCTAACAATAGGGAGGCAAACCCATGTCCATAACCAGCAGTACACGAATAGCCAAGAAACATAATCACAAACTGTCACTTAATGTAGACATAAGTCAACTTTTTTCTTCTTAGAAGTGAATTGGTAAAAATGTGTTACACAAATGTTCCCCCAAAATAAGTATTATAGGATTCAAGTAAGAAGCAACACCTCTACTGATTCACAGCAACACCTCTACTGATTCAAGTAAGCAACAACACCATGGGACATTTCATCAGACACATAGCGGGCAGTGAGCCACGCACTCACCATGGGGGTGGGAAAGCAGCTGTTCGCACGCTCCTGAAGGCCTCAGCGGTGGGAGTGTAGGCGTGGAGGAGGAGGGGCACGGCCGGCATTGTGGACAAGGAATGAGGGCACGGACGGCGTGGTGCTCCGGCTTGGGGCGGTAGACAGCGTGGGGCAGTGCTCCGGCGTGGGGCGGTGCTCCGGTGTGGGTCGGGGGACGGCGTGGGGCGGTGCTCCGGCGTGGGTCGGTGCTCTGGCATGGGTCGGTGCTCCGGCGCGGGGTGGTGCTCGGCGGGTGGGGGGAGGGGTTGGTGCGGGGTTGAAATGAATTTGGATAATTTCAACCCGCGCCTCTTTTATACCAGTAGCTCATCACTGCCGGTTCTAATTATAAACCGACAGTGATGGGGGTACATCACTACTGGGTCATTCCCCAAATCGACAATGATGGGGGTACATCACTACCGGGTCATTCTCCAAATCGGCAGTGATGTGGTGTAGTAGTTAGGTGTTAAGTAGGATAACTTTTTATTTTCTTTCAAATTCCTCTGACTGGCTCAACGGTTAAGACTCCTCAACTTAGCCCCCGAGACCCGTGTTCGAGTCCTAAGCGGCCCAAATTTTTTTGTTCAATCTTATAAATTATTAAATGACTTCAGGAAATGGCTCATCACTGCTGGTTTTAAGTCTAAACCGACAGTGGTAACAAGCATCACTGTCGGTTTATTCTCATCAATGCCGGTTTTTTGAAACCGACAGTGATATTTATATATATTAAAAAATTTCTTTTATATACTGAATAAATAGAAGCATATGTATTCCTATATCGAAATGGCTTCAAATTTTTTTGGCAAGCTTGTACACCCAAAATAAGACCCCACACAGGATCTTAGGTTTTTCTGATCAGTTTTTTTATTTATTATATTTTTCTCTGTGCCGAATGAGATAAAAGAGGATGAATTTCATCTTGGACCCAATAGATTTTTTCATCCACCTCCACAAAATTCTTATCCTTAGGGCACATTAGAGCATGTGTAAAAGTTTGGCACCATTCTAGATCTTTTCGTGGGTAGACTTAGTTTAACCTATAATTAAACTGTGTCGTCGCGTGGAAATTCAATTAAACCTCAGAAAGTAGCAAACCATCTTTGGAAAATCCCAAACTTGGTGTTTCCTTCACACGTGGCACGTGCAAGCCTGAGAAAAAGTTTGAGATGAATACGATACCGGAATGCCTATGAACTACAGAAATCTTGATAACATATGTGTATAGTCATAGTTCGATGAAAAGACACATGTACCTTTGTGAAACATGTATACTCCGCCTATGTTGAAATGGCTTGAAATTTTTTTGGCAATCATGTACACCCAAATTAAGACCCCACACAGGATCTAAGGTTTTTCTGATCAATTTTTTTATTTATTATATTTTTCTCTGTGCCGAATGAGACAAATGAGGGTGAATTTCATCTTGGACCCAATAGATTTTTTCATCCACCTCCACAAAATTCTTATCCCTATGACACATTAGAGCCTGTGTAAAAGTTTGGCACCATTCCGGATCTTTTTGTGGGTAGACTCCGTTCAACCTATAATTAAACGGTGTCGTCGTACGGAAATTTAATTAAACCTCATAAAGTAGCAAACCATATCCAGAAAATCCCAAACTTGGTGTTTCCTTCACACGTGGCACATGCAAGCCTGAGAAAAAGTTTGAGATGAATACGTCACCGGAATGTCTATGAACCACAGAAACCTTGATAGCCTATGTGTATAGTCATTGTTCGATAAAAATGCACATGTACCTCTGTGAAGCATGTATACTCCACCTATATCAAAATGACTTGAACTTTTTTTGGCAAGCCTGTATACCCAAATTAAGACACCACACAGGATCTGAGGTTTTTCTGATCAGTTCTTTTTATTTATTATATTTTTCTCTGTGCCGAATGAGACAAAAGACGGTGAATTTGGACACAATAGATTTTTTAATACACCTCCACAAAATTCTTATCCCTAGAGAACATTAGAGCCTATGTAAAAGTTTGGCACTATTCCGGATCTTTTGGTGGGTAGACTCAGTTCAACCTATAATTAAACAGTGTCGTCGCGCGGAAATTCAATTAAACCTCATAAAGTAGCAAACCATCTCCAGAAAATCCCAAACTAGGTGTTTCCTTCATACATGGCACGTGCAAGCCTAAGAAAAAGTTTGTGATGAATACGACACCGGAATGTATATTTTTAGTTACCCAACAAATATTACACGAATTACATGCATGACAATAATTAAACACACAAAGCCGTACAAATTAAAATTAGAACCCAATTAAACTACGACCTTGAAAACAACCTAATAAACATTAATTACTATCGGAATCACTGCCGGGCTCGATCGGGCCACGCATACTAACAAGCCTCTGTAGCCATATATGGTAATTGATGTAACAAATTATGTATCCGCTTGTATCAATGAAGTCCAATGCCCGTACGAGTGCACTCTCTCGTGCCTCACAATACCAAAAGAATGGTCGGCCATAGATGTAACTTACTGAATGACCACTGCCCCTATTAGTAATCCTTATGTAGTACTGGCGTCCTTCTATAATGAGCTGGCCGAGGTTACCATTGCAGAAGTCCCAATCGTACCCGAGTTGCTCTGTAGCTTGGTCTAGAACGGCACACAAGCTACATGTAGCATAGGTAAGGTCCTGGAGCACAACCTGCATGCGGAGAAAAAAAACAGAGAATATTATTACAATAATAAACAACAAATAACCACGACTCAGGTATAAGTGACCATTTTACCACATCTGCACAGTTATAGCTCGCAAACCATTCACTTGCTTACGGGACGAGGATATCACCAGCATTCAAAGCAAGTGCCTTGAAGTGCGAGAAATCAGGCACATCATAGCAAACATGTCAAAGTGCCTCTAAACGGATGTGCACGGGACTGAATTGGGCGCTTATCACGTTCGGGCTCTGTCTTCCCACCTCGTGGATATGGTTCCGATGATTTGCACCCCTCAAAGGGATGGAAAAACTGAGTTCACACGTCCATAGCCGACTACTTGCATTAGATGTCGTGTTCTCGACGATGTTCGAGATAAAGAACCAGCTAAGTGTTGTTCGCAGCCAATCTATTGGGGATATAGTCTACGACATATATGTATGCAACAATGATATTAAACTAATTACACTTATTTGTTAGCATCGAAAAACAAAAGATGTTGAAAAATATTTCATACAATAGCTTGAACAGGGAACCATGGAATGACCACATTAGGAGCAAATGGCTCATCGCTAGGGTGGAAACCTGGTTCTTGTGGTGGGGGAGGTCCGTTGTTCATATCAACTGATCGATAAATTGCCAAAAAAATATGAACATAAAATATATGCACAAAAAATTCTTCCAAGTAAAATGTGGCAACATAATTAAATATAGATCGAATGCAAGGAATAAGAATATATATAAATGTAGAATGCAAAGAAACATGAATATAAATATAGATCAAATGAATATAGATAGAATATTGGAGAAGACAACATATCAATACCATTTAAAAATGCAGGAGCCATGACCAAATCATGTAGAAAGAGAGTGGATTTCTTGAGAAGTGGGAGTGAAACGTGAGAAATGAGACTGTGAGAAATGCGATTTGTTTTATATAAGGGGGCATGGACATCACTGTCGGTTTTTAAGTAGAACTGACAGTGAAAGTTAATATCACTACCGGTTTTTAAATAGAACCGACAGTGAAAGTTAATATCACTGTCAGTTTGTAAGTAGAACCGACAGTGAAGGTGCGTATATGTAAAGGATATATTTATTTAGATAGTACAGTAGGAAAGTTTTAACAACAACGATATATTTATTTAGATAGTAATGAAATACATCAAAAAATAACAAAAATATTAGAAATAAATTACATATACGATAACAAAGACCTTACACTAAAATTACATATACCATAAGAAAGACCTATTTGCGTACAGGTCAATGTTACAATCAATGTGTATCAACACATTATAATGTAATCATCTCAATAGCATTCTTCTAGCACCAACTAGGGGCAAACAACAGCACCGAGGTGGTCTACGAGCTATACCGGTTGGAGATGATAAGGTGGGATCGATGAATCCGCCTTGTCTATACATGGCCTTTGTCCAGATGCGCACCGCAGAGGATGGCTCTGTGAACCTTGTGGCATCTCCAATCTTCAGCGTTGCTCTATCTTCAGTAGCATTCTTCTAGTACCTCTTGTGTGCACCATTTTGGTGGACTACGACGCATAACGATATCTATGGTTGGTTGTGAGAGGAAAACATTGTATCATGGCTGATAAGGCCTAGCTGAAACCAACATGCATGGAGAGGCTAGCTCCTAGCCGAGGGCCATTTTATAGGGGGCTAGCATTCGTGGTACATTTTTGTTTCTGAACTAAAGTTGTCAGGGTAGATGGGAGCAGTCTTCCTACTGTTGTGGTCAGTGGGAGCACTATTGGCATGTGAGGAGCATCTACACATTAATGTCAGTTTTAGTTTAAGAACCGACAGTGAATGGGGCCTTTTGTGTTGGTTCGAGCAACCGACTGTGATAGAACCTATCACTGTCGGTTTTAAAACCAAAACCGACAGTGAAGGGCCCTGCCGCCATCGTAGCCTTTTAGTAAAAAAAATAAAAAAAAATGACTGTCGGTTTGGAGCCTACCATCGCAACGCTATCACTACCTGTTTTAAAACCAAAACCGACAGTGAAGGGCCCTGCCGCCATCGCATACCTTTAGTAAAAAAATATTAAAAAAATCACTGTCTCGCAGCCTTTTTATTAAAAATATAAAAAAAATTCCCGAGCCTAGGATTCGAACCCAAGTCTCAGGGTTCTTAGTTTGGAGCCTTAACCACTACGCTAGAATAGGGATTATGTTAGAATTAGTTGTTCTTTTTCTTTTATCCCGTAGTAATGCACTACTAAATAATAAATGCAAAATCAAAAAAGGTTGGCCCGCCTGGGATTCGAGTGCGGGTCTCAGAGTACACGACCTTAACCGCTGAACAAGGATAGGCAGTTTGGTTAGTTTGCTTTTCTTTATTTATTTATTAATAGAAATAATGCAGTTAGTTTATATTCTAAAATAACACAAAAATTTATGTCTTGATTATTTAATTCTATGGTAATTAATTAATGGTCTATAATTATCAAATAATAGTGTTTGTGAACATCATCTCAATATTGGATTACATAGTCAATAATTAAATTATAGAGATGCATACAAAATATAAATTAGATATTTAGTGCGAATTACTGATACAACGTCTACATAATGATTACATAGTTAACAATAATCTAACTATCTTTAGGTGCATCAACAATGAGGGCCTCATTGTGATCAAGCCGTACGTAAGTAGGTTCGTCACCCTTTTGAAGGATAGGTAGGGGTACGTTCGCCCCGAATGGAGGCATTTCCTGATAGCCCCTGTAGTCTTCTTCATCCGTCACTCCATCGACACCGATAATCTTCCTTTTCCATTCTAGGATTACTTTTAGTCTTCCTTTTGTCTTGTTGTCCCTTGCATAGAAGACTTGCATAACATCTTTGCAAGGATGAAGGGGTCGTCTCTGTATGCGGTCTTAGTGAGATCAATGGTAGTGAACCCTTCACTGTCAGTGTTGATTTCCTCGAGCCGGACCCACTGGCAGCGAAAAAGAGCTGCCTTCAATGGACCATAGGCTAGCTCCCATATCTCCTCTATGAAACCAGAGTATGTCGCCTGCATGTTGCCGTTTTCATCGTGAGCATCAAAACGAACACCATAATTTTGGTATTAGCTGTTTCCATCTTGCTTTTTTGTGTAAAATGTGAATCCATTGATCTCATATCCTTGGTACTTAAGATATATACTCGAAGGTCCCTTGGCTAAGGCATCCAGTTGATTACCCAACTTTATTCCAAGCAAGCGACGTCACAACCAGTTAACAAATTCCTCCTTATGTTTTTTATCCAACCAAGCCTGTGACCTGCTCGGATACAGAGTTTGCAGCGATTACCTATGCTCGTCAATGTATGGCATCACACCCTCGGCTTGTTGGAGAACAGCGAACTGTGCCTGTTTGAAAGAATCAGGGTCGTCTACTGTAAGAGATTTCTCACCGATTGTTCCTTTGCCATGTAGTCTTCCCTCGTGGCGAGATTCTAGAACTCCAACCCTTTTGATATCCAGATAATATGTGTAGAACTCAATGGCCTCCTCCGTTGACCATCCTTCAACCATGCCCCCTTCTAGCCTGAATCTATTCCTAACATACCTCCTGAAAACTTTCATCAATCTTTCGAAAGGGAACATCTAATGCAGGTACATTGGGCCAAGGTCTCTAATTTGGTCAACAAGATGAATGAGCAGATGCAATGAGATATCAAAGTAAGTCGGTGGAAAATGCATCTCAAGCCTAACGAGAGTTTCGGCTATGTCCCGCTGCAGCTGCTCTAGCATGGACACATCAATGACCTTTTTTGAGATCGCGTTGAAGAACGAGCAAAGCTTTATGATTGGGGCGTGGACCTTTGGGGGGAGGATGCCACGCTGGGCAACAGGGAGCAGCTGAGTCATATTGATATGACAGTCATGGGCCTTCATAGGGCCATAGTTGAACTTGAGTTCTCTCATGTTCACTAGCTTCTTCGGGTTCGCACAGTAGCCCATCAGGACTTTGAGTTCATTGAAGAAAGAAATAAGCGCACGCTTTTCTTCCTTCTTCAATGTCCATGACGCAACCGGAAGTTCGAACTGGCCATTCTCTAGCTCTACGGGATGTAGCTCCTTCCTGATTCCCAAGTGTTGCATGTCTAGGCGTGTGGCTAATGAATCCTTCGATGTCCCCCTGGTGTCCATCAAGGTGTTAAGAGTGTTAGCGCACACATTTTTAGTGATGTGCACGGGATCAAGACAGTGGCGTACACTTAGAAATGGCCAGTAAGGTAGTTTCTAGAAAACTAATTTTTTCTTCCAAACGCTCCCATCAGGCGCTGCTACTACATTGTCCCCCTTCCCAAGGACAACCTCCAGTTTGTTGAGTTCTCGAAGTATCGTAGGCCCATCTCGATATTGTGGAGCTAAGTGTTTCTCAATAGTACCATTGAAATCTTTTCTGTTCCTGCGGTAAGGGTGATCCTTAGGTAGGAACCTACGGTGTCCCATATAAACTATCTTTGAGTTATTTGGTAGATTTACCGCATCGGTGTCGTCCAAGCACTCGACACATCCAGGATGACCTTTTGTCTTCTCTCCGAACAACGAACCTCAACCTGGCAGGTCGGTGATTGTAGCGATAAGTACTCCCTTAATCGTGACATGTTCCTTTTTATACTCGTCCCAAACATCCGGCACACCCTTTTCAAACATCTCCACTAGTTCATCGATCACTAGTTCCAAAAACACATCGATGTCATTCCCAGGTTGTCTTGGCCCTTGGATCAGTAGTGGCATCTAGATGTATGACCGCTTCATACAGACCCAAGGTGGAAGGTTGTATATACAGAGCGTCACTGGCCAGGTGATATGATTGCTTCTAACCTGGTCGAAAGGATTCATCCCATCTGTGCTCAAAGCAAACCAAAGGTGCCTTACTCTCCACCAATGTCCTTATAGAACATAGTATTGATAGTCCTCCAGTCATACCCATTGGCGGGGTGCCTCATCATTGTATCTTTCTTACGCTCTTTACCATGCCAGCGCAACAGCTTGGCAAACTTTGCACATGCAAACAGCCTATGCACCTGGGGAGCTATAGGGAAATACCAAACGACCTTTACGGGATCTCCTCTAGTTTTGGTACCCTCATCTGACGGACCTTCCTTGTACCATGGAGCTTCACACTTGGGGCACTTGTCCAAGTCTTTGTATTTTTCTCCACGGTACAATATGCAATCATTGGAACACGCGTGGATTTTTTCAACCTCAAGGCTGATGGGCTAGATCATTTGCTTGGCCAAGTATGTCTTTTCTGGCAACTCATTTTTTTCTGGGAGCATTTTCCTTATTATACCTAACAACTGATCAAAGCCTTTATCGCTCAATCCGTTTGTCGATTTGAACCCTAACAGCATGATGTCGACTTCTAGTTTGCTCATTGGACAATTCCTATACAATGGTGTTTTGCCATCTTGTTTTATTTTCTCTAGCTTTCTCAGCTGTCTTTCACTAAGACATCCGGTCTCTACATTACGTAGCAGCTGAGAAATGTCATCGTTATCCTCGGTGTTGTCAGCTAGCGTGTTCCTAAACGCATTATTAACTGTGGCCATAGGTTCCGTATTGACACTGGGTTCCTCATCAGCATCGTGGATGGCTACGTCAGGCATGTCCACATCATCATCGTTTTCCTGCAGAACATTCACACTAACCTCACCATGCATAGTCCATATTGTATAGTTTGGCATGACACCCCTGGTAATCAAGTGCGATCGTATAGACTCAATTTGACGAAAGTTCCTTTGATTCTTGCAATCTTTGCATGGGCAGAAGACAGGGTTCCCATTCCTAGCATGGGCTTTGGCATCGGTGATAAACTGGCTAACGCCATGCATTACCGCTTGTCCGTTTGGAACAGGTGCATCCACACTCGATCCATCTCTGCACAAAAAAAATACTGAGACAGTAATTACAAAGAATTAATAAGAAATCGAGCTTCATGAACAATAATTGTAGCTCGAAAGTATATTTTTGGAAAACATTATTGTACACTAATTATTGGAAAATTGAAATTGGTAGCCCCGGCCCTGTAAATTGAAAATCGTAGTAAAAAACAATTATTGCACAATATTGAAGAACAACTATTCTACTCTACTTCTAAGAACTAATTATAGCATCACATACTAACAATGATGATCTTGACCACCATGGAATAATTAGCTAAAAATTTAAATGTGTTCATAGACACCAACCGTTTGGATGATGGATTGACCACAATTTGAGCCTTGCACAAATATCTAATTGGAAAAGTGCTCTCTAGAATAGAGAAAGAACTAGAATGAGAATTAAGCAATGTAGCCATCAAAACGAAGCTAATTAAGCAACAAAATCAAAGGAGTGGATGTTTGTTACTAACCTTAAAGCAAAAAGATCAAGTCATTCTTCAAAATCCAAGCGCTAGCTTCATGGTGAAGAGAAGCTGCAACAATGGAGGGAAGGTCCCAAACACGCGCCTCTGTTCTCGAGAAGGAAGAGAGGAGGAAGAAGAGGACGGCTGCAGCCTTTTTGTGTTGTAGGCTTATCACCGTCAGTTCTTGGCTAGAACCGACAGTGATAGAGCCAAATCACTGCCGGTTTATGGCTTGAACCGATAGTGATAAGTGGCCTCCAAAACACTACCGGTTCAAGCCACAAACCGTCAGTGATGTGGTGCTTCACTGCCGGTTTTAGCCCAGCCCCAATCATTTTCTCATTTTCAAGCTCATAACCGATAGTGAAGGTACATCACTTCCGGTTCCCATAAATTCGGCAATGATGTTCAAATATGTAGTAGTAAGCTTAGTGCGTGGTAGGCCCAAATTTATATCTATGTTAATTACTTATCCCTTTTAAATTATTAGCTTGTGCATATATAAACACGGGGACGGACTAGTGGAACTAATTGGGGTAGAACCCTACATCCTCCCATCAATTCATCTTGGTATCAATTCATTTAGCTAGGCTTGTATTTAGTAAACATTTTTACGTTTGACATGCTCAGTGTGTGTGTGAGGTGTTCCACTATCACAGAAGCCCTATGACTGACACAAGAATGATTTCAGAAGCACCTAAATTCTTTTCAGGATCGACTGAAATAGAGAGCTACCTCAAGAAATGTCAAGTTGGGACCAAGCTAGGTTTATTTAGGTCCTATTGATGCAATGGAACAAGTGATGTGAAGGCCGAGAAGAAACTAAAGCAAAACAAATAAAACAACATAAAATTTGAGTACCAAGTAGTCCAATGCTCTAGAATTTGAATGGCCCCGACAATTAAGTTAGCACTGAATAGTCATTAATTTCAAGGCTTAATATTTATGTTGGATCAGACAATACAATTGTGGAAAATGTGATGAGCAACGGACAATCAATAGAATGACTATATTTCTAGGATGTGCTAAAATTCTATGAACACCAGATGCTAAATGTGAATGACAAGCTTTAGTAGCTTGTGGCACATGTCTTTCTTGGAAGAGCCTTAGTGGCGAGTCTAACACCATGCTATAGGAAGGTTTGATGACCATGAGAAAACCTTTGCATGGAGCTTCAACATGGACTAGGGGTAACACTTTTCCTACCAATATACCTTAATTAGTACACATCATTACATCTTGTCTAAGGAGTTTTGCATTCCTCGCTTGATTTTTACATACCTCACTTATGGTTTTACCTATATTTCCTAGAATAGCTTAGGGTGGTTCGTATGATTTGCTATATGTTGAGAAACTAATTTTGATGGGTAAGTAAAAATACTAGATAAAGATCAAGTGCACATCTTGCTAGTTAGTTTGTTTATGTTTGTCAAGGGCAGCATCAAGTTTAGTCCATAGGTTAGAAAAGTTTTTAGTGACCCAATTCACCCCATCCCTCTCTTGGGTCATATCTTTGGACCTTGACAAGGACCTTGGATTCCCTATGGTGGCATTTTGGAACTAGCCATCCCTCACATGACTTACATAGCTAGGGTCCTACACATCTTATGGTTAGACAGACTAAGCATCCGACCTGCTCCTAAATCGCTATCATGAACGGCTAGGACTTGACATGTAGGGACATCAATTAAGAATAGAGAGTCCCTTTGAAAATTGGATGAATCTTGTTGATCACTAGAGGTTAGAGCACTTCTTTGTCCCAAGGATAGAGCAGAGGTTGCTACCTCCTTCCTAGTCACCACCTTCTCTCTCCTTGACATACATGCTGACGTTGTTGTCAGAGAACCTCTAAATACACATACACACAAACATACATGGTATGCACCTGTGCAAACAACACGTAGAGCCCCTTGCTACGCATGTGTATGGATTCTTACATCTTCTTTCACACTTTTGTGTGCCAGTGACCGCCACGAGCCTTCAGACTCCCACAACAAGGGCATGTTTATTGTTTGGTGCTCGCCACCCAAAAACAATTTTTTGCTTGCATGTGGCCACCATTGGCCTCCACCATTTGCCACTATTCACACAGCCCGCCTTATAGCATAGGTGGGCATACCCCTAGGCCTTGGGCATAATAATGGGAAAACGTAGGATAAGTTTTGTTAGACCCATTAATGCACCAATACCTCCCTGTCTCATGGGCACAAAAGCTAGTTTATTAGGCTGGGGGCATGTGAGATTTTTTTTTTCTCTTCATACACTTTTGGGACAATCCTCCAAACAAAGCACGCTACATGACCCGCAAGAAACAAATGTTGGATGATTTATTTATTGTCACAAAAATAAAACTTTACATCACCCATCCAAATTCATTTTAGGATATTGTCCTTTGTTAAAAATCACTCCTTTTAGTAAGAATCAAATGAATATCTTGAGTTTTAGAGGTGACTTGATCTTCCATAATGATTTATTTAAAGGCATAGCCATTTGATTTACTACTTTTTTTATACATTGGTTGCATAATATACACATGCCCCCGGATAATGAGGGTCCATTTAGGGCCAATTTGGTGCGCTCTATCTCCAGCTCCGTCGGTAGCTCCGACACGGGAGACACACCAAATGATCGTGGATGGAGAAGCTCTTTTGATGTGGAATAGAGTTAGATCCGTTTTGATTGTACAAAGGTGGAGCTGCTTTTTGGGATTTCACTAGGGTGCTTCGGCTCCAGCAACAGAGCCCATGCAGGAAAACCCTATCAAAAGGGCCCTTAATAGAATCAGGTTAATCATCAAGTTGCACAAATGCTACTCTTGTGACCAAACCATTCCATTTAATTAATTTATCACCCCTAGCATTCTGCATGAAAGAAATATTAAGTGGTGCAGTGCTAAAAGCTCGAGCAACTATGATATCTTTCTTCCCTATAATGTTATACAAAGTTGGATATTGTTCTTTGAGGATGAAGTTACCCAACCACTTGTCCTCCTATCACCTCAGTTGAGCACCGTTATGAACATTAAGGGCTTGTTCGGTTAATCCCCATACCGATGGGATTGGAGGGTATGTATTGAGGGGAATTCCCCTAACACCCTCCAATCTTCTCGGTTTGGGGATTAACTGAACAAGGCCTAATTGTTGAAAACTCTAAGAATTTGTCATGGACCTTCACAAGGCTTGACCAAAAATAGGAATCACTTGGCTTCCACCCAAAGTTTTGTTTTTCAATTACTTCTTCCTAAGAAGTTCTTGCTAAACTCCATCTTCATTAACATGTTTGTAGATCCATTTACTAAGTAAGCATTCATTTTGCACCTCAAGATTTGTAATTCCTAAGCCACCTTGCTCCTTTGGTAGGCAGAAGATCCCCTATTTTGCCAATCTATATGTTTTCTTATGGTTGTCTCCTTGCCAAAAAAAAGTTGGACCTATAAAGTCTAGATTCTTAAGAATACCTTTTTGTACTTCAAAGAAAGACATCATGTACCAGCAAGGCTACTTAGAATTGAGTTAATCAGTGCTAGCAGACCTCCATAAGATAAAAGCTTTCCTTTCCAACTACACGATTTCTTTTGAAGGCGGACTTCAACAACTTTCCGGTCCTCATTATTAAAGTTTTCTATGATTCATTGGTATGCCTAGGTATTTGAAAGGGTATTGATCCATCCCCCATCTAAAGATCTATGAGTATTGGCCAAAAAATTTTCTTTGTATTTCCATAGCATATTAATTCACTTTTGTGGAAGTTAATTTCCAAACCTAAACGCTGTTCAAAGGAAAACAGGAGAATTTTCATATTTTTTTCCTATTCAAGGTCATGTAACATGGAAAGGATTGTATCTTTAGCATATTGTTGGATTGAGAGGCTATCATTTACTAGATGTGAAATTAATCCTTGAATTTGTCCATCCTCTTTAGCTCTAGCAATGAATTAAATAACATATCCACTACTAAATTAAAAAGGATTGGTGATAATGGATCACCTAGTCTTAGACCTTTTTTCTTGGGAAATACCGTCCTCCATTATTGGTTACCTTTACTGCAACACTACCCCAGAAACAAATTGATAGATCCATTGACACCACAAATGTGAGAATCATTTCATCTAAAGGGTTTGTTGAAAGGAAAGACCACCATTTTCACTTTATCATTAGGTCTTCTCAAAGTCCACTTTAAAAATAACGTCATTTAGCTACTTTCTATGTAATTCATGGTTAGATTCATGGAGGATTATGCACCTTCTAAAATAAAGTGACCAGGTAAAAAATGTTGATTATATTGTGTTGGTCAAATGATCGTATGTGACCCTTTATTCCTTCTACTTGTTGCAACCTTAGCAAAAAAACATGAAGCTTTACATTTAAATGGCATATCTGCAGTCTATAATCTTGAATTCTGATTGCTTCTTGACACTTTGTTAATAAAGTAATAATGCCCAAATTAAGGCTAGGTAAGTCTCCTTTATAGAAGTCACAAAACATAGCAATCAAATTAACTTTTATGAGTTCCCAAAACAATTGATATATAGAACTCAATGTCAATGGGAAACCATTTGGTAACGGAGCCTTATTGTGTTCCATTTGAAAAATAGCTTCTTTTACCTCTTCTTCATAAAACATTGTCGTAAAATTATCATTTTCCTCGTCTGAAACTTATGTGATGTCATCAACTCTATTCTCCATCATGGAAAAGTTGTTTTCAAATAGGAGGAACAAATAAATTTTTGGTGATAAGAAGTCATGTGGTCTTTTAGTTTCATTTCATCTTTCAAGATCTTATTATTCCCTTCTAACTAGAAAATGTGTATTTTCCCATGCTTATCATTTGCAATAAGCTGGAAACACTTTGTATTATTATCACCTTGTAAGAGGCTTTTAGTCTTTAATTTGACCTTTGGAACCGGGCTATCTCTTATTCCCTCAAGAAAAAACAAGAGTTTTTATCTCTTAGGCAACGACGTGTATGTTGATAGTTGTTTTTATGTAGCATTGCACGGACATATTCATCCATGAAGAATGCTTAATGTTTCGGAGCTTACCTCCCCAGCATGGCACCAAACAAATGCACATAGACACATCACATCATGCGTGTATTGGGACAAATGCTTCCGAATTGAGTAGGTGAAGATTTTACACGATCATCACATTTTGCTATGAAAAGAACATCTAGTACATATGTCCAAGGACAAGAAATAAAGCAAGCTAGCAGCACTGTGTGTCTCTCTATTTCTCTTTAATTGGAAACATAAACCTAGCATCACACGTACTGTTTAATGATTCTCCATCATTGAGGATAACAACGACGCCATGAATGGCTTGATAAAAAGCCTTGGGCATAAGTTCTCCATCATTGAGGACGTGCATCTTTCTATTGCTTCATACGGTGGACGACCTAATATAACTACACTGGGGTCTGGAGTTAACGTTAGCTTAAGTCTTACAAACTCAGTTTACTACAGCGGAGCCCCATATCTGCGGCGATATATTCTCCCGCCTAATTAGCCATATCTCTATGCATGCACTTGCACTCTTCTTCTCACCTACTACATACCTTCAGTCCAATCGCTCGCTTAACATAGCATTGCCTAGCTGCTGCTAGCTTAGCTATACCTCTCGGCGCCCGCTCCGGCTATGTGTCTCCCGTTCTGCTGCCGCGAAAATGATCCGCCACAACCACGAGTGACACACGAGCATACTGGTCACGGGGTCGGCCACACCGAGCCTGTCGACCACTCGCCGTCCACTGGAACCGGAAAGAAGCAAACAAAGGCAACGGTGCGAACATGAACAAGAACAAGAGCGATGAAGACAAGAACAAGCCGGCGAACTCACCACCTATTCCGCCACCGCAATCTCCTGAGTATAGCGACACGGAAGAAGAAGTCCCCTCGCCTACTCCGGCGGCTCCGCAAGCTCCTCCTAGTCCTATGTTACATATGGGCCAGAAGACCGCGGAGGCTTCTGTGGCAGCGAGGACTCCTGAGCCTACTACGGCCACTAAAGCTCCCAAGAAAGTCGAGCAAGTCGTCGCCAGTCCAAGCCACTATGCCGGGCCAGTGGCAGCAGCAGGGGTCGCTGGTTCCGCGAGGACGCCACCCGAGACGCAGCAGATTGCTCGTCGTAGCCATGCCCATGAGGACGATTACGGCTACCCTAACCCTAGTGCTTCTCCCACTGTGGTGGCGGTGCCGGCTGCCAATAACTTCCGTGGAGATCGTGGGCATGGTGATGCTCATCATGCTCATGCATACGTTGGCAAGGATGATCGCAAGACTACAGGCAGAACACGGCGGTGATGAGGTGAGCAACAAATATACTGCATGCTGCGCGGTGTTTGTTTGCCACTTTTTTTTTTGCGTGCAGTGTTTATTTGCCACTTGTTACTTGTTGCGTCTGTTCTGTAAAAATGATGAGGTATCGTAGTTATGTTCTGCGCTAGAGGCTGTCTTCTAATTATGCGCTGTTTCGCTGTGACGAATTCTATGATTGTTTGATAAACCATAGTGTGAATCCATATATTGTACTGTATATATGATCTCGGTTGTCGCTTTTAACAACTTCTTCAAGTTCAGATTAGTTGTGTACATTTTGCTCGTCCTTTAATTTTCCTGTGTTTCCCTCTGTTTTCCTCTCCGTCAGATTGGTGACAAATGTCGACAAGCATCACCGATCCATAACCAAAGTGCGTGCAAATCATTCTTGTTTGTGCTCTACTGGCCTGCCCGCGACCAGGACCAAGGAAGAATTAGGTTCGTCAACTGAAGATACCACATGTGCTTGTGCCAGACGGCCGGCAAGTTCACGGATGAGAAGGAATAAGAGAACTTCTTTCTTTCCCCTTTCTTTTTCTCCAGGAGTGATGCGCGTGTCGTCTTCCTTTGTGACGCCTTTCTCTAATTAATTCTGTGTCCCTCTAAGGAATTGGAATTCGTGGTAGAAAGATCTGTAGACCATTTTTTTTCTTTTTCGCTAACGTTTATACCAAATTTTTTAAATACGTGGCAGATACTTAGGGCGTGTTTGGTTTCGTGTACATGCTCCAGCCATGTCCGTGGGGTGCAGCCATCCACTGTTTGGTTGCCTGCCCATCGGTCAGGGCCTGCCCCGCGCATGCAACCTCCGTCCCAGGGCCATGCTGCTTGAGTACGCAGGATTCGGGCGTTCCTGCCGAGCATGTCCCGCAGGGGCTCTCGCGAGCGCGCGCTGAGCGCACGGGAGGCTCTCCTGGCCATCGCGAGCACATGCAGCCATGTAACCAAACAGCGTCACTGTGTAGCCTAGCTGAGTTAGTGTATACAACCAAACACACCCTCCTGTACGTCCAGGGCATGGCTAAAGAGGGCATGTCTCACCGGTGCGAGCCAGGCTAGCCTAGTGCGGGAAACTAAACATGCCCTTATTAGTGTTCCTTCGTTCTACATGCTCTGGGGAGGCACATAATTATTCTGTTTGTGTTAAGAGTAATTTAAGTTTTGTGGTTTATCCGTTTTGTTGCCGATCGACACACAAAAATAAACTGCAGCATGTCATCATTTCCACCAAGAAAGATAATGGAGAGACATCGGGAGCCGGGAGACACATAAGGTGTCAAAGGCAGCAACATGAGCAAGTTAATAAATGGAAATATGCAGGGGAAAGAAATGAGCTAGAGGCCCTGATTGTTTCAGCTTCTCAGAGTCTCACTTAAAAAATAAGCATCGCTTATTCCAAGAAATAAGCAGGATTATCTGATAAGCCATGATCTAGAGAATCTGCTGACGTTGGTTGTCCTGATTATTTCTAGTAGATTATCAGAAAAAGAAAAAAAGAACATTTTGAACTAGGAACCCTGGACTTTTCTCAAATCACGTACCACTATTTACTACTATTCCTATGAGTCTATAGCCTTGCAACTAGATGTAGATAAAAGTTTCAACTAGCCTTGCAGGAGCTTAGAGATCCGAGAGTGCTTGAGGCAAGGAGGAGCTGGAGATCCAGCGGGCAGCGAGCGACGGGCGGGTGGCATATGGAGCTCCGGCATCGTGGACCTAGCCGTTGCCGGTGGATCTAAGGGGATGGTCGGGCTGGAGGGAGGCGCTGTGGAGGGAGGTGGCGGTGGGGATGGCATGGCGGTGCGGCACATGCACTGTAGGGAGAAGGGGGCGAGTGCACGGGAGGGAGAGGGGGGGGGAGCGCACCAGAAGGGCAGGCAGGGAACCCAACTCCGTGTTTTCCAAATTGCGAAGCTAGACTTGTGTTTCGAGCGAGCCTCCAACACGAACTAGACGTGCGTTCACCTAGTCGTCGCAACCCGTTCAGCAGGATTATCAGCTTCAGACGGTACCAGACGTGCTCAAACGCGGAAACAACCGGACCAGAGTTGAAATGTCATCAGCCTGTTCGCTCGGTCATATTTGGCTTATAAACCATGACTTATCAGCCAACGAACAGTATTTTTCTCTCTCACCAAACCAGCCAACAGTACTTTCAGCCATGACTTATCAGCCAAACAAGCCCAAACGAACAGGACGCATATTGCAGTTCAAACCCACACCACGCGAACGTATCATATCGATCCTGTGAGCCCCACCGCGACCTGATGGTTGCAGGCACAAAATTCCGCCGACGAACGAGGATGCGGTCTATGATTGATTCACTCTGAATGCTGGAATGCCCTCTGTTTATTATACTTGTTCCGGTCATAAATACTTTATTTTTCTAATGGAAAAAATCAATGTGGATAATGATACAGTTTTTTCAAGTAAATAACCAATTTCATTAGACGCTCAAAGTATCATTAGTGCTTCTCCAAGAGACCCTCTATATCATTCCTAATTGCTAGGAAGAGAGATTTTGATGAAAAAAAATAAAGCCTTTTGTCTATGGACACCGCACTCGTTGTTTTTGTTACTTGGACACTCGCAAAACTACGTTTTGGTTTAGCACACACCGCTGGCGTTAACAGAGCCTTTTCCAACCTGACAGGGAATGATGGTCATGATAAATGGACGAATTTGCCCTTGCTTCATTCTGTTGTTGGTACATTCTTATCTGTACCGTTCTTCTGACTGATCTAGTCATCTTATTATCAGCCTCCTCAACAAGGCACGGTCCTGGTTATGTCCTAGAGAACGGAAGCAACGCCATGACTCGCGAGCCAGCAGATGAAGCGGGCATGCTGCCTGCTGGCACTGGAGCAGCACGGAGTAAAGCAAGATGACCAAGTCCATGAACATCGCTCTGTAGCAAAGCCGCGACGGCAAGGAACGCGCTGGAGCAGCTGGTGCTTGTCCATCACCAGGCGGCACATGCGTTGCAGTTGGCCGAGCGCGCGATTGTGTCGGAGACTGTTGGCATGGTCGTTGGCCACGGGCATTATGCATTCCGTGGGGGCGCTAACGGCGACGGCGAGGATGCCAACGACGCCATAGTGCTGCCCACGCGAAAGCTCAAGTTGCTGCACAGGCATGTGACACTGAGCTTGGCCGTTTTGTCCAAGGGCATTTTGGCCTTTTATCCAGAGTCCTCTCTTCTTGCAAGACTTAAAAACTTAATTTAGTAGATCAGTGTGTTACACACAAAATCCACAACTATGTAGTGTAAAAATCAACGAGTGGAATGTGCTGCGCACAAAACCACCGTTTCTTGATGTCCTGGAAATAAAATTCTCAAAAATACCCTCCAACAGTTATATAGCGATCTTCTATTTCGAATTTCTCGCTAGCCAAAAATAGAAAATATAGCCACCGTTTCTTGAATGAAGAGTAGAAAGATATAGAAATCGATTTTTATGCAAATAGCTTTCCAAATAAGGATTTATAGAGGCTTTAGAAAGACAGTTGAAGATGCCCTAATAACAATCTAGAGCAGCTAATGCTTTATTTTTTTATGGCAAAAGTAAATGCGGAATATGGTTCAAGTATCATTTGCCATATGAGGTAGTTCGTTTGCTACACCAACGTAGAAACAGTTTTTACATGCTTTTATTAAAATCGTTAGCAATATATCCCCGTCAGTTTATAACAAAACTAGCAGTGAAATAATTTTTACAGCCAGTTTGGGAACTAGCGCCGAAAACCATCCTAATTTTTACCACTAGTTTTTGTCTCAAACTTTTCACTATCAGTTCCCGACAAGAGCCGACGGTGAAAATCAGCCGAACCCAGCCTCTACATGTGCCCTCGTGCCCCTCCTAGTAAGAGTCTCTCCCACCACTTGTGCTATCTTGGGGTGGCTAACAGACAGGCCCATGTGCCTATATGTCACAACAAGGATTGAGGCACTAGGAACATATGAATCTACCGGCTTACATATCTATTCTTCTATGTTTCTATTTCCTCTCTCTTTCCCTCCCTTTCCCTCTTGACACTCATCTCTCTCCCTTCTCACAACTCCATGGCGGTTCCCGGGTGTGGGGCGCATGGTGGTACCCTAGCAGTGACCCCCCCCACAGATGTAGGCATCTGGCCCTAGTGTCCCCTCCTCCAATGTGCAAGGCACGCTACGGCGGCCAGTACGCTAGAACACAAAATCATTGTCAGAGCATCACTACCGGTTGTGCTGAAGCTGGTGGTGATTACTTATCACTACCGGTTCGTAAGTCCAGGATCCAGAAAATTTAGACCCGGCAGTAAAGGCAACTATCACTAGCGGCTCAAACCACCACCTGGTAGTGACATATCACTGCCGTATCAGGCCACAAACCGGCAGTGATAAGTGTCATATCACTATCGGCTAAAGCTACGACCCGATAATGATATATCACTGACGGGTTAAACCACGAACAGACAGTGATATTTTACATCATTGTCAAGTTTTATGTTGACCTAAAAGTGTTCTCTATCGTTGATCTACCTAACCATCAGTTGATTGATTCTCTACCATCCACCTACCACAATTGCTTTTGGTTATAAAAAAGTTATCCGGACGCCTCCAAGGACCAGAGAAGCCCCTGCATGTGCCGATCGCTTACCATTTGTTTATAGTCTCGGTACATGTTCTCTGTGGGAGAAAGCTCTCCAGATACACCTTTTGTTTTTAGATACAAAAGAAAGCTAAAGTTCTAAAATGAGACTGAAGATTTTAGAGAAATGGAGAAAAAATTAACCCTAACTACTTCCTCCGACTAGTCTAATTAATAGGCAAAAAATCACTATAATAACAAGAATAAAAGAGAGAAGTAAGATAAAAGAATGATGATTCTAAAGCATATAGATATTGTTGTGATTAATATGGAGGAAGAAATAGCAAGATAAGCACTAATTAACAACATTAGCTAGCTAATTAGGCGTGTACTGTGCCGACCAACTAAGATGTGTAGAAAAAAAACGCAAAAACAATAATAAGAATAAATAGAGGAAGAAGAAAACATAGTATTAGTCATACATCATATGAATATCATTAAGAATTAACACAAAGAAGAGAGTACAAACAAATAAAGCACTAATGAGTAATTATTACTCTCTATATTTCAAATTACAAGACGTTTTGACATGCATATAGATTTTGCTATGCACTTATATATACACCATATCTAGATACATAATAAAAATAATATATCTAAAAAAGCTAAAACGTCTTATCAGTTAGAACAAGGGAGTTGCTAATTAAGAGGATTATATAGTGGACCAACCAGATGGTTGGGGTGCCAGGCCCCCTATCCACCTCCCTATACCACTGCTTGCCACTACTAAGCATCCTGTCTTTTCTTTGATTTGTCCCAACTACTCCCGACAAACTAAACCACACGAGATAAACATTGGTTGTGATAAAAATAATGGCTCCACATATGAAATCCTGCTCTCTGAACGCATCAACCATAGGCACCCTAACCTTCATAGTGTCTTTATTTCTTACTTCAAAGGATAAGGAGGGCATCTATATCAATGTATGGTTTTTTAGACATTGAATAAGTATAGTGAGCATAAGGTACTTTTGCTTTTGACATAGCCATGTTCAGATGTTTTACATGGTTAAAATCACAGACCGCATATGCTAAAGTTTCTAGTCCTTTTATTAAATGGATTCATTACCGTCGATGATCAAGTCAAACCATACATTCTTTAAATTAAAATTAAATTTAATGTACTTATCTTCCAATCGTTGTCACTCAGTAACATCGGCTGGGTGACGAATCTTACCATCATCCACTAGTACACACCGGTGCTTTCTATTGGCGCCATCTTTTTTTTCACCGACAGTTTGAAAAGAGCAGGCGCCACTAGAAATAAAATGTGGGTCCAAATTATGAACCGTCAGTGTAAATTTATTTTTACTGGCTATTTTCTTAAGTTTATTGCCATTAAAAATACATGATTTCTACTGGCGGTAGCCGTAAGAAAACAACCAGTAAAAATATATTTATAGTGACGCTTTTCATTACCTAAGCGTCACTACAAATAGACGTCGAATATTAAAAATTAAGTAATAAAATTTGAATTTTTCAAACAACCTCAGATGGAGAAATGACAAAAATAAAAGTTATAGATGTCGAAAAGTTATAGAACTTTGGCCCCGTTCGGCTTACCTTAAAACCGGCTTGTTCGTCTTCTTTTTCAGCCGGAACAGTGTTTTTCTCTTACAATAATTCAGCTGGAACAGTGTTTTTCAGCCAGTTTCAGCCAAGTTTCAGCAAGCCGAACGGGGCTTGTTGTTTACAGCATTTTCATTTGAAATCATTTGATGTTTCAAAATGCTGTTTTAAATTTAATTTTTAAATGGTTGAAGAACTCTGATCTCTCTTTTTAATCTCTGGCTAAAACATGTTTCTCCCTCATACTATCTTCAAATTACTTGATTTTTTTCCTAAAATTTTGTAAAATCATGCTCTATCAATTTATTGTGTTCTTACATCTAATATTTTGGTCATATTTTCTTATGAATATTTTAAAATTTAAGTTTAAAAAATGACAACTTCAAACAGCATTTTAAAACATCAAATGATTTCAGCTGAAGAAGTCATGAACATAAAAGTTGTAGGACTCATCAAGATCTACAACTTTTATTTTAGTTATTTTTTTTATCCGACAAAGTGGTAGTAAACATTGTTCGCAAATGACATATCTCTTATATAGTTCCATAAACTATGTGAGGGATTTATGAATTTATGAACAAATCATTTGCTATTTCAAAATCTTGTTTGAAGTTCTTAATTTTTGAAATTCAAAATTTGAATTGTTCAAACCAAGTCACATGAAAAGATGACTAAAATGAAAATTTTAGATCTCGATGATTTCTAGAACTTTGTAGTTGACAACATTTTTGTTTGAAATCATTTTATCAGGAAAAACTACATTTGAATTTCTCATTTGAAATTTGAATTTTTTAAACGACCTCGGATGTAGAAACAACGAAAACGAAAGTTGTAGAACTCAAAAAGTTATGCAACTTTATAGTTGATAACTTTCTCATTTAAAGACATCTTGTCAGGGAAAACTACGTTTAAATTTCTCAAATTTGAAATTTAAATTTTTCAAATGACCTCAGATGGAGAAACAATCAAAATGAAAGTTGTAGATCTCGAAAAGTTATGCAACTTTGTAATTGGTAACTTTTTGATTTGAATTTGTTTATGGTATTAAACAATCAATTTAAACTCGGTTGAGGATAATATGAGGAGAAGAAAAATCCATTATAGACCCAAGTGAGTGTGAGGTGCAGTGGTTAGAGGAGTATCACGCGAGGGGGAGACCGCGGGTTTGAATCCTACTAGCCACGAAGTGCCCGAAAATGCCGTGACTTGTGAATTCAACGGACTGGCTGACTGGTGGGGGCCTCTCGGATTTTTTTTGCTATTTTTTGGCCCGATTTATAATTTTTAAAAATCATTTGTAGTGGCGGTTTTCTTAAGAAAATAGCCAGTGTAAATTATTTGTAGTAGCGATTCTCTAGAAGACACCTGTGAAGTATGCGATTTTCACTGGCCTTTGCCACTGGCGGTACTGACAGACACTTGTGGAAATAGCTTTGGAACCGCCAGTAGTGAGCTCTGCTGTACTAGCAATCTACATTGCATTTATCACCTCATCATATATATCATCAGTGCAGCTTTCATAGGTTTTAGAAACATATGCCTCAAATGATTGATGACTCGCAGGTATACGCCTCAAATGATCGATGACTCACGGGTATAAGGAGTATCCCTCTTGGTTTTGAGAATGTAGTAATTTCGCCAACGCTTCTTCCTCAGTCGCCGGAGTCATCCCAGCGTAATAGTCATTGTTTTATACCATCAGACGCCATATCTGGAACATTTATCTATTAACTTGAATAAATCGTTACCATAAATAATACAATGGTTCAGTAACGCATGCACTGTTCAGCGCCCATTTGACAATATACGGATAATTCTTCTCTTAGTACGTGTTGTCAGGAAAAAACAGTAGGTTACCATGATATGAGACAATAAATTATTGAAACTTCACTTCGACCAATTGTACTTAGTCTTCAGGAGATCAACAGGTCAAGTACAAAAATTATTGCAACTGCACATCGACCAATCTTACTTTAGTCGCTGTCTCATTAAATGTTTGGACACATGCATGAAGTATTAAATATAGACTAATTATAAAACCAATAAACTAATTACACAATTTGTGACTAATTTGCGAGACGAATCTTTTAAGCCTAATTAATCCATGATTTAACAATGTTGAGCTACAGTAGACATGTGCTAATGACGGATTAATTAGGCTTAATTAATTCGTCTCGTGGATTACTGACAGATTCTGTAATTTATTTTTTTATTAGTATCCGAATACCCCTGTGGGGGATATACCCCCAGGTACCACAAGATGGTACATGGGCCGCATCATCCGAGGTGGCCCGGCCCGTAAGATCAAGGCGTGCACATCAAGATTATAAGTTGTACTAGATATTATAATAGTACCAAATTGGATACTTTACTTGTAACCTTGTCTCTTCGGAGTATATAAGGAGAGACAAGGGTCCCCTAGAGGACAGATCCATCTAGATCCAAGCAGATCATACAATATACATCTCAATACAATACGCCAAAGACACAGGACGTAGGGTATTACGTCGATCAGACGGCCCGAACCTGTCTAAATCGCTGTCTCTGCGCCTTGTGTCACCATCTGGTTCCAGATCACACGCATCCTACCGATAATCTACCACCGCGGGCACCCCCCTCGGTGGACTGCCGACCATATTTCGTCGACAGTGGCGCGCCAGGTAGGGGTCCCCTTTTGGAGTTGTGCGTGCTGATCTTCCGATGAATCAGATGGCAATTTTCTTCAGCAAACAATACCAACGACAACTCGGCTTCATGTGCTGGGCGACGGACAATCTGCTATGGCGACATCCTCCAACAACGACCCACGACGACCTACAGCCCCTACAGCGGACTCGTTGTGCCACCCGCGCAAGGTGCACAGGCAGGCAATCCAATCTACATGCACCAAGCCACCAACCATGCAGGCGTGCGGCAGTAATTAGTCACGTATCCATATTTGGCTAAAGATCCGATGGCAAACCGAGAGGACCAGACGTACAAGACATCAATAGAGTCATGCCAGGCCAAGCGAGCAATCAATCAGAAGGAACAAATGATCTACAATGCATGCACATGCTAATTAATTAGCCTTCATGCATGCGTGCATATACGCGTAGACCAGCCGATCGGCGACATGCCCGGCTCGACATCTGAGAAGAGCCAAATCGTCCCCAGACGCAGCCATCAAGAAGCTAGTTGTTGGGAGATTTATACGTACGTGATTACGTACCTTTGCATCAACCAACATCAAGCAAGCTGCGACAAAATTGATTGGCTTGCATGTTGTCTGGTCGGAGCTGAGCGTCTTCAAAGCCTTCAAGCAAGACCGGTCTAGCCATCAAACGATCCACATCGAGCCATACGAGCAGACGTCGCAAACTAAACCGATCTACAGCGCCACGCGTGTATACGGGAATAAATTCCTTGCTGCTTACGCACGGATTTCATCGGCATGATATCAACAATGACTGCGACAACTAGGACCCTCGTCTGTATCCTTCGGTGAACTGCCATGTTGCAGCGGCGCCTTTCCTTGCCGACTCTGCCTCGACCGAGTTCGACTCCGACTCCCGGAGCAGTGGCCGTGGCTGAGTAGGCTGCAGGACTCAACCCAAGACAAAGGCTTGCGAGATTCCCCACCGTCACGGACTAGCGCCGTGCACCCGGCTCGAAGCGCCGAGTCCCAGGTTTCAACGACGCGCTGATTCTACCATGTCCCGAGCAGCTCCGCTGAGCTCCGACCACGTCGACCGCGACTACGTCGACCACGTCCCAAGCAGCTCCGCCGAGCTCCGACCACGTCGACCGCGACCACGTCGACCACGTCCCGAGCAGCTCCGCCGACCACCAGACCACGTCGACCACGTCCTGAGCGGCTCCACCAAGCTCCGACCACATCGACCACCAGACCACGTCGCAATGATGATCGTCGCGAAGAACGGCGCTACGACGATCGCGACCACAGTCATGACGACAGGTCGAAAAGCTCGAGGACTGGACAACTTCATCGCCAACGACACGTCAAGCCATCTCTCGAACATCGCAACACACCGACTACACCCACCGGTCGTCAATAAAGCTAAGTATTATTTTTAATTGAAAATTTCTTCGATCATCGTACACCTCCGCCGACCACCCTTAGGGTGCGCTCCGCGTCGAATTTTCTCCATACATACGATCCAAAACATGTATAAGTTTTTACAACGGTTCGCCGACACGTTTTCCTTCTCGCTTGAGAATCCCATGAGCCGCATTGTCTCGGCCCACCCCACGCTGATGCATGAGAGTCCGCCCTCTGCGCCACGGGTAGTCGGCGATCGCTCCCCGGTAACATCGGCACTCTCACGCGGCGGTAATTGCCTATCATCGCTCACGAGATGTTGGTCGCCCTGGTGGCGCATTCTTCAGATAAAGTTAATACATCGTATACGCCACTACATAACAAAAGGGCTAAAAACAGCTAATGTTATTTTTCAATATTACACCAAGTATAATTCATCGCCAACTGAACACCAAGTGTTTACTTCACCTCCTAGAGAGATCAATATATTTCGTACATCATCATGTACTACCGCTTCCGTGTTTATTTTTCAGAACACAGTTGGTCGGGCCGAGCTCATGCTTCGTGGTTCGCCAAGACTACTACGGTGCTCGAGGACTCGGCCGACCACGCCGTGCTCGGGAACTCGCCCAGACCACGCTTCGTGCCGAGGACTCGCCGACCACACGCTCGTGCTTTCGGGGACTCTCGCCGCACCACGCTTCGTGCTTTCGGGACTCGGCGCACCACGCTCGTGCTCGAGGACTCTGGCTGAGACCATGCTCGTGCTCGGGACTCGCCAGACCACCTCCACCACGGCTCGGGACTTCATCGCTTCGCTCGACTCACATGTTTCGGGGATCGCCCGACCACTCTCCGACCACGGCGGCGGGGACTTTGCGTCTCGACTACATGCATTTGGCACTCGCGCATACAGTTGGGATATCTTTTTCTCATTTAGACCCTGCTACTAAGGCTCATACCTCGCCTTCCAAAGCAAGCTCGGGACTACATCGGTCACGATGCACTGCGCCGTGCATCTTGTATCGCTGTCACGACTCGTTGGATTCTCAACTTAATCGGGAATTTTTTAGACCTCGGCACCACGTGCCTCACGCCACTACTACCGTGCTCGGGGACTAGTGGGCACACTTCACCTTGCGGTGAATGTGTTTGTTTTTCAACCTCACGCCTCGATGATCAAGGACGCCACGTTCAGACGCACTTACATTTCTTTTGAGAAATACAAGTGGGCACACTTCCTGTGAGACGGAAAACTTTTTCTTTCTTCTTAAGAGCACCATACATTCTTCGACAACCTACTTCTCCGGCGACAACGGTGGTCGGAGATGTCAAGAACTCAAGCCTCACTATTCGGAGAAGGTTGAAGCGGCGTGTCGCATCGTAATACATGGCGCCGGGGACTAGTCGTGGGGATATACCCCGTGTACCACAAGATGGTACATGGGCGCATCATCCGAGGTGGCCCGCCCGTAAGATCAAGGCGTGCACATCAAGATTATAAGTTGTACTAGATATTATAATAGTACCAAATTGATACTTTACTTGTAACCTTGTCTCTTCTTGAGTATATAAGGAGAGACAAGGGTCCCCTAGAGGACGAGATCCATCTAGATCCAAGCAGATCATACAATATACATCTCAATACAATACGCCAAAGACACAGGACGTAGGGTATTACGTCGATCGACGGCCCGAACTCGTCTCTAAATCATTGTCTCGCGCTTTGTGTCACCATCTGGTTCCAGATCACACGCATCCTACCGATAATCTACCACCGCGGGCACCCCCCTCGGTGGACTGCCGACCATATTTCGTCGACAACCCCATACGACACCCTCATGTAAAACCTCCTAAATTTTAAACACCGGATCAAACACCCCCTTAGTCTAGGCCGGCGGCGAAGCTCACCTACATGCCGCACGCGCCGGGGCCGGCGGTGGAGCTCGCCTGCACGGGTGCATGCGGCTGGCCCGGGGGTTGAGCTCGCCCGCACCGGCCGGCTGAGCACGCGCGCATGACCGCCTGTGGTGGACCCAGTGACGGAGTTCACTGGCCATCTTCTCGTTCACCACGACGACGTTGTCCTTCTCTCCCTCCCGCGCGTGCGACGATCATCCCCAACCAAACACTAAAAAAAATAAGTCCATCCTATTCTAATCCCATCTCGTCCCTACGACCAAACGCTACCTAGAGCTACACAAACGCTAGCTAGAGCGAAACGTCCCTTCCACAAAAACCACATCCCTACAACCAAACGCTAGCTAGAGCGACACCACGGATAAAAACCACGTCCCTGCAACCAAATGCTAGCGTCACAAATTATAAGACGTTTTAACATTTCTAGATTCATAGCTTTTAGTACGTAGCTACACATAAATATATCATTAAATATATCTAGATGCATAAAAAAAGCAACGATAAAAAAGCCAAAACGTATATGATTTGAAACGGAGTAAATAAGAGCACGCGTATTCTCGCCGCGGCAGCATCGGCACACGTTGTCAGCTACAGGTCCGATCCATCACCGCTCACCGGCCGTGTGCGTCACGGTCCTCTCGGGGCCCACGTTGTCAGCTACAGGTCCGATCCATCACCGCTCACCGGCCGTCACGGTCCTCTCCGGGCCGAGAGGGCGGTGGCCGGCCTTCTCGACTCGCTCATCGGACTCGATCTGCAGCTTACGGTCCTCCTAGTCCTCCTCGGCTTCCCGCTTCTTCAACGGGTGTCTCGTCTTGGCCTTCTCAACCTGCGCCGCACACACAAATCATCGATCAGACGTCGTACGCTGTGCCGAAGTGCTGCGCGTTACATATGGGTGGTCGACGGCTTGCGCAGCATGCTGCGGCGAGCGCGACGGACGACCTTCTCGTCGGACACAGACTCAGTGCCTTAGCTCCTTCAAGGCACCACGTACCATAGCTCCTAATCTCTACCATACACCATGCATCTAAGGGCTAAGAAAGGCTGCAGAGCTTCTTTCTCACAAGCAGTCAAGCAGCAGTAGCACAATGTTTACAAATACAAATTTATCCAAGAAAGAAAGGGAGAGTGTACTCCAAGATTATACATTTTTTATTGCTGCTAATATTCCTACATACTTGTACAACAATGAGCATTAACAGATTTATGATAATGAAAAAAATTGTAGACATGAAAAATCTGTCCATCTTCCAATGACAAATCCCTTCTTAATTCACTGCAATTTAGGAGTGCGAACACGAGGTTGATATGTGCCATTGTGGTTCGAATTTGTGATGAGTGATTATCGACGTACGTCTTGGGTTGAGTTTGGAAACTAACCGTCCTTTTTTGCACCATTCTTTTTCTTTTGTCGCTGCTAATAAAATTCAAGCAATTAGTTCAAGAATGATGACAACATTATAAAGAAAAGTAGTGTTCTAAATCTCAAACCCACTTTCGGTATCACCTTGACAAATTCCTCCATTCATTTTCTGTAGCACTCACGGTTGCACAAAAGTAGTGTTCTGGAATCCAAACATTAACTAGTTTTATAACCCAAACAATGAACATAACAGTTTGTAGGAAAAGGCTACAATAGATGATTTTCTTATGACTAAATCGAGCAATTTAACATTTGGTGGTTCAATAAATCTGAATCTGAAATTGGTAAGCTGAATCTGAAATCGGTAAGCAATCGTGGAGACAGTATGCATACCAGCAGCAGCACGAGTTCCGTCTATTCCAGGGTGAGGCAGGGAGGCGCGGGAGGGCTCCTGCACAGGTCTGACCGTGCCAGCTCCTCCTCCCCCGGAGGTCCTCCTCCTCCCTCTCCTTTGAACAGCAGCACTGGGATGGAGCTCGCAGAAGGGCTGGGAGAGGGCGGCACCGAAAGGAGTCGAGCCATGGCGTGGCGCAGCACAGCGCGACTTAGGGGAGCAGAGCGGCGCGGCGTGGGAGAGCGGAGCGGCGTGTCCCCGGCGCGGGAAATCGCGTCTGCGCGCGCGACGGCCTGGAGGTCTCCCGCCTGGTGAAAATGGGGTCCTGGTCACTTTTGTCTGGGCAGCCGTTGCCCGTTGGATCGAAGCTCTACGGTCGAGAGAAGCAGCTAAGGTATGGGGTGCCTTGAAGAAGCTAAGGCACTGAATCTGTGTCGGCTCCTGCGCGACGCTTTGTAGTTGTAGAAATGGATGGAGTAGCTAGTACTTATCGGTGCGCGCAAGTAATTTCCTTACATAAACACCGAGATAAAATGGATGGAGTAGTAGCTACTTATCACAAAGCACACGGCAGCATCTCGCTTGCACACGTAGTAGCCTACAAGCTACGCGTGTCCAATTCATAATAACTAACTGCCCTGACGCGAGGTGGTGCACGTAACAGAGGTAATAAGGTTGGCTATGCTATTACCAAGGGCTGGCGTAATCAAACTAGCATGTGACTGTCAGTTGCCGCGTAAAAAAAATCAAATGACTTTTCTATAGAGAAAGGATCTGCAAATTTTTTATGGTACAGTAATAATGAATGAAGATCAATACAAATTCACGGTGGTAATTACTTTAATGCTTTGAACGACTATCTAACTGGTAAGTATCGTACATCGCTCATAATGATAGTCCCAACCTAAAAACTATGGAATAGTTTTTATTTTTTTAATTACTATATAATCACATATAAGTACTATGCTACCCTTATCTAAAAAAATAAGTACTATATATGCTCTCATAGTTTCTACAAATAAAATATCTATCTAATCATTTATCTTATCTTCTAGTATCTTCCAATCATATCTCTTCGTATCTTGGTTCTCGTGTAGGCATGCACTGAGTGACTAGAGGTTGCCTCTCTATTCTTACCACGCCGGTAGCAGAGGAACTATCATATAATTTGTAGCAAAACAAGGTGCAGGAAGCTGGATCTTTGGATAGGGTTGGTTCAAGAACTTAGTCGGCGGCTGGATTTTTGCATAGCATTGGCAAGGATCCGGTTGTCGAAACTTCTTGGTCTTTCGCGTGGCTTGGTTCCACCTCTTCAGGGAATTAATCATGAATGTCGTTGTCGGATGATTTAGATCCGGCAATGCCTAGCAACGTGATCGCGAAGATAGAATCAGATGGTAGCACACAAGACACAAAGATTTATACTAGTTCGGGGCGCGGTGGCGCGCTAAACCCTACTCCAATGGTGGTGCTGCTGCTCTTGTATTTGTATGCTCAATTACAGGGGCTGTTGCTCCTAGCTACGTTGTTGATTGAGGTGATGGAAGATAGATCCTGAGCCCGAGGTCCCTACCCTCCTTTATATAGGCAGAAGGGTAGGGTTACAATGAGGGCGAGTGGACTAACAGATTGAAGTCCTAATTTGTTACACTGAATGCGCAACAGATTGATCCTAGCTACCATCCAGATACGTCCATCCCGGATTGCCTTGATCTCCATGTTGGTCGATCACGTCAGCCCTTGTGGGGCTCCTTCTTGATGGTTGCTAGGCCGATAGCTTGGTGATGGTCACATATACGGGCGGTGCGGGTACCCATGGCCCATATATCTGAGAGTAGCCCCCGTAGAACTTAATGACAAGCTAGCTGGTTGCTTTAGCCCTCAAGACGTCACAGACCCTTGTAAGTTCTGAGTACTGTGAGTACCAGTGAGCTGTCCATCGGTTACCGAGGTTGTGAGCAGTGCAGCTTGGTATTCTCAAGTATTGAGGAGCCAGTATGTGGCTGCTCGAGTGCCGAGAGCATTTCTCGGGTACTAAGAACCTTCCTCGGGTATCGAGAAGTATGGTGGTTCACCGTTCATCAAGGAACGTAGTTCCCTGGCCGTTGTAAGCGTCTGGCTCGGGTGGTAACACCCTGTATCGGGAAGCGTGGTTTCCAGAGTGTGGCCCTTGGGATGGTGTCAACGTCGTATTCGGGTGGTGGCACCCTTTAACCGAAAGCGTGGCTTCCAGGAAATTGTTAACGCCATATTCGGGTGGTTGCACCACTTTATTCGGGAAGTCGATTCTCGATGTATTCTGGCGTCCGCTAGTGGTTGTGCGTCATTAAGTCCTAATCAAAGAATAGATAGTCAAGACAGGGTAATTGCACCGCTATCATTTTATGCGCCACTATACTAGTTGATTTTTAAGGGTGATCCGATGCGGGTCGACTTGTAACAGACACTAAGGGCATCATGTTTTTCTTTGAGACCCGCTAAGCAACGTGATCTCGAATTTTTGTGAGCCCCTTTAGTAGAAGAAGCGAGGTCATTATCTTGGAGCCCTAAGGCTAGTATAACAGTGTCCCAGGTCGGGAACTACTTTGGGCGAGTAACGAACGCTTGAGCAGGTGTCGGCAGTTACGTATGTTACTCTTCGAGCTGATGGCGGGTAGAATGAGTGCGCATTCACGTCCTAATTAATAGGGGCAACATGACTAAGCCTGACCAGCATGGGCACATCATGAAACTCTTTTTCCAGATTCCAGGAGCTCGTACTTTGGTTATAGCACTTGGCCAACTAGTTTTTTGATTTCCCGCAAAGGGGCACACATCCGCTGAAATAAGGTACTTTGAGCTCGTCTAGGTATTGGGAGATTTACGTGACATAGTGTCAGAGATATGGGCCAGGGGTACCTGCACCGCCCATATACATGACCACTGTTGGTATTTATTAACTTGTCACTTGTTTAAGTAGTCACCTAATGATTGTTGACATTTCTTAGCATCACTTTTACTAAGTTGTCATCTCTAGCGATGGTGCCAAAAATGCTTATTGGTACTACCTAGTGCCACTTCTAGAATGACACTAAGAAGTGCTTTAGTATTTTCATATGACTAGATAAAATATATATAATTGAAAGGAATCTGCAAGCGTACAGATAATATACCATTGTAGCACTTCACCCGGGAGTATTCCAGTATTGTTATTTATATTTTTACCACAGGAAAGGATGTGCAGTGGGAATATATTGATAACTTGTACACATGATGGAGAAATAAACTATAACCAAACTTCTACTCATAACTGGGGTAAGTCAAGAGATAAATGTATATGAATGCCAAGTAATAACTAATCATTGATCACTCAGAGTACTCCTTTCTATGGCATTAGCATGGCTAAGTAGAATATTAGAGGGATAATTCCTAAGTCATTCTTAATTACAAGTCAAAGCATATGTCAAGGGGAGGCCCGCAAGGGCTGACACAGTCGACCAACATGGAGATCAAGGCAAACCGAGGAGGGCATATCTGGACGATAAATAGGATCAATCTGTTGTAACAAACTAGGAACACAATATGTTAGTCCGATCGCCCTCTCTATAACCCTACCTCTCCTGCCTATATAAAGGAGGGTAGGGACCTAGGGCTCGGGATCCAACCTTCACCATTCCAATCTACTCATAGCTAGGAGCAACAACCCCTGTAATTGAGCATACGAATACAAGAGCAGCTGCACCACTAGAGTAGGGATTAGCGTGTACCACACCATGAACCAATATAAATCTCTGTGTCTCGTGTGCTACCATCTGATTCCGTCTACGTGATTACATTGCTGGATATTGCTAGAACAAAATAATCCAATAGTTGGCACGCCAGGTAGGGGCCTTTTTGTGTTCAGATTTGTTTTTGTGTTTCGGATGGCTATTCTCTACAGGTCGAGTAAGGGCGTAGTCAAGAGGCGACCAAAGAAGGACGACCATGGTGCCACCACCTCTGCGCGATCGAGAGTTCCATGGCATGGTAACCTCAAGCCTCGCGTGCCTGCCTCGACGTCATCATCACCCGATCAGCTCTACCTCGCTAGACTTGGGAACGCGATTGCCGTAGGACCGCTCTAGTTAGCATGTCACGTAAGTCGCTAAGCTGGGTCTACTTTTCCTCATTTCTGTCAAGAGTACCTCCTCGACACCACACGCATGATCTAGTGGGAATCACACCTCCCAGATGATGCACTACCATCGCCATCGCTAGACGCTGCCTTGCCTAGATTCTTTGATAGGCTCAAGAGCGATGCAATGGAACACACCTAGGAACTCTTCCCGGCGCCCGCGATCAACCCTAACAGGGCCGGGACACCCCAAATAATGAAGAGAAATCATGGAACCAACTGGCTGAGCGTCAAGCGAAGCCAAAAACTGAGTTATTGGGTAAATCTTAGCTACGCCATGAACCTTCCATGTCAGAACCACAAATACCCGGTAGCTCACTTCACCAAAGGTTGTAAGATGCACCGTGCGACAGCCGCAACGGTGACTCTCTCACGGAGCACCCTTGGAGGGGACAATCGGCGGCATAAGGGACACTCAAAACAAACCCTAAACCATCACTAAGGTCTTCATGGATGGAAGAAGTGATTCCAATCTGATATATTGGGACACTTTCTAAAAACTAAAGATCGGCACAGATAAACTGTGCCCATCGAGGGGCCTAATGTTGATGGTAGTTAACAACCATTATAAACCGTTAATATAACATACATAAAGGCATAAATATAATCACCAACGAAGGTCTAGGGGTTTAAACTAACAAATTCCATGAGTTTTGGTGAATCTATATTTTCTACAGGGTTTATCTAGAAAACCGTCAAGGTGGACCTACATGTCAGATTTAATCACGCTTATCCGCAGCGAAACGGACACCAGAAGACTCTAGAAGACTCAAGAGGACTTCACGCTGAGGTAGAGGGGTAGAGGCTACCAAGTGGGGCCGGACACCTATCAGCCCTCCGTTGTTATGTCGGTTCTCCACCGCCTCCTAGGTTGCATCTACGTCGTCCTTTAAGTCGGTTTGATCCAAGGGCTTACATTGGATGCTTCGGCCTATATATACTAGCCCCTACCACCCCCTTGGCATAACCCTAGTCATCAAATTATTTGAGAAGACAAAAACCCTAATCATCCTTAGAGCTCCATCATATTCTAGGGCATAGCTAGTTAGGCTAGGTCTAGAGGGAGGCAAGCAGGATTCGCTTGGATTCCCAATCGTGTCAAGAGCGTGGTTTGGTATAATCTTTGTACCCCCTATCTTTTGTAGCTCCATTACTTTTATATGCTAGCTATAATTGTTATGATAATATTACTATTCATCTTATTCATTTTCTTCGTTATAATGTTCATGGTCTACTTTGATTATATGCTTAGTATAGTTGGATTATCATCATGTTCATGCATAAGTTCGTATAGCGCTCACTCTAAGGATCCATGGGTGGGTGGTCGATATTGTGTAAGCTTGGTGCTTATACATTGTTTACCTACGGATACACTCTATATTCTGGGTCATGTGGTAGTTCGCGGATGAGACACCCCCGTTGAGTCCTTTGTAGTCCATTCCTCGAATATAGGTGCACGCAGGGTCCGATTACGAAGGAAGAATAAGCTCTATTCTTAATCTTCCTTAATAATATCCCTTATGTGTAGATATGACAAGGATCTTAACAATGATTACTAGGTATAATTGCACTAATCAATGTATGCTTTGACTTGTAATTAAGAATTAGTTAGGAATTATTCCTCTAATATTCTACCTGACCATGCTAATAACATAGAAAGGAGTACTCTGAGTGATTTATCATTATTATTAATCAATACTTATCATATATCTTATCCTATGACTTACCCCTGTTTTGAGTAGAACACTGGTTATGGTTTATTTCTCCATCAATAGTATAAGTTATCAATACACGTCCGTGCCAGACCTTCCCTGTTGTAAAAATATAAATAACGATACCTAGAATACCCTCGGGTGAAGTGCTACAATGGTATATTATCTGTGCGCATGCATATTCCTTTCATATATATATTCATATCTATTCTTCCTTGACACATAAATTAATAAAGAACTGCTTAGTATTATTCTAGTAGTAATGCTATGTAGTATCAACAAGCATCTCTAGCATCATCACTAGGGATGACAACTTAGTAAAGTAATGTTAAGAGATACAGGTTTATAATAGGTGGCTATTAAAACAAGTGACAAGTGAATAAATACCAACAAGCATTTCTAGCGCTGTTGCCGGGGTCAGATTTCAAATTATGTTCTTAGTAGTGATGCTAAGAAATGTCAACAAGCATTTATGGTGCCGTTGCCGGAGAAGGTAGCTAGGAAAAGGAAGTATTCATAAACTTATACTTAATTATGTGATAGAGGAAAACCATTGACCTCTGCTCAAACAGGCTTACCATTGTTTTGTCTACTTGTGTATTGTATATAGGGTAATGTATGACTGGTTTTGACCTTCCGATGAACTACGTTGAAGATCCAGAAGCATTAATCAGGAGGACTAGAGCTAAACTCAAGAAAGTCCCAGCATTAGAGTCGGAAGATAACCAGATAAGGCGAAGCTTAACACCTGAATTTGAAGCTATGGCTAACAGGACTCTCTGCGAATTCTCTACTCCAACTACGGCCAACATCTATACTGGACCGACAATCAGTGTTGGAGATAATGGATTCGAGCTCAAGCCAGCCCTCATCAACATGGTGCAAGCAAGCCAATTTTGTGGAAAGGCACATGAAGATGTGAGTGCACATCTCCAACATTTTCTAGAAATTTGTAGCACTTTCACCACCAAAGGAGTGACCCAAGATGCCATACTACTTCGCCTCTTCCCATTCTCACTCTTGGGGAAGGCAAAGCAATGGTTCTATGCCAATAAAGATAGGAATACTACATGGAATAACTGCTCCACTGCCTTCCTAACAAAGTTCTTTCTCACAGGCAAGACCAATGCTCTGCGTGGGAGAATTTCAAGCTTTCAGCAACAACATGATGAATCTATCCCTAAGGCATGGGAATGCTTTCAAGATTACATTGCGGAATGTCCTCATCATGGGATGGAGAATTGGCTACTCATGCAGACTTTCTACCATGGGTTGACCAACAGTCCCGTGAGACAATGGATGCTGCTGCTAGAGGTGCATTCCTGTCACTCACCATACCAGCTGCAATAGCTCTTGTGGAGAAGATGGCCTCCAATCAAGGCTGGAATGAAGAACGTGTTCAAACCCATAATAGAGGTGGAGGTATGTATCAACTCAAGGAGGTAGACATGCTATCTGCCAAGATGGACCTGCTAATGAAGAAGCTCAAAGATCAAGCCAATGAGAAGCAAGAAGTCATGCACATTCATGATTCCCGCGTGACATGTGAAGTGTGTCGAAACACTAGGCATTCAGGGAGCAACTATCCTGAAAACCATGAGGATATGAACTTTATCAACAACAACTACTTTCATCCTCAGCCGAATCAAGGATGTCATCAGCAACAGAGACTAAGCTACCAAGGTAACTACCAAGGTAACTATCAAGGTAATAATTTTAATAATTTCAATCAACCATCCTTGAGAGAATTAATTGATGGCCAATCCAAACTTATGGAGGAATTATCTAGAAAGGTAGGTACCAATGATAAAATTCTAGAGAACATAAATAATAGAATGGATAGCTTTGCTTCTACCATTAAGAATCAACATAACTTTAATAAAATGATAGAATCACAAATAGCTCAGCTAGCTGCTGCTATTCCTCTGTCCGACAAAGGTAAGATTCCGGGGCAACCGGAAGATCTAGAAACTGCAAATCTTGTCTATATTCACAATGCAACATATTACTATATATAACCATCGATGGGAAGGTAGATAGATTATACCTTGCCTAAAAAGAAGAGCGATCCAGGGAGACCTATCATCCCCATCAGCATCAGACCGCATATTTTCCAAGAAGCTGTCTGTGACTTCGGAGCAAGTGTCAACATTATGCCTAAGGTAATTTATGATCAAATTAATGGAGATACTTTGTTGTACACAAACATGCATTTGTAGGTTGTAGATCAGTCACTCTATTACCCCAAGGGAGTTCTTGAAGATGCCATTGTTCAAGTGGGACAATCATATGTTCTCGTATACTTTGTGGTTTTAAAAACAGGTGGAGATGTAAGGGCACCCATTATTTTGGGCCGACCTTTCCTAAGCACCGCAAAAGCCATCATATATGCAGACAGTGCCAAGATCTGCTTCACAATCAAGGATAAAAAGGAGAAGTTCTCTTTCAAGAACCGCATCATGCAATCTCCTGGACATCTGCAGATGTCATACCTGCCTGAAGAGACAATAGTGACCAAGAAAAAGAACAACACGAGAAGGAGAAAGAACAAGGTCAGGCAGCCACAACGAAGAATCAGTCAATATGGTCAACACACTCAGATCAGAGCATGACCAGCTCCTCGCTTCACCATTCCTTGCTAAGAAGGATGATCCAGGTGTACCAACGATTGAGTGTACCATTGGACAAAGAATCTTCCACAAGACCTTCTACGACATTGGGTAGGGTGTTAACATAATGTCCAAGGTAACGTATGAATATTTATTTGGTGATGAACCTTTGTTCCCTACATATATGCAATTACAGATGGCGGGCCAATCAATCCGATTTTCGGAAGGAATAGCAAAAGATGTCACGGTAAGAATACATGATCAGTTTGCCCCTACCGACTTCATGGTTCTAGACATGGGTGAAGAAGAAGAAGATAATACACCTATTATATTGGGAAGACCATTCCTCAACACAACTAATAGAATCATCTACGTTGGATCTAGACAAGTCCACTTCCAATTCCCTAGAGAAAAGGTACGCTGTTATTTCAATAGTTATACCACTTATGAACAGCCCAAGAAGACCCACTCTAGGAGGAGACGTCAATCATCCCAATGCCGGAAGAATCAACCTCGAAAGAATGAATGGAAAGAAGATGAAGAACCTGAAGAAGTTGTGAAAGATGAACCTACTCCGCCTAAGTCAAGCCCACAGACCAACCGGTATGGAAAGAGAAGATGTCATCACCATCAGAGATACCATCACAAGATGTGTAGCCATCTGGGTCTCCATCGGTGAGACCGGATGATGCACCCGAAGAGTGAAGAACTTTTCTCCAGCCAAGTCCTGTCCGGAGGACTTAAAAATCCAAAACCCGGCTGTGAGGTAACATCAGTAGTTATCCATATTTACTTTTTAGTATTGCATGAATTACTTTTCACTTTAGCATATTTACTTTTCTGCATTAGCATTGCATTTAGAAAAGGAAGATAAAAAGTTCCATTATTGTATATCATCACATTATAAAAATCCACGGTGTGTAAACACCCACAGAAATATTCCCTGTGGTGGCATAAATATATATATATATATATCATGCATGCATATTTTCTTTCTACATTATATAAATAAGAAAATCCAAAAATATTAAAAAGACATCCTGCTAGAACTTTACCAATTAGGAAATATGTCTAAACCCTAAGGACAACAAATCTCTAAATGGCTAACCGCTAACCCCTTATCCTAATCTATGCCACAAGTTTTGGTGTTCTTATTGAAGTATTTTGCAGGATGATCAAGAGTAAAGCCATCCATCCAAAGTATATTTTCCTGAACTATCGCTACACTCACTGTACGAGGAGCACAACTTCTGGATGGATGAGAAAGAGTTCTACTGGTAGACTCACTCTAAGAAAGACCACGACAACATCCAGCTTGGGGGAGGAGCATTCCTCATGTATTTTGCTAAGTATTTCTTTTCATTTGCTATTTTTAAGTTTGCTATATAGTTGCTAAAAATAATAATGAAATAAAAAGATGCATAACAAACTAAAAGCAAAATAAAAATTTACATTTGTATTAGCCATATATATATAATAGTAAGATGTGATCTTAAAAAAGAAAACAAAATAAAAAGCGTGGGTCTAGTTTTCTACTTTTAAGAAGCTAAATAAATGGACTCTGAGGATATTCTCTTGCAATGGAAATGATGAATAGTTGCTCTATCGTAATTCCTTTCAAGTACTTAGTTTTCAGCCTTGAATTCTCTCCTATTTTGGAAACGACTGTTTTGATATAAGAATTTACTTTGAACTTGAAACTCGTGGGTAGCATATGCTTGATCTAAGTCTTGGTAATTGACGGATATGATATAAGAAGGTCCGAGATACTGTTTATCTTGTTCCAAGTGATACTAAAGTTCTGGAGAATTATCTTTTGAAAAATATGAAAATCCTACACGATAAGCTCCTATATGACAAAGCTTGAATTCCTACCAGAGCCTATATGATATTTAGATTAGGAAAACTTTCACATATATGCTGCTTGCATTGCATTGAGTTTTATCAAGCTTTATTGACCCTGATGAGAGGTTTGTCATGCTCTTAGAATCAAGATTACGTACACACCACCTAAATATGCACTACTCCTACACTAGGGGTAGGCGCAACAACATGCCATTCTATCTAGATCCACCTAAAATGGTTTTACTACTACACTGTGTCGACGAAATATGGTCGGCAGTCTACCTAGGGGTATGCCCAAGGTAGTAGATTATCGGCAGACAGGTGCGCAAGTCCCAAACAAGACGGTGACGCAAGACAGACACGAGGTTTTATCCAGGTTCGGCCGCCAAGAAGGCGTAATACCTACGTCCTGCGTCTGATTTGTATTGCTGTATGTCAATGAGAGATGATTTTTAGAGGGGTCCCCTGCCCGCCTTATATAGTCCGGGGGGCAGGGTTACAGATCTGGAAACTAATCCTAGTCGGTTACAATTGCCATATGTGGCCGGATAAGGATTCCTATTCTAATCGACCAGGATCCTGCTTGGTCGCCAAATCCGTCTTGATTCCTTGTGCGGGACTCCGATCAGGTTAACTGGGCCGCACGTCATCTTTCAGGTGGACTGAACCTATCGATCCAGGCCAACCCAAGCTTAGCCGTAAGGGTATAGGGGTTAATACCCCCACAGCTAGTCCCCGAGCATCATGTATTATGCTGCGACACGCCATTTTAACCTTCTCCGACAAGCAAGGCTTGAATTCTTGACGCCTCCGACCACCGTCATCACCGGAGAAGTAGGTTGTCCGAAGAATGTATGGTGCTCTTAAGAAAAAAGAAAAAGATTTCTGTCCTGAGAAGTGTGCCCACTTGTATTTCTGAAAAGAAATGTAAGTGCGTCTTGAAGCGTAGCATCCTCGATCATCAGAGGCGTAGGGGTCGAAAAACAAACACATTCACCGCAAGGTGAAGTGTGCCCACTTAGTCCCCGAGCCTGGTAGTAGGTGACGTAGGCACGTGGTGCCAGGGTCTAAAAAGAATTCCCAGTTAAGTTGAGAATCCAATCGTCGTACAAGCGATACGAGATGCACCGGCAGGTGCATCGTACCGATGTAGTCCCCGAGCTTGCTGGAAGGCGAGGTATGAGCCTTGTAGCAAGGTCTAAAAGAAAAAGTCTCTTAACTGTATGTGAGTACAAATCACATGTAGCCAAGGAGAACCATTATTCAAGCAGTGGTCGGGGCAGTCCCCGAGCACGGCCGTGGTCGGAGCGATCCCCGAGCACAAAAAGTGGTCTGAGAACAGTAGTGGTCTGTGCAGTCCCCGAGCACATTAGTGGTAGTGGCAAGATCTGCCACAGTGAGTGGTCAAAACAAATCCACGATCACTTGCGCCGCTTGTACTATTATTTTGTGTACTTTTTCTATTCTCCGCCAAGACCGGCCCGACACGCTCGGTCAAAAAAGTCAATAGGTACAGACGTCATTCTGTTTTTTTTTTTTTTTTGCAAACAGTTGATTGACACCAGATTGAGGTGTGTGCCAGGGCCTCCTTACACCGTCAACGGGAGGCGCAGACATCGTTAATGAAGTAGCGATTTATTGGCGCAGATTTCGAGGTTGTGTGAATAACCTTCTGGGCGCTAAGCGCGCGCGACGACCCCCAATATTCTCAAGACGATTTAAACGACGGGCTCGTTGTTTTATATAATGCAGATCCGTAAGCTACTCATACTGCTCCCCATTGTCATCCGCCGCCGCAACCTTCTTCTTCCTCCCCGCCAACCCTATTGCCCCAAAAAGCATCACCAATCCCCTCGGTCTCCTCAGATCCACCCACTTAGGAAGCACGACCTAATGGCGAAGGGAGACGCCTGTAAGAAAAAGCAGTGGTCATGGCGAAGGAATGGTGGAAATCATGAGCAACGAAAGCGCACTCATCGAGGACCTCGCCGCCATGGGGGTGCTCCACAACAAGGCACTTATGGATGGCGTGCACCGGTAGGAGAAAGCTTCCCGATCCACAACCTGTGTGAGATTGTGGTCTTTGAAGATTTCTTCAAACGGGTTTTGGGATTCCAAAGGCACCCTTTCCTTCGTGGTCTCTGCTTGTACTACGAGATTGGGATTTGCAATCTGCATCCCAACTCGATTCTTCTTGTCTCCACCTTCATCCATCTCTCGCGAGGCTTATGGTGGCTTCCAACCCCATTTCGACCTCTTCCGCCACCTATTACGCTCTTCGGAAGAAAGGGAGCGGTGGCTCAAGATCGCCGGTGGCGCTTATTTGAACTCGCGTGGACGGCATGAAGGCTCAATACCGTGACCGCCTCGAACACCTCCTTGGACGAGTGGTACAAGAAATGGTTCTACATCCGTGAAGAGCCGAACACCATCACTCTGGCGATGTGGGACCTGATTCCAGAGAAGAAAAGCACTGGTCGGAGAAGCCCGAGAACTTGGAGCAGATCGCCGAATCGCTCGGGATGATCCCGTGGGGAAGGCTTGATGGCCCGAAGCGTTGTCGGCAACTTCATCACCAAGAATCCAGCCCCGCCGTAAAAGGATTCACCCCGCCACGAAGTACCAAGGAGGCGCCGATCCGACGAGGACCAGAAGGAGCCGCCAACAAGGTGGAAATCAAGGCAGGATTGAGAGCTATTCAACCTGGCCGATCCCAATTATGTTGCATTGACGCCATCGAACACGCCTTCAAGCTGGCTTCGCCTCCCCAAAGGTAAATGACGCCACCTTTTAATCAGAGAATCATGTCGCATCAAGAAAATAATCGCTTTTTACTTCATTTTGTGTCTCGGTGTAATGGTCGTGACCGGGCAGGAGTGTTTGTGTCGCCTCCCCCGTGTAGAATACAAGCTACCGGGCCACCGCCTGCATCAGCCGCCGGACCGATGACGCGTTCATCGGGCGGTACTTTCGAGACCGTAGAGGACGCCGACTAGAGCGGCCGGCAAGCGCCCGGCTGCCAAGAACGACGCAAGTTATCTTTCTCTCGCGGACGACGAAGCAGAGGATGCGGATATCCCCGCCGCCCCCAAAGAGGAGAAAGCAGTGGGACCGCTTCGGAGCAGAGGTGGCTCTCTGCGTGCAAAAGTGGTAACAAAGACCACCATCGCAAATACGAGCATAGACGAAGGGAACATGCCGCATCATACTCCGGACGCCCATATCGGAGGTTGCACAAGCCCCAAAGTGGACACAACCGAGCAAGCGGAGCAGGGCGGTCGAGGAGACGTTCTTCGTCACATCCTTTCGCAAGTCAAAACCGTAAGTATCTATACTTTTGATGTAAGCTTTATTTTGCATTGATGCTATTATCTTCTCGAATTTGTCTCGAATGTATTAGATCGGAGTCCACCGAAAGCCCCGACCAGCTAGCTGGGTGCGGAACGCCCTTACCAACAACGGCGGGACAAACCGCCAAAGAATCAAATTACCGGAGGAGCCCATGGCGAGGACTCCGCCTGGGCCTCACAAGAAGACGACCGCGACGCCGCCCCCGAAAGGTAATACAAGTGCTCAAGCACGAACACCGATGAGGCGGATACCACGGGCGCCTGTGGAGCTGGATCTAACCGAGGGGCAGCAGAAATGTAAGTTGCCCGGAACATGGTTGCCGACGCGATGCTACCGTGGGAAAGTTCTCGTGAGCGTGGAGTCTGCGAATCCGGACCAAAGGTCGCGCCTTAACAGAAATCAAGAGGATGAAGTGGAAGAAGTCTGGGCCGTCCCCAAGATAGGCGATAACATGTATATGTGTCGCGCTTTGAACGATTTAATGGGTCATGCACGAGGAAATCCCAGAGAGATCAAGAGACCATAAGAGTCGAACGGGCAGGCAAGTTGCCCTGGTGATCAAGTCCGTATATTTGGCTTTAGTCGTTGACCCCTGTTGTGTAGTCGAATCGTCTGACGAATTTGTGCGTGGTGCGGTGACTTGATGAAAACCGCAAGATACCGAAAAAGGTGCTTCACCAGATAGAAGGAATCATGATGACCAATAAGGAGTCGACGACGGTGAAGTGGATCGCCACGACGCCAACTTGAAGCCGCCAACCAGGAGAGAAAAGACCAAGAAGCACACGTAACCAAAGCTTCGGTCGGTCAGCTCGAAAACAAAGAGCGGAGAAAATGTAAGTGTTCACCAGATTACAGCAAGTGCGGGACTTGTGTTATTTTGTTCTTGACAAGAATAGCTGTAATGCAGGTTTAGAAGCTGAAGTGACCCGCCTCCTGTGGGGAGAACAGTCAAGGCGCTTGCGTAATGTGGTCGCTCAAGGAGGACAACGAGAAATCGGCACGCCGCCACCGTAACTCCAAGACCACACCGATGTAATGAAGGACAACCCGAAAGGTAAGCACTGCACCACCTTTCTCATTCAATTACCCTCATGGCCTTGTCGTGTCATCACGTTTGATATCTTGTACTGCTTTTCAGCTTTTGAAAGTCAACGCCAAGAGGCACCTTGAGGCCGCGATCAAGGAGCGTGACGATGGAAAACATAATGCCTTAAGGCCACCGAGGAGCGGGACATGTGGAGCAAACGGTGCCAAGAAATGGCAATCGGCATTGTGCCCGCCCTCGACCTTATCGACCCGGGCGCCACAGAGGTAGAGCTAAGGACGCGCCACCGGACCGGTCGAGAGATGCAAGCAAGCATGGGGATGGTTCCAAGACTTCGTGAAGGAGGCGGGTGAGTACACGGGTGCCCATGTGCTAAGCATGGTGCGTGCTCACTACCCTCTCGATCAACCTCGAACGCTTGAGGCTGGGTACCAAGGAGATAGACCCAAACAAGGTCAAGAGCTTTGGACGGCCCAACTGGAATTGTCGCCAAAGATAATTGGCGATATTAGCTGCGGCGGAGGTGGGACATCACCTGCAGGTGGTATGCCATCGACAAGCCACCGAAATGCCATCACCGCAAGCCAACCAACGGCGAAGCTCGGTCTCGACCACCAGCATCGTGGGCCATCCCTTTGCCTTGACCAGCCCTAGAGTCCCCGAGACTCGAGTAGGGTATCGAGGCGGCGGGCAAGAACGCCATGCGCCCCGACCCACCAAATGTAATAGGCTTAGAGTCAGAGAAGGAGGACATAGTTGTGTTATTGTAAACTTGAGCCTTTTCGTGCAAGCTTGTAATAACGTGAATCAGATATCATTATAAGCTTGTTTGTTTTATACAAAACACACTTTAAGCTTGAAATTTTTGTTGGTGTAACTAAGTGGGAACGTGTTAACGCTCGCTTAGTTGTACCGCTTTTGCTCGACACGCCACCTCGAAAAGTTTGTGCGGCCCCACCGCATGTGGTCGGAGTATGAGGTACTATGACCGTGCACACGTGGACGCAGCACAAGTCAAAACTGGGGGACTCCGCCGATCACCCGCAACGAGAGAATGATCCTGCACGTGTTGGGAGGAATCGGAGATGTGGCCCTGCTCGAAAAACCGAGAAGGAGTGGTGGTCGGCTTGTACCGCTTAAGTTAGAATAATTATAAAAATTGGAGTGACACATGAGTGGTCGGAGAAATCATAGTTGCTTTAGTAAAGTAAATCGAAAATACAAGTGGAGTACATATCTCGGTGGTTAAGCATAGAAGCGCCTAAGCTTGTCGATGTGCCATGAGTTCGCACGTCTGCGTTGCCTAGATGAGCTAACTCAGTAAGACGTTGGGCGGTGACTTCCTTGATCATGAAGGGTCCCTCCCATGGGGTTGCGAAGTTTGTGGACACCACTGGTTCGTCTTCCACTTCAGACTAAGTCTCCCACCACAAAGAAACGCTCTTTAACGTTCTTGTTGTAGTACTGCAAGAAAAAACAAAGAAGGTATTTGGCCGTTCAGACGCAAGAATCAAGCCTTTTTTCTTCGCGCTTATTGACTTCTAGCTCCCCGTGATTTTGGCCGGCCTTGCCTTCGTCGAAGTTCTCTACCCAGGCCGATCCGAAAGCTATCTCGGTGGGAGGATCGCCTCAAAGACCGTAAACCATAAAGTATGGTGAGACGCCGGCAGTTACGACTGGGTGAGTTCGGAGGCCCTGCATAACGGCCGGTAACTCCTTGAGCCATCTTCCAGAGCTTTATCGCTTTCTCTATACATCCTCTTCTTCAATGCGCCCAAGATCATGCCATTTGCCCGCCGACCTGTCCATTAGCTCTAGGGTGCGCCACCGAGACGTATTTTACAACTATGCTCCTTTCATCGTAGAAGTCCCAAAAGCGCTCCGGTGAACCGAAAGTACCCAGATCAAGAATGATGTGTTGGGCACGCCAAACGGTGGATGACCCGGTCGAGGAATGTGACAGTTTTCTCTCGAGGATGCTCGTATCGAGGCATGTATTCTATCCACTTAGAAAACTTATCAATTAGTACGAAGACGCATGTAAATTTCCCCAGAGCTGGTTTGAAAGGCCCGATCATGTCCGGGCCCCTCAAAGATGCGAAGGGCCAAGAGGTCGGAATCGCCCGGATCTCATGTGTTGGTACATGGATTCTCTTGGAGAAGAATCGACAACCTTTCACAATGGCGGACTAGTTTTTTTTTCAAGGTCGGCCATCGCCGACGGCCAATAAAACCCGCCCGGAAAGCCTTACCGACCAAAGTTGTTCTTGAGGCCGCGTGGTTGCCGCAGAGCCGAGTGGATTTGGTCTAGGAGATGCTTGCCTTCCTCCCCGGTTATACACTTCATCAAGATTTCCTCCTTAGCGCTTTTTTGCGCCACAACTTGCCATCGACGAGCAGATATCGCTTACTACGACGCATCAGCGCTCATTTTCTCGCTCGATCGATATAACCGCGCCACCGTCTGTTAAGTACTTGATAAAAGGTGTTCTCCATCCGGCTCATGAGTGGTCGGAAGCGGTTTCGGCCAGCGCTGGCGCCAAAACCGTAGCCACTAATTGCTGGTCCGAAACTTTGTTTCGGTTGTTGAATCTTTGTCTTCAATGGAAGGCGGAGCGTGTCTTGGACGAATACGCCATGTGGGATTTTGGCTCGGGATGATCCTAACTTTGATAACGCATCCGCCGCTCGGTTCTTGTCCCGGACCACGGTATGTACTCGATGCCATAGAACCCGCCTTCCAGCCTTTCTTATCGATTTGCAATATGCGCCCATCTTTTCACCGGTCGTGTCCCAAATCCTTGTTGAGTTGGTTGATGACCGAGCCGAATCTCCATAGACATAGAGACGTTTAACTCCAAGCTCAACCAAGAATGCGAGGCCATGCGTGCATGCTTCATACTCGGCGCGCATTATTAGATGCCGGGAAATAAATCCTCGAGGACGCACCGGAGCTGCTCCTTGGATGGTGATACAAAAGAACCCTCGCTTCCCAAGACCATCAATGTTGAGAGAACCGTCAAGTACATCGTCCAATATTCGCCGGATCTCGGAGAGGCAGCGTGTTTAAGTCTGGCATCCACTCGATGATGAAATCGACGAGTGCCCGAGACTTTATTGTAGTACGACTTGCAAATTCCAAGGAAAAGGGCATAGCTCCATTGCCCATTTGACGATGCGCCTGCTCGCATCCTTATTGCGTAATGATGTCCCCAAAGGATACTCGGTCATGACCACCACACGATATCCGTCAAGTAATGTCTCAACTTTCGGATGTTATCAAGATGGCGAGAGCGCTTTCGAAACTGTCAGGTACCGGTCTTGGACTCGTTGAGTACCTCACCGATGAAATAAATTGGTCATTGATTTTGTAGGCGTGGGTCGACTCGTCGCAAGGCCGACCACCATTGTAGTGGAAACCACCCGATCGGGTTGCCGCAATGTAAAGTAGGAGAGTTTCGCTTTCTCCGGGAGCGTAAGTACCGGAGGTGACGTGAGGTATTGTTTTAGCTGCACAGAAGGCAAGATTCCGCTTCCTCCGACCACTCAAACTTTCTGGACGATTTGAGCAGTTTGAAGAACGGTAGTCCTTTTCTCCTAATCTTGATATGAACGGCTTAGAGCAGCCATGCGTACCGGTGAGCTCGGACATCCTTCACCTTTTTTGGGGGCTTCATGTCTAAGACAGCTTTGACTTTCTCCGGGTTAGGGCGATGCCGTCAGAATCGACGACGCTGTCGAGCAATATGCCGAAGGGACACCAAAGATGCACTTCTTTGGGTTTAATTTCCATTGGAACGTATTAAGGGCTGCAAAGGTGCGCTCCAGATTGTCAACAAGGGTATGTGCTTCCTTGGTTTTGACAACTACATCGTCGACGTAAGCCTCGACGAGGCCGCCTTTTATCTCGTCGTTGAGGCAGGCCTCAGATAGCGCTGGTAGGTAGCACCGGCGTTTTTGAGCCCGAACGACATAGTCGTAGTAGCGAGGGCGCCGAAAGGCGTGATGAAAGACGCCTTGATCTGGTCGTCCTTTTTGAGAGCGATCCGGTGATAACCGAGTAGCAATCGAGAAAGGAAAGCAGCTCACAACCGGGCGGTTGAATCCACGACGACGTCTATGCGCGAGGTAAGCCAAAGGGGTCCTTAGGGCAGTGTTTGTTGAGATCAGTGTAATCAACGCACATTCTCCATTCATTATTCTTTTTTTATGCATAAGAACCGGGTTGGCTAACCATTCCGGATGATACACTTCTTTGATAAATCCGGCCGCCAAAAGCCGTAACTTCTACCCTAATCGCCTCCCTTTTTTGTCGCGAGTAACCGTCAGAGCTTTCGCTTGTTTGGTTTGGCTTTCTTTGCTGACATTTAAGGAGTGCTCAATCAAGTCCCGAGGTACACCGGCATGTCGGAAGGTTTCCATGCGAACACGCCCACGTTGCCCTCAAGAACCTCGACGAGCGAGCGTCTTCCTATTTGGGATCTGTGTTGGCCCCGATGAGGGCCGCCAGTTGGGATCCCTCGACCACCGGATCGCCTTGTGCTCCTTGGATCTGATGATGTTCTTGCGCTGGGCCTCGAGCTCGGGATCTCCAAGTGGTCGGCCGTGGTCTTCTTAGCGCCGAGCATGGTCTCGGCCATGCGAAATAGAGAGGTCATGGGCCTCGCTATTTTGAAGTTTGTCGTCCTCGCAGTATAAGCTACGTATACATTGCCCCCGAGGGTTAAAACTCCTTTCTCAAGAGGGCATTTTGAGCACCAGACACTGTAATGAGGTATGGCCATGAACTTGGTGAGCGACGGTCGACCAAGAATAGCATGGTAGGTGCTGTCGAAATCAGCGACCACGGTTGACGAAGTCGGTGCGGAAGTGGTCCGAGTCCCAAACCGCATGTGTAGCGTGATCTCGCCCGAGAGGTGTGGAGCTCGTCGGGAGAACGCCTGTAATCGCGGCTCAGACGGCTTCAGTCCGCTCGGGCTATTTTCAGAGCGGGCAGTGTTTTGAACAAGATATCAATGGAGCCGCCGCCGCCAATCAAGACTTCTGTCGAATCGAACCTTGTTGATACAAGGATCGAGGACCTGTGGGAAAACGCCTCGGCTCGGGTATGGCGCCCATTGGTCCTTCCTGCTGAAGTAGATTTCACGGTGAGACCACGGAGGAAGCCGCGGATCGGTGAGAAGGTTGTCGTTCTTTGCCACGTTCAAGCAGGCGCGGGTGAGCAGCTTTATGCGTTCTCGTTTGGTCTCGATGGACACCTTGCCGCTGGATGATGGTGTGCACGCGATCGATCGGTTTGACGATGGCGACGAGGATCTCGCATCATCGCCGCCGTTGTCCTCGCGGCGCTTGTTCCTTACGCCATTAGGCTTGTCGGAAATATCCGGAGCTCTGCTGGCGCGTGTAGATAGTCTTGAGGACGCGACAATTCTCCATGGTATGGTTCGACTTGGGATGGAGCTGGCAGGGCCCTTCAATGCTTTTGGCGAAGTCGTCCTCGTAGTTACGACGCCCGCCGCCCTTTTTTCACCGTATTGACCTCGCCGTCGCCTTCCCGAGCACGCTTGTTCTCGTAATCGCCACGGCGGTTGCGCCACCGATTACGTTGATCACGGTGGTCGCTGGAGTCGCTGCGTTGGTTGCGGGCGGTCAAAATTGTCGTTCGACTACGGTTGCCGCGTAATCGCCGTGGCGTGGAGGGTGGTCGAGCGTGGGATCCTTGCTTTCTTCTTCGACGATTATCTTTTTAGCGCCGCCGGTCTCCAGATTTCTTAGCGGTGGCCAAGAGCGCCGTGGATCGACTTCAGTCTTTTCCGGAGGAGCTTGTCCCTTAGGGCGTCGTGGAAACGGAGGCCGGTGAAAGCCTCGATTGCTTCGTTGTCGGAGATTGATGGGACCTTGATGCGCATCTCCGAGAAACGCCGAACGATTCGCGCAGAAGTGGTTCGCTCTTCCGATCTCGGATCCGTTGTGCATCGCATTTGTTGCCGGGTTGTTCACAAGTAGCGATGAAATTGTCGATGAAGGCCCGCTTGAGCTCCCGCCAAGAGTCAAAACAGTTTGCCGGCAAAAGTCGACTAGCCATTGGTGACCGCGTGACCAACGGCAATCGGGAAGTAGTTAGACATAACGTGCTCGTCACCATGGCTGATCGCACGTGGTTTCAGAGAGCATGACCCATAATTCGGGTTTTCCTTGCCGTCCGATTCGAAGTTTCTCGAGCTTGAAATTTTTGGGCCATATGACTTGGCGAAGGTGTGGAGGAATCGCCAGACCCGGAGGGCCGTGGGCGGTGTCATACTCCATACGGCGATAGCTTTCATGGGATGCACGATCGTTGGCTCTCGGTTGATGCGAGCACGCAGATCACGTCCGCCGAGGTAATGGCGAAGATCGTTATTGCCGCCGCGGGCGATCCCGATAGCCATCACGACCACCGCGGTTATCGCGGCGATTGTCGCGTTATCCCGGCGGTTGTCACCTCGAACGTCGTGACGGTTATCCTCTCGGCGACGGTTTTCGCCCCCGACCACCATCATGACCACCGCTTCGCCTTTGACGATTGTCCGACGGGTCGTTGTTGCGCGAGCCACGTTGGTTGAGCGGTGGAGCGACTTGAGTATTGGCGGCTGTGGCTTGATTCCACCGAGACGGATGGGGCCCGGGCTTGATTCATCTCAGCGGTCTGGGCCATAGCAGCCGTCAGATATGCTTGTATTTCATCACGGACTGCTTGGGTTTCTGGAGTGTTGGGCAGCCGCTGCATTGTCGCCATGGCAACGGCTACGTTGGCGCTTGGGGTCTTGAAGACTTGTTTGTCCCCCACCCTGTCGAAAGCATTGTTGAGGTCGCGCGCGGTTGATCCTTGCGCGCCGTGCCCTCCGGTTCCGCTTCACCGATTTGCCGCGATTAAACCGGTCAATGTTGCGTGCTTCGCGTGCGATCTTTTCTTGTTCTGCTTTCGCCAACCATCTGGCGGCTCGTCGTTGTCGATTTACATGGATCAAATCCTCGCCTTGGCGGGAAAGATGGAAATTGGGGGAAACCCGGGGCGTGGTCTGGTAGATCCAGATCGTATTTGACGCCTTCATCTTCGTGACGCTGAAACTCGGTGTGGACAGATGCGTTGGATGCGATGCCGGATGAGGAGCTGGAGTCACCCTCTCGGACTGTGTGGACAGACCCTTCTTGATAATCTTCAATCCGGACCATGTTGACGATGTTGCATGGCTTCGGACGAGATCGGTGTGTAGGACATAGATCCAAACGGCGTCGTAGGTTGCACGCGTAGCTGAAGGCGGCGTTTCGCAGCCGTAGGGCTGGACTCGTGGTTCTCCGTCGGGACTTCGATCGCAGAGTCGGAGGCCCGCCGCTGGCGGTCGGCCGGGCGACGAGCGAGCGCCTCAGAGTAGATACGACCACAAGATCTGTTCCAAGCCGTGCAGGACGACTGGCCCGAGCTGGTCGGATAGATCTGTTGTGGGGAGCTGTTACCCGATCGATGGAGTCGAGCAGGTCGGTGTCGTCGATCTGCTTCCTTCCGTAGCGAGGAAGCGGATGACGGGTTGTCGGCGTGGCTGTAGGCGTGGTCGGAGCCCGATGTACCGTGGTCGGAGCCAGATCCATCGTGGTCGAGGCCGTGTTCGTCGTGGTCAGAGCCGTGTTCACCGTGGTCGGAGCCGTATTCACCGTGGTCGGAACCGAACCGTAGCCGATGCGGTGAAGTAGTCGCCGGCGCGGGTTGAATACACGCCCGGTCATGGTGATGGAGACGTCGGGGCGGTGGTCCAAGTGATCCGGCCGATGGTGAACGTGAGGCCGCTTCGGGCGTAGCCATGGAGCCGAGATGATGACCATCTTGTTCGCTTGGAGAGCAAAGACGACTCCCTACTACCGCGGCGCGCCACATCTCGATTTAAATATGGTCGCAATCTACCTAGGGGTATGCCCAAGGTAGTAGATTATCGGCAGCAAAAAGCGCAAGTCCCAAACAAGACGGTGACGCAAGATGTACACGAGGTTTTATCTGTGTTCGCCGCCAAGAAGGCGTAATACCTACGCCCCTGGCGTCGATTTGTATTCTTTGTATGTCAATGAGAGATGATTTTAGAGGGGTCCCCGCCCGCCTTTATATAGTCCGGGGGGGGTTACAGATCCGAAACTAATCCTAGTCGGTTTAATTGCCATATGTGGCGGATAAGGATTCCTATTCTAATCGACTCAGATCCCGCTTGGTCGCCAAACTCAAATCTTGATTCCTTGTGCGGGACTCGATCAAAGTTAATCGGGCCAGACGTCATCTTTCGTGGACTGAACCTATCGATCCAGGCCAACCCAAGCTTAGCCGTAAGGGTATAGGGGTTAATACCCCCACACACTGGGAGTAAACACCAAAAATATTCTTGATAGGAATATCCACCAAATAATTGCTCCAAATTCTTGTTGCTATCTCACAAAAGTTTTGTTGCATAAAAGAAGCATGGGGCTATGTAAAAGTTATTCATAAAAAAAGAGATGAGAAAAAATGGACAAGTGTCTGAGATATTTAAAACAATGGGTACTCGGATGCCCAACTGAAAAGAGAAGATGAATAAGATAGCCCCTGTTCTCTAAGCAAATGTTTCTAAGTTTCAAAAGAGATATGTTTTCAAGGAGCATAGTAGAATTAGGTTAGCCACCATATATATCCACCACATTCATCCACACACATGCATATCTTGATTTGATTGTATGTGATTTGATTGTATGACTCAACTCTCTTTGGATCCGAGGTTTGACTTTACAATATATGTATTAGAAGTATGCTCTTTTATGCTTTCTCCCTACCTATGAACTCCACATAAGATTTAGTTGTAGGCAGAGAAAAAAAGGCTTAACATCTTTACTGCCTTTGTTGAGGATCCATAAATACCATATATATTGAAAGACTTGAGAGTGTCATATAAAGGAAGCTCTAAGTTTTATTTTGAATATCTATAAAAAACTTTGGAATAATGGTTGAACAAAGAACTTGAGACAGAGTGCTTGACTTGATCTTTCTATCTTTCAATTGCTCAAGACCCAAGTGAAGGCTAAGAAGCCCCATGGTTGAAGGTAATATGGGTAAGTTTGAAAGTCAGATCGGTTTATTCTAATCTGGAGAAGAATTCTTGTTTGAATGCATGTGTACTTTTGAGGAGTGAAAGCATCGACACAACTCATGATCCATTTACTGAGTTTAGCTTTGCTAAGGGACTAGCAAAGGTTAAGCTCGGGGGAGTTTGTTGACGGTTGTTAACAACCATTATAAACCATCAATATAACATACATAAGGGCATAAATATAATTACCAATGAAGGTTTAGGGGTTTAAACTAACAAATTTCATGAGTTTTGGTGAATCTATATTTTTTGTAGGGTTTATCCAGAAAACCATCAAAGTGGACCTACATGTCAAATTCAATCGCGCTTATATGCAGTGAATTGGACACCAGAAGTGTCTAGAAGATTCGAGAGGACCTCGTGCCGAGGCAAAGGGGCAGAGGCTGCCAAGTGGGGCCGGCCAGCCCCACCTTTAGGCCGGCCGATCCCTGGGGCCCACCTATTAGGCCTCTGTTGTTATGTCAGTTCTCCACCGCCTCCTAGGTTGCATCTACGCCGTCCTTTAAGTCGGTTTGATCCAAGGGCTCACGTTGGACATTTCGGCCTACATATACCAGCCCCTGCCACCCCCAGTCATCAAGTCATTTGAGAAGACAAAAACCCTAATCATCCTTAAAGCTACATCATATTCTAGAGCATAGGTAGTTAGGCTAGGCCTAGAGGGAGGCAAGCAGGCTTCGCTTGGATTCCCGATCGTGTCAAGAGCATGGTTTGGTATAATGTTTGTACCCCCTCTCTTTTGTATCTCCATTACTTTTATATGCTAGCTACAATTGTTATGACAATATTAGTATTCATCTTATTCATGTTCTTTGTTATAATGTTCATGGTCTACTTTGATTATATGCTTAGTATAGTTGGATTATCATCATGTTCAAGCATAAGTTCATATAGCGCTCACTCTAAGGATCCATGGGTGGGTGGTCGACATTGTGTAAGTGTGGTGCTTATACGTTGTTTACCTACGGATACACCCTATATTCTGGGTCATGTTGTAGTTCACGGATGTTGCACTCCCGTTGAGTCCTTTGTAGTCCACTCTCTGAATATAGGTGCACGTAGGGTCCGATTAAGAAGGAAGATCAAGCTTTGTTCTTAATCTTCCTTAGTAATATCCCTTATGTGTAGATATGACAATGATCTTATCAATGATTACTAGGTATAATTGCACTAATCAATGTATGCTTTGACTTGTAATTAAGAATGACTTAGGAATTATTCCTCTAATATTCTACCTGACCATGCTAATGCCATAGAAAGGAGTACTCTAAGTGATTTATCATTATTATTAATCAATACTTATCATATATCTTATCCTATGACTTACCCCTGTGATGAGTATAACATTGGTTATGGTTTATTTTGTCCATCAATAGTATAAGTTATCAATACATGTCCGTGCTAGACCTTCCCTATGGTAAAAGTATAAATAACGATACCTAGAATACTCTTAGGTGAAGTGCTACAATGGTATATTATCTATGCACTTACAGATTTCTTTCATATATATATATTCATATCTATTCTTCCTAGTCACATAAATGAATAAAGAACTGCTTAGTATTATTCTAGTAGTAATGCTATGTAATACCAACAAGCATCTCTAGCATCATCACTAGGGATGACAACCTAGTAAAGTAATGTTAGGAGATATAGGTTTGTAATAGGTGGTATTAAAACAAGTGTCAAGTTAATAAATAACAACAAGCATTTCTGGGGCCGTTGCCGGGGATAGATTTCGAACTCTGTTCTTAGTAGTGACGCTAAGAAATGTCAACACCAGATTACTGGGATAGTATCAGGGAGACAGGTGATGCCTCTCGGGATCACAGATCTACGGGTTATATTCGGCGAGGCAGCAAACTTTCGCCAGGAGATAGTCTCCTTTGAGGTTGTGGATTTTAAGGATACATATCACGCCGTCCTCGGCATACCGTGTTTTGTGAAATTCATGACTTTGCCTCCCTATGCGTACCTAAAGATGAAGATGCTAGGGCCTAACGGTGCCATCACAATCTCTGGAGATCTTCAAAATGCCTATCAGTGCGACCTACTCATCATCGAGAACATGGTCCAAAACTTGGATCCAGCGCAGCACGAGCTCGACTATGTCCTCATGCAAGGACAGGGCTCAGGGGCTCTGATGACAGCGCCACCGCGTCTTGATTTCCAGTCTCCACCTCCCGAAGAAAAGAGGCTGCCACCACACCAGTTCACGGCCTCAGAGCCAATCGTGGCCCCATCATTCACACCCGGGAAGATTCGAGGAAGGTCCGCTTAGAGAGAACTAATCCGAGTAAGACCACAAACATCGAGAGGATCCTAAAAAAGGCATAACAAGACAAACTCATCAAATTCCTGATTGATAATCGGGACATATTCACCTAGAAACCTTCAGACATGCTAGGAATCCCTAGGGAGATTGCCGAGCATTCCCTGAGAATCCAGGCCGATGCTATGCCAATCAAGCAACGCTTGAGATAGTTTGACGATGAAAGGCGCCGGGCTATAAAAGAAGAAATAGCCAAGCTCCTCGATGTGGCCTTCATCAGGGAGGTCCTGCATCCAGACTGGCTTGCAAACCCCGTCCTGGTGCCCAAAAAGAAGAACAAGTGGAGAATGTGTGTTGACTATATGAGCCTTAATAAGGCATGCTCAAAGGATCCTTACCTTCTACCCATATAGATCAGATCATCGACTCCACTGCAGGATCAGAATTACCCAGTTTCCTCGACACTTACTCTGATTATCACTAGATCTAGATGAAAGAGTCTGACCAATTAGGTACTTTGTTCATCACCCCGATCGAAGCATACTGCTATGTCACCATGCCGTTCGAGCTGAAGAACACGGGGGCTACCTACCAACGCTGTATGAAGCGCTGCCTCCATGAGTAGATCAGTAGAAACAGCGAAGCTTACGTCGATGACATCATCATAAAATCATCAAAAGCTGGGAATCTTATTCAAGATCTCTCAAAGACCTTCGAAAATCTCTAAAAGTTCAAGATCAAGCTCAACCCAGAAAAGTGTACCTTCGGGGTACCATCTGGCAAACTGCTCGGCTACATCGTATTGGCTCGCGGGATTGAGACCAATCCAATGAAGGTCAAAGCCATCCTCAATATGGGACCTCCTCGTGCGTTGAGAGACACCCAGAAACTCATGGAATGTCTGGCTTCCTTAAGCCGGTTTATCTCTAGACTAGGCAGGAAGGGACTCCCCCTCTACAAACTCTTACACAAGACACCAGACTAGCAATGGACCCTAGAGGATCAAAAAGCTTTTGATGATATCAAGGACTTCCTCACCAAACCCCCATTCTGGTGGCTCCTCATGAAGAAGAGCCCCTACTTCTGTACGTCGTAGCTACCACCCAGGTGGTCAGTGTGGCTATAGTTGTAGAGAGAAAGGAAGAAGGCCACATTTTGACCATCCAGTGACCGGTAACTTCCTCAGTCAAATATTGGCCGAGAGCAAAACTCGCTACCTGCACATTCAAAAAATACTTTATGGGGTGTACTTGGCAAAGAAGAAGCTAGTTCACTACTTCGATGCGCACCCGATTACCGTGGTCACCTCCTTTCCACTAGGAGAGATCATCAACAATCGGGACATGACCGGACGGATAGGCAAATGGGCCCTGGAACTTATGGCGTATGGTATCACATATGTGCCACGCACGTCCATAAAATTCTAGGCTCTAGCGAACTTTGTTGCCGAATGGATAGAAGCACACGTTGAACCGGCTGCAGCCGACCTGGAGTACTAGAGCATGTACTTCGATGGCTCTTTGATGCTACAAGGAGCAGGAGCAGGAGTTGTCTTGGTCTCCCCTAGCGGGAGCTGAATGAGGTATGTACTCCATTTAAATTTCTAGGATGCTACCAATAACATAGCAGAGTACGAGGCCTTCCTCCATGGGTTATGAACCACAGTCACACGTGGGGTCAGGAGATTTATCACCTCGGGAGACTCTGAGCTTGTCTTCGGGCAAGTAATGAAAGCCTCAGCATGCCACGACCACAAGATGGAAGCCTATTACGCTAAGGTCAGAAAACTTGAGGCAAAGTTTGATGGACTCGAGCAACGCCACATTCCTCGAAGGGACAATGAGGAGGCTGATAGCCTCACCAGAATCAGCTCGACCCAAGATATGCCCCCAGGCAGCATGTTCCTCGATGAGCTCACATGAACCTCGCACGCTGGGAAGTTGAAACTCAACCTTTCCCTGAGCCGAGCGTACTCATCATCCCCAATGCCCCAGGCTCTAACCTAGACTGGGTGCAGGAGCTCATCAACTATCTGTGACATGGCATCCTTCCTATCAACAGGGACAAGGCCGATCGAGTACATCAAAGAGCTAAATCCTACGTTATGAGGGATAATGAGATCCATCATAAAAGCACGAGCAGAATCTTGCAACGGTGAATACCCACAAAAGACGGGAAAAGACTCTTGCAAGATATACACTCGGGGGCTTGTGGCCACCATGCGCCAAACACCTTGGTGGGTAAGGCCTTTCGACAAGAGTTTTATTGGCCTACCATGGTTAAGGACGCACAACACATCATGAGTACTTGTGAGGGATGTCAGTACTTTGCCAAGCAAAAACACGTCCCCTCTCAAGAATTATAAACGATCCCAATCACATGGCCCTTGAATGCAATATGCCTAAGGGAGGGGGTAGGGGTTGGTATATATAGGCCAGAGCATCAATCCCGAGCCCTCGGATTAAACCGACTTGAATAAATGGCGTAGATGCAATCTAGGAGGCGGTGGAGAACCGACATAACAATGGGGGGCTGACAGGTGGGCCCCAGGGGCTGGCCGCCCTGCACGGGGGTGGTGGCGGCGCCTCGCCCTCTGCTTCAGTGTGGTGTCCTCTCGAGTCTTCTAGAACCTTCTAGGGTTGTTTTCGCTGTGGATAAGAGCGATTAAATCTGACATCTAGGTCCACCTTAATGGTTTTCTGGATAAACATTGCAGAAAATATAGACTCACCAAAACTCATAAAATTTGCTAGTTTAAACCCCTAGACCTTCATTGATGATTATATTCATGCCCTTATACATGTTATATTGACGGTTTATAATGGTTGTTAACTACCATCAACAAAGTCCCCCAAGCTTAACCTTTGCTAGTCCCTTAGCAAAGCTAAATTCAATAAATGGATGGGGAGTTGCATCAATGTTTTCACTCCTCAAAAGTACACATGTATTCAAACAAGAATTCTCCTCCAGATTAGAATGAACCAATCTGACTTTCAAACTTACCCATATTAACTTCAACCATGGGGCTTCTTAGCCTTCACTTGGGTCTTGAGGAATTGAAAGATAGAATGATCAAGTCAAGCACTATGTCTCAAGTTCTTTGCTCAATCATTATTATGGAGTTTTTATAGGTTTTTAAAATAAAACTAGAGCTTCCTTTGTATGACTGTCGGGAACCTAATACCGGGGTACCCAAGGAGGAGGAACTAATAACCATCGAACATTAAAAACTGCCGAACGGACAAGAGCACCGCTGCACTTCTTGCCCGAACGATGGGAGTTTGGTTCCGCCTCGCTCGATGCCCGTCGGCCAGCTCCATCTCCCCTGACGGCTGGGGGATGGCTCCGCCTCGCTCAAGGGCTGAGGGGTAGATTCTGCCTCGCCCGACCCCCGAGGGCTAGGCTCCGTGTCGCCCGACCCCCAAGGGCTAGGCTCCGCCTCACCCGACCCCCAAGGGCTAGGCTCTGCCTCGCTCGACCCCCGAGGGCTAGGCTCCACCCCGCCCAACCCCCGTGGGCTAGGTTCCACCTCGCCTGACGGACCTCGCCTCGCCCGATGTCCAAGGACTGGCTCTGCCTCGCCTGACAACCGCACCCCACTCCCTTATGATGATAGGCACAGGGTAAGACAAGATGTTCGGGTCAACCATGGCATCAAAGGACCATGTCCTGCGCCCTTGCAGGAAAGTACCATCAGGACATGACAGGACGGGCACTTAGACCCTTCCAGGCATGACAGAGCCTGAATAGTGTTGCAGGCACGTGCTCTTCACCCTATAGTGTTGTAGGCGCCGCCTTCAAACCACCAGGCGAAGAACCCGACATGGGCATACGACAACCACTACATTCCAAGGAGAGACTCCCGTCCTCTACAATGGCAAAACAAGCAGTCACCACGACATCCGCTCCCCACGGGGTCGGAGTTCAACAACCCTGTCCGACACGCCGCCCGTGGGGGCAGGATGGGACGCACCCACTTGCTAAAAGAGGCTAGGGCATGGCCTACGAAGATCAACGAGCACGCCACTTCTGACATTGTCTGCCATGTTATACAGGGTAGGCGCAGGGAAAAAGGAAGACCTGGATCCTTCGAAGGACCTTTCTATACCCTTGATATTTTCCTCTTTCTCCCATCTGTAACCCCTGCTCCCCCCTTGGTCTATAAAAGGGAGGGCAGGGCTCCCCACTAGAGGGATGGACTTTTGACACCGAACTCACATACAGACGAACTCATAGAGAGTTTAGTTCGACATCACATACACAGCCAAGCCGCCACCAGGCTCTTGGCCTCCTTTTGACCCTTCCATCAGAGACCTAGGACCAGTCCCTCTCTCGGCCATTTGTACCCCCTACTACGAACCACTTTCGGTGCTAATAACACGAGCAGCAACAGACTGGACGTAGGGACATTCAGCCCGAACCAGTATAAACCTTGTGTCCTTAACGCACCATCCGGGCCTAACACGCATAATTATAAATTTACTAGCCGGTGCTTGTTCGAAACACCGACAGTTGGTGCGCCAGGTAGGGGCCTTTGTGCGTTCCAAACCAGGCCTTGGATGGCTAACCACAACGTCGGTTGGGTCCTAGGCGCACACGTGCGCTTCGGGAGCCTGGATTTCATCATCATGGTGGGAGGAGAGTTGATATGGGCGTAGACCGCCATCCAATCTCTCCCCTCCATCATCCTTGACCACAAGAAGCTTGGGCACCAGCTCGGCATCTCCCTTGGACCCCTGCAGTCCAGGGAGAACCAGCGTCGCATCACCCTTTCCAACGACGATGATGTGGCACGACCTTCCGAAGAGGGGCACCTCTCTTGGAGCACCACGTGCGGAGCGCCCCGACAGCGTTTCCATTCGGTCTCTGCAACACCGCTGGCGACCGCTTGCCACCTTGTGGCACTATGCATGGTTCAACCGCCCGTGGATAGCGAGTTCATGGGGGTAATTGAACACAACACGGAGTCCATCCACAAACTCCTCACCGAGGAGCCAGAGTCATCCTCTAGCTCTGACTCTAGCAAGGGGAGACATCACCCTTCCTGGGAATGCTTCATGGCGGAAACCTCCAAGGGGCACGTTGAAAGCGTCTCCGAGGGGGAGGCAACCCCGACGCCAGGACCGAAGGGGAGGCGGTGGCCCCATCTCACGTAAGGATCGAGCAGCTGAGAACACAGAAGCTGGAGATCGATGATGCCGGACAACAGCTTGTCCAGGAGTACCAGAAGATCGATGAGGAAATCAAGCGTCGCGAAGATGGTGGGCACGCACGTGTCGTGGCCCATGATGTACACCAGAGGATCCTCACCGACGACGGGACCCTCCCTCACTTCTCTCAGGCAAGCCAGAACATCGCCGCTGCGATGGCTTTGCTTCACGGCCTTCCAGAGGTCGCGACGTCCGAGGATCGCCGGGCCCACCGAGAAATTCGCACGTTGCTCGAGCGTGCGGTGGTGCAGCAGGCAAAAAGCTCATTGTTTCGGCAACGCGAGCTCGACACCAGCAAGCGCACACCTTCGGTGCATCCCGCCAAGGACGTGTCGGTTCACCAGACACCGCCAGGCGGTAGGCAGCACACCCCTGTTCCGGTGCATCAACGTCTCGGCCACAACCGCGACGCACGCAGCACCATCGACGCCCGTAGACGCGCCTACAATGACTCAAGAGAAGGAGCCAAACGCGGCTACCGCCCTCGGCGCGGCAAACGCTACGACAGTGGCGAGGACCGAAGCCCGAGCCCCGGCCTGCCGGGCCCTCAGGCCTTTGGCCGGCACATCCTCAACGTTGCTTTCCTGCTAAGGTACCGACCGCCTACCAACATCCCTAAATATTCTAGAGAAACAAACCCCGAGCTTTGGCTTGAAGACTATCGGCTTGCCTGTCAAGCCAGTGGCGTGAATGATGACGATTTCATTATTCGCAATCTCCCACTATTCTTGGCCGATTCGGCGCGAGCATGGTTGGAGCACCTACCGTCCAATGCCATTCAGAGTTGGGCAGACTTGAGGGAGATCTTTGTGGGAAACTTCCAGGGCACGTACAAGCGCCCTGGAAACCTATGGGACCTCAAGAACTGCCGCCAGAAGGCCGATGAAACCCTCCGCAGGTAAATTCAGCACTTCTCCCGGTAGTGCAACGAGCTCCCTAATGTCGCCGATGCTGACGTGATAGGAGCCTTCCTATCTAGGACCACCTGCGAGTCTTTGGTCCATAAACTGGGATGCAGGGGCCCACGGACCACCAAGGAACTCCTGGACATCGCCACCAGCCATGCCTCAGGAGAGGAGGCGGTCGGAGCAATCTTTGACCATTCTGAAGGCAAGGTAAGGCGGGACGAGGACACCGGCGAAGGCGCCTCCAACCGTTCCGCCAAAAGAAAAAATAAGAAGCAATGGCGCGATGACTCGCTCGTGGCCGCTACCGACCACAAGGGTGGCCAGAAGCCCACGGAGGGCACTTCGAACCACATCGAAAAAATCCTCAAGGGGCCATACCCAAACCATGCTTTCCCGGCCAAGGATCTATACAAGGATTGTGGCCGCATGCGCAAATACTTGTCCGGAGGCCTCAACAAAGGGGAGCAGGGGAAGGAACCTGCCCCCACCAAAGACGACACCGAGGAGAAGGACGACGCCTTTCCAATGCCGAATGGCACCCTCATGAACTTCAGAGGATCAATGGCCTACGACTCCAAACACCGCCAGAAGGTCGCACGCCATGAGGTCTATACGGCCGGATTGGCCACGCCTGCCTTCCTCCGGTGGTCTGAATCCACCATAACCTTTGACCGGGCCGACCATCCGGATGCCATCCCACACCCGGGAAGGTACCTGCTTGTTGTCAACCCGATCATCGGCCCAAAGTGACTCACGAAAGTACTGATGGACAGAGGCAGCGGCCTCAACATCATGTACGCCAAGACGCTTGACGAGATGAGCGTCGACCGGTCGAACCTCCACCCAATCCGAGCGCGTTTCCTTGGCGTCGTGCCTAGCAAACAGGCCGTGCCACTGGGGCAGATCGATCTGCCTGTCACTTTCAGGGATTAGTCCAACTACAGGACTGAGACCCTCACCTTCGACGTGGTGGAATTCCCGGGAACCTTCCACGCCATCCTGGGATGACCATGTTACGCAAAGTTCATGGCCGTCCCCAACTATACATACCTCATGTTGAAGATGTCGGGCCCTAGTGGGGTCATCACTGTCGGCACCTCCTTCCAACGCGCTTACGAGTGCGAAGTCAAATGCTGCGGCCACGCCGCCGTGGTCGTCGCCTCTAGGGAACTCGCCGCCCTCAGGGAGGAGGCTGTCGAAAAAACGCCTGACGCGAAGAAATCAACCGGGTCGTTCAAATCGGTAGAGGGCTCCAAGGAGATCCTCGTAGACCCTAGCAGCTCCGAGGGAAAAATAGTATGCATTGGTACCACGCTCTCCTCCGAATAGGAAAGCGCGCTCGTCGACTTCCTCCGCGACAACAAAGACATCTTTGTGTGGAAACCCTCGGATATGCTAGGCATCCCGAGGGAGGTCGCCGAGCATACTTTAAAAATCCACCCAGGCTCCAAGCCGGTGAAACAACGTCTGTGCCGCTTCGACGAGGAAAAGCGCAGGGCCATCAGTGAAGAAATAGCAAAATTGTTGGCCGCCAGATTCATCAGGGAAGTACACCACCTAGAGTGGTTAGCAAATCCCGTTCTTGTATGAAAGAAGAGAGGGAAATGGAGGATGTGTGTCGACTACAAAGGCCTCAACAAGGCATTCCCAAAGGACCCGATTCCTTTGCCACGCATAGACCAAATAGTCAATTCTACCTCAGGGTGCGAAACCCTCTGCTTCCTTGATGCGTACTCGGCTACAACCAAATCGTGATGAGAGAGTCCGACTAGCTCATGACGTCTTTTATCACCCCCTTCGGATCATTCTGCTACATCTCGATGCCATTTGGTCTGAAGAACGCCAGGGCAACTTACCAGCGCTATATGCTTAACTACTTCGGGGACCTCATCGGGCGAACCATTGAGGCCTACGTCGATGACATTGTAGTTAAATCCAAATGGGCTGACCACCTTGTCACCGATCTTGAAAAAACCTTTGCTAAACTCCGGGCAAATGGCATCAAACTCAATCTTGAAAATGTGTTTTCATGGTCCCGAGGGGCATGTTTCTCGGTTTCATCGTCTCCAAGTGCGGCATCAAGGCCAACCCAGAGAAAATCTCAGCCATCATGAAGATGGGCCCGATCCAGAACATAAAGGGGGTTCAGCGGATCATAGGGTGCCTCACCGCCCTCAGCCGATTCATCTCGCACCTCGGCGAACGAGGACTCCCCCTTTATCAACTCCTGAAGAAAGCCAACCGCTTCGAGTGGACAGCCGAGGCCCGGGAGGCGCTCGACATGGTCAAGCTACTTCTAACAAAGCCCCCGGTCCGGGTCCCTCCAAGCGATGGAGAATTCCTCCTACTATACATAGCGGCCACCACGCAAGTGGTCAGCGCCGCCCTGGTAGTAGAGCGGGAAGAAGAAGGGCACGCCTTCAAAGTACATCGCCAAGTGTACTTCATCAACGAGGTACTGTCCGACTCCAAAACCCGCTACTCCCAAATCCAGAAACTCCTATACACCGTACTCATCACCAAGAGGAAATTATGCCACTACTTCGAGTCACACGTCATGACAGTCGTGATGTTGTTCCCCCTCGGCAAGGTCGTCCATAGCTAGGATGCCATAGGGAGAACCACAAAATGGGCACTCGAGCTGATGGATCAAGGGATCGTGTATGCACCCATAACGACAATCAAGTCCCAGGTGTTGGCTGACTTCATCACGGAGTGGACCGAGGTCCAGATGCCACCAGCGGTCGTCGATCAAGAGTACTGGATGATGTACTTTGACGGGTCGCTGATGAAAAAGGGGGCCGGTGCAGGGCTGGTCTTCGTATCACCCCTCTGGGTCCGCATGAGGTATATGGTCCGGCTCCACTTTCCCTCATCAAATAATGTCACTGAATATGAAGCGCTCATCAACAGCCTATGAATCACCATCAAGTTGGGCATCCGACGCCTCAACATCAGGGCGACTCCCACCTAGTCGTCAACCAAGTCATGAAGGAGTCGAGCTACCACGAAGTCAAAATGGCGGCATACTGCCAAGAAGTCCGATGACTGGAGGATAGATTCAACGGCCTCAAACTCAATCACATCCCAAGGCGCCTCAACGAGGCGACCGATGCACTTGCAAAAGCAGCGTCTGGCTGAGAGCCGGTACCAACAGGTGTGTTCACCAGCGATCAACATAAACCCTCGGTGCGCTACGAAAGGATAGAACCGGCCGACGATGGCCCGTCTGATCCGGCCCCGAGTGCCGATCTACCGATGGCTCCACCCGACCCCGAGGTCATGGAGCTTGAAGTGGATCCCACAATGGAGCTCGACCCTTCGGATGACTGGAGAATGCTCTACATTGACTACCTCCTCCACGACACACTACCAGCAGACAAGACGGAAGCTCGATGGCTCGCATGCCGAGCAAATCGTACGCACCTGCGAAAGGTGTCAATACTATGCTCGGCAAACTCACCTCCCGGCCCAGGCACTCCAGATGATCCCAATCACGTAGCCCTTCACGGTCTAGGGGCTCGATCTGGTTGGACCATTCAAAAAGGCACCCGGGGGCTTCACCCACCTACTTGTCACCATAGATAAGTTTACGAAATGGATCGAAGCTCGGCCGATCTCCATGATCAAATCCGAGCAGGCCGTGCTGTTCTTCCTCGACATCATCCATCGTTTTGGAGTACCAAACTCTATCATCACAGATAATGGCACGCAGTTCACCGGTAGGAAATTCATTCGATTCTGCGATGAACAACACATCCAGATCGACTGGGCGGCCGTCGCGCACCCCCAGACGAACGGGCAGGTCGAGCACACAAACAGCATGCTCCTACAGGGCCTCAAGCCTAGGATCTTCAATCGGTTGAACAAGTTTGGCGCACGCTGGGTTGCCGAGCTCCCCGCAGTACTCTGGAGCCTGAGAACAACTCCCGACCGGGCCACCGGCTACACACCTTTCTTCATGGTCTATGGTCCCGAGGCCATCCTCCCGATGGGTCTCGACTATGGAGCACCAAGGATCAGGGCATACGACAAACAAGGAGCCGAAGCATCCCACCAAGATGCCATGGACCAACTAGACGAAGCCTCGATGTCGCCCTCCTCCGTTCGGCCAAGTACCAGCAAGCACTACGGCGGTACCACAGCCGACGAGTGCGGGACCGAGCCTTCAATGTCGGGGACCTTGTTCTCCGCCTTGTACAGAGCAACAAGGACCACCACAAGCTCTCCCCACCCTGGGAAGGGCCATACGTCATCGCGGAAGTACTCCGTCCAGGTGCCTACAAATTGGAAACCATCGACGGCAAGGTCTTCACCAACGCTTGGAACATCGAATAGCTACATCGTTTTTACCCTTAAATAAACGTATACTCTTCCTTATCAGTTTTTATCTTTACAAAACCCCGATCTTTAGTGACATCCAACCCCTTGCAAGTTGCAAGGGGATAGACCTCACTCGGGGGCTGATACAATTGATACAAGTACGTTTATCTTGCAAAAACTTCCTGTGTTATCTTTGCAAACATTCTCTAAGTTTTCCGTTCTTCTCATAACAAAGTCCTAAGGACTAAGATTTCGGGAACAAATTCTGAGCACAACTGGTAGGACTACAGGAGACTCACGCCCCAGCGGCTATGACCTCTTTACTCACCAGTGCAATCAGAATTAATTCACCTGACTCCTAGTTTCTTACGACTTGAACCATGGGAAGGGTCGGAGGGCACCAAAACCACTTCTACAAAAAGAGGAAGCTAAAAAACTATTTGCCATAATAAAAGATGAAAATTTGTTCATTCTTCGCACAAATTCACCACTTACAAAGTGATTTCATCACGAAAAGGACTAATGTACTCATAAATTCAGAAGACTGTTTACTCGGGGGCCGCCCCACAAACTTATTCAATTACAGTCTCTGCCTAGCTCTACTACAAGTACCACTATGGCCGCCGCGCCAAGCTCTCCATCGGCAACGTCCTGGCACGTACACGGGCCAGTTCGTCTACAGTGGCCGCCGCGCCATGCTCTCCATCGGCGACGTCCCGTTGCTCCGTAGGATCCTCGAAGGCGCCGTCATCTGCAACGTCGAGCACCACACCGGCGACTGTGGTGCCCCACCACCGGGGCATCTGGGGGCTATGCCATCGTCATCAGCCGCAACCCCGACAACAACACCTGAACGGGGGGCGCCTGCCGCCGAAGGAAGGCTGCAACGGATGACGGCGAGGCCAACGACGCTCGGCACCTTCCAGTGCCCTTTCTCCTTCGACGGTAGCGACACTTCCACGGCAAAGGCGACCCACACCATCTCATCTACGTTGGATGACCTCCAACTCGACATCACACTCTGGATTCATAAGCGGATTAGTAAGTTTCTCTCTCTCTGGCAGTACCCTCCCTCACTCAAGAACCGCCGCAACGCACGGACGCATTCGGTGGAAAGAAGAAGAAGAGGTAGCGGCTCAGAGGTGGGCCAAGAAGTGGGATGAGAACTCCCCTCCCCCTCCCTATTTAAGGAAGAGGGGCTCAGCGGCTGAGGAAAGGCGAAAGGTTGGGATGAAAAACTCTCTGCCTTCCCCCTATTCAATACAAATACAGGTGGGAAATAAATGCCGACAGGAATCCGAGGGGACGCGCCAGAACCGACGGGACGCGCTCTGGACTGACGGAACACGCTCTAGTCAAACAAGACATTGCCAGGGCATGGCCCACCACTACCAGCGCGCCGGGCGCAGGAATCAAGGCGCACACGCGTGCTGGCGACCCTCCGCTTCCCCAAACAGGACCACGGAACGACCCGACAACGAAACCCCAACCCAGGGGGGCCCAACGAGCCACCTGGGCCAATCGGATGGCCCAGATGTAACGACGAACCAACGGCCGCCGAAAGATAAGCACCCTTGTTTACCCACTTTGTGCGTCAATTTCATTACCAAGCTTCCAAGTCCAACAACGACAGGGGCACGGACATTGCTCGGGGGCTGCCAAGGGTGTCTACTTGTTTAGACACCCTCTTCGCCCGACCCCTCCGTACATGTGAAATCGGAGGCGCGGTACGTGGGTGTAAAACTTTGAGTACAACTAGATGAACCACCGGACCCTACGCCCCGAGGGCTACGGTGTTTTTTTTGGTTCACCAGAATAAATCGAACTCACAGTCCCCCGCATCCCCAGCTTCGGCATCCTCCTTCTCGAGAAGGGCTTGGAAGGGTCCGCCTACAGAACCTCCCCCAAGGAGAAGCTGTCAGGTCGCCCAAGTCAAATCAAACGGCTTGGATCACCACCGAGATATAGAATCGAAAAATACTCATGCAGGTCGCACCGGCCCCATCACGAGACATCGGGCTCAAACCCCGAGCGAACACGTTTGGTAGGAGCTTTCCGTCGCTCATACCACCAAGGTAACGTTACCGACTTGCCTTCATTTCGATTAAGATTACACATTCAAACATTGCATATGCAAATCACTGCATCCCAATGCTTTGTGTCGTGTCACGAAATGGCAGTCGCCTCATTCGATATGAGCCGCAACAGGTCAAGGTTCGAAGGCCGGCCCGCAAAGGGCTCGAGGCCGCCTCATGTCAAACAGAGCCAGGGAGAAATAACTGAGACGAGCCCCAGCGGCCCTGCCCAACCCCGCTCAAAAGCGGACTAGGACATCTCAAACCTTTTCTCGTTTGATTCTAACCCCAAGCCAACCCCATAGAATCTCCACCGAGGAGAGGCCAGCGGGCCACCGGAGCCAATCGAACGGCTCGGGCATCTGCTGGGAGGCGGGTTAAGAAGTTGTGGAGTGCCACCTGAGGGCTCTGTCGACCCCGTCAGCAAATGATGGACCCAGATTCCACATGAACGTACCTGTTAGCGAGCTCATTGAGCGCGATACTCGAGCCATTGAGGCAAGTGTCGTCTACTCAACCCCTCCGATTGAAAATCGAGAACGAGGTAACGCGCGAAATACGGCCGACCCCTATCAGACCCTAACAGGGCTCGGGGGCTCGAGCCGCTCGATCCAAAGATAGAGATTTGAAGGCTGACCCACCAAAGCTCCGAGGCCACCTCGCGTCAAACAAGAACCATGGGGAAAACAGAGATGAGCCTCAGAGGCCTTCGCCCAACCCGCATTAAGGCGGGTAGGGTCATCTCAACCTTCTAAAGCTCAATCCACCCTCTTGCCGAGCCCATAGAGTCCCCATTAATGGGAAATCTGTTGGAAGGCAGGACAAGGAGTGGCAAACTTATCAGGCACGTCATTCAAGCCACCGAGGCAGGTGACACCGCCACAATCCCTCCAAATTACAAAGAATTGCGGACGAGATGAAACATCACAAAACAGGCCGGCCCTCGACCAAATCCTCACCACGCGTGGGGGATCGGGGAAGGCCAAGCCAGTGGTAAAGACCGAATGCACGGTCACGCAGCGATCGCCAAAGATCCTAAGTAAGGGGTACGAGCGAATGCAAACGTAAGTTCACTTCCCTCGCTCCGATCTCTAGTAACATCCAACCCTAGCAAACCGCAAGGGGTCGGATCTCACTCGGGGGCTGATAAAGGTACGGCTACCTCCTTTCTTTTTCAAAAGTCATTGCATCTGACCTCTTCCTCGCATCAAGACTAGCGACAAGGTTCGGGGGAACATATTGGTAAGACCACAAAAAGACCACGCCCAGACAGCTACGGAAATTTTGCTCACCGGCAATTTTCCCTAAAAAACCTCAGGCCCTGCGGTCTTAACAAACGGAAGGGTCGATCGCATAAATCTTTTTTATCACTAAAAGGGAAGAAGGTAAAAACAAACAAAACGAAATTACGAAACAAAATCACAAAGTTGTTCCAGAACATGAATAAACCGACATTTGTTCACCTATTAGAGATAAATGTTTCTCAAACTAATTCCACTAACTACTTCCACGAAGGGAGAACCTCTTCTTTCAGCCTGTCCACCAGGTTCCGCACAAGGGGAGTCACCGCCTTCTCCATCTCATCCAGCTCAGCGTCTTCATAGACAGGGGCAAAGCCTTGGCTCATCACCCCTAGGTTGATCTCCTGAGCATAATGGGAATGGGCGACAGCGAAGGCTTGGGTGATCCCGAGGCAAAAAGCGCTCTCCTCAAGCTGGCCCACCCGCCCCGTGATACCAGCAGCACGAGTCACGAGGGAACCGGCCCCCTCCTCTTGCGCCACCTACATGTCGTCATAGATCGCCAGGACGGTGGAAGACAGGCGATCATACTCATCACTTTTGACCTGAAGAAGCCTTGGTGCGATTGGCTCGCAGACCGGTAGAAGCTTCCTCGGCATCCAGCCGTTGGGCCACCTCGACTCCAAGATCCGGCCGGCATGCCTCAGCCTCCCGACGCGCTTCGTCGCGCTCTCGGATGGCCCGGTCGCGCTCCTCGTGGGCCGTGCTGCGCTCCAAGCGAAGTCTATCTCCGGTTCGACGTAGCTCGTCCTGCACCCCGCACAGCCGGTCGATCACCATGGCATCCTGGTTCGCCTTCTCCTGCAACGTCGTGGACCTCTCCTCAGCCTTCAGCTTGAGGTCCCGCTCCGTCTACAGCTCCACCAGAAGCTTGCCGGCCCGCTCACTGGCCACGGCCTCCTTCTGTAGCAGCTCGTCCCGCTCCTTTTGAAGCCTGGTGGTCGTCTCCTCATCCACCTTCATCCTCGCCGATAGGTCCTCAAACATCCCATGGAACTCCTCCGTGTCCCGACGCGCCTTGGCCTCCCGCTGCTAGGCGACAGCAAGCTACGCGCTCACATCTCCTCGTAGCCGGGCCTCCTCGGTGAGGCGGTCCCACTCAGCCTTTCGCTCGTGGAGAAACCGGGATTTGTTACGGCTACGGGCAACAAGACTGTGAAAAGAAGACCAGCATCAAAAATACAAAAACACAAGGATACGAAAAGAAAGTGGAAAACGAGGCGGATACCCGGCTAGAAGGAACGATGATTTCGCACAAGGCTCCACTGGCCAGGTTCAAGGCATTCATCACAGCCGAAAACCCGATGTCAAGGTTCTCCCGCTCCAGGCTCTCGGCAACATCGTCAAGCGAGAATAGAGCCAACATTGGGTCCCAAGCATCCAACCACTGGAGCGGCGGCTCGCCCTGCGCGGGGGAACGGCTGCCCCCCACCCTCGACAACAGAGCTGGGGGCAACCTCCTGCGAGTCCTCTCCACCACCGCCAAGACGCTCGGAGACCCTCCGGCCGTGTCCTCCTCCGTCTGGCCTGCCCCGGACGCCACGGCCTGGACCGCCGGTGGCGCAGATTGCGCCACTCCCTCGGATGCTGCCATGGCAGTGTCCGACCCCGCCGGGCTCGTCATGGTCACGGCCATCTCCGTCCGGTCCTCCGGTGGCGCGGACTGCGCTGCTCCCTCGGACACCACCATGGCTACATCTAACTCCGCCCAGCCCGCGTCGGGCGCCGTTACTTGGCCCGTCGGGGGCACAGACTGCGCCACCCCCTCGGACGCCACCGCGGCTGCATCTGACTCCGCCCGACCCGCGTCAGGCGCCATTACTTGGCCAAACGGGGGCACAGACTGCGCCACCCCCTCGGACACCACCGTGGCTGCGTCCGGCTGCTCCTAGCTTGGCACGGTCATGGCCGCCTGCTCGACAACCACCAAGGGCATGGGCACCACCGCGGGCACCGCCAGACCGGCCAACAAGGCCGCAACGTCAGCGCCGCTCCTGCCCGAAACAGGGGTGACGTCGGGCAGCGTCATCCGCCCCGCCTGAGGTGAAGGCTCTTCTTGGGCGCCGGTCCCAGAGGGTGGCCCCGTCGCAAGAATCTGCAAAAGAGGAAAAGGCGTAAAATCAGAACAGAAAAAACAAAAAGGGAAAAACAAGGGGAATCGGTGACATACTCTGTCGCTTTTGTACGGTGGGTACGTTTTGGGGACGAACCCCTGGACCCTTGCTCCAACTCATGTGGGCGGGACTGCTTCAAGCCTGCCCCCTGCTCCGAGGCAGGGGGGCTCGTCTCCCTTGTCTCCAAGGGCGCAGCAACAGGCCCGCTCCCCTCCGTCGGCCCATGGGGCACGGCGCCAGAGCCGCTCCCTTCCGATGACTCATGGGGCGCGGCGCCAGTGCCACCCCCTCCATCAACTCAGGGCGTGGTATCGGAGCCGCCCCCCTCCATCGTCACCTCAGGGACGGCCTCGGATCCATCCCCTCCCATCCACCGATCCTCCACCAGCGCCCCGACGGTGACGGCAGATCCACCGGCTCCCACCGGACCTAGGGGTAGGCCCAGCTCCGCCATCCCCGTGGACTCGCTTCCGTCCTCGTGGAACAGGAAGGGTCCCTGCGTGGGCAACGAGTCCTCGTCCACCAGGTCACCCCAATCCACGCCGGCTGCTTCCTCATTACACTCGTCGTCATCATCATCGTCTTCACTACGTGTCTCCTCTCCTCGATCTCGAGCTTACTGCTTCAGTATCACCTTCTTCTTCATGAGCTCCCTCATCTTCTTGTCCCAACCAGCCGCAGTGCGGTTCGTTGCCGCCCGGGTTGGGTCCTTTGGCAATGGAGCCGGGCTATCCTTGAAGTGCAGTCCCCCCGGCTGGTCCCGCCATCCCGAGGTTAACATCAGGGGATCAGAAATTCAAGAGAAAAGAGGAGCAAGGGGAAAGAAAACTTACGAAGTCAACAAACCCTGGTTCTGGTCGCATCGGGGGATGCCCCGGCACCGGATACACGAAGTCAAGAACGGCGCCAGCGGAGTCCTTCGTGGGCTCCATCGCCTCCTTGATGCGCTGCGCCACTTCGGAGTAAGGGAGCGCCTCGTCGACAAGCATTGTCCCTTCGAACGACGCTTCGGGCACCATCTGATACAGGGGAAGCACGCGCGCCATTAGCGGCGCAACCCTCCTCGCGTGGTAGGCGCCAATGATCCCCGACCCCTTCATGCCCCTCTGCTTCAGAGTTCGGATGGCGGCGAGAAGGTCGTTGAGTTGCTTCTTTCCCTTGCCCGGGACGCCTCACCCCCACAACCCCAGGGCCTCCAAGATATAGCGCTCGGTGAAAGCTGGCAAGGGGGATTAGCGTGTACCACGCCTCGAACCAATATAAATCTCTATATCACGTGTGCTACCATCTGATTCCGTCTACACGATTATGTTACTGGATATTGCCAGAGCAAAATAATCCGACACACAGTGTGTCAAAGGTTTTAGGAGCATACTGGTGACCCTCCCGAACACCCCCCTGACTCTAGAATGGCAGGATCGGTAGTGAATGAATCACTACCGCTTACACTTGCTGAAGGGGTGAGATGGGCTAAGTACCCGATCTAAGTGTCAGATCACTCGCCTGCACTGGCTCGGGTGATGGTGCGTCGGATGTGGACCATAGGGTCCCACGGCTTCCGCGATTGTGCGGTTGGATTCATTCTCAGCAAAGCTATGGCATCGCTTTTGGCGGCTTGTTTTCCCATGCACTTTTCTTTGAAGGCATCCTTCCTAGACATCGTGGGGACATGGCCTAGCCTTAATTGGCGCTGTCGCTCGGAGAGATTGTTGGGATTCCATTGGCCATGCGCGTCCCCTACCTATAAAAACAGAGGAAGAAAAGGAGAGTTAGTAAGCCTGTGCTTTAGCTTCTGTATTCTCACCTTTTGTTGTTAGTCGTCGTTTCCTTTGAGCTCTCGATCGTCATCCATGGCCGGAGCCAAGCGCTCGGGGGAAGAACCAGAGGAGGGGTCCGTCGAGAAGCGTATGTTTCAGGGCCCTACTCTTCTTTATGGGGAGTTGGTGAGACTTGGGTAAGTGCGAGTCTGTTCTTGGATCTTGCTTTGAGGAAGGAGGCCATGATAGGTTGCTTGGTGCAGGGCTATCTTGATGGCGTGTCCTGCTCTAAGGTCCGTCATTTGTGGAGGCGCTCCGTCGCCATCACGGCCTTCGGCAAATCAAGGAATGATGACATCTGACGCCCCCTTGCCTGGTAATAGGGCATGTCGTGGCGGGAGGCGTCCTTGCGGTTTGTCAGGAGGCCGATGTGACGCGTGAAGCCCTTCATGACATGAATCGGGAGGCGAGGTGGCTGAGAGAGTATATCTTGGCCGCGGAGGTGGCGCTTGACGCCACAAATGGGGAGACCGTTGAAGCCAAGGCCGCGGCAGCAGCAGCCTAGGCGGAGCTTACTAGTGAGTTGAACTTTGTCTTCGTCAAGATCCGTTCTACCTGCACCTTGATACTGATGGTTCTAAGTTCTTGTTCCCTTCCCAGGCATCCAAGGGCAGTTGGTTGCCGCTCAAGCTGAGGTGACGGGGCTGCGCCAGGCCAGCAAAGACCTGGCAGGTCAGCTGGCGGAGGCGGCCCGTGGGCAGAATGAGTCGGTAGCCTGGGCGCGTTCCTCTGCCGCCTTGGCACAGTCCAGCGGTGAGCGCTATTTGGCGCTCCAAGACGCAGTGGTTGCCGCCGTCACGATGGTATTGTCGGTAGGGACGAGCCGTCACCATCGACTCTGCTCCCTCCCAACGCAGATAAGGGAGGTGGTGGCTCAAGTTCATTCGAACAATTTGAAAAAAAATGAATTTGAAAAATATAAGAACTTCAAACATATATATTATATTTTAAATAATTTTGGATTCATATTCAGAAAAATTCCAATATATAAAAATAAAAAATGTAGATAAATATTTTAATACGAATAAATATTTATCAATATATAAATTTAATGTTTAAAATTTTCATAAATATCTTAAAAATTAAAGGACATGATTAAGTCTATTTTCGGTCCCTCAACTTTTGTTTTTGTTTAAATTTCGCACCCTAACTATCAAGTCTGTTTGAGTGGTTTTGAGAGGGCTCTACGGTAAAAATTAAATGTTTCGATAGTTGAGGTGCTAAAGTTAGACGGTTTCATAGTTGGGGTTTAAAATTAGACAAATACAAGAGTTGGAAGGCCAGAAATGGACTTAATTAATTTTAAAATTTATTTTTTTGCTTCTGCAATCATTCCCTGCATATGATTGCCTATCTTAGTGTCAAACTATCCTACACAACTTCATCCGGAAAATTTATGATTTCACTGTATTGCACCTATTTTTAGAGCCAAGTCATGTTACCAGCCTTGTTGAATTTTTCAACCATGATTGGTGTCTTTGGCTATCCCTAGAAATGTCTCTCTTTTTAGGCTGATCCATGACACCAATCGCCCCTAAAAATAAAAAGAACTAGAAATATGCCCCGTGCGTTCTTGCAGGACTTTCTTACAAATAAATCATTTCATGCATGAGTTAGATCTACATGTTCTTGCATTGATTCAAAATTGGGCATGTTGACAAAAAAATAAAAGAAATAGATCAAACTATAAGATGATGTAGAGGTGATGTGGATGGCTTGCATTAATAGGTTGAAAGGTAGTGGGCTTACTGTAGGCATTAGTGGAAGATGACGTGGATAGTTGGTAAGAAATGAAGCGGATGCCTTGCATATTAAGATAGAACTTCTAATGAGGTTTGAAAATATAAGATATATAGATATAGATATATATAGATATAGATATAGATATAGATTGGGCATAACAATAAAAAAATAAAGGAATTAGATCAAACTACAAGATGTTGTAGAGGTGACGTGGATGGCTTGCATTAATAGGTTAAAAGTTAGTGGGCTGACTTGGCATTAGTGGGAGATGGTATGGATAGATGGTGAGAAATGACGTGGATAGGTTGTATGTTAAGATAGAACTTCTAGTGGGGTTTGAAAAAATATATATAAGATATAAGATGTATAGATTATATATATGTTTGATAACAGTAGAAATCGTCTTTAGAAATCAATTTATAGAGGGTGGTTTGTCTCTAAAATCATTTTTAGGGTGGTTCGTGATCCAACCACTGTTAGAAAACGAGGGGCACCTCTATGTGGCAGTAACATTATTGATATCCAGTGGATATCACTGCGCATACCCAGATATAGACGTACAAGTAATCATTTAACACTTGTCATTCACACTATACGCTGCCCGGCGTCGGAAATCACAGAGATCGTCGCGGGGACGTTAGCTAGCTTCCAAAGTCTGCATGAGCGGCCAAGCGCATTGTCTTGGGGTTCCCTTTGCTGCTCGCAGGACGCAAAGACGTCAGGAAAAAGGCTCACAACATGCCGTATATGTTGCCTCGTCGCCGGCGGAGCCCCTGATCGGCGTCTGCATGATGGTGGTGTGGCGCCAACAGAAAACGGTGGGCACTGTACCTTTTCGTGCGGCGGGTTCTTGCTGCGTGTCTTGCGGCAGGCATGGTCGCCTTTTTGGCTGTCACTCTCTCGTCGTCTCCTGTAGGGACTCACGCCCTGCGTGGTGTGTCTGACGTGTCACCTTTGGTAGCACGTCTGTGGCCGTTATTTTATACATATTAAATACTAAGAGCTATTCTTGAACAGAGTTTAAAGGCTCTTTTGGTAGAGCTCTCGTTCCTTATTATTCTTAAGCTTCACTTCTTGATTGTCCGAAGGAGTGATTCTCCAGTTCTATTTTAAGCCTTAACACCCGGCGATCTTCGAAGCACTGAAGCCTGCCCCCACAACTAACCTGCTGAAACAGTGTAACAAGTTCTTAAACAGAGAGGGGACCAGGTATATTCAGCCTACTACTCTTGTTTCTGAGGCAACATATCATATATTTTTGTGATTTCTCATGTACTAGCATGTGCAATTGTAGACAAGTTGAAGATCCTATCTGCTACCCATGTTATGTGCAGTCGATGGCTCAGTTTTAGTGATTCCTTAACATGCTCTCATCTCTAAGACGAACAAGGGCTACCCAGGGGCAGATGTAGGGGGGGGCTCAAGCCCCCCTACCACCGCTGATCCCTTGGAGTATCCCTATACCTCTTTTAAGAAATTTTTGTCATGGCTGCTTTGAGGAGGAGGAGGAGGAGGCTGGAGGTTGAAGATAGCGATAAGCTCGTAGCTTCAGCCCCACCTAGACTTCCATCCTATATCCGCCATTGGGGATAGCTATTGATCAATTAAAATGAAACTTAAACGCCATAAGAATTTTCCAGACCAGAATTGTAAAAGTATGTATTTTTGCAATTGTTTCCTTCAGCTCAAATGTTAAAAAACATTAGGGACTTCTGCTCAAAATGTGTTTGCTATTCTCAAAAACTAAGTTTCTGTTCATTATCTAAAGAAAAACTAAGTTTATGTTATTCTTGAAGGTTGTGAGCTAGATGGATTCTCCAGAGATCCAGTGTGTTGATACCTCTGTAAGACACCTATCCAGATTCCGTAACCTATGATAATTACCCTGGACGGAAAAAGTAAAATGTCTTTTCAGTTCTTTTGGCATTTAGCTACTCCTTGAGATATGTTGGCCAAGCTATATGTACAACACTTCTGATGAATTTCACCTGTCTTGTTGATACATGATTTTTTTTGTTTCCAATTCGTTAAATTGTGCCAATATCTTAAAAAATTGTTAAATTATGCTAACTGAATTGCGTGGTTCACTTAATGTTTTAAACTGTACCTGTATATGAAAAAGCTTTCCTTACCATCAGTTAATAGCGACTATGCAAAAGGTGACTGAGAATTTATTCGTCCGTATCCGAACTAACATGTTAATTAACCTGGCAATGTCATAGCAACTGTACAAGTTTTATAGTATTGCCTTATCTGCAGTTTCAGAACCAAAGTGAAGGCATATATTCATCGAAATTTCTCATACTGGTTATTTTCTTTTTGTTGGTGCTTGCTAACAAGATGGAGTCGTCTTCGGAGGTCAAGGTCGTTGCCACTGCTATTCCAGTAAGAACTGTCTAGCTATCAAAAGTTCTGTATCCCCAGGCTTTCTTAGTTGCACTCCAATCCAACAGGAGGATTAACATAGAAAATCAGTTCACGTATGGGGTGTATTGGGGTTTACTCCACTTCCATGTGGATTGAGATAGATTTAAGTATAGCTAATTTTCTACCTAAATCCCTCCCAACCTATATGGATTGGGTGGATGGGAATACATCCGAACAAGCCCTTTGTAAGAAGAGAAATTTATTTCCCTTCTCTTGATGGTTTTCTGCCAGTCGTGAAATGTGTCAATACATTTCTTTTATTCCTTCATGATGTCCCTCTTTCCTAAGAAATTGGTTTGACTCTAATAAGTTATTTGTTGTTAATTGTTAATGTACTTATGCCAACATGGTCAAAGCTACTTTCTTTCATTTTTTTAGAAAATTATGTTCCCTTTATTGGATGAAGGTTTGTATGCTCACGCTGTAGACATTTCTTTCTTTCTTTTAATTTTTATTACTTCTTAGAGAAAAATATAAGATATATTTTGCTACCACGTGCTATTTCTATGAAGATATATAATATAGGAATGAAAATGGGTATCAGAAAATCCAAACTATACATCTGGATACATTATCTAGTAAAACTTGAATATGACATATCCATGATGTATCCATATCATATTATAGTATAGATATATCCATATCATATTATAATATAGATACTAAATAGATATTTCTAAACTAGTTTTTCATTAGCTTTGTCCATGCATTCGTATCTAATCCGCATTCGAAGATATTATCTATATACATGAAGAATATAATATTAGGTGGGCACTCTTGTGAGTGTCCTTTATAAAAAAAAAAGTTATCTATACAACTAAAGATATTTGTTTTATATTGATGTCGCGGTGCAGGCACTGATAATGTTCAAAAGTGATGAATAATGATATTAATTTTAAAATGACTTGTACTGATATTCATTATAGTATGAATAATCGCATATAGCATTGTGTTGAATATCTAACATTTAAAATTTAAAAGATGTGTTTACGATAAATTAATAATCATTTAAAAGTACTTACAAAGTGTTTGGTTGGTGGTTTCGTAACATAAATGGATAACGGAGGGGAAGTGAGTGCATTAAATTTGTTTGTTTCAGCTTAGTCCGCATTCGGTTGCCCCGTTATTGGATACCAGCCCATTCAAAACTGATACCGTTGCTCCTCGGCCGTAAAACATTTACAGGCAGCGAGAAGTGTTCCCCACCGAACATTTATTGCGTTTACAGTATTGAACCAAACAAAATTAGGAACCTGCTCCATCTGTTACCATTACTGCTGTTTTTTCATTCCTTTTGCGTTTGCATTTACTATGCAGAACCAAACAACACGTTAAATATTATTCAATTCTTTTGTAATTATTTAGTTTTATAGGTGCAATCGATATGACTATACAAATCGATCCATTGTTGTATTTAGTGTTTTGATGACTAATGATGTACTTCGTAACTAATATGACTATTGAATTTTGATGTATTATAATTTATGTAGTTAATATAATAATAATACATTTTTGGTTGTTTATATGTGTAGAGTGTAGTATACTTATGTTTGATGTATCATTATGTGATTTTTTCATAAAATTAATGGTAATGTGAATGGATACTTATTGGTAAATGAATTTGAATCCAAATTATCCAATTTATATTCGTCTATGGGCATTTTGCTATGAATCCATATCCAAAAAAAGTATAGATACTAAGGTTATCTTGAACTATTTTTTTAAATACATTTAGATGACATTGTTACAATATTTGTTAATTCCATATATTCAATATGATAGTTGAATAGTGTTGATCGGATATATGTTAATGGTTTTCCTGTTGCTATCTTTTGTCCTAAAGGTTTCCAACATGATGGAGTCTTCAGAGATCGAGATAGTTACCTCTGCTTTGCCTGTAAGAACTGGATATTGAAATTTATATCTAACACTTACTGTTTTTCCAGACAATGTCATAAGCTTTTGTCTTTTATGCATCTACTAGGATGTTGCAGTTTCTGATGGATTAATCTAATCAGCTATCTAGCTTATTTGTGCTCAATGTAGTGCTTCCACCCGAAAGCTACATTCAAATTATTTGTTTAAAAGCACGAGGAGGAAATACTGCTATGTAGTTTATGACCAATTTAATTTTCTCTCATCCAACTGAAGCTGCATATTGTGAACCTTTATTTCACTTTTAGAGAAAACCCATTTGGAATCTTATGAGTCATAACAATATATATTCAGTGGTAATAGAAGTATGATGGGGAAAAGATATGATAGTATTAGAAATATTTATATTTTTTCCATAACTTCAATACAAAGTTAAGAATTATTGAATTGATAGTTGTTAATTTCTTCTTTGTTTTATATCATCATTCTATTGAAGGTTCCCATCATGATGGGCTCCCCAGAGGAGACTAGAAGCAAACCCATGACAGTAAGAATTACATATCAAACTTTTTATTGTCTTCGTGTATTTGTTTCTTTAGTTCCAAGCTTAACTACCTAACATGTTAATAGGCATTAATATCAGCTAATGATACGCTTTTGTTGAAATGTCATTTGTTTCTATTTGTTTGTTAGAACTACATCAACCGATAGCCACAAAAAGTTAAAGTTATGGACATGAAAAAAGTCGCTACAAAATAATTAAATTTTAAGCTCTATTATAAATTCCATTAAAAATATAGAAAAGAATCAAACAATACATAGATATAATATACTTCCAATGACTCTCTCTCTCTCTCTCTCTCTTACACAAGGTAACTGACAATCAAGGTTTTGATAGGCCCCTTTACTTTGTCACCCAAAACTTACTATATTTTGAAATTGGTACTTCCAACAATAATCCATCTTCCTTGTTTCTACATTTGGATCATTAAATCCAGGTCCTTTTTATATATTTTTAACTAAGGCGTAAGCTACTTAATTATGAATAAGAATGTCATCTCCTGTTACTAGATTTTGTTATGCAGTCTGGATGTCTAGATACAGACTACTGAGTAACTATATACAATTAGAAAGAAAACCTTATAAAAATCTATGGTAAAGGATAATAATATTCTACACAAAATGCTCTTTATGCCTATGATATGAGTGAAATTAGTAAGAAAAAATTCCTTCTATGGGAGTACATAATAAGATTATTACATGCATATACTATCTATCTATATATGTACCAAACTTTGAGACCATATACATGCATGATTCATATACCTATATGTAGCTTATCTGTCTATATATGTTCCCTTCTTCCAAGACGGGCAGCTGAAGCCAGCAACGGTGGAGGCCTCATTGCTTCCCCATCACTGGATGACATCCCAATCCATGCTCCCATCCTGGCGGCGCTGAGCACATCACCAGGGTTTACCCCCACCCGTTCGGCGACAGCCGCAGTCCAGGGCGCTATGTTGAACACCGGAGATGTTGCCCGCATGAAAACCTACTACAGGAAATGACTTCGTATGGCTGAAGGGGACGGTATGCCCATGGCTCCGCTCCTAGACTCTCATCTGGCAAGTGTGGTAGCCATGGCCGAGCCGGCGGACGTTGCAGTGAAAGCCCTGGCTCCACACCGGACCTAGCGTTGACTCCATTTGCTGCCACACGCTCGACTCCGAGTGCAAGAAGCCTTTGATTCAGTTTCTTGGTCTTTTGCAGTAGTTGGGGTTTGTACGATGGTGGTGTGACTTGGTACGCCTGATCCTATCCACATCTTTTACTCAAACTCTAGTGAATGGGGTACCTAGGGATACAATTCTTCATCATAAAGGCCTTCGACAGGGAGACCCCTCTCTCCCATGTTATTTATTCTCGTTATGGATTTTCTGAACTCTTTGGTGGACCACGTAACACGTAAACAGTTGCTTCAAATTGGCTATTCGTGAGGCTAGATAACATGCTTCTTTTTTATGCGGATGATGTCATGATCTTTCTAAGGCCACAGTAAGGATGGACCTGCAAGTAATCAAGATCATCCTCAATCTATTTGGGCATGTCTCTAGTCTTCATACTAATATGTCCAAGAGTTCAGTTTCTCCCATTCATTGTTCACATGATGAGATGCTCCTCATTGCTAAGATTTTGTCCTGCACGGTAAAGGATTTCCCTTGCAACTATCTAGGCTTGCCTCTTTCAATTCATAAACCCACCAAGAAAGTGTTGTTACCTTTAATTGATAAAATGTCAGACTGCTTACTTGGATGGAAGGCTTCTCTGATGAAGAGGGCTGGTCATTTGGTAATGGTGCAGGTGGTGCTGACGACCACTCCCATCTACTCTATGATATGGATATGGATCTGCTTAAGTGGTTGCTCAAAGCCATTGACAAAAGAAGGGGTTTTCTTTGGGAAGGACAAGAACACACAAATGGCAGTAACTGCCTTGTTTCTTAGGATAGGGTCCAGCAGCCACAAGAATACGAAGGTCTAGGGATTCTTAATTTGGAAACATTTGGCTGGGCATTGAGAATTCGCTGATTGTGTGCTCAGATGATGGACCCAACCAGACTTTAGGTCAGGCTCTAAATTCAGGTACCCAAGAATGCTCATGCCTTGTTCAACGTGGCAGTGGATTCGATTATGGGAAGTGGTGAAACCATTCTTTTTTGGAAGGTCTTATGGTTAAATGGCCACACCATTTTAGAGTTAGCACCTAATATGATCAAGGCCATTCCCAAGAGAACGATCAATAGACGAACGGTGTCTTAGGCCCTTCTTAATCGGTATTGGGTGAATGGTATCAGAGGGGCACTTTCTGTCCAGCTGCTGGTTGAATACCTTTATATTTGGGATCAAATGGAGGGTGTGGCTCTAAATCAAGAGGTGCCTAATCAAGTGAGGTGGAAATTAACTCAATCTAGAGTTTATAGCAGCAAATTAGCCTATGCCGCCTTCTCGGTTGGAACCATAAAGCTTTCTTCTTGGAAAAAGGATTTAGAAAAGCTAGACTCCTCTTTGTTGCAAGTTCTTTATTTGGTTATCAATCAACAACAGGTGTTGGACTGCTAACCGACTTGCCACGAGAGGGCTGCCTCACTCGGACGTCTGTCCTTTTTGCGATCAAGAAGAGGAAACCATTCTGCACCTTTTGATTGGTTGTGCTTTTACCAGGTAGGTTTGGCACTTGATCTTTCAGTTGTTAAATCTTTCCTCCCATGCACCCTCAGTTTCAAAGGTTTGTTTCTCCAGATAGTGGGGAAAAGCTATAAGGTCTGTGCCAAAGGAGATAAAAAAGGCCTTAACTCCTTGATCATTTTGGTAGCATGGGAAGTCTGGAAGCATAGAAACACTTGTGTTTTTTATAATGCTAGGCCTTGGACTTCTAATCTGCTTCGAAATGTGCTGGATGAGTGTAGTTTATGGGGCATGGCTAGAGCTTCTAAGCTCCAGGAACTTCTTGCTAGTTTGCTGACCACTGCTGTCAAGGCTAGGGTTTTATCCGGTCGTGGTCTTGTGTGTTTCGTGGCACATCTGTAAGCTCCTTTGGTGTTGGTGTGTGGGTTTAGTACTCGGGTTGGTCCTTGTACGAACTCATTGTACTTTTATTCTATCTTAATGAAATGACACACAGTTCTCCTGCATCATTCGTGGAAAAGACTAGAGAAAGCAATTCGAATTTAATTGATGAGTCCATCTAGAAAAGTTATATCCCCATGTACAATTGAGATTAAGGGATCTATTTAGGAAAGTTAGGTCGCCATGCACAATTAAGATTAAGGGATCCATCAAGAGAAGGTTTGTCCTTACATACGTGTGTCAAGCCAATAGTTATTGAGGTTGCAGCATTGTTATACTTCCTTGGTCCAAAAGAAGGACTTTGGTTTTGTTCTGATCTAATCACACAAAAGAGTTTCTAGCTCGCCACTCATTAAGGATCAATATTTTTTCAAGAAAAATAAAAATTGACTAGGAGTTCCATCTAAAGAATCTAAAACCCTTTTAGCACGTAAACAACACCTATAGGGATAGTGCACTGCCTCAAAAATCTATGAATAGAACAACTCTCTACTGCCATTTATTTCTTTCTTCACAAAGAGGTGGATATTTTCCATTGTGCAAAGCGGGTCGAGACTAGGGAGTTCACCTCCAAACCACCTTCAAGTGCAATTGAATGAAATTCTTCGATGAATTTAGTGGTAGTGCTTCTCATTCACTCCTATATACATATAGCCTTTAGGACCTTTTCATGATCCTTAAGGCCTCTGCCTCTCAAATAATACCATGTGCGAAAACATTCACTAGACCCTAGGTCAAACTACTTCTTCCTTTTAAAGGCTAGTAGGAACAATTCGAGGCTCATGTGAAAAGATTTCTTGGATCAGAGTTGTTTAGCAAATAAAAGGATTAAAGGTCCTTGTTTCGTGTTTTGGTTTCATCGTGTTATGGTCCATGTTTTGTGTTCTGCTAGAAGTACTCCCACCTTGGATGTTTAAATATGTTTGGACTAACATAATATTTATTGTAGCACCTCCAAATTAACCCTTTAAATGAGTCCAAGATGGAATTGTAGAGTTGCTACAAATATACATGCTCCTCATTCCATATGGAAGTTGGGCTATAAGCGTATTTTGGACTAGATTACAGATGACATTCTAAGCTACCCACAGTGCATGAGTGAGTGCAGTGATCTGCCAAGGGAAATGACGAGAGAATGTAATACCATGACCAATTGTTGTTCTAATTTTTTCTCGCTATTGCCCATGTGTTGTGTTGTGTTGTATTGCAATTGGACAATCTAGGTTGCAAAATAGGTTTAGGCTAGTTTATGATTCTTGTCATTCCAAACTTAGCATGTTAGGATGGACCCTTTATGCGAAGCAATAACATAAGTATAAGAGAAGTGCATACATTTGTGGGGTTCGTTCTAGGTGGGAGCCTAAGCATAAGTAGATTTTGGATCGCGTGATACATAGGAAAGAAATACATCACATCAAAAATCTTATCTTGATTGAGGTGTTGGGTCTGCTAGACTAAAGTTAGGGTGTTAGCTCCTCTCACGCCTTGGTCTTAGGTTTTGTCTAGACTAGCTTCTCTATATAGTAGCGAGGTGGATACATAGTTTGTCTGTATGTTGCTAAAATGCTCTATCTCCTAGCTAACGCCAACCAAAGAAATGAATGTGACAGGCGGAGAACGATGAAATAAGGAACAATGAAAGAAGCTTTAGTTTTTTACAAAGACAGTCAAAAGACCATCAATATAATGTTAACAATGTTTATGAAGAAAAATAGCGGCCAATACAAAAGAAGGACAACTTACATGAAATGACATATAAAAGGGTATACACGAAAGACTAATCTAGTCGACTTCTTCCTTCAATCGTTTTGCCATCCATTAAAAAATGGTAATAGCACTAAAAAATAGGGGCCTCCCTCCTTCAAATGAAAATTTTTCCACACCCATTTATACATGTCCTTGGTGCGAGGCGTTATGCTTAACAAGCTTCTGCGTACTAAGATGCACATAGCATACAATAAACAAAAGGAAAATAAAAGGAAGACATGATATATATATATATATATAATCACAGTAGGCTACAACACACAACTTAATCTTCAGTCCCTTGTGCCACCATAGAAACACTTCGCCCAAGAGAGGTTCCGCAAAACAAGCCTCCAAGGACACGACATGCATGCACACCATTGTTGCCTCCAAGAAAGACAATACCATTGGTTTTCACCTTAGAGAAAATTCGACAAACTCTAAACAATACCCAGAGCAAGGTCATTGGTAGGTACAACCATCTAAGGCAAAATCTAGGGATTCCTCCCCGGAGTTGAGGACTCAATACCCAACAAGTAGCACCAACCCGAAGTCCCTTAGTGCTACTTCCTCTTCTTTCCAAGCCAACATTACCTTACCATCCAGCGTTGACTAACAACAATTCGACACGGACTCCACTACATGCAAACCATCATAATACAACTCCCACGATGACCTTGTCATGAGCTAGCTGATTGGTATATGCCCAATGTATGCTTCACCAAAGTAAGAGACTTCGTGAATCAATTCAAGGTGACTCAAGCCTCTAGGATTGTAGGGAGAAACACTAAGAGGTGCAGATATTGTCACAGAGGCATCGCCACCATGATGTGCACAGGCATGGCCATGTACCTTGGCATTGTGCTCAGCTGCCATGCAAAGCTGCAGTCATGGACCTCTAGCAGCTAGCCACAATGACACTATGGACATCACCACCCACATGGACAAAGAAGCGGTCACCACTAGAACTGGATCAGGTTAGGGTCTCAAATTCCATGTCCATTGACAACACATTTCGACACTAAGGTAGCTACGCCCGCAAGCCCAACTTGTAGATTGGGCCAGCCAACTCACGTGACAATAAACACAATTAGGGGCACTGCCAAGACCAGATCGAGGAGGCATTCGCCTGGATATTCACGATCTAGGACGCCATTGCACAGAGCAAGCCACCACTAACCAGATCATGCACTACTACAGCCGGCCATTCGTCACCCAACCGGTTCCTAAGCCGCCCGTACAAATCTAATTTGTAGAGGCGGTTGGAAACCTCAGCCGTCCCTACAAATCGACCCATTAGTAGGGGCTGCCTCTACTGAACCATTTTTAGGGGCGATTGGTTTGGTGGGTCCTGAGCACACACCTACTGTAGGGGCAGCTGGTGAGTGAGCCGCCCCTACTGGAAAAATGAGGCGTTGCTACAATTCGTTTCTATAGTAGTGACATAGCCAAAGAAAAATGAGGAGAGGAGATCGTAATAGAGGAGCAAATGAATTGCCCTAGCACCACCTTCCTCGTCTCTACCTGGTCTAGTTTACTGGCAAGATCTTGAAACTACAGTCGACTAGCCGTACTTAGCCTTCAGGATGAGCAGCTCAAGCACAAAACATAGCAATGTCCAATGTGTCAGACAACCCTTTTCAACACCATACACAGTCTCCTTCGATGCTTTTGTCACCCTTTCCAAATTTTCTAGACCTTTCGGGCTATTTAGTAAAATCTCTGGTCCAAAGGCTCGAATCATGTCCTCCAAATCATCTTCATCCCCGACATGTGCTCCATCATCATTATTGGCACCACCTTCGTCGTTACCATCCCAACCACCAGTATCACCACCTTGTTCATTACCAAACTCGAAATCCATTCGTGCATCAAGCTCTGCTGAATATTGGGACAAGGATTCTATGGTTTCGTCGTCGTATTCCTCCTCATCCTCGTCGTATTCCTCCCCATCCTCGTCGTTATCCACACTATGTCGTCCTCAACAAATCCTCGCATAATCAAATGTAATATGATAATAGTCACATATGTCCATGCCATATGGTTCTTGCAATCTTTACATGGGCAAATAATTGTATCCTTATTCTCTTTCAATGTCGTTGCATGCTTCTTTGCGGCTTCAATAAATTTATCTACCTCTTCACGGAAACCTGCCTTGAACCTTAACGAACCATACATCCAAGAGTTCCTGTACTCCGTCTTTTATAACAACAACAAAACAAACATTAAAGGACTACTTATTCAGATATATATAAAAATAAATCAAAGTAATAATTACTTGAGAATAATTGTATATACTTCAGATACATATGAATATAAATCTAATATAATTACATGAAGCATACAAACACACCATGGTAGAGGAAAATTAATTAATGGCCCATTTATCTATAAATAATTAAAATACATATTTATCGATTATAATAAACAATTCCAAAGACAACAATTAGCAACAATTATACTTTACCGAATATCTTTCATACAAACCCTAGCCCAATTTCATCAAACATAAATTTACAAAAATGAAATTAATAAAAAAACCAAACCCTAGATCTAGATCCACATGCACATGAAACATCCATAAAACTAACTAATTGTTCACTAAAATCAAGAAACATGGACCAAATAAGGGTATAATCTTATTCCCTCCCTAATTTACCCTAGTACATTTAAAACTTGGGTCTAATTTGCTTCATAAGTAGCTCAAGCACCATAGAAGAGAGAGAAAAACAAAACTCTAATTACTCACTAACCAACCATTAAAACTTCAAAAAAAGTATGGAATAGCATTTTCTTATCTTTTACAACCTCTCCACCTAAGGATTTGAGACTAAAACCTTCCCCCTTAGTAGAGCAATTTTTGGGAGGTGCCCAAGGCCTCCCCACGGGTTTCTTTTTGGTTTATATGTGGGGTTAGGGATGAAAGCGGAGTGACCCGAGGATATCAAAATTATATTTGTTTTCATATTTCTGTTTGGTTTTCGGATATGTCGGGTCACGGATTGTGTATACGAATAATGAGTATCGAATACGGTATGAATAGTGATTGAGCCGCGGATACAAATATCTATTCGGATATTGATAAAAGGGGCATATATATATATATATCATACGTGTGCAAACCATTACACCACTCTATGAGTCCATAATCCATCTAGATTAAACCAAAAGACTAAAGAGTAAAGCAACAAATAAGAAGAAAGGTGGATACATCATACATCAAACATCATATAAGCACCAATCTTGCGGCATGAGTAGAAATAGCTTGAACACATTGCTTCATGGGTCTCATGGAGTCATGGTCATAGATTCAAGATCTACAATCCTTATATAGGCCATTTTTCATTTTGAGAAAGTTTGAACAAAATGTAGTTCAAATTTCACAAGTGTGTGACGGTTTTTAGAAAGTCTCGTATGAGATTTAAGAATTTGTGACTAGTGTTTGATAAAACTTTCTCAAATGGGAAAATGATCTATGTAACAATTGTATATCTTCTGAGATGATCAAACTTGGTATTCAGAGTTTTTTCATCTGAGGTCATTTAGTGTCTCATTTGAGCAAGTTTGACCAAGTCAAATTTGGTCAAATGAAAACAATATTTTGACTCTAGGGCTAAATGCAAATTGAAAAGTTTTCCATCATCAAGATCTACAATTTTTGTTTTGGTCAACTTTCCATTTGAGATAGTTTGGACGGTTCAAATTTATGAAAAAAATACAAACGAACCCTAGATTGTCTCAAATTGAAAAAATCAAATTTGTTCATCTCATCAAGATATACAATCCTTATATAGGCCATTTTTTCATTTGAGAAAGTTTGAACAAAATATAGTTCAAATTTCACAAAGTGTGTGACATAGTTTGAGAAAGTCTATATGAGATTCAAGAATTTATGACTAGTGTTTGATAAAACTTTCTCAAATGTGAAAATGAGCTATGTAACAATTGTAGATCTTGCTGAGATGATCAAACTTGGTATTCAGAGTTTTTTCATCTGAGGCCATTTAGTGTCTCATTTGAGCAAGTTTGGTTAAATTTGGTCAAATGAAAAAAACAACACTTTTAGTATTATGAACTCTAAATGACTTCAAATTGAAAAGTTTTGAATACCAAGTTTGTTCAACTCATCAAGATCTACAATTGTTGTTTTGGTCAACTTTCCATTTGAGATAGTTTGGATGGTTCAAAGGATTTTTAAATTTTGAATAAATATCCGGATAATATCCGTTTTTAAATATCCGGATAGACTTAGGATCCGCCGGATATCGATGATATTACATCCGTATTTGATATCCGCCTAAGATATCCGTTTTAGTATCCGTATCCGAAAAAAACCGGATATCCGAGTAACTATCCAGATAAGTGTTCATATTTGTTCGATTGAGCGGTGACGGTGGTGTGCATAAGTGAACACATAGATTGATAAGAAAATAACGTAGCAATATCTTCCAAAGAGGTTAAGAATTCTTAGACTATGATTTCTCCCCATAGCCAATGTGGCTCTGTGCTAGCCAACTACCACACAGGCTCACATCGCCAACAAGCAAACACTGCCATCCAGGCATAGCTCCACGTTGATCTTGTATAGCCGACGCTGACTGGTGTGTTTGCTGACTAATGATTGTTGCACTTCCTAGGCCAATGACACTTGCCTGCAAAACGGGCCACCGTTGATTTGTTTACTCCACCGATGGCAGCATGGGAAAGGACTACCTGCAACTGATGAACTAAATATGTTTTTTTTTTTCATACCAGAGTAGAGTGCTGGGTTGATGGAGCAATTGTAGGAAAGAACAGTCATGCATGCATATATAAGGAATATTCTGGTCTTCTGTGTTTTCATATTTTGTTAAGTTTTAACCGACATCTACTAATGCTTTTCTTTGAGAAAGTGAACACACACATTATTTCCTTCATGATGTTCTACTTTTGTTTGTTTACGTTCATATCTTACTATACATAAATGCACTGGTTGAGGACACTAGAACTTTGCAGAACAGTTCTAAGAACCATTAACTTCAGATGCAATATAGCCTTCAAACCATTATTGAAACGTTACTTAGTATATTTTTAAATGTAACATATAGTCTCACTGACTTCCCGAACTATGTTTAAAGCCTCTGCAAGGGGAATTCTCCAGCTCAAGTCCTGCGTTGAGTGAGACTGAGAACACAACACCGTCAGTATACACAGAAGATGGAACCGTTGACTTCAGGGGAAACCCTGCAGTTAGAGCCACCACAGGGGGAAGGAAAACCGCCGCCATACTGCTTGGTAAACCTTTTTTATTCAGCCTTCTCCTTGCATTATCTTAGTTTTGTCTGAACAGCTACAGCTTGCCAAGGCATGCTATCTTTTGATAGCTTGAATCACATGAAAATAAATAAACACATGCTTATTACTATATGTAACAAAGCTTGGTTGCCTATAACAATATAAAATATCAAATTTTTTGGTACAGATGGAGCAACAATACTCTCTTTCCTTATATATGCTTTACTACATGTAACAAAGCTTGGTTTCCATACCTCACTAACAAAGGAACTGGTTTGTTTCTTTTTGATTCAGTGAGCTACGCGCTTATGAACTTAGCATTCTATGGGGTGGCTGTGGACCTGGTTGTTTTCATGCGAAGGGTGCTCCATCAAGAGAATGCCACAGCTGCCAGCTTCATCAGTATGTGGACCGGCACGGTCTACATCTTCTCTCTGTTTGGTGCTTTCCTCAGCGACGCCTACATGGGCCGTTACCTCACCTGCGTCATGTTTCAGATCATCTTTCTCATCGTAAGAATGTACACTCATATATTCTAATTGCACTGATTAACACTTGGTGAACACTGATAATAATTACTCTGTCCTGTGTCATGTAGGGGCTGGTACTGCTATCGTTTTCCTCGTTATTCTGGTTGGTGGAGCCCTCAAGATGTGGCGACAACCAACGGCAGAGGCCATGCCAGCCGCCATCGCAGCTCGGCGTTGTGATGTTCTATATCTCAACATTCACGACTGCATTTGGGATCGGCGGGTATCAGCCATCGGTAGCGACGTTGGGAGCGGACCAGTTTGATGACTCGAACACCATGGAGCGACGCTCCAAACTCGCCTTCTTCAGCTACTTCTACCTGGCGCTCAACATCGGCTCCCTCTTCTCCGACTCCTTCTTGGCGTTCTACGAGGACAAGGGCATGTGGGTCATGGGCTTCTGGGTCTCCACCGTCGCTGTCGCGCTCGGGCTTCTGCTCTTTCTGCTTGGCACACCGTACTACCGCCATTGCAAACCATCTGGCAACCCGCTGACACGCATGGCGCAGGTGTTCGTCGCTGCGTTCTGCAAGCGCCACTTGCAGCCACCACCTGGCGAGGACCTCCATGAGGTTGAAGGTGAGGATTCAGAGACTCAGGCGGGCATCCGCAAACTCCTTCACAGCGATCAACTCAGGTATGTATATATGAACTATGTAATTAAGCTTTGCAATAAGAATTATAGTTTTGAACGGTTGAACAATGTCTACTTGTCTAGCATGTTCATATATACTTGTATGTACATGGCATTATTTGTAGGTGTCTTGATAAGGCGGCCATAGTTACCGAGGAGGACTACCACGCTGGTAAAGCCAAGAACCCGTGGAGGTTGTGCACCGTGACGCAAGTGGAGGAGGTGAAGTGCATCCTGAGCTTGATCCCCATATGGATGTGCACCATCATCTTCTCGGTGGAGTTCACACAAATGGCGTCCACATTCGTGGAGCAAGGCACAGCCATGGACACCAACCTCTTTGGCAATTTCCACATGCCTGCAGCAAGCATGTCGATGTTTGACATCACCAGCGTGATCCTCTCCGTCTTTGCCTACAACTTCTTCTTTGTGCCCATGGCGTCAAGGTTCACAAAGAATCCCGCCGGAATCACTGAGCTCCAGCGCATGGGGACTGGTCTGGTCATCGCGCTAATTGGCATGCTTGCTGCAGCTATTGTTGAGGTCTACCGACTGCGTCGTGTTGAGGCAAAGGACCAGCCGAGCCCCATGAGTGTCCTTTGGCAAGCTCCACAATATATGCTCATTGGTGCTTCAGAAGTCTTCATGTACATAGGACAGCTGGATTTCTTCAACGAGCAGACCCCGGACAGCATGAAATGCTTTGGGAGCTCTCTGTGCATGGCTTCCATATCACTAGGGAACTATGCCAGCATGCTGATGGTCAGTGCAGTCACTAGCATCACCAATCGGCGAAACAAGAATGGGTGGATCACAAAAAATCTTAATTATGGCCACCTTGAACGGTTCTTCCTGCTCCTCGTTGTGCTCTCAGTCATAGACTTCATTTTCTTTGCAATATTTTCCATGATGTACAAGGGTATTCAGTTTCAGGGGAGAGAGAAAGACATCTCTCCCAATTATAACTAGGACTAGGAAGAGATGTGTGCAATTGGGTACCCAGCTGGCACACTATATATAAAAGGAGATTAATAAGTACTTACAATATGTCTTGCTTTTTTTCCTATTTTGCTTTTATTTTGATTATCTAGTTATAAATATATGTCCGTATGTTTTCTATAGACCAACACTAAATATTAAATCATCATAATATGACCATGACTTTGGATGGCTGAAGGTGTGCATGGTTTTGATCTGAGTTAGACTTTGTTCGGTTACCTGAGAATAATTCCCAGCCACACAGTTCCTTCATTAATTTATATAGTGTGGAAATCATTCCTGGCAGTTCCAGGCTGGGAATGGGCTAACCGAATGCCCCCTTAGGGTGCGTTCGGTTGATCAGGAATGCACCAGGAATTATTCCAACTACTCAAAACTTATATAAATTTGACAACCAATCCAAGTAGGAATGAATCCAGGGCAGGATTCACTGCTAACCGAACGAGCCCTTACTGGAATTGGCAGCAAAATGAGACATGAGGTTCAACATGTATATATAATAATAACTTACCCATTTGATGAACTAAAGACAAATAATATGGAAAATTGAGCCAACAACTCACAGTAGTGGACACCATAATGTGTTGTTATAGAATTTGATAGATATGGTAAAACAATATTGTATTGATCATGTGCCCTATACATGATCGAAAACAATTTTAGAAGATAACCCCTCTGATTAACAAAGGCCTAGAGACTGTCTTTTTAAATGGTTCAGGTGACCTCTAGACAAACGCTCGTCTATTAATCATTTACAGTGGCGAGCATCCTAATTAAGTCAGTCTATGGCACTATGCAGATGCACTCACTAGACGGTTTGTGGTACTGTGTAGTTGAAAATGTCGGGCAATTCATCTGGACCAGAGAAATTGACAGTAGAGGTGTCTGAGGAAATATTTCTCACTAGATCATTCCTCGGACAGAAACTGATAGTAGATGACACGGCGGATTGTCCGGCAATGTCCACAGACATGGCACTATATGAAACCACACACCGAATGATCCAGTGACATGAAGAAAGCCATCAGCGGATCACCCGATGGTGTATATATAGAAGCTTGGTCACGATGCATATCAGTGCACCGTACGGTTTGGCAAAGGGCAAAACAACGTACCGTGTCGTTTGGCGAGGCATATATTTCTACAACGGCTACTTCAGCTACTACAAAGCCACCAGATGGTCCGATGGTCCTGTGTTCACTGTAAACTGATTCTTGAGCGATCCAAGCGATATAAATGCGATTTGAATGCACTAGCTCATTGGGTGTGGGACCAGATTTGCGTCAAGATACACACTTTTTTGCCACTCTGCTAGGAAATGATTCGGTGGTCCATTACATTGTTATTGCTACGAAGTATTCAACGTCAAGGATTTGGATCTACAGGTGAGGTATAGATTTGCAATCTACCTTTGTGGTTGCAATGAATACATATGTTTCTCTACTAGATCTTTTGAGGAAAACATTTGATCAGCTAGAGATTATTTAGAACGTTGTTCTACATATCCAAATTTTGCATCTGAAATAAAATAAAATAAAACAGCACAAGCTAAATAGTGTTTATCTCCCGAAGTTTCTTGATACTGCAACATGCATCAGGACACTCATGCATCGGCACCCCCAACAAATTTATATGCCCATGAACAACATCATGAGTCCTGCCAATTCCCAGTACAAAGCAACTAATTCTCTTATTAGCACTACTTGTCCTGTCATTGACGACAAAACAAAATTGGAGCTTGAAGCTATGGTTCACTACTATGAAAATGATTTTGGAAGATAGGGCATTTTATTTTCAGAGGCGGGCTAAAGATTTTGGTGTCTCCTAGAATCTCTAATCAATTTCAGAGACAACTAACTCATATTAGGAGGAAATTTAATAAAGCCATCTCTATAAACTGATTATTTGTCCCTGTTAATAGGTCCAACTCGTTACCAATCTGCATGGGCCATCTCGGACTGGTATCAAGTTGACAATACATAAACTGAGGAAACCCTAGTTGCCCGCCGCCCGCATTCTCTCTTTCTCTCTCCATACTTCATCTCTTACGTTCTCTCTTCTGACGATGGTGCACTCCGGCTCTATCCTAGTTACACGGAGGAGGACCACACCCCTTTCTGGCAGAGAGCTCGATCCCAGCGGCGTGGAGGAGGACAATGCCCCTTACTGGTGGAGATCTCGATCCTGGAGGGACGGAGCCCCTACCTGGCGGAGATCCCAATCCTGGCACCGCGGAGGAGGCCCGCCCGGACTCAATCTGGCCAAGGACGAAGTAGACGAAGCTTGCTCGGGCTCGGATCCGGCCATGGGTGTTGTCGGGGAGGCAGCGGTGCTACCAGTGAGATATGTCTCCATCTCCTTTATCCCTCCTGTCTACTCAGTATCTCCCTCAACCTCACTCTCCTCGCAAATCCACATTGTGAGGAGGGCGGCTCCCGGCAGCGTGCGTGGGCAGTTCCTGGTGGTGTGTGTGGAGCTAGTGGGGCGAGGATCTTGCGGGAAATGCGGTGCTAGGCCTGTCATGATTGTGGATCTAGGCAATGCCACACACCAGCTCGACAACCATAGTGTGCCTGGGTGAGGATGGTGGTGACAAAGGATCTAGGAAATGGCGGGTAGCAGCTCGATAACGTGCTTGGTTGGGCTCCACGGCGGGCTCTATATGGGCTCAGTGTTGGGCTCGAATGCCTTTTTATTTTTTAATTGATGCGACGAATAGCCTGTCCACATCTATTAACCATGATTAATAATGACTCTAGGATAGAGGTGGCCAAGCTACCCGCCTCTGTAAATGATTTTTGACCACCTCAGCTAATCGTTTCTGTGCTAGTGCGGTTGTTGTACGATAAATCTTTAACAAGTCATTTGGTGAAGAAGGTAATTTAGCACAAAAACCAACTCATGCCGTGTTAGTAGTTGTCAAACCTTGTGATGATAGACTAGCTTCTTATGTTGTTAGCCAAGACAGCAAAATCCTAATTTTGCCATCTCAAGCTGAATCTATCTAGCAAAATCAAGTCTAGAGGTGTTAGTAAAGAAAATCCAAAGCCTTCCATTAAAAAGCAGAGTCTACATGTAGTACTTCTAACCTCGGGGTAACAAAAAGAGGATTCTCTTGTCTGATTGGGTTCAAATTGGTTTGCTAAAGCAAAGCCAAAGATGCTGAAGTAAAAAAAAATAGGAGATTGGAAATTGGAAATGTAACACCATGAATTTATTTTATAAAATTAGTAGGTGATCGAACAGACCAATAATAAGAGAAGAAACTTTTGACTTTTCAAACCATAATCTATATGTACGACCAGAGCCCGTAGTTGTGTGGAGCTCATACAGACGGTATTGTTTAACTAATATCACTCCCCATTTCGATTTGGTGAAGCCGTATCCAGCTGAATAAATCTGGGCCATCAGATTTCACCTAGGTTTCCCTTACCTATCTAATCTAATATATCAAAGCATGAGACTTTGGCCGCCTCTCAGGCTATCCACGTCAGTGAAAAAAATTGCTCCGTTGGATCACCTTTTCGACGTCCAGATTTCATTTTAGCTACTGTTATGTTCTGTGGTCTGGAGCCTTCGTTCATTCATTTACTCTCCGTCTCTTTACTGTGCCCGTCCTCATCCTCATTGTAACACCCTAAATTTGCATTTTCTAAAAATAACCAAATTGATTTATTTAAGCAATTTTGGTGAGCATTGAAATATAGGAAATAAATAATTTTTGCGAAAACTAAAATCAAATATAAGGTTAGCTGCAAGTGATGCATACATGCTGTTGCATATTTATTTTGAGATGAATGGTTTTGATTCGAATTCCAAATGAGTTCAAAATCTAATTGAAATTTGTATTTAAAATGCTTTTGGAAAATTTGTTTGGAAAAAGAAAAAATTTCCTTCCATCCCTCCCTTCCTCGGTTTCGCCCATGAGCCTTTCTTTCCAGCCCCCACCAGCCAGCCCAGCTGATTGATTTCCTCCCCTTCCGCCCAGCCACGCCACAGCGCTCAGCCCAGCCCAGCAGCCGCGCGCTCCGCGTCGGCCTGGCAACTGCCGCCGTGCCCTCCTCCTTCCCTTATCCGCCGGACCCACGCATCAGCTCCGCCCCTTCCTTCGGCAACCGCCCGCTCAAGCAAGCTGCGCTGCTTGGAGGAGTCCTCCCGTTGCCTCGGCCTCGTTAAAAGGCAGCCGAGCCCCCCCTCGCGCGCCCCGGCCTCCGCTCCGTTTTCGCCCGTCGGCGGAAGCGCACAGACGGAGGAGCCCCGCCGATCTCCGACCTCGCCCGTCTGCGTCTGCCGTCTCTCTCCGCCTCCTCCCTCGCGCGGACAACCATCTTCGAGCCGCTAACGACTCGATTTTCCCCGGCTGTGAGCTTTGCCGTGCTCCCTCTTTCTCCCCATGCGGTTTATTTCGAGTTTCATGGCTTCTAGCGCCCAATCATGAGCGCCGTCAACCTCCTTGCCGCTGCCATGGCGCCACCACTGAGCTCTTGGCCTTGGCGAGTTCCCCTTCACCCCGCAACTCCCGGTGCCCTCGGTTATTGAACCGTGGCCCTAGCCCCAGACCACTCACTCCGGCGACCTCCATGCCGCCCGGCAATGGCGCCCGCTTGCTGCTGCCCCTGTTCCGCGCCGGCCTTTCTCTCTCCTCCCATCTGTTTCTAGACCATCCGATCTTGATCCAACGGCCACCGTTGGCCGATACCCTTTCGCGTGTAACTTTGCTAAAGAGACCCTCTGTTTTCATGTAATCGAACCCGCCGTCCTTAGCGCATTTCCCGAGTACGCTCTCTTGTTTGGAAAGCGTAAATTTCATCATTTTAGTTCAAAATACGTTTTCGGATTTCTGTAAATGCCACTAGAATTGTTTTGCTCATAAAATTACGTTTTAGCTCGAATTGATCCGTTCAAATTGCATTAGCTTCGTAATTTCATAAGCTACGTGTTAGTACCACTGTTACTCAATTTTGCAACTTTTAAATTTCATGGTTAGGTTTAATTAAATAAAGTACTATAGGAAATGCCGTTTAATTCATAAGTTCAGCGTTTTTTAGTTTGCTGTGAACTTAGCGTTGGCGTGATCATAGCGAGACATGATTCTTTTTATAAACATTTCATCTTGTTTCTATACTGTTGGTGTACTGTTCTAATTATAGGATTGTTTGCTTTGCATGAATGCCTTTGGAATGTTGTATGTTGCCGTGATTGGTCGCGTTAGGACGGTGAGGAGAACGTCGGTGACCAAGATTTCTTCGATGACCAAGCAGGACCAGCAGGAATTTGCTAACCAAGGCAAGTATAGCATGGGCCTACCTTGATGTCCTATTCACTTTAATCATTTAATCATGTGCATGTGTCAAATTTTGATCACCATAAGGATATTCTAGTCATTTGATGACTTGTTCCCTTGACGCCTATGGGTAATTGCATATGGGTAGATTGCTAGTGCTCTAACCGAACCTGATCTATATGATGGTGAATGGTTCTATGGAACTAAAAGTATAACATGATTCATAACAAGCCTGATCCATAGGGCGATGGTGCAAATGAATTTTGATCATGTTGCTCTCGGCCCTCCATAAGGACTTATCTTCGGGCAAAAGTTGGGACCCGACAAAGGCAAACCGTGAGGGTCATATGGCTCGACTTTAGCTCAATAATAGGACCTTTTCTAGCTTGTTAGAGGTTACCTTTATGGCTTAAATGGGGCTTGCCACGTTGGGTATAGGACCGCCTCTGTTCCTATGTGTATAGCCGCTTGATGGATATGTGCCATAGGAAAGAGGGGTTCCTATCATCGCCTCGCCAAGGAAACCTAGCGGCCCTAACTTGTTAGAGAAACCTATGAAATGGCTTCATAGTGTACCCCTGCCCGCTCACCTTGGCAAAGTGACATGGGAGTAATTAACCGGGCATACGGGGATCACGACTTCATGGTGAATGTGCACCACCTCTGCAGAGGGTAACAAATCTGTTATAACAGCCGTGCTCACGGTCACGAGCGGCCTGGAAAACTCATGTAATAGATGGCTACTATAATGTTGTTTATACTGAGATGATTATGATGATGTCACATGACTCTATTGGATCGGATATATGATCACGTGGGTTTAAAAGGGAGCTTAAGCATAACTTAATAATAGATGAGGATAAAATCTTGAATCTACTCAAAGTGCTAACTGCAGTAAACCAGTGTCATCCTTTTTGAGCCTCATGAACCCCATGTTATCTTGTTGAGTACGGGACGTACTTACGCTTGTTTAATTTTCAATATTTGGATAAAAATCCCGGATGGGTAACAGATGACAAAGGATATAAGGAGTTTCCTGAGGATTATTAGGCTTGTGGTCAACCAGTCGACCGTCCCTGTGATGGAGTTCCACGAGAGAGTTATCTTTTTATCTTCCGCTGTGTTATGTAAGTCAATGTGATGCTATTATTCGTTAAGTAAGATACACCGTGATGATACTTTTTATAATTTGTCAACCTATGTGTGTGACTGATCTCTGGGCACACATGAGTTTAGTGCATTCAATTTTATCCTTAAAATTGGGTGTGACAAAATGGTATCAAAGCAGTGTTGATTGAGGGACATAAGTTTAGTAGTAAGAAACCGGTCGTTTTAAGGTTTATAAGTTCTTTGCAAAAAACCCTTGCTCTATGAACCTTGATATTTTCTTCTCTACTATATCTTTATCTTTGCTATTCGTCTCTACCTTTGTGCTTATTTTAAAGACTTTGTTCTCATCTTCACTCCTTGATTTGATATGCTTTTAGAACTACTCCTCACCACCTTCTTACGTTCTCTGAATATAAGTCTTAGGATTGTTATCCCTGGAGCAATGAGAACGATAGTATCGCAAGATGAGTTAATGATTGAATTGTGCATCTTTATTGTTTGTTGAGTTGTCATTATGCTTATGGTCGTTTTGAATCTTTGTAATGATTGCAATGATCTTGTTGGTTGTTCCCACAATTTCAGATAGTAATAGGCCTAAGGCATAAGGATTAATGAAATAAATAGTCGGGTCTTGGTTTTCGTCTGTTTTTCCTATCCTATCTTTTCAGAGCAGTCTGCGCTCTTCGGCTTATATCTCTGATTTTGGATGATCAAAAATCGTGGGCAAATTCTGGACACTAGTACACTTCAATATCTTTCTCTGAGTGCAAGAATCAACTTGATATCTATGTTGGTTATGGAGATACGAGAATCACAAGGTGATGCGTCTGTGCTATTTGGAATCTGGAGTAGTTTATGTTGTGTACTGTTTTCGACCAAGTTAACTGCAAGAATTTGGAAAAGTGTTCTATAAAGAAGTAGATGCAAGCTATACTTTGGTGTCCCCTAGTTCATCTTTTCTTAAGGGGGGTAGCCAAGTGAAGAATTTGCAAGCCGAAGTGTCCTACGTTCTTGTTTGCGCAGCGGAAGCGTGGTGGTATCCAAAGATGTGAGAGAAACTCAGAGTCTCAATGAGGTTTGGTTAAAGGTTCAACGAAGGTTTATCCGAGATCATTAAGATTTTGGTAGAGCTACTAGAGAAGCTTTTAAGTTAGTTTGGATCAAGAATCTACAGGACATCTTCGCTAAGTTGGTCTTGAATTGGTGATATCCTCGTTGGAAGGAAAATTGATTATGACTTGGAAAAGTGCTATCACTTGGAGAAGCAAAAGTCATGACCGATGCCCTTAGCAATGGGAGTGGTGCTAAGAAGGTTCGGATGACACCAAGGATCAAGAATTGTATTCCAAGTTCGAGCAACTTAACCAGAATCATTCATGTTTTGAAGATTGGTGGAAGAATTTCCTTCTGATCAATAAAGTAAGGAATTTTCGTCGAAAGGTGGGTATTTTAAGAAAAAGAATTGGTATTGTGGACTCAAAAGGAAAGGTGGCCTAGTGATTGGAGTTACCTGAGTATCGTTTGGAGTAAGATCAACAGATATGCAAGGTAAAGTGGGATCCTCATCAAGACGATGGGACTACACGAGGCAGTAAAGGAGAATCCAAAGACGGAGTATCCCTATCTCTCAGTCGACGTCACCCGAATCTCGAGGACGAGATTCATCTTAAGGGGGGTAGAATTGTAACACCCTAAATTTGCATTTTCTAAAAATAACCAAATTGATTTATTTAAGCAATTTTGGTGAGCATTGAAATATAGGAAATAAATAATTTTTGTGAAAACTAAAATCAAATATAAGGTTAGCTGCAAGTGATGCATACATGCTGTTGCATATTTATTTTGAGATGAATGGTTTTGATTCGAATTCCAAATGAGTTCAAAATCTAATTGAAATTTGTATTTAAAATGCTTTTGGAAAATTTGTTTGGAAAAAGAAAAAATTTCCTTCCATCCTCCTTCCTCGGTTTCGCCCATGAGCCTTTCTTTCGCGCTTGACCCAGCCCCAATGGCCATTGATTTCCTCCCTCTCGGCCCCCACGCCGCTCGGCCAAACCCAGCTGCTTGGAAGCTCATCGGCTTCGGTTCGGCAGCTACCGCCCGTGCCCTCCTCCTTCCCTTAGTCGCTGATCCGACGGCCCCCCATCATCGCTCCGCCCCTTCCCCTTAAGCAACTTCGCCCGCTTGTGGCTCACGCAAGCACTTACGTCATGCGTCGTGGGAGTCCTCCGTTGCCTCGGCCTCGTTAAAAGGCAGCCCCCCTCGCGCCCTGCTGCTCCGCTCCGTTTTCGCCTCGTCCGGAAAGCGACGGAGGAGCCCGCCGATCTCGACCTCGCCGTTCAGCGTCGCCGCTGCCTCTCCGCCGTCCTCCCTCCGCGCGGACAACCATCTTCGAGCCGCTAACGACTCGATTTTCCCTCATTGTGAGCTTTGCCGTGCTCCCCTCTTTCTCCCCATGCAGTTTATTTGAGTTTCATGGCTTCTAGCGCCCAATCCATGACGCGCGTCAACCTCCTTGCCGCCGGCCATGGCGCCACCTCGCCTCTGGCGTTCCCCGCCAAGGCGCTCTTGGCCTTGGCGAGTTCCCTTCACCCCAAGAACTCCCGGTGCCTCGGTTATTGAACCGTGGCCCCTAGCCTCATTACCACTCACTCCGGCGACCTCCATGCCATGCCCGGCAATGGCGCGCCCTGCTGCCCCCTGTTCCGGCGCCGGCGCCCCTTTCTCTCTCCCTCCCATCTGTTCTAGACCATCCGATCTTGATCCAACGGCCACCGTTGGCCGATACCCTTTCGCGTGTAACTTTGCTAAAGAGACCCTCTGTTTTCATGTAATCGAACCCGCCGTCCTTAGCGCATTTCCCCGAGTACGCTCTCTCGTTTGGAAAGCGTAAATTTCACTGTTTTAGTTCAAAATACGTTTTCAGTATTTACAGAAATGCCACTAGAATTGTTTTGCTCATAAAAATTACGTTTTAGCTCCGAATTGATCCGTTCAAATTGCATTAGCTTCGTAATTTCATAAGCTACGTGTTAGTACCACTGTTACTCAATTTTGCAACTTTTAAATTTCATGGTTAGGTTTAATTAAATAAAGTACTATAGGAAATGCCGTTTAATTCATAAGTTCCGCGTTTTAGCTCCGTTTTTCGTGAACTTCGCGTTGACGTGATCATAGCGAGACACAGATTCTTTTTATAAACATTTCATCTTGTTTCTATACTGTTGGTGTACTGTTCTAATTATAGGATTGTTTGCTTTGCATGAATGCCTTTGGAATGTTGTATGTTGCCGTGATTGGTCGCGTTCAGACGGTGAGGAGAACGTCGGTGACCAAGATTTCTTCGATGACCAGCAGGACCAGCAGGAATTTGCTAACCAAGGCAAGTATAGCATGGGCCTACCTTGATGTCCTATTCACTTTAATCATTTAATCATGTGCATGTGTCAAATTTTGATCACCATAAGGATATTCTAGTCATTTGATGACTTGTTCCCTTGACGCCTATGGGTAATTGCATATGGGTAGATTGCTAGTGCTCTAACTGAACCTGATCTATATGATGGTGAATGGTTCTATGGAACTAAAAGTATAACATGATTCATAACAAGCGATCCATAGGCGATGGTGCAAATGAATTTTGATCATGTTGCTCTCGGCCCTCCATAAGGACTTATCTGTCCCGCAAAAGCTGGGGACCGGCAGGCAACCGTGAGGGTCATATGGCTCGACTTTAGCTCAGATAATAGGACCTTTTCTAGCTTGTTAGAGGTTACCTTTATGGCGCAAATGGGGCTTGCCACGTTGGGTATAGGACCGCCTCTGTTCCTATGTGTATAGCCATGATGGATATGTGCCATAGGAAAGAGGGGTTCCTACATCTCGCTCGCCAAGGAAACCTAGCGGCCCTAACTTGTTAGAGAAACCTATGAAATGACTTCATAGTGTACCCTGCCCGCTCACCTTGGCAAAGTGACATGGGAGTAATTAACCCGGGCATACGGGGATCACACGATCATGGTGAATGTGCACCACCTCTCAGAGAGGGTAACAAATCTGTTATAACAGCCGTGCTCACGGTCACGAAAGCGGCCTGGAAAACTCACAGAATAGATGGCTACTATAATGTTGTTTATACGAGATGATTATGATGATGTCACATGACTCTATTGGATCGGATATATGATCACGTGGGTTTAAAAGGAGCTTAAGCATAACTTAATAATAGATGAGGATAAAATCTTGAATCTACTCAAAGTGCTAAGCTGCATAAACCAAAGTGTCATCCTTTTTGAGCCTCATGAACCCCATGTTATCTTGTTGAGTACGGGACGATTTTACGCTTGTTTAATTTTCAATATTTGGATAAAAATCCCGGATGGGTAACAGATGATGACAAAGGATATAAGGAGTTTCACGAGGATTATTAGGCTTGTGGTCAACCAAATCGACCACCATCCGTGATGGAGTTCCACGAGAGAGTTATCTTTTATCTTCCATTGTGTTATGTAAGTCAATGTGATGCTATTATTCGTTAAGTAAGATACACCGTGATGATACTTTTTATAATTTGTCAACCTATGTGTGTGACTGATCTCTGGGCACACATGAGTTTAGTGCATTCAATTTTATCCTTAAAATTGGGTGTGACACTCATTCACCCCCTCGTCCCCTCCGTCGCCCGAGGCGGCGCTGCCTTCGCTCCTCCCTCCTCAGCCCTACATCTGCTCTTTCCTTCCCCCCTCCCTCTCCCTCTTTCCTGTGGGGCGACTTGCTGTGGCGCTGGGCTAGTGGCCGGCTTCAGGCGCTTTTGGGACCGGCGCGCCCTCTGGCATGGGCAGCACCCCCTGCCACGGCATTGCGTAGCCGGCGCTACCTCCCCGGCGCGGCTAGGCCCCACGCGGCACCTCGGACACGGGCCCCTAGCGCTCGTCGGCTCCGACGCCAAAAGACACAGGTGAAGGTGGCCTCCCTACCTTACTGTCCTCCCTTTCCCTCACCGATGCTAGGGTGCAGCATCGATCTGTGCTTGTCAGCCTTCTTTGCTAGGGTCGATCCGGGGCCTCCATGGCCAGATCCGGTCTTTTCCCCACCGGATCTATGTAGAGCACCAACAGTGAAGCCTGGGAAGCCATGGACGACGGTGGCATGGGGGAGGGCAGCGCCGGCCACACGATGGCAGAGGACTGCCTAGGCAGTGATGCTTCATGTGCTGCAATGATTTATTGTGTTCGTTTAAGATAAAATATTGCCTTTTCGTTTCCATTTTGATGTGCAATTCCATTTCTGTTGCCTGCTCAGGTTTAGTACAGTTTGATTTTCCCCTTCACGATGGTATATAATTCTAGTCTGTTGTTTTTCCACTTGATAACAGTTTTCATTATTTTCTAATATTGCGGGTTCTAATTATATTCTTCAGATAAATTGGCTAATAATGTAGTGACCTTCCCAAGCTTACCAATGTCCTCCCATTCAGCTCTAAAATCAGAGCGATGGTTCAACTTAACACAATCAATTTCAACAACTATGTTTACTGGTCAACATCCTCACTGAGTTTCATTCATCGTTCTGTGGACAATAGTGCCTACACAATTTTTCAGGATACGTTACAGAGCACACTCTAAGTTTGAGTTGTTCTCCTTTTACCTGATGATGTCTTTTGGCCTTGTAGGTGATTTCAATTGTAGATTAGCCATTTCCTTTATGAAGTAGTTGCTGCCTTTAGCTTGGTGAAAGCTACTTTTCTATCACTATGCCTTTATTCCAGTTTTGGCTACTATCTTTCAGTTACGATTCGTTCTAGATCATTAGCTGTAGTATTGTGTTCAGTATGGATTTATTTTGCTCACACATAAGGCTTTGCGTGCAGCTGGCCTATCGACGGTACCACAATTTTTGCTAGCCGTTCCATTCATGTTGTGGCAGAAAATATCTGACCATGTCTCAATGCGCAGTGCTGCTGTTGTAGTCTTTTCAGCATATATAGGCGTGTGCCTATGGTGCCTAGCGTGTTCAGATATTATATATATTCAATTGGCCTTGATGTCAATTAAATCTATCTTGCTTGCTCTACCACTCGGATATTTTAGCTACGGCAGAGAATGGTTTGGTGTCGATGCCTTCACCCTGAATATTTTCCCTACAATTGTTCCGTCGTTATTTATTTGGATATGAACATACATCATGTAAGCATAGTCTGCATTTTGTTTTGCAGAAATAAAAAATAGGAAATGGGATAGCCACATACATATGTAAAGGACTCTCGGATGATCAAAAAGCAGTTCATCAAGGTTGCAAATAGGAGTGGTAATGTCATCTCTATTAACGACGTCCCATTTTGCCTACTTTGTGCAAAGGATCCTTCGTTTGGTGTACTTATTAATTTTCCCTTCAGTGCCATAAAGCTTGTTGCCTTCCAGCCTGTCATGGAGTTTGGGTCAGCAGCAGTCCCATTATGTCGCTATTTGGAATCTAATCTATATACTTGCTCAGCTTACGCGCTCAACCAAGCCGCCCTGCAGCAATCGTAGCAGGTAGGCTACAGCTAATTTTTATGCAGTTACATTCCTCAGACCAACTTTTGGTTGCTGGGTTCAGAAAATCTATTTGCGGCATGGCATACACTTAACATATGGCATCACCCTGCCCTCTTCTCTATGTTCTCAGTATGCAAACATGGTTTTTGTTTACTCAATTATATGCACTGATTCCGTAATGTATTTTCTCTGTACAGGGACATCCTTCTTACCTCAGTGTGGCATCACGGGCAGCTTGCTGCTGGTTGCAGGCTTCCAGGCTTTGAGCCTATACGGTCTACCAAATGACAGAGTGGACGATCGGGCTACCAGTGCTGGCATCCCAGCAGCAAGGTAATATGGATTATGTGATTTTTTTCAGCATGCTCATGTCATAGCTCATAAGAAAGGATGATGCTTTCTTTTTCTATTTATCTATCTTGATTATTTTGATAGAAAATTATATGTGTCCGATGCGCAATGCTCATCCCTCCCAATGCACTGCCTGTGCAAGGATAGGTGAAACTAGCTGTAATTCGTTTCTTTTTTACTGGAGGTAATGGTAGGACCCCTAATTTGTGAAATTTTTTTCGTTTAGTTTGTTCACCTTCCAGCCTTGTAACAAAGCTTTGTTGGTTCACATAATATGTGTTCCTATTTTATACGAATAAATAGTACACCAAACAACAGGTATTATGAATGAATTGGTTTGTAATGCTTCTACAACTATTACCAAGTTATTTTCGTTGTATTGACACCTATAGCTAGCATCAACTAGAGATTTCTTCTATTCATAGCTAGATTGTCCAGCAGATTTTTAAAGAGATTCCCGCATTACCCACTTTTTGTTGGTTTAAAACAAAGGTTTGCCTTTCTCTTGTAGAATATACAATATGATCTCTATGTTATGTTGCGGCATACTCATAGTTTATTATGCTCACATCAAATTTAATGTTGCCTCTCCAACACCATATACACAGTATGAGATCCGACGCGTTACTATCCTGTTCAAATCAGGTCTTTATTATGGTTGAGGTTAGATATTCTTTTCGTTAAAAACAGGTTTTCCTTACTTCTGGTTTCCTCCTCTAAAAGTGAATTGGCTTTCACCCAGTAGTCTCGTTACCTACTACTATTGTTCTTCCCTCTACAGATCGTGTTTAGCATGATTGAGTGCCATGACATTTTCTGGTTGCTATATCTTAAAGGTACGAGCAGTGGAGATTTTGGAGTTTGTAATTCTAAGTGGTTTTCAACACCGCTTAAATGGCAACTAATATGTGTTGCGTTGGCTTCTTGTTTTCCTAATTTTATTCCCATAATTTAGGCATGTATTGCTAACTTCCTGTGAGTTTTTGGGTAAAAAAAAACCTGCTCAAGTCATCGCTGCTTTTCCATGTCTCTCTTATATCATTCAGTTCCAAATTAGATACGCCTAAGAAAACAAATATATCCAGTTAATTCCTACCTTATGGACATATTCATTTGTTTTTTCTATGGCAGCTATTTCAACTCAGAATACATATATGTTTTTGCTTAGTTCAGTGCCTTTTCTAATTAATCTAGGAGTATGACTATAGAAACTATCGTAAGTACCTCAATATGTATTCTCAGTGAATGAACTAGCCTGCCTGCCTCTATTTATGAAAATTGTAGAAAACATAGATTCTTAATTCTGAAAACTGGAATATGTTTTCATGAATCTTATGCAGGCCACTTATGAGGCTACTGTGCATCTGCGAAAAAAGAGTCTATGTTTCATAAAGTGAATTGAGGACAAGGCCAGTAGGTTGCCCATCATTAGTTTTCTCTGAATATGTACATTTTCTTTCATCCAGTGTTCCTGTTCCCATGGTTATCAGGATTGATATACTCCAGCCTACTATATTTCTAGCAGTGTCTGGTATGGAATGACGTGTTTTGTCTCTGCATATGTAGACCCATATTCTCCAGCTCATGGTTCATTTAGGTCCTCATTATATGTTAATCAAGGTTTGGGTCATGCCAATAGTTTGTTTAGTTTCCTTTTTCTTCACAGACAAGGTATCTGCATTAGGGATAAATGAAGCCCGTGCAGGTTTTCAGGTGCCCTACCGATCTTAAAAGCACAACATATAGTTGGCCAGCTGATGGAATGTTCATCACAATGACAAGAGCAGATTTCTCGTGATGTGTTCTCAACCCCTTGGCAATTATTAGGTGTGAGATTCAATTGTTTTTCTTCCCTACGTGGCCTTTAGGTCCCGTGCCTGATTCTCTTATAGAAAAGGTATGTCACCCGCACACCATCAACTCTTCTGAAATTATTCCTACCTACATTCAAATATTATAAGATAAACAATCCATGTTAAATAATATTTGCCCTGAGATATATTGCATCTCAGAGAATAGCTCTCAGTAACGCTTCTTAATGATATTTCTTCGATTTAGCTATGTCCATTTCCTACGTTAGAGGTAGAATGCATATTCACTTTCTGCTCATTATGCCTACGATTCTGAAAGTCATAGTTGTATCTACTTGGGAAGGTCCATTTGGTTGCATTCCAACAACTAACACCACCTAGGTTTGGCAGACAGAGATTGGGACCTGTTGGTTAAGAAAGCGAAAACCAAAGAAAAACAGAGACAGTGGATCATTGTTTACCTTTTGTGGCCTCTTACTCTAGAGTAATAAATAAAATGTTAATTGCTTGGTCTACGCCATCTTTTTCAGACTGAAATGTTATTAAGAACTATGACACTACTACGTTTCCTAGGCTCTATCCCTTCCTGCTGTAGGCACTATTCCTTACTAAACTGTTGTGAGACTTTTCAACATGTCAAACCTTTCAGGCTTTACAGGTGACCAATTGGGATGCAGCCACTACACGGAATGCGTGCTGCTATCAGCTATTTGGTAAATTGCTCAGACATGCACACTCCATGCCATTATCTTACGCTTCACAGACCAAGTAGATCTAACGAAAGCAAATGGATAAACATATTCATCCAGCAGCTGTGCGGTGTGCCTCAGTCTCCATTGGTGACCTTTCTGACCATGAACCAAAATACTAAGAACCTTGTCAGCACCGTCAACCCAGATGTATAGCCGCTCCGTCAACCATTGTGTACAAAATATGTATAGTTATGTGTAAGACAGCATTGCTACTTAGCATGCTGCCTAATGTACAAAGCCACTCTGTGCTATACACTATTATGCAATGTATAAAGTACTGTCTATGCCATCAGGTTAGAACATCGCTAGACTAGTCCCGTTATGTAAAATATAAACTCATCCTACTTGTAATACACTGTCAAATATTTCTCATGCAAGTGCTCTATGCTTCCCTATATAACATATATGATGGATGCATTTCCGCCTAACTTGCCACGCGTGCAATGGCGCACATGATGGACTAGTTCACATAATACTCCTCCATCTCGACCCCGTATTAACCCACCACCACCCCAATCCATCGCCGCCTTGCCGGGTTCCCGTGCTACTGCTGCGCCGCCACCAGTTCGTCCTAGCTCCGCGGTAAGTCGTTGCTGCTGCTTCTATCTTCTATTCTCAACCAGCTGCTGGTGTGCCCTTGTTATATCAATTAGGATCTCCAGCAGTAGATCTAGGAGGGACACCCTTGGATCCGTAATAGCACATGCATATCTAGACCTAGAACACTACACCGAGAGGGAGATAGGGTAGAGGTGCTGGTGTTGAACCTGAGCCTTCGGATGAAGTCGCGGTTGAGCTGGCCATCGTTGGTTCGTTGATGGAGGCAGCACACGGGCAGCGACGGGTGGAGTAGAGGTTGCACGGATGTCGATGCGTCAAAGAGACGGATGGCGTGCTTGATGATGACGGCGAAGTCAGCGGAGCTTCCCGTCGCTGGCTGCGCGCCCTCTTAGATCGGTCTAGGGTTTGTCGGTGGGGTTTGCGGCTCACGGTGAACCTCGTACCTCGAGCCGCCGGCCCCCCACCTCTTTATATAGCGCAGTGCGATGGGGGCCCACCAACCATGTAGGGTTGGGCGCCCCGATCAGGGCGCGTGACCAAGGCCCAATAGGCCATTGGACTTATTAGTTGAGAGATCAATCTAACATTCTCCCCCTTGATCTCACTATTACTTTTATCTTTAAACTTTAAACTTCAATCCTTTTTCTTTACTCATTTCTTCTCAGATGATGCATAGAGCATGTTTTATCGTCACGGTCAATCGCCGATAGATTTAACAGCTACAATGCACGTCTCTGATCTGAAATAGTCACTTTAACTTTTGGGCTCTTTATAGTCCAGGAATCATAGGCTTTCCCTTAAACCCATGCCGGCTACATGTTCTCTGAACACGTTGGGTGGTAAGCCTTTTGTAAGCAGATCCGCGAGCATCTTTTCGGTACTTATATGCTCAAGACTTATCATTTGATCCCGGACTTTATCCTTCACAACATAATACTTTATGTCAATGTGTTTGGCAGCACCACTTGATCTATTGTTGTGAGCATACTGTACTGCTGAATTATTATCGCAGTATAACTTCAGTGGTCTATTGATGTCATCGACCACCTTCAAACCGGGTATGAACTTCTTAAGCCAGTTCACCTGCCTCGTTGCCTCATAACACACTACAAACTCGGCATACATTGTGGACGATGTAGTGACGGTTTACTTTGAGCTTTTCCATGAAATAGCTCCCCCTGCGAGAGTGAACACATATCCAGACGTGGATTTTCTATTATCTCCCGCATAATCAGAATCTGAATATCCCACTATATGGAGTGAATCAGATCTTCTATACGTCATCATGAGGCCTTTCGTTCCTTGCAAATAACGCAAGACTTTCTTTACCAATTTCCAGTGTTCTATTCTAGGATTGCTCTAGAATCTGCCAAGTAACCTGGTAACAAATGCCAAGTCAGGGCGCGTACACACTTGACCATATTGCAAGCTTCCGACAGCTGAAGCATATGAAACCACTTTCATTTGATCGATCTCATATTGGTTCCTGGGGCATTGAAAATCCCCATATCTGTCGCCCTTAACTATAGGAGCAGGTGAGGGACTACATTTGTGCATACTGAATTTCTTTAAGACTTTTTCTATGTATGCCTTTTGTGACAGTCCTAATACCCCTTTACTTCTATCTCGGTGAATCTCGATCCCTAGACCGAACGAAGCTTCACCAAGATCTTTCATATCAAATTTTGAGGACAAAAACTTCTTTGTTTCCAGTAGTAGACTGACATCACTACTAGCAAGTAAGATATCATCCACATACAGGACAAGGAAAATAAACTTCCCATTCTTAAACTTTGCGTAGACACAATTGTCTTCAACATTATCTTTAAACCCAAAATTCTTTATTGTCTGATCAAACTTCAAGTACCACTGTCTTGAAGCTTGTTTTAATCCATAAATGGATTTCTTTAGGCGGCATCCTAAACGTTCTTTTCCTTCCACGACAAAACCTTTCGGTTGTGCCATGTAAACATTTTCTTCTAAGTCTCCGTTGAGAAATGCCGTCTTTACATCCATCTGATGTAATTCTAAATCATAATGTGCCACTAATGCCATTATGATTCTGAAGGAATCCTTACATGAGACTGGAGAAAAGGTCTCATTGTAATCAATCCCTTCTCTTTGTGTAAAGCCTTTTGCCACAAGTCGGGCTTTATATCTCTCTATATTCCCTTGAGAGTCAAGTTTTGTTTTGTAGACCCATTTACAACCTACTATTTTGGCTCCTTTAGGAATTATCTCCAAATCCCAAACTTTATTTGCATTCATTGATCTCATCTCATCTTCCATGGCCTCAAGCCACTTTGATGAATGATCACTTTTCATGGCTTCTTCAAATGAGGTGGGATCTTCCTCCATTTGAAATTCTTCAGTGTTGTACACTTCATAATCAGCAGGAATAGCTGATTTTCTAACTCTTTGAGACCTTCTAGGGGCCTCCTCATTTGGCACATTTTTTGTTTGAGGCTGTTGTTGCTCCCCCTCATGTGTGGCAATAGTTTCTATAGGATCCTGAGGAACAGATTCCTCATCATCATTCATTGTTGCCACAGGCGGGATAACAACAGGTGCTGGCACCACAGTGTCTTGAACTGTCGGTGCAGCAACAGCAGGTAGTGAGAAAAATGGCTCATGAATTATCGGAGTGGGTGCATACACCCGCTTCTCTTCAAGGTTAATTTCTTGAGCTACCATGCTCCCCCTAATCATTTCATCCTCTAGGAAGACAGCGTGTCTCGTTTCCACAAACTTTGTATGTCTGTTAGGACAGTAGAAACGAAAACCTTTTGACTTTTCTGGGTAGCCAATGAAATGGCAACTCACTGTTTTGGGATCTAGCTTCCCAATGTTTGGGTTAAAAACTTTAGCCTCAGCAGGGCTCCCCCACACACGTAAGTGGTTAAGTGAGGGTACTCTTCCTGTCCACAACTCATACGGTGTTTTGGGCACCGACTTACTTGGTACTCTATTGAGAATATGAATGGCGGTTTTTAACTTCTCCATCCACAGACTCGTCGGTAAAGTGGAGTAACTTATCATACTACGCACCATATCCATCAGGGTATGGTTACGCCTTTCAGCTACTCCATTCTGCTGAGGTTCGCCCTGTGTTGAATACTGGGCGACTATACCATTCTCTTGTAAGAACCTTGCAAAAGGTCCAGGAACTTGTCCATATGGGGTATGCCGACCGTAGTACTCTCTTCCACGGTCAGACCTGACTATCTTAATCTTTAAATCATGATGATTTTCAACTTCTGCTTTAAATATTTTGAATTTATTCAACGCTTCTGTTCTTTCTTTAATTGGATAAATATAGCCAAAGCGAGAGTAATCGTCTGTGAATGTTATGAATGAATCATAACCATCCACACTTTTCACAGGAAAAGGACCACATATGTCTGTGTGAATAATCTGTAGAATTCATGCGCTTCGTTTGACATCTTTCTTAATTTTCTTTACATACTTTCCTTTTATGCAATCTCTACATTGTTTTAAATCTGAGAGCTCTAATGGAGGAAGAATATCATTCTTAACTAGTCTTTCTATTCTCCCCCTCGAAATATGGCCTAAACGACAGTGCCATAATTTCGACAACGCATCGTGAGCTCTCTTTCGTTTTCTGTTTGCATTGTTCGATGAGGATACATTCTCATTCACATCACATACGGAATTCACATTTTCACGAAGTGATAACAAATAAAGCTTGTCTTGTCGGAAGGCAAGACCAATACATCTATTATTAAACAATATCTGACATTTGCCATTTCCAAAATGGCAATCATAACCATCATGGTCCAACTTTGATACACTAATCAAGTTTCTTTGTAAAGAAGGTACATAAAGAACATCTCTCAGAATAAGTATGAAGCCATCAACAAGCTCTAGCGGAAGATCGCCAATGGCCTCAACATCTGCTTGTACTCCATTTGCGACTTTAATGAAACTTTCGCTTCTTTGCAAAGTTCTCATCGAACGGAATCCCTGTAATGAATTAGCAACATGAATAGTTACACCTGAATCAATCCACCAAGTATATTTTGAAAACTTTACATACAATGATTCATTTACAAATGTAATGATGTTCTCACCTTTATTTTTCATAATCATCTTTAAGAAATCAGGACAATTCTTTTTATAATATCCCATCTTCTTGCAGTAGAGACACTGGTCTTTATCCACTGAGAATTGCTTGTTCTGAGACTGTTGCATGGGACCTTTTCCAGATGACTTGGAGGAAGAGCTATTATTATAGTTCTTTTTCTTATCTTTTAGGTAGTTGATAGTACCACCCTGTGAAACTTTTATTCTTTCCTCCTCCTACACACACATGGCTATGAGCTTTTCTAAATCTCATTTTTTAGGCTGTATGTTGTAATTAACAACAAAGGTGTCAAATTCTTTAGGCAAAGAAGCAAAAATCAAATGAATGAGAAACTCATCCTTGAGTGTCAAATCCATTGGTTTGAGCTTAGATGCCAGATTGCTCATTCTCAGTATGTGCTCTCTAATGCCACTGCCGCCACCAGAGTACCTTTACATTACCGGTGCTTGATCATTTGGGTTGCATATATCTTTTGAAGAGCGATGAACCCGACTCTTTATTCTTTCTAGGTACTCTGTGATCGTGTCACAGTCTGGAATTGAGCCCACAATAGCAGGCTCAATCGTGTTCTTTATCACTGCCAAACACTTCTTGTTGGCAGTGACCCATTTCCTATGCTCAAGGTTATAGGACATCTTTACGGGAGCAAAATCCCGCTCTCTGTTCTGCCATACAGCATCAGTCTCATCTGTCTCCCTCACCGGTGCCACAGGTTCTCTGGGGCACGGTGTGGTGACAACCCAGTCTACCTCAGTGAGGATGAAAGCTAGGTCTATCTTTTTCTTCCACTCAATATAGTTATCACCTTTTAGAGTGTGGATCTCTTTAATACAACTCATCAAGTTGTATCCTCCTGAAAACACAATTCAAATAGTGTGAGAACAGAAATAACAACAATAATTGCATGCCTTAGTTTAACGTTGGTCAAAATTAAAACATACAATTATTTTATACATTAAATCTACATCACTGTTGGGCAGAAATAGAAATAATGCATAATCATTAAAATTATAATATTGATATTAACAACGTTGGTCAGGAAATAACAATATCATAATCAACTCATATTTATCTCTTGGCTCTTAAAATCAAATTCTCCCGTTGGTTCGAATTTAATTAAAAGTCCATAATTACTTTAAATACGCAGCAGAAATATTAACATTCAATAATCATTTTCCTATTTTCCGAATAACTTTTTACTATTCTTGAACAAAAATATCGTTGGATAAATTTTGTACAGAAAATTATCATAAAAATTCAATTCAAATTGATCAAATTGTTTTGTGGAAAATAAGAAAATAAAAAAACTGTGACTGTACTTTTGTTTGGCCATTTCAGCCCGATCCAGCAACAGTGCGCGAGGCCCAGCGAAAAAAAAACCCATGTCAATGCGCGCGGCCCAGAGCCAAAAGGCCCATGCCTCCCCACGCCCAGATGCTCGCGGCCCAGCCGCGTGGCGCGCGCTCCCCCACGCCCAGGCCACAACCTGGGCTTGGGCGGCATTTCGGCCTCGCGCCCTATCCCGCCTGGGCTGCGGCGCTGGCCCGATCAATTCCGTCCGTCCATCCAGATCGAACGGTGGAGCGCACAGCTCGGGGCATCAAAACCCCCGGCCGGCCGCGCCTCCCTCAACCCTAGCTTCATTCTGTCTTCCCCTTCTCTCTCTTCGCGCCGCGCACCAGAGCCACAGCGGAGCCGGCCATGGCGGCCGGAAGGAAAAAGAGGAACGGCGCCGCCGTGGGCCCCCTCGCCGGTGCGCGTGCTCCCCTTTGGGTGAGCGCGTCGTCGTCGAGCGGCCTCGCGTTGGTGCCCTGAGCTCGTCCGCCGGCCGGATCTCGGCTCTGTCCCGCGCGCCGTTCGGGAGCGACGCCGCGGTCACCTTTCCGCGCGGTGGCGATGCCGCCGGCGGTGGGTAAAAGCCCAGGTAGGCTTCCTTTTTAGGGTTAGGGTTTGCTTTTCCGATTTGAAATCGGTTCTTTTCCCTTCTCAGTCAGTCACCGAGTAGGCGCCGGATCCCGGTGAGCTATGCCCCCGGCCGGCCTATCTTTTCCCCACGCGCCGGCGTGACTATAGTGCCACGCAAACGCGAGGTAGGCTACCCTTTTCCCTTTCTTCCCCTTCCTGGATTAGGGTTAGGGTTTGGATAGCTTTTCCCCCCGATTTGATTTCTTCTCAGGTAACTTTTCTTTTCTTTTCCCGAACCCGATCTAGGGTTAGGGTTCGATTTCTTTTCTTCCCTGATCTAGATCTACGACTAGACAGACTAGCTCTGATACCATTGTTATATCAATTAGGATCTCCAGCAGTAGATCTAGGAGGGACACCCTTGGATCCGTAATAGCACATGCATATCTAGACCTAGAACACTATACCGAGAGGGAGATAGGGTAGAGGTGCTGGTGTTGAACCTAAGCCTTCGGATGAAGTCGCGGTTGAGCTGGCCATCGCTGGTTCGTTGATGGAGGCAAGACACGCAGGCAGCGTGACGGGTGGAGTAGAGGTTACCACAGACGTCGATGCAAAGGTGACGGATGGCGAAAGCTTGATGACGACGACGAAGTCAGCGGAGCTTCCCGTCGCTGGCTCCGCGCCCTCTTAGATCGGTCTAGGGTTTGTCGGTGGGGTTTGCGGCTCACGGTGAACCTCGTACCTCGAGCCGCCGGCCCCCACCTCTTTATATAGCGCAGTGCGACAGGGGCCCACCAACCATGTAGGGTTGGGCGCCCCCGATCAGGGCGCGTGACCAAGGCCCAATAGGCCGTTGGGCTTATTGGTTGAGAGATCAATCTAACAGCCCTGTGTCCTTCTGCTGCTACGTGAGGTTACGGGGTAGCAGCTGACGTTTGGATAGGCGGGTGTTGATCCATCGTATATGCTCGGCAAAGAAGAACAGCTTGGGAGGAAATCAGGAAGAGGAGGAGGGAAAGGAATTTGACGCTTGACTGTTGTCTTGGTCTAACCGTCTAAGGTAATAATCAAATTTGCTACTCTAATTAGATAGATTCATTCATCTCCAGTAGACTGAAGAGCTAGTAAGTTTATCATTGTTGTCGAGGAATTCTCATGACACCCGGGCCTGTTTGGGACAGCTTATCTGAGAAGCGCTTCCAAGATAAGCTGCACAAATAGAATAAAAGCGGTGGTCAAAATAAGCTGGTCTGATCCAGCTTCTTTTTTTATTACAAATAGGAGCTGTGGGAATAAGCGTGGTCAGAATAAGCTGCTGAAAAGTATGGCGTTTGGTTGTTGATTTCAGCTTATTTTGACAAAAAACAGCTTGCTGTACTAAAAAGGCCCCTAGTTGGAACAGTTCCACGTATAACTCAGGTGGCCATATTAGATCGATATAATAGTATGTGTTAATCTAGGCTTGTAATCTAATGAAATTCTAGGAATAATCGGTGTAGAATTTCAACATAGCCATGAGACAAAAGTCGTGGACCTTATTTTTATCTTTCCAAAGTCGTTTGTTTCACTAGAATCGGATTAACGGTTTATGAGTAATGGGCAAAACGGTGTTACTGCTCTGTCCGGCTAGAATTTTATATTCAGAATCTTCCCACTATTTTTTACCGATTTAGAGCTAGAATTCGCCCTAGTCACTTAAACGAAAGTTGTAGGAACTTTTCTGTAGATATTTTTGAGATGTATTTATTTGCCCCAATTGCTTAAGTGGATTAAGAGTTATGATTAAAATAGTGGAAACCTAGAAACTTAATCGATTTTTCTGAGAATGTATGAACTGATGATTTAGCATTCAAGCTATAAAATAGTTTCATGGTTGATGACGCCTAGTTCTTAAGGTAGGTTTGTTTCTTAGGTTTGGGAGGTGTCGGTTACTCAGTTTTGAACTTGTGACGCTGGATTCTCATTGAAGTTAAGGCAAGTGCATGATGAACCTGTGTTTGGGCTTTACCCCTACTGCTTGAGTTATCATTGTACTCAAATGTTTCCAAGTGTCATATTTTGCCGGTTCATGTTCAAGTTCCTGTTTCATGACATTCAAGTTTCAAGTTTTCATTTACATTCAATTCTAGTGACAGTTTATCTGGAAGTGCAATTTGGTTCTTATGTTCAGGTTTATGTGAGTAAGTGTTGGCCTCACTTGCTCGGATTTATTGGTAAATGCTAAGGAGTATTTAGGTGTTGTCTGATTCAGATGAAAACTACTATTTATTCGTTCATGTATTATCGTGTGATAATAATTGTTCTTCTAGTTCAGAATATACATGTTGAGTGTTTATATTCACCCTTGTGTTTATTTGGTTTTTTGGAACCAAATGATTGCGACATGCTTGAGAATAATTGGGAGTAGCACATTCATAAGCACAAACATTAAGTTCCTTATATACTTCATTCTTTAAGTCTAAGTTTTTGCCACTGAAATAGTTTAATTAAAGGTAGCTTAAATGTTGGTTTCATTGAGACAGTGATTGAAACTGGAATGATCCTACTATTTTATTTTGGGTTAGGCTATGATGCTTTTGTATTTGTTAATTCTATACCATACATGATCAGGTGATTTCCCTGTCCCGGATGTCTAGTTTTTAGGGTTGATTCTGCCGAAATTTTCAATATTTTTTAATCTTAGTGAGTTTTAGGTGTTGATGGGTAGCCCCGGTGGTGTTTCTAGTCAGGGCGTTATAGGAAACTATTGAAGCCAAAGGCCGTAATAATAAGCACCAAAAGAAAAAGGCTGAAGCTTCCAACTAAGTGCCAAAATCTAAAGCATACAGAAGATGCTAGTCAGCCTACTAATTCTAAACAAGCCAAATCATCTAGAAATCAAATTGATAGTCTAAATTAGCCATGTGAGTAATTCTCATACATCAACGTCGTTTTCTCCATATTTTTGTATAGGTTACATTACTTATAGAGAGATGATAGTTAATATGCCATCACTTATAGCTACCGATTGTTTTGATCAAAGAGATCAGTATGTGGAGAAAAGAAATACAAGGTGGTCAGGTAAGTCTATCGTGTCAAGAAAGATTGGAATTTGAGTGAAAATTCAGATTTGGTGGTAGATGAAGGAAGGCTAACAATTGAAGAGACATTGGATAATACTATTGGTCAAATTGTCCCCAGCGATGAGCATTTTTTAGAAGAAGACACGACTGAACAACATTCAAGTTCGGCTAGGGCCCTGACAGAAACTAAATTGCCAAGACTACAGAAACTAGCCTGACCGATTTTTGTACAAAGGCCAGGAAGCAAGGTAAGTTGAAGCTTCAAAGAACTTATGGATGAATACAAGAAGGAACGAGCTACATAGGCGCAGAAAGATCGACAACCAAGAAGAATTCGAAGCCATTGTTAAGACATCAAAGAGCAATCAGATCACAAATCACGAGGTAATTCTGCCACTGCACCCTATTCTATTTTTGGGTCGATTACTCTGAGGACTTGGTCATATCCTCACAATTATTACTCACTGTGGGAGTATAGTAATATGCATGTGCAGCCATATCTTATCGAATATCCAATTATTACATACTCAAACAATAATCTATCACCACATATGGTGAATTGTTGTTAACAATAATCTAGTTAATATTGCACTATCTGGTAATAAAGGGAGCGAGATGTGAGAAGGGCAAAAAAAAAAAAAAATACAAATATCTACAGCCAAGGTGGTGGCCGCCGAGTTTGTCTTACACACAAAAGAGGAGATTGCAACGAATGCTTAATGAATGATCAATGGTGTGACAAGTGAGAATGATTCTGGCAAAGTCTACATCTTCAAAGCGAGTTGTCATCTTCTAGAAGATTATTCTTTTTTAGTATACAACCTTTACAAAAAGAGCCTATGTTCGTACCCAACATTTGCCAACTCGAGCTTATTCCGGGGAAACCATCTTAACCGGTTTCCCAAACTTGCCAGGTTAATTTGGGGACCTCTCAAATTTGTAAAATTTAACTTCACCATTGTGTTCCTCTTGTCAAGATAATAAAAATTATATATAAAGCCAAATTTGATGTTTGGAGGCATTTCTAGGTTTTTGCATTGAATCTGTCGAAACCGACTAACCCGATTTAGGAAACCTGACTTTGCTGCGAATTGACCACCGAGCAGTCTAAGATTATCATGCAATTCGATTGTATTAATGTGTTGGGTGTGGGGCTAGATTTAGGATGTGGTTATGCCATGACCAGTCACGCGCCCATGACTCTCTTCTTCCTCTCGTGCGCTCGTCCTCAACCCCACCCTCCTCCTCGTCCTCGCTGCCGCCGCCACTCACCGGGCTGCCGTGGCGCACTAGAGTTCGCTGGAACTCCGTGGCCATGGCAGCCGCCTTCTTCCCCTCCCCCTTCCCGTTGTCGCGAGCTTTGGCCCTAGCGCCCCACCCCACCCAGGCCCGGCCGCCTCCACCGTCGCAAGTGCCCCTAAACTGCCTGGCCGCCATCCCCACCACCTGGCCGGCCTGGCTTCCCCAAACCCCTTTTAAGCCCGCCGGAGATAGGGAAGAAGAGAGGGCGCTAAACTCTAACGCTGGCAAGCTCGCCGGAATCCTACACGCCTTCTTCCTTAACTTCGATGCGGGCAATGGTGCCGGCACGTGCGGGTGCAGACGTGAGCGCGGGCGTGTGGGAGGGAGAGGGAGAGGTGGGCCGGCCCGCGTTGCGCCATCCGCACTCTGCGCGACTGGGAATGCAATAGAGTTTGCGCTAGATTTATTACATCAATAACACCAAGGACAACAGCCGAGTCCATGCATGCCATTCTGGATGATGGCACAGCTGCAAATCCAGGCACCACCACAGGCGCAGCTTATCTGCGGCACGGTGCTTCATTCGTACACTGTCATGTCGTGGCATGGCCACGCGGCGATGGCTGTTGTGGCAAGCCCGCGCCATGCTTACCCGGCGAATCAGCCGGGGGCCGCACAAGCTGATTTGACACTTGCCCTCCTCTCCACTTTGATCACCACCATCCATCGCCACCACAGGCCTCTTGCCATGGCGCCCGTCTTCATGTAAAGGCATCAACTACCTCTTGTCTCCACGACTGTCACCGCCACCACCGGAGCCAAGCCGAAGTGTCAAATCAGCTTGCGCGGCCCCCGGCTGATTCGCCGAGTAAGCATGGCGCGGGCTTGCCACAACAGCCGTCGCCGCGTGGCCATGCCACGACATGACAGTGTACGAATGAAGCACCGTGCCGCAGATAAGCTGCGCCTGTGGTGGTGCCTGGATTTGCAGCTGCGCCATCATCCAGAATGGCATGCATGGACTCGGCAGTGCGAGGCAGGACGGGGCCCTCATCATCACCTGGTTAGTCAAGGGGTGAATAAATGGAAAGGAAGAGGGGTAAGGTACAACAGCCACCGGCATACGGCTGGTGGCGCCCTGGCCCTGCACTGCCGCCGGCAGGCCGTGGTGACCGAAGCTTTCGTTGCCCATGGGATTCTGGCTGCTGTGAGTGTGGGTGCTGCAGTGTCCTGCCATGGCTTGTTGGGTAGATGCGTATGTAGGAACAGGAGTCTTTATAGGCGGAGGAGGGAGAGAGGAGGGTGGGGATAGTTAGCTGTATGATGTCACGGTGTTGTACTATGCAACAGCCGTGTCTCGGAGGACATGGCTTAGGTGCGGCGTGAGGGTGCGCTATGAACCTATACATGGCCAAATGGGCCGGCACGGCACGACGGGGCACAGCGGCGCTGCCCTGCCGTGTCGCGTAGTGCCGCCGTGCCGGCATCCCGGCCCAGGCACGACACTATAGGCTATTAGCTGTGCCGTGCCGTGCCGATGGGCATGGCAACCGTGCGTGCCCGTGCCACTCCTGGCCCGACGCGGCGAGGCCATCACGCCGCTGGTTCCTCGCCGAGGCCATTGCGTCGCACGTCGAGGCCGCTCACGCTCTCCAGCTCGTCAGCACATAGGCCATTGCGCCGCCGCGCCGCCACACTGAGGTCGCCGTGCAGCTCCCCCACGTCATCACGCTGCCGTCATCTTCCACTCCGTCGTCGACCTGGGAGCAGAGGAACCGCTGCATCTCACCGCCGCCCATGGAGCCGCTGCAGTGAAGGAGGCCGTGAGGCTACTATGGGAGGGAATGGGGAATGGGGAGGCGGCGGCCTGGGAGGGAAGACGCGGGGAGCGGCGGCCTAGAGTGAAGTCGCGTCCCACACGCGTGACGGAGTCGGAGGAAGCGGCGGGGTGAGGAACTGAGGATGGGAACTCAGAGGTGTGGGGGATTAGTCTTAAACCTAGGGTTTAATCCAACTGCTGATATTCATCTAAAGAGGATCCACCGATTGGAAATAGCCGGGCCGCATCGTGCCAGCCCAAAAACCGTGCCGTGCCCAGGCCGGTGGGCCATCCCAGACACGGGCACGAGGCAGGCCGTGCTGCACGGGCCAGTGCCGTGCTTTTTCGGACCTGGCCCGTGCTGGCCCAGCGGGCCTAGCCCATCTGGACATATATATATATATATATATATATATATATATATATATATATATATATATATATATATATATATATATATATATATGAACCCAGTAACTTATGTGTCTCCTTGTATCTTACTTTTTGGTCAAACTTCCGTTTGTACTCCTTTTCCAGGGCTGTGACATAGCCCATTTTGCTGAAGCATATCCAGGCTACAAACTCCGTATTTTGAAGTTTGAACACAAGTGAAGTTGCAATTAAAATGGATAGTTGTGTACAAAATAGAACTCAATCTGTTCAGTTCCAAACTGTAGTCGTTTTATTTGGCTCTTTGTAGATCTTATTATGTATGTAGATATATATTAGTGTATATATATTTACGTAAAAGTTATGTATCTAGAAAAGTCAAAATAAATTACAATTTTAGAACACAGGAGTAGTAAGCAATAATGTGTTTTTGTTGTCACAAATGTCAAGAGAATTTCGAAATTAGACAACACAAGTAGAATGTATCAATCCTTTAAGCGATATATTAGGTAGTGATCCTAGACGCTTAACTAAATGGGCATATGTGTAACTTAGATGTGCATCCAATAAACAAAGTGTTGATGATGAAGATCGGTCACAAACCACAAGTACTAAAACGCATGGGTCACAAATAGACCGAGGCGACGTGACTGTGCAGAAACTGGCCTAGCCGGTTCTCTAGGGTTGAGCCCGAGAAAAGCCCCGGGTCAGCAAAGATCACATTTACATCGTGAAGAAGAGAGGTTTGCGAGCAAATCACAGAAAGGTAACTAGTCGTGCTTGCGTGACGAAGAACGGTTAACTTCCGGGCGCGAGGATGTCGCCAGGTTGCCCAGGAAGCCTAGGGCGCCATCCTTGATCATCAGATCAAGCGATGAACAACAGCATGGAGGTTAGAATAGATTAGGGCATACCGGCATAGAGAGATAAAAGTAAATTGTATTTGGTTAGATTGTGTGTTGGGCACCTCAATCAGTCGTGCCCTTGTCTATATAACCTATATAGATGAAGGCCACTAACAATGATTGATTGCTATAAAGCTACAACCACAGCGATCCACGTCATCTGAAATATAGGCCATTGGATCATCTCCGTTTTGCGCCATCCATCGTCCAAATCATTGCGTCGGCCAGCACATGAATAGGCAGCTTCCACCCATCCGTCCCTTCGATCACCATGTCCCTCTCCATCTATGAAACCAATAAATGTCCACCAAGAGACCATTCCCAACCTCCTCCTCGTTAATTTACTATAGAGATATTCATAGAGGAGAGGAGGAGACCAGCCATTTCAGGCCTTGTTTGGATGCATGCGTATCCACTTCAATCTACATGTGTTGAAGTGAATTGGAATGGAATGGATACATGTGCATCAAAAAGGCTTGAAGAAGATGTGCTGAACCCAACCCATTGCCGAGGACAAAGGTGTACCTGGCGAGCTTCCACACAGCGACGGCAAGCTCCCGTAGGTCCGTGTGCCCACGGGACGGTGAGACGATAGCGTGTCCAACAAGACAGAGGCCAACGACAACATGCTGGGTCCAGACAGCACGGCGGAGGTCCTCATCGACAACTTCAAGAAGAATCTGAGCATCGAGGACATGGTGGTGTTGTGCAGCTCCCACACCATCGGCCCTCCCACTGCGCCTCCTTCTTGGCCACAAACCGGTAGTGGCTGGCGAACGAGACCATTAGCCTAGCGTACCAGGCGCTGCTAGAGGCATTGTGCTGCCCAACCCGGTCTAGCTCACCCCCAACACCACGGAGATCGATGTGAGCACGCCCACGATGCTGGACAACAACTACTATAAACTGCCGCCGCTCAACCTAGGCCTGCACTTCTCTGATGACCAGCTCATTGTCCGGCAATGGCACGCTCGTGTTGTTCACCAACGCCTTCGCCCGTCCGCACGATTCCCACAACCTCATGTGATGTGATGTTGGTCCATCGGTCAGACGCCAGCGCGTTGCCCCTCGGGGCTCGGCCCCTCCTCTGGCCCTAGAATCTAGGACCCAGGCCCTAGTCAGCGAGCCACCCAGGTGCCGCCGCTGCCGCCACTAGGAGCCCCACAGCCACCGCCAGACGGACTAATGTAAACAAGGGGGCAGGGCAAGGGCCTGGTGCATCAGCCGTCCAGGAGGGCAGGAGCCCCGCCACCGGCGCCGGGAGGATTTAGGTTTGGTCGATTGGAGAAGGAGAAGCATTGGTTGTCATCATGGGATGGGGAATTGTCGAACTCAGTGAGAAGGCAAGGACAGGCGTGGGCTTACTGGGCCTATCTAGCAAAAAAGGCTGCATTGGTGCATTGAAGCACATGTGGACTAAGTTTTACTTAAAAAACTGATAATTCATAACACAAATAAACATATATACATTGTCTTGACGGATAATCTAATGCCCATACAAATTACAATCACAAAGGCAAAGTCATAAATAGTGGTAAAATCAAAATAAGGGACAAAAATATCTAATTCTGTATCTATATTTAATCTTTTTTCCACGAGAAATCAACTCTAGTTTCCGCGGCAATGCGTAGGGTTAATTTCCTAGTATTTATAAGGAGGGGTTGATATGTCAAAAACTCTTACAAAACATGTTTTAGATCCAATCTTAGCCTGCCAAAACTGGCCTTGCCGGTTACAGAACCGGCATGGCTGGTTTACGTCGTCCAAGGCAGAAAACATTCCAAAAATAGTAATTAATTCATCGGACTCCAAATGAGGTGATCGATATATGTTTTTTGGTCAACTCGATGAGAGAAATGCAATAGTGCAACCCATTCTTCCATTGGAGGAATTTGGAAAATTACCAAATCCGGCCTGGCCGGTTTTGGGAACTGGCCAGGTTCGGGTTAGCCCCCCAAAAAGTTGTTTCCTTTGTTCGGGCTCCAATGAGATGACCCAAGTATGCTTTCTGAATGTTTCGATGATAGAAGCAAGATGTTGGACTCCATTATGCATTTTAACCATTTTGGGTGTCAACTTATGCCCCCTTGTTTTTAGTAAAGCTTGCATACTAAAAAACAACTTAAAGGCCAAAATTGACTCATTGTTGTGGTCTTCTTTGGAATATCAGCCATGCCTTCTGTTTGTTGCCTTCAACTTATCCATAGTAATGTCCTTAGCTTCTTCCATCAATCATTGTGCAGGCATAAAGCGACCAAATTGCCACCAGCCACAATTACTTCTGATTTTGATCCTACAATTTGGCCTTGTACAGCCAACATCCTGTCTTTGTGTGGCTCCGGAATATAATATAATTACTAGATTTGGTCCCCCAAAATGTCTGAATTAGCATCTTGTTTAAATAAAATAATTAGATGTCCTCCCAAAAAACCATGGCTTGCCAACAAGACGTATTAAAGTGGCAGGCTCCAAGGAGATATCATCATCCTGAATTTCAAGCGTCTCAACGACAAACATTCGGTAGAAAGTCAATACAAATCACCATTGACTAGAATATAGTTGCTTGCCAATTGCCGAATACCTTTATCAATTTTAGCACTTGGATTACCTAAACAATCCATAATGGGAGTTCTCCAATCATCCAAATGGGCTCTAAGTTCTGTGGAGTAACAAAATCAAAATGATTTGAGCCTTCCCCGATGAAGTTAGCCTGGTCACCTCCAAGATCCGGCCTGGCCAGTTCTACTGCAGAACCTGCACAGACGACATAAACAACGGTCTGGCTGGTTTCTAGAACTAGCCTAGCCACCTCTGGCAGACTGGCTGCCACTTCATCCTTTTGCATCGGCTTTTCTCTCATGTGAAAACTAAGCCCACCTACGTCGAAGCCAAATGCTTGTTCAACCAACACGTTGACCTTACTGTCCTTGATCATGCCTTCGAATATGCCGAATTCGGAATTTGGTAAAATATGCAATGATGTCAAGGCACTTGATAAGATATGCATTAGGTGATCCTTCAAAACATCTAAACATACCAGCAACTTGTTATACCACAAGTAAAGAATCATGAAGGGCTTCAACATGTTTCACTTCCATGGATTGCAATATTTCTAAGCCAAATGAGAAAACTTCACATTCGGCTTAAATATTGGTGCAAATGTAGTTTAATCAACTCGTTGCCTCAAAGAGCACCATTGTGAGAAATAATGATTATGCCAGCACCTTGGCCCTTTTTGTAAACCGATTAAATAAAATAAAGTATCCATATAAGCAAATATCTCCAAAATGCATAAACCATGCCCCAGGGATTTTAAATCCATCAAAGTAAATTCCATGGAGGCTCTTCTCATAGCATGTTGGTTGCATGCATTCATTGGCTATATTTTTATGCTAAGGGCAATAACAAAATATCGGCCATATAAATTTGTCGGGGACCTAATACCGGGGTACCCAATGAGGTGGAATTAATAACCATCGAACATTGACGCTTCCGGTCAGACAAGAACGCTACTACACTTCTTGCCCGAACGACGGAAGATTAGTTCCGCCTCACCTGAGCCCCAAGGGCTAAGACTCCGTCTTGCCCGACGTCTGGGGGTAGACTCCGCCTCGCCCGATGGCTGAGGGCCAGCTCCGCCTCACCCGACGTCCGAGGGCAGGCTCCGCCTCGCCCGACGGCTGAGGGCAGGCCCTGCTTCGCCCGACGTCTAAGGGCAGGCTCTGCCTCGCCTAATGTCTGAGGGCTGGCTCTGCCTCGCTCGATGGCTGAGGGCAGGCCCCACCTCGCCCGACGTCTCGAGGGCAGGCTTTGCCTCGCCCGACGTCTGAGGGCTGGCTCCTCCTCGCCCGACGACTGCACCCTACTCCTTCATAAAGACAAGCACAGGGTACGACAGGACATTCGAGTCAACCATAGTACCGAGGGCCATGCCCTGCATGCCTATAGAAAGGTACTATTAGGATACGATCGGGACGGGTGCTTTAGGCCCTTTCCGACCTGACAGAGCCCGAACAGTATTGTAGGCGCCGACTTTTATCTCACAGTGTTGTAGGCGCCGCCATCAACCCTCGGACGTGGATACTAACACAAGCATATGACAACCACTATGATCCAAGACAGAACTCATATCATCTACAGTGACGGACGTATGGTCACTTCCCCGTCTACTCCCTAAAGGGTCATAGCTCGGCCCTCTGACATGCCGCACCGTCCGCCGGTGTAGGATGGGACGCACCCACTTGCTCAAAGAGGCTAGGGCATGGCCCTATAAGGATCAGTGAACATGCTATCCCTGACACGATCTGCCATGTTAGCAGGGCAGGCACAGGGGAAAAGGAAGACCCGGCTCCCTCGAAGGACCTTCTCTACCTTTGGTTTTTTCCTCTTTCTCCCATCTGTAACCCCTGCTCCCCCTTGGTCTATAAAAGGGAGGGCAGGGCACCCCACTAAGGGGACCGATCGTTTTGATACACACGATGATGAATCAATTCCACACACAACACACAGCCAAGCAGCAACCGAGCTCTTAGCGTCCTTTCAACCTTTCCATCAGAGACTTGGGACCTGTCCCTCTCTCGACCGTTTGTACCCCCTACTATGAACCTTTTTTGGTACTAATAACACGAGCAACAACAAACTAGATGTAGGGACATTCTGCCTGAACTAGTATAAACCTTGTGTCCTTTAGTACACCATTCGAGCCTAACGCGCAACAATTATAAATTTACTAGTTGGTGTTTGTTCGAAACACCAACAGTTGGCGCACCATGTAGGGGCCTTTACACATTCCAAATCAGGCCTCGGATGGCTAACCATGCAATCAGCTAGGTCCTGGGCGCACATGCATTTTGGTGACCTAGACTTCATCATCATGGTGGGAGGAGAGTTGTTGTTGGCCCACGTCGCCATCCAATCTCTCCCCTCCATCGGCTTCAACTACGGGAGGCTTGAGCGCCAGCCCGGCATCTCCCTTGGACCCCAGCCATCCAGGGAGGACCCGCACCGCCTCACCCTCTCTCTAGAACACTCTGCATGGAGTGCCCTAACGGCGCTTCCGTTCGGTCTCCTCAACGCCGCGGCGACCGTTAGCCACCTTGTGGCACAGCGCACGATCCCGTCCCCCATGAACAATGAGTTCGTGGGGATGATCGAAAGTGTCATGGAATCCCTCCACGGCCTCCTCACGGATGGGCCAGGGTCGAACTCTGGCTCTGACTCCAGCAGGGGGAGCCATCACCCCTCCCGGGAATGTTTCATGGCGGGTACTCCTGAGGGACACGTCGAAAGCGTCTCCATGGAGGAGACTACCCTGACAGGCAACCTCGGCGACAGAACCGAAGGGGGGACAGTGGCCCCACCTCACGTAGGGGTGGAGCAGCTGAGAGCCCAAAAGTGGGAGATCGACAAAGCCAGACAACAACTTGTTCGGGAATACGTGGAGGTCGATCGGGAGATCGAACGCCGCGGAGACAGTGGGCGCGTACGCGCCATGGCCCGTGAAGTAAACCGAAGGATCATTGCCGACAATGAAACCCTTCCTCAATTCGCTCAGGCAAGCCAGAACATCACCGCCGCAATGGCCTTGCTCCATGGCCTTCTAGAGTCCACAATGCCCGAGGATCGTTGGGCCAACCACGAAATTCGCACGCTGCTCGAGCGTGCGGCAGCGCAGCAGGCGGAAAGCTCGTTCTCTCAGCGACGCGAGCTCGACACCAGCTAGCACACAGCATCGATGCATCCCACTGGGGATGCATCAGTCCACTAGGCACCATAAGGCGGCAGACAGCACGTTGCGATCTCGATACATCAGCGTCTCAGCCGTAACCATGACGCACGCAGCACCCTCGACGCCCAAAGGCGTACCTACAACAACCCAAGAGAAGGAGCCTGCTGTGGCTATCATCCTTGTCATGGCGGACGCTACGATAGTGGCGAGGACTGGAGCCCGAGCCCTGGCCTGCTAGGCCCTCAGGCTTTTGGCCGGCACATCCTCAACGCTGCTTTCCCTCCAAGGTATCGACCACCTACCAATATCACTAAGTACTCTAGGGAGACAAACCCTGGACTTTGGCTCAAAGACTATCGGCTTGCTTGTCAAGCTAGCGGTGCGGATAACGATGACTTCATTATCCACAACCTCCCACTGTTCTCGGCTGATTCGGCGTGAGCATGGTTGGAGCACCTGTCGTCCAACGCAATCCAGAGTTGGGCGGATTTGAAGGAGATCTTTGTGGGAAACTTCCAGGGCACATACAAGCGCCCTGGGAACCCATGGGACCTCAAGAACTGTCGTGAGAAGGCCGGTGAGACCCTCCGCGGGTACATCCGGTGCTTCTACCGACAATGCAATGAGCTCCCTAACGTCGCCGATGCCGACGTGATAGGAGCCTTCCTGTCTAGGATGACCTACGAGTCTTTGGTTCATAAGCTAGGATGCAAGGGCCCACGAACCACCAAGGAACTCTTGGACATCACCACCAGCTACGCCTTAGGAGAAGAGGCCATCGGAGCGATCTTCGATCACCTCGAGGGCAAGGCAAGGCGGGACGAGGGTGCCTGCGAAGGCACCTCCAATCGTTCTACCAAAAGGAAGAATAAGAAGCAACATCGCGAGGACTCGCTCGTGGTCGCTGCTGACCGCAGGGGTGGTCGGAATCCCATGGAGGGCACTTCGAACCACTTTGAAAAATTACTCGAAGGGCCATGCCTAAACCACACCTTTCCTATCAAGCATTTGCTCAAGGACTGCAGCCTCATGCGGCGGTTCTTGTCCGGAGGCTCCAACAAAGGGGAGCAGGGGAAGGACCCTCCCCCCACTATGAACGACACCGAGGAGAAGGACGATGGCTTTCCAATGCCAGATGGCTGCCTTATGATCTTTGGACAATCAGCGGCCTATGGCTCCAAACGCCGTCAGAAGGTTGCACGCCACAAAGTCTACACGGCCCAACCGTCCACACCTCCCTTCCTATGGTGGTGAGTCCGCCATAACCTTCGATTAGATCGACCATCCGGATACCGTCCTGCACGGGGAGGTATCCACTTGTGGTTGACCCAAAGCGACTCATCAAAGTACTGGTGGATGGAGGCAGTGGCCTCAACATCATGTACGCCAAGACACTCGACGAGATGGGCGTCGACCAAGTACTGATGGATGGAGGCAGTGGCCTCAACATCATGTACGCCAAGACGCTCGACGAGATGGGCATCAACCAGACGAACCTCCGCCCAACCCGAGCGTCTTTCCACGGCATCATGCCCGGGAAACAGGCCATGCCACTAGGGCAGATCAATCCGCCCGTCACCTTAGGGGATCAGTTCAATTACAGGACTGAGACCCTCACCTTCGAGGTGGTTGGGTTCCCCAAAACTTTTCACGCCATCTTGGGACATCCATGCTACGCGGAGTTCATGGCTGTCCCCAACTATACATACCTCAAGCTGAAGATGCCAGGCCCCCACGGGGTCATCACCATCGGCACCTCCTTCCAGCTAGCGGCCTACGAGTGCGAGGTTGAGTGTTGTGGTCACGCCACAACAATCATCGCCTTCGGGGAACTCGCGGCCCTCAAGGAGGGGGTCTTCGAAGAAGCACCCGACGCAAAGAAATCAACCGGGTTGTTCAAATCGGTAGAGGGCTTCAAGGAAGTCCTCATAGATCCCAGCAGCTCCGAGGGTAAAATGGTACGTATTGGTACCACACTCTCCTCCGGATAGGAAAGCGCGCTCGTTGACTTCTTCCACGGCAACAAAGACATCTTTGTGTGGAAACCCTCGGACATGCCAGGCATTTCGAGGGAGGTCACCAAACATACCTTAAAGATCCATCCAGGCTCCAAGCCAGTGAAGCAACGCCTGCGCCGCTTCGACGAGGAGAAGCACAGGGCCATCGGTGAAGAGATAGCAAAACTATCGGTGACCGAATTCATCAGGGAAGTATACCACCTAGAGTGGTTAGCTAATCCTATTCTTGCATGAAAGAAGAGTGGGAAATGGAGGATGTGTGTTGACTATATGGGTCTCAACAAAGCATGCCCAAAGGATCCATTCCCTTTGCCACGCATAGACCAAATAGTCGACTCTACCTCGGGGTGTGAAACCCTCTGCTTCCTTGATGCGTACTCTGGCTACCATCAAATCATGATGAAGGAATCCGACCAGCTCGCGACATCTTTCGGACTGAAGAACGTTGGGGCTACGTACCAGTGCTGTATGCTCAGATGCTTTGGGGACCTCATCGGGCGGACCATTGAGGCCTACGTTGACGACATCGTAGTTAAGTCCAAACGGGCTGACCACCTCGTTGCCGATCTTGAGCAAACCTTTGCGAAACTCTAGGTGAATGGCATCAAACTCAATCTCGAGAAGTGTGTTTTCGGGGTCCCGAGGGGCATGCTGCTCGGCTTCATCGACTTCGAGTGTGGCATAGAAGCCAACCCGGAGAAGATTTCAGCCATCACAAGGATGGGCCCGATTCAGAACATAAAGGGGGTTCAGCGAATCATAGGGTGCCTCGCCGCCCTCAGCCGATTCATCTCCCGCCTCGGCGAACGAGGTCTCCCCCTTTATCGACTCTTAAAGAAGGTCGACCGCTTCGAGTGGACATCCGAGGCCCAGGTGGCACTTGACATGGTCAAACTACTTCTGACAAGGCCCCTAATCCTAGTTCCTCCAAGCGACGGAGAATCCCTCCTGCTATACATAGCGACCACCACGCAAGTGGTCAGCACCGTCCTAGTAGTAGAGCAGGAGGAAGAGGGGCACACCCTCAAGGTGCAGCGCCCTATGTACTTCATTAGTGAGGTACTATTTGACTCCAAGACCCTCTACTCCCAAATCCAGAAGCTCCTATACACCATCCTCATCACCAAGAGGAAGCTACACCACTACTTCGAGTCACACCCCGTGACGGTCGTGACGTCGTTTGCCCTCGGCGAGGTCGTCTAGAGCTAGGACGCCACAGGAAGAACCACGAAGTGGGCACTCAAGTTGATGGATCAAGGCATCACATATGCCTCCCGAACGGCAATCTAGTCCCAGGTGGTGGCTAACTTCATTGTGGAATGGACTGAGGTCCAGACACCACCGACGGTCGTCGATCAAGAGTACTAGACGATGTACTTCGATGGATCACTGATGAAGAAGGGCACCGACGAGGGGATGGTCTTCGTATCACCCCATGGGGTCCGCATGAGGTACATGGTTCAACTCCATTTCCCCTCATCAAATAATGTGGCTGAGTATGAAGCGCTCATCAACGGCCTATGAATCGCCATCGAGTTGGGCATCAGACGCCTCAACATCCGGGGCGACTCCCATCTAGTCATTAACCAAGTCATGAAGGAGTCGAGCTGCCATGACACCAAGATGGCTGCGTACTGCCAAGAGGTTCGACGACTGGAGGACAAATTCGATGGCCTCAAACTCAATCACATCCCAAGGTGCCTCAACGAGGCGGCCGATGGGCTTACAAAAGCGGCGTCTGGTCGAGAGCCGGTGCCAACGGGCGTCTTCACCATCGACCAACATAAACCCTCGATATGCTACGAAGGGTCAGAGCGGGCCAACGATGGCCCATCTGATCTAGCCTCGGGGGCTGACCAACCGACGGCTCCGTCCGGCCCCGAGGTCATGGAGCTTGAAGAGGATCTAGCGATAGAGCCCGACCCCCTGGACGACTGGAGAACACTCTACCTCGACTACCTCCTCCATGACACACTGTCGATGGACAAGATGGAAGCTCGACGGCTCGCACGTCGCACCAAGTCCTTCATTATTGTAGAAGGTGAACTCTACAAGCGAAGCCACACCGAGATCCTATAGCTCTATATCCCCGTCGAACAGGGGAAGCTTCTGCTGAGCGATATCCACAGTGGGGTCTGTGGTCACCACGCCGCACCTAGAACCTTAGTTGGGAACGCATTTCGACAGGGCTTCTACTGGCCCACTATAGTAGTCAACACCGAGCAGATCGTACGCACCTACGAAGGGTGTCAGTACTACGCTTGGCAAACTCACCTCCTGGCCTAGGCACTCCAGATGATCCCCATCACGTGGCCCTTCATGGTCTGGGGGCTCGATCTAGTTGGACCTCTCAAAAAGGTGCCCGAGGGCTACACCCACTTGCTTGTCACCATAGACAAGTTCACAAAATGGTTCAAAGCTCGGCCGATCTCTGTGATCAAATCCAAGTGAGCCATGCTGTTCTTCCTCAACATCATCCATCGCTTTGGAGTATCGAACTCCATCATCATGGACAACGGCACACAGTTCACCGGCAGAAAATTCCTTCAATTCTGCGATGAACAACACATCCGGGTTGATTGGGCCGCCGTCGCGCACCCCTGAACGAACGGGTAGGTCGAGCGCACAAATGGCATGCTCCTATAGGGCCTCAAGCCTAGGATCTTCAACTGGTTGAACAAGTTCAGCGCACACTGGGTCACCGAGTTCCCTGCGGTACTCTAGAGCCTGAGGACAACTCCCAGCCGGGGCACCGGCTACATGCCTTTCTTCATGGTCTATGGTTCCAAGGCCATCTTCCCAACCAACCTCGACTATGGAGCACCAAGTATCAGAGCATATGACGAACAGGGAGCCGAGGCATCCCACCAAGACGCCATGGACCAGCTAGATGAAGCTCATGACATCGCCCTCCACTGTTCGGCCAAGTACCATCAGGCGCTGCGACGGTACCATAGCCGACGGGTGCGGGACCGAGCCTTCAACATCAGGGACCTGGTTCTCCACCTCGTGCAGAGCAACAAGGGCCATCACAAGCTCTCCCCACCCTGGGAGGGACTGTATGTCATCGCAGAAGTACTCCGGCCAGGCACCTACAAGTTGAAAACCATCGACGGTGACGTCTTCACCAACGCCTGGAACATCAAGCAACTACGTCATTTTTACCCTTAAATAAACGCATACTTTTTCTTATCAGTTTTTGTCTTCAAAAATCCCCAATCTTTAGTGACATCCGACCCCTACAAATTGCGAGGGGTCGGACCTCACTCGGGGGCTGATATAAGTACGTTTATCTTGCAAACACTCTTTGTGTGATCTTTGTGAACATTCTATGTGTTTTCCCTCTTTTCTCATGGCAAGTCCTAAGGGCTAGGATTTTGGGAACAAAATCTGAGTATAACTGGTAGGACTGCGGGAAACCCACGCCCCAACGGCTATGGCCTCCTTGCTCACCAGCGTGATCAGAATTGTTTCGCCCGCACTCCAAGTTTTTTGCGACCTTAACTATGGGAAGGGTCAGAAGGCGCCAAACCTCTTCTACAAAAAGAGGGAGAAGAGCTGAAAAGCTGTTTGTCAGAACAAAAGTTGAAAACTTTTTCTTTTTTTGCTCAAATTCATCACTTACAAAGTGATTTCATCACAAAAAGGACTAATGTATTCATAAGTACAAAACATTGTTCACTCAGGGGCTCCCCCACAACTTATTCGATTACAGTTTCTGACCAGTTCTACTATGAGCACTACTACGGTCACCGTTCCACGTTCTCCATCGGCGACGTCCTACCGCTCTGTGGGATCCTCAAGGGCGCCGTCATCTGCAACATTGAGCACCACATCGGCGACTGTGGTGCCCTCACTGGGTCATCCAGGGACTACGCCATCATGATCAGCCACAACCCTGACAATGGCACCTCCGCCGGGGCATCCAGGGACTACGCCATCGTGATCAGCCGCAACCCTTACAACGACACCTCCACCGGGGCGTCCAGGGACTACGCCATCATGATCAGCCACAACCCTGACAACGGCACCTCCGTCGGGGCATCTAGGGACTATGCCATCTTGATCAGCCGCAACCCTGACAACAGCACCTCAGTCGGGGCATCCAAGGACTATGCCATCGTGATCAATTGCAACCCTAACAATGGCGTCTGGGCAGGGGGTGTTTCCCGCTGAAGAAAGGCCACCACAAATGATGGCAAAACCGACGACGCTCAGCACCCTCCAGTGCCCCTCCTCCTTCGATGGAGGCGGCCCCTTCTCGGCGAAGGCGGCCGACACCATCTCATCTACGTTGGATGACCTCCAGCTCAACATCGCTCTCTAGATTCACGAGCGAATCAGTGAGTTTTTCCCTTCCTGGCATTACCCTCTCTCACTTAGGAGCCGCTGCGATGCACGAATGCATTCGGTGAGAAGGAAGAAGGAGAGGAGGTTGCAGCTCAGGAATAGGGGAAGGAATGGGGACGAGACCCCCCTCCCTCCACCTATTTAAAGAGGAGATACAGCAGCTAAGGAAAGGCAAAAGGTTGGGACGAAAAACTCTCTTCCTTCCCCTATTCAATGCAGATGGGGAATCGATGCTGACGGGAATCTGAGGGGACGCGCCCGGACCGACGGGACACGCTCTGATCCATGAGACGTCGCATGGTCAAACAGGATGTTGCCTAGGCATGGCCCACCACTACCATGCACCGAGCGCGAGAGTCAGGGCGCACCCACATGCATGTGACTCTCCACTTCCCCAGGCAGGACCACAAAACAAATCGACTATGGAACCCCCGTCCTGGGGGGCCCAACGGGCCTCCTGGGTCGATCAGACGGCCTAGGTAAAATGACGAATGAACGACCACTGAAAAAGATAAGCACCTATGTTTACTTACTTTGCGTGTTAATTTCATTACCGAGCTTTCGACCCCAGCAACGGTAGGGACACGGACATCGCTCGGGGGCTGCTGGGAGTGTCTACTTGTTTAGACATCCTCATCGCCTAACCCCTCCTTACATTTGGAAAACCAGAGACATGGGGTGCGGGTGTAAAACTTTGTGTAGAACTAGGCAAACCGCTAGACCCTACGCCCCAGCGGCTACGGTGTTTTTGTTCACCAGCATAATCAAATTCACTATTCCCCGTGCCCCAATCTTTAACATCCGCCTTCTCAAGAAGGGTTCGGAGGGGTCCTCCTGTAGAATCTCCTTCAAGGAGAAGCTGTCAGGTCGCCTAAGAACGATTGAACGCCTCGGATCACCGCCGAGAGACAGAAACATAAGATTGCGATGCTCGTGCAGGTCACGCTGGCCCCATCGCAAATGTCAGACCTGAACCCCACATAGACATGTCCGGTAAGAGCTTCTCGTCGCTCATGCCACCGAGGTAACATTACCGACCCTCGCTTTCATTTCAATTAAATCGTACATTAATCCCATACATCCAAAATGTTGCATATGCAATTGCTGCATCTCAACGCTTCATGTCGCGTCACGAAGCGGCAGTCACCTCATTCAATGTGAGTGGCAAATGACCGAGGTTCAAAGGCTGGACCACGAAGGGCTTGAGGCCACCTCGCATCAAACAGAGCCAGGGGAGAAAAACTGATATGAGCCCTAGCGGCCTTGCCCGACCCTGCTCAGAAGCAGATAGGGACATCTTGACCTTTCTCGTTCGATTCTAACCTCGAGCCAAACCCATAGAATCTCCATCAAGGATAGGCCAACGAGCCACCTGAGCCTATCGAATAGCTTGGGCATCTGCCGGGAGACGGGTTAAGAAGTAGTGGAATGCCACATGAGGGCTCTGCCGACCCTGTGAGTGAATGATGGACCCAGATTTCACATGAACATACCCATTAGCGAGCTCATTGAGCGCGACACTTGAGCCATCGAGGCAAGTGTCGTCAACTCATCCCCTCCAATTGCGGAAGCCGAGGATGGGGTGATGCGTGAAACATGGCCGACCCCTAGTAGACCCTAAGGTGCATGGGGGCTCAAGCCGCTCGATGCAAGATCGAGACACTGAGGTTCGAAGGCTGACCCACGAAGGGTCCGAGACCGCCTCGCATCAAACAAGAGCCAGGGGAGAAAATGTAGATGAGCCTCAGCGGCCTTTGCCTAACCCGCATTGAGGCGGATAGGGTCATCTCAACCTTCTAGTTTAATCTAGCCTTTAGTTGAGCCCATAGAACCCCCATTGAGGGGGAATCTATTGGAAGGCAGGTCAAGGAGCAATGGAACGCCACCCAACCCTAAGGGGCATGGGGGCTCGAGCCACTCGATCCAAGATTGAGAGACTGAGGTTCAAAGGCTAACCCGTGAAGGGTCCGAGGCCGCCTCGCATCAAACAAGAGCCAAGGGAGAAAATGCAGATGAGCCTCTGCGGCCTTTGCCCAACCCGCATTGAGGCGAATAGGGTCATCTCAACCTTCTAGTTCAATCCGGCCTTTAAACGAGCCCATAGAATCCCCATTGAGGGGGAATCTATTGGAAGGCAGGTCAAGGAGCAATGGAACGCCACCCGAGAGCTTTCCCGACCCTATCACAAAGCAATAGGATCAGGTTCTGTTCTAACATCCCTGTTAGCGAGCTCATCAGGCACGTCACTTGAGCTATCGAGGCAAGTGACATCACCTCAACCCCTCCAGTTGCGGAAACCGTGGATGGGGCGACAGTCACAAAATGAGCCAACCCTTGACCGAATCCCCGCCATGCGTAGGGGCTCGAGGGAAGGCCGAGCCAGCAATAAGACCAAACGCATGGTCACAGAACGATCGCCAAAATCCTAAGTAAGGGGTACGTGCGAATATAAGAGTAAGTTCACTACCCTCACTTCGGTCTCCAGTAACATCCGGCCCCAACAACTGCAAGGGGTCGGATCTCACTCGGGGGCTGATAAAGGTATAAATACCTCCTTTTTCAAAACAGTTGTTGCATCAGACCTCTTCCTCACGGTAAGGTTAGCGACAAGGATTGTGGGAGCAGATAAACGAGCATGCCTGGTAAGACATCAAAAAGCCCACGCCCCGACGGCTATGGTAACTTTTCTCACCAGCATAATCGAAATTTCCCCCTTATACACCTCGGGCCCTATGGTATAACGAATGGAAGGGTCGGACTGCATAAACTTTTTCTCTATTGCAAAAAGGAAGAAAGTAAGCTCAAACGAATGAAACAAAATTGCAAAACGAAATTATGAATCTGTTTTCGGACACAAAAGTACCAACACTTGTCCACATATTACAGATAAATGTTTGACAAGCTTATTCAACTAACTACTTCCTCGGAGGGAGAACTATGTCTTTCAGCCTGTTCGCCAGGTTCCGCGTAATGGGAGTCACCGCCTTCTCAATCTCATCTAGCTCGGAGTTTTCATAGCCAGGCACGAAGCCGAGGCTCATTACCTCCAAGTTAACTTCCTGATCATAATGAGAGTGGGCAACAGCAAAGGCTTGGGTGATCCCAGCGTGAAAGGCGTTCTCCTCAAGCTGGACCACCCGCGTCGTGGTATCCACGGCACGGGCTACAAGTGAGTTGGTTTCCTCTGGCCGCGCCACCCCTAGGTCATCGAAGACAACCCCGATGGTGGCTCACAGAATATCATGCTCATCACTCTCGGCCTGAAGAGTCCCCCGCACCTCGGCAAGCTCCATGCCTAGCCCGGCAGAGATGCTCTCGGCCTCCAACCTTCGGGTCACCGCGGCTCCAAGATCTGCCCGGAGGGAGCTGACCACCTGACGCGCCTCGTCACGCTCTCGGACGGCCTAGTCGCGCTCATCGCGGACCGTGCCATGCTCTGAGCGAAGTCTTTCTATAGTCTGGTGCAGCTCGTCTCGCTCCCTACGCAGCCGGACAATTACCTTGGCATCCTGATTTGCCCTCTATTGCAGGGCCGTGGACCTTTCCTCGGCTTCTAGCTTGAGGTCCCGCTCCCTCTCTAGCTCTTCCAGGAGCTCGACGGCCCGTAGGCTGACCTCGGCGTCCTTCTGGAGTAGCTCATCCCACTCCTTTCAGACCCTGGCGGCCGCCTCCTTGTCCTACTACACCCTCGCCGACAGATCCTAGAACATCCCATGGATCTCCTCCGTGTCCCAACGCATCTCAGCTTCTCGCGGTTGGGCGACAGCAAGCTAGGCGTTCACATCTCTACACAGCTGGGCCTCCTCGGTGAGGTGGTCCCATTCCACCTTCTGCTCATGAAGGAACCGGGACTTCTCCCGGCTATGAGAAATGAGGGACTAAAAAGAAGACTAGTGTCAAAAATACAAAAATACATGAAGAAAGAAGAAAGCGAGAAGATCAAGCGGATACCTAACCATTGGGAATAATGATGTCATGCAGGACGCCCCTGGCCTAGTTCAGGACATCCATCTTCACCGAGATCCCTTCGTCGAGACTCCCCCGCTCTATGCTCTCAGTAGCATCATCGAGTGAGAAAAGAGTCAAAGTTGGATCTTGGGGATCCATCCACTAGAGCGGCAGCTTGCTCTACGTGGGTGAGCGGCTGCCCCCTGACATTAGGGCCAAGGGCGACCTCCCGCTGGTCCTCTCCACCACCACCATAGTGCCCAAGGACCCTCCAGCCGTGTCCCCCTCCGTTCGACCTGCCTCGGGCTCCGTCGCCTGGGCCACCGGAGGCGCGGATTGCGCCACCCCCTCGGACACCACCGTGGCTGCGTACGGCTGCTCCTAGCTTGGGGCGATCGCGGCCACCACCGCTTGCGATGCTGAGGCCTCAACTTGCGGTGCCACGCCCACCACAGGAGGCGCCACAAGCGCGGGCGGCAGCTCCGTCCGCTCCAACATGGGCGGCGGAGTCACCTCCACCGTCGTTTGCTAGGCGACCCCCAAGGGCACTTCTTCAGCCCCGGTGCCCGCCTGACCCACCGAGGGCACGGGCACCACCACTGGCGGTGCCTGACCGGTCGACAAAACCCCAACATCGGCACCACTCCTGCCCGAAATAGGAGCGACATCGAGCGATGGCGTCCCTCCCGCTTGAAGAGCAACGCTCTTCTTGGGCGCCAGCGCCAAAGAGCCACCTCGTCTCAAGACTCTACAAGAGTTAAAAGGCATAGGTCACACTAAAAAATAGAAAAACAGGAATAACAAAGGAATCGGTGACTTACACTGGCGCGGTTGGGCGGTAAGAACGTTTTGGGGATGAACCCCATTTTCCTACTCCAACTCATCTGGGCGGGGCCGTTTCGAGCCTGCCCCCTGCTCCCGGGCAGGGGGGCTTGTCTCCCTTGCCTCCGAGGGCACGGCGGCACAACCACCCCTCTCTATTGGCACCTCGGGCACGGTAGCAGATCCGCCTCCCCCCATCCACCGGTCCTCCACCGGCTCCCCGAGTGTGGCGGTAGATCCACCCGCTCCCACTGGTCCTGGGGACGGGCCGATGGTTTGGCCTGCCCCCGCCGGCCTCACAGACTCGCTTCCCTCCGCATGGAACGGGAAGGGTCCCTGCGTGGGCAAGTGGGTACCTGTTAGCGTATTCTTGCTCTCCAGGACATCCCACTCCACATCGGCTACTACCTCATCAAACTTCATGTCGTCGTCATCGTCGTCGTCACTGCCTATCTCCTCTCCTCGCTCCCGTGCTTGCTGCTTCCATAGCATCTTCTTCCTCTTGAGCTCCCTCGTCTTCCTATCCCACTCGGTCACAGTGTGATTCACTGTCGCTAGGATCCGGTCCTTCGGCAGCAGAGCCGGGCTATCCCTGAAGATGAGTCTCTTTGGCTGGTCCCGCTATCCCGAGGTCAGCATCAAGGGGTCAGAAATTCAAGTAAAAAGGAGGCATGGGAAAAGAGAACTTACAAAGTCGATGAACCCTGATTTTGGTTGCATTGGGGGATGCCCCGGCACAGAATACACGAAATCAAGAACAACGCTGGCGTTGTCCTTCGAAGGCTCCATCGCCTCCTTGATGCGCTGCACCACTTCGGTGGGGGGAGCACTTCATCGACAAGCGTCGTCCCTTCGAGCGATGCCCCGAGCGCCATCAGGTACAGGGGAAGCGCACGGCTCATCAATGGCGCCACCCTCCGCGTATGGTAGGCGCCAATGATCCCGGATCCCTTCATGCCCCTCTCCTTTAGAATTTGGAGGGTGGCGAGATGGTCCTTGATCCTCTTCTTGTCTTTGTCCGGGACACCCCACTTTCATGGCCCCGAGACCTCTTCGATGATGCGCCTAGAGAACACTAGCAAGGGGGCAGCAACGTCATCCTTGATGTAAAACCAATGTGAATGTCACCCCTTGTTGGAGGTCGACAGACGCATTGATGGGTATTCGTTCACCCGGTTGTTGCGGAGATGAATGCTGGCACATCCCATCGGCACACTTAGCTCTTGCTTCCCAACCCACTTCTTCGACAGGTTGACGGCGAAGAGATACCACCACAGGTCAAAGTGGGGACTAATCCCTAGAAACCCCTCACACAGGACGATGAACGTCGCAGTGTGCTAGACGCCGTTGGGAGTAAGGTGCTACAACTCCACCTGGTAGTAATCCAACAGCCCCCGAAGGAACTTGTGAGTAGTTATGGTGAATCCCGCTCGTGGAAGTGAGCGAAGGACGCGACATACCCTTCGGGCGGCGACGGCTCATCCTCATCACCGGGCAGCCGCCACTCCTTGGCGGCGGTCAGCGGGCGAAGGAGGCCATGGCGAACAAGGCCCTCTAGGCGCTGAGGGGTGATGTTGGATCTACACCATGGCTCCATTGAAGCAATTAGGAGGGGGGTGGATGCAAGTTTAATGGCGGCTACAATGCGGATGTGAGCTTGATGGTCGGCTGCGATGCTAGTATGGGAGACTCAGGTGATTGGCAGCGGAGGTTGTCGATGCAAAGGTGAGGAGGCAAAGTACGGAACCCTAGGGGTGAACCCCTCAGTTTTATAGGGGCGATGGATGCGAGAAGAGCAACCGCCCCCCTAGGTCTCGAGCCTGCCATGATACACCGTCGCGTCACGTCACGGGATATGCGCCCACGATCCCTATCCTTTCCCACCAAAATCACGCCGGATGTTTTGCCTTCCCTAGGCAGACTAGGAAGCTTTTCCCATAGAGGGGATATGGGTCAAAAAGCTTTTCTCCAGCCCACCTAGGCCCAGGAGTTCAAGGGCTGGCCCAATAGTCTCAACAGCTGTCCCAATGAGGGATGGGCCCATGAGCGGTCAGAACTCAGGCACACAAGCCTCAAGGGAACCTCGATGCACAATCAAGTCCCAACCGGGCTAACCCTAGATGAATCCCCGTGAATGGGAAACCAGGGTTTCCTTTAAACTTTCTGGTTGACAAAAACCGAATCTCACAACCATACCCATGGAGAGTCTGAAATTACTCCCTGGGCGATTCTATCTGAATCACCCAGGGGCTCGGGGGCTACACCTGACGGGTGCACTCACGCGCACCCTCTGGAGAATAGAAATACCCCCCAGGCGATTCTTCCCGAATCACCCGGGGGCTCGGGGGCTACACCCATCGGGTGCGCTCGCGCACACCCTCTAGCAAGTCAAAATACTCCGGGTGATTCTATTCGAATCACCCGAGGGCAAGGGGGCTACTGTCGGGGACCTAATACCGGGTACCCAATGAGGTAGAATTAATAACAATCGAGCATTGATGCTTCCGGTTAGACAAGAACGCTACTACACTTCTTGCCTAAACGACGGAATATTGGTTCCGCCTCGCTCAACCCCAAGGGCTAAGACTCTGCCTTGCCCGACGTCTGAGGGTAGACTCCACCTCACCCGACAGCTGAGGGCTAGCTCCACCTCGCCTGACGTCCGAGGGCAGGCTCCGCCGTGCGCTCGACGGCTGGGGGCAGGCCCCGCCTCGCTCGACGTCTGAGGGTAGGCTCCACCTCGCCCGACGTCTGAGGGCTGGCTCCACCTTGCCCGGCAGCTGAGGGCGGGCCTGCCTCACCCAACATCTAAGGGTGGCTTTGCCTCGCTCGATGTCTGAGGGCAGGCTTCGTCTTGCTCGACGACTGCACCCTGCTCCTTCATAAAGACGAGCATAGGGTATGATAGGACATTCGAGTCAACCACAGTAGCGAGGGCCATGCCCTGCATGCCTGCAGAAAGGTACTGTCAGGATATGACGGGACAGGCACTTTAGGCCCTTTCCGACCTGACAAAGCCCGAATAGTGTTGTAGGCGCTGACTTTTGTCTCACAGTGTTGTAGGCGCCACCATCAACCCTCGAACGTGGATACTAACACAAGCATACGACAACCACTATGATCCAAGAAAAACTCACATCATCTACAATGATAGACGTATGGTCACTTCCCCGTCTACTCCCCAAATGGTCGTAGCTCGGCTCTCTGACATGTCGCACCGTCCACCGGTGTAGGATGGGACGCACCCACTTGCTGAAAGAGGCGAGGGCATGGCCCTATAGGGATCAGCGAACACGCCATCCCTAACACGGTCTGCCATGTTAGCAGGGCAGGCATAGGGGAAAAGGAAGACCTGACTCGCTCGAAGGACCTTCTCTACCTTTGGTTTTTTCCTCTTTCTCCCATCTGTAACCCTTGCTCCCCCCTTGGTCTATAAAAGGGAGGGCAGGGCACCCCACTAAGGGGACTGATCATTTTGATACACACGACGATGAATCAATTCCACACCCAACACACAGCCAAGCAGCAACCGAGCCCTTGGTGTCCTTTTGACCTTTCCATCAGAGACTTGGGACCTGTCCTTCTCTCGACCGTTTGTACCCCCTACTACGAACCTTTTTTGGTACTAATAACACGAGCAGCAGCAAACTGGACATAGGGACATTCTGCCCGAACCAGTATAAACCTTGTGTCCTTTAGTACACCATCTGAGCCTAACACGCAACAATTATAAATTTACTAGTTGGTGTTTGTTCGAAACACCGATAGAATTCATCCCCAAGAGTATGCAATAACCGAAATAAAATATTTGGCTCTTGATTAATTAGAAAATCATTGATAGCAAAATGAATTGGAACCCTCATAATTTAAAAACCCATACGAAGGATTAAAATAAAGAGCTGAGGGATAACCATGCATACACAGGGGTGAACTCCATGACATAGGCATAGGCGGAGAATATGGATGATGCCCCATGACCAATAGTTTTGATGATTTGATGCAAACCTCCATCCTAGCAATTGCTTTCTTTTTCCACCTCAATGGGGACGTAGTTTGCCGGCAAGCAACCGAACCTCGGGGATGTAACTAGTTGGTCAGGTTCCTTCATTCAGATCCAGTGGTACCCTAAGTAGGCGATGAGGAAATAGAGCATTTTTGTAGCAAAGGATAAGGGTCCTTGGGACATGCCTTACTCAGGCCCTTATAGTAGACACACATTCTCCATTGATTATTTTTCTTGGGTACAAGGACTAGATTTGCTAGCTATTCAGGATGCCAAACTTCTTTAGTGCATTTGGTTGCTTTGAGCTTTTCTACCACTTCTATAATGGCCCTACACTTCTCATCGAATCGACGCAGGCATTGCTTGGCTAGCTTCAAACCAAGTTTTATGTTTAGGGAGTGCTTGCCGACTTCTCTTGGGACACCGGGCATGTCAAATGGTTTCCATGCAAACATGTCCCATTTCTTGCAGAGCAAGTCAATGAGCACATCTTCCTATGCTTTTGGTAGCTTAGTGCCAATGTTTGTTGTCTTGTCATTCTAGCCTTCCATGAGTTGCAGCCTCTTTGAATCATCCCCTAGGGCAAACATCTAAGGCATACCAGGAGGGGGTTCCAGGGTGAGTGGTGTCTTTTTCTTCTCATACTCTAGTAGAAGCTTGTGCTCCTCGGCAGCGATGACACGCTCGGTGTGCTTGACGCATGCCTTGTTGCACTCGAATGTGCTCTAGAAGCTCCTAGACATCATGATGACACCACGAGGACTCGGTATCTTGAGCTTGAGGTAGGCATAGTTCGGGACCACCATGATTTTCCCATAGCATGGCCTCCCGAGGATGGTGTTGTGTAGGTGTCATTGAAGTCAACCACCATGAATGATAGTGCTTTGCTTATGAAAGTTGAGGTTGTCACCGAAGGTGACCATGAGGGTGGGGTGCTGAGAGGCATCACATGTATACCCGAGACAATGCCATGGAATGGTGCCATAGAATGGCATGGCCTCAATAGGTCAACATTCAGCATTCAGCTTGTCGAAGGTGTCCTTGTATAGTATGTTGATGTCATTGTCTCCATCGATGTGGACCTTGGTCATTCTGATGTCCTCGATCATCGACTCGACCATGAGGGGGAAGCATCCTACATTGATGATGTGGTTGGGGTGGTCATGCCTATGAAAGGTGATCAGCCACTCAAACCATCTGAGGTAGATGGGGGTAGTCGGTGCTGCAGCATTGCCCTCATGCAGTCTCAACTTGTGGTTCCTCTTGCCCTTGTAAGTCTTGGGGCTACCAAAGGTGAGCATGATGCCCCGGATGTCCGGGAACTTTTCTTGTCCGTCGTCGTTGCCATCTTATTTGGTTGGCTTGTCCTTCTTTTGGCCCTTCTTACCCCTTCCATTCTTGAATTTCCCTGTGAAATGTTTCTTCAAGGTGGTGTAATCTTTGGCAAGGTGTGTTACCGTGTAACCATGGTTCAGGAAGGGCCTGTTCATGACTTCGAGGAACTTATTTTTGTTGTCCCACTTTTGTTTATTGCCAACTTTGTCCACCGTGATAACAAAATCTCCCTTGCGCTTGTGGTCCTTCTTTGGGGAAGAGGAACGTTTATCAATATTTGCTTTGGCCCTCTGCTTGTACTTGTCATAGCTGGTGTTGATAGCACCATCTCCATCGGCATATTTGTTGATGAGGTTGAACATCTTCTTAGCGCTTGTGATGGCCTTTCTCTTGATTTCTCGAATGAGGCTCCCATCTTTGATCCCTTCATGAAGGCATTGACCACTTTGTATGTTTTGGGGGGACAGTGTGGAGCTTGTTCTTCTTCTGGGTGAAGCATTTGTCATTGTCTCATAGGGACTCATCCTTGTTGCACTGGTAGCTCATGAGTTCGCACATGGTGCCAGGCTTGGTATATGCGCCTTCAAAGTGGTTGATCAAGAGCTCTCTATTGGTATTTCTTAACATTTATAGAAAGAATCCGTAAGCATGTGGAATTACCGTTATAGCTTTCATCCGGAAGTGTTCAGGGTATCGTATTTCCACAGGGAATGGAGGTATTTCTTCTAGCTCATTTGTCCAAGGACAACACAAGAATAGCTAATACAAGTAGAGAAGGATTCCTATGGCTTAGGGTCTAAGGATAGATAAACTCTACTTATACTTGCTTACTTTGGGCACAGGCTTACACCTGGTCTACCAAGCAATACTGGCCTCCAACTCTATGTTGTACCTAAACATGGGGGATTACAAAGGACAGACAAGGTTGTCACCACCTGCTGCCTACCCCTCAACCGTGGGATATGCGACAAACGAAGGTAGCCTCTAGCCTAGACACCATGTCTATGCTATCGACTACTACTCTAGCGTTAGCTAGGAAAATCTATCTTTATTAGGAGTCCTCTAATAGAGCATTTGCAATGGGGATGGACGATGAACCCACAAACAAGTAAGAGTATAGCTTAACTACTCCAAGACTTTATACCAAAAGAATCATGAATACTCACTTATCGGGACATACCATTGAGGCACATGTATTCTTTGAGGTACAAGGTAGGGAGACACCGGCAAGCCCAGCCCTTCCCCGTACTCTTCCCTCACATCTCTCCCTACTATTTTGCTAAAGCTAGCTAGGGCCTAAGCCCATGGAGTGATGCTCTTACTCTTGCTCTTTGGTGCTCTTCCTCTATTGTCTGATGTTCAAATGAGAAGGAGGGAGCCTCCCTTTATAGGTGGAGAGGAGGGGTGTCTTTGAAAGATGTTTCATCTCCACATGGAAAGCACCAAACCAACCTCCTATGGGTGGTTTGTAGGGAATATTTGGAGGGAATCCCACCCGCACCATCATTAGCATCATTAATGGCACCGCCTCACCAAAGATGGGCCCGAGGCGCTCTAGTAGGGGTACGGGCGCACTAGGGGTGCGGCCACACCCTAGAGGAGCCATCTTGGCCTGATCTTTGGTGTGTGGGTGTCGCAGAACCGACCAATTTATAAGAGTACAAGTACAATGGCAGCCCGCAAGCGGTCGCACTGTCATACTTGAACCCATATAAACCCGGTAGTCCGTCGAGTACCGCGATGGGTCTCGATAAACGATTTACAACAACCAAGATCGTACAGGATTCAACATACATGCCACATATTACATAAAGTTCGTAGATACATTTCTCCATCAGAGTACGAATAAAAGTTATTACAAACCAAGTTTGGTAGATAAAAGCGGAAGCAAATTAAGTTTTAAAGTAACGTTTCCAACATAGTTTAATACAGTGCCAAGATACGATCACGGTCCACAAAAGCATGTAGAAGGATTAATAAGAAGCCTGCCCAAGGCTTACTCCTCATCCACAGCGGGATAGAAGCAACTCTTGCAATAACCATGATATACAGTGCCATCTGCAACATGGGAAATAAAACCCTGAGTACGAGAAGGTACTCAGCTAGACTTACCCGCCATAAACCAGAAATAAAATGACTCCAAGGATTATGCAAGGCTGTATAAGTGGAGATAGCTTGACAACATTTTGCATGAAAGCAAATGACTTACTGTACACTTAGGATTCCTTTATCAATTATTTATAACTATCCATCTCTAGATTAGCAACTATCCTGTGCCAAACATGTGGTATATCAATTGAGAAGCATACAATAGTAACCATAGCAGGTATTATAATTCCATATTCATCCGAACCATCATGTTTCATAACACAGTTACTACGATGTTGGAGCTAGTCAAGTTTCTCACTATCCGGGAGAGACGGCGATTCGAATCGATTTCAACTAGCTGGGAATTTATTCCTAACACAAACCCAGGTCTACCAGCCACGATAGCCTTAGGTCACCTTTGGTACAACTCAGGTACACATTTCACGGGTCCGTACTGCGCTCCACAATTTGGAACACCAGATGCCAGGATGCTCAGGCCCAGCCTGCCCTTGGGCTCAGTCTGATCGTTCCCCAGAAGGAGCGCACAATAGAACGGGTGCCGGCCTGAATTGAATTTCTCGGCTTCGTGGTCAGAATGAGTTATCCGGCCAGCTAAGTGAGAGGCATACGCTCAATCTTGTCAGAAGTTCCAACAATGGTATGGTCCTTGATCGACACAGACGGGGATAGATCCACACCGAAGACCTCCATGTCTTGTTGCTTCTCTATCGACATCCCGCCCGGTCTCCATTTACATTAACCATGGTTCTTTTCCACGATAGCAATTATAACCAACCGTGTTCCGGTATCCACCTATATCTCGTAGGTGACAGGAAATCACCCGACTTCTACCGATCTAAGCATGGCTAAGCATATATTCGATCCTGGACCTATACCGGTTAAAGGTGTAATAGCTGGACAAGAAATGTATATGCATCAAGTGGTTCCATTCAACTCTTATAACCTAATGCATCAATCATAAGTACTTAAGTAATCATTTGTAAAATACTGGGAGACTTAGAATGCTCCGGGGCTTGCCTCGCAAGAAGGAAGTAGGACGGTGATCAGGACACTATGGAAGCTCTTCAGGATTCTGCTCCACGCCTTAGGGAGTTGCGGCTTGCGGATTCTCCTGCTGGTCCCCTTCCTCTGCTTCTTCGAATTCTAGCAACGTTATCTCTTCCTCCGATCCTAGATGCATGAATATGGCATAAGTATTATGAATGCATATATGTTAATAGGTGCATCATGTTTATTGAGTAAGTGCATATCTCTTCTCGATTATTTAATTATCTACTTCCACAATGCATCGACTATATCACAAAACAACAGCTACTTGTTTCACTCATAATTGGAGTTCTACTAATCCAAATCCAGTGATCCTGGACTTTCTGGAAAGCTTATCAAATTATCTACAACTTTGTTATTAACCATTTTTACAGCAAACATCATCTCTATCATGCAACTTAGCAAACTCCAGAATCTGTCCAGAAACTATTCCAATTCGCATTATAAAGTAACAATACTTCTACTTCATATAAGTATTCAAATCTTTATGACCAAAAGTCTACCAGCAGTTTAAGCATACCAATTACATCTAAGAAAACATAATGGTGAAGCCCAAACTATTTATTTAAATGCCTTTATTATTTTATTTGAACCCCTAGGTTAAATAATAAACCTATACTAAATATGCATCATAAATTCTCAGAAAATTACAGTGGCTTACTAGTGCTACCAATAGACTACTGTAAAAATTTCATGCCATTTTGCCAAGTAGAACATCCTATGCAAAAATGACAAGGCAGCAAGGCTTGAAATAGCATAAATGGAAAACCCTATTGAAAAGTGTCAAGCAACAGATTTCCTATTTTTCTTAGCATCCATATGGTACTAGGATTACCTCCAACAAATTTCATGAATTTTGGATTTCTAAATAATTTGTAAAAATTTACACAAGGATTAACTATTCATAAAAGAAAAATCTATAACTATAAATATACACATGCACTGATCCTCAAATTTTTACCAGAGTTCATACATGACAAGAATAGCTTACCACAAAAATTTCCTAATTTTTGGAGCACAGGAACTCTAGATATAAAATAAACAAATTTGAATGCATTCAAAAGCACATTTCAAATCCCTATTTAAATCTCCAAAAATTTCTACTGTACAAGTCAAGAACATATTTTTCCTAAATACTACACTTCCTATGGATCACTCACAAATTTATTTCACAATTTTTGGAGCCAGCAAACTGAAGATACAAAAATAACAAAACACATGAAATTAGGATTTAAATCTGAAAAGAATGAACTAGCTTTCTCTTCATCAGTCGCTGACCGGTGGGACCAGCTTGACAGGGGACCCCACATGCCAGTGAGCCACGGACAGAGCAGCGGCGCTGCTCGACACTGCGCGGCTACAGTTCGTCGACGGCGAGCTTCGCCGGCGATGACATCTACGCTACATGACCCCCACTACTTCCCGGAGCTAGTGACCTACATGATCGAGCCTATTGACGGAGCTAAGTACGGTGGCGGCGTTCATGGCGGCATGGCGGAGCTGGACAACGGCGGTACGCCGGTGGGGGCTACGGTGGCTCGATCGAACGCTATGCTGAGCATCACCGAGCTACGGCGGAGCTATCTAGCGCGCTAGCGTGGCCTGCAGTGGAAGGTGGCGACGTGGCCACGGCGATGGAGGTGGCGACGGAGCTCCGGTGAGCTCGCGCACGGCGCTGGCACTTACCGAGGGCTATTAGCGGGCACGGGAGGAGGCAGTGGGTTGCTGGGGAGCTAGGGGTGCTGCTGCGGTGAAGAATGGATGGCTCGTCGCGAGCTTATGCACGGCTATGGCGACGGCGGAGCAAGGAGGCGCTCGGCTGCTGCTACAGCGAGGAAGAGAGGCCGGGAAATGCGAAATGAGGGCGCGGGATGGCTCGGGCAGACGCTGGCGGGGTTAAGGCCGCGTCCAGGCGCGTCGTGGCCTGCGCGATCAGGGCGTTGGCGACGCGCGGCCATCACCGCAGACACGCGGCGCTCACGTTCTGGCGCCGGTCGGCCACCGAACGGCGTCGTCAGCTGATTCAGTCGCACGCGTATTAGCCTGACAGCGAGTATTGCAACGATGACAACTTCATTACCGAAGGCTTTCAGCGAAAACTTAGTACATCAAGGTTGAAGTCTAATGTACCAGCTACAACTTTCGTTCAAGGATCATGCTCCAATTCTCAACCGAAACTGAGAAAAATCACCCCCAACATAGGCCTGTCAGACTGTCAGTCAATCAAAGACTTAGAAAATTCGTTAAGTGTTGAAAGCCTGATTTTGCTGGTTTTTGTGGGACCCATTCAAGCATGTTAGAAGCTAAATTAGTCCTTGACTTAAAAATAAAAGTTGTTCCTTATGTCAAACACTACAACTTTGCTTTAGTGATCTCCTCCATGCAAGGTCTCTAACACCTAGTTCAAATTTGGTCGAACATGTCACTTTTAAATGATGATACACATCAAAGCATGGCTTAATGACCTAATTACCCCTAACCATGAATATCAAAGTTGTTCATAATGATACTCTAGACATGTTCAAGCAATTTGCAAGGTCATTCAATCATTTCATGTAGTAGTCACTCATAGAGCTAGCTAGTGTAATCACCTGGAGCTTAAATGTTGGTTCATGAAATGTAACCATGAATAAGGTCCTATTTGCTACCCTAGTGTGGCTACATGTTTGTGTGACTCACATCCACCAAGTACATGTGTACACTCATGACCATATGCATAGATACATGGAGACATGAAATAACAAGAAAAGTTGCATATGTTTAAGGAACATGCGATAACAAGCAAACGTTGCAGATGTTTCAATCTAATGTTTCAATGGTAATTGCTTGTTTATGAATGCTTGATGATCATGCTCATGTTATGCAAGTCAAGTTATGCAAGGCTAACACCCGAGGTGTTATAGCCCCTCCCCCTTATAAAAATCTCGTCCCGAGATTTGCAAGACCTACCATTCTTGGAAAAAGGCGGGATAAACTTCTTGTAGATAATCTTCTGTTTCCCACGTAGCATCTTGTTCACTATGATTGTTCCACACCACCTTATAGAACTTAATAATCTTACTCTGGGTTACTCTCTCCATCTCCTCTAATACTCGAATTGGCTTTTCTTTATAGGTCAAATCCGATTGAAGCTTCACGTTGGTGGGTGCAATAGCTTCTTCCGGTACTCGAAGACATTTCTTCAACTGAGAAACATGGAACACATCAAATATTGCACTCATTTCTGGTGGAAATTGTAACTTATACACAACATTTCCTTTTCGTTCCAAAATTTTGTATGGCCCTACATATCTTGGTGAAAGCTTCTTTTTCATCCCAAATCTCTTCACACCTTTCATGGGTGATACTCTCAAGTATACATAGTCACCCACTTCAAAAGTTAGTGGTCTTCTTCTTCTGTCGGCATAACTCTTTTGTCTTGATTGAGCTGCCTTCATGTGTTGTTGGATGATACGTACTTGTTCTTCGGCTTCATTGACAAAGTCAATACCAAAGTATCTCCTTTCACCGGGCTCAATCCAATTCAATGGAGTTCTACATTTTCTGCCATACAAGGCTTCAAATGGAGCCATTTTGATACTCGCTTGATAACTGTTATTATAGGAGAATTCAGCTAAAGGTAACCATTTCTCCCATGAACCCTTTGAAGATATAACACAAGCTCTAAGTAAATCTTCTAGGATTTGGTTCACTCGCTCTGTCTATCCTGAAGTTTGTGGATGATATGCCGAACTTCTGATTAGCTTGGTACCCAAAGCCTGGTGTAAGTGCTCCCTTAAATGAGCTATGAACTATGGTCCTCGATCCGAGATTATAGTCCCGGTACTCCATGCGTCTCAATGATCGGGAAACATATAACTCAGAGTATTTCCCCACGTGATAGGTTGTGTGAACTGGTACAAAATGTGCTGACTTGGTGAGACGATCAACAATTACCCATATTGAATCGTGACCTTGTGGCGTCATTGGAAGGCCTGTGATAAAGTCCATGTTGATTTCCTCCCATTTCCATCCTGGAATAGGTAATGGCTGAAGTAATCCAGCAGTTTTCATATGGACAGCTTTTACTCTACTGCAGTTATCACACCTAGCAACATAGGCTGCGATTTCTTTCTTCATCTTAGTCCACCAAAAACGGGTTTTCAAATCTTGATACATCTTACTACTACCCGGATGGATCGACAATTTGGACGAGTGAGCTTTCTCTAAAATTTGATTCCTTAGCTCACGGTCTTTTGGTACCACAAGGCTGCCCTCAAACCATAATACACCTCTTTCGTCCATTCTAAAATGCTTGGTCTCTTGCTCTTGCATTTTTCTCTTGATGTGACTTATTCCTACATCTGTCTGCTGCAACTCTATGATTTTGCTCTCAAGTGAACAACTGATCGTGATATTGTGTAGTACAACAGGATGTAACAAGTTGAATCTATCTTCCAGTAATGCTTCTATAGTGTTGCAATGAGACTTCCGACTCAGTGCATCTGCTACTACATTAGCCTTACCCGGATGGTAGTGCACTTCTAAATTGTAGTCCTTAATTAGCTCTAACCATCTTCGTTGTCTCATGTTCAGTTCTGGCTGGGTAAAGATATATTTGAGACTTTTGTGGTCAGTATAGATATGACATACATTGCCCAACAAGTAATGTCTCCATATCTTTAACGCATGAACAACGGCTGCAAGTTCCAAATCATGTGTAGGGTAGTTAACTTCATGTTTCCTCAATTGTCGAGAAGCATATGCAATTACTCTTCCTTCTTGCATAAGCACACATCCCAAACCTATTCCTGATGCATCACAAAATACATCGAAAGGCTTTTCAATGTTGGGTTGTGCTAGCACAGGTGCGGTAGTCAACAAAGTTCTGAGGGTGTGAAAAGCTGCTTCACATTCTAGTGTCCATTTGTACTTCTCATCTTTCTCAAGTAGTCTAGTCATGGGCTTAGCTATCTTTGAGAAATCTGGAATGAAACGACGATAATACCCTGCTAACCCTAGAAAACTCCGAACTTCATGAACCGAAGTTGGGGCTTTCCAATCCATGACCTCTTGTACTTTTGATGGGTCTACAGAAATTCCATCTCTTGATAAGATGTGACCTAAGAAAGGTACCTTGCTCAACCAAAATTCACATTTGCTAAACTTGGCATATAGCTTATGCTCCCTCAATCTGGATAGGACAATCCTCAGATGCTCTTCATGATCTGACTTATTTTCTGAATAAATCAATATATCATCGATAAACACGACCACGAACTTGTCAAGTTCGGGCATGAATACCGAGTTCATCAGGTACGTGAAGTAGGCTGGAGCATTTGTTAGTCCGAAAGACATAACCAAATACTCGTATAAGCCGTACCTAGTAGAGAAAGCAGTTTTAGGTATATCCTCTGGCCGGATCTTTATTTGATGGTAGCCTGACCTCAAGTCAATTTTGGAGAATACCTTTGCCTTCGCTAGCTGATCGAACAAGATGTCGATGCGAGGCAATGGATATTTGTTCTTGATGGTCACAACATTGAGTGGTCTGTAATCTACACACATTCTCAGTGACTTATCCTTCTTTTTCACAAACAAGGATGGACATCCCCATGGAGATGAGCTAGGTTGAATGAGACCTTTGTCCAATAGATCTTGCAATTGAACCTTAAGTTATGCTAACTCATTGGGTGGCATTCTATAGGGCATTTTTGATATGGGTGTTGTACCTGGCACTAACTCAATCTTGAATTCCACCTCCCTATCAGGTGGTAAGCCTGGTAATTCCTCTGGAAATACATCCGGAAACTTACAAACTACGGGGATATCACTAAGTGTGGTGGCTTGGATAGCACAAGCTAAATGTTGGAGTTCAAAATTGCGGGAGAGTGGTACTAGAAAAGTATTCCCTCCCATGGGTTCTCTCAACATAATGGTACGGGTGCTAGTGTCAATAAGAACACCATGATCCTTCATCCAATTCATGCCTAAGATTACACTTATCGATAACCCGGGCAATATTATCAAATCCGTCGTGTACTCCCTCCCTTGTATAGAGATGAGTACATTTTTACTATCTTTTTGGTAGTAACAGTATCCCCTGCTGAACTTATGTTATAACCCCCTTTACTTACTTCAATTATTTCTTGATCATGTCTAGATGCAAATGCTTGACTCATAAAGGAATGAGAAGCTCCCAAATCAAATAAAACAACAGCGGGATGCTTGTTGACAAGAAACATACCAGCCGTGACAACTTCTCCAGCGGGCACTTCTTCCACAGCGGTATAATGCACGTGTCCCTGACGTGCCCTGGCATTCGCCTGTCTCTGATTGTTCTGGTTCTAGTTGCTATTCTTCTTGGGGTGGGGGCATTCCTTGGACCAATGACCCAGTTGGTTGCAGTTGAAACATGGTTGATTACTTCTGAATCCGGTGGAGCTGTCCTGACTGCCATTTCCTTTTGGTAAGGCAATAATGAACGCCTTATAGAACGGTTTCTGTGGCCTATTATTCTGATCTTTAGGTGGTGGAGGCCTAAACTTGGGTGTAGGTGGACGGAATTGTGGCCTAGCTATGATAGACACTTTTGACTGGAAGGATCCGGATGCACCGGCCTCATATGTCCTCTTGCGACCCTTAGCAACTGCATGCATGTTGTTGTGGTTTTCTTGGGTCAAAGCATCACTAATAAACTCATTGTACGTGGCACACCTAGAATTTGCCATAGTCTTCATCAGTTTAGTACCCAAACCTCGCTTGAAACTCTCTATCTTTTTCTCCTCGGTATCCACAAAACCTGGAGCATATCTGGACAAGTTGTTGAATGCGTGCATATATTCAGTGAGTGACTTTGTTCCTTGAGTGAGCCTCATAAATTCGGCCGCTTTCATGCGCATCAGGCCCGAGGGAATATGATGTCCCCTAAAAGCCAGCTTGAACTGTTCCCAGGTAACTCGCGCATTAGCAGGCAAGGACGACAGGAAGTGTGTCCACCAGATCCCTGCTGGTCCTTGCAATTGATGAGAAGCATACTCAGCTTTCAAATGCTCGGTGACTCTTAACAAGCGAAACTTCTACTCAATGGTATTTAGCCACTTGTCAGCCTGCAGTGGTTCCTCAGCCACCTTGAAGATAGGAGGCTTTGTATCTAGAAATTCCTTGAATGTACTATGTTGATTTGGCTCGGCCCCTGGTTGCTGTGGGTGGCCACGAGCGGTGTTTTGCGCGATGAGGCGCAGAGCTTCTTCCATTGTCCTTTGGCTCCCCAAGAACTGAGCAAAGAACTCCTGAGCAGACGACGGCGGTGGTGGTGGTAAGTCATCACCATTGCCATCGTGACTACTACCAGCTCCAGCACGGGTGCGCGTCATCTGTGAAGTTGCACAATAAGCGATTATTGGTTGATGTCAAGAGATTACAGATGAATCATAATCATGCCAAACTGAAATTACTGGAGAAATTCTCAAATTCACAATAAAAACAGAGGCATAACAATTCATTCTCGCAACATGGCATCCCCAATTTGACCACTTATCACGCTCATAACGCATGCAAATTTAAATTGTGATCACCAACAAGGAACGGAATTGCATTGATGTTCAACCAAAGGTGCGATAGTCGTGCGATTCACAATATTACATGATAACCGGATTACCCATACTAAATTTGAACTATAGGTCCATTACATGAATAAAGGTGATACATTAGCCCTTCCACTAAGTGCTAAGTGATCTAATCTTCATCATGATCACTATCGAGGTCAGACGTAGGATCATCTCCTCCCTCAGGCTCCACTTCTTCTTCAGGTTCTACTTCTTCATCCTCATCCTCCTCTAGATCCATCTCTGCGGCTCCAGGTGGGACATAAGGGTGGAGCTGGTTGTTTAGTAGATGAACCTCTTCATGTAGGTGATCATTGTATTCTTCCGCATTGGCCAGCTGCTGCCCCAGCTCGAACTGTCGAGCTCTCAGAACATCTTCCCTGGTCCAGGCTGCATTCCTTTGGTGAGTTAACCGAGTCATCTCTTCAGTGAGCCTCTCAATCTCGGCGTCGTGCTCCCTCTAAAGCTGACATCGGTCCTCGCGGGCATGACCAAGAGCACCAGACACACGTCTGAGGCTACCTTCTACTCCATCTATCACCTTCATCACTGCGAACATGGCGCTCATGGCAGGGTTATCGCTGTTCTGCCCTTCTGCTGCACCAATATCCAAAGGTCTTCCTCTTGCCTGCTGCCATGAATCAGTGGAGGGGTTACCCCTCGGAAAGACTCCAACCAAAGCGGCTGCCAGCTCCTGAGGAAAACGATCCATGATATCCCTCAGGATCCCAAAGGCTGCCCTGCCAGCTGCTTCTTCAGCAGTCCTGCCAGTTGACTCATAACACCAACCTGTCCACTCAGAATCGTCACCTCGGGGATGAACAACAACCTCCACAGTAACTAAGAGACCTTCTCCTAACTGCTCATTCGCCCAGAAGTAGCGGGGCTCCATTCCATCAGGATAGCCGACATAGCTGAGCACCCTCCACAATAGTGTAGGCATCCCAGACTCTCCAAGAAACGTGTGACGTTGACGGATACATGGAGCAAGCTGACGGCGGGGAGCTCTGCCTCCTGTGGACTTGCGAGCGGTCTGCTTTGTGCGTGCCATCTGCACCATTAACATGTACCACTTGGTGAGACAAGACCATGACGGATAAGAGTTACATAACCGAGTAAGAATTTTATAAGGGGAGGAACAATTTAATTATGTGGATGGTAATTATCATGATGCATGCTCGTTCCGTACGTCCTCACAAACTTAGGAAAAATTTGTTTCTAGCGGTAGACACGGTGGCATACATACGTTCTCTCTTATATAGTGTAACTAGTCGAGCTACACGTTTCGTTGTTAGTGTACCTGCATAAGAATTTTCATTTTAGCCCTAAACCCATAATGAAATATGCAGAATGTAATTTGTAAATACTTCCATATATGTATACCCATACATATACTTCGTATCAATCTACCCGACAATAACTTAAACCCACAATTAAATACACACCATATACACATGCAAGCATGCATACATAGATGTACCAAAGCTAACTCTCCCCGATCGCACGCTCACATCTTGCGGTCATACACTCATCATCTTACCTTGTCGTAGAGGCATTTGATCCATACATTACCATTCAAGTGAATGGCATCCATAAAATAGCACGCCATATGGACGATGAAGTAAAAACCCCCATGTTAGTACTTAAATAGCCACCTAATAGTCCTTAATTTGGGCATAAGGAAAGTGATCATTGGCACACTTTAAATTTCAAATACCTATTGTATAGCTATCAGTTGCTAGAGAAGGGTTTTTGGAAAACAAAAACTTTTGTTTTAAATACACATATGACAATTAACGTTGAATCTTGCTCTGATACTAGCTGTCGCAGAACCGACCAATTTATAAGAGTACAAGTACAATGGCAGCCCGCAAGCGGTCGCACTGTCATACTTGAACCCATATAAACCCGGTAGTCCGTCGAGTACCGCGACGGGTCTCGATAAACGATTTACAACAACCAAGATCGTACAGGATTCAATATACATGCCACATATTACATAAAGTTCACAGATACATTTCTCCATCAGAGTACGAATAAAAGTTATTACAAACCGAGTTTGGTAGATAAAAGCGGAAGCAAATTAAGTTTTAAAGTAACATTTCCAACATAGTTTAATACAGTGCCAAGATACGATCACGGTCCACAAAAGCATGTAGAAGGATTAATAAGAAGCCTGCCCAAGGCTTACTCCTCATCCACAGCGGGATAGAAGCAACTCTTGCAATAACCATGATATACAGTGCCATCTGCAACATGGGAAATAAAACCCTGAGTACGAGAAGGTACTCAGCTAGACTTACCCGCCATAAACCAAAAATAAAATGACTCCAAGGATTATGCAAGGCTGTATAAGTGGAGATAGCTTGACAACATTTTGCATGAAAGCAAATGACTTACTGTACACTTAGGATTCCTTTATCAATTATTTATAACTATCCATCTCTAGATTAGCAACTATCCTATGCCAAACATGTGGTATATCAATTGAGAAGCATACAATAGTAACCATAGCAGGTATTGTAATTCCATATTCATCCGAACCATCATGTTTCACAACACAGTTACTACGATGTTGGAGCTAGTCAAGTTTCTCACTATCCGGGAGAGACGGCGATTCGAATCGATTTCAACCAGCTGGGAATTTATTCCTAACACAAACCCAGGTCTACCAGCCACGATATCCTTAGGTCACCTTTGGTACAACTCAGGTACACATTTCACGGGTCCGTACCACGCCGCACAATTTGGAACACCAGATGCCAGGATGCTCAGGCCCAGCCTGCCCGTGGGCTCAATCTGATCGTTGTAACACCCCAGGTGTTTGGCTTCCACATTTGCACTGCATTTCATGAACATGAGCATCATGCATCCCTTTGTGAACTTATAGCACATGAAACATAAATTCGAAACATTGCAACGTGTTGTAGATTTCATGTGTGTTGTTCTTTATGAAATGTAAAGTGTGCAACGCTTAAGTGCAACATGTGCCACTCACTTAGTGAAACAAGATTAGTTAATACGATGCAACAAGATCACGAAATATGTGAAACATGACTATGAAACATTTGCAACATTTCTTGTGTTTTCATCGTTTCAGTGTATACCTTGATTGATTCTTGTGTGACCAATGTGTGGTGTGGATAATAATCATACTAAGTAACTTAGTTACACCTAGAATGTCATTAGGAACAAGGTTCATGTTGATCATTTTGTCTAATTAGGTTTCCAAGTCATGGTTGACCAATTTGGACCCCTAGAGCTCTTGAGTTTGACTGTTTAAAAAGTGTAACTTAGAGTCTATGCATGCTTGAGCAACCTAAAGCAAAGTTGTAGTAAATTTAATAAGGAACAAACTTTGTTTAGAAGCCATCTCATGAAAATGTGCACAACATGTTCAAAAAGGTCCCACAAGTCAGTTTTGAGATCTTTTTAGAAACTCTGAAATTTTCTAAGTGTTGGAACTGAGTTTCAGTTGCATGACCTCAACTTTGGCTTGATATAACTCGTGATCCGTGGAGAACTGGCTGTTGATTGCTAAACCAAATTTGTAGCCCTAATATAACTCTACAACTTTCATGTACATTGTGTCCACTGATTCTCCATGAATTGAGAAATCCAACGCAATCAATCTTCACTGTCAGGCTCGATAAGGTTAACTGAATCAGAGTTTCAGTCAAGCTACAGTAACCTCCGTTTCAGAAAACGCCCGCCGCGTGGGGGACGCGCGTCGCCGGTCGACTGACCGCCCAGGCCACGCGCTGTGGCTGGCCTGACCCACTGCCGGTGTCCTCCGTCTTGAAGCCGCATCGCACGCCGTGAGCCTCCCAGCGCCACCATTCCAGTTCTTGCTTTCTTCTTTCTCCTCCGCAGCGCAGCGCAGCGCGAGCGCGCCGCCGTCGCCATTGCTGGCCCCGCTCACGCCTTGCCACTCTAACACCGCCACAGGATCTCCATTGTGCTTCCACCGTCACCTCACGCCCACGTTTGCTCACTGGCAACGCCGGGTAAGCCGTTGTGCCGAGCGCATTCCTCGCCGGCGTTTCACCGCCGCACCCCGTCACCATGGCCGGCTCATCCCCGACCGACCACTGCCTCGATAGCGCGCGCCTTAGCTTCCTTGCGACTCCTTGTAGCTCATACCGAGCTTAGCCGCGCCATACATGGCCGGACTTCGCCGGAGCTCCGTTGTGTGCCATGGCCGAGCCGCCGTACGCCATGGCCGGTGTACCTAGAGGTCGATTGAGGTTAGGTTAAGTAGGTCAATCGACGCGGGTGGTAGTGGTAGTCACGCCGGTGCCGTCGGTTTCGCCGGAGTCCTCACCGCCGGCGAGCTCCGTCGTCCCCGCGCCGGTCCGCGTCGTCTCCCCTGTTTCTGTGTCTATGACACATGGGCCCGGCTGACAGGCGGGTCCCTGCTGTCAGTGACTGTGCAGTCATAAGCTAGTTCAAAAATCCAGTTTTTAGTGCTGATTTGATATTTTTGTAACTCCTACTTGGTAGATCCAAATTGAGTTCTTCCAATTTTGTTAGACTCATTGTTAGGTCTAGTATTTAATAAAAATATATCTTGAGCATATCATGTAGAAAATTTGGATGAATTAAATAGGAACTTGAAAAGTGTTTTTGATTGCATGCAAACTTGTTTAAATCATATCTTGAGTTTCTGTGATCCAAAAATTGTGAAATTTTGTGGGTAAGCTAGTATGGTATAGTAGAAGCTCTGGTTAAAATTTGAGAGTCATTGCATGTGTAGTTTTTGAGTTATAGATTTTCCTTTTATCATTGGATGATTCTTGTGTAAATTTTAGTAAATAATCTAGGAATCCAATGGCCATGAAACTTGGTAGGTAGTATCCTAGTGCCCTAAGGATGCTAGGAAAATTATGAAATCTGTTGCTTGACACTTTTCATTAGGGTTTCCTAATTATGCCATTTTAAGCCATTATGGCTTATCATTTTTGTGTAGGCTTTTATTCTTGCTCAAATGGTGTGAAATTTTTATGGTAGTCTACTTAGGACATGTAGTGTCTACTGTAATTTTTTTAGAATTAATGGGGCAGTTTTCATATATGTTTATTATTTCCCCTAATTAATTAAATAAATTAAGAAAGGTATTAAAAGAAATGTTTTGGTAATGGACATCCTATTTTCTGGTGTTCTTAGGATATGTGTGATAAGATAGTAAAGTTGGTTTTGTCTAATTATATGTTTACATCATAAGTTGCTAATTATTTGTTGGCATTATGTCCCTCTGGACAGATCTGGGGACTTTAGAAAGTTCCCCATGAGATTTTGGTTTTCTGTGAATATGATGAATACAAGAGTGGTAGATAATTTATGTATCTAGCTCCTGTCAAAATTTGAGGGCATTTGGCCCAGTAGTTTAGAAACTACAGCTGTTTAAAGTTAGGTCCTGTTTTGCTTATTCTCTGTCTTGTAGGACAGTGTTCTGTTGATTTAGGAATTCGAGCTGGTAAAGTGTCGAATCATGCTTTGAGGTCTAAAAATGAATTATAGACAATTTCATAAGCTTTCCAGATTGTCTTGTTTCATATCATTTGGAATTATACATCTCCAGTTATGGCTAGTTTAATGTACCGATATATAGTCTTCATTTGCTGAAATACAAATGCTTGATTGAATGTGTTGCAACGTAATCGTTGATTGTTTGGGGGTTAGCCTAACTTGAGAATATGCTTAGGTGCAGGTGCTAGGTCATTAACTGAAGATGAGCAATTATACATTAGGTTGTATAGACTTGGTAAGTAAAGTGTATTGAATAAAGCTTAACTTGGAATATGCGAACTGCAGTGAGCATGTGCATTTCGAGCATCCCCGACATTCGTACATGTGCATCCATGATACTTATCTTGCGCATTCATGCAATAGGTGTGCGGAGGGAGTGACGTTGCTGGAGTTCGAGGGAGCCAACCAGGAGGAGGAGCCGAGGTGCAGGAAGTCGAAGAAGAAGCGACCGTCGCCGAGGAGTTGCCCGAGTGCCACGATCACCTGACCTTCTTTCTTTCCGAAAAGGCAAGCCCCGAGCATTATAAGTCTCCCATGTCTTTACAAATATATTGAGTATCTTTATTGTTGATGATGCATTAAGTATAGGAATTGGTTGGAACCAATTGCTGCATTATATATCCTCCTTGTCCAGATATCGCACTGGAATCCTATTTAAGTTCAGGAACGGGTTAAATGCTTAGCCATGCTTAGTGCGGTAGAAGTCAGGTGATTTCTGTCACTGCGAGATTTAGGATGAGGTGGATCACGGTTGGCTATATTTGCTATCGTGGAAAAGAACCATGTGAATAATGAATTAAGACCGGCGGAGTCTTGTGTAGGTTTGAACATAGTGACTCCGTCTCGTGTCGTTTAAGGACCGATCGTCATGACGTCCTCATGTCATGTTGAACGCAGCCTAACACTTAGCTGGCCGGATAAGTCGTTCCGACCGAAGCCGAGTAGCTCAACTCGGGCCGGGAACCGTGGGGTTGGATGCATTACGGAGGTAGTAAGGATGTGCGGAGAGCCATTGGCATAAGTCCAAGGGGAGTCGGGGTTTAAGATCCGCACTTCTGGCGAGTGGTTCTCGAGAATGCGTATGGCCCGGACCCGCGTCTTTTCTTTTACTTTTCTCCTGAGTTGTACCAAAGGTGACTTGTTTGCGACCACGGCGGGGAAGCGGGGTTTGTGTTAGGAATACCCTCCATTTGGATAGGAATCGATTGAATCGCCGTCTCTCCGGATAGTGAGAACTTGACTTGAGCAGCGTGACAACGTAGATTCAATTAATTTAACGATATGGTTAAATGGATAATGATGATGATGATGATAATGTTGCCGAGAATTATACCTGCTATGGTTATTAATGTTTGCATATTAATCAAGTGGTTGATTAGTACAGTGTGCTAATATAGATGACAGGTTAATGGCTTAAAGTCTTTGCTAGTTCGGGATAAAAGTTAATCATTATTACATATGCTTTTACGCAAAAGCAAGTGTCACCAGATCCACTAAATAAAGCTATGCATGATCCTTGGTGTCCTTTATTTTGGTTTCCGTCGGGTAAGTCTAGTGAGTACATTCCCGTACTCGGGGTTTATTCCTCTTGTTGCGAGATGACCTTCTCTATCGGGGATTACCTGTAAGTATTGTCTCCACCCGGTGGGTGGCGAAGACTAGATCACGGGCATGATCTCCTGTTATCTTATCTGAATGCTTTTGTGGGATGTGATCAAACAAAACTGGTACTGGTATTGAACTCGTGTGTGTGAGTTAAACTATTTGCTTCCGCTATGTTACAAGACTTGTTTTGTAATAACGATGACTCTGTGTTGATGTAATCTATTTGCGTAACGTCTGCGAAATGTTGTAACGCATCACGATATGTTATGTTGAATTACTGTGATCTTGGTTGTATGCAAGTTGGTTTGAAATCCGTCGTGATTTCAGTTGACTACCGGGTTTATATGGGCGCAAGTTCGAGAATTTGATCGTTTCGGCGATTGTTTTCGTACTTGTACTCTTATAAATTGGTCGGTTCTGTGACAATCGTTCCCCGGAAGGAGCGCACAACAGAACGGGTTCTGGCCTAAATTGAATTACTCAGCTTCGCGGTCAGAACGAGTTATCCGGCCAGCTAAGTGAGAGGCATGCGTTCAATCTTGTCAGAAGTTCCAACAACGGTACGGTCCTTGATCGACACAGACGGGGATAGATCCACACCCAAGACCTCCATGTCTTGTTGCTTCTCTATCGACATCCCGCCCGGTCTCCATTTACATTAACCATGGTTCTTTTCCACGATAGCAATTATAACCAACCGTGTTCCGGTATCCACCTATATCTCGCAGTTGATAGGAAATCACCCAACTTCTACCGATCTAAGCATGGCTAAGCATATATTCGATCCTGGACCTATACCGGTTAAAGGTGTAATAGCTGGACAAGGAATGTATATGCATCAAGTGGTTCCATTCAACTCTTATAACCTAATGCATCAATCATAAGTGTTAAGAATATTCTAATATTCCTAATAATCAATTAGTGGGCAATTAGCAACTACTAATTGCAGTTACCGTGACTACTGAAAAGACGTCGTACGGACGGGACGTGGGAGCGGGGCTCTCCCACGTTCACTGGAACTGCCCCATCGTGGGCATGTATATATATGTGTACTGTTCATCAATAAAGATTTACACCTTCACTTTCTACTGCTCGAGAATATAATACTACAACACGTTATCAGCGTTCTACATTGCTGAGCGAGAAGGCCGAAACGAGTGCTCGAAGGACTTCGTGAAGACGGGGAGATCATTTGGATCGATTTAAGGTACACGATGCCACCAATGCCCTATGTACCTTCTGCGGCGCGCTCGTTCTGCGCCTCGTCTTCATAATGTACTACTAGCGCGCGCCGCATTGGAGTCCCCTTCGATGACGACGACATCCGTGATTCCCTCCTCAATGCCCTGCGCAATCTCCTTGGGGAGGAGCGTGGGGAGCCAGAGAGAGGCCACCTTTCGTCGCCGACGCCGTGGTAAATCGCCACGGAGCATCCGCTCTCGTGGCGCCGACCCAAGCAATGATTACTGATCCTGCGTCCTAGAGCTCGGGCCATGCCGTGGCTCCATACCACCTACCATGGCCGAACATGGCGCCGGGATCCTCCGACTGGGTACCAGTGGCGCTCGCTGCCATGCCACCAGTCACCGGACCTTCTTCCTCGACCGGTGCGGGCCCATCGTCTTCGGCTCTAGCGGCTTCACCTCCACCGGCGGCGTGGTCGGCTACGCAGCTGCGACCCGTTAGCCAACGGAACGCTGCGGCCAGCGACTCCGTCTCCGGCGATGCCACGGGTTCGCGTGACCCTCGCTACGTGCAGGTCCGCGGCACCGCTCCGACTCTTCTCCAGGGAGGCCGGCGAGATCGTAGATCCAGCCCTGCAGGCTCCGCCTCCACCACCTCCGTCCACTCCTCCGGCAGTGAACATCGCCGACCAGGCGGTGAGCCCGACCATGCGTCGGACCTGGATCTCCGTGCCGCATGGCCCGTCCGCGACGCTGCAGCAGAAGCGAGTCCTCGCATGTAACAGACGCGCGTCCGTGGCTGGAGAACGGGCACGCTAGTCCACGCGCGAACGCGATGGTGGCGCTTCCTCCTCGGGGCGCGCCCTCCGCGCTTGAACTTCACTGGGAGGGGAGGGGAGCCGCTGGCTTGTCTTGGTCGCCATCGACCGAGTTGGGGCCGGACGCGGCGGGCTCCTCCCGATCTCGCGCGCGGTGCTCGTCACCGGCCGCAGAGGGCGCGACGGAGGGAGAGGAGGAGGGCGCGATCATCGTCTTGGCGGCGCTGCGGCCGAGCGAGCGGCGACGAGCGATTACGGCGCCGGCGGACGGCTCTTGAGATGACGCGGCGGCACGGCTTCCCGGCGGCGGCGGCGGCAGCCACCACCCGTGGTGGTTGGTAATGGTGGCGATTAGGGTTTGAACCCTAATCGCCCCTTTTATACTGGGCGGGGAGGCCGGTGGGAGGCGCGACTGGCCACTTTCGGCAGCCCCAGGCCCAGTGTTGCTGCCTCGGCGCCATTGTCTTCTTTGGTCCTTCTTTGGGCCATTGCATAGTGGCCTCATGGCCCACCGGTGCTCGTGGGCCGAAGCCATTTATCATTTATATGTTTTATTTTCGAATTTATGAATTTCAGCAGTTTTAGTCTTTAATCCTTGTGTTTAGACTTTGTTAATTACTCTTTGTTCATTAGTATTAGTGTCTATGCTCTTGTGAGATTAGACATCCGATGTTTATGTGAATGTACAAATGTGTTTGTTTACATTGTAACTATGCAATTTCGAATTCTAATATAGAATGCAAGTATGTTCGTGTTATTATTTTGCACTTTCATACTTATTTTATTATTGCGAATTTTTAAATCACAAACTCCATCTTAACACTTTGTTCTCATTAGTTTATAATTCTTGATGACTTGTGGCAATTAATTTATGCATATCTCTATTATTTTGAGATGAAAGCATTAGGTAATAGAGTCGAGAGCAAAGGCTGCATTTAATCCTTTTGGATTATTTTGCCCGAGAGACCGTGCAGTGTGATTTATTCACCTATTACTAAAGGTCTACATGATGTCCATTGGACTAGATGATTACCTATATAATGTTTTGTTCTCAAAATAAAAGATTAAGACTAAAGAAAATTTATGGCTTACACTATTGTAGTGATTACCATTGTTTAATCATTAATTTATACTATACATGGTGTAGTAGAGACTTAAGCATTGGCTGCGTCTAATTCAAAAATGAATTATTCAGCCTTGAGACCGTGCTTAGGCAGCAAAGTATTTGCCTACTATTAAGATCTACTCTATGTCCTTTGGCATTTGAGATTATCTAACCATATATAGTCAATTGATGAGAGTTATAATTGGGGTTTACATGTTTATTTGTCTACCTTGGATTGTATTAATCATGATGAGTTATGTCATTTAAATTAATTTGCATTTATTACAACATTGCTTTACCATTTGAATTTTAATTTACCACGTGTAAGTATAATGAATCAAATGGTCCTACTTTGTAGGCTATGGCCTTAGCTAGGGAGTTCGATGAACTTGCCTTAGATGGCCACAATTACCCTACTTGGGCTTCGGATATCAAAATAAACTTTGCATCCCGTGCACTTTTGGCACATATAAATGAACCCATTGAGGGGGAGGTGCTTGATGAGCAAAAGAAGTTCGGGGCCTTAATGATTTTAAGGTATTATATTCATAAGGATCTCAAACAAGAGTACCTTCTGGAAGAGAATCCCCGTACTTTGTGGCTTGCTCTTAAGGAGCGTTATGATCAGCAAAAAGTACTCATCTGGCTTGAGGCTAATCATGAGTGGAACCACTTGCGTTTGCAGGACTTTAAGTCCATTGCTGATTATAATCATGCCGTTCATAAAATTTGCTCAAAGTTGAAATTCTGTGAGAAAGAGCCAACGGATGCTGATAAGATAGAGAAGACTCTATCTACCATGCTTCCCGCTGACCGAGTCTTGCAGCAGCAATATCGGGCTAGTAATTACACTGTGTATTCTCAACTTTTTTCTGTACATTATGAACTTCAGGAAGAGGCGCTGCACCAGTGGGGTGCTTGTGATGATTCTTCATAAGAAGCTCATCATGTTTCTCAGCCTGAGTTAATGTATGAATAAGTTTCGTTGAAATCAACGCCAGGCCTTTGCGTGAAGCCTTGTGCTACTAGCCTTGCTTTATATCTCACCACTTCATTGTTTTCATTCCGTTTCCGGACGAAAACCCATTTATATCCAACAGGATGGACACCAGGAGGTGTTGGCAATACAGCCGAAAACACTTCCCGTTTTGTGAGCGAGGCTATCTCAGTTTCTATTGCATCCTTCCACTTATTCCAGTCTGAGCGCTTCTTGCACTCTACCATGGATTTTGGATCTGGATCACTTTGAAGGGTTTCAGCAATTTGTTCAGAGAAAAAGATGTCGACAGTTGTAGTATTTCGATCATAAGACTCTCCAGTCCCTATATAATTAATAGCAATTTCATCAACCCTTAATAGATCATCATGATTTCCCAAAACAATAGATCTAGGGCCTTCCGATGTCCCAGCCTCAGTATTTATGCGCATGACTGGGCTAGGAATCAAATCAAATCTTTCTAGAAGATATTGATTAGTAACAAGGTTGTAGTATTATATTCTGAACAGTAGAAAGTGAAGGTGTAAATCTTTATTGATGAACAGTACACATATATATACATGCCCACGATGGGGCGAGTTCCGATTGAGCGTGGGAGAGCCCGCTCCCCACGCCCCGTCCTGTCTGACGTCTTTTCGATGAGTCACAGTAATCGCAATTAGTAGTTGCTAATTGCCCACTAATTGATTATTAGGAATATTAGAATATTCTTAACACTCCCCATAATCAATTATCTTACGGAGCTCCAATGTTCATCATAATTATTAATATTATTAATCCTTAGAAAACCCTGTGGGAAAAACTTAGGAACACATTGATATATCAGGATACCATGATAATCATATAGCAATGTCTTAATATATCATCTCTAAAAACCCAAAGTGGGGAAAAACTAGATGATATGACATACATAATGTCGATCTTGCCTCGTTAAAAACTTTATATGAGAAACCCTTTCAAGGTAAAACTCATACAAAGAAAAGAGTATAATACGATGTGAAATGGATTAAGTATCGAGAGATACTCCCCCTGATTTCTGCAAGTCTCTAAGTCTAACCATACCAATTCCTTCAATTCATTTATGAAACGTAGAATATGATAGGGACTTTGTGAATAGATCGGCAAGATTATCACATGATTTAGTTTGCAGAATCTCAATTTCCCCATTCTTTTGCAACTCATGGGGATAAAATAATTTGGGGGTGATATGTTTCGTCAAGTTACTCTTGATGTAACCTGATTCCATTTGCACAACACAAGCAGCATTATCTTCAAAGATAATTGTTGTGGGGGAGTGTTAAGAATATTCTAATATTCCTAATAATCAATTAGTGGGCAATTAGCAACTACTAATTGCGATTACTGTGTGACTCTTGAAAAAGCGCGTAAATGCGGACGGACGTGGAGCGGGGCTCTCCCACGTTTCATCGGAACTCGCCCCATCGTGGGGCATGTATATATATGTGTACTATTCATCAATAAAGATTTACACCTTCACTTATTCCAGTCCGAGCGCTTCTTGCACTCTACCATGGATTTTGGATCTGGATCACTTTGAAGGGTTTCAGCAATTTGTTCAGAGAAAAAGATGTCGACAGTTGTAGCATTTCGATCATAAGACTCTCCAGTCCCTATATAATTAATAGCAATTTCATCAACCCTTAATAGATCATCATGATTTCCCAAAACAATAGATCTAGGGCCTTCCGATGTCCCAGCCTCAGTATTTATGCGCATGACTGGGCTAGGAATCAAATCAAATCTTTCTAGAAGATATTGATTAGTAACAAGGTGATTCACATCAACAGATAGTTGATCTTCGTTTACCACTTTCTTTTGTTTCTTATCTTGCACCTTGGAATTGCCTCTCCCCCTCTTGCTTCCAAGAGGGATAATTTGAGTGGTTTTATTTGGTACCTCCACTCTTTCTGGCACATTCCTTGCAGGATAGAAAGATTTAACAACACTTTTATAGTTGGTAAACGCATCTGGCAGATTATTTGCAATGTTTTGCAAATCTATAAGTCTCTAAACTTGATGTTCAGTTTCCATAGTACGTGGATCAGAATAGGAAATGCCTTCCGCATTCCAATTAATTTCCCGACATTCATTTTTATGGTACAAATCTCCCCCTAATGCCGGAAAATGATCCTCGTTGAAAATACAATCAGCGAACCAAGCCGTAAATAGATCCCCGGTGAGAGGTTCTATATACTTAATGATCGACGGAGATGTAAATCCCACATAGATCCCCAATTTTACGTGTGGCCCCATAGAGGTACTATTTGAGGTGGTGAGATGGGTACATAAACAAAGACACCCAAACTTACTTAAATGGGAAATACTTGGTGGATTTCCACGTACTAATTGCAAGGGGGAATTCTCATGATATGCAGTCGGTCATAGTTGGATTAATTCAGCAGCGTGCAGAACTGCATGACCCCAACACGAAGTAGGCAACTTACAATTCATCAACATTGGTCTAGCAATGAGTTTAATTCTCTTTATCAATGATTCAGCCAAACCATTTTGAGTATGTACATAAGGTACAGAATGTTGAACCTCAATTCCCGTTGCCATACAATAATCATTAAAGGCATGGGATGAAAATTCAGCAGCATTGTCCATTCGAATTGATTGAATTCGATGTTCAGGATAATGCGCTTTCAACTTTATTAGTTGGGACAATATTTTGGCAAAAGCATGGTTGCGTGTCGATAATAATGACACATGAGACCATCTTGTAGATGCATCTATCAGAACCATGAAATACCTAAAAGGTCCACATATTGGCTGAATTGGACCACAAATATCTCCTTGGATTCTCTCAAAGAATTTTAGTGGTTCAGCTCTGATTTTAAGAGTTGATGGCCTTAAAATCAATTTTCCTGATGCACATGCGGTGCATATAAAATCCAAAGATTGTGGGAACTTTGCTTTATGCAAATTATGACCAAATGAATTGCAGATAATTTTTCTCATCATCCCTATTCCAGGATGACCTAGTCTATCATGCCATGTCTGGAATGAATTAACATTTTGAAAAATTACCTTATATGCAACATTAGATATAGGTTTTATGTATGTATAGTACAATCCAGATTCGAGGGAGGGAATTTTCTCACAAACTTGTTTGTTAGATCCAGTAAGTCTAGTGAAGAAAATGAATTCTTCTTTGTTATCTACATGTGTTTGAACATGAAGACCATTCTTACGGATATCTTTATAGCTTAACAAGGTACGAGTTGATTCTGGATACAATAATGCATCCTCTATCGTTAATTGCGTACCCATAGGGAGAATAATAGTGGCTCTACCCGAACCAACTATTAGAGCATCACGTCCAGCGATGGTCATAACATTTCCTTCTCTTTTCCTAAGAGTCTGGAAATATTTCATCTCCCTAAGAATAGTGTTTGTGGTTCCACTATCTACAAGACATAATTCCTCCTCAGGATTGACATCAGAAGACATCTATAGTAAAATAAGAATGCAATTAAAATTTCTTATTGAACATATAGAATCACATACATAAACACAATGTATTACAATACCAACATATGAGTATGACATTACAATACATATTTTATTCTCACAATACTCCCATCACTAACAAGTATGTACAACTCAAAGAACATAGAGTTTGCACAACTTAAATTATTACAACACTTGACTTGCTTAACATAATAATTAAGCAGAGATATCAACTACGGATCGAGATCTTGATTTGAAGTCTCCATACATGTCATTTGAGTTGAACTCCACGATCATGTCTTCCGTTCTCGGAAGCCTCTCATCCTTGTGAGCATTGTTGTTCTTTGGTTCCTCAAGAACCTTGCTTGAACAACCCACTTCCTTTATAGCCTCAGAAGCAAGATTGAAATGAGCTTCATATCTTGTCTCTTTATCTTTGCCTTGCTTTGCTTCCTTTAAGGACTTTTGGTAAAGTGCAACCAAGTGCTTAGGAGTACGACAATCCTTTGCAAAATGATTGAAAGTACCACATCGATGACATTTAGTGTCATTTTTGGACTTAGCCTCGCCATTTTGCTTGTTTTTAGCATTTGGCTTTTGCTTTTTGTTGAACTTGCGCTTACCGGGCTTGTTCTTTGGATCATCAGAAGAAGATCCTTTGAACCTTTTATTATTCTTAACTTTTTTCTGTACATTATATAATACTACAACAATAAGTACTTAAGTAATCATTTGTAAAATACTGGGAGACTTAGAATGCTCCGGGGCTTGCCTCGCAGGAAGGAAGTAGGACGGTGATCAGGACACGCCGGAAGCTCTTCAGGATTCTGCTCCACGCCTTCGGGAGCTGCGGCTTGCGGATTCTCCTGCTGGTCCCCTTCCTCTGCTTCTTTGAATTTCAGCAACGTTATCTCTTCCTCCGATCCTAGATGCATGAATATGGCATAAGTATTACGAATGCATATATGTTAATAGGTGCATCATGTTTATTGAGTAGGTGCATATCTCTTCTCGATTATTTAATTATCTACTTCCACAATGCATCGACTATATCACAAAACAACAGCTACTTGTTTCACTCATAATTGGAGTTCTACTAATCCAAATCCAGTGATCCTGGACTTTCTGGAAAGCTTATCAAATTATCTACAACTTTGTTATTAACCATTTTTACAGCAAACATCATCTCTATCATGCAACTTAGCAAACTCCAGAATCTGTCCGGAAACTATTCCAATTCGCATTATAAAGTAACAATACTTCTACTTCATATAATTATTCAAATCTTTATGACCAAAAGTCTACCAGCAGTTTAAGCATACCAATTACATCTAAGAAAACATAATGGTGAAGCCCAAACTATTTATTTAAATGCCTTTATTATTTTATTTGAACCCCTAGGTTAAATAATAAACCTATAATAAATGTGCATCATAAATTCTTAGAAAATTACAGTGGCTTACTAGTGCTACCAATAGACTACTATAAAAATTTCATGCCATTTTGCCAAGTAGAACATCCTCTACAAAAATGACAAGGCAGCAAGGCTTGAAATAGCATAAATGGAAAACCCTATTGAAAAGTGTCAAGCAACAGATTTCCTATTTTTCTTAGCATCCATATGGTACTAGGATTACCTCCAACAAATTTCATGAATTTTGGATTTCTAAATAATTTGTAAAAATTTACACAAGGATTAACTATTCATAAAAGAAAAATCTATAACTATAAATATACACATGCACTGATCCTCAAATTTTTACCAGAGTTCATACATGACAAGAATAGCTTACCACAAAAATTTCCTAATTTTTGGAGCACAGGAACTCTAGATATAAAATAAACAAATTTGAATGCATTCAAAAGCACATTTCAAATCCCTATTTAAATCTCCAAAAATTTCTACTGTACAAGTCAAGAACATATTTTTCCTAAATACTACACTTCCTAAGGAACACTCACAAATTTATTTCACAATTTTGGAGCCAGTAAACTGAAGATACAAAAATAACAAAACACATGAAATTAGGATTTAAATCTGAAAAGAATGAACTAGCTTTCTCTTCATCGATCATTTGACCGGTGGGACCCGCTGACAGGGGACCCCACATGCCAGTGAGCCACTTAACAGAGCAGTGGCGCTGCTCGCTTTGCTGACGGCTACGGTTCGTCGACGGCGAAGCCGAGCCCGAAGCGATGACATCTACGCTACATGACCCCCACTACTTCCCGGAGCTAGTGACCTACTTGACCGAGCCTATTGACGGAGCTAAGTACGGTGGCGGCGTTCATGGCGGCACGGCGGAGCTGTACAACGGCGGTACGCCGGTGGGGGCTACGGTGGCTCGATCGAATGCTATGCCGAGCATCACCGAGCTCTGGCGGAGCTACCTAAGCGCGCTAGCGTGGCTGCGATGGGCGGTGGCGGCGCGGCGTGGCCACGGCGATGGAGGTGGCGACGGAGCTCCGGTGAGCTTGCGCACGGCGCTGGCACTTACCGAGGGCTATTAGTGGGCACGGGAGGAGACAGTGGGTTGCTGGGGAGCTAGTGGTGCTGCTACGGTGAAGAATGGATGGCTTGTCGCGAGCTTGCGCACGGCTATGGCGATGACGGAGCGAGGAGGCGCTCGGCTGCTGCTGCGGCGAGGAAGAGAGGCCGGGAAATGCGAAATGAGGGCGCGGGATGGCTCGGGCAGACGCTGGCGGGGTTAAGGCCGTGTCAGTAGCGTCGTGGGCTGCTCGCGCGATCAGGTGTTGGTTGGCGGCCATCATCGCGCGCGGACACGCGGCGCTCACGTTCTGGTGCTGGTCGGCCACCGAACGGCGTCGTCGTCGATTGATTCGATCAGCAGCGTATTAGCTCGGGACAACGAGTATTGCAACGATGACAACTTCATTACCGAAGGCTTTCAGCGAAAACTTAGTACATCAAGGTTGAAGTCTAATGTACCAGCTACAACTTTCGTTCAAGGATCATGCTCCAATTCTCAACCGAAACTAAGAAAAATCACCCCCAACATAGGCCTGTCAGACTGTCAGTCAATCAAAGACTTAGAAAATTCGTTAAGTGTTGAAAGCCTGATTTTGCTGGTTTTTGTGGGACCCATTCAAGCATGTTAGAAGCTAAATTAGTCCTTGACTTAAAAATAAAAGTTGTTCCTTATGTCAAACACTACAACTTTGCTTTAGTGATCTCCTCCATGCAAGGTCTCTAACACCTAGTTCAAATTTGGTCGAACATGTCACTTTTAAATGATGATACACATCAAAGCATGGCTTAATGACCTAATTACCCCTAACCATGAATATAAAAGTTGTTCATAATGATACTCTAGACATGTTCAAGCAATTTGCAAGGTCATTCAATCATTTCATGTAGTAGTCACTCATAGAGCTAGCTAGTGTAATCACCTGGAGCTTAAATGTTGGTTCATGAAATATAACCATGAATAAGGTCCTATTTGCTACCCTAGTGTGGCTACATGTTTGTGTGACTCACATCCACCAAGTACATGTGTACACTCATGACCATATGCATAGATACATGGAGACATGAAATAACGAGAAAAGTTGCATATGTTTAAGAAACATGCGATAACAAGCAAACGTTGCAGATGTTTCAATCTAATGTTTCAATGGTAATTGCTTGTTTATGAATGCTTGATGATCATGCTCATGTTATGCAAGTCAAGTTATGCAAGGCTAACACCCGAGGTGTTACAGTGGGCCTCTGGGAGTGTATGGGCCACCCCTGCAAAGTTTGGCGCCATTTGAATCACGTTTGCTTTGGGTTTTGGGCCTTTTCTCCTTATGACAGTGCCCTGATTTCCCTGGTAAGTGGGCCTTCTCCCCCTATGGTCATGTCGGGTGATGTTACGCCTTGTCCTATTGCTTATATTGGTGTGTTTTCCTTGTTATTCCAACATGTCCTCCTATAATTGATGAATCACCAAAACTTGTGGAACCTTGTTAGTTATGAGCCCTATTTCTAAGTTTGGTGTTCATTTGGATGGATTTTATATAAATGTTGGTGGTTAAAAGTGTGAGTTAAGGACCGCCAACAACTCCCCCACACTAAGCCCTTTGCTCATCCTCGAGTAAAGTTAAGGACTAAGATGGGTCATCTCCTTGATATGACATCTACATACAAGTTATTCCAAGCTTCACCTGTACTTGTGAACTTTGGAGTGTCTACCACATTATCTTGGGTGAGTGAAAAATGGAACAACATGGATTCAACTCCCCTTGCATCAATCAGTTCATAAACTTGGTTTTTTCATTTGATTTTAAAAATGTAAACATAGCTTAGCTCCTCGAATGATTCTCTCGGATCACTCAAGTTCGTGTTTGGTTCCTCACCAAGGCATAACATAGTGTTGCCTTCTTTCTTTCCTACTTCTAGAAAGCTTATATGGATCTTTGGGTAGGAAAAGATATGAAGGCATATTTACTCTGCATATCTTGTTGAGTCAAAGCTCGGATCCAAGGAGAAAGATGTCATACCCTTAGATCAAGAAGTGCAAGAGTGTGGATAAAACATTTCTAAATCTATACTATTCTCCTTTTGTATGAGTGATCTCTCTCTAGCTTTTTATTTTAAGACATGGCTATCATTTATTCTCTTTTTTTTCTTTTTATAAGCCTTCATGTGCTCATCTCTTTTTTTCAATACCTTGGGACCTTCATGTGTCCGTATTTTTTTCTTTTTCATACTTTTGCATAGCCCATGTCTCTTAAACCACATATTGAGAGAGGTCATTATCTTGTAAACATGGAGTATTTACCTAACAAATAATTTTTTGTCTACTCCTAGTGTAGGAGCAGAGTTTTGGGTGGAGGCATGTTTTAGCGTATTCCTAGTGTAGGAATAGCTTATGTATGTGGGTGTACGTGTTCTCGATCTTGGGGGCATGATAACTTCCTCAACCAGGGTCAACAAGACTTGACAAAACTCAATGCAGAAATAAGTAGCATAAAAATGGAGGTTTTAAGTTCTAATCACTAGATATGGCTTTGGTAGGAATTTGCATATCATTGAGGAGCATGCTATTTGGATTTTGATTTTAAAATAAATCCTAAGTTCTTTACATGAGAGAGCAAGGTTCATTTCATCCTACTATATCACATATTCCAATTACTTAGATAATGTGGGGTCCCTATGATGAGTTGTCCACAAATTTAGGAATATTAGCGAGGAATAAAGAGTATGCAAATTTAATCAAAGGATAGGACGGAGATTGAGTGTCAAAAGTTTTGCTTTTTTAATTTGTTCAGTTTTTTTAAACTTCAAAACTTAGGAGAGTTGAGAGTAGAGCTGCAGAAACCAACGTTGTAGATGAAAGAGTTTAGGAGAATCAGAAGTGGTTTGGCTAAACTAAAAGGTTCAGCCAATCCTTCTCTGTACCTTTCTGTCCTGTCCTTCTGCATGGTGTACCATTCGCTGTTGTGCAACATATTGGCAGGAGATCTCGATTGTGCGTTCGTTGTGCTTGAGAGATCTCCCCCACGCTTATTTTTTTCCTGCTTTATTTTCAACAAAGAAACAAAAACAAAAGAAATAGAAACAAACTTCCAGCTAAAACACTAGGAGCCTAAAACTTATTTATTACTATTATTAAATTATTATTATCTATTAATTTATTATGTTTATTATTTTTTATTTATTTGTTCACCAATCTTTTTATACTCTAACATTGATTTATCTCCATGAAAGATTACTTCCATTGTGTTATGAAATTATTACTCAAAGTTCATTAATCAAATTTCAACTCTATGTCAAATTTTGATTAAAGAAGGCTATTTTAACCTAAGCACTAAGCTTAATTTAAAAAGCCTATGAGTATACCTATAGAATACACTCAAACTAGAGCATATAACATAAACAAGGGAAGCATGCATTAGCATGATCAAGTTTTATTCTCATGTAGACAAATATGAGTAAAGAAGTTGGTGAATATTTTACCTTTACATACCTGAGTGTACTTACCGACCGTATATGTGAATAGAAGTTTTGCATTGTGGCTTTATCAGATGTAGTCTATCTCAGGCGAGCAACAAGGCTTAGGGGACACACATAGATAGTGTGTATGGACCATGGGCCTTGGTGCTAGATGCAAAGGTTTAAAGGAGGAGCACTCGTCTTGCGACTCCTTCTTTTTCTTCTTTTATATATATATTTTTTATCATTTTCTTTTTCTCTCTTTTTTCAGCTCTTTTTTCAAATATATATATATATATATTCCTTTTCTCTCTTTTTTTATATTTTTTTCATCTCTCTTTTTTTAGCAAACAGAGTTGTCATCATTTTTTTGACCAAGATGGTCTTTGGTGGTATGGAACTTGTAATGAGATTCTCACCATCCTCCCCCACACTTGGACTTTTGTGTAAATGTCAAGTGTGCGGAGTCAGGGTCTCCTTTTTTAGTATGTTCCATCACCAAAGAACATCACGGTGTATATTTGATGCAGCTCCTCGTGTTCTCGAGCATTGTACGCCTCTTGTTCTTCTTGTTCTTAACCTGAAAGGGTTAGCTACCAAGAATACCCGAAGGTGCATACTAACTTGAAAACATGTTCTTGCTTTTATTGATAAGATTTTTTTTTCATGATAATCCAGGGTATCTCCCGACAGTGCTTGATTTATGGTCTTAAGCTTCACCGTGGGAACTTCGTCTTGCAGCTAACAATGGTGGTATAGTTCCCATCTTTACCACCAAACATTTAGCAATAAGGTTCAAGCTGCAAGGTTAGTACCACAATGCTTCCATGAGATCTACAATATTTGTGATAAACGAAGGCATACACAACCATCCTCTTAAAAAGTTTGCAAAAGAGGATTAAAAGAAAGTTGGGATCCTCGTAGAAGCATGTGGCACTGAGCGTGATCAACTCTAGAGACGCTAAAAGTGAGCATGAAACGCGAGGGAACTCAAAAGTGGAACTTTCATGCTCCTTTGTGGAACCATTCATTTCGAGCTCTAGAGTTGATGTTTTGAGTTTGTCCATGGCCCATAAGTTTTCTTTCTCGAGGGTTATATCGTGTTGGCCAGAGGGACATGGCTCGAGTTCGGGCGAGGGTGATGATGGACATTCAGCTCCACAAGGATGTGAAATGAACGGGGAAATGAACTTCACCTCCTCGACCAGATTATGGTTGGGATTATGCTTTGCCATTGGGACTTCTGGGTGAAAGATAGGAATGGCAGAAGCAGTTTCCCAAACTTCTCATCAAGGTTCTCGAGGTAAGGTTTTTCTTTGAAAAGATTTTCAATAGGGCGTCCTATGAGAAGCTCAAACTCAAGGATGGAAAAGATGTGGAAGTCTATGAAAACCTCAGTTTTGTCAATTATGATTGGCATGGCCCTGGTAATCCCACAACACTCAAAGATTAGTCTCGAGGGACTTTTGAAGAGCTTGTTGGTCGAGACTAGTGGTATTTTACCCAAAAGGGTTTCCGCAAGAAATTCTGACATGATGTTTGTCTCAACCGTGGGGTTGTGCAGGGCTTCTACATTTGTTCCCCTTAATGAACAAGGCATGGTTGTGGAAGGTGAAAGAATCTGAATTGCTTTGGAAGAACGTTTCACTTCCATTAACCATTCCTTTGGTGGATTTACCCTAGGGAAACTTCCTCGAGAGGATGTGTCAGCTTTTCGTGCCTTAAGAGTTTTGAGGTAATGCCATAATCCTTTAATTCTATAGGGAACTCTAAAGGATGAATTACCCGTTCATTCGGTGTTCGTGGTTCGGGTGAGGGCTCATAAGTCGAACCTAGGGATGGTACGAGTTTGGATTCGACTAATGAGGACTCCTCCACACTCGACATGACTTTTCCCTGGAGGGGTTTGGTTCTTATGATGGAAGAAGTGTGTATGGCTATGAACTGCTCAAAGAATTCTACTTGTTCTATCATAGTTTGGTGTGTGAAATGACCTCCGGCAGTTGCGTCTAGGCATAGGCTAGCATCTATGTCAAGACCCAAACAAAAGAGACGCATAATCACACCATCGGCTAATGACAAGTGTTTACACCAAAAATTAGCATAGGTCAGCTTCTAAGATTGTACCCTCAAGGAATCGATCAGATGTGAATCGATATCAGCTGATTCAAATGCGGTACTGGGATCGGCTCTTTTGGATGACATCAGCAGATAACGTCAATGGACTACGTACTGATGGTGTCGGGGAAAATATGTTAGACTCTATAAAAAGGAAAATATTAGGGTCCAAGTTATCTTAAGTTATGAATGTTTTCTTTTATTCCAAGAATTGTAATGAGTCGTATTTCAGTAGGATTCATATTTAGGTTTCGGGTATAAATATTGGACCCCGGCTATTGTAAAGAAAATGAACAATCCATCAATACAATCACCTTTTTTGGCTTCACGCCAACCCTTAGGATTAGGAGTATTGTAGATCTCGATGAGTTCTTCAAAAAGCAGGGCTACATCTACTGATCGACCTCCAGCTTGTCTGTGAGTTCCATCATGACTTGTATCATACTTGTAAAGCTGCATCAGCGGATTGACCCTTTATGAGTTATAATATAAGTTAGTTATCGATCTGTATCGTACTTTGTAAGGCTGCATCAGCTAATTGATCTCTTATGAATCACAATATTGATCAAAGTTATCAATCTTGTGTTAAATAACTTGTTTAATACAATATCACTAGTTATCGAATCTGCTAAGATTAGTAAGACTTTCCTTGCTATTTTTGGTTGATTCACCAGTTATTGATCTTGTTATAATTAATGCTTTACTAATTATAACAAATCACCCGATTGAGATAGACATAGATCGGCATCATATCATCTTAATTGACCGTCCTCTGATATGGTCATGCTTCAAATCTTATAATCGATGGCTTGGTTTTGCTAGATCGGCTATTTTATCTCTATTCCAATCACACATAGTATGCATCCAAAGACATGTTTCAATCTTGAATAAACTCAATAGTTAATGAGATCTAATCTAAGGACACTACCATAGCTGCATCAACCCGGTCGAACCTCACTGGTAAGACTTTAGATCAGAAATTATCAATTAGTGGTTTTGTTCATGATCGAGATATGTACTCTGTTTGTTTGCTATGCCTGCATCGGTTATTTTAGCCGATTCGCCTGTGCTTTCACACATATAGCATGTTTTCCATGAACCTGTCAATATATAGATGGTTTTATAGAATCTTTGGCTTTAGTTTGTTACTATTATCATATCTGTATCGATCCGGTCGAATCTCACTGTTGATGGTAACATATTAGATCTAGAGCATTTGTTGATTCATTTGTATTAGACAGTCGATTTGTTCGCATGTTATATCTTTTCTCGTTAAACTTATTAGCTCAATGCTTTACACTAGTTATATCTATCTAGCTGATGATGCTTTCCTTATATTACTTATATCTGGGTGCATCATACTTGCTATCATAAATCAATCATGATCCACGAGCATCACAGTCCTTAATAGTCAAATTCTCCTCGTATCGGCTATCTAGTCAATCCCCCTGTTTGGCTGCTCTCGAAGCAGCATACTTGGAACTGTCGGGGCAACACCGGCATGTTCCACCCTAAATTACTAAGAAGCTTTCTCTCCTTGTCAATTGCAGGTCAAATTGACTGGCACGCCTTTGGGCACGATCGATTGGTCCTGTGTTGAAGCTAAGCAGATCTCAATCTCACTCCATTCAGATCATCTGGCTTGCTGTGTGTTGGCTGCATTGCCACATTTTTTTGCACCAACACACTTTTTGGCACGCCCAGTGGGACCACAATTGTCATGGTAGCTCACAACAACAGGGACATTCTTATAGTGCCTTATGAAGACTTACCTGATGAGGATAAAGATGTCATTAGTAAAGCTACAGAGAAGTTTCAGAATAAGTGTTTGTTCTCCTACACCAAGACACGTGACAATAAAGTTGTTTAGAAATATCCACTACCAAGAGTTTTGATACATGGGCAGTCAGATACAGATGAAGTTGATAATAGATGTTTTTTTGTAGATGTTGTAAACAAATCTGTTCATGATGCCATGTTGAATCATAATACAGCTTTCTTGAGCACATTCCATAATACCATGAAGGAGGTGTTTCATGGATATCCAATTGATTAGATTGGACCAGCTTATTATAACATCTCACATCTATCAACTCAATGGACTAATCAAGCCGGTACTAGCCATCAAGAAGCAACACTAGCTAGCAATGATGATGTCCAGGCAATTTAGAGCTCATCTAAGCAAGTTCAAGGCACTACTACTAATCAAATACAGTATAATCCTAGATCATCAGTGCAGCATGTGCAACAGCCGATGGGGCAAGTTTAGAATCAGATGGTTAATTTTGGCACATCAGGCCAAATATCGCCATCGGCTCAAAAAATAGCACCATCAGTTCAAAGGATTCATAGAGATACGGATCCCAACATTTACAATCAGAGACTTTGAGCAGCAAATCAGCAAAGGACTCAATAGATAGAAATTCCACAAGGATATCATTATGGCACAGATTATAATACCCTTCATATGATTCCAAATCCAGGGTATCAAGGTACCCAAAATTTTAATCCGCAGATGGGTCAGCAATTACAAAGAAATCAAAATTCAAATGCTGATGAGTTGTTGCTCAGAATAACTAAAATGATGAAGAATTAGTTTGGTTTAAAACCAAAAGGGCAGACCTTTTCGTACAAACATCCATATCCAGAGTGGTATGATTTGGTTACTCTTCCTACAAATTATAGGCTTCCGGAATTTGCTAAGTTCACTGGTCAAGATAGTACAAGTACAATAGAATATATCAGTCGGTATCTTACTCAGTTGGGTGAAGCATCCATTGAAGAAGCTCATCGAGTTCATTTCTTCTCTTTGTCCCTGTCAGCACCAGCTTTCACCTAGTTTTCATCATTACCAGTTAATTCTATTACCAATTGGACTGACTTGGAGAAGAAATTTCATATATATTTCTATATTGGGATAGGAGAAAGGAAAATCACAGATTTGATGACCATAAGGCAAAGAACTAATGAATCGGGTCCTAAGTTTCTTCAGAGATTCCGAGAAACAAAAAATTTGTGCTTTTCATTGAATCTGACTGATGATTAGCTAGCTGCTTTGGCTGTTCAAGGAATGTTGCCAACATGGAGAAAAAAACTGCTTGGGCAAGAGTTTGACAATTTAGGTCAGTTGGCTCAACGGGTGATAGCACTTAATAGCCAATTCTAGAATATACGCAGAGATACCCAATTCCAGAAGAATACCGCAATTGCTGAAGCTTATAATCCATATTTAATTGATGATGATGATGAGGATGATGAAGAAGAAGAGATTGTTGTGGCTAAATGGAATTGGGGTAAGAAGGTAGTAATAGTTCCAAATCCTTGGGGAAAAGGAGTTTAAGAAAGTTATGATTTTGACGTCACAAAATCAGACAAACTCTTTGATTTCTTGCTTGAGAAAGATCAGATCAAATTGCTCACCAATCATGTTATATTACCTCCTAATCAGTTGAAGAACAAGAAGTTCTGCAAATTTCATAACACTACTTCTCATTCTACTAATGAGTGCAGAATTTTTTGACAACATATATAGAGGGCTATTCAGCAAGCGAAGCTTAAATTTGATACACCTCGGAAGATGAAAGTTGATGATAATCCTTTCCCAAAACATTAGAATATGGTTGATGCTAAGTTGCTCAAAGGGAATACTAAAGTTCTAACGTCAACTAGGGCAAAGGAAACTAGAATAGTTGATCCAGAGATGCAAATATCGGCTGATGAATATAGAGAAATTAAAAGGCATCGTGACCAACAGAAGAGCCGATGTGAGTAGGGAGAGACGTCAAGAAATGGGGTGATGAAGCCACGTGTTACATCTCAAATTTTGTTGAATAAATGGCAATGGTAGAAAGAAAAGGATTACCAGTGTTGCTTAGAAGAGAAAGAATATCAGCGTCAAAAAGAAGAGGAGAGGTATGAAAGAGAACAAGTTGAATTACATTGCAATTGTGCTTTTTTAGACATTGTTGGAATAAAGGTTTGAGATTGCCTACTAGAAATAATTGCCCAGAGTGTAGTGAACAATATTGGGAGTTTAGGCAATCTCAAGCCAACCGCCGATCTATCCATGCTCGAGTTGAGTATCATCATGATAACATGGATCGGTGCTTAAAAATAGAAGTGTTCATGATCGGCTTGGAAAGCGAGTTGTTCATCAAAATTGGGCTAATTATGAAGAAAAAGGTGATGAGGAAGAGTATGTTTGGTAGGAAGGGCAATGGTGTCCAGGAGGTTTAACAAGAAGCCAGAAAAGAAGGGTACAATGCCTAAGGAATAGAGAGGTAGAACAGACTCAGAAACTTGGTAAACCTCAAGTATGGCATGCTAAACAAATAGCTGATAAGGGTAAACCATCGGCTAATATTCAAATGTCTTTTCTTTTGCCATTAGAATTTAGAGCTCTAATAGATCAAGAAGTATATTCAGATTTTGATGAATCGGAATATGAGGAGATAGTTGCCAAATTGAAAGTGATACAACAAGCTATATTCGATAAGCCAATCAAGCATTGCCACTTGAAGGCTTTATATGTGAAAGGTTTTGTTGATAGGAAGCCGATGAGCAAAATGTTGGTGGATGGAGGTGCTTCTGTTAATCTTATGCCTTATACTACTTTTCGTGAGCTGGTAAGGGACCAGGAGATTTGATTGAGACTAACATGATGCTTAAGGATTTTGGGGGTAATGCATCCAAGACCAGGGGGCAATAAATGTTGAATTGACAATTGGAAGTAAGACTTTGCTCACTACATTCTTTGTCATTGATGGAAAGGGTTCATATAGTTTACTCTTTGGTTGTGATTGGATTCATACAAATTGTTGTGTACCATCGACTATGCATCAATGCTTGATTCAGTGGCATGGAGATGATGTTGAACTAGTTCATGCTGATGATTCTATGAGTATAGAAACAGCTGATCCAATGTATTGAGAACTAGAAAATTTTGAGTGTTTTTCTAGCAAGCGATGGGAAGGAGGCTTCATTAAGATCAATGATGAAAGACAATAGCCGATCCAAGCAGTCGGCTCTGAGAGTTTGTTTTAATGGATAATCCAATAGATGGTACACATGGTAAACTAGGACATGGCTTTACATCGGCCGATAAATTAGAGAAGATAGATATCGGTCCTAGAGATAGACCTAGGCCGACTTATGTAAGTGCTAAGTTTGATCCTGAGTATAAGCGAGAATTAATAGATTTATTAAAGGAATTTAAAGATTGTTTTGCTTGGGAATATTATGAAATGCCTAGTTTAGATCGATCAATTGTTGGACATTGGTTGTCAATCGAACCTGGATATCGGCCATTTAAACAAGCTCCAAGGAGATTTAATCCAAATGCTCTTGATGATATCAAAAAGGAGACTGAAAGATTACTAGAAGCAAAATTTATCCGATCGTGCCGATATGCAGAGTGGATATCGAGTGTTGTTCCTGTGTATAAGAAAAATGGGAAGTTAAGAGTTTGCATCAATTTCAAAGATTCGAACAAGGCTATGCCCATGGATGGTTATCCGATGCCAATAGCTGATATGTTGGTGGATGCAGCAGCTGGGCACAAAGTTATTAGTTTTATGGACAACAATGTAGGGTATAATCAAATTTTTATGGCTGAGGAAGACATAGCAAAAATAGCTTTTAGGTGCCCTGGCACAATCGGCTTATTTGAATGGGTTGTGATGACCGTTGGTTTGAAGAATGTTGGTGCAACTTATCAGAGGGCAATGAATTATATTTTCCATAAGTTGATCGGCAAGATTGTTGAAATCTATATTGATGATGTAGTGGTGAAATCCAAAGGGTACAAAGAACATCTGGCTAATCTGCGGGAGACTCTGGAGTGCACAAGAAAACATGGTTTAAAGATGAATCCTAATAAATGTGCCTTTGGAGTGTCAGCTGGTCAATTTTTGGGTTTTATGGTCCACGAGAGAGGAATTGAGATTGGTTAGAAGAGTATGAAAGCAATTGATGAGGCAGTACCTCTAACTAATAAAACAGAATTACAATCTCTGCTTGGTAAGATTGATTTCATAAGAAGGTTTATTTCAAATATGTCAGAAAGGATTCTGTCGTTTTTTCCTTTGTTGAAGTTGAAAGATGATCAAGAATTTAAATAGGGTGACATACAACAAAAGGTGTTTGACGAGATAAAAGAATACATGAAGTGTCCACCAGTGCTGGTCCGTCCTCAGCACGGTAAGCCTTTCAAGTTGTACGTGTCGGCCGATAGTCAAACAATTGGATTGGCCTTAATGCAAGAGTTTGAAGGAAAAGAATGAATTATTTTCTATTTAAGTAGAAGGCTTTTGATCCAGAAACAAGATATTCTCCTATTTAAAAGTTATGCTTATGCTTATATTTCTCTTGCACTAAGTTGCCACCACCTTGCTTACACGATGATCGAGTGTTTCGAGAAATCTTAAGCAGTGAAACCTTGACTAATGATTGGAGGGTTGAAATAGCCGATTACCTCAAGAATCCATCATATAAGGTTATCAGGAAACTAATGTTTAAATCGACTAAGTATGTTTTGTTAGATGACCAGTTATATTATAAGACAGTCGATGGGGTGTTGCTTAAATGTTTAAATCAAGAAGAAGCTAAAGTATTGATGGGTGAAGTATATGAAGGGATATGTGAAGCTCATCAATCGGCTTATAAAATGAAATGGATTATTCACAGGTCTAGATATTTCTGGCCAACAATACTAGAAGATTATTTTGAATATTACAAGGGGTGTCGGGATTGTCAACGTTTTGGTAATATTTAGAAATCGCCTACATCAGCTATGAATCCAATAATTAAACCATGGCCATTTCGAGGTTGGGGAATTGATTTATTTGGCTAGATTTTTTCACCTTCAAGTAAAGGACATAAGTATATATTGGTAGCAATAGATTACTTTACCAAGTGGGTTGAGGCAATTCCTTTGAAGACGGTAACCTCAAAGAATATGGTTGATTTTGTTAAGGAACATATTATGTATCATTTTAGAATTCCTCAAACTATTACTACTGATCAGGGGACAATGTTCACATGAGAAGAGTTCATAGATTTTGCTGCCAGTATGGGAATTAAGTTATTAAATTATTCTCCTTACTATGCTCAAGCTAATGGCTAGGTAGAGGCATCCAATCAAATTATGATTAAATTGATTAAGAAGAAAATTGAGGAGCAACCAAGGAAGTGGTACTTAACACTCAATGAGGCATTGTGGGCATACAGGATGGCTTGCCATGGATCGATTAAATCATCACCTTATGAGTTAGTATATGGGCATAATGCAGTTCTTCCTTAGGAAATCCAGACTGGATCAAGACGTGTTACATTACAGAATGATTTGACAGCTGGAGTCTACAAGAATCTAATGATAGATGACTTAGAAGACTTAAGTTGCCATCGGCTACGTGCTCTTGAGAATATCAAAGCCAATAACCTAAGGATTGTGAAGTATTACAATAAGAAGGTCAAGAGCAAACAATTTTCTGAGGGAGACTTGGTCTGGAAGGTGAAATTACTGATTGGATCTAAAGACAGCAAGTTTGGCAAATGGTCACCTAATTGGGAAGGTCCTTATCGGATTAAACGTTGTGCGTCTGGCAATGCTTATATTTTGGAAATGCTAGAAGGAGGAGGGGAGTTTGGCAGAGCGATCAATGGAAAGTATCTAAAAAATATATTATCCTAGCATTTGGATTAATACTTGACAGCCGATTTGTTCAGTCATCGGCTATAATAGCCGGTACCAGATGGGTATCGCCTTTAGTTCAAAAATTAACCCAAAGGGGTGAAAGCCGATACAATATGTATCGCCTATAGATAAACAACAAGCACAAAGACAATCCTCATAACATTATGGCAGTCTCAAAGACGAGTTCATGAAGAAGGCAGGACTTTATTCATGGTCTGTTAATAGTACAAACTACTCAAAAACTTTATTTATAACGTCCTAGGCTAAGGTGATGTCCACGATGGCCGTTGCGGTGTCGCTAAAGTCTTCGATCAGGTCCTTGTGCATGTTGGGGTCATCGGCCATCGGGAAGCCTGGCTCCATGGTGTGAAGGTCATGCCTGGTCTGGACCTGCGTAGCATCCAGGGCCACTGCCGCACCGCGGTGAACGCCATGGAGGGCGATCTCCTAGACCCACATCAGGACATCGTGTAGACGGTTGTTGAGGAGAGGGCCCCGAGCGTTAACGGCTGCCGTAGCCGCATTCGCCGCTAGTTGGAGGTTTTCCAACTGGACTGTTAGGGCTGGCAATCACAGGAATAAATGGGTTGTCAGAACAGAAGCAGAGGGAGTGAGAACGGAGGTTTTCTTGAAGATCATCTTACCTGCCACCATGGCATTGGATTCGGCCAACTACGCCCAGACGGCATTGGCCTCTTCCTCGATGGCGAGGAGGGTGGCATGAGAGGCCTCGAGGCAGCTATCAAGCTGATCGTTCTCCCGAGTTGCCTCAGAGTAACGGTCCTTGGCCACCCTCCACTCCTGGAGGAAACACCGGGCGTCCTCACCGTTGTAAGAGTTAGAGGAGTCCGGCGATGAGTCTGGCGCTGGGGCAGCAGTAGATGTGGAGGTAGAAGGCTCGCTAGCCTTGGAAGGAAGTGGCCAGAGGCTGTCATTGAGGATGAACCTGCAGATGCATTAATAGATGATTCTTGCTATGGATGGGAGCATTCAGTCTTACCTCATGTGGCGAAGCCGCTGGCCAACCGGGACCTCCTCCTTCGGGTGATCTTCTGCTGTGCGCTTGCCGCGGTGATCCTCTCCTGCCATGGGTGTTGGTCTAGATTGTGAAAGGAGAAAGGAACGGCTACAGGGTTTGTGAAGGCGGAGAAGCAGAAAGAACAGAAGCAGTTGCGAGTTGTGGGTTTGAGGCCAGGGCCCTTGGCTAGTATCTATAGCTACGAAGCAAAGTGGCGGATATCTTGGGATGTGCAAAAGGTAACCGCAATTAATAGAAGGCAAAGCGTCGTCCTAGTAATGCTAAAGAGAACGGAAGATTGAGGAGTTTTCTTAGTAGAGGCCGTGTTTTCTGACTTAATTGGATTAAAGTCAGAGGTCTAGAATAGACTATTTTCAAATCGGCTCTTTAACTAAGATAAGAGATACAATAGATCAACAAAAAATGTGGTTATCATTGGTTCCACACAAAATATATGTTACAAATTTACAAATGTTGGTATGCAGATTACAAGTTTAGAACATCCTGGATTACTTTTAATGCTTTTAGCCAAATAGCATCGACTTATGTGATTTGTTGCTTGTCTTCTTCGGCTGATCCAGGGATGTTCTCTTGGTTGCTACGGATGGATTTACCTTCTTTGACCTTGGTTAGCATTTCCTGTTTCTTCTAATTAATGGCATTGGGTATTTGAGAAAGATTGGACTCATGGCGATCGATGGCAGCCTTCACATTCTCCAATTCCTTCTCGAGTTCTGCACACTTGGCTTTTAGTTGGTTCAGCTCTGGTTCGATCCTGAGGGAGGAGTTCTTCAAGTTATCGATTAGCTATGCTAGCTCTTTGGCCTCCTGTTTGTTGGAGTTCTTCTTGGCCAGTAAAGCTTCATGATCAGCTAGGTTTCTCTAAGCCCTTTTCACTCTTGGAGCTTGATCCTCAATGTTGGACAAAGGTGTTAGAACCTTAGCAAGATTTGGAGGCAAGTTACCCTTAATGGCTAAGAAAATTCTTCTGACCGGATCTGCATCCTGTACCGAATCAGCTATATCTTTTTCGAGCATTGGCAGCATGTCTTTTAGCCAATTTTTGGTTTCCTCTGACAAGGCTTCTTGGGAAGAGATAGCTAATGAGTTGATCTCACCTTCATCTATATACTCTTCGAAATTGAAAGAGTAGCTCAGAGTTGGTGAGTTAAGTGCCTGCAGGTGGGTAAGGAAATTTTTTTAAGGAATAACAAGTTGTTTGGAAATAAGAAGAATGAGGAGATACAGTACCTTTTCTGGGGTAGTTTCTATCTGAGGAGAAGGAACAGCTGATGATGCAACAATGGTATTTGGTTGAATCGCCTCTGAACTTTTAGTGATGGTATCTACAGACATTAGGGAAATTGTTCAAAAGATTATGTTGGTTGTAGGGAGATAAACTAAGTATATGACTTTCTTACCATCAATTGTTTGCTGGACTGGAGATTCGACAGTCTGGATGTCAACATCAATAGGATCATTTTCAATTGGTGGGTTGTCAGACTTCTACTCTTGCGTGAATGTCTCTTTAGGGAGTGTCTGACATGGTAAATGGTCAGAGAAGAGATGAAAGTTGAATGAAAAATCAAGAATTTTGTGGAGATACCTTGGCAGCATCAGAAGGTGAAGTGGAAGGATTTTCTACTATTTTGGAGGTCAGACGATGAAGGTCTGGTTGGTGCTGATCCAAATGCCTAGGACAATAGTTCAGCACCTAGAGCAGATTGGGATGCAATGGTTGATAACTGTGAGGAAAGAATCAGAATCAGAAATTGGATATCATTTTAGGAAGAGTTTGAATTATTTTTCCTGAGCAGTTGATGATCTCGTTCTGCGAAGTCTTTTCCCAATAATGGTTTTTTGGGTTACTCCTTGGGCTGCCTTGCGTTTTGAAGATTGATATGTTACAATTATAGGGGCTGCTTGGGTTTTCATCAGTTTCTTCAGTGTGGGTGCAGTTGATCCCATTCTTGAGATTAGACATGGTGGATAATATTCTATGACATGCCCTTTTCTGTCCACATTTGGGGGATTGGATTCAGCATCCTGCAAGGGAGTTCTGTTAGATGAGTTGACAAAGGGACTTTAGTAGATGATCTTCATGAAAGGAAAAAGAGTTAGCTAGTTACCTCACTATCGGAAGCAAAATCTTCATCTTGAGCTATGCAGCTAGGATGGACTAGCCTGCAGAAGAGGTGGGAATGCCATTCTTGCCACCAAAAATTATATAAATGTAAAGTGAAGGAGGCTCTAGTCCATTCATACCGATGGAGGGAAGGAAGATTTGATCCTAACTGAAAAATTCTAAAAGCTTCCATTGCCTCGCTCATGCCTTCTCTCGGTTTCAATATATCTTTGAAAAATAGCCGGGGTGCAATTGACCAAGACCAAACTGATGAGCTATGAAAGAAGGGTTGTAAAATTTATAGGTTGGAATGTTACCTGGAAGAAAACAACCCGTGGACATATTACCATGGCCATGACAAAATTCAGCTAGTAGAACACAAGGTTTGATGAAAGAATTGAAGATTGTAGCTAATGTTTCATCTGAGCAGCCTGATTCAAATCGAAATTTGAATGGGAAGACCAACTCATTGTTTTCATCTTCATCATAGGGTAGCCAGGTCAGAATATCTGCATCGAACCCTCTATAAAACTTCTTGAAGAGGTGGCCCACATCGATAGCAATTGTTATGGCCGATGCAGCTTCACCATAGTTCATACACTGGCAGGTTCTTCCTTCTTTGCCTTTGTATTCCTCATCAAAGTTGGAAGAAGGAAAGCTCAAATTCTGGAGATTTGGCTTCACAATCTTGTGCATATACAAATTTAACCACATTTGTATTAACCACCAAGGGCCGCTAATGGTGTGCACTACTTCATTCTTCAGCAGCTACGCAGCCACCTGGTGCATTAAGTGGTAAGATGATCCTAACAGATATTTTCCAAGAGGAATCTCAACGCCTACTGCTAGATGCCCTGCCAAGAGTTTGTGATTGTAAGTCGGACCACAAGATAACCCGCAGAAGATGAATCTTTCTAACCACATGTTCAGAAAAGCCACATGTTCTCTTTCGCTAACAGTCAATTCATTCCCAATGTGGTTCTGGATATAGCTTGCCCATCCTGTGCAGTCTGATATTTTGGCTAGTTTCTTTGACCCAGCGCCTAAGAGTTCGTATGGCTACATTGGTCCTGTTATTCTAAGGCCGGTCAACATATAAATATCAGCCAAGGTGATAGTCATCGGATCATGACCAAAGATAAAAGTATTCAAGGTGTTGGACCAGAAGTAAGAAGCGACAATTATGAGTGAATCATTTCTTTCTGTCCTGGACAGTGAAAGTGTCAGGCATTGGCTTAAATCATAAACTTCCCAATCTCCACCCTTTTTGTCTGACACTCTTCAGAACTAGTCTCTCCATCCCTTAGGCATTTTGGGCCAATTCCTAAAGGGATTTTTGGTATTCCAAGAAGATAGATCTACCAAGGACTGCCTGAAAGGAATTTGATTGGTTTCTTGGTTCATAAAATCCAAAGGATTAGTATCGCCCATGGGTCCAAGGTAATAAGCATTTGGAACAACAGATGAAGGGATCAAAATTTCATTTTCCATTCCCTAGAAAGCCAGATGAGATAAACTTAAGAAAAAGGAAAAATATAGAGCAGCGTCTAGTAGTTGAGAGGCAGAAATTTGGAGACGTACCTCAGGGATGTAGTCGCTAGTCGCCATTTTAGTTGGAATAGATCTAAATCTGAGAAAGGGTTGCAGAGGAGTGACTTGAAAAGCAGCTCGAGCAAAGTAGAGAAACTGCTAGGGTTGGAGCTCTAGTGGTGGCGGCTTTGGTTATTGAGGCTTGCTCGAAGAAGAAGGGGAAAGTAAATCGGCCAAGTGGATTGAAGGTGATACTATTGGGATGCTATATAAAGTTTGGCCCAAAAAGTTAGGAGTCACGCGTTTGTTTTAGAATAGGTGGTTGCAACGCGGTGAATGGATGAATGAAATTTTGGAATAAAATCATTTTTATCCCAAAATTGGGGGCATGTGTTTACACCAAAATTTAGTAGAGAGAACACGGGAACTTGAAGCTTCTAAGATTGTACCCTCAAAGAATCGATCAGATGTGAATCGATATCAGCTGATTCAGATGCGGTACTAGGATTGGCTCTTTTTGGATGACATCAGCAGATAACGTCAATGGACTACGTATGGATGGTGTTGAGGAAAAATATGTCGGACTCTACAAAAAAGGAAAAGATTAGGGTCCAAATTATCTTAAGTTAGAAATGCTTTCTTTTATTCCAAGAATTGTAATGAGTCATATTTGAGTAGGATTCATGTTTAGGTTTCAGATATAAATATTGGACCCCGGCTATTGTAAAGAAAATGAACAATCCATCAATACAATCACCTTTTTTGGCTTCACGCCAACCCTTAGGATTAGGAGTACTGTAGATCTCGACGAGTTCTTCAACAAGTAGGGCTACATCAACTGATCGACCTCCGGCTTGTCTGTGAGTATTGTCACGACTTGTATCATACTTGTAAAGCTGCATCAGCGGATTGACCCTTTATGAGTTATAATATAAGTTAGTTATTGATCTGTATCGTAGTTTGTAAGGCTGCATCAGCTGATTGATCTCTTACGAATCACAATATAGATCAAAGTTATCGATCTTGTGTTAAATAACTTGTTGTTTAATACAATATCACCAGTTATCGAATCTGCTAAGATTAGTAAAACTTTCCTTTCTATTTTTGGTTGATTCACTAGTTATCAATCTTGTTATAATTAATGCTATATTATTTATAACAAATCACCCGATTGAGATAGAGATAGATTGGTATCATATCATCTTAATTGGTCGTCCTCTGATCTGGTCAAGCTTCAAATCTTATAATCGATGGCTTAGTTCTGCTAGATCGACTGTTTTATCTCTATTCCAATCAAACATAGTATGCATCCAAAGACATGTTTCAATCTTGAATAAACTCAATAGTTAATGAGATCTAATCTAATAACACTACCATAGCTGTATCGACCCGGTCGAACCTCACTGGTAAAACTTTAGATCAGAAATTTTCAATTAGTGGTTTTGTTCATGATCGAGATATGTACTCTGTTTGTTTGCTATGCCTGCATCGGTTATTTTAGCCGATTTGCCTGTGCTTTCACACATATAGCATGTTTTCCATGAACTTGTCAATATATAGATGGTTTTATAGATTCTTTGGCTTTAGTTTGTTACTATTATCATATCTATATCAATCCGATCGAACCTCACTGTTGATGGTAACAGTTTAGATCCAGAGCGTTTGTAGATTCATTTGTATTAGATAGTTAATTTGTTCGCATGTTATATCTTTTCTTGTTAAACTTATTGGCTCAATGCTTTACACTAGTTATATCTATCAAGCTGATGATGCTTTCTTTATATTACTTATATCTAGGTGCATCGTACTTGCTATCATAAATCAATCATTATCCACGAGCATCACAGTCCTTAACAGTCGATTACTCCTCATATCGGCTATCTAGTCGATCCCCCTGTTTGGCTGCTCTTGAAGCAGCATACTTGGAACTGTCAGGGCAAAACCGTCATGTTCCACCCTAAATTACTAATAAGCTTTCTCTCCTTGTCAACTGCAGGTCAAATTGATAGGCATGCCTTCGGGATTTTTCAGGATAGACTGGTCCTGTGTTGAAGACAAGCAGATCTCCAATCTCACTCCATTCAGATCGTCTGGCTTGTTGTGTGTTGGCTGCATTGCCACATTTTTGTGCACCAACAACAAGTCTGGGCCGGCATGTATTAACGTTGAAAACTGGGCCTAGGCTGCTCCTATGGACTCCTTCTCGCGCTGCTCAAAGTCGAGGATTGCCCTTGGTAGAGAGCTGATACGGGACATGGGGAAAATGCAAGACAAAACTTGTCTTTAAGTTCATCCCAATACCCTTTCGTACTTCCCATGGAAAGTGTGTACCATTGTTTCGCCTTCCCTATGAAGGAGAAAGGAAACAATTCCCACCTTAGGGTTTCTTTTGTCATGCCCGAGATGCTCAAGCATGAACATATTTCCTGAATTCTAGTAGGTGATGGTAGGGGTTTTCATTATCATGCCCTAAGAAGGGTTGTGCTTGAACCATGGCTATTAAGCTAGGGTGGAGTTCATAGCCAGATGAACAGTTTGGTTTTGGAGAAAGTGGTGGCTCATGGAACTCGCCCTTTGAAGTGGAACGGTTAAGATTTGAAGTTGGCTTCATGATGAAAAGGTAAAAGAAAATATTTTTTGTTTTTATTAAAAGAAAGGAAACAGATACAAGGACGAATTAGGTTCGAAGAAAATAGCAATCGTTCCCTAGCAATGGCGCCAGAAAGCTTGTTGGTATTTCTTAACATTTACAGAAAGAATCTACAAGCGTAAGGAAATACCATTGTAGCTTTCACCCAAAAGTGTTTAAGGTATCATATTTCCATAGGGAACGGAGGTATTTCTTCTAGCTAATTCATCCAAGGACAACACAAGGATAGCTGATAAGGGTAGAGAAGGATTCCCATGGCTTAGGATTGAAGGATAGATAAACTCTACTTATACTTGCTTACTTCGGGCACTGGCTTACACCTTGTCTACCAAGTGATACCGGCCTCTAGCTCTACGCGTGTACCCAAACATGGGGGTTACAAAGGATGGATAGGGCTGTCACCACCTACCGCCTACCCATCAACCGTGGGATACGAGGCGAACAAAGGTAGCCTCTAGCCTAGACACCACGTCTACACTATCGACTACTACCCTAGCATTAGGTAGGAACATCTATCTTTATTAGGAGTCCTCTACTAGAGCATCCACCATGGGGATGGACGATGAACCTGCAAACAAGTAAAAGTATAGCTTAACTACTCAAAGACTTTATACCAAAAGAATCATGAATACTCACTTAGTGGGAAATCCCGTTGAGGCACATGTATTCGTCGAGGTACAAGGTGGGGAGACACCGACAAGCCCAGCCCTTCCCCATACTCTTCCCTCACATCTCTACCTACTATTTTGCTAGAGCTAGCTAGGGCCTAAGCCCATGGAGCGATGATCTTGCTCTTGCTCTTTGGTGCTCTTCCTCTCTTGTGTGATGTTCAAATGAGGAGGAGGGAGCCTCCCTTTATAGGTGGAGAGGAGGGGTGTCTTTGAAAGATGTTTCATCTCCACATGGAAAGCACCAAACTGACCTCCTATGGGTGGTTTACAGGGAATATTCAAAGGGATCTTTGGTGTGTGGGCCTCTGGGAGTGTATGGGCCACCCCTGCAAAGTTTGGCACCATTTGGATCATGTTTGCTTTGGGTTTTGGGCCTTGTTCTCCTTGTGATAGGGCCCTGATTTCCTTGGTAAGTGGGCCTTGTCCCCCAAGGCTCATGTCGGGTGATGTTATGCCTTGTCCAATTGTGTATTTTGGTGTGTTTTCCTTGTTATTCCAACATGTCCTCCTACAATTGATGAATCACTAACACTCGTGGAACCTTGTTAGTTATGAGCCCTATTTCTATGTTCGATGTTCATTTGGATGGATTTTATATAAATGTTGGTGGTTAAAAGTGTGAGTTAAGGACCGCCAACACTCTCGAGGTTAGACCAGTCTCGAATGGTGCCCTCATCGAGGTGTTCGAGCCATGATTTGGCTAACTTGGCAAGGTATATGGAGATGTATTGTGCCATGAGCTAGTTCTTCATGTTTGAGTTTTCATTGTATCTCGAGAAGCTATGCAGTGCCCAAAAGGTCAATAGCATCGAGGTTGACCATATTTCCTTCCCAAAGGCGCTCGACTTGATCCATGCAAGCGAGTGACCCCACTTGTAGGAGTCCTAGACTAGTAGCTCTCAGAGGTTTGCTCTTTTGGGTTTCTCGGGTTCTATTCACCAATGGATGAGTGCTTGTGCTCGTCTTGCTAATGTAGGTCTTGAGGTGGCATGCGGTTGCCACCCTTGTTCTTCACCTTGTCCCTCCACTAGTATTTGTAATCATGATCCTCGTTTGTACATCATCATGCTTTGATGGTGTCATGAGCGTCTCTATTCTCGCTCATACGATGGTGGATAGAGTGTCGTGGAGGGTCCTCAGGTCGTGATCACCTCCTCTTTCCTTGAAGTGGTCTTGAGCCCCCGTATTCCATCGAGGCAACGACTAATGAGTCTGAGATGCACTTGCACACGAGTGGCTCTGCTCGAGTAGTTGCGCCACCATGATTCTGATCAGGGATTGGACCCTAGGGAGCATCTGTCGCCCCTCATTATATGAGGTCTTTGGCATGTCATCGATCACTTGCATCATTGCTACTAGATTTTGACTAGCCTTCAGGTGCACCCAAACATCATTGCCTTCTTGTAGTATCGCGTTGTCGACATCATGGCCTCGCTGTCAGAGTTGCGCTTCAAGAGCATGGTACCATCAGCAAAGGTTGGTGTTCTTGGTGGCCAACATGTTGTTGTTGCCGAGAAGCTATGTGCACACCTACTCATTGGTCTCAAGGCGCTGATTGTTCATTAGCATATCCTCTCCTAAAGGAGTCCAAGTGGAGATCGATCGGTTACATTGTCCTCTGTCAAGTGTTCCGGGTGTTAACCATCTTGAGTGTTGGCCATGTAGCACTCCCTTAAGGGGGAGAGCTCATCCTAAACCCCATCATCATCATAGTTCTCCTAGATGGTGACCGAATCGTAAGCATCGAGCTTTGCATCTGGCATGTTAATGATGTCAATGTTGATACTCATGTCATTTTTTAGACTGTGGACTGTTGCCATTGTGACGAATCTATTGGGATCATTGTCACCATGTCCTATATCCTTGGCCTCATTGTTGAGGATGTTGGGTGAAAAGGTCCTAATATCGCTAGAGGGGGGTGAATAGCCAAAAAAATCTTTACAAGTTCACTAGAGCACAAGGTTAGTAACCTAAAAGGCAAAATACAATTTTGCTCTAGCTCTACATGGGTTGCAAGCCACCTATACCAACAATTCTAGTTGCTATGATCTCTAGGTTCACACATCCTATGTCACTACTCTCAAAGTTAGTGAGCTCTCAAAGACTAGACTAAAGAGCCTCACTAACCAAACTACACAAGAAGAAGCAAGCTCTCAAAACTAACTACACTAAAGAGCTTAGCCACACTAGGAAGTAAATGCAAGAATGAGTGAGATGATTATACTGCCGTGTAGAGGGAGATGAACCAATCAATGAATACAATTCAATCACCAGGAGATATCCAAGAGACAAGTGACACACCAATTTTCTCTCGAGGTTCACGTGCTTGCCGGCACGCTAGTTCCCACTGTGTCGACCAACACTTGGTGGTTCAACGGCTAATAGGTGTTTCACAAATCTAGTCCAACCAATGGACGCTGCAAGAACCTACCCACATGTCAGGTAACTCAATGACACGAGCAATCCACTAGAGTTACCTTTTGGGCGCTCTGCCAGGGAAGGTACAAGACCCCTCACAATCACTGGGAGACGGCCATGAACAATCACCAACTCATGCCGATCCTCCTTCGCTGCTACAAGCCGTTTAGGTGGCGGCAACCACCAAGAGTAACAAGAAATCTGCAGCCACAATGATCCCCAAGTGCCACTAGATGCAATCACTCAAGCAAATGCACTAGGAATCACTCCAATTCTCACTATGATGATGAATCAATGATGGTGATGAGTGGAAGGTGTTTTCTTAGGTTCACAAGGATGTTAAGAATGTCAAAGTGCCAAGAGAGTGAGACCCAAGCCGGTTAAGAGCTATATATAGAGCCCCTCAAACAAATAGAGTCGTTGCTCTGTGCAGGCGCAACCGGACACACCTGACCAGACGGTCCCTAGTGTCTAGTTAGCTGAGTCCGATTGACTGATGGCCACCATGTGTCCTCCTTTTAAATCCTGCATGTTAGATCTCAATGGTCATCTCTCAGTCACATGAAATGTTAAATCATGACTGGATTCTACGCTAGAACAACTGGACTCTCAACCACCAAGCGTTAGGTCAACAATGGAAAGGTTCCAGAGCTAGTTTTCTTTGACCAGACATGTCAGGTCACAAGTGACCGGACGTGCCCCTGAGTCCGGTCAGTACTAGGTTCATGCAGGACAGTTATGTCAGCGATGACCTGATGCACCCCCTGCGTGTCTGGTTCGACACTACCACCAGCGTCCGACGTCTCCTCGTGCTGTGAAGCTCTCTGGTCACATGACCAGATGTATGGGCTGCGTCAGGTGCAGCATCCAGTCAGTGCTATGTCGCTGCCTGAGAGTCAGGGTTTAGTACTGGATGCATCTGGTCAGCCCGCAACCAACGTCCGGTCAATACCCCGTGCCTCCTTTTCTTTTTCTATCTCCTCAACCTCTTCACCCTTGCTTCCAAGTTGCTAACCACAAAGTGTAGAACTTGTGTGCTTGTGTGTTAGCATTTTTTCAAGCAATTTTCAAGTGTCAAATGTTAGCACACTAGGTCCCTAATGCATATGCAAGAATCATATCACCAAGTGGCACTCGATAACCGTTTAGCCAAAGATTACCTCTCTTTATAGTATGGCTATTGATCCTAAACGAGATCACACTCTCTATAGTGTCTTGATCACCAAAACAAAAACCTATTTGATACCTTTGCCTTGATCTTCTTGGTTTTTGTTTTTCTCTTTCTTCTTTTCTAAGTTGGAGCATTTGATCATCTCTTTTGTGGCCATCACCTTCGCCATGACCATCATCTAGCTCCACCACTTGGATTGGACTACCTTATCTAATTCACACATTTAGCTTAAAGGTTAGTCCTAGGGTTTCATCAATTATCCAAAACTAAACTAGGGCTTTCAATCTCTCCCTTTTTGGTAATTGATGACAACCCTTCACAAAGATATTCAATAAAATCTTTTTGGATTCATGTTGCGTGCCCAAGCATTTTACCATGTGTAAAGGATATGGACAAGTTTCATAAACCTAAATTGGTAGCATTAGCTCCCCCTACATATATGCTAAGAGTTTGGATTTGAAAGCTTGCACATATGCATTGATAGAAAGTGTGGGAGAGTGATGACTACCAAATGATGCAAATGTGTAAAGAATGGACCTTTGAAGCGTGATACCAATCGGAGTTGCCATTTGAACACCATCCTTAGCATGATGGTTTGCTAGATACCATATGAAAACTACAACCACTAGATACCTCTTGAGATCAACATTATAAACAAGGCTCTAGTACCACTTGTAAGATTAATTCAAGTGTCTAGGTATTTTATGCATGCTTTTCTTCATATCATCAATCATTTTCTACAATCTAGCATACACCACACAAGCATGGATATGAAATTTAAAACTTGTGCCATGCAAGCAAACATATATAATGCGCATTCAAATGCAACATACAATTTTATGAGCTTGCTCCCCCTACTTATGTGCTTCAAATTTAATTGATCCCTTTACTTTGTCATTTGCTCCCCCTATCACTATCTTTGTCAATTACTTCTCCCCCTTTGGCATCAAATACCACAAAAGGTGAGCTCAAATTTTAGATAGGTTGGGGTGAAACCATGTTAAGTGAGGATCATTTTCCCATATTTGGTTCAATCTAGATCACTTGCAAAAGTATTTAACTTGGTTTGATCCAAGGACAAGCTTCTTCACTCCTCAATTCAAGAGTTATCTTGACCATGTTGAGTTAAACACTTATAGCTCATTCTCTAGATCAAACACCAGGTTCACAAGCCTACAAACATGTGATATGCTACCACTAGATCATTTCAAGCATAGAAGCAATAGTGGTACCATACAATCATCAATTCATTTGATTTTCATGAATGAGCCTAAGACATGATAGGAATGACTAGATGCACTAAACAAGTCCTTAGCAAAGTATGAATGATATGTCAATCAATTTTACCTTGCTTTGCTCGAAGGAGAGGCATGTCACATATATGGGAGTGCATCAACACATGTTTGAGAAGTCAAGTATGTTCAATTTATTCCTTAACTTGCAAAACCTCTTCTCATCAAGTGGCTTGGTGAATATGTCGGCAAGTTGATCTTCGGTGCCCACACTCATAATGCAAATGTCCCCTTTTTGTTGATGATCTCTTACAAAGTGATGGTGGACATCTATATGCTTTGTTCTTGAATGTTGAACCAAGTTGTTGGTGAGCTTCATGGCACTCTCATCATCACATAGCAATGGCACTTGTTTGTACTTGATTCCAAAATCACTCAAAGTAGCCTTCATCCAAAGTAATTGAGCACAACAACTACCAGCCGAAATATACTCTGCTTTGGTGGTTGAAAGTGCTACACTATTTTGCTTCTTTGATGACCAAGACACAAGTGATCTTCCCAATAGTTGACATGTGCCCGATGTGCTCTTCCTCTCAACTTTGCATCCCGCACAATTGAAGTTTGAATATCCAATCAACTCAAATCTAGCTCTATTGGGATACCACAATCCAATTTTTTGTGTATGCTTCAAATACCTCAATATTCTCTTTGTTGCCTTCAAGTGACTTTTTCTTGGTGAGGCTTGAAATCTAGCACACATGCATACACTAAACATCACATCTGGCCTTGATGCGGTCACATAGAGTAGGCTTCCAATCATAGACCGATACATCTTTTGATCCACCATGTTACCACTAGCATCACTATCCAAGTTTCTATTTATCCCCATTTGTGTACTAATAGCTTTAGCATCATCCATTACAAACTTCTTGAGCATGTCTTTGATGTACTTGCCTTGACTCACAAATGTACCATTTTTCATTTGCTTGATTTAAAGATCAAGGAAGTAGCTAAGCTCTCCACTCATGGACATCTCAAACTCATTAGCCATCATCTTTCCAAACTCCTCACAATAATCTTGATTGGTTGATCCAAATATGATGTCATCAATATAGATTTGCAACACAAACAAGTCCTTGCTAGTCTTCTTGGTGAAGAGCATGGTGTCAACCTTGCCCATGATGAATCTCTTAGAGAGTAGGAAGTCCCTCAATCTCTCATACCATGCTCTTGGTGCTTGATTCAATCCATACAAAGCCTTTCTCAACTTGTAGACATGGTTGGGCTTCTTCTTATCTTCAAAACTGAGAGGTTGCTCAACATACACAAGCTCATTGATGTACCCATTGAGAAATGCACTCTTCACATCCATTTGATATAACTTGATGTTCTAGACACAAGCATAGGCTAACAAGATCCTAATTGCTTCCAATCTTGCAACCGGGGCATAAGTTTCTCCAAAGTCAATACCTTCAACTTGAGTGTAACCTTGAGCCACTAATCTTGCTTTGTTCCTTATAACCATCCCATCTTGATCTTGCTTGTTCCAAACGACCCATTTGGTGTCAATCACATTATGATCCTTAGGCCTCTCAACTAACTCCTATACTTGATTTCTTGTGAAGTTGTTTAGCTCTTCATACATAGCATTCACCCAATTAACATCCTTCAATGCTTCATCTATCTTCTTTGGTTCAATGTATGACACAAATGAGAAATGTTCACAAAATGATGCCAATTTTGATCTTGTTTGCACACCTCTTGAGATATCACCAATTATGGAGTCCAAAGGATGATCTGTTGCAACATTTGTTGGTTGGAGCACTCAAACTTGATTGCTTGCATTTTGTTGATCATTTGGTTGAGATGATGAACTAGACATTTGTCGTTGATCTTGCACTTGAGCACCACTTGTACTAGCTTGATTTTGATCATGAGAGCCATTTGCTTGCACATTTGAGTTAGAGAGCATTTGATCCTTGTCATCTTCAACTTCAATCACTTCTCTAGGCCTTATATCACCAACATCCATCTTCTTCATTGCATTAGCCAATTGAGTGCCTCTTACATCATCTAGATTCTCATCTTCCTCTTGGGAACTATTGGTTTCATCAAATTCAATATCATGAACCTCCTCAAGACTACCACTAACCAAATTCCAAACACTATAAGCCTTGCTAGTAGTGGAGTAACCAAGCAAGAAGCCTTCATCACACTTCTTCTCAAATTTGCTCAATCTTATGCCTTTCTTCAATATATAGCATTTGCAACCAAAAACCTGAAAGTATGCAATGTTGGGCTTTCTACCATTCAAGAGCCCATATGGTGTCTTCTCCATCATTGGGTGACAATAGAGTCGGTTGCTATAATAGCAAGCTATGTTGATTGCTTTGGCTCAAAATGAATGACTCACATTGTACTCACTCAACATTGATCTTGCCATGTCAATCAAGGTTCTATTCTTCCTCTCAACAAGGCCATTTGATTGTGGAGTGTACTTGGCCAAACATTGATGTCTAATTCCAAACTCATCACATAACTCATCAATTCTAGTGTTCTTGAACTCACTACCATTGTCACTTCTTACTTTCTTGATGGTTGTTTCAAACTCATTCTGTATTCTCTTGATGAATGTCTTGAAGGTTGCAAACACATCACTCTTATCAACAAGAAAGACTATCCATGTCTATCTTGTAAAGTCATTAACTATCACAAATCCATATTTGTTTCCACCAATGATAGTATATATGGTCGGTCCAAACAAGTCCATGTGCAACAACTCAAATGCCTTAGATGTCCTCATCATGCTCTTCTTAGGATGTGTGTTACCAACTTGCTTTCCGGCTTGACAAGCACTATATAGCCTATCCTTCTCAAATGTGACATCTTTCAAGCCCCTTACTAGATCATGTTTCATCAACTTATTTAATTGTTTCATTCCAACATGACCAAGTCTTCTATGCTATAACCAACCCATGCTAGACTTAGTGAGCAAACATGTTGATAATTGAGCTTCTCTAGCATTGAAATCAACCAAGTATAGATTCTCATATCTAAATCCTTTCAATATCAAGTTAGAGCCATCTACACTTATGATCTCTACATCATCCACACCAAATATGCACTAGAAACTAAGATCACAAAGTTGAGCTACCGACAATAGGTTGAAGTTTAAGCTCTCTACTAGTAGCACATTGGAAATGCTCAAGTCATTGAATATTGCAATCTTACCAAGCCCTTTGACCTTGCCTTTGCCATTGTCACCAAATGTGATACTATCAACCCCATTGCTATCATTTACATTGATTGAATTCAACATTCTTGAATCACCGGTCATGTGTTGTGTGCGCCCACTATTAAGCACCCAATGCCTTCCTCCGGATTTATAATTGACCTATAAAAGAAGATCAATTTCTTTTAGGTACCCAAACTTGCTTGGGTCCTTGAAGGTTAGTCACTAAGCTCTTTGATACCCAAATGGCCTTCTTCTTTGGGCCCACAATTGGTGCACCAATGAGCTTAGCCTTCACACCATTGGCACCCTTGATAAGCAAATAACAAGAATCAAACTTAATTGATGATACATTAGCATGTGATTTCTTGTTCTTACAATCATGTTCTTTGTGACCCACTTGCTTGCAACTATAGCAATACCAGCCATTGTTCTTCACAAAACTAGTCTTGTGAGGAGCAAAGGCGGCCTTGCCCTTCTTGGGGGTATAGCTCAATCCCTCTTTGGAGAGAGATGCTCTTTGGCTACCCAAGCACATAAGCAAGCGGTCCTCACCACCATAGGCTTTGCCTAAAGCATGAGTGAGCTCATTCACCTCGTTATTTAGGGTTTCAAGTGAAACCATCACTCAAAGGTGAAGTAAAAGTGGAAGTGCTACAAGAAGGGTTAGTGGGAACAACAACAATGGGTTTGTAAAAAGATTCATCAAGAATATCACATGTTAGTCCCACATCACATGACATAACCACTTGCTCCTTCTTGACATCCTCAAGGAGAGAGGAGTGAGCTTTTTCAAGCTTAGTGTGAGCTTTGCCAAGCTCCTCATGGTCTTCCTTTAGACTCTCATGAGAAGCATTGAGCTCATCAAAGGATTGCTCAAGAGTTTTGACCTTCTTGCGTAATTCTTTGCACTCCTTTCTCTTCATCTCAAAGTAAGTGTGGACTTGCTACAACATGGCCATGAGCTCCTCCTTTGTGCACTACTCCTTATCATCACTTTCACAATCATCATTATCACTCACATCATATTTTACCTTGGTAGGCTTTCCCATGAGTCAAGTTGATGGAGTGTCGAAGATGGAAGGCTTGTTGTTGATGGTGATTCTTGCTAGTCCCTTCTTGATAGACTTCTTGTCATCATCACTAGAATCATCATCATCCGAAGAGCCATTACTATCCCAAATAATCACATAGCATCCACCTTCTTCTTCTTGAATGACATCTTCTTCTCTTTCTTTTCCTTCTTCTCCTTCTTCTCTTTTTCTTCTCATCCTCATCATTGTCACTATTGTAGGGACAATCCGCTATAATGTGATCCTTGCTCTTGCACTTGTAGCATCTCCTCACATACTCCATGTTGTGACCTCTTCTCTTTCTTGAACCATAGCCCTTCTTCTGCATGAATTTACCCAACTTGCGCACAAAAAGAGCCATAGCTTCATCATCAATGTCACTAGCATCTTCATCATCACTTGATTCTTGTTTCTTGGACTTGACCTTGTTCTTTTATGATGAACTAGCCTTGAATGCTACACTCTTCTTCTTGTTGTCTTCATCCTTCTTATTCTTATCTTTGTCAACCCCCTCCCTTTCTACACGATATGTCTCTTGAGTCATGATATCACCTAGTACTTGATTAGGGGTTAATTGCTTCAATCCTCCTCTTATGATGAGCATTCTCAATATCTCAAATCTTGGAGGTAAGCACATCAAGAACCTATGAGAGACATCATCATCATTTATCTTCTCACCCAAGGCCTTCAAGTCATTGACAATCACTTATAATCGATGGATCATCTCTGGAATGCTCTCATCACCCTTCATCTTGAAGCTTGTCAACTTGTCCTTGAGAATGTACAACTTTGCACTCTTGACCGCCGATGTGCCCTCATATGTTTCTTTCAATCTCTTCCACACCTCACTAGCTCTTTCACAATCCTTGATTTGCTCAAACACCTTTGAATCAATGACATCGTAGATGGTGTTGAGAGCCATTGTATTGCATTGCTTGTTTGCCTTGTCTTCGTTGGTGAGATTGGTGGGATCAATAATAAAAAAATCACTCTCGGTCATATCCCACACTTGATCATTGATTGAACCAAGATACATCTTCATTTTTCTCTTCCAATAATCATAGCATGTGCCATCAAAGAACGGTGGTTTGCTCCCCACATGGTTGAACACAACTTGATCCATCTTTTGACACTGAGGTTCTTAAGCCTTCAATTAAACGGTGACCACGGCTCTGATACCACTTGAAAAGGTCCTAATATGGCTAAAGGGGAGTGAATAGCCTATAAAAATCTCTATAAGTTCACTATTAGTCACCTAAAAGGCGAAATGCAATTTTGCTCTAGCTCTACAAGGGTTGCAAGCCACCTATACCAACAATTCTAGTTGCTATGATCTCTAGGTTCACACAAAGCCTATGTCACTACTCTCTAAGTTAGTGAACTCTCAAAGACTAGACTAAAGAGCATCACTAATCAAACTATACAAGAAGAAGCTAGCTCTCAAAACTAACTACACTAAAGAGCTTAGCCACACTAGAAAGTAAATGCAAGAGTGAGTGAGATGATTATACCGCCGTGTAGGGGGAGATGAACCAATCAATGAATATAATTCAATCACCGGGAGATATCCAAGAGACAAGTGACACACCAATTTTCTCCCGAGGTTCACATGCATGCCGGCACGCTAGTCCCCATTGTGTCAACCAACACTTGGTGGTTCGGCGGCTAATAGGTGTTTCACAAACCTAGTCCAACCAATGGACGCCGCAAGAACCTACCCACAAGTCAGGTAACTCAATAAAACAAGCAATCCACTAGAGTTACCTTTTGGCACTCTGCTAGGGAAGGTATAAGACCCCTCACAATCACTAGGAGATGGCCACAAACAATCACCAACTCGTGTCGATGCTCCTTGTTGACATTTCTTAGCATCGCTACCAGGTTTTGTAATCCCAGGCAATGGCACCAGAAATGCTTATTGATATTTCTTATGCTCAAGTAGATAATTCCGCAAGCGCATAGAATATCATTGTAGCATTTCACCTGGGAGTATTCTAGGTATTGTTATTTATATTTTATCATAGGGAAGCAAGGGTTAAAGATAGTGATAGTTAACCATCATGTATCTACTAACTAATATACCGACTAGACTAACGTGGGGGTAAGTGATATACACTAAAGTGGAGTGACACACAAGGATCCAATCATGAAAAGGTAAATTGGAAACATAACTAAATAGTAGGACAATAATAATAAGAGAACACTAGAATACTAAATTACTTCTGTTCAAGCACTACTCTAGCTAGTGACTGTGGCTATACTGACAAACCAAGATAGTGCAAGGCCAATAGGAAAATTGGTCAAGATGCAGCATGGCAATAGTTCTATATCTGTTCTAGGGACCCATTCTGGATCTAGCAGGGGTTCGATGACCTTGTCAAAGATGAATCCCAAGCTAAAGTCATTGAAGACCTCTTGAGTATAGAGGTCCATGTGGTGTGCCAGTGTTGGTACACTAGCCACCATGGCATCCTCAAGCCCAATGAGGAACATGTAAATGGAGGGGAGGCCCTCCCCCTACATGGTGGGTTCCTATATAGGTGCAGGTTCCCAAGCTAGTCAGCGATGAAGTCTAGGCTACCGAAGGTGATCTTAGGGCCTGGGTGAAGCTTCTCACTATTGTTGAAGTGGAAGATGATCCCCATTTAAAACATCAAAATTATGTGCACAAAAGGCCCCTACTTGGCTTGCCAACTATTATAGGAATCGGCTCTAGCAATATGGGTCAGCGTATCAGGCACAAGGAATCAGAAGGGCGTCCAGTTGAGAACAGATCTCTCTATCTCGTATATCGATGTTTACAGGGGCGCTAATGACTAGTTGCCTAAGGGTTGCTATGCAATGTAGCCAAATACCGATCGGGGGCTCCATACCCCGCCTTATATAGTCTGGAGGGTACAGTTATAGTTTGAGTCCCTATCGATTTACATAGAAGCTTCCTAGTTTATTGTAAGGAAAACTAGGTCAGAATCAGCTTTTCCTTATTTGAAATAGTTTCCAAGCTCCATACACCTGGTTTCTTGTCCACTACATCTAATGATGTGCTTTGGTTTGGTTAGGACTCATCTTCACTAGCTTCAGCCCACCCTAGTTGTAATGGGTTGTTCTTCGGGCGGTGAGGTACCCTGGGTCCATATTAGTGACATGATGGTTCTGGATGCTTTTGTTTACCATAAGTATTCCAAATCTCATGGTTGGTTTGGTACAAGTCTAGCAACTAAAACTACTAGCGTTGAGGTCATAGATCGACTTTGAACTACAAGTGTTGAGCTCATTATCATCAAGATTAATCATAGCCCAAAACCATCAATGGAACCATCTAATCAAAAAAGGGTCTAGGCCGACCAAGGCGCTTGGGTGGATAGTTGCTCCCCTTTCTATGAATTTTCTTGTCTTAGATGCCTAAGGTTTTGGAGAGAAGATTAGGATAAGGAACCTATAGTCGACACTATAATACTAGTTTGGTCCCTACTAGAGTCAACTCGGAGTCATAGGAACTATAGAGGAACCCAACCCCATCTTGTTATCTTCCTGACTAACTAGACTGCTTTGTTTTCATTGGCTCTGCATTTATCCTATGTGTGCCTGTGTCATTTGTCATAACTCCAATCATATCACTTACCCCCGCTTTAGTTTAGCTGGTACATTAATTAATAGATACATCCTTGTTAAGTATCAATATTCTTTATCTATTGCATTCCTAAGGATAAATATGATACATTGAAATAATCCTGAGTAATAGCTACAATGATATCCGTGTGCTTGTGGATTATATGTGTAAGTCTTAAGAATTGCCAACAACAGCCAAAATGATATGAAATGCATGACAACAAACATTTTGATCACATTTAGCTTCTCATAGTTGAGTACTTCATCACATTCGCTTCTACATGCACACTTAACTTAAAAATAACACTTAGATTCATAAACTAATACCATTCGACCTCCGATGGAAGGTGACTAAAACAACCAAATTATCTTAATTACAAAACTCCTTTTGTTAAGGGAAACATCTTATTTATCAAGTAAAAAACAATGAAAGTATATTATTATACTAGAAAATGATACTTGAACGTAAACAATAATTATTGGTTTCCAAGTTTGTTCGGTATAACTATTGCGTACAATGAATTTATATGATTTTTAGAATCATACAGAGATGCCATCCATATCTTCTGTGATGAGATATACCTAAATTAAATGAGATATTAATATATCCCTAGCAATCATTGACTACTCATCCTATATAAGCACCCACATACCCCTTGGCTACTTCACACTACAGTGATACATCTAGCTAGAGTAATATTACTATTAATTCTTTCAATTCTTTGCAAGACATGGCAACAGGGACTAAAAAAGGTGGCTAGAACCCAAGGCAGATGACATCCTTTCTTCAACCCATGCCTTATAAGTGCTACTTGTGCCCCAAGAGATTCAAGAACTCCCAAGGTCATGGTGGACATATGGCAAAGTGTCATAGTAATCTCATGGAGATGAGGAGGAAAAATGAGGAACATGTGGATAAGAAGCGCAAGAGTTTGATCATGGAGATGCTACTACCGAACAAGGCATATTGGATGAGATACCACAATGGAAAGGTGAGACCGTATGAGTTTGACTTCAGATCAGTGAAAGAAAATTCTACTTTACATAGAGAAGTTGAATCAAGTGAATGTTTATCATTACATCAAAGCATGAATGACAAGAAAGTGTGGATCCAAGATAAGGGAGACATGGACACTAACAAAGTGAACCTTACCTTGAAGCTTTGATGTTTTACCTTACTACCTAGGAGGTGTTGAAGGCCATCCAGCAATAAAACCTAGTGCCAGATCGAGCAAGTCACAAGTAGTAGATGACAGACGGACTCCAGCTATGTCATTTTTATGCTTGATTTCATTTTGTAATGGCTTTTTAGATTCGTCAAAGTTTTTCTTCATATGAATAAAGTTTGGCTTCCTAAAAATCTCAAAGAGCACCTCTCTGAGCCGCTCGATGGCTAGATTCCCATTCATTTTCTATATAATAGTTCTCCCATGACTCCTTAAGTGCCTCAATAAGTTATACTAACCTATCGAGATGCTCGGGGGCTACAATTACTTACTACTACTTGCGTTCTCTCAAGTCTGAAAATGAGTTATGGCATAAGTGAACAAGCGAATCCCTAGGCTGATCTCGCCAAAACACCCTAGAGGTTGCGGTCAGATCCTCAGGCAGATAGACCTAAACTTAACCAAAATTGGATGCCAAGACAAAGAAAACAAAAGTAATAAAGCTAAGTATCACATGGCTTCATGATTAAGAAACAATGTTTATGCATTCCCTAGGTCATTATCATGGCCCTACATCCTATCTTGCTTGTCCGACGTGTCGGGCATACTATCTCGAATCACGGTGGTAGGGTCCATCTCGGCGATCAAAGCTTTGGTAGGTTCTACAGCTCTATGGCAAAGGTCCTCTAGCACAGCGAGCTCGATGTTGGAAGGCACACCCATAATAGACCCAATGTCTAGATAGGGATACAATGCCCTAGCTGCCACCAGTACAATCTGAGCCCACGATGATAGGCCATGTTGGGCGATCTCTGCTAGCCGAAAAGGAACACCGGCCAATTGGGAAGCTACCTCTATGATAGGACCAGGCGCTTCGGTTGGAAGACATGCGGCTAGGCAGACTAGATGCCCACCATAACAACGCCCTATAGCTCGGCGTTCTCACCCCCTAAGGCCAACAACCGAGCCACAAACCTCTCCTCCATAGCCACGTGAGCTACATGACGGACGTGCTTTGCATCGGCGGCAGCGGTCTCCAAGATCGCATCGGCCAACTCGGCCTGCTAAAGGGCCTCCCAAAGATGTCCTCTCTCGATTGCGTTAGTTGCCAAACCACATGATGTTGATCAAAAGCCCCGAATTGAGATTGTGCAAACTACGACATCAAGAAGATGGCTACCTTGCACCAACATCGCTGACTCTTGCTTTGCAAGCTTTCACCTTTGCCTCTCCTTTTGGTAGGCAGCTTCCTACACTGTTGTTTCACCTCCTCACCATGGCATCTGCTGCAGCAATAGGTGTCGATGCCCCTCCCCCGGTTCGATGATGAGAAGAAGTAGGCTATTGGTATTTCTTATGTCTATTGGATAATTCCGCAAGCGCATAGAATATACCGTTGTAGCACTTCACCCAGGAGTATTCCAAGGTATAGTTATTTATTTTGTCCCAAGGGAAAGCGGTAGCTAGAAATGATAATAAAAGAGAGATCCTTATATACCACAACTTAGTATCAACTAGTATAGGGGTAAATGGAATATGGTAGGAAGGGATGATGATGAAACAAGCCAAGATAAAGATAGATAAGATAACTAGTAAGTATAGCTAGGTGGGAGGACAACGAGAGAGTATAGGATGTCGCAGAACCGACCAATTTATAAGAATACAAGTATAATGGCAATCCGCAAGCGGTCGCACTGTCATACTTGAACCCATATAAACCCGGTAGTCCGTCGAGTACCACGACGGGTCTCGATAAACGATTTACAACAACCAAGATCGTACAGATTCAACATACATGCCACATATTACATAAAGTTCACAGATACTTTTCATCATCGTAGTACGGATAGAAAGTTATTACAAACCAAGTTTGATAATTAAAGCGGAAGCAAATAAGTTCAAGATAAGTTTCCAACGTAGTTTGATACAAATTGCCATGCGAGATCACGATCCACAAAAGCAAAGATAGGAATTACTAAAGAAGCACCGCCAAGGCTTACTCCTCATCCACCATGGGATAGAAGCAACTCTTACAATAACCATGATACACAAGTGCCATCTCGCAACAATGGGAAAATAAACCCCGAGTACGTAGAAGGTACTCACTAGACTTACCCGTCATGAACCGTAAATAAATGACTCCAAGGATTATGCAAAGGTCTGTATAAGTGGACGTAACTTGACAACATTTTTGCGAAAAAGGCAATTAATCTTTGTACACTTGTGATTCCTTTATCAAGTTAATTATAACTATCCATTTCTAGATTAGCAACTACCCCGTACAAACATGTGGTATATTATTTAGAATCATACAATAGTAACCATAGCAGGTATTGTAATTCCATATTCATCCGAACCACCATGCTTCATAATATAGTCATGCATACGATGTTGGGACTAGCCAAGTTTCTCACTATCCGGGAGAGACGGCGATTCAATCGATTTCAACCACCGGGAATTTATTCCTAACACAAACCCAGATCTACCACCACGATAGTCTTAGGTCACCTTTGGTACAACTCCGGTACACATTTCGCGGGTTCAGATCTTTGCGCCGCATAACTGGAACACCAGATGCCGGGATGCTCAGCCAAACCTGCCGCCTTTGGGCTCACCGATCGTTCCGGAAGGAGCGCACAATGTAATCGATTCTACCGAAGTTGAATTACTCGGCTTCGCGGTCGGAACGAAGTTATCCGCCAGCTAAGTGAGAGGCATGCGCTCAATCTTGTCGTCGAAGCGCCAACAAGCAGTGCGGTCCTTAATCGACACAGACGGGATAAGTCCACAACCAAGACCTCCATGCCTTGTTGCTTCCCTATCGACCTCCCGTCCCGGTCTCCATTTACTTTTACCTCATGGTTCTGTTTCCACGATAGCGAGATAGCCAACTGCGGTCCTCAGATCCACCTATATCTCGCGGTGACAGACATCACCCGACTTCTACCGGTCTAAGCATGGCTAAGCATAAATATATTCGATCCCGGACCTATACCTGTTAAAGGTGTAATATCCGGACAAGGAATGTACATGCATCAAATGGTTTCATTCAACTCTTATAACCTAATGCATCAATCATAAATACGTAAGTAAACATTTGTAAATTATGGGAGACTTATAATGCTCCGGGCTTGCCTCTCGCAGAAAGGAAGTAGGACGGTGGTCGTGGCACTCCGGAAGCTCTTCAGGTTCTCGCCCACGCCTTCGAGCTGCGGTTTATGGATCCTCCTGCGGGTTCCTTCCTCTCGCTTCTTCAATTCCAGCAACGTGATTTCTTCCTCCGATCCTAGATGCATGAGTATGGTATAAGTATTACGAATGCATATATGTTAACAAGTGCATCACGTTGTTTGAGTAGGTGCATAACTCTTCTCGCTTACTACATAACTACTCCTACAATGCATCGACTATGCCATAAACAAGATCTACTTGTTTCACTCATAACTGGAGTTCTACAATTCCAAATCTAGTGATCCTGGACTTTCTGGAAAGCTTATCAAATTCTCTACAACTTTGTTATTAACCATTTTACAGTCTACATCAGTTTCAACATGCAACTCATCATATTCTAGAATCAGTCCCGAAATGACTTAACATGCAATATAAAGTAATAACACCTCTACTTCATGTCATTATTCACAAATTGACAACCTAGAACCTACCAACAGTTTAAGCATACCAAACATAGTTAGGATAATATAATGGCAAAGCCCAAACTATTTATTAAATTGCCTTTATTATTTTATTTAGATATCTAGGTTAAATAATAAATATATATCAGATGTGCTTAATAAATTCTCAAAAATTTACAGAGCCTTACTAATGCTATCAAAGGACTACCATAAAAATTTCATGTCATTTTACTAAGTAGAACATTCTATATAAAATGATAAGGAAGCAAGGCTTGAAATATCATAAATGGAAAATCCTATTGAAAAGTGTCAAGCAACAGATTTATTATTTTTCTTAACATCCATATGGTACTAGTATCACCTCCAATTAATTTCATGAATTTTGGACTTATAATTAATTTATAAAAATTCATGCAAGGATTAACTATTTATAAAAGAAAATCTATAACTATAGATCTACACATGCACTGGTCCTCAAATTTTTATCCAAGCTCAGGTATAACAAGAATATCCTACCACAAAAATTTCATAATTTTTGGAGCACAGGAACTCTAGATATAAAATAAACAAATTTAAATGCATTCAAAAGCACAATTCAAATCCTTATTTAAATCTCCAAAAATTTCTACTGTTGAAACCAAGAACATATTTTTCCTAAATACTACACTTCCTAAGGAACACTCACAAATTTATTTCACAATTTTAGGAGCTATCAAACTAAAGATACAAAAATAACAAAACAATTCAAAAACGGATTCAAAATGAATTAGCCCTCTCTCATCGCTGTCACGGTGTGGGACCCTCTGGTCAGGGGACCCCACGCGTCGCTGACACGGAACAGGGCAGCGGCGGTTGCTGGTGTCAATGCTGCCAGAGCTTCGCCGACGGCGAGGTTGCCGGGCAGTGAGGTCTTCACGACACCATCAACTCGAGAAGCGCGCATCAAACGACCTAGGTGGTGGCGGGTGAGGGTGGGGGAGCATGCTTGCCGTCGGTGATGATGGCGGCACTGGCGGGCCGCCGATGTCCGTGCCGGCCATCTCCGCCACGGAAAGCTAGGCGAGGGCCAAGCAATGGCACAACGGTGACCTAGTGACTCTATCTCAACAACAAAAGTTCCACGTAAGGGCTCGACGACTCTTGACCACGCGGCGGTGGTGCGGATGTTAGAACACGGGCGGCGCTGGTTGTCACGCTCCACGCCGGCGGGACCACCAATGGAGGTGACATCATAGCACTAGCTAATACACATCCTACCCAATCGCTAACGCCAAAATCGAAAGGTAAGCGCCGGTGAGAGCGAGCTATGCCGCTTTGCCGGAGGGCGCCATGGCGACCGTGAACTCCGGTGAAAAGAAATGGTGAATTCGCCTCACCAAGCGTGATGTACCGCCGCAATCAAGACGAGGGTGGAGGGAGGTGTGGCGCAGCTATGGGCGAGAGGGAGGCGGTGGTGGTGCGACGTAAGCGCACACGAGGCGCACGGCGGAGGCGGTCTGTGTTTCGGCGCGGAAGAGCTGGGCTGCTCGCCGCGAGGAAGGAGGGCCGAGGCGGCAACGGGTGCGCGGTGGAGTGCGGGCAGGTGTGGGCGACTTGAAAGCGCCAGACGCGGGCGCGGGCTCGCGCGGACAGAGTAACGGCGACGCCGGCCGTCGCCGGGGACACGCGTGCGCGCTGAACTCTCGCCGCGTGTCGGCCATCGACGTCATGATTCGGGTTTCGCTGGCCGCGCGATGGCCGAGCCTCGACGACGAAGTTTTCCTGCTGATACAACGGCTAATCCATGGCTCCAAATCGTAAACCGTCTTAACAAAAATCCTAGCCCTATGTACCAGCTTCAACTTTGATTAAGGGAGTAAGCTCGATTCGCAATGTAAACGAAAAAAAATCGTGCTCAAGGGGGGGCTTGTCAGTCGTCAGAGATCCAGACTTAGAAAATTTTTCTTAAGTGATGAAAAACAAGTGAAAAGCTGATTTTGTGAGTCCAATTCAAGCATGTTAGAAGCTAAATCAGTCCATGACATAAATAAAAGTTGTTCCTTATGTCAAACACTACAACTTTGTTTTAGTGAACTCCTCCATGCAAGGTCTCTAACACCTAGTTCAACTTTAGTCAAACATGTCACTTTGAAATCAAGATACACATTCAAACTATGGCTAAATGACCAATCTAGCCCTAGCCCTAAATACCAAAGTTGTTCATGATGATACTCTAAGCATGTTAAAACAATTTGCAAGGTCATTCAAGCATTTCATGAAGTAGTCACACATATAGCCATTCAGTCAACACATGAAATAACACTTAAAGGCTTGATCAAGAAATGTGGTCTTCATGAACAAGGTTCCTTTTGTTAACCTAAGTGTAGCTAAGGTGTTATAGTGACCAACATTACACACTAGTATTCATTTGCACATGATCATATGCATATGTTACAAGGAACATGAAATAACAAGCAATGTTTCATATGTTTCGATCGAGATGTTTCAATTGTAAATGATGATTTATGAATGCTTGATGCTCATGCCCATATTATGCAAGTCAAGTTATGCAAGGCTAACACCCGAGGTGTTACGCCCCCTCCTATATAAAAAATCTCGTCCCGAGATTTGCAAGACCTACCATTCTTGGAAAAAGGCGGGATAAACTTCTTGCAGATAATCTTCTTTCCCATGTAGCATCTTGTTCACCGTGATTGTTCCACACCACCTTATAGAACTTAATGATCTTACTCCTTGTTACTCTCTCCATCTCTTCTAATACTCGAATTGGCTTTTCTTCATAGGTCAAACCGATTGAAGTTGCACGTAGGTGGGTGCAATAGCTTCTTCCCGTATCAAGACATTTCTTTAATCGAGACACATGGAACACATCAAAGATTGCACTCATCTCTCGGTGGTAGTTGTAGCTTGTACGCATAACATTTCCTTTTCGCTCCAAAATTTTGTATGGCCCTACATATCTTGGTGAAAGCTTCTTTTCATCCCAAATCTCTTCACACCTTTCATGGGTGATACTCTCAAGTACACGTAGTCACCTACTTCAAAAGTTAGTGGTCTTCTTCTTCTATCTAAGATAACTTTTTCTGTCTTGATTGAGCTGCCTTCATGTGTTGTTGGATGATACATACTTGTTCTTCAGCTTCATTGATAAAATCAATACCAAAATATCTCCTTTCACCGGGCTCAATCCAATTCAATGGAGTTCTGCACTTTCTGCCATACAGGGCTTCAAATGGAGCCATTTTGATACTCGCTTGATAACTGTTGTTATAGGAGAATTCAGCTAAAGGTAACCATTTCTCCCATGAACCTTTTGAAGATATAACACAAGCTCTAAGTAAATCCTCTAGGATTTGGTTCACTCGCTCTGTCTGTCCTGAAGTTTGCGGATGATAAGCGGAGCTTCTGATTAGCTTGGTTCCCAAAGCTTGGTGTAAGTGCTCCCAGAAACGAGCTATGAATTGTGGTCCTCTATCTGAGATTATGGTCCTAGGTACTCCATGCAATCTCACGATCTGGGCAACATATATTTCCGCGTATTTCCCAACTATATACCGCGTGTTCACGGGTATGAAGTGTGCTGACTTGGTGAGACGATCAACAATGACCCAGATTGAATCGTGACCTTGTGGTGTTGTTGGAAGGCCTGTAATAAAGTCCATGCTGATCTCTTCCCATTTCCATCCTGGAATAGGCAGTGGTTGAAGTAATCCAAATGGTTTTCATATGGACGGCTTTCACTCATCGCAGCTTATCACACCTTGCAACATAGGCTGCGATCTCCTTCTTCATCTTAGTCCACCAAAAACGGGTTCTTAGATCCTGATACATTTTACTACTACCCGGGTGGATAGACAATTTGGACGAGTGAGCTTCTTCTAAAATTTGATTCCTTAGCTCATGGTCTTTTGGCACCACTAGTCGGTCCTCAAACCATAATACACCTCTTTCGTCCAATCTAAAATGTTTGGTCTCTTGCTCTTGCATTTTTCTCTTGATGTGACTTATTCCTACATCATCATTGTGTTTCTATGATTCTCGCCTCAAGCTTAACAACCGATTGTGATATTGTGTAGTACAAATGAGGATGTAGCAAGTTGAATCCATCTTCCAATAGCGCTTCCATGGTGTTGCAATGGGACTTTCGACTAAGTGCATCGGCTACTACATTAGCTTTACCCGGATGGTAATGCACTTCCAAATTATAGTCCTTAATCAATTCCAACCATCTACGTTGCCTCATGTTCAGTTCTGGCTGGGTAAAGATATACTTGAGGCTTTTATGGTCAGGATAGATATGACATACATTGCCCAACAAGTAATGTCTCCATATCTTCAATGCATGGACAACGGCTGCAAGTTCCAAATCATGTGTAGGGTAGTTGACTTCATGTTTTCTCAATTTGCCGAGAGGCATATGCAATTACTCTCCTTCTTGCATAAGTACACATCCCAAACCTATTCCTGATGCATCACAAAATACATCAAAAGGCTTTTCAATGTCTGGTTGTGCTAGTACAAAGTCTTTGTAGTCAACAAAGTTCGAGAGTGTGAAAAGTCGTTTCACATTCGATGTCCACTTGTATTTCTCATCTTTTCAAGTAGTCCGGTCATAGGCTTAGCTATCTTTGAAAAATCTGGAATAAACCGACGATAGTATCCTCGCTAACCCTAGAAAACTCCGAACTTCATGCACGGAAGTTGGGGCTTTCCAATCCATGACCTCTTGCACTTTTGATGGGTCATCAAATTCCATCTCTCGGATAAAATGTGACCTAAAAATGGTACTTTGCTCAACCAAAATTCACATTTGCTCAACTTGGCATATAGCTTATGTTCCTCGAGTCTCGATAGGACAATCCTCGATGCTCTTCATGATCTCGACTCATTTTCTCGAATAAATCAATATGTCATCGATAAACACGACTACTTAACTTATCAAGTTCGGGCATGAATACCGAGTTCATTAGGTACATGAAATAATTTGGAGCATTTGTTAGTCCGAAGACATAACCAGATACTCGTATAAGCCGTACCTAGTAGAGAAAGCGCTTTTGGGTATATCCTCCTATTCGATCTTTATCTCGATGGTAACGACCTCAAGTCAATTTTGGAGAATACCTTTGTTTTGCTAGCTGATCGAACAAGATGTCGGCGCGGGTAACGGGTATTTGTTCTTGATGGTCACAAAGATTGAGTGGTCTCGTAATCTACACACATTCTTAGTGACTTATCCTTCTTTTTTCACGAACAATGCCGGACATCCCCATGGAGATGAGCTAGGTTGGATAAGACCTTTGTCCAATAGATCTTGCAATTGAACCTTAAGTTCGCTAACTCATTGGGTGGCATTCTATATGGCCTTCGGATATGGGTGCGGTACCGGCACTAATTCGATCTTAAATTCCACGTCCCTATCCGGGTAGACTCGTAATTCCTCCGAAATACATCCGGAAACTCACAAACCATCGGGATATCACACATGGTGGTGGCTTGATAGCAAAGCTAGATGTTGGGGTTCGAAATCGCGGGAGAGTGGGACTAGAAAAGCATTCCCTCCCGTGGGTTCTCTCAACATAATGGTACGGGTGCTGGTGTCAATAAGAGCACCGTGATACTTCATCCAATTCATGCCTAAGATTACACTTATCGACAATCCTCGCAATATTATCAAATCTGTTGTGTACTCCCTCCCTTGTATCAAAATGAGTACATTTTTGACTATCTTTTTGGTAGTAACTGTTCCCCCTTGAACTTATGTTAAAACCCCCTTTACTTACTTCTATTATTTCTTGATCATGTCTAGATGCAAATGCTTGACTCATAAATGAATGAGAAGCTCCTGAATCAAATAAAACAACAGCGGGATGCTTGTTGACAAGAAACATACCAGCTGTGACAACTTCTCCGGCTGGCACTTCCTCTACAGCTGTATAGTGCACTTGTCCCTGACGTGCCCTGGCATTCACCTGCCTCTGATTGTTCTGCGTGGGGTTGCTATTCCTCTTGGGGTGGGGGCACTCCTTGGACCAATGACCTAGTTGGTTGCAGTTGAAACAGGGTTGATTACTTTTGAATCCGGCTGAGCTGTCCTGATTGCCATTTCCTTTTGGTAAGGCAATAGTAAACGCCTTACGAAATGGTTTCTGTGGCCTATTATTCTGAGCTTTCGGTGGTGGAGGCCTGAACTTGGGTGCAGGTGGACGGAATTGTGGCCTAGCTGTGATAGGCGCTTTCGACTGGAAGGATCCGGATGCACCGGCCTCATAGGCCCTCTTGCGACCTTTAGCAACTGCATGCATGTTGTTGTGATTTTCTTGGGTCAAGGCATCACTAATGAATTCATTGTACGTGGCACATCGGGAGTTTGCCATAGTCTTCATTAATTTGGTACCCAGACCTCGCTTGAAACTTTCAATCTTTTTTTCTCAAAGATCCACGAAACTTGGAGCATATCTTGATAGGTTGTTGAATGCGTGCATATATTCGGTGAGTGACTTGGTTCCTTGAGTGAGCCTCATAAATTCTGGCCGCTTTCATGCGCATTAGGCCCGGGGAATATGGTGTCCTCTAAAAGCCAACTTAAATTGATCCTGTGTCACTCTCGCATTTAGCGGGCAGAGAGACGACAGAAAAGCGCCCACCAGATTCCTCGCTGGTCCTTGCAATTGATGAGAAGCATATTCGCTTTTAGGTGCTCTGTGACTCTTAGCTTAGCGGATTTAAATTTCGCTCGATGGTATTCAGCCACCATCGGCTGTAGTGGTTCCTCACCACCTTGAAAATCGGAGGCTTTGTGTCCGTAAACTCCTTGAATGAATCTGTCTTGATTTGGCTCGGCCCCTCGGTTGTTGTGGGTGGCCACGAAAGCGTTGTTCTGCGCGATGAGGCGCAAAGCTTCTTCCATTGTCCTCCGCTACCCAGAACGGGCAAAGAACTCGAGCGACGGTGGGGGTGGGGGTGGCAAGTCATCATGGTTGCCATCCCGGTCTGCTACTAGCTCCTCGTGACGCAATGCGCTATCATCTGCAAGTTGTTGCAATAAGCGATTATTGGTCGATGCCAAGAGATTGCAGATGAATTAGATATTTATGCCAAACTGAAATTATCGGAGAAAATTCTCAAAATCACAATAAAAACAGAGGCATAATAATTCTTTCTCGCAACATGACATCACCAATTTGACCACTTATCGTGCACATAACGCATGCAATTTAAAGCGCGATTCACGACAAAGAACAGGAATTGCATTGACGCTCAAACGCATGCGATTAACATTACATGATAGTCCGATTACTAATGCCAACTTCGACTACAGTGTCCATTACATGAATAAAGGTGCTACATTCGTCTTCCTACCACATGCGGCGATCTAATCCTCGTTATGATCACTATCGAGGTCGACGCAGAATCATCTCCGCCCCTCGTGTTCTACTTCTTCTTCAGTGCCCTTCTTCTTCTTCCTCGTACCCCTCCGGATCCATTTCTGCGGCTCCGGGTGGTACATAAGGGTGGAGCTGATTGTGCGAAGAGATGAACCTCTTCATGCAGATTATCATTGTATTCTTCCGCATTGGCCACCGCCGTTTCTAGCTCAAACCGCCGAGCTCTCGGGACATCTTCCCTGGACCAGCCGCATTCCGTTGGTGGGTTAACCGAGTCATTTCTTCCGTGAGCCTCTCAATCTCGATGTCGTGCTCCCTCCGAAGTCGACGCCGATCTTCACGGCATGACCAAGAGCACCGGACACACGCCCCGAGGCTACCTCAACTCCATCTAACACTCTCATCGTTGTAACATGGCGCTCATTGCAGGGGTTATCACTATTCTCGCCCTTCGCCGCACCAATTTCCAAAGATCTTCCTCTTGCCCGCCGCCATGAGTCGCTGGATGGGTTACCTCTTGAAATACTCCAACAAAAAGCGGCTGCCAGCCCCGAGGAAAACGATCCATGATATCCCTCAAGATTCCAAAGGCTGCCCTCGCCACCGCTTCTTCAGCAGATCCGCCAACGACTCATAACACCAGCCGGTCCACTCGTAATCGTCACTCGGGGACGAACAACGGCCTCCACAAGAATTCAAGAGACCTTTCTCCCAACCGCTCATTCGCCCGTAAGTAGCGGGTTCCATTCCATCGGGATAGCCTACATAGCTGAGCACTCTCCATAAGAGTGTAGGCATCCCAAACTCTCCAAGGAACGTGTGGACGTTGACGGTACGTGGAGCAAGTCGACGGCTAGGAGCTCGCCTCCCGGTGGACTTATGGCGAGCCGCTTGGTGCGTGCCATCTGTACCATTAACATGTGCCCTTGGTGAGACAATGCCACAATGGATAAGAGTTACATAAACGAGTAAGAATTTTATAAGGGAGGAACAATATAATTATGTGAATGGTATTTTAACATGATGCATGCTCGTTCCGCACGCCCTCACAAACTTAGGGAAAATTTGTTTCTAACGGTGAGACACGGTGGCATACATACGTTCTCTCATAAATAGCTTAACTAGTCGAGCTACACGTTTACGTTGTTAGTGTACTGCATAAAATTTCATTTCAGCCCTAAACCCATAATGAAATATGCGTAATGTAATTGTAAATACTTCCATATATGTATACCCATACATATACTTCCATATCAATCTACCGTTAAGAATTTAAACCCACAATTAAACACGCATTATATATACACATGCAAGCATGCATACATAGCCGCACTCAAAGCTAACTCTTCCCGACCGCACGCTCACATCTTGCGGTCATACACTCATCTTACCTTGGCGTGAGGCATTTGATCCATACATTACCACTCAAGTGAATGGCATCCATACTATAGCACTGTGTATGGACGACATTTAAGTAAAACCCCCATGTTAGTACTTAAATAGCCACCTAATAGTCCTTAATTTGGGCATAAGGAAAGTGATCATTGGCACACTTTAGATTTCAAATACCTATTATATAACTAATAGTTGCTAGAGAAGGGTTTTGGAAAACAAAAACTTTTGTTTTTAAATACACTTGTGACAATTAACGTTGAATCTTGTTTCGATGCCACCGTCGCAGAAACCCACCAATTTATAAGAATACAAGTATAATGGCAATCCAAGCGGTCGTGACCGTCATACTTGAACCCATATAAACCGGTAGTCCGTCGAAAGTACCAATGACGGGTCTCGATAAACGATTTACAACAACCAAGATCGTATGGATTCAACATACATGCCACATATTACATAAAGTTCACAGATACTTTTCATCATCGAGTACGGATAGAAAGTTATTACAAACCAAGTTTGATAATTAAAGCGGAAGCAAATAAGTTCAAGATAAGTTTCCAACGTAGTTTGATACAAGTGCCATGCCGGATCACGATCCACAAAAGCAAAGATAGGAATTACTAAAGAAGCTCGCCCAAGGCTTACTCCTCATCCACCGCGGGATAGAAGCAACTCTTACAATAACCATGATACACAGTGCCATCTGCAACAATGGGAAAAATAAACCCTGAGTACGAGAAGGTACTCAGCTAGACTTACCCGTCATGAACCAGAAATAAATGACTCCAAGGATTATGCAAGGCTGTATAAGTGGACGTAACTTGACAACATTTTTTGCTAAAAAGGCAATTAATCTTTGTACACTTGTGATTCCTTTATCAAGTTAATTATAACTATCCATTTCTAGATTAGCAACTACCCTGTACAAACATGTGGTATATTATTTAGAATCATACAATAGTAACCATAGCAGGTATTGTAATTCCATATTCATCCGAACCACCATGCTTCATAATATAGTCATGCTACGATGTTGGGACTAGCCAAGTTTCTCACTATCCGGAGAGACGGCGATTCGAATCGATTTCAACCACCGGGAATTTATTCCTAACACAAACCCAGATCTACTACCACGATAGTCTTAGGTCACCTTTGGTACAACTCCGGTACACATTTCGCTGGTTCAGATCTTTACCGCACTAATCTGGAACACCAGATGCCGGGATGCTCAGCCAAACCTGCCCTTGGGCTCACCGATCGTTCCCGGAAGGAGCGCACAATGTGAGCGATTCCCTACCGAGTTGAATTACTCGGCCAGCGGTCGGAACAGTTATCCGGCCAGCTAAGTGAGAGGCATGCGTTCAATCTTGTCAAGCGCCAACAACGCAGTACGGTCCTTAATCGACACAGACGGGATAAGTCCACAACCAAGACCTCCATGCCTTGTTGCTTCCCTATCGACCTCCCGTCCGGTCTCCATTTACTTTTACCTCATGGTTCTGTTCCACGATAGCAGATATAGCCAACCGTGCTCCGGTATCCACCTATATCTCGCAGGTGACAGGACATCACCCGACTTCTACCGGTCTAAGCATGGCTAAGCATAAATATATTCGATCCTGGACCTATACCGGTTAAAGGTGTAATATCCGGACAAGGAATGTACATGCATCAAATGGTTTCATTCAACTCTTATAACCTAATGCATCAATCATAAATACGTAAGTAAACATTTGTAAATTACTGGGAGACTTATAATGCTCCGGGGCTTGCCTCGCAGAAAGGAAGTAGGACGGTGGTCAGGGCACTCCGGAAGCTCTTCAGGGTTCTGCTCCACGCCTTCGGGAGCTGCGGCTTGCGGATCCTCCTGCGGGTTCCCTTCTCTCGCTTCTTCGAATTCCAGCAACGTGATTTCTTCCTCCGATCCTAGATGCATGAGTATGGTATAAGTATTACGAATGCATATATGTTAACAAGTGCATCACGTTGTTTGAGTAGGTGCATAACTCTTCTCGCTTACTACATAACTACTCCTACAATGCATCGACTATGCCATAAAAAAAGATCTACTTGTTTCACTCATAACTGGAGTTCTACAATTCCAAATCTAGTGATCCTGGACTTTCTGGAAAGCTTATCAAATTCTCTACAACTTTGTTATTAACCATTTTACAGTCTACATCAGTTTCAACATGCAACTCATCATATTCTAGAATCAGTCCGGAAATGACTTAACATGCAATATAAAGTAATAACACCTCTACTTCATGTCATTATTCACAAATTGACAACCTAGAACCTACCAACAGTTTAAGCATACCAAACATAGTTAGGATAATATAATGGCAAAGCCCAAACTATTTATTAAATTGCCTTTATTATTTTATTTAGATATCTAGGTTAAATAATAAATATATATCAGATGTGCTTAATAAATTCTCAAAAATTTACAGAGCCTTACTAATGCTATCAAAGGACTACCATAAAAATTTCATGTCATTTTACTAAGTAGAACATTCTATATAAAATGATAAGGAAGCAAGGCTTGAAATATCATAAATGGAAAATCCTATTGAAAAGTGTCAAGCAACAGATTTATTATTTTTCTTAACATCCATATGGTACTAGTATCACCTCCAATTAATTTCATGAATTTTGGACTTATAATTAATTTATAAAAATTCATGCAAGGATTAACTATTTATAAAAGAAAAATCTATAACTATAGATCTACACATGCACTGGTCCTCAAATTTTTATCCAAGCTCAGGTATAACAAGAATATCCTACCACAAAAATTTCATAATTTTTGGAGCACAGGAACTCTAGATATAAAATAAACAAATTTAAATGCATTCAAAAGCACAATTCAAATCCTTATTTAAATCTCCAAAAATTTCTACTGTTGAAACCAAGAACATATTTTTCCTAAATACTACACTTCCTAAGGAACACTCACAAATTTATTTCACAATTTTAGGAGCTATCAAACTAAAGATACAAAAATAACAAAACAATTCAAAAACGGATTCAAAATGAATTAGCCTCTCTCTCATCATCGTCACGATGTGTGGGACCCTCTCGTCAGGGGACCCCACGCACGTGACACGGTGACAGGAGCAGCAGGGGCAAGGCGTCTTTGGTCTCGGTGCTGCCAGAGTTTCGCCTGGACGGCGAGGTTGCCGGGCGGTGAGGTCTTCACGACACCATCAATCGAGTAGCGCGATCAAACGACCTAGGTGGTGGCGGGTGAGGGTGGGGGAGCATGCTCGTGCGTCGGTGATGGCGGGCGCGGCGCTGCCGATGTCTTTGGCCGGCCATCTCCGCCACGGAAAGCTAGGCGAGGCGCGCAATGGCACAACGGTGACCTAGTGACTCTATCTCAACAACAAAAGTTCCACGTAAGGCTCGACGACTCTTGACCACGGCGCCGGTGGTGCGGATGTTAGAACACGGCGGCGGGTTGTCACGTTCCACGCCGGGGACCACCAATGGAGGTGACATCATAGCACTAGCTAATACACATCCTACCCAATCGCTAACGCTCAAAATCGAAAGGTAAGCGCCGGTGAGCCGAAAGCTATGGCCGCTTGCCGCGGAGGCGCCATGGCGCACCGTGAACTCCGGTGAGAAAGGAAATGGTGAATTCGCCCTCACCAAGCGTGATACCGCCGCAATCAAGACGAGGGGTGGAGGGAGGTGTGGCGCAGCTATGGGCGAGAGGGAGGCGGTGGTGGTGCGACGTAAGCGCGCACGCAGGCGGCGAGGCGGAGGCGGTCTTTGTGCTTTCGCGCGGAAGAGCCGGGTCGCCGCCGCGAGGAGGAAGGAGGGCCGAGGCGAAGCAACCGGGCGCGCGGTGGAGTGCGGGCGGTGGGCGACTTGAAGGCGCGCCAGACGCGCGCGGCGTGGCTCAAGGCGGACAGACAGCAACGGCGACGCTGACGCCGCCGCCGGGACACGCGGGCGCGAACTCGCGATGTCGGCCATCGACGTCGTCATGATTCGGTTTCGTCGGGCCGCGCGATGGCCGAGCTCGACGACGAAGTTTTCCGTTGATACAACGGCTAATCCATGGCTCCAAATCGTAAACCGTCTTAACAAAAATCCTAGCCCTATGTACCAGCTTCAACTTTGATTAAGGGAGTAAGCTCGATTCGCAATGTAAACGAAGAAAAATCGTGCTCAAGGGGGGCTTGTCAGTCGTCGAGATCCAGACTTAGAAAATTTTTCTTAAGTGATGAAAACAGTGAAAAGCTGATTTTTGTGAGTCCAATTCAAGCATGTTAGAAGCTAAATCAGTCCATGACATAAAAATAAAAGTTGTTCCTTATGTCAAACACTACAACTTTGTTTTAGTGAACTCCTCCATGCAAGGTCTCTAACACCTAGTTCAACTTTAGTCAAACATGTCACTTTGAAATCAAGATACACATTCAAACTATGGCTAAATGACCAATCTAGCCCTAGCCCTAAATACCAAAGTTGTTCATGATGATACTCTAAGCATGTTAAAACAATTTGCAAGGTCATTCAAGCATTTCATGAAGTAGTCACACATATAGCCATTCAGGGTCAACACATGAAATAACACTTAAAGGCTTGATCAAGAAATGTGGTCTTCATGAACAAGGTTCCTTTTGTTAACCTAAGTGTAGCTAAGGTGTTATAGTGACCAACATTACACACTAGTATTCATTTGCACATGATCATATGCATATGTTACAAGGAACATGAAATAACAAGCAATGTTTCATATGTTTCGATCAGATGTTTCAATTGTAAATGATGATTTATGAATGCTTGATGCTCATGCCCATATTATGCAAGTCAAGTTATGCAAGGCTAACACCCGAGGTGTTACATAGGACTCCTACACTACTACACTCGAACCTTTCACAGCCACGTCGTAACTCCCATCGTAGTCCAATTTTGGCCTCGGCAGTAAGCTATCAGCAGTGATGGTCATAGCCTTCACCATCGGCATCTGGGACAGACTATGGTGTACACTAACACCGCCATATTGGCTTATGATCCGTCCGTGATTAGGTCCTTACTTCCATCGCATTGGAGCATGACCCGGCAGTGGATGTACACTAACACCGCCGCATTGGCAAATGATCCGCCTATGTCGAGGCTATCAAAATCGTTGTGTGGGCACATCAACCACCTATGTAGTGGTCACCAGTGTGGCAGAACCTCCTAAGAAATTAGGCCCACATGCACCTATTGATATCTCAACAGACCTCAGATAGCGTACACAAGTTCCCAACAACTTAACAGGTCTGCCGGGTGTCCTCGGGAAACCCGAATCATCCACGAATCTTTTCCAAACAGGATCCCAATCACAGTCATTGCAGATTACAACAGTTTTTAATATACATACCAGAGATTATAAAGCGGAAGACTTAAGTTTTAATATTACAAACCAGTTGTTTCAAACTTACATAACCATAAGTGTCATACAACCATAGTAGCGGGATAATATTACATTAACATTATTTATTTCACACAAACTAGTGCCTTGTCCAAAGGCCATTCATCATTCCTCATCGTCATCGACTTCAAACACTGACATGCAGCAGGGACCAAAACAAGCCTGCGCATGCGACTCACCTGCAACAAGGGTTAACAAACCCTGAGTACAAAAGTAATCAACAAGACTGACCCGATGAAAAAGGGCGAAGGTCTTAGGGATGCAGGTGTTGGGTCAAGGTAAGGATGTAGAAAGATTCAAAAGTTCTTTGCCAAAAGCTTACTATTCTTGATCCTAGTTTCAAGTTTTACTCCTAATTACTTTAGTTCAATATCTCCAACTAAGTGTTCATATCCCATGTTCCAATCCTTTTCATTCCATTCTTTTTCTCATGTTTTAGTAATTCACCAGTCCTGCATTGCTTCTATAATGAATTGAGTCTCCATATCTATGGAGCACCGGCAATTCGAATTGATTCAAGTCCCAGCTGGGGATTCCTTATCACACGACATATGTAGAATTTAATCTTGCATATATCAACCTCGCTACTGGATCCTCTCGTACTAAGCCGTCTCTACGCCACCCGAGAGCACAGCACGCCTCAAATCCGGCCACATTCAAGCCACGAGGGTACACACTACTCCCGCCATCTCACCACTCCCAGTGCGTGGGCATTCGTCTTAGTATCGGATTAGCCAAAGTAGGCTTACCGGAGTATGTGACCAGTACTACAAAGTGTCTCGATCAAAAGATCCACAATGAGTGGCCTTTAAGCGACATAGTCGGCAACATTACCCAACATGCAAGATAAGTCACCCGACTAGTCTCTAGTTCATTCTACCTTCTTTCTTTCTTTGGCCAGTATGCCATCTTTGATTGTATCGAAACTTTTACTTTGAAAACCTACCATAAGCATTCTACGCCTTAGTAAATGAAAACATCTTCAAGGAAGGTAAACAATTAACAAGGTAGGCAATGCATCAAGTAGGCAACATTTGAATTAATCAACTTAATGCAATAGGTAACATAGGTGATAAACTTTTCAAAGTAAACAAGGTAATGGTTTAATGCATAAACCGGGGCTTGCCTTCGTTGACGATCTCAGGTTCCGGATCAGTACCACAATTATCAAATCTCGTGACAACCAGGGATTCTTCCAGGACTTGCTCAACTAGAATCGTTTCACTCTCGGGTTCTACACGAAATGATAACATATGCTTTAACATGATGATAATGTAAACATGATGCTTTCACGGTACATGAAATGTAACAACACCCCGAATACGAGTTTCCTTCACGGTCCAGTTGCAAGCCAACAAAACCAACTTGCAATTCTACCGGCAAGAACCACACGTGTGACTTGACCAAACTGATCTTGAAACCCTACTGGTCACACAACATGACCCAAACAAAAATTAAACCCTAACCCTAACAATTAGGGTTGCTTTTATTCAATTTTTAATTAATTTGAAATAAGCCCAAAAATAAACTTGTTCCAAATGACCTCAAAATTTTATGTAAGCTTCCTCATAACAAATTAGTGTACCAAAATAAATTTCATAATTTTTCGAGCTACATAGTGACCTACAAAAATTATGGAAATTGTATTTATCAATTAATTGACTAAATTTTTTAACATTAAAAATGTATTCAAATTTCAATTTTCAAATTTTTCAACCATAATAGAGCATGTACAGAAGCTACACAAAAATTTTCAGAATTTGTGGAGCTATGATTATTTTCTTACAAATTTCCAAAGATTCAGCACTATTCAAAATCAGAAAATAACAAAAGGCACTATTCTCTCTCTTGCTCTCACTGACAGCCAGCCCCCACCTGTCATCCCCAACCTCGGGCATTGATCGTGGCTTCGACGACGCTGACCGGCGCTAACTCGCCGACGGTGAGCCCAACAGCGACGGCCAAAGTTCCAACATGTCCACAAGAACTAGGCGCATCGATCTATGGCAGTTTGGAGGTTGATTACGGCATGGAATAAGGCTGACACCGGCCATGGCGGACGTGGTGGCATGGCAGCGTTACGCCGGCGAAACAAGGCCGGTAACAGTGAAATAGAGAGTACATGAAGCATCAGGGGCTCACCCCGATCGTGTTGAAGCAACAAGCGGGACCGGAGAAGCTCTGGTGACGCGTTTCGACGGTGACCGGGATCACGGCAGAGCGGACCTCGTTGACGATGGAGTTTCGGCGACTACAGTGGGCAAAACGAGCAGGCAAGAGTGGAATAAGCACTACAGCATCGAGGCGAAGCCATAGAGTCAACAATCAAGGGCAACGGCTCACCGGATGAGACTGTCCACGGTGAATCGACGTTTCCGTTGAGGTCGTCGGCCGCGAGGAAGATGAACGTGGACAGCGAGCTCTCGGCGAACTCAGGCGGTAGCAACAGCTCGGTCGGATGCGTGAGGAGCAGGCAGAACTAGAACACGGCTTTTACGGGGCTTGCTTGCGCTAAGGAGATGAGAGAAGCTCGCCGAAGTTGAGACGGCGGCGTCGGAAAAGCAGAGGGAAGGAAGAAAAGTGAACGGCGTCGTCTGGGTCTTATAGCTCGGCCAGGAGCGCGCGGACTCGACACGCAGAGTGCTCCCCATGCCAGCACGAAGCCAAGGGCGGTCGCAGACGCGCCTGAAAGACCGGAGAAAGGACGCCGGCGGTGGGGCGGTGGTCGGGCTACTGTTCCGAGAAATTACAGAATTGCCACCGAGTTCATTTTGCAAATTACTCTCAAATTTTCTAAAGAAGTTGAAAATCTCCAAAAATGAAAGTTGCTCAACTTTTCAAACTCTACAACTTTACTTCAATGAACATTTTCAAATTCTGCCTGCATTTTGAAATTTGAATTTGGGGTGCATTTGAGTATTTGAATCTTTTCAAAATTACTCCAAATTTTATATGTAAACTTAAAAAACTTTGAATACCAAAGTTGATCCACATAAAATAATCTTCAACTTTGCTTTTTGCCTCAACCCCAAATTCCACATGGATTTTGAATTAGTCAAAAGGGGCAAAAAGGACTTTTATAATTTGAATTTGAATTCAAATTTGATTTGTCTTTCTTTTACTTTAACTTTGATTTTTGACTAGTAACATGGCCCATTAGGGTTATTTGAGTCAAATGACACATGGCCTCACATGATCACATGAAATTTGACCCTTGTGGTCATGATCTTTATTTAGGGTTTTGAAACACATCACATGAAATAACAACATTATGAAATAAACCTTATTTAGTGAATGCATTCAAAATTTTCTACTCTATGAATGCTTTGCAATGCATATGATGACATGTCAAATTTTAGTGCTAGGTCAAAACACTAGAGGTGTTACAACCCTTCCCCCTTAAAGAAATCTCGTCCCGAGATTTAAAACTTAAGGCTAAGTAATGGAAAAGGAAATGTGTCAAGCTAACACATCATAACTTTATTCAAAAGACTAGTGAGGGTTTTCCATTCTTGTGACAACAGAAACAAGTTACAATATAGACAAGGGATTGCAACTAGAGAGAAGCAAAGAAGTCAAGAAAGTTTTCTTCTAAGTAATCCTCAAACTCCCAAGTAGCTTCTTCTTCAGTGTGCTGGTTCCATTGTACTTTGTAGAACTTGATTGTACGCCTTCGAGTGACTTGATCTTTCTAATCTAAGACTCTAATGGGGTACTCGGCATAAGTCAAATCAGGTGCTAGTTCTACATCACCAAAGTCGATCACTTGGTCAGGTACTTGAAGACACTTCTTCAACTGGGATACATGGAAAATATCATGCACAGCTGACATGTGATCTGGTAGCTTGACGCGATAGGCGACTGGTCCACATCTTTGTTGGATTTGAAATGGACCGACATAACGGGGGGGCAACTTTCCCCGAATCCCAAAACGATGAACTCCTTTCATTGGCGATACCTTGAGGTAGACATGATCTCCCACTATGAATTCTAGAGGTCGCCTCCTCTTATCAGCATAGCTTTTCTATCGGGATTGAGCTACCTTCATATTAGCTTGTATGAGTTTAACTTTCTCTTCTGCTTCCTTGACCACATCCGGTCCAAAGAACCAACGTTCTCCAACATCTGACCAATGTAAAGGTGTCTGGCATCTACGACCATACAATGCTTCAAATGGTGCCATTTTAATGCTCTCTTGATAGCGATTGTTATATGAGAATTTAGCTAAGGGAAGGCATTCATCCCATATAGCACCATAGGAGAGAACACATGCTCTTAACATATCTTCAAGAATTTGATTTACCCTTTCCGTCTGTCCATCTATTTGTGGATGATAAGCGGAACTACGGATAAGTTTAGTTCCCAAAGACTCATGTAGACTTTTCCAAAACTTGGATATGAACAATGACCCTCTGTCAGAGACAATGGTCTTGGGTGCCCCATGCAGACTGAAGATTCTATCCAGATAAAGCTTTGCATACTGCTCCGCTCGATATTTATCTCTAACTGATAAGAAATGAGCTATCTTGGTTAGGCGATCAACAATAACCCATATTGAATTGTAGCCTGCAGATGTCCTAGGCAACCCTACTACGAAGTCCATACAGGTATCTTCCCACTTCCAAGATGGAACTGGCAAGGAATGTAATGGACCTGCAGTCTTCATGTGAATCGCTTTGACTCTCTGATAAGTATCACATTTGGCCACATATTGAGCTATTTCTATTTTTATTTTGGTCCACCAATATCTCGTTCTCAGATCATGATACATTTTATTGCTACCTGGATGAATGGAGTATCTTGTAGAATGAGTTTCATCAAGAATCTGCGCATGAGCTCGGATTTTTGGGTACTACCAATCTATCCTTGAACCATATGACATCCGATTCATCAATCTTGAAACATGTTGATCTTCCGAGATCGACTTTATCCTTGATATGGGCTATGCCCTTACTTTTCTCGTTGAGCAAGAATGATCTGATCTTTGATAGTGGACTCAACTGCAATATTGGACAGGGAACCTTGTTCTATGATTTGTAAATTCAGATGCTCCATCTCTTGACACAATGTTCGTTGCATAGGTTCTACAATCAGGCAATGACAATGACTCTTGTGACTTAGGGCATCGGCAACCACATTTGCCTTGCCCGGATGATAATGCACTTCTAAGTCATAATCTTTGATAAGTTCTAACCATCTTCTTTGCCTCATATTCAACTCTGACTGAGTAAAGATATATTTCAAACTTTTGTGATCCGTATAGATATGACATATATTGCCCAATAAATAATGTCGCCAAATCTTGAGTGCATGAACAACAGCAGCTAATTCAAGGTCATGGGTGGGATAATGTTCTTCATGCTTCTTGAGTTGTCTGGAAGCATATGCTATGACTGCCTTCTTGCATAAGAACACACCAATACCAATTCCAGAGGCATCACAATAGATATCAAATGGCCTCTCGATATCAAAGTTGTGCTATCATCGTGCGGTTGTCAAGAACTTCTTCAATGTCCGAAAGGCCTCCTCACATCCGATTGACCATACAAACTTAGTTTGATTTTCAGCAGATCCAAAGAATTGGCTTCGCATTCGGAGAAGTCGAGGATGAACCGATGGTAATAACCTGCCAACCCTAGAAAACTATGAACTTGATGAACAGTGGTAGGTGCTTTCCAGTTAAGGACTTCTTCTACTTTGCTTGGATCAACAGCTATACCTTCAGCAGATAACACATGACCTAGAAATTGTACTTCCTCTAACTAGAATTCACATTTGCTGAATTTGGTATATAATTGGTGATCTCTTAATCATTGTAGAACAATGCGGAGATGTTCCGCATGTTCTTCTTTGCTCTTAGAATAGATAAGAATGTCATCAATGAATACCACTACAAACTTATCCAACTTGGGCATGAAAACTGAGTTCATCAGGTACATGAAATGAGCCGGGGCATTGGTCAGCCCAAAAGACATGACTAAATACTCATATAGGCCATATCTGGTAGTAAACGCTGTCTTCGGCACATCTTCTCGTCTGATCTTAATCTGGTGATAGCATGATCTCAAGTCTATCTTAGAGAACACTTTAGCTCCCGCAAGTTGATCAAATAGCAAATCAATTCGGGGTAAGGGGTATTTGTTCTTTATGGTGACTTCATTTAACAACCGATAGTCAACACATAACCTTAAGGTTTGGTCCTTCTTCTTCACAAAGATAGCAGGGCATCCCCAAGGTGATGAACTGGGTTGAATGAAACCCTTGTCTAACAACTCTTGTAGTTGCATTTTTAATTCTGCTAGTTCTTTGGGTGGCATCCTATATGCTCTTCTGGACACAGGTGCTATTTCTGGTTTCAAGTCAATTCTAAACTCCACATCTCTGTCTGGTGGCAGTCCAGGCAGATCATTGGGAAAAACATCCGTAAATTCACATACCATAGGAATGTTCTTAGCTTCTTCAACAGTAGTTGCACAGACTGTTCCAACTGTACTCTTAGGAAAGGGAAGTTGGATGAGAAGTTGGGTTTTGCTGCCAGGTACATTTACTCTTATGGTTCTACGCAGGACATCTATTACAGTCCCGTGTTGAGTTAACCAGTTCATACCAAGGATCATATCTATATCTTGATCCTTTAATATCAGCATGCTGGTAGGGAACTCATGTCCTCCCAAATCAATAGGTACATGCTGAACTATCTCCCTTGTACAGAGTCATCCGCCGGGCGACTGTATATGATATGGTTTTTTTGTTTCCCCAATAGTTATCCCATGCTTCACAACAAATGTACGATTGATGAATGTATGGGATGCACCGGAATCAAATAAGGTAATTACAGGGTGCTTAGCAACGAGAAACATACCAATCATTATTGGTTCTCCTTCTGGAATAGATTCCACCTGAGTATAGAAGACCCTTCCAGATTTCTTCTCACCTGACCTTTCTCACTATTTCGAGCATTGCCCTTGTACCGATTCGAGCTTGAGAGTATGTGAGGGCTTTGGGTGCATCAGGATTGTTCTTCCTAGGATACGGACATTCTCGGGAAAAGTGTTCGGGTTTACCACAATTATTGCATGGATAATTGTGATTATGGGGAGTAGCATTGCGGTTTGCTTTATTTGTATTGTTTTTCTTGCTTTGCGGCGCTTTGATGATGAGTATATAAGGCGTAGTAGCGGTGAGGCGAATAAAGATTTTTGCACCTGCTTTGGCTTTGTTGTGGGCGGAATGGTGCACGACCATGATTATGAGGATGGTAGATCACCTTTTGACGCTTTCCACTCGACGATCCGGAAGCAAATGCCTCTTTTTCTTCGCCTCCTTGTGTGTCGGCGGTAATTCTCCTCCTGAAGCGATAGCAATGTTGATGATCTCATGATAAGTTGCATTACCACAAGTTGCCATCATGGTCGAAGTTTGGTGTTCGGACCTCTCATGAAATGATTCTTCTTCTTCCTGTCGGTATTCACATACTCTATAGCATACTACGACAAAGTTATTGAAACGCCCAACATAGTGCATCACGGGTGCTCCCCTTGCTTAAGAGCCAGAACTCTTCTATCTTCATGGTCATCACACCATCTAGAATATAGTGTGCCCCAAGGCATCCTTAAACTCCATCCGGTGATTTGGTGACCCGGGCGGGCTGTCTGACTACCAAATTTGCCCACGTGCACCAAAGACTCCTCCTCGGAGTTGTTGTGCAGCAAACCTTGGTTTCGAATCTCGACACAATGAATCAGCTCAAACTTTTGCTCCATTGTCCGGAGCCAATCGCCGACTTCTAAAAGGCTCTTCGCCTTAGAGAACACAAGTGGACGTGTGTCAGTAAAATCAATATAGGTTGTCTCATCATTTCCATTATTACGGTGGCCATGATTAGGGTGTGGTGCTTGTTGGTTCTGAGCCATTTCCCTTAACAACCTAGCATTCTCGGCTGTTGCATAGACGAGTGCAGTTATGGCATCTGCCATACTCGGAGGCATTGGTGGAGGATTTAGGACTTCATCGTTGTCTTGCGAAGTACTAACACCAGTTCGGGTGTTAATGCGAGGCATCTGTCAGAGAGACATATTTATTTACATTATTATTTTATTGAAAGCAGTTAAAAGGTTTCATGCTACAAAGGGTTTCTTATTTATGTTACATGTCTTGTATCCCACAAGACAACCCTGGTTTACTAGGAAAGCAGTAAAGGAACTATTACTACTCCAAGCTTTTAGTCATCGGCATCCGTGCCCATATCGGACGAAACCTCATCTTCATTGGAGAAGTACACTAACTCCTCGGGATCCTCCTCCTCTTCATCATTCTCGACTTCTCCTGGATCTACAATCATTTCTTCATCTGTAACTTCACCATCCCCATGAGGAGGATAAGTTGAGCGTACATCACGTGGACATTCTCATGAAGAATGGCATTGTCCATCTCTAGGTCTTCTACGTAGAACTCCAACTCATGGACGCGTTCATTGGCCACATCCTCTCGTGTCTAGGCTTCATTCCTCAACTCGGTATTCTTGGTGATGTCCTTTCCATTTCCGCCAGCTTCTCTTGATCTTTGGCATGAGCTCGACGAAGAGTGTTGAGCTCCTTAGTAAGGTTCTCAATGTTGGTGGGATTGCTTGAAGATCCTTCATCTCCTAGGGTCTTGGAACTTCCTTCACCAAGCTCACAGTTATGCGGTGCCAACTGGTGACGAGGGACTCCGTGAGGTCCAGTGGACTTGAGTGCGGTTATCTTGGTCTTTGCCATAGCCTGTAGAATTTAGGATAGGACTATAAGGATAGCTTGAGGATAATGGAGGTTAGGAAGAATGGGATTGACATTACTTACCCAACCACTTTTAAGGGAAATTATTTATGCAAGGTGTTCAAGCATGATGCATGAATCGATCTTACGAATTCGAGTACAAAAGATTTATATAATCAAAAGTACTAGATTTTTAATACATAGGACAAACCTAAACATATTATCCGCCACAAACTTTCAAATAAGATAAGATTGAGGCTAGATTAGAGGGCAGAAGAAAGAAATTTGAACTCAAAATATCCAGTTTAATTTCTTTGATCCAAATCAGTTTGAAGGTTTTCAAAAGCAACCTACAATGATCTTAGATAGGACCTGCTCTGATACCAGCTGTGGTAGAACCTCCTAAGAAATTAGGCCCACGTGCACCTATTGATGTCTCAACAGACCTCAGATAGCGTACACAAGTTCCCTACAACTTAACAGGTCTGTCGGGTGTCCTCGGGAAACCTGAATCATCCACGAATCTTTTCCAAACAGGATCCCAATCACAGTCATTACAGATTACAACAGTTTTCAATATACATACCAGATATTATAAAGCGGAAGACTTAAGTTTTAATATTACAAACCAGTTATTTCAAACTTACATAACCATAAGTGTCATACAACCATAGTAGCAGGATAATATTACATTAATATTATTTATTTCACACAAACTAGTGCCTTGTCCAAAGGCCATTCATCATTCCTCATTGTCATCGACTTCAAACACTGACATGCAGCAGGGACCAAAACAAGCCTGCGCATGCGACTCACCTGCAACAAGGGTTAACAAACCCTGAGTACAAAAGTACTCAACAAGACTGACCCGACGAAAAAGGGCGAAGGTCTTAGGGATGCAGGTGTTGGGTCAAGGTAAGGATGTAGAAAGATTCAAAAGTTATTTGCCAAAAGCTTACTATTCTTGATCCTAGTTTCAAGTTTTACTCCTAATTACTTTAGTTCAATATCTCCAACTAAGTGTTCATATCCCATGTTCCAATCCTTTTCATTCCATTCTTTTTCTCATGTTTTAGTAATTCACCAGTCCTGCATTGCTTCTATAATGAATCGAGTCTCCATATCTGCGGAGCACCGGCAATTCGAATTGATTCAAGTCCAAGCTGGGGATTCCTTATCACACGACATATGTAGAACTTAATCTTGCATATATCAACCTCGCTATCGGATCCTCCCGTACTAAGCCGTCTCCACGCCACCCGAGAGCACAGCACGCCTCAAATCCGGCCACACTCAAGCCACGAGGGTACACGCTACTCCCGCCATCTCACCACTCCCAGTGTGTGGGCATTCATCTTAGTATCGGATTAGCCAAAGTAGACTTACCGGAGTATGTGACCAGTACTACAAAGTGTCTCGTTCAAAAGATCCACAATGAGTGGCCTTTAAGCGACATAGTCGGCAACATTACCCAACATGCAAGATAAGTCACCCGACTAGTCTCTAGTTCATTCTACCTTCTTTCTTTCTTTGGCCAGTATGCCATCTTTGATTGTATAGAAACTTTTACTTTGAAAACCTACCATAATCATTCTACGCCTTAGTAAATGAAAACATCTTCAAGGAAGGTAAACAATTAACAAGGTAGGTAATGCATCAAGTAGGCAACATTTGAATTAATCAACTTAATGCAATAGGTAACATAGGTGATAAACTTTTCAAAGTAAACAAGGTAATGGTTTAATGCATAAACCGGGGCTTGCCTTCGTTGACAATCTCAGGTTCCGGATCAGTACCACAATTATCAAATCCCATGACAACCAGGGATTCTTCCAGGACTTGCTCAACTAGAATCGTTTCACTCTCGGGTTCTACACGAAATGATAACATATGCTTTAACATGATGATAATGTAAACATGATGCTTTCACGGTACATGAAATGTAACAACACCCCGAATACGAGTTTCCTTCACGGTACAGTTGCAAGCCAACAAAACCAACTTGCAATTCTAACAGCAAGAACCACACGTGTGACTTGACCAAACTGATCTTGAAACCCTACTGGTCACACAACATGACCCAAACAAAAATTAAACCATAACCCTAACAATTAGGGTTGCTTTTATTCAATTTTTAATTAATTTGAAATAAGCCCAAAAATAAACTTGTTCCAAATGATCTCAAAATTTTATGTAAGCTTCCTCATAACAAATTAGTATACCAAAATAAATTTCATAATTTTTGGAGCTACACAGTGACCTACAAAAATTATGGAAATTGCATTTATCAATTAATTGACTAAATTTTTGAACATTAAAAATGTATTCAAATTTCAATTTTCAAATTTTTAAACCATAATAGAGCATGTACAGAAGCTACACAAAATTTTTCAGAATTGTTGGAGCTATGATTATTTTTTCTACAAATTTCCAAAGATTCAGCACTATTCAAAATCAAAAAATAACAAAAGGCACTATTCTCTCTCTTGCTCTCACTGACAACCGGCCCCCACCTGTCATCCCCAACCTCGGGCATTGATCGTGGCTTCGACGACGCTGATCGGCGCTAACTCGCCGACGGTAAGCCCAACAGCGACGGCCAAAGTTTCAACACGTCCACAAGAACTAGGCACATCGATCTATGGCACTTTGGAGGTTGATTACGGCATGGAATAAGGCTGACACCGGCCATGGCGGACGCAGTGGCACGGTAGCGTTATGCCGGTGAAACAAGGCCAGTAATAGTGAAACAGAGAGTACAGGAAGCATCAGGGGCTCACCCCGATCGTGTTGAAGCAACAAGCGGGACCGAAGAAGCTCTGGTGACGCGTTTCGACGGTGACCAGGATCACGGTGGAGCGGACCTCGTCGACGATGGAGTTCCGGCGACTGCAGTGGGCAAAACGAGCAGGCAAGAGTGGAATAAGCACTACAGCATCGAGGTGAAGCCATAGAGTCAACAGTCAAGGGCAACGGCTCACCGAATGAGGCTGGCCACGGTGAATCGACGTTTCCGTTGAGGTCGCCGGCCACGAGGAAGATGAACGTGGACAGCGAGCTCTTGGCGAACTCAGGCGGTAGCAATAGCTCGGTCGGATGCGCGAGGAGCAGGCGGAACTAGAACATGGCTTTTACGGGGCTTGCTTGCGCTGAGGAGATGAGAGAAGCTCGCCGGAGTTGAGACGGCGGCATCAGAAAAGCAGAGGGAAGGAAGAAAAGTGAACGGCGTCGTCTGGGTCTTATAGCTCGGCCAGGAGCGCGCAGACTCGACACGCAGAGTGCTCCCCATGCCAACGCGAAGCCAATGGCGGTCGCAGATGCGCCTGGTAGACCAGAGAAAGGACGCCGGCGATGGGGCGATGGTCGGGCTACTGTTCCGAGAAATTACAGAATTGCCACCGAGTTCATTTTGCAAATTACTCTCAAATTTTCTAAAGAAGTTGAAAATCTCCAAAAATGAAAGTTGCTCAACTTTTCAAACTCTACAACTTTGCTTCAATGAACATTTTCAAATTCTGCCTCCATTTTGAAATTTGAATTTGGGGTGCATTTGAGTATTTGAATCATTTCAAAATTACTCCAAATTTTATATGTAAACTTGAAAAACTTTGAATACCAAAGTTGATCCACATAAAATAATCTTCAACTTTGCTTTTTGCCTCAGCCCCAAATTCCACATGGATTTTGAATTAGTCAAAAGGGGCAAAAAGGACTTTTATAATTTGAATTTGAATTCAAATTTGATTTGTCTTTCTTTTACTTTAACTTTGATTTTTGACCAGTAACATGGCCCATTAGGGTTATTTGAGTCAAATGACACATGGCCTCACATGATCACATGAAATTTGACCCTTGTGGTCATGATCTTTATTTAGGGTTTTGAAACACATCACATGAAATAACAACATTATGAAATAAACCTTATTTAGTGAATGCATTCAAAATTTTCTACTCTATGAATGCTTTGCAATGCATATGATTACATGTCAAATTTTAGTGCTAGGTCAAAACACCAGAGGTGTTACAACCAGCACCGTCGCCTTGTACTTCGACCCGACTGTCAGTGGTGTGGGTTCACTGTCGCTTCAACGGCCGAGACGTCTGTGTAGAGGTTAACACCACCATCACTTCAACATATGATCCACTGGTACAAAGGTCATGGTCACCATCGCCTTGCACCATGATCTGCCTTTGATGATCGTTTAGTCAGTGTCGGGTTACTAAAGGATTCGGCGGTGATATATTTTTTATCCTAGCCGCATCATACGTATAGCGACGGTGGTGATAACAAAACAATGAATGGCACTTACATCCGACGGTGACAAAATTTCATCTAGTTTCACAATAGATACTAATTCAGCTGGTCCCTTAATAGCTTCATGAACACAAAGCATATAGATATATAATCATTACATCCATAAATCATGTTCACAAACAAGAGTACTTTTTACAATAACAATGGATGCTACCATAACATCTTTCTCAACTAATGTCCTAACACAAGTGGTACATAGAGCATACTAAAGGTACTAATGTATACAGACTTACATAACGAAACAACGTAGCTATGCTCCTTCTATGTGGCACTCCTGCTTGTAAGGCAAAATGAATATAACTAGTGCATCCTTCGGATTGGTAGCCAATGCACCATGGAACCCCTCTTATTCATCTCTGATCTACAACCTGAACAAAGCAGAAGAATTAATAATATTGAACATACCATTCCTTTAGTTAACAAGCCAAAATTTGCCTATACATACATAGAATGAAAATAACTCCCTACCTGAACAAAGACTGTCGTGACGACAAAATGCACAAAATGCACCTTTACTGCTCTATTAATGACTTCATGAACAAGGAAACAAAAGGAAGATAGTAAGGCTTGTTCATATGGAAATGCCTTCTTGATCTACAAAAATGGATGACATGAACCTTTCTGTTGTACATGTCATACGCAATCAATGTTCTACCCTTCCCAACAAGGAAAATGAAATTCCATTCTGGGTGAACTGTAATCACTCTGTACTCCTTATGACAAAGCTCAGAACCAACTTTAATATTCATGTGTCCACAACATGCTTCAAACTCTAGTTATCAGTACCATAGTCTTCAAGTATCCACACTAAAAACCAAGACCTATTGCGAAAATCAGCACAACACACACACAGGTGACCCTGAGCTTGATGAATGGACATTTCAGCACCACTTGGTTTATCAATTGTCCTCCATATCTTTCTCTCCATATCCACAGCAACTATCATAGAGTACTCAACCATGTGCATAAAACCATTAAGAAAAACACTTCTTGATTTTGAACGTAGAACAATACTACCCTCGCCCCATTCAGATTCCTTAAAGATCCAAGCTGCAGTTTTAGATGAGTAGATCTCCACACCTATGCATGCACCCTTCACCTCAGCAAATTCAATCACATGGAAGTGCGAGGACGTTGGGTCAAAACCTAAGTGAGCCTGACCAATAGAACGGATGTTATGCGATAGTACATGCCATTTGTGGGTTGCCATATTGTAGACAACATAGCACCGTAATCCATCAGGCCTAGCACACCAGCAAAGGACGAGGCCGCTGTAACAATCTGAGACTAGGACTTTTTGAAGGGGGAAAGGCAAGAAGGACAAGGAGGGTCGTTCACCGGTGAAGCTGGTGAAGTGGCGATTTCCCTTCCACCAGCTACCATAGAAGAAGCCAATGACAGTCTGTGAAAGCTTCTTACGGTGATAGGACTCAGAGATGACACAATTCTAGGAGCGACAGACACACTTGCAGCAGCACAAGGACCGGGCGAGGAGGTAGCAAAAGATGTTGGCAAGCACATCGTCTAAGAGGCCGTCCATTGCGTTTCTCATGTTAGGGGCCTCCTTCATCTGGAAGGACACCACTAGCTAAAGATATGAGACCACCCTGCCATGGAATTGCATCAATAACCATTAGTAAGGAGATGAGTTTCGCGGAGAAGGGATGGAGATGCAAGTAAGGCCTTATTACACTTGCCTTTGGATCTGGCAGCGGTGAGCATGAGTGGCAATGTCGGTGACAGCAGGAGCTTGTTCACCGATGGATCTGTGCAGGCAATCTGGCAATGTGCACCGGCATGGAGCAAGAGCTGAGCAGTGCTAATGAGCAGGAGGATCGGCCATGGTGAACAGTAGCAATGAGGAAAAGAAAAGCTATGTGTGTGGGGGAGGAGGATAGCGGTGTGGTTGGGGTGTGGGGGGGGGGGTTAGGTGGGGGATGTTGAAGTAGGGGTTGCTTGCTCTCTATGTAACTTTTACGACATGCAGGAATCAAACTTTCATCAGTTCCGCGCGGGAGGGTTCAAACTTGGGATTGGAAATTTTGCAACTAAGTGGCGGTGAATGCACAGTACCATCACCGGCGGTGAGGTCCTATTACCACCCGGAGACCTCCGTATGATATGGTGAAGAACACCAAGGCACACAATCTTAAAGTTTGGCATTGAAACAAAGCAAACTACGCACTTAGAAAACTAAGAAAAGCATAATTCCAGTACTCAGATTGAAAGGAAGCCAACTTGAGTTCGATAGTGAATAATAAGGCACACAGATTTACATTGAAAGAAAGCCAAAACACGCACTTAGAAAACATAAGAAAGGCACAATGCCAGTACTCTCGGATTGAAAGGAATCCAACTTGAGTTCCATACATTCATACCGAATAAGTAGGTGGACACTCTAAGCTAACAAGCATGCTGAAAGCTAAAATATAGATACTAATTAGGCCGACACTATGCAAAAGTTAAAAGGCCTTCATATGTATATCATTGGTTGCATAATTAATCATTCTCCATGCAGATCCTAGTCGACCTCGATGGGATCATTGTGAATCTCCATAAGATCCTGCAGATCATTGTCAACCTCCATGGGATTGTTGTCAATCTCCATGTCATCTTGAGCCTTGACCACTACAACCCTGTCCACATCCATTGGTACACTTTCATTTAGCTCATCGACTTTGTTCACAAAGCACTGATTCGGTGAACCGATACTGAGGACTAAGGCTCACAAGCTACACTCCACGAATATACAAGGCCACAAACTTCAGAATGAGAAGATGCATTTTTATCTGCAGATCCAACATAAAATTATTGTAGCTAGGTTGGAGGTGAAGAAGAGAGAGAGCAAGAGAGAGCAATACAAAGGAATATAGAATCTAGTGAAGGAGCAGATCCAGTGCAGTTGCCTTAGATCTAGATGGAGCAAAGAAGGTATGGTGTGCTGAAGATTTGTGCGCCGGTGAGGTTGGAGGTGAAGGAGCAGTGAGCACACGAGAGGCTGCCTTTTGTCCGACGCTAGCAAGGTGAAGTAGAGCAAGGGAGCAGAGTGGGGAATGGATGGGAGGAAGGTGTGGTAGGACCGTAGGAGAGTGTATATACAGTTCAATAAATTGGTTGCCCCTATACCAGGGCCCAGTGTCCAGGGAAGTAGGATGCCTCTAATACATCAATTGATACTTGGATCTACTATCATTTATAGTTCAATAAATTCAACACCTGGTTAATCACCTTGCATTTAGTTCCACAATAGTTGTACAAAAGTGATAGATTTCAGTCCGACACATCAATTGATACTTGAATCTACTATCATTTACTGTTCAATAAATTGAACACCTGGTTAATCATCTTGCATTTAGTTCAACAATGGTTGTACAAAAGTGACAGATTTCGGTCTGATACATAAATTGATACTTGAATCTATTGTGGTGCACTAAGCAACTTGCCAATGAACATACCAAGAAATAAGGTAAGTACAAAATAGGTGAAACAAGGATAGGAAGCACATTTCTTTCTCAAAGGTATGAAATCTTCCATCATCTTCGTTGGAGCCCTGGCCATTTCTTCAATATGTGGCATAATCTCTTCCTCCTCCTGTAGATGTTCTTCATTTGTTGTAACATTGGCCTCCGCCTTCAGCTCCCAAATCTTGTTACGTAAATCTAAAATCAAAGTCCTTAGAAATTTTCCATATGGGAGATCGTGCCACTTAAAGAACCCACAATCTAAGTCGAGCTACGAAAAAACAAATTACCATAAGTACAGTAGGATTTCAACATTTGCATTGCGAAAATAGAATGAACAAGAAATAAATTGAGTTACATTATTTGCCCTGCAACATCTATGGTACCGATGTCCTGGGTTTCCATCACTCCACGAAATCCACCGAGGCGTCTTCAAGCCACAGCGACACAAAAGTGGTGGCTCGTATGCGTAGGGGTGGTTCACGACACGACATGAGATGGGCAGCCCCCAACCGTTGTAGCCTCCTCCACTGGAAGCCAGTGTTCTTCGCACGACGACGCCCTGGGATGGTGCCGACCACTGGGAGGAGTTGGAGCTAGATGCAGCCATGGAGCAATCAGGGTTCAAAGTGTTGCACACTCTGAGTGAATAGGTCGGCTCAGGTCTTTTGTCTACGCTTTTGCCTCCCGCCAAGGCACCAAAATGTACTTCAAAACCCTCGCACTCCCGCCAAGATGAAATGCTATGTCACCGGCGGTTTATGGTACTACCCATCTATAGAAGAAGGCCTGTTTTGGATCCTCTGTGCTTACATAGAGGTGTACACATGGACCAGAATCAAGACCAACTGATTCCATTAACAGTTCAATCGAACTAATAGTTCAATGATTATGCAGTACTCATACATACTAATCCAGAGGTTTCATCAGTACATATAAACTTCATTCACATAAAAGTTTCACAAATTCTAAGACTTAATGTCAGATGGGTAGGCAGTTGCTAAGGTACTCAATTGGTTGATGCGGTCCCAAAAGCAAGAGGTAGTGAACCGTAGCAAAGATGACAACATCTCTATCCACAGACACGTTGTATCTATAAAGTATGTCTACTTCCTGTCCAGTCCTACAAAGCACAAAAATCTCTCCACAAACAGGGTCTTGAACGATTCTTGTCAAATTTTGTGGTCCGAGAAGGTGATGAACAGCGGCTTCAACAATCAACAGTCGGTCCGGGTGAATGCTCCGTCCCCAAGTAGCAAACAACATCATCTGGGGTCCTGGTGCCACCCCTAGCCACCAAAACGCAAGGTTGCTCGCATTGAAATGTCTTCTTCCGAAGTAAGACATCTGTTGCAATGAAGAAATTCCTAATATGAACAAAACTGATACCAAACCCAAAACCAATTGGAACCAAATGCAAACAGGGGGGTGACCGAATGCATCTAACCTTCACGGGCATTGTCCACGATGACAGTGCAAAGGTGCTTGAGGCAGGGCAAGTACTAGGCGACAGGTCAAAATGAAGATGAAGCAACGGGTGGGGATAATGAAGATAAAGCAATAACGGGTGGGGAGAATTAATGGATTCGTATTGGGTTTTTTAGTTGATCGAACCGCCACCAAGGCACCGACAGGACCCAAGGAGAGTAAGGAACAGGTCGAGCGCTTCTAGGTTTGTTGCCAAACAGACGGTCCAGATTGATTGGTAGTGAGAACGGATGGCATGGGATAAGTTAAACAGTGTTCATATTAAGCCGACTATTGCCACGCTAATCCAACGCTATAATATGGCGATTGTCAGCGGTTAAACTACTTTTAGATTCTCCTAGAAACAACCGCAACCGTACATGATAGTTTTTTTCCTTTTCATTCACAAATATACAGAAAAATTAAAAAGCATTCGTCAAGAGATCAAATCCATGCACTGGCATTTGGAAGTAGTATTGGAAAGAACTTGCTTTGTATTTCATATAAAAAAGGTGGCATTGAAGAGATCAAATCTGTGCGAATAGAATTTTTTTTCTTTGATTGATTACATATAACTAACATATAGATATAATTTGGACAAGTATATGATTGTACTCGTTCAAAAGCATAATAGCTAACCTAAACTATTAAAACTACTTATACTAACTATAAACTACTTAATCTAAATACATGAGCCTCTCGCACGCCTTGCTCGCTTGGGAGGAGGCAAGGCGAACACGGAGTCAAAGTCAGAGTCATCATCGAGTCGTCGTCGACGTCTTCGGCGTCAGCGTCGGCGTCATCCTCGTCCTCCTCCTTTGGGTCCTCCTTCTCGGAGCTCCACGAAGGAATATAATTAGACATCCCATCGGAGGAGGAAACATTCTCCTCGGAGGAGTGGTGGGAAGACAATTCGTCCTTGCTGGACGACGGGCTGCTTGGAAACTTGTTGAGGCTGTCCGACATTTTCTTTATAGATTGGAAGAGAAGGGGATGATGGATGAACAAGAGGGGTCGTTTTAGAGGACACCGGACCTGAAGTATATGTAGAGCAGTGGGTATGCGGCTCTTAGGTTTCAGGCGGCGAAAGTAATGGTGAATTGATGGCCTTGGAAGTTGAGGCAATTCAACACTCACATTGAATTTACCGCCGGTTGACCAAACGCTACTTTAGGGCCGGTGAGCAAAATGCATATCCCAGTTGGCCTGGCTTTTCATGCGATGAAGGAAATGCAACCCCAATATCACTGCCGCATCTATCGTTAACCCGTTGGTGGTAGAAGTCTGAACTATCGGTTTTAGTCCTAGGAGGCCTCGCTATCGTTCCAACCGACGGTGCAAGTATCACACCGTCGCTTCTATCGCTACGGCAGTGAAAGTGGCGATAGTGATAAATCAATCTATAGTAGTGCTATGTTTCTAACTCTACTCCTGTAACTTTACCAAATCACACGATTGCGACACACGAATTGATACCTCAAAACAAGCATGCTAGGCGATAGGCGAACAATAGGGGATGAAACCCTATCCGAAGCGGCTACCTTTTTATGGGGGGCCTTAACTTTTAAGAACTTGCCTACAACACATGGTGGACTACAAAGGCTAGACAGGGCTATCACCACCTACTAGCTACCACAATCCATTCGTGCAACAAATAGTAACCAAATGCAAGATAATGTATAAGCACCACGCTTACACCTTCTCTGACTACTCTAGTCGTAATTACTCAGGGCAACTAGAGCACCCTATGATAGGCGATGATCGCAATGCAGGTGTGTTTCCAAGATCACAATCTAGTGTGTAAAAACTATATGACAAGATAAGCCACAACAATACTATAACTAGTATAATATTGCACAAAGTAAAGACTAAGTAAAGTAGAGAAAGAGTAATATATTGAATAAAGTAAAGTCTTACAAAAATAAATGGAAAGGTACAAGAGCTATACTAGACTCTCTAGAAGACTGCTCCGGAAGACCTGAGCAAAGCTCACAACTCAACTCTAACTCCCACACTAGACTACACTACTAAGATAAAGTGGACTAACTACTCTTCACTTGAGCTTGTAGGCTTCTTCACCATGAATGGAGAGGGGGGTGACCCTCTATTTATAGGTGGAGGTGGAGCCTAGCGCCATGTCAGCGATCTATGTGACTTCCATCAAACACCATTGGATCAAACTGCCATTAAATCAAGGGTTGAGATCATTGGAGTGCATGGAGGCATCATGCACTAAGGCGGTGGGTGAGAGATGGACGTCAGTTGGCACCATAGGGGCATCGACCGACCCCCCCTATGACAGGTGGGACAAGTCTCCCCTTCTAGAAGGATGGCCCACTATCATAGTGTGTGGTTGGCCACTTTTGTCATGTTGTATGCTTCGTTGTGGGTCCATGAATCCATGTGACTTTATCTTCCACCCTTGAGAGAAAACACAAGTGTGATCCAAGGGTGGGGATTGTCTCCAGGATACTTCACATGGATCCTGCCACCTTGGCAGGGCCTGGTGGGCCCATAGGGGGTCGAGCGACCCCCATATGGTGGATCCACATGCTCATTTTCTCCAGTTTTGTGACATCCTGCATACACATGCTCAAAGTACAAGTGGAACTTGTTATTGGTAAAAATATGTTCATGTCATGTTACTCTTCCTTTGAAACCGAGGCTGTTGACGGTGTTGAGTGTGTGAATTTGTGACATTTTCACCGTCAACATAGGCATAGCACCACGATGATGCACTCCACTCATGCCTTGCCCAGACATGTCGCTGCGGCTCGCTAGGCTCGCCAGCGCGCTACCGTTGCAAGTGGCCGAGCTCACCCGCATGCCGCCGATGCTCATGGCCGAGCTCCATTTGGAGGGGATGCGGGAGATCGATGTGGGAGGACATCCGTGACAAAGAGGCCAAGATCATAGGAAAGGCATTTTTGCTAGAGCTTTGGAGATCAATCGTGGACTTTTGTTCTACGCGATTTCGTCCGCCGGTTCGAAAAGGACTGGAACGACAATTTTTCTCCGCGTGAATGAAATCAGAAGAGGGTTCCCTTGGGATGAAAAGGGTCGGCCATTCAATCATTTCCTCTCTTTCTTTTTCTATTTTTTTGAACTTTAATATTCAAAGTTGCTCTATTATATACTTGCTCTATTATCCTATATAATGCTGCAAAATCCACACGTTTATTCTCACAGCAACACATGGGTATCATCTAATATGAATAGAAACCATTGTACATATATAGCAACCAAACAAATGGCCTAATCAAACAGGGTGGGAATGATTTGCATGTTCGTTTCCTTCTTCTGAACCAAACTGCACGTGGTCGACTCCCGGTGTTGTTGAGTGGGAGTCTGGGAGATACTATGCCCAAAACGTGGTCGACTCCGCGACACTCAAGAGCCGGAGACCACAGCTAGGATACGTGAATCTCTGGGCCCCACCTTACCTTGTACCGTATGGAAGACCAGTCTCCAGCCCCAGGAGGCTTCAGTGATGACTTAGACTGTCTCCAACAACCGTTACCCAAAATTTATCCATTCCACGTTTGGGTAGCGCTACAGGCAAAAGTTCAATACATATTTTTGTCTTCTTCAACAACAAGACACAAAAAAGAACCTTTTCTGCAAATGGGTCTCTAGAAGAGAGGATACTCATATTTGGGTTATACCTCTCCTGACACCTAAAATGGATCTTTCATATAGGTACTCTGTTGGAGGTATTATGTTGGTAAAGCTGGATATCGAGCTGGCTCGGCTCGTTATACCTAACGAGCTAAAAAACTAGCTCGGCTTGGCTCGGGTAAAAGCTAGAGCTAGCTCGTTTGGCTCATGAGCCAGGGACAAAAAAATGTAAAATGGAGACTACCATACATTTCAATGAGTCATACATGATACACCACATATTTATCCATCATACATGCTAGCAGCAAGCATCATATGTATACACATGCAATAGAGTACAAATTAGGTCCATCGTCCATGTCTCCATCACATATTCATCCATGCAAATTGCAAAGTACTCCTATGGCAGAACTTATACTTTGCCTTTGTCTCCATGACACCCCTCTCCTTCTTGGATGGGACATTGACAACCTTAAAATGTTTCCAGCAATTAGTCCTTTTGTCTCTTGCTATCTTGCACTTGGGAGACAATGTAACACCAGATTTTTTTCCCTCCTGTCTTTGCCTTCTTAGCCTTTGATGTGCCATCATCAACCTCATCACCCCTCTGGCTTCCACTTCCACCATCAACTGTAGGTAGGCTTTCAGACATATCATCCCTATGGTCAAAGCTATTATCATCGTCCTCCTCATCTTCTAAAACTTTCTCCAATGGCTGCATAAAGAAACATACATGTATTAATGTTTGCTATTGCATTAAAAATAAAATATGACATTCTTCATTTTTTGGGATAAATTCATTATCTGGATAGCAATGATTCCTATAACTATGGACCAATCAATGAATCAAGCAAATTCAACTTTCAAGTCACGAACTAGTATTTGGAAATTAGATAGCATACCACCACGTCCATGGACTTAGTGGGATTCGATGAAGACCGAGTGCTAGTTCCTCGTCCACAAAGCTTACTCCTCGACTCCAAACTTGGAGGACGCAGCGATGCACTATTCTCGCCCTCCATGGCCACGGCTGAGGGCCTGGAGCACAGCAGTTTCAGCAGGTCAGTAGCAGTTCGACAATTGGTAGAGGAAGATCTAGAGGAAAAAGGAGAGAGGAGTGACCGAGTGAGGACCAGAACCAGACCTGCTCGCAGACGGAGAGGCGCTGGTCGCGGCCGCCTGACTCACGGTCGCGGCGTCGGGCGTCTCGCTTGCCCCGTCGTCGCCGCAGTCGCGTGCTGGCCCTGCTGCAGTCGAGAGTTTGTGGCGGCCAGGCGGCTGTGCGTGAGCCCCTGAGGGGGTTTAGGGTTTTGTTTGTTATGTGCCAATGTGCGCATGGGCTGGGGGCCTGTGGGCTGTGGACTGCAGTAATACGCGTGACGGCCTGACAGGTGGCTGCGGCCTGCAGACTTTCTTTCCTGGAAATGCAGCTCGTTGAGCTCGCGAGTAGCTTGCGAGCTAGCTCGGCTCGGCTCGTTATACTAACGAACTAAAACCTAGGCTTGACTTGGCTCGTTATCCTAACGAACTGAGTCGAGCCGAACCGAGCCAGCCAGCTGCGAGTCGAGCGAGCTAACGAGCTTCGAGTTTTCCGTCCAGCTTTATGTGTTGGATAGCTATTTTGGGTTTAGGTCTCCTGTTGGAGACCGCCTTACTGCACACTTCTTGGCTACCACCTGCCATCCGCGGGCCCACAACCCGCAGGCCGCAACCGCAACCTTCGCTTCCGTATTGCGACGGTAGAGCGATCGACGGCATGATCACTGGTGTTGTTGGGCCTTACGTGTCAACTACCATGCTGTTGCTGCATCAAGTTTCCTCGGCACACGCAGCATGAAAAACGCCTTGGTCGGTACAGCTCTCGTCGTAGTATAATAGTCTAAAGCCCGTAGGCGAATCAGTCGCAAGCGGCATGGCATCTTCCCAGCATATATCTGAGTTCCGTCACGGCCAGCCGCGCCATGTCAACGAGCACGGCGCGCCGCTTTTGTTTAATCACGTACTACGCCCGCGCTCAGGTAGTAGCCATCACCACCATGTCAATGTCCGCCCGTGTACGGCCATTCATTCATTCGTTTGGCTCGCGTCGGTCGCGCCTCGCGCCCGGCCGGCCAATTTAGGAGGTGTTTAGTTGGGCAGATTTTCTACTGTAGCATTTTATTTGTATTTATGAATTATTGTTTAAACATTGACAAATTAGGCTTAAAAGATTCGTCTCGCAAAGTTAAAGCAAACTGTGCAATTAGTTTTTGATTTCGTCTATATTTAGTACGCTATGTATATACCGCAAGTTTAATGTGACAAGAAATCTTCTTTTTGCATAGTGTACTTTTTAGAGTTTAGAGAGCTAAACAAGGGCTTATAGAGCCAGTCAAGCAGTATCATGCTGCCTGCTTTCCTACTGCCAGTGAGTCCTCTCCTAATCAAGTCCCGCGCGCGTCCGCCCGGCCGGCCTCGACGTCGACATGCCGCCGATCCGGGTGCTGACGGCGCTGGACCAGGCGCGCACGCAGTACTACCACTTCAAGGCCATCGTCATCGCCGGCATGGGCCTCTTCACCGACTCGTACGACCTCTTCTGCATCGCGCCCGTCATGAAGCTCATCGGCCGCGTCTACTACGCGCCTGCGGACGACCCCAGCAGGGTCGACGACGACGGAGGCCGCCCCCGCCCGGGCGTCACGCCGCCCGCCGTGGTGTCCGCCAACGTGGGCGTGGCGCTGCTGGGCGCGGTGGCCGGGAACCTGGTGTTCGGCGCCTTGGGAGACCGCGCGGGCCGGCGCCGCGTCTACGGCGCGTCACTGCTCCTCATGCTGTGCGCCTCCGTGGGGAGCGGCTTCTCCGTGTGCCGCACCCGCGGCTGCGCGCTCGCCAGCCTCTGCCTCTTCCGCTTCTTCCTCGGCGTCGCCGTCGGCGGCGACTACCCGCTCTCCGCCACCATCATGTCCGAGTTCGCCAACCGCCGCACGCGGGGCGCCTTCATCGCCGCGGTCTTCTCCATGCAGGGCTTCGGGATCCTCGCCAGCTCCATGGTCATCATGGCCGTCGCCGCCGCGTTCGACCGCTACACGGGCCGCCGCGCGCCGCTCGACGACACGCCCGAGGCCGCCGACCTCGCCTGGCGGATCATACTCATGATCGGCGCCGTACCCGCCGCCGTCACCTTCTACTGGAGGATGGCCATGCCCGAGACGGCCAGGTACGTGCGCGTACGAAGCCATTCGTTTCGATTTTCGATGGCCAAATGATTAACACCGCGGCGGCGCGCTGTAAAGTTACGTAGTACGAACGGAATGGTTCGAATTGGGCTTAATAGTGTCCGTACGTACGTGCTATTGCCTTTTCTAAAGTGACAGCCAAGATTGACGTGCCTACATTACTAATGGTTCGAAATGGACTTCACACGATGATGATCTCAAAACATGCTAATGTATAAGTAGTTGCATAGAAAATGGTTAAAAAAAACTGAAATAGGTTTTAGGTGTTGATGTATACTCTTTTTTTTTTGCGAGGGTGTTGATGTATACTCATGTCACTTACATACAGTTAAATAAAAGGTCGAGTTGAAGAATATACTACTGCGTTATACCAGCTATCCCAAGAAGTCGTCGCCTCTCTTCACCTGCGGCCCAGTGGCCTGGGAAGTAATATACGTGTCTCACCTATACGGCCATACACCGGCAACCAGGCCGGTTCAGCATATCAACTATAGTCAGCGGCTTGCATTGGCATCAGTTTTTTTTTTTTTTAGCTCAACTTGCCAGTCGTCACGATTATGGAATTACTAGTATGTTTCTGGTGTTGTTCCCTCTGACCTACGACCTTCTAGAACTAATCATGTAATTTAACGCTGCTGTGTTACATCATTTAGGCCTTGTTTAGTTCCTCCCCTAAAAGTTTACGCCATATCCTATCAAATGTTTGGACACATGTATGAAGTATTAAATATAGACTAAAAATAACTAATTACACAAATTATGACTACTTTGCGAGACGAATCTTTTAAGTCTAATTAGTCCATGATTTGACAATAAAGTGCTACAGTAACAAATGTGCTAATGACGGATTAATTAGGTTTAATAAATTCGTCTCGCGGTTTACTAACGGATTCTATAATTTGTTTTTTTATTAGTATTCGAACACCCCATGCGACACCCCCATCCCATATGACACCCTAAAACTTTACACCCTGAACTTTACATCCTAAAACTAAACAAACCCTTAATAGTTAATAGGCTTTATATATACACATAATCGATAATCCAAAGCATCTCTTTCTGACCTACGACCCTAGATGATAATCATGCCAATCAATCTTAGTAGACCAGCTTCGAGGATCACACACCTGTACTAACAAAAAGAGTTCAGACGTCTTTCTCCAATCTGTTTTATTTTTTAATCATTTTAAGAAATTGGAGAGCGGCCGTGTTCAGTGTGGTTGGGAGCGCGTGTTCGCTCACCCAGTATTGACTGGAAGTCAAGGCTTCTCAACCACACTGAAGCTGCTCTGAGAGTCATAATAGTTATGGCCTATGTTTGCTAGGATTATGTGTTTATTTTATATTTCTCTTAAGACGCAATTAGAAAATAACATTGGAGCTGCGATAGTAGCATGGTGTCCGAGCAGTCTACACATTCTCGAGTGCACATTTAAGTGATTAGACTTGAAAATAATAGTACTCCCTCTATTCTCTATTTTATAGGCTGTTTTGGTTCTTTTTTTTTTTACTCTCCGTTTTGGTTCTTCTACGTACACAACTTTTACTATGTTTTTAGACATATTGTATATCTAGGTGCATAACAAAGGATATGTATCTAGAAAAGACAATCTTAGGTTTTTGTTACCATCAATGCAAGGCTAGAAAATATACATGACATGTTGCATAACATATTGGTAAATAAGATAACAATATCAATCAACTGTAATCTAGGATTGAGATATACGCTTACTCCTAGAATCTAGAACGTGTTTTTCACTCAATAGTCTGTCTTTTTTAGAATTTTTTGCTCCGTAGAGAATGAGCTTATTTGCAGCTCGGTGGTTGAGTCAATGGACAAAAAGGTTGGTCCCATGTTCCATTCGCCGCACGGCATTTTACCACAGATTAACTCAAAATACGAGTCCACTACTTGGCCAAAGTCTCGCATCAGCTTGGCCAAACCAGGTTTGATGTTCCGTAGCACCAAGAAATCCCTAGTAATCTTGCCTGCTACAATAAAAGCTAGGAAAATCTTGATAGCCTCGACGAGTCAAATTGGCTCCCTTACCCCGGCAAGTTTTTGAATGATGTTGTGTGCTTGTCTCTTCCTTGTAGCCATCGTCAGATAGAGAAACTGGGTAACAGACATCCTCCCCAACTGTCAAAATTAGATAAAATTGGGCCCACAAAATTTCATATGCGGTTTCCTATTTTCTAAATCTAAAACAATAAAAATCATGTTGGATCTCTAAAAGTTGATAATTAATTTACTTTTACATAAAAAATATGTAGCTAGTTTCAGTTTCCTTCAAAAGATGTTATCCAATTGTTGGTGCTTTTATTTAGAGTTGTTTTGATCTTATTTGTTTTAAATAAATAGTGAGCAAGATTACAAGTAATAAAGCAATAGGAACAAAAATAAACCAACTCCAATATGTGTATAATGAGTAGATAACATTTTTAGAAGAAAATTGGTACTAGTTTGATATTTTTCTAGATTACTCTCTATTGGTTCAAAATACGTTATCAACAAGTTATAAATAAAATAGTTTTAGAAAGAAATAAATCAGTTCTAAATAAGTATATATAGACCATAAATGAGCAGATAACATTTTTAGAAGAAAATTGGTACTAGTATGATATTTTTCTAGATTACTCCCTATTGCTTCCAAATATGTTATCAACCAGTTCTAAATAAAACAGTTTTAGAAATAAATACACCAATTCCAAATAACTTTATATAGATCATAAATAAGCAGATAACATTTTTAGAAGAAAATTAGTACTACTTTGATATTTTTCTAGATTACTCCCAATTGTTCCAAATATGTTATCAACCAGTTCTAAATAAAACTGTTTTAGAAACAAATAAACCAGTTCCAAATATCTCTGTATAGATCATAAATGAGCAGATAACATTTTTAGAAGAAAATTAGTACTAGTTTGATATTTTTCTAGATTACTCCCTATTGTTCCAAATATGTTATCAACCAGTTCTAAATAAAATAGTTTTAGAAAGAAATAAACCAGTTCCAAATAACTATATATAGATCATAAAATAGCCGATAACATTTTATTTGAAGTAAAATAAATAAATTATGATTTTTTAGAGATCATACCAATTTGTTATTATTAAAAAACACAAAACCATCTATGAAACTAGCCAGAGGACTAAATTTATCTGGTTTCTACTAGATGGTGTCTTTTGTCTGTTTTTTAGTTCAAGATTGAAAACCGAACCAACTTGTAACTTGATAACTTTACCCCCTAATAAAAAGGCTAAAAATCGCTAAAAGGCTCCTACGACCCAATGGTGCTATAACTGTAAAGTAGAATGGTTAAGTGTCTTCGCCTACCTTCAGAGGCCGCGTAGTGTATTATCGCAACTCCAGCAATAGCCCTCAAATCAAAGCCCCTCTACTTTTTGTTTGAGGGCTCCACCTATTTCTGGAGGCCCTGATTTCTGGCCTGCACTCCAGCAGGAGTCCTCAAATCAATTTTTAGAGAGAATGACACATAGGACCCACTCATCATCCTCATCTTATCTTCTTCACAGAGGAACGCGACCATGGGGGTGGATGGGAAGGGACACGCTGGGGGACTTGCTCGCGGTCGGGAATTGGCTTCGACCTCTGGCGAGCAGGGGCAGCGGACGGGAAGGAGGTCGCGCGCGGCGCGCTTCTCTAGTGGCCCGCACCACTACGGGGAGGAGCCCGTGCCACTTGGGAAGAGCCCGAGCTCGCCACGCCGGGGTGGAGCGGGGAGGAGCCCGCACCGCCAGGAGGAACAGGGCGGAGCCCGTGCCGAGAGGAAGGAGGCCGGACGCATGGGGAAAGACGCCACGACGAGACCGGACGCAGGAGGAGAAGCGGCTCCCTACGAATCTAGGGCGGTGGAGGAGGCGCTGCGACAAGAGAGGTGTTCGACAGCCCCTTCCCCACCGGATCTGGGCGGCGCTTGATGGAAACATTGGGGATCGGATGGCGCGACGAGGGAAAAGAGCGGGAGCGGGAGCCAGAACAACAACCAACTGCCGGATGGGGGTGGGGTGGACGCCCATGGGATTGAGGGCCGAGGGGGCTAGTTTGAGAACCACCTAAATTTGGGGACCTGAGTAGGGACTCTGCTAGAGCTGTGTTTTTAGCTCCGGCCCTCAAATTTTAGTTTGAGGGCTTGAATAGGGTGTGTGCTGAAGATGCTCTTAATTTGAGTCAAGAATAGCCCTGACATGGCTTACAAGTACAACCAGTGATTGATATGATCAAGCAATTCTAGTAATACAGCAAATTCTATACATGTTTCCATCTATATATCAGCAAGATCAATAAATCATAGGTCATACCAATTTTACATAATATACTTTTACAATAACTGCAGGTTTACAGCGCTTGTGGAGCACGACGTGGTGAAGGCAACCCACGACATTGGCCGCGTGCTCGCCGACCTCGACCTGGCCTCGATCACCGAGGAGGAGGTGGCCGCCTTCCGCCGCACGACTCCTCCGGCGCAGTTCGGCCTCACGACGGCGTCGTCGTACGGCCTCTTCTCGCGCCGCTTCCTCCGGCGGCACGGCCGGGACCTCTTCGCGTGCGCGTCGGCGTGGTTCCTTCTCGACATCCCCTACTACAGCAGCACGCTGTTCCAGTCCCAGATCTACCGCCCGTGGTTCCCGCCGGCTGAGCACGTGAACGCGTTCCAGGAGGCCTTCAACGTGGCCAAGTTCCAGGCCATCATCGCCGTCGCGTCCAGCATCCCCGGCTACATCGTCGCCGTGCTCCTCATCGACCGCGTGGGCCGACGCCGGCTCCAGATGGCCGGGTTCTTCCTCATGGCCGTCTTCCTCTTCGCGCTCGCCGGGCCGTACGACCGTTACTGGCGCGGCCACGCGACGGACGCGTGGTACATCGTGCTCTACGCGCTCACCTTCTTCTCCGCGAACCTGGGGCCCAACACCACCACCTTCATCCTGCCCGCCGAGCTCTTCCCGGCGAGGTTCCGGTCCACGTGCCACGGGATATCTGGCGCCGCGGGGAAACTCGGCGCGCTCATCGGCGCCATCGGCTTCCTGTGGGCGTCGCAGGACCGGGACAGGAGCAAGGTTCTGGCAGGGGCAGGGTACGAGCCAGGCATCGGCATGATGTACGCCCTGATTATCCTTGGCGGGATCTGCCTGCTCGGCCTCGCCGTCACCTACTTGTTCACGCCGGAGACCATGAGGCGGTCGCTGGAGGAGAACGAGAGCGACAACGGCAACAGCCAAGCTGCCGAAGGCGATGCCGGCCAGCGCTTCCAGGAACTTGCTGAGCTACCAAAGAGTCCGGCATCCATGGTGAGCTCGCACGTCAGCTCGTCGCCATCCACACCGGTTTTCTGTCTGAAACTGAAACAGTGAAACAGGGTTTTGAACTTTGTATGTGCGAAATGCAGATGTATAGTAGTATATCCGAACGGCGCATTGGTGCCACTGGCGGTTTAGGTAAAAGTAGTGCAAAAATCAAAATTACTAATCAAGAAAGCATTGTCTTTTTTATTTTATTTTTATGGAACTCGCCCTGAAATATTGTATGTTTTCACGCAATGATCTTCACCATTGACTCATAAGCACGTAAGACTGAGATTCAGCTCGATGGAAGAAAAATCAAGGCAGGAGTGGATTACGGTATCACCTGAGAACTCACGCATCTAAACATTAGAAAAAAAATGTTTTTTTTTAATATTAACAAATTTATCTATGCGTTGCAACGGTATATATAGCTATTGCGTAGTCACCTAGACGACTTGCACTTAATGTATTTCAGTTTGTCCGTTAATCATACTCTATGCCAAGCCTTTCCCTAGCTCGTGTGGGCAATGCATTTCAGTTCGTCTTGTAATCGTACTTTGTGTCATGTCTAGAGATGCGCCCTTTTCATAGCTCGTGTGGACACGACAGTCTTCAAGATTTATTCAGGATAGCAAAAATGCCCATGCATGCAACAGGAGAAAAGTTATACCGTCATCCAAAGCCTTGACATGTATGTGTTGTTTTGTCTTTAAAGATATAATTTTTTTATTTACACCATTATATTTTTATTGCACTCGACATTATTTTGGTAAAAAAAACTCCTTATGCTAGGTAAAAACTATAAAAATGCCCATAATACCCTTTTTTATTTTCATTCTTTTTCTTTTTCTTTTCTCGCCTTTCTTATCCTTATTATCCGCTAGCTCAGAGTTGCAAGGCCTCATCCACTCGCACCTAAGGCCTCCAACTTCATCCACCTGAAGCCTTGCCAAGGCGTCCACGAAGCCTTGACGGGCTGACGGTCACAGCACCCCAACGGCCATGAAGCCCCGACATGACCATGCCCGGCAGTTCCATGCGACGACGCCCTAGTGGCCGGCCGACCGCAAGCCCCAACGACTCAGCAGCCTCATCCGCGTCGTTGTCTCCCCGCCCCACCCCGCATCATCGCCGTCGCTCATCCTCACCTCGGTCTCGCTTACGAGTCACGGCACCATCTCGTCAGGTCGCGCCACCGTTGCCTGACCTTGTAGTCGTCTCTGCGCCTCGTGCCATCGTAGTTCTCGTTTCGACCTCAGCATCTTTTCGTGTCGCGCCGCCTGCGCCGCCGATATGGTGCCTTGTATATATGTTTTAATTGGTGTCCAATTTAACCCAATTTGTATTCAATTTATTGAGTCGTTGTATTGTATTCCATTTGTCCTATTAGATTCATATATGGGAGTCCATGTTAGAGATGAGGCTCTTGGTATATCATCATGGCTGTGGAACAGAAGCGGAGGATTAAAGCGGGAAGCAAAACAAAAAAATTTGGTGGCCGAAGTTTTGGCACTTTAATATTAAAAAAGTTCATCACTGATGGACTCTAATCGGACATAGGAAAAATAGAAATAAAAAAAACATCAAAACAGAAAAAGAACTTTGAACGGAACAAATTTCAACCGAAACTGAAAAAAAACATAAATAAAAAAGACATTAAAATAAGGCTCTAAACCAAGCTGAAAAAAAGACGTAACTTGGAAAAATAGAAATAAAAAATACATCAAAACAGAAAAAAGACTCTAACTGGAACTAAAAAAATCCACGAAATATATGGAAACAGGAAAACCCTCACGTCTTGTACGCGACGGATAGTCTCTAAGGAAAAAAAAACAGAAAAGTCCGAACGTTTTTGGAAAGAAACAGGAAATCGAATAAAGATAGAAGAGTAGAAATAGAGATATTCTTTCCTATTTGGTTTAGGATTTCTATTCATTACTCAGATAAAGGAAATTAGGATATACATATAAGTACGGATTATATATATAAGTCCGGATGGAAAAAAAATTTCCATTATCTGATAGTTAGAGGGAGACTGACAAAAAAAAATGGACACGGACCAAAAAATAGACTGAAATTTTGCCTTTTATTATTAGATATAGATAATGCCTAAATATAGATAACTGTTCCACAAAGTTATACTCACGCCTAACGAATATTTACAATCAAATAACGAGCAACTTTGAACATCATCTAGCAAGAAATTTTCATGTGGTCAATTTAAATACGATAATGATATAGCTCGAGCATCCGACCAGTGACTTCCCGTCCGGATGTGGCCGTGACTTCCCATCCGGATCTTGTGGCTCATCCTCATCCACTCACCTGTGCCCCGCTCGTGCCACTCTATGCTGTGCGCCCCCTCCGGCCGAGCCGCTCGCCAGCGCCGCTCCTGTCCGAGCCGCTCGCCGGCGCGCCCCCGCCTATACTCGTGCCTCCCGTCGCGGCTGTGCTCCATCCACCTGCCATGCCACTGCCGAGGTCCATGCCGCCGACGACCTTTGCACACTCCGTGGCATTGAGCTCCACGCCGATGTCAAGCTCCATTCGTCCAAGCAACAAGATGACATTGCGCTTGCGCTAAAAACGCATGTTGCAAGAGTATGTTTCAATTTATTTCAGAAGAATGTTGCAAGTGTTTCTTATAGATGTTGCAAAATTAGATCGGGATGTTGCATATGTTGCAATAGTTATACATGTATGTTGCAAGCTCATGTTCTCAATGTTTCATCTGTTTTTTCCGACGTATGTTGCAAGTGTGTTTATCTGGATGTTGCATATGTTTTCACACATGATGAAAGTGTTTTTATCTGGATGTTGCATATGTTTATAATGGTTTTTAGTGTTTTTCATGTGTTTTTGTAAGTGTTTCAGACGCATGTTTAAAATGTTTCATTTATTTTCAGACATATGTTGCAATTATCGCTCTAATATTTTAAAAATAGATTGGGTGTTCATCTCTCTTCTCGTCTTTATGTTATCTCGCCTCAATATCAGACGTGGGAAGCAAGCGCAGATGGAGATGGTCTCCACTGGTGTGGGCAAGCCCCACGTGCTTGCGGGCGGGCGCAACAGGCCAGACATGGGCAGACAGACGCAGGACGGGTGGCAGCGGCGCATCCGGATGTCCAGGCGCTAGCAACTCCAATTTAAATAACACCCTACTACTAGTCAGTTCCCACGCGCATTGCGCAGGAAGGAGCAAGAATACCAACCGATGGTAATAGTATTATTATTACATGTCTATATGGGCCTGTTCGCTATGAGGAATTTGAAAAAATCTAGAAGAATTTATGAGAGCGTGAACAGTGAAACCAGCCTCAAACAGTGAAAACCGGCTGGTTTTCACACCAACGAACGCAGCCTATATCTTAGCTATCAACATTTAAAAAGATGTCCCGTTCGGCTTACCTTAAATCCGGCTTGTTCGGCTTCTTTTTTCAGTCGAAACTATATTTTTCTTTCACAACATTTCAGCCAAAACCGTGTTTTTCAACCAAGTTTCAGCAAGTATTTTTCTTTCACAATATTTCAGCCAAAACCGTGTTTTTCAGCCAAATTTCAGCAAGCCGATCAGGGCCAAAAGGTTCAAAGTACATGATTACTGAAGCATAAACAGAAGGGTGAAAACTGTCTTGCTGAATGATGTGAAGGAACGTAACAGGCATGAGAAAATATCGAAGGTGTGGCTACCCATCACTTTATCCGCATAAAGGCCTGCTATGTGCGAAAAGGAGCAGATGTAAGTTTGGAAAGCAACAATGTAAAAGTTAAGTGACCCAAGACGTATTTTGAGGTGAGAAAGCAATTATAAATGCGAAAAAGTTTCATGGCTGAACACTAAACTGAACTTAGTAGCATGAGAGATAAAGGCACCACTTTTTTGAGCAGTCTCTATTTGCATAATATAAAATAGGACACCACCTATGTAGCTGAGTTACCTATGAAGCAAAATGGAAAGATTAGCACAGATATTAGCAAAAGATGTTTAAGACATTTATATATGCACATATAGTCAGCATCATCAGATAACATGGTAGATCTATTTTAATTTAAATAACTTTATTGCTGGCAAGAAAATAATAATTCTATGTTCATAGTTGTCCTAGAAGTTAGATAACCTACGATGATCATGAAAATCGCACTAAAGTATCGAGTAACGAAAGGCAGAAACGAAGAGTTTAATCTGCATTGAATTTTTTATTTTGGCATGGAACACATAACCTTGGTTGGTAAAAAGCAGGCATTACTCCTGTGGGGTATTTGTTCCAGAAAAACTGCTGTGGGCAGAGGAATCAGCAGGTACAGAGCTTACCATGCTGAGAGAGGAATGAGAACATGGTGACAGCACATAGGAAAATACTAAGATTTCGATGAATACTGGAAAAATATCAGAGTTAAAGAGGTAAGACAACCCTTTTTTTTGGAACTCAATGATAGCTTCAAAATCAGGATGTCCCAATATGAAAGGAATTGATTCAGCAGAGAATACACAAACTAAATCTGGGAAGAAACAACATGCATAAATGTATGACCTGAAACAAACGGGAAATGTTTGGGTGATCTAGAAGTATGTAATAGCACAGTAATTATGGTAAATTTGAAGTACCTGATCTGGTGAACTGACATGGCATCAGGTAAACACAATCCAAAATGTTTCCGGTCCCGACGTAGCACCAAAATTGGCACGCAGTATGGATCAAACAGTGTGGTGAAAAAAGATAGATTTAATCATTAACTGAATTGACAACTCCGGTGAAAAAAAGAGAAGGCAAAAGTCGAATCACTCATGCAAAGCTCTGCATTTTTGTAAGCAATGGGATCATACATTTAAGGTACATATGAGTACCAAAAGGAAAAGGTTCCTCAGTTTCAACTCCACAGTTCTGGGTACAAAAAGTTAAGAGTAAAACACAGTTAATAACTTTCTATTAACACCGGTAAGGACAAATAGCATGAAAGATTATACTATATGTAAACCTCTTTAAACAAAAGAAAACAGAGCACTGGGCTGGACATACCCCCAATTTCCATTGCACCAAAACGGAAGAGTACAGATTAAGTTAGTCCGCTGCTTATTTTTAGGAGAAGGTTAGTTCAGTGAGAACACCCTCACCCGTTCTGCATCTGAAAGTGGCTTGGAGTAAATTTCAGAATTCAACAGCTGTGCAACAAACTCAATTATAGGCAATGGCTCAATGAAAGCTATCGCTGACATATCTGTAAAGTCACAGAAAGTAAAATCGAAATCTTGGAGATGTGTTTAATATGGATAAGAAATCAGCAGTAGTGTTGAAGACTAACGATGATTAACCCGGAACTTTGGCCCAGCACCTCACTCATAGTCATAGGAACTGAACTTGGTACCCTCAATTTCCACTGCATCAAAAAGGAAATATACAGATTAAGTTGATGCGCTTCTTTATTTTATGTCCGCATAGTTTTAGATTGAACCGTCGATAACTATACATTTTTATGTTCAAGGCAATACACAATATTTTAGTTAAGCAATGGTTCTTCGTATGAGATGAAATATGAGGAAAATGTTAGTTCAGTGAGAACACCCACACCCGTCCTGAATCTGAGAATGGCCGGAACAGGTGGGCTTCTTCCACTTCCTGCAAAGGAGAAACTCCCAGATGGGTGAGTAAGACAAATCTGGTAGAGGATGCAAGGAAGATCGAGGAGGGTGAGAACTAACTTGGGCAAAAATGGCGGGTAGGGTTTGTTGCAACACAGAATCGCCGTCGATCGCGAAAGGGAAAAACGCGCAGCCGCGAGCGTCGCGCACGCGCGGTGCCGCTCCTCCCGTGACCAGCAGCGGTGGCAGCACGACGCGGGGCATCGTGGGTTGCGTCCGTTGGCCACAGCCGTCGCCTGCGGCAGTCGGCCACGGCACGCCGTTGCCGGGCAGCGCGTCCGCTCCCGTGGGGCCCTCTAGCGTACCGGCATGGAGGCGCCGATGCCGCCCGTAGCAGTCGTCGGCCGGGCAGCGGAGCGGCGCTGTCGCCTGGCCTGGTGGGGAACGGAAGGATCGGGAGTTTTTTTTTTTTTTTAAGTCAGTTGACCCCACCTTTTACGGTGTACTTCACCCCAAATTATGAAATCGTCTGTTTTACCCCTGAACTTTCCAAAACCGTCTATTTTACCCCGGGCGTTTTTGACAGCGGTTTTGGGCGTTTTTGACAGCGGGTTGCTACAGTAAAGGTGTGTTTTACAGTGCGGTGGTTTGAATTTTTTCACTTTATTTTCGGTGAATTTTTGAAAAATCATAGTAAAAATGAAAAATCTAATTTTATTGGACTCCACATGAGTAGAAAAAGCCATGGAGTACACGTACGGGGCGCCGCCACCGACGGACGACGAGCGGGCCTTCCTAGAGACGGACACGGGCACGGCGCCGCTCGGCTGCAGCTTCACCGACCTGGTCACCGGCAAGGTGTCGTCCCTGCACAAGGCGATGTGCGTGGGGAACTCGTCGACGTCGGTGCCCTACTGCTCCTCCGGGTCTCCATGGCAGAGTCTGGGGGCGGCGGCATGCCGCGCCGTCGTTGCTTTGGGTGGTGAGGCGAGCGCGACGGGTGCGTGCTTGCTGTGCCGACATTCGCTTCAGCTCTGGAAAATGGAGACTGAGGTGGAGAAGATGAGATCGTGCGGGGTTTTTTTGCTAAAAAGCCAGTGGCTGCCGAGGTTCACGTGTGCCTCACATGCCTCCCCTGCGTACGTGGACAGCCACGTCGACTGCTTGACACCGTCTAGGTTGTTTAGGACCTACATGAACCGAATTAAGTATATTGGGGAGCTAAGAGTGCGATTTCATAGTTTGGGGACCCAGACGAAATCAGCCCAATACTTTAAGGACCGGCCGTGTAATTTACTCTACCATTTGCAAGGGAGTTGTTTCGACGTTGCACAAAGGTTCATGTTAACCCTTTCATACTGTTGTTGTAAGATTATAGAGTTTAGGTTGATCCCTGGACAAGATTTTGCATCAGATTTTTGTCACACTAAAACACATTACTAAGGAAGCATTTGGTTCGGGGGTGGGACAAGGACGAAGTGGGATATCCCACGTTGTTCTAGTATTGGTTCAGGAACAGCAGGGAATGGAACGATTCCAGCAGGGAATATTCCCTCGATATTTGGGGTGAACCTGTCCCAAATTTTGGTGGGACAAGGTGAGGTTAGCAATCCTTTGCTTGAGCGTGTGGGCGCACAGGAAGGAGAGCAGCGGTGGTTGCGGGCATGCAGGGAGAAGAGGAGAGGGCGCTGGTGAGCTTGGCACGGCTGTTGAGAGGGCAGGGCACGGATGAGGGTGAGCTTGATGGGGCGCAGGTGAGGAGGGGATGGAGTGGAAGTGCGATGGCGGCGTTGCTGCTCTTGCCGAGCTCAAGCTCAAGACGAGCTGCTGCTGGGGAGGTTGAAGAAGAGCCTGCGTGGCTGCGAGCTTGGGCGGGCGCGCAGGCATGGGAAAGCTTGGGCTGTCAGTGAGAGAGAGCTCGCACAGATGAGGATGGCAAGTGCGGCAACAAAAACAGCATGCATGCAGAGGTCCAGCACCTGCTTGCTTAGCTTAGCTTTGCTTGCATGGCGGCCAGGTGCAAGCTTCCTTGCTTGCCTGCATGGGCAGCAGCAGCGGCGAAGCCAGGAAAAAATTTAGGTCGGGCTGAACAAAAGTCTACGGCGATTTATCTCTGCTATGGCCCCACACAAATAGACATATATATAATAGCTTGAATTAATATTATATTGAAAACGTCGACCAACGACGAAATTCACAAAATATAGCATGAAAAAAAAGATATAGTTCATTCATACCGAAAGGACCAATTGTGAAACTAATAAATCCCCCCCCCCCACACACACATTATTCCTCCGAAGTAGCAACCTACACAAAATAGACATAATCGATTAGTCATACATATATTGATATATAGACCTCCAAATTATAAATTTAGAAGAGAATAGAGCGTACCACTACTTTTTTAGGCAATAACATACGTCGCTTTTTCATCTCTTGAAACCGCTTTTTGATCTTTTCATTATCAATCTTTCTAAATATCTCCTTCTCAGTATAACATATCATCAAATCATTGAGCCATTCATCACTCATTTTATTGCGCAAATCTGTCTTTATAATGTTCAAGGCTAAAAATATCCTCTCAACTGAAGCTGTTGCCACTGGTAGTATCAAGATTAGCTCAATGAGACGATAAACCAATTTATAAGATGTGTGCATTTTAGTCTTGACCATAATTTCAGCAACTTTTCCAAGCTCAGTGCATCCAAGAAAGTCTGGAGTTCTTTTAGCACGGTTGACAAATTGTGTAAGATGATTTGGCAAAACAGCAAGTTCACCAATATCAAAATCATCGACATAAATTTCAGCAAGCCTCACAAGTTTCTTCACATCAAAATTAGAGAAGGAGTCCCTTGGGTTAAAAGCAGCCATGCATACTAATAATTCTGAACTAGTTTCACTGAACCGATGATTCATCTCAGTCAAGAGGGCATCAATGGTGACCAGAAAAAGCTCAACATGATAGTAATGCATATTTGTTACCTTTTGCTTCCTTCTTCTAGGTGTCCCTCTAACATTTATTTCCTTATCCATATATGGCACTTCAATCTCATTCTTCTCACAGAATGTTATCACTCTTTTGAGTAATGGCTCCCATCCATTTGCCCTCATATCCTACAAGCTATCTTTCACATCTGAGATCAAATGCATTGCTTCAACTATGTCTTGATCCTTCCTTTGCAAAGCTTGTGACAAAATATCTGTCATACTCAACAATTGTATCATCAAATGCAGGATGAACACAAAATCAAAGCTCTCCATTTTTCAATTAAACCTAAAGCTCCACCATTATTTCTTGGTTTAATAGAATCTTTTTTCACTATCTCAAGCACATCTATGATAGCCTCCCACATCACCAAAATGCGAAGCAAAGTTTTAAGATGTGAACCCCATCTTGTATCTCCTGGCCTAGCTAGGCTACTTTCTTGATTTAAACCTTTTCCGGTCATAATCTCACCCTTATCAATCTTTTCTAGCAACACATTCTGATGCTTTGCAAGCAAGGCATCTTTTCTCATACAAGATGCACCTACATTGCTGACTATTAAAGGAACATAGTTAAAGAAATCTGCAATGTCTGCACTAGAAGTGGAAACAGCAACAACCACTAATTGTAATTGATGGGCAAAACAATGCACATAGAAAGCATAAGGATTTTCATCACAAATCAATTTCTGCACCCCATTAAATTCACCTCTCATATTAGAAGCTCCATCATACCCTTGCCCACGAAGCATAGAGATAGACAAATTGTGACTTGAAAGCATATCAACCAAAGCTTCTTTCAATGCAATAGCTGTACAACTCTGAACATGCTGAAGTCCAAGAAATCTCTCCACCACTTGCCCTTTATCATTCACAAACCTGCACAATACATTTTTTATATGTTAGTATAATTGTAGAAATACTTGTAATAAAATCTATGCACAAAATAAGCTCTAACCAAAATTGCAATTGTGGAGTATTAACCTTAGATGACTGCCATTTGCTCTTTTATTGATACATCCCGGGACTCATCAATAAGCACTGAGAATTTTCTACCTCGAATCTCATCCATACTGACAGCTGTGACTTCCTCTGCACAAGCTTTTGCAAGATCCTTTTGTATATCTGGAGATATCATCTAGCAATTTTTAGAACCTTTTTCATATGCATCATTGACTATATTTACCATATCTTTATACCAATCAACCATCTCTCTGAACATACCCTTGTTGAGGGAACTACAACTCTCATCATCTCCACGAAAAGGCTGCCCTTGATATATAAGAAATCTTGCAACATCTAAAGATGATGTTAGACGAATCTCATATCGCTTTTCTTCCTCCATGCTTACCTCAACTATTCTTCGACCCACACTAGTCCTTTGGTTCATAAAATCATCACACTTTAGTCTAGCCTCTGTATGATTCTTGGAAGCACTGTGCTTCTGAAAAGTATCCTTAGCATTCTTCCAATTTATATAACCTTGATGTGCAAAGACAGAACTCCCAAATTTTTAGGCTTTCCCGAATTAAAGAAAAGATAGCAATATAAGCAAAAATCAGCATCCTTGGACTCACTATACTCTAGCCAATCAAATTCATCAAACCAAGACTTTTGAAACGTTCTCCATTGATCAACCATCCATTTAGAAGGAAATTTAAATTCATGAGGTTGGGTTGGACCACTCAAAGCATATGCTCTCTTTAATTGGTCTCTAATTGCTGGATCATAAGAATCAATTGGTTTGCGTTGTGTGAGGTCGACAATTAGGTTTGAATGACTAAACTCTTCCCTCAGTTTCTTTGGTTGACTTGTGCTCTCATTAGTATGTGGAGTTGAGCCACTGCCACTGCCACTTGCACTTGAATAGTAGTTCATCAAAGTTCTTTTTGACATACTGAAAATCTAAAAAAATGAAATCTATCATAATCAAACATTCAACACACATCATGGACTGCGTACTCAATTTTACAGTTAAAATGACCCTTAAAAAATCACCTACCTGCTATGTTGCTTGGCTGATGCTCGCCTGCCTGCCTCCAAACTCCAGAGCTTCACAGCGCTGCACGCTGCGGCCGCCGGTGCCCGCCCGCCCACCTTGCGTAGTCGCGTCCTCCCTGCTCTGGCTGGCCTCCCTCGGCTCCCGTCGTGTTGTCCAGCCAGAAGAAGCAGCGCCAGCGCCGCTAGGGCAAGGCAGGCGAGCAGGCCAGCAACGCCGTGCGTCCGCGCGCCATCAAGCAGAGAGCGCAGGTGGCCGCTGCGTCCCGCCCAGCCAAGCCGCCAGAAGATGCAGCGACGAAGGAAGAGGAAGCCGCCGCCGCCGCTAGAATGTCAAGCGAAGAGGAGTCGGGACGCGAGGGAAGGGATGCAGCGGCCGATGGTACCCCGTACCCAATAGGGTTTGTTTCACGATTGGATTTGGGCACGTGTTGTGATGTTTCGTCTCTATGAAGGCCCAATAACTAAAAGAGCCATTTTCCATTTCTAAAAGATTTTAGCCCTTCCTAATCCATATAATTAGGCAAAAAAAATTAAGGTGGGGCTGAGGAGGGCTCCACGTTCCCTCGATCGGTAGCGGGTGAAGCCCTAGTAGCACAAGGTTGTTGGCTCGCATTGTCATTGGGCGAGAGGTGGTGCTTGCTTGCATGGGTGGTGGCGAACGCATAGCACACGAGCTACGTTGCAATGATGGTGGCGGTGGCAAGAGCATGGGACGCGGATGCTGAGAGACGGAGAGGTGCCAGATGAGCAGCGGATGCCTGGAGATGGATGACACTTGCAATGTGTTCGACGAAATGCTTGAAAGAACCTGGTTCTATCTGTTCATATCCCCCAACCAAACAAAAAACAGGGACCATTCTATCCCTTCAACCAAACAGTAAGATGGGACCATTCCATTTTTAAAAAACTGGATGGAACCATCCCATACCACCTCATCCCCAAACCAAACACAACCTAAGTTTGCAGCCTTTAATAATGCTGAAAACCAAAACATGGAAAAATGAGCCATGCTGAAATCTACCTATGATCATCCTATATTCCTATCATCAATCATCATCCCTTAACTGTAGTAAAAGTGCATCACTTTTTCTTCTTTTTTTGTGTGAAATCACATTGTGAATCAATTGGTACTGGTAGGGCTTTAAGCTATCCACTAACTTCATGAGCAGGTATCATGCGATATCATGACATAAAACACTACGGTGTTGTTTGGACCATGAGTTTTAGAAAAAAAACGATTTTCGAAAAAACAGAGTCACTGTAACCACTAAAACCTTTGTGTACTCCCCACTAATTCATGTATAACCATAACTTGTTTTAAAAACCACAATTTATGCTAAGTAAATATGAGTGTGCACATTCGCTAAATGGGTTCTAATATCTAGATTCTTGTCATCTTGTTCATTCAACAAACTAACGATCGATCAAGAAGGGTGTACTCATTGCTGAAAGCTCCCGCATAAGGTGGGGCCTGGGGAAGGAATTTTTTATAGCCTTAGGCCCTTACCCTTGCATGATGATTCTGCAAGGAGACTGGTTAGAACTAATGATCGATCAAAGATTATCCTATTAGAAATTTAGAATTCCTCCTGAGAAATCAATCTGTGAGGGTGAAAAAACAGAGAAGGATTGTTTGTGCTGCTGGCAATTGGAGACATATTTTTCAGATTTTCCATCAAAGCAAAGCAATCTATAAACATATTATTAATAACAAGTGAACAACGCAAAACCAATTTTCCAAAATGAATTACGTTAAAGTGTTCTGAAAACTTGTTCATAATTCTTGAGATCCAAACAACCACTATAATTGTATAATAACGCAAATTTTATACAGACTGCAATATATAAACCTATTCTTAATAACCACTTAAAACCAGTTTTCCTAAAAAGATTAATACAATTAGTATTATCAGTAAGTTCAAACAAATCTTGAGATCCAAACAACCACTACAATTCTAGTAGCACAATTTCATACGGTTCTGACAAATACTATGGAGTACATCCTAAAAAAACTAGACGGGAATCTCGGCAGCCACGAGCAATCCACTAGAGTACCTTTTGGCTCTCCGCCGGAGAAAGGTCAAGAACCCCTCACAATCACCATGATCGGAGCCAGAGACAATCACCACCTTCCGCTCAACGATCCTCGCTGCTCCAAGCCATCTAGGTGGCGGCAACCACCAAGAGTAACAAGCGAATCCCACAGCGAAACACGAACACCAAGTGCCTCTATATGCAAACACTCAAGCAATGCACTTGGATTCTCTCCCAATCTCACAAAGATGATGAATCAATGATGGAGATGAGTGGGAGGATTTTGGCCAAGCTCACAAGGTTGCTATGTCAATGCAAATGGCCAAGAGAGTGAGCCTGAGCCGACCATGGGGCTTAAATAGAAGCCCCCACAAAATAGAGACGTCGTACCCCTTCATTGGGCACAACACGGGGTGACCGGACGCTCTGGTCATATTGACCAGACGCTGGACCCCAACGTCCGGTCATGCGATGCACGCCACGTGTCCCCTCTCTTCAAATACTGAGCGCCCGATCCCAACGGTCAAGTGATGACCGGACGCGCTGCTGTGAAGTGACAGGACGCTGGACCTCAGCGTCTGGCCGTTTCCAGTAAGCATCCAGAAATGATTTTTCACGACCGGACGCGTCCAGTCATGCTCGACCAGACACACCCAGCGTCCGATCACACGGCGACTCTCCTGTGCGCTGTCACGTCAGTAGGACTGAACGCAACCTTCCAGCGTCCGGTCACTAAGTGACCCAGCGTCCGGACAGAGACCGACGCCAGCGTCTTCATGCTCCACCTAATCGGACGCACCGGTCCTAACGTGACCAGCGTCCGGTCACTTACAGTAACTTCCATCTTTTCTGTCTAGGGCGCCGATGGTACCGTCGGACTGTCCGCACTCTACGGGCGGACACTCCGCTGGTGAAGTTCCTAACCCTTGCTCAAATGTGTCAACCACCAAGTGTATCACCTTGTGCACATGTATTAGCATATTTTCACAAACATTTTCAAGGGTGTTAGCACTCCACTAGATCCTAAATGCATATGCAATGAGTTAGAGCATCTAGTGGCACTTTGATAACCGTATTTCGATATGAGTTTCACCCCTCTTAATAGTATGACTATCGATCCTAAATGTGATCACACTCGCTAAGTGTCTTGATCACCAAAACAAAATAGCTTCTACCATTTATACCTTTGCCTTGAGCCTTTTGTTTTTCTCTTTCTTCTTTTCAAGTCTAAGCACTTGATCATCATCATGGCATCACCATCATCATGTCATGATTTTCATTTGCTTCACCACTTGAAATGTGCTACAGATCTCATGATCAATTGATAAACTATATTAGCACTTAGGGTTTCATCAATTCACCAAAACCAAACTAGAGCTTTCAATCTTCCCCTTTTTGGTAATTGATGACAACCCTTTCACAAAGATATGAATTAAAATTCAATTAAATTCATGTTGCTTGTCCAAGCATATTTACCATGTGTAAAAGGATATGGACAAGTTTCATGAACTTCATATGGTAGCGATTGCTCCCCCTACATATGTGCTAAGAGTTTGGATTGAAGCTTGCACATATGCTTAGATAGGAAATATAGGAGACAATGTCTACCAAATGATGCTAAGGTATAAAAGATGAACTTTTGAAGCGTGATACCAATCGGATTGCACCATTATACCATCCTTAGCACCATGGTTAGCTCGATACCACTTGAAAACACTTGGAAATGAAATCACTAGATAACCTATGCATGCTAGATTTTTATTTCATCATTCAAACCTACAACTAGCATACACCACACAAGCATGGATATTTAAATTAAAAACTTGTGCCATGCAAGCAAACATATGAAATACACATTCAAATGCACCATACAAGTTCATGAGCTTGCTCCCCCTACTTGTGTGCTCAAAATTTTAATTGATACATTTCCTTTGTCATATCTCTCCCCCTATGTCAAATTCTCCCTTTGTTGGCTTTTCACTATCTTAGTACACTAATATATCTTTTGTTTTTCTCTCCATGTACTAATATCACTAATATCTTTGTTTTTCTCCCCTTTGTCATTAATGACCACAAATATTCAAAATGTAGATAGGTTGAGATTATCAATGTCAATCAATGGGGTGAGGATCATTTCCCCAAATTTGGTCCAATCTAGATCATTTGCCAAAGATATTTAACTCGGTTTGTTCCAAGGACAAGCTTCTTCACACCTCCAAATAAGGGTTATCTTGTACCATGTTGAGTTAAACACTTAGAGCTCATTTTCTAGATCAAACACTAGGTTTACAAGCCCACAAACATGTCATATGCTACCACTAGATCAAAATAAGCATAAAAGCAATAGTGGTACCATACAATCATCAAAATCATTTGATTTTTCATGAATGAGCCTATTAAATGTGAAAGATGTCTAGATGCACTAAACATGTCCTTAGCAAGGATGTATGCCATGCCAATCAACTTTTACCTTGGATTGCTTAAAGAAGAGGCATGTCATATAAGTGGGGAGGTGCATCAACATATATTTGAGAAATCCAATATGTTCAGCTCATTCCTTAGCTTGCAAAACCTTTTCTCATCCAATGGTTTGGTGAATATATCGGCAAGTTGATCTTCGATGCCTACACTCTCAATGCAAATGTCCCCTTTTTGTTGGTGATCTCTTATGAAATGGTGGCGGACATCAATATGCTTTGTTCTTGCATGTTGAACCGGATTGTTGGTCAACTTGATTGCACTCTCATTGTCACATAGCAATGGCACTTTCTTGAACTTAATTCCAAAGTCACTCAAAGTGGCCTTCATCCAAAGTACTTGTGCACAACAACTACCGATGGATATGTATTCGGCTTCGGCGGTTGATAATGCAACACTATTTTGCTTTTTTGATGACCATGAAATAAGTGATCTTCCTAACAATTGACATGTGCCTGAGGTGCTCTTCCTTTCAACCTTACATCCCACATAATCCGAGTCGGAGTAACCAACTAGCTCAAACTTTGCTCCTTTGGGATACCACAAACCAACATTTTGTGTATGCTTCAAGTACCTCAATATTCTCTTTATAGCCTTCAAATAACTTTCTCTTGGTGAGGCTTGAAATCTTGCACACATGCATACACTAAACATGACATCTGGCCTTGATGCGGTCACATAGAGTAGGCTTTCAATCATAGACCGATACAATTTTTGATCCACCATATTGCCACTTGCATCACTATCCAAGTTGCCATTTGTTCACATTGGTGTACGAATATCTTTGCTATCACTCATGCCAAACTTCTTGATCATGTCCTTGATATACTTGCCTTGACTCACAAATATATCATTCTTCAATTACTTGATTTGAAGACCAAGGAAGTAACTCAACTCTCCAATCATGGACATCTCAAACTCATTAGCCATCATCTTTCCAAACTCATCACAAAAGTCTTGATTGATTGATCCAAATATGATGTCATCAACATAGATTTGCAACACAAACAAATCTTTGCCAATCTTCTTGATGAAAAGAGTGGTGTCAACCTTGCCCATTATGAACCCTTTAGAGAGTAGGAAGTCCCTCAATCTCTCATACCATGCTCTAGGTGCTTGCTTCAAGCCATACAATGCCTTCTTCAATTTGTACACATGGTTGGGCTTCTTATCATCTTTAAACCAGGAGGTTGCTCAACATATACTTCTTCATTGATATAACCATTGAGAAATGCACTCTTGACATTCATTTGGTAGAGCTTGATGTTGTGGGCATAAGCATAGGCTAGCAAGATTCTAATTGCTTCCAATCTAGCAACCGGGGCATATGTTTCTCCAAAGTCAAGACCTTCAACTTGTGTATATCCTTGTGCTACCAATCTTGCTTTATTCCTTACTACTATCCCATCTTGATCTTGCTTGTTTCTAAAGACCCATTTGGTTCCAATTACATTGTGTCCCTTTGGTCTCTCTACTAATTTTCATACTTGATTTCTTGTGAAGTTATTCAATTCTTCATGCATAGCATTCACCCAATCAACATCCTTCAATGCTTCATCTATCTTCTTTGGTTCAATGGATGACACAAATGAGAAATACTCACAAAACAAAGCCAATCTTGATCTTGTTTGCACACCTCTTGAAATATCACAAATTATAGTGTCCAAAGGATGATCCCTTGCAACATTGGTTGGTTGGTGGATTGGAACTTGATTGCTTTCACTAGCTTAATCATTGGGTTAAGATGGTGTACTAGCCACTTAATCTTGTTCATTATCATGAGAGCCACTTGCACTAGCTTGATTTGTATCATCTTGCACATTTGAGTTGGAGAGTACTTGCACTTGATCATCTTCATCATCATTTACTTGCCTAGGCCTCAATTCACCAACATCTATGTTCTTCATGGTATTTGAAAGTTGAATGCCTCTAACATCTTCCAAGTTCTCATTCTTTACTTGTGAACCCTTGGTTTCATCAAATTCAACATCATGAACTTCTTCAAGAGTACCACTATCCAAATTCCAAACTCTATATGCTTTGCTTGTAGTGGAATAGCCAAGTAGGAATCCTTCATCACATTTCTTGTCAAACTTGTCCAATCTAGTGCCTTTCTTTAAGATATAGCATTTGCAACCAAAGACCCCAAAAAATGCAATGTTGGGCTTTCTACCATTCAAGAGCTCATATGGTGTCTTCTCTTTCAATGGGTGACAATAGAGGCGGTTGCTACAATAGCAAGCCGTGTTGATAGCTTCGGCCTAAAAAGATTGACTCACATTGTACTCACTAAGCATAGACCTTGCCATATCAATGAGTGTTCTATTCTTCCTTTTAACAAGGCTATTTGATTGTGGAGTGTACTTGGCCAAGAATTGATGTCTAATTCTAAATTCATCACACAACTCATCAATTCTAGTGTTCTTGAACTCACTACCATTGTCACTTCTAACTGTAACACCCTAAAATTAGCCTATTTTGAAATAGGGTTAAAATGATTTATTTATGAATTTTTGTGCACATGACATATAGGAAAATAAAAAGTTTCATTAATTTAAAATTCAACACAAGGTAGTAACATGTATGAGCATACATGCCATTGCATTTAATTTTATTGGTTGAGTGACTTTAATTGAAAAGTCAAAATGGTTAAAATGCTCTTGAAATGAAATTAAAAATGGCTTTGAAATAAAAGAAAAGAAAATTTGAAAATAAGAGGATTTAAAAATGGTAAAGTTTATTTTTGGAAACTTACCAAGATTGCTCATTTATATTTGAGATGAAAAGTAAATTGAGAACATATTTGAATTTGATTGATTTTGGCTTAGGATTTGAAAACTAAAAATAGAAAAGGAATTAGAAAAAAAATGAATGAAGGAATTTAAAAAGTTATTTTTGGAAAACTTACCCAAAATTGGTTCATTTATGTTGGAATTAGAAAGTATATTTTAAATCATATTTATGCTTGATTTGGTTCATATTTGAAATGGTTTTGAATTAAGAAAAGAAATAGAATTCAGAAATAGAAAATGATTTTTATTTGAAAATATCCTATTCTTCATTTTCAGCCCATCCCTGGAACCGGCCCACTTCTTCCCTCCTCTTTCTGGCCTCGGCCCATTGCTTTCGTGCCTGCCCAGCGCTCCTCCCCTCTTTCTCATTTCTCAAGACGTGGCCCATCCCACGTCATCGGCTCGCTCAAGACTGCTGCCTCTGCCTTGACCTGCTGACGGTGGCGGCCCGCTCCGCTTCGGCCTCCAACGCCACGCCCGCACGTGCCATCCGCTCCTCTCTTCCTCTCACTGCCCATGGGTCCCGCCCGTCAGCCGGCCCCGCTCACTTTCCTTTTCTTCCCCGACGCGCTCGGAGCCTTTCCATTCTTCGCACGACGATGGCGCGGCCAAACACGGCAGGCCGCCGCCACCATTGCGCATGCAAGGCAAGTGCCCAAATCATCACGCTCCGTTTCCCTTCCATCCACCATGCTTGCACGCCTATAAAGCCCCAAGCCAGACGCTTTCCTTCTCCCTTTTCCCGGCCGCGCTCAAGCAACTCACCGCCGTCGGCGAATTCCCCCTTCCCGAGCACTAACCTCGTCGCCGATGCGCCCGTAAGCTCTGTCGTTGTCCTTCGCAGTCGTAGGTATCATCTATTTCACATTTTGGTCATGTTTTCCTCGAATTTCCCCCCCCCGCATCTCCCTCTCTCTCCATCCATCGCCGCCGTCGTCAACCCGCCCCGTCGAAGCCTCTCGGACGCCGCAACCACCTCCATCCGAATCTCGGTGAGCTTCTCGTTCCTCCCGTGCTCTCCGTTCATCAAACGGCGCACTAGAACATCGTTTCCGCAAGCACCGAATCGCTAGCCATGGCGCCGCCGCCATGTGCTTCTTCCCCGGCGATCCCTCCGTGCCTACGAACCAGCGCCGTTGGATCTGCTTTGATCGGTTGAGATTAGAATACCAGTTGGATTTAGATTTCGGTCCACTGTGGACCCATGGACACGGTCCACCGTGCCAAGTCAGCACTTGGCCACGCGCACGTGGTGCACCGCACCAATCCTCGGCCGCCACGCGTCAGCCTGGTCAGCAGCCGAGTCAACCCGTCAGTCAAAGCCATGCACATCTTGCAGAAAAGCCCCTGCAGTTTTTAGAAATAAACCCACAATCCCAATTAGTTCAAAATAAATGCATATTAGTCCTGATTTTATTCACTTTAGACCCTGTAATTTCCAGAAATAGTATGCCCAGTCCAAAATACATTTAAATTCAGAATTTTAATTGTTTAAATTCAAAATTGAGTTCAAATATTTACATAAATGTCATTGCACCTTATTTCAAGCGTACCTTTTGCGTTTTAAGTTCGATTTGACCCGTTCAAATTGCGTTGGGATCGTATTTACGTTATCTACGTGTTTATACAACTGTTAGGCATGTTTTCAACACTTGAAAATCATGAGTAGATTTAATCTATTATTTAATTAAAGTAAAACTTGTTTAAATCGTAACTTATTCGTTTCAACTCTGAAATAGTCCGTTCAAGTTGCGTTTGTTTCATAACGTCGAGATCTACGTATTCGTAACGATGTTTACTACATTACTATTTGATAAAAATCATAGTTTAAATCATATCTTGATTAATGATTATGCAACTAGGTTTTATACATAAAATATGATTTGTTTTACTTTGTTTTATAATTTAAATCTAAAATTGACTTAATTCAATCCATATTATTTATAAAATATCTTTTGTACATGAATTCATATAGTTAACATAAATGAAGTCTATAGTTTATTTTTCCACGTATAAGGCAGATCTTTCGATAGTTGTAACTTTTCAACTATAGCTTCGATTAGCGTGCTTCTCGCGACTGTGTGTTCGTAATGATGCGTAGAATCGTATATCAATCTCTTTTACTTATTTTTCTATGATTGGTGTACTGTTCTGATATAGATACAACTATATGCTATGCATGTATGTGTATGGATGTTTGTGTGGTGTTCTACGATTGTCTAGTCGGTGAGATACACGTGGTGATCCAGAATAAGAAGGACATCGAAGAATAAAGCTTACTGAAGGATCGGTGTGTAAGGCAAGTATAGCATGGGACTATCCTTGTTACCTATTCACATTTAAACACTTAATTCATATTGCATGTGTCTCCCTTGTTACCATTAAGGATATCCTAGATATTTGATATCTTGTTCCTTGAAAACCTTTGGGATAATACATTGGGATAGTTATTGCTAGTGCTTAATCAAAACCATGATCTTGTAACTTGACTAATGGTATATGCAATAAACATTAAAACATGACTTTTTAGTAACATGGAACCAGGGGGCTAGAGTGTTTATATGCTTTAGATTCCTCTCCCTAAGGACTTATCTGTAAGCGATCATCCGGGACTTATAGTACAGCTGTGAGGGCCATATGGCTCTGGCTTTAGCTCAGTATGAGGATCTTTTCTAGCTTGTTAGTGGTTACCTTTGAGGCGCGGGGTATGTTTCCTTTGCTGCTAGGAAGTGTGTACCGTGCTGCGATGCCCACGCTTGCCATTCCTAGAGATGGGCCACATACGCCTAGCGGCCCTAACATGTTAGATGAATTCTTTGAAAGGCTTCATAGTGAACCCTGCCGACCTTCCTTGGAAGTGGGTCAAGAGAATAGCTACCTCGGGCGAAAGGGTAAATCACAACTCACAGTGAACGTGTACAACCTCTGCAGAGTGTAAAACTGTTATAACAGCCGTGCTCACGGACACGAGCGGCCTTGGACCCTTATGGAATAGAGATGATCACTAATGGATAATGATACTAATAATCAATTGTTTATGCTATACATTATTCATGTTTACCTGATCATGTGTTTATGGGCTTATGGATAAACTTGTTGCTACCCAAATGCTAAAATTATGGTAATCAAAAGCTAATCGCAGTTAAACCAGTGTCAGCCTTTTGAGCCTCATGAACCCCATGACATAATTGTTAAGTACGACATGTACTTACGCTTGTTTTACTTTTCTATACATTGGATAAAAATCCCAGATGGGTACCAAATTACTGGTTTGGAGGAGTTAGGCTTGTGGTCAACTAGTCAGTCGTCCCTGTGGATTTGGAGTCTTCGCCAGAAGATCGGAGTCGACTTTCCACTGTCTATACTCTAAGGGTACTTTTCTTTTACTAATACGTTATGTAATAAGTATTGTCTCTTGATATTACCCTTATTTGTAGCTATATGTGAGATTTGACTTCCTGGGCTCACATATAGTGTGTATCTGATTTTGTCTTTAAAACCGGGTGCTACACTAACTCTCTTGATGGTTGTTTCAAACTCATTATGAATGCCCTTGACAAATTATTTGAATGTTGCAAACACATCATTTTTGTCCACTAGAAAGAATACCCATGTATATCTAGTATAATCATCCACTATCACAAAGCCATATTTGTTACCACCGATGTTAGTGTATTGTGTTGGTCCAAACAAATCCATGTGCAATAACTCAAATGCTTTACTAGTGCTCATCATGCTTTTCTTAGGATGGGTGTTTCCAACTTGTTTCCCTGCTTGACAAGAGCTACAAAGCTTATCCTTTTCAAACACAACATCTTTCAAGCCTCTAACCAAGTCATGCTTAACCAATCTATTCAATTGTTTCATTCCAACATGATCAAGCCTTCTATGCCATAACCAACCCATGCTAGACTTAGTGAACAAGCATGTAGATAATCTAGCTTCACTAGCATTGAAATCAACCAAGTATAGATTCTCATATCTAAAACCTTTGAAGATCAAGTTAGAGCCATCTGCACTTATGATTTCTACATCATCTACCCCAATATATGCATTTGAATCCAAGATCACACAATTGAGTCACGGATAGCAAATTGAAGTTCAAGCTCTCTACTAGCAACACATTGAAAATGCTCATGTCATTGGATATTGCAATCTTACCAAGCCCTTTGACCTTGCCTTTGCCATTGTCACCAAATGTGATACTATCATAACCATCATTGTCATTGGTGTTGATTGAGTTAAACATTCTTGCATCACCGGTCATGTGTTGAGTACACCCACTATCAAGAACTCAATGCCTTCCTCCGGCTTTGTAATTTACCTACAAAAGAAGTTCAATTCCTTTTAGGTACCCAAACTTGCTTGGGTCCTTGAAGGTTAGTCACTAAGCTCTTTGGTACCCAAATGACTTTCTTCTTTGAGCCCATCGATGGTTTACCAATGAACTTAGCCTTTACACCATTTGTACCCTTAGTAAGCACATAGAAAGAATCAAGCTTAATGGAGGACACTTTAGCATTTTTGCTCTTATTCTTGCATTCATGCTCTACATGACCAACTTGCTTGCAACTAGTGCAAAACCGACCATTGTTCTTCACAAAACTAGTCTTGTGAGGAGCAAAGGCCGCCTTGCCTTTCTTGGGGATATAGCCTAATCTCTCTTTGTAGAGAGAAGCTCTTTGGCTACCCAAGCACATAAGCAAATGGTCCTCACCACCATAGGCCTTAGCCAAGGTGTGAGTGAGCTTATTGACCTCCTTCTTGAGGTTCTCATTCTCAACCATTAATGAGGTATCATAAGTGAGACCATCACTACTAGATGAGATGGAAGTAGAAGTACTACAAGAAGGGTTAGCGGGAGGAACAATGATAGGCATAGATAATGATTCATCAATTATATCACAAGTCAATCTTACATTGCAAGTTTCAACATGCTTCTTTTTATTTTGCTCATCAAGCAAAGAGGAATGAGGTTTTTCAAGCTTCTTGTGAGCCTTGCCAAGCTTCTCATGGGCTTTCTCTAGCCTCTCATGAGTTGCTTTGAGCTCATCAAGGGCTTGTTTAAGGGCTTTTACCTCCTTTTTCAAGCTCTTACATTCCCTTCTTTTAATGTCAAAGTGTTCTTTAGCATCTTCTAGCATGTCAAATAATTCATCTTTAGTAGGTTCATCATCATCACTATCACTATCATTTTCATTTTCATTTTCATTATCATGTTCCTCATCACTTCCATCATCACAAATTTGTACATTAATGGCCTTAGCCATGAAGCATGATGGAGTGTCAAAGAGAGAAGGCTTCTCATTGATTGTAATGCTTGCAAGTGCCTTCTTCTTGGTGGTCTTGTCATCATCGCTATCATCATCATCACTTGAGGAAGCATCACTATCCCAAGTGACCACATATGAACCACCCTTCTTCTTCTTGAAGGTCATCTTGTCCTTCTTCTCTTTCTTTTTCTTCTTGTCCTTCTTCTTATTCTTTTTGTTGTCATCATCATTGTCGCTATTGTATGGACATTGAGCAACAAGATGATCTTTGCTTCCACACTTGAAGCACCTTCTTGACTCTTCTTTGTTCTTGGATGAAGACTTCTTTCTTCTAGCATGGTATCCCTTCTTCATCATGAACTTGCCAAATTTCTTTACAAAGAGAGCCATCTTCTCATCATCATCATCATCATCCCATGAGACATCATCTTCACTTGATGTTTCTTGGTTTGCCTTGCCCTTGGATGATGTGGCCTTGAATGCCACACTCTTCTTCTTCTCATCTTTCTTCTCCTTCTTTTCTTCCTTCTCATCATCATCTCCATATGTATCATCGGTCATAATATCTCTCAACACTTGGTTTGGTGTCATGGTGTCCAAACCACTCCTCACTAGGATAGTGACCAATGTACCAAATCTTGAAGACAAACACCTCAAGAACTTGTGAGAGAAGTCCTTGTCCTTCACCTCTTCTCCAAGTGCTTTAAGATCATTGACAAGCACTTGAAGCCTATGGAACATCTCCGGCACACTCTCATCCTCCTTCATTTTGAAGCTTGCAAACTTCTCTTTGAGAATGTATGCCTTTGCACCCTTCACGGCTTGAGTGCCCTCAAATGATTCTTCCAACTTCTTCCAAGCCTCATGAGCTATCTCAATATTCTTGATTTGCTTAAATGTTTTCTCATCAATTGCATCATGAATAGCACTTAGAGCAATGTCATTGTTTTGAAAAAGCACTTCTTCGACCGCGGTGGGATTCTCCGGATCACCAATCTCAATTTTGGTTTCTATCACCTTCCACACTTTTCTATTGATTGACTTGATATGTGTGGTCATCTTTGATTTCCAATACGGATAATTTAAACCATCAAATTGGGGTGGCTTCTTGGTGTTGTTGATTTGAGCCATTTTTTACACCGAAGGTTGTTAAGCCTCAAATCACGGTGACCTTGGCTCTGATACCACTTGAAAGGTCCTAATGGCTAGAGGGGGGTGAATAGCCTATTAAAAATTTCTATAACAACACTTAAGAAACCGGTTAGACAATTATAAGCGAAGCAAGTGTTGCGCTAGCCTACTAAAATTGCAAGCCACCTACCACAGTTCTAGTTTATATAGTTTCTATCCACACAAAGCTATGTCACTACACTAAGTTAGTGTGCTCTCACAAGCTAACTAAAGAGCCACACTAACTAAAACTAACAAGCTCTCACAACTAGCTACAATAAAGAGCTTGACAACTAGTTTACGGTAATGTAAAGAGAAAGAGCAAGATAGTTAGACCGCCGTGTCGAGGAGTGAACCATTCAATCACAAATTCAATATCAATGAAGACCAATCACATCGGAATCAAATGATGAACACAATGATTTTTTATCGAGGTTCACTTGCTTGTCGGCAAGCTACTCCTCGTTGTGGCGATTCACTCACTTGGAGGTTCACGCGCTAATTGGCATCACACGCCAAACCCTCAATAGGGCGCCGCACAACCAACACAAGATGAGGATCACACAAGCCACAAGCAATCCACTAGAGTACCTTTTGGCTCTCCACCGGGGAAAGGTCAAGAACCCCTCACAATCACCACGATCGGAGCCGGAGACAATCACCACCCTCCGCTCAACGATCCTCACTGCTCCAAGCCATCTAGGTGGTGGCAACCACCAAGAGTAACAAGCGAATCCTGCAGTGAAATACAAACACCAAGTGCCTCTAAATGCAAACACTCAAGCAATGCACTTGGATTCTCTCCCAATCTTACAAAGATGATGAATCAATGATGGAGATGAGTGGGAGGGCTTTGGCTAAGCTCACAAGGCTGCTATGTAAATGCAAATGGTCAAGAGAGTGAGCTTGAGCCGGCCGCCATGGGGCTTCAATAGAAGCCCCCATGAAATAGAGTCGTTGTACCCCTTCACTAGGCACAACACGGGGTGACCGGACGCTTTGGTCATATTGACCGGACGCTAGACCCCAGCATCCGGTTGTGCGATGCACGCCACGTGTCCCCTCTCTTCAAATACTGAGCACCCGATCCCAACGGTCAAGTGATGACCGGACGCGCTGCTGTGAAGTGATCGGACACTAGACCTCAGCGTCCGGTCATTTCCAGTAAGCATCCAGAAACGATTTTTTCGTCCGGTCATGCTTGACCGAACACACCCAGCGTTCGGTCACACGATGACTCCCTTGTGCGCTGCCACATCAGTGGGACCAGACGCAACCTTCCAGCGTCCAGTCACTAAGTGACCTCAGCGTCCGGTCAGAGACCGATGCCAGCGTCTTCATGCTCCACCTGACTGGACACACCGGTCCTAACGAGACCAGCGTCCGGTCACTTACAGTGACTTCCATCTTTTCTGTCTAGGGAGTCGGTGGCACCGTCGGACTGTCCACACTCTACGGGCGGACACTCCACCGGTGAAGTTCCTAACCCTTGCTCAAATATGCCAACCACCAAGTGTATTACCTTGTGCACATGTGTTAGCATATTTTAACAAACATTTGCAAGGGTGTTAGCACTCCACTAGATCCTAAATGCATATGCAATGAGTTAGAGCATCTAGTGGGACTTTGATAACCGCATTTCGATACGAGTTTCACCCCTCTTAATAGTATGTCTATCGATCCTAAATGTGATCACACTTGCTAAGTGTCTTGATCACCAAAATAAAATAGCTCCTACCATTTATACCTTTGCCTTGAGCCTTTTGTTTTTCTCTTTCTTCTTTTCAAGTTCAAGCACTTGATCATCACCATGGCATCACCATCATCATGTCATGATCTTCATTTGCTTCACCACTTGGAATGTGCAACCTATCTCATGATCACTTGATAAACTAGGTTAGCACTTAGGGTTTTATCAATTCACCAAAACCAAACTAGAGCTTTCACGTGGGCAACAAGACTAGGTAGCACACATACATATTCTCTCCCTTTCCGTCTTTGACTTATAAGGTCATCCCCTTCATCTTTTTAGGGATGCGCTCTCTCCTAAAAGGAGGACGGCTAAAAAACAGCTCAACAGCTTGATGGCTCTAGAGATCGACAGCTCACAGTCTACATGCTTTCAACAACTGATAAGCTCGAACACACAGAGCATACGCTCCAATACTTAGCGCACGTTCGAGCATCCGTCACTCCCTTTCACTTGGATCAGAGTCCGACCGGTCCTCTAACACCCCATTCTCATTCCTTACTCGTTTGTAACCCCACAGCAAACTTCGAGCACCTGGGCTCAGGAATAAAGTCACCGACTGACTGAAACTAGATGTAGGGCACGTTGCCTAAACTAGTATAAATCCTATGTCATCGTATGCTAGGCCACATCCGATCACAACACATGGCAAAACTACAAATATTTACTTGTTGACCACATTTCGCACTGACACATACTGTATCATATATTTACTGTGTAGATCTACTCATGTGGAGTCTAACTAAATTGGATTTTCTATTTTATGATTTTTCTATAATTTACTATAATTTTTCAAAGTTTCAGTCGAAATAAATATAAAAGAAAAAGAGAAATATCACCTTGAGAAACGGCCAGGGAGGTCATATGTCCGGTTTGAAAAGATGGGGGAGTTATGTTCGGTTTTCTAGTTTAGGGAGGAAAAGATGATTTTTGCAATAGTTGAGGGAGGCAAAGTAGACTTTCCGTTTGTTGCAAGCCATCCAATAGATAGACGGCCTGTTGGGCCCAAATAAACTCACACGTACTAGATGCACAGACCAAGGCCCAACGAAAGACGCCTGCTTGAACCCACCTTTCTTTCACTGCTGCTTCTTCTGCCTCTACAAAACGTCTGTTCGTTGCTTAGGCCCACCTACCTATTATACCTATGATGACTCGACAGAAATGCCAATTTTATGGCCGTTGGATCCAAAGATAGATGACTCAGATCTTTTCCGTCCAAATAAAACCCTAGCCATAGTATTCCTTCCTTTCCTCCAACCCATCTAGACTCCTTTTCGGCGCACTCCTCCTCCTAGTCGCTGAAAGTTCTGTCGCTAATCACAGTGAGGTACTCTACCTCGCATCCCTGTCTTGGCTCATTTTGTCTCTAGATTCCACAAACTGCCGTCATAATTCATCTTTGAGGATTGCATCTCTCGCCGTTGGAGTCACCGACCTTTCTTCAATCGCAAAAGGTAATACGCGATGGGTTGCGCGTGACCCGTCTTCCTCCTCATGCTCGCCTCCTCCCCGACCTTCTTCTCCTTCTTCCCTAACCCCAGCGCCTGAGACCGAGACTGAGACCGCGCCCGTCTTCTTCTTCTTCCCAACTCCGACGGGCTTAGAAGATAATGGGGCTCAAGGGAGGCAGGCCACCGAGGCGGTGGGGACGGCGGGAGGGCGGCGTTAGGGTTCTGGCCGCGGTGGAGATGACCGAGCTAGGTGTGGGCGGGGGCGGCGATGGCCATGGCAGCGGTGGGAGAGGGGAGGGGGAAGGAGGAGGCCTCCGTGGGTCCGCTAGGGTTTCACCGAAGCTCCGTGGTTAGTAAAACCCTAGCATGGGGCGGTGAGCAACGGGCCGATGTGCGAGGAAGGGGACATCGCGGCGAGGACGAGGAGGGCAGTGTGGGGGCAAGAGGCGGGCGGCACGGCACCGATGGTGTTGGTGAGGATGGGTCGAGGCGAGGATGAGTGCGGGGAGAGGCCTTCGCGAGGAAGACGACGGATCACCGCTTTTCCCAAATGCGCGACCCGTCACGTGTTAACTTCCTTATTCATTCCAAAGTGCTACCGCTCGTGCCTCTAGCCATGTCAGACTACTACCACATCACTAAGTAGCCAGTCATGGATATTTCTCTGGCCCCGCTGACCCCAAAACTCTTAATTGTAGCCTCAATGATGAAGTTTTATGTTACTGGAGAAGGAGGCTTAGCTGATCTAAACATGGATCCGCAAGGTAGAGGAAGCCTAGCCGATCTAAGCATGGATCTACAAGGCAACAACAAGGTATGAAATTCGAGTTTTAATTTCTACCTGTTCTCACACCTTTCATGTATTGCTTACTAATTGTTATTACCTAGCTTTTTTAGCCCCGTTCGGCTTACCTAGAAACTGGCTTGTTCGGCATATTTTTTCAGCCGGAACAGTGTTTTTTCTCACAACAATTCAGCCAGAACAGTGTTTTTCAGCCAGTTTCAGCAAGCCGAATGGGGCCTTTGTGGGATAAAATAAGGGTTAGGCTAGCCATCCCAAATTTGTAGAATGTGATCATTGGATTCCTTTTTTGCAATTATATGATCATTGGATTTCAATGAATACAATTATATTTTCTTCCTCATAGTATCACAGTACACATTATTCCTCTTGTTACCTCAGCATACATCATGACTCCTTGTATCTATTCCAGGTAGTGCTTCCACCACCTCGCCAGCTTAGGTGACGCCACCACTGTTAGTGGTGCCCCCACTATTAGATTAGCTCAACCGCCATCCCTAACTATACTATGGCTTATCTCGCCCGCCTTCTCAACACATCTTATAGATGGGAAGGTAAAAAATCTTGGCCCTCCCAATTCCTAAGCCAAACTCGTACGTCTAGATCGGCCATAGTCGGAGAAGAGCTCTATATATAAATATAAATCTCTAACCAGCGACAGAGCCAGCGCCCGTGCTACCGGGGCTTCAGCCCGGGCTACCGATCGAGGGAACGTGGAGCCCCTCCTCAGCCCCACCTTAATTTTTTTGCCTAATTATATGGATTAGGAAGGGCTAAAATCTTTTAGAAATGGAAAAATGGCTCTTTTAGTTATTGGGCCTTCATAGAGACAGAACATCACAACACAGGCCCAAATCCAATCGTGAAACAAACCCTATTGGGTACAGGGTACCATCGGCCGCTGCATCCCTTCCCTCGCGTCCCGACTCCTCTTCGCTTGACATTCTAGCGCGCGGCGGCTTCCTCTTCCTTCGTCATTGCATCTCCGGGCGGCTTGGCGTGAGGCGGGGCTTGGTGACCTGGCCTTCGGCCAATGGTGGCCTTGACGCGCCGTGGCGGCGAGCTTCGCCGGCCTTTTTGCCCAATGCAAGGCAGTGCACTTCTTCTTTGGACAATGACGAGGGAGCCGAGGAGGCCAGCCATGAGCAAGGACGCGACTATGCAAGGTGGTGGGTGGAGGCGGTGGCATGCCGCGGCAGCGTCTGCTTGAAACTCTGGAGTTTGGAGTTTGAGGAAAGAGCAAGAGCATCGCCAAACAACAACAGAAGCAGGTGTAGGTGATTTTTAAGGGTCATTTTAAGCAGTAAAATTGAGTACGTGATCCATGATGTGTGTTGAATGTTTGATTATGATAGATTTCATTTTTTTAGATTTTCAGTATGTCGAAAAGAACTTTGATGAACTACTATTCAAGTGCAAGTGGCAGTGGCAGTGGCTCAACTCCACATACTAATGAGAGCACAAGTCAACCAAAGAAACTGAGGGAAGAGTTTAGTCATTCAAACCTAATTGCTGACCCTACACAACGCAAACCAATTGATTCTTATGATCCAGCAATTAGAGACCAATTAAAGAGAGCATATGCTTTGAGTGGTCCAACCCAACCTCATGAATTTAAATTTCCTTCTAAATGGATGGTTGATCAATGGAGAACGTTTCAAAAGTCTTGGTTTGATGAATTTGATTGGCTAGAGTATAGTGAGTCCAAGGATGCTGATTTTTGCTTATATTGCTATCTTTTCTTTAATTCGGGAAAGCCTGAAAATTTGGGAGTTCTGTCTTTGCACATCAAGGTTATATAAATTGGAAGAATGCTAATGATACTTTTCAGAAGCACAGTGCTTCCAAGAATCATACAGAGGCTAGACTAAAGTGTGATGATTTTATGAACCAAAGGACTAGTGTGGGTCGAAGAATAGTTGAGGTAAGCATGGAGGAAGAAAAGCGATATGAGATTCGTCTAACATCATCTTTAGATGTTGCAAGATTTCTTATATATCAAGGGCAGCCTTTTCGTGGAGATGATGAGAGTTGTACTTCCCTCAACAAGGGTATGTTCAGAGAGATGGTTGATTGGTATAAAGATATGGTAAATATAGTCAATGATGCATATGAAAAAGGTTCTAAAAATTGCTAGATGATATCTCCAGATATACAAAAGGATCTTGCAAAAGCTTGTGCAGAGGAAGTCACAGCTGTCAGTATGGATGAGATTCGAGGTAGAAAATTCTCAGTGCTTATTGATGAGTCCCGAGATGTATCAATAAAAGAGCAAATGGCAGTCATTCTAAGGTTAATATTCCACAATTGCAATTTTGGTCAGAGCTTATTTTGTGCATAGATTTTATTACAAGTATTTCTACAATTATACTAACATATAAAAAATGTATTGTGCAGGTTTGTGAATAATAAAGGGCAAGTGGTGGAGAGATTTCTTGGACTTCAGCATGTTCAGAGTTGTACAGCTATTGCATTGAAAGAAGCTTTGGTTGATATGCTTTCAAGTCACAATTTGTCTATCTCTATGCTTCATGGGCAAGGGTATGATGGAGCTTCTAATATGAGAGGTGAATTTAATGGGGTGCAGAAATTGATTTGTGATGAAAATCCTTATGCTTTCTATGTGCATTGTTTTGCCCATCAATTACAATTAGTGGTTGTTGCTGTTTCCACTTCTAGTGCAGACATTGCAGATTTCTTTAACTATGTTCCTTTAATAGTCAGCAATGTAGGTGCATCTTGTATGAGAAAAGATGCCTTGCTTGCAAAGCATCAGGATGTGTTGCTAGAAAAGATTGATAAGGGTGAGATTATGACTGGAAAAGGTTTAAATCAAGAAAGTAGCCTAGCTAGGCCAGGAGATACAAGATGGGGTTCACATCTTAAAACTTTGCTTCGCATTTTGGTGATGTGGGAGGCTATCATAGATGTGCTTGAGATAGTGAAAAAAGATTCTATTAAACCAAGAAATAATGGTGGAGCTTTAGGTTTAATTGAAAATGGAGAGCTTTGATTTTGTGTTCATCCTGCATTTGATGATACAATTGTTGAGCATGACAGATATTTTGTCACAAGCTTTGCAAAGGAAGGATCAAGACATAGTTGAAGCAATGCATTTGATCTCAGATGTGAAAGATAGCTTGTAGGATATGAGGGAAAATGGATGGGAGCCATTACTCAAAAGAGTGATAACATTCTATGAGAAGAATGAGATTGAAGTGCCAGATATGGATAAGGAAATAAATGTTAGAGGGACACCTAGAAGAAGGAAGCAAAATGTAACAAATATGCATTACTATCATGTTGAGCTTTTTCTGGTCGCCATTGATGCCCTCTTGACTGAGATGAATCATCGGTTCAGTGAAACTAGTTCAGAATTATTAATATGCATGGCTGCTTTTAACCCAAGGGACTCCTCTAATTTTGATGTGAAGAAACTTGTGAGGCTTGCTGAAATTTATGCCGATGATTTTGATATTGGTGAACTTGCTGTTTTGCCAAATCATCTTACACAATTTGTCAACCGTGCTAGAAGAACTCTAGACTTTCTTGGATGCACTGAGCTTGGAAAAGTTGCTGAAATTATGGTCAAGATTAAAATGCACACATCTTATAAATTGGTTTATCGTCTCATTGAGCTAATCTTGATACTACCAATGGCAACAGCTTCAGTTGAGAGGATATTTTCAGCCTTAACATTATAAAGACAGATTTGCGCAATAAAATGGGTGATGAATGGCTCAATGATTTGATGATATGTTATACTGAGAAGGAGATATTTAGAAAGATTGATAATGAAAAGATCAAAAAGCAGTTTCAAGAGATGAAAAAGCGACGTATGTTATTGCCTAAAAAAGTAGTGGTACGCTCTATTCTCTTCTAAATTTATAATTTGGAGGTCTATATATCAATATATGTATGACTAATCGATTATAACTATTTTGTGTAACAATTGGTCCTTTCGGTATGAATGAACTATATCTTTTTTTTTCATGTTGTATTTTGTGAATTTCGTCGTTGGTCGATGTTTTCAATATAATATTAATTCAAGCTATTATATATATATGTCTATTTGTGTGGGGCCATAGTAGAGATAAATCGCCATAGACTTTTGTTCAGCCCGACCTAAATTTTTTCCTGACCTAAATTTTTTCCTGGCTTCGTCGCTGTCTCTAACCTGCACGCTGGACAGACAATCACCCATTGACTTGCCACTAAATGGCCTCATAGATGTACGTCCCATGCCTTATATTATAATTTTGTAAGTGAGGTTTGAGAAAATACCTCTAGAGATAGAAATGCAGCTTCGATCTTCTATTATGCCCTCACTTACCAAATCATATACTTGTCAAATATCAGACAGTCACTAATCGCCATGACACACATCTTTATGATCGTACTACACACTAGTCATGTTTAGACACATCTAGCACCACTTCTAGTTCTAGGCAGTCATTGACCATGATAAACCTTCTAGACAAATCCTCCAGTAACAAATTCAACAGATCCTCCCACCTAAATCTTCGACAAATAAATAACACAGTTCATAATAATCTCCAAATTTATCTAAAAAAAATTCTCCAAATTTTAAGGACCATTTCCTGCTCAGCCTCGCAAGTTCTATATCATTGGCTGCCTATATAAGCACAAAGGGGATGGATTCACAAACTGGATAGTCGATATACCAAAATTAAAAAAAAGGGGGGATTAATGGGGCACAACAGAACAGAACAGTGCTGCCTGAAGACTTCAAAACACTTCTTCTATCAACACGGCCACACAGCACTAATAACCGAAATAAGAGCAGGAGAATGACAAAAAGGCATTTGATAGGAAAAAAAAATCATCTAATTTACTGTATGCTACCGCCACTTTGGAGTTTGGAGTGCCTCAATGATGCAACATATCAAGACAAGCAGCAAACCAGAACTTCACTGTAACCAGTTAGAAGTACCTAAATAGGATCCACTCTCATAACGATCTGGTGAAACTAAATTGACGCTCGAGGATCATCAGTTCCTTCAGCAGGAGTACCTAATGAAGTCTTCTAATCCCCATCCCTCCCTCCTCAACCCCACGGCCCTACTCCACCATAGCTGGTAATTAAGCTCATTTCCAGGGGGTAAAGCTTGGGAAGCCTGGTGGATGTGTGCTGGTGCTGAAGGAGCCTGTGGTGTTTGGTGGGCTTGCATGCCCACCCGAGGATTCAGTACCCCTAGATGGACTGCTGGCAGTTGGAAACCTTCCGAAAACATGTTTTTCGGGTGCTGATCCAGGGTCAAGCTCCATATCAGCCAGAAAGCTCCCAATGACCACCTGAACAGCAGAATAACAAAAACACAATCCATTAAGAGATTTGTCAATCTTCCAGGAGTAAGTGCAAAAACACTAAGCTAAAGCCGATTGCCCAAAAAAAATATAACTGATCATTTTATCATGTTTTGTGTTAGATGACAGTATGTATATATATATCATCAATCACTTGGAAAAATCACGTGCAATGATAGTATTGCATAGTGGGAAGTAAAGCACATGATTCACGAAACAAAGAGACCAAGGTATCAGATGTAAAAATCTAAATTGAGATAGTGAATTCAGAATAACAGGGGAACCTGAACTGGCGAAGCTGCGGTTAGAGGACCTGCTACAGCACCACCTAAAACACGCCCATCAGGGCCAGCAAGAGCAACACTAAGTCCACCTGTTCGACTGCTCATGCCAGCATTTTCTGACAGAAGATACGACCCAGCCAAAGAGAGAATTTCAAAACGGCCCTGCATATTGGATGCAAGAAACTGCATTCAAAATTTAGTGCAAGCACATAAGTTAATTACTTCCAGAACCGCTAAACAATAGGCCCTTGTAGAGATGTATTGCCAGAAAAAAAAGGTCCATCCTTCTCTTATGTTTTATGCATTGTATTTTCCATTCTATTTAAGTATATCCTGGTGGTGTAGCCAGTGTCACAGGGAACATGGAACGGTGCCACATTCCTAGGAATGTCGTTCCTATCCCAGGAATGTGGGAACATTCTCATGTCCACCATGTAAAAACTAAAAACCTGTCTCAAGTACCGTACTGTGTTCCTCAACCCAATCGACCTAGGAACTTGGTGACTCTGAGGTTTAGCTCGGATATAGTTCTATAGATATACCAGAAAAAAAGGATATTTAAACTGAGCAAAATAATTCAAAGTTGGAAGAATCTACAAACCTCATAAGTTACTGTTCCACCAGAAGACTCTCCTTGACGCAGGGTCACGTTAGATACAGCGCCATTGGCTGTGAGGATACAAACTGCCCATCCATTCCCAGAAAATGACATGGCTCTTGATGCTACATCCTGAAATCATGGATCCTTCTTTAGCAGGTTACCAGGAAAGCACAAGTTCACAAAGAAAATGAATTTGGAACGGAAAGCTGAGGAACATGTGAAAACAGCTGTTATGGGCTAGGTTGGAACACATAGCATATATGGAGTAAGAGACAACCAGCCAAGGACCAAGGTCCATAGTGGTGTCTGTCATGTGGGGGCGTCCAGTACCGACGCCGGCCACGCATCTAGGAGCTGATTGAGGCATGCAGCCATGCAATCAGATAATGCTAGGATTAGATATTGCTAGAATAATGCTAGGATTAGATATTGCTAGAATAAAGGAGTTTGTTTCCTTTTTATTAGATGGCCACGGGCCTATATATCCCATGTAATTGGCACTCTTGGAAATCAATCAAGAATTACCAATCCTAATCCTTTCTCTTCTTTCTAATCTCACCTCCTTCACCATTGGGCAGCCGGGCAACAACCCCGACGCCATTATCAGCCGAGGCTACGAGCTCCGTAGCCGAGGACCCGCTGTCTTGGGCATTGACGCCCTTGACAGTGTCTCACTCTGGTAAGGGTGGTGCAGTGGGGGCGGTGGTGTGGCAAGGTTGCCTCATAATCCTTGCCTACCCTCTATTAACTCAATAGAGAGTAATTTCGTAACAATAGGCAGATAATAATAGAAAATAAATATTTAAAAGGAATCCAGGCCCTAACATATAGGGAGTGCGCTGTCCAATTCCATAACAAGGCGATCCAGTCAAGCCATTACCTAATGCTCACCCGACATAATAGCAGTCAGCAGGAAAAAATACGCAAGGCAGCACCGAGTAATCAAGAAACAAGTATGTAAAATGAAGATATAATACAAGAAAAAGGCGCCTCAAGCTAAGGGAAAAAACTAAATAAGAGGTTTGCAGTGAAGAACCATACAACAAGATGCACAAAGAAATAGGTGACAGGGAAAAAATATAGTAACATGATTGAAAAATAAGTATTCACCCTTCCATTCTAACAAGTATACTTAGCAGACTATCACAGAATAGCACGAACTTTAAGAAAAAAATATCAGGCTAAGACGACTAACTCTACTCTGGTTTGAATAAGCTCAAACCATTTAACGATAGGTCAGCATGAAAGGTATACTAAAGATATGGGTCATGCAAGTATATATATGGTTTGCTGAAGTCCAGGCTAAGGAGCATGACATAAAGTTCACAAGATAAAAGAGCAGGATGTCAGGCGTAATAAACATTTCCTGAGGCAGGACAAATCTTATATCCAAAGAGCAGCACAGTCATACAATTGCACTAGGTAATTAAAAATAGAGAAAAAAAAGTTATGGCACCATAATAGCAAGTGTGGAACACAAAAGGACAACTTCGTAACCGAAAAAAATAGAGATTAATCAGTATATGACTTCACATAACCATGGAATAGACAATATAGCTTAAGAAAATGATGCTATTAGTATAGCTTGAAAAAATGATGCAAGTAAACATAACCCATACAGATTTTGATATAAGAGATGACAAAAATCCTAAGACTGCATAAGTACATCTGTAGGAGCATCATAAGCATTGGACAGTGTACCTCTCCAGCTTGGACTGTGAAAATATGAGGCTTCCATCCAGCCCAGCCTGCTCCTGCCAAAACAAAATTTCAGGAAACATTATATATATAATCTAATAATCAAAGTGCCATCAAATTGAATTAATATGTATAAACCTCAAGATAGTCCCACGATATCTATTATGCCAAGCAAAATATCCATAGCCATAGGTACACTTTTGGAGGGATCTGAACACATGGTACTAACGGCAAGTTTATAATAACTATAACAACTAAATGCATAGGAGCTCAAAGCTTTTTTTTGGATTAGGAGCCCAAAGTTGAAGGTGCAGTGATCCAATAACAAAAGTCAAACATCGCTTAAGTTATTAAACAAAAGACAACCATGGATGAATAGTTCAATATATTCCAACTTAGTAAACTAAACACAAATAGTGCGCTAATACTGTAAAAATATTTCAAATCCGGAACTGGAACAACATAATATTACTATGCCAATGCAAGCCAACAGGAGATTAATCACAACTAAGAGTACAAAAGGCCAGATCCCAACAGGAACCACAATAAGCTAATAAATCACATAATGACAACTACCACGAACTAGTAACGGAACGAACTACTTTTGAGTTGCCAGCAGCACAACCTTTCCCTAAGTGACCCAGTTCAACTTAGAGCAACGAGACAACAATCCTGAAGAAACCTCATAGTGTTTTTCTCAAGAACGAAGGAAAGGATTAAAGCTCATCTATTTTCAGTTCTTGCCAAATCGTTTTTTGAATGAAAACTCTAGCACGGAGAAGGCCAAGGGCATAAAGGTCATTATCACCAAGTATTCCATTCTCCGCCCACAACTCCACCCCTGATTGCCACTGCTGCCGGCATGGCAGCAAACAAAAAAAAAGAAAAAAAGAAGAATGAGTGAAATGATAAATAAATGAATGCTAATCCCTGGTGCTCGTTTTGCCCATTCCGAAGTACCACAAGTATATATACGTGTATCTGAAGCTCTGAACAGAAATACGATCAAAGCCATCAATGCCGCCTTGCACGTTTCGCTACTTCTACGCCACAGCTGACAAGGCAGGCAGAACATTACCAGGCGCTGCCGCCTGCGGCTGTTGCTTCTTGCTGGAGGGGCCCGGCGGCCGGCCCCGCTTCTTGACAGCGGGAGCACCTGACGCCGCCGCCGGCGGCGGCGCCGGTGAGGCCTGGGGACTCACCACGCCACCACCCTGCGGGCTTGGAGAGAAGCCAGGAGGAATAGTGGGTGACGCCTCAGGGGCAGCTGGGGCAGGAGCAGTGGGTGGCTGCGACGGGGGCACGATAGCCAGGGGCACGGCGCCGTCCGCGGGGCCGTACTTGCGCGGGCGCCCGCGCTTGCGCTTGAAGGGCTCAGAAGTGGCGGGGGAATGAGCTAGCCCCGGAGCCGCCGGCACGATGGCATTGCTGCCCGCGGGCTGTTGGTAAAACGGCGGGATGGCCGGTTTCGCGTAGACGGCGATGCCGTCAGGGGTGTAGAAGACCGAGCCGGGGCTGGGCTGCGGCGCCTGGTGCTGCTGCAGGGACCCCTTCTGCACGCCTCCGCCATACGCCGCTTCACTTGCCGCCGCCATCGCTGACATGGTTCACCCCGCAAGCACAGCTCGAGCAGAGGAACCAAGGAAAGGTCCCTCCTTTCGATCTCGCCGGAGCCAGGCACTCCCAAGATTCACCGACCTAGAGAGCAAACACGACGGCCATCAGCTCAAAAATTCCAAGCCGCAGCGTCCCGGCGATGAATTATGCGAGATCAAGAAGCGTACTTAAGACAGGAGAGTGTACTTATTCAAGTGAACAGCAAACACCCAGGTACAAAATCCCCTTACTATTTTGCTTGTTTTCCCTTTTCCTTCTCTTTTCTCTGACAAGATTCCGAATTTCACAGTAGCAGGGAAGAAACCCCAAAAAACGAAATTTTCAGTGACAAATTTCTTCTACGAAATACGGCGGAGAAAACGAAAAACTCAAGATAAACCCTAAAAATCACGCGAATAAAACGGAGAAATTAGCGACGGGCACAGGAAGCGGCATCAAGTTCCCATGATTTTTGCAAATCCTTGCCTCGAATTCCCCTAACCCGTTCGCGAATTTCTCGACCGAAATACTGAGAAGAGAAAAAAAAAAGCTTCTGCAGTCTACGGAGGAGAAAATGTCTAAAGCCCAGGGATTAATAGAGAGGAAGGGGAGCGTATGCTTTTTCGCGAGGACCCCGGGTATACGCAGAATTTGCTGCGGTTACTGCCTTTTGCCAATTTTCCTGGCCTTTTATTTCAGCTACTGCGAATTTTGCGGTAACCGAGGGGGCTGCTGAAAAGCTGGTGGGAGAGATATTTACCTTTTCGTCAGCGTTCACATGAATTGAGAAATTGGTTTTTTTTTTTTAGAGGAAAATCCGTTTTTCCGCGTCGTGTTCACATGATGCTGTCATGTCATTTTTCGGAAGCTATTTATTGCCCGCCTAGCTGTTGGCATTTTCACGTGTCCCCTATATAGGCCTTTCACTTCAAAAAAAAAAATGCCTTTTGGTGGGCCAGTCTCGTCAGTGTCTGACAGGGACAAAGAGGCGTCAGCAGAAGGGGACACCTGGACGTATTATTCCGGCTGGGGCGTGCTTCTTGTTTTCTTTTCCTTTTCTTTTGCACAAGGAGCGTTGCTGTGAATATAAAATCTTTTACACATATATGGTAATTGGATTTAATACGAGCACGTAGTTTACAGATAATTACATTAAAGCCAGGGGAATATGAATGCCAACCCATTATGTTACTGGGATTTTGAGATTTGGTTGCATATGCCCATCTAGAGCAACTCTAAATAGAGATTTTAGTAAAAAAAAAAATCTCCTTCAGCAGCTTTTTAATAACTAAATTAAATATTTCTATTCTCTATTCCTGGTTTCTCACTTGCACAAACAAAGAGAGTGAAATTAGCTTTTCAAAGTGCTGAAAAAGATATAAAAAAATTGTCGTAGGATGTAGAGATATATAAAGCTATTTTTTATTAGAATGGCCCTCCAAACGAGGATTTATCGAGTGGGTTCAAGAAATACAATTGGATATGCTCTTATGTTGCAAAAACCACTACAGTATGCTATACTTAAGTGGTTCAACACATTTTTTGTATTCTAAGATGCCAATATACTCTTAGGCCCTGTTTGGATGCAAAATATTTTTGAAGTATTGGAGAAATACCATGATTTTATGAAATACTTTGTTTTTTAGAAGCTATTAGGTGTTTGGATGCAACAAATCTTGTAGTCTCTAAAATTATAGTTTTGTTAAAACTATAGTCTTTTTGAGTTTGAGAAACTCTATTTATGACATCTTTTTTCTAAACCACAGTTTTTTTTGTCTCTTTAGCTTATAAAACCACAGCTATGTAATACTATAGTTTTCGAAAAGCGCATCATCCAAACAGACCCTTAAAGGTATAGTTTTGCTATATTTGGGATATTTCACCAAAAGAGTTGTCGGTGAATGCTAGGGATGAAAACCCATCGGATACGAACATATATGTACATATATAAATATGAGTACTTATTCTTTCTTTGGATTCGGAGTCAGATACATATAGTGTTAGGATCCAGTGACACAAACATGGATGAGTGACAGTTATGTTTCATACTAAACAGTAGTAAGTATTATGTGGTTACTTGACACTTGTATTGTCATCAAAGTCTCTTGGTTGTCAACGTAGACTAATTATAACAGATAACGAAATCTACTAGCAAATAAGCACCAAAATAAATCCATAAAAGATTCAAATCATTCCAATTTAGGCACCATAAGATAGAGAATAATTTTAGGAAATAATATGAAGCTAGTTTGATATTTTTTATCTAAATTAATTTTTCTATGATTTTTATGGTTAAACTAGATTTTAGGATTTTTAAATGCCTAATTTTTCAATAAATATTTGGACAATTTCTTTGATTTTTTTTATAGTCCAATTTACCCCCTAAACTATCAACGTAGTTCGATTTACTCCCTCTTAGCTGATATAGCGCCATCGTAGAATAGCTAATGCGGTACCACATTAACAAAAGCTATCCAGGGTGTAAAAACAAATTTTTTAAAATTGAAGGGTGAAAGTACACTGGTTTTGTAAATAAGACATGGTGACCACGAAAATTGAGGGAATCAAAAGAACTTTTTCCCACCAAATCCCATAAGGCCTGATACAATAAAGAGGCATATAGAACTTTAGCCAAGTTGTTTTAGCCCACTCGATCAAAACATAGAAACAATCATAGTATTTTAAAAGAATTAAGGTGTGATAAATAAATTAACTAATTTGTCACATGAATTTTTCGACTAGGATGTCCGGACGAGTAAGGATTTTTTTATCCTTTGCAATGCATGTACATATTTTTGTAATAAAGCATAAAAGGAAAGCCTTTTTGTGAGCCTATATACGTAAATGATAAAAAAATAGTGATATGAGGAAAAAACTAGTCTCTGGAAAAAATTATAGAAATGATTTTTAAAGGTGTCTTATTTTTTAAAAGTTGTTGACGGCTCTTAACACCCTCCTTTGCCATCAATAAATAGCCATGAAATGAATAAAATCAAGAATGAAATGACACTTTATGTTTAGATTTCACTTGGTTCCACATGTATTTGGAGAATTGTGCTTGTCCCTAGAGGCAGGGCCCATAGGGGGGCACCGCCCGATGCCAACATGGCGCCCGCTGGCCCCATCTGGCGCCCTGCCATGTCACTGATCCATGGGAGGGTGGCCTAGAGTGTGTGAAGCGTTGATCCAAGGTCGGTTCACTCAGTGGCTAGGATTTGCTTCTCTTGGATCGAAGGGCCCACTGTCATACAAAGAGAGGCCTTCAACCGACTTAAGCACCGACTTACCGTGGAAGTTTCGACACGTGCTGTCTTTGCCACCGCCTTGGAGAGCCATCCAGCGCCCTACGATGTAGAGACGATGGAATCAAGGGCCGGCCGATGACCCCTTGAGGCCGCCTGGCTCCCAAGTTTCCTCCATCGCCATACTAGCTGCCTATAAGTACCCCTTTGCCTCATTTCAGCTATAAATAGAGGTCGTGAGCTCATTAGTAAGACACACAAGTGAAGAAAGAGCTCTCAAGAGAGTAGCTTAGCCTAGGATAGCTAGTCTCTAGAGTAGAGAGAGAAGGCGAGGAGAAGCTGGAGGAGGAGCCAGGGCTTGTCGGCGACCTCTTCTTCATGTAGCTTCCACGGCTCTTCTATGGTAATTTTGTTCCCATTCTTGCATTAAGTTTTGTTACATTTTTGTTGTTTACGGGTTTCACCGCTTCGTTAGAGTGCTCTAGTCTTATTTCATCAGGATCCAGATTAGAGTAGTAAGTGCATAGATTAAGCGTGATGCTTAGGCTATACCTTAACTGTGTTTGTGGCTAAGTCTCTGGATAGATTGTGGTAGGTGGCAAGTGGTGACAATCTTGTCCATCCTCTGTATTTCACCACGATAGGCTTAGTTATTAAATCGTAGGGCTCGTGGCAGACCTTGTCTAGTTAACCCTCCTGGATGGTAGGCGGGCTGTGCCCCGAAGTAAACAACTGTTATCTACCATTCCTTGTTCAAGTAATAGTAGCAAAATCATCCATAGTATTCCACTCCTTTCCTCCCCAACATCCATAGAAGTAAATTAGTTCTAGAATTCGATCACTCCTTGTTCCCTGTGGATTCGATACCCAGGATTACTTCTTGGTGAAAAGCTACTCTGACAACCGTGCGCTTGCGGTCTTTTCTGTGTGTGTGCCACCCCTGGTGTCAACAAGCTTTTCTGGCGCCATTGCCAGGGAACGGTAGCTGATCATTGTGAATCTAGAATTAGGATTTCAATTTTTATGCTTGTTTTAGCCTGTTATGGAAAACATATCTATATACCAAAATGCTGCTCCATAGAGTACGCAATTAGAACCACCTTTATCATCCCAGCCCATATTTTCCAATAGTTATGAGCTACGTCCTAGTTTCATAACTAAAGTTCAAGAGCATATTTTCTCAGGAGATGAGAAAGAAAACCCATACATTCACTTACGTGAATTCGAGCAAGTGTGCTCATGCTTGCATATATCAGGCATGTCACAAGAGACCCTTAAGTGGAAGCTATTTCCGTTCTCTTTGACGGGATTAGCCAAGCTGTGGTATACTCGAAACGTAGGAAGTGTACATGGAGAATGGGAGGTTTTGTGAACAAAATTTTGCATAGCTTTTTTCCCTATCTCCCGAGTATCTCAACTCCATCGTGAAGTTCTTAATTTCTAACAAAAGGAAAAAGAAACCTTAGGAGCAGCCTAGGCCCATTTTAATGATATAATATCTTCGGGGCCCGACCTAACTATTCCTAACCCGATATTGTTACAACACGTATATCTAGGACTTAGTAAGGAGACTGCCCATTATTTAGATATCGCTTCAGGAGGATCATTCCTTCATCTGTCTCCCCGAGGAGGGAAAGTTGTTCTTAACAAAATTGCTGAGAACACTCCTTATACGGCTATTCATGATGAATGTCCTGAAATAGATGATTATCAACCACAAGAACTAGAAGCTCTAGAGGCCAAAGCATCAACTCCTAGTCCCGCTCAACCCTTTAGTAGCCTTCCTGAACCAACTCCTGAACCAATTCCCGAACCCCTAGAGGAGGAAGAAGAACCCCCTTTAGAATTTCCCTTTGAAATCAAAGATAATTTGTTTGAAGATTTTGGAAATGTTAAAAACTATCCTCTTCAAGCAAGACCATCTTTGAAACGAGGCTATGACCTTTCCGATGAGGAATTTAGCCATGAAGGTCTACAAGACCTTTCTGCCATCCTTAGTCATGAATGGACTATGGAGGCTGAGGTAGTAGAGGACGTTCTTAGAATTGATGGAGCGTCAGATTCAGTGCACTGTCAAATCAGAGGAAGGGATATAGAAGCCTCTTATGACCCTGTCATAGGTTTAAACCTAATATCCACATCCTTCATAGCTAGGAATCTACCCTATATTCCTCTTTATCCAACGAACCAATGTCTTAGAGACCCGGAGGGCAATATTCTTGAAAGCCATGGATTAGCCAAAACAATTCTAGCCATCATTGATGGTGTGGAAGCTTTTTTGGACTTCTATGTTTGCAAACCGCCAATTTTAATATCATTATAGGACAACCTTGGTCCAAATTTTTATCGGAAGGATCAACCAAAGGCCAATTAGATGTTTGTTTTGGTATGAAAGAATATTTTGTCCCTATCACTCGGGCAATAAATGCTATCACTGAGCAACCTCCCGGTCCTGATCCTTTAGAACAGGTAATAATGGGTGGTTCACAAGAAACAACCTAGCCTGATTTTGAGGAGGACACTCAATTCTTTACTCAAGAGGAAGCCGAAACGGATGAACCTTTTTGTCTAGATGAATCTGAGAGACCGCCTCGACCCCTAATCAAGTTGAAACCTCTCACTTCTAGACTTCAATATGCTTTCCTTAACCATGACCCAAAACTCCTGTGATCATTAGTGATAAGCTATCCAAGGTCGAGACCTATAGACTCATCATAGTGTTAGAAAAGCATAGATATGTCTTTGGCTATTCGCTCCATGATCTAAAAGGGATTAGCCCTACTCTTTGCACGAATCGTATTCCCATTGACCCTGACTCAATCCCATCAAGGGAGCCTCAAAGATGACTTAATAATGCAATGCATGAAGTTGTCAAGAAAGAAGTGTTAAAACTTTTGCATGCAGGGGTTATTTATCTAGTTCCTTATAGCGAATGGGTAAGCCCTATACAAGTAGTCCCTAAGAAAGGTGGAATGATGGTCGTTCAAAATGATAAGAATGAACTCATACCTCAACGTACTATCATAGGTTGGAGAATGTGTATAGATTATAGGAAGCTAAATAAAGCTACGAAGAAAGATCATTTTCCGCTATCTTTCATAGACGAGATGTTAGAAAGACTAGCCAATCACTCTTTCTTCTACTTTTTGGATGGATATTCGGACTATCACCAAATGCCCATTCATCCCGACGATAAGAGTAAAACCACTTTTACATGTCCATATGGAACTTATGCCTATAGACGTATGTCTTTTGGGCTATGTGATGCTCCTGCATCTTTCCAATGATGCATGATGTCCATCTTTTCGGATATGGTCGAAAAGATCATTGTTGACACCTGTGGAGGCACACAGAGACAAAATCCACAAGCGCACAGGTATCGAAGTAGTTTTCACCCGGAGTATTATCGAGTATCGTATCCATGAGGAAACGTGTGTATTGTCTAACAACTAGTTTGTCTAGGGATAGCAATCAAGGTTTAAGGTATGAGTAGAGAGGGTTCCTATGGTTATGACTCTATGCAAAGCAAGGCTTATGATTCTAATGTTCACTTCAAGACGCCGCTTAGACGGTAAAGCACCGCTAATAGATAACTCTACCGATGTGACTATGGTCCTACTAATTTAAGAACCTGCTCAATTCGGTGTGGACTACAAAGGATAGACGGGGCTGTCACCTCCCGCTGCTACCACACAACCTAGAAACAGGGAGTAAACATAGGTAGCCGATAGCCCAAGCACCACGCTTATGCTAATGATTACTACTCTAATCCAGCTAGCAAGAAATAGAGTACTCAAAAGAACTGTGAACCCATGAACAAAAGAGCACAATACTTACTTTAAACATAAATCAATTACCAGAAGTATCTCAGATGTAGACTTGGAGAAGCCTAGATCCGCCAAAGTACAAGTCGTAGAGGTAGCACCAACAGGCCGATACTTCCTCCAAACTCTTCCTCACTCTCTAATTTAATGTTTTTATTTACAAGACTAGATCCTATAGAGGACTAATCTTCTCTTGATGTCCTGATCCTGAGATGAGGATATGAATTACGGTTTCCGAATTTGCTGAGGGAGGGGGTAGGGGCTGCTATTTATGAGGGGCGCCAGGCACCCTCCCCCTCTGAATAGCCTCATTGGTACTAAACTTTCCACCATATCTCATTAAAATGCACGTAGGCATTTATGGGCCAAATTCTGAATTGGGCCCAATTAATCCCGCAACTCATAATGTGGAGTTTTTCTTTTTATTTACAAAATTTATATCTTTTCATTATGAGCTCCAAATATAGTAAATAATATATCCGTTTTGATCAGCTCAACAACCTCTTCACAATGGTGCACTTCAATTCATCATTTGAGATAGGTTTGTTCTATGAAAAATTAAATATCCTACGAGACAAGTGATAGCACCAAAACTCGTGGAACTTATTAGAATCAAACCCTATAACTATGTTTGGTGATGGAATTAAGTATATATGCAGGTTATGTTGACGATTTATAATTGACATTAATAACGGTCAACAAGTTCCCCCAAGCTTAACCTTTGCTAGTCCCTGAGCAAAGCTAAACTCAGCAATAGATCAGGAGTTGCTACAATGTTTTCACGCCTCAAAAGTACACATGTGTTCAATCAAAAATTCTTCTCCGGATTAGAATAAACTGATCTAACTTTCAAACTTACCCATATTACCTTCAACCATGGGGCTTCTTAGCCTTCACTTGGGTCTTGAGTAATTGAATGACAAAATGATCAAGCCAAGCACTATGTCTCAAGTTCTTTGTTCCACCATTGTTCCGAAGTTTTTTATAAGTTTTCAAAATAAAACTCAGAGATTCCATTGTATGACACTCTCAAATCTCTCAATATATGTGGTATTTGTGAATCCTCACCAAGGCAATAAAGATGTTATGCTTTTTTCTCTTCCTACCACTAAGGCTTATGTGGAGTTCATAGGTAGGGAGAAAGCTAGGACATACTTGCAATACATATATTGTAAAGTCAAACAACGGATCCAAAGTTAGTTGAGTCATACAATCAAATCAAGATGTGCATGTGTGTGGATATATGTGGTGGTTAACCTAATTCTACTTTGCTCCTTGAAAACATATCTCTCTTTTAAAACATGGAAACATTTGCTAGAGATTAGGGGTTATCTTATTCATCTCTTTTTTTTTGTTTTTTTAGGCAGGCATCTAAGTACCTATTGTTTTAAATATCTCAGACACTTTTATGTCCATTTTTTCTCATCATCATTTTTTTCTCTTTTTTGAATAACTTTTGCATAGCTCATTCCTCTTTTCAACAACAAAAGTTTTGTGAGATAGCAACAAAAACTTGGAACATTTATTTGGTGGAAGGAAAACCTATCAAGGATGTTTTTGTGTTCACTCCCAGTGTAGGAGTAAAATATTTTTAGGTGGATCTAGATGAAGGCATGTTTTTGCGCCTACCCCTAGTGTAAGAGTAGTGCATATGTGGGTGGAGTGTACGTGATGTTGATTTTAAGAGCATGACAAACCTCTATTAAGGGTCAACAAAACTTGACAAAACTCAATGCAAAAACAAGCAGTATATATGTGGAAGTTTTCCTAGCCTAAATAACATATATGACCCTAGTGGGAATTGAAGCTTTGTCATACAAGAACTCATCATGTAGCATTTTTTGTGTTTTTCAAATGATTAATATCTAGAACTTTAGTGTCACTTGGAATAAGATAAACAATAGCTCAGACCTCCTCATATCATATCTGTCAATTACCTAGACTTAGATCAAGCATATGCTACCCACGAGTTTCAAGTTCATAGTAAATCCTTATATCAAAACAATCTTATCCAAAACTCGAGAGAATTCAAGATTAAAAACTAGGTTCTTGAAAGGAATTACAACAGAGCAACTATTCATCATTTCCATTTTAGGAGATTGTCCTTAGAGTCCTTATTATTTATTTAGCTCTTAAAAGAAATTAAAGTAAACTAGACACACTCTATACATTATTAATATAAATAACTATACCCATTTATTTTGTTTTTAGTTATTTTAACATATATATAAAAAGTAAACTTAAAAACAATAAAACAAACAAAGAAGAGATACTTACCTGGATACACGGGGGTGCCTCTCCCCCAAGCTGGTTGATGCCATGCTTTGCTCTGGAGGTTTGCCTCCCCCACACTTGAATTCTGTTACCTTGCATAAACAACATGTGGAAACAAGAACCAACAAAAGACTAGGGAGATCCTAGCAATACTTTAGCAGGTAAACATGGTTTTTAAGGGTTTTTCACAGAGTAAGGAAGAAGAGCTGAATTAAAAATGTTATTTAAATTCTATGAAGTTAATTATATCTAATTCTTCTTCTAGCAATTGTGTGTCATGGAAAACTTTTAAATGCTGGCCATTTACCTTGAAAAACTTACCTTCATCATTTTGAAGTGTGACTGCTCCATGAGACGATGCGCTAATTACCTTGTAAGGTCCTTCCCATTTGCTTCATAGTTTTCCATGTCCAAACAACTTCACTCAGGAGTTGAAAAGCAACACCTTGTCGCCTGGTTTGAATTCCTTCTTTTTCAATCTTTTGTCATGTCACCTTTTTGTCCTCTCTTTGTAGAGTTTTGCATTATGATATGCCTTTTCTCACCATTCCTCTAGCTTAGAGACTTGCATCTTTCTTTTCTTCCTAGCTGCTTCAAAGTCCATGTTCCACCTTTTTATGGCCCAATGTGCTTTGAATTCCAACTCAATAGGTAGGTGACATGTCTTCCCGTAGACAAGTTGGTATGGTGACATTCCAAGAGGTGTTTTGTAAGCTATTCTGTAGGCCCATAGTGCTCCATGTAACTTATCCTTCCATGCTGTCCCTATTTCTTCTTCTAGCAATGGTGTGTCATGGAAAACTTTTAAATGCTGACCATTTATCTTGAAAAACATACCTTCATCATTTTGAAGTGTGACTGCTCCATGAGACGATGCGCTAATTACCTTGTAAGGTCCTTTCCATTTGCTTCATAGTTTCCCATGTCCAAACAACTTCACTTAGGAGTTGAAAAGCAACACCTTGTCACCTGGTTTGAATTCCTTCTTTTTCAATCTTTTGTCATGTCACCTTTTTATCCTCTCTTTGTAGATTTTTGCATTATAATATGCCTTTTCTCACCATTCCTCTAGCTCAGAGACTTGCATCTTTCTTTTCTTCCTAGCTGCTTCAAAGTCCATGTTCCACCTTTTTATGGCCCAATGTGCTTTGAATTCCAACTCAACAGGTAGGTGACATGTCTTCCCATAGACAAGTTGGTATGGTGACATTCCAAGAGGTGTTTTGTAAGCTATTCTGTAGGCCCATAGTGCTCCATGTAACTTATCCTTCCATGCTGTCCCTATGTCTTCCCGTATACAAGTTGGTATGGTGATATTCCAAGAGGTGTTTTGTAAGCTATTCTATAGGCCCATAGTGCTCCATGTAACTTATCCTTCCATGCTGTCCCTATTTCATTAACGGTCTTCTACAGAATGTTCTTGATTTGCTTGTTCAATGTTTCTGCTTGTCCGCTAGTTTGAGGATGATATGGTGTCGCGATGTTATGACGGACCCCATGATCGGATAAGAAGTGTCGGAACTTTCTATCAATGAAGTGAGGACCTACGTCACTAATTACCATGCATGGAACTCCAAAGCATGGAAAGATAGTCTCTGAAAACATCCTCTTGGTGTTATTGGAATCTGCATCTCGACATGGTAGAGCTTCAACCCATTTTAAGACATAGTCGACTGCCACCAGGATGTATTTGCACTGCCGGGATTTTGGAAATGGTCCCATGTAGTCAATTCCCCAGACATCAAAGAGTTCTAACTGGAGGTTGGTGGTGAGTGGCATAGTGTCTGTTGCATTGATACTCCCGTGTTTCTGATACGTGATGCACCTCCGTATGAAGTCTTTGGTGTCATTGTACATGGTTGGCTAGAAGAATCCACTTTGCTAGATCTTAGCATTAGTGCGGAATGCCCTATAATGTCCTCCACATGGTGATGAGTGGCATCTTTCAATGATCTTGGTTGCTTCCTCAGTCGAAACACACCTCATAAGCAGTCCATTGGAGCAAACTCTGAAGAGGTATGGTTCATCCCATAGGTGGAGGTGCCTTTCATGAATGAGCTTCCGCTTATTCTCTCCTGGTGGTACATAACTTGCAACCATAAAATTAACAATATTTGCATACCAGGGGTCAAATCCTACGACCTTTAGGAGCATGTCGTCTCGCAGAAAATCATTGATGGGCAACTACTATGGATTCTCAAACTGCATTCTTGACGAGTGATCGGCTATAGAATTTTCTATTCCTTTTTTATCTTTAATTTCTAAATCAAATTCTTAAAGCAAAAGGATCCATCTTATAAGCCGAGGCTTAGCATCTTTCTTAGTAAGGAGATATTTAAGAGCAGCATGATCAGTGTAAACAATAACCTTTGCTCCTACTAAGTAAGATCTAAACTTGTCAATAGCAAAAACAATAGCCAGGAGCTCTTTTTCAGTTGTTGCATAATTAAGTTGAGGTCCTTATAGAGTTTTACTAGAATAAGAAATTGCATGATGTTTTCTATCTTTTGTTTGACCCAAAACTGCCCCCACAGCATAATCACTAGCATCACACATGATTTCAAAAGGTAGTGACCAATTAGGGGTTGAATGATTGATGCAAAGATGAGTGCATTCTTAAGGATTTGAAAAGCATTTAAACACTCATCATCAAACTCAAAGGGAGCATCCTTGGCTAACAAACTTGTAAGGTGTCTAGCAATATGAGAAAAATCTTTTATAAAAATAGCGATAGAACCCCGCATGACCAAGGAAACTTCGTACCCCTTTGACATTTGTAGGAGGAGGTAGCTGTTCTATTACTTCTGTGTTAGCTCAGTCTACCTCTATCCCACGTTCAGACACCAAGTGTCCAAGCACTATGCCTTCTCTAACCATGAAATGACATTTTTCTCAATTTAGGACTAAGTGCTTTTCCTCACATCTTTGCAAAACTTTGTCTAAATTTTCTAAGCAATCATTGAAAGTTTTTCCATAAACAGAAAAATCATCCATAAAAACTTCCATGATTTCTTCTATCATATCAGAAAATATAGACATCATGCACCTTTGGAACAAAGCTGGAGCGTTGCATAATCCGAAAGACATCCTACGATAAGCATATGTTCCATAGGGACAAGTAAAAGTAGTTTTGCTTTGGTCATCAAGATGGATCGAGATTTGATGATAGCCAGAATACCCATCAAGGAAACTAAAGAAAGAATGTTTTGCAAGCCGTTCCAACATCTCATCGATGAAGGGTAACAGGAAATGATCTTTCTTTGTTGCCTTGTTAAGTTTTTGGTAGTCAATGCACATCCGCCATCCTGTGACTATTCGTTGTGGAATTCATTCATCTTTTTCATTTTTTACCATGGTCATGCCTTCTTTTTTAGTCAACTTGTATCGGGCTTACCCACTCAGTATATGGCACGGGATAGATTATCCCTGCATGCAAAAGTTCTAGAATCTCTTTCTTAACAACTTCTCTCATCGCATTATTAAGCCTACGTTGGGGCTCCCTAGAAGGTGTATATGCTAGATCAATGGGAATACGATGGGTGAAAAGGGCAAGACTAATCCCCTTGAGGTCTTCGAGCGAGTAGCCGAAAGCAGAGGCATGCTTTTCTAAAATAGTAAGGAGCCAGAGGGTCTCATCCTCAGAGAGTTTATCGCTGATAATCACAGGGGACTCCCTATCGTTATTTAGAAAAGCCTATTTCAAACCTGAAGGAAGAGGTTTGAGCACAATGGGGGGTTTTGGCAGCTCTTGAGTTTCATCCAAAGGGAAAGGATCTTTCGGTTCTTCTTCGTCTTGGATGAAATCCTAGGCATCTTCTTTGAGATCTTTGTTGGAGGCTTCCAAGAGAGATGCTGCCATAATCTCCTCCATTGGATCTTGCTCGGGACTCAACTCTGTCTTAACATGTAACGAGTGAGTGATGGGAATAGAAAGGTTTAAGCTTTTCCTAAGTCTTACATTTATACTCCCCTTTCTTCCTTCATATAGAAGTCTCTCTATTGGATGCCCTATCAAAAGATCGAACTCCTAGATATCGAAGATATAAAAACTAAGATACACCTTGCTTTCATCTACTTTGATAGGGATGAGGTAAAAAATTCCTTCACTATGAAGGATTTGCCCTGAGAGACTTTTTAAGAGTTTGGTTGTTGGAGTTAAGTGCATATTTCTAGGAAGGGTATGTGCAAAAGATTTAGACATAATATTTACTCCTACAACCGGATTATAAAAAGCATTGAAGGAGGTTTTACGAATCGACAACGAATGGAGGTAGAAGGAGAATCTAAACGAATGACTTATGGAGAAAGCTTGGATTCTCTCAACCACTCATTGCTTATGATCATTGTCAACTCCTTCATAGTATTTTTAAGGAACTTCTCTTCGGTTGGGTCAGGAAGATGTTGGTTGGGTGTTGATGGTGCCAAAGATTTTCTTATTGCATAATAATTCGAGGTGTTTCCAAAATTGAAGAAAAGCTCATCCTCGAATTCAAACATATTTTCCAAAGGAGGAATTTCTTCCTCCTTTGGTGGTTCAGGAACTTGGAGGACAGTTGAGGCTTCAAGTGGAGTAGCTAAAGGCTCAGGCTCAACTATCACAGGTTCTATCTTAGGAGTTTTCTCAACTACGACTTTTGGGCCATTATCACGCGTGCTAGTGTAGGGGGTGTTATCTAGGATTTTTCTAAGGATATTTCTTCCTTCACTAGTAGAGCAGTGTAATAAGGTGCCTCCAGAAGTTGTATCAAAAAGCTGTGCGGTCTCCCCACTAAGACCCATATAAAATTGTTGTAAAAGCATAGGGTCTTGAATGGCAAGGTCAGGGCCAGAATTGAATAGGTCATTAAAATGCGCCCATGCCACACCAAGAGATTCTTTTTCTTTCTGTTGAAAAGATAGAACCTCTATTCGAAGGCTAACCACTCTCGAGATGGGAAAGAAGGATAAGCAAAAGCTAGAGCATAGAGCTTTCCAATCTCCTTGTACACTCCCTACGGTTTGGGTATACTAGTGTTTAGCTCTTCCCGTCAAAGAGAACGGAAATAGCTTCCACTTTAATGTTTCATGTGACATGCCTGCAATATGCAAGCATGCTCAAGTTTGCTCAAACTCTCATAGGTGGGTATATGGGTTTTCATCACCTTCTCCTAAGAACGATTGTTCCTAGACCAAATTTATTAAAGACGGACGCAACTCATAGCCAGATGTAAGGATAGGTTTCAAAGATTCCAGTGGCACTAGTTGTGCGCCCGTGGGAGCAGCGAATTGATTGATAGGCATGATGCTATCCATGCTTAAAGATAAATAGAATAAAAGATACAAGGAAAAACTTGGTTCAACAAAATCACAGCAACCATTTTCTCGGCAACTGCACTAGAAAAATTGTTGACACCTGTGGAGGCACATAGAGACAAAATCCGCAAGCGCACGGGTATTGAAGTAGTTTTCACCTGGAGTATTGTCGAGTACCGTATCCACGAGGAAACGTGTGTGTTTTGTCTAACAACTAGTTTGTCCAGGGATATCAATCAAGGTTTAAGGTATGAGTAAAGAGGGTTCCTATGGTTATGACCTTATGCAAAGCAAGGCTTATGATTCTAATGTTCACTTTGGGACGCCGCTTAGACGGTAAAGCACCGCTAATAGATAACTCTACCGACGCGACTATGATCCTACTAATTTAAGAACCTGTTCAATTTGGTGTGGACTACAAAGGATAGACAGGGCTGTCACCTCCCGCTGCTACAACACAACCAAGAAATAGGAAGTAAACATAGGTAGCCGATAGCCCAAGCACCACGCTTATGCTAATGATTACTACTCTAATCCAGCTAGCAAGAAATAGAGTACTCAAAAGAACTGTGAACCTGTGAACAAAAGAGCACAATACTTACTTTAAACAGAAATCAATTACCAGAAGTATCTCAGATGTAGACTTGGAGAAGCCTAGATCCGCCAAAGTATAAGCCATAGAGGTAGTACCGATAGGCCGGTACTTCCTCCAAACTCTTCCCTCACTCTCTAACTCAATATTTTTATTTACAAGACTAAATCCTATAAAGGACTAATCTTCTCTTGATGTCCTAATCCTGAGATAAAGATATGAATTAGGGTTTTCGGATCTGCTGAGGGAGGAGGGTAGGGCTGCTATTTATGAGGGGCACCAGGCACCCTCCCCCTCTGAATAGCCTCATTGGTACTAAATTTTCTACCATATCTCATTAAAATGCACATAGGCCTTTATGGGCCAAATTCTGAATTGGGCCCAATTAATCCCGTAACTCATAATGTGGAGTTTTTTTTTATTTGTGAAATTTATATCTTTTTATTCTGAGCTCTAAATATAGCAAATAATATATCCGTTTCGATCAGCTCGACGAGCTCTTCGTAATGGTGCACTCTAATTCATCATTTGAGATAGTTTTGTCCTATGAAAAATTAAATATCCTGCGAGACAAGTGATAGCACCAAAACTCATGGAACTTGGTAGAATCAAACCATATAACTATGTTTGGTGATGAAATTATGCATATATGCAGGTTATGTTGATGATTTATAATTGTCATTAACTATCGTCAACAATCATGGAAGTCTTTATCGATGATTTCTCGGTCTATGGCAAGACATTCGATGACTGCCTAGAAAATCTAGATAATGTCCTTCAAAGATGTGAGGAGAAGCACTTAGTCCTAAACTAAGAAAAGTGCCACTTCATGGTTAGAGAAGGGATAGTTCTAGAGCATAGAGTGTCAAAATGTGGGATAGAAGTGGATAAAGCAAAAATCGATGTGATCGAGCAACTTCCACCTCCCACTAATATTAAGGGAATTAGAAGCTTCTTAGGCCATGCTGGTTTCTATAGAAGGTTCATAAAAGACTTCTCTCAAATTGCTAGACCTTTAACTACTTTGCTAGCAAAAGATACTCCTTTTAACTTTGATGATGAATGTTTGAATTCCTTTCATATATTGAAAAAGGCTTTAGTTTCAGCCCCAATCATACAACCCCCTGACTAGAGCCTACCTTTTAAAATAATGTGTGATGCAATCGGTGCCATTCTTGGTCAAACCAAAGATAAGAAGCATTATACAATTTCCTATGCTAGTAAAACTCTAACAGGACCACAACTTAATTATGCAACCACTGAAAAGGAGCTTTTGGCTGTAGTCTTTGCCATAGATAAATTTAGATCTTACTTAGTAGGGGCTAAGGTAATTGTTTATATGGACCATGCCGCTTTAAAATACCTCCTTGCTAATAGAGATGCTAAACCCCGTCTGATCCGCTGGATTATGTTACTCTAAGAATTCAATTTAGAAATAAAAGATAAAAATGGAGTAGAAAATTCTGTAGCAGATCGCCTCTCACGCCTGCAATTTCATGATAATGACAACCTTCCCATAAATGATTTCTTGTGTGATGATACTCTTCTAAAAGTCACACACACAAATCCTTGGTATGCAAACATTGTTAATTTTATAGTAACCGGTTATGTCCCGCCGGGCAAAAATAGGAAGAAATTGCTGTACCAAAGTAGAACCCACTTGTGGGACGATCCTTACCTCTATAGGGTCTATTCAGATGGACTCCTTAGAAAGTGTGTCCCTTTAGAAGAAGCCACTAAAATCATAGAAAGATGTCACTCTGCTGAATATGGAGGCCATTATGGAGCCTTTAGAACACATTCAAAAATTTGGCAAAGCAGTTTATTTTGGCCCTCCATGTATGAAGACACAAAAGATTTTATTAGAAGGTGTACTAGATGCCAAAAACATGGAAATATAAACACCCGAGATGCTATGCCACTCACTAATAACCTACAAGTAGAGTTATTTGATGTTTGGGGAATAGACTTTATGGGACCCTTCCCAAAGTCTTATGACTCTAAATACATCTTAGTGGCCGTTGACTATGTCTCAAAATGGGTAGAAGCTATACCATGCCAAGCAGCTGATGCTAAGTGAGCTAAAAAGATGTTTCAAGAAACTATCTTCCCCATTTTGGTGTCCCTAGGATGGTCATTAGTGATGGAGGACCTCATTTTATTGATAAAAACTTCAGACGATATTTGACTGACCAAGGAATCCAACATAGCATAGCCACACCATACCATTCTCAAACTAGTGGACAAGCAGAAACCTCTAATAAGCAAATTAAGAATATCCTACAAAAAACTGTAAAGGAAATGGGGATAGGGTGGAAAAATAAATTATCAGAAGCACTTTGGACTTATAGAACTGCCTATAAAACACCCATTGGTATGTCTCCATGTCAACTAGTGTACTGGAAGACCTGCCATCTCCTCGTAGAACTAGAATTCAAAGCTCACTGGGCCATTAAGAAATAGAATATGGACCTAGATTTAGCAGGGCAAAATCAGAAAATGAAAATCTCCGAACTAGAGGAGTGGAGAGAAAAAGCCTATCATAGTGCCAAACTCTATAAAGAGACAATTAAACGATGTCATGATAAGTGAATTAAGAAAAAGAAATTCAACCCTAGAGATAAGGTATTACTCTTTAACTCTAGGATTTGACTTTTTGGACACAGAAAGTTATGAAGTAAGTGGGATGGGCCATTTAAGCTAGTTGCCACTTCAACCCCATGGAGCCATCACGTTGGAAAGCGATGAAGGTAACATCTTTAAAGTGAATGGTCAATGCTTAAAACTTTACTATGAACCCAACATGCAAGAATTAAAGGAGCTAGATATAATAGAGTTTATAACCTTCTAGCACTCATGCATGTTTTCCCGTTCTAGAATGGGCTTGGTAGTCTATTTGTATAAAAGGGCTATAAGACCCATTCTAATGCGAGGAAAAGGTATAGTAGGGACGTTGGACCCCAATTGATATGACTAAGGCGAGGGGTAGGCAAGGGCCACTTGGGCCACGTCGCCTGGTGCCCTTGGGCTACCGCCCGGTGCCCTACTAGCACCGCCCGGTGTCCAGGTGCGTTGTTTGTTATCCAACTTGTGAAGAGATGATTATCCTAGGCATATCCTTCGTTGTCCCCATGTGTTTATCCAAGATTCTAAGTGATTTTCGTGATCCAAAGCACGGGAAAATCATGGGAGGTCTCATCTCATCCACCTACCTCCCTATAAATACCACCAACCAGTTCTTCCATCTCCACAAGCATTCCTTCCATTCTTCCATTTCCAAGGCGTAGACTTGCTAGTTTTCCCACCATGGGTAGCAACCCTCCTAGGAATAGCCACGCTGCTCGCCAAGCCGCTCGCGCTCTGATCGACGAAATTGATCGAGTGGGGGTCCTGGAGGTGCCACCACTAGCCTACACCACACCACCGAAGAGCCTGCTGGGGACTCCACCTGCTGGGAGCCCGAGGGGAGCCACCATGGCGCCGTCTCGGCACCATTGGCCACCACCCGGTCCCAATGAAGCGCCCCTTGAACTCTCCTCCACCGAGGCAGCGTCCCCTGCCGTAGGACTTCTCCGGTAAAAAGCTCCACAACGACCAGCCCTCTCATCCAACCACCGGGGACATTACCCCAAAGAATCCGATCATGGTGCGCCTCTACCCCGCGCTGGATCTTCCTACGCCCACGACTGCCAATGAGCATCGTGCCCTAGTAATCTCTGACAACTCAGAGGATAGCCTTCCTCTCACCAATAGTGAGAGCACTCATAGCACCACCCCCAATCCTAAGTGGGTGAAGTACGAGCTCATCGGGTGCTAGCTCCCTTCAGGGCGATATGAGAAGGTGCTCCACCACCTCGACTCTAGCAATGCCAAGACAACAAAAGGGTTGCTGTCGGCCCGCTCCGTGCGCCTTCGTTTGACCCCTCTACCTATTCAGGAATCTCTTGGACAGATGGAGCACAACAACAATGAGAAGGAGGAGCTCACCCTTGAGGGGCTTCAGGCTCAGCTACACGCCCTCAAGGAGGAGAACCTGACCCTAGGGAAAAGGGTGGTGGAGCAGGAGCTCTAGTGCTTTGACATCGAGGACAAGATGGACGTACTCTGCAAGGGGCTCACCTCGAAGCTCAAGCACCTGTTCGAGGCCACGGGGAATGAGCACCTCTATGAGGTGCCACTCCCCTAGACCCCATGGCCGCTTAGGTTTTTAGATTAGGTGCTCTTTAGTTTATATTTGTTTTCCTTAGTTCGCTATAGGTCGTGTTAGGTTTGATTTGTTTGTGTTAGATTTGTTTTCTTTAGTTTAAATTTTCATTATTGTAATCAAGCGCCTAATAAATAAAGTTAAAGTTAGTTTAAATGTGTTCCATCCTCTGGTGTTTCCCACTAGTAGGACTTTGTTATTTTGAATAAAAGAAATAGATTACCGAAGAAGATAGTGTGTGTGTGGGGGGAAGCCTCCCTTCGGATTTTGATGGCTTCCCACAATCATGAAAGTGTCATCACTGAGTCATGTACATGCTGCAAAACACCCTGAGCAAAAGGCAGACGCGTGGGGCCACTTGGGCCCACTGCTCGGCGCCTTGGGCCCGGCGTCCGGTGCCCCGCTGCAGCCGCCCGGCGTGGCAAAGGTTGGCTCTCGGGCCCACCTTGATCACCCACGCAGGTATGCACCTCTATTTCTTTCTAGTACATGATTTTCTTGCTAAAATTAATTATTTTTATCTCTACACACATGAAAATAACAACTAAATGGCTAAACACATAGGACTATGTTGATCCTTAAAAATTTGACTTGTATAAATTCTATTCTATTCTCATGCTTAGAATTTGTGATCTACTTTTGATTAGTATGGTCTACCTATGTTGTTAATTTGTGAGATATAGTAGTGATTAAATAAGTTGCTTTTTCTTTACTCATAACCTTGGAGATATTTATCTTACTAAAAATAAAATGCTATGATATCATGACTCCTCATGTGAGAAAAATGCCTACTAAAGCCAAAGTATATTTGCTTATAAAACTAGCACAAGTGCTATTTGATCTTACTTTGAGCCTTGTCAAACTTTGAGATCTAGGTAGAGAGTTATGTCATGCTTTTATAACCAAGCCCACATATACCACCTCTCTAAGCTACTTCTACACTGGAAGTACGCTCATTCATGCCACCATAAAGGCTTATTTCTCCCTTTGAATATATATATATATATATATATATATATATATATATATATATATATATATATATATATATATATATATATATATACATACCTTCTGTTTCCATAGAGGACATGGCTATCTAAAAAAAGAAGAGAGAAAAAGAAAAGAAAGCTTGAGCACAAATGCTCATGAGTTTAGCTCTCTTCCAAAAAAGAGAGAGAAGAGATAGCCATGATCCCTAAAGGGAAAAGAGAAGAAGAAACAAGGAGAAACGACATTATCCACCATACTATCCACCCACATATCTTGGTTTAGATTGCAGGACATGACCCTCCCAGGACCCATTGTTAGGCTTAGCAACAATAAGTAGGACAAATATGCCTAGCTTTGATCCCTACCTATAAGCCCCACATAAGCTTTAGCATAATGAAGGGTAAGGCATTTATGCTCATGAGAGGACTACCACTAAACACTTCTTGAGTGACAAAGAGAGCTTACATGAGGATACACCTGAATCATGTTTTCTTTGACAAATTTGATTAAAAACTCCAAGGAAATTTGAGATGGGAAAGTGTGACTATTTTGGATCACAACTGTTCCACTTATCAACCACCCAATGTTTGATCTTAGCCACCGGAAAGATCACATGTATGAATATGAGATATAGAATAATTTTTATACTTGTTTAGATTTTGAGGAGAAGCATATGCCAATTACCTCTTATTTCACACTCTTTATTCGGGACAAGCAAGGGTTTAGTGTGAGGGAGCTTGTGGATGGCTCTTAACACCCTCCTTTGCCATCAACAAATATCCATGCAATGTATAAAATCAAGCATGAAATGACACTTTATGTTTAGATTTCACTTGGTTCCACATGTATTTGGAAAATTATGCTTGCAGGGACAAAATAGGCAAAAAGGAGCAAAACCAAGCCTTCGAGAAGCCATCCATGTGGCCAGGAGAGGCAGGGCCCACAGGGAGGCGCCGCTCGGTGCCAACATGGCGCCGCCCAGCCCCACCCGGTGCCCTGCCACGTCACTGATCCATGGGAGGGTGGCCTAGTGTGTGTGAAGCGTTGATCCAAGGTCGGTTCACTTAATGGCCAGGATTTGCTTCTCTTGGATCAAAGGGCCCACCATCATACAAAGAGAGGCCTTCAACTAACTTAAGCACCGACTTATCATGGAAGTTTTGACACGTGCTGTCTTTGCCACTGCCTTGGAGAGCCATCCAGCAGGCTACGATGTAGAGGCGGTGGAATCAAGGGTCGGCCGGTGCCCCCTTGAGGCCGCCCGGTGCCCAAGTTTCCTCCACCGCCATACTAGCACCCTATAAGTACCCCTTGCCTCATTTTAGCTATAAATCACTACTATAGAAAGCTAATCACCGTCGGCTCCAGAACCCCCATTACCACCGGTTTTGGGCCCCGTTGGGTGTATGTCGACGGTGATCGACGACCATTATCTCCATAGGTAGAGAGGTGGTGACAGTATTTTACCACCATCGGACCGACGTACCATACGGCGTTGATGGTATCTTACCACCGCCGGTCCGGCATACCATCTGACAGTGATGATGTGTCCTTCAATGCTGGTTCGACGTACCATCCGCCGGTGATGATGTGTCCATCGATGCCAGCCCGGCGTACCGTCCATTGGTGATGATGCGAGAAATGACATCGGCTCGGCGTATCGTCTGGCGATGATGATGCGTCCATCGATGCCGGTCTGGCATACCATCCAGCGGTGATGCTGCTTCCATCGACACCGCCTAGAGTGCCATCCAGTGGTGCAACAACTGTGGAACTATGGGAACCGGCACCTATTCCTCCTCCTCTTCTTCCCTTTCGTTCTCCTACTGCGACCAAGCTCCTTGACCAATGCCACGGCGTTTTAAGTTGTGAGCAAAGCATCGAGAAACTCTATCAGGCATGTTGTGTGCTTCTTTTTCACAATTTTTGCTGCTCTTATAGTTGCTTTTTGTGTTGTGGTGTAATTTCTCTTCTTGGGCTTCTTTTTAACCAACAACGAATTCACTTGTTCTACCCGCCTTGCATTTTTTTTGTCCTGGCTATGTTAATTCATGAAACCTACAAAACTACACAAAGATGGCTGGTCAAAAACTTACGAAATTGGAAGCCACACTTCGCTATTTCTAAGGGAATCTTGAAACACTTTGTTACTCTATGAGATATTGAGGTCAAAAAATGTGTGTAGCAACGAAACAACTCAAAAATTGATGCATTCTTCCTATTAATTCACAATTCAATTTATGTACTTTAGCATTTGAGCAACAATGCACCTATGTGAGTGTGATGGCTTCCAATTGAATTACAATGCACCAAACTTCAAATGACTTTAGTAGTACTTTTCAGCGAACGAGCAATGTTTTCTTCTCACAACAAATCAGGATCAACCATCACAAAACCGCTCCGATTGAAAAAAAATGTGTGTAGTAATAAAGCAACCCAAAATTTGATGTATACTTCCTATTAATTCACAATTCAATTGATGTACTTCAGCATTCGAGTAACAATGCACCTATGTGAGTGTGATGGCTTCTAATTGAATTACAATGTACCAAACTTCAAATGACTTTAGTAGTACTATTTAGCAAACGAACAATGTTTTCCTCTCACAAGAAATCAGCATAAGCCGAATTTCAGTGAAACGAATAGGGCCCATAAACCATGAACATTGCAATTAATTCTTACCGAAGACATCGAGGAGGCCGGCGCCTTTAGATTCAATGACTGCGAGGTCTATGCCTTTGGCTTCCGAGGTAGGTAGCAGCGCGAGATACGGACTGTGGTGGCGCAGCACAAGGAAACAGTGGCATAGGAGTAGCCGATAGGTGTTTCAGCGGGAGGAGCAGAGGCCACTATAGGCGCACGGGCGGGCCGCACTACGATTTTGGCATGGCGCAGCTCAGAGATCTAGACAGGGGCCGGCGTAGGGTTTCCCTTCTTTGGACAGCAGGCGGCGGTGAACGCCCTGAGTGTCGGGACCGGATGGCCGGCCTTAGGTTTGGGACCCCTGTTGCCTCTCTTAGTCAACTCGCTGACGCTTGGGCCCCGTGTGTCAGATTCTCCTTGCGGACATCCGGATTCAATACACAATTTTCGACAACTTAGATTTCAAACACCAAAAAATAGAAGACCGTAACATACGCCAGCGTAACGGGCATCAACCATCACAAAACCGCTCTTATTCAAAATCTTTCTGATTTGATGTGAAATGATGGGGAGCATTGGGGTGATGCCTCGGGAACCACAACCGGTGCGGCCTTGCCGTCGGTCACCTCAGGAGCCCAACAACGCTATTTTGGGCTACGTCATCGAGATGGCATCCAACTCCAAGATCATGTGGCACAGTGCACTGAGTGGCCGGACGATACTCTTTAAATAACTAGGAAGCAAATCCGTCTCACTGACGACAACAAGCAATGGCAAGGTACAGCACCAGCGAGTCATCTAGCGACTTGTCCAGCGACGAGTCTAGGGACTCGGTTAATTGCCACAGTGCTAGCGAGGAGGAGGTGGAGGTGGCAGAGGTGCCAGCATTAGCCGTCGAGGAGAAGGACGACAGCGACATCAATGGTGGGAACTTGATAACTTCCTCGCCATTCCGCTTTTGCCGAACTTCGAGGAGGAACTAAAGGGCAGTGATAGCGATGGCAGGAACGGTGATAACTTCCCCGCCGTTCTGTCGGGCTTCTCTCTGACTCCACGCTACAAGAAGCCTAGGATCCCTCCATTCCTGCCCATCGAGATCATGCCTGATGATGAGGAGGAGGACGATGACGAGTCAAGCGAATACACTAGGTCAGAGGCATCCTCCTCCTCTAGCAATGGTGGGGGCAGTGGCATCGAGCAAGACTAAGTTGATTTTAGGTGCAGTTCATTAGTACTAGTAGCCTAGCCCATTAGTACAATGGAGGGTGCATTGTAGTGTTTTTGAGGTATTATTTTTGTGTATTTTGGAGTGCCCTCAACAGCATTCCCCATGTACCCATATAACATTAGAAATGAATCTAAGTATTCTACTATTATAGTGCTTTGTTCTTCATTGTCTCGTAGTCCTTCTTCCTCCTCTCAGAGGAGGGTGTGCTAGAGAAATAAACCAGTTTGGAAACACAACAAAGATGGCACACTAGTTTAGCTACAATAATGACAACATCCATCCTAGACGAAATTAATAGGTACGCAGACAAGCAAATAACATTGGTCCATTTGAACATGTCATGACAGAGAGATACATCAGATGTAGCTTTATTCATTGCTTTGCTAATGACTCCAAGAACAAGAACAAGGGAACATAAGGAAGAAAGTAAGGTCTGCTCATGAACCCTGACAGGATGCTACGTCTACCATACCAAAAGACACAGGCAGGGATGGCATGAACTTTTCTGCGGTCCATGTCATACGCGATGAATCTTCTTTTGTCCACAACAAAGAAAATCAAATTCTATTCTGGGTGAACTATAATCGCTGTGTAGTCTGACTCATAATCCATGTAACCAAATTGAACATTAGTCTTTGCAAACACCTTCAGCGTGCTGACAGTATGCTTCAATGTCCATTTATTAGTAGCATAGTCTTCAAGGATCCGGATTGAAAGCTGGGACATATTGTGACCACCAACACCACCAATAGTACATACAACAAGTGACCCTGAGATTGATGGATGGAGGGTAGAGTACCAGGAGGTCTAGGAATTCTCCTCCATGTCTTTCCCACCATATCCACTGCAAGTATCATAGAGTACCCCATAATGTGCAGAAAACCATTAAAACACACACTCGCTGATCTTGAACGTATCACATCATCAATGTCCTAGCCCCATTTAGATTCCTTATAGACCCATTCTTTAGTTTTAGATGAGTAGATCTCCACACCTAGGCACTCAACGTCCTCATACTCCACAAATTCAATCACATGGAAGTGCGAGGGGCTGTCAGATCGAACCCCAATCAAGCCTGACAAACAGCATGGATGCTCGGCGGCAGTAGCCGCAAACTCTTGGTTGCCGGATTGCAGACAACATATCAGGATCCAGCACCAGCAGCCTCAACACACGAGCATATGACGAGGCCATTGCAGCAATCAAAGATAGCTACATTGTCCCTGGGGAAGAGTAAGAAGGACAAGTCGGGGTGTTCACCGGTGAAGCTGGTGAAGTTTTGCAAGCCATTCTCTCCATCGTAGAAGAAGCCAGCCATAGTCTGGGGCAGCACCTTATGGTTGTTGGAGATAAGGCAGTTCTAGGAGGGACAGACACATTGGCAGCAAAACAAGGAGCGGGCGGGGAGGCGGCAGAGGATCCTAAGAAAGACATCTTTTGTGAGGCTGGCCAGTGCGTTCCTCTTGCCGGGGGCCTCCTCCATTTTGTAGAGCCTGCAATCATCAGTGTGCAGTAGGATGAGAGCTTCCTTACTAATGAGATCACTAAGATCTTGTTTGGATCAATCCACCTGTGTTGGGGTGGATTGAAGTGGATCTTGAGCTAAATTTTACAGCAATCCACCTCAACACATATGGATTGAGATGAATCTAACAACATCCAAACAAGGCTTAAAGAGGAAAATAATCCAACAAGGATCCATCATTGAAGTGCGAAAGCATACCTTGCCTTTGGATCTAGCGGCGGTGCGACACGAGGCATGCACACAAATAGCAAGAGAGGAACAATGGGCCGGCTGTGTGGGAGGTGGCGGTGGCCAGCCAGCCTTATTAGGGCTTCAGTCTAGACTTCGGATAACCAACACGTCCATTCAAACAATGGTTACTTCATTGCCGGTTCATATGGTAATCTAACGGTGATAACCTGATCACTGCCAGATCTTACTGTAGTGCACACGTCCATCTTGGCACCGGCAGTAAAAAAACTATTATCTCTGCTGGTTTCGTCATGCGTCGGGCATAGTACGAGTAGCCGGCGGTGAAAACCCTTCTACCATCGGTTCGGCGGATGACATTGCGGCGAAGGGCAAGATTCTATTCACCGTCGGATCATACACTGGGCCAGTGGTGAAACCCATGATCACCGCCGGTTATTTGGCCAGGAGGGGGTCCCGCGGGTATGGACCGACGGTGATACGTATCACTGCCGGTTATCTCAAACCATTGGTGAAGGTCCCGGTGATGAATTGCCTTCTATAGTAGTGAATAGAGGTCGTGAGCTCATTTGTAAGACACACAAGTGAAGAAAGAGCTCTCAAAAGAGTAGCTTAGCTTAGGATAGCTAGTCTCTAGAGTAGAGAGAGAAGGCGAGGAGAAGCTAGAGGAGGAGCCAGGCTTGTCGGTGACCTCTTCTTCCTGTAGCTCCGTGACTCTTCTATGGTAATTCTATTCCTATTCTTGCATTAAGTTTTGTTACATTTCTGTTGTTTACGAGTTTCACCGCTTGGTTAGAGTGCTCTAGTCTTATTTCATCAGGATCCAGATTAGAGTAGTAAGCGCATAGATTAAGCGTGGTGCTTAGGCTATACCTTACCTGTGTTTGTTGCTAAGTCTCTGGATAGATTGTGGTAGGTGGCAAGTGGTGACAGCCTTGTCCATCCTCTATATTCCACCACGATAGGCTTAGTTATTAAATCATAGGGTTCGTGGCAAACCTTGTCTAGTTAACCCTCCTGGTTGGTAGGTGGGCTGTGCCCCAAATTAAACTGTTGTTATCTACCATTCCTTGTTCAAGTAATAGTAGTAGAATCATCTATAGTATTCCACTCCTTTCCTCCCCAACATTCATAGAAATCAATTAGTTCTAGAATTCGATCACTCCTTGTTCCTTGTGGATTCAATACCCAAGATTACTCCTTCATGAAAAGCTACTCTGACAACAGTGCCTTTGCGGTCTTTTCTGTGTGTGCCACCTCTGGTGTCAACAAAAGCCTGCTCTAAAAACATATCTAAAGATGAACCACCTCTAAATTGATTTCTAGGTGTTCCTATAGACAATGGAAAACACCAATCGTGAATAAAAATGATTTTTAGGTAAGGCTAATAATGTGATGAGCCTATGAAAATAGGTGCAACATAAAAAATCATGACTTTTCAAATGAAGGCAGATGAAGATAAACTTTGTAGCAAATTTGTAAAATTTGATGAGATCTAAAAGTTTATAGTCAATGAAATTTTCATTTGAAATCATTTAGAATCCCAAATATACGTTTTAAGTCCTGTAATTTTAAATTCAAAATTTTGATTTAAAACTACCTCAAATGTAGACAAGTCCCATACCAAAAGTTGTATTACTCTATCAGATCTAAAACTTTGTATTATATTTTTCATTTAAAATTATTAAGATTCCTAAATACTCAATATAAGATTCATAAAAGTTAATACAAAGGATAGCATAACGTGAGGCTAGTAAGCATGTCCAAGTATTAAATTTTTGTTTGCTAATTGTTAGAGGATGATTTTCAATTTCTAAACAATCATTACTAGGTGCGGTTGGTGTTTTCAGTTCTCCTTGAAAATCAATTTCAAATAGCCATTGATTTTCGACCACCCCTAAATCGATTTCTAGGTGTGATTGCAGACCCACCTCTAGAGTCTAGAAACACTTTATTTCTAGAGACCCTTGGGTAGAAGCGGTTGTGACATACCCCTAGATATTGAATCTCACCGTCTCTAAAAAAGTTGACTATAGTAGTCATGTTATTCTAACACTCCATGAGGCCATGTATATTAAATGAACCCATCTCTCGTCTAATCCCTAGCCTATGCAACCCTTGAAAATTGGATTAAATCATTATCTCTTAATCTGGCATGAAAATTCCTAAAATGCCAAGGTTTTAAAGCTTTTTTAGATAGAATTAGTAATTTGAAATGCAAAAAACAGTAGCATGCTGCATGCATCAAATAGGTTTGAACCAAGCTTATCTCAATTGATTAGATTCCTTATGGTGGAACGTGTCCATCTAGACTCAAAATCTCGACTTGTTATGGTCACATTTTTCTAGACTCGTCCAGGATTTACTGGTGCTATTTTTTAGCTATTGGCATTGTGCTTGTCAACAATGAGATACATGTGATGACTTCATTAATCTCAAGATCTGTTGGTTTGATTTTTTTGATGTTCTTATAAGAACATGGCATTTATGTGTGTATTCATATGGATGAGTGTGTGGATTTATGTGAGCGTCTGTGTAACAACTCGTGTTCGTTACAATATAGGCTCTCATTTTAGACCATCAGTGAAGCACCTTATCGAGCTCTTTCAAAGATCCCTGACAATTGGAACCAAAGAATACATTGCTCTTTTGCCCATTGGAGTGATTCACATCTCAGAAAATCCCAAGTCAATACAAGTCAACATGATTCAACCAAAGCTACAAAAGATGCATCACCTAATTAACTCTAAATGTTAGTGGTCATGTTGTCATGATTTGGAATATGATTATTGGCCCCAATGCCAAACCCCAAGTGCTTGGATCGATTTACCAAAATTAGGGAGTTACCGGACAATCCAAAAAACCTACCGGACTATCCGCCAGTTGACTGAACAGCAACAGTGAGTGGAGAATGAGTTGTCCTCCACTTACCTTTGGACCCCAATTGTCATATGCATGAAAATGGAGAAGTACATCTCAGCTGAAGCAACCCCAAGCTCTTCTCACTTTTTCATTTCTCATCTTCCTCCCTCTCTCAGCAAGAACAAGGAAGAACTAGAGAGAGAAAATGGAGATTTGGAGGTGGAAGTGAAAGATGGAATGGAAACAACCAAATCAAGGTCATCATCTCATCAGGCTCAAGTCATCCTCATCTCAACCCATGGTCATGGTTAGCTCATGAGCTCTCATCTCAATTATTTGGATATTTCTCACAAACCCTAATCTCAAATCTTTCATGCATGTATGGATCATGAAGTGTGGTGATCTCTCACTCATCACAAAGCTAAGATCAAGACTCTAAGCATGATTAATCCCTAAGGATCCTTCTCAATGTTTTTCTCATGCCATTTTATGGATTTTTGCAAGAATATCAAGAATGGCTCATTATCTCCTCAAGGATGGAATGCATGATGTGCTCAACCCACATTTCATGGTCATGATCATCTCTTTATTCTTGAATCTTAGAGCTAAGTTCTCATTGCCTAATCTCAAGTCTTTATCTTAAGTTTTTCATTAATATGATCATGCCCCCAAACACTAGTTGCACTAGTTACCCAAAGCTCAAAATCCAACTAACACTAGCCTAGTATGTCACTAGAGTCATCCTAGGAGTATTGTGTAGATTTATCACTCCAAACTAGGAATCAAACCAGCCAAAACATAGAACATAGTTTCTATCGCCAAATCCAGCGGAGTGTCCGATACACCATCCCAATTTAGTAATTTTCCCAGCAGAGGCACTAACACCCTTTTGGAATAGGTGACGGAGAGTCCGTCAAATGCGACGAAGCGTCCATCGAATTATTTGGATTGAACACTGAGAATCCAAGAACACTTGTTCCCCATTGGAGTGTCCGCCAAATTATAAACCTAATAGCTGAAGAAACCCGATAGCTCCCAACTATCACCGTACTACTAGAAATATCCACTTCTATAATGAAAATCTTAATGATGATTTTGAAATTGTCATAGAAGATTCTTTTTATGATGAATATTTCTGTTTCATCATAGATCAGTGGTGATGATCCTCCAACCCTCTCTATTTATGATGAAATCAGGCATCGTCATGCAAAAACATCATAGAACAACACGGGGTTCGTCAGAAAAAACCTCATGCGACTGTTCCTGCTCATCTATGGCAATCCTCTTTAGAACTGTGATGACCAAGGCTTCGTCATTGAACTAATTACACATCTGTGATGAAGTTTTCGATCTATAACGAACGGCACTTCATCATAAATCTCTACACGGTCCTTTCTCCATCTGACGTGTACCTGTGGGACCTATAGTTACTCATTCGTGATGCTTGCAGTAAATCATAAAGTCTCCCTCTTGGTCCTTTCTCCATCCTACCTGTATCTGTGGGAGCATTCTCCATTAGATGTGTACCTATGGGACCTACAGTTACTCATCTGTGATGCTTTCAATTCATCATAAAAGACTCGCTCGGTCCTTTCTCCATCCAACGTGTACCTATGGGACCCTTCTGCATCCGATCTGTGGGACCCAACAGCTTACATGTCACATGTACCTGTGGGACCTTTCTCCCTCTCCATCCGACCTATTGGCCGTCGGTGTTTGATTTTCTCAAAAAAGGTTTGATACCTATGCTAGGAGTCGAACCCAGGGTCTGGACCAAGGAATGGAATGTCTATCATTGCGCTAGATGCCTGGCTATGCTGATATCTATTTAGAGTCGCTATAGTATCCTATTAGCTGTGTGGATGCCCTATAGCTTGACCTAAATTGGATATCCCCAACAAATGGAAACAAATCTATGCCCGCTAGACTTGTGGTGGCGGCGGAGGATCCCTGGTCTGCTGTGGTGGCTCAGGCGTCCTTTTGGTGGTGTGGCGGGGCTCTCTTGGTGGAGTGTGGCAGCATTAGTATCCGTGTGATCAGGTGTGTGCCACGACCGAGGCAGCTTGTAGCTGAGCTGTGCTAGTTCGTAGAACAAAGGTATGAGTACCTTCTTCTATGATTATAGGACTACATTTTGTGTACACGATAAACTAAAGTACATAGAAAGAAAGACTATTCTATATGAATTTTAATTGAAATCAATGCTTGTCACACAAAAATAGAAAACTAGACTGTCCCATAGTATGATATAAACAAATGCATAGATTAGTGCTCTCGAACACTATATGCATTGTTCTAATGCTAGTTTTGCCATTGTCCATCCAATGATCTAAACTCTAATGGACTTTGCATACTTTTGCTACAACAGATGGACAGATCCTGGATTCCTAATGGGAGACCATTCTCATCGACGTTGATGAATGGAGTTGAAGAGTTCATCGAGTGGGTTAAACAAATATACCTAGAGCAAAAAATCCCTTGCCTGTGTACACAATGTCTTAACTAGGTGGATAAAACTTGGCAGGAGGTGAAGGACCACTTACTTATGTACACAATGTCACCCCCATACACCACATGGATTCATCATGGGGAAGAGGGAGGATGTATTGACATTATAGAGCCATCAGATGTGCATGGATCTCATCAAGATGGTTGGATTATAGAGGAGGAGCAGGAGGACGATGACTATAACATATTACCAGATTTTGATGATTTAGTTAAAAACCTGTTGACATCTGAAGAGCTGGCTGGAAGAATCCCAAAATTTAAAAGAGTGTTGGATGATTTGAAGCAATCAGTTTCTTCTAGATCTACCTTCTCAAGGTTCTCCTTCATTGTCAGGTTGCTCTATATCAAGTCCCACTATCGAGTTAGCAACAACTATTTTGATGCACTATTGGTGTTGTTGTCAGATGCATTCCCTATGAGCAATGTACCAAAATCATGTGAGGAGGCACGCAAATATATTTGAGAATTGGGACTTGGTTATGAAAGTATCCATGTTTGCAAGAACAACTATGTGTTGTTTTGGGGTGATCGTGAGAAATTAGAAGTGTGCCCAAAATGCAAAGTGTCTAGATGGGAGGATGTAGATGGTAGCAGGCGGGTTCTTCATAAGGCTTTGAGGCATTTTCAACTAATACCGAGGTTGCAGAGGATCTTTGCTTCTTGAGGAACAACAAAGGACGCCAAATGGCACGAGACTAAGCGAGAGAAGAATACCGAGGAAATGAGCCATCTAGCAGACGGGGAGGCATGCATGGCAGCACTTTCATAGAAAGCACAAAACTTTTGTAGATGATCTAAGGAACTTGAGGCTTGCCGTCGCCACAGATGGTTTCAATCCATTTGGCAACTTTAGCTCAACATATAGTATGTGGCCTGTTCTTGTAACGCCTCTGAACCTGCCACCATGGGAATGTGTCAACCCATCGAATTGCTTTATGTCTCTACTGATCCTGGGCCTAACCTTTCCAGGAAAGGATTTTGATGTATTCTTGGAGCCTCTTATAGATGAATTGCAAAAACTGTGGAAGGGTGTCAACACATTTCATGTACTATATCCTGATGATAAGGAAGGCTTCACTCTGTGCACTACCGTGCTTTGGTGCATACACGATTTTCCAGCATTGAGCATGTTGTCATGCCGAACTACAAAAGGTTATTATGCTTGTATTTATTGTGACAAAAATCCATTGTCAAGGAAGCGAAGAAAGAAGATAGGCTACCTTGGACGCCGTCGTTTCCTTCCTAGGAATCAACCTTGGAGGAAGAGCTTGGATTTTGATGGAGAAACTGAGGACCGAGATGCGCCAAAAAAGTTCACCTTAGAGGAGGTCCTTGAGGAACTCGAGAAGGTGAAAGGTGTCTACCCAGGTAAGCACGGTGGAAGCAAGAAACAAAAGCATGGAGAGCCAGTAATTTATAATTGAAAATCTGCTTGGTGGGGGCTGCTATATTGGAAGGACCTATTGTTGCCACATAATCTTGATGTCATGCACATTGAGAAGAACATATGTGATAACATTCTTTGGACATTGCTAAAAGTGGAGGGCAGGACAATGGACACAATGAACGCTAGGCTAGATTTCCATGATATGAACATAAGGCCTAAATATCACGGCGTGTAGTAGGGCACTGCGCTTAAATTTCTTGAAGCTCGCTATGTCATGAAGGAAAAACACAAAGCAGAATTTTGCAAGTTCCTTAAGGGTGTCAAGTTTTCCAGATGGTTATGCAGCCAACCTAGCAAAATCCATAAGTGCAGATGGTACCAAGGTAGTTGGCAAGCTAAAAATGCGTACTTGCCAGGTCCTTCTCCAGAGCATCATACCAGCAAGCTGAAGGGGTTTTGTTCCCAAAGATGTATATGAAGCTGTTTTAGAACTTGGGAACTTCTTTAGGCAACTGTGCAGTAGAACTCTAAGGAAACAAGTCATGACAAAAATAAAACAGGACATCCCACTCATCTTATGGTGCACTTGGCTGTCCATCTACCTGATGAGGCACTTCTTAGAGGGCCCATACAGTACGGATGGATGTACCCAATGGAACGACAACTAGGCACATTAAGGAATTTCTTAAGGAATAGGTCCAGGCCTGAAGGATCAATTGCGGAGGTTTACTTAGAAAGTGAGACGTTGGCATTTTGGGAGAGGTTCATGGACGATGTTCAAACAAGATATAACTGGGATGACAATATGTCACATGATGGGTTAGCAGGTGGTGACACCTCTGTTTTCATGGATGGTATCAAGCCCATTGGCAGTACTCGGGTAAAGGACATCGCTGATAAAGCCACAGTCGATGCGCTAGCTTGGTATGTGCTTAATAACTGCGATGAGGTTGGACCATATGTGGAGTAAGTATGATTTTTTATATGCTGATTTATTGTTTCCTATATTATGTATGAAATGTTAACAATAATAATGCTTATATGTGCTACAGAATATACAGACAAAATTTACAGAAAGAAGGGGCAAGTAGTGATGATGTTGATAGTAGGCTAGCGGTAGGGTTTCCAGTGTGGTTTAAGTGTCATGTACGTGATTAGCATATTTTTATTCTGTTAGGCCGATCATTGGTAGAATTATACGACAACTTAGTGGTAACTATGGTTTCATATTTGTGTGTAGATCGAGGAGCTACGTAGAGAGAAACCAACAGAGGTCAGTGAAGGTTTGTATGCACTATTATGTGGTATGGATACCTGAGTCTGGGTCTGTACAACTTGTAGTATTAATGGAGTTCAGGTAGAGCACTGTTGACCGCGAGAAATCCCTACGTACATAGAATAGTGGTGTCATGGCCGCCGTCACACATTAAGACATAGGACAGTGGTTCTTCTGCGTTGTGACTGGTACAATCTAGCTGACAATACGAAGTCTGTAGGCATTGAGATGATGGACATTTCAAAGCCATCAACATTAGATCGTTGTGGTATGAGGCTGAGCCTTTCATTCTCGTGACATAAGCAAGGAAGATTTTTTATCTACAGGACACCTCCTTGGGCAAAGATTGGCGGGTCATGCGGAAGTTCGAACATAGGGTTATGTATGACGTGAATGAAATAGAGCATCAAGTGCACCAAGATGATCACTGTTCTGACAATGAGCATGAAGTGCTGAAGGGTGATGGTGATCAGGTTATGCATGAAGCTAGTCATGATGGAGAAGCCACTATCATTGAAGCCAATTTAGAAGACCTTCTAAGAGATAAGATGGAAGCAGTTGGCATATTTGAAGGCAGCGAGGATGAAGATGAGGATGAAGATGATACTAGAATCCAGTATTGCAGTGACGACAGTAACTGTAACAGCAGAGATCACATGTCTGAAGATGATGATGACTTGTAGGAGATTTCATGTATAATCTTTGGAAAAACATGTATTCTAAAACAACACTTTGCTTTAAATTTCTGGCTTTGTATTCTGAACATGTTCGGTATGCTCAGTTGTGTCACACCCGGTTTTCCAAGGAATACCAAGCGCTAACTATATGTGTGCCTAGGATGTCCACACGACACATATAGCGACAAATATGGAGAATATCAAGAACAATGCTTTATTATATATCGAAACATAGTTACATCAAGGCTTACATCTATTACAAAGCATGGCGGAAACTATTCTATATCTTCTCTTCGGGACTCCATACTCCACAGGGACGGTTGACTGGGGGAGCACTCACCTAGTACTCTTGGAACATCTCGTGTAACTCATCACTTGAATCCACCATTTGGTACCCATCCGAGATTTTTGTTGATTGTATGTAAAGCAAGTGTGAGCGCACCATACTCAACAAGTATAACATGAGGGGATGCAAGGCTCAAGAGGCAAGACATGGCTGAACTGCGGTAAACACTTTTAGTTGGTCATATTTTATTTATTAAACCTAAGTTGCTAGGTTATGCTTAAGCTCCCAAGGTGAAAGTATAATTAACATCAATAATAATCATCACCCAAACCATCCATAGAACCATCTATCTCGAAAAGGATCTAGGCCGCTCGTGTCCGTGAGCATGGCTAAGATATCAATTTTAAATAACTCTACAGAGCATGTACATCTTTACCCACGAGTCGTGATTGCCATTTGCCCGAGGTAATCAGCCTCTTGACTCACTTCCAAATTAAGTCGGCAGGGATCACTACGAAGCTTTTCACTAGTCGTTCTAATAAGTAGCAGCCGCTAAGGTTTTGGATTGACCAGGCGATATAGATGCTCTCCTCCGAAGGTGGCACACTTATGATCGCAGCCCAACACACACCGCGGCAGGACAAGAGCTATACCTAAGCTAGCACCCCCCTCTTGCCCTTTCAGTAAGCTGCTGACGAACTAGAACAGATCAAGATACTGGGCTAAGACCAGAGCCATGTAGTTCTCGTGGTTGTACTGTAAGTCCTGGGTGGCCGCTTTAAGACTCAGTCCTTACGGAGGGCAGACTAGAGCACCCAAAAAGACCCAATGCTCTAGCCCCCTTCTATCCATGTTGCTAAAAAGCTCATTTTAATCCATAGTTGCACATATCATTAATCAATATTATAGATCATTGTAGTTGGTGATAGCAAACTAAGCTAGTCTACCCACATGCAAAACCCATAGGTAACAAGGATATATGATATCAAAAGTATACTAGGTAAGGTCCTTAATGTTTCATCATATCAGACACATGCACATGAATGGTTAATATATGGTTATTAGGTAACAAGGGTACTCATGTTACACTTGCCTTCCAAAAGCTTGCCATCCAACTTTCCAACTCTTCTGGACCATCCTTGCTTAGCTCCACTTCTAACGATAGCATCATCAAGTACAAGCATGTTAAACAAACCTAGAAATAGTACACCAAGCATTATAAATTAAGATATAAAGGTTTTAAAACACGTAGGGCTTGCAGCTACAAACGTATGAGCGCAAAGACTACTAGAAACGAAGCTACGATTTAAAAGTCATGAAAGTTCAAAGGTAGAAGTTGGAAAGTTTGATAAATGATAGGAATAGAATAGACATGATGTATGTGGGCTAACTTGAAAGATTTAGAGAGCATGTGGATTTATAGATGAAGGGTAAATGATAGAAGGATTTGTATACAAGATGGACCAGACATTATGAGAATGAAGTAAGCATACGAAGATTTAAGAGCTAGATCACACGAGACGACTATGCAAGCTTGATGAGAGGAAACTTATACAGAGGTTGAAGCTCCGATGACAACATGACTTTGGGGAAAAGGAGCTTTGGATTGGTTTTGGCTAAGAGATGACTCACCAGTTATAGAAAGTGATGACTCAATGATAGTGGTAGTGGTTGAGATGGCTGGGACTAGGGGAGAGCGAAACAACGAACGATACAAGGCTAGCAAGGATGTTTAATAGATATATTCTGTCCTAACTACTCCTTTGAGATATGAGTAAGTGCTGCTGGATATGTGTAGAGAATATATGTGAACACGTCATAGTCAGCCAGTGCATGGAGACCCATACTAGATCAGCGAGGGACGCGATTACAGCAGTAGTGCACACAAGACGTGCATGCCGGTAGACAGTGAGGGTTTTGATCATCAAGGGCATGGTATTTGTAGCACTAACAGATGATATATTTTTGGAGCTGCTATGGACAGTATGGAGTATGATATGGCAAAAGGGCATGATGTTTTGACTGTCAGTCGGCAGGGGAACACGATTGCAAAATAGTGTGGCTGCTGCCTGGACAGCAGGGTTAGCAAACATTATGGACTCTATATCTCCGCCATCATGGCATGGATGCCCTCCAAAACTTGCAGAGTTATGTACAAGGATATGATGGACATGTTGTATGAAGGGTTTGATTATTTGACAAATGGTTGATGGGGAACATGGCCAGACACCGGTGCACCCAGGATGTGCATGGCCGCAGACAGCAGGGGTTAGGATCACTGATAGCATGCTCTTATCAGCACAAATCTGTGATCCATGTTGTGGGGTCATTGTGGACTGTATGAGGTACGTTCTAGCAAAAGGGCATGTCATTTTGAGCATTGGTTGACCAGGAAACACGATCACGAAACGGCTGCGCTGTTAACTGTTGGACAGTAGGGGTAGCAGTTACTATGGTATCTATAACTCGGCCACTGCTACACCTACGGACAAACCAACTTGCAGAAACATATGCAAGGATATGGGGCACATGATGGCTGAAGGGTTTGAGGATTGGGCTGCCCAATTAATGGGGAACGCCAATATAATTCAAAGCAGCCTAGCTGCCAGGACAGCAGGGATAGCGTTCACGAAGATGATGATATCTTTGGTGTCTCAACTCCTATGACAAAACCGTCTTACAGGGGCATGTTGATGGATGGTAACTACACTGTGGAAAAAGGGTTCAATGATTGGGTGGCAGGATCTCAAGAAACACGCATGCCAATTGACAACAGTGCTGCTGTCCGTGAAAGACAGCCACATGATTCACAAGCAGATCATGACAAGGATCAACGGAATCTGCATTACAAGGTTTGAATCACCATGGGAATTGATAAAACATATAGAGAACATCAAGGGGGTCTCACTTTGGGAGTCTGCAGCACCAAAGGTGAGAGGTCGATGGTAGCCAGCATCGTCAACATGCGACGAGGTGGCTGACAGTCGCGCGGCAGTGATTCTTTTCATGGATGATCTGCGACACGTGACGGAGTGGTGAATGGCAAGATGAATAACAGACAGGATATCAAACCAGAGGGGAGAGGGTGAGGTCTCACCATGGAACTGACCATGTGTTGTGTACAGAGAAGGCGACGACGATGTCGGCCTGTGTTGACTGGGGTCGATGCAGCGGTAAACGATCGTTTGGGCTGCGGTGGTTGACTCGAGGGGATGATGATGCGCATCAAGACGACATCCATGCAGAGGTGCAGCACCACGACATGGCCTGGATGGGGATGCAGCGACCATGGGGATAACCAGCGACATCTTGCGTGCTTCGGCTGGATGTCGACGACCGGGCTGCGATCTTTGATTTGGGGCCTTCCTGCGTTGCTAGAGAGAGAGATCGAGAGAGGGGTGAGGGCTGAGGGGGATTCCACACAGAGAGATGGAGGGAGGACGACCTTACTGCAGATAAGATCGACGGCAGCGGCCTTCGCTGATGGTTTGCTCGGTGTCCGGAATGATGAGCAAAGCGGCAAAACGGAATCGCAGCTGCGTTTTCTTTCTGTTTTGATGCAGAGGAAGCAGAGGGAGCTGGAGCTGCAGTCATGGAGGAAGGAGAGGAAGAGTGGGGAGGAGAAGGCGAGATATGGCCAGCCTTCTGTATTTCACGAGATAGTGAAAACTGAGCAAGTAAAAGGATGGTGTTAAGAGAGGATTAAGAGAGGTGGAACCAAGGGATTAAGGAAGAAGTAACTGCTGCTGTTATTTTTGCATCAAGCGGACATGAGGAGGTGATATGCCGCATGCAGGAGAAGAGGATGGCGACCTGTTGTGCGTGATGGAGGGAGGGAGAAGAGAAGATATGGCTGATGTTTTCTGCATGCATTCATGCAATTGAAGACGAGAGAAACCGATAGAGTAAAAGTGGTCTAGAAAATTAAGAGAGGAAGGAATTAGTTCATCTATTCTTGCATGAGGAGAAGGGGTGGGCGTGGGGCAGCAGGAGGAGATGGCCGGCCGTGAGAAGGGTTCATTCTTTATTCTGTACATCAATAGAGAGTTAGAGAAGGGGAATTAGGGAGGGAAATTATGATGGTTATTGAGGTAGGTCCAAGAGATTAAAGCAGGAGGCATTAGTTGTTTCTGTTATTTCTGCATGAGGGGAAGAGATGTGGCGGCAGCAGATGAGAAGAAAGGAGGGCTACCAGGGAGAGGAGAGGGCAGTCACTTCACATAAAAGAGAGGGGGAGGTCGACCATAAGGTGGGAGAAAGAAGAGAGGGAGTGGGGGCTGGTTTAGGCTTGGCCCAAAGCGTAGAGATGAGGACAAATGGTTATACTTTGATCTGTTAGCAACAAACAAGAATTTGGGCTGCTCTTATGACAAAAAGGAGAGAGGCTATGCCCGTTAGCGAGTGAACACAGTTGGGTTGAGGTTCATATTGATCATGGCACAATTTGATATTGAGTATGATATTCATGGAGCAAGAGAGAAAGACGTGGGCTATGATCACCTAGGGCTTTAGGGTTTAGAAAGGTATGCTCAAGACCTTTAGAAAATTAGACAAGAGATTTGGAGATTGATCAAGGGTTTTAGAAAGAATGACCAATGCATGAGCGATAGGACTTACACTAGTGGAGGGACGGGCTTTACTCCCGGTGGAGAACCCCCTCTAATCCCGGTTCCCCACCCGGGAGTAAGCATTCGGGATTAAAGGGGGTCTTTTAGTCCTGGGTCGGGAACTGGGACTAAAGGTGCTTTAGTCCCAGTGCATAACACCAACCGGGACTAAAGATCCTCCCAGCTTTAAAAAAAAATAATGCCTCCCACCGCTGCGTCCCGTGAAATTTGAATCCAAGACCTCATGCATTGCCTCGCGCGTAGCTTACCACCCCACCTACACAACACATCTAACAATGGATGGGATGCTTCCCTTTTGAACTAACTCATCAGGGGGTCTTTAGTCCCGATTGGTGTTACCAACCGGGACTAAAGGGTTCTTTAGTCCGGGTTGGTGTTACCAATTGGGACTAAAGGTTGGAGGACTTTTAGTCCTGGTTGGTGGCTCCAACCGGGAGTAAAGGTCCACCTTTAGTCCCGGTTGGTGTCTCCAACCGGGACTAAAGGTCCCCGCCCTTTGTCTTTGGTTGAGCGTGATAGCCGTTAGCGAGGACCTTTAGTCCCGGTTGGAGACTCCAACCGGGACTAAAGGTCTCTCTAGTCCCGGACGCAAAAAATGCCGAAACTAGAGCCCATTTTGGCCTCGGATGAAAGGTCTGTTCTCTACTAGTGTTACGGATTCAGAGATTAGGCGTGATATTTCGAAAGATGGTGTTGGGATCAAAACCTAGGCATTTTTAGAAAACATTTAAATTCATTTTCCATACATAAACACATGCAAAGGCATGAAATGCAACAAACCATTAATTTTATTATAAAAAATTTAGAAACTCACATTTTCCACTATCTAGAATGTCAACTTAACTAATGTTGAGAAATTTAAGAAAATAATAAAATCATTTATTGTTATTTAGTGTTTTTAAGTCACATCCCAAAATGGAAATTTTGGGGTGTGACAAGTTGTTATAAACTTGTGCTTGAGCGGACACATGCTCTGTTCGTTTCGCTGAAATTTGGCTTATGCTGATGCTTATGCTAATTTATTGTGAGAGAAAAACACTATTTGTTCGCTGAAAAGTACTGTTGAAGTAGTGCTGAAAAACAGGACCATATGCTTTGTCCACCGGGGTCAGTACTGCACTATGCGGACTGTCTGTTGTGTACATGACTATTCCCTTCAACTGCAACTAGTACTTGTTATAGGTTCATATACACTGCATAAGCCATTGACATAAAGCATTTCTTTTCACACAACATGCTTCAACCACTACGGTGAGATCATTAATTAGTTCTACCAGCATGCCAAGTACATATACTGATATGTGTCTGGATTACCAAACCGAGACATAAAGCAACCCTTACGTGGTTGCTAATAGTGAATTGAATGCAGGAGAAAAGCGTCTGTAGTTATTTCACTCTAAAAATGTAGTCACAACAGTCGACGGGCAGACTAAAGAGTGAAGAGGAGTTGCTTTCGTAACCAATTTCTCTTACTTGGTTTTGCACATGCATGCAGCAACTAGCTAGAGATGACTACAATTTTTATTATCCGATGCGAGATCAAATGGATAGCGGCGGACTTTCTGGCGTGTGCAGAAAATATGCAACAACTATGCCTCCTCCGTTGGGCATTAGATCGAGGTGACACTTGTTCAGATGAACTCCTCGGTGCATGATTCTTGCAAGAGTGTGATGTTTCTGGCCCGGTCAGATGGACGACACTCAGACCATCAAGTGCGCACGAAGATAATGGTAAACGTTACTTTGTGAACCAAAATGTTTGCACAAATGCGCACATTACATGCACAATAAGAGCATATCAGTACTACTAGATAGAAAGATAACATAACGGCTAGGGATGAAAACGGTACAGAAATATTCTGAACCGACCGCTTTTGTTTTCTATATTATGATACCGTTTTCTATATTATGGTATCATTTCCAAATTTTGCCAAACATAAAAATTTGTCATTTTTAATTGGTTTCACAACTATTTTCAACCATTTTTTGTACTCTTTAATTGCTAAAATATAGAAATATCCCAAACTGACCGCTTTCGTTTTCTATATTGTAATACTGTTTCTGACCGTTTCCGACCGTTTCATATATATGTGGAGTACAACTGCGATCTACCATCTACTATAAAGAGGAGAGCAGTGCCATCCCACTACTCAAAGGCATCCAACAATTACCTAGACATACTAGTTCTAACTACAGATGATTAACAAGACTTCATACTAATTCTAATGACACGAGACATCATACTAGACCTCTCCGCCCCAGCGTACCAGCACAGCCGGATGATCCCTTCAGTCCATCCAGTGCTGGTTCGTCGCTAGGGCGCGATGGCGGGCAATGTTCTTGTCCTTGGTGTAGTAGCCGTCTCGGAGGTCATGTACCTTTGCTAAGACATGAGCCCAGGCGTCGGCCTCGTTCCAACCACGGGGCATACAGTTGGGGCAGATGGGGCACACCAGGCCACCAAACGGGCTGGCACGGATGAATAGATTCGTACCAACGGGGATAGGCATTGGCTAGCCGTGCAGATGATCATCGTCGGAGTTCATCGTGATGTTGTCTGGAGAGCCGTCGAACTCGTCCTCGGTGGACAGTGAGGGGGACCACGATGGTGGAGGAGACCCACTCCTGCCGATAGGAGATCCGGCGGCGGCAAGCGCACTAGGCCACGGTGAGCGGGACCGCACTGGGTCCTGCGGTGGTGAGCGAACCACCGATGCTGATGGCGTCAGCGTCATCATCGAGGGCGACAGGGAGAGCAATGGTAGCCTAGGAGACGATGTGCGGGAGCCTGGCGGGAACACCGATCTCCCATGACTAGATGTTAGTGCCACCTCCGCTGACAATAACCTAGGGTGCACCATCATCCCTGACTCTATTGAACCATTGGAGGAAGTGGGGACTAGAGCCGGTCCACCCTTCCTCGATGTGGACCTATAGCGATTCATGGGGACAGCCTTCATGGCAACCGACGAGGAGGCGAAGGTGGGGACTTTGCAAGACAAGGTGAGGGCTTTTGCGTAATGCAAGGTGGAATGAAACAATTAGAGCGAGGCCAGGCTTTATGTATACACAGGGATGGTAGGACTTCTAAGGCGAGATAAAGATTTACTTTTTCCAAACCACTACGCATCACCTCGGGTGCCGTCGCACTACCTCAGTAATCATAACCATATTACACTGGGGAAGGCGTGTGCGACCAGAGAAGATGCAGGAGTAATGGCGTTCCCAACCGTCCTCTACAAAAACAAAGCACGTCTCATCCATTTACGCCGATGTGATGGAACAATGATATCAATGTATGGTCGGCGGACTTTCTGTCTAGGCGAGACTTGTTCAGATGAACTCCTCACGGAATGGTTGTTGTAAGTTCAACAAATTTTATCTTTTTTTAAACAAAGTTCAACAAATTTTATCAGATACATGCAAACAAGACAAGTTGGGTTCACCACAAGTGCACAGATCAAAGCTACTCATACTACTGATACTACAAACAAATGCACACAGATTGCTATGACACTCAAAACTACGGATGACACGTTTTCTATCCAACACGTTCAAATATAAGGTGGAAGGACTTTCTTACATGTGCAGTAGAATTTCAACACCTATGGCTACTCTATTCTGCATTTAGGCCAAGCTTGCTCCTCTCAAAGAAACCTAGCGTGGTTGCCAAGATTGAGATATGTCCGCCCATTCAGATTTACAATGCTTGGACCATCATGTTGCATGAAGATAATTGTAAATGATACTTTGTGAAGCAAAATGTTTGCACAAATGCGCACATTACATGCATAATAAGAGGATATCAGTGCTACTAGATAGAAAGATAACAGCAAACCAGACTTCATATATATGTGGATTACAGAAATGATATGAGTTCATACTACATAACCATGCCTTCATCTACCATAATAATAAGAGGAGAGCAGTGCCATCCCACTACTCAAAGTCATCCAACTACAACCTAGACCTACTATTTCTAACTATAGATGATTAACATGACTTCATACTAATTCTAACGGCACCTGGCAGCAAACTAGTAACAACTACATATGTTGAGATGACTTGATACTACTAATGAGGAGTGCCATCCCACACCTCTATGCAAGTCATGCAACAAGGGCACCAACAGGTACGAACAAAATCCAACGCCTGCAAGGTAAACCAGCCTTGGTTGAAGCCAGCAAACCTCTCCGCCATGGTGAACCACCATGGCTAGATGATCTCTTTAGGCCATCCAGCCCTGGTTCCTCGCTAGGGTGCAATGGCGGGCAATGTTCTTGTCGTTGGTGTAGGTGCGGTCTAGGGGGCGTGTGCCCTTGCCAGCATATGCGCCCTAGCATCGGCCTCGAGCCAACCATGGGCCATACGGTTGGGGCAGACGGGGCACACTAGGCCGCCATATGGGCTGATGTGCAAGAACAGATTTGGGCCCAGGGTAAAAGGCATTGCGTAGCCGTACATACGTTCATCCTCTGAGTCTATCGTGATGTAGCTTAGAGAGCCATCGGACTCAGCCTCGCCCTCGCCTCGCCCTCGGCCACGATGTCGGCCTCGTCATCGGCCTCGGTGGATGGCTAGGGGGACAGTGACGGTGCAGGTGACCTGCCCACACAGGGAGCGAATCCGATGATAGCGAGCAGGACCGCACCAGGGCCGGCGGTGGTTAGCGAACCACTAGTGTCGGTGGTGTCAGCGTCATCATCGAGGGCGATGGGAGAGCAGCAGCCTAGGAGATGGTGTGAGTCTCGGTGATAGGATCGCCGATCTACAGGGACTGGATGTCGCCACCGCCTCCATCGACACCAACTTGGGGTGCACCATTAGCCCTGCCTTCGCCAAACCACTAGAGGAAGCGGGGACTGGAGCCGAGGCACCGACGACCTTCATGGCAACCGACGGGGTGGCAGAGGTGGGAGGCGAGGAGAGGGCTTTTGCGCAATTGATGGTGGAATGGGAAACAATTGGAATTGGAGTGAGGCTAGACCTTATGTATACATAGGGACGCTATGGCTTCTAAGGCAAGATACTCTGTAAAGATTTATTTATACATAGGGATGCTAGGGCTTCTAAGGCAAGATACTCCATGAAGATTTATCTTTCCCGGAGGTGGGGGCCATTGTGCTCCCTCAGGAATCACAACCGTATTACACTAGTGGCTACAAAAATAGAGCACGTCTCCTCTATTTACGCCGATGAGACAGCATGAGTCTCGGCATGACAACATCAATTGTGCGGCCGATGGACTTTCTGGCGTGCACAGTAAAATTTCATAGTTTGTGATCGACTACACTCTCTTGTCATTTCATCCAATATTATTATTACTTCTAGTAGTAGGGTTGTGGTCACATGTACCATGTTCTGCTTGGCTTTTAATTTAATTCCTAAAAGAAAATAACATTTTTTATAATGTATGACATGGGGCCGGGAGTACATTTGCACAAATACGTCCAACACGTACACTATCCCAAGCGTTCAAATATAAGGCGGTAGGACTTTCTTGCATGTGCAGTAGAATTTCAACACCTATGGCTACTCTATTCTGCATTTAGGCCAGGTTTGCTCTGCGCGGTTGCCGAGAGCGAAGTGAATGCAGGAGGAAAGCTGGACAAGAGTGAATCAGAGAAAATTTAAGAGATTTTGACCCCCATGACTGTAACAACCCAGAAATCCACACACACCAAAAATACCAACTACAAAATTTTTCTTAAAAACCCCATGTGATGATGAGTGACATTGTAGAAACCCAACCTAAGAGCTGCATTAGAAGTAACCTAACCCAAATTAACACATAAGCATGGCATATCATTTGTTGATTATGTTATTTAATTTCTAACAAACAAAGTGTTGCATACATAGTTAACTCAAATTATGATTTGGATTTTCATTTGCTTTATGTTATGCTTAACCACTCCATTAAAATAATAAACCATAAAGTAATTATTAATCAAATCAAAAGCATAAATGCTTAAAAGGGAAAACAATTTCTATTTTTGTATAACCAAAACAACATCTATTTTGTTATGCAAAAATAGCTAAACAAAATTCCCTAAAACTCCAATGAATAAGTTACATCAATTTTTGAATTCAAATTCCAAACCAAATTTGAATTCAAACAAATGGAAAAGAAATGAAAAATAGAAAAGGAAAAAGAGGAAGTGGGCCTCGCAGCCAGCTCAGCCCAAGATAGCCAGCCCCATCACGGCCGCCTACCACCCAGCGCACGCGCGGCTGCAGGCCGGCCCAACTCGCGCGCAGCCCACGCAGCCGGTCCAGCATGCCGCTGCTCACCCGCGCGCCCGACAGCTAGCTACCGCTGCCACTTGACCCCACGCGTCAGCCGCACGTCGCCCACGCCCGTGCGCCCTCTACTCGCCTAATGCCGCTACCCGCTGGACCCCGCATGTCAGCCCTACTGTGCTTCTTCTCCACGCCGCGGTCAACCACCGCATGACCAAACGCCGACAGCCCTGGCAGGGGGCGGGCCAGGGGGTCACGCCCGGGGCATGCCCCTGTCCCCTTGCGCCGCGCCCACATAACCACGCACGCACCATTGGATGCAAGCATGCGCCTCCGATCACCCCTCGGCCTCCATCCGTCGATCACCGAACTCCATGGCCGAGCTCGGCTATAAAAGCCCCAGCCCCGGAGCCCTAGCGCTCGTCCCGTCGCCCCGCCGCCATCGTGGTGGCCATCCACTGTGCACCCGAGCCAAGAGAGAGGAGGGAGAAGGGGAAGAAGGGGGAAAACGCCGAAGCCACTGCCGGGAGGAGGACCAGGAGCACGCCAGAGTTCGGAGCACCGCCACGGGTCGACACTGCATGGCTTCCGGAGCTACATGGCTGCAACTCGTCATGGCACCGCTATCCTATCATCTATGACACCTACGGTGAGCCTCTCGCTGCTGAGACCCCTCCTAGCCCCATGGACGCCGTAGCCGAGCACACGCACGCCACGCTCACGACGCCACTACCATGGCGCAGCCACCACTGGTGCATCCGGCCGCCGCGCTGGACCAAGACACAGCCGTAGAGGATCACCATGATGCCTGGAGGTTAGCCGTGTGGATCGAGTCGTCGATAGCCGGCCATAGCACCCTGCCCACGAGCACCAGACCCTGGCCGGAGCTCCGCCGTGCACTGCCACCACGGCCTGCCAACAGGAGCCATCCAGCCACCTCGCTAGCGTCACCAGGACACTCGCCATGGTAAGGCCGAGCCGTTGCCCACCTTAGTTGAACGCCCACGCCACTGGAAGGGGCTCGCCGGTGAGCACCGCCATGCCGAGCCACCGATCGCCGTGGCCAACACCTTGGGGAAGCTCTGGCCGCCCCTTGACCCCACTGACGCAGTCGCCGTGACCCGGGGAAGCTTTCCCCCTCTCCAATCGGACACCAGCACTGCCACGGGGCTCATCGGGCGCTCGCCGCCGACGGGAGCACCACCATGGAAGAAAATAGGGGAACACCACCCCTCGTCGACCGCCCGAGCATGAGCTCGGTGCACATGAGCCAAGTCAGGGAGAAGAGACGGTGGACTTGGTCCACTATGCGCCCTACTGCAGGTCCATGGACCATGAGCGCTGGTCCACCATGAACCACATGGTGTGAGCCACGCTGTGGACAAAGCCCAATAAAGGCCCACGACCGCGACGTGGCAGCATCACAGCGTGCCACATGTCCGGTCACCGCCTGCACCGCCCAACCCGAACCCACCGAGCCCGATTCGGACCCGGCCCGACGATTGACCGCTGACGGTCAACGTTGACCGCTGACTGGGCCCACATGTCGGCCGACACACGGTGTTCTTTGGACCCACACGTCAGACGATGATGTCATGCTGGAGTCGTGATGACATCACGCGGGACCCACATGTCAGAAGCTAGCGCAGCCGAGGTGACGTCATGCTGACGTCACGCTGACATCAGCTGATGACGTCAACAGCCCTGGCCCCACACGTCAGTGACCCTGACCGTTGACCGAAGACGTTGACTGTTGACTCGCCATTGACTTTGACCGGACCCACCTGTCAGTGACTCAATAGCCTCTGGCCCCACCTGTCGGTGAGGATGACGTTGATGACGTCATGCTGACGTCAGCTGGACCCCACCTGTTAGCTCGGAACTGCGATGGCGACGTCATGCTGATGTCATGCTGACATCATCAAGCCACGTGGACCAACCCCAGCATGACACGTGTCAGCCTAGGATTAATTCAGCCTTTCTCCATTTTCAGAAATAGATTTAATCTTTGGAAATTCATAACTAATTCATACGACCTCGGAAAAATATGAAACCAAGACCAAAATTCATCTAAAATCAAGCTCTACACTATGGACCCATGTTTGAGTGCATTTGGTTCTTTTGAATTTTCATTGCTTCTTTGTGCTATTCTATAGACATCGCTAACGCGACTATAATGTGGTCGTTTGCAGACTCGGAGGAGAACCGGACGGACGAGGATCGTGAGTACCGTGAGGAGTACGGAGACGACTACACTAAAGGTGCCACATCCCACCCAATCTCATAGCACCTATTACGCATGGCTAAAGTAGAAATGCTAGTGCTTACTTTATTGTCATATCACACTATGGTAGGACTTGCATGGTAGTATGCTTTCTTGATGGCCTCTACCTTGACGCAACCTTTCCCCTGCTCACCCTGCTATTAGGCTAGTCATATGCTTGCTATTACATTTCATTGCTTATTACTTCTACTACGCTTGCGCTATATTGATGCGTGGTGGAGACTTGTGTTAACCGAACTATGGGGAGAGTGCTGCATGTGTGACTTGGGTGCATGGAGGGTGAGGGTTGTGTCGACCAAGTTAGAGTATACGATGAGCCTGGGGCAAGTCTTGCCGTGGAGTGCTACCTGGGCACCCCTAGAATGGATACTGTGGTGGGTAAATGGTATATGAGGTGGTACAGGTGTGAACTCTGTGATGGGAGGAGCCAGGGGTGGAGGTCTTTGTGGTGGCACGGTAAATGGAAACCCGATGAAGACATTACGGCTTGGTCATCCCTAAGGACTTACTAGTACTCAGATTCTTGGGAAGCCTTACGTACCACTCGCCCTATATGGTGTGGGGACGGCCGGACTACTTGGTAGGGTATTGCCACTCTTGCTAGGTTGATAGCGGACACAGTGTGAGGGAGGTGATGCAGTGCGGAGGATTCCCCACACCCTTCTGAGACTTCATGGAGACCTTGTGGACCCGGCTCATGACTCACAGTTTCAGCCACCCCGGACCGAACTTGGGGTGTACCAGGGCTGAATGGTAGAGTGGCATTATCCTAGGCTAGCAAGCGACCGGAATTAGCCCAGTTGACGATGGTCAGCGAGGAAGGCGGATCTTGTGGTTATGTAAAACCTCTGCAGAGTGTATGGTTGATCGATTGATACATATGCCAACTTGTCGGCTATGGACCTTTCCTGGGTTTCGCTTAAACTAGATAGAGAGATGAGTCCTTCTTTTCTCCCCTGGGAGTGAGTGTTCGGACGTAGCCAGGGGCTACGGGCCATGAGATAGTGCCAAGAGGGAGTTGGCCTATCGACTAAGCGATGGAATGGGTGTGGTATGGTGATGGTGTGGATATGGTGGTATGTCGATCCCTAGATCGAAACCTGGCTCGGGAATGGGAAAAGGGGGTGGAATGTGTGTGAATGGTGTTAAAACTTGACCAACTATTATATGAACTTGATATGCTAATACATAGGAAACCCTAGCTTTATAGGTTTCTTTTGATTATATCCAACTTGCATCCAATTTCCACAAAGCAATGCTCATAGGGTTGGGAGTGGCCAGTACAAATCGTACTGATAAATTTTGGCACACAGGTTCTGCTGAGGAGTATAGCTCCGAGGAGTTTGACGGTTGAGGGGTTCGTTCCTACGCTCGAGTTTGGCGATCCTATCTTCAAGCTGTTCTGAATGAATGCTACTTTTTTATTCCGCCAATGCGACAATGTAATAATTTATGTACTTCCGCACTATTTGTACTCTGATATTATCGTTGTATGTATGTGATATTCGACTAGAATCTGGGTAATATGATCTACAGCGGTCTTATTACACTTCGACTCTATGGATTTCCCTTCACGGAAATCGAGGTTGTTTCAATGACACTATTGAGACTTGAAAGCCTGGTGCGGTTGTGAGAGGTCTTTTCACTCCTATCCAAGCAGTCACAACAGTCGACGGGCAGACTAAAGAGTGAAGAGGAGTTGTGTATTAGATCGAGTCGAAACTTGTTTAGATGGACTCCTTGCTGCATGGTTATTGCAAGTTCAACAATTTTTATCAGACACATTTGAGTAAGTCGAGTTGGGTTCACGATAGATCAGAGCCATTCATTTTGAGCATGATCAGAGCCACTCATGACTACTACCACTACTTATATGTATTTGGTTCACCAAACTAAGGCACAAAACAACCATTGTGCAGTTGCCAAGAGTAAGATGTGTTCAGCCTAGTCAGATTTTCAATGCTCGGACTATCAAGTGTGCAACGAGATAATAGTAAATGTTCCTTTGTGAACGAAGATGTTTGCACAAATGCGTATGACACAAATACTTTTTGACACGTTCAAATATACGGTGGCAGAACTTTCTGGTTGCCGAGACTTGCTCCTCTCAAAGAAACCTTGCGCGGTTGCCGAGAGCGAAGTGAATGTAGGAAAGCTAGATATGAGTGAATCAAGAAAATTTATAAGAGATTTTGACCACCATGACACGGTTGAAACTTGAAACGCCTGGTGTGGTGGTGATAGGTATTTTCACTCCTATCCAAGTAGTCACAGTCGAGGGGCAGACTGAAGAGTGAAGATGAGTTGCTTTCGTAAGCAATTTCTCTTGGTTTTGAAGAGACATGTAGCAGCTAGCTGGAGATGGGTACACTTTTTACCATCTGACGAAAGATTAAATGGATAGAGGCGGACTTTCTAGCATGTGCAGTAAAAATGCAACATATATGCCTCCTCCGTTGTGCGTTATATTGAGCCGAGTCTTGTTTAGATGAACTCCTCGCTGCATGGCTATTGGAAGTTCAACAATTTTTATCAGACACATCCAAATAAGACGAGTTGGGTTCACCATGGAGCAGAGCCACTCATGACTACTACCACTACTGATACATGTTTGGTTCACCAAACCGAGGCACAAAGCAACCATTGCGTGGTTGCCAGGAGTGAGATGTGTCCGGCCCGGTCAGATTTGCAATGCTCGGACTATCATGTGTGCATCGAGATAATGGTAAATGTTCCTTTTGTGAACAAAAATGTTTGCACAAATGCGTACGACATGTATACTATCTAACACTTTGAAATATATGGTGGCATGACTTTCTGGTTGCCGAGACTTGCTCCTCTCAAAGAAACCTTGCGTGGTTGCCGAGAGCAAAGTCAATGCAGGATGAAAGCTGGACAGGAGTGAATTGACCACCATGACACGGTTGAGACTTGAAAGCCTAGTGCGGTGGTGATAGGTCTTTTCACTCCTCGGGTGCTATCGCACTCCCTCAGGAACCACAACCAGTCGTACCGCAGAAGGCATGTTCGACTGGAGATGCAGGAGTACACTGATGAAAACAGAGCATGTCTCCTCCATTTACGCCGATGAGACAGCGTTAGTCTTGGCACTGTTTTCTACATGTTAGCTCCTCCACTGATGCCCCAATAGTTTCTACACTCCTTGCGTTTGTGACAACACCAGAAACATAGAAAAAAGAAAGCCCCTCACAAGAGGAGAATGAGAACAGAGAAATACCAGCAAGGATTTCTCAAGACTGTCAAGTTCCCTAGTTGGCACGGCAGGGCTGCAAGAAGACATGGCAGGACCGAGCCAGAGTGACCTAGAGTGCATGAAAATCCTTCTTCCTGGAATGTATGCAAAAAATTTGGTAAGTGCCCATTTTCTGTGTGCTGACTCTGATCTACTGGGGTTTGTCTTTGGGAATGAACTTGTCCCTCCATCTTGCTTTGTTTATTGTTGTGCACGCAGAAGCCGCCGACTGCGATGGCCCGGGCCATTGGAGGTCTCCAAAAACTCAAGCTTTGTCTGGTCGACGAGCAGAACCTGGCCCGATGGAAGGTGGAGGTGTTCCCCAATGACATCGACGGCGTCCACTTGTACCTCCACTGGGGATGGAAGCAGTTCGCCTGCACCCTCAACCTCCACAATAGGTTCTCTCTTGTATTGCAGTATAGCGGCCGGTCATAGATTAATGTCAAGGTCTTTGACCTTATTACCACCTGTCGCAAGCAGTACCCGCACGACATTAAGGCCGGCGGTAGTCAGGTCTCCCTATCTTTCACGGAGCCGAGGAGTTTTGCAGTGATCCTAAAGAAGTATAACCTCAAAGTGAAGTATCTAGTGAGCACTCATGCGAGACGCAGAACGTACCGATGTTGCAAGTTACTAGTGTCGTCTTTCTCATCAATCTTTTTTTGTGTGAGCCGAAGAACGTCCAGGGGATTTTGAGGTCGTGCATGGCTACTAGTAGCAGCAAGTCGTTGAGCTATAGATGGCTGGGCAGTCCTAGTTTGTGGGCTTGGATAGGACCCTCATGAACAATAAAGTGTGCATGTGTTTCAAGTACATGTGGGACGAGTTTTGCGCAAGCAACCACCTCATCATCGGCGACACCTGCTTCTTCAGCGTGATTCACAAGGCCACCTGCAGCGATGACGATGACGAGGAATGGGAGGAGGAGTAGGAGGATAATGAAGCTAAGCTCAAGGTGGAGGTGCGCAAGACGAATGGTGGATGGATGCTGTGAACTCGGTGCAAGAATTGACACAATCTGTATTTTGTTGTTTCATCAAACTATTATTCGGCCTGCCAAAATTTCCTAGTATCGAACTATCTTAGGCCCTATTTGGATGGACTATGACTAGTTAGCCATGGCTAAAAAACAACAAACTATAAATTAGCCAATTAGTTATGTTATTGGTCCATACCTGTTTGAATCCTGGACTAGCTGTTGGCTTCTATAGACTAGAACTAGTTGTTAGCCCTTGATAGTTGGGTTCTATGGACTAGTCGGATAGCCCCTGATAGTTGCCAGCATTGTATTTCGTGGTTCATCGACTCATAGTGATCCATAACGTCTATATTTCATAGGGTCCGACTGTCTTAGGGTCCCAAAAACCTCAATAGCTATACACCCACATCCTCCGATCAGAAAGGGAGAACTTCGATGGTTGCCATGCCATGGCAATGCGACGCCCCCGAGGAGACGTGGCCCAATCTCAATTCAATCGCATCGATGCAGCAATTACTGATTATCCTCCATTTAGTGTTTGGAACTGCCACAACACATTCCCGTACTTAAGTGAAAAGTTAGTAGTGAACAACTTCTTTCGCCTCCCACTTAGTTGTGACATCCATCCACATGACTGTCGTTGCTTCCCATGACCTCCGACGAGCCCACCGGTGGCAACATCCAGCATATGACGCCAGTAGAGCACAACACTATCACTGTCCCTAGCACCGTGGTTATCGATGCTGATGGTGCCGCAGTTGCCAATGTCGGTGGCGTTGCGGTTGTCGATGCTAATGGCGCCGCGGTTGACGATGCTCATGGCACCATGGTTGTCGATGAGGATGCCATGCCCATTGAAATCGTGGACTACAGGCAACACATGTCGTTTGTCTCTGGGGCCTAGCATCATCTTCTAGCCATTCTAGTTTGTGGGACATGCATTGGGCGTCGCCCTGTCCGACGGCACCGATGACGACCGCTGTGAACAACTTAGCGCTTCACCGGATAATGGAACGCATGGGCGACAGTGCTACCATGGCCTCAGACTACACCAAGGGGACGCCAACCTCATCTAGGTGCGAGTGCGCCATAGGTACTCGGGGCTCAGCACCGACCACACCGACGCCTCCTCCATCATCCCTATAGCTAATAATCCCTCCAACGATTCAACCTCATCTGATGACGAGGGCGCAAGCAATTTGAGTCCTCATGATGATGAGGTCATGCAACCCCCAAGCCCGCAGGAGAGCCACACCGAGGTCTTCTTGGATATGGTTATCAGTGAGTTCACGAAGTTGCTGACTGAGTATCGCTCTTATTACATGGATTTGTCCCTACCAGACATAGCGCGCAAGATGTTGGTCCTGATCCTATAGGAGATGTTCAAGCAATTGGCGTGGTATGATCCACTGGAGCAGCCAAACAGGAAGATGGAGGTGGTGAGCAACCTCAAGTACATACTCTTGGACAATGGGTTTGCCTCCTCGCCATATGCTAGGCTACTCATTGAGCTAGTTGTCGACCCCATTATGAAATGGTTGAAGGAGACATGGACTCCCACTAGGTTCCCATAGTAGGAACAACTAGTACAGTTCTTGCACAACCTGCTGCTAGAGTTCCCTCACACTAGGGAATTCCTACATGATGTAGTCTTGCCCGTACTGTCCGATGCCGCCGATAGGTATGATGCGTTCTGGGAGACTGTTCTAGTTAACATATTTCTACAGCCATGGATGTCGACCATCGATCGGGACTTGCTATAGCCGATGCTCAACAAGGTGCTGACCGTGGTCTAGAAGTTCCTATTGAAGTGTACTGGTAAAAACACGCACCAAAATTATGACATTGTGCTATCATGGATGCAAGCGGCTTGGCCTGATGATTGGAACGAGTTTGTCGATGGTGTCATCATGCCTTACCTGAAGCATGGACTTGGAAATGTCCGCAATAAGCCACCGCCGGGAGGACTGGTAGCTACAAACGCGTGGGTTGACCACCTAATGAGGTGGGCGTCCAAGATGTCACCCTAGAAAGTGCTTGACCCCCTACTGGGTGAGTTCCCTAGAAAAGATTGACAGGGTGCTCTGTGCATGTGGTTATTCATGGTAGATTGCGATGACAAGATGGTGTTGCAGTATCAGCTCGCTTTCAGTGGGACCGATTGGTGGATGACATTCGTCAACAAGCTTGTTGTACCACTCTTGGCATCCCAGTTCGTTGCCATTAGTGTCATCCTACTGAATGAAGGGTATTATGTGTTCTATATGCTCATCACTAGGTGGAAGCCGGTCGTGTCGCTGGAGTCGATGATGAAGAAGATCCAGAAGTGCTTCATGGAGAAATGGACCGACGGGCTGTGGCACTGGTTGTTCAATGCACAACCCATAGAGGAGGAGGCCATGACCTGGTGCTAAGAGTGGATGCAGCTCCTAACACCAGATCTGCTTTCCATCAACGTGAAATGCACAATGGCCTCCAACTGATCCACGAAACAAATGAAATACCATAGGTAACTTAGTAACTTATTAGTGTATTTCTATTCTGAATGCATGCACCTACGTCAGGCATTGTAAATGTTAATCATTGGGACAATGTGTATTACTCTTTTCTAAATGCACACGCGAGAAAGTCCAAAACTATGTGATTGTAACGTGCCGGGCAATGACTGAATGCTTCCACCTGCGTTAGGCATTGTATAAATGTTAATCGTTGGCACAATGTGTACAACTCTTTTCTAAATGCACACATGAGAAAGTCTGATACTATGTGATTGTAACATGCTGGACAATATCTATTACTCTTTTTCTAACTCACCTGCTGCAAATTGTTGCTTGAAATCCACATCAATTAAATCTGTATTAAATTTGCATGAAACCCGGGGAGCCCAGTGTGCCTGGTTTAGCCATAAATCTACGAGAGAGGTAAGAGTGAGGCAACCGCTCTTCTCTATCTTTTGGTGGTACTCCTTCACCTTCTCTCTAGCCTCGAGTGAGTCGTGTCTTTGGCCAGAGTGATGGACCATGGGAAGCGCTCGGTGGAGAACCCTCTCCAGACGGGAGCGGGCCTTCACCGCATCTCCGCTCCCATTTGCGGTGCCTTGGGTAAGATGGCCATTTTTCATGGCGTGATGCTAGAGGTCGGGCGGTTCTCCGGTGTCGTATGCTCTCCGGACGCCCCCTGTGGAGCCGGAGGGGTCTTCTCCCCCCGGCCACCGGGAAGTCCATGAGCCGTGCTTCGACACCCAATGTGAGGTTAGTCATCTCAAGCTCTCCCTCAATGCTGTCTAGACTGCCCTTGCCACCTTGGAGCAGGAGACTATAGCTACATGGGTGGCAGCTGTCGATGCTCAGGCTAGGATGTTTGGTAAGGTTTCCTTCATCGAGAAGCTCTGTCCAATTGTCCATGGCCTTGTTTTGATGGTTTTTCATGTTGTCAGCCCTGGAGGAGGTGTTGGCCACTCTTCGAGAGGTGGCCCTCATCGGTGTCAAAGACATGAACCCAAGGGGTCTCCTACTTGAGGACCATCTATGGGCCATGCCAGCTCGTGTTAGGATGGTGGCCCTTCAAGATGTGCCCCATGGGGCTGCCGCTGCCCTAGCCACGGCGTAGTTTCATTCTGGCCATGATCTCCGCCTGCTCGAACTAGGCTTTGAAACGACCTGATTTCCGCGAAGGAAAATCCACAGAGTCGAAGTATAATAAGACCGTTGTAGATCATATTACCCAAATTCCAGTCAAATATCACATCCATACAATGTAATATTAGAGTACAAATAGTGGGAATTACATAAATTATTACATCGCCGCATTGGCGGAATCAAAAGTAGCATTCATTCAGAATAGCTTGAAGATAAGATTGCCAAACTCGAGCGTAGGAATGAACCCCTCAACTGTCAAACTCCTCAGAGCTATACTCCTCAGCAGAACCTGTGTGCCAAAGTTTATCAGTACGATTTGTACTGGCCACTCCTACCTTATGAGCATTGCTTTGTGGAAATTGGATGCAAGTTGGATATAATCAAAAGGAACCTATAAGGCTAGTGTTTCCTATGTATTAGCATATCAAGTATATAATAATAGTTGGTCAAGTTTTAACACCATTCCCACACCTATTCCACCCCATTTCTGTCCAGAGCAAGGTTTTGATCCTAGGATCGATATACCACCATCTCCACACCATCACCTCATCACCACCATACCATCGCTCAGTCGATAGGCCAACTCCCTCTTGGCACTGTCTCATGGCCCGTAGCCCCTGGCTACGGCTGAACACTCACTCATAGGGGGAAGAAGAGGAGGACTCATCTCACTATCTGGTTTAAGCGAAACCTAGGAAAGGTCCATAGCCGACAAGTCAGCATATGTATCGATCGATCAACCATACACTCTGCAGAGGTTTTACATAACCACAAGATCCACCTTCCTCGCTGACCGTCGTCAACTGGGCTGATTCCGGCCGCTTGCTAGCCTAGGATAATGCCACCCTACCATTCAGCCCTGGTACACCCCAAGTCTAGTCTGGGGTGGCTGAAACTGTGAGTCACGAGCCGGGTCCATAAGGTCTCCATGAAGTCTCAGAAGGGTGTGGGGGAATCCTCCGTGCCCTGTACCTCCTCGCACTGTCCGCTATCAACCTAGCAGTAGTGGCAATATCCTACCAAGTAGTCCGGCCGTCCCGCACCATATAGGGCGAGTGGTACGTAAGGCTTCCCGATGAATCTGAGTACTAGTAAATCCTTAGGGATGACCAAGCCAGAATGTCTTCATCAGGGTTTCCATTTACTGTGCCACCACAGCACCTCCACCCTGGGCTCCTCCCATCACAGGTTCACACCCAGGGCCACCTCATATACCATTTACCCACCATAGGTATCCATTTTCAGGGGTGCCCAGGTAGCACCCCGTGGCAAGAGTTGCCCCAGGCTTGTTGTGTATTCCAACTTGGTCGACACAACCCTCACCCTCCACGCACCCAAGTCACACACGCAGCACTCTCCCCATAGTCCAGATAACACTAGTTTCCACCACGCATCAATGTAGTACAAGCGTAGTAGAAGTAATAAGCAATGAAATATAGCAGTAAGCATGTGTCTAGCCTAATAGCAGGGTAAGCAGGGGTAAGGTTACATCAAGGTAAAGGCCATCAAGTAAGCATACTACCATGCAAGTCCTATCATAGTGTGAATATAACAATAAAGTAAAGCAATAGCAGTTCAATATTACCCATGCGTAATAGGTGCTACGAGGTTGGGTGGGATGTGGCACCTTCAGTGAAGTCGTCCCCACACTCCTCACGGTACTCACGATCCTCGTCCGTCTGGTTCTCCTCCGATTCTGCATACGATCGAATTATAGTCGCGTTAGCAACGTCTATAGAATAGCACAAAGAAGCAATGAAAATTCAAAAGAGCCAAATGCACTCAAACATGGGTTCATTCCGTAGAGCTCGATTTTAGATGAATTTTGGTCCTGGTTTCATATTTTTCTGAGGTCGTATGAATTAGTTATGAATTTCCAAAGATTAAATCTATTTCTAAAAATAATTAAGGCTGATTAATTCAGGGCTGACATGTGTCACACTGTGACTGGTTCACGTGGCATGCTGATGTCAGCTTGACGTCAGCATGGCATCATCAGAGCTACACCGCGGCTGACAGGTGGGTCCCGCTGACATCATCATGACATTGCCTCCTAACATGTGGGTCTAGAGTCTCTATGTGCTGACATGTGGGCCCCGATCAATGGACAACCAGGCCGGGTCCAAACTGGGCCGGTTGGGCCTGGATATGGGCTAGGCTTCGGGCCGGGCTTGGCCCGCCACTTGGCGCGCGCTGGTGCGGCCACGTCGTCTTACTAGGCCACTAACGGGCCGTGGTCCACGGGCGCAGGTGAGGCACGTTCATGGTGAACCCGCCTGCGTTGGTCCATAGACCGTAGAGCCGGACTATGAAGGACTTGGTCCACTTACTCCTTCCTAGGGTTTGGTTCACGTGCACCAAGTGCACGGACGTGTGGCCGGCGAGGGGAAAATCCCCTTCTCTTCCCCGACAGGGCTCCCGCCGGCGGTGAGGTCACCGGCAAGCCCCCACGGCGGCGCTAGCGTCCGATTAGGGTAGGCAAAAGCTTCCCCATGCCATGGCGACTGCGACGGTGGGGTCGGGGCGATGGCTAGGGCTTCCTAGGGCTCTGGCCACGGTGAACGGCGGCTCGGCGTGGCGGTGCTCATCGGCGAGGCATCTAGGGGCAATTCTAGGGGTCCTGGTGCCCCGTCTTCCTTCAAACAGTTAGCGAGGAGGCATAGTGTAGCGTCGACGATGACCATAAGGCGCGGTGGAGTTCGCACATGGTGGTGGTGCACGGTGGAGCTCCACCCAAGGTCCGGTGCATGTGGCCAAGGCGCTGCGGCCGGCTAATGGCTTCTTGGTCTATACGGCTATCATCCAGGTGTCACGGCGGTGCTCTACGGCCACTCCTAGTCCAGCGAGGCGACCGGATGCGCATGCTGTGCCCGCGCCATCGCGGCGGCATTCCGTAGTATGGTAGCTCCGGCGTGCCCTGTGGTCAGGGTCTCTCCCATGCTCTCCTCTTCACTAAATGGGTGCATCACGTGTTCACGGGCTTGGCGCATAACCGCACCATGGTGACCTCACCGTGGGGTGTTGCGAGGGCGGTGAGCGCGTGCCTTGCGATGGTGTTCCCGATGGGCTTGGAGAGGTCTCAGCCAAGGTGCTCACCGCGGTGTGCTGGCGGTGTGGAGTGGCGGTGTGGTGATGACGGTGCGGCCGTGTAGCGGTGCGTGGTGCTACACTGGCTCGTGGAAGAAGACGGTGGCGCCTTCCTCTACTCCGGTGGTGGCGTCCTTCTCCGCGCCTCTCCTTCTCCTCTCGTCCCTCGGCTTAGTGTGCTGGTGCGAGCCGCACGGTGGCAGCGAGGTGAATGGAGGGCTAGGGCTCGGGGTCCTCCTTTTATAGGCCGAACTCTATGCTCATCCATGGCGGATGGCGGAACGGCTGGTGATGCGCCGAGCACATCGGACGACTCTCACGTGCGGGGGCGGTTGCGTGGGTGCGGCGCTAAGCTGGGGGATAGGGTCATGCGATGTGCGTGACCTCAGGCCCGCGCCTGCTCCGCTGTCGCACTCCCGGTCGCGTGGTGGAGGGAGCGTGGGGAAGACGACGACGCTATAGCTGGGCAGCTGACAGAGGGGTCCCGTTTGTTAACTTGTCCTGATGCGGCGGCGTGCGGTGCGTGACGGCTGACGGGCGGGTCCGGCTCATCAGCGGCTTGTGCGCGCGCGGGCGGTAGGGTGTTGTTGGGCCGGCTTCGTGGGCCATGTGCGCGAGTGGGATGGCAGGCGGGCTCAGCCGGGCTAGCTCGCAAGGCCGAGCAGGCCTAGGCTGCTGCTGCTCCCTCTTCTTTCCTTTCTCTTTTATTTGTTGCCAATTTGGTTAGGGTTTGATTTATTTAGTTTCATTGTACAAGTGTGCACCTTGATTAAGGGTGGAGCTTAGGGCTGGTTGGTGGGGCCCACATACTTAGGTGGTACTTAGGTGATTAATTTATTGCATAATAAATTAATTATAAGTGGTCACTTTTATTTGCACAACAAAAGATCAATAAAAGGCAACTCACTTGTTTAGAATTAAAATGCATGCAAGAATGTATGTGTTAGGGATTTTAAACACACATATACAACAAGTGACATGCTATGCTTATGAGTTTGTTTAGTTGGATTATGACTAATGCAACACTTTGGGTTAGCTCCTACAAATGTCACCCATCATCACATGGGGTTTTGAAGAAAAAATTTTGTAGTTGGGATTTTTGGTGTGTGGATTTTTGGGTTGTTACAGTCCTACCCCCTTAATAGAATCTCGTCCCCGAGATTAAAGCATAACGTATCCTTCGAAGAGATAAGGATATTGTAGCCGGAGGTCAGACTCTTTCTCCCATGTTGCTTCTCTCTCAGTGTGATTGCTCCATTGGATCTTGCACATAGGAATAGTTTTGCTTCGGGTCTCTTTGGTATCTCTACCCAGAATTCGGATAGGATGTTCTTTATACTCAAGAGTGTTCTGAATGTCAAGTGTATCAGTTGGGATTACTTCATCGGGCACTCTCAAACACATGCGTAGCTGTGAGACATGGAATACAAGATGTACACCTGCCAATTCCTCAGGTAGCTCAAGTTTGTAAGCGAGTTTTCCAATCCTCTTACGGATCTTGTATGGCCCAACAAATCTAGGGGCAAGCTTGCCTTTCACATGGAATTTGACAGTTCCACGTAGTGGGGATACCTTGAGATAGACGAAGTCTCCCACATTGAACTCAAGTTCTCTTCTTCTTTTGTCAGCATAGCTCTTGTATCGACTTTGAGCAATTCTCAAATTCTCCTTTACTTGAGCAACTCCTTCTTCGGCATCTTGAATCTTAGCAGAGTCAAAGAACGATCTTTCCCCCAGTTGAGACCACATTAAAGGTGTTTTACAAGGTCTGCCATATAGAACTTCAAACGGTGACATCTTGATACCGGCTTGGTAGTTGTTGTTGTAAGAGAACTCTGCATAGGGTAGTCATTTCTCCCAATAAGAGCCATAATTTAGTACACTAGCGTGAAGCATGTCTTCTAAGATCTGATTCACTTGTTTAGTCTGTCCATCTATCTATGGGTGATAAGCGGTAGTGAAATCAAGTTTGGTTCTAATGGACTTGTGCAAGGCTTCCCAGAATCAGGACATAAACTGAGGACCACGATCAGATACAATACTAGAGGGAGCTCCATGCAGTCTGAGAATATGCTCAACATATAGATCTGCTAACTTTTTAGCATCGGTCTTGGTCTTAACTGGTATAAAGTGAGCAACCTTGGTCAAACGATCAACAATCACCCAAATGGAATCATTGCCTTTCTGTGAACAGGGCAATCCAACTATGAAATCCATGGATATGCTCTCCCATTTCCACTCGGGAATGTCAAGAGGCTTTAACAATCCTGCAGGCCTTTGATGTTCAGCCTTGACTCTATTACAGGTGTCACATCATGCCACATGTCCCGCAATGTCTGTCTTCATGCTTTTCCACCAAAAGTGTTTCTTCAAGTCTTGATACATCTTTGAACCTCCAGGGTGAATACAATACTTAGAATCATGGGCTTCTGACAGCATTTCATCTCGTAGTGCTAGATCGGAAGGTACACAGATTCTATCCTTGAACCAGATGGTTCCTTGTTCATCTTCATGGTGGTTGGTCTTGTAGCCTAGTTTCATCAGACCACGGAGATATTCGATCTCTTCACAATTTTTCTGAGCTTGACGGATGCGATCTGTGAGATCATACTGTATGTGGAGCTCATTCAACAAGCCATGCGGTAGTATCTCAAGCTGGAAATCTTCAATCTCTTCCTTGAGCTTAGGTGGTACGGATTCAGTGATCAAAGTGTGATAGTAACTCTTGCGACTGAGAGCATCTGTGACTACATTAGCTTTTCCCGGATAATAGTGAATTTCTAGGTCATAGTCTTTAATCAACTCTAGCCAATGGCGTTGCCTCATATTCAAATCTTCTTGAGTGAAAAAGTACTTCAAGCTCTTATGATCGGTGTAGATATCACACTTGTTGCCTATCAAGTAGTGCCTCCAGATCTTCAAGGCATGCACAACTGCTGCTAACTCAAGATCATGAGTAGGGTAACGGTTCTCGTGTTCTTTCAACTGTCGAGAAGCATAAGCTATCACTCTTCCACCTTGCGTCAATACACAGCCAAGTCCTTGACGGGATGCATCACAATAGACCACGAAATCTTTGCTGATATCAGGCAATGCTAGCATAGGAGTTGTGGTAAGCTTCTATTTCAATTCCTGGAAGCTTTGCTCGCACTTGGGTGTCCATTCAAACTCCTTAGTCTTCTTCAGAAGGTTTGTCAATGGACGGGCAATCTTGGAAAAGTTCTCGATGAATTGGTGGTAATATCCAGCCAATCCCAAGAAACTTTTGACTTCAGTCACATTACGGGGTTGATCCCATTCTTTCACAGCTTCAATCTTAGCTGGGTCAACTGCAACACCATCAGCTGATACTACATGGCCTAGGAAGGCAACTTCTTGTAGCCAAAACTCGCATTTGCTGAACTTTGCGTAGAGCTGATGTTGGGCTAATTTCTCAAGCATAGCTCTCAGATGATGTTCATGTTCTTCGGCGGTGGGTGAATAAACAAGGATGTCATCAATGAATACTACCACGAACTTATCCAGCTCATCCATGAAAACCTTATTCATCATGTTCATGAAGTAGGCGGGAGCATTCGTGAGTCCAAAGGACACCACAGTGAACTCAAACTACCCATACCTAGTCACAAAAGCTATCTTCGGGATATCACTCTCTCGAATCTTCATCTGATGATAGCCAGATCTGAGATCAATCTTGGAGAAATACTTGGCACCTCTGAGCTGGTCAAGCAGATCATCAATTCTTGGCAGAGGGTACTTGTTCTTGATGGTGACTGCGTTCAAGTTCCGGTAGTCAATGCACATTCTCATCGAGCCATCCTTCTTCTTAACAAACAGAACAGGGGATCCCTAGGGTGAAGCACTGGGTCTAATATACCCCTTCGAGATGAGCTCATCAAACTATTTCTTGAGCGCGGCTAGTTCATCAACTGACATGCGATAGGGTCTCTTGGCAATGGGTCCTGTTCCCGATAAAAGATCAATGATGAACTCTACATCACGGTCTGGTGGCATACCCGGTAATTCTTTAGGGAATACATCGGGATAGTCTCTGACCACAGGCACATCATGAACTGTCTTCTCCTCTTTTTGTGATTCTGAACTGGCTTTAAGGGCACATAGGATAGAAGTGGACTTTCCAGACTGGGGTTCAATCTAATAACTTGGCCTGATGGGTGGGTCACTTGGACGTATCTAGGTCACCATGATATAATACCTCGGTGAATGGTTAGCCAATCCATACCTAAGATGACATCTAGGTTTGTGGAAGGTAATAGGGTTAGGTCGGCTTTAAAGATAAGACCCTCAATGGTAATACTCACTCCCTTACAGATGTGGGTGCACTTTAGGTCTCCTAAAGTCGAAATTTGGTGATGATAGGCTTTCCACGTGGGGTTGAGTGAGGTCATGCTCTCGTGCAAACTTGGATGATATGTAAGAACAAGTTGCTCCAGAGTCAAATAGAACTGATGCAGTATTGCCATTAACTAAAAACATACCATACACAACGTCAGGGGCAGCCTGTGCTTCCTCGGCGTCTAGATGGTTGAGACATCCATGAGTAGCAGAACCCTTGAACTGAGACTTCGAGCGGCTGAGTTACGAGGGTACTCGGTGGCTTTGTGTGGTTGGCCTGGCCACAAGCGGCAGTGAAAGGCGCACCGCTTATAGGGGTTGGCGCGGGTGCCTTCTAGTTTCCAGTGCTTGGTGCAGAGTGGTTCTGTGCTGGGCGTTCATTCGCTGAGCGAGGACGGTTGGAATGGTCCTGAGTGTTGCGGTCCTGAGCATAACGGTCCCGGGTGTAACGATCCTAAGTAGGGCGGGAATATTTGGTGGTGTAGCCTCCACCACCCCTACTCAATCCAGGGTTGTCATCCCTATTGTGGCGAGAGCATTCCCTGCATGGTGCATCTCTCGCGGAACCTCTTGCGATCACGGCCACGGAAGGACTCGTCAAGGCTTACGCTTCCTCTCCCTGTACTCCTCTCCAGCTTTAGCATGGTCCTTCTCGATCTGGATGCAGCGATCCACCAGAGCACGCAGCGTGCTACTCTCAATACCGCCAAACTTTAGCTTGATGTGTGGGTTAAGTCCCTTACGGTAATAGTACAGCTTCTCCTTCTTAGAGTTCACAACATAGGAAGGTGCATAGTATAGAAGGTTGGTGAAGCGAGTGGTGTACTCAGTCACCCTTTCCTTTCCCATCTTGATGTTGTGGAACTCCTCGGCTTTGGCCTCCATGATACCCTTGGGAATGTGATACTCAGTGAATGCTTTGGCGAACTCATCCCATGAGATGTTGGCAGGGTCCTCATGGGAATCACTAAAACTGTCCCACCAGGCGCGTGCTGCACCTGTGAGCTGGTGTGTGGTAGCTCCAACACACTTATCATCTATGAAGGTGGTGAGGTCGGGCTTCTTTTCCACCTCCTTGAGCCAGTCATCGACTACAAGCGGGTCAGGGTCGGTGCCATCATAGGTAGGTGGCCTTAGCTTTAGAAATCCCTCCAGCTTCCTTTAGAAGTCATTCTGTTGACCTCCCTGGTGATGGTTTGCTCCGTCTATAAGAGCTGCAAGAAGCTGGGTCTGTTGCGCCATCATCTCTGCCAGGTTCGATGGTGGTGGTGGCGGAATGTTCTCCTCAACAAGCAGCGGGGTATTCTCCAGGTTGAAGGGTATCCCTCCACGTCCACGGCCCATGGCCACGGCCACGATTGTTGCCACCACGCCCCCCGTTTGGTTCGACTGGTTCGGGGGTGGGCGCACATCCACGGTTCATTAGGCGAGCAGATCGGTGGTTCGGCATCTGCAACACGGATCTTAGGAATTTTAGTGTTTGTGCCATAAGTGCTTATAATTCAGTATGATTACATGATTTTTGACGATTTAAAGAAAAACATTTATACTATCCAACACTCATTACAAAGAAGCAATAAGATCCATAAGATGCAATAAGATCCAAAACATTCATTACATGGGGTTTATTACATAGCATCATCTCCAGTAGCTACACTTGAAGACTCGCGAGAATCGTACTACGCATAGTGTCTCATATTACATCTCATAAGGGGTACATCATGGGGTACAACTTATGGAAGCCACTGACATGACTCATGACCACGCAGGGTCATCTACTCTAACTCGTACACCATAGCTAGGATACGACTGTTCTCGATCTTGATCTCCTCGTTAGACTTGTGAAGTCGGGACACGTACTTCAAGGCCTCGACGAGCTCCTCAGTAGGCTTGGCTCTAGGTAGGGTAGGGCAGGCGTCTAGGTTGAGGCGAGTCGGGGCTAACTCAAACTCCTCTATCCTATGCTTTGTCTTGCTGCGAATCTCCTTGGGTAGCTAATCCCACATACCCTTCATCTCCCTAAGGCACTTCTTGTCAGACTTCTGCCAAGCCTGCCAAGTCCTCTCACACTTGTCTTGTAGGTACTCATTCTGCCTGAGTGCCTCGATCAGGTGACCCTGGTTGCGAACAGCCTTCTTCCTGAACTCCTCTAGCTTCTAAGTCATGGTCTTGTTCTGAGATTGGATTTTCAGCATATCAATCCTCTTGGACCTCTCTCTGTCTCCTCTGTGGTTGAACTCGGCCTTCTTGTCGTCCAACTCTCTCTGCAACTCCAAGACCTTGCTATCGAGGTAGCAGTTCCTATTGCCTAGGTCGGCGGCTTTGTCCTGTAGCAAGGTCTTGGAGTACCTAGGCAACAGGAACTGCTACCTCGATAGCTCCTGTGGACTTCTTCACGAAGGTTGAGCTCCTCCTGTAGCTTGGCAACTGTCTCAAGCAGACTAGCTCGCTCCTATGCTCCCTGCGAGTCTCGCTCCTGGTACAACCACAGAAGGGCCTGGTCCTGACGTCTCCTCTACTCAAGCTAGGTCATATACCTGTCCTCCTCTACTAGGTGGATAGCCGAGACGCGAAGGCATCTGTCCTCCTCGGCAAAGATAACTCTGCTGGCTGCAAAACTCTGCTCACTAGGGGTAAGGCTAAGGTCAAGGGCCTGGGGAAGTAGATGGAACTCTGTCATCTTCAGGTGCTCGTAGTGGTCCCTCATCACTCTATGAAGTGCCTTATGTGAGACAGCTTGCAGTCCCCCCTCCACTGTGTCCTCTATAGTCAACTTGGTGAAAGCTAGGACAGAAGGTAAGGTAGTGCTAGCTGGTAACTCGAATGAGGTGACAACCGGTCCTTCGATTCCTCCTTCCTGAGCTGACTTCCCGGTGCAGGTGACCTTGACAAGCTCGTCAGGGACTCCTAACATGACGAGAACTCAGCAGAGGGTCTGTGCAAAACCCCCAAGCTCACGTAGGTCGATGGTAAGCTTGGCGTGGTCCAGAGGTAGCGGTCCTAGAGGTGGCCATTCGACGTTCGTTGCCATCTTCAGGTTTTAAGGAACCAAGTGTTAGCAGATCAATAAATAGATAAGCCTTGCATAAAAGTAAATGCAGGGTCGGTATATAACCGAAAGAAGGGCTGTTCACGTCCTATTCTATCATCCATTTCTGAGGGTTTCATCCTAGGGTCAAGTATGGCTCTGATACCAACTGAAACGACCTAATTTCCACGAAGGAAAATCCACAGAGTCGAAGTGTAATAAGACCATTGTAGATCATATTACCCAAATTCTAGTCGAATATCACATCCATACAATGTAATATCATAGTACAAATAGTGCGGAATTACATAAATTATTACATCGCCGCATTGGCGGAATCAAAAGTAACATTCATTCAGAACAGCTTGAAGATAAGATCGCCAAACTCGAGCAAAGGAACGAACCCCTCAACCGTCAAACTCCTCAGAGCTATACTCCTCAGCAGAACCTGTGTGCCAAATTTTATCAGTACGATTTGTACTGGCCACTCCTACCTTATGAGCATTGCTTTGTGGAAATTGGATGCAAGTTGGATATAATCAAAAGGAACCTATAAGGCTGGGGTTTCCTATGTATTAGCATATCAAGTATATAATAATAGTTGGTCAAGTTTTAACACCATTCCCACACCACCTATTCCACCCCATTTCTGTTCAGAGCCAGGTTTTGATCCTGGGATCGATATACCACCATCTCCACACCATCACCTCATCACCACCATACCATCGCTCAGTCGACAGGCCAACTCCCTCTTGGCACTGTCTCATGGCCTGTAGCCCCTGGCTACGACCGAACACTCACTCACAGGGGGAAGAAGAGGAGGACTCATCTCACTATCTGATTTAAGCAAAACCCAGGAAAGGTCCATAGCCAACAAGTCGGCATATGTATCGATCGATCAACCATACACTCTGCAGAGGTTTTACATAACCACAAGATCCACCTTCCTCGCTGACCGTCATCAACTAGGCTGATTCCGGCCGCTTGCTAGCCTAGGATAATGCCACCCTACCATTCAGCCCTGGTACACCCCAAGTCTAGTCTGGGGGTGGCTAAAACTGTGAGTCATGAGCCGGGTCCACAAGGTCTCCATGAAGTCTCGGAAGGGTGTGGGGGAATCCTCCGCGCCCTGTACCTCCTCTCACTGTCCGCTATCAACCTAGCAGTAGTGGCAATATCCTACCAAGTAGTTAGGCCGTCCCACACCATATAGGGCGAGTGGTACGTAAGGCTTCCCGGTGAATCTGAGTACTAGTAAGTCCTTAGGGATGACCAAGATAGAATGTATTCATCAGGGTTTCCATTTACCGTGCCACCACAACACCTCCACCCCGGGCTCCTCCCATCACAGGTTCACACCCAGGGCCACCTCATATACCATTTACCCACCACAGGTATCCATTTCTAGGGGTGCCTAGGTAGCACCCCACGGCAAGACTTGCCCTAGGCTCGTCGTATATTCCAACTTGGTCGACATAACCCTCACCCACCATGCACCCAAGCCACACACGCAGCACTCTCCCAATAGTCCAGATAACACCAGTTTCCACCACGCATCAATGTAGTCCAGATAACATCCAGATAACACTAGTTTCCACCTAATGGCTTCTTGGTCTATACAACTATCATCCAGGTGTCACGGCGGTGCTCTACGGCCACTCCTAGTCCAGCGAGGCGGACGGATGTGCATGCGGTGGCCGCGCCATGGCGGTGGTGTTCCATGGTAGGGTAGCTCGGCGTGCCTCGTGGTCAGGGTCTCTCCCATGCTCTCCTCATCACTAAATGGGTGCATCACGTGTTTGCAGGCTTGGCGAAGCTCGTAGCGAGGTCGGTGTTGGCCGCGATCGCATGTGAATAAAGACCGTGGTGACCTCGCATGGTGTTGCGAAAGGCCGGGCGAAGCTGATGCCTTGCGATGGTGTTCCCGATGGGCTTAGAGAGGTCTCAGCCAAGGTGCTCACCGTGGTGTGCTGGCGGTGCAGAGTGGCGGTGTGGTGATGACGGTGCTATCGTGTAGCGGTGCGTGATGCTGCGCCGGCTCAAGGAAGAAGACAGTGGCGCCTTCCTCTACTCCGGCGGCGGCGTCCTTCTACGCGCCTCTCCTTCTCCTCTCGTCACTTGGCTTAGTGTGCTGGTGCGAACCGCATGGCGGCGGCGAGGTGAATGGAGGGCTAGGGCTTGGGGTCCTCCTTTTATAGGCCGAGCTCCATGCTCATCCATGGCGGATGGCGGAATGGCTGGTGATGCACCGAGCGCATCGGACGGCTCTCGCGTGCGGGGGCGGTTGCGTGGGCGCGGGGCTAAGGTGGGGGATAGGGTCATGCGATGTGCATGACCCTAGGCCCGCGCCTGCTCTCGCGGTCGGCTCCTAGTCGCGTGGTGGAGGGAGCATGGGGAAGACGACGACGTTGTAGCTGGGTGGTTGACAGAGGGGGCCTATTTGTCACTTGTCCGATCTTGGGCGGCGTGGTGTGTGTGTGTACCGACGGGTGGTCCGGCTCGTCGGTGGCTTGTCTTGTGCATGAGCAGAGAGGGTGTTCTTTGGGCTGGCTTCATGGGGCCACGTGCGCGAGTGGGAGGGTAGGCGAGGCTCTCGCCGGGCTGGCTCGCAAGTAAAAGCAGGCTGCTGGCTCTGCTTGCTCCCTCTTCTTTCCTTTCTCTTTTATTTGTTGCCAATTTGGTTAGGGTTTGATTTATTTAGTTTCATTGTACAAGTGTGCACCTTGATTAAGTGTGGAGCTTAGGGCTGGTTGGTGGGGCCCACATACTTGGGTGGTACTTAGGTGGTTAATTTATTGCATAATAAATTGATTATAAGTGGTCACTTTTATTTGCACAACAAAAGATCAATAAAAGGCAACTCACTTGTTTAGAATTAAAATGCATGCAAGAATGTATGTGTTAGGGATTTTAAACACACATATACAACAAGTGACATGCTATGCTTATGAGTTTGTTTAGTTGGATTACGACTAATGCAACACTTAGGGTTAGCTCCTACAAATGTCACCCATCATCACATGGGGTTTTGAAGAAAAAAATTTGTAGTTGGGATTTTTGGTGTGTGGATTTTTGCGTTGTTATAGGCTTCCCAGTTGGCGGCAATCAGGAGGAGCAGGAGGAGCTCATTGGTGACTTTACCACCGCCATAGAGGGCACCGTGGCAGCCACGCATGCGGCCAATCTTAATGAAAGGCTTGTTTGTCTCTTCAATTTGAAGAGCAACTTATGCGCCTCGCTTTGTCTTTCATGGTGTTTGCTTCTTGTGCTTGGATGTGATCGGCTTGTGCGCTCGACATGCTTGGCTGAGGTGATTAGGAGGTCATGGGCCAGATCCTGCCTCCCCTCTCGAAAGGGAGTTAGGTTTTTGGGAAGCTTCCTTTCCTCTTATGAAAGACCGTAGGTAACTTAGTAACTTAGCATATTTCTGTTCTAAATGCTTCTAGCTGCGACAGGCATTGTAAATGTCAATCGTCGGCATAATGTGTATTACTCTTTTCTGAATGCACACACGAGAAAGTCCAAAGCTATGTTATTGTAACGCGCCGGACAATATCTATTACTCTTTTCTAAATGCACACACAAGATTTGATTGCGCATGAAAGAAAGTCTGCTCCTCTATGATTGTAATGCGCCAGACAATAGATTTTGTGTTCGGGTGACTCCTTGACTTGCAATGGCATTGTTCGACCATGTAGTTCTCTCTTAAGAGGAATGACTCAAGTTGCAACAAGGTAGTCAGACTAGATAGATGCCGCTCATATCGCACATAGATGTTAGGTTTAATTTACAGTGGCAACATAGTGATAAAAATGGTTCAACATGTACAACTTATTATAGAACCATAAAATAGACATTGTGTCATAAGAAAGACTTCAATTATTACATCAAGAATCATTTTAAATCCTAATTTCGATGCCAATGTGGCAACATAGTGATAAAAAGGGTTCAACATGTACAACTTATTACAAAACCGTAAAATAGACATTGTGTCATAAGCAAGACTTCAATTATTATATCAAGAATCGTTTTAAATCCAAATTTTGATGCCTCTGTTCCCTCACCTTCTATCGCATCTCTCCCTTCGACTGTCGAACTATCACCAATCTCTTGTACGTCTCTTTCTCGATAGGGAATCTAGGTGACTGTGCATCCAAAGGATGTGGTGATGATGACGAAGCAGGCATCAAAGTCATGATGGTGCTATTGAGGTCGAACTCACCTAGTGAGTGCAACACGCCTGGTGAGTCCACTAAAATCTCATCGTTCGAATCCGATGTCTCATCATGCTCGTGACGTGGTTACCTAGACGAATGGTGGACTCTCCAGTCTGTTGAACTGAAGTAGTGGTATCAGACCCTAGGGTCAACTCCGGTCTATTAATGGTAGGATTAGTAGGCTCGATGGTCGCATCAGGCTCCGCGATCATTGGAGAAGCCCTGGTAGGTTCTGTATGTGCCCCTGTGGTATCGCACGCAGTATCTAGCACCTCGATTTGATTGGGTGGAGAAGGTCAATCAGCTGCCTCATGAGCTAAAGCTGAACTCTGCTTATGTTCGACTAGTAATACTAGCATTAGCAGGCTCAGGCATCTCGGTCATTGGAGAAGCCCAAAGAGACTCTGTATGTGCCCCCGTGGTGGCTTGCACCTTGACCTGAGGGGGTGAAGAAGGTGGATCACTTGCCTCATCAGAACTTGAAGCTGGCTCAGGTATCTCGAGAATTGGAGAAGCCCTGAGAGGCTCTGCATGTGCCTCCATGGCGACTTGCACCTCGACTTGAGGGGGTGAAGAAGGTGGATCACCTACCTGATCAGGACCTGAAGCTGAACTCTGCTTATATAGCGTTGCAATGGGTAACTCTGTGTGGAAAGTTGTATTATTAGGACCAGTTAGATAACCAACAATGCGGTTAACCTGACTACCACATTGCAACTGAAGCATCTAAAAGTCTAGGGCCTGAACCCCTATGGCATTACATAGTTCACTAATGCAACCAGTGAACACATTGCACATCATATTGATTTTTTGGCCTTATTGGTTGATGGTCTCACAAAAAGCAGATGATTGATGGCTGATCTGCTCTTTGAGGAGGACCACACTCCACGCTTGCTTATCGATACTTACTTTCAAACACCTCTCTTGTCGTTCTATACACTTCTAGTTTGCTTCCTGGCGACAACTAGCCTAGCAAGTATCTGTCCAAGCTCCGACGGTTGCTACATGGACAATGGAGGCGGTGCCTGCTTTGCTAATGTATCTATAGTAGGTGGAACATCGTCCATCTCTTTGTTGGCCACACCACCGGAGGATGACCCTCCCTTGTCGTGGTCGTCTGACGCAGGGTCACGGAAGTCGCTGTCATCAGAGTCAAACTGCTCACCTCTCCATATAGATAGTAGTAGCCACTGCTGCAAGCTGGTTAATGACTCCCTGTTGCTGCCACGAGGCAGGATTGTCTTCCTTAGAGCAATGTGTAGAACGTAAACCTCTGGACATAGTCTGTCTAGTGTATGCAAGGAGCCATCGACAAAGGGCTCCATGAAGAGCGGCTGAATCTCCTGGTCTATAGGAAAACTACCTCTAGCCCTGCTACGATGCGGAGGAAGAGCATCTCCATAGACTATCTGGTGGAGCTTTCTGTCTGAAGTGTCAACCCTGAGGAGTTCTTGCAGGTGGTCATAGTACAATCGTTCTAGCCGACCGTCGAGCATAAAACCAATGAAGTCATGCTTCGGATGAATCCACACTGTTGCATAGAACTGACACACCCAACTTATCACAATTCGATCAACCTCACTAAAAAGGTGAACAAAGCCTAGGAAGCGCTCAAAGAGGGGGCTGGATGGGTGTACCAGCTGCTCTCTTAAATCCCAACCAAGTACCTTTGGTCTGCTAGTGATGTCCCTCTAGCACGGTAGCTCCTGGAGAAACTCTCCTGAGTCATAGTCCAGAACTCTTTTTTTGTGCCAGGCTCTTTGAGTAGTGGAAACTAGAACTCAATATTGCAGAACCTGATGCTCCATATCTTCTTTGAGCTGAAATACCAAAAGTCATAGAACTGAACCTCTTTCTTTCCCTCAATATTACTGCTGCTCGTACCACAATTGTTAGACATCAAACCTCCTCAACTGCTCCTCGTACCATCATTGGCAGACATTAAATTACCTCCATGACTGCTCCTCGTACCACCAATTGTGGCACACATCGAACCTCCATGAGTCTGAGTGTGCCGATGAGTAACTGCAGATTAGATCCAGGAAGGTGCAAAGCGGCTGGTCTGGTGTTTAGAGTGGAACTCGGTCATGGGCTATAGTTATTCCTCAGTGAGGTCCTTCTCCATAAGTTCCATTTTAGCACTCTCCTCATGCTGCTGCTGTCGGTGGGCCGTTCGAGTCCACCTGCGAGAATTCTCGGACTCCAGGGCTAGCATAGCTTTGGTTGCTTCTTCCTTTGCTTCTCGGATACTGTTCGCTTTCCTCTGCCTCTTCCTGGGCTATGGTGGTGCTTGTTCCTCTGCTTCTGGGAGACTGCGAGCCTTCCTCTAGCTCTTTCTAGGCTATGGTGGTGCCTATTCCTCTGCTTCTCGGAGAATGTTTGACTGCCTCTGGCTCTTTCTATGATGTGGTAGTTCTGTCTGCTTTACTTTAACTCATGCCATTTGCAACAATCAAAAAAATTACACATGCATTTCATCAAACACCATACACTCATGAAGAAAAAAGAGGAGATGGCAGACTCACCACGCCGAGGTGAGAAGGCGATCTCGATCAGCTTGCTCATAGGAGGAGTGGCGTACTGACAGATGGTGACGTGGTAGATCGCCATAGTACAGAAGGATCTAGGAAGAGGTTTCTCGGTGTCGCGCCTATGCGAGGGGGAGGGGGGAGGGGGAGGCAGCACAGGGTGGGTGGCGCCGAACAGGGCAAACAGCGACGGAAGCGGCACAGAAGAGGAAAAGTTGGATACTCTTGATCATAAAGTTGGGTAATAAGAGAATTCCTTTAATTAGCATTGGACTTTCCCACCTACCGCGTAATTGCATCATCGACACATAAACACTATCAAGGAGTCGTCGTCCACCGAAACTTGGGGGTCCACTGAAACTTGGGGGATTAATATTGGTGATCCGATGGTTAATACACATGTTAATGTATTAAATATCATCATCATTATCATATATATATAAAATTCGGTCTCTGGCTCTCTGCTCACCAGACGGGGCAGCGATCTGCCATGCAAAAATTTGATTTCAGGCAAAAATGAAATCCTCGCGCCCAGTAGTGCCACCAACACGCACCTGAAAATTAGATCTCTCTCTTTTGCCCACCTCATGGACATTGGTTTACCACGTCATCGATTTCAAACAGGGGTATTTGTAGTATTGTCATGGCCACATAAAAGCTCAAGGAGTCGCCATCTCTGCCTCCATCTCCATTCTCTAGCCAAACCAGCCGCACCATCTCTCCTCCCGCTCCAAAGCCTAGCCCCCTCTGCCACCCCAATCTGACCCCTAGCTAGGCGCATTGGCATAGCAGCTTGACTCCCTCTCCACTCTCTAGCCACACCCTCTCTCATACCTTTCCAAACCCTAGCTAGAGCCAGAGTCGGATCCAATCCCTTTCGTCGATAGCAGGTCCGCTCTTTCATCGTTAGCGGCGGTATTGGCCGGATCTAGACCCCCTATGTCGGCACCTATCATGACCGAGCACAGCGTCATCATTGATGACTGCCACATCAGATCTGCTACCCCTTTGTCGACACCGATCATACCACTTCCACGATAAGGATGACAAGAGGGTCGTGCCGACGATGCAGCGTAGCTAGGAAAAGGAAGAGGTACCCAAATTCCTTTTATGATGCATTCTATATTCTAGTGGTTGAACCTAGGACATGTAGATAGTGATGGGGTTACATGTTTCTTAGTTGATTGTAGTTCGCATGTGCTTTATTCGAGTAATAGCTTCCGTATAAGCTGTAGTTCACATGTGCTTTATTCAAGTAATAGCTTTTGTATAAGTTGTAGTCTAGGCACCTAATTTGCATGTCCATGCTCTGTTTTGTTGACATTTGGTACAAGGTTAACTCAATAAATGCCTTTGTAATCTACACGTTGACATTCGGAATATCTCCCTAAAGTAGAGGAGTGCATTCTAGGATATGGTGATACATATACAGATTTAGAAGAGCCAGTACCCCTTGTAATTGAGGTGCTTGTTCTATCTTGTCAGGTTGGGATGGGAGGGGGGTTGGTTTAGGTAGCAGTGCAATTCAATTCTTTGCTGTGTGGATAGCAATGCAATTTTTACAAGCTTGCCGCTTAACTTTGTTTCTCCAATTTTAGGCTATGGGTTGAACAAGCTATAGAGAAGTCCTTGCCAGTAGGGCAAAAGGCAGCACCGATATGGATCCTAGGGGATGACAATCCAAGAGAGTGAAGCCAACTAGTCTAGCAGAGTTGCAGCATCTTGGAGTTCCAACTAGGTCCAAAAGTCAACACACACAAGGCAAACAAAGCCCTGTGATGGACTGGTCATGTGAAGATGACCTTATCCATGCCAAAGAGGAGACTCAACCACCCCACCCGTAGAATGACCAAACTTGCGAAGGTTGGTATTACCTTAGACATGTCTATAAATCAAGTCACACTATTTGATATCCATGTTACTTTTCTAACAATCTGAATATATGAAAACTGTGTAGTACCATTGTAGAGAAGAGCGAGGAAGTTGAGGCAAGCAACTAAGGGAGTTTTGCTTCACAAAACCACCCAATCAATGGGAACAAGGATTCCCATCTTGGTTGTCAAGGTTGACAAAAGGCCACATGATCCATTGCAAGCTGCCAAGTTTGCCTCAGAGGCAGGTGTAGTAGTCAGGTCTCAAGTACCAATTCTCCTGCACTGGAAACATTAGAAGCGATGTATCAAACATCTCGATGGATCTGTGGCCAAGCTATCTATAAGTATGTATATCCTCTATTGACATTCAACTCTACCTTGAGCAACTTAGTAATATATTTAATTTGCATTCACACTTCTGCAGTTGAGGCTGACCACTGACGACAATGATGAAGCAACAAGAGAAGCATGCACAAGTGTATTCTAGTCTGTTATACGGCAGACACGGTATAGGTTCAAGCGATCCTACTTCAACGGTGTCCCCGCTGATAAAATCAAAAAGACCTCTCCTATGTCTTGCATGAATGACGCACAGTGGTGGGCACTTGTCCAAAAGTGGTGAAGTTCAAAGAACAAGGTGTGTGTGTGTGTGTGTGAACTCATTTATTTCTTCTCTAGTCTTTATGTGGTCTACTTGTGCTGCAGTCTAACACAATTGTGGTTATAGGTAGTCTTGGAGCAAAACAAGCGAAACCGTGAAAAAGTCAAGTACCACCAGGTTATAGGATCTCACTCCTATGTTGCCCACTTGCAAGCATATGTAGGTGATGGTTGTGTTATTCTTTTTATATCAAACTAGATGATACCCCACGCGTTGCTACAGGAATTTTATAATGTTTTTTTGATAAAATCTTATGGAGTTATAAATATGTGGCTTTGTGTTAGAAAACCATATTATAAAATGGTTGTCCCATCTTGAAATTTGTAGGACAACATAGGATTGAAGATTTAAAGAATCGAGTTAATTGAACAATTATCTTAGAAAAAAATTGCATGAATCATTGTTTTGCTCCTTCCTCGTAACTGCTAAAACTCTAAAAGAGACAGAGGTAGATTTGGTACTGAGTTTCTTTGTACACGCAATAGAAAGACCACGCCCCAGCAATCCAGAATAAAGGAATAGAAAAAGAAAGAGAGAGGAAATCGTTGAACGGCCAGGCCCATTCTTTTGAGTTCCTTCAAGCAAAGAAAATTTGCACCTCTTTCCTCTCGACCGCACGGACGAACTCGCATGGAACAAAATCCACAGTTGATCTCCAAACTCCCAACAAAATCAAGATGGCCTTTGAACTTCCAAGATCTTGGTGTCTCAACCACGTATCTCCTCCCTAATCGATCTACCGCATCCCCTTTGAATCAAGTCCAGCCATGGGCATCGATGGCGCCAGGGTGAGACTGGCCACTCGAGGAGGCGACGCACGGGTGAGCGGGCCATTAGCGTGAATGGCGCATGGGTGACGGGGCGAGGCATGAGCGGCGTGCATCATCATGGTGCTGCTCTACTTCTTGTCGCGTCGAGCGAGGCGCCAACACCTGCTGTGTCGGCGGATATTCCGGCGAGAAGGAGAAACAGCGTCGCGCGGGCAAGCCTGGCCATGGGCATCAGCAGCGCGTGGGTGAGCCCGGTAAGCAGCAGCAATGCCCACAGGCGAGGCACGAGCGGCGTGCATCATCAATGGTGCCACCCCTGCTGCTTTTTGTCATTGCGCCGAGGTAGGGGTGGCAGCACCTGCTGTTGCGGTGGATGCAAGGACAATTCAGGCTTAATAGGGTAGCTCATCGGTGGGAGAAATGGAGGAGGTAGACCAACAGACACAATGACTCTTCACTTCTTTAGTTCACAGTTTTGGAAGTGGATTGTGAGCGCCGCCTGAGCTATGAACAGGTATGGGAAAGGATTGTTTAGCTCCTGCATATTGATGTGTGGTTGTGGGACCCTCTGATGATGTGGCTTCATGAAATCATAGAGAAATCTACTAGTATGATCCTCCTATTTAAGTATAGTAGATACGCAATGCCTTTTGTATCAACAGAAAGACATGTGTAATTTTAACAGAAGGACAAAACAGGAAGGACGCAGGACACGATCAAGAAGTGCTCAATGAAGAACATAATCGACCTCATGAAGATGTTGATGCAGTGGGAATCTACAACAACTTCCATACCAGTAGCAACACAGGACTAAGCGATGCTGCAAGAGAAGCAGTGGTAAGTACCTTCATTTGCTTTACTTGAAATTTGCTGAAGTCGTTGCCATAAAAGGAAATGTAGGAGGAGCCTAAAGTGGCACCATCATTTTAAAGTTGTAATATTACAACAGTTAATATGTTACCTATGATTTGTGCTTATGAATCTCTATCGGCAGTAGGCTAAGAAAGACCTATGCATTACTTGTAATGAACTAATCTCTTGGTTCTGCAATTTAAGTCCTCTTGCACAATCTGTAACCTAATGTTTACTCCTTGGTTTTCATAGGAAGCTATGAAAACTATATGAGCAGAACCTATTGCTGATGTTGTTTCCAAGGTCCTCTCCTAGGCCAGCTGCAGCACCTTTTCTTTGAAGAATGCTGGTATAGGACAAGCTGCTCCAAACTTTGAGAACGGCTTGCTGCTTAATAGGAAAGTTTAGCTGGCCTCACCAAACAAGTGGATCAACTGAATAGGAAGGCAGAAAACACTGAAAGGGAGTTTGAGTTCAAGAAATAGCAATAGGAGGGGTACAATAAGCTCTGTGAACATATCATGCTCTTAAGCACTGGTAACTCTTAGTCTGGTTGATGTAGTGAACATGTGGTTTGTTTGCTATTTTGATGTGAACTTGTGGTGGCTTGATATGTGAACTCTGTCAGTGGTTTGCTGCTGAACTAAACTGTTGTTATTTGATTTAGGTTCAATATAATTATGCATGTAGTCATTTTGTGCAGCAGTGTAGATATGAAATCATTTTTTCTGATGTAATGATTAGTGTGCACATGGTAGATCCGGCACAGGCCATGTCATTGAATAAGAATCTAACACGTGGATGAACTAGTGAATGACATGTGTAAGTGTCAAGACAGGACACGTGGGCCAATATGAACCAAATACGTGGTACAAATCCGTTCTGCCATGTGGTCAAATAAAAAAGATGTGTGGGTAGCTTAGGGCATGACATGTGACCCAATAAAATACTGACACACGAACATATAGCATCGTGACACATGGTCGAGTAAAAGAAAGACACGCGGGGTATTGTGGTAATGCAATGTGGACCAATAAAAATACGACACATGGTCCAATGAAGAAGTGACACGTGATCCAACCGCAACACAACATGTGTGGCAATAGATTTGGAACAATAGGGACCCGACACGTGGTCTAGTAAGAATCTAAAACATGCAAGAACTAGAGATGGCCATGTTGTGCAATAAGAAGGTGACAAGTACCCAAACCATCTCCAATGCAACCGGCTATAGCATGTACACGTGGAAAGCATCTCTAACAGAAGCACCCGCCAGTGTGGCTGCCTCCTGCCACGCATGCCAAAACACTTCTATGATTGTCAGTTTCTCATCATAGATCAAGCCACTTCTATGAGGAATTTCTAGATTCATCATAGAAGTTCAAATATGACGCGACTTCTATCACGAACCGTTTTTCCTCATAAAACTAAAATTATGACGAATTTGGCTCCTTTAGTGATGAAAGCTATTCGTCATAGAAGTGAATATTCCTAGTAGTGACCGGAGCATCCAACTCATGGTTCGGACCATCCACTGATGACAGCAAACCCTGGAAACACCAAGTCCTAAACCACCAGAGTATTCTTCAGAGCATTTGCTGAGTAACGGAGTGTACGTGACCTCCCATGGAGTGTCTGTGAACCCAAATAGAGTCAAAACATAACCATGTCACCTCAAAGCCCAACCCGACGGAGAGTCCGCCACATAGGTTGGAGCATCTACTAGTTAACAGAAAATGTGAGATTGTTTAGTAAAGGTTACCCAAGAGGTCAACAATACAAAGATAAGCTTAGTTATTGTTGACACAAAAATGTGGTGATATGATCAACACACAGCAAGCCAGAAGATCTGAGTGGAACAAGACCAGAGATCTGCTTGGCTTCAACACAGAACGAGCCGATTCTGAAAACCCAACGACGTGCCAGTCAATTTGACCTGCAATTGATAAGGAGAGAATCTTATCAGTAATTTAAGGTAGAATATGTCGGTTTTGCACCAAATAGTTCCAAATGTATGGCTAGGTAGCCGATTCAATGAGGCTATCGACTAAATAGTCGATATTCAACGCATCCATAAGAAGCGATATAAGAAAACATCATCGGCTAAATGGAACATGATCGATATAAAGTGTCGAGCCGATAAGTTTGATGAAAATAGTATAACATGCGAACAAATCGACTGTCTAATATAAATGAATCTACAAACAGTTTGAATCTAATCTATTATCATCAACAGTGAGGTTCGATCGGATCGATGCAACTATGATAATGATAATAAACTAAAACCAAAGAATCTATAAAAACATCTATATTTGACAGATTTATGAAAACATGCTATATGCATGAGAGTATAGGCAAATCGGCTAAAATAGTCGATACAGTCATAGCAAACAAATAGAGTATATATCTTGATCATGAACAAGACCACTAATCGATAATTTCTAATCTAAAGTCTTACCAGTGTGGTTCGACCTGATCGATGCAGCTATGACAGTGTCATTAGAATAGATCTCATTAACTAGTGAGTTTATTCAAGATTGAAACATGTCTTTGGATGCATACTATGTTTGACTGGAATAGAGATAAAACAGCCGATCTAGCGGAATTAAGCCGTCAATTATAAGGTTTGAAGCATGAACAAATCAAAGGACGACCAATTAAGATGATATGATGTCGATCTATCTCTATCTCAATCAGGTGATTTTGTTATAATTAATAAAACATTAATTATAGCAAGATCGATATCTGGTGAATCAACCAAAAACAGCAAGGAAAATCTTACTAATTTTAGCAGACTCGATAACTGGTGATATTGTATTAAACAAGTTATTTAACACAATATCGATAATTTTGATTTATATTATGATTCATAAGAGATCAATCAGCTGATGCAGCCTTACAAACTATGATACAGATCAATAACTAACTTATATTATGGTCATAAAAGATCAATCAGCTGATGCAGCTTTATAAGCACAATACAAGTCGTGACGGTACTCACAAGCAAGTTGGAGGTCGATCAGTTGATGCAACCCTTTTTGCTGAAGAACTCATCGAGATCTATAGTACTCCTACTCCTAATGTGATGGCGAAAGCTGAAAAGATTGTATTGATTGAATGTTGTGTCCTTTTACAATAACTAGGGTCTAATATTTATACCCAGAACCTAAACATGAATCCTACTCAAATATGACTCATTATAATTTTTGGAATAAAAGAAAACTTTGTAACTTAACAATAACTTGGACTCCAATTTTCCTTATTCATAGAGTCCGACACATCTCCCTAGCGCCAATCAAGTATAGCCCATTGACGTCGTCTGCTGACGTAATCCATAAAATAGTGAATTCTGACATTACATCTAAATCAGTTGATGCCGATTCTCATCCAATCGATTCCTTGATGACACAATCCTAGAAGCTTCAAGTTCCCGCGTTCTTCTTCCCAAATTTTGGTGTAAACAGTTATAAATAACGCAATAGTAGAGCCATGTTAGGCATCTCTTCCCAAGTTCCAAATCAAGTCTCAATCTTTATCTTCTTATCGATCCTCTTCAATCTTGATATTCATTTCTTTCAGAAATCGTGTAGCATGAGGAACGTGTAAAAGTCATCGTCGTTAGCTTCGAATTCGTTCGAACGACATAACTAGGCAGGCACCCCACTACTATAAGTGCTATTTTGGATACTTATTGTGTTTCATTATGAGTTATGCATCTCATGTAGATTTGGTTAAATACTTAATGATGATTCATTAATTCATAGCTACTCATTAAGTAATTAGAGCCTTTCATTTAATCAACAGGGGATGGAAACGCTTAATTGCTTATTTGCTTAGTAATGTTAGAAGTCGAGTGTGAGAAGGGAACTCAAGCTTGCGCATGTAGGATGCTACACTGGGATAAATAAACACTAATACAAATAAGGGATACAACTTATCCACTTCCCTAATTTTGACTAAGGACTCACCTTAAATTGAATTACGAATTTGATGATGAATTTGATAATTCTTGCTCATGCGAGGGGTAGGTCACTATGAGTGTGGGATCTCAAGTGACATAGATCGTGGAGCAATTAATGACCGTGCATTGGGATACATGAGTCCGAGTAATCACCCGTACAGACCACATGTCACATATGGGGGTGACAAGCCGAGTAACTAATTGTGACCAGTCTATCCGTGAAACTGGCAAGAAGGTGGCACCGGTTAGATGGTGGTAGCATTAACTAAGAACCAATTGAACCTTTCATATGACATTTGGGATGAATTAAGGAAAGGTTGGAAACGTGAGGCAACCCTTACTACTAGACCTGGTGTATGGTGGTTAGTCACGTTTTCTGTGTGGATACAGTTGTACACCTCTACAAAGTTTTGAAAGCCTGAAATCCCTTGGGACGGAACCTTTTTGGTTGTTCCTACTTTCTATACCCATGGTAGTGTTATTAATGAAACTTGATGATGATACGAATTATAATGTTGATCACCTTATGCTAATTATTGCTTCCTATCATGAACTTATAATTTGTTAAATAATTTAATCATGAATCATTAGCATGTCATCATAAGAAACACCATTGCTTTTCTACAAATGTACAAATACTTGATAACACCCTTGCATCCACCAAATAACTATATGTTGGAATTAAGTCATGCGAGTACAAAACGTACTCATGGTGCTACCGTTAAGTTGTTTTGCAGGTATGTAAGAAATTGACCTGAGCCAAGCTCAATTCAATGCAAGGTTAGCAGACCTTGGAGCGGGCATTCTCCAAGATGAGCTGCGTGTAATCCGTCATATCTATGAGCGACTAGAGTGTAACTTAGAGTTGACCATCGTGGGATTTGTGATGACCCAATACGGTTTTTGTCACACTGACACAAGCGTGATCCTCTTGACTAGCTTGCACCAGCTTGACCAACAGCAGGTCACCAATAGGGACATGGCAGCCATTTCACTCAACCATGGTGTATGAGACAAACAAAGGTAGCCTCTAGCCTAGACACCATGTTTATGCTATCGACTACTACTCTAGTGCGCTAGCAAGGGTTATTCGTCTTTATCAGGGCCCTTCTACTAGAGCATCCGCCATGAGGACAGACGACAAACTCGCAAGCAAGTAAGATTATAGCTTATCTACTCAAAGACTTTGAACCATAAGAATCATAAACACTTACTAAATAACTGTTGAGGTAGAAAGCGGGTGTTCGTCGAGGTACATGCAAGGGAAGGTTACCGATAAGCCCAGCACTACTTCCCTAAACTCTCCCTCAATCTCTCCCTACTACTTTGCTAGAGCTAGCTAGGGCCTAAGCCCATGGAGTGGTGCTCATGCTCTTGCTCTTTGATGCCTTTGTGCTCTCTTGTGTGTTGTTGAAATGAGGAGGGGATGGCCTCCTTTTATAGGCGGAGAGGAGGGGGTCTTTGAAAAGTGCTTCCTCCCCTCATGGAAAGTGCAAACCAATGTTCTAGGTACATTGAACCTAACCATCACCCTTTGTACCATCCTTGGAGAGGAGGTATGAACAGACCTGGCAAGATTGGGCTCGAGGTAGGCCACTAGGGGTGCACCCGCACCATGGGTGCGGCCACACCCTAGGTGGGCCACCTTGAGTCCAATTTTGTTGGGCTGCCTCTTGTGATCTCCTAGACTTGGCCCATGGTGGTGTTGCGCATATTTGAGTTGGTTTGGTTGGATTTTGGGCTTGTTCTCCACTTGTTCTGGGCCTTGATTTTCTTGGTTGTGGGCCTCCGTACCCTTAGGCTCATGTCGGGTATTTGTATTGTTGTATTTCTTGTATATTTTAGGTATATTTCTTGTGTAATTTCAACATGTCCTTCTATAAAAAGGTCAAACACCAAAACTTGTGGAAAGTGTTAGTTCTAAAACCCAATTACTAGGTTTGGTGTCTATATGCTAGGATTTTATACAAAGATTGGCAGTTGAAAATATAGGTTAAGGACCGCCAACAAACTCCCCCACACTTAGCCCTTTGCTCATCCTCGAGTAAAGTTAAGGACTAAGATGGGACATCTCCTTGATATGACATCTACATACAAGCTATTCCAAGCTTCACCTGCACTTGTGAACTTTGGAGTGTCTACCACATTACCTTGGGTGATTGAATAATGAAACAACATGGATTCAAATCCCCTTGCATCAATTAGCTTAGAGACTTGGGTTTTTCATTTGATTTAAAAATGTAAACATAGCTTAGCTCCTCAAATGATTCTCTCGGATCACTCATATTTGTGTTTGGTTCCTCACCAAGACATATCATAGTGTTGCCCTCTTTCTTTCCTACTTCTAAAAAGCTTATGTAGATCTTTGGGTATGGAAAGATATGAAGGCATACTTACTCTGCATATTTTGGTAAGTCAAAGCTCGGATCCAAGGAGAAAGATGTCATACCCTTAGATCAAGAAGTGCAAGTGTGTGGATAAAACAATTTTAAACCTATACTATACTCCTTGATATGAGTGATCTCTCTCATAAACTTATATTCGGAGAACATGGCTATCATTTTTCATGAGCCTTCATGTGCTCATCATTTTTTCATATATAAAATTGGACCTTCATGTGTCCATATATCTCTTTTTTCTTTTTCTTTTTGGACCTTCATGTGTCCATATATTTTTTTTCTTTTTCATACTTTTGCATAGCTCATGTCTCTTTAAACCACATATTGAGAGAGGTCACTATGTTATAGAACATGGAGTATTTATTTTAAGACACATTTTTTTGGGTTTACTTCTAGTATAGGAGTACAATTTTTTTTTGGTGGACGGAGGCATGTTTTAGTGTATTCCTAGTGTAGGAATAGCTTATATATGTGGCATGTACGTGATCTTGTTCTTGGGGGCATGAAAACTTTCTCAACAAGGGTCAACAAGACTTGACAAAACTTAATGCAGAAATAAGTAGCATAATTTTGGAGGTTTTAAGTTCTATTCACTAGATATGGTTTTGGTAGGAATTTGCATATCATTGAGGAGCATGCTATTTGAGTTTTCATTTTGTAAGATAAATCCCAAGTTCTTCAAATGAGAGAGCAAGGTTCATCTCCATCCTACTATATCACATATTCCAATTATGAAGATAGCATGGGGTCCCTATGATGAATTGTTCATAAGTATAGGAATATTAGCAAGGAATAAAACGTATGTAAGATCAATCAAAGGAATGCATGGAGATGGAGCGTCAAAAGTTTTGTCGTTTTAATTTGTTTAGTTTTAAATTTCAAAACTTAGGAGAGTTGAGGGTAGAGTTGCACAAACCAACATTATAGAGGAAGGAGTTTTGGGGAATCAGAGGTGGTTTGGCTAAACAAAAAGGTTCAGCCAATCCTCTCTGAAGCTATCTATCCTGTCCTTCTGCATGATGTACCATTCGCTGTTGTGCAACATAAGCATTTTCCAAGTTTGGATTTTTTGATATATTGTGCCTCATTTGAGGAGGAGGTTTTGAATGCTTGTGTGGATCGTCTCCCCCACACTTATTTTTGTACCTACTTTTATTAGAAAAACAAAAAAGGAAACATACAAGGGCTCTTCCAACTGAATTACCGGGTAGCCTAAATTTTATTTTATTATTAGTAGTAGTACTAATTTTTTTATTTGTTCACCCATCTTTTTATCTTTTTAGAATAACTCAAGCAAGGCTAAGGTAAAATTGCAATGTAATTCTAGCCCTGATTTATCTCCATAAAAGATTACCTCCGTTGTTTATGAAAAATAATACTCTGAGTTCATTAACCAAAATTTAATAGCATATCAAATGTTGATTAAAGAAGACTATTTTAACCTAAGCACCGTGCTTAATCTAAAAAAGCCTATGGGTATATGAATATTTGAATATACCCAAACCAGAGCATTTATCATAAGCAAAAGAAGCATGAACTTGTATGAGCAATTATTTTCACATGGAGATAAATATGAGTAAGGGAGTTAGTGAACATTTTATTTACCTTTGTATACCTGAGTGTTCTTACCAGCAACTTTTGTAGATGGAAGCTTTGAGGCTGATACAACAGCGGCTTGTATATGGTCCATCTCAAGTTATCACTAAGGCTAGGCCGCACACACACTACCAGTGTGTATGGACCATGAGCCATAGTGATACCAAAGGTCTAGAAGAGGAGAATCCTCCTTCTCTCTCTCTTATATATATATATATTTCTCTCTCTTTTTCTTCTTCCATTCCTCTCTTTTTTATCATCATTTTTTTCATAATATATTCTTTGTATAGCAAGGTAGAGCAGACATTATTTTTTCTCTCTTTTTAACCAAGATGGTCTTTGGTGAGACATTCTCCCCCACACTTGGACTTTTGTATAAAAGTTAAGTGCGTAGTGTCGGGGTCTCCTCTTGAGTGTATTCCATCACCAAAGGGCATCATGGCATTTAGTTTGATGCAACTCTCATGTTTTCTAGCATCGTATGCCCCTTGTCCTTCTTAGTCTCAACCTAAAAGGGTTAGCAACCTAGAATACCCGAAGGTGCATACTAACTTGAAAACATGTTCTTGCTTTTATTGACAAGAAAGGTTTTTTTATTATTATTATATTTTTTCATGATAATCCGGGGTATCTCCCTGTAGTGCTTAATTTTTGGTCTTAAGCTTGATTGCGGGGACTTCATCTTGCAGCTATCAATGGTGGTATAGTTCCCAGCTTTACCACTAAACATTTAGCGATAATGTTCAAGCTGCATGGTTAGTACCACAATGCCACTATGGAATTTGCAATACTTGTGATAAACAAAAGCATCCACAACCATCCTCTGAAAAAGTTTGGAGACGAGGATCAAGAGACGGTTGCGATCCTCATAGAAGCACTAGGCGCTAAGTGAAACAAACTCTGGAGACTTTGACAGTGAGCATAAAACATGAGGGGTCTCAAAAGTGAAACTTTCATGCTCTATTATGGAATTCCTCCTTTTGGACTCTAGAGTCAGTACTATAGGGATGTACATGGCACTGTTTTCTTTCTTACAAGATATATTGTGTAAGGGCAACGTTGAATCTCGACCACTATCGAGAACAACATTCTGGTGGCTAGAGAGACACGGCTCAAGTTTGAGCCAGGGTGATGAAGCACGTTCTGTTTCACAAGAAAACCTATGTGCAATGAATGGGGATATGAACTTCACCTCATTGAACGGGTCATGATTGGGAAGATGCTCTGCCATTGGGATTTCTAGGTGTGTGGCAGAGGCAGTTTTCCCAAACTCTTCATTAAGGCTCCCATGGGGATATTTTCTTGAATAAGAATTTCAAGAGGGTAGCCTATGAGAAGCTCAAACTCAAGGATGGCAAAGATGTGGAAATCTATGAAAACCTCAATTTTGTCAATTGTGATTGGCACGGCCCTGGTAATCCCACAACATTCAAAGATGAGACCCGAGGGACTTTTGAAAAGTTTGTTGGTCAGGACTAGCGGCATATTGCCTAAAAGATTTTTTGCAAGGAATTCTGATATGATACTAGTCTAGACTGTGGGGTTGCATAGGGCTTCCATAACTATTCCCCTTAACGAACAAGTCATTGTCGTGGAAGATGAAAGAATCTAAATTGCTTCGGAAGAACGTTTCACTTTCATTAACCATTCCTTCAATAGTTCTACCTTGGGGGAGACTTCCTTTATGTGCTTTTTGTGCTAGGAGTGTTTCAAGGTGTTGCCAAAATCCTCAAATTTGATAGGGAACTCCGAAGGATGAAGTACTCTTTCCTTCGGTGTTCATGGTTCGGATGAGGGCTCATGAGTTGAACCTAATGATGCTAAAGGTTTGGACTCGACTGATGAGGACTCCTCAACACCAAACATGACTTTTGCCTAGAAGGGTTTTATGACGGAAGAAGTTTGTTTGGCTATGAAGTGCTCAAGGAATTCAACTTGTTCTGTCATAGTTTTGTGTGTAAATCTACCTCTGGCAGTCATGTCTAGGCATAGGTCAGCTTTCATGTCAATACCCAAACAATAGAGTCACAGCAATATGCTGTCGGGTAAAGACAAGTCTAGGCCGGTGTGTAGTAATGGTGAAAACCTAGCCTAGGCTACACCTATAGACTCCTTCTCATGCTGTTCAAAGTCGAGGATTGCCCTTGGTAGAGAGCCGATATGGGACATGGGGAAAAATGCAAGACAAAACTTGTCTTTAAGTTCATCCTAGTCCCCATTTATACTTTCTACGGTAAATGTGTACCATTGCTTTGCCTTCTCTATGAGAGAGAAGGGAAACAATTTCCACCATAGAGTTTCTTGTGTCATGCCTGAGATGCTCAGGCACGAACACATTTCCTCGAACTTCCATAGGTGATGGAAAGGGTTTTCATGATCAAGCCCTTAGAAGGGTTGTGTAACAAAACCATCCAATTTATAAGAGCACAAGTACAATAGCAAACACCGAAGCGATCAAACTATCATACTTGAGCCCATATAAACCTGGTAGTCCGATAAAATCATGAAGGATCTCAAACAAACCAACATACAAACCAAGATCATACATGATTCAATATAACCAGACACATGTTACTTCACAGTTTACAAATAGTTCACAAATATCTCACATACATCGGAGTTCACATAGTTATTAGAAACTAGGTTTAAATAACACAAGCAAAGTAGTTTGACATCAACATCACACTTAGTTCAAATACATGCCAGTACCACGGTGAAAGCTCTAGTTTGGTTTTGGTTAATTGATGAAACCCTAAGCGCTAACCTAGTTTATCAAAGTGTTTATGAGATAGGTATCACTACTCCAAGTGGTGAAGCAAAAGAAGATCATGACTTGATGATGGTGATGCCATGGTGATGATCAAGTGCTTAGACTTGGAAAAGAAGTAAGAGAAAAACAAAAAGCTTAAGGCAAAGGTGAAATTGATAGGAGCTTTTCGGTTTAGTGATCAAGACACTTAGCGAGTGTGATCACATTTAGGTTCGATAGCCATACTATTAAGAGGGGTGAAACTTGTATCAAAATATGGTTATCAAAGTGCCACTAGATGCTCTAACTCATTGCATATGCATTTAGGATCTAGTGGAGTTCTAACACCCTTGAAAATATTTTTGAACATATGCTAACACACATGCACAAAGGTGATACACATTGTGTTTAGCACTTGGGAGCAAGGGTTCAAAACTTCACTGATGGTGCCACCGACGCCCTATACAGAAAAGACAAGGTTTCACAGAGTGCACCGAACACTGGTCATGTGGTGATCGGAACTTTGGGGAGCAGCATCCAATCAATTATAAAAGAAAGTGGTACTCTCGGCCTATGACCGGATGTAGGCGACTAGACTCTGGCTGAACACTGTTCAGCGCCCGGTCCTGCTGATGTTGCGATGCACAGAGAAGAGGGTAAGTGATCGGACGCTAGGTGAGTCCGGTCGGGCATGATCGGACATGTTCGGTCGTGACTGTAACCTTACTAGAAGTGACTGGACACTAGGGTCCTTTGTCTGGTCCTACACTATTGTGCGTCCGGTCATAACTTAAATGTACTGATGACCGTTGAGATCGGGCAATCAGTATTTGAAGCAGGGGCCACGTGGCATGCATCGCGCGACCAAATGCTGGGGTCCTACATCCGGTCGATCTGACCGACGCGTCTGGTCGCCCTGATTTTTCAGAGAACAAAGAGCCAATGGCTCTATTCATGGGGCTCTCTATTTATGCCCCATGGCCAGCTCAAGCTCACACTCTTGGCCATTTGCATTGACATAGCAACCTTGTGAGCTTAGCCAAAGCTCTCCCACTCATCTCCATCATTGATTCATCATCTTTGTGAGATTGGGAGAGAATCCAAGTGCATTGCTTGAGTGATTGCATCTAGAGGCACTTGGTGTTCGTGCTTCACTGTCGGATTCGCTTGTTGCTCTTGTTGGTTGCCACCACCTAGATGGTTTGGTGTAGCAGAGGAGGATTGGCACGAGTTGGTGATTGTTCGTGGACATCTTCGGTGATTGTGAGGGGACTTGTGCCTTCCCTGATAGAGCACCGAAAGGTAACCCTAGTGGATTGCTCATGTCACTGAGTTACCTCACTTGTGGGTAGGTTCTTGCGATGTCCAATTGTGTGGACGAGGTTCATGCAACACCTCTTAGCCGCTGAACCACCAAGTGTTGGTCGACACAACGGGGACATAGCGTGTTGGCAAGCACGTGAACCTCGGGAGAAAATTAGTTGTCTCTTGCCCTTTGGTATTCTCCCGGTGATTGATTTAGTGTTCATCTTGTGATTGGTTCACTCCTCTACACTGTGGTATAATCACCCTACTCACTCATTTATATTCTCGCAAACTAGTTGTAGCAAACTCTTTAGTGTAGTTAGAATTGAGAGCTTGCTTTGTTGTTTTGAGTTCATCTAGTGGGGCTGTTTAGTGTAGCAAGTGTGAGAGCTCTTAGTGAGTAGTGACTTAGAAAATTGAGTGTCTAGTGATCATAGTAACTAGAATTATTGGATAGGTGGCTTGCAACCCTTGTAGAGCTAGAGCAAGTTTCCATTTTGCTATTTGTTATACTAATCAAATTGCTCTAGTTGGTTTGTAGATTTTTAAATAGGCTATTCACCCCCCCCCCCCTCTAGCCATATTAGGACCTTTCACATGGTCATTTCCAGCAAAAGCAGACAGAGAGGATATCTTAGGAGTACCAAGCCCCATGGTTTAGTCCTCATCCACGGCAGGATGAAGGCAGTTCTTACAGTACCCATGATACATCATGTCATCTGCAACAAGGGGGAATAAACCCTGAGTATGAGAATGTACTCAGCTAGACTTACCTGTCATAAACTAGAAATAATATGACACCAAGGAGTATGCACGGCTTTATTGGTGGAGTTAGCTTGACAATATTTTGCATAAAAGCTTAAGTAACATAACTTGGAGATTTAGTACCTCTAGCATCAATTTGAATACCTATTCAATTAATGTAACACCACGGGTGTTTAAATATTAAAAACAGGACATGTCATCATATGCATTGCAAGGCATTGGTCATATTGCAAACTTTGATATGCATTCACTAAAACAAGTTTACATTTATGTTACAAGTGTTGCTTGGTATTGTTTGAATCAAGTTCAAAGTCTTTGTATTGGTTTGAAATTCCGAAAACCCTAATTTTCAATATTTAAATCCTACCCAGAAAACCCATTTAAAAATCGAAGTACATTTTGGGGTTGAGCTTAAAAGAAAAAGTGTAGATCTTGTCAAGTTATACAAAGTTTGTTTTTGGAGTTTTCCAAGTTGTTTAGTAAAATTTGAAGTTATTTGAAAAGGCGAAATTCCTTAAATGTCCTCTTTTCGAATTCAAATTTGCATTTCAAAATGTAGACTGAATTTGGATATGGTTATAAAAGAAAAGTTGTTGAACTTTTGATTTTGAACAACTTTTATTTTTGGAGATTTTTGAGTTGTTACAAAAATTTGGGAGTAATTTGAGTTTCAAACTGGATGGCAATTCTATAATTTCGATGAACAGTGTTCACCGCTCTTGCTACATTGCCGGCGACCTTCGGTTCGGTTCCAGGCGCGCGCGTGGATGTCCTCGGCTTTGCGCTGGCACGGAGAAGTCTCCTGCGTGGCTTCCTTGCGCTTCTGAGCCACACTATTTAGCCTTGGCCGTCGCCATTTGTCCCCGCTCCCTTGCTCTATTTTCTTCCCGTCGCCTTGTTCATCTCCGATGAGCTCTCCCCGTCGAACCAGTGACTCTACCGTCGTAGTAAAGCATCCATTAATTTCGCCTGCTCCTTGCACGCCTAGCCATCCTACTATGGTCGCCTGATTCGCCGGGAACCGCCGCTAGCAACCCTTCTTCCTCGTGGCCGGCAACCTCACCCGAGATTCCGTTTCACCGCGGCCAGCATCATCCGGTGAGCCGTTGCCCTTGCTTGTTGTCCCTACAGCTTCGTCTAGATGCTGTGGTGCTTAATCCATTCTTTCTTGGTCAGTTTGCCCACTGCAGTCACCGGAACACCATCGTCGACGAAGTCTGCTCCGCCGTGACCGCTGTCACCGTCGACCCGCGTCACCGTAGCTTCTCCGGCCTCGTTCTTTGCTTCTACATGTTCGGGGTGAGATGCTGATCCTTTCTAAGTGCTTAGTTTGACTGTTACCGGTCTTGTTTTGTCGGCATAGTGTCGCCGAGACGCCGCATCCGCCATGGCCGACATCGAGCTAGTATAGGGCCATAATCAGTATAGATAGGGACGTCAATCGATGCGCCTATTCTTGGTGATCGTTTTGGTACCTTGGCCATCGCCGTTGGACTCACCGTCGACGAGTTTACGTCGGTCAGCGCAGTTGCCGGCGTGGTCAAACGCGCGAGGTTAGGGATGGCTGGTGGGACCTGATGTAAGTGACACAGCATTCAAATTGGATTTTTCTATTTTCAGAATTGAATGAATAGTATCTATTTTTGTTATTTTTGTGTAGATTTATTTAAAGCTCCAAAAATTTTGAAATTTTTGTGTGAACTCTCTATGATGTATATTATTTAGGAAAAATATGAAATGTTCTTTTTCAGTATTTTTTGAATGTGATAAAAATTGCTCAATTAATTAATAAATGAGTTTTCAGGATTTTTCTAGGCTTATTTATGTATCCAAAAATTATGAAAATTGTTTTGTCACTTAGTTATCATGTGATAAACATTTACAAAAATTTTGAGGCCAATTGGAACAAGTTGATTTATTTCATAATTCTTAATTAATTAATTAATTCATAAAAGCAAATAGTAACCTTTAGTGATTTAGGTTTTGTTTGAGTTTTTGATTGAGTGATGTCCTTGGGTCATTAGTTGGTGATGATCCTTGGCAATTGATGTGAGTGTTGCAAAAATGGTTTAGTTAGTTTAACTTGTAACTGTACCGCGAAGAAAAGTTGTATTCAAGTTGTTAATTTTGGATCCATCATCGAGCATCATGTTTCGTATTCCGCATCATGTTAAACATGGCATTGTTACTACGTGTAGTGAACAAAGGTGAACACGTGGTAGTTAATCAAGTAGTTGAGGAGGTTGATCCATCTGTGGAGGTTGGTGTTGATATCGGTGGAACGACTCCGGACCCAGACTTTTCCGTCAACGAAGGCAAGCCCCGGATGCATACAACCCTACCTTGTATTTTACAAATTTATTTTGCTTTTGCTTCTTATTACCACATTAAGTGATTAGGAGTCAAGTGAAAACCGAATTGGTACATTACCAACCTTATTATTTCATATTTACCATATTACCAGTTTTAAATTCGTATATGCCTAGTTTTGCTTAGCTATGCTTAGAACGATGAAAGTCGGGTGATTACCTATCACCTGCAAGTTTTAAATGGAACTTTGGTTACTTATGTTATCATGCGATATGGGAATGTGGAGTAATAAATCTAGACCGGGCGGACTCGGGTGTGTGTGAGCCACAAGACATGGAGGTCTTGTGAGCGGGTTCTTTCCGCCTGTGTTGATTAAGGCCCGTCCGTTGTTGAATTGCATGAGGTGAGACTTTGTAGTACTAACCGCATACTCCGGTAAGCCTTAACTTGGTTATTCTATTATGAGAATGGCTACTCGCGCACTGGGAGTGGAGAGATGGCGGGAATAGCGTGTACCCACGTGGCTATGGGCTGGATTGGTGGAGTACTGTATTCTCGGGTGGCGTAGACCCGTTCTTATTTAGAGGATCCGATGGTAGGTTGATATATGTAAGTCGGGGACCTGCATATGTCGTGTGGTCTGGAATTCCTAGCTGGGTTTAATCGGTTCGAATCGCCGTTGCTCCTCGGTTACGGAGACTCAACTCACTGTTCATCATCGTAGTATTAATAACTGGAACTTGAGGATGGTTTAAAAAGGTGTTGGTTATGAAGTTTCATGATCTCAAAGCGGATCATGTCAGCTTTGTATATGATCTTTATGAAGTTTTTAATGTTGATATAAAGAATTTTGTTAAAGTGCTTTTTCACAAAAGAATTTTGATTATTGCTAAAGCCATACCTTGAATCCCATGAGCCTGCATTCCTGCGTTCTTTTAATTATTATTTCGGTTAAGTTTTGTTGAGTACTTTTGTACTCAGGGTTCGTTGACCCTTGTTGCAGGTGAGCCTCATGAGCAGATCTGTTTTCGATCGTGCTGCATGACTTTTGTTCGATCTGACGATGAGAAGTAAATGTGTGGCCTTTGGGCAGGGTAGTTTCATTGTGTGTTTTGTATTATGTTATAATGCTACTCCACTACTATGTTTTGTAATAATTATCAAACTTAGTTTGTAAGGTTTAAAACTACTGTTTTGTAAACTAAGTTATTGTAAGACTTCCGCTATTTTACTCTGGTGTATCTATTTGAATAAACTGCTGTAATATTGCATTAACTCTGTAATGTGAACCTGCTTGGAAATCATGGATGATTCGAGGTTCCCCGAGGGCACCCGATAGTCTTCTTAAGTTACCGGGAACGTATGCATGGGTGTCAAAGGTCGTTGGACAGTGACAGGTGCATATGGGCCCTATAATTTAGGAGGTTCTACCACAATTAAGCATATCTAGATTAGCACCTGTAATAGAGTAATCACTTGATTAAGCTAACAAGCATTAGTAACCATATCCAATGTAATAATTTGAGCATCATCATTACCATCAAGTTCCATCAATTAATGCTACATTGTCGCTGCTCAGTCAAGTTCTCACTATCCGAGAGAGACGATGACTTGAATCGATTCCAACTAGCTAGGGAGTTATTCCTAACACAAACCCATACTTCCCCCATCAGGGTCACGTTGGGTCACCTTTGGTACAATTTAGGTACAGTCGCGGGTCCGTTCAGCGTCGCACCCTCAGGGATACTACTAGTCTACCAAGAAGTTTAGGCCTGGCCTACCCTTGGACTCACGCCACTGGCTCCCCGAACATCCTTACCACCTCTAGTGTGCGCACTTTCACTTATCGGGTCCCGGCCTGAGTTGAGCTACTTGGCTTCACGGTCGGAACGACTTATCCGGCCAACTAAGCGCTAGACATGCGTTCAACATGACATGAGGATGTACAGTGAATCGGTCCTTAACCGACACAGACGGCGATAAATAGGCACCAAGACCTCCATGCCTTGTTGCTTCTCTATCACAATCCCGCCCAGTCTCCTTTTTATTCATCAACACATAGTTATTTGCATGATAACAATTATAGCCAACCCTAATTAGATATCTACCTATATCTTGTAGGTGATAGGAAATCACTCGACTTCTACCGGACTAAGCATAGCTAAGCACATATTTGATCCTGAACCTATAAAAGATTCAAGATATATTTGTTTGGACAAGGAAATATATGTAGCAAGTGTTTCCAATCAACTCCTATAACCTAATGCATCAAACATAAAGTACGCAAGTGATATTTGTAAAAACATAGGAGGCTTATAATGATTTGGGTCTTGCCTTTCAAGAATGAGGAAGGTTGGTGGTCAGGACGCTCAGGAAGATCTTCCACGTTGACTCCTCCTTCCGCCTAAACCTCCTACTCCTGGGCTGCCTGTTGCTCCTCCTGATGCTCGGGTTCGAACTCGAGTAGAGTCACTCCTTCTGGGGAACCTATTGCATGCATATGCACAAATGAGTATCATGAATGCATAAGAGATGATATGATATGATAAATTGTATACGCATGAGCATGGTTATCCACAAGATGTATGATAAGTTTAACATTCGTTGACCAAGTAAATGTATAACTTTCTTCTAGTTGATCTTTGCTGAGTAGGTGCATATCTCTTCTATAGTATAATAAACATATACCCACCGAGTTCTAGTAACCTAAGGTAAAGTTGTTCATCATCAGTAAGAGGGTTAAAACCTGTAGCTAACAACTAATCTCAATTAGCCTAAGCATCTACATAAGCATCATATAAGACAAACAATTATAATTGACTTAGTCATTTCCTGCTGTAAACAACTACTTATTTTGGCCATATCTGGAGTTCTACTCAACCAAATACTATGATCTTAGACTTTTCAAAAAGCTTATAAAACTGCCTACAACTTCTTGTAGTCACCTCAAGATGATTCAATGGCTATCAAGGTCAAACAAAGCAATTTCCTAGATCTGTCTAGAAATTCTAGAGAATAACCATTTCTGGACACCAAGTTCTAACAGCTATAACTCTCAAACCATTTGGCCTATTGCCACAAAAATGTGAAACGAGCAAGATAAGTAAGTTATATACAACTTTGTTATTGCCAAGATTCATAGCAAACATCATTTTACCCATGCAATTTACTTAACAACAGAAATTATCCAAAACAGTCACTAAAATTGAATTATAGAGCAATTAATATTTCACTGCATACAAGCAATCAAATTTAGGCACAACCAATGATACCAACAGTTCATAGACAACATATACACTTTAGAAAATATAATGGTCAAGCCCAAATAAATTATTTAAATGTATTTATTAATTTATTTGGACACTAAAGTGAAACAACGAAAATATATCAAAATTGCACAGTAAATTCTGAGACAATTATAGTAGTCTACATATGACCCCAAAAGTCTACTGTACAAATTTCATGTCATTTGGATAAGTATAGCCATCTCTACAAAAATAACAAGTTGCATAGGTTTTTTTAGCAAAAATAGTTTAGCCTAGAGAAAAGTGTCAAACAACATATTTCCTATTTTTCTTACATTCATCCTAGCACCATATCAAAGTGTACAAATTTGCATGATCATTAGTTATGTATTTTTACCCTATTTATTTTCACTAGAAACTAGCAATTGTTTAAGATTAAATAGGAAGACCATATACCAAGTATGCTTAATGTAGGTTTAGTATCTTTCTAAGCTAGAGCATGTCAACACAAGATCAAAAAAATTGGAATCATAATTTTATCACTTTCCTAGCTCAAGTTATGCATTTTATAAGATATAAACTACTTTAAAAGCACTTATCTAGCTTAATTTAATTCTCTAAGAAAAATATCCCAAATAGTAGTTTTCATATTTAGAAACGTATTCAAATGCTGCTCCAAGCTGTCGCTGAAACACAATTAGAACGGTGAGGTCTCCGGCGACGAGGTTACCTCTGTGTTCTCACGGCACCCTAGGTTGGGTCGCGACTCACTAGAGCAAGCTCACCACAAGCAAGCATGATGCATGACCGGCATGTTCCACCTTAAATTACTGGTAAACTTTCTCTCCTTGTCAATTGTAGGGTTAAATTGACTGGCACGCCTCTGGATGAATATGCAGGATCGGTTATCCCTACGTTGAAGCCAAGTGGATCTCTAGCTCTATCAAGCAGATCCTTCCGGCTTGCCATGTGTCGACCCATTTTCATGCCAACACACGTTTTGGCACGCCCGGTGGGACACCACAATCATTATGGTGGCTTACAACAACAATGACATCCTTATGGTGCGTTATGAAGACCTACATGATGGAGATAAAGATGTTATCAGCAAAGCTATAGAAGAATTTCAGAACAAGTGTTTGTTGTCCTACCCCAAGACACGTGACAATACAATTGTTCAGAAATATCCACTACCAAGAGCTCTAGCCAAACCATAATGAAGTTTTCTTGAACACATTTCACAACACCATGAAAGAGGTGTTTCATGGGTTTCTAGTTGATCACTTAAGTAGGATTTCATGTTTAGGCTCCGGTATAAATATTGAACCCTAGCTATTGTAAAAGGACATGGCTTATTACAATATTCCATCCATACCATCATGGTGGACTCTGGGGACTAATCAAGCGGTAGTTAGCCATCCGAAGCAGCACCACTAGATTAGTAATGATGATGTCCAGGTAGTTCAGAGCCCATCCGAGCAAATTCAAGGTGCTACTAATAATCAGATACAGCATAATCCTGGGTCGTCAATGCAGCATGTGCAACAGTCGACAGGGCAAGGTCAGAATCAAATGGTCAATTTTGGCGCATCAGGCCAAATACCGTTGTTGGCTCAAAGAATAGCGCCATCAATTCAAAGGATCCATAGAGATATAGATCCTAACATCTATAATCTGAGACTTCAAGCAGCAAGCCAGCAAAGGACCCCGCAGATAGAGATTCCACAAGGACATCATTATGTCATAGATTACAACACCCTTCACATGATTCCAAATCCAGGGTATCAAGGTACTCGAAATTTTAATCCATAGATGGGTCAGCAGTTGTAGAGAAACCCAAGTTCAAATGCTGATGAGTTATTGTTGAGAGTGACCGAGATGATGAAGAATCAGTTTGGTTTAAAACCAAAAGGGCAGACCTTCTCGTACAAACGCCCATATCCAGAATGGTACAATTTGGTTGCTCTTCCCACAAATTACACGCTCCTAGAGTTTGCCAAGTTCTTGCCATGTGTCGACTCCATTTTTGTGCCAACACACGTTTGGCACGCCCGGTGAGACACCACAATCATCATCGCCAAGAGAAGAATTTCAGGACAAGTGTTTGTTGTCCCTACCCCAAGACCAAGACCATAGCACAAGCACAATAGAATATATCGACATAAAGATAATCTGGGTTCGGTATCTTACACGATCCATAGAGATTAGGTGAAGCATCCATTGAAAAGGCCCATAGAGTTTGTTTCTTCTCCTTGTCGTTGTCAGGGCCAGCCTTCACTTGGTTTTCATCACTGCCAGTTAACTCTATTGCCAATTGGGCTGACCTAGAGAAGAAGTTTCATATATATTTTTACACTAGGATAGGGGAAAAGAAAATTACTGATTTGACAACTATAAGGTAGAGAACTAATGATTCAGGCACCGAGTTTCTTCAGAGATTTCGAGAGACCAGAAATTTGTGCTTCTCACTAAACTTGACTGATGATCAGCTAGCAGCTTTGGCCGTTCAAGGAATGTTGCCGACATGGAGAGAGAAGCTGCTGGGACAAGAATTTGACAACTTGGGTCAATTGGCTCAACGAGTGACAACGCTCAATAGCCAATTCCAGAATATGCATAGAGATACCCGATTCTAGAAAAGTACCACAATGGTCAAAGCCTATAATCCATACTCAGTTGATGACGGCTATGAAGATGATGAAGAAGAAGAGGTTGCTATGGCTGAACGGAATTGGGGTAAGAAGACGGTAATGGTGCCAAATCCTTGGGGAAGAGGAGTCAAAGAGAGCTATGATTTTGACATTACAAAGTCAGACAAACTCTTCGATTTCTTGCTTGAGAAAGGACAGATCAAGTTGCCTGATAATCATTTTATGTTGCCCCCTGATCAGTTGAAGAATAAGAAGTTCTGCAAGTTTCATAATGCAACATCTTATTCTAATGAATGCAGAGTTTTCCAGCAGCATATACAGAGGGCTATTCAGCAAGGAAGGCTCAAATTTGATACACCTCGAAAGATGAAAGTTGATGATAATCCTTTCCTAAGAGATCATAATATGGTTGATGCCAGGCTACTCAAAGGAAAGACTAAGGTCCTGACATCAACCAGATCAAGAGAAATTGGAACAATCGATCTCGAGAAGCAAATATCAGCTGATGAATACAGAGAAATTAGAAGGCGTCATGACCAACAAAAGAGCCAATATGAGCAGGGGGAAACATCGAAGGATGGGGCGACAAGGCCGCGTGTTACATCTTGAATAAATGGCAATGGCAGAAGGAAAAGGATTATCAGCGTTGGTTAGAAGAGCAAGAAAACCAGCGTCGACAGGAAAAAGAGAGGTATGAAAGAAGGCAAGCTCAATTACATTGGAATTGTCCTTTCTTCAGACATTGCTGGAACGAAGGTTTGAAATTGCCTACCAAGAATAACTGTCCGGAGTGCAGCGAGCAGTTTTGGGAGTTTAGGCAATCTCAAGCCAACTGTCGGTCTATCCATGCTCAAGATGAGTATCATTATAATAACATGGATCGGCGCCTAAAAATAGAAGTGTTCATGATCGGCTGGGAAAGCGAGTTGTTGATCAAAACTGGGCTAATTATGAAGAAGAAAGTAATGAAGAAGAATATGTTTGGTAGGAAGGCCAATGGTGTCCAGGAAGTCTGACAAGAAGCTAGAAAAGAAGAGTGCAACGGCTAAAGAACAGAGAACTAGAACAGGCTCAAGCATCTGGTAGACCTCAAGTGTGGCGTGCTAAGCGAATAGCCGATAGAAGGCAACCATCAGCTAATATTCAAATTTTTTCTGTTGCCATCAGAATTTAGAGCTCCAGCAGATCAAGTTTATTCAGATTTTGATGAATCAGAGTATGAAGAAATAGTTGCCAAGTTGACAATTATACAGCAGGCTATATTCGATAAACCAGTCAAGCATCGGCACTTAAAGGCTTTATATATAAAAGGTTTTATTGATGGGAAGCCGATGAGCAAGATGTTGGTGGATGGAGGTGTTTCTGTCAATCTTATGCCTTACACCACTTTTCGTAAACATGGCAAGGTGCCAGGAGATTTGATTTAAACCGACATGATGCTTAAGGATTTTGGGGGTAATGCGTCTAAGACCCGGGGAGGAATGAACGTCGAATTGACAATCGGAAGTAAGACTTTGCTCACCACATTCTTCGTCATTGATGGAAAAAGGGTCATATAGTTTACTCCTTGGTCATGATTGGATTCATGCAAACTATTGTGTGCCATCAACCATGCATCAGTGTTTGATTCAATAGCATGAAGATGATGTCGAGCTGGTTCACGCTGATGAATCTATGAGTATCACAACAGTCGATCCAATATACTAGGAGCTAGAAGACTTCAAATGCTTTTTTGGCAAGTTGTGGGAAGGAGGCTTCATTAAGATCAGTAATGAAGGCCAACAGCTGATCCAAGCAATCGGCTCTGAGAGTTTGTTTTAATGGATAATCCGATAGATAGTACAAATGGCAAGCTGGGACATGGCTTCACGTCGGCCGATGAATTAGAAGAGGTAGATATTGGTTCTACAGATAGGCCTAGGCCGACGTATGTAAGTGCCAAGTTGGATCCTAAGTATAAGCAAGAGTTAGTCGATTTATTAAAGGAATTTAAAGACTATTTTGCTTGGGATACTATGAGATGCCTGGTCTAGAACGATCTATTGTTGAACATCAGTTACCAATCAAACCTAGGTATCAACCATTTAAATAGGCTCCGAGGAGATTCAACCCAAACGTACTTGATGATATCAAAAAGGAGACTGAAAGATAACTAGAAGCAAAATTTATCCGACCGTGCCGATATGCAGAGTGGATATCGAATGTTGTTCCTATGTATAAGAAGAATGGGAAGTTAAGAGTTTGCATCGATTTTAGAGATCTAAACAAGGCTACACCCATGGATGGTTATTCGATGCCGATAGCTGATATGTTGGTAGATGCAGCAGCCGAGCACAAGGTTATTAGTTTCATGGACGGCAATGCACGATATAACCAAATTTTCATGGCTGAGGAAGACATAGCAAAGACAGCTTTCAGATGCCCTGGTGCAATTGGTTATTTGAATGGGTTGTGATGACCTTTGGTCTAAAGAATGCCGGTGCAACTTATCAGAGGACAATGAATTATATTTTTCATAAGTTGATCGGCAGGATTGTTGAAATCTACAATGATGATGTGATGATAAAATCCAAGAGGTACAAGGAACATCTAGCTAAGGTACAAATTGACTAAGTATGTTTTACTAGATGATCAGCTATATTACAAAACAGTCGATGGGGTGTTGCTTAAATGCTTAAATCAAGAAGAAGCTAAGGTGTTGATGGGTGAAGTACATGAAGGGATTTGTGGGGCTCATCAATCGGCTTATAAGATGAAATGGATTATTCGTAGGACTGGATATTTCTGGCCAACGATACTAGAAGACTATTTTGAATATTATAAGGGATTCCAAGACTGTCAACGTTTTGGTAATGTTCAGAGATCACCCGCATTGGCTATGAATCCAATAATCAAACCATGGCTGTTTCGAGGTTGGGGAATTAATCTAATTGGCCAGATTTTTCTGCCTTCAAGTAAAGGACATAAGTTCATGTTAGTAGCAACAGATTACTTCACTAAGTGGGTTGAGGCAATTCCTTTAAAGATGGTAACCTCAAAGAACATGGTTGATTTTGTCAAAGAGCATATTGTGTATCGTTTTAGAATTCCTCAAACTATCACCACCGATCAAGGGACAATGTTCACATCAGAAGAGTTTGGAGATTTTGCTACCCATATGGGAATTAAGCTACTAAATTCTTCTCTTTACTATGCTCAGGCTAATGGCCAGGCAGAGGCGTCCAATTAGATTATGATTAAGCTAATCAAGAAAAAGATTGAAAGCAGCCAAGGAAGTGGCATTCAACGCTTAATGAGGCATTATGGGCATATAGAATGGCCTATCAGGGATTGATTAAAACATCACCTTATGAACTTGTGTATGGTCATAATGCAGTCCTTCCTTGGAAACTTCGAACTAGATCGAGGCGTGTCACATTGCAAAATGATTTGTCAGCCGAAGTCTACAAGAATCTTATGATAGACGACCTAGAGGACTTGAGTTGCCATCGGCTGCGTGCTCTTGAGAATATCAAAGCCAATAAACTAAGGATTACAAAATATTACAATAAAAAGGTCAAGGGCAAGCAATTTTCTGAAGGAGACTTAGTCTAGAAAGTAAAATTGTCGATCGGGTCAAAGGACAGCAAGTTCAGCAAATGGTCGCCTAATTGGGAAGGTCCTTATCGGATTAAACGTTGTGCGCCTGGCAATGCTTATATTCTAAAAACACTAGGAGGAGAAGAAGAGTTTGACAGAGCAATCAATGGAAAATATCTAAAGAAATATTATCCTAGCGTTTGGATTAATACTTGACAGTCGATTAGTTCGATCATCGGTTCTAATAGCCGATACCAGAAGGGTGTCACCTCTAGTTCAAAAAATGAACCCGAAGGGGGAAAAGCCGGTACAATATGTATCACCTATAAGGGCAAAGCAAACACGGACAAATTGATGCATGGAACATAAAGTATGAAGCAAAAGAGAAACCACTTAAGACGAAGAAATTATTTGCTAGTGTCACCTATTACAAGCTATAGGCCAAAAAAACACCTTGTTTACTATGTCATTGGCCTGGGAAGTGAGGGCTACAGAGTTGGCGGTGTCAAAGAAATCCTCGACAAGGCACTCATGATCCCTAGGATGTTCAGTGGCTAGAAAACCATGGGGAAGATGTCAAAGCTCATGGCCAGAACGGGCTTGCGTAGTAGCCAACGCCATGGCAACACTATGACAAGCGCCATGAAGAGGTACCTCTCTGACACGGTTTAGGATGTCGTGTAAGCGAACCACCAGAACGGTGCCTCTGGCATTGACAAATCATGTCACGTAGTCCGTAGCTGATCGAAGGCTTTCTAGCTGAGCCGATAGATCTAAAAGATTCAAGGGAGGGATGATCAAGATCTTGAAGATAAAATTAAGTAAAGACAAAAAGTTGTGGTAGGCATCTCACCAATGATTATGGCCTTAGCTTTGGCCAACCTATCCTCCACCAAGTCAGCCTCGGAGGGTGATCGGCATCGAGCCATGGCTAGAGTCGATTCTGCGATGGAGAGGCAGTCGACGAGCTTCTAGCCAGCCCAATCGATGGAGGCAAGAAGATCGTCGTTGTCGATCCTCCTCCTTGGGTAGCAGGGGAGCTAGCGGCGAGTTGTTGATGAGGATGACCCCGAAAGTTTGGTAGAGTTGGCCCTATGCTCCAGGATGGTGGGAGCATCTAGAGTTACACCCTCCTGGTGATGAAGACGCCGGCGTGGTGACGCGGAACTATTGAAGACCTCCTTAACGGGCCCCTTGCCGTTCTCCATACCTTCAAAACTATGAGAAAGTAGAATTGCACAAAAGATGCGAAAGGTTTGGGATGAAGCAGGTTGTTTTTCAATCCATAGCCATGGCCCGTATATATAGCCCGGGAAGGTGAGAAGATAGACTTCGTCGGGGTTATGGAATTAAAGTCAGATATGGAAATGGATCGACACTTCAGAAATTTAGGGGACGGATCATGAAGAAACAACAGATTCGAATTTATTGCTTCCCATAATTATAAAATATCGTGGGATAGATATGAAAGGTTTACATTGACCAGCGACCAACCCACCAAAGCTTGTTTGGAATGAAGGGAGTCTGGATCCCCACAAGGCCGAAGGTCATCATGAACCGAGTCACATTGGCCCATTGATAAAATTGCATCAAGGAGAAAGGCCGCCTGCTTAAAAGATGTCCATATACCCAACCGATTTATCGATGATTGGGAAACAATGGGAAAGAAAGTTGCCTATTAAAAGATGCCCATTTCTCGGTGGCTAGGAAACCGTGGGAAAGAAGTCTATAGTTTTCCCGATGGGCATTCGATGAAGCTAACAAGGGAAAGGTATCCACACATTTTAGCCCTTGCAAACACTAGAACAGCTCTGCGATCATGGAGAGAAGACTCAGGTGATATCACAAGAATTCTTCTAACCATAGTAGCTGATCCTCTTGCTCGACAAGGCGCTAAGATGAGCGACACAATCACCCTATGCACAAGAATTCTTTTAACCACTCAAGATCCTCATAGCAAGGAATTAGACCATGGAGGGTCTGGCGGAGCCAGAGGCACTCGAGGAAGCAAGCAAAAGAGAAACACAACTGAGTTGTTGAATTGCTCTCGCCAGAGTCAGATAGACATTTTATAGTTGGCCTGGAAAGATGGATCCAAACACCCGTGGAGCGATGATGCTCTCTTAAAGCTTTGAAGCATGGGCTCATAAGCTAGTAAAGACAGTGACACATAGTAGACCCCAGATCAAGATTCTCTACCTATGACTACATATCTGTCAGGGGTGCAGGCATGATAATTTTGGAATAAAATTACTTTTATCCCAAAATTGGGGGGCATGTGTTTACACCAAAATTTGGAAAGAAGAATTGTAGGAACTCAAAGCTCCCAAGATCATGTCATCAAGGAATTGATTGCATAAAGACGATATCAGCTAATTCAAATGCAGCGTGGGAATTGGCTCTCTTCAGATAGTGCCAGCAGATAACGACAAAAGCTACGGTTGGCGCCGGAAGAAATATGTCGGACTCTACAAAAAGGGAAAGATTAGGGTCCAAGTTATATTAAATTAGGAATATTTTATTCTATACCAAATATTGTAATGAGTCATACTTAAGTAGGATTCATGTTTAGGCTCTGGGTATAAATATTGAACCCCGGCAATTGTAAAAGGACATCCAATCAATCAAATACAAGTTATTTACTTTTTTGGCTCCAACCAATGTAACACCTCGGGTGTTTTAAATACTAAAACAGGACATGTCATCATATGCATTGCAAAGCATGTGGTCATATTGAGAACTTTGATATGCATTCACTAAAACAAGTTTACATTTGTGTTATAAGTGTTGCCTTGTAGTGTTTGAATCATGTTCCAAGTTTTGTTTGGATTGGGATTTTTGAAAACCCTAATTTCAGCCTTTAAGTTTTGACCTGGAAAACCCATTTCAAAATTGAAGAACATTTTGGGGTTGAGCCTTAAAGCAAAAATGTAGAGCTTGTTGAGTTGTACAAAGTTTGTTTTTGAGTTTTCAAAGTTGTTTAGAAAAATTTGAAGTAATTTGAAAAGGCGAAATGTACTTAAAGTGTCCCCTTTTGAATTCAAATTTGCATTTCAAAATATAGACCGAATTTGGGTATGGGTATAAAATCAAAGTTGTAGAGCTTTGAATTTTGAACAACTTTTATTTTTGGAGATTTTTGAGTTGTTACATAAATTTGGGAGTAATTTGGATTTTAAAACGAATGGCAATTTGGTAAATAACTTGAACAGTACTGTCGGGCAGCTGTCACCGTCGGCGAGCTTCCTTTGGCTTCCAGTCGCGATCGTGGCCATCTTGGGCATCGCACTGGCGCAGTGAAGACCATGGCGTGGCTTCTTCTTGCTTCTAAGCCACGTTATAAAGGCCGAGACGCCGTCGTCGTAGTTTTTCTTCCTCCTCTGTTTTCTCCCGCCGCCATCGCCATAACTCCGTTGAGCTTCACCGTCGCCATAGCACCTTCCCGTCTTTGGCAAAGCTTGTCACAGCTTCACCTAGTCCTTGCACACCTAGCCAACCAACTCTGGTCGCTTGTCTTCGCCGGGAACTCGCTGTGCGTCGCTTTCTTCCTCGCGGCCGGCAGCATCTCCGTCGAGCGAGCGCCGTCGTGGCCAGCGTGCTGCGGTGAGCCTCTGTCCTTGTTCGGTGTTGTTAAAGCTTCACTTGGATGCCGTGGTGCTTAATCCCTTATTGCTTTACCAATTTGTCCACCACAGCCACCGGGACTTCGTCGTCGACGTTGCTCGCGCCGCCACAGCTGTTGTGATCATCGACCCATCTCTCCGCTGCTCCTTTGGCCCCGTTCTTTGCTCCAGCGTGATCGGGGTGAGCTCCTGAGTCTTCCTATGCCGTTTGTTTAATCGCTACCGGGCTCCTGTCATTGGCGTAACGTCGCCGAGCCACCGCATCCACCATGGCCGGTGTCAAGCTCAAACCTCAGCTGTATTTGCTCAAGCTAGTGACTCCAATCGATGCGTTGGGTTGTGGGGAATGTGTTGGTACCGTCGCCGTGACCGGAGGTCTCACCGGTGGAGAGTTATCGCTGGTCAGAGCCGTCGCCGCCGTGGTCAACGCGTGGAGGTCGGGGATGACAGGTGGGGTCACCTTGTCAGTGAGCGGGTGATTTAACAAAATGATTTTTCCTTTTTCAGAAATGAATGAATAGTGTCTATTTTTGTTATTTTTGTGTAGATTTATTTAGAGCTCCAAAAATTATGAAAATTTTTGTGTGACCTCTCTGTGATGCATATTATTTAGGAAAAATACGAAATATTGTTTTTCAGTACTTTTTGAATGTGATTAAAATTGCTCAATTAATTAATAAATGAGTTTCCATGATTTTTCTAGGCTTATTTATTTATCCAAAAAATTATGAAAATTGTTTTGACACTTAGTTACCATGTGATGAACATTTACAAAAAATTTGAGGTCAATTGGAACAAGTTGATTTATTTCATAATTCTTAATTAAATAATTAATTCATAAAAGCAAATAGTAACCTTTCATGATTTAGGTTTTGATTGAATTTTTGATTGAGTAATGTCCTTGGGTCATTAGTCGGTTATGGAGACTCACTTCTCTGTTCATCATGTAGTATAAATAGCTGGAACTTGAGGCTGGTTTGAGAAAGTGTTGGATATAAAGTTTTATGATCTCAATACGGATCGTGTCAGCTTTGTATATGATCTTTATGAAGTTTTAAATGTTGATATAAAGAATTTTATTAAAAAGCTTTTACGCAAAAGAACTTGATTATTGCTAAAGCCATACCTTGAATCCCTGAGCCTACATTCTTAAGTTCTATCAGTTTTTATTTTTCGGTTAAGTCTTGTTGAGTACTTTTGTACTCAGGGTTCGTTGACCCTTGTTGCAAGTGAGGCTCATGAGCAGATCTGTTTTGGATCGTGCTGCATGACTGTTGTTTAGTGCGATGATGGTAAGTAAATGTGTGGCTCTTGGGCAGGGCAACTTATTTGTGTGTTCTGTAATATGTTATAATGCCACTCCACTACTACGTTTTGTATTATTAACCGAACTTAGTTGTATGATTTGAAACAAATGGTTTGTAAACTATGTTATTGTAAGACTTCCGCTATGTTTTACTCTGGTGTAGATATTTGAATAAATGTTGTATTCTACAATGACTCTATAATGTGATCCTGCTTAGAAATCATGGATGATTCGGGGTTCCCCGAGGACACCCGACAGTCTTCTTAAGTTACCAGGAACATATTCATAGTTGTCAGAGGTCGTCGGACAGTGACAGGTGCATGTGGGCCCTATAATTTAGGAGGTTCTACCACAACCAACCCTTATGAGTAGGAGTAGAGTAGATCTCGGCGAGTTCTTCAGCGAGCAGGGCAGCATCGATCCGACCGACCTCTGGCTTGTCTGTAAGTACCGTCATGGTTTATACTTTGCTTTGTACGGCTGCATCGATCCGGTCGATCTCCACTGTGCACTTTAGTATAAGCTAGTTATCAACTCTTGTCTAGCTCAAGTACGGCTACATCGATCCGGTCGACCTCCACTGTTCGTACTAGATTAACGTCAAGTTATCGGCTCTATCCAAGGGTGGCGTCCTTTGGGTAGATTCATTAAGTTATCAATCTTGCCGATGTCTTCATTGTTATTAGTTTGCAGCAACATCAATCCGCCCGGTCAAGATTGTGTTAGATCGGCCTTATATCCCTTCAGTCCGTCGTTTGCTTTATTACAACATGATGTTTCTTACTCTGAGCGATGGATTATGTTTCATCGGCTGTTCTACTTCAATCTTGATCGTGCATAGTATGCGGTTAAGGCATGGATAATCTTGAAGAGGTTTGCTGGCTAGTTAAATCTAGTTTATAGTTCACCATTACGGTTGTAGCGATCCGGTCGATCCCCACTGATGGTACTGTAGGTTGGACGATGCTAGTTAGTAGATTTGTTCTTGATTAGGCGTGACTTTAGCTATTTGCTATGCCTGCATCGACTAAATAGCCGATCACCTGTGCGTTAACGCCTACAGTGTGTGTCCATGATTCTGTTAAGCGTGAATATATCTGTGTACTTTAAGGGTTTGATTCGTTGTCTTTTTCATGGCTACATCGATCTGGTCGAACCCCACTGTTAGCGATAGCAGGTTAGGTCTGAGGAGTCCATGGGTTTGTTCATGTGAAATAGTCGATTGTTCACATGCTATAGTTCTCTTCACTTGAATCGGCTATTTCAGCCGATTCATTGAGCCTTCATGTATAGCATGTTTTTCGGAAAGCCTGTCGAAGTATGGATGTTTTTACGGATTCTTCGGTTTTAGTTTATTACTATCATCATAGCTACCATCGATCTGGTCAAACCTCACTATTGGTGGTAACATATTAGATTCAAAGCGTTTGTAGGTCCATTCGTATCAGATAGTCGATTTATTCGCATGCTATATCATTTCTCGTTAGATTCATCGACTCAATGTTTTATATTGGCAATATATGTCTAGCTAATGATCTTATTTACATCTACGTGTATTGTACCTATCAACATAAAGTCAAATGCTACCCGCGAGCTTTACAGTCCGTAACAGCCGATTTCTATGCGTATTGGCTATTTGGTCACTTTTCACGTCTGGCTGCTTCCGAAGCGGCACAATTGCAACTGTCTGGGCATAGACCGGCATGTTCCACCTTAAATTACTGATAAACTTTCTCTCCTTATCAATTACAGGGTCAAATTATATGGCACGCCTCAAGAGGAATACGCAGGATCGGATATCCCTGTGTTGAAGCCAAGCGTATCTCTAGCTCCATCAAGCAGATCCTTCCGGCTTGCCGTGTGTCGACGCATTTTTGCGCCGACAGTTAGGCACTAAATTAGGTCTTGGCCCAAAAATGAAAGTTGTTACTCTAGTCAAGTACTACAACTTTGCTTAAGGGTGCACTACCATGCATACACTCTATGCTATAATTCAACTTTGGTCAAAGTAGGATCATGAAAATTAGAGTTTCTAGAATAACTATGACTTGGGGGCTGTTTTGGTCCATGTCATGAATACCAAACTTGTTCCATGTACCCTCCTAAGTATGCCTAAGGTGTTTTTGTGACCTCACAACCATTTGTCATATTGGTCACCCATGATCACAAGCATATGTATGTATATAAGCAACATCACATGTGATAAAGATAAAGTGAATGAGATGAAACTTCTTATGCTCATGCCCATGAATGCTTGAATGATGCTTGTGCTCATGAAATGTAAGTGCTAAATGCAATGCTTGACACTAGGGTGTTAAAGCCCCTCCCCCTTATAGAAATCTCATCCCAAGATTTGAAAGACCTACCATTTTTCTATGAAAGTTGGATAAACCTCACGTAAATAATCTTCCCATTCCCACGTAGCATCTTGCTCACTATGATTATTCCACATCACTTTGTGAAACTTGATCACATGATTTCAAGTTCCTCTATCCTTGCTATCTATAATTTGCACCGGCTTCTCTTCATAGGCTAGATCCGATTCTCACTTGATATCACTAACCTCCACTCTTTCTTCTGGAACACATAAGCATTTTTTTAATTGGGATACATGAAAAACATTGAAGATAGCCCTCATTTCTGGAGGTAACTTAATCTTGAAGGCTACTCTTCTGTTTTTCTCAATGATTGGATATGGACCTACATATCTGGGTGCAAGCTTTCTTTTTACCCCAAACCGTTGTACCTTTTTCATTGGTGACACTTTCAAGTATACATAATCACCTACTTCAAATTCAATGGGTCTTCTTCTCTTGTCCGCATAACTCTTCTACCTAGATTGAGCGGCTTCTATATGTTGTTGAATGATATGCACCTGCTCTTCAGCCTCTTTGACAAAATCAATACCATAGTATATCCTTTCTCTGGGTTCAACCCAATTCAAAGGAGTTCTACATTTACAGCCATACAAAGCTTCAAAAGAAGCCATCTTAATACTCTCTTGATAATTATTGTTGTAGGAAAACTTAGCTAACAGTAACCATTTTTCCCATGAACCCTTTGAAGAGATGACACAAGCTCTCAACATATCTTCTAATATTTGATTTACACGTTTAGTTTGCCCAGAGGTCTGAGGGTGATAGGCAGAACTTCTGACTAAGTTGGTGCCTAACATCTTGTGCAAATGTTCCCAAAAACGAGCAGCGAATTGAGGCCCTCTGTCAGACACAATGGTTCTTGGCATGCCATGTAGACGTACTATGTGGGAGAAATACAACTCAACATACTCATGCGGTCGATAGTTGGTTCTGTCTAGAATGAAATGTGCAGACTTAGTTAGGCGATCCACAATCACCCATATGGAATCAAAATTCTTATGAGTAGGAGGAAGTCCAACAATAAAGTCCATGCTAACTTCTTCCCACTTCCAACCTAGAATGGACAGTGGTTGAAGCAGTCCAGCAGGTTTCAAATAAATAGCCTTAACTAGACAACAATTATCACATTTAGCAACAAAAGCTATAATTTCCTTCTTCATTTTGGTTCACCAAAAATGGGTCTTCAAGTCCTAATACATTTTACTACTACCCGGATGAATGGATAGTTTAGAAGAGTGAGCCTCACCTAAGATCTAGTTTCTAAGTTCCATATCCATTGGCACTACCAGTCTATCTTTAAACCATAGAACACCATTCTCATCTATCCTGAAATGCCTAGTCTCTTGCTCTTTCATCTTTCTTTTGATGTGGAACACACCCGGATCAGTCTTCTAAAGCTCGATGATCTTGCTCTCAAGAGAACAACTGATCATAATATTGTGCAGCACAGTAGTATGTAACAAATTGAAGCTAGCTTCTAATAGAGAATTGCAATGAGACTTTCTGCTCAAAGCGTCTGCAACAACATTCGCTTTGCCAGGATGATAATGTACTTCTAAATTGTAATCTTTGATTAATTCTAACCATCTTCTTTGTCTCATATTCAGTTTGGGTTGAATGAAGATATACTTAAGACTCTTATGATCTGTGTAAATATGACACACATTGCCAAGCAAATAGTGTCTTCAAATCTTCAATGCATGGACAATCCGCTGCTAATTCCAAGTCATGAGTTGGGTAATTGACTTCATGTTTTTTCAGTTGACATGAGGCATAAGCAATGAATTAGCCTCCTGCATAAGAACACATCCCAACCCAATACCTGATGCATCACAAAACATATCAAAAGGTTTCTCGATATTAGATTGTGCCAAAACAGGAGCTGAAGTCAACAAAGTCCGTAAAGTGTGAAAAGTAGATTCACACTCTAGAGTCCATACAAACTTCTCATCTTTCTGAAGCAACCTTGTCATTGGCTTGGTGATTTTGGAGAAGTCCAAAATGAACCGATGGTAGTAACCTGCTAAACCAAGAAAACTCCGAACTTCATGAACTGAAGTCAGGGCCTTCTAATCCATAACTTCTTGCACCTTAGAGGGGTCTATGGAAATCCCATTTTCTAACAGCACGTGACCTAGAAAAGGTACCTTCCAAAGCCAAAACTCACACTTGCTAAACTTAGCATACAACTTATGTTCTCTTAGCCTAGTTAGAACAACTCTCAGGTGCTTTGTGTAATCCTCCTTATTTTCTAAATAGATCAGAATGTCATCGATGAACACAACCACGAACTTATCTAGCTTAGGCATGAGCACCAAATTCATCAGATACATGAAATATGCAGGAGCATTTGTCAGCCCAAAGGACATGACTAAATACTCATACAAGCCATACCTAGTGGAGAAAGCAGTTTTAGGTATGTCTTCCAGCCTGATTTTAATCTGATGGTAACCAGATCTCAAATTGATCTTGGACAACACCTTAGCCCTTGACAACTGATCAAACAAGATATTAATTTGAGGCAAGGGATACATGTTCTTGACCATTACGGTATTAAGTGGTCGATAGTCCACACACATCCGCAAGGATTTGTCTTTCTTCTTCACAAATAAGGCGGGACAACCCCATGGAGATGAGCTAGGTCGAATGAGACCTTTCTCTAAAAGCTCTTGCAATTGAACCTTAAGCTCGGCTAGCTCATTTGGTGGAATTCTATACGACCTTCGAGAGATGGGTGTTGTACCCAGTAATAACTCAATCTTAAACTCTACATCCCTGTCGGGTGGCAACATGGGCAATTCTTCTGGAAACACATCCGGAAACTCACATACCACTGGAATATGAAGGAGGGTTGTGGTCTGAATAGCATAGGCTAAGTTTTGGAGATCAAAACTTCTAGGAAGTGGCACTAGGAAAGCATCGTTACTCTGGGGTTCCCTCAACATGATGGTTCTAGTTGAAGTGTCAATGAGAACTCCATGGACACTCATCAATTTCATACCCAAGATTACATCTATTCCCAACCCTGGCAATACCACAAGATCTGAGGTATACTCTCGGTTGCTTATTGAGATGCGCACATCTCTGACTATCTGGTTGGTAGAGATATTATTTCCGGCTACGCTTATGCAATAACCACCCTTATCTACAGTAACTACCCTTTGATCATGCATGGATACAAATATTTGACTCATAAATGAATGTGAGGCTCCAGAATCAAATAAAACAACTGTGGGGTGTTGGTTCACAAGAAACGTACCCACAGTAACAACTTCACCTGAAGGGATCTCTTCTAGGGTGGTATAGTACATGTGTCCCTGACGTGCATTTGGATTACCCTGCTTTTGGTTGTTGTTCTTCTTGGGATAGGGGCAATTTCTTTCCCAATGGCCAATCTTGTTGCAGTTCTAGCATGGCATGCTACTAGATAGATGAAACTGGAGCTTCCTTGTCCTGTGCTACCCTTTGGTAGGGCAACAAAAAAGGCCTTGCGATAGACTTTCTGGGTCTAACTAGTCTATACCTTCTTCTAAGGTGGTCTATACTTTGGAGCAGGTGGGTGAAACTGAGGTCTCGCTATAATAAGAGCTTTTGATAGAGATGCACCTACTTCATAAGCTCTCTTATGACTCTTAGATGCTAAATAGATGTTGTTTGGATTCTTTTGAGTTAAAGCATCAATAATAAACTCATTGAAAGTGGCACACTTGCTGTTAGCTAGAGTCTTCATCAGCTTCGGACTAAGCCCTCTCTTGAAACTAGCAATCTTCTTTGCATCAGTGTCAATAAACTCTATGGCATACCTTGACAGATTGTTAAAGGCATGCAGATACTCAGTTAGGCTCTTGGTACCCTGTGTCAGCCTCATGAATTATGTATGTTTCATGCTCATAAGACCAGGGGGAATATAATGTCCCCTAAATGCAGCCTTAAACTGGTTCCAGGAAATTTGAGCATCCTCAGGCAAAGTGGATCGATGATGACTCCACCAAATATGTAACAACCCAAAAATCCACACACCAAAAATTCCAACTACAAATTTTTTTCTTCAAAACCCCATGTGATGTTGAGTGACAAATAGAAGTCAAACCCTAGTTTGCATTTAGTTGTAACCAAATTACTCATTTTCATATGCAAAGTATGTCACTTATCATACATGTTTAAATTCCTAACAAATAAATCATGCATGTGCTTAATACCAAATTATGAGTTGGTTCTCATCGCCCTTTTTGTTGTGCAAATAAAAGCAACAACCTATAATTAATTAATTAAGTAAGTGCCACCTAAGTATGTGGACTCCACATATAAGCCCTAAACTCTTGCCCAAACCAAAATGAAGGTATAGTAACTATAATTCTGAGACTAAATAAATCAAACCCTAAACAAATTGGCAACAAATAAAAGAGAAAGGAAAACAAAATAGAAAAAGAATAATGCCTGAATGATGCTTGTGCTCATGAAATGCAAATGCTAAATGCAATGCTTGACACTAGGGTGTTACAGGTTGTGCTCAAACCATGGCTATTAAGCTAGGGTGTAGTTCACTGCCAGATGAAAGGTTTGGAGGTGGCTCAGGGAAGTCGCCCTTTGAAGCAAACCAGTATTGGATAGGAGTGATTTCCATGGTGAAAATATTTTATGTTTTTATATAAAGAAAAGATATAGATACGAGGATGAACCAGGTTCAAAGAAAATAGCAACCGTTCCCCGGTAATGGTGTCAGAAAGCTTGTTGGTATTTCTTAACGTCTACAGAAGTTAATCCACAAGCATATGGAATTACTGTTGTAGCTTTCACCCGGAAGTATTCAGGGTATCGTATTTTCCACAGGGAACGGAGGTATTTCTTCTAACTAAATCGTCCAAAGACAACACAAGGATAGTTGGTGAGGGTAGAGAAGGATTCCTATGGTTTTTGGGTCTATGAGAAGATAAACTATACTTCTACTTGCTTACTTCGGGCACTGGTGAACACCTAGTCTGCCAAGCGTTGCCAGCCTACGGCTCTACGTCGTACCCGGATGTGGGGGATTACAAGGGATGGATAGGGCTGTCACCACCTACTGCCTACCCCTCAACCGTGGAGTATGAGGCAAATGAAGGTAGCCTCTAGCCTAGACACAATGTCTATGCTATCGACTACTACTCTAGTGCGCTAGCAAAGGGTTATCCATCTTTATCAGGGTCCTTCTACTAGAGCATCCGCCACGCGGACGGACAACGAACCCGCAAGCAAGTAAGAGTATAGCTTATCTACTCAAAGACTTTGAACCATAAGAATAACGAACACTTACTAAATACCCATTGAGGTACAAAGCCGGTGTTCATTGAGGTACAAGAGGGGGAAGGTTACCGACAAGCCCGACACTTCTTCCTCGAACTCTCCCTCACATCTCTCCCTACTACTTTGTTAAAGCTAGCTAGGGCCTAAGCCCATGGAGTGGTGCTCTTGCTCTTGCTCTTTGATGCCTTTGTGCTCTCTTGTGTGTTGTTGAAATGAGGAGGGGATGGCCTCGTTTTATAGGTGGAGAGGAGGGAGTCTTTGAAAAGTGTTTCCTCCCCTCATGGAAAGTGCAAACCGATATTCTAGGTACATTGAACCTGGCCATCACCCTGTGAACCATCCTTGGAGAGGCGGTATGAACTGACCTGGCAAGGTTGGGCTCGAGGCAAGCCACTAGGGGTGCGCCCGCACCCTAGGTGGGCCACCTTGAGTCTAGTTTTGTTGGGATGCCTCTTGTGATCTCCTAGACTTGGGCCATGGTGGTGTTGCATAGATTTAAGTTGGTTTGGTTGGATTTTGGGCTTGTTCTCCACTTGTTCTAGGCCCTGATTTGCTTGGTTGTGGGCCTCTGTCCCCTTTGGCTCATGTCGGGTATTTGTATTGTTGTATTTCTTGTATACTTTAGGTATATTTCTTGTGTAATTCCAACATGTCCTTCTGCAAAATATCAAACACCAAAACTTGTAAAGTGTTAGTTCTAAAACCCTATTTCTAGGTTTGGTGTCTATATGCTAGGATTTTATACGAAGATTAGTGGTTGAAAATATGAGTTAAGGACCGCTAACAGTCCCTTACCTGCAAAACAACTTAACGGCAGTACCGTGAGTACATTATGTACTCGCAGGACTTAATTCCAACATATATTTGGTGGATGCAAAAGGGATTAATAGGCATTTGTACATTTGCAGAAAAAGCATAGCGTATGTTAAAGGATGAAATGCATGTGACCAATCTCTAAGATTTGCAATCATAAGTTTGTGACGAAAGGTGATGAAGCATAACCGAGGTGATCAACATCACCATCCATCTCAAAGTAAGTATTCTCATACCCAACACTACCATGGGTCTAGAAGTAAGAACACCCGATAAGATTCTATCCTGAGGGACTTCAGGCTTTTGAAAGACTCTGCGTAGAGGGTACAACTATACCCACATGGAGAACGAGACGAACCACCATACCCATACCTGAGTAAGGGTTGCCTCACGTCTCCAACATTTCCCTACTACGACCAAGAATGTCAATGTAGGGGTTGATTGGTTCCCGGGTAATGCTACCATGATCTACCCAGTGCCACCTTTGTGCCAGCTCAACGGACAAACCGGTCACAATCAGTTACTCGCTTACCACCCCCATATGTGATATGTGGTCTATACGGATGGTTACTCAGGCTCGTTATCCCAATGAACAGTCCTTAACTGCTCCACGAGCTATGTCACTTGAGATCCCACACTCACAGTGACCTTACCCCTCGCACGAGTAAAGAGTAAGTAACAAGTTGACCATCGAGTTATATCTCAAGTTGGGGTTGGTCCTTTGAGGCAAGTTTTGGAAACCAAAGTCTTTTGGAAAACCTTTGTTTAGTAAAACAAATCATTTCCAGAAACAAGTCCATATCAAAAAGGTTTTGATACTTGTTCACAAATCGGTTTGAAATCATTTCTCTTTGTGAAAAGTAAAGCTTTCGTAAACAAATTTGGTTTTCCCAAACCTTTTTAAAGTGACTCTTTTGAAACTAGAACAGATCAAGATTTTAAATAACAAAATCTTTTCGCAAACATTTTGTTTGACAAATCGTTCGCAATTCATTTTGGAAACAAAATGATTTTTGAAAAGAATTCAGACTCTCTTTTGAATAGGGAAAGACCTGCCGAAAGGATTTATAATTGTCCTAGTCATATTTGAATACCTATGAATCAAGTTAAAGGCCACCCAAATTTTATGTGATTAATTATCCCGGTGAAGCTCCTACACTCGCGAGAGTGAGTTTCCTTCTCAAACTCGTCTTCTACCGTAGGTAACAACTAAGCATAGCATTAGCGCATTCCCAACCCAGTTGTTGATATAAAAGGCTTCTAGTTGTCTAGTGTGTGAGTCTAAGGTGGTGAGATGATTTTTAGTTGAGTTATAAAAACAATGTTTGGACGTAATGCACGACTCATAATGAGACAAGTAATTCGTATTCAAAATAGGGCTCATAGTAGTGGGGTGCCTGCCTGTTGGATGAGCAAAGTTCCCATAGCTTGGAACACCACTTGACGTCTCTCCGATGTCGTGTACCTATATGTATGCACATGTATAAGATATATATGTATGCATGACATTATATGAAACATGCAAGAGAGAGATGAGAGTGCAACATGAGAGGGGCTTGTGTGGTTCAACTCTTAGGTGAGTGCAAGGTGCAACAAATAAATATGATGCTCATGCTGGGTGAGTACAATGCATAAAGTAAATGGTACGAGATGATATGCATTGTTGTTACTTGGTTAGGGTTCAATCATATATGCTATGTGTAGGTGGCATAGGATATATGTGCTATTGACCTGGGTTGATGGATGATCCATCGGAAGGTACGGACAGTCCGTGGGTATTGGTACTTAGTGAAATTTATGGTGGACTGACATATGGACCCTCCATCAGGGGTGACAGACACTCCGTAGAGGCTGGGCAGAGACTTGCTAACTTCGGGTTACAACTTTATAATTAAACGGACGCTTCGGTAGGATTTCCGGTCACTCCGGTAGTAACTGGGTACGCTCGGGTTTGCTTGGGAAGTGACCTTTGTAAATTGGCAGACCCTCCGCCAGTGCGACGGACACTCCGTCAGCTGGCTGACAGTGCATTGTTCTATCAACTTGAAATCCAAAACTCAACCTAGAGTGTTTGCATGTGTATGAGATCGTGTTGGTGTGTTACCAAGATGCTTAGGAGTATATCTAGGTAGTGACTTGTGCTCCAAGTGCAGAGAGTAAGAGATTCCTACTGTTGAGTGAACATGTGAGGCAAAATAGACATGACATGTGCACAAATGAAATGAGATGATGCACAAAACATGTTTCATAAATCACACATGCTCAAAGAAAGAAAGCAAAACAAGTTTCATAATTTTTGGAGACCTAGAGAATGAGTTATGCACTTTATAAACTAAAATGTATTATTTTAAGTGCAAAAATCAAAATGCAATTCTAGTGTCAAATTCATGCTTAGATGATGGAGAATAATCTAAGCAACACAACAAAACTGGTTTCATAATTTTTGGAATTTAAATGCAACTTCTATGAATTTTACAAGTTGGGGTTGTGCTGCTAACAATTGACGGACAGTCCATGGTGCGTCACGGACAGTCCACTGGGACTAATGTATGTGCGCAGGGCGTTCATCTGGGACGAACACTGGCGCCACGGACAGTTCGCCAAGAACCGCGGACAGTCCAGTAAACGACGAATAGTTCGGGTGCAAAAATGTCGGAGATGGTTCGTGGGGTATCCGGATTCCAAATTAAGTGTGGTTTGTTCCTATGGCTTTCTAGTGAGGTAGGGAAGCTTTTTCAAGTGTTGGATTCAACATGCATGGGCTGTGGGGAGCTCAACCCCATCCATGGTGGTGGCCATGGATGACCTTGAAACTCAATGGGATGGCCATGGGAGGTTGAGAAAGATGATGCTGGGCTTCGAAGATGTGCTCACCATGACTTGGGGATGCTCCAAACGCAGCAGCTTGGCTTGGGAAGGCTCGAGGCGGTAGATCGGCTTGGGAGCACCTCCATGGGCTTGGGGATCCTCTCTTTCTCTCCTTCTCTTTCTCGATAGCAAGTCAACTTAGAGATACCTTCCAAACTAGTTTTTTGTAAACTATTTTATTGTCAATGATGTTTCAGCTATAAGTTGGAGACTTGAATGCTTACTAATTGAGCCGTTTGGTATGCTTTGTATCAGGTATGTTTGTGTAACTCAACGCATAAGATCCTAAAGAGGAGGTGCGGGTGGCACTCTCCTGAGGGCCTCGTAATTGTGGCGACTACCCTCGCAGTCTGCTTCTATATTACGTTTAAAAAAATGTATACCATGGGTACAGTCAAACAACTTTGTAGTTTTAACAATTGACTTAGGTAACAGTATGATCTGGATTTATCATATTAAAATTTGTACATCCAATTTCTTATAAAGTCGCACACTAGGGACCGTGTCCATATTTAAAGATTGGGAAAGAAAAATGGATGAATGACTAGGATTAAATAAGGTGTGAAGAATGGATGGCTAAGATACAATATCACCCTTTGGAGGGTGGGATATGATTTCCCTATCCCATTTGCTAAACATTGCCAGGAATAGAGCTAGTAAGATAAAGCAGGGTTACATAAAGGCACCAGTAAGGCCTCGTTCGTTTTTTCTGGATTGGCCCATTCCGGGTGGATTGTTGTGGTCTATTTCCAATCCGGGTGAGAACTAGAATGTGCGTTCATTTGGGCCGGCCTAGAACCAAAACTGGCCCGGAACCAAAACTGCCTTCTCTTTTCCCTGTCTCCACGGCCCGGAACGGAACCGGACCTCCTACCCTCCGGATCGGTGCTGGCTCCCTGTCTCCACGACGCGAGCACGCAACGACGTAGCAGAGGCGACGGCGGGAGGCTCGGGGTGACCACGAGGCGACGGCGACCCTACATCCTCCCCCTTCCTCGTCCTTCTCGCCGGTGATTCCCTCGCTCTCCCCTTCGTCCTCGTCCTCTCTCCCTCCTCTAGGATTCTCGGATCTTGTCTCTAATTCTAGTTGAGTCCTGGTAGTAGGATGGTGGTGATGAGAGTCCTGGTAGTTGAGAGTCCTCTAGTTCTTGACTTATATCTGCTTTAATTTCCAAGACCTCTCAGTCAGAAATCTGGCTCCTCGAAAAGATTTGCTAACTAATGAGCAGCACATCTGGTCATGTTCATCGTTAATCCATGCCGGCCTTATTAGCACATAGTGTGGCTTTAAATTTCTTGGCAACAGATGGCCATGGGCATTCTAGCAACTGAGACTCAGAGCTTGGTTTTTTATTTCATACATGATGAGGACATCAACACCGACAACGCATCCGCACCGACACCAGTACCTATCGCTGGTCCTCTTACTCGTGCTCGTGCTCGTAAAATTAATCATCAAGTGAGTTGCCTCTTGAGCTCCTGTCCATCTTGTTTAGATCTTGGAAACGCATGCACTCTTGTTTTGATTAGGAACCAAGGAGAAGACCGAAAGGGAGAAGGATTCACGATGGTTGGATTCAGACTGCAAAAAGGCACCAACTTGTGACCATCACCACGGTTGCATACGGAGTCGGATTCGGGCGCTTTAGGACTTGTTGGAAAGCTTATCAAGTCTACTTTCATATGGAACCAGTTCCACGTCCATATCTATTCGGCAGCATCGGCAATTATTCAATTACCGTCGAGAGGTCTTTATGTCCAGGGTGCTGCGTCACCTTATTTTAGTCCAATGGGATGTGTATCGTCTTAGGGTCCATTAGGGACGTGTCTTAGGGTTGGAGTACGACCCAAACACCTTGTTGGTCGTCCACCCTATGTTATATACCCTTTGGCTGCCGCCAAGACACTCGGGTTTTGTTTAGATCAAGTTTAGCCTTTGCTACTTGCTTATAGGCGCGCGTGCTGACCAGCCGCCCGTCTCCTTGTCTTCGGAACCCCACTCATAATAAGATTCAGTTTGAGGTTTTCAATTTCATCTTGCAAATTTAGTGCTTGTTTCCTTGTTCTTGCTAGTTCTTCGATTGCTTGTAGGACGGGAGCCCTAGTGGCTGGTTGTCGCGCTCCACAAGATCGTGACAGCCTTTGAAGGTGGTGTATCGGTTGCTAAGGCGCAGTCTTGGAAGGCTGTAGTCAGGCCATGAACGTCATCTCCATCCACCAAATCGAGTTATCTCACGCCTCTCATCGAAAGATCATCCACAAACCCTAGCGGGTTCTTATCAGTACGCTGCTCACTATTCTGCGTCTAGCAATGCATAACTGAGAGCTTTGTAGCGCTTAATGATTTAACTGCTATAGTGCCAAGTGTAGCCTTTTCCCTTCTGTCTTTGAGAATCATTAGATGAAAATGCAGATAGCCGGTTAGTACCAAGTTTTAAGTTTATACTTGTGGTAAGCATGAAGATTCAGTTTTTGTTTGTGGCATACAGTTTAATTTTACTTGTGTCATCGGCCTTGGGTGTCTCAACATATTTGCAAATTTGCATTAGTAGAGCTAGTCACTTCTAAGTACTGTAAGATGCATCTATTAATAGGCCTTGGCTGCCATCCTGTATAACAAGGCTATGGCTTTTATTTTCTTCTATTCATATATAGAATCTAATGCCTTATTAACTACTCCCTCCATCTAATAATAAGTGTACTTCTAGAGTTCAAAATGTTTCCCAAAATAAATGCACCTCTACGGATAAGACAAACTAACTTCACTTATCTTTTTCTACTTTCTCTTTTTCAAGGTGTAATAATTACATCTTTATAGGGGCATATATGTAATTTCTCGCTAACCTTGATCTCTTTACCTACACTCCATAAGTGCACTTATTTTGGGACGGAGGGAGTATGCCTCATATACTTCTCAGTACTGATCTAGTCACTTCTAAGTAAATAGATTCTTTGGTTTAGTAAACCAACTGAAGGGTTCAGTTTTTAGTTCAGTTTTTTATTCTTTGGTTCAGTTTTTCATGCTCATTAACACTTGCATGTCCAATGTTCATGTTTCAGGTTTTGGAGAACCTAAGGATACTGAGGTAGTACAGGGATAAATTCGTTTGCCCAGAACGTTTCTGTTTCTATCAAGTTGCTGTGTAGAACCCTTTCATTTTATACCTGTTTAATCTAAGATTTGTGCCAGATGTGATCTTGTGGAAACAAGATATTATTACTAGATACAGCAAGTAGAAGACTCCTTTCAAAGCATCAGTACCTTATTTTTGTTTGTTAGGTGGTCAGTGATATGGACCATATAAATTCTTCCATAGACTGTATATGGGGAGAGTTCTGAAGGGTGCATGTTCTTCCATGGGACTTACATCTGACTCTCCATGTTTTTAGAAGCTTATCTTATGCCATGGGCATCAATATACCATGGTTACATTAAATGAGACTTACAACTTATTATTTATGTTCAACAGCCTTCATGTTTGTTTTGGATCTGGATATTCTGTTAGGTTTGCTTTGCATGGTAATTTGAATTTTTTTTTTTTTGACAGATCTATGTCATTCTCATGTAAATTTTCAGTGTGAGCTCGTGAGGTTTTGTTTCCCATTTTCATGTGAAGTAGCGGACTTGTCCTGTGACAGCAAGTGCCCTAGCAGCTGCAAGTAGCAGTTTTTTTTTCCTATTTTCCTTCTATGTAATCAGACCAGGAATGGTTCAGTTCCTGTGATCCTGTCCAGCCGAACATAACTTTGAATCAGACTAGGAATAAATCAGGACAGGTTTTGAATCAGATCAGGAATGAGTGGAGGAAGCGGATCCACTTGATCCTGGCCAGGAACTGTTAAGGGCAGGAACGGTTCCACATGAACCGAACGGGGCCTAAGGGCCCATTCAGTTACAGAAGAAACAGCCCAGGAATTAATCCCACTCATGAAGTATATATAATTTTAACTAGCATTTTGGTCCAGATTTTTTTCAGGTGGTCATTCCTGGTGTAACGAACGGGCCTAAGTAAGTTTATGTACAGTTTATTACAAATGGGAAAGAATAGAAAGGGAAACAATATCAGCAGTGCCGAAGCCTGAAGCTAATTGTTTACACGAGCAAGTTCACCTGCTGCATGCCTGCATCGCTACAATGGAGAGCTGTGCCTGGGAGGGCGTCCCTCTAACTAGTCCCCCACGTCCTCGCCCTCCAGGTGATGATGCGTCCAGTCGACAACACCCTTGGCCACGTCCGTCAGGTACAGGACCGCCAGCACCACAAGCACCGGGAGCACCACGGACGCCTTCACCGTCACCCCTACGGTGAGCCTCGGCCGCTTCCGCAGCGACTCGAGGTCCACCAGGCCCAGCACCTCCAGGCACTCGGAGTGGAACAGAGTATGGCTGTAGTCCTTGGGCAACGAAAACGCCGCCGGAGCCGAAGCCGGAGCTGTCGCGGCAGGCTTAGCCACTCTCAGGCTTTCCGACGACGACGACGACGACGATGTGCCCTCTCCTGCTGCCGCCTCCGTGGTGGCATCATCTCGCTGCACGGCGGCGTATGCTGTGGAGAGGAGACTCCTGCGGTGGCCCGGACCCGGTGGCGGGATGCTGTGAAGGTAGTGAGTGATGCGAGGAGTTGCGAGGATCATGGAGGGAGATCTATCTGGGGCAGCTGATGTGCGCGCCTGAATATTGTAATGCACCTCGAAGACTGCAGGGAACTAATGCGCATTATATATGGATATTATTCAGGTTGGCTAGGTTCAGGCATAGCCGCATAGATTTGGTTTCGTCACGGAGGAGATGATAGGTAGCAGGGAAGGAAGCTCTTAATTAACCTGCAAGCAAGCAACACTTGGAACATCAAGCAACCTCTTAATTAACCTGAAAGCAAGCAACACTTGGAACATCAAGCAACCAGGTAAGAAAGCGACGTGTGTCTTCGAGTCAAACTTGGGAACAAGTTGAACAGATATTTTGCTGAAATTAGGTTGTTTTTGCACCGTGGCCCCTCGTGCTTGCCTAATTACCATATCTTTTCTTCTCCCCTTTCTTTACCTCGCACTCATAGGACTTGAAGATTTTCTCGTGGCATAAGTAACAAATCATGGTTTGTCCCTCATCAAGCTTGATGAGCTTGAGTTTGCTCCGTCTTGCCTAATACTTAAGTCAAGTCCTTGTGAGGCGAGCCACCTCTTACTTAGTTGCTCATTCTCCATTGCAACTTCTTGTGTGCATGTTTGTACAATAACTTTCTCAAAATGAATTTGGTCGCAAATGGGTGAATCTAATAATAAATCATTACAAGAAATAGAGGCATTCTTTTTAGTTATTTCAATTGATTTCAATTTTAGGAAACTCAGAGGTGCTACCGATAACTTCAAGTTTGCTAGCTAGCTCATTATTTTGTTCTTCAAAAAGTTTTATTTTAATGAGCATCTTGTGAACTAACTAGTTTTGTTTCTAGACTATCGATTATAAACATAAGCACTTTATCGGTAGAATTGTCACAATTCTTTGCTTTTGTTTTAGTGCACTTATTTTTAAGTTCACTAATTTGTTTTTTTTGTTTTATGCAAACTTCATTAAAGAATTGGACTTGTTTCTTAAGGTCATCATAAGAAGGCATTCCATCATCATTTTCATCACTATCATTCTCACTAGAGGAGGATGAGGAGCTTTTGTTACCTCATGCCATAAGGCACACATAAGAAGAGCTTGACGATGAGTGCTTGCGGCCACGTCTCTTGTGGTGGACTTCTTCTTTGCTTGAAGAATCATCCCATGTCTTGATTTATGTGAGGGCTTTGGCCTTGTACGCCTTTTTCTTTGCCTTGGGTGTGGGCTTGTTTGGACAAACTTCCACAAAGTATCCTAACTTGCCACATCTATAACATCCTTTCTTTATTTGCTCTCTTTGTTGAATAATGAAGATGCAATCTTGAATTTAGATGGGCACACCCTTAACATTGAGCTTTTGAATCATCTTCTCCACCTGTTGGATAAGCTTGATTGATTCTTCATTAAGGTCGAAGGTGGAGGAGGAAGATTGATCATCATCACTTGATTCATCATTCTTATCCTCATCTTCATCTTCACTTGAGGAGCTTGAACTTGAACTTGTCTCAACTTGCTTGTCCTTTATCTTCTTTTACTCACCACATGTGAGAGCAATGCCTTTGCTTGATGAAGAGGTTTCTTCTTGACACATCTTGCGTGAAATGTATTTCTTTTTCATCACTCTTGGTTGGTTTCTCGAGATTTTTTAGGGGATTTATCCCGTCGCGAGTGACTCCAAACACCTAAATCTACTGTCTTAAGGTGACGAGCCATTCTAGCTTTATAGTAGGGAAAATTAGTGTCGTCAAAGTACGAAGACCTAGAGGTATTCATCCCAACCACTCTAAATAGTGTCGGCTCAACGGCGGTGAAACCAAATATCCAAATATGAGCCAACCGGCTCTGATACCATTTGTAAGGACCATGACGCCTAAGAGGCGTGTGAATTAGACAACTTAAAATTCTACTTCTAATTAACTATGGCCGCCTCTAATTTTTACCTTAGCAAAACCTATGCAAATAAATAAACTATCTAAATATGCAACTATGGTTTTGCTAGTGTGTTGCTATCTCTACCGTAAAAGAGTTATGCAATCTAGGTTCCAATCCTATCAACTAGCCTATCAACTAAGCTAGAAAAGTAAAGCATACAATTAAGGTAGCAATATAAATGCGAAAACTAAGGATGAGGTAGAGATGCAAAATCTCATCGACGACTCCGGTATTTTTATCGAGGAATCGAGAAAGCGCTCAAGTTTCCCCCTAGTTTTCCTCTCGCAAGGAAGCCCTCGCAAGGGCCAAGCTCCCGGTTGGATAAGTCCGTGGATAGCTCTGGGCCTTCCCCACGCGTAAGTGGGTCTCCGGTGTACCTTTCAGCAAGCCTCTCTCGGATCACTCCCCGCCATCTTCACTATCAAGCTTCCGGCCAAAACGTCGCGGGCCTTATTCTCTCCGTCCACAATGGCAGCCACACCATAAACACGGTTGGTGTGGTCTCACAAGACTTAGAAGCCCCACTGAGTACAAGCACGGTGCGCGCAAGCACCTTTGGTTGAGAAGTATGCAAACATCACTAGCAACTAGACCTAAGCCTAGAGCAAGCCCATGTGAGCATGGTCTAACTAACTTAAGCACTTCGCAAAGCACCTACGCTAATCACCAAGTGATCTTTCATCCCTATGCATGTGGAGAGCACAAATGTGATGTAGCAACACCCCTCTATCTTTTCCTTGCTCCCTCACACCTCAAATGGCCGGTGGGAGGTGATATATATAGCCTCCATTGAGAAACTAGTCGTTGGAGGCAAGGTGCAGCTCATTGCGTGGTCACTAGATAGTCTGGTGCCTGCCACATCAGCTGGCTATTGTGCCACTGACATCCGACCGTTGGAGAACAGTTCATGTTTGGTGCCAGCTTGTCCGGTGCCACCATGCCCAGTGTCCTCTGGGATGCTCCAACTCGATTTCCATAGTCTCTAGAAAAATAGGACGGTGCGCTATCTAGTGCCACCCTGTCCGGTGCCCATTAGGCTGCTCCAACTTGATTTCCACCAGTTCAAAGCTATAGAGCTTTTCATTAGCTTTTTAAAAATTCTAAGATCATCAAAATCGGAGTTCAGAGGTAAAAGTTATGCCCAAAATATGAAAGTGTGTCGCACTGAAAATGGGGCGGTGCACACAGTCCTATCCTATGCCAGCTGCAGTTTTGCCCTTTGTTCATTCCTTCGCGATCCTTCTTCTGGGCTTCTTCATCTTCGCATCTTGGACTTCTAGCTTCACTTCTAGGTTGATTACACATCCTCTAGTGTCTTCCTTTCAGTGTTGATCATATTTTTTACATTCAAATCTTGGTTCAATCTGCGTTTGCATCCTATTGCACTATAAAATAAACACTTGCAAATTCATTACTCTAACTTGGTTGTGTTGATCATCAAACGCCAAAATCCAAACTAAATGGGCAAAGGGTCTATTTTCCTTACATAGCACATGGACACAAGTTTAAGGGTCGCTAGTTAACTCTTTAAAAAATATGAAAAATATAAGTAATTGACGAAAAAAATGACAATCATGGAATTCGATGAATATATGTTTGTTTCCAAAGTTTATCGAGTCTAGGGAACATTGCTTAATATCAATGACAACATGATTCATGAAACCTATGTGTTCAATTTCCAAAAGACCAAATTAGTAGCGAAAGATAAGTAGAGAATAAATAGATTAGCATTGTTGTACTTCAAATTGAAATAGCACCGTTATTTCAACGTTATAGCAAAGCAATTTAGCGGCGCTGATGCACGATATAACAGTCGTAACTGACATGATGGTGCAAATAACATAGATTAAGACTATCTCTAGTAGAGTACCTGCATGGGAGACCCATTTTAGGTACCAGGAGAGGCACAATCCAAATATAAGTATCATCTCTCCTGAAAACTCATTTTGCAGAAAAGATTCTCTTTTAGGTCACGTTGTTGGAGAAGATAAAAAAATGGGTATTGAACTCTTTGCATGTAGCCCTATCCAAATATCAAATGGATCTTGCATTTTAAGTGATGTTGTTAGAGATAGTCTTACATGAGCTCTCTCCGGCCGCTGCAGAGGCTATAGCCCACTATTTAAACCACGATGACATACAGCCTACAAGTATCAGATCTGTATGGACCAAGATACTATAATTTTTTTAATCATTTGAATGTTCACGTAATTCAATGATCTTGCAGTCCCATAGAAATGTGTGACAATTCTCTTCTTGATATGCTTACGCATCCCAAAAACTTAATAACAGTAATATCAATGGCGGAATACTTAGTACATACGGAGTATTATGCTTTCTCTTGCAGATTGGGTTGCATACCAGTTCTCAACACTAGCACCATGACAAATAGTAATCCTGCTATCTTCAGAAAAAGCTCTCTAGAAAGCCATGCATTATGTTTAAAGTAAAATAAATGTTTCAAAGCAGAAGCTTCTACACTAAAACATGTTGTAACTTCTACTCTGAAACATTTATTCATTTCAGAGCAGAGACTACAGTAACAAAAATTCTATACTCATCTACCCATAATGTTTCACAGTAGAAGCTATGTTACCTTAACAAAATTTCTATACTCATGTACCTATAATAAGGTACTATAATTAATAAGGTAGATGATTACAGAAATTTTGTTGCATCTTATTCAGATTGTGTTTATAGTTAACCTGACAACATGTTTGTTTATCCAAATGATGGATATACCAATTCACGGTACATATGGTTTCAAAACTAACAACTTAAGATCCCTAAAAACACAGAAGATTCTAAATTGAGAGCACGCATTTTAGATATTTACTATATACTAGTGAACTTATACGTACGTGTTTATAGTTGCAATAGGAAATATTCTATTACTATTAAAAAAGACTTTGAGATCATAGGATATGCAAAGTAAATTATTTTATTAATGAGATATTCTTTCATCGTGTACGAATTTTTAAGAACTCTATTCCTTGTGTTTAATTTTAATGGCACAGATAGCGCTTATTTGATTGGGTGGTCAATCCCCAATTAAACTCTAGTAAGCCAACTTAGGAATGTTTGGTGGGCTTCTTAGGCCCGTTAGCCAGGCCCGGCTAAAGCACCGACCAAGCCCTAGCCTGGCTAGCTGGGCACGCAGTGGACGTCGGTTTCTCACTGGCCACCTTGGTTACCTCGTCTGCTCACCTCCCACTGCCTTTTTCCTCGCTCTCGTCGACGGCTACCTTGTCTTGTCACCTCCCACTACCTTTTTCCTCGCTCTCCGCCCTTACGCCCCAAGCACCACCGGCCGTCATGCTCCACCATCGATGGCTAACGCGCCTCTACCCCACCCGTGCCGGCAGTCAGGCTACGCTCCCCGTTCCAGCACCCCTTGCCGGATCTCGCGCTCCCCATCGACGGCTTCCGCGATTCTGCCCCACCCCAAACGTCCGCCGCGCTCACCACCTACGGCTACCACGCCTCTGCCCCACCCCATCAGCCGTCGGGCTACCCTCCCGCCCTATCACCCCCTGACAGATCTTGCACTCCTGCGCCCCATCGACGATTTCCGTGACTCTGCCCCTTCCTTGACGCCCACCGTGCTCCCCATCGATGTCCACCGCACATCCGTCCCACCCTTGACGCTCGTCGCACTCCCCACTAACGGCCGCCGCACCTTTGCCCACCCCTGCTGGGCGCAGCACCTCCACTGGCTCTACCAAGACGCACCATTTCCCCGCATCATTCTCCTCCTCAACCTCCCTAAGCGTGCGAGATCCACACATGGCAGGTTCGACTGCCCAGAGAGCGCAAGATCCGGTGCTACCGGTGGTGCGCTCATGGTGGTCCCAGGTCGCAGCTCCACCGTCGCCGGTGGACATGGTACTGCTAGTGGTGGATAGGGGTGTGGGGTAAGTCCACCTCTATCCTTGTGCAAGGTGAACGAAACAACTTAACTTATATTGTTAAGCATGTCCTAGTTTATCCTGGCTTAAAATATATAAGCCAAGCTACCAAGGCTGCTCACTCATTCAACATGAGAAAAGGCCGAGGGAATCTTCTAACAGTCGCGCTACAAATTAGGACAAAATAGTAGCTATCTAGCGGTAAAGGGCAAATTAAAATATGAATATTAAAGTATTCTCTCGGTTTTAGGGGGTGTTTGGTTTCAGGGACTATTTTTTAGTCCCTGTCACATCGGATGTTTGGACACTAATTTGGAGTATTAAATATATTTTAATTACAAAACTAATTACATAGATGGAGACTAATTTGCGAGACGAATCTATTAAGCCTAATTAGTGCATGATTTGACAATGTGTTGCTACAGTAAATATACTCTAATGATGGATTAATTAGGCTTAATAGATTCGTCTCGTAAATTAGTCTCCATCTGTGTAATTAGTTTTGTAATTAGAATATATTTAGTACTCCAAATTAGTGTCCAAACATCCGATGTGACAGGGACTAAAAATTAGTCCCTGGAACCAAACATCCCCTTAGTTCTAGTTTTTAGGTACATAAATTTTATTACACACCTAAATTTGGAATGGAAGGAGTATTTCATTAAAAGGAATTGTACAACACGTTAGATAATTAATATAGATCCGCTGAATCCTGATAAAAATGTTGTATCTAATATTCATAATAAGGTTTTGTTTTAGCACAGCTTCAAATGAGTTTGGTTCCTTACTTCCTTGCTACAAGGCGCAAGAGACTTGAAGCTAGTAAAGCAAAAAAAAATACCGGTTTGATTGCTTCCTAATTAATTTTAAGAAGAGATAGAAAGCTTGCTACAGCATACAATGGACTGGAGCCGGAGCTAAAAATAGCCGGAGCACCGCCAGATGAAGAGAAAGCTTGCTACAGCATACAATGGACTGGAGCCGGAGCTAAAAAATAGCGGGAGCACCGTCACCGTCAGATGAAGCCTAATGGCCTATTTGGTACAAATCCGGCTCCAGCCAAAACAGCTCTAAATGTGGCTTCACCTGTGGAGCAGCTTCATTCGTGGAGCTGAAACCATTTTTTGGACCGTTCGGTAAAACAACTTTTCTTCATTGTTGGAATGTGTGAAATACCAATAATACCCTTTCTCTTTTCTTTTTTTTCCTTTTCCTTTCTCTCTTTATTTCCATTCTCTCTCCACCTTATCTCTTCTCCCCACCGTGTCCTCATCTTCTCTCTCAGCTGCAGCCGCTCGTTCGTCTGCTCCGCATCCTCATCTTCCTCGAGCTCCCGGCCTCACAGGCTCACACATGGCGTGGGAATGCGTCATCTCGGCCACAGCCCTTGCCGTTGCCCAACCTCTGTGCCGTCCTTGCCGGCCATCGCGTCTCCTCCAGCCGCCACCGCCTCGCCCCGCGCTCCGACGAGCTTGCCCGGCCACCTGCGCCTCGCCGGCACTCCGGCTTGGCTTCTCCGCCACCTCTACCTCGCCCGGGCTCCGGCGTGTCTGCTCAGTCTGCCTCCGCCTCACCCACGCTCGGAGGAAGGGCAATTTGGGGAGGGCCCACATGCCTGGACGGAGGAGCCGGAGGAAGCTAGTATTTTCAGCTCCGGCTCTCTTGTGCCTCCTCTCAGCGCGTTTTCCGGGGCTTCTTCGAAGGAGCGGAGCGGTGAACACCCGTTTGGTTGGTGACGAGGTGAAGCGGCTCCCGGAGCGATTCCGAGAGCGCTACCAAACGGCCCCTAAGTACTTCGTTCGTTCTAATTTTGAAATTGTAGGTTGTTTGCTTTTCTAAATATATAGTTTATGTATCTAGACATAGCATAAACCTACTCCCTCCATCCCAAAGAATATGATTCTGGTGTGTTTGGTAGAGATCCAAATTCTCTCAAAAATGTTTCGGATTCAGTTTCTTCTAAGAAACATTTCTTCCAGTGAATCAAAATCTCTTTCTCAAATCGTTTGGCAAGTTGGTCGGATTTTGATTCTTGAAGGGTGGCGAAAATCATTAGTTTACATGAAAAGAAATCATAAAAATATATAAGCTTTACAAAAAAATGTTTTTTTATGGGCGAGATCAAATCAAAAGCAACCAATTTTAATTGGTTTCGCTTGAAGAGGATCACTAGAAATATTTCTAGATTAGGTGGGGGCAGGAATGCAAGAAACAGAATCTGGAGAAACAACTCTAGTGGTGATTCTGATCTCTAGTAAAAAAGAAAGAATCACTAGAAATGTTTCTACATAGAATCCGTATCGTGTTTGACCGTTTGGAATTGTTTCTAGTGATTCGGAAGAGAATCGAAACTGATACTTGCATCCAAACGGACCCAGTATTGTCTAGATTCATATCTAGAGTTTTTTTTAAGATGTGCTGAGCGAGCCGTGTATTCCACAGGCACGATCCGAGCCTCCTAGAGCTGAAGGAAGTAACATCACGTCTCGTGACTCCGAGCGCCGCCCCCCCCCCCGCCTTCACCACCGCTGGTCTCCCTTCCTCCCCCCCTCCCATCAGCATATCGCCGAGGGCGGAGGAAGTGGAGATCCATCTTTTCTAATAAGTTTCCCAGTAGATCGAGTCCTTAGTGTTATGGTCTCTCCATGCCAAAGTTTCTTGATTTTGGGGATTTATCTCTTTCTCCTCTCTGGTGACGGCGAGAGGACAAGGTGGAATCGTTTTCTCTATGACGGCTCTGTTGAAGATGAGGGTGACAACTACGACGTCAGCATCCTCACCGGTATGACGACGCATCCTCACCGATATGACAACACGGAGACCTTTATTTCTAGACGACGACATCAAGGCGGAGATGGTGTCGTCGCCATGGAATAATTTTCTCTGGTCTTTTCTCTGTTTTATTGTGGTTAGATCTGGTCACGATGAAGGACCAGTGAGAATAAGTTTTTATCAGTCTTCCTTATTCTTCGGTGGCATAAAGAAGAAGAAGGAAGACACCAGAAAGAAGAAGTTTCTTAACCCGTCTACATGAATGTTGGCCGTCGTTCGTTGGGCATTTGTTCTCAGACCTTTTGCCAACTATTTGCATGTTTGGTCATCTATACTGCAAAACGTCATACATGTTTGGTTTTGATATTTAGAGTTATTCACAGCGTTGGTATAATTTAGATGAAAATTAGTTTATGGATATTTGTGTAATCTAGAGTGCTCGTAACGTGTTGATGTACCCAGCTATTATCTAATTTAATTCTTTTTTTCATCGTAAAAGATGATTTTTTTAAACGGAGGGAGTAGGTGTATTGCAAAAGGTTATTTACCTTAAAAGGACTATTTTTTGACAATAATTTGCGCTAAATCTGTAACTCATGCCGTGTTTGGTTTCAGGAAGTTAGAATTTTGGACTCTGTAGCACTTTCGTTTTTATTTGGCAATTAGTGTTCAAATATGGACTAATTAGGCTCAAAATGTTCGTCTCGCAATTTCCTACCAAATTGTGCAATTAGTTTTTTTTCGTCTACATTTAATGTTCCATGCACAAACCGTAAACATTCGATATGATGGCTACTGTAGCACATTTTGGGATTTTGGGTTGGAACTAAACGTGGGCTCACTCGGACATTTCTTTGGCTCCCGTCACTCGAATTTGTGGGCCGTCCGATTCCTCTATCTTCTTATCTCCCCCGTCTATCTTTCTTTTCTTTTGTTCTGCCCGTCGATCGTGCGCTGTCAACTGGCATCAGTGGCGCTGCCCGGGACCACGCGCCTGCGGACGCAAGTGCAGCTGATGGGGACGCAAGGCGCGTCATGTGCATGTTGCTCCGAGCCTGCCCAATGCGCCACCGGTGGAGCGCATGCAGTACAGTGCCTGCTGCTTTGCAGGTGAAGGCACAGTCTGCTCCATCAAATCACGTAGCCCCTACCATGTACTTATGTGTTATTGTACCGTATTTTACTATCTTTGTTTGAACGTAAGTTGTGTATTTAACGTGTATAAATTGATTATTCATAAATGAGAATGGTCAGAATTACTCAAACTATTATCTGATTTTTTCTATTTTTTCTGTATGTTTTATTTGGTTCCTCTTTGAAATATTCCAATTTGGCTTGCATAGAAATTGTCTTGTTATTTTTATGCATTTTTTATTTGTTGTTTGTATGTTTTATTTGCTTTTTCTTTGAATTTCTTCCAATTTGCATTCCATAGTAATTATCTGGTAATTAATTATTTTTGATTTTTATTTTTATTTGATATATTTTATTTGTATAGTTAGATTTAGATCCAGCAGCTATAGGAATCGAGTGTTTAGCTGGGATGTGTCACTCGATTACGTTTGTTGCTGCGATTCGAGTGTTTTCAGGCGACGTGACACTCGGGTGTGAGATGTCCCCCGAACACCCGGCCTCTGTATAGAAAGACCCGTAATTTGAGACGGTTACTGAGAGGTTGTGTTTAGTTGGGGAGACGAAAATTTAAAATTTTCAGGTGTCATATTGGATATGTCGGAATGATATCAGGAGAAGATTTTGGATATTAATAAAAAAATAAATTATAGAACCCATCAGAAAACTGCGAGACGAATCTAATGATACTAATTAATCTGTCATTAGCACATATGTGTTACTGTAGCACTTAAGGCTTTTCATGGACTAATTAGACTTTAAAGATTCGTCTCGTGATTTTGTTGAGAATTGTGTAATTAGTTTTTTTTTCGTCTGCATTTAGTACTCCAAACATATATCAAACATGCTCTTTTACTATAAGAGGAAAAAAAATTGAAAACTAAACAAGAAAAAAAGAGTTGGCCGGAAGCAAACTACTGACGAGAAAACTGCATACTTATCAGTGTCCAAACTCCAAAGAACTCAAAGATGGTCACGCTGCTAGGTAGAAAATCATCACATAGTTGACAACTCTGGTGGAGGTTAGCCCAAAATGAACTCTTTAGATTGTCTGGCCGCGCCCGGTCTCACACACGCTCGAAGACTTGCAAAGCGGGTTCGAGACCGCTCAACCCGTGGGGCAGATCCACGGAGTTCATAGTGAGGAGGAGTAGGCGTATGCCGGTTTTTTCCACCCCTTCCACCTCGTCCCTGCTCCGGCCCCCTTCCTCTTCGCCTCCGGCGTCTCGCCGGCAGCTAGAGGGATGTGGGCCGGTCCCAGCTCCCTGTGTACATACTAGCTTCTACCTAGTTTTAGTTTGTGTTGAGTGTTTTCCGGATGTGTGTTCCTCGCCGCTGTTCCTCTTGCCATGGAAGCTGCTCTCTTCCTTGAGCTATACATTGGCTGCCATGGATTCAAACAGAGCACCTACCAAATAAAGGCGGCGTTTCCCTTCTTCCCTCCCTTTACCCAGCTCGATTTGCTAGTGCCCAGAGTCGATCCGTTGGATTGCACGCCACTCAGCAATCCCGCGGTTCTCCAACAGAGCATTCGAGCGGGAGCATATGCACACGCCGCTTGCGCGGCGGCCTTCTTCCAAGCCTCCGGCCGGCTGGCTGCGCCACCTGCGGACGCGGAGCAGCCGGCGCACTCACGCAGTGCGGAGCTGGTTCGCTCGGAGGTGACGGTGCGGAGGGGAAGCCACCGGTCTTCCTTTATCCTTCGCGGATGGTCCAGCGCGGGGGCCGGAGCGGGAGCCGCAGACGACGGCGGCTGCTCCGCGCCCAACTTCCCCGGCAGCGTCGGTGTGCTTAGCGGCGGACCGAGGGGAAGCCACCGGGCTTCCTTTCTCCTCCGCGGACGGTCCAGCGCGGGGGCTGGAGCGGGAGCCGCAGACGACGGCGGCGGCTTCGCGCCCAACTTCCCCGGCAGCGTCGAGGTCCTCCGCGACGGACCACGACGCGCTGCCGTCGATCCGCGCGGCGCCGTCGGAGGTGGACGACTTCTCGATGTGGATGGACGCGGACTGCTGTGTCGACCGTTTCGTTGCGGCGTGCGACCCGACTACGTGGCGCGTCGCGGACCTCTCCCTCCGCGTGGAGACCGACGACGAGGTGGTGGCGCCCGCTCCTGTGCTCCATGATCGGGCCCACATTCTGCGCTATGGGGCCCGCCAATGCAACGCGTTACGCATGCAGGAGCAAACGGCGTACTCCTCAGTCCTGTCTACTGCTCCAGTGGGACCCTCCATTGCCTTGCGTGTTCGTTCTGCAAGTTGAACACGCAACTGGCTCTTGTAGATCCTCCACGTACACATCATGGGGCCCACCACGTGTTGTATCCGAGAAGCTCAGATTGCAAGTTTTTTTCCTCTCTATCACATTAAATCTTTGATATATACATGAAGTATTAAATGAAGATAAAAAAATAATTAATTATACGGTTTGATTGTAAATTACGAAACGAATTTTTTAAGTCTAATTAGGTCATGATTGAACAATAATTATCAAATACAAACAAAAATGATACGGTGTTAAATATTAATTCTTAACCCCCATCTTAACACGGCCTTCGTACTCAGGTTTCTGTTTTTCGGGAGGATGGGAGGAGGATGGGAATATGGCAAAGCTACTCCTGCTGTACGGGTTGACCGAGAAGTGGAGCAGACTCTTGAGTCCGGTGAAGCTCATACAGCTGTGACTCAAGATTTCAAATCCTCGTAGACACGTGCTGATCACACAGTCGAAGGGAACGCCAACTGTGTTATCGGAGTGCAACGATGAACGCATGTTCAGTTTCAAAAATACTTCCAAAAAAGTGCTACCGTATCCGTTACATCGAATCTTGCGATATGTGTATGGAGCAGTAAATGTAGATGAAAAAAAAAATTAATTGCACAGTTTGGTTGGAAATCGTGAGGGGATCGTTTTAAGCCTAATTAGTCCATGATTGAACATTATTTGTCAAATAAAAACGAAAATGCTACAGTACCCAAATTCTAACTTTTCCACCGTCTAAACACAGCCTGAGGATCTCTGATGTCTCCGTCGTGGCCATGCCTCCATCATGGTCCGGTGCCCCCGATGGCCTCCGATGGAGACATCATCAACTGTGTTTTCTCCAGCTAAAAGATAGATCTTCTTCTAGAGCGACAGATGTCCAAGAAGATAGGCTTCTTTATTTGAGTCATTATGTTGACTCCTTTCTATTAGCTAGGAAGCTACACCTCTGTTCTTTGGGAGGTACACAATACGAAATCTTTGTACTCCGTTCTTATTGTTATAATATACTCCCTCCGTCCCACAAATAAAAGTGCATCTAGCTCTTGGACGCGCGGATTAAGAAAGTTAGTAAATTACGCTGATGCCCCTATAAAGGCATCTGACAACTCTCAGGAGTGTTTCAGACAGCACAATTTAAAATGGTCAAACTGGTGGCAAAAGCAGAGAAGCGTCAGATAATAAAAAATTATTTAGTGGAACCAGCCGGCCGCCACGAAGAGCACAGAATGTTCTAGTAACCCAAATCTGGCGCCATTGTGCCCACATTACAAAATTTGAACTGACGCCATTGCACCACTATAAAAAGCCTCCACCTGTTCAGATGAACCCAATGAAAGGCTCAACATGCTCCAAATTCCCCCCTCCCCTTCCAAACTCCAACAACCTGCAATCCAATCTATAGTTAGACATGGCCATAGATCTCAACATAGTACCAGATGAAGGAGATGGAGAGTTGGCCATAGATCTCAACACAGTGCCAGAAGAAGGAGACGGAGAGTTGGCCATAGATCTAAACATAGTTCTTGTTGAAGAAGATGAAGAAGCCTTACCTGACCTAAATGCAGAACCTGCACATGTGGAAGGTGTTGAAACCCATCATCCTCAGGATCAAGATCAAGCCCATCTCCTCCAAAAGGATGAAGTACATCGACACCATGAAGATCAGGTCCACTATCTGCAGGAAGATGAATAGGTTGGTGTGCATGGCATTGATCTCAACATCGCTGCTTGTGAAGGACAACCACCACATGAAGGTAATGTCTCTTAATTGCATCATTACAACTAGCAAATGGTGAAATGTGTAAACAGAAGTTCAAAACATGACTTACACACTATGCCACACCTTTTCTGCAGTCCTTGCTGTTGAAGAAGACCATCAACAACATGGAGATATCAGTTTTCATGGTGCATATGAACAAGATGAATCTGACCTCAACAAGATGGAACGAACGGAAGCATATAGGCACCAAAATCTTGTATATGCTCATGAAGACATCATGGTAGATTGGATCCATGTTGGCAAGCACCTCCTTCAGTTGTTCAGGCACTTCGGTGGGCACCTTCATCCTCGAATCCTCATGGACGGGTAGATCCTTGTGAGCAGCCTGATCCGCGGTCACATAAGGGGCCATCTCCACACCGGCAGCCCCGACTGCGGCCTCGTCATGGACCTAGGGGTCAGGTCCATGGCGAGCTTTCGTGCCCGCAGAGACATGTAGGCCACACGCCTGATCCTCCATGCTGGATTCTTCATCTTCCGAGTCGGGGACATACACGCTGTCGTGGCAGTCGATATGCAGGCCAGCCTTCTTGAGTTGATGCCCACGCATGTAGATCCAGCCCTCCCCGGCCGAATCAGCGCTGCTTGGCTTGTCGACCTTGGAGTCGGCGCTGCCTGCCTTGACTACTTGGCCGAGGCTCCCACCACTGTTACACCCGCGGGCCCCGCGGCCACCGGCCTTGAGTACACTCTCGCCATGGGGCTCCATTACAGCGCCCCTGGCAGCGCGCATCTTGCCACCTCGAGGCATCCGGCGGCTACGACGATGGATCCCGCTCCCTCTCGCCATGCACGCATAGGGGAACTGCTCTGGTTAGGAAGCAAAAGGATCGAACTCTGCTGCTATACGGGATGTGAGCTGGGTGGGGAAGGGAAGAGGAACGAGTGGATGGTGCGGTGGAGATGATGCGTATGCGAACGAGTGGACGGCAAGACCGGTCACGGGCGCTTCTGGATGCAGGTGGCTCCGTTGATTTTTTCCCTTTTTTTTATGAGTTCTTTTTTATTATTATTTTCTTGGTCCCACACACGAACAGGGACAACAGGACGGGTCACGGGCGCTTCTGGGAGGCTCCGTCGATTTTTTTTCTCGGGCCCACATGAACTGACGATGTGCTTTGTCACATTGGTAACACAATAACCTATAGGGCCTATATTGACACATATTATGGGAAAAATTTTGAATCCTAAATATATTTTTATTTGTGGGACGGAGGGAGTATGGAGTATGTGTTGTTGTAAAAAAAAACAAGTTGCAAAGCTGGCGAAGCTTTCTTGTGTGGGAACATTGCACACGGTCAGAACTTGATCAGAAGACAGAAAGAAGGCCTGAGAAAGATGGTGGCAGCTGGTACTGGTAGCAATCAGAAAAGAAATCATGAAGGCAATTAAAAAAAGAAAAGCTCAAAACAGCATCTCACCAAGAAAGCAGCAAAGCCGAGCAATGAGAAAGAAAGCGGCGGAAATGTTTGTGGGCTTGTGGCGCCGGCCGGAGCAGAGCGCGACTAGACGCCGGCGGATTGAGCTGCCTTTGGGTTTTGCCTGATCGGCTGATCCGAGTTGACTGACATGCCGCTGGTGTGGGTGGCTAGAAGCGGCAGTGCGCCTTGCAGTTGGCGTCGCAGTCGTAGAAGCAGGGTCCGTCGCAGTGCATTGGGCACAGCAGCCGCATGCCACTGCACCGCCCGGGCGCCGTGCACCGCGCGTACTCCCCCACGCGGTACAGGCTCGAGCTGTAGCTCGGCCGGTGCCGACGCGCCCTCCTTCCGCCGCGCCATGCCGTCGTCCCACGGCCGTCCTGTCCGTGCTGCTCTGCCCTTGTCCCGCCGCCGCCACCTCCTCCTCCACCGCCGCCGCCGCCACGGCTACCACCACCACCTCCACCACCACCACCTCCTCCACCTCCACCTCCTCCGCTACCATCACCTCCGCCACCGCCGCCGCCCTCAGTGCCCCAGCCCCATCCCCACCCATAGCTCCACGAGGTGCCCCCGCTGCTCCCCCCTCCTCCCCCACCGCCACCGCCTCCATCCTTGCGGCCGGTGACGCTGCTGGCATTGTAACTGCCATTGTGGCCAGCCGCATCTACGCTCTGCACCTGAGCCACGGGTCCTGCTCCTTCGGGCAAGGCTCCACTTGCGGGCATGGGCACCGCCACCAACACAATGAACACCAAGAAAAGCACGCCCGCGCCGCCCATGGCAGGCACGCGTCGAGTACGCATCCCCTGTGAAATAAGCATGCCTATGAGGCCTGTGCGAAGCAAACGAACAAGCTGCTCGAGGAATAGATACACTGAGCTTAGCTAGCTGCCGTTTATATAGGAGTATATGGCTACATGACAAAGTGGCATGGCCATATGCCCATATCCATGGAGTGGGTGGTGGCTAAATGATGCCAGACAGTGAGGTCCCGTTTAGATTTAAAATTTTTTGTGTAGTATCCGTCATATCGAATCTTGCGGCATATGCATGAAGTACTAAATATAGATAAAAAAAACTAATTACATAGTTTGATGAGAAATCGCGAGACAAAACTTTTAAACCTAATTAGTCCATAATTAGACACTAATTGTCAAATATAAACGAAAAGTGCTACAGTAGCTAAAATCTAAAAAAATTTAGATCTAAACGGGACATAAGCATGGCACTACTACAAGAAAACGAGGTGGTCGAGAGAGAGAGAGAAGGGCCAGATCGAGGGGCCACTTGACTTCATGTGCACTTCTTCCACGACAACAGCAACACAACAGCATATGTGAAGTGCGACGGCTCACCAGGAGAATGCGTGCTCGCTCTAAAGTCTCTATAGCTAATCTAGTACCACACATGTGAATTACACATTGATCTCTGTCTTACTGGGCCAGATAAATACGCCCATGCCGGCTTTTGTTCGTTATGGTGGCCAGCCAATCATATCTTCTCTTGCTTATAGTCTTTCTATATATACTAGCAGTGTCTATGGGTCATTCAGTCCCACATATCCGTTAAGGGTGTGTTTAGTTGGGGAGGTGAAAATTTTTAGGTATCACATCGGATGTGTTGAAAGGTTGTCGGGAGAGGTTTTTAGATACTAATAAAAAAATAAATTACAGAACCCATCAAGAAACTGTGAGACGAATCTAATGATACTAATTAATCTGTCATTAGCACATGTGGTTTATTGTAGCACCTAAGGCTTTTTATGAACTAATTAGACTTAAAAGATTCATCTCATGATTTTATCGAGAACTATGCAATTAGTTTTTTTTTCCGTCTGTATTTAGTACCCCATGCATGTGTCCAAACATGCTCTTTTACTGTGGGAGATAAAAAATTTTAGAAACTGAACCAGGCCTAATTAAGGTGGGCACAGGGCACACTACTAGTCCTTGAAGATGAAGTTAGCTTCTGCGATTAGCGGGTATTTTTTAATCTACTCAACAACCTCGACCAAGATCTATTAATATGCCCGTGTATATCCATATATAAGCTGGCCTGTCGACCTACGCTTGCTCTCGATGCATTGGTTCGTCGACTCCCTGTTCGTCGCAGGCTCGCACCATGCCAGCATCCCACTCCCTTGCTACCGTTGGGATTTTTTAAAACCCAGAAATTTGGTTGCGTTAAATTCCTAATCCATATGCAACTCAAACGTGCTGCATCTGGGCTTTTTTTTTTTTTGACTTCCATGAGATTCATGGCCCAATAGACCGAGCCCTGTAGACGTTGGACAAAGTCGCCTCCGTGGTTTGGAAAGAATGAACAGACATCTAGCTATTGAGAGATACAAAGGCCAAACATGTATATGTATACAACGACTCCGGATAGTCATATATTTTTTTCTCAAAAAAAGATAATCATATCGTCGGGAATCCTGCTTGGTGCGTTGAGCAATCCCGATAGACACGGAATTTATATTAGTTGGGCCCTCAAGATCAACTAAAAGCCTTACTGTAAGGGACCGTGACGTCTAAGGATGGTGAATTAGGCAACTTAAAACTCTAACTCTAAACTATAGCATCTTTTTTTTATTCTTAGCAAAACATATGCAAAAGATAAACTATCTAAATATGTAATTACGATTTTACCAGTATGTTGTTATCTCTACCACAAAAGAAGTTATGCAAATAATGTAAATGCTAAAACTAAAGTGTAAGATAGAGATATGCAAATTCCCGTCGATAACTCCGGTATTTTTACCGAGGTATCGAGAAACGCGCAAGCTTCCCATAGTCCTCGCAAGGAATTTCTCGTAAATGCCAATCTCCTGGTCGGGTAACTCTGTGGATAGCCTCGGGCCTTCCCCACGCATAAGTGGGTCTCCTACGTGCCTTCCGACAAGCCTCTCCTGGATGCTCCCCGCCGTCTTCACTATCAAGCTTTCCGTCGAACCGCTGCGGGCCTTGTTCCCTTCGGTACACGGTGGCGGCCACACCACAATACGGTTGGTGTGATCTCGTAAGACTATAAGCCCCTCCGATGTACAACAATGGTGCGCGCAAACACCGAGTGATAAGAGATGTGCAAACCTCACTAAACACTAGGCCTAAACCTAGAGCAAGCGCATAAGCGGTGGTCTAATCAATCTAAACACTTCGCAAAACACCTACGCTAATCACCTTATGAATCACTTAGCACTATGCAAGTGGAGATCACTAAAATGATGTATTAAGACCCTTGGTATGTTTCCTCAGCTCTACTCTACTCAAATAGTCGGTTGGGAGGTCTATTTATAAGCTCCACTGAGAAAGTAGCCGTTGGGGATGAAACCCACCTTTCTGCTATTGACCGGACGCTGTTGTCGTCCCGACCGTTGAAGCTAGCGCGTTGATCGAACTCGGCGCTGAGTCCGGTCACTGCCAATCGGACGCGTCCGGTCGCGCTGGCGCCGCTCTAGAACCTCTCTGGACTTGATCAGACGATGCAGTTCCTGCGTCCGGTCGATCACCCTCTAGCATCCGGTTAGTACTGAGCTATTGTCACGATAGTGAACAGAATCACCTGAATCCTCAGCGTCCGGTCCTTGCTGCTGACGCCTACCGTTGCCGAGCATCTTGATCGAACGCGTCCGGTCGCTATAAGGACCGCATCTGGTCACCTCTGTGAAGCTTGTTTCTTCGCGATCTTGCGTCTGGCTTGGTTCCTATCTTCGTGCTTGGACTTTGCTTGATATCTTGGGTCTTCTCTTGTGCTTCTTCGGTCTTGCTTATGGTGTTGATCGTGGGATCATCATGCCGCCTTCGTCCAAGTCACGTCTTGCACCCTATTGAACTACAAAACAATTACTTGCAAATTCATTAGTCCAATTTAGTTATGTTGGTCATCAAACACCAAAATCCAAAGTAAATAGGCCTAAGGTCCATTTTTCATACAATCTCCCCCTTTTTGGTGATTGATGACAACACGACCAAAACAAGCAAATAATAAAAATTTTAGAATTTAAAAATTGTTTACTTGCTAGGATGCAATGCAAAGGGCAAGGTTATATGATACTAAAAGATACCACATGTAAACATCTTTAGAAACTTATCTTGCCCTTGCAAATGTCCCCATGTGGCATTATGAATTTAAGCCCCCTAACTCCATAATTCACTCTCCTCCTTTCTCAAACCATTACCACTTATAAATTATTATGATCGGGCTTGTTTTTGGTCCTATAAATTCTCCCCCTTTGAATCAAACAACGAAAAGGAAGACATTAGTAGCACAAGGGAGGGTCAAACTTTGTGATCCTTTGTATGTGGAGTGGAATAGGTCATAAAATTTGACTCTCACATTACATAGACTAAGCTCTCCCTAAATATATACATACATATGATGAAGAATGTAGATTATGCATAATTGGCAAATTAATGCTCAAGAGAGTTTAATCTATATAATGCATGGAGAAAGCATATAAATACCAAAGTGAAATCAATATGATGATATTGGTTTAGAAATACCACATGTGAAAACCAATTTGATTTATACCACTTGCAATAGGTGGTGGATATTTAAAGTATGATGCTTAACTTCGGGGACTCCATTTTCCTTGCAATGAGACTACTACACACATGATAAGCTTAAAAATATGTTAGTCTCAAAGCATCCAACTTGTAGAGTAACCTCCCCCTAAATTTGTGTACACAAGTATAGAATACTTATAGGAGACATGCACATTGATTTTAGAATAAAAAATACCACTTGAAAGATGACATCACATGAATGTGAAAATCATTTTCGAAGGTGATATTCGGGAGAAATTATCTACAATTTGGACTTTGGCACATATTAGATGAACAATTGTAAAATAAGCTATGTGCCGTGCTCCTAAACAATTTAAACCATGTAGGTTTGCTCCAAGGGTTAAGAATGAAACCGAGCAAGCCTACCATAAGATATACCTAGTGTATGCAAGACAAAAGATTAAACATGCAAATGCAAACCTAGGTATGAAAAGGAACTAGATGCTCAATGAAATTGTAAGAAATTAAATCTAGTTACCTAACATGGAAAGGAGAATTTGGGTCCCTAGTATTCACTAACCCACTTGGCAATTTCCTTGTCCATAATGATTCACCCCATGAAATGCACCTATACTTTGCCAAGTCTCTAAATTCTCGAAGTCCATCGGACTTTCCACTTCCCTTTCGGGATCCAAACCTTCATGGTGCTCTTCATTTTGGAAATGATCTCCTTTGGCACCCAAACGCGTTTGGCCCCATTGTTGGCTTGCTTATTCACCTTGATGGCCACCACCTTATCATTTTTCTTCTTCAAGAGATAAGGTGTGGATGCCTTTTTGTCCACCTTGTTGGTGTAGGTGTTGGAGAGCTTGCTTATTTTCTTTTTGTTTCTCTCTTTCTTCTTAGTTCCACCCCCATTCTTCACTTTGCACTCATAGGACTTGTGACCTTCCTTGTGGCACGCGTAGCAAACCACCGTTTGTCCTTCATCAAGCTTTTTCACTCCCTTGATGGTGTTATCTTGATGAAGTTGGGCTTGCTCCGTTTGCCTCTTACTTAAGTCAAGTCCTTGATAAGGCGAGCCACTTCTTGCTTGAGTTGCTCATTCTCTATTACAACCTCTTGTGTGCATGTATCTACAACAACTTTCTCAACACAAACTTGGTTGCACAAGGGTGAGTCTAAACATAAATCACTGCAAGAAGTAGAAGCACCCTTTTTAGGCTTGTCAAAGACAGAACTTTTCTTTTTAGGTGCCTTGGTGAGGGTTGTACCGATGGCTTCAAGATTAGCAACTTTATTAGTTAGCTCATCACAATGTTTGCACATGATTTCCATTTTAGCAAGCAAACTTTTATAAGCATCTTGTGAGCTAGCTAACTTTTCTTTTAATTTTTTATTTTTCTTTACAAGTTGCTCATCATTGATTGTGCATGCATTTGTTGTTGCACTAGCCTCAAGTTGCTCAATTTTAGTAGATAGTTCAATATTGAGATTAGCAAAAGTCTTATATTGTTCAAGCAAGGTTTTATATGCTTCTTGTGAACTATCTAGTTTTTCTTGTAATTTTTTTAGCTTCTTTTGTTGGCTAGTGCAAGCCTTAGCATATTTAAGATTTTCTTGCACAAGTTCATTAAGAGAAGGCATTTTATCATCACTATCACTCTCACTAGAGGATGAGCTTTCGTTACCTTATGCCATAAGGCACACACGAGAAGAGCTTGATGATGAGTGCTTGTGGCCTCGCCTCTTGTGAGTCTTCTTCTTCACTTGAAGAATCATCCCATGACCTTATTGATGAGTGCTTTGTCCTTGCACGCCTTCTTCTTTGTCTTGGGTGTGGGCTTGTTTGGACAAACTTTTACAAAGTGCCCCAATTCGCCGCATCTATAGCATCCTTTCTTTCTTTGCTCATTTCTTTGATTGGTGAAGATGAAATCTTGAATTTGGATAGGCACACCCTTGACATTGAGCATTTGGATCATCTTCTTCACCTTGTTGATAAGTTTGATTGATTCTTCATCAAAATTGGAGGTAGAGGAGGAAGATTGATCATCATCACTTGAATCTTCATCATCATCATCCTCATCTTCTTCTTGATCTTCACTTGAGGAGCTTGAGCTTGTCTCAACTTGCTTTCCCTTCATCTTCTTTTTCTCACTACATGTGAGAGCTTTGCCTTTGCTTGATGAAGATGCTTTTTCTTGACCCATCTTGCGTGACATTTCAAATGCCACTATCTTGCCAATGACTATGGCCGGGGTCATGGTGCTCAAGTCCTCCATATTGTGGAGGATGGTGATGATGCTTGCATATTTCTTTTGTGGTAGCACGGAGATGATCTTCCTCACGATGTCCGCATCATCTAGCTTTTGTGGAAGCTAAAGTGTAAGGTAGAGATATGCAAACTCCCGTCGACGACTTCGGTATTTTTATCGAGGTATTAAGAAGCGCGTAAGCTTCCCCCTAGTCCTCGTTGGAGCCCCTCGCAAGGAATCCCTCGCAAGGGCCAAGCTCCCGGTCGGGTAACTCCGTGGATAGCCTCGGGCCTTCCCCACGTGCAAGTGGCTCTCCGACGTACCTTCTGGCAAGCCTCTCCTGGATGCTCCCCGCCATCTTCACTATCAAGCTTCTAGCCGAACCGCCGCGGGCCTTGTTCCCTTCGGTACACGGTGGCGGCCACACTATAAACGCGGTTGGTGTGATCTTACAAGACTACAAGCCCCTCTAATGCACGATAATGGTGCGCGCAAGCACTGAGTGATAAGAGGTGTGTAAACCTCACTAAACACTAGGCCTAAACTTAGAGCAAGCGTATAAGCGGTGATCTAATCAACCTAAGCACTTCGTAAAGCACCTTATGAATCACTAAGCACTATATAAGTAGAGATCACTAAAATGGTGTATTAACATGCTTGGTATGTTTCCTCAGCTCCACTCTACTCAAATGTTCGGTTGTGGGGTCATTTATAAGCCCCACTGAGAAAGTAGCCGTTGGAGATGAAACCCACCTTTCTGCTACTGACCGGACGCTGCTGTTGTCCTGACCAGACACGTTCGGTCGTCCCGACCGTTGAAGCTAGCGCGTTGATCGGACTCAGCGCTGAGTCCGGTCACTGTCGATCGGACACGTTCGGTCACGCTGGCGCCGCTCTGGGACCTCTCTGGACTCGATCGGACACTGCAGTTCCTGTGTCCGGTCGATCACCCTCTAGCGTCTGGTCAGTGCTGAGCTATTCTCGTGACAGTGAACAGTGTCATCATCGCGTCCGGTCACTTGAATCCTCAGCGTCCAGTCACTGCTGCTAACGCCTGCCGTTGCCAAGCATCTTGATCGAACGTGTCCGGACGCTATAAGGACCGCGTCCGGTCACCTCTGTGAAGCTCGTTTCTTCATGATCTTACGTCCGGCTTGGTTCCTATCTTTGTGCTTGAACTTTGCTTGATATCTTGGGTCTTCTCTTATGCTTCTAGGGTCTTGCTTATGGTGATGATCGTGGGATCATCATGTCGCCTTCTTCCAATTCACATCTTGCACCCTATTGAACTACAAAATAATTACTTACAAATTCATTAGTCTAATTTGGTTGTGTTGGTCATCAAACACCAAAATCCAAAGTAAATAGGTCTAGGATCCATTTTCCTTACACTTACATTCAGTTGCTGCTTGTATCATTTTCTCGACAAGTTGTGATTACAATGTGGCTAATGACCTGGTGTTCGATGGTTACAACATGGGCCTATCTATCTATTTATATCCAGGATCAACTTGCCCTACAAGCTAACACTAGTACAGAAACGAGCTGTACTCCCGGTTGGAAAACCCCTTCATCTCCCGGTTTCCCAACCGGGAGCATGAATGCGGGACTAAAGGGCCCCTCCTTTAGTCCCAGTTTCTCGCTCGAAACTAAAGGTTTAGTCCCGGTTGGTAATACCAACCGGGGCTAAAGAGGCCTCCCGGCATGGCCACGTGGGCCGGCCCTTTAGTCCCGGTTGGTATTACCAACCGGGACTAAAGGTTTTTTTTTCTTTTTTTGTTTCTATTTTCAATTGATGATTTGTTTTGGTTTTTCGAATAGGTTTTTGAATATGCATTCTACGCTGCTAATAATATACGTATTCTACACGCTTATAATGTTTGAACATTTTGTACAAACTAAAGTATGAAACTAACGTATATATTACATGCATATACATATATTGTACGTTATTTTATGTACATATAATATGTATATATATATTACAAATAAAGCTTGCATTGTATATTCTATCATATCCTTGGGATAACAAATTCACTCCATCTGGTTTGGCTTTCATGTTTCGTTCACGTCATTGTAGAACTCGTCGGTGGGGTTTAAGACCTAGTCATTAAGAAATCCAGCTGTGGTCTCTTGAATTACTTTTAGTTGGTCACGTCGTATGACTTTTTCCTTAAATCATAGAGTCTTCAATAAAAGTTAAAGGAAAAGTATAATATATATATATATGTGTTGGTCACGTGATTACTTATATATATGAGCAATAAAAGAAATTGTAAATACATGAATATATTTATATAACGTACTTTGAGGATCTCTTCAGGAGTTCTTTTTGCGTACGCCATGATGAACTTGCAAACATAGTATCCGCAGTAGTTGGTCCCTTGTTCTTGCCTTAGAACCCACTTTTACGAGAAAAAAGATCCGATGAATTGAAAGCATGCATGGTGTTAATTGAATTATATATATATATGTAGCTAGTACTTACTTTGTGTGCGATTATATCCAGTGGCGCTTTGCAATGTTTCATGTGGTGTTCCTCAATGAACCTTTTCCAAACACTGCGCCCAATAAAATAAAAAATTAATTTGGCATTTAATAATTGTTGAAGTTAAGAGATCGGGGTATATATAGTTGCTAGAGAGACCAAATTACCCTTGGATAATATCTATCATGTCTTGGTACTCTGTTTGCTCTTTTCTTAACGAGTCTAAGATGCTCAACCAACTATTGGCCATATCGATGACCATTAATATATAGTGATTGATGCATATATTTTTATACACAAATATGATCAACATTAACTAGAGTCAACATTAATTATTTAACACTCACTTGAAGTTGTAGGGAAAGAGTATGTCCTTGTTTTGTTGGTTCACTAAGAACCTCATGAGATTTTTCTCGAATTCAGCTTTCCATTGAGGCAGGAGATTAAGGTGTTTGAATATGACATTTGGATCAACGAAACCAACATCATTATCCTTTCTCTTTCTGAGTTATGTTATCTCATATCTGCATATATAAAAATATAGTGTGAGGATATATAATTTATATATACATGTAGCTTTATATATATACACTTTAATAGTAGAAAATAATCACGCTTACAGACAATAGTAGTTAATGAGACTTTTGTCGAGAGAGTCCAGGTGGCATAGTTGGTGTAATTCTAAAAACTCGACATATATAACATCATCGCCATAGAAGTAATGTTGGTTTCTAACTCTGACAGAAACACATGTCTCTCCCCGTTCACACGCCGCCATGTACCACTTGTTTAGAAGGTACATTTGCATACCCAGTTCACCTAAGGCCTTAGGGTTGTATAGACTCTTTCCATGTTCAAATTTCTTCCAAGGATCTACTTTCGGAGCAGATGGTCCTTCAGCGAGCACTTGGGTAAGGTCCAAACCAGTATCCTCGTAAAATTGAACCAGGTCCTCAAAATCGACGTCCAGTAAGTCTAAGTTTGAACCATATTCATTACGAATGACAAGAGGGGGGATTGATTGTTGCGATTGTTGTCTGAGTTGTGTAACACCTTTCCCTGCTCTAGTCTTTTTCTGCGCTGCCTCAAATGACTTGGTGAGAGAGCGGTCGTAGTCCAATTTTGGTAGGCTCTTTTGAGATTCTCGCTTTTTCTGGTCCACCTTCTTTCTTAGAAGATCTGGAGGTAGGTAGAAGTACGGTTTCTCCGGGTTCTCCCTTGCTTCTCATTTCTTTCTTACTTTTTCGAAGAAACTGTTCACATCTTTTTGTACTACAACATTTAATTCCTTTTCACTTTTCTCGTAAGACAGTTTTTAGGGAATAACTGGATTAGAGGAGGCTTTCTTCTTTGCCAACTGGTGGGCCAATGGCTTCATTTGCGGAGCGGACCTCTTAGGAGATGGCTGCTTCTTGGTCATCAAGGGAGGCGGGGCAGGCGTTGGAGACCTCCTTGGAGGCGTTGGAGACCTCCTTGGAGGTGGCGGTGGTGGCGGCGTTGCATAATCATTGCCCGGAGCACTATGATGATCTAGAGATTGAATAATTGGACTTAGGTTGGCGGAGGCCCTACTGTGTGAGTACAAAAAAGAATAATTAGGTATAAGAAATTGTTATTATTAATCATGCATGTCAATAGAAAATTAGTGAAAAAATTGTTTCGTTCAATTTTGTCCGCACCTATTGTCTGGCAGTTGAGGAAGCGGCGGTGGACTAGAGACCTCGGGAATAATGATGTAGCGCTTGCGCCATAGTATGAATGTCTTCTCTGCTTCTCCTAGAGTCTTCTCCCCATCACCTCCTGGAATGTCAAGAGCCAGATCACTAAAACCTTTGTTAACTCTATCCACTGAGACGATAACATATCCAGGTGGTATTATTGCCCCATGGATTCTTGATGTCTTGGTAGGATCTGGAGGAGAAAAAACACCGAGTGCCACCATGATTGTGGCATTCCCTTTTGGAATATATAGCTCACATGATGTAAACGGTGCAGTGATGTCATCCACGGGGAAACGTAGCATTGTGTCATCTTGATTTGGCAACTCCGTGGAAGCACAACTGCTTTTCAACTGATTAGGGGGCTAATATTAATGTTGATTCCTGGATCTGATGCCTACCTTTGGGCACTCATTGCTATTTGCACTTGCTTTATGATTTCATCCTGCATTCTAGCTTGCATGTCATTTTCGCGCTCCTGTGCTTAAAGCAACGCCTCCCGTGACTCACGAACATATTCCTCCAACCTGCTGATCCGCGTTGCTTCCTCATCCTTTCTTCTCTACCGGCTTCTATAGGTATCTCTATCGTTAGGGAAACCATGCTTCCAAGAAATGTTCCATCATAAACCTCTCATTCGGCCACTGTGTTCAGCAGTCCCGATGGCATACGTCAGTTCATCCTTCTCTCTATTGGGTCTGAACGCACCAATAGCTTTAGCTTGTAGAGCATAAGAAAATCTTTATGTTGTTCTTTCGAGTTTTGAGCCATGAACCAGCTTTCTAGTCTCTAGGTCCAGTCTTCCCCCATGAGCGAAAAACCAATTCTTCGCGCGTTTGGGCCAATTGAGTGATTCTGGTATGATACCCTTGGCAAGAATGTCCGCTTCTATTTTTTCCCACTTAGGAATGACAGTCGCGTAGCCACCTGATCCCATGCCATGGTGGTATACCTCCCGTCGGGCATTCTCTTGGTTCCTTCTCACCCGTTTCTCACCCTCTTTCGATGTCTTGTACTGTACAAAATCATTCCAGTAGGGCCTCAACTTCGCGAGCGGGCCCCTAGTATTGAAATTGGGCGTTAGGTTTTTCTTGATGTATTTCGTGTATAGGGATTTCTTCCAAGTCTGGAATTGTGTGGCCATCTTCTTCATAGCCCACTTTCGAACTAGCTCCTTCAATTCATCATCATTGATATCATCATAATTATCCGCTTGCAACGTGAAATGTTGAAGGATATCATCCCAAATTAAATTCTTATCAAGATCAGAGACAAAACTAACATGAAGCTCATTGATCTTTTGCTTCCATTCACGGGCACTGATCGGAAGTCTGTCCCTTACAAGGTACCCACAGTGTTGCACGAATTTTCTTGCATGTGGACCAAGTGGTTCACCTGTCTCGGTATTGAATTCCGATATTATGTAGCGCCCCTCCAATGGCTTTTTCGGGCCTCGAATATTTTTGTTTTTCTCCGTTGTGGTCGTTGATCTAGAAGGCTACGTATAAAAAAAGAATAAATAAATATCATGTGTACACATAATAGATGATAGATATTCAAATATATATATAATATTCAAATATATATATATATATAAATATATCTCGTCAGTATTTTCTTGCACAATATTTTCTTGATTATTTTCAAGAGCCAGGTATTGACTCCCGTCATCTACATCCTACTGGTCACCATCGGCAAATTAAGTGCCAGTGTTGATAATATCCATCATTTCTTCATCCATGTTGTCTCTCGGGGCAGCCATCTAGCTTTTACACCACTAGATATATCTATAAAAAATAAAAACCATATATCTATAAAATGGATCGAGTCATGTGCTTAAAATTAATTAAATAACTACACTCGAAATTCAAGTCTCCAAAGCATAACTTTGATTTCTTATTTTCTAGAAATATTTATTGGCAAGTGATATATATATAAAATTTATATATATAACAATATAAATTTAAAACTCTCTAATATGTATAACAAATATATATATATAACAATATAAATTTATAACTTTCTAATATGTATGTATAACAAATTTATATATATAACAATGAAAACTATACACTAGTCATGCGTATGTTATTTAATGGATAGAGCTAGGGGATTAAACTTAAATAATTATAGAATTTAGGGTTATTATTTACGCTGAGCTCTGGTTAGGGTTTGCATGCGCGGAACTTGATTAGGATATATATAAGAGTTTGGAATGGAGCTCGGCCGGGTTAGGATTAGGAGCGAGTTCGGGATATTAGGTTATATATATCCTGATCTACATTGGTGTATATAAATATATCAAAATTCATGTCACCCTAATTATGAAGAATCAAATATATATAACTATAGAATTCAAGGTTATTATTTACGCCTTTGTTAGGGTTTAGAGCGGAGCTCGGCCAGGTTAGGGTTTGGAGCGGAGCTTAGGATATTAGGATATATATCAACATTAATGTCAATATATCAAAATTCAGATATATATACCAAAAAATTCATAGCACTAATAAAAACAATCTTTTCAATTGTGATGAAGATTCTAATATATTTCTACAACTATATATTGTACCATGCAAATAATAATTAGGGTGACATGAATTTTATTAGTGCTTGTGCTCGATGTCCATCATTGTCAATTGTCATCGCCTGCATCTGCATGCCGCGGTGGCGTGGTGGCGAAGCCATGGGGTAAGATTCGCATACGTGCTCCCGCATGATTTGATGTTTTTATGTAAGGTGGGATGAAGCGGTGTATAGTAGCGTGTTTACTTCAGTTTAGTTAACAAATAACAAGAACTAACGCTGAATCGAGTAACACGATTTTGATGTGTCACTTGACAGGTCCAAGTAAAAAAAGGATTAATTCACGCCGAAAAAAGAGGTTTCGGCTCTAATTAAAACATTCATCGTGCTGGTGCTACATGTACACCAAGCAGACCCTAAGGGTGTAGTGTAGGTATATGTATTCGGTTTCATTATTGCTCGACACCATATATATTTGTGTTGCTGAACGAGGATTCCAAGCAAATCTCGGTGTTTGGTTCCTTTACCAAATCGGAGCGTCTTCAGATTCGTTGAGATGAGATGATTTCGCTTGCTTCCGTGAGAGAGCTAATTAAAATGGCTCTTGACCTCTTGTCTATCTGGACGACGAGCTACTTGTTTCACTCCCTTAGGATCGAGCGAGGCTACGATGAAAAAAAAACAATCTATCATCAGATTGATTTTGATGGAGCTGAGGACCGCGGTGCAGAACAAGCAGAATGGAGGTGCCTCAGGGCCACCCCTGAACACACTCATACACACACTATTGCTCGCATATAGCACGACGAGCACAAGCACGATGGCGAGGACGAGCATGAGCACAAGCGCACGGTGAGGAGATCAAGGACGACGAGCGTGGAGGATGATGAGCGCGTGGAGCCGGCCAGGACGAGGCACGTGTGCGCATAGAGCCAGCCACCGGGGACAAAGGACAAGCACGAGGCGCGGTGCTGGCCAGAGGTGATCTCTCGACGATGAGGATGAGCGCGCGGCGATGGGGACGACGACGAGAGCTCTGACAAAGGGGACGACGATGAGCGCTCCGGTGAAGGGGACGACGAGCGCACAACGAGGCGTGCGAGCGTGTGGAGTCGGGGACAAAGCTGGCGATGACGAGGACGAGGATCGACGACGGCGATGAGGGCGTGGCAGATCCAAATCAGATCTGGGTGAGAGCAAGGTCGATGGCGATGGATCCGGGTCTGGGCGCGCGCACGAACGGGAGAGGCGCAAGCCGGGCCACCAGCGAGAGATAGCGAGAGATGGGAGAGGCACGTGGAGGCAGTTGGAGCCGATGAGGAGCGACGGCGGTGTGGTGGCTCTCGGGCGATGCATGAAGATGATAGAGGCAGAGAAGAAGACGAGGCCATCTATATTTAGGGGATCTTTAGTCCCAGGTGAAGCCATGGCCCGGGACTAAAGGACCTTTAGTCCCAGGTGATGGTCAGAACCAGGACTAAATTCCTAGGTGCAGCCATGACTCGGGACTAAAGTTATTTTTTGGCGGGCCACGAAAATGTAGCCCACGTCCCGGGTGGTTGATCCACCCGGGAGTAAAGGTGGGCTGCAGTTGGCTTTCTGCCAATTTCTAGAAGTTTTTTCTTTTTTATATATTTCTTTTATATAAATATGTAGAGAGTTATTATTGGCTAATAAATTAAATATTATCCAAAAAATTATAAAAAAAATTCTTGGACTTGGTTTTGCATTATTATACACAACAAAAATTTGTAACCTAAACTCTTTTGTTTTACTGTATAAATATTTAACATAGTGTAAATAATAATTACAATTTGCACCATGCAAAAATATACTACTTGATTAAAATTATTAAAACGATTGCTTTTCGACAGGAAATTAGTTTTCACATTTTATTAACGTTGATCATTTGGTTTTTCATCACACATTCTCCCCGAAAAGTCCACGGTCAAGTAGAAAATTCATTTAAACCGTAGCAAATATGAAAACATGATAAAAAAATATGAAGTCATAATTATTACATAATAGGTCTAATACATCACCATATCAAGCCGGGACTAAAACAATTTTTTCACTAATTTTTTCACATCAGATGCATTGCTTTTGCTTTTTGCTTTGTGCGACATGGAAATCCCACCATCAAACACAAATTTAATCTGAACATAGAAAAAAAGGAAACACCTAATAAACATCTCTGAATTCACAAGTATTACATAACACCTCTAATACACTCTATTAAACATCACTATATATATCAAGCGGGCATAGTAGTGAACTTCTTAACGTATATCCCTTGGTTATGATTGCGCCGTAACCATGGAGTGTCCTCATCATTTAGATGGATGCTTGGGTCTTTGTTTACTGTGAAGGGTGGAATTCGGTCATCCTTTTCATAATCTTCTGATATGTCTGACTTGTCTTCAATTCCGACGATGTTTCTTTTCCCTAAAAGAATTATGTGGCGCTTTGGCTCATTGATTGGGTCGTTGTTGTTTTTTCCTCTCTTCGGTTTTGTAGACATGTCCTTGACATAGAACACCTGATTCACATCCTTGGCAAGAATGAATGATTCATCTTTGTACCCAATATTGTTGAGGTCCACGGTTGTCATTCCATACTGGTTGTCGACTGCTACCCCGCCTCCAGTCGCCATTACCCATTGGCACTTGAACAAAGGTACCTTAAAAGTAGGTGCATAGTTTAGTTCCCATATCTCCTCTATGTGGCCATAATATGTTTGCTTATTTCCATTAGGGTCGGTGGCATCTATGCGGACACCACTGTTTTGGTTGGTGCTCCTTTTATCTTGGGCTACTATGTAAAATGTATTCCCATTTATCTCGTACCATTTGTATGTGAGGATATGCCACGATGGCTGCCTAGCCAACAAATACAATTGCTCATCAATACTCTCATCACCCTAACATTCTTTTCGCAACTAGTCGCTGAAAGTTTCCATGTGCTGACGCGTAATCCAAGCTTCAGACTTCTCTGGAAACTTGGATCGGAGCAACTCTTTATGTGTCTCGATATACGAATCCACCAAGGAGGAGTTTTGTAGAACTATGTAGTGTGCTTTATTAAAATAATTGTCCTGCGTACCAATATATGGTTTCTTCCCTAGTGTCCCCTTTCCACTTAGTCTTCCCTCGTGTCGCGATTCAGGAACACCAATCGGGTTAAGGTCGGGAATAAAGTCAACACAAAACTCAATGACCTCCTCTGTTCCAATAGCCCTTGGCGATGCTTCCTTCTGGCCGAGCACGGTTGTGAACATATTTCTTTAGGACTTCCATGAACCTCTCAAAGGAGAACATGTTGTGCAGGAACACAGGACCGAGAATGCTAATCTGCTTGACCAGGTGAACTAGGAGGTGTGTCATGATATTAAAGAAGGAAGGAGGGAACACCAACTCAAAGCTGACAAGACATTGAATCACATCATTCTGTAGTTTAGCTAGATCCATTAGATCGATTTCCTTCTGAGAAATTGCATTGAGGAATGCACATAGCTTCACGGTGGCTAGACGTACATTTGGAGGTAGAATTCCTCTTAATGCAACTGGAAGCAATTATGTCATGAGCACGTGGCAGTCATGGGACTTTAAGTTTAGGAATTTCTTCTCTGGCACATTTATTATACCCTTTATATTCGAGGAGAATCCATATGGTACCTTGATGCTTGCTAGGCATTCAAACATGCTTTCCTTCTCTTCTTTGCTAAGAGTGTAGCTGGCAGGACTTAAGTAATGGCGTCCATCATTTGTCTTCTCTGGATGCAGGTTGTCTCGTTCTTTCAAACACCGCAGGTCCTGTCGTGCTTCAAGTGTCTTAGGCTTCCCATACACACCCATGAAGCCTAGTAGGTTCACACAAAGATTCTTCATCAGGTGCATCACGTTGATCGCGCTACAGACCTCTAAGACTTGCCAATAGGGTAGCTAGCAAAATATGGACTTCTTCCACATGGGTGCATGACCGTCGACGTCATTCAAAACAGGTTCGCTGCCATGTGCCTTTCCAAATACTACTTTTACATCCTTGACCATATTGAGTACATCCTCACCAGTTCGGTTGTCCGGCTTAATCTGGTGGTCTGCCTTACCTTTAAAATGCTTGTCTTTCTTTCTTAGGGGGTGATTCGTAGGAAGAAATTGACGATGGCCAAGGTACATGACCTTTCGACATTTTTCAAAAATATACCTTTAATGTCATCGAAACAGTGCGTGCATGCATTATATCCCTTGTTTGATTGTCCTGAAAGATTACTTAGAGCAGGCCAATTATTGATTGTTATGAACAACAATGCTCGCAGGTCAAAGTACTCCTATTTGTGCTCATCCCACACACGTACACCTAGTTTGTTCCACAAAAGTAGAAGTTCTTCAACTACTGGCCTCAGATACACATCGATGTCGTTGCCAGATTGCCTTGGGCCTTGGATGAGCACTGGCATCATAATAAACTTATGCTTCATGCATAACCAGGGAGGAAGGTTGTAGATACATAGAGTAACATGCCAAGTGCTATGACTACTGCTCTGCTCCCTAAAAGGATTCATACCATCCGTACTTAAAGCAAACCTTAAGTTTCTTGCGTCATTTGTAAACTCCGGGAATTCTCTATCGATTACTCTCCACTGGGACCCATCAGCAGGGTGTCTCAACATATTGTCTACCTTATGATCTTCTTTGTGCCATCGCAACAACTTTGCATGGTCTTTGTTTCTGAACAGACGTTTCAAGCGTGGTATTATAGGAGCATACCACATAATCTTGGCAGGGATTTTCTTTGTGGGACGTTCGCCCTCAACATCACCAGGGTCATCTCGCCTGATCTTATACCGCGATGCATGACATACCGGGCATGCATCTAACTTCTCGTACTCCTCGCCATGGTAGATGATGCAGTTATTAGGACATGCATGTATCTTTTGGATTTCTAATCCCAAAGGGCAGACTACCTATTTTGCTTCGTACGTAGTGGCGGGCAATTCGTTATCCTTCGGAAGCATCTTCTTTTGGATTTTCAGTAACTCCCCAAATCCCTTGTCAGATACACTATTCTTTGCCTTCCATTGCAGCAATTCCAGTGTGGTATCCAACTTTTTCTACCCCGCATCACAACTTGGGTATAGCAATTTCTTGTGATCCTCTAGCATGCGCTCGAACTTGATCTTCTCCTTTTCACTTTTACATTCTCTTTGTGCGTCACGAATGGCTTGACCAAGATCATCAGCGGGTTCATCTTCTACCCCTACCTCTTCTTCAGCTTCCCCCATTGCAGTATCATTGAAGGCACCATATTCAGCAATAATGTCATCATCGTCCCATTGTTCTTCTTCACCTTCTTCCATTACAACCCCGGTTTCTCCGTGTTTCGTCCAACAAATATAGTTTGGCATGAAACCTAACTTAAACAAGTGTGAATAAAGACTCTTTGAGCTAGCATATTCCTTCAAATTCTCACATATGGCACATGGGCAGCACATGAAACCATCGTGTTTGTTTGCCTCGGCCACACGTAAGAAAGAATGCACGCCCTCAATGAACTCTTGGGAGCGGCGATCAGCATTGTACATCCAATGCCGGCTCATCTGCATTACATGACATACATACCATATTAAAACCTAGAATATAATTAGTTAATTATACGACACGCATGCCACCACACAAGGTATTAATTTATAAAAGTCTCGCTACAATGTAGACAATCCCAACTACCACTAAAAAAACTAAAGCTAAAATGCACTTCAGCAGTAAAAGGATTTCACGACCAATCCCAACTAAAACAGACAGATCATGCGTTTGTTCAACATCTATGGGCTTCTTCCACATGATCACTGCCTCATCAGCTGCCGTAGCCGCCTGTGCAAGAGAGTTTTCCACGTGTTCAACATACTCTTCCTCCCAGTACCAGCCTGAACATCCAGTGCCATCCCACTAAAATTAAAACAAAAAATTAGAACTTTAATCACAATCATCATGAAAATAAGTATAAATGAACCATAATCATCAAATGCGACAAAATAACTCACATTACGATCCGAACACTTGTAGAAGATACGACCCTTGTTGGGACACTTCTTCCTCACCCGGTACTCTATCACAATCTTTTCCTCACACTTACCGCATGCAATGAGAGGGAGATCCGGCCTCAGTCGCTTTGGAACCCGATGAGAGGCCGAGGATCCGGAAGCAGTTGCCATCTACTCTATATACTCATTTTTAATATAATATAAATTTCTCATTTTATAAACAAATAAAATTAAAAAAACTCTAAAATTCTCTATATCTCTAAACCATGAAGTGTGCTATGCATGCTAGAAATGAAAGCTGAATACTAGTTTTGAATAACTACTTTAACCTTCCTTCATCCAAATATGCAAACTTTAAAGTGATTTTGAGCTTAAATGGCTTACAAATAAAAAAAAATCCACCATAAAAAACCACATATATCTAGTCCACAAAATGAGATATGCTACTGATGAAACATGAGAGTATAAAGTTGGTAACCTTTAGAACCGAAGAATCGATGGAGGAATCGAAGAAATCTTGTGATTACCGACGATGAGGAAGAAGAGAGGCCGGCGATAAAGCAAGAACACTGAGGTCGAAGTGGCTCGGGCTCGGGGAGGAAGAAGGGGTATATAGGAGGGGACCTTTAGTCCCGGTTAGAGACACCAACCGGGACTAAAGGTCCATTTCTAGTCTCGGACGGAGCCTCCAGCCGGGAGTAGACTTTTACTCCCGGTTGGAGGGACCAACCGAGAGTAAAAGTTAACCTTTAGTCTCGGTTGGTAGCTTCAACCGGGACTAAAGATCCCCTGCAGCAAAAGCCTGCCGCAGTAGTCGTTGGGCAGGGACCTTTAGTCCCGATTGGAGCTACAAACCGGGACTAAAGGTCTCTCTAGTCCCGGGCGCGAAAAATATCGGGACTAAAGCCAAATTTCGAAGTAGATTAAAAGTCGTTTCTCTACTAGTGTAAGTGTCGCGCCTCATTCAGAATCTTGCCGTAATCATCGGGATATCCTTCCTGGAATAAGGCCTTGTATCTTATCGGGTCTTCTCTGATTCGAAGTCGGTGTTCAGTAATTCCTGTAGGGGTACTCGGGTGTATGGCATCAACACATATATTTTGTTTTCTCAAGACATCATATTAGTTGGCCTAACCAAATTATTAATTATTCGGCCAACTAGACCATTTTTAGCGTAGCTTCTTTCTTCTCCTCTCTTTTTTTGCAGTTTGATCTCTTGTGGGTTTAGAGCCTATGTGCTTGGTCTTTGTACTGAACAGCTGTGTACTTTCTCCTCAGAAAGTAGAAGCTGAACTTTGTTCCATTATCTAAAAATTAGACCATTTTAGCATCAACACGAACAGCCTTTGAGTGTGAACACATGAATCCGAGTTAATATACACATACAGTTAACCAAGTTCAGTAGCATATGTATTTAGGCAATAAGGTTGAGTGAACATATGTACTCGGCCAAATCAAGTGCATTAAGCATTCGGTCACCAACTAGAGTGGCCATATGCATTCCAACAAACTGTAAAATAGAGAACCAAGCGCACTAACTCACCATCCTCACAATACAGCCCCAGACCGCCAGTTGATACAGCACTCGGATTGGCAACACGTGCGAACCGATAAGCATTCTGTTGATGATATATAGTCATTCAAGGACATGAAGCTTCAACAGCTTCTCGGTCCCTGCATCAATGTTTGAACTCCTTGCTGAGTACTTTCTTCGTTCCAAATTATAAGTTATTTTAATTTTTTTATATTTCTTTTGCTATGTATCTATATATGAATTAAAAAAGTCAAACCAACCTATAATTTGAAATGAAAGGAGTAGTTCATAACAGGAAGGTGGTGGTTTCCAGCGTACCAGCAGGGACCAACCGCGCGGGGACTGCACTGACAATAACACAAATGGATTTTATGTTTACGGTCAGAAAAAGGAGATAGTCGGATAGAAATTAAGTTGTAGCAAGGAGGCCATAGTTCAATTAACCGATTACAGAGGTACCGACGTACCGTCCGCATACAAGTCTGCAGTAATGGGTTCAGAGTCAGAAAAATCATGCAGCAACGAGTAATAAGCACGAGGTTCTTCAAAACAGCTGCAGTGGCGCGGCCTGCACCTTCCCCAGACCGCCTTGTACCTGGGCTTGCCCGTGGCCGGCCGTGGCCTGGATGTCACGGGCCTAGGCGGCTGTGGGGGCCTGGATTGGCTGCTGGTCAGCGGGGGCTAGCCAGGGCCAAGAGAGCGTGGCTATGTAGGGCGACCGACTCAGCCGGGTTAGGCCATCTTAGGAGGGTGGGCAATTTGCGACGGGGCCATGCCATGAAAAAGGGCCCATAAGTATATGTATGTACATAGTATTTAGTACATGTAGTATTTGGTCTATTTCTCTAAAAAATATGTATTCGGTCTATTGAAAAAAAAGGCCCGTACATTAACCCAAGTGTAGCAATAAGGAATTAGTTTACCGTCGCTTTCTATTCCGATATTCGGCTATTCCCAATTGCTTCTAATATATGCTGCAATTTAACTGTTATTAGTAGTATTCTGTACTTTAATCGTCATATTAAGGGCTTGTTTGGCATGTCTTCTCCTTAGCTCCTTCTCCAATCCTAAAAATGGCTTCGACTCCCTCTACTATTCATCGGAAACAGCTTTTCCTCCTAAAGTATTGGTACGTCTCCTTCGATTCCTCTGTAGAAGCTGAAGCCACTGTTCACCTAAACGGCCGTTTAGCCTATTTAAACAATGTGAAGACGCTACACGGTGGTACACCGTTTCTGTTTAGTTGTTTGTTTATTCTGTTTAATTGGCTATTTAGCCCGTTTAATGGACCGTTTAGCCTGAATAATGGCTAAACGGTAAGTGATTGACTGTTTACCATTTAGCGTTTAGGAAAACACCAGCTGATGCTGAATTTGGAGCCAGAACCGTAGCCATACCAAATAGGCGCTAAATATTGCTAGGCCCTCGCCCTTTCCTTGCCTAAGGGCCTTGAAATTGTTGAGACGGCCATGTGGGGGAGCCCTAACCTTGGCAACGGCGATGAACTTCCTCCACAAACCAAGGCGGTGATTTGAGCTTTGTTGGTAAACAAAAGGGATGAGATTTTTTGGTCCAAAGTCAACTTCATACGGTAGAGCACCATTGGATCTATCTATTCCATATATCATCTCGTCGGAGTATAGCGCCTGTGGTGGTGGGAATTAGTGGCGGCAGCACTAGGGTTCTCTGAGTTGGGGTGACATCAGCATGCAGCGCTAATTTTTTTTTAACGGTCCAAGAACATATTGTCCTGGCATATCTCCTGCAATTAAAAAGACTAAAAGTAAGACTATTTTTTTTGTGCGACTTTTTTTTGGGTTGCTCCTCCTTCCGACCATGCGATACCCCGCGATAGAAAAAGAAACTACCATCCCTATGACCCCGCTGCTTTGAAGGAAACAAATCGATCACCTGGGGCCACATGCATGAAAGGAAACAATAATCATGTATGGAAGGAAACAATTGGCAAAGATCAAGCAAGACTCCTCCCTTCCGGCCATGCGATACCCCGCACGATCGAAAAAGAAACTGCCATCCCTACGATCCCTGTCTACTTTGAAGGAAACAAATCGATCACCTGAGGCCACATGCATGGAAGGAAACAATAATCATGCATGAAAGGAAACAATTGGAAAAGATCAAGCAAGACTCCTCTCTTTCGGCCATGCGATACCCCGCGCGATAGAAAAAGAAACTACCATCCTTGCGATCCCCGACTGCTTTGAAGGAAACAAATCGATCACCTGAGGCCACATGCATGGAAGAAAACAATAATCATGCATGGAAGGAAACAATTGGCAAAGATCAAGCAAGACGACTCAATGAGGTTGGCCCTAAATATTAGTGTTTCCAGCATGTAGACCTGAAATTAAAAAGTGGCTGCTCCTTTGAGAATATTAGTGGTGCCAAATAAAAGATGTGCAGGTTATACATGGTGAGACTGGTGAACCTTCTGCAATTTTCTAAACGAATATTCCCACCATTCGTATATAGGTCCAATCCCCTGCGTTTCTTCGTGCTCCAATTAGCATATAATATGAAAGTATTGTTGTGTTCATCACGACTTCCAGTTGACTACTCCCATTAGCATATACTTTCTCTGCCCCAAAATATAAGTCGTTATGGGATGTGTGCAGGTCAAACTTTCTCAACTTTGACTAGGTTTGTAAAAAATACGTGCAATATTTAACAATCAATTGGTCGACTCCTGAGGCCACATGCATGTAAAAAATACCTGTATTATAATTGGCCGAAGTTAAAAAAAGTTGACTTCCCGGAAAGCGAGAATGAATTCTATTTTGGAACAAAGGGAGTATATGAAACCAGTGTTGAAAATATTTTAACAATTAAGTTTGTCTCTGTCTCATTGGTAAGTTTAGACATCATAATGGCATAAAAAATTTCGACTCTCATGAACACCCTCATGGATCTGTGCAAAGCATCCCAATCCTACAGCATACACAAATGGCAACCTTAAAGACTATCTTAGACGTTCTGACATTAGAGTATATACGTGCAGACACATAGGCATGGTGGTGCAAGTGAGCAGCTAGCAGGAGTTGAGAGTTAGGGGTGTTTCGATCCCAGGACTAAACTTTAGTCCCTGTCACATTGAATTTTTAGATATCAATTAGGAGGACTAAACATGAGCTAATTATAAAACTAATTACATAAGTTGTAGCTAATTCGCTTGCCAGCGTCGTGTACAGGATGGTATGGAGATGTGGTGGAACTTATTCATGGATTTGTTGGCGCACGAAAGAAATGGATATCGGAAATCTCTTCCTGCCGGTATAAAAAATGATCTTAGCCGCATCACGGAAAGATCTACACAGTAGAGTTTGTGAGCCTGCGACGCCATGCTCTCTGTGACTGTGTAAATTTCACGAACTTAGCCTTTTGGATTAAATGTCACTTTAACGTCGGTCATATACTTTTACATAATTGTTATCTTATCGTGCGATCCGTGTGTTTTTAGTACAAAAGTTTAGCTGTCCCGTAGCAACGCACGGGCATGAACCTATTTACATATATACTCGAACCTGTGTGTACATGATTATATGGACATGCAGTGGAATTTATTCATAGATTTATTGGCGCATGAAAGAAATGGATATCGTAGAATTCTTTCTGCCGATATAAAATATTATCTTAGCCGCATCACGAAAAAATCTATACAGTAGAGTTTGTGAGCCTACGACGTCGTGCTCTCCGTGTGTTAATTTCACGAACTTTGCCTTTTGAATTAAATGTCACTTTGACGTCGGTATTTAATTTAACAGTATTGTTATCTTATCGTGCTATCCGTGTGTTTTTAGTATAAAAGATTTAGTTATTCTGTAGCAACGCACGGGCACACTACCTGGTATATTAAAAAGAAGAAGAGAATTGATTCTTTTTATAAGAGAAACCGAGCCTGAAAACTATAAACATACGACCACTATTTACAGAAGACTACGGCTACACCCTGCATACAACTATGACAAGTGGACCGTCAAGCACCGAAAGTTATGGCTACACCCTGCTAATGTTACGGAGAAACATAAAGAAAGTTGTATATGTGTAATTAGCGGTAGTAATGGGTAATTTTTCCATAATTCTATGGAGGGATTGGAAACTTCAGATTCTACATTATCCTTTGAGAAGCTGCATAAAAAACATGCAGTTAGCCCCAACTTCACCTTTTTTTTTCTAGAGCAAAGTTTATATAGCTGACCTATTTGATAAGCAAAATTGAGAACAGAGTTACAATAACTAGATTAGAGCAGTCCCAAACAAAAGCTATATCCTTCCGCTATATCTCGTATGCGATATGGACTCGTAGCCCGTGTAGTTAGAACCGTGCTCTAGTGATGGTATGATTTTTAATAAATTTTTCGAGCCACAAATATATTTATCTAATCATGTAAAAAGTTGTATATCTTGTTGCAACGTACGGATATGTTTACTGGTTATTATAAAACAAATTAAATCGTTCCAGCTGCGCCGAAAGCAAATAAAATCCTTTAAAGTAATGTATTTTAGATCTCCCCGGTAACTGAAACAAATGCGGTGGCCATGCTCGCGAACGCACAACCAAACACAGCCAGCTAGAATGCCTATATGCCTGCGCTGCGGCCACCACGAGCGAGGGGCGCATCGGCGCATGGTTTTGGCCGCTCCGGTGGAACCGCGTAACCTACCCGGCCCGCCACGTGTTCTCATTGCCAATTTGGCATCGCTCGCTGGATGGTGACATGGTGTATGCCGCATTGGCGACGCAGTACTGTCGGATGGTACTCCGTTGCGCGTGCTTGCGTGCGCGGCGCGTGACGTGCCGCAGGCGCTGGTTGGTGGCTCCGTTGGCTGAGCGGCCGCGCGGCGCGCCCCTCGGCTCCCGGCCCGATATAAAAGCCGCGGCCGCCCTGCGATTTTAATTGCAAGCGATCGACCAGACCGACCGTCCTACTCCGTTGGGATCCGCGCACCGAGGCGGGGAGTGATCGACCGAGCCGGCGATGGGCAGCGTGGCGATGGACTCCGACTACGGCGCGCCGCGCGAGCTGTCGCCGCTCCAGAAGGCGCGCGCGCTCTACCGACCGGAGCCCCCGCCGTGCCTCCAGGTACCATGCATCCATCTGCTGCTCGTGTTACGTACCTACCGGCTACCGCCGACCGCCGCCCTCCCTGGTTCGCAACGCCATTGCCGATCGATGATCCGTCCGGCTCGAGATCCGCACGCGCGCGGCGGCGCCGGCATGTCCCGGGTTCCCCAAGCGCACTGCTTATATCCTCTCCTCCGTCGTCCTCCAGATCGATCGATCTTGTCGAGGCGGGGTAGGTCGGTTTGGTGCGGCGATGCTTATCTGTTCCGACTCCGAATATTTTCCCTCGCTTTCAGATGGGTACGGGGTGGGGTACCATGATGCAGCACTGTGTGGGGGGTTTTAGGTGCACCAGTAATGGTCACTCTCCACTGTGGAGGCTTGGATCTGAGATTCCATGGCTCAACAAGCGACACATAAACAAGCATTAATTCACTGCTCCTTTCGCCTGGAGCAGAGGTGGTTGTGCCGTTTTTCCCGCCACATAGCAGGGGGTTGCGAGTTGCGACGAGCCAAAGGGAAAGCGAAAGCACGCCAATCATTAACCACTAGTAATAATATCATTCAGAGGAGTCTCGTATTTATCGTCTTGTAAAATTCTCTAGGCCAAAATTCACTTGCCTGGTCGGGTAGGCCAGTGTTCTTGACCGACTGATTTTACGGGTTTCTTCCTCCTCTGAACTCTGCACTGGATGGAATTCAGGGCACCACGGTCACGGTGGAGTACGGTGATGCTGCAATCGCGGCCGATATCGCAGATGCTCACGTCATCAGCCACGCCTTCCCCCACACCTATGGCCAGCCGCTGGCACATTTTCTCACGAAGACGGCCAATGTGCCCGACGCAAGCATCATAACAGAGCACCCTGTAGTCAGGTACACTCATCTTCCAAGATCGGCCTTTTTTTATCAGTGTCTTTGTCTTTGTGCATTTTTTTTTCCTTACAACTGAAGTTTGCAATTCCAAATGCCATATTTTCCCATCTATTTTTGCTCCAGCATGTATACACTAATTTAGCACATGAATTGTGACAAGCCTTGTATATCTCATATAAAGCAAAGATGGTTCTCTGCTCAGCGTTCTACCATTTCAATACTTTGCAGCAAAAACCAGCACTGCACGGTTCCTCTTTAACCTATTTTAAATTTCTCTGTTATCTGTAAAACACAATCCTTTTTTTTTCTCAGTATAGTATTTAGCTGGACAATAGCTGCCTGAGTTCACAATTTGTCTGTGAAACTCAAGTTTTAGACTCTCACAATTTTAATCTGCATTATTATTTATTTATATTTATTAATTTATTAAAAAGGTAAAACATATCCGTGTATCATGTTTTCTGTGAAATTGACATATCCCCGTATCCGTATCCTTCCGATATCGATACACTTATCCGTATCCATGCTGCTTAAGCTGCCTGAGTTCACAACACAAGCGTTTGATTCTGGGCAGCAAATCATCCATTGCACAAAATTCATGTAATCTTGTTGATTGAAGCATATCTCTTTCTAACGTTTTTCCTTCTCTGCATTTAATGTGTGCATGGGATGCAGGGTTGGCGTTGTCTTCAGTGGGAGGCAATCCCCAGGAGGGCACAATGTTATATGGGGCCTCTATGATGCTATAAAGGCCCACAACTCAAACAGCAAAATTATTGGTTTTCTTGGTAAGCAAATAGGGTTACTTAAGGAGAAAATTATGATTTAGTCAAGATAATAGACCGGCAACTTCTGTCACTTGCATCTTTTGTTGTTCGAGCAAACTGTGCAAGTTAACTAGGTTATAAGGGCGATGTATTCTACTTTTGTATGATGCAGTAACCGTTGGAAGTTTATAATTGCACTTCACAGCACCTTTTTTATCAACCAAATCATGAAAATTTCTGAATTTGGTGACAGGTAAAATTTTAAAACCATTATTGAGGTTGCCACATAGATTGTATTAAGTTTTCAGTGGTATCAACAATACCTATCTACATTCTATTAAAATATATATAAGAAATAGATACATGCTTTGTGTCTTACTAGGTCCAATTGACATTTTACACGCATGGTTGATGGTGAACATAGAATGGATCCTTTATGTGCTCCACCTATGACTTATTTCTGTCTATGTGTTGATCCAGGAGGAACTGATGGATTATTTGCACAGAAAACTATGGAAATCACCGATGAAGCTCTTTCATCCTATAAGAATCAAGGTGGTTATGACATGCTTGGTCGGACAAGGGATCAGATCAGAACAACTGAGCAGGTAAAGGCAGCAATGGCTACTTGCCAGGCATTGAAGCTGGATGCTCTTGTTATAATTGGAGGTATTGTTTGTTTTGTTTGTTTGCTGAGTTTTATCTATGATTTAGATCAGATACAAGCTCATAATGTCTTTCTTTGATCTTTAATTAAAGGTGTCACATCCAACACGGATGCTGCTCAGCTTGCTGAGACATTTGCTGAGTTGAAATGTCCAACAAAGGTTGGATGATATTTGCTTTGCATTTTTAGTTCCTCGATCATTTCGAACAGAAACCTGTATTTTTCATATGTAAACAATCTGACAATAACTTTTCGAGCAGGTAGTTGGTGTTCCTGTAACTCTGAATGGAGATCTCAAGAACCAATTTGTTGAAACAACAGTTGGTTTTGATACCATATGCAAGGTAAAGAATTTCATAAATCAAACTGTGGAGTTGAATCCTTCATCCTGCATGTATGCTGTAGCTCATTTGTCATTTCATTTTCTTATTAATTCCCCAATACTTCTTGGTCACCTTTGCAACATCACAAGTGTGCTTACCAAGGTAGATAAGAAGTAATTTTGCCAATATTTTGTTGTAGTTTAACATATACAGAATTTAGTGCTACAGTTGTGTTGCATTCTCTAATCTCTTGTAGTATTTATTGTAATAAGTTTGAGTTTTTATGGTTTTATAATCTCTACCTTTCTGTCAGGTGAACTCGCAGTTAATAAGCAATGTATGCACAGATGCTCTTTCTGCTGAAAAGGTTAGATGCACCAGATATCATCCTAACATACATTTGGTTATTGAGAACACTTTATTGGTTCTATGGGCAGGAAAGAGTACGATATTCCATTATAGATATTTACAAAACAAAAACTTATTTCTGCTCTTGAGAAGAAACAGTACAACCAACCTTTTCAATTTGAACTGTGATTGGAAGATGTCATTGCTGGATCGCTGTTTTAACACTGCAGCCTTCACTCTAATTGGGCAGTCACTTTCTGGGATCTATCAACTGAGCATAGCTTATGGAACTTAAATTATTTTGTCAGAGCTTTAAATATCATAACTTAGAATTAGTGTACGCAAGTTATGATATTTAAAGCTCTGGCAGAATAATAGAATTAGTGTACACAGTTTATTTTGAATTTATTTTATTTTATCATATACCATGTACTGACATCCCTACATAAAATTGATGATTTTCTGATACAAATAAAATTTGTGCCCATTATTTGTATTTCTTAGCCACCATAAATCTCATTTTGTTTCTTATTCTCAGTATTACTATTTTATTCGGCTGATGGGACGGAAAGCATCTCATGTGGCATTGGAATGTGCTCTTCAATCACATCCAAATATGGTCAGGAATCCTGCTACCCCATTGTATATGCCTGGTTAATTTATATACAAAAATTTTCATCTCAACTGAACTATGTTCAGGTTATCCTAGGCGAGGAGGTTGCTGCGTCAAAACTTACAATATTTGATATTACAAAACAGATATGTGATGCTGTGCAGGCAAGAGCTGAAAAAGGTAGGAACTACTACTATGTGATCGTAACAGAGTCCCTGTAGTCATTATCAGGTGCACGTGCACCTAAGTACCATGTCGGGTGCAATTATTCCTGATGATGATATTTTCTTGCGCAGACAAATATCATGGAGTTGTACTTATTCCTGAGGGTCTTGTTGAGAGTATTCCCGAACTGTATGCTTTGCTCCAGGTTTGTTTCACCACCTTAATGATGAGTGCTGGTTTTATATTCTTTAAAATCATTTCTGAGGTGACCTAATTCTTTCAGGAAATTCATGGACTACATAATAAAGGTGTTTCCGTTGAGAACATCTCTTCTCATCTTTCACCTTGGGCATCTGCACTATTTGAATTTTTGCCTCCATTCATTAGAAAACAGGTACAATTTCTTTTTCAGCGCTTATTTTCAGGAACCTGTAATTTAGCCAAGTTACTGCTGCTTCAATAATGTTGTTTACATCACGTAGCTGCTTCTCCATCCTGAATCTGACGATTCAGCTCAACTGTCTCAGGTACTATGGCATTCCCACATTTTAATGATGTTCACTAACAGCTCATTGCACATTCTTTTGTACAGAAACTTTATCTGTCTATCTTTGCAGATTGAGATTGAGAAGCTTCTGGCACAATTGGTTGAGACTGAAATGAACAAACGCCTGGTAAGCTATTTGCAGACTTGCACATAACTATTTCTCAATTTCATTTGTAAAACAAGCACTAAATTTGCCATTGCACATTGTTGGGCTTCTCTTACAGAAGGAAGGCACTTATAATGGAAAGAAGTTCAATGCTATTTGCCACTTTTTTGGATACCAGGCCAGGGGTGCCCTGCCTTCTAAATTTGACTGTGATTATGGCTACGTAGGTTTGCATTCACTTTCACTTTTTTTCTCAGAAAATTGCTATGCTGTTAAATCTCCATTGAATTGTTTTGTTTTAGGTTCTTGGACATGTATGTTATCACATCATAGCAGCTGGTTTGAACGGCTACATGGCCACTGTGACCAACCTTAAGAGTCCAGTAAACAAGTGGAAATGTGGTGGTGCTCCCATTACTGTAAGATTTTTGATAATTGAAGTCCTTTCTTAAATGAATCAGCTTTTCATAGTTCAGGTTCAATTCAAAGAAAGAGTAAACGTTTCCTCGTTAACAGTCTATGATGACCGTGAAGAGATGGTCACGTGGTCCTGCCAGGAGTCAAATCGGTAAGCCTGCTGTCCACATGGCGAGTGTTGACTTGAAAGGAAAAGCATACGAGTAAGTATGAAAGTATATCTTATTCTATTTAGCCATCACTTCTTTCTATGGGCTTTGGGATTTTGTCCTTTTTTCTTCTACATCTGTCGAATGTTGGTTGAATGCCGAATGCTCAACTGCTCTCGTTGTTTTTCACTAAGGCCCGTATGGATCTTGAAATTGAATTCATTTTACTAATCATAATTTAGACACGTATTACTTAAGCTAATATGGTTCTATATGGATTATATTTGTATATTATTATTAGCTATACTAGAGATACTTATGTGTTGCATTTCTACCGTAGAGGAGCGAGCATGTTATAAGTTACAAAGTAGAAACATAGCATGGTGATCTATAGAATTAATTTCTATCTTCCACCCTATAAATTTAAGATAGACTTATATGTGAACTTTGGAAAGTGATGGGATGTCAAATTCCATACCAAGTAGTATAGTTTTTTTTTCTCAAAAACACAGGAGAAACCAAATAGCATAGTTTATTAAGTAGATTTCAATTTCTCCAAATGAAAGGATCCAAACGCCCCTAAATGTTCTTTGTTTTCCAGGCTGCTGAGACAAAACTCTTCCAGCTTCATGATGGAAGACATCTACCGAAACCCTGGGCCACTTCAGTTCGAAGGGCAGGGTGCTGATACAAAGCCGATTTCATTGTGCGTTGAAGATCGGGACTACATGGGAAGAATCAAGCAGTTGCAGGAGTACTTGGAGAAGGTACTTTACTGACTTTGTTAATTGACTTTTCACCATTTCAAAACCGATACAGAGCGTTGGTTGACCATTTCTTTTTTTGCTTCTCCCTGTGTTTGCTTGTCCGCAATGAAGGTGAAAAGCATTGTGAAGCCCGGGTGCTCGCAGGATGTCCTTAAAGCAGCGCTAAGCGCCATGGCTTCTGTGACGGAAATGCTGACCATCATGTCTTCCCCGTCTTTTAGTGGCCAGGCGACCATCTGAAGGCCAAACTGAAGATGTCATATGCTGGGCTCTCATGTCCAAGACATATTTCTGTTCTTATTACTGTATGTCTGCCTTTCTGAAACTACCGTATGATAGGTCCCTTGCTCAATATCTGCTTAGTTATCGGGTCTTTCTCATCTGAGTATGCTAGGCATGTTAGTGAGTTGATTGAGATTCGTTAAAATAATCTGTGCATAATTCGAACCGGTTACAATTACAATATTCACAACTACCTAAAAGGGCCCCTACTTTTATATTTTGGTACGATACGATTTTTTGTTGTCGTTTCCTCTAGCAACACTGTCTAAACCCCCCCCAAATTCATCATAATAGAGAATGACATGTGGAATCCGCATGTCGTCCTCTTCCTCCTCTCATCACTATAGAAAAACTCAGCCATCGGTGGGGGAAGGAGAATTGCTGACTCGGCCATCGGTGGGGGACGCAGAACTGCCGACTCAGCCATCGTCGGGGGACGGAGAATGCCCGATTTGGCCATGGGCAGGCCACAGGGGAAGGGGATGGCTAACTCAACCATCGGCGGGGCAGGGAAGGGCCGCAGGCCACCTGCAGGGGCGGGGAGGCAGCACCGGCCACCATAAGGGAGGGTCCGGTGCATCTGGAGAAGGCCACCATCGGGGAGGTGCCACAGGCCATAGGCCAACGCAGCCAACGTCGTGGAGGTGCCACAGGCCGCAGGCCACCGCGGGGAACGGTCATGGAGGCGGTGGATCTGAAGTCGTGCACCGGCTAGGGTGTGTGAGCGTGGGAAGGGGAAAACTGCCAACAGAAATTTAGGTGCCCATTTGTTGGGCCAACAGAAGTGGATAGTGGGAGGGGAGTGGATTTTTTTTCTCCACTAATAAAAATGGAGTAGGGGCCCTGTTTAGCTAGTCTGCTGAAAATGCTCTTAGGTATATATATGTTGACTTTTTCTCACTGTCATAGTGTTATTTTGAGATCCTTTTTCAGGCATTAATAACAAATATATATAGGGTTATGATGATCCAGTTTCAGTAGATTGCCAAGGAATCAGTTCCTCTGAGTTTGATTGCATGGTGCATTTGTCATTGATAGGCGGGTCTGACAAGCATCAAGCCTACATGTAAGTGACCAAGACACAGGTAAATTGACTGGAGAGGATCTCATTCTGCTTGCCATAGCCCTGTCTCTGCATACAGAATGATGAAAAGAACGATTAAGCAAAACTGCGCTAACCATATTGCAGCTTTCCTTAGTTCCTTTTTCGCAAACACACCTAGGCTTCATTAAGTGGAGAAGCAAAATGACCACAACTAAGTCATGGAGGGTTTAGCCGGCACAATGGACAACTTATAGAAAAGACTATTACATACAATCTACAACTAAGCAACCTAGGTGTACATACTGAGTTAGCCATTGTTTTTTAACCTAAAATGAGTGACCGAAGCCGTTAAATCCCCGCCATAATCCAGACCTCTACCTCCTCCTTACTATAGCCTCCTCCTTAATCCAAATCGCAGGAGTAATATCATGATGTTGAAACCCATCAAAGACTTCCATTCCACTCCTTCCATAGCAACCAAACTACTAGCACTACATGACAGTTGAAACCACTTCATCCAGACTTGTGCACGCATTTCCTACTGGACACCCACCGGTCAACAAACTTGTTGTTCACAGTTGGGACCAGAGGTTGTAGTCATATGGCTCGTAATACCAGGAACCAAACTTCCCAACTATAGGAGCACCCTAAAAGCACATGGTCGATAATCTCAACCTGATCACACAAGGCACAAGTATTGTTGCCCTCCATGCTCTGATAGTGCCTCATGTCTGTTGTCCAACACCTCCCATGCAGTGCTAGCGAACAGAACATTTTGCACTTCGTTGCTACCCTCGTCATCCAAAGAACTCTTGCCCCCGGATGTGACCGTGAAAGAAGACCCTATACGTTGAGGCCATCGAGTAAATAAAAGGTAATGGAGGTCCACCCCAAACGAAACGATCCTCCTCAACTGGACAAAGTTGTATTGGTTTGGCCAAATCCCATGCCTGTAAGTATTCGACAAACACCTGAACAATCAAATGCACCCAAGATGTCGCGAACCCATCAATGTCCCTGCAAAGCATCATGCACCGTCCTAGATGATCTGATTCTCTTTGAAACTGTCAATGCCAAGTTCGGTGCAATTTCAGCTATGGACCTACATACCTTGCAGCCATTTGTCCATCCAAAAGAGTGCTTCGTCCGTCCCCGAGTTCGATGTAAAGTGAAGCATCGAAGAAAGATGATGCGAGCTTTTCTGTTTTCTAGGGAGATCGACCCAAATCCTAGAGTCATCCGTTCATGTAATCCCTTCCTGTCTCAAATGTAAGGCGAGGCCTATAATTTTAAGGTTTGGGATGACAAGGCCTCCCAAGTCTAATGGTGTGCAGACCCATGGCCAAGATAGGAGAAAGTGACCACCTGAGATCACCTCAGTATCGCGCCAATGAAAAGCTCATCACTTCTTGTCAATGAATTTGATTATACATGGAGAAATGTTAAGAGAGATGGAGGTATGGACCACCATGACACCATGGATGAGAGGATGACCTTGGTGAGAGTAGAGAGACCCACCAGGTTTTCAGTAATCCTGACTTCCATGTTGGCAACCTATCCAAAACTTGGTCCACCAACAACCTTACCCAATTTGAAGATCAACAGTGAAATTCCAAATATTTGAATGGGAAGTTGACCTGCTGACAAGGGAAGAACCGATCCAAAAGTATCAACTCCTTTCCATATTCGATGGGCGCAGCTTGACATTTAGCCATGTTTGTGTGCAATCCAGATGTTTCGGCAATCAATTTTAACATTTAACATTGCAGACACCACAGTCAGATCTAGTTGTGTCGGCTTGACAAAGATCACAATGTTGTCTGCGTATATGGAAACTCGTCTTTTGATAGGCTTTGGTAGAGGGTTCAAGATAAGCCGATTCTCTGCATGTTGGATTACAACATTAAGGACTTCCACCACTAGGATGAAAAGTAGAGATGACAGCGGGTGTCCCTGCGGCAGCCCTTAGCATGGCAAATTCTACTGTCCATCCAGAAGTATGCTTGTGCTTGCTAAAAAGAGGATCAGGGAGATCCAATTCGTCAAGCGTCATGAGAAGCCAACGTGCGACATGAGTTTACTTTGCAAACTTCCACTTCCACCACTTGCAAGCATCTCCAAGCATGCATTTTTTCAGTTATCACTCTTCCTCCATTCCCCAAGTCACAGCGTCTGCACTACATTATGGCAATCAGACTCTAGCACTATCATCATTTGAATCCATTTCTACCGCTAGCTGGATGCATTCCAAACAGGCCAATGCTTCTGGTTCTTCCACTATGTTGCACGCATTCCATGCCAATTACAAGACTTGTCCTATGTGGTTCCTGAATCCTGGTAATCACACGGGTGATTTTTCATTTAGTTACCACCCACATTTCCAACTAATAGGAACACATCAAAACATTATTATAGAAAAAGGTGAATGATACACTAAAATTTTTCAATTGAATACCACAAGAAACATAACCAGCGCAAAACTAGGATAATTTGTCACTTGGTCCGCACAGACTTATGACCAAAACTTATAATAATCCAACACCATGCATAACATAGTCATAAGTTTTAATAACGATGACATATTGCAAGAATCAAGCATCCATGGAGGGATGAAATTTAGCAATATCATAATTTGACAAAATAAACTCTTTACAGTAGTGATCACCTCTTATATTATTTAACTCTAAGGGTACGATCATCCATATTTTGAAAGTGAAGTATGATATCATCATTTGGAATTGCATCAAGAAATTCTTGTTCCACGAAGAAAATGATACAATCATCCATAAACCCGTTTACACACCATTTAAATGCTACATAGTGGTTCATCGTTTCCGTTATTAGTCGTTTATCCCGTTTAAACGGCCGTTTTGCCTATCTAAGTGGTTGTTTAGTCCAAGTAATGGCTAAACAACAAGTGATCGACTGTTTACTATTAAGCATTAGGATAACATTGATCCATCCATAATTCCACAACCACAATATGCTTTCATAGTTCTATTCTATCTTCACAATTTTCACAGCTGAAAAACACCTTTCCATTTATGTTGTGGTGATAGGAAGAACTAGCATAAGTTTGAGGAGTTAATATACCAAATGAAATTCAAGATGTTTTTTATCCACCATTGGACTACCAGGTTTATGAATGGAACGCCAGATAAGTTACTCAAACAATTGCAATTTTTTAGATTTGGTGTACCTTGTAGGCTCGAACAAATCCATGTGTGCAGGAGCGAAGACACTTGTGCAGTAGCAGACCCAAAGGTTTTTGGGAGCCCGGGGCGGTTTAGTGGGATAAACAACTAAGTATGCCTAATTCCCCTATACATGGGCTGCACACTAATTAAATTTAGTGGAGTCAAACGTTGACGAGCCTGAGCGAAGGCCCAGGGTCGCCAGGCCCTAGGTCCACCGGTGGACTCATGCCAACAGGCTGTGAGGCATGAACGCGACACCATGATGCCACGACCATGAGAAGGATGAATTGAATGGAAAGTCTAGTAACGTGATAGGTGAGTCTACACGAATAGATCGTTCTACACGGATGTGACTTATTCGCTTATGGACTTTCTGGACTGTGTTGGCTGTTGTGTTGCACCATTGCTTGCTAGCCTTCTTGAGTCTATATCCATGTAGTAGGCTCACATCCTTGTGGGCTTATCCTATAAGTTATGAGCTAGGTTGTGGTCTACTAGGGCTAGGTTCTAATTTTATTAGGGTTATAGAGACCAAGAAACAAAGGGTCTAAAGGCTTCTTGGCAAGTCATCAGTGTTGGCTGACTAGAGTCACCCTGAACATAACATAATGAAATTTTACTAAAAACAAAGAAGAAAATAATCCAAATATACAACAACACACAATGGATGATACCTCAAGATTTTTCAATATTCAAATAACACAAAACATAATATGGAAACAAATTGAAATTAAAACAACGAAGGAAATCACTTAGATATTCAACGTCACACTAGAGAATGGTTTAAGGCACTTTTCAACCAGCAAAGAATGTAAAGATATTTTTGTGAATTTTTGTTACAATAAGTAGATCCAAAATTGAAATCTCAAGTTCGCGTGGCAATAAGTGCAATTTTTTGGTCTATATGGCTAACTAGACACGCCATATCTTGACAAAAAAATACTAAAGAAAATTTCCTATTTGATATTGAAAAGGTGTACTTCCCTTATTTGACCTCAAATTTTAGTCTTCTTTATTTGATATCAGTTTTATCTTTCTTGCCTTATGTTATTTGATATCAGTTTTTATCTTTTGTGCCTTATTTGACACTCAATTGCTTCCATGAGCTTATTTCGATAAATAATCCGGTGGACGCGATAGAAAGATGGGAATGCCCTTGGCCATCCGAACATCCACTTTGGAATTAACTTCTCCAGAGTTTCACAGGCTCTAGGTTAGAGTAGATGTTTTATACTTCTATTTCCTGTGATCACATTTTAAGGTCCCTTTTGGAATACAGGAATCATATAGGAATTTCATAGGAACCAGCTCATTTTCATAGGAAAACACAGAAGATAGAAAAAAAAACCGAATTTCAAAGGGGGCCCAACTATCCATACAAAATTAAGAGTTATACAATCCTAAACAACCCAATAAAACAATTAATTTTACTTAGGGTTGAGCCTTTTGAGGACATTTTCATGTGGTATGATGACTATAAACCTTTACTAACTTTTGTTCATGGGTTAAATTTTGGATTGTTTGGTCACCATTTGACCTTTTTTTTGGTTTTCATGTATTGTATTTTAACCAAAATCCTATTTTATGAAAATCAAAAGCACCATCACATGTGAATAATCAACTTAAAACGTTATGCAATGCACATGTATGAAGGAGATATGCTTATGCTCATGAGATGCACACGAAATGCTCGTGCTTAACCTAGGGTGTTACAACTTCTTTACTGGGACTGCCCTAATGGGCAGGGGAAAAATAGATTTGTATAAAAGTGAATAAACTAAAAACTATAATCACCAAAGAGATTTAGAATTTTTTGTTTCTTTAAACTAGAGAAGCTAGCTAAAGAAGCCACACAAAAACAGAGCCTACAACCTCCCCTTGCTGATTTTTGCAGTGGATCATGTTTTGGCGTTGCCAGAAGAAAAAGAAAGTTATTTTTACCTCCCCAAACTATTCTTTAGTCTAAGTTTTCTCTTTGAACTCTAAAATCAGATAAATCGCCTTCTTCAACTTTCAAAACTGTTAAAATTATCTTCATGTCCTACTTAAAAGTGTTTTAAGGCAGTTTTCATCATTTTTAATTATAAAAATGGTAAACATCAGAGAAGGTTTTTAATTAAGTTACAAAAAATTCTATAAGTTTTTTGAAAAATGTAAGAAAAACCTTATAGAGAGAGTTAGATATCAGAAACCCTAACTAAATATTTATACCATCTCCAAATATATTGAAAAGAATCTAGAAAATCAGATTTATCTATGGGGAAATGAAAAATTATCCAAGAAATCTAGAGAAGTTTCTAAAACATTTTTAATCGATGTCTAATTATGTTTTATAAACTTTAAACAATAAAAACATGATATGCAGCCAGCATGAACACATTCAGCATTAGTGTGTGTTTTGTTTATGCTATTTGCATCTCATATTTTTATTTTTAAATTTTTTGAAAACACATTTAACATTGATCAGATTTTTTGAGTATTTTTCTATTTTTATATATGTCTCCATATTTCTTTGGAATTTTTATAAAAATAATTTAGATTCCTAAAAATATTTTTATGGTTTAATAACCTTATTATCAAGTGTTTACCAATTTTTTAATTAAAAAGAACGAAACTGCCTTGACAACCACTTTAGGAGGTAATTTGAAATAGTTGAGTATGAAAGAAGACATTTTGCTAGATTTGGAGTTTGAGGAACAAAACTAAATTACCACTGTATTTTAGAGAGAAAAAATGTACCTTTTTCTTAGAGCGTCTTTAAAAGTATTTCTTAAACACACTTGTTAAATCATCATTTGGAGAGCCATTTGAATAAAAATTGCTTTCTACCTCTTTTCGCACTTTAACAATTTTTTTATATCTTGTGAGCACTTTAGAGAGCTAATTTAGTTCTATGTCTTTGGCTAATGAGAAATCCAGAGTAGAGTACGACTAATTACAAAGTATTTTTTTAGTAAAATCTCTATTCGTTACGTGTTCACTGGGCTGGGCTATATATATTATCTTACTTGGGCCTTCGGTACACATGGGCTCAGATTTCTCAAAACCCTCCAACTTAATAAACCCCAGTGCAAAACCCTAGGCTCCGCAACCGGCCGCCGCCCACCCCTAGAGCGGAACCACAGTCCACAGCTCTAACTAGGCCATGTCGCCGGCGTCCCTCGCCGCTCGGCTCCTACGCCGCGCCGCTACCACCTCTTCCTCTCCTTTCTCCGCTCTTGCCCGCCGCGGCCTCAATTCCTCGGCGCCCGTTCCCCTCCCCCGGCGACTCCCTGCCGCCACCTCGTCGTCAGCTGGGACCACCGCCCGCCGCTTCCTGGCGTCGCAGTCCCCGGCGTCCTCCTACGCCTCCAAGTCCTCCGCGGACGAGAACTTGAGACGCGTCATCGAGTCTGAGATCGAGTGCGTTGTCCAGTCGGAGGAGAGCACCGCCGACAAGGTTCACTCTTCATTTTATCTGCTTGCTTCGCTGTTGTATTTCGATTCCATATCTGCGTCATTAGTTTAGCCTTGTTTCACCAAAGTCATGGTCAGAGTTCGAGTCTAAGGGCTGCTGATTTTATTGGAATGGGATTAAGAATCTGTAAATAGATAGAGCTGTTTCTGTTAGAGGCTGCAAGGAATTGGCTTCCAATTTAACGGAGATGGCAGATGGTCCCTTTTGTGTTGAAGTAGAAATTGCTTAATTGGATTGGCTCGTGGCACTGCAGTTCGGCGTCCTGGACCTACTACATCTTAGAATTCACTGTATCTCTAGCACAGACATGATGCTTGGGTGATTACCAGATGCTTCCATTGCATTCTTTGGTATTTATAAATTAGTCATTTTTAGTGATGGAGACACGGATGACTTCCCGATTATGATAGGACTACATCAAGGGTCAGCTTTGAGCCCTTATTTGTTTGCTTTAGTGATGGATGAGGTCACAAGGGACATACAAGGGGACATCCCTTGGTGTATGCTTTTCGCGGACGATGTAGTGCTAGTTGATGAAAGCCGGACAGGAGTGAATCAGAAACTGGAGTTATGACGGGAGACTTTGGAGTCCAAAGGTTTTAGACTCAGCAGAACTAAAACTGAGTATATGAGATGTGACTTCGGCACTACTACCCGGGAGGAGGAAGATGTTAGTTTGGAAGGTCAAGTAGTGCCTAGGAAGGATACCTTTCGATATTTAGGATCAATGCTACAGAGGGATGGGGATATTGATGAAGATGTTAGCCATAGAATCAAAGCAGGGTGGATGAAGTGGCGGCAAGCGTCTGGTGTCCTATGTGACAAAAGGGTACCACAGAAGCTAAAAGGCAAGTTTTATAGGACGGCGATTAGACCTGCTATGTTGTATGGTGCAGAATGTTGGCCTACGAAAAGACGACATGTTCAACAGCTAAGTGTCGTGGAAATGCGTATGTTGCGTTGGATTTGCGGTCATACAAGAAGGGATCGAGTTCGGAACGATGATATACGTGATAGATTAGGGGTAGCGCCAATTGAAGAAAAGCTTGTCCAACACCGGTTGAGATGGTTTGGACATGTGCAACGGAGACCCCCAGAGGCACCGGTGCGTAGTGGAATCCTAAGCCAGGATAGTAACGTGAAGAGAGGCAGAGGAAGACCGAAGTTGACTTGGGTAGAGGCAATAGAAGGAGACTTGAAAGGATGGAATATACCCAAAGACTTAGCCTTAGATAGGAGTGCTTGGAAGACAGCTATTCACGTGCCTGAACCTTGATTGCTTCTGATGGGTTTCAACTCTAGCCTACCCCAACTTGTTTGGGACTTAAAGGCTTTGTTGTTGTTGTTGTTGTTAATGTCAACAAAATGTTTAGATTTGTTTCCAAAGGTGAAATTCTGGAGTTTAAGTGCCTGTGGATTAGAACTCACCGTGCCGATTTGCAGAGTAGAGGTTTGGCTGTTCCTAGAATTTCTGTCAGGACTGTAGAAATACAGTAGCTGGCATGCTATTGGCCATTGGATCTATTTTTCTGCCACCATTAGAAAACTTTGAATGTTGTGATCTGCCATATTTGATTACGTAATGAAAAGGAAAACCTTATTTAGTGATCACACGATACTAAGGAAACACAAAACTTCATAAAACAGAGGGAAAGAAAGATATGGTTTTCTTGACGTGACGGGAGATCATTTGGTTACTAGAATACCATGGTGACTGCACTTCCTTTGTTTTGAGAATCTTGGTTAGCATTGTATGAGAGCTGTCTCACTGAGTCACCAGGTCGTGGGTTCGAAGCAGCCTCTCCGCAGATTTTGCGGGGGAAAGGCTTGTCTCGGTTTATTCCTTCCCCAAACCCCACTCATGTGGGAGCCTCCGGCACTGGGTCTGCCCTTTGGTTAGCATTGTATAGTTGAATTCGTATCTGCTATATTTTAGACAGTGAACTTTTAACATATCGATAATAAGATGGTTTTGCTATTCAGATATTCGATGTGCACTTTCTGAATCCTGTCGGAGTTTAAATGGAAAGCTACAGTCAAAGTTTGCGAATAATTGAAATGTACATGTTTCTTGTCAGGTGAAGGACCTAGTAATTTTATCTTGTGATATTAGTCATTGTGAGTGCCATAAAGTGATGCGTACAGGATTACATGTGGATCCTGGATTGTAATATCTTGGAGATTATACCTTGAGATGCAATCGGTTCTTTATGTTTGGGTCATTTTCCCCTGCTGATCTGTAGTAATTCCTTTTATTTTGCTTTATTGTTTAAAGCGTTACTAATGTTATAAATTTTGTGCTTGTTTCTATTTATTATTTATTATAGCCAACAACGCCTGGTTTCATTTTTATTTGGTTATTTTTATGCAGCACATTGATCTACCAGATGACTTCCCTTTTGAGATCATAGACAATCCTGGTGATCAGACAATAACCCTCCAAAGGGAGATTGCAGGGGAGACAATTAAAGCTGCTATATACACCAACTTTGATACAGAGGAAGATTTGGATGATGAGGATGATAAGAGTGACAAAGATGAGGAATCTTTCAAACCAGCAATTCAAATGGTTGTCACTATTCAAAAACCAGAAGGTCCAATCCTAGAATTTGACTGCAACTTTAATGATGACGAACTAGCAATTGAAAATATGAGGGTGCTGAACCGTGATAACCCTGATGCTGAGAATGTGTATGAGGGGCCACGATTTCCGTAAGTTCTTTGTTTCTTATCTATTTGCAATTGTTTTATTCAGGAATAGAATATGCCCTACACATGACATTTAATCGTTGAAAAATAATACTCCCTATGTTCCTAATTGTAAGTCTTTCTGGCTTTTCTGGGTGCATAGTTTTTGCTATGCACCTAGATATACGCTATGTCTAGATACATAGTAAAAAAAAGGCCAAAACAACTTATAATTTGGAATGGAGGGAGTATTTCCATCAAGGATCCTTAGCCACGGACTACTTGCATGGTCAGGCTCATGTATATTGCTTTTGTCATGACTAGAGATGGTTTACTTTTTTTTGTTTATCTTGCCATCTGGACTGGGAGCTCATTAGCACTGTAAGGATGCATTCTCTGTTGTTAGCACCTGTCTTTGTTTTCTTGGCGCTCCTGTATTTCCTTTTTATTTTGCAATGAGAGGAATGGAAACTAGATTCAAACAATGTATGTTCAATTGGAGTGGTGAACCAAATCTGGCAGGAAATTTTGTTTGCAAAGCTATTAGATATTCAATGTAACAAAGACCTAAATATTTGTGCATGGGTTTAATTGGCACGGTGGGTAAACATGATCTGAGGACTTGTCCATGAGCCTGACATATAGCAGTTTAGGTATCTCAAAGAGCATCAACTCTGTATGCATGACAAAATGGATGCACACACTGCATTGCTTGACATGGTCATGCAAGTCATGCTATTAACACAAAACTTATAAGTGGGAAGGCCAGATGTGTTCATGTAGCCTAAGCATTGGATTCTACATTCAAGAAGGCCCCTTGTGCATGTAAACTATTTGCATGACTTAGACATTTTCTTTTGACAGAACAACTTCAACAGTGATCATGCATATTGATGCGACCTGCTATTAGTACAAGAACACCAGTAGCAGATTGGAAGATGTAATAGTTGGCAACTAAACATCTAATGAACAAAAACTTGATAAAGTTCAATAGATATGCATGCAGTTTTCCTTCTATTTGTTGTGGCTGTAGATTGTGTGGTAAAACTACAACTAACATATTGCTAAGGATAAAGCATGTGAACCATGCTTGACGCCTTGATGCAAGATGATAGATGCTTTGAGCTATGTTTTGTTTTATGCAGTTTTTATTTCCCCGTGGTTCATGTTATTCATTGCTTGCCATGTAGGGTCTTGGATGAGAGCTTGCAGAAGGCCTTGCACAGGTACCTTGAGGTCAGGGGGTTCAAACATTCGCTACATGACTGGCTGTACGAGTACATGATGAGAAAGGATGAGAAAGAGTATGTTATTTGGTTGAAGAACATGAAGGAGTTCATCGGGGGAAATTGAGTGTTTGCACTTAGCTTTATTCGCATTGTGAGAACTAGGCCTGTACTCATCATGAATTACTACCATCATAATTGCGCAAAGATACATGGCATGGTCATTTACATCCTCTGCTGGTGCAAGAGTTTTTCTTGGGAGCGTGTTATGGCGTGACCGGTCGTGCGTTCTGGAAAGAGCGTGACTGTTCTTCCTTAACCGCACTAGTGCGCTACCACCTCCGGTCTCCACCGCCTGCCCCTGCCGCTTCATCCTGCCCACCCCTAACCCTAATAGGAGGAGAAGAGCTCGAGTATCTTGCCCCCGCCGCTGGGTCCATCCATACGGTTGCCTTCCGCCGTTTGCTCAGCAGCGATCCTGCCGCCTTGCTTGCTGCGCCTTAATCCGCCACCATTGCTGGTCCGGCTGCCTCCGAGGCCTCTCTCCCTTTAAGGCTGCTGGGCTAGAGTCCCGAACGGAGGAAGAAGACAATGCGGCGGGTTGCGCTTTCGTGCTTCTGAGTGACGTGTCGCGTGATTGAATTTGCGTTTTTGTTGACCTGGTAGTCTCTTCCGCCCGCCCTTTATTTCTGTGAGGGATGAATTGTGTTGTCATCTTTTATCAGGCTCTCTGAGCCTGGATAGTTCTGAAGTGCCATGTTGAGTATTGCTATGCCAGTGCCCCTGCATGAGAGTCCAAAATATTTGAGAGGCCTATATAAGGCATCTTGGTGAATGAGGGTGCTATTTGCTGTCTACCGCTTGTTATTTTACTTAGTATAATGGTACCATATAGTTTGTTACTTGGTTAGGTTTAACTCATTGACCCTAATGTCATACATTCAGTCTTTTTTATGTTAGGCCCTGTTTGGTTCCCACCTCCTAAAATTTTTAGGAGCTAAAAGTTTTAGGAGCTTTTAGTAGCCATCTAAAACCTCTTAAAAATATGTTTGGTTCCACATCCTAAAAGTGACCAAAAGCAATAAGTACTGTTGAACAAAGACACTTTTGCCCTTCTTCCTCCTACCCGTGCTACCCCTGCGCCAGGAAGGTGTCGCGCCTCCGCGAGGACGCCGACGGAGACGACGACAAGGTCCGACTTCGCCCCCCCTCCTCCTCCTCGTCCCTGTTTTGTTCCTCCACCACACCCTCACACATTCTCTTGTCTCTATCCATTCCTCCGCTCCTTCTCACGTTTCCGGTCGTCCCCTCGCTGTGAAGGGAAGCGGGGCAGCCGGGCGGAGATGGTTGTTCGGCGGTCCTCATCCCGTCCCCATCACCAGCACTCAGCACTGCCTCGCGCCAACGGCGCTAGACCATGCCCACACAAGCACTCCGCACTGCTGCCCGCGGTCGTGACGGAGGAGTAGCGGCACGCCATCGCGCTGGCCGTGGCGACGGCGGCAACGGCCGAGGCGGCGGCGGCCACAGCACAAGCAGCTGCGGAGGTGGTCCGCCTCACGCGCCCCGGCGCCGTCCCCGTCCCTGCCGGTAGCTTCGTGCGGCACGAGGGGCGGGCCCGTGCGGCGCGAGGGGGGAGGGAGGGAGAGAGAGAGAGAGAGAGAGGGGTAGTGGGGGTCCAGATGGACTTTAGGAGGTTTTAGGAGGGGGTGGAGCTCCTAAAGTTTTTGGCCGCTCCTAAAGGTTTTAGGAGGTTTTATGAGGAGGTGTTTGGTTGTTTAGGCAAATTCTATCCAGATTTTAGCTCCTAAAACTTTTAGGAGGGCTAACCAAACAGGGCCTTAATCTATACATGTACCTAATCTATCTATCTATCTATCTATACCAATATTAAAGAGCCAAAATTTCATCTCATTATATTTCGTCCACCTTCCTCTAACTACTCATAGAGTTTTTTTTTCGTTTCACTTTTTTACTTGACCCGGACTAATGACACATACGAGTTAGAAAATGATGGATACATGATCTTATTCTAATATTTATTGGGTCGCGTCCTCCGTATCTTATATGTCACTTAGACTTATGACCACACTCATACAAGTTAGAACAACTTGCATCTAGAGATGATAGTGTTCGATTTCTATAAGCATTGGGTTTTATTGCAAAAGTTAGAACAACTCGCGTCACGTCTAGAGATAATATGGAGTTCGATTCCTATATGCATTGGTTCTGTTGCAATGCACGGTCTACGCATTGGTTCAATGCACGGTCTACGCATTGGTTCTATTGCAATGCATGGTCACGTTTACCACTTAGTGAAAATTTCTTTCCTCCGCAAACTTCATACGACTTGTTAATAATTATCTATACGACTTGTTAGAATTTGTTAGCCATATTCACAAACGACTTTTGATGATGTTGGTTGTGAATTGTGGTAACAGGGGACGGTGAATAAAACGTGCAAGCCTTCCATCAAAACGAGCTAACGAAACCTGTCAGTCGATTTCTCAGTCCAATTGGCGTTCCTAGGCAATCGATTACGCGCTTGCTTATGGATCCAGATAAGATAACAGGCACGGGATAGAAACTTGAGCCGCGGGGCATCTACAATAAAAAACGTGCTGACCAGTGCAAAAACGCCGGCGTGTTGAGCGGGATCATGTGAATATGGTGACAAGTTCGTTTTTTCAATCTTTTCTTACAGAGTACCTTTTTTTTTTAATCTTGGCATGGTGCTATTCGGATCATATCATATAGACAAGCTCCGGCCTCCGCGCGCGCTTGATCTTTCGCCTTCCTAGAAATATATCAGGATAGTTTCGTGTAAGATGCGCAAGGGTATCAACATCAACCGGCTAAGCACGGACTCTATTAGCTAAATGGCGTGTGTATGCATCCGACTGTCATCTCTCGGCTGAATCTATATATACCTATTCTAACAAAATTTCTGCCAGTCTCTAAATTTTCGTCTAGCCTAATATATATATATAGATATAAAGAAGAAACAAGTTGTCCAAATTCTACTTCAAAACTAATTATTAATCTATATACAACATGAATGTTATAGAGTATCTCTATGTACCGCAATATCTAAATAGTCACCACATATAAAGAAAGACCAATTCTTGATATGTCGATAAATAACTAACTTGATACAAGTTAAAATAACTCGCATCTAGCGATGATATAGAGCTCTATTACTATACGTATTGGCTCCCATTGTAACGCACGGGCACATTTGCTAGTATAGATATAAAGAAGAAACAAGTTGTCCAAATTCTACTTCAAAACCAATTATTAATCTATATACAACATGAACGTTATAGAGTCCGTATAGGACTATGGTCCATGTCCAAATAGGACTACGTACATCGAATTTGCCACTATGTAATTGAAAACAAATACTGTCCTAGAGTGCATAAACCATCAGAACCAAAAGGCAAGCATTTAGACAGCAAGACATAGCACTCTTCCAATATTCATCGATCATTTCTTCCATTCCGCTTGTTTTACTTCCTAAATTGCACTCATGTCTTCCATGTCTTGTATGTGATCCGGATTCATGACTTATACTCATACGAGTTAGGACAACTCGCGTCAATTGATGATAAATATAGAGTTCGATTCCAATATGTATTGGGTCACGCCGTACGTATTTCCTCTGTGATCGGCTCTTGACAGAAGCATCTCAGGCTCTCGGTGGTGATGAAACGTTGGGTTTGACCAAGTTGGCCAGGCTAGATCAACATGGCATGATTAACGCTTTCTCATGTTGTTCCTAGTGATGGGAACAAGGGTCCCGATCTCCCATCAGATGGAGATAACCATCGATTTGGTTGAGATGCAACACATAGATCTGGCTTTAAATCACAAAACCTGAACCTTGTAACCTTAGCACCACGTCTTCTCTGGTTATCAAATTACTTGGTTAACCTTTCCGAGAAGGCAATCCCTACTTGTCAGGATCTCCTCCCTTTTAAGTAGATTACCTAACTAAGTAGTCTTCCATTGACTACCATTAGTTAGATAGATACAATGTCCTCTAGGGGGAGTTTGAACGAGGTGTCCCACTAAGCTCTCCCGCTGCGCTCCCATCGGTGGCCACTCCGGCCCCAGTGTCCACCATCAAACTCGTCGAAGGCCACCCCCTCGCCACCCACCATGTTGCTCCTACATCCCCTGCTTCTAGGAGCCCCCGCGTATCTACCAAGGCAGTGCGCTGGCAGCCACGCTCGTGTCGACCGCCGCCTGCCGCGCCGCTGGCCCGCGCAGCCTCGGTTGCGCTCTCCCACGTCGCCGGCCAGCGTGCAGTCTCGCTCGCGCTTGACACGCGTCATCGGCACTCTCGCCCTCCCATTTTGCTTTAGCAGCTGCCCCTTAGCCTCTCCCCCGTCGTTGTTGATCACCGGCTACATCTGTCGCATCTCTAGGGAGGCACCTCTTGAGCAGGGTTGCCTGTGATGGCTTGTCAATCTCTGGGTGCTCTCATCGAACTCGAGCAGGACCCTACTCTTGCAGAGCTGGTCAGAGAGTGGGACTTCTCCCCAGGTAATTAAGCGTTTCGAAGCTGAGGTCGTGCACATGTTTTCCTCCTCGATGCATCATCCTTCCTCCTCCCCTGATGGCTCTTTCTTCCTACTCGTGGTCTTTAGAAGGTTTCTTTTTAGTCTCATGGAAGATTCAGTTGCTTTGGCTTTGCACTGCTGTCTTGGAGGCGCACCCGCTGGTTTTCTTGTCACTTACCAAAGTGACCGCCACTTTCATTTTTCTGTCTCCTCCAAGCATGTTGGTCTGCTAATTAAATCTCTCAAAAGAATCACGATTGCTCATTTTGACGTCTATTTCCACTTGTGGCGAGACATATGTGATAATTGGGAACTTGAGAAAAAGTGTTGGGAGAAAGAAGAGAAAGCTAGTTGGACAAGGGTGCATAGTAGAAAAAAATAAGCGCAAATTGGCTTCTAAGAATGTTTCTTTCTGCAGTAAGCTCCTTCAAGATTCCTAGCTCGTAAATCTCATCCAACTGAGATTGGGCCGGTCATCAAGATTGGCAAGTTCTTTTGTCCTATCACTATTTCTTCCAGTAGTGATTCGATTTTCTCCACAACTGCTTCTGATCTTGGAAGGGATTCTGAACACATGCCACCCCTCGAAATCTCTTAGGCGTCTTCTGGTGTTCTTGGTGCTCACAATGTTAATGTTGAGCTTGATGTTCATATTGTTCAAAGTGCTCCTGTTGGTACTAGCATGAGTGCTAGCTCCTCGGCGCCAAGTACAAAGGGCTCTCCAAACCAAGGCATCTTTCAGAATCTCAAAAGAGATCTTCACATCAGCAGCTGTAGGGTCAAGATGGCACACTAGAGGGGGGGGGGTGAATAGTCTTTTCTAAAATTATAACTATCGTTCTAGTAAGGACTACGCCTGAAAGGTCCTTGTTTGGCTTTGGTAATTGAGTGATAACCTAGGTGGACTAATATGTGTTTATGTGAGATACACATGTGATTAGTCAATAGATACACTTGTGTGAGTAACACATGCCATAGAGGTGAAAATGGCTTGGAAATGTTGCAAGGCTCACACATGTGATGAAGGAGCTCATTGCATGACATGATATGGAGTCATGTGACTAAGGTGGAGAAGATCAAGATAAGACTGGGCTTGATGGACTGGATGCAAGCGTGAAGGGCAAGTTGGAGGCTTTGGAGTGATGGACCGCGTGGCGATGAAGCTTGAGCAAGACTTGGTGCCGATGGACGAAGGCAACGGTGAAAAGCAAGTGAGGTCACATGATGATATGAAGTGGATCATATCATTTGTGATATGGTTGGTGCATGTGTTGCATCAATGTTGGAGGACATGGAATGTAATGAGCAAGGCAAAGGTATAACCTATAGAGCATTTCATTTCACCGGTTATAGGTGTGTAGAGAAGTTTATGACTGGGTTTAGGATAGATGGTCGTACTATCAAGAGGGTCAAACTTGTTTGCATATCGGTCATCTAGTGCCACTTGAGTGATCTAACTTTGCATCGTTGCTAGGATCGAGTGGCGTGGTGAATTGAGTGACTAATCCTTTGAAAAATGATTGTGAAAATGCTAACACAGAAGCACTTGATGGTGTACACTTGGTGGTATTGGCACATTTGCAAAGGAGAGGAAGTTGGAGAAGAAACGGAGGCAAAAATAGGGACCCAACCCTAACTTGGTCAGGACCGGACCCTGATGGGGAGAGTATGGTCCGGATCTCTCCCCAGGATGAGAGCGCGACACAGGCTTTGGACCTAGGCATGCGGTCAGACCGGACCCTGAGCCATGAGTCCTGTTATGTCGACGTGGCGTGTAGAGAAGAAGCAGGGATGATCGGACCCTGCTATCGTGTGAAGACCAGACTCTGGTCTGCGAGTCTAGTTGCTCGGCAAGGCGTGGCGGTGACGCGTGGCAGGCGGAGAAGAACCAGACTCTGGTTGTGGGTCCAATCATGGTCAACCGGACTCGGTTTGACACGTTTTTGGTGCTCGGGGAGCTCTCTGTTATCGACCGGACTCTGGCATCGGTGGGTCCGGTCACTAACATGGAGGCGGGTCCGATCCTACAGTGTAGTGGCGCGAAGAGGACCAAACTCTAGTCTTGTGGGTGCGGTCTCGGCATAGAGGTGCGTCCGGTCCTGCTGTCAGGCGTGCGCAAAGGTGACCGTTGCGTTTCAATGGTTGGCATTCGAACAGGGAGGCATGTGGCGTCAATCCAGCGACTGGACCCACACTATGTGCGTTCAGTACCTAGGCCTGGTCATAGGGTCCGGTGCCCCTAAAGACTGTTTTTGAGCAACGGCTCTATTTGGCCTTTAGGCTATAAATAGAGGGGTGTCTCAAGCATGGCTGAGGTTGAACACCTTGGGGGACTTTGTGTCCATGCTTGAGAGTGCTTGGGAGCCTTCTAACTCACTTGTGTTGTTGACGGTCATTAACAAGCTTTATAAACCATCAACATAACTTGTATAAATGCATAAAAAGGATCACCAACATAGGTCTAGGGGTTTAAACTAATAAATTCTATGAGTTTTGGTGAATCTGTGTTTTCAGCAGGATTTAATCAGAAAACCACCAAGGAGGACTTATTCATCAAAGGAAATCATGGAATTCCATCGAGTAAACAGCGTGGGAAGACTCTAGAAGACTCCAGGAGACTGTCCACCAAAGATGACCATGAGAGGCTAACATGGAGGGCCGGTTGGCCCCACCTGCAGGCCAGCTGGCCTATAGGTCCCACCAGTCAGCCCCTCCTTTGTACGTCGGTTTCCCACCGCCTCCTAGATTGCATCTACACCGTTCTTTCAAGTCGGTTTGATCCTAGGGTCCAGAATTAATGCTCTGGCCTATATATACCAGCCCCTGCCCTGCTCCCTAAAGCCATCATAAAACCCTAATTCATATTCTCCTCGTCAGGATCAGAGCCAACTATCAAGAGAAGATTAGTCCTCTTTAGGATCTAGTCTTGTAAATAATAGTAAGATAGAGAGTGAGGAAAGAGTTTGGAGGAGGTGCCGACCTGTCGGTGCTCTCTCTATGGCTTGTACCTTGGTGGATCCAAGTTCTATTTGAGCTTGCCTCTGAGATTTCTCTAGTAATCAACTTCTGATCCAAGTAAGCATCTTGTTTATATTGTTCATCAGGTTTGTGACTCTTTTGAGTGCTTTATTCTCTTCCTAGGGGAGTAAAGTATTAATCATAAGTGTAAGCGTGGTGCTTAGACTTAGGTTAATTGTAGATGCATCCTGCATTCTGGATCGGTGGTAGCTCACGAGAGTGACTCTTATAGCCTCGTTGAATCATCTGTAGTCCACCTCCCGTTTATAAGGGCACGTAGGACGCGGTTACGAAGGAAAGGATCCTCTGCTAGTGTCTTTCCCTAGTAATGTCCCTAGTTGAATAGTAGAAGACATAGCTTACCCAAGTCAGAATTAGAGAACCTTAGTTTTCCTCTCTACGCTCCTATTTGTTCTAACCTTGTTGCTACCCTTAGTTAAGTTAGACCATAGTTAGTCTCACACGTTTCCCTATGTATACGATACTTAGAATACTTCCGGGTGAAAGCTATAGCGGTATCCGTGCGCTTGTGGATTTATCTGTGTGCGTTAAAATATACCAACAAGCTTTCTGGCGCCGTTGCCGGGGAAACGGTTGCTGAATTAACTACAAGCCTAGCTTAAACTTTTATATTTTATTCTTTCTTTTGTTTTACTTTTTCTTTTAGCATGGATTCCACTCCTTTCTATCAATGTGCTAAACCCACAAGCGCAAGCTTAAAGCCACTAGAATCTTCAGAGCCTATCATGACACCTGGTTATGAGCTGCGCCTATATTTAATAAAACTGATTCGGGATAAATCCTTCTCAGGAGAAGGCAACAAAAACCCATACTCACACCTATAAGAGTTTGAACAGACCTACACATAAAACAATGAGTGAGGCGGAAGGTCTAATAGGGTGTCAAAAGATTGAAGAGCAGAAAGATGGCATGACAAAAGGATAAGAAAGAAGGAGTGCAACCTAGGAGACAAGAAGCTCATGAACAGCTCAAGCCGCAAGGCTAGCCGAACAAGGAAAACCTCAAGCAAAAAGGAAATGACCATCACGAGTCATCTACCCTTTATCATATGGTGCTATCACGCCCCAATGACAAAGGTAACATCCAAAGGTAAATGGCCATTATTTGAAAAGTTTTCCCCTAATTCTGGTAGGCACATAAATAATAATCAAACATGTTTGTGTCACAACTTACTCGATCCAATTTGACTAACTCAACATGTTTAGTTCTTCGAGCTTGTTCCTAGCACCATTTTCTTGATCTCATAGCCTTAACCAAATGATCTAAAACTTAGCACATCTTATCTCTGGAAGATGATAGTCATAATTATGTAAAGATTATAGATAGACAATCCTTCCAAGGTTAAGAAACTCAACCCTTTTTGCCAAATGTACTTAAATGCTACAATCATGCTCAATCTTTTGATCTTATCACCCATGACATAATTGAACAAAACACACAACATCAACTTCATCTTGTTTAATGTGTCTAAGGTTAGAGAAGAATAAGTAAAGTTTTGGTTCTATTGGTGTTTTCCCACCAATAGAGCCCATGCACTTGATCTCTACCTTGTTTTATGAGCGGGACAGACTTCAAGCAAAGTGTGGGGGAAGACAGTCGATTCCCCAAACTTCTACAAGTGAAGATCCTGAACCTGTCAAACCAAAATCAAAACTCAAAACCAAGACAGATTTGACGGAAGGTGACATCACCATTAAAAGCGTCATCACAAGAATCCTCTCTTCAGAGCGAACCAAGGTACTTGATCAATGAACTTCACAAGAAGTCCAGTTCGAAGGACTTAAGACACCAAATCCTCGCCGAAAGAGCTAGCTTGGGGGAGAAGCACTCCCATGTATCCAGGTAAGTATTCTTTCTCCTTTTGTTTTATTTTTTATTTTTTTATATAGTTAAAAAATTGATGAATGAAATCAAAATAAAAAGTTATCCTCATAATAAATATATATAGTTACAGTAATAATATGTGAAAGGTGTGTGTCTAGTTTGCTTTAATTTCTATTTTTAAGAGTTGATTAGCAAATAAAAAGGACTCAGAATGATCTCTTAAATGGAAACGATGAATAGTTGCTCTATTGTAATTTCTTTCAAGTACCTAGCTTTCAGCCTCGAATTCTCCCGAGTTTTGGATAATATTGTTTTGACATAAGAGTTTACTCTGAACTTGAAACTCGTGGGTAGCAAATGCTTGATCTAAGTCTAGGTAATTGACAGATATGATATGAGAAGGTCTAAGCTACTGTTTATTTTGTTCCAATTGAAACTAAAGTTCTGGAGATTTATCTTTAAAAAACATAAAAATACTACATGATGAGTTCTTGTATGACAAAGCTTGAATTCCTATCAGAGCCATACATGTTATTTAGGCTAGGAAAACTTCCACATATATGCTGCTTTCTTTTGCATTGAGTTTTGTCAAGCTTTGTTGACCCTTATGAGAGGTTTGTCATGCTCTTAAAATCAAGATCATGTACATACCACCCACATATGCCCTACTCCTACACTAGGGGTAGGCGCAAAAACATGCCTTCCATCTAGATCCACCCAAAAATGTTTTACTCCTACATTGGGAGTGAATATAAAAACATGCTTGATAGGTTTTCCATCCACCAAATAAATGCTTCAAGGTCTTGTTGCTATCTCTCTAAAGTTTTTTTTGCAGAAAAGAGGCATGAGGCAATGCAAAAGTTATTCATAAAAAAGGGAAGATAAAGAAAAAAGGTTGAGAAAAAATGGACAAGTGTCCGAGATATCTAAAACAATGGGACTTAGATGCCCGCCTGAAAAAAAGAGAGATGAATAAGAGCCCCTGCTCTCTAGCAATTGTTTCCAAGTTTCAAAAGAGAGATAAGCTTTTAAGGAGCAAAGTAGAATTAGGATTAGCCACCATATATTCCACACATGCACATCTTGATTTGATTGTATGACTCAACTCTCTTTGGATCCGAGGTTTGACTTTACAATATATGCATTGCAAGTATGCCCTAGCTTTCTCCCTACCTATGAACTCCACATAAGCCTTAGTGGTAGGAAGAGAAAAAGGCATAACATCTTTATTGCCTTGGTGAGGATCCACAAATACCACATATATTGAGAGACTTGAGAGTGTCATACAATAGAATCTCTGAGTTTTATTTTGAAAATTTATAAAAACTTCAGAACAATGGTTGAACAAAGAACTTGAGACATAGTGCTTGACTTGATCATTCTATCTTTCAATTTCTCAAGACCCAAGTGAAGGCTAAGAAGCCCCATGGTTGAAGGTAATATGGGTAAGTTTGAAAGTCAGATCAGTTTATTCTAATTTGGAGGAGAATTTTTGATTGAACGCATGTGTACTTTTAAGGAGTGAAAGCATTGTAGCAACTCCTGATCCATTGCCGAGTTTAAGTTTTGCTCAGGGGCTAGCAAAGGTTAAGTGTGGGGGAGCTTGTTGATGGTTGTTAACATGCTTTATAAACCATCAACATAACTTGTATAAATGCATAAAAAGGATCACCAACATAGGTCTAGGGGTTTAAACTAATAAATTCCATGAGTTTTGGTAAATCTATGTTTTCAACAGGATTTAATCAGAAAAATGCTAAGGAGGACTTATTCGTCAAAGGAAATCATGGAATTCCACCGCGTAAACAGTGTGGGAAGACTCTAGAAGACTCCAGGAGACTCTCCACCGAAGATGACCGCGAGAGGCTAACATGGGGGGCCGGCCGGCCCCACCTGCTGGCCGGCCGGCCTGTGGGTGCTCTCTCTACGGCTTGTACCTTGGTGGATCCAAGTTCTATCTGAGCTTGCCTATGAGATTTATCTGGTAATCAACTTCTGATCCAAGTAAGCATCTTGTTTATATTGTTCATCAGGTTTGTGACTCTTTTGAGTGCTTTATTTTCTTCCTAGGGGAGTAAAGTGTAAGGGTGGTGCTTAGACTTAGGTTAATCATAGATGCATCCTGCATTTCGGCTTGGTGGTAGCTCACGATGGTGACTCTTATAGCCTCGTTAAATCCTCTATAGTCTACCTCCGTTTGTAAGGGAACGTAGGACACGGTTACGAAGGAAAGCATCCTCTGCTGGTGTCTTTCCCTAGTAATGTCCCTAGTTGAATAGTAGAAGACATAGCTTACCCAAGTCAGAATTAGAGAACCTTAGTTTTCCTCTCTACACTCCCATTTATCCTAACCTTGTTGCTACCCTTAGTTAAGTTAGACCATAGTTAGTCCCACATGTTTCCCTATGGATACGATACTTGGAATACTTCTGAGTGAAAGCTATAGCAGTATCCGTGCGCTTGCGGATTTATCTGTGTGTGTTAAAATATACCAACATGCTTGCAAGAGTGTGATCCAATTGCGAATGAGTGATTCTAGTGCGATTGCATCGTGAGGTTGCATCGAGTGGCACTAGGTGTTCAAGTTGTAAGCCGGTGGTGCTTGTTACTCTTGGAGGTTGCCTTCTCCTAGATGGCTTGGTGGTGAGTTCTCTGTCATGAAGCACGCAAGAAGATTGTGTGGTGCTCTAGAGAAGGATTTGTGAGTGGTACCATGCTCACCCCGTGGGAGCCACGAAGAGCAACTCTAGTAGAGCGTGTCATTGAGCTACCCTCACTTGGTTCATGGGGTTCTTGTGGTGCCCAACGTGTGGACTTGGTGTGGTGCCAATTAGTCGCCGAACCACCAAGTGAAGGGTCAACATAATGGGGACTAGCTTGGTGGCAACCAAGTGAACCTTGGGATAAAAATCATCATGTCATCCTTGTCTTCCCGTTTGGTTTGCATCCCCTTTACACAAGCTTGTATTTACTTTCGTATACATTATGCTTGTGTAGTTGCTCTTGTAATTAGTTAGCTTGTGTAGCTTGCTAGTTACCTTCTTGCTTGTGTAGCATAGAAGTAGCTCCCTTGCATGACTAATTTAGTTTGAGTAACCTTGTTAGTCACATTGCTTAGTTTGTGTAGCTAAGTAATTTTGTGCTATCTAATTTGGCTTGTGTAGCCTTATTATTGAGTATTGCTAGTGAGCTTAGGAGCTTTATGCTTTTGCTTCACTAGGTTGTGTAGGAGCTCTCTCTGGTTGCCAAAGTACTAGTTGCATAGGTATGTGTGACCTTGCTACTAGAATTGATTAGGTGAGTGTTGATGATAGTTAACACTTATCACAAACCATCAATGTAACTTGTATAAATGGCTAAAATAGATCACCAACATAGACTTAGGGGTTTAAACTGACAAATTTCATGAGTTTTGGTGAATCTGTGTTTTCAGCAGGATTTAATCAAAAAACCGTCAAGGGGGACCTATTCGTCAAAGGAAATCATGGAATTTCACCGCGTAACCAACGTGGGAAGGTTCTAGAAGACTCCAGGAGGCTCTCCACTAAGAGAGACCACATGTATTTGACATGTGGGGCCACCCAGCCCCACTGCTAGGCTACTCAGCCCCTATGGGCCCCACCTATCATCCTCTTTGTTATGTCGGTTCTCCACCGCCTCCTAGGATGCATCTCAACCATTATTTCAAGTCAGTTTGATCCAAGGGCTGAGGATTGACGCTTTGGGCTATATATACCTGCTTGCACCTCCCCCCAGAAACCCTAATTCATTACCATGTTCAGATCCTGAGAGCTGAGAAGCCAGAAACCCTAATTCACATGTCCACCAGGATCAAGGCTAGCAATCAAGAGAAGATTAGTCCTCGATAGGATCTAGTCTTGTATTAGAGATAGAGAGATAGAGTGAGAGGGAAGAGTTTTGGAGGAGTCCTGGCGTGTCGGTGCTCTCTCTATGGCTTGTACCCTGGTAGAATCAAGTTCTTCTTGAGCTTGCTTCTGAGATTTCTCTAGTAATCAACTTCTAATTCAGGTAAGCATCTTGTTCATATTATTCTTTAGGTTTGTGACTCTCTTTTGAGTACTTTAATCCTTATAGCTCCTGGGTTAAAGTAGTATTCGTAGTGTAAGCATGGTGCTTAGACTCGGTTACTCATGGATGTACCCTATTTTTCGGATCGGTGGAAGCTCGTGAGGATGACTCTTATAGCCTCGTTGAATCCTCTATAGTCCAACTCCCGTTAGTAGGCTTAGTAGGACTTTGTTACTATAGGAAACATACTCTGCTTATGTTTTCTCTAGTAATATCCCTAGAATTGAATAATAGAAGATAAAGGTTACCGACGTTAGAACTAGAAGACCTTAGCAGTCTCCTCTATGCTCCTATTATCTAGCCTTGATTGTGAAGTTGGGTTAAGTTAGAATTGGATATTCTCACCTCTGTTCCTTTGGGTTCGATATAAAACTAGATTACTCTTGGTGAAGTGCTACAATGGTATAATATCTATACACTTGCGGATTATTCTGTGTGCATTAATTTATACCAACAAGCATTTCTGCCACCATTGCCGGGGAACAATTGCTGAGTTAACTTTGAGTATAGCTTAACCTTGTATTATACTTTTATCCTTTTATCTTTTCTTTCCTTTTTACCATGGATCTAGAATCCACCCCTATCTATCAATATGGTGCACCCATAGGCACAAGTCTACAGCCACATGAATCTTTAAAGCCTATCCTAACACCTGGCTATGAGCTGTGCCCGCGGTTAATCAACATGGTTTAGGATCAACCCTTTTTAGGTGAAGTTGATGAAAACCCCTATTCTCACTTAAATGAGTTTGAGCAAACCTATGCATGCCTACGCATTGAGGGCATGTTAGATGAAACCTTATGATGGAAGCTCTTTCCCTTCTCTTTGACGGGAAAAAGCTAAACGTTGGTACAATCTCACCATTGAGAGTAGACAAGAAGATTGGGAAGCCTTGAGCTCTAGCTTTTGGTTACATTTCTTTCCCATCTCTAGGGTAGTCAGACTTCGTTTAGAGGTTCTATCTTTTAGATAAAAGAAAAAAGAATTTCTAGGCATGGCTTGGGAACATTTTAATACTCTCATTAAAACTGGCCCTAACCTTGCCATTCAAGACCCTATTCTTCTTCAACACTTTTATATGGGTCTTAATAGGAAAACCTCGAGACGTCTTAATACGGCCTCAGGAGGCTCATTCTTGTATGTCTCTGCTAATACGGGGAGAAGCATTCTTACTAAAATCTTAGAGGACGCCCCTGAAGAAGTAGAAGAGAAGCCATTAGAGGAGGAATCCCAGACAGCTGAATCTGAATCCATAGAAAACCCATCACCAACTTCAACTATCTTAGATCCTAAACCACCGAAAAAGGAGGAAACTCCAATTTTGGATTTTATGCTTGAATTCGAGGATGAACTTTTTGATGAATATGGAAATACATCGAATTATCATACCATGAGGAGACCCTAGAAGTCTAAGAAATCATCATTTCATGAAGAGGCTTTAGACCCTTCTGAGGAAGCTTTCCTTAAAAAGACTATGAAAGAGCTAGTGTCTATTATAAGTAATGAATGGCTAGAAGAGTCAGAGCTTTCCTCTAATGTGATTTGCTTAGATTCACCTTCTATTACCATTCGTTGCCAAATTAATAAAGCTCCTTTCGATGCTCTTTACAATCTAGTTATGGGTGTTAACATCATGTCTGCATCTTTTGCTCATGATTTATTGAAACACATGCCATTGACCCCAACAACAAAGTTATTGAAAGGTCTTTCAGGACACATTGTCCCAAGTTTGGGAATACTTTATGTCCTTTGCTATCCAGGTAAAAGGAACTAAGGTTCATCTAAGCTTCTATATCTTTGATATTATGGAGTTCAACCTATTGATAGGACAACCAATTGAAAGACTTATCTACGAAGGACAAACGGGGAAGTTGAATATAAGACTTGGGAAAAACTTTAAGCTTTCTATACCCATTACTCATTCTGTAAATACTGAGACTGAGCTAATTCCTGAGGAAGACTCAATGGAGGAGGTTAAGGCTGCATCTCTTGATGACTTAATCGAACCCGACCTTAAGATGATGCCCAGTTCTTCATTGAGGAGGAAGACGAAAGTCCCATGACCCTGAACCTCTAAATAAATTGCTAGAACCACCTAAGCCCTCTATTAAACATAAACCCCTGCCTTCTGGTCTTAGATATGCTTTTCTCAATAATGATCAGGATTCTCCTATGATCACAAGTGATAAACTCTCCTAGGAAGAATCCCTACGCTTGCTAACTGTCTTAGAAAAGCATCATTTTGCTTTTGGCTACTCACTCTAAGACCTTAAGGGAATTAGCCTTGCTCTTTGCACCCACCTGACTGTATACCTTCTAGGGAGCCCCAACGTAGGCTAAATAATGTGATGAGAGAGGTTGTTAAGAAAGAGGTTTTGAAACTCTTGCACGCCGGGATTGTTGGTGTTTATTAATGTGTCACTTGTTTGAGTACTTAGCCACCTATTATAAACCTATATCCCCTAACTTTACTAGGTTGTCATCTCTAGTGATGATGCTATAGATATGTGTTGGTACCACATAGTATTACTACTAGAATACACTAAGTGGTTCTTTAGTAATTATGTGACTAGAGAGAATATATATAAATCTATGAATGAAAAATATCCGCAAGCACACAGATAATATACCATTGTAGCATTTTACCCGAGAGTATTTCAGTTATCGTTATTTATATTTTTACCACTGGAAAGGTCTAGCATGGACATGTATTGATAACTTATACTATTGAAGGAGAAATAAACCATAGCCATTACTCTACTCACAACAGGGATAAGTCATAGGATAAAATATGTATAAATGATAAGTAATAATAATGATAAATCACTCAGGGCACTCCTTTCTACAGCATTAGCATGGTCTGGTAGAATATTAGAGGAATAATTCCTAAGCCATTCTTAATTACAAGTCAAAGCATACATTTGATTAGTGCAATTACACCTAGTAATCATGGCTATAATCATCATCATATCTACACATAAGGGATATTACTAAGGAAGATTGAGGGCAGAGCTCGTTCTACCTTCGTAATCGGACCCTACGTGCACCTATATTCAGGGAGTGGACTACAAAGGACTCAACGGGAGTGTCACATCCACGATCTACCACATGACCTAGAATATAGGGTGTATCCACAGGTAAATAATGTATAAGCACCACGCTTACACAATGTCGACCACCCAGCCTGTGTACTTTAGAGTGAGCGCTATATGAACTTGTGCATAAACATAATGATAAACTAGCTATACTAAGTATATAATCAACGTAGACGTTGACCATCATAACAAAGAACATGAATAAGATGAACACTGAGATTGTCATAACAATTGTAACTAGCATATAAAAATAATGGAGAGAAAAGAGAGAGAGAGAGGGATACAAAGTTTATATCGAACCACGCTCTTGACAAGATAATGAATCCAAGCTAAGTCCTGCTTGCCTCCCTCTAGATCTATCCTAACTAGCTATGCTATGGAGGAGGAGCTCTGAGAAGATTAGGGTTTCTGTCTTCTCAAAGGACTTGATGACTTAGGTTATGCTTAGGGGGAGAGGCAGGGGCTAGATTATATAGCCCTGAGGGTCCAACGTGAGCCCTTGGATCAAACCGACTTAAGCAACGACCTAGATACATCCTCAAAGGCGGTGGGAAATTGACATAGCGACGAGGTTGATAGGTGGGGCCAATAGGGACTGGGTGGCCCCACCAAGAGGCCGGGCGACCCCACCTATAGGAGGTGGCCCTCCGTTTCGGTGACATGGCTTCTACACCCTTCTAGAGTCTTCCCACGTAGGTACTACGGTGGAACTCTGTATTTTCCTTTGACGATTAGGTCCTCCTTTTGTGGTTTTCTGATTAAACCCTGCTGGAAATATAGATTCACCAAAACTCATGGAATTTATTAGTTTAAACCCCTAAATCTTCATTGGTGATTATATTGATGCCCTTATGCATGTTTAATTGATGGTTTATATTGGTTGTTAACTACGGTCTAACTTAAGGAGGGTAATGAATATGTTAAGGTTTAATTTAATCTAGGAGTAGCAACAAGGTTAGGATAAACAGGAGTGTAGAGGGGATAACTAAGGGTCTCTAGTTCTATCTTGGGTAAGCTTATGTCTCTCTATTCAACTAGGGACATTACTTAAGGGAAGACACCAATAGAGGATGCTTTCCTAAGTAATCGGGTCCTACATGCGCCTATAGACGGGAGGTGGACTACAAATGATCAATGATGCTATATAGTACTGATGTCACACACGTGATCTACCACTAATCCAGAATGCAGGGTGCATCCATGATTAACCTAAGTCTAAGCACCACGCTTACACTCATGATTAATACTCTACTCCCCCTAGGAAGAGAATGAAGCACTCAAAAGAGAGTCGTGATCCTGATGAACAATATAAACAAGATACTTACTTGAATCAGAAGTTGATTACCAGAGAAATCTCAGAAGCAAGCTCTAGTAGAACTTGGATCCACCAAGGTACAAGCCATAGAGAGAGCACCGACAGGCCGGCATCTCCTCCAAACTCTTCCCTCACTCTCTATCTCACTATTTCTATTTATAAGACTAGATCCTATGGATGACTAATCTTCTCTTGATAGCTAGCTCTGATCCTCATGAGGAGAATATGAATTAGGGTTTTAGGGATCTACCGAGGGAGGGGGGCAGGGGCTGGTATATATAGCCTTGAGGGTCCAACGTGAGCCCATGGATCAAACCAACTTAAGCAACGACTTAGATGCATCCTAAAAGGCGGTGGGGAACCGACATATGAAGTAGGTGCTGACAAGTGGGCCTAGGGGGCTGAGCGGCCTACAGGTGGGGCCGACCGGCCCCACATGGCAGCCACCTGCCCTCCGCTTCTGTGGTTTGCCTTGTGGAGTCTTCTAGAGTCTTCCCACATCGGTTTTGCTGTGGATAAATGTTATTTGCTTTGACGATTAGGTCCTCCTTGGCGGTTTTCTGATTAAACCCTGCTGAAAACTTAGATTCACCAAAACTTGTGGAATTTTATTAGTTTAAACCCCTAAACCTTCATTGGTGATTATATTTATGCCCTTATGCATGTTTAATTGATGGTTTATATTGGTTGTTAACTACCATCAACAACTCCCCCAAGCTTACCTTTTGCTAGTCCCTTAGCAAAACTAAACTTAGTAACTAAATCTAGAGTTTTAGGATTTTGAAAACATTGAAGCAACTCCTCAAAAGTACACATGTGTTCAAACAAAAATTCTCCTCTGGATTAGAATAAACCGATCTGACTTTCAAACTTACCCATATTACCTTCAACCATGGGGCTTCTTAGCCTTCACTTTGGTCTTGAGCAATTGAAAGACAGAACGATCAAGTCAAGCACTATGTCTCTAGTTCCTTGCTCAACCATTATTCCAGAGTTTTTGTAGGTTTTCAAAATAAAACTCAGAGCTTCCATTGTATGACACTCTCAAGTCTCTCAATATATGTGGTATTTGTGGATCCTCACCAAGGCAATAGTGATGTTATGCCTTTCTCTTCCTACAACTAAGGCTTATGTGGAGCTCATAGGAGTGGAAATAGCATGAAAGAGCATACTTGCAATATATATATTATAAAGTCAAACCTCGGATCCAAAGAGAGTTGTGTCATACAATTAAATTAAGATGTGCATGTGTGTGGATGTATTTGGTGGATATATATGGTGGCTAACCTAATTCTACTTTGCTCCTTGAAAACATATCTCTCTTTTGAAACTTAGAAACAATTTTGCAAGAAAACATGGGCTATCTTATTCGTCTCTTTCTTTTTTTAGGCGAGCATCAGAGTTCCCATTGTTTTCAATATCTCGGACACTTGTCCATTTTTCTTTCTTTTTTATGAATAACTTTTGCATAGCCCCATGTCTCTTGACTACTATGAAACTTTTGAGAGATAGCAACAAGAACTTGGAGTATTTATTTGGTGGATATCCTATAGGGCATATTTTTGGTGTTTTCTCCCAGTGTAGGAGTAAAACATTTTTGGATGAATATAGATGGATGGCATGTTGTTGTGCCTACCCCTAGTGTAGAAGTAGTGCATATTTGGGTGGTGTGTATGTGATGTTGATTTTAAGAGCATGATAAACCTCTCATAAGGCATCAACAAAGCTTGACTAAAATCAATGCAAAACAGGCAGCATATATGAGTGGAAGTTTTCCTAATCTAAATATCAAATATGGCCTTGGTAGGAATTCAAGTTTTGTCATATAGGAGCTCATCATGTAAGATTTTTATGTTTTTTAAAAGATAAATCTCCAGAACTTTAGTATCACTAAGAACAAGATAAACAATAGCTCAGACCTTCTCATATCATATCCGTCAATTACCTAGACTTGGATCAAGTGTATGCTACCTATGAGTTTCAAGTTTAGAGTAAATTCTTATATCAAAACAGTCTTATCCAAAACTCGGGAGAATTCAAGGCTAAAAACTAGATACTTGAAAGGAATTACGACAGAGCAACTACTCATCATTTCCATTGCAAGAGATTATCCTCAGAGCTCATTTATTTAACTCCTAAAAACTAGACACACTCTTTTATTTTGTTTTTCATTTTTAAGATCACACCATACTATATATATAGCTAAGATGAATTTTTATTTTGTTTTTGTTTATTATGCATCTTTTTATGACTTTAGCAAATATATAGAAAACTCAAAGATAGTAAAACTAAAAAGGGAAAGAAATACTTAGCTAGATACATGGGGGATGCTCCTCCCCCAAGCTGGATGTTGTCGTTGTCTTTCTTAAGATCTTTCTCATCCTTCCAGAAGTTGTTTTCCTCGTGCAGCGGGTGTAGTAGCGGTTCGGAAGAATGTACTTCGGATGGATGGTTTTACTTCTGATAATCCTGCAAAATACTCCAACAAGAACACCAAAGCTTGTGGCACAGATTAGCATAAGGGGTTATGGGTCAGCCATTCAGAGATTTGTTGTCCTTGGAGGTTTAGACAAATTTCCTAATTGACAAAGTTCTAGCAGGATGTTTATTTAATATTTTTGGATTTTCTTTTTTATATAATGCAGAAAGGAAATACACATGCATGTTTATTTTTATTTTTATGCCACCACAGTGAATATTCCCTTGGACTTTTACACACCATAGATTTATTCACATGGGGCTTAGGATTTTCCTGATGTAATGCAATAATGAAACTTTTTATTTTTCTTTGCTAAATGCAATGCTAATGCAGAAAAGTAAATATGCTAAAGTGAAAATAATTCATGCAATACTAAAAAGTAAATATGGATAACTACCGATGTTTTCTCACGGCCAGGGTTCGAATTTTTAAGTCCTCCGGATAGGACTTTATTGGAGAAGAGTTCTTCACATTTTGGGTGCATCATCTGGTCCCGAGGATGGAGACCTAGATGGCTGCACATCTTGTGATGGTGATTCCGATGATGATGTCACCTTTTCTTTCCACACCTGCCTAGACTGTAGACTTGTCTTAGGTGGAGTAGGTTCATCTTTTACAGGCGCTTCAGGTTCTTCATCTTCCCATCCATTCCATCAGGGTTGGTTCCTTTGATGTTGGGATGATCGACGTCTCCTCCTAGAGCGGCTCTTCTTCAACTGTTCATAAGTAGTATAACTATTGAAATAACAGCATACCTTTTCTCTAGGGAATTGGAAGTGGACTTGTCCAGATCCGACGTAGATGATCGCATTGGTGGTGTTGAGGAACGGTCTTCCAAGGATGATGGGTGTATTGTCTTCTTCTTCTCCCATGTCCAGGACCATGAAGTCGGCAGGGGCATAGTAATATTGTATTCTTACCATAACGTCCCTCGCTATTCCCTCAGGGAATCAGATTATTTGGTCCGCCGTCTACAACTGCATATATGTAGGGAACAAAGGTTCATTACCAAATAAATATTCATATGTTATCTTGGGCATTATGTTGACACCCGATCCAATGTCACAGAAGGTCTTGTGGAAGATTCTTTATCCAATGGTACACTCGATCGTTGGTACACCAGGATCATCCTTCTTGGCAAGGAATGGTGAAGCGAGGAGGTAGTCGTACTCAGATCAGAGTGTGTTTATCATGTTGACCGTTTCTTCTTGTGGCTGACTAGTCTTATTCTTCCTCCTTCTTTGGTTCTTCTTCTTCTTAGTCACTATTGTCTCTTCGGGCATGTATGCCTTTTGTGGATGACTAGGAGATTGCAAGATGCGGTTCTTGAAAGAGAACTTCTCCTTTTATCCTTGATCATGAAATAGATCTTGGCACTGTCCACGTAGATAATGGTTTTTGCGGTGCTTAGGAAAGGCCGACCTAAAATAATGGGTGCCCTTACATCTCCAACTGTTTCCAAAACTACAAAGTCTACAAGAACATATGATTGCCCCACTCGAATAATAGCATCTTCAAGAATTCCCTTGGGGTAACAGAGTGACTGATCTGCAAGCTGCAAACACATATTTGCGTACAACAAAGTATCTCCATTAATTCGATCATAAATCACCTTAGGCAAGATGTTGACATTTGCTCTGAAGTCACAGATAGCTTCTTGGAAAATGTGAGGTCCAATGGCGATGGGGATGATAGGTCTCCATAGATCACCTTTCTTGTCAGGCAAGGTGTAATCTATCCACCTTCCCGTCGATAGCTCCATGTAGTAGTAAGCTACATTGTGAATATCGACAAGATTTGTAGTTTCTAGATCTTTCGGTTACCCCAGAATCTTACCATTGTCAAACAGAGGAACAACAGCCGCCAGTAGACCTATTTGTGATTCTATCATTTTATTAAAGCTATGCTGGTTCTTAATGGCAGAAGCAAAGCTATCCATTCTATTACTTATATTTTCTAGAATTTTATCATTGAAAGCTACCTTTCTAGATAATCCCTCCATAAGTTTGGACTGACCAACAATTAATTCTCTCAAGGGTGTTTGATTGAAATTATTAAAATTATTACCTTGATAGTTACCTTGATAATTACCTTGGTAGTTCAGCCTCTGTTGCTGGTTCCATCCTTGATTCTACTGAGGATGAAAGTAGTAGTTGTTGTTGTTGACAAAATTCACATCCTCATGGGTCTCAGGACAGCTATTCCCTGAATGCCCAGTGCTTCCACACACTTCACATGTCATGCGAGAATCATGAATGTGCATGACTTCTTGCTTTTCATTAGTTCGGTCTTCGAGCTTCTTCATCAGTATATCCATCTTGGAAGATAGCATGTCTACCTCCTTGAGTTAATGCATACCTCCACCTTTCTTGCGGGTCTAAACACGTTCTTCATTCCAGCCTTGGTTGGAGGCCATCTTCTCCATAAGAGTGGTCGCAGCTGGAAGTGTAAGTGACAAGAATGCACCTCCAGCAACAACATCCATGGTCTCACGGGTACTATTGATGAACCCATGGTAGAACATCTGCATGAGTAGCCAAGTCTCCATCCCATGATGAGGACATTCTGATCTATAGTCTTGAAAGTGTTCCCATGCCTCAAGGACAGATTCATCATGTTATTGCTGAAAGCTTGAGATTCTCCCACGTAGAGCATTGGTCTTGCCTATGGGAAAGAACTTTGCTAGAAAGGCAGTGGAGCAATTATCCCATGTAGTATTTCTATCTTTATTGGCGTAGAACCACTGCTTTGCCTTTCCCAAAAGTGAGAATGGGAGAAGGAGAAGTAGTATGGCATCCTGGGTTACTCCTTTGATGGTGAAGGTGCTGTAGATCTCTAGAAAGTGTTGGAGATGTGCACTTGCATCTTCATGTGCCTTTCCACAAAACTAGTTTGCTTGCACCATATTGATGAGAGCTGTCTTAAGCTCAAATCCATTATCTCCGACATTGACTGTCGGTCCAGTATGGATGTTGGCCATAGTTGGTGTAGAGAATTCACGGAGAGTCCTGTTAGCCATGGCTTCAAATTTTGGTGTTAAGCTTTGCCATATATGGTTATCTTCCGATTTCAAAGCTAAGACTTTCTTGTGTTTAGCTCTGGTTCTCCTGATTAATGCTTCTGGATCTTCAACGTAGTTTGTCAAAAGGTCAAAACCAGTCATACATTACCCTACATAAGATACACAAGTAGACAAAACAAGGGTAAGCCTGTTTGAGCAGAGGTCAATGGTTATCTCGATCCCATGAATAAGTATAAGTTTATCAATACTTCCTTTGCTAGTTACCTTCCCCAGCAACGACGCCAAAAATGCTTGTTGGTGTTTATTAACGTGTCACTTGTTTGAGTACTTAACCACCTATTATAAACCTATATCCCCTAACTTTACTAGGTTGTCATCCCTAGTGATGATGCCAGAGATATGTGTTGGTACTACATAGTATTACTACTAGAATAACACTAAGCAGTTCTTTAGTAATCATGTGACTAGAGAGAATATATATAAATCTATGAATGAAAAGTATCCGCAAGCGCACAAATAATATACCATTGTAGCATTTTACCCGAGAGTATTTCAGTTATCGTTATTTATATTTTTACCACTGGAAAGGTCTAGCATGGACATGTATTGATAACTTATACTATTGAAGGAGAAATAAACCATAGCCATTACTCTACTCACAACAGGGATAAGTCATAGGATAAGATATGTATAAATGATAAGTAATAATAATGATAAATCACTCAGGGCACTCCTTTCTACAACGTTAGCATGGTCTGGTAGAATATTAGAGGAATAATTCCTAAGCCATTCTTAATTACAAGTCAAAGCATACATTTGATTAGTGCAATTACACCTAGTAATCATGGCTATAATCATCATCATATCTACACATAAGGGATATTACTAAGGAAGATTGAGGGCAGAGCTCATTCTACCTTCGTAATCGGACCCTACGTGCACCTATATTCGGGGAGTGGACTACAAAGGACTCAACGGGAGTGTCACATCCACGATCTACCACATGACCCAGAATATAGGGTGTATCCGTAGGTAAATAATGTATAAGCACCACGCTTACACAATGTCGACCACCCAGCCCGTGTACTTTAGAGTGAGCGCTATATGAACTTGTGCATAAACATAATGATAAACTAGCTATACTAAGTATATAATCAACGTAGACGTTGACCATCATAACAAAGAACATGAATAAGATGAACACTGAGATTGTCATAACAATTGTAACTAGCATATAAAAATAATGGAGAAACAAGAGAGAGATAGGGGTACAAAGTTTATATCGAACCACGCTCTTGACAAGATTGGGAATTCAAGTGAAGTCCTGCTTGCCTCCCTCTAGATCTATCCTAACTAGCTATGCTATGGAGGAGGAGCTCTAAGGAGATTTGGGTTTCTATCTTCTCAAATGACTTGATGACTTAGGTTATGCCTGGGGGAGAGGCAGGGGCTGGATTATATAGCCCTGAGGGTGACTTGATGACTTAGGTTATGCCTAGTGGGAGAGGCAGGGGCTGGATTATATAGCCCTGAGGGTCCAATATGAGCCCTTGGATTAAACCGACTTAAGCAACAACCTAGATACATCCTCAAAGGCGATGGAAAACCGACATATCAACGAGGTTGACAGGTGGGGCCCATAGGGGCTGGGCGGCCCCACCAAGAGGACAGGTGGCCCCACCTGTAGGGGGTGGCCTTTCGCTTCGGTGACATGGCTTCTAGACCCTTCTAGAGTCTTCCCACATAGGTACCAGCGGTGGAACTCCGTATTTTCCTTTGATGATTAGGTCCTCCTTTGCGGTTTTCTGATTAAACCCTGCTAGAAACACAGATTCAACAAAACTTGTGGAATTTATTAGTTTAAACCCCTAAACCTTCATTGGTGATTATATTTATGCCCTTATGCATGTTTAATTGATAGTTTATATTGGTTGTTAACTATGGTCTAACTTAACGAGGGGTAATGAATAGGTTAAGGTTTAATTTAATCTAGGAGTAGCAACAAGGTTAGGATAAATAGGAGCATAGAGGGGATAACTAAGGGTCTCTAGTTCTGACTTGGGTAAGCTTATGTATTTTACTATTCAACTAGGGACATTACTTAAGGGAAGACACCAACAGAGGCTACTTTCCTTAGTAACCAGGTACTACATGCGCCTACAGATGGGAGGTGGACTACAAGGATCAACGATGCTATATAGTACAATGCTATATAGTACTGATGTCACACACGCGATCCACCATCAATCTAGAATGCCGGGGGCATCCACGATTAACCTAAGTCTAAGGACCACGCTTACACTCATGATTAATACTCTACTCCCCCTAGGAAGAGAATAAAGCACTCAAAAGAGAGTCATGATCCTGACGAACAATATAAACAATATGCTTACTTGAATCAAAAGTTGATTACCAGAGAAATCTCAGAAGCAAGCTCTAGTAGAACTTGGATCCACCAAGGTACAAGCCATAGAGAGAGCACCGACAGGCTGACATCTCCTCCAAACTCTTCCCTCACTCTCTATCTCACTATTTCTATTTATAAGACTAGATCCTATGGATGACTAATCTTCTCTTGATAGCTAGCTCTGGTCCTCATGAGGAGAATATAAATTAGGGTTTCAGGGATCTACTGAGGGAGGGGGGTAGGGGCTGGTATATATAGCCCTGAGGGTCCAATGTGAGCCCATGGATCAAACCAAGTTAAGCAACGACTTAGATGCATCCTAAAAGGCAGTTTTCTGATTAAACCCTGCTGGAAACACAGATTCACAAAAACTTGTGGAATTTATTAGTTTAAACCCCTAAACCTTCATTGGTGATTATATTTATGCCCTTATGCATGTTTAATTGACGGTTTATATTGGTTGTTAACTACCATCAACAGGGATCATCTATCCTGTGCCACATAGTGAGTGGGTAAGCCCTGTTCAAGTTGTTCCTAAAAAGGGAGGCATGACTATTGTTAAAAATGAAAAGAATGAGTTAATCCCCCAAAGAACCATCACTGGATGGTGGATGTGCATAGATTACCAAAAACTTATCAAGGCAACAAAGAAGGATCACTTCCCGTTGCCCTTCATTGATGAAATGTTAGAGCGACTAGTGAACCACTCTTTTTTTCTGTTTCCCTAATGGGTATTTAGGTTATCACCAGATATCGATTCATCTAGATGACCAAAGCAAAACCACCTTTACATGTCCATATGGAACTTATGCTTACCGTAGAATGTCTTTTGGATTATGTAATGCTCCAGTTTCTTTCCAAAGATGCATGCTGTCTATATTTTCTGATATGATTGAAGAAATCATGGATGTTTTCATGGATGACTTTTTTGTTTATGGAAAAACTTTTGATAATTGTCTTGAGAATTTAGAAAAAGTTTTTAATTGGGAAAAATGTCATTTGATGGTTAGATAAGGCATAGTGCTTGGACAATTGGTGTCTGAAAGAGGGATTGAGGTAGATAGAGCTAAAATTGAAGTAACTGAACGTTACCTCCTCCCGTAAATATCGGAGGGATCCATAGTTTTCTTGGTCATGCTGGTTTTGATCATCGCTTTATAAAAGTTTTTTCACACATTGCTAGACCACTTATAAATCTTTTAGCTAAGGATGTTCCCTTTGAATTTGATGACGCGTGCTTGAAATCTTTTAATATTATTTAGAAAGCACTTATCTCTACACCAATCATTCAACCCCCTGATTAGTTGGTACCTTTTGAAATTATGTGTGATGCTAGTGATTATGCTGTGGGGGCAGTTTTGGGTCAAACTAAAGATAAAAAGCATCATGCAATTGCTTATGCTAGCAAAACTTTGACAAGACCTCAACTTAATTATGCAACAATTGAAAAAAAACCCCGGCTGTTGTTTTTGCTATAGATAAGTTTAGATCTTACTTAGTAGGAGCTAAGGTGATTGTTTATACTGATCATGCTGCTTTGAAATACCTGCTCACTAAGAAAGATGCTAAACCTCGATTGATAAGATGGATTTTGTTACTCCAAGAATTTGATTTAGAAATAAAAGATAAAAAGGGAGTAGAAAATTCTATTGTCGATCATATGTCTAGAATGCAGTTTGAGAATTCACAGGGACTGCCCATCAATGATTCGCTGCGGGATGACATTGTTTACAAAGTCACAAAATCCGACCCTGGTACACAAATATTGTTAATTTTATGGTTGCAGGTTATGTACCACTAGAGGAGAACAAAAGGAAGCTCATCTATGAAAGTTCTCTCTACATATGGGATGAATCGTACCTCTTCAGAGTCTGCTCTGATGGCCTACTCATAAGATGTGTACCAGCACGGGAAGGCATCAAGATTATCGAACGATGCCACTCATCACCATATGGAGGACATTATGGGGCATTCCGCACTCATTCAAAGATTTGGCAGAGTGGATTCTTTTGGCCAACCATGTATGAAGACACGAAGGACTTTATTAGGTGATGTGGAGTGTGTTAGAGGCACAGGAATATCAATTCAAGAGATGCCATGCCACTCACCAACAACCTCTAGATCGAGCTCTTCAATGTCTGGGGAATCGACTACATGGGACCGTTTCCAAAGTCAAAAGGCTATGAATACATCTTGGTGGCAGTTGACTATGTCTCCAAGTGGGTTGAAGCCATGCCATGTAGAGCTGCTGATGCAAAGAACTCCAAGAAGATGTTTGAAGAAATAATATTTCCTAGATTCGGAGTTCCGAGGATGGTGATTAGTGATGGAGGCACTCACTTCACTGACAAGAACTTTCACAACTACATGTCAAGACATGGATCCATCACAACATCGCTACTCCATATCACCCTCAGACAAGTGGCCAAGCAGAAACATCAAATAAACAAATCAAGAATATTCTGTAGAAGACGGTCAATGAGATGAGAACTACATGGAAGGATAGACTACTCGATGCACTATGGGCCTACAGAATGGCCTATAAAACACCATTGGGGATGTCACTATATCAATTGGTCTATAGAAAGACCTGCCATCTACCTGTCGAGCTAGAATTCAAATCTCACTGGGCCATTAGGCGATGGAACATGGACTTTGAAGCCATAGGAACTAAAAGGAAAATGCAACTTTCTAAGTTGGATGAATGGCATGAAAAAGCATATCATATGTTGGTATTTATTAACTTGTCACTTGTTTTAATAGCCACCTATTATAAACATATATCTCCTAACATTACTTTACTAGGTTGTCGTCCCTAGTGATGTTGCTAGAGATACTTGTTGGTACTACCTAGCATTACTACTAGAATAATACTAAATAGTTCTATACTAATTTATGTGACTAGGTGGAATATATAGATATGAATAAAAAGGAATCTGCAAGCACACAGATAATTATACCATTGTTGCACTTCACCCGAGAGTATTCCAGGTATTGTTATTTATATTTTTACCACAAGGAAGGTCTAGCATGGACAAGTATTGATAACTTATACTATTGATGGAGAAATAAACCATAACCAATATTCTACTCAAAATAGGGGTAAGTCATAGGATAGGATATATATATGATAAGTATTGATCAATGATAATGATAAATCACTCAGAGTACTTTCTATGGCATTAGCATGGATAGGTAGAATATTAGAGGAATAATTCCTAAGTCATTCTTAATTATAAGTCAAAGCATACATTGATTAGTGCAATTACACCTAATAGTCATTGCGAAGATCATCTTCATATCTGCACATAAGGGATATTACTAAGGGAGATTAAGAACAGAGCTTGTCCCCCTTTGTAACCAGATCCTACGTGCTACCTACATCGGGGAGTGAACTACAAAGGACTCAACGGGAGTGTCATGTTTGTGATCTACCACATGACCCAAAATATAGGGTGTATCCATAGGTAAACAACGTATAAGCACCACGCTTACACAATGTCGACCACCCACCCATGGATCCTTAGAGTGAGCGCTATATGAACATATGCATGAATATGATGATAATTCAACTATACTAGGTATATAATCAAAGTAGACGATGAACATTATAATGAAGAACATGAATAAGATGAATACTAATATTGTCATAACAATTGAAGCAAGCATATAAAAAAAATGGAGACACAAAAGAGAGAGGGGGTACAAAGATTATACCGAACCACGCTCTTGACATGATAGGGAATCCAAGCGATGCCTGCTTGCCTCCCTCTAGACCTAGCCTAACTAGCTATGCCCTAGAATATGGTGGAGCTCTGAGTATGATTAGGGTTTCTATCTTCTCAAATGACTTGATGACTAGGGATATGCCTAGGGGGAGAGGCAGGGGCTGGATTATATAGCCCTGAGGGTCCAACGTGAGCCCTTAGATCAAACCGACTTAAGCAATGACTTAGATGCATCCTCAAAGGTGGTGGGAAATCAACTTAGCAATGAGGCTGATAGGAGGGGCCCATAGGGGTCGGGTGGCCCCACCAAGAGGCCGGGTGGCCCCACCTATCAGGGGGTGGCCCTCTGCTTCGGTGATGTGGCTTCTGGACCCTTCTAGAGTCTTCCCACGTAGGTACCATGGTGGAACTCTATATTTTCCTTTGACGACTAGGTCCTCCTTGGTGGTTTTCTGATTAAACCCTACTGGAAATACAGATTCACCAAAACTCATAGAATTTATTTGTTTAAACCCCTAGACCTTTGTTGGTGATCTCAATTGTGCCCTTATGCATGTTTTATTGATGGTTCATAATGGTTGTTAACTACCGTCAACATCATAATGCCAAGATATACAAGGAGAGAACCAAGAGATGGCATGATTAAAGGATCAAGAAGAAGGAGTTCACCCCCAGAGATAAGGTATTACTTTTTAATTCCAGGGTTAAATTATTCGGGCACGGAAAACTTCGAAGCAAATGGGAAGGACCATTCAAGGTGATAAGCACTTCGTTGCATGGAGCGGTAACACTTCAAAATGACGAAGGTACGCTATTTAAGGTAAATGGCCACCATCTCAAGATCTTTCTAGAACCTAAAAAACCACCTGAGGATTTGGATGAGGTACATTTTTTGATTTTACCATAAATTACAACAATGCCATCCTCCGTAATGTTTCATAACACGAAAATATACTTTTCGGGATTAGATAGGAGTTAGAAACCATCGCGAGAAAAATCACCCTAAGACCCCGACAAGTGGGGCCGGCCAGCCCCACCTAGAAGCCGCCTGACACACTATAAGAGCCTCTCGCATCCTGTCAACTCTCTCGTGTCTTCTAGATCCTTCCTCTTCGTAATCCCGCAATTTTTTGACGCATTCTATTTTTCCTCATTATGAGGCCTCATATGGATAGATCTTGACCTCTGCTGCAAGTTGAACCCCCCTATATAAATGAGCCCCTACCTATCTCCATAGCCATCCCATCAAAGCTTTCTCCTCCAATAGTAACAAAGCTCTTCTTCTCTCTAGTTCCCATGGCCGACAAGCAAATCATCCCCTATAGAGCTGACCTAAACAAGAAGCGTGACATGCTTGCACTGACCACCGTTCCTCCAGAAGTTACCCCTATTTGCTCAAATCAATCCTACTATGCCCAAGCCGTTCGCCGCCCGCTAATCGCTCCGCCACTGCCGCTGCTACGTCTTGAAGGAAAGCCTCTCCAACAAGAGCCGAAGCTAGACGCCCAGAAGCTTTTCAAGGTGACGAAGGAGATCAACCATCTTCCGCTAAAGGATCATGAGGTGCTGACTGGACTAAAGACCAACAAATTTGGAGATGTTACATGTGCAAAATATAAGTCGATCACCCCTCGTACACTCGTTGATGGGGTTCGGGCTCTGCCGGATCAGATCAAGGTTGTTCCCCCGAAGGAGAGGAAGAGGAATGTGCCATCACCACCTGAGCATCCAAGGATGACCATTGCTCTTCTAGAGAAGATGATTGAAGACCTCTCTGATGTAGTTTATACCCTAGAGCAAAGGCTTGACGAAGAACATGTTCATCGGAAGAGTTTAAAAGAAAACCTAAATGCTTTAAATCACTTCGTTGTCAAATCTAGGAAGGAGAATTAGGTAGTCATTATGATAAAGAACAAGTGTTAGGTTAAAGTGTGTGATATCGTGTGTTTAGGTTTGTCGTTTAGTTCAAATGGTTAAAGGATTGTGTTAGGTTAGTAAAAGTTTGTTCTTAGTTTGTGCTTGTGTAATAAAGTGCCTTATTGAAGTTAATGGAGTCATATTATTATTTGCTCTCTATTTCTTTTGGGTATGTGTTTGTCTCCACATGTTGTGCAGGAAGTTATACAGGGAAACAAGTATGGGGGAGACACACCATGACAACAAGACAAGATTCGATCACAAAAATCATGAAATTCGGGAAATAATGGACCCCAAACCACGCCCGTCAAAGTTGGACTCGAGCAGACCCTAGAGTGGGCTGCCCGGCCTCCTTTATGGGCCGCCTGGCCCATCACTGCACCACCTCACCTCGCGCTTTGTCCATGGTCAGGTTTGTAGCTCATACACTCTATTTTCATATGTTTTCCTTTCTGTTTCGAACCAAATTGAAAATCACTTGATAAAACAACTTAAAACATGAGGAAAGGTTATTTTAGTCATGACTTAAGGATAGACTTATATAATACTTTTCCTGGAAGTCATGCTACTGTTGGGAAGTTATTATTAGGGACCCCATGTCACTTAAGTTGTTGTGGAATGAGATATAGTAGAATAATGAGAACTTGATTCTTGATGTCTTGTTATTGGAGAATTTTATTTCAAAAAGTAAAATGAATAGCTACACCTCTCCTTTGTGGTAAGCAACATCCTACCAAAGCCAAATATGATAGATTAGGAAAACTTTCTACATATACTACTTGTATTTGTATTGAGTTTGGTCAAACCTTGTGACCCTTGTTGAGAAACTTATCATGCTCTCAAGATCAAGATCATGTACACTCCACATATATCTGCTGCTCCTACACTGGGAGTATGCAACACTATGTTTTCCATCCACCCAAAACTATTCTAGTCCTACACTAGGAATAGACACAAAAATATGATTGATAGGATAAATGCTCTAAGTTCTTGTAAATATCTCTCTTGAAAAGTTTCAATTGCAGAAAAAGAGGCATGGGCTATGCAAAAGTTATTCATGAAAAGAAAAAGTATTGAAAAAATACACAAGTGTCTGAGATATTGAAAATAATCGGTACTCAGATGCCCGTCATGGAAAAAAAGAAAAAGAAAATAGAGAAGATAAATAAGATAGCCCATGTTTTCTTATAAAAAGTTTTCCAAGTTTCAAAAACAAGAGAGATATGTTTCAAGGTGCATAGTAGAATTAGGTTAGCCACCATATACATATTCCACACATATGCACATCTTGATCTAAGTGTATGACATTTTTCTCCTTAGATCCTTGTTTTGACTTTACAATATATGCAATGCGAGTATGTTTTCACATTCATCCCTACCCAAGCTCCATATAGGCTTTTAGAAGTAGGCAAGAAGAAGGCAAAGTCATTAATGCTTGGGTGAGGATCCAAAAATACTACATATATAGAGTGATTTGAGAGTACTACAAAAGGAGAAGGTAAACTATGTTTTGTTTTCAAAAATCTTAAACTGTTTCCCCAAACGACTTGACTGAAGGAAGATGGTGGTCTGTTTCAAGTTGTTCCATTCTTCAACCGCCTGAAGTTTTATGGTAGACACTTTGAATCCTGCAGTGCATGTATGACTGGGAATAGTTTTATGTTGATATCTTGTCCTAAGGTTATGTCTTGAGTAATCCATCCTTTTGTCAAGGACGAGTAAAAGCCTAAGTGTGGGGGAGCTTGTTGACGGTAGTTAACACTCATCACAAACCATCAATATAACTTGTATAACTGGCTAAAATAGATCACCAACATAGACTTAGGGGTTCAAACTGATAAATTCCATGAGTTTTGGTGAATTTGTGTTTTCAGCAGGATTTAATCAGAAAACCATCAAGGGGGACCTATTCGTCAAAGGAAATCATGGAATTTCGACGCGTAACCAACGTGGGAAGGTTCCAAAAGACTCCAGGAGGCTCTCCATCGAGGGAGACCACATGTCTCTAACATGTGGGGCCGCCCAGCACCACTGCTAGGCCGCCCGGCCCCTATGGGCCCCACCTATCATCCTCTTTTCTGGATCGGTGGTAGCTCACGAGGGTGACTCTTATAGTCTCGTTGAATCCTCTATAGTCCACCTCCCATTAGTAGGCTTAGCAGGACTTTGTTACTATAGGAAACATACTCTGCTTCTGTTTTCTCTAGTAATATCCCCAGAATTGAATAATAGAAGACAAAGCTTACCGAAGTTAGAACTAGAAGACCTTAACAGTCTCCTCTATGCTCCTATTATCTAGCCTTGATTGTGAAGTTGGGTTAAGTTAGAATTGGATATTCTCACCTCCGTTCCTTTGGGTTCGATATAAAACTAGGTTACTCTCAGTGAAGTGCTACAAAAGTATAATATCTGTGCGCTTGCAGATTATTCTGTGTGTATTAATTTATACCAACAGTGAGCTCTAGCTAGCTGGGCACCTTTGTTGCCTAATCAGGATCTTTTATAAGGTGCTTGTGAACTTACACTACTACAGATTAACCTATCATCAATGCCTCTATCACCGTCTATATCATTAAGACGTTAGTGATGCTTATCACCAACGGTTCGTAATATGAACCATTGGTGATGAGAGTATCACCACTGGTTCGTAAGAATGTCATGGTTGATAACTATCACCGCCGCTTCGTCTTACCAACCAGCGGTGATAGTCCATCATCACAGCCGGTTTGCACCACCAACCGGCGGTGATGATGTGCTCCTTCGCCGCCTCGATATATGAACCGTCGGTGATGACATTTTTGATTGCCAGCTTGTTGTAAGATACAACAGTGATAACCATGCTGCAGCACAATAAAACTCATAACTTTTTCAAATAAAGTTGGATGAAAACAAACTTTATAACTTTGTAGTTGATGACTTTTTTATTTGAAACCATTTGCGGTCCTAGAATTCTTTTTGAAGCGCTCAAATTTGGAAATTCATTTTTTTTTCAAATTGTACAAATGACCTTAGATGGAAAAATGACCAAAACCAAAATTGTAGATCGTGACTATTTTATTAGAAATCATTTATAGTCTCAAATTTGTATCTGAAGATTTAAAATTTTAAAAAACCAAATTTTCAAACAACCTCGGATGGAAAATTGACCAAAAGCAAAGTTGTAGATCTTGATGAGAACAACAACTTTGTAGTTGATGAGTTTTTCATTTGAAATCATTTAAGGTCCCAAAAGTCTGGCTGAAGTTTTGATGTTTTGAAATTCAAATTTGTCAAGCGACCTCGGATGGCAAAACAATCAAAATCAAAGTTGTAGATCTTGATTAGAACAACAAATTTGTAGTTTATGACTTTTTCATTTGAAGTCATTTAGGGTCCTCAATATTCATTTAAAATTCTGAAAAGTGAATACTAGGGGAATGGATGTGCTATATAGACACAAGTGACTTAGGGGTGGAGTGGTTAGAGAAGAGTGGTTAGAGGAGCTAAGGACAAAAGTCTCAGGTTTGAATCCCACCACCATCATGTACCATGCAAAATAGCGTAGAGCTGGAGCTGGAGCAGCTTCCTGGTACCATGAAGCTGGAGCTGGTGGGAGGGGCTTCCCAGGATTGAAACAAATTTTTTTGCTATTTTTTGAACCATTTTTGGGAATTTTGAAAATTCAAATCATCGCCGGCTTGTAATATGAACCGACTGTGATAAGCTATTATCACCGCCGGTTGCAAACCGCCTGTGATGAGAATATCATCACTACATACAACTTACTACCGAGACCGAAAAGCGTTTGTGATAGGCTTTACGAACCGCTTGTGATAAGTCTGAATGTAGTAGTGTTAGGTAGAGGGGTGTAGTCTTGGCTAGACCGATAGTTTGAATTCCGCATTTGTCTCGGTTAGCCGGCATGTTTAATTTTAGAAATGACTATTCACCCCCCTCTAGTTCGCCATCTCGACCCTACAAGTGGTATCAGAGCTTGGTATCTCATTTATGGTCTTTACCAACCCAAGAGGATGACGTCTAGTGGGCTAGATGATTGTGACATACATATTTTTGATGGCACAAACTTTGCACAGTGGAGAAATCATATGCTTGATCATTTTCGTGCAAAGGGACCTAAGTTTTGGTGAATTGTCACTAGTGGTCTCACCCAAGTCTTGGACCATAAAAATATAACCAAAGCTCAAAGGGTTCTCTTTGAACTTGATGCACATGCTTATTGCTTTCTAATGGATGCTTTGGGTTTGGAGATTTATTATAGGGTGGATTGTGAAGGAACCACCCATGAGTTGTGGGAGGCAATCAACCGCCTCTATGGTGACTCCTCCACAAGTGATGATGGCAAATTCAAGAAGGAGGATGATCACAAGGAGGAGGCGCATGAGTGCGTTGAGCATGACCATAATTTGATGATTGTGGAATATTGCTCCACCTCATGGTCAAGTGATGATGTTGATGATGTATCTACCACAAGTTTACTTGACAAGGTTGATAATGATGCCACAAGTGATGTAATTGATGATGATACTCCTTGCACACTTGTTGATGATGGTTCATGCTCGGGCTATGAGAGTGATGCTTCTACAAGCCCATCACCTCCACCACATTGCTTCATGTCACAAGGTGACACAAAGGTACAAAAAGCTAGTGTGGTTGATCATGTTGATTCATATGATGATCTTGTTAGTAGACTTGCTAGCATGACCATGTCTTTAGAAAATGAGAAAGCTAAAACACTGAAACTTGAAAAAGAAAACTCATTTCTAAAGAATTCATGTGAAGAACATAAGCACTTACTTGATGTTCTTAAATCTTCACATGATAAGCTAAATTGACTCATGAGAAGCTTCTTGTGTCTCATGAAGAGTTATTAGAACAACATGCTTCTCTCATTAAAGCATCAAAGAAACTTAAAAATAATGAGAGCTCATCACATGAGTCAAGTGATCAATTACAACATGTGACTAACTCTTGTGATGTAGAAAAGAAGCATGTATCCACCTCTTGTGATGATTTATTAGAGTTGCCATGTTCTTCATATTTAGATACTTGTTCTACTTCTATCTTGTGAGACAAACCTTTTGAAGGAGAACAATGAGCTCAAAAATGAAGTAAAGAATTTGAGCAACAAGTTAGAGAGGTGCTACAACACTAAAATCACCTTCGAGCACATGTTGAGCAACAAAAGAAGCTATGATATGAGTGGCATTAGATTCAACAAGAGCATGACCAAGGGGGAAAGAAAAAGAGTAAGAAAGATGAAGAAGCAAGAACAAAAGAGGTTATCTCATTTCCAGTGCTTCAAATGCCATGAAGTGGGACATCTTGCACCCAATGAAGAGAAGCTCAAGTTGAAGAAAGAAGAAGAGAGGCTAAAGCATGTCAAGTGCCTCAAGTGCCGCACTTGGGGTCATCTCACCTCAATGTGCCCAACTAAGCAAGTGGTGAAGCAACTAGAAGAGCCTCAACCAAAGCCACAACTTAAGCAAGAAAAGACACCCAAAGAGCAAATCAACATCAACCATGAAGATGATGATGACTTGATGATGATGAAGAAAACAAGAAGGGGTGGAAGAGCAAGGCATCAAATGCTTAACCAAGATGCCAAGATGATGAGCAAGAATCAAGATGAGAAGAGAGACTTGGCTCATATCAAGTGCTTTAAGTGTGAAGATATGGGACACTTTACCTCTAAGTGTCCTACCAAGCTTGAGAAGAAGGCTCAAGCAAATCATAAGAGGCAAGGCAATGAGAGGCAAGGCAATGAGAAGCAATACAAGAGCAAGGAAGAGAAGGCTCTAACCAAGAGAAATTGCTACTCATGTCGGAAAAGGGGACACATGGCTAACTCATGTTCCCTAGGTAACACTCCTAAGCCCATTTCAATTAATGATGATTCTATGCTTAGAAAGGATGGTGATGGTACCTCTATGGTTGCTATTGCAAAACATCCCGCTACTCATACTAAGGCTATGCCTAAGTATGTTGCTCCTAACTTGAGAGGACCCAAACTTATTTGGGTACTATAAAAAAGTGGATGATTGTTTTAGGTACCATGGCATTGAAGGCTTGATTCAATGGAGCTCTTATTGTTTATCATATGTTGAGTCAAGTATTGAAGCCTAGTGCAAATCTCATCCCAATGCTAAGTCAAAATTGAGTGAAGTCCAAGTGCTACAATATACAAGTGCTATAATTCAAGTTGTGGTGATTTATTGGAAATAATTGATGGCTTGCAAAATATTAAAGTTAAAGCTTGCAAATTGAATGATTATGAGCTAACCAAGGTATATCTCTAGTTGATCTCATTCATTTGGGTGCATATGAGTTGGTTGAATTGGATAAATATGCATATGTTGCTTGCTATGAGATGATTGAATGGATTAAGTGATTAGTAATCAAATTTGGATTGATTTGTGTTGGATAAATTTATAAGATAACCTTTAGTTAGTGGATTGAATGAATATATGTCTTATAAAAGTATTTAAACAAGTTCAAGTTTGACTCACATTTGGTGAAATATAGCTCAAGTATTGAAATCTGTCCAAAATTGAAAAACTGAGCTAGCTGAGATCAAGTCTGAGTTTGAGTGATCAAATCTATTTTGATTGACTTGAAATTTAGTATGAACGCTCTAGACTTATGGTATTAAGTGCTGCACGAATTTTATCAGAATTGGATAAGAGATGCTTCGGGTTTGGAGTAGATCTTGTCAGCTATAGCGTAGCTGTTTTCAGCATGTAGCAGTGGTGGAAGAATGAAATCTGTTAGCAATCTATAAGTCAAATGAAGCTCAAAATTTTAAATATGCTAGATAACTTAGTAAAGCACATCTCCGCCAAATTTCATGGCAATTGGATCTGTACATTGGGAGATATGAATTTTTCATTGAAGTGTACAGAATCTGCCAGAAAATGACAATTATTGGATTGATCAAGAGTCACTTTGATTGAAAGGTCCTCAAATTGGAATCATGTTTATAAGTGTTTAAGACACCTAAGTTTGGTTTTGGATTTATCTAGAAGAATGACAAGTAATGGGTAAAAGGCTATTTGATTGTGGAGTGTACTTGGCACATATTTGGTACTCAAGTTGGAGATTAAGATCAAGCTCAATATGAAGATAAGGTTTAAGTTCTAGAGATTATTGGAGATAATTTGGTAGAAAGAAAAGGACTTAAACAAGTAGAAAGAAAAGTACTTAAAGAAGGAATCAAGGTTACTCATCAAATTAAGTCCTTCACTTGGATCAATCAATCAAGATATTTCAAGTGAGTGTCAAGAATGGTTCTTTGGAGAGAGATCACTTCTCCCTATGTGTAGGGGCTTGCAGCCTTTTGTAGGTAAACCAAGTGTGGTACTTGAAAGGCTAACATGGAAGTGGTAATCTAAGGGACATTTGAGATGCTTAGTTGAAGAAATCCAAGGGTTGATCTAGCAAGCAAGCAACACCCAAAAGAGAGCAAGTCATTGGAATTCAAGTGGTATTCTCACATGTGGTGCTCTCAAGCAAGCAATGATGAAGTGAAGATGCAAGCCAACCACAACAAGAAGTGCACTTGATTATTAGTCGTTCTCATCTCATATGGGTGAAGAATGGATTTCATTATTGATAATTAGTCTTCACCAAGCCAATAATTGGACTTTACATTGCTATTGCAGAGCTATAATTGGAATCAAATGACTATCCTATACTCCAACATAGCAAAGGTATCATTGTAATGTGCATGATCATTTCATCCCTTAGTAGTATGCGGTTAGTGCATATAGTACATGCTTATAGGATCATGCATAACAAATGAAATTTTAAAACTCATAGCCTACCACTATTGCTTGAATGATTAGTTGTATCTTAGTGGTAGTGTATGAGTTTGTTCATGAGCTAGTGAATCCAAGTACTTGATCTATTTTGGATTGCCAAACAAGTGACAAGTACAACCTTGATAAAATAACTGCTTAATGTGTGTGAAGAAGCTTAGAGAGGGTTCAAACTGGACTTGGAAGCTTAGGCAAATCAATCTAGTTCAAGTCAAACATAGAAGCTCATAAAGATGACAAGTGTTCAAGAAATGGTTATAAATGACAAATCCTACAAGTGGTTCCATGATTGTTCTTACATGTGGTATATCTAGATTATCACTTTGTTACAAGTAGCATTCATACAAGTGATATCTAGCACATCAAATAGTGGTTTCACAAGTGATCCTCAACTTTAAGTGATCATCAAATGAAGAAAGTTCCCTCACCAACTAGAGCTCAAATTTATCAAGTGGATGACCCATGCTATGACATAGGGGGGTGCCCCACCAAATGGTATCAAGATCAAAGATCCTACATGAGGTATCTCAAGGGCTACAAGTTGTGTTATTCCAACATATTTGGTAGTGTCCATAAAAAATGCTAGATTCAAGTGTCAACCATCTACCCTAATGCAATCCTTTGTATCAATAAGAAGCACACCTTTTATGGAAATTGATGACAAAGGGGAGAAGTTGGAACAAAGATATGTAAATGCATCATGGGGAGAAGTAGAAGTTGGACATGGACAAAGAGGGAACAATATTGAAGATTTGAGAAGGATCAAAAGTTCTTGGACAAGAGAAGCACACAAGTAGGGGGAGCAAGCTCATGAACTTGATTGTTTGCAATTGAGATGTGCATAGTCATGTGCTTGCTTGCATTGCATAAGTCTTTAATTAAATATACATGCTTGTGTGGTGTATGCTAGTTATAAAACTTGAATGATAAAATGATAACTAGCATGCATAGGATGATAGCTAGACACTTGGTATGTTTTTTTTCAAGTAATACTAGTACCTTGATTCTAATGTTGATCTCACGGGGTATCTAGTGTTTTGTTTCCAAGTGGTATCTAGCTAACCATGGTGCTAAGGATGAACTTAAAGGTGCAACTCGATTGGTATCACGCTACAAAGGTTAATTCTTTACACCTTAGCATCATTTGGTAGTAATTACTCTCCCACAATTCCAATCTATGCATATGTGCGAGCTTCAAACCAAACACTCTAGCACATATGTAGGGGGAGCTAATACTACCAATTCGGGTTTATGGTACTTGTCCAAAATCATTTACACATGGTAAAATCTCTTGGGCAAACAACATGAATCCAATAGTGCTTAATTTCCATATCTCTGTAGAGTTGTCATCAATTACCAAAAAGGGGGAGATTGAAAGGTCCTTGTTTGGTTTTGGTAATTGAGTGACAACCTAGGTGGACTAATATGTGTTTATGTGAGATACATAGGTGATTAGTCCACAAGTACACTTGTGTGAGCAACACATGCCATAGAGGTGGAAATGTCTTAGAAATGTTGCAAGGCTCACACATGTGATGAAGGAGCTCATTGTATATGAGACATGACATGGAGTCATGTGACTAAGGTGGAGAAGATCAATACAAGACTTGGCTTGATGGACCGGTTGCAAGCGTGAAGGGCAAGTTGGAGGCTTTGGAGCGATGGACCGCGTGGCGGTGAAGCTTGAGCAAGACTTTGTGCCGATGGACGAAGACAACGGTGAAAAGCAAGTGAGGTCAAGATCGATGAACCAACAAGGTCATAGGATGATATGAAGTGGATCATAATATTTGTGATATGGTTGGTGCATGTGTTGCATCAACGATGGAGATGGAATGGAATGCGCAAGGCAAAGGTATAACCTATAGGGCATTTCATTTCACCGATCATAGGTGTATGGAGAAGTTTATGATCGGGTTTAGAATAGATGGCCGTACTATCAAGAGGGGCAAACTTGTTTGCATATCGGTCATCTATGAAAGGTCCTTTGTCGACAGAATATCGTCGACAGTCCACCGAGGGGTATCCCACGAAGGTAGATTTGTTGGTGGGGATGCGCGTAATCAGGAACCAAATGGTGACACAAGGCGCAGAGACAACGATTTAGACAGGTTTGGGCCATCTGATTGACGTAATACCCTACGTCCTGTGTCTTTGGTGCATTGTATTGAATACATGATGTCGAGTAGAGGACCCCTGCCTCTCCTTATATACTCTGGAGGGGCAGGGTTACAAGTAAAGTATCCTATTTGGTACTATACAATGTCTTGCGTGCACGCCGAGCAGCGCCGTGCACGCCTTGATCTTGTGGGCCGGGCCACCTCCGATGGTAGGTGATGTAGTCCCTGAGCCTGACAGTAGGTGATGTAGTCACGTGGTGCCAGGGTCATAAAGTAGAAGACCAGCCGAGCAGGCAGCTAGTCCCCAGGCGTAGCCTCGAGATGAGAACAAGCACATTCACCGCAAGGTGAAGTGTGCCCACTTAGTCCCCGAGCCTGCTGGAAGATGAAGAATGAATCTTGTAGCAGGGTCAAAGAAGTTTGAAAGCTTACTGGCGTCGTCTGACATGCGCGTATCAAGACCCTAGACGTGCTGCCCAAGATCAGCACCCTGATCCGAACAGCGTGGAGTAGCTTGATAGCACACCGACGAGACGTAGCAAGATCCGAGCAGCAAGGGAGTCCCTAGCATCGCTGGCGATGTCCGAGCACCGAGGAGTCTCCGGCGTCACTGGCGATGTCCGAGCACCAAGGAGCGAGGAGTCCCTAGCGTCGCTGGCGATGACCGATCACCGAGGAGCGAGGAGTCCCCATGATCGCTGGTGATGTCCGAGCACCGAGGGAGCGAGGAGTCCCGCGCGTCGTGGCGATGACCGAGCACCGAGGAGCGAGGAGTACCCGGTGTCAGCATGGCGATGCAAGGAGCACACAAGGAGCAAGGAGTCCCCGGCGTCGGCGGGCGAGGTCCGAGCACCGAGGAGCGAGGAGTCCCGGTGTCACTGGCGCGTCCAAGCACCGAGGAGCGAGGAGTCCCCGGCGAGTCGATGACCGAGCACCGAGGAGCGGCGATGTACCCCGAGGCGGCAAGGTCCGAAGAGCGAGGAGTCCCCCGTGGCGGCGAGGTCCGAGCACCGATGTGAGGAGTTCACGGCGCCGCCGGGCGATTCCGAGACCGAGGAGCGAGGGAGTCCCTAAGCGTGGGCGGCGATGTCCGACGTGAGGGAGCAAGGAGTCCCAGCGTCGTGTCGCTAGCGGCGACCGAGCACCGAGGAGCGAGGAGTCCCGGCGCCGGGCGGGGCGACCGAGCACCGAGGAGCGAGGAGTACCCGGCGTAGGTGGCGAGGTCCGAACACCAAGGAGTCCTCGGCGTAGGCGGCGATGTCCGAGCACCGAGGAGTCCTCGGCGTAGGCGGCGAGGTCCGAGCATCGAGGAGTCCCTGGCATAGGCGGCGAGGTCCGAGCACCGACGTAGATGATGACGTCCATGCGGTGAAGTGTGCCCACTTAGTCCTCGAGCATGAAGAATCCGAGGGCCGAGGAGTAACCAACGTAACTGGCCATGAAGCACGAGCGACGAACATTCTGGTCGACTGGTCGGCGGTGAAGTGAACATTGAGTAGAAGCGACCGGCGAGCAGTCCGATCAACTGGTCGGCGACGAAGTCCATGAACCAAGTGGTCCGACCAGTTGATCGGTGGGGAAGGCCGAGCACCAGGTGGTCCGATCACCAAGACGACGATCCTGCAATACAAATATGTAGAACAGGTAGTACACGATGTACAAATAAAGAAACTTAGGAGAAAAATCAGCAATGGTGATGAAATCGGCGTATGCAGTTCAGCGATTAGTTGGCGTGAAAATATATTTATGTTTAATATAAACCGCCCAAACAGTTAGTGTGTAGCTGAGTCTTCAGCCCTAGCTAGCCCATAGTCCATAACGTCGAGCACGGAGCCCGTGCACGTGTAGGAGGAACAGGAGTGACCAAGGAGCCGCTGCCGACCACCCATAACGCAGAGTGCGGAGCCCGTAGCACGTGTAGGGAGGAGCCGGAGACAGGGCCGTCTCTGAAGGCATCCGAGCATCAACGTGACTGTTTGAGGGTTCGAAAAATTGTTTGGAGAGCAAATATGGAGAAAACAGTTCGGAGAAACATTATGACGATATATGGAGATTGAAGAATATTTAGAAGAATATTAAAACATGACTTAGCTTTAGACAGAATGTCTGGTCAGCGGCGTATGGCGTTATTTGTTCGGCGACGCGGGCAGCTCGCTTGCAGCTCGATGGCGATAAGGGATGTCGGTGAGGGCTGCCAAGTAATGACGATGAGACAACGGCGAGGGGCGTTGGCGAAGGATGTCGGCGAAGGTCGCCGAGCGGTGACGACGAGTCGACGGTGAGGGACGTCGATGAAAGATGTCGGTGAAGGCCGCCGAGTGGTGACGATGAGTTGATGGCGAGGGACGTCGGCGAAAGATGTCGGCGAAGGCCGCCGAGGGCAGCGGAGGCGAGTCGTCGACGAGGGACATCGACGAAAGATGTCGGTGAAGGCCGCCGAGTGGTGACGACGAGTCGATGGTGAGGGACGTCGGCGAAAGATGTCAGCGAAGGCTGTCGGCGAAGGCCGCCGAGGGCGCGGGCGCGTGAGTCATCAACGAGGGCTAACGAGAGCATCGGCGGTGAGTTGTTGGTTCGAGATCGGATCTGCTATCGCAGGGGCTGGTGTAGCAGCGATGAATCGTCGTCGTGGACCGGGATGGATCTCCACGAGATTGACGATGAGAATGCATTGTTGATTTGAGATCCATCTGGCTCGCCATGGATCAAGCGCACACCCCTACCTGGCGCGCCAACTGTCGACAGAATATCGTCGGTAGTCCACCGAGGGGTATCCCACGAAGGTAGATTTGTCGGTGGGGATGCGCGTAATCAGGAACCAAATGGTGACACAAGGCGCAGAGACAACGATTTAGATAGGTTCGGGCCGTCTGATCGATGTAATACCCTACGTCGTGTGTCTTTGGTGTATTGTATTGAATACATGATGTCGAGTAGAGGACCCTGCCTCTCCTTATATACTCTGGAGGGGCAGGGTTACAAGTAAAGTATCCTATTTGGTACTATACAATGTCTTGCGGTGCACACCGAGCAGCCTGCTGCACGCCTTGATCTTGTGGGCCAGGCCACCTCCGATGGTGCGGCCCATGTCTTGGGGGCCATACCCCCACATCCTTGTTTGGTTTTGGTAATTGAGTGACAATCTTAGGTGGACTAATATGTGTTTGAGTGAGATACACAGGTGATTAGTCCACAAGTACATGTGTGAGCAATACTTGCCATGGAGGTGAAATGGCTCGGAGACGTTGCAAAGATCACACATGTGATGAAGGACCTTATTGCACATGAGACATGACATTGAGTCATATGAACAAGGTGGAGAAGATCAAGACATGACTTGGCTCGATGGACCGGTAGCAAGTGTGAAGGGCAAGTTGAGTGATGACTTGGTACCAATGGACCGAAGCAACGGTGAAGAGGAAGTGAAGTCAAGATCGATGAACCAATATGGTCACGTGATGATATGGAGTGGATCATATCATTATTGATCATGTTGGTGCATGTGTTGCATCAAAAGTGGAGGAGATGGAATGGAATGCGCAAGGCAAAGGTATAACCTAGGGCATTTCATTTCACCGGTCATAGGTGTGTAGAGAAGTTGATGACCAGGTTTAGGATAGATGGCCATACTATCAAGAGGGGCAAACTTATTTGCATATCGGTCATCTAGTGCCACTCGAGTGATCTAACTTTGCATCATTGCTAGGATCGAGTGGCAGTGCAAGTTGAGTGGCTAACTCCTTTGGGAAAAATGTTTGTGAAATGCTAACACACTTGTACATGATGGTGTACACTTGGTGGTGTTGGCACATTTGCAAAGGAGAAGAAGTTGGTGAAGAAAAGGAGTTGAAAGTGCTAGTCACGGGGTGACCGGACGCATCCAACATGTGCACCGGACATGTCCGGTATTTGACTTAGGCGGCGGTGTTCTCGACGTGACCGAACACATCTGGTATTCTGGTCAGGCGTAGGCAGAAGTGCTAACTCGATCGGACGCTGCATAGTAAAAGTGACCGGATGCGCAGGGCCTTCGTCCGGTCATTGGTGACGTACGCTGGCGTAGCACACGGAGTTGATCCAGAAGGGATCGGACACAGAGGCGAGTTCGGTCGCCAGGGATTGGACACGTTCGGTTTTAGAAAAGAGGCTCTGGGAGCTCTGTAGACTCGACCGGACGTTGCGTCGTTGCGAGTCAGGTCTTGTCGAGTAGGTGCGTCCGGTCATGTTGTCAGGTGCACAGGTGAGTTAGCCATTGGAGGCAATGGCTAGTTCAAATGGCTAGTGACACGTGGTGAGCGAGCGGTGACCGGACGCGGTGACCGGGCACGTCCGGTCGCCACACCGGTCGCGTCCGGTGTGCACAAGTTGTGCGTCCGATCAGTGCACAGAATGCCCAGTGAAGGGGTAATGGCTAGTTTGACCCATGAGGCTATGGCCTTTGGCCGGTTGCTGAGCACACTAGAGCCTTGTTGGCGTGTGTGGTGGTGCTTGGGAGCCCTCTAACTCACTTGAGCTTGATAGTGTTCATCCGATCGAGTGAGTGAGCGATTCTAGTGCGATTGCATTGTTAGGTTGCATCGAGTGGCACTAGGTGTTCCAGTTGCAAGCCGGTGGTGCTTGTTACTCTTGGAGGTTGCCACCTCCTAGACGGCTTGGTGGTTTGAGACTCCGTTCAAGCACGCAAGAAGATTGTGTGGCTTTCTGAAGGAGGATTTGTGTGGGGGATTGTGCTCACCCCTCAGGGATCGCGAAGAGCAACTCTAGTAGAGCGTGTCATTGAGCTACCCTCACTTTTAGGGTAGGTTCTTGTGGTGCCCGACGTGCAGGCTTGGCGGGTGATGCCAATTTGCCACCGAACCACCAAGTGAGCAGTCGACACAACAGAGACGTAGCTTGGTGGCTACCAAGTGAACCTTAGGAGAAAATCACCATGTCAACATTGTCTTTATCATCTTCTCGGTGGTTTGCATTCCACAAAATGCAAGCTTGTATTACTTTTCATATACTTTGTGCTTGTGTAGTTGCTCTTGTGACTAGTTTAGCTTTAGTAGCTTGCTAGTTGCCTTCTTGCTTGTGTAGCATAGAAGTAGCTCCCTTGCGTGGCTAATTTTGTTTTAGTAACCTTGTTAGTCACATTGCTTAGTTTGTGTAGCTAAGTAATTTGTGCTCTCTAATTTGGTTTGTGCAGCCTTGCTATGAGCATTACTTGTGAGCTTAGGTGGCTTTATGCTTTTGCTTACTAGATTGTGTAGGTGCTTCCCGGTTTGCTTGAAGTACTAGTTGCATAGGTTTGTGTGACCTTGCAAGCTAGAATTGGATAGGTGAGCACTAACTAGCCCGGCACCTTGTTGCCTCTTAGGATCTTTATAAGGTGCTTGTGAACTTAGATAGAGGGGTGTAGTCTTGGCTAGATAGATAGTTTTTATTCTGCATTTGTTTTGGTTAGCCGGTGCGATTAATTTTAGAAAGGACTATTCACCCCCCTCTAGTCCGTCATCTCAACCCTACACGTGGTATTGGAGCTAGGTCTCTCATTTGTGGTCTTCACTGACCCGAGAGGATGGCGTCTAGTGGGCTATATAATTGTGACACACACATTTTTATGGCACACTTTGCACAGTGGAAACACCATATGCTTGATCATATTCATACAAAGGGACCTAAGTTTTGGTGGGTTGTCACAAGTGGTCTCACCCATGTCTTAGACCATAAAAATCTAACCAAAGCTCAAAAGGTTCTCTTTGAACTTGATTCTGATGCTTATTTATTTCTAATGGATGCTTTGAGCTTTGAGTTGTTTTACAAGGTGAACCACAAAGGAACCACCCATGAGTTGTGGGAATCAATCAAGCACACCTTCGGTGACTCCTCCACATGGGATGATGGCAAGTTTAAGAAGGAGGATGAGCCTAAGGAAGATGCACATGAGTGTGTTGAGCATGACCACGATTTGGTGATTGTGGAAGATTGCTCTACCTCATGGTCAAGTGATGATGATGATGATACCACTAGATCACTTGACAAGATTGATGATGATGCCACAAGTGATGCAAATGATGGTGCTACCCCATGCACACTTGATGGTGATGATGATGGTTCATGCTCGGGCTATGAAAGTTATGCTACTGCAAGCTCTCCATCATCACCACATTGCTTCATGTCACAAGGTGACACAAAGGTACAAGATGATAATGTGGTTGATCATGTTGATTCATATGATGAGCTTATTAGTAGACTTGATAGCATGACCATGTCTTTAGAAAATGAGAAAGCTAAAACATTGAAATTGGAAAATGAAAACTCATTTCTAAAGAACTCATGTGAAGAACATAAGCACTTACTTGGTGTTCTTAAATCTTCACATGGTGAGCTAAAATTGACTCATGAGACACTACTTACATCTCGTGAAGAATTATTAGAACAACATGCTTCTCTCATTAAAGTATTTACAAAGAAAATTAAAAAGAATGAGAGCTCATCACATGAGTCAAGTGATCAATTGCAACATGTGACTAACTCTTGTGATGTAGGGAAGAAGCATGTATCCACCTCTTGTGATGATTTATTAGAAATGCCATGCCCTTCACATATAGATGCTTGTTCTACTTCTTTGTCTTGTGAGACTAACCTTTTGAAGGAGAACAATGAGCTCAAGAATGAAGTGAAGAAATTGAGCAACAAGTTAGAGAGGTGCTACAACTCAAAAGTCACCTTTGAGCACATGTTGAAGACTCAAAGAAACTTCAGTGACAAGAGTGACCTTGGTTTGAAAAGGAAGATGACAAAGGGTGAAAGAAAAAGGGCAAAGAAGATGAAGAACTAACTACAATTGAAGTTGTCTCACTCCATGTGCTACCAGTGTCATGAAGCGGGACACCTTGCAAATGGTTGCCCAAACATTAAGAAGCTCAAGAAGATAAAGGAAGAAGAGAGGCTCAAGCATGTGAAGTGCTTTAAGTGCCGCACTTGGGGACATCTCACCTCAATGTTCTCAACCAAGCAATTGGTGAAGCAACTAGAAGAGCCTCAACCAAAACCATAAGTTGAGCAAGAGAAGACACCCCAAGAGCAAATCAAGATCGACCATGAAGATGGTGGTGACTTGATGATGATGAAGAAGACAAGAAGGGGTGGAAGAGCAAGGCATCCAATGCTTATTCAAGATGCCAAGATGATGAGCAAGACACAAGATGAGAAGAAGATGTATGCTCACATCACGTGCTTCAAGTGTGGAGATATGGGACACTTTGCCTCAAAGTGTCCCACCAAGCTTGAGAAGAAGGCTCAAGCAATTCATGAGAGGCAAGACAATGGGAAGCACCACATGAGCAATGAAGAGAAGGCTCAATCAAAGAGAAAGTGGGACTCATGCCGGGAAAGGGGACACATGGGTCATTCATGTCCCCTAGGTAACTCTCCAAAGCCCATTTCAATTAATGCAAATACTATGCTTAGAAAGGATGGCAATGGTACCTCATTGGTTGCAATTGCAAAAAAATCCCGCTACTCATACGAAGGCTATGCCTAAGTATGTTGCTCCTAACTTGAGAGGACCCAAACTTATTTGGGTACCATAAAAAGTGGATGAATGTGTGTAGGTACCATGGCATTGGAGGCTTGATTAAATGGGTTTCTTATTGTTCATCATATGTTGAATCAAGTTATGAAGTTTAGTGCACATCCTATCCCAATGCCAAACCAAGAATTAGTGAAGTCCAAATGTGCTACAACATACAAGTGTCATATTCAAGTTGTGGATGATTTGTTGGATTATTTGATGGCTTGCAAATATGAGAGTTGAAGCTTTCAAATTGGATGATCATGAACTACCAAGGTATATCTCTTGTTGATCATTTCATTTGGGTGCATATGAGTTGATTGAATTGGATATATATGCATAAGTTGCTTGCTTTGAATGGATTAAATGATTAGTGATCAAATTTGAGTTGGTTTGAATGCATAAGTTTACTAGATGACATTTAATAAGTGGATTGAATGGATTTATGTCTTGTGAAAGTATTCATGCAAGTTGATTTCAAGTTTGGTTCAATTTGAAGAAGTATAGCTCAATTGATTGAAATCTGTCCTATATTTGAAAAACTGAGCCAGCTGTGATCAAGTTGGAGTTTGAGTGATCAAATATATTTGGATTGGCTTAAAATTTGGTATGCATTCTCTAGACTTATGTTATAAGATTCTGTAAAAATTTCATGAGAATTGGATAAGAGATGCTCCAGTTTTGGAGTAGATCTTGTTAGCTATACTGCAGCAGCTTTCAGCATATAGCAGTGGTGGAAGAATGGAAATATGGTAGCAATCTAAAAGTAAAATAAAGCTCAAATTTTTACAGCTGCTAGATGACTTAGTAAACCACATCTCCACCAAATTTAGTGATATTTAGATTCATATATTGGGATATATAGATATTTCTTTGAAGGTACAGAATCTGCCAGAAAAGTGACATCTATTGGATTGATCAAGAGTCACTTTGATTGAAAGGTCCTCAAGTTGGATTCATGTTTATAAGTGATTGAGGCACCTAAGTTTGGTTTTGAGATGATCTAGAAGCATGACAAGCAAAGACTACAAGGCCATTTGATTGTGGAGTGTACTTGGCACATATTTGGTACTCAAATTGAAGATCAAGACCAAGCTCAAGATGAAGATAAAATTTAAGTTCTAGTGACTATTGGAAATCATTTGGTAGAAAGAAAATGGCTTAAACAAGTATAAAGAAAAGGGCTTAAATAAGGAATCAAGATTATACATCAAGTTAAGTCCATCACTTGGATCAATCAATCAAGTTATTTCAAGTAAATGTCAAGAATGATTCTTGGAGAGAGGTCACTTCTCCCTAGTGTAGGAGCTTGCCACCTATGTGTAGGTAAACTAAGTGTGGTGCTTAGAAGGCTAACATAGAAGTGGTGATCTGAGGAACATTTGAGATGCTTAGTTGAAGCAATCAAAATGGTTGATCAAGAAAAGTAAGCAACACCCAAAAGAGAGCTAGTCATGATATTTCAAGTGGTATTCCAAAGAGTTCTCTCATGCAAGCATTGATCAAAGGATGAAGCAAGCCAACCACATTATGATAGTGCACTTGATCATTAGTGGTTTTCAAATCATATGGGTGAAGAATGGATTTCTCTATCTATGATGTTTGGTCTTCATCAAGCTTATAATTGGACTTCACATTGCTATTGGAGTAACGAATTGGAATCTCTGTGACTATCCTCTACTCTAACATAGCAAAGGTATCATTGTAATGTGCATAATCATTTCATCCCTTACTAATATGTGGTTAGTGCATATAGTACATGCTTATAGGATCGTGCATAACAAATGAAAGTTTTAAATTCATAGCCTACCACTATTGCTTGAATGATTAGTTGAATCTAGTGGTAGTGTATGAGTTTGTTCATGAGCTAGTGAACCCAAATACTTGATCTATTTCAGATTGCTAACAAGTGACAAGTACAACATTGGCAAGAGAACCCTTGTAAGAGGAGTGAAGAAGCTTGTCACTGGTTCAAACCGGACTTGGAAGCTTAGGCAAATCAATTTAGTTCAAGTCAAACATAGAAGCTCATGATAGTAACAAGAGTACAAGAACAAGACAACAATGCAAATGGATATCTAGTTTGATTGTTTCAAGTAGTATCTAGACTCAATTGATTTTTCAAGTGGTATTCACAAGTGATGTCTAGATCAACTTACAAGTGATATCCTACAAATGGTACTCATGATGATAGCAAATGTTCAAGAAATGATTTTATTGACAAATCAATCATACAAGTGGTATCACATTCCTACATGTAGTATCAATAATACAAGAAGGTGGTTCCACAAGTGATCCTCAACTTTAAGTGATCATCAAGTGAAGAATGCATCCCTCATCAACAAGTGGTACACAAGCTCAAGATTCTCAAGTATTATGACCCATGCTTGGACATAGGGGGAGGAGCCCCACTACAATTGGTATCAAGGTCACAAGATCCTACACATGGTGTCTAAAGAGCTATACAAGAGGTGTCCATAAAAAATGAAGATTCTAGTGTCAACCATCTACCCTAATGTAAGCCTTTGCATCAATAAGAAGCACACCTTTTATGGAAATAGATGAGAAAGGGGGAGAGATTGTATAAAGATATGAAAGCTTTGGGAAAGATTGAGACAAAGAAGTAGAGGTTGGACATGGACATGGACAAAGAGGGATCAACATTGAAGAATATGAAGGGATCAAAATTCTTGGACAAGAGAAGTACACAAATAGGGGGAGCAAGCTCATGAACTTTTGATTGATTGCATTTGATATGTGCATAGTCATGTGCTTGCTTGCACTGCATAAGTTTTTAAATTTGATATGCATGCTTGTGTGGTGTATGCTAGTTGTAGAATTTGATTTATGATTTGATAACTAGCATGCATAGGATGGTAGCTAGACTTGTATTTCTACATCTGGTACTAGAACCTTGCTTATAATGTTGATCTCATGGGGTTTCTAGTATTTTTGTTGTCTAGCTACTCATAGTGTTAAGGATGGTGTTAAAAGTGCAACTCCGATTGGTATAACGCTTCAAAGGTACATTCTTTACACCTTAGCATCATTTGGTAGTAATTACTCTCCCACAATTCCAATCTATGCATATGTGCGAGCTTCAAACCAAACACTCTAGCACATATGTAGGGGGAGCTAATACTACCAATTTAGGTTTGTGGTACTTGTCCAAAATCATTTACACATGGTAAAATTGCTTGGGCAAGCAACATGAATCCATTTAAGCTTAATTTCCATATCTTTGTAGAGTTGTCATCAATTACCAAAAAGGGGGAGATTGAAAGGTCCTTGTTTGATTTTGGTAATTGAGTGACAACCTTAGGTGGAATAATATGTGTTTGAGTGAGATACACAGGTGATTAGTCCACAAGTACATGTGTGTGAGCAATACTTGGAAATGGCTCATGGATGTTGCAAAGCTCACACATGTGGTGAAGGAGCTTATTGCACATGAGACATGACATTGAGTCATGATCAAGATGGAGAAGATCATGACATGACTTGGATCGACAGACTGGTTGCAAGTGTGAAGGGTAAGTTGTGAAATGCTAACACACTTGCACATGATGGTGTACACTTGGTGGTGTTGGCACATTTGCAAAGGAGAAGTTGGTGAAGAAAAGGAGTTGAAAGCGCTGGTCATGGGGTGACTGGACATGTCCGACATGTGGACCAGACACGTCTGGTATTTGACTCAGGCAGCAATGTTCTTGATGTGACTAGATGCGTCAGATATCGATACCAGACACGTTCGGTATTCTGGCTAGGAGCGGGCAGAAGTGCTGACTCGATCAGACGTTGCACAGTAAAAGTGACCGGATGCGCAGGGCCTGCATTCGGTCAGTGGTGACGTACACTGACGCAGAGTGTGGAGTTGAACCAAAGGGGATCGGACTCGGAGGCGAGTCCGGTCGTCAGGGACCGGATGCGTTCGATTTTAGAAAAGAGGCTCCAGGACCTCTCTAGACTCGACCGGACACTGCGTCGTTGTGAGTCAAATCTTGTCAAGCAGGTGCGTCCGATCATGTTGTTAGGTGCGTAGGTGAGTTAGTCGTTGGTGGCAATGGCTAGTTCAAATGGCTAGTGACATGTGGCGAGTGAGCGGTGACCGGACGCAGCGACCGGACGCGTCCGGTGTGCACGAGCTATGCGTCCGGTCAGTGCGCAAAATGCCTAGTGAAGGGGTAACAGCTAGTTTCACTTATGGAACTATAAATAGAAGTGTTGGCCGGCCTTTGGCTAGTTGTTGAGCACACTAGAGCCTTGGTGGCTTGTTTGGTGGTGCTTGGGAGCCCTCTAACTCACTTGAGCATGATAGTGTTCATCCAATCGAGTGAGTGAGCGATTCTAGTGTGATTGCATCATGAGGTTGCATCGAGTGGCACTAGGTGTTTGAGTTGCAAGCCGGTGGTGCTTGTTACTCTTGGAGGTTGCCACCTCCTAGATGGCTTGGTGGCTTGTGACTCCATTCAAGCACGCGAGAATATTGTGCGGTGCTCTAGAGGAGGATTTGTGAAAGGGATTGTGCTCACCCGCGGGGATCGCGAAGAGCAACTCTAGTAGAGCGTGTCATTGAGTTACCCTCACTTTCGAGGTAGGTTCTTGCGGTGCCCAACGTGCGGGCTTGGTGGGTGATGCCAATTAGTTGCCGAACCACCAAGTGAGCAGTCGACACAACGGGGATGTAGCTTGGTGGCAAGCAAATGAACCTCGGGAGAAAATCACCGTGTCAACATTGTCTTTATCATCTTCTCGGTGGTTTGCATTCCACGAAACACAAGCTTGTATTACTTTCATATACTTTGTGCTTGTGTAGTTGCTCTTGTGACTAATTTAACTTTAGTAGCTTGCTAGTTGCCTTCTTGTTTATGTAGCATAGAAGTAGCTCCCTTGCATGGCTAATTTTGTTTTAGTAACCTTGTTAGTCACATTGCTTAGTTTGTGTAGCTAAGTAATTTACGCTCTCTAATTTGGTTTGTGTAGCCTTGCTATTGATCATTACTAGTGAGCTTAGGTGGCTTTGTGCTTTTGCTTACTAGATTGTGTAGGTGCTCCCCGGTTTGCTTGAAGTACTAGTTGCATAGGTTTGTGTGACCTTACAATCTAGAATTGGATAGGTGAGCTCTAACTAGCCCAGCACCTTTGTTGACTCTTTATGATCTTTATAAGGTGCTTGTGAACTTAGATAGAGGGGTATAGTCTTGGCTAGACATATAGTTTTTATTCCGCATTTATTTCGGTTAGCCGGTGCGATTAATTTTAGAAAGGACTATTCACCCCCCTCTAGTCTGCCATCTCGACCCTACAATCTAGTGCCACTTGAGTGATCTAACTTTGCATCGTTGCTAGGATCAAGTGGCATGGTGAATTAAGTGACTAATCCTTTGAAAATGATTGTTAAAATGCTAACACACAAGTACTTTGTGGTGTACACTTGGTGGTGTTGGCACATTTGCAAAGGAGAAGAAGTTGGAGAAGAAATGGAGGCAAAAATAGGGACCGGACCCTAACTTGGTTAGGACTGGACCCTGATGGGGAGAGTCTAGTCTAGATCTCTCCCTAGGCCAAGAGCACAGCATAGGCTTCGGACCTAGGTGCACGGTCAGACCAGACCCTGAGCTGTGAGTTCGATTATGCCGATGTGGCATGTAGAGAAAAAGCAGGGATGACCGGTCCTACCGTCGCGTGAAGATCGGACTCTAGTCTGCGAGTCCGGTCGCTCAACAATGCGTGGCGGTGACACGTGGTAGGCGGAGAAGAACCAGACTCTAGGCGTGAGTCCGATCATAGTCAACCAAACTCAGTCTGACGTGTTTTTGGTGGTCGGGGAGCTCTCTGTTGTCGACCGAACTCTGGCTTCGGTGGGTCTGGTCACTAACATGGAGGTGGGTCCAATCCTACGGTGTAGTGGCACGAAGAGGACCAAACTCTGGTCTTGCAGGTGCGGTCTCAGTGTAGAGGCGTGTCTGGTCCTACTGTCAGGTGCGCGTAGAGGTGACCGTTGCATTTCAATGGTCGGCATTCGAACAGGGGGGCTTGTGGCGCCGATCCAGTGACCGGACCCACACTGTGTGCATTTAGTCCCTGGGTCTGATCATAGGGTCCGGTGCCCCAAAGACTGTTTTTGAGCAACGACTTTGTTGGCATTTCTTAGTGCAATCACCAAGTGAGGAGGTTTTAAGTCCATCACCGGTAACGGTGCCAGAAATGCTTATTGGTATTTCTTAACACCATTACTAAGATTGAGTTAATCTTAGCAACGCTACCAAGAAACACCAACTACGATAGTCCTTAAAGATTACAGACAATATCCGCAAGCGTACGGATCTATCATTGTAGCATTTCACCCAGAAGTATTTAGGTATCATTATTTATATTTTCCCAAAGGAGGGCAAGGTATGCAGAGTCTAGCATGAGCGTGATCAAGATTACATACTTGCATAAGTAAACCAATAGTTCATGACAGGGGTAAAAATGGTATTTCATGGATAGTGGGCACACATCTGGGCTAACCTCAAGGATAAAAGGAAAACAAAGAATAAAATAATGTTCCTACCTGGAGCCAGCATGTTCTAATATAGCCATGCAAAGAATAGTTAATGATCATACAATGTATATGGTTAGAGCTAGAACTAAGTGTATGATAGGTCGGGAGGCCACCGAGTATTGGTCTGCCAGCAACCTCATGTGACAATTTAGACTCCTACACCCTACCCAAACATGGGGGATTACAAAGGGTAGACAGGGCTGTCACCACCTACGGCCTACCCCTCAACCTTGGAGTAGGAAATGTATTCACTTGTTCCTATGTACCTGGGCACCTCGTCCGATTACATAGAAACTACCCACATCCCCCCGGGACTCTGGCCCAATGGATCAACAAGCATAGGACATGGGCACACCCGAAGGCACGATGAACCACCACCTCAACTTATCTCTAATTCTACTCACATAAGTTATATAAATGATTAAGCATAAAGTTCTACATGCCAAGATCATCACACATAAACTATATGCTAGTTCATATATCATGATTATAACACGAGAACTATAGTCTAGTTCATATGCACTACTATATAAATGATATGAGAGCATGACTATGGAAGAACTATTCATAGTATTATTCATACCAAAGTTGCTCTTTCTTCCAAGGAGACAATCTCTCCATGTAGCTCTTACCTTGCTCTCAAATACTACTAAAGCTAAGAACTAAAAGAATACAAGTAGAGAGGTGAGGTGTAGCTCCAAATGTTGGTGTGTGTTGTGAGGTGAGCTCTACCCTCTTATTTATACTAGCTGATGGTCGGTTTGGTGCAGGTAAAATAGGAAACCAATGAAAACTGACGTTGCATGGAGGCATGCAATCGCTAGAGGAAGCAGGGGTGTGGCCGCACCCCTAGTGCGCCCGCACCCAGGTGGGGCTGGCTTGTGACCGCCTTCACATGGTTGGTTCCTAGGTGGGCCTAGGCCCCTCCCACGTTGGTGCTCGGCCCAGATCGATGTGTAGGTGGGCTTCTTCATGTATTTCCTTCGCGCATTTCTGTTTTACGCCTTCTGTTTGCGCCTTTTGGTATGTTTTCCACTTGTATTCAAACTTGTGACCTACATAACATGTTTTCTCGAATACAAGTGGAACTAGGTCAATAGTAAAGGCATATGTGTCAAAAGTATGTTCATTTCTCCTATTTTGGTCTATAATTGGCGGTTAGAAATGGTCGTTAGTGATAGCCAACAGGCTCTATTTGGCCTTTGGGCTATAAATTGTGGGGTGTCTCGGCCATGGCTGAGGTTGAGCACCTTGGGGGACTTTGTGTCCATGCTTGAGAGTGCTTGGGAGCCCTCTAACTCACTTGTGCTTGCAAGAGTGTGATCCGATTGCGATTGAGTGATTCTAGTGCGATTGCATCATGAGGTTGCATCGAGTGGCACTAGGTGTTCGAGTTGCAAGCCAGTGGTGCTTGTTACTCTTGAAGGTTGCCACCTCCTAGATGGCTTGGTGGTGAGTTCTCCATCGTGAAGCACGCAAGAAGATTGTGCAGTGCTCCAGAGAAGGATTTGTGAGGGGTACCATGCTCACCCCGTGGGAGCCACGAAGAGCAACTCTAGTAGAGCGTGTCATTGAGCTACCCTCACTTGATTCGTGGGGTTCTTGAGGCACCCAACATGTGGGCTTGGTGTGGTGCCAATTAGCTGCCAAACCACCAAGTGAACGGTTGACACAACGGGGACTAACTTGGTGGCAACCAAGTGAACCTCGAGATAAAAATCATCATGTCATCCGTGTCTTCCCATTTGGTTTGCATCCCCTTTACACAAGCTTGTATTTACTTTCATATACATTGTGCTTGTGTAGTTGCTCTTGTAATTAGTTAGCTTGTGTAGCTTGCTAGTTACCTTCTTGTTTGTGTAGCATAGAAGTAGCTCCCTTGTGTGACTAATTTGGTTTGAGTAACCTTGTTAGTCACATTGCTTAGTTTGTGTAGCTAAGTAATTTTGTGCTCTCTAATTTGGCATGTGTAGCCTTGTTATTGAGCATTGCTAGTGAGCTTATGAGCTTTGTGTTGTTGCTTCACTAGTTTGTGTAGAAGCTCTCTCAGTTGCCAAAGTACTAGTTGCATAGGTTTGTGTGACCTTGCTACTAAAATTGATTAGTTGAGCTCTAGCTAGCTGGGCACCTTTGTTGGCTAATAAGGATCTTTTATAAGGTGCTTGTGAACTTACACTACTATAGATTGACCTATCACCAATGCCTCCATCATCGCCGGTATCATTAAAACATTAGTGATGCTTATCACTAATGGTGATGAGAGTATCACCGCTGGTTCGTAAGAACATCAAGGTTGATAACTATCACCGCCGCTTTGTCTTACCAACCGACGGTGATGGTACATCATTACAGCCGATTTGAACCACCAACCGGTGGTGATGATGTGCTCCTCATCACTGTCGCCTCGCCCTGACTCGCTCGCGTTCATCCTAGCCACCGGAATCGGCCTTGCGCCGGCTTCCCATCATGGTGACCCACGCTCGCTGTGTCTAGGCTCCTCCGAAGCACCTCTTGTCCATCCATTTGGTGTTCTAGCTCCCTTGTGATGCCTTGATGCTCATAAGCTCATTGCTTTTGCCAAGCATGCACCAAAACATCACCGCGATGTCGGTTTGCACCACCACACATGTTGTCATCGCTGGCATGCAGCTCTGCTACACCACCACCTCATCCTTGGAGCTGGTCAAGTCACGGTGAGCCATCTCATGTCCTAGCGAACCTTTTCCGAGTTGGTCTTGTACCAGAGCGGCAAAACCCACCGCCGTGCCACCTTGCACCGTGCCACCGTGCCACCATGGGCGGAGGTGGGCATGCTGCAAAGCCCTAGTCATCCAACCACCACCCTAGATAGGTCTGTGAGGTCATACTGAACACGGAGGTGGTGATCTCTTCATCGGTGACCTCGCCATCGGAAAGCTCTACCGCACCGTACACCAGCCGGTCCACAGTGGCTGCGGCTACGCACGCCCTATGCCCTAATCCATTCATTCAACAACATGGCTATGTGTGGGGGGGGGAGAATGGGGAACACGTCGGTGTATTCAGTGTCACCGGAGACATCACCGGTGGTGAGCTCCATGGCTTACCCGCCGGCGGGTGCTCGGTCAAGGCGGGCCGGGTTGAGTTTGACCCTGGCCCCGCATGTCAGTGAGAGGGGGTAAGGAAGGGGTGGGTGAGAAAATGAATTGGTGCAAAAAATGATTTTATCCTTTTTAGAAAATGTTAAACATGCCGCTCTTTGTTTATTTCATAACAAATTATAGAAGCATGCTAAAAAGGTGGAATTTGTTGTGTAGCCTTATTATGATATGCTCTATCCATGAAAAATTTTGTTGGTCATAATAAGTAATTTTGGTATGCTTAAAATTCCATATTTTAATTATAAATGCTCATTGTATGATTTTTTATAAATAAAAATATTAATCTTGTGATTCTAAAACTTTTTGTGTAAATGTCATGTGTTAATATCTACCTCCACAAAAAGTTTGGTACTGTTTTGATAATGACACTTGGTTAATTAATTTAAGTATAATAAATGCCTTTTCCTTATTTAATAAATGCTTAAATGATTTATATAAATCCTTAAATGTATTTGATGTGATTTTGGTTTTGATTGTGGACCTTGGAACACTAATCCCTTTGCTGTTCCTTGGCAACTTAATCATTTTCATGTCATGCTCATGATTAACTTGTTAGTTAATAAATAAAATAGTTTATTCAAATGACTTATTCTTAAATGCATGTGATTAGGTCATGTAATAATCCTTGCTTGCCCGCTTGGTTGAACCTTGTGTTATGCTTAGTTAAATACCTTGGCTTGCTTGACTAGTATAATGTGATAAGTGTTGCTTTTTTAATAACCACATAATCAACTTGTTTTTACAATAAATGATATGCCTTAATTGTTAGTTCTTTATAATGATCATAACTTAAGTTAGATGTGAATCTCATGCTAGTTCATGTTAGTGTAATTCCTTTCCTGATAGACAACTAATTAACTTGATATTTAATTAACTAAAATGTTTTTATTATACTAACCCTAGTTCTTTGGTGAAGGAAAGTTTACTCAACTTTCTTAACTTTGTTTAACTTCTGTTATGCACTTGTGTAATGCACCATGTCATGCATTCCATCATGTTAAGCATACATCATCTATTACGTATAGTGCATACGAGGGTGAGAAGGTTCATGTTGATAAAGATTCGGAGAAGGTCCATCCACCGTGGTGTTGGTGCCTAGTCTAACTCCTTTGATCCGCCATGGCATCTAACCTTGTTTGCAATGTAGGCAAGCCCTAGAGCATAAACCCTCTCTTAGTATTTACAAATCTATTTTACATCTTACGTCTTGTGAGATGTGCATTAAGTAATTAGGAGTTGGTCGAATACCATTGCGGCATGAGTACCTTGATATTCATGTATCCTTAGTTCTACCATGTTAGTATGATTAGGTCGATATCTCTAATGCTTAGTAATGCTTAGACTTTGATAGAAGTTGAATGATGGCTTCATTGTTCGTGAGAAATAGGCTTTACCTTTGTTCTTCTTGGCTCTGCTGATGGGTCGTGAGAATACCATGATGATGTTAATGTTTAAATTGAGACCGGGTGGGTAGCTTGCATCGTGGAATGAATCGATGTAGTGCTCCACCTGTGTCGATTAAGGACCGTCCGTTGTAGACCTATGTGAGTTGAGACTTTGCAGTACTAGCCACATGCTCTGGTAAGCCTAAGACCTCAGCTATTCCATTATGAGAAAAGCTAACCGCGCACCGGGAGTGGGAGATGGCAAGAGTAGCGTGTACCCACCCTACGAAAACATCACGAATGACGTAGGGTAGTGGAGTACAGTATTCTCGAGTAGCGCAGACCGATTCATGTTTTGGAGAATCCGAGTGAAGGTTGATATATGTAGGTCTAGGACCTGCATATGTTGTGTGGTAAGGAAACCCCAGCTGGGCCAAATCGATTCGAATCACCATGCTTCTCTGAGAAGGAGACTCGATTCTCTGCTCTACATCGTAGTTAATCAATGGAACATGGTTACTTCTAGATATGAGATAAGAAGAGATGAGATGATTAAAGAAGTGATAGATTTAGATCAGGTGCAAACTAGATACTACTAATAACTTAACACGAAGCTAAAACCATGAAAGTAAGGATCCACTTATAGTAAGCTTTTCCGCAAAAGCTACTTCTTGCTTCAATCTTTCCTTTAAGTCTGCATGCCCTTGGAGTTTTTTCTTTTGATCGGGTAAGGCTTGTTGAGTATCCTCAATTACTTAGGACACCCGATAGACTTCCGAAGCTATCTGTCTCTCATGTGCAGCAGTCAAAGGTCTTTAGGATAATGATAGGTGCACGTGGGCCATATAATTTGGGTGGTTCTACCATAGATGGTATCAGAGCTCATACTTGGATCTACTACAACATTACTTTTGAAAACTTCAAAAGGATCTTACAAATTAAAAGTTTTTGAAGAGTAACAAATTAAAAATGTCTTTAATCTCCCTTAGGGCTCGTTCGGTTAGGTTGAAATCCACCAGGAATTGTTCCAGATGATGAGATGTTATATAAATTAGTATAGTGATCCTGGTAGGAATAAATCCAGGGTATGAATCTCTAGGAAACGAACGAACCTTTATGCTTGCTATCAAAGTTTCATGAAGACTTTTTGGTTACTCAAGTAGAAGACGCCGAAAAGATTTCAACTCTTCTTCAGCAAGCCAGGTGGAAAGTCGAACTTCTCGGACAATGTTGAGTGCCTTTCAACATTTTGTCAAGCTTAGTAAAGATATGGTATAAAATATTGCCCTATATAAGTAGGTTATGTCCTGACTAACGTTATGAAGACATATAGGATGAGCATGCATCATATCATCTACATAAGGATAAAATATAATGATGTTGAGATTCTCTCCTTAAATTCCAGGGACAACTATTCTTCATTATAGCCATTTTGTTTCAATGAATCTCATCATGTACCAGGTTTCTACCAATGAACTTTTCTTTGATGATCTTCTCTCCATAAGTTCCTAGTCCTTGGAGAACTTCTGGATGCACCTATATTTATTATGTCAACTCAATACGAAAACCTGGCTAATCCTTGACTTCTCAAATCTATGCATGTGTCAACCCTTGCCTTCTTCTACCAAGACACATGCTACACCTTGATTCTGATAGTTGACATGTGTTGGTTGAAAGTTACTGTAATTGTGCTCTATGGTGATACCATGATCCGTGACCACGTTATAGCATCAAACCCTGGAGTCTCCTGTGGACTGTAGCCATAAGGAAAACCCTGGAGTCTCCTGTGGACTGTAACCATAAGGAAATACTGTAGGGCGCTCATTAAATATCGGGGTCTATGACCATGATCCATTATAGCCCACAATTAATGTACTTTCGCTCTCCTTGAAACCTCTTTTGGAGATTCATGTCTGTCCTTCTCCTAAATTTCCTAAATCCCTTGTTAGTTGCAGCCACCTTTTTTATCTCGGTTGTAATTTCCGAACCAACCCTTGTTGCTTTATGAACTTCTAACAAGTTAATGTGCTTAACACATTTCCTTTTCCATTACTTAACCCAAGCCTTTTGGCACTCCATAATCTCGGGATGAGATTTCTTTAGGGGGGGTGATTGTAACATCCCATATGTTAAAAAGCAACTAAAATTATGATCATGGGCATCATCAAGCATAAGCATCAAGTATCATGTCATAAATACATTTCATGTTGCAATTATAGCTTTCACATGTTGCATATATAGTGTTTCACATGTTACATGAAATGATGTCAATAATAGTGTTTAAGAGTCTTTGTTAATTTATAAATTAATAATTTGCTTAATCAATTAAAATTTGGTTAATATAAACTTTGTTGTTTAAAAAATGCTCTTTAACATAGAAGCAAAGTTGGAAAATGTTTTCAAATCAAGAATGTTCAAATTTGATCTTAAAGATTGGATTCAACAGCTATTTCTCATACTTAGTCATTTTGACTAAGTCCCTGATTTTTTGTTGTTAAGTTCAATCTTTGGAGATTTAATAAATAAATGTTCATAAATAAAATTTGTCCAAAAATTGTTTCATTGATTAGTGCTATGTTTGAGCTATGTCATCATGTAATTGGTTGATATGTTTGATAGTCGTTTGTTCACTAAACCCCAAAGTTTGCTAACCAAAACTATTTTTGAAAACCCTAACTGAATTCAGTTTCTCAGTTTCAAGGTACCCATCTTTAAAATTCAAAATCTCTTAAACTAGCAAGTTTTGGATGATGAGCCTTCAAGCAATGTTGGAGATCTCACATAGATGAACAACTTTGATTAAGAATGCTCATCAAGTCATTTTGCAAAATTAGGAGAACGAGTGAGCATAGGTTGTCTTGTCAGGCGTGAACAATAGGGCGACAAGCTGCTGCCATGCAGGTGCCTGCTCACCGCCGTCCGCCTCCCTCCAGTGCCGCGTTAGCGCACGCCTCCACGCAGCTGCTTCTGTGGTCATGCTCAAGTAGCTGTTGGCGCAACTAGAAGCCACCCGTGTCGTTAAAACACCCCACCGCCAGCGTCCTCCAATTCTTCCTCTATTTTTGCCGCTGTCGAGAAGCTCTAGCTCACCTGCAAAATTTGCCACCGCCGAGGCGCCCCAGCCCAATTGATCGCAGCATTAGCTTAGCCTCGTCCTTGCACCTCTCCTTGAGCGCTCGCCATGGCCAAGCTCCTCCGGAGCACCTCTTGTCCATCCATTTGGTGTTCTAGCTCCCTTGTGATGCCTTGATGCTCATAGGCTCGTTGCTTTTGCCAGGCACACGCTGGTCATGCTAGAACATCACCGCGACATCGGTCCATGCCACCTCACATGTCGTCATCACCAGCATGCACCTCTGCTGCACCACCGCCTCACCCTTGTAGCCGGTCAAGTCATGGTGAGCCTTCCCGTGTCCTAGCGAACCTTTTCCGAGTTGGTCTTGTACCGGAGCGGCAAACCCGCTGCCGCTCTGCCGGGCTACCATGGTTGGAGGCGGGCATGTTGCGAAGCCCTAGTTGCCCAACAACCACCCTAGATAGGTCTGTGAGGTCGTACCAAGCGCGGAGGTGGTGATCTCTTTGTTGGCGACTGTTGACATTTCTTAGCATCACTCTTTACTAAGTTGTCATCCCTAGCATGATGCCAGAAATGCGTTGTTAGTAATTATGAGAACACTTGTAAACTATATATAAGGTATCCGCAAGCGCACAGATAATTTACCATTGTAGCATTTCACCCGGGAGTATACCGAGTATCGTTATTTATATTTTATCCACAGGGAAGAGCTATGGGGTTGTGTTGGCATAGAGATAATGACAAATATGTATACTTATGATAAAACTACTCTCAAGCTATAGCAGGGGTAAGTCAAGTGATAAAAAAATGATAAGTGTAAGGTGATAATGGTATTCTAGAGATAGAAATAGATACTCATAAAATGTAGTAAGGCTAAGTAGGAGATTCGTTAAGAGCAAAATATTCCTAAGTCATTACTTATCTACTAAGTCTTTTGTACACCCAAGTATATACACTCTCATCTATAGTATAACTAACTTTGGATCTATGCATAAGGAACATTACTAAGGAAGATTAAGAACAGAGCTTTTCTTCCTTCGCAATCACGTTCTACGTGATCTACAAACGGGGAGTGGACTACAAAGGACTCAACGGGAGTGTCACATCCGCGATCTACCACATGACCCAGAGTGTAGAAGGCATCCATAGGCAAACAATATCTAAGGACCATGCTTAAATAATGTCGACCACTTAACTCTCTCGAGAACTGAGCTAAGAGCTTTGCGAACATATGCATAAATTCATCATCAACCATAACTATATGAAGCATACAACTAGAGTAAACTAGGAACATAATAAATAGCAACATAATATTGAAGTAGCACAAAGTCATAAATAAAGAGATACAATGGCTATTCTAGTCTCTAGATAGTAGATCTGGAATCCCGAGCGATAGCCCAAACTCTACTTGAACCTTGCTAGCTAGCCTATACTAGAAACAAGAATTGGAGCTCTATTCTCTTCTCTCTGGAAACCCTAATTTCTAGTCTTCTCTTGACTTATGGCAGCGTCCTCTGGAGGGGGGCAAGGGCTGGTTATATAGGTCGAAGCATCAATCCTGAGACCTCGGATATAACCGACTTAAAGGACGGCGTAGATGCATCCTAGGAGGCGATGGGAAACCGACATATGAAGGAGGCTAACAGGTGGGTTCCCTAGGGGCCAGGCGGTGTCTAGGTGGGGCCGGCTGGCCCCACCTAGCAGTGGCTTGGCCCTTGCTTCGGTGTGGAGTCCTCTCGAGTGTTCTGAAACCTTATGGAGTTGATTTTACTGTGGATAAGCGTGATTTTATTTGACGATTTGATCCTCCTTGATGGTTTTTTGGATAAGCCCTGCTAAAAACACAAATTCACCAAAACTTGTAGAAATTATCAGTTTAAACCCCTAGGTCTATGTTGGTGATCCTGTATATGCATTTATACATGTAAAGTTGACTGTTTATGTTGGATGATAACTACCGTCAACAAAATCCCCCAAGCTTAACCTTTGCTCGTCCCTGAGCAATGCCAAACTTAGCAATGGATCAAAAAGTTTGGATTTTTGAAAACATTGATGCAACTCCTTAAAAGTACACATGCGTTCAAACAAGAATCCCCCTCTGGATTAAAATTCATCAACCTGACTTTCAAACTTACCCATATTACCTTCAACCATGGGGCTTTCTTGCTTTCACTTGGATCTTGAGCAATTGAAAGATAGAACGATCAAGTTCTTTTGTTCAACCATTATTCCAGAGTTTTATAAGTTTTCAAAAATAAAAACTCAGAGATTCATTTGTATGACACTCTCAAGTCTCTCATATATGTGGTATTTGTGGATCCTCACCAAGGCAATGAATGATGTTATGCCTTTTCTTCTCCTATAACTAATGCTTATGTGGAGCTCATAGGATTTGTAATTGCATGAAGAGAGCATACTTGCAATACAAATATTGTAAAGTCAAACAACGAATCCAAAGAGAGTTGAGTCATACAATCAAATCAAGATGTGCATTTGTATGTAATATGGTGTATATATATATATATATATATATATATATATATATATATATGGTGGCTAGCCTAATTCTACTATGCTCCTTGAAAACATATCTCTCATTTTAAACTTGGGAACAATTGTAAGAAAACATGGGCTATCTTATTCATTTTTTTCAGGCGGGCATCTAAGTACCCATTGTTTTAATACTTCGGACACTTGTCTATTTTTCAATTCTTCTTTCTTCTTCTCTCTTTTTTTATGAATAACTTTTGCATAGCCTATGCCTCTTTTCTGCAACAAACTTTTGAGAGATAGCAATAAGAACTTGGAGTATTTATTTGGTGGAAAACCTATCAAGAATTTTTTTGGTGTTTACTCCTGGTGAAAGAGTAAAATATTTTTGGGTGGATCTAGATGGAAAACATGTTTTTGCGCCTACCCCCAGTATAGGAGTAGTGCATATGTGGGTGGTGTGTACGTGATCTTGATTTTAAGAGTATGACAAACCTCTCATAAGGCATCAACAAAGCTTGACTAAACTCAATGCAAAACAAGTAGCATATAAGTGGAAGTTTTCCTAGCATAGATAAACATGTTTGGCTCTGGTAGGAATTCAAGCTTTGTCATACAGGATCTCATCATCTGATTTTTTTTATGTTTTCAAAAGAAATCTCTAGAATTTAGTATCACTTGGAACAAGATAAATAGCAGCTCATACCTTTTCATATCATATCCGTCAATTACCTAGACTTAGATCTAGCATATGCTACCCACGAGTTTCAAGTTCAGAGCAAATTCTTATGTCAAATCAATCTCATCCAAAACTCAGGAGAATTCAAGGCTAAAAACTAGGTACTTGAAAGGAATTTTAATAGAGCAAGTATTCATCATTTCCATCATGTGAGAGCATCTTCAAGTTCTATTTATTTATTGACTTTTAAAAACAAACTAAAGAACACCTTAAGCAAACTATATACACACTCTTTTTATTTGGTTTTCATCATTTTTAGATCATACCATAGTAATATATATATAAAAGACAAAGGCAAATTTTTATTTTGTTTTCTTAGTTTTGCATTTTTTAACTAATACAAATTCAAAAATTAAATAAACTAAAGAAAATAATAAAATACTAGAAAGAAAACTTACCTTAGGTAAATGGGGGCTCCTCCCCCAAGCTGAGTATTGCTATGGTCCTTCAGCGAGGTGGGTGGTCAATGTGGAGATGGCCAAACAAGTAGTTCCAATTGTCATTCTCCTATTGTTGTTGTTCCTGAATGACGACGAGGCGTTGTCCTGCTTTTTCTTGCCACTGGGAATGTTGGTGAAGAGTGTTCTAGATCTCTTGTTGGTTCTCCTCGATAGTGGTGAGCCTGGTGTTAAAACCAGCGTACTCCATCTGCTGCTCATGATAACCTGTGGGATGGTCATGGTAGCCACAAGTAGAGAAGGACATGCGTCCTCCCTAGTGACCACTAGAGACCTCCTCGTAAGACTGCTGCTAGTAGTAGTCAAAATTGCCATCCTGCCATTGCCCACTTGGGCCCTGTTGCCAGGAACTCTCTGAATGATGCAGAGAAGGCTGCTCCCACCCAGCATGCTCAAGTTGGTGCATACGAGAAGATCCTGGCTGGTCCTAGCCAACATGTTGAGGATGGTGGACCTAGAAAGGTCCTGCTTGATCAAATCCTGTATAGCTGGTGAAGGTAGGGCCTTCTGCAATGGAGTCATCTCCACGGTGCCAAGGCGGCGGGTTGCGAGTGATCCTTGCAGAGGCACTCCTACGAGGTGCTTGCTCTAGTTTCTACAAATCAAAGACAAACGAATCTACCACATACAGACCGAGGTTCCGGTCTGGTAACGAAAATTCATTTATGTAGTCCATATACATCATGACTATTTTCCCATCCTTGCCCTTTTTTAACATGTGTGCATGATTAAAATAGCCATAATCAATAATCCATCGAGGACTGTCAATATATGTAATAGAAACATTTGCTAGTAAACCCAAATTTCTAGCTATGCGGGTGACCAAAGAAGTGCACCCAACATCTCCCTTTAGTCTAGGAATTTCTACCCATTGTGCCATCATGAATTTTACAGGTGAAACCTTCTTTTTTTAACTATGGCATATAATAACTTCAGTTCATCATTCCTAACTATGCGGAAGTCATTTCTAGGAAAAAGAGAAAATCCTAGCCATTTATGCATGAACCGCAAAGTAGGGCGGTGAATGTCATTGGTGCGAGGGCGGTAGCAAACAATTTCTTTCGATATCTCCCTCCAAAACTTATTCCTATCAAAGTCTTGTATAGCTAAGTATACATCAATTGTGCACTGAGCAGGGAATCCTAGAAGCTCACTAAAGTTCTTCTAGGGAAAAGAAAATTCTTTCCTAAAGAACCTAAATTAGACTTCCGAGTCGGTGGTTTGTAAAGTGCATAAAAATTCAATAGTCAAAACCTTGCATCCTGACTCATATATTTCCCATGCATCCTCCCATCCTACGGCCTTGAAAATAAGTTCAAATTAAGAGTCCATACCTATGGACTGAAGTAGGGCTGGATCAAAGGCATGGGTGCGGACGAAATCTCGGTCCCTCAGCTTCTTGTAGATGTTCTTCTTCCTATCATCCTAGAGCTTGAGCTGCTTTTCTTGTAGACAAACGTTCCTCTCCATGGAGGCTGATCAGGATGGTGCTCCAATAGTGGGAGATGGAGGATCAACCTCCATGTCGGTGCTTGCTTGGGACGAAGAATTTCTTGCTGAACGGAACGATATCGCCCGCTTGAGCTTACTTGCGATCTTGCTCATTTTCCTACAAAATAGACAAAAACAACACAACTCGTGGAATAGGATTAGGAAAATAAAAGTGTTAGTGGTTAGCCGTTCCAAAAGTTAGTCGTCCAGAGGTTAGTCGTCCGAGATTGCCTAGTGAATATTCTAATCAAGATTTTGGCATTTCTTCCACCCTAATTTTTTTTAATTTCCTCTCTTGATCTGGACAGCACTACCACTCTTGAACTCTATTTTTCTTGCTTAAATTTCAGCAGCACCACTTCCTCTCATTCTCAAGATCTTAGCACTACTTTCACACTCAAACTTCCTCACTCTTTCTTTCTCCAACACTACTTCTACCAAAGGAAATTCAACTACGAAATTTTGAACTAGAATTTTGAGCTCAGGAGCTGATTTTGTGTTGTGTTGGAGGCCGAGAGCAGCAAGGAAGGAGTGGGATTTATAGAGGGGAGAGGGGGAGGCTGCCCGGCCTAGTGGTGGGGCCGGTCGGCCCCACAAGGTGGCCAAATGGCCTCTCCATTTCCTAGTGTTTCCTTTGCTTCGTGGTTAAGTGAGTGAAGTGCTCTTTTCGGTGGTAATGTGCTCTGGGCGGTGCAGAGTGAAAATGAGTGGGAAAGGAGGTGATGGAAGTGATGTATGGTGGTTATGGAGGTGGGTCCTAGGTGTTTGTGGGTCCTAGTGCCTGTATTTCTACCGTATACATATATATATAAAATGCAATACAAAATTACTTTTGTGAAACTATGAAATATGAGAAGATGAATGATGATATTTTTTATATTTTTACGCCTTCACAGTAAATATTGCTTACGGGGTTTTTACGCTCTATAAAAATTATTTACATGGGGCTTGAATTTTTAGTATGCCATGATGAGAATTGTTTATTTCATTTTTCTAATGCAAGTTTTGAGAAGTAAATATGCCAAAGTAAAAATATAATGCGAAAAGTAAATATGGATAACTACCGAGTTACCTTCCGGCGAGGGTTTGGAATTTTGAGTCCACCGAACCGGACTTCTCCGTTCGGGTTCATTCTTCAGGTGTATCCTTTTGTCCCGGAGATGGAGACCTTGATACTTGCCTCTCAAGACACTCCAAATTTGAGCATTGTTTCGGTCTTAGCTTGAAAGCAAATTGCTCTTCCTTTCCGTTAATATGGAAATTGATCTCTCTGGCCCCGACATCAATGTGCACATTTGTAGTGCTCAGGAAGGGTCTCCCAAGAATGAGTGGTGTCTTCATGTCCTCCTGCATGTCAAGTACCACAAAATCTATAGGAACAAATAAATTTTGTATTTTTATCGGAATATTCTCAGTGATTCCTATAGGGTAGCGGACCGATTGGTAAGCTAGTTGTAAGCACATCAATATTGGTGTGAGCGTTGAGTAGTTGAGCTTGTCAAAGACCTTTTTTGGGCATGACATTGATGCTTGCTCCAAGATCGCATAACGCATTCTCAAAGTTTTGGCTCCCAATCAAACAGACGATAGTGGGACATCCTAGATCCTTCTTCTTGGCAGGTGTTGTGTTTAGGATGGCCGCACTACACTCCTCCATTAACTTGATTACCTTAGTGGAGGCAGTGGTCTTTTGTTGTTGAGGATGTCTCTGAGATACTTCACGTAGGTAGGCACCTATATGGCATCTAGCAACGGAATATTGATATATAACTTTTGAATTACGTCTACAAACTTACCAAACTGCTCATCCATTTTGGCTTTTCTATTTCTGCATGAAAACAGTAGGAGGGTCGTGTCATCAAAATCTTGTTGTAACTCTTGCTCTTGTGGCCCAACTTCTTCGTCGTCCTTCTTCTCCCCTTCCTGTACTTCCACTGGTGTCTTACCTGTCCTTGTCAGATATGGCGTATCACGAGTAGATATGCCACCTCTTGTGGTTATGGCATTAACCTTCTCATGGTTAGTAGCAAAAGGCAGAGTAGCGGCCAACTGGGCCAATTGAGATTCTATCTTTTTATTATAGTTAAGTTTGTCTTTTATGGCAGAAGAAAAACTATCCATTTTAGTATTTATATTTTCTAGGACCATGTCATTAAAAGCAAGATTTTTAGAAATATTCTCATTAATCCTAGCTTGTTCTAAGATTAATTCTCTTAAGGATGGTTGCTTGGGATTAGAAGAATTGTAGTAATTACCTGGATACTTACCTTGGTAAGTTGACCGCTGTTGTTGATTTCATCCTTGTCTCTGTTGTTGTGAACCTAAATTATTGCCAACCATCCTAGAAAAGCTAATGTGGTGGCTGATGCCTTAAGTCGGAAGTCGCATCAAGTTGAAGAAGAATCCTTGTCTCTCAGCCATGCTGAGGTGCTAGCTCACATTGCTCTAGTCTCGGATCTACTTGAGCAAATTGTTGTAGAGCAAAGGCAAGATGTTTCAAAAATTCTGCATATCAAGAAGTTGATTGCCGAAGGGCGGGGTCCTCATTTCAGTGTTGATGACCAAGGTGTGGTGAAGTTCAAGAACTGATTGGTGGTTCCCTCAAGTGATGAGCTTAGGAGAAAAATTTTGGACGAAGCTCACAACTCCAAGTTATCCATTCATCTAGGAAGTAACAAGATGTATCATAATTTGCGTCACTTGTATTGGTGGCCAAATATGAAATAGGATATTACCAAATACATCTCGGAATGTGACATTTGTGGAAGGGTTCAGGCAGACCATATGCATACGCCTCGATTTCTACAGCCCTTGCCTATCCCTGTTTAGAAATGGGATGATATTTCCATGGACTTTGTTGTGGGTTTGCCCCGCACGGCAAAGGGGTATGACTCTATTTGGGTCATTGTGGATCGCCTTACCAAGTTCGCTCATTTCCTCCCGGTGGATACCAGATATTCAGCCAAGAAGTATGCCAAGTTGTATTTTGACCGAATTGTGACCCTGCATGGAGTTCCCCTTACCATTGTTTTTGATAGAGGGTCAGTCTTTGTCTCTCGTTTCTAGGAGCAACTCTAGAAATGTCTTGGTACTAGTGTCCTCAGAAGTTTAGCTTATCATCCGCAAACTGACGGCTAGATAGAAAGAGTAAATCAGGTATTTGAGGATATGTTGAGGGCTTGTGTCATCTCTTTTCTAGAAAAGTGGGACGAATGCTTGACTCTAGCTGAGTTTTCTTATAACAGTAGTTATCAAGAAAGCATTCGAATGGCACCATTTGAGGCCCTATATGGCAAGAAATGTAGGACGCCTCTTAATTGGGTTGAGGTGGGAGATCATGGTTATTTTGGACTTGATTTTATCAAAGAAGCTCAAGAGCAAGTCAGTGTTATTCAAAGTCATTTGAAGACTGCTCAAAGTCATCAAAAGACTTATGCGGATAAGCGAAGAAGGCCCTTGCAATTTGAAGTTGGTGATCATGTGTATCTCAAAGTGTCACCCATGAGATGGGTGCATCGCTTTGGTGTCCGAGGAAAGTTAGCCCCTCGCTATGTTGGACCTTACAAGATTTTGGCTCGATGTGGTTCTGTTGCCTACCATATCCAGCTCCCGGATATTTTGTCAGCAGTACATAATGTCTTCCATGTTTCCCAGTTAAAGAAATGTTTGTGGGTCCCCGATGAAGCTGTTGAAATTGAAGGACTTCCCCTCAGCTCGACTTGTCTTATATTGAGCATCCTGTCAAGATCTTGGATGAAAAAGAAAGAGTGACCAGAAACAATGTGGTGAAGTTTTATAAAGTTTAGTGGCAAAATCAATCGGAGGACGAAGCAACGTGGGAACAAGAAAGCTATATCTTGAAGCATTATCCTCACCTTCTTTCTAGTTCACCGAGGTAGTTGTTTAAATCGAAATTTATTTCTTATCTCTTTTCCCACACTAGGCACATGAAATCTTGGGGTGAGATTTTGTTTAAGGGGGTAGAGCTGTAACACCCTCGGTGTTACCCCATTCATCATCTACTAAAACATGGCATGAGCATCATGTTTTTGTGATAATGCATGTGAGAAGGTGTAAAAATAAATTTCTTGGCATGAAAAATGATTAACACAAATGATATATAAAAAGAATTCAATAGTCATGTTATATCACTTAAGGTTGAAAACTCAATTTTTATTAAGCAAAAATACTATAGAACATGTGTGTGATACTTAAATAAAGTTTGAAGTACAAACTTTGTAGATGACAATGAAATACTTGCTTTAGAAAAATAATATTGCTTTGTAATATTTTCAATAGCCTAGAAATCGCAAATTGAAATCAAGTTCAGTTCAAAACTTAGAAAATTTCCAAGTCTGTCAACACCTAGACGCTGCTATGTTTAGCAAATTATTTGGAGAGATTGGGTTAAGGAGTGGTGTAGTGCTATGATTCGATTTAGTAGTTCCATATGCCATCTTGAGTGTAGTAAAGCCAGTTTAGGTTTAGGAGCAACGGTTTGGTCGTGATCAACGCTTTAAAATTCGTGCACGTACTTGTCTCGGGTTGGTTGGCGCCGGATGCGCGGTCACCGCGTGGCCTCCCCATGCCGCACACATGGTCATGTCTTGTGCGGTCACCCTGTGCCACCACGCTGGGTCAGTTGGGCCACCTGGGCTTGGCCGAGGTCGGCCGCAGCGAGCCGTTGTCCCCGCGCCCTGCTATCCTACTTCGCGCTGCCGCCATTAGAGCTGTCGCGGCCGTCATGTTCGCCCAATGCTGCCTCACATCATGACGCTACCACTGTCGTCGTGTCACTCTCGTACACGTATCTACTCACTGCATCGCGCTGCCTCTCCCTAGCCCGGTTGAGTGTCGTCCGCACGTGGCCATGCACGTCGTCGTCACGCTATTAATGGCACTACGGCGTGCGAGCCATGGCTGATCGCGGACGCTCACGCTCATCCCCTCATGCTTGGACATACATCCCTTGGACACAACCTCTCATGTCCCGCCAAGGCGAGGACAAACCGAGCCCACCTATCGTGCCTTGTTTCTCTCTTTCTCCCTCTGCTTTCCATCGTCGTCCAGTCGTGGTCACGGTGAGCCAGAGAGCGAGCACCTCTCATCAATTCCTCGTGCCCGTGTCTCTGCCTTTATGTCATCTTGCCGACCGCCCCCACCCCACCTTGATTACGGTCAGGCCGAGCTCCAATTTTGGAGCTTTGCTCCTGCCGCCACGCCATTAAGGCCCAGCCCGCCTCATCGTGGCCAGCTCCAACCTCGCCATCTCATGTCAAATTGACCATACCACTAGCCCAGCCTAGAACCTCTCTTCGTTGTGTGCACGCTAGTCGTAGCTCTAGTGCCGCCTCCTCGCCGCTGACGCGGCCAAGCCTTTGCGGTCCATCGTTCACCTCACAGCACGCACATGGCCTGCCTTGCTCGGGTCATCTTCGGCCAAGCCAACACCTCGGTTAGGTAACTGGTGAGTCATCATTGCTCACCCACTACCCCTACTGCCTTGTTGTTGATGCGGCTCACCTGAATGCCATCGCCATTGCCACAGGGTGCCCACCATCGTGGAGAGGTCCTTCTATGGTGTCCCGGCTCGTGCTACCACTGCCCATCCCCTCTTCTTGACCCCTTGGTGAGATTCGGTCTCTTAGCTAGGTTAGCATGGGTCCCGGGTGGCCGGCGCTGTCACCAGTGCCACCGCTCGCCGTGTCGGAGCGTGTGGGGGAGGCTAGGGACCATGCTGTTGTAAAGAGGAGAGAGTACAAGGGTCTTTTTGCATAGGTGCTGTCTCTAGGAATAGTAACATGGTATGCGGGTTGTTTTGTTCATAGTCCAGGGGTGTTTTTGCAAATATGCCAGCGCGCGAGGGATTCCCTCGCCGTGGGCCGCCTCACGCTGCAGGCCGGCCCCACGTGGGCCATGCCTGTGGGCCACCGCGTGCTCGTGCGCGTGTGCTGCGTCGCATGGGCCGCGCATGTGGGCATCGCGGGAGAATTCATTTTTGTTTTTCATAAGGAATTAGAAATAGTTTTCTGATTTAATTTTAAGCTGATCTTTGGTAAATCATATAAAATCGTGTAGGTATCCAAAAATTATGCAACAAATTTTGTTAAGTTCCTAAAATTGTGCTCTATCTGTTAGTGCATTTAGTTCATATATATACATGTTGATACCAGGAGCTATTAAATCATTTGAGAGTGCTTAATATTATTAGGTTAAATATTGTAGGAATTTTTGTGGTAAATTGGTGATAGCTTTAATCCTGAAATTTTTATGATAGTTTTCTAGTATTATTATGTGCTCACTGTAATTTTGTAGCCCTAGAATAGACTACTTAATATGATAGCTAAATACCCATTAAGGCTAAAGGAATAATGGCATGATGTTTGTTTATAAAAGTTAAGCACTTGTAGGGTAAGCTTGAAATCTATTTGGTAGAGATAGTGATTAGATTAGTATCTTAGTCATTAGAGCTAGCTTAGTAGCTTAGCATGTGTATTCTTATTTTAAGAGTTGCTGTTGCCAAAATACTAAGTGTTGCATCATCATTGCATGCATGTAGAGAACGAGTTGGTGGAGTTTGTGACCACCGGAGAGTAGGAGTATGAAGAGGTGATTGCGGAGTACGAGGAGGAGGTCCTCGTGCAGGAGGAGGCCCCGGAGCCATCACTGACTGACTTAGCTGACACCCCGCCTGCCTAAGGCAAGCCCTAGTGCATAACCCTTATTTTGAATGATCACTGGATATATATATATATGATGTGCATTTACGTTATAGGATTTATATTGAAACTACATGCATAGATAACCTACCTATGAGTCCTACTAGCATAGGTCAAGTAGCTACTATGCTTGGGCTATTGGTAGCATTAGTAACCTGTCGTTACTCATAATAGGTGATTATTATTACTCTCATGATAAAATGGTGAAAGGAAAGGGAGACCGGGCAGGGATATGGTACGGGTATTGGTAGGTGTAATAGGTTGTGTCCCACGGCCAACGGGGCATAGCTTGGTTACACTATTTCCCCTGTCTGTGTCGGTTAAGGACCATCCATTGCTGTGGATTCTAGTCAGGTCACAAACTTATTATCCTAAGCACATACTTGCTTATGGGAGCGGGAAGGCTCGTTGCTCTCTTTCATGGGTTCTAGCTCTTTCTAGACCGACTGATTGGAGCTAGGGATGGTGGAGGTCTAAGCACCACACTGAGTCTAGGACTCAGGAGTGGGAGCTTAGAGTCCAAATTTGGATGAGGACCTGGACCCCTTAACAGGAGAGTGGTGGGTTGGTCTTGTGTAAGGAAAATGGACCATATGCCCATTTACTTTGGATTTTGGTGTTTAATGACCAACACAACTAAATTGGACTAATGAATTTATAAGTAATTATTTTGTAGTTCAATAGGATGCAAGACGTGACTTGAACGAAGGCGACATGATGATCTCACGATCAACACCATAAGCAAGACCCTAGAAGCACAAGAGAATACCCAAGATATCAAGCATAGTCCAAGCACGAAGATGGGAACTAAGCCGGATGCAAGATCGCAAAGAAACGAGCTTAGCAGAGGTGACCGGACGTGGCCCTAGGAGGACCGGACGCATCCGATTAGTTGCTTGGCAACAGCAGGCATCAGTAGCTGTGACTAGACGTTGAGCGAAGCAGTGACCGGACGCACCGATGACACTGTTCTTTGTCATGGCAATGTTTTCAGCGTGATCGGACGCAATGGCACTAGATGACCGGACGCACAAAGTATAGCGTCCGATCGAGTCCAGAGAGGTTCCAGACCGGCGCCAACGCGACCTGACGCGTCCGATCGAGTGAGACCGGACTCGGCCCAGAGTCCGATCAACACACACGCTCTAATGGTCGGGATGATCGGACGTGTCAGGTCAGGATGACAGCAGCGTCCGATCAGTAGCAGAAAGCTGTGTTTTGTCCCCAATGGCTACTTTCTCCATGGGGCTTATAAATAGACCCCCAACCGGCCATTTGAGTAGAGGAGACCTAAGGAAACATACCAAGGATATTGATACACCACTTTAGTGATCTCCACTTGCATAGTGCTTAGTGATTCATTAGGTGATTAGCATAGGTGCTTTTATGAAGTGCTTAGGTTGATTAGACCACCGCTTATGCGCTTGCTCTAGGTTTAGGCCTAGTGTTTAGTGAGGTTTGCATACCTCTTATCACTCGATGCTTGCACGCACCATTGTTGTATATCAGAGGGGCTTGTAGTCTTGCGAGATCACACCAACCGCATTTGTGGTGTGGCCGCCACCGTGTATCGAAGGGAACAAGGTCTGCGGCGTTTTGGCCGGAAGCTTGATAGTGAAGACGGAGGGGAGCATCTGGGAGAGACTTACCAGAAGGCACATCGGAGACCTACTTGTGCGTGGGGAAGGCCCGAGGCTATCCATGGAGTTACCCGACCAGGAGCTTGGCCCTTGCGAGGGATTCCTTGCGAGAGGCTTCAATGAGGACTAGGGGGAAGCTTGCGCGCTTCTTGATACCTCAGTAAAAATACCAGAGTCATCCATGGGAGTTTGCATATCTCTACCTTACTCTTTAGCTTCCGCATTTACATTGATTGCATAACTCCTTTTTGCGGTAGAGATAGCAACACACTAGCAAAACCATAATTTCACATTTAGATAGTTTATCTTTTTGCATAAGTTTTGCTAAGGATAGAAAAAGAGGCTATAGTTTAGAGTTGGAGTTTTAAGTTGCCTAATTCACCCCCCCCCCTCTTAGGCATCATAGTCCCTTTTCAATTGGTATCAGAGCCAGTTGGCTCAATTTGGACCTTTGGCTTCACCACCATTGAGCCGACGCTAGAGTGGTTGGGATGGATACCTCTAGGCCTCCGCACTTCGATGACACTAACTTCCCCTACTATAAAGTTAGAATGTCTTGTCACCTTGAGGCGATAGATTTGGGTATTTGGAGAGTCACTCGTGATGGGATGAAACCCATTAAGAATCCTGACAAACCCACAAAGAGTGAAGAAAAAGAAATTCATTTCAATGCTAGAGCTAAAAAATGCTTGTTTGAATCTTTTAGCATGGATGTGTTTTACCAAGTGTTCACTTTAAATACGGCACATGAAATTTGGTTAAAACTCCAAGAGCTCCATGACGGCACAACTAATGTTCGTGAGCAAAAACATTGTCTAGCTAAACAAAATTATGATTCCTTTAAAATGAATGATGATGAGCTTGTTCGTGATATGTATTCTCATTTGAATCTAATTATCAATGAGCTCCATTCAATAGGATTAACGAAGCTAGATGATGCGGGCATCGTGAGGAAGATCATCTCCATGCTACCACAAAAGAAATATGCAAGCATCATCACCATCCTTCACAACATGGAGGACTTGAGCACCACGACCCCAGCCATAATTATTGGCAAGATAGTGACATTTAAAATGTCATGCAAGATGGGTCAAGAAGAAGCCTCTTCATCTAGGAAAGGCAAAGCTCTAACATGTAGTGAGAAAAAGAAGATGAAGGGCAAGCAAGTTGAGACAAGCTCAAGCTCAAGCTCCTCAAGTGAAGATGAAGAAGAAGATGAGGATGATGATGATGAAGAATCAAGTGATGATGATCAATCTTCCTCCTCCACCTCCGACCTTGATGAAGAATCTATCAAGTTTATCAACAAGATGAAGAAAATGATCCAAACACTCAATGTCAAGGGTGTGCCCATACAAATTCAAGATTTCATCTTCACCAATCAAAGAAATGAGCAAAGAAAGAAAGGATGCTATGGATAAGGCGAGTTAGGGCACTTTGTGAAAGTTTGCCCAAACAAGCCCACACCCAAGACAAAGAAGAAGGCATGCAAGGACAAAGCCCTCACATCAATAAGGTCATGGGATGATTCTTCAAATGAAGAAGAAGACCATCACAAGAAGCGAGGCCACAAGCACTCATCATCAATCTCTTCTCATGTGTGCCTTATGGCACAAGGTAACGAAAGCTCATCCTCTAGTGAGAGTGATAGTGATGATGAAATGGCTTCTCTTAATGAACTTGTGCAAAAAAATCTTAAATATGCTAAGGCTTGCACTAGCCAACAAAAAAGCTAAAAATGTTGCAAGAAAAGCTAGATAGTTCACAAGAAGCATATAAAACCTTGCTTGAACAATATGAGACATTTGTTAATCTCAATATTGAACTATCTACTAAAATTGAGCAACTTGAGGCTAGTGCAACAACAAATGCATGAACAATCAATGATGAGCAACTTGTAAAGAAAAATGAAAAATTAAAAGAAAAGTTAGCCAGCTCACAAGATGCTTATAAAAGTTTGCTTGCCAAAATAGAAACCATGTGCAAACATTATGATGAGCTAACTAATAAAGTTGCTAATCTTGAAGCTGTCGGTACAACCCCCACCGAGGCACCTAAAAAGAAAGGTTCAATTTTTACATGCCTAAAAAGGATGTCTCTACTTCTTGTAATGATTTATGTTTAGACTCACCCTTGTGCAACCAAGTTTGTGTTGAGAAAGTTGTTGTAGAAACATGCACACAAGAGATCGCAATGGAGAATGAGCAACTCAAACAAGAAGTGGCTCGCCTCACCAAGGACTTGACTCAAGTGAAAGGCAAGACGGAGCAAGCCCAACTTTATCAAGATAACACCATCAAGGGAGTGAAGAAGCTTGATGAAGGACAAACCATGGTTTGCTACATATGCCACAATGAAGGCCACAAGTCCTATGAGTGCAAGGTGAAGAATGGGGGAGGAGAAAAGAAGAAATAGGAAAACAAAAGGCAAACAACCAAGCTCTCCAACACCTACATCAACAAGGTGGACAAGAAAGCCTCCACACCTTATCTCTTGAAGAAGAAGAAGAATGACAAGGTGGTGGCCATCAAGTTGAACAAGCAAGCCAACAATGGGACCAAACACATTTGGGTGCCAATGGAGATTATTTCCAACATGAAGAGCACCAAGAAAGTTTGGATCCCAAAAGGGAAGTGAGAAGTCTGATAGACTTCGAGGAATTTGGAGACTTGGCAAAGTATGGGTGCATTTCATGGGATGCATCATTATGGACAAGGAAATTGCCAAGTGGGTTAGTGAATACTATGGACCCAAATTCCCCTTCCCATGTTAGGTAACTAGATTTAATTTTTTGTAATTTCAATGAGCATCTAGTTCCTTTTCATGTCTAGGTTTGTATTTGCATATTTAATCTTTTATCTTGAATACACTAGGTATATCTTACGGTAGGCTTGCTCGGTTTTATTCTTAACCCTTGGAGCAAACCTACATGGTTTAAATTGTTTAGGAGCACAGCACATAGCTTGTTTTACAATTGTTCATCTAATATGTGCCAAAGTCTGAATTGTAGATAATTTCTCCCGAATATCACATTCAAAAATGATTCTCACATTCATGTGTTGTCATCTTTCAAGTGGTATTTTTTATTCTAAAATCAATGTGCATGTCTCCTACAAGTATTCCATACTTGTGTGCATAAATTTAGGGGGATGTTACTCTACAAATTGGATGCTTTGAGACTAACACCTTTTTAGGCTTATCATGTGTGTAGTAGTCTCATTGCAAGGAAAATAGAGTCCCTGGAGTTAAGCATCATACTTCAAATATCCACCACCTATTGCAAGTGGTATAAATCAAATTGGTTTCCACATGTGGTATTTCTAAACTGATATCATCATGTTGATTTCACTTTAGTATTTATATGATTTCTTCATGCATTATATAGATTAAACTTCCTTGAGCATTAATTTGCCAATTATGCATAAACTACATTCTCCATCATATGTATGTATATATTTAGGGGGAGCTTAGTCTATGTAATGTAAGAGTCAAATTTTGTGACATATTCCACTCCATATACAAAGGATCACAAAGTTTGATCCTCCCTTGTGCTACTAATGTCTTTCTTTTTAGTGTTTGATTCTAAAGGGTGAGAATTTGTAGGACCAAAAGCAAGCCCGATCATAATAATTTATAAGTGGTAATGGTCCGAGAAAGGGAGGATAGTGGATTATGGAGTTAGGGGAGGCTTAAATCCATAATGCCACATGGGGACATTTGCAAGGGCAAGATAAGTGTCCAAAGATGTTTACATGTGGCACCTTTTAGCATCATATAACCTTGCCCTTTGCATTGCATCCTAGCAAGTAAATAGTTTTAAATTCCAAAAAATTTATAATTTGCTTGTTTTGGTCGTGTTATCATCAATCACCAAAAAGGGGGAGATTATAAGAAAAATGGACCCTATGCCCATTTACTTTGGATTTTAGTGTTTGATGACCAACACAACCAAATTGGACTAATGAATTTGCAAGTAATTATTTTGTAGTTCAATAGGGTGTAAGACGAAACTTGGACGAAGGCGACATGATGATCTCACGATCAACACCATAAGCAAGACCCTAGAAACATAGGAGAAGACCCAAGATATCAAGCGTAGTCCAAGCACGAAGATGGGAACTAAGCCGGATGCAAGATCGTGAAGAAACGAGCTCGGCAGAGGTGACCGGACATGTCCCTAGGAGGAACGGACACGTCCGATCAGTTGCCCGGCAACAGCAGGCGTCAGTAGCTATGACCTGACGCTGAGCGAAGCAGTGACCGGACGCACCGATGACACTGTTCTTCGTCATGGCAATGTTTTCAGTGTGACCGGACGCAGCGGCACTAGATGATTGGACACACAAAGTACAGCGTTCGATCGAGTCCAGAGAGGTTCCAGAGCAGGCACCAGTGCGACTAGACGCGTCCGATCGAGTGAGACCAGACTTGGCCTAGAGTCCGATCAACGCGCGTGCTCTAATGGTCGGGACGATCGGATGTGTCTGGTCAGGACGACAGCAGCGTCCGATCCAGTAGCAAAAAGCTAGGTTTCGTCCCCAATGGCTACTTTCTCCATGGGGCTTATAAATAGACCCCCAACCGGCCATTTGAGTAGAGGAGACCTGAGGAAACATACCAAGGATGTTGATACACCACTTTAGTGATCTCCACTTGCATAGGGCTTAGTGATTCATTAGGTGATTAGCGTAGGTGCTTTTACGAAGTGTTTAGGTTGATTAGACCACCGCTTATGCGCTTGCTCTAGGTTTAGGCCTAGTGTTTAGTGAGGTTTGCATACCTCTTATCACTCGATGCTTGCGCGCACCATTGTTGTACATCGGAGGGGCTCGTAGCCTTGCGAGATCACACCAACCGCGTTTGTGGTGTGGCCGCCACCGTGTACCGAAGGGAACAAGGCCCGCGGCGTTTTGGCAGAAAGCTTGATAGTAAAGACAGAGGGGAGCATCCGGGAGAGGCTTGCCGAAAGGCACATCGAAGACCTACTTGTGCGTGGGGAAGTCCCGAGGCTATCCATGGAGTTACCCGACCAGGAGCTTGGCCCTTGTGAGGGGCTCCAACGAGGACTAGGGGGAAGCTTGTGTGCTTCTTGATACCTCGGTAAAAATACCAGAGTCGTCGATGGGAGTTTGCGTATCTCTACCTTACTCTTTAGCTTCCGCATTTACATTGTTTGCATAACTCCTTTTTGCGGTAGAGATAACAACACACTAGCAAAACCGTAGTTGCACATTTAGATAGTTTATCTTTTTGCATAGGTTTTGCTAAGGATAGAAAAATAGGCCATAGTTTAGAGTTGAAGTTTTAAGTTGCCTAATTCATCCGTCCCCTCTTAGGCGTCATGGTCCCTTTCATCTTGCTTGTGCCTAGGGTACAAGCGGGGCATGTGTTTTGGGGTACCCAGCTGGGATACATTGGTATGACTTGGCTATGATCTAGCACCGTTGTAAGAACTGGAAGATGAAAGGGGATGAATAGATCTTATTGCTCAACTCTTGCTTGAAAATAGAACAAGTGCTACATAGAATGGTTAGCTAATGAACTAAACATGACTGCTAATAAAATACATACATAAGGAATTCACTACTATTAATGCTTTTCGCAAAAAGGAAACCTAACAAATCATAAAGCTTATCATATCCTTTAGAGTCAGGAAATTATTTCCACTCTTCGGGTAAGTCTTACGAGTACATTATGTACTCAGGGTTTATTTACCCTATTGCAGGTGCAGTTTGAGGAGTGGCTGTTGTGTGAAGGATTCTTCTGATGGGCACAAATGGATCCTTGTATCTTATCGTTAGATGTTTATTTCAATTCCGCTGTTTAAATTCCGCACTCTGAACTTGGTATTGTAATAATATATTTCCGAGAACTCTTGTTGTATGGAATGGACTAAGTATTGTAAGCTCATACTCATTATTGGATTCTGGATGTAAAACATGGATTATTTTGAGTTCTCCCTTGGGTGGGCTCGACAAAACTGTCTGATGTAGCTAACTTTTGGGGTGCTTAGTGTCTAGTGGAAGACAAGCGCCTCCGAAAGTGTGTTATTTTGGGCGGTTCTACCATAGACCACCCATGTGTATCTAGTACAATCATTCACTATCACAAAGTCATACTTATTTCCACCAATACTAGTGTATGTTGTTGGTCTAAATAAGTCCATGTGCAATAACTCAAATGCCTTACTAGTGCTCATTATGCTTTTCTTAGGATAGGTGTTTCCAACTTGTTTGCTGGCTTGACAAGCACTACAAAGTTTGTCCTTGTCAAATACCACATCTTTCAAGCCTCTAACTAGATCATGCTTAATCAATCTATTCAATTGTTTCATTCCAACATGACCAAGCCTTCTATGTCATAACCAACCCATGCTAGATTAGTGAATAAGCAAGTTGACAATTGAGCTTCACTAGCATTGAAACCAAGTATAGATTCTCAAATCTAAAGCCTTTGAAGATCAAATTAGAGCCATCAACACTTATGATCTCTACATCATCTACTCCAAATATGCACTTAAATCCAAGATCACACAATTGAGCCACGGATAGCAAATTAAAGTTCAAGCTCTCAACTAGCAACACATTGGATATACTCAAGTCATTAGATATTGCAATCTTACCAAGCTCTTTGACCTTGTATTTGCCATTATCACCAAATGTAATACTATCATAACCATCATTGTCATTGAAATTGATTGAGTTGAACATTCTTGCATTACCGGTCATGTGTTGAGTGCACCCACTATCAAGAACCCAATGCCTTCCTCCGACTTTATAATTGACCTACAAAAGAAGATCATTTCTTTTAGGTACCCAAACTTATTGAAGGTTAGTGACTAAGCTCTTTGGCATCCAAATGACTTTTTTCTTTGAGCCCACAATTAGAGTACCAACAAACTTAGCATGTACCCCATTAACACCCTTGGTAAGCAATAACAAGAATTAAACTTAATTGAGGATACATTTGTGTCATTATTCTTGTTCTTGCAATATTGCTCTACATACCCAACTTGCTTGCATCTATTGCAAAATCGACCATTGCCCTTCACAAAACTAGTCTTGTGAGTACCAAAGGCCGCCTTGCCTTTCTTGAAAGTATAGCCCAATCCCTATTTGTTGAGAGAAAATCTTTGGCTACCCAAGCAATTTAGCAAGCCGGCCTCACCACCATCGGCATTGCCTAAGGCGCGAGTGAGCTCATTTACCTCCTTCTTGAGGGTCTCATTCTCAACCATTAGTGAGGCATTACAAGTGAAACCATCACTACTAGATGAGGTAGAAGTAGAAGTGCTACAAGAAGGGTTAGTGGAACCAATAACAATAGGCTTATAGAATGATTCTTCAATTATGTCACATGTTATGCTTATGTCATTTGTTGAAACATGCTCTTTCTCATTTTGCTCATTAAGTAGAGAGGAATGAGCTTTTTTAAGCTTCGTATGAGCCTTGCCAAGATCCTTGTGGTCTTCCTTTAGACTCTCATGAGATGCATTGAGCTCATTACAGGCTTGCTTAAGGGCTTTTAGTTCCTTACACAAGTCTTTGCATTTCCTTCTCCTAATGTCAAAATATTTCTTAGCATCTTCTAACATGTCAAATAATTCATCTTTAGTTGGTTCATCATCATCACTATCACTTTGACTTTTAACATGTTCCTCATCACACTCATCATCGGATTAAACCTTAGTGGCCTTAGTCATGAAGTATGTCGATGGAGTGTCGAAGAGAGAAGGCTTCTTATTTATGGCAATGCTTGCAAGAGCCTTCTTCTTGGTGGTCTTGTCATCATCACTATCATCATCATCATCACTATCATCATCATCACTAGAGGAAGCATCACTATCCCAAGTGACCACATATGAACCACCCTTCTTCTTCTTCTTGAAGGTCTTCTTGTCCTTCTTTTCCTTCTTCTCCTTCTTGTCCTTCTTCTTGCTCTTCTTGTTGTTGTCATCATTGTCACTATTATATGGACATTCCGCAATGAGATGATCTTTGCTATTGCACTTGAAGCACCTTCTTGCTTCTTACTTGTTCTTGGATGATGACTTCTTCCTTCTTGCACAATGTCCCTTTTTCACCATGAATTTGCCAAACATCTTCACGAAGAGAGCCATCTTCTCATCATCAAGTTTATCAAAGCTTGAGCATTCATCTTCACTTGATGTTTCTTACTTTGCCTTGCACTTGGAAGATGATGTGGCTTTGAATGCCACACTCTTCTTCTTGTCATCCATCTTATCATCTTTCTTCTCATTCTTCTTCTCCTGTTTCTCATCATCATCTCTATATGTGTCATCGGTCATCACATCTCCTAACACTTGATTTGGTGCCATGGTGTCCAAACCACTCCTTACTAGAATAGTGATCAATATGCCAAATCTTGATGGTAAGCATTTCAAGAACTTGTGGGAGAAGTCCTTGTCCTTCACCTCTCACCAAGTGCTTTGAGATCATTAACAAGCACTTGGAGCCTATAAAACATCTCCGACACACTCTCATCATCCTTCATCATGAAGCTTGAAAACTTCTCCTTGAGAATATATGCCTTGGTACCCTTCACTGTTTGAGTGTCCTCAAATGATTCCTCTAACTTTTTCCATGCCTCATGAGCTATTTCAATGTTCTTGATTTGCTCAAATGTCCTCTCGTCCAAAGCATCATGAATGGCACTAAGAGCAATGTCATTGTTTTGGAGCAAATACTTCTTCGGCCGCGGTGGCGTTCTCCGGATTCAGCTGCCTCAAACTTGGTCTCCACCACCTTCCACGTCTTTCTATTGATTGACTTGATATAGGTGGTCATCTTTGCCTTTCAATATGGATAATTTGAGCCATCAAATTATGATGGCTTCTGGATATTGTTGATTTGAGCCATTTTTATACCATAGGTTGTTAAGCCTTAAATTACGGTGACCACGGCTCCGATGCCACTTGAAATGTCCTAATTGTTATATAACGGTGAATAGCCTATTAAAAAATTCTACAATAACACTAAGCCAAAAGGTTAGACAATTAAGCGGCGAAGCGAGTATTGCGCTAGTCTACTAAAAATGAAAACATCATATCCATAATTCTAGTTATCTATGATCTCTATGTCACACAAAAGGCTAAGTCGCTACTCTCTAAGTTAGTGAGCTATCAAAGACTAACTAAAGAGGCTCACTAACCACTACCAAGATACAAGATAGCTCTTAAAATAAATTACACTAAAGAGCTTAGCTACACTAAAAATAAATGCAAGAGATATAGAAAGGTTATACCGCCGTGGCAAGTGATTAATCACAATATATCAATGAACACCAAAGAAATCATCGGAGACAAGATGACACAATGATTTTTCTCCCGAGGTTCACTTGCTTGCCGGTAAGCTAGTCCCTGTTGTAACTATTCACCCACTTGAAGGTTCACGCGCTTATAGGCATCACATGCCTAACCCACGATCGGGTGCCGCACAACCAACACAAGATGGGGATCACACAAGCCGTGCGCAATCCACTATAGTTGTCTTTGACGCTCCGCCGGGAAAAGCACAAGAACCCCTCACAAATCATCGGGAGGTGGCCAAGAACAATCAACTCTTGCCAACACTGCTCCGTTGCTCTAAGCCATCTAGGCGTCGGCAAACACCAAAAGTAACAAGAAAACCACAGCAAATAGATCTCCAAGTGCCACTAGGTGCAATCAGTCAAGCAAATGCACTTCAAATCACTCCTAACTCACTTAGGATGCACAACCAAGCAAAAGAATAAGTGGGAGAGGTTTGGCTCAGCTCAAAGGATGCTATCACATGTAAAAATGACCAAGAGTGTGAGCCAAACACTCCAAAGCTCTATTTATAGAGCCCCGAAAAGTTATAGCCCTTATAACCTAGGGGAAGTCCGGACCGAGGCTCCAGACCCTGGAACCGGACCGCTACAGTGAAGGTCTGGATCCTAAGATCGAGCCACGTGTCCCCGTGTTCAACCACGACCCTTAGATCCCAACGATCACTATTTTACCGTGATGTCTGCGTGGAACCAGATCATAGAACCGGACCCTAGAACTAGACCAATCCCACCAGGGTTCTAAGGAACACACAGAGGTTCCAGAGACGGAAAACACCATGGACCCGGTCCGGACCCGGCTTGTGGACCAAGTCACATAGTTCGGTCTCTCCTCGAGCCAGCCGATGGCCTCCATCGGCTTGTTTGGCTGGGGTTGGCTGGCTGGGCTGGCCAGCCCCCTCTCATAGACACTGTTAATAAGAACCAGCCAGCAGTACTTCTCTCTCGTATAAACGAATTAGCAACGATATGAACCAGCCAACCGACGCCCTACCCTCCTAGGTCTGAAGCTGCCGCTCATGCCAGCTCCTCCCGCTGTGTCGAACCGGACCGCGCGAAGAAAGTCCGAGGCCACCGCGCGGCAGAGTCTGAGGCCGCAGGCCTCTACGCTGCCCGCAGCGCGGCCAGGAACGGACCCGCAAGCCCCTGCGTCGGTCTCGTGTGCACCCAAGGCCGGTCCCGCGACGAGGCCATGGCCACCAGAGACCGATGCCGCGCTCCTTGTTCTGCCGCCGAGCCGCGCGCATGCATCGGAGTCGCGTGCCCAGCATCGAACACGCGAAGCCGCCGTCGGCCCGCTCTACTTGTGCGTGCGCAAGCGGATTCGATCGAGGAGGCCAGGAGCGGACCCGTGAAGCCCACGGTCCGACGCGCCGAGCCATGCGACTACGCGGGCAGCGAGCGGACCCGCTAGGGGCCACGGTCCGCATCCCCTGGCGCGCTATGCTATTGACCACGCGTGCTACGCCCGTACGCCTACTGGACCCTCCAGGATTGGTCCGAGGATGCCGCGCGCCTGGGTCCGAGCACCAGGCCGCGCCCTCCTGACCGCGCGCCCCTGGTTACTGTGCAGACTGGACCCATCCCTTTCAGGATCCGGTACTAAAAACAGAGTCCGGTGATCCTTTTTCTTCCCTTTTCTTTTTCTACTAACTTAAATACGCCACCCTTCTTCCAAATTGCAAAAAAAAAAAACAAAATGTCTCACCATAGTGTACGTGTGTTAGCGTTTTTCCAAATATTTTTCAAAGGTTAATTAGTTAGCTCACTAGGTCCTAACGCATATGCATGAATCACTTCACCTAGTGACTCTTGACAACCGTTTCAACCAAAATTCTTCTCTCTTGATAGATGGCTATCTATCCTAAATTCACTCACATCCACTAGGTGTCTTAAGTGGCAAAACAAAATGGACCTATCAAATATACTTTTGCATTGAGCCCATTTTGTTTTCTCTTTCTTTTTTTTCAAATCCAGAGCATGATCATCATCGTCACATGTCCACCAATATCACCATGGACTTCATCTTACTCCACCACTTCGATTGGACCATCCTATCTAGTCACACACTTATATGCAAGGATTAGTCCAAATATTTTTCATCAATTATCCAAAACTAAACAAGGGCTTTCAGCGAACACAACACACCTCACAATGTGGTTGCTTCTGAAGCACCATCCAATCTCCGAGCATGCTACAACAGAGCACACAAGCCTTCAATTCATCTAGGAGGTTGTTGACATTTCTTAGCGCAATCACCAAGTATGGAGATGAAATCCATTCCTGGCAACGACACTAGAAATGACTGTTGATATTTTTTAGCACCATCCCTAAGATTTGGATAAATCTTAGCAACGCCGCCAAGGAACACCAACACGATAGTTCTTAACGATTACAGAAACAATATTCGCAAGTGCACGGATCTATCGTTGTAGTATTTCACCCGAAAGTATTTAGGGTATCATTATTTATGTTTTCCTAAAGGAAGGCATGGTATAAATGTTCTAGCATGGATATGAACAAGATTACATGCTTGCATAGTGAACCAAAGTTTATAACAGGGTTAAAATGGTATTTTCAGAATAGTGGACACACACTTGGACCAACCTCAAGGATAAAAGAGAAATAAAGAATAAAAGAATATTCCTAAGTGGAGCAGGCTTCTTCTAATATAGCCATGCCAAAAACAGTTGATGATCATATAAATTACATGCTTAGAGCTAGACCTAAGTGTAAGATAGGTCAGGAGGCCACTGTCGGTGCGGGACCCACGGGATACCCCGCAAGGAAGAGAGAAGATCTAATCTAATTAGGATTTTCCCCATATAATTTTAGTAGTAGTATTATTCTGTAATCCTACTAGAAACTCTCATTGTAAACCGACTAGGATTCTGACCTCCTGACTATATAAAGGTGGGAAGGGTTCCTAGAGATAGGATCACGACTTTTACAACACAACAACACACAATCAATCCAACGCAAAGGTTAACGCTGATTGGACGAAGGGCTATTACTCGACCACAGTCGAGGGCCTGAACCAGGATAAATCAACTTTCTCTTGCGTTCACCATCGAGTTCCGCATACGTTGAAGCCCGAACATACTGTCCCGGGTAACCTCGTGACAGGCTATCGGTGGTAAAACATCAACAGCTGGCGCGCCAGGTAGGGGCTTTCGGTGAATTTGCATCCAAGAGCTCGATGGACCTCGACAGCATGATCTTCTCGACGGGATCAACTTTCATCTTCGGCTCATGGATCTGTGAGGCGGACGACAATGGCAAGCTCCAAGGTCGTCTCCTCGAAGATTCGAATCACCATGAAGACTATTCTATTTCGGTGACTACGACAGATCAAATCACCGGAAGATTCGCGTAGCTCGTGATGTCCGATTCCACTCAGGTTTCGCGGCTTTGCGTATCCGACTCAAACTCAGGCTCCACATCCGAGATAGAGTCTTATCCGAGTTCTTTCGGGAAACCGAGTTCTTTTTCGATGGGGCTTAAAAACGCGGTCCTAGCCTATCAAGAATACAACTCGGAGTACACGCAGAATCTTTTCAAGAAGCCGGATCCTTTTCCGTTCGGACTCCACAACATGGCAACATCTTATCAGACACGACCCGAAGGATTCCTCGATCTGGTGCTTAGAATGCCACTGAAGGGAGCTCAGAAAGGTCTCGTACTAATTATAACATCTCAAGACTGCATCGTCCACTGGCCGGGCTCTGTTCCTAAGGATAGCAGTACCTGACTGGTCGACACGATGACAACGACAATTCTACCCTACCAAGAAGGAGACTCGATCTGCGACCTCGAGGCCCCTACTAAAGTTATCAGCAACTCCGACAGTGTGGAAACTAATGCTAATAACAGAACAGTTCACGCATGGAAAGTACTCATGGTTCGTCGTCCTCGATCACCAATGGTCCCCCCAGAAGCGCCTGATGTTAGGTCATCGGATGAATCAGAATCCAACATATCACCCTTTGCCCACCCCAGGGCTACGATGGTGAGACCGAGAATCAGAAACAAGCCAGAGAAAGAAAAAACAAGTTGAAGCAAGGACGCCAACACCGTGCTAGGCAGCGCAAGGAAGCTTGGATCAGATATGAGTCAGAATTGGTCGAGTACGATAGAAGAAAATCACAACGAGAAGTCGAAGAAAGACGCACGGCAAATACACCCTACGATAAGATCCGAGAAGCATTAGAAGAACTCAGAGCGACCTCACATCCCAATGAAAAATAAGAACAGCTCCAGGATTTTCTTCGGTCAGCAGCCCTAAGGACGCACGAAGAAAGGACCCACTCAAGACTACCCGCCAGATCAATGACCCATAGGTAAGAAGATCAAAATCAAAGAAAGTCCGCTTTCGAGAGACTTGGACCAAGTGGAAGTCATAACAGAGAAAGTAGAAGGGACCATAGTCAGAGTCACCGAGTTGAACAACCAAGAAAGACCAGAAGCAGGGCGCCTACCCAGACAGCCTCGCAGGATTACTCTCATCAAAACAACAGTTGGCCAGAAGGAGGTGCCGAATCGGAATTCAAAGAAGCCAGAACGCACGATAGATTCCCCTGTTTTGCAAACAGACTTGCGTCAATACGACTACCTCACAAGTTCAAACCGTCCAACCACTCTAAATATGATGGCAAGACTGAACCAAGGCAGTGGCTCAGGATATATTCGCAATCGATTGAACTAGCCGGAGGAGACGACGATATCAAGACCCTGTTCTTTCCCATGGCCCTAGAAACCATGCCTCTCCAATGGTTCGATGAATTGAATCCAGGATCAATCAAAAATTGGGAGGACTTGCAAAGAGCTTTCTGTAAAAATTTCACAGGTATCATTACACACCCAATCACCCACGCAGAATTAAAGGGACTCAAGCAGAAAGGGGGCGAAAGTCTCAGAGATTACTATCGACGATTTGACGAATTACGTGCCCAAGTACATGACATTACCGAACGAGTAGTAATCGAAGCTTTCTCTCACGGGATCATGGCTAGGTGGCAATTTTAGGACTTCTGCAAAGAGAACCCGAGAAACAATGAAGAATTCAGACACACAGTAGAAAAAATGATTACCGCAGAGGAGAAGGCATGAGAAAGGTTCCTAGAAAGAAGCAACCGAGATAACTCAGATAAGCAAAATCATCGAAACAGCAGACACCAAGAGAGAAAACGTGGACCAGACAACACCATAGCGGTAACTGACAAATCAAGGAAGTTTTCCAAGCCCAGAAGGTATGATGACATTGAAAACATGCATTGCCCATTGCACCCTAATGGAAAGCACACTATTGGAAATTGCTACACCTTCAATGAATAATACACAAGAAAAGATAGTAAGGGGAGCACTAAAGAAGACAATCAGAAAAAAGATGAAGACAACCACGAAGACCAGGGATTCCTAAAATCTAGGGGAACAGTAGCAGTGATCTTCGCCGGGGCTCCAGATTCCAAAAGCAAACATCAAGAAAAGCTAGCTCTCCGAACCATCATGGCAGCAGAACTAGCTATTCCAAGATATCTCAATTGGTCACAATATCCGATCCAGTTTTCAAAAGAAGACCAATGGACTAGCGTAGGAAACGTAGGTCATTACCCACTGGTTCTAGATCCAACCATCGCCGGTATGACTGTCACAAAGGTACTAATTGATGGAGGAGCCGGACTCAACATCATTTTTTCAGAAACTCTAAGGAAGATGGGATTACAACTCGCCGGGATGATTACACCAATGAGCACACCTTTTTATGGGATAGTACCCGGCAAGGCGGCCATGCCACTTGGACAAATCACTCTACCGGTTACTTTTGGAACTCCCTCAAACTACCGCACAGAGTTCATCAAGTTTAAAGTTGCAGACTTTGAATCATCATACCACGCAATCGTCGGACATCCAGCACTGGCAAAATTCATGACAATACCACATTACCCGTACCTATTGCTAAAGATGTCAGGGCCTAACGGAGTCCTCTCCCTGCGAAGTGATTTGAAGCGCGCTTTGGACTGCGATGTTCAGGCAATTCAAATTGCAGCCAAAGCACAAGCAACCAATGGTAGAAAAGAAATAGCTGCTATTACCGCGGAACTGAGCCCGGAAGAACTAGAGATATCAGCTAAAAAGCCCAGCATCCTAGCACCACCAAAAGAAGCCGACGTCAAGCAAATCGACCTGGGAACCGGTGATCCCGCCAAAACGGCAACCATCAGTGCTCACCTCTCGGCAAAATAGGAACTCGCGCTCACCAACTTTCTTCGGGACAACAAAGATATCTTCGTTTGGAAGCCGGTCGACATGCCAGGTGTCCCAAGAGAGTTGGCTGAGCACAGAATCGATATCAACGAAGGCTCCAAGCTTGTGAAGCAATGACTAAGACGGTTCTCACCCGACAAGAAGGCAGCAATTAAGAAAGAAATCACAAAGCTAATGGCAGCCGGATTCATCAGAGAAATCCTTGATCCGGATTGGCTAGCAAATCCAGTTCTAGTACAAAAGAAGAATACAGACGAGTGGCGCATGTGCGTCGACTATACAGATCTCAACAAACACTGCCCAAAAGATCCATTTGGGCTACCACACATCGATCAGATAGTTGATTCAACAGCAGGATCTGCCCTATTATCCTTCCTTGATTGCTATTCAGGATATCACCAAATCGCTTTAAAAGAAAAAGACCAGAGCAAGACATCTTTCACCACCCCGTTCGGTGCCTACTGCTATAAGACCACGTCGTTTGGACTCAAGAATGCTGGTGCTTCTTACCAAAGAGCTATCCAAACGTGCCTTGGTGAACAGATCGGCAAAAACATGGAGGCATATGTGGATGACGTAGTAGTGAAAACAAAGAACCTGTACACACTTATTGAAGACTTAAAGCAAACATTCAAAAACCTAAAAAGGTGGAGGTGGAAATTGAACCCAAGCAAGTGTGTATTCGGAGTTCCTTCTGGACAACTACTCGGATTCTTGGTCAGTCATAGTGGAATTGAAGCCAGCGCCAAACAAATTTGAGCCATAATAGAGATGGGACCCCCTCGAAGCGTCAAAGATGTGCAGAAACTAATAGGCTGCATGGCGGCCCTCAATCGTTTCATATCAAGACTCGGCGAAAAAGGGTTACCTTTCTTTAAACTACTGAAGAAGACAGAAAAGTTCGAGTGGACAGAGGAAGCCAACGAAGCTTTCAAAAGACTTAAAGCATACCTCACATCATCGCCCGTTCTCATGCCACCAAAGAAATACGAAGACATGATGCTATATATTGCGGCTACTTCTACGGTGATCAACACATCGATAGTTATGGAAAGAGAAGAAGAAGGGTGCATATATAAGGTACAACGCCCCGTATACTACATCAGCGAGGTTCTGTCAGAATCAAAAATCTAGTAACCGCATGCGCAAAAGCTACTCTATGCTCTCCTGATCACTTCACGTAAGCTACGCCACTATTTTGAAAGCCACAAGATTACCGTGGTGATAGATTTCCCACTTGGAGACATCCTACACAACAGAGACGCAACAGGGCGCATATCTAAGTGGGTAGTTGAACTTGGAGCTCTCAATATCAATTTCACCCCACGGAAGGCAATTAAATCCCGAGCTCTTGCTGATTTTGTGGCTGAGTGGACAGAAATTCAACAACCTATGTCAAACATCATCCTTGACCATTAGAAGATGTACTTTGATGGATCGCTCAAGCTAGGCGGAGCCGGAGAAGGCGTTCTCTTAATTTCTCTAGACGGAAAACAACTCAAGTATGTCCTTCAGATATTATGGCAAGCCACAAACAATGAAGCAGAGTACGAAGCCTTGGAATCGAGCGATTGCTCGTGTATAGAGATTTGGCAGTAGTCATCAACCAAGTCAACAAAGATTGGGACTGCACCAAAGATAACATGGGCGCCTACTGTGCTGAAATATGAAAGCTTGAAAAACATTTTCAAGGATTAGAAATTCTACACGTCCTGCGCGATTCTAATATTGCGGCAGACGTTCTCGCCAAGCTTAGGTCAGACAGGGCGAAGGTCCCACCCAGTGTATTTATAGAGGAGTTATCAGCTCCCTCTATCAAACAACCCGGTGAGTTAACCCCTGAACTCCTAGTCAAAGGCACCCAGATTTTGGTAATCAACACCTCATGGACCCATGCCTTTATTGATTATATCAAAGAAAACAAGCTGCCAGCAGATAAAGAGGAGGCTACCAGAGTCGTTCGCAGAAGCAGGAACTATGTCCTAGTGGGAGAAAAGCTATACAGAAGAGCCGCGTCATCAGGAGTACTCCTAAAATGTGTCTCGTTTGAAGAAGGCAAAGAGATCTTAGACGAAATACGCTCAGGTTGCTGCGGAAATCATGCCACTTCAAGAACACTAGTCAGCAAAGCTTTCCGCACCGGATTCTACAGGCCAACAGCTCTGAAAGATGCAGAAGAACTTGTCAGAAAATGCAAAGGTTGTCAAATGTTCGCAAGACAAGCTCATGTGCCAGCTCACAATCTCATATGCATCCCACCCGCTTGGCCTTTCTCTTGCTGGGGGCTGGATCAAGTAGGACCTCTCAAGAAAGCAAAGGGTGGTTTCGAGTACATCTTCATAGCAATTAACAAGTTCACCAAGTGGATCGAATACAAACCACTCGCAAAATACAGCGTAGCCAAAGCAGTCGAGTTCATCCAAGACATTATGCACCGCTTCGGCATGCCTATTCGAATCATCACAGATTTAGGTTCTCCCTTCACAGCTACAGAATTCAAAAGTTGGGCAAGGATTGTGGCTTTGGCATAGATTACGCATCAGTCGCACATCCAGAAGCCAACGGACAGGTAGAAAGGGCCAATGGACTCATACTAGCCAGATTGAAACCAAGACTGTATGAAGAGCTAGCAGACTATGGATCAAAATGGATTGAAGAATTACCCAAAGTAGTATGGGGGCTACGAACTCAAATAAGCAGAGCCACCGGATACTCGCCTTTCTTTCTAGTTTACGGATTAGAAGCCGTACTACCTGCCGACTTGATTTGGATATCACCAAGGATAGAACAGTATGACGAAGGAGAAGCAGAACACACCAGAAGATTAGAACTCGACAGTACAGAAGAAGTCAGAGTAAAAGCTACCCTTCAATCAGCAAGATACCTCCAAGGATTAAGACGCCACTACAACAAGAATACCCAGCCTTGATCACTACAAGTCGGAGACCTAGTGCTAAGAAGAATACAAAAAACTAACGGACGCCATACACTACTCAGTCCATGGGAAGGTCCTTTTATTGTCTCAAAAGTCACTGGACTAGGCACGTACAAGTTAATAACTGAAGATGAGAAAGAAGTCAGCAATACATGGCACATCAGCCAACTAAGAAGATTCTACGCATGAAAACAACTCAAGGAAGAATACATGTACAAACCACAAGAGATCAACGTTCACGGCCAATAAAGATGGTGTTCCTCGACAACATATGTATTATGGCTTGTCAAACGATCATGATCAATAAAGATGGTTTTCCGGCAACATATGTCTTATGATCTCTATCCCCGAGTTGTTTTCAAAAAGCAAAATGGCTGAAAATATGCCTGAGCATCCCGGTCGAGAGCAAAATAGCTGAAAAGACGCTTGAGCCCGCCGATGAGGCAAGCTAACAAGCTAACACCCAAAACAAAAAGCAAAATGGCTGAAAATACGCCTGAGCATCCCGGCCGAGAGCAAAATAGCTGAAAAGACGCTTGAGCCCGCCGATGAGGGTAGCTAACAAGCTAACACCCAAAACAAAAAGCAAAATGGCTGAAAATACACCTGAGCATCCCGGCCGAGAGCAAAATAGCTGAAAAGACGCTTGAGCTCACCGATGAGGGTAGCCAACAAGCTAACACCCGAAACAAAAGCAAAATGGCTGAAAATTCGCCTGAGCATCCCGACCGAGAGCAAAATAGCTGAAAAGATGCTTGAGCCGCCGATGAGGGTAGCTAACAAGCTAACACCCGAAACAAAAAGCAAAATGGCTGAAAATACACCTAAGCAACCCGGCCGAGAGCAAAATAGCTGAAAAGATGCTTGAGCCCGCCGATGAGGGTAGCTAACAAGCAACCACCCGAAACAAAAAGCAAAATGGCTGAAAATACGCCTGAGCATCCCAGCCGAGAGAAAAATAGCTGAAAAGACGCTTGAGCTCGCCGATGAGGGTAGCCAACAAGCTAACACCCGAAACAAAAAGCAAAATGGCTGAAAATACGCCTGAGCATCCCAGCCAAGAGCAAAATAGCTAAAAAGATGCTTGAGCCCACCGATGAGGATAGCTAACAAGCTAACACCCGAAACAAAAAGCAAAACGACTGAAACTAAGCCTGAGCATAGATCAAAGCAATTCCAAGACAAGACCCTCCAACTACTTGTTCCAAATAGCAAGAGGCTCGGGGGCTACACTGGAGATACCCAAGAACACAAAGTTTGTCAAGATAATGATCTAAATCAAGTTGTTTACATGGCACAGACAAAAGCTAGACAAGCACTCGACAGATCAAGAAAGTTTGTCAAAACAACGATCTATACCGAGTTGTTTACACAGCGCAGACGGAAACCAGACAAGCACTCGGCAGATCAAGAAAGTTTCTCAAGACAATGATCTACATACACCGAGCAATTTGCACAACACAGATGAAAGCTAGAACAAGTAACTACTCGGAGAAAATTCTGATCACTTGGACAACTCATTTAAAGAATAAGCAAGGATTAGACGTCCAGACAAAGAAGACATCAACAAAGATAAAGGACTTTCATTCAAAAACAAGTATAATGTCATATTACAAGGCGGGAGCATAAAGGTCAATTACATCAAGCGTCATCATCAGGAAAAGAGATATCAATATTAAGATTATCTACAATTCTACTAGCTAAGTCTTCGACCTCAGGCTCCATCCTCTCAACGGCATCAATGTATTCTTGACTATCGACTTCCTCTGCTATCTTGGACAAAGGCACCTCTGGAGCAAGAACCCGGACCTAGGCCAAGACATTCTTGGTACACAGTTGGGCGCACCTCTTCACGAACTCTTGGAAACGAGTCGGAATTTGAGGAATTAACTGAGCCCAAGATTGCCCATCATCCGCTAGAGTTCGGAGAACATCGGCTACTGAACGAAAGGATTTCCACAAAGCCTTCTAGTTTTTAGTAGCCGTCGCCAACTTGCCAGACAAGTCTTCAATAGTTTTTTGGGCCTACACAAGATCTCTATCAGTTCCACACCTAATCAACTTAGCAAGCGTGAGTTCTTCTTCAGCATGAGTAATTACCTCCTCAGCCTTGTTGTGACTAGAACGAACAAGAGTCTTCATTTCATCAATACCCTCCGAGAGCTTCTGCTTTTCAACTCGGAGAGCTAGATAAGGCACCAAACAACAAGTCAACAGAAAGGAGAGTTTGAATACAGAAGGAAACAAAAGAACCCGTAATACCATTGCACTCTTTCTTTGCGGCCTCCAAGTTCTTCATGGCCTCCGAATTCTTTAAAGCCTCCTGGATAGCAGCATCCCTCTGCTTCTCGGCCTCAACAACCCGGGCACAAAGAGCTTTTTCCTCCTTCTGATGCTTTTGACGCTAAGCCTCCATCTCGGCCTAGCAGAGATCAAGCTCTGTCTTCAGGGCACTCAACTCAGAAGGCAACTTCTTCTCGGTTTCCGACGAGAAAAAGAAGCCGGTATGGTCCCGAGAGAAGGACTGAACAAAAAGAAAGAGAGAAAAAAGGCATAAGAACAGGAGAAAGATGAACATCCAAAGAAAGAACTTCAGAAAACTTACTTGGAGTTTTTCTCCAAAAGAAGTTGCAAAGGTCGCAAAGTCTCCCCAAGAAGCGGTCAACTCTGACAACCGATGAGTGGCATCAAATTGATGCACCACATCTTCTGTAGAAAGAGGAGCAGAGGGAGAAGACGACCGATGCGGAGAAGGCAAGATCAGGGACACATCATGGGAAGTCCCGGCTACCTTCATAGATGAATCCACCACCATGGCCACGGTCACCTTCGGGGCAACCAAGTCAGCAGCAGCATCATCACCAGAAAACCTTGTCTCCCCCACAGCCACTTCACCGACCGTGCGCTCCGAGTCCTAAGGCTCGGTACTCGGTGGCACACCAGAGGACTGGCAAGAAGTCGACGAAGGGTCGAGAGAAGATGAAGGCCTAAAAGTTGATAAAGAAACTCGCTAATAAGAACAAGAGAAAAGGAGAACAGAAGCAAAGAGACAAAACCAGAATTCGCTCACCCAGCTATCTTCTTCTTCGTAAAACAAAAAGAAGACCTCGAGGGGGAACAACGGCAACAAAAACATCACCACCACCCTACGACGGGGGTGGCATGGTCGATACTGGAACCCCAGAAGAACTCGAGCCCAATGACCGCTTGCTACAAAAAAGAGCAAGGATGAAGTCAGAACAAGAAGAAGTGCTCAACAAAAGAAAGACAAGTAAACAACTCACCGACGCGTAATGAGGGGCACATCATCGTCCTCATCTTCCTCAGTCTCCAGCAAGACAGCTACAGCGCCATCTGAAAAAAGAGAGAAAAGAACTCGGTCAAAGGCACAAATAAATAACAGAAAGATCAAACATATTAATACGCTCACCTAGGAGCACACTACCTATAACTAGAGTACCTGGATGAGTACTCGGCTAGCGAGACTTCTTGGAAATAGGTAAACCAGATGAAGAGCCATCCGCTCACCCCCTCTTTGAGACACTACGAGGACCTCGAGGGACTGGACGAGGAACATATTCTTCATATACATCAACAACTCTAGAAGAAACTCCAGGAAACACTGTGGTGATTTGAAACTTACTGGTTACAGAAGCCCTAGCAAGATTCTCCCCAGTATTCACCACGGCAGGGAGGACATCAAGGGGGATCGGGTCAACAAAGTTACGCCCCAATTCCTACAAAAAAGAGTAAAACAACCATACGAGAAAGATTAACCAAAGGTGGAGACAACAAAGGAAATTCAAAAAGTACTCAAATAAAGAAAAATAACTCACAACAGGAGGAGGGTTCTTAGCGCAATACTCAACAACAGCGTGAGGAACGACGTTCACTCCTTTCAGCATCTTCTAAAGGCGCTCGAGCACCTCCTCGTCGATCAACTCAAGGGCAGGGACCATACGAGAAGGATCCTCCGCCCTAGAGTACTCAAAACCAAAGTTTTCTCGCTCCTTAAGAGGTTGGACTCGACGGCGAAGAAAACTGGAAATAATACCAAGGCCGGTCAAGCCTTGCTAGTTTTAGAGCACTTATCCTCTCAACAAGCAGCTTGATCGCCTGGTTCTCATCCTTCGTCAAGAGGTTCTTTTCCCATCGATCGTTAACCGTGGGACCAGAAGAAGAATGGACGGAAAGAGGAGGAATCATGCTGGCGGAATAAAATCACTCGGAACACCAATCCCTCACAGAATCAACTAAGTCATAATCAAATAATTTAATTTTGAGACCACGATGACTGAATCCCACACCCACCAAGAACAAAAGTGTCATCATGGCGGGGTTGTGGTTTCAGACGAAAGAAGTAACGGAAGAGGGAAAGAGAAGGAGGAATTCCAAGAAAAGTTTCACAAAGATGAACAAAGATAGAAAGATGAAGGACAGCATTGGGGGTAAGATGGTTCAAGGTAACCCCAAAATAATTAAGGAATCGATGGAGGAAGGCAGAAGCAGGAAGGCAGAGTCCAGCACGGACAAAGGAGACAAAGAGGATGATCTCACTAGGACCTAGAGCAGGGACCCGATGCTCGCCTGGAGCCCTCCATTCAGCAATGTCCTTGCTCTGGATCAGACCATCGCCAACAAGCTCGCGAAGCTGGTCTTCAGTCGTTGTCGGAGCTGGCCAAACCTTCTGGGCAGCCCTCATGGCCATGAACTCTCGGTTCTCGATCACGGAAAGTGATGACTCCTCATCCACAAAGGCTGCCTAGGACTTGATCGTGGCTTTTTTCCTACCCATGTACTAAGGGAAGCAAAAAGGCACTAAGAAAGATGAGGCTCAGATGGCAGCGCTCAGATGACAGCTACAATGGCGGCGGTGGAGTTTTCAGTACTAGGGTTTCAAGGCAAGAGCAGGGCAGTAAAGAAAAAGGAGATGAAAGGTCTTTAAATAGATTTTACAGCGATAAAAATGGCCCACCAGGCCCATGAAAGCATGGTATGAGAACGCAACGGTCCATTTACTGACACAGCTAAAATGACGGAAGGCACAAATCCACACAACGGTATAGTTCAACTGCAGATTTCGAACTTATCCATCCAGGAAAACGGCAGAGTTACCATATTGCTACAAAAAGAACTCATCAACCATGAAGCAACGGAAGGTTACCTCACAAGGAATATAACAACCTGGTCCTTAAAAAAGAACTCGGGACTCTCATGAACAACCGAGACATCAGCAGAATAAAGAATGACAACTCAGAAGACAAGATTCTTTTCATTATAAATGGTTTCAAGAAATTGAAGATTACACATCTTACAAGACCCAACGAACTCGGTACTACAACAAGCAAGGTAGCAAAGAGGAACCCGGACACAGCTAGGCTCTAGAACGACTACGTGTCCCAAATTGCTACTCGGTAGAACAAACTGCACTCGGCTACACTGTTTTCTTCAAAGGATGGACGCAGCACATCCAAGGCAGAGATCAGCGGCACGGTGGGACAACATGGACCAAAGGAGGTATGCAGGCATCTGTCTACCCAAGCCCGATGTGATGCAGGATCAGGTGTTGATCTACACCGGACAGTCACAGGGCGGGCAAGGAAGATCAACCCAGAACTGCTGGATGAAGGAACGCATCCCACATCACAAGACTTCCTCCAACTACCACCACGTACCTCCAAGTACAATGCCGCTGCGGGATTAGTCTACCTCTAATCCCTATCACAAGACTTCCTCCAGCTACGACAAGATGCACAGGAACTACAAAATACGCTCGGGGGCTGCTCTACTTCACAAACTACCATATTCATGACTATGAAGGCTTCAGAACAAGCAACAAAATGTTCAATGAATGAAAACAACACTCTGGGAGGGTATTTATAGATCGAAGAAGCGGCGCACATGGACTAGGAGCACTGTAACAGAACCGCCCAATTTATACAAGATCAAGTACGGCTGTCCCCGCTAACACGTTGACACACACATACTTTCACTTATATAAACTCGATAGTCCGCCGAGTGTCACGAAGGACCTCGGTAAATCAACATCACAACCAAGATCGCATGATTAAGCAAATACACATCACATACGCAGAGTTGCAGCAGAAATAATATTACAAATGAGTTCACAAGTAATAGTACAAGTTTGAGTTTCAAAACCGATTAGTGAAACAACATAGCTTTCAATTGATTACCATAATATAAGTTCCAAATACATTGCTAGCATAAGTGACATCCTCAGACAAAAGCATATATATGAGAAGTAAATATAGAATCACCGAGCCCACCGACGGTTAGCCACCATCTTCAACCGGCCGAAAACTCACCTACAACATGGTGGGATAAACCCTGAGTACTCGAATGTACTCAGCCAGACTTACCCGTCTTAAACCAAAATAAAGCAACACCAAGGATTGTGCAAGGCTTTCTTTAGTGGGCTAGCTGACTCGTTTGCGAAAAGCATAAGCTATCATGAAGAAACTATTTTAAGTACTTTGCATCATCTTTATTATGACCTATCCATCTAGGTAAGCACCTATACTATAGCAATCACTTGATTAGCCAATAACATCCAGTTACCAATTTAGATTTAGCATATCCCATACCATCTAGATAACCATCATTGTTCCATAATAATTACTACGATGCCGTAGCTCGAGTCAAGTGCTCACTATCCAGGAGCGATGGCGATTCGAATCGATTCCTAACCAGCTGGTGATTTATTCCTCACACAAACCATGCTTCCCCTATCAGGGTAGCTTAGATCACCAAGGACACTATTTAGGTAGCCGCGGGACAATCTGTAGCCGTAGTACCCAGGGATCGCCCGACTGCTAGGAATCAGGGCGCACCTACCCTTGGGCTCACTCTTCGCGTCCCTATCATACCCCCATCAGCACCAATACGCGCACTCGTGTAGATCTTGGCCTAAATAGTGCCACTAGCTTCGTGGTCGAAAGGTACTTTATTTGGCCAGCTAAATGTGAGGCATGCGTTCAACATGACAAGAGGGACGAGCAACGATCGGTCCTTAATTGACACAGATGGAAACTAATAGCACCCCAGAACCCTGTCTGGTTGCCTCCAACTTTTTTCGTCCGATCTCCAATTATCCATCACACATGGTTAATTCTAGGATATCATTCTTTCCATAGCTAAATTCTTCCAGTAACCACCTATAATGTAGGTGATCGGATTATCACCGATCGCTAACGGTCTAAGGAAGGCTAAGCAGTTATTCGATCCTAACCTAACAGGGTAACAAGGTAGTAAGGTAGGCAAGGATAGTAATAAATGCATCAACGGTTTCAATCAACTCCCACCACTTAATGCAACAATATACAAACTCATATATATATATATAGAAAGAATTGCTTTTATAAAGTAGGAGACTTAGAATGCTCGGGGCTTGCCTGGGATCCGACACAAGTCAGTTTAGTTAGCTTGCATCGTCATGGTGACATCTCCGGTCCTAGCACTTGCTTAGTCCTTTCATCTTCGGGATAGATCCACCAAACCAAATCTTCGAGTTTGGCTCCACATCACATCCTTCACGTGGTTCATCTAGCGTACCTAAATGAGATGCAAGATGCATGTGTATGAATGTGATGAATGGTAACACAAGATGCATCACCTAAGCATTCAAGACAAACACAAGATTATGCAAGACATAGACACCAATAGCTATTTAACTAACATCACACCACTAACTATAGAGAGCAAGCACATCAAGCATGGCACAAGTTTCCCAAGATCCCAGGTGCTCTAATTCAGTCATCATTCAAGGCATAAGTCACACTTAACAATATACAAGCAAACACTATAATTGGAATCTACCAATTTCTGGACATGCAAACAGCAGCTACAAGATTTAGCCATAACTAGAGTTACACAAATCCAAATGACTTGCAAGAAGACATTTTGGAAAGCTTATGAAATTATCTACATTTCATCTATAACCATCACAGCATGATTCCCAAGTTAAGTAGGTCGAAATTATACCTTTACAGAAACTGGTTCATACCAAACAGAGAGCAACAAATCCTGTATTCTAACTTTAAACAGTTGTAACTCAAACACTACTCAGCCAAATGATACCAAATTTTAACAGCAGCTAGATACATAAATTATCTACAACTTTTGTATAAACAAGTTTCACAACAAAGCACATTATCATGAAGAACTTTGCTAAGTTCCTAAATCTGTCCATAAACCACATTTGCAAGAAAATAAATATTAACTTATGTTGCAAACACATAATTGGGCAAAACCAACTTTACCAAAATGTCACACATGACTAAATAACACCAGAAAACCTAGTGTCCATGACCAAATAAATTCTTTTAATGCATTTCTTAATTTATTTTAGATAACAAGGTGACTTAATGAACATATACCAAAAGTGCACAATAATTTCTACAAAAATTACAGTGGCTCACATATACTCTCAATAGTCTAATGTACAAATTTTACTCCATTTGAATATGTATAGCAACCTCTATGAAAAGGACAAGTTGATAAAGCAAGAAATCATGTGAGAGCAAGATAAACCAATAACTCACTCATGCAGCAACCAATGACCATGAAATTTTTATCACACATCAAACATCACATGAGTAGCATGCCACAAAAATTTCACTTCATTTGGAGCCCTACAACTGCAGTTATGAAAAAGACAAATACAAATAGAATTAAAAACCTAGATGCATAAATCCATTTTCACAGCTAAAACTTTAAACTAAAACCTAAAATATTATAGATCTATGGCATAGAAAATTCCACAAGGATTCCAAAAAGTCCTCATTTGCTATTTTACGAATTTTCTATGATTTATTATTATTTTCCAAACTTTCAGCCGATTTAAAACAAATAGGTCCCTAGGAGCACTATTCATATGAGTCTATAACATTGCAGATAGGACCCTCCCTTTCTCCTAATTGTTGCGCAAAGTCCTTCGTCTTCTTCAATACACAGGGAGCTGGGGAGGACGGCGGTGAGGACCGGCTAGCGGCTAGACAGCGACGAGGAGTGGCGGCGCAGCACACGGGGGCCCGTGCGCACCTTCTGGTTGTCTCGTATGGCCGGGAGGCAACCCGAGGTGGCCTGGCCACGTGCACGGCATGATCGCAGTGGTGGTGGCACTGACGGCGCCATGACGCTGCTGCTTGTCTGTGGCCAAAGCAAGCGGCTGGCCCACCACAAGCAATGGCTGAGGGCGGGCGAGGAGGAAGGAACATGGAGAAGTCTGGAGGCTCCGTGGTGGTGTGTGTCTTGGCTGCCATGGTCATGGCACAAGGCAAGCAGCAGCAGCAGTCAGTAGGGGAGAAGAGAGAGGCTGCAACAAGAGAGAACCAAGAGTGAGAGAGCGAGCAGGAGGAGGAGGGCGAGTGCTCGGCCTTTCAAGCAAATGGAGGCGAGGTGGTGAACGGGCGCAGCACAATGGAGCCACGCGGCGCGCAAGCAGTCTGCGGCAGTTGGCAATAGAAATCAGATTCAAATTTATGAAGGAGTAGCAATACTACCTCAAAAATACGTCTGAAACCCTAAGTTCGTCCATCCGTAGCTCCTAAACTACGACGATTTAGTAAAAACTCTATTAGTAAAAGTTGTAGATCTACATACCATCTCCAACTTTTCTTAAGTGATCTAGGTCTAATTGTCAAAGGATATAAAGTAATATCGTCACAAAGTCAGGCACATCGAAACTGTAAACTCACTTTGACTTAGAAAAATTCCTAAGTTCCAAAAATAGTACAATATTGATTCTTGTGAGCTCTAAATGACCAAGTTAAGCACTGAATTAGCTCATGACCCAAAAATAGAAGTTGTTGATATAATCAAGTACTACAACTTTGCTTAAGGGTGCACTACCATGCAAACACCGTAAGCCACATTTCAAACCAGGTCAAAGTAGCATCATGGTAAAGCTTAAATTAGAGTTCATGACCGATTGAGGCGTTTTCTTGACCTTTTCTCAACATGAACCCTTCATGACTTTTGTTGTAGATTTCAATTTGAGTCATTTGGGCAAGGTAGCAAGGTTCGGTTGACGATCTATAATTCCATTCACTTAATAAACCAATCCAAGAAAGATTATAACTTATCATTTCATGTAACTTTTTGATTCCAAACTTCACGAAGCTTTTCCAATCATCCATGTGGGTGGAAATTGATGTGAGGCACATGAAAGAAGTAGATCCAACATTACTCAAGCATACTTTTTGGAAAGGGCAACATGTAAGCAAGGGTGCATGGTCCATGTTTAAGTGGTGGCTCATTTTTGTAGATTTGATCTTTCACCACTTTAACATGTCATGGTTGAGCTCAACTGGTAACAAACATCTAGGGGTGTTACAGCCCTCCCCCCTTATAGGAATCTCGCCCCGAGATTCGATGCGAAAGACCCTTAAGGGAAGAGAAGCATGTCCTCCATTTTCCAATATCAGTGATAGCCTTAGGCTACTTAACTTCGGAGTATTAGAGAGGCTAATTTGGTCAAGACACTTTCTGATACTTGCTCTTCGCAGTAATTTTGGTCTAAAGAATTTCCTTCGCTGGCTTCCATGAAGCATTGTTACTTTGGGAGGAATCCAAGATAGCACAATACTTCGTTCTCGAGATACGGAGAGTACTATGGAGTATAAACTAATTACCCATAATATCTATTTCCCTAATGAGTGTAGCCTGGACCATGTGAACTTTGCACTAGACTGCAAGCTTCAGGAAGCTACTCATTACAAGGGTTCCCTGCTCATTCACAAAGTTCAAAAAGCAGTCCTCTATCAAGGTAACTTGAGTCCACTCTTTTATAAGAGATGAGATCACAGATGGGTAAACATCCTTGGTGGCTATGAGCACCCGAGTAATCGACAAACAATGTCTGTGTTGGTCGTAACCATTCAATCTCTCAGATGCCAACCAATGGAAAACTACATAATGTTCCATGTGTGCAGTTCTCTTTCTCTAATGATAACACTATATTGTCTGGGTTCATTGAGTGAGCAGTGAATGTGATAGCTGACTCTGTTGACTAAGCATTTTTGACGATCATTATTTGAGGGAATCCTTGTATCCATGCGGCAACAGTTATTTGGGTTGGATCTGTGGCAACCTCGTGGGTAAAAACACATGGAAATGTACTAGTGGACAATTCTGCCTTGGAGGTCCTTGCTAGAGAAGGATGATAGCGAGGTCTGAAGGTCAACGAGAGTTGCAAGGATGCACTGACTAGAAAAATAGTACACTACTAAGCAGGTTGAGCGCAATTTGACTTTATGGTGCAGTGGCACAGTAAGTTGATTTGACTTGCACTATAGCAAAACTAGCTTTGTTGAACTACATTGGACATTGAGGTTTCCTTTCTAATGTCAATCAACCACTCAAAATCAAAGTCTAAAGTCAGTTGTTTGACACCTCTCAAGTTGCTTCCGATTTGCAATGGTACAAGTTGACTCGTAGAACACCTCGATTGCTCGAACGTTGTTAATAGAAGAGGCCAAAAACAAAGTACAAAGGGGTCCAAGGAGGGCATCTAAAGGATTATCTAGCAACAATTATTGGCCGCATTACCTACCTTGGCATCAATTGCAAACACAACCTTTGAATGCGAAGGATGATCGCAGTCACAGCGGAATTGCAGATTATGTACTCTTTTATTTTCTATTCATATCTCACAATCTACTACTCCAATATGCACAAAATTTGGTGGGCATGTAGATACATGGGTCTTCTAACTACTCACCAAAATTCAACTCAACCGGACACCGTTTCACTATCCAAATAATTCATCTACCAAAACTGCTCTGTTCTGAAATGGCAGCAAACCGAGCCGACAAGATATCTCTCAAATCCAATGTTTTACTCAACCAATACTCCAGCCAACTTAAGACATTGAAGGGTCCTAAGCAAGGAATGAGATCACCAAGTTTGGGGTCAATCCAACTTTGTTTGAGTCACTAATCACCGGCTTGAAGATAACCGGTTTAGTGCCACAAAATCTGGATAGATTTCGTGTTCTCCCTTTTCTTTGCTTCACACGTTGAGGTGTGTGTTTTGCACTCTCTAACCTTTCTCATAGCAGCAGTAGCTTTTCCCTAGCTGAGGATGGAGGCCAGAGTTTTCCTCACATGCTTCTCTAGTAACACTTCAACCATCGTTCTAGACACCAACCTGACTATGCACAAGCATTGGACTTGTGGGCTGTTTTCGCAGGGCACAAAGCATTATTCCACATGTAGGGCATTCCTACATAGACAAGGAACCGTTTCTAAATATTCTCTAGCACTTGGTCCAATAGAACCTTGAACAAATCCGTTTGTGGTACCTAGGGGCACAATGATGCTGATCGAAACTAGGCACATGCTTTCTCTAGTTCTACACTTAGCTGATACAACATCTTGCATTACTGAACGTCCTTGTTGTTTCTTTGCTTAACATCATTCTGTGAGACGTAGTCTTCATAGCTACCAATAAGTCACTACCTAGCTGGAGATTAACCTTACTATGGGTAACTAATCAGTTGTCTCTCAACACTCAAAGTTCCAAATTCTTACTCTTGACCACAACAATAATTGCAATAGAGGCACAAACAAACAGTCGCCATCAAGGTCTGTAGATAAGGAGTCACCTGAGATGGTTGATTTCAACTATATGACCATCATGCACCTACAGATCAAGAACTTGAATGGGAGGTTCATGAGCACCTGGTGACCTATTACACCACATGATATCGCCATCCATTATCATTAGATTGATAACTTATCCAACATTAAGTGTTGGGTACCTTCCTGATCCAACATGGATGACATAAGTTGCTCATCAAACGACTGACATCATTACAGGAACCGTCAAGTAGAGTCACTTGTCTACCATCTCTTGTAGTCTGTTATTGTTTATGTCAGTGACATGTTCTTCAAAGGTTATCCTTTTTGTGACTTCAAAAGGAAGCTCTACTACTTTCGGTCTGATATATGGATCTTCGATATGGAGAGATAACCAAGGAAGAGCTCACGTGAAAATAACACATCGGTGCAGTTCAGCAATGGATCATGACTAGAAACCTCGATACCAGCGCGCACCCAGCAGCACAACCATGTGCCGGCCGGCCACAAGGAGGCCCTAGGTTCCGTCGTGGCACCGTAGTTGCTACTCATAACACCATTACTGATCACACACCCAAAGTGAATTTTCAAGTTGCATAGATTTGGTCATAAGAACAAGCACTATGCAAAGGAGGGATAGCAAATAAAGGTAGTCACGATGTTAAGACTCAACAAGGAGGAGATCAGAAGATCAAAACATAGCGCAAAAGAACATAGCTTAATTGCTGAAGACAACTGAGCAGGGGACTCTTGCCAAATTCCCATATACATCTTGTGTCCACTAAATTGATTACCAGATAAAGATCAACATGAGATTTGGTCTTGTCGAGCAACAATATGAGATCAAGACTGAAAAACATCTAGAGACTTGAAAGAGTTGGAGACAAAATACACGAGATTCGAGGGACAGAGCCATTGCACTAACTAGGGATTCAGTTGATAAAGCAATGACATGATCTGTGAGGAAAAGGTTCCAAAGCCAGGATAGATAGCGATTAGCGTTGCACCAGATCATCAGTAAAAGGAAGGAGCAATGAGATCTAATAAGGATTTTTTGCAGCAGGGTCCTCCCACACAGGAGCGGGACAACCACGAAACATGCAAGCATTCAAGGGAACTAAGCTTGGGCCTAAGGTCAAGCAAAGGCATGGATAAAGTCTTCGTAGCACAACGTTCAAGGCTAGCAACCACGTGTACAGGCTTAGGCTCCTAAGAGAGAACTTAATGGGAGACAACAACCATGAGATTACTAAAACTTGGACGCGGCTCCAGGATAGCACTCTTCAACACTCGTACGCTTACCGAGGACAAAAGGGGTGACAACTATGGCACTACCTAGATAACGAGCATCCACACATACATCATGGTCTTAAGCAAGCATTTCGAATATACTCAACCCGATTAGCTTAAGCGACTATTACTAAGCACAAAGCTCGCACATAACAAGTAGTCACCTACAGCAGCACCAATACACATAAACTTGGTAGTAAGGTGTTGTTATCTTTTTATTTCCTTTTTACTGAGTAGGTGGATACCTCTACAAAACAAGTTTTACTTACATATAGCAATTTAGTTTTCGAAGTTTAATAACTTGTCATCTATTTCCTTTGGAAGCAAACATACAAGACGAAACTAATCACACACTACCTTCAAGCATAGCTATTCAAGCGGCATGGGACAAGGCATTTTGTCTAGCTTCACACAGGAAAAATAGTGACATCACATTGATCACAAGTTACTTAGCATTAGAACAAGGTGAGGGAAGTATATTTATGCACAAGCACAATCATGATGCATGCTCATCCTATTCATCATCACGAAATTGCCAGCCTAAGGCGGCAATCACGTTCTATGTCGGTGGCATAACACGTAATTGCCAGCCTAAGGACAAGTTAATAAAGCAAGAAATCATGTGAGAGCAAGATAAACCAATAACTCACTCATGCAGCAACCAATGACCATGAAATTTTTATCACACATCAAACATCACATGAGTAGCATGCCACAAAAATTTCACTTCATTTGGAGCCCTACAACTGCAGTTATGAAAAAGACAAATACAAATAGAATTGAAAACCTAGATGCATAAATCCATTTTCACAGCTAAAACTTTAAACTAAAACCTAAAATATTATAGATCTATGGCATAGAAAATTCCACAAGGATTCCAAAAAGTCCTTATTTGCTATTTTACGAGTTTCCTATGATTTATTATTATTTTCCAAACTTTCAGCCGATTTAAAACAAATAGGTCCCTAGGAGCACTATTCATATGAGTCTATAACATTGCAGATAGGACCCTCCCTTTCTCCTAATTGTTGCGTGAAGTCCTTCATCTTCTTCAACACACAGGGAGCTGGGGAGGACGGCGGTGAGGACCGGCTAGCGGCCAGACAGCGACGAGGAGTGGCGGCGCAGCACACGGGGGCCCGTGCGCACCTTCTGGTTGTCTCGTATGGCCGGGAGGCAGCCCAAGGTGGCCTGACCACGTGCACGGTGGTCGTAGTAGGTGGCTGCACGGCGCCTATGGACGCGTGGCTGCTTGCTGTGGCCAGCAAGTGGCGGCAGCGAGCGGCTGGCCCATAGCGGCGGCTGGGAGGCGCGGCGAGGAGGAAGGAACATGGAGAAGTCACAGGCTCCATGGTGGTGTGTCATGTGCCATGGCTAGCACGAGGCAGCAGCAAGAAGCAGCAGTGAGCAGGGAGAAGAGAGGGGCAAGAAGAAGAGAACCGAGAGTGAGAGAGCGAAGCGGAGGAGGAGGAGGCGAGTGCTCGGCCTTTCAAGCAAATGGAGGCGAGGTGGTGAGCAGGCAGCAAGACACAAGCAGAGCCATGCTTGGGCATGAAAGCGATCTCATGATGATCGGCAATGTAAATCGGATTCAAATTTATGAAGGAGCAGCAATACTACCTCAAAAATATGTCTGAAACCCTAAGTTTGCCCATCAGTAGCTCCTAAACCACGACGATTTAGCAAAAACTCTATTAGTAAAAGTTGTAGATCTACATACCATCTCCAACTTTTGTTAAGTGATCTAGGTCTAATTCTCAAAGGATATAAAGTAATATCATCACAAAGTCAGGCACATCGAAACTGTAAACTCACTTTGACTTAGAAAAATTCCTAAGTTCCAAAAATAATACAATATTGATTCTTGTGAGCTCTAAATGACCAAGTTAAGCACTGAATTAGCTCATGACCCAAAATAAGAAGTTGTTGATATAATCAAGTACTACAACTTTGCTTAAGGGTGCACTGCCATACAAATACCATAAGACACATTTCAAACCAGGTCAAAGTAGCATCACGGTAAAGCTTAAATTAGAGTTCATGACCGATTGAGGCGTTTTCTTGACCTTTTCTCAACATGAACCCGTCATGACTTTTGTTGTAGATTTCAATTTGAGTCGTTTGAGCAAGGTAGCAAGGTTCGGTTGACGATCTATAATTCCATTCACTTAATAAACCAATCCAAGAAAGATTATAACTTATCATTTCATGTACCTTTTTTATTCCAAACTTCACGAAGCTTTTCCAATCATCCATGTGGGGTGGAAATTGATGTGAGGCACATGAAAGAAGTAGATCCAACATTACTCAAGCATACTTTTTGGAAAGGGCAACATGTAAGCAAGGGTGCATGGTCCAAGTTTAAGTGGTGGCTCATTTTTGTAGATTTGATCTTTCACCACTTTAACATGTCATGGTTGAGCTCAACTGGTAACAAACACCTGGGGTGTTACAAGCACCAACGAAACAAGCCTAATAAAGGACACAGTGAAAAGATAGGACTCAATAATGGAAGACTCAGGCGAGAAGGAACAATACTCGAAGACGAGCATATTCGGAAGAATATGCCAACGCTGTACAACCCGTGAACAGGCTACATTTACACTCAACCACCACCATACAACTACACCTGACAAACAGCAAACTACCAAAGAATACGCCAAGATAATGCATCCGAGTTCTTTTTGAATCAAAGAACCCAGATAAATGCTCAGAGGCTGCAACAGGGGAAGATTTCAGTTCCTTGAACAAATCAGACTCAAGACCCTCCAACTCTTTGTTCCAAACAGCAAGAGGCTAGGGGGCTACACTCAGTGAGTGCACTTTTTCTTCAAAAAAGCGCACATCACTCGAAAGGCTTCTTCAAGACAGCAATTTTCAAACAACATAAGATTCAAGACCCTCCAGCTCCTTGTTCCAAATAGCAAGAGGCTCGGGGGCTACACTCAGTGAGTGCAGTTTTTTCTTCGAAAAAGCGCATGTCACCAAGAAGACTTCTTCAAGACAAAACTACTTCAAGGACTCATGACAAAAAGAAGCTGGACCGAGCTATATCTGAGTTCTTTTTGATAAAGAACCCGGGTACATGCTCGGGAACATTTCAACGAAGGATCAGAGCGATTTCAAGACAAGACCCTCCCGCTCCTTGTACCAAATAGCAAGAGGCTCGGGGGCTACACCCAAAGGAGATTACTTTTTTCTTCAAAAAGGTACACACCACGTGAAGATCTCACAAAGCACTACACGGTTTTGCTCAAGAAAGCACTCGGACGACGCTTGTTCCTGCTCGGTAAGACCTGAAAGAACAAGACGAGGCTTCCAGAGCTCAACCATGAAGATATAGTCTAATTAGGATTCTCCCCATGTAATCTTAGTAGTAGTATTATTCTATAATCCTACTAGGAACTCTCATTGTAAACCGACTAGGATTCTGACCTCCTGACTATATAAAGGAGGGCAGGGTTCCTAGCGACAGGATCACGACTTCTACAACACAACAACACACAATCAATCCAACGCAAAGGCTAACGTTGACTGGACGTAGGGCTATTACTCGACCACAGTCGAGTCCCTGAACCAGGATAAATCGACTGTCTCTTGTGTTCACCTTCAAGTTCCGCATACGCTGAAGCCCGAACATACTATCCTAGGTAACCCCGTGACAGGCTATCGGTGGTAAAACATCGATAGCCACCAGGTACTGGTCTGTCAGCAACCTCATGTAACAATTTAGACCCCTACACCCTACCCGAATGTGGGGATTATGAGAGACGGATAGGGTTGTCACCATCTACCACCTACCCTTCAACTGTGGAGTAGGAAATGCATTCACCTGTCCCTATGTACCCGAGCACCACGCCTGATTACACAGAAACTATCCACATCCCCCGGGACTCTGACCTTATGAATCAACAAGCATAGGACATGGGCACACCCGAAGGCACGATGAACCGTCACCTCAACTTAGCTCTAATTCTAATCATACAAGTTGTATGAATGATTAAGCATAAAGTTCTACATGTTAAGATCATAACATAGAAACTATATGCTAGTTCTTATGTCAAGATTATAACATGAAAACTATACTCTAGTTCAATAGCACAACTATATTAATAAAATGAGAGCAAGAATTTGGAAGAACTCCATGTTATTCATACCAAAGATCCTTTCCGCTAAGGAGCCAAGCTCTCCATGATAGCTCTTGCTAGCTCATAAAATACTACTAAAGTAAAAGAGTATAAGAATATGGTAGTGAGGTAGAGGCTCCAAATGAGGTGTGTGTTGAAGGAGAGCTCCACCCATCCTTTTATACATGCTTGAGGTCAATCGGTCAGGGCATAGGTAAATTAGGAAACCACCCTAAACCGCCTATGCATGCCGCCATGCAACCGCCAGAGTGAGGTGGGGCCGAGCAGGCTTGGGGGCGGTGCGGCTGCACCCTGGGTGCAACCACACCTGGGCCAGCCCGCTTCGCCTAGTAGGTTTCCTGATGGGCTTGGAGCGCAGCCTCAGTGGGGTTTGGCCTAGATTGCTTGGTTGGATGGGCCATCTTCTCATTTTTTTTTGATATAGGATCTACGTTATGCTTTCTAGATTGCGCATTTTGGCCATACTTCCCATGTATTTCATCAAATAGTCCTGCAAAACACTAAGTTTCTAATAGATGTGGAAATTTGTTGATAGTAAAAACATGTGTCATAAGTTTGTTTATTTCTCCTATTTTGGATCTTATTTGGCAGTTGAATTTGGTCGTTAAGGACCCCCAACAAAATCCCCCAAGCTTAATCTTTGCTCGTCCCGAGCAAATAGCTAAATTATTGGTTGTTGATCAGGAGTTGCTACTATACCGAATATAATTCATAAGTGACATGCCTATAACAAAGTATTCTTCCGTAATTTAAATAAGTCCACATTTTTATCCACCCTTTTACCTTGATCCCTGTGGGACATATAGCTTTTCTAAGTTCTTGGGCAGTTGCAAGATAGAACGGTTATAACAAAATCACCAATCATTCATTCTTCGATTAACTGTCTATCCGAAGATTTTATGAATTTTTGCAAAGAAATGTAAGTTCCTCAAACGATTCACTCGATCGCTCAATGTGTATAAACCTCACCAAGGCATTTGATATTTTTCCTTCTTTTCATCCTACCACTAAAGGTTTTTTGGTGGAGTTTTGGGTAGGTATGAAACTGAGGCATACTTGCATTACATATTTTGCTAAGTCAAAAACCGGACCTCAAGGAGATGCAAGTCATATACTTTGATCAAGACGCGCACAAGTGTGTGGAATTTTTATAATGTTCCTAATTCTAAAATATTTTTGTACTCTTTTGATCATGAATCTCTCTTTTGAAGAAATGCCTTTTATTTGAAAGTATGGACTATCTTTGGCATGCTTTTTTTTTCTCTCATGCCTTTTGGCATGGATATTTTTTCTTTTCTCTCTCCTTTTTTTAGCATAGCCCATACTTTTTTTGGCTTATGAAACTTTAGAAAGAGAGACACATGATAAATGAATAGAGTAATTATTTGGTGGACGAAAAGATATGTTTTTTCGTAACTCTCAATGTAAGAGTCAGCAGTTTATTCGTGGGTGTACGTGTATCTTGATCATGGGCTTATGACGAGAATCTCAACAAGGGTTACAAACAATTTGACAAAGCTCAATGCAGTAACAAGTAGTATATGACTAAGGTTTTGTATTTGAATATTGTCATATGGCCTTGGTAGGTATTCATAATTATTGAGAAACTTTTGAATTTAGCATTTTTGAAATTAAAAACTTCGGATGTCTAGGTTTTCTTAGAACAAATTTATAGCAAATTCTATTTGTACCATATCATAACTCGCAACAAGTTAGAAAAGGAGCATGGTTTGCAACCCACAAGTTTTCAAGTTTTTAAGATGATATATTTTTAGCCAACAAACTTAAATCTTAAGGAATAAAAGTTACAGCCTAGGCACAGATGAATTATAGACAGAGCAACTATTTTTCATTTCAACTTAGGAAAACTAAACATTCCTAAAACACATATGAAGAGTGGAATTCATAATTTTTATTGTTTTTATCATATTTCATTTTTTGGTATTTTTAATTTTTCATTTCTTTTAAAAATGCTAATAATTAAATAAATGTAGAAAATAAAAATGTGAAATTTTAAAAATGTGAAAAATAAAAGATACAAGTTATCTCTGCGGGGTCCTCCCCCAAGCTAGCTCGAGGCCTATGGTCCAAGATTGCTTGGTGATGGCTTCAAGGTAAGTTATTGGTTTTTATTATGTATATTTTTATATTATTTTACTAATAGGTTTATTCCATGTCTATTCTAAGTAGTTTTTGTACAATGATCAAACTAGACATAATATTTAATTTGATTAAGGTAGGCTAATTAATATAAGCTCTATGCTTAATTTAAAAAGCCTATGAAAATATGATTACACAAAAATCATACCCAAAACCGAAAACTTGTATAGAGCATGGTAGGATAGCGAGGATTTATTTAAGTGAAGTTATATGAAAGTTGAGCTAATTATTGTTATTTTTTCTTTTAACATGCATAACTATAGTTTTATTATCTAGAAATTATGATCATAAAAGATAACTACCAATTTACCTTGGGCAAGGGTTCATTGTTTAAAGTCCAATGAGCATGACTCTTCTCCCTTCATTTCTTGCTTGATGAAGGTACATCCGTGTTTGGAGAAGTGGACGTGGATGACTATACTTTCTTTGGCCTCCACACCATTTTGTTTGATTTGGGTGGTGTGGTGGTGGACTTTGGAGCTTCCTCTTTTTGTTTCCACACCGTTTTCTTCTTTGGTGGTGTGGAAACAACTTCAGAGTTTCTTCTTTTTGCTTTGGGTTGTTCTTCTTTAGCTCCGGCCTCTTTTTTTTTTTTTTTTACGAGGTTGTCCACTAGTTGAGGTTGTATCTCAACCTCCTTAATGCCTTGTGGGTTCGGCCCGCACTTAATTCTGATCATGGAACATTGCTCCTATCGGGGCCGAAAGTTCAACTTTTCTTCTTTGCCATTGATATTGAAGCGGATTTCTCCAGCTCCAACGTCAATTTGTGCTCCCACGATGCTTAAGAAGGGTCGCCTAAGGATGAGGGGCGACTCTTTTGTTGTTTCCATATCTAGCACTATGAAGTCGTCCGGGACAAAGTAACCCCTAGATTTTCACTGGGATATCTTCACCAATCCCTATCGGATAGCGGACTGTCAAGTTCACCGGTTGGAGCATCATTGGCATTGGCGCTAAATGTGTGAAGTTCAGCTTGTCAAATACGACCTTGGGCATTACACTGACGCTAGCCTTTAGATCGCACAAGGCATGATCAAACCGCTGGCCCCGATTGAGCACGTGATCATGGGGCACCCAGGGTCTTTCTTTTTCTTAGGTAGACGGTTGAGTATAGCTGCGCTACACTCTTCCATCAGCTTTATGACCTCCGTGGATGGCAATGGTCGCTTGTTGTTGATGATACATTTGATGTACTTTGCGTAAGAAGGTACATGTAAGACGTCCATAAGGGGGACGCTCACATGTATCTTCTCTATCATCTTGACAAAACAAGCAAATTGCTTGTCCACGGCTTGTTTTCTATTTCTTGTAGGAAACGACAAGTAGCTGGTGTCGACGAAGTCTTGTGGTGCCGCTTCCTCTTCTTCTTGATCTTTTTGTGTTTTCGTTGATGAAGAAGATCCCTCCTCCTGTTGCCCTTGTGCTTTCTCTGTTTTATTGTTAGGGTTCGGGGGATCATGAGTGGACTTCTCACCCCTCGTGGTCACCGCATTAACCTTTTCAAGGAAATTCTCGGGTTGCCCTAGGATCTTCCCTTCATTATTAACAAGAATAGCGGTAGCAATTTGATTTAACTGTGTTTCTATCATTTTATTAAAGCTCAATTAATTTTTGACAGAGAAAGATAGATCTTCTATTTTTGAGTTAATATTTTCTAGCATTTTGTCATTATATATTAGCTTTTTAGTAAGGCTTTCATTTATTTTAACTTGACCTAGAACTAGGTCTTTTAAGGACAGTTGATTCGAATTGAAATTTGAGCTAAAATTCAAATTACCTCCTTACGGGTGTTGATAGTAACTAACACCCATTTTGACCATCAACATTTCACCCAAAAGCATGGCAAAGTGAGGTAAATCATCATCACATGTGAAGAATTTTGTTTATAATTCACCTAGTTTCACTTGTGCTTGTAGAATTATTTGTATGCAGAAAATATGGCAAAATTTGGCCAAAATGGTGACAAACATAGATCAAGGAAGCAAGTAGACGTGGCAGGAGGCCTTGGGCCCACTGCCCAGCCCCACAAGGGTGCCGCACCGGCCCCCCAAGTGGCCCTGCTACGTCACCGATCCATGGGAGCTGCTCCTAAGCCAATCACAAGCTTCCATTCAAGTCGGTTTGATCAATGGACAAGATTTGATGCCGGTGGATTCATGGGTCCATTGTCATAGACTTAGGAGCTCTCCACCGACTTACCAACCGACTTACCTACCAAGTTTCAGCATGTGTTGGCTTCACAACCGCCTTGGAGGAGCAACCACAGCGCTACGATGCAATGGCGGTGGATCCTAGGGCTGGCCAACGCCCCCTAGCGCCGCCCAGCATCCTAGGTCCTCCACCGACCTTGCCACTGCCTACAAATACCCCCATGTCTCTCTACACTATAAATAGAGGGTGTGAAGCTCGGTGGAGAAGTGCCCCATTCATTTCCAAGCTCTCTAAGCTTCTCTTAGCTTTCTAGCTTAGCTTAGCTATAGAGTAGTAGTCTAGTAGTGGAGTAGAGCAAGAGCGGAGCTACTCTCGGAGTCTGGAAGAGTCTTCTAGGTCTGGTATAGCTTCTTTGTAATTCTTTCATTTCAGCATTTACTTTATTCAGTATTTATTTAAGTACTTTATTCTATTATTATTGCTTTGCTTTACTTTAAGTACTTGGTCATTAGTGTCCATCATTAGTGAGCTTAGGTACTTGTTGTTTGGCATTAGTAGCATAGGTTATTTTATAATTAGTAGTCTTTCGTTAGTACTGGTTCCACCGTCTAGTTAGGGTGCTTTGATCTCATTTCATCAGAGCTCATATTGAAGTAGTAAGTTTATAGATTAAGCGTGGTGCTTAGGCTATAGATTATCTGTGGATACGGCTAGGCCTCCGGATAGATTGTGGTAGATGGCAAGTGGTGACAGCCTTATCTATCCTCTGTATTCCACCACGATAGGTCTAGTTATTAAATCACAGGGCTCATGGCAGACCTTGTCTATTTAACTCTCCTAGTCAGTAGGCGAGTTGTGCCCCGAAGTACTATCATATTTCTCCTAATCATTTGTTTACCTTAGTTACTAGAAAGATAAATTGCTCGCTCTCCCACCTAGCTATCTCTAGGTTAGCTTGTATTTAGTAGTTAGTTTAGGTAGTTTACATTCATCCTTCACTATCGTTCACCTACCTAGAATCAACTTTATCCTTCCTTTAGCAAATCCTAGTCCAATTATAAATTCTAGCTTCCGCCTTCCTGTGGGAAAAATATAAATTTTACACTGGTTACTCACCGAGTGAAGTGCTACGCGACAGTTCTATGCGCTTGCGGAATCCTCCAATAGTCGTTAAGAAATATCAACAGTGGGCAGGAATGATTGTTCCACCCGTTGTTATTCTGTCAGAACCCATTGTTGATATATGCGGTGTCTTCATGGGACTCGGGGCAATCATTCCCCGAGTGTCCGACTTCACCACAAACCTCACATGTCATATGTGAGTCCATGGCCTAGACAGTGCTCTTCATTTCTTCTTTATCAGCGGCACATTCATCTAGTCTTTTTAGTAATAGGTCCATTTTTATGGCAAGCATATCCATCTCCTTAATGGTATACATGCCTTTTTGTTATTTTCTTTCTTCCCCACAGCTTTGATTGGACACCATCTTGTCGATGAGAGCCGTGGCTCTATCGATGGTGAGGGAAAGAAATGTACCTCCAGCAGCTGCATCTATGTGCCCCTTCAACATGGGTGTCAGCCCCTCATAGAAGTTTTGGAGCACAAGCCAATTCTCTATCATGTGGTGCGGGCAGGCTTGGATGTAATCCTGCAGTCTCTCCCATGCCTCGGGGATAGATTCCATGGAATTCTGCTGGAAGTTTGAAATTCTCCCCCATAGGGCATTGGTTTTGCCCATGGGGAAGAACTTTGCGAGGAACGCCGCAGAACATTTGTCCCACGTGTTGACGGCTTCCTTGTCCTTGTAAAACCACTACTTCGCATTCCCCGTGAGGGAGAAGGGAAACAGACGGAGCCTGATGCTTGCTAGTGCGACATCTTTTATGACAATGGTGTCGCACAGCTTAAGGAAGTGCTGAAGGTGTGCACTTGCGTCCTCACTAGGCAAACCATAGAACTGGTTTGCCTGCACCATCGTTATGAGGCCAGTCCGGAGCTCAAAGTTTTTGGTGCCCGTGTTGACAGTGGGCCTAATGGGCACATTGGCAACAGCAGGGGTGGAGTAGTCGTGGAGTGACTTGGCCATGAGTGAAGTAGCGGACGGTGCTAGAGTGACTGGTTCACTTGTCGACGGAGTAGCAGAAGAAGAAGCGGTATGGGACTGGTTCTTCCTTAGGAGTGCCTCCGGATTATCAGTGTAGTTTTCTGGCAGGTTGTAACCGGTCATACACTATCCTATTTTCATCTACAACAAGAGAAAACAAGAAGAGTTAGCTTGCATAAACTATGGCTACCATTCATTCATATGATCATGATCATGTCCTACTAGATTCTTTTAACCTATGCCTTCCACGGCAACTGCGCTAGAAATGCTTGTTGGCATTTCTTAGCACAATCAACAAGTATGGAGATGGAATCCATTCCTGGCAACTGCACTAGAAATGCATGTTGGTATTTCTTAGCACTATCACTAAGATTTGGATAAATCTTAGCAACGCCGCCAAGGAACACCAACACGATAGTTCTTAACGATTACAGAAGCAATATCCACAAGCGCACGGATCTATCGTTGTAACATTTCACCCGAAAGTATTCAAGGTATCGTTATTTATATTTTCCTAAAGGAAGGCATGGTATAAAGCTTCTAGCATGGATATGAACAAGATTACATGTTTGCATAGTGAACCAAAGTTTATAACAGGGGTAAAAATGGTATTTTCAGGATAGTGGACACACACTTGGACCAACCTTAAGGATAAAAGAGAAATAAAGAATAAAAGAATATTCCTAAGTGGAGCAGGCTTCTTCTAATATAGCCGTGCCAAGAACAGTTGATGATCATACAAATTACATGGTTAGAGCTAGACCTAAATGTAAGATAGGTCGGGAGGCCACCGAGTATTGGTCTGCCAGCAACCTCATGTGACAATTTAGACTCCTACACCCTACCCGAATATGCGGTATTACGAGGGACGGACAGGGTTGTCACCACCTGCCGCCTACCCCTCAACTGCGGAGTAGGAAATGCATTCACCTATCCCTATGTACCCGGTCACCATGCCCGATTACACAGAAACTACCCACATCGCCCTGGTACTCTGACCCTACGGATCGACAAGCATAGGACATGGGCACACCCGAAGGCACGATGAACCGCCACCTCAACTTCGCTCTAATTCTAATCATACAAGTTGTATGAATGATTAAGCATAAAGTTCTACATGTTAAGATCATAACATAGAAACTATATGATAATTCATATGTCAAGATTATAACATGAAAACTATAATCTAGTTCAATAGCACAACTATATTGATAAAATAAGAGCAAGACTTTGGAAGAACTCTTCATGTTATTCATACCAAAGATTCTTTCTTCCAAGGGACCAAGCTTCCTTGATAGCTCTTGCTAGCTCACAAAATACTACTAAGGTAAAAGAGTACAAGAATGTAGTAGTGAGGTAGAGGCTCCAAATGAGGTGTGTGTTGAAGGAGAGCTCCACCCATCCTTTTATACATGCTTGAGGTCGATCGGTTAGGGCGTAGGTAAATTAGGAAACCACCCTAAACTGCTTATGCATGCCGCCATGCAACCACCAGAGCGAGGTGAGGCCGAGCGGGCTTGGGGGCCTAGGCCGGCCCACTTCGCCACCGCCTTCGCCTGGTGGGATTCCTGCGCAGCCTCGGTGGGGTTTGCTTGGTTGGATGGGCCATCTTCTCATTCTTTGATATAGGATCTGCATTACGCTTTCTGGATTGCACACTTTGGCCATACTCCCCATGTATTTCATGAAAAGTCCTGCAAAACACTAAGTTTCCAATACATGTGAAAATATGTCAATAGTAAAAGCATATGTGTCATAAGTTTGTTTATTTCTCCTGTTTTGGATCTTATTTGGCGGTTGAATTTGGTCGTTAAGGACCTCCAATAGAGGTGGCAACCTCCAAGAGTAACAAGCAACCCGGCTTACAACTCGACCACCTAGTGTCACTCGATGGAATCACTCAAAGCAACGCACTAGGAAACACTCTCACACTTAATCGGATGATCTCTATCAAGTGTATATGAGTAGAGGCCCAAAGTTAAGCACAACACTTGGGCAACATATCCCCAAGGTGCTCAACCCTGTCCCATGGCTGGCCACCATCTATTTGTAGAGGGCACAAGCTCATCTAGCCATTATTCCCTTAGCAGTAACTCTGCGTGCCTCACGGTCCAACCACCAACGGTCATTGACAACAAGCAATGGCTACTTTAAACAGTGTTAGCATATGACCCGACGCCCATGAAAAGTATGGTTTGACTGTTAGGTTCGACGCCCACCAGAGAGGTTCTAGAAAGGTCCAAAATGCATAGGATTTGGTCCGACGGTCCTCGTCGGACCAATAACTCGGTTTGATGCTCCCACAGCAGCATTGCCCGTGCTTGTCGGTCCAACCGCTAGCACAGGGCAACATGGCCCTTTCTTAGCGTTCGGCCTGTTGAATGTGCGCGCGAAGCCGTTGGCTGGTTCGACGGTTGCCCAAACACGCCTCCAAACTTTGTTTCAAACCCTTTTTCAATGTGCTAACTCCACGAGTGTTCCACCAATTTGTGCACATGAGTTAGCCTTTCACAAACATTTTTAAAGGTTTTTTCACTCTTCCCAACTACTACTTGATTCTAGCAACGTATGCAAAGTTAGATCGCTCAAGTGGCATTATAGATGACCGATATGCAAACAAGTTTGTCCTTCTTATTAGTATGGCCGTCTATCCTATTGACGGACCAAGATCCTAAGAGTTCCTCGTAGGGCTGACTACCCGACAAGGAGATAGGCCGGCCTAAGGTCTGCCAAGAGGGCACAGAATAAGGTGGCATGTTCTCCAAGGCTATAATGACCGACCTAATTGGATTCTTGGGAAGTCTAAATTTGCTATTAGATTACAACTCTTCTGTCATAGCCGACTAGTACTAGATCAATGCGCCTGCCATCTGGACTATATAAAGAGAGGCAGGGGCACCCCTTGTGACACATCTCATATACAACAATCCAATGCAAGGCAACACGCTTAACTGGACGTAGAGTATTACGTTATTCTAGCAGCTTGAACTAGTATAAATCGCTATCTTTGCATTCACCATCAAGTTCGGCATTCATCGAAGTCCACCTAACATCATTTTGGGTTGCCTCATAACGTGTCGTCGGTCATCAGGCACCGACAGGTGGTACATCAGATAGGGGCTTTTCGGTGAATTCCCGATCGGAAGCTTGATGGACCTCAACATAAACATGACCTTGCTGATGGGATCGACTTTCATCTTCGGTTCCTGGATCTGCACGACGGACGACTCCAACAAGCTCCAAGGATCACCTCATGGAGACCTCGGCAATTCAAGCTTCTCCAGCAACTCGCCAAGACATGCTAGAAGATCTTGTCGAGAATTTCGGTGAAATTTCGATTTTCGATACTACTCGAACTCGGAATCAACTCAAGCAAAAGCCTTGGACACGACCAGCTTCTCTCTGACTCGGCTCCTAAACCATCGGCTAACTACGGTCCCCACCTAGCTCGACTCCTACTCGGGCTCAGGAATACCGCTTCTGTCCTATAGGAGTCAGTCTTAAAGATCATGCAGTGGATTATTCGATAAACTTTCTCAAACATTCAGGTGCAGGTTGCTGGATTATTTGGTAAATTATAGTCTTTCCAGTTAACTTGTACATGAGATGGAATACATTATGGCACTGTTCGTTTATCTTATAATCCGTCTTTTTCAGCTTGTTTTTTCAGTCGGAACAATGTTTTTCTCTCATAACAAATCAGTCAGAACAGTATTTTGGCTTATTTTTTCAGCGAAGCGAACGGGGTCATATTTGAATAGAAGTGGTATGCGTGAATGTGAAAAATGGCTGAGAGAAGGGAGTTTCTAATAGATAGAATCTCAGCCTAAAATCCAAGGATAGAACACAGCTACTGATTTTTGCTACATATAATCCCTATCTAAAATCCAGATTTCTAGAATCCCACCGGGATTTCAGACGGCACCTGCACAGTCGCCCGTTCGGCTCTGCAACCGCAACTGAAGGTTGTTGGGAATTTGGGATGGCGCTGGCTAGGGTTTCACCGTCTTCCTTAGCCGGCCATCGCTCCCCCCTGCTCCAATCCTTCTTCCGCCCTTTCTCCTCGGACTTTCCCCTCCGCAGTTCCCACCGAAGAAGCTCTCCCATTGCCGCCTTCTCCCTGGCTTCACAATCTGCCTACACTGCGAGGGAGGGGCAGGTCATGGAGGCGCCCAGGCCGAGCTCCAGGCGTCCTTGGAAGCCCACGTGCTTGTACTACACCCAGGGCAAGTGCACAATGGTGAGATTGCTTCCCTCCTTGCAATGGTGGTCGCTTTTGGCCGTGTTGAAAACGGAGTGGTTCCTATCATATATCTTGGATTATATTAGTTTAGTGCAGATATATTCTACTATTGACATTTAGATGCCTAATGTTAGCAAATAGAGCTAAGATGGATAGAAATTGATGCTGGGAGGAGAGTTAATATTAGTCGGGGGATCCTTGTTCCAAAGAAGCATTTGGGTTTAGGTCCAAGTTTTTTTAATTGACAATAGCACTCAATAACAGAATAGTGAGGAAATTCTGTTAAAAACAAATGAAGTGTAACTGAACCAGCATTGGTGGAGTTATACCCCAATTTTGTTTAAGTTGGTAATCGTAATGTGTTGAGCAGTATGTACGAATGCAGGAATTAGGTGCTGCTCTAGTTTCAATCAGAGGCGCATAGGATGCTAGCCAGGGAAGTATTCCTTGTCAATTTGAGTTGCTATTATAATGTGCTTTTGTATGATATAATAGTCACTAAAAGAGTTATATGGAGTGCTGACAATGTTAAGTGCCTTTTTAAATTTAACTATGGTAGTAAATCACAATCCAACATTCAGATGAGTGAATTCTTGTATACACTGTAGGAATCTTGTACCGTATGAATTCACCAAGACAGAATAATTTGCTTGCTGTTTAAATGTCCACAAAAGTAAAAGTAAAAGCTTCTGTGACGCTTCATATGAATTGCTAATGAGTCAGATAGATTTGTTACTCTTTGTTCCTGCGAGCCCTACTTATCGATTAACATTTAGATTAAACTTTGGGCAATATCTAACGACCTTGGTGACAATAAGAATGTATAATCATGTATGGGGCTCAAGTCTTAACAGCAGGCAGATGAGGACAAAGATATGAGCCATCCGAAAATTACAGTGATGGAACCATCGAGAAGTTTGCATGCTGACATGGAAAAAGGTAGAATTCACCATGGTGAGGAACAGTGAGAAACCTTACTGCTCAACCATATAAAAGAAAACACTACAGGGCTTAGTGTTTTTTATATAGACAAGAAGATGACCCATGACCATGATCTTGGATATACAAGCAACTCCAGCAGGGCCCCTATTTAGGCTCCCATCCTACTTTTAGCACCTAGAGGGCAGAAACCTACTGCAGGTCTGCAGCATGACCTCAGCCCCCCAAAAGTAGCAGGCCCTCAAAATCATCCCTCTAAGTCCTCATTCCTGGCTCTGGAGGAGACCCCTACTTTTCAGTTTGTGGCCTTTCATCTCCCTCTCCTGTTCGCCACTGCCGCTGCCGCCTCAGTCAGTCCCCGCCGGCTAGATTCACCCCATTGGCCCCCGGCCACCCTCCTGCATTGGTTCTCCAGTCCTCACGCACCCTCTTGCCCGAGAACCTCCCATTGCTGTGCATGCCCCTCCCTCCAGCTGCCTCCAATGTCCGTGCAGGCCACCACCGTTTGTGTTAGCCACCACTGCCCGTGCTTCCTCCCCTGATCGACCACACATTCTCCTCGGCTGCCTCCACTGACAAATAGCCCCTCCCCGTTGCCTAGGGCCCTTGCCTTGAGGTCCTTCCCCCACTGAGCCTGCTGAATGAGAACCTGAGCGGGGACATTAGCATGACACCACGGCCACGAGGCTCCAGGCAGCATGCAGTAGGGATAGGAGCAGGGGAATAAGAGATGGGAGAAAAAAATAAAAAAGAGTAAGAGCTATGTGACTGACAGGTGCGTCCCAGAAAAGCAGGGGTGCAGCAGGGATAGGAGTAGGGGAATAAGAGATGGCAGAAAAAAATAAAAAAAGAATAAGAGCTATGTGACTGACAGGTGTGTCCCAGAAAAGTAGGTACCCTGATTTGTTGCTAGAGTTGAGACTAGAAAACTGGGCACCCAAAAGTAGAGGAAGCCTCCAAATCGAAAGTAGGGGCCCTGATTTAGGGGCTATTGCTAGAGTTGCTCTTAATCACGGAGGAAACCAAAGGTTTGTTGTATAATGGGTTTTGAGTTTCAGCAGGACTGAAGAGTTCTTTAAAAAAAATCAACATATTTATAGGCTTATCAATCTCTTGTTATTTTCAAACCATAGCTGCATTTATGATTATGCCATGAAAATTGTTTCCTACCAGTATTTTTTATATTTCTTTTATGGAACTAAAAGGCTTGTTGTAGTGACAGAAATGTCTAGTTTTATATTTTTGAAGCATACGTTTTGTTATTGATCCTGCTCTAGAGTTATAATTCTCAACATTTGAGGGAAAGGAATTAAGCCAAAGAAATAAATCACCTGGCCTACAAAATGGCATTGACTGTGGCTTGGCTTTAGTGCATGGCTATGTGTGTTTGATGTTTGGACATGTATATGGGGAGTTATTTGTAACATTATAAAATTTTGTTCATTTTACTCATTCCACTGACAAGACAAAGAGTTTATAGTCAAGAGTGGAGTAAATGAAGATTTTGGACCTTCCCCTTTACATTTTGGTTCATTTTTTGCCTCTATTGTAAAGAGCACATGTTAATCTCGAAGTTCCTCTTAATGGTTTGACATGATGGGAAGCTATGTGACTACTTTATTATCATACAACCATAATGCATATGCATGCTTAGTTATGCATAGGTTATCATAAAACCTTACTGCTAATGGAAGTATGTCACCATGAATCCTGTTTTAAAACTCAACTCACAAGTATAATGCATATTGTTCTATAAAACAAGTATAATGCATATTGTTCTAAACCTTACAAATCTAGATGTTTGGATGGGTATCAAAAACAATGTTATCAGGTCGTCTAGTTGATCCTAGTTGCCATGGGACCGACTAGGCGACTAGTCGCGATTAGTCGTCGACCAAGGCGAGGTCAGTCCTAGTCATCCTATAAATGTCAGGACTAATATACCAAATATATGCTAATATACTATATGTTCTAGAGTACAAATCAAGCATGAAGATAACTCTAGGGTGGTGGCTGCATGTAGGGTTGCAAATTGGGCTGAGAAACATGAGCCCAAGTAGCCTAAGCCATCCCAGATGCAGCCCATGTCGTAAGCTGCCCAGCAATTCCATTCTGTTCTGGTGGTCCAGCCCCAGTCGTCTGACTAATGTGATTAGTCAATGACTAATCGGATGACCAGAAAACTAATTGGCCTAATCGAGTCGTAGCCCTTAGTTGAGTCCAGGATACTGACTAGGACGACTAAATGTGATTAATTGGACGACTTGATAACAATGATAAAAAACAATAATCTTATTGTGTAGTAATTCTACAAGTTGGTTCAGGCATCCAAATATCAGTTCAGCCATCCAAATATTGCTATATGATTTGGAACATATATGTGTGCGGTGTGCTAGGACCCACCTCCACAATGTGAGGTGATATATATCTCTCAACCTTATATATATATACTACATAGATTTAGTGAACTTAGCCGTCTTAAACAAATTACTCAGCTTCTCATTGTTGTTAAACCATTAATGGAACTTTCTAAACAAAAAGATGCTTAAAGTGGAGGGACTAAAACGTTGTTTTACTTTTGCAAATATTAATTAATATGTTTTTCAATGTAAAACAATAGATAGAAACAATCAGCCTATATTAAATATGTTATACCATTCGTTATGAAGATGTAGCACTTGTAATGTATTTGACAAGTACTGTCGGTGCATGGTCTCCTATAATTGATGTTAGCTGTTTGAGGAACCAGTGAGTAAAATGTCACTGGTCGAATCTCTGGAGTAATATCTGAGGTTACGTAACTCATGCACCTCCTTCATGTCATTTTGATAAGTAAAGCAGAGATAAAGCTAGGCACGAATAGTTCTGGAAACCACTAAATTTGTAGAAGCCATGCTTCATTTTATGTTTGGAAGTGACAAACACAAATATGAAAAGATCACATAGGAAGAGAGATATGAGTTGATCTCTTAGAAACTCAAGATGGTTGATATTGTTAACTTTGAGCTTCATAGAACAATGAAAATGGCGTACCCAGTGCAGAGAGCTCCCGCTCTGTGCGGGGTCTGGGGAAGGGTGTCAGTGGCAAGCCTTACCCTCGCCTGTGCAATGCGAGGAGACCGCGACTCGAACCCGGGACCTTCCGGTCACAGGCGGCACTTTATCAACCATCCAAATCAAGAATTTATAGAACAATGAAACATATTTTAAATTAGTTTTGAACTTGGTGGCACTTTATAATTTTGTTGCCTTTAAGTAACGAAATTCAGGCATGGCCCGTGGTGGGGAGAATGTTTAATTTCTCAATTACTTCTGCATTCTTGATAATGTGATCTATGTGCACCTTAAATAGTATATATTATTTTCTTAGATGCCTGATTAATCACGATTACTGTCCAAGGCTACACTTTACAACTGTTCTTACCTTGTATAACATGACTATCATTTGGACATGCTTTTTGAGCACGAATAGAACAAGTATATTGAGATGATTTTGGCTTTGTTACATTTTTTATATTATTTTTGTTGGTTTACAAAGACACTAGCTCTTACCTGTTAACTGTTATGATAAAATGATTTTAGACACTTTGGTAACTTTCTATTTTCGGTCCTTTTGCAGTTAAATATTTTTATCCTCGTCTTATTGATTGAAGCATTGTTGTTTTAGTTGTTAAATGTTACATTAATGCTTTTGGGCACTTCGGTCACCTTTGTTTTTATGGTCTTCTGCAGTTAAAGATTTTAATACTTGTTTTAACTACCAAAGCACTATTTGTAACTAAATATTTTAGTTCTTCAGATGAATGATGCTATGCATCTGGAGAAGTTCGGTCACAATTTGAAGATGGACCTTCCAGTGAATGCATCAGCCACAGATAAATTCAAGCCTCAGAAACTGGATTATTTTTTGATTCTTGATTTGGAGGGTAGGGTTGAAATTCTTGAGTTCCCGGTCATGATGATTGATGCTCAAAGCACAGAATTTATTGATTCATTTCACAGGTATCACCTCATTTGTAATTACTGATAAGAGATTGCCACTGTTACTCGTGCAGTATATAACTTTTATACAAGTGATTTTCACTATGCAAACCATATGCAAGTTTTGAAGGCTTGTAAGTTGTAACATTATTCTCTCTATTGTTTTTGTATAAATGATTTGGTAGTATGATCTCAGTTTGTTCAAGAATGTAAGGTCCAAACTTAACAATTAATGCACATCCTCATATATATATATATATATATATATATATATAAGTCAGTCCACACCCTATTGTACTTAAGTGGATTCTGATATTATTGCTGTACTTCTATTATTTTTCTGAATTGGCCTCTCTCCTCTCTTGTATGTTGATCATAGGTTTGTGCGTCCAACTGCAATGAGTGAGCAAAGAACAACAGAATACATAGAAGGGAAATATGGAAAATTTGGGGTTGACCGGTATGTTTAGCATCTGTTACTATTATGTTGCTCTGTTCAGTGTGATTTATATGATTCAAAACAATTTCAACAAGTGATACATCGACTTATTCTGTTAAACTAATGGTCAAGGAATTTTGTTCAAATTAGTTAACTTGGTTCACTTAAGAATAACTCCATCCTAGAACGATCTTAGTATTTGGTTTTGAAAAAAAAAAACAAATTCAAGATTTATCTTTTCATAACATTTGGAATCGTGAGCAGACATTGGCTTTCGGCTGTAGTGAATGGCAGTCACATGATCCAATTAGCCTCAACTATGTGCATACATCTCTTTTCTCTCCTACAGCACGACCAATCATTTCCTATGCTGTAGTAAATGGCTAGGAGAGAAAAGAGAGGTATGCAAGGTTTGGTATGCAAGCCATCATTCTCCCTTTACATACATCTCTTTTCTCTCTAGCCTGCACAACTAGTCCATTAAATGGAGAATGATGGCTTTTCACTTCGCCATGGTATCTGGGTGAAACCAAATATGATGATCTTTGCTGGATGGATGGAGTATTATCAGTTTAGCCAATGATTGTTGGGCTTGAGTAATTTTGTTTCTATCAATTGTGACTTTTGAACTTCAGTTTGGTATTTTGTAAACTAAGATCTATTTTGATTGCAGGTTTTCTTTTCTATCTATACCTAATATTAAAGAGCCAAAATATCTCCCCCATTTTTTTTCCTTCTGGCCCACTCTCTGAGTCACGAATGCGCCTACGCTCCCTAATCCCAGGTTTGTTGCTGGTTCCATGCCCATGTCGGACACTTCGCCGCAACCTCCTTTCCCGTGTCATACAAATCCCCAACTTAAACAAAATCAAATGCTCCAAATTGAATCGAAATGAATACAAGAATGCTACAAATTGAATTGAATGTCAGAACAAAAATCAGATGATAAATTCTCCACTTTATAGCCCTGCCCCAGTCCCAAATTGAAGAACGGGGAGAGTCTAACCTCAGGCTCGAATGAGCCCTGGCTCATCACGCAAGGTTTGGAAAAACACAAATCCAAGGACAAAGATTGCATCTTGGATCAGGTCCTTCCCAGAGTCTCGCCAATCCCCGAGGCCATGTGGCAGCCGCCGCACTCTAGCCTCCTGGAGAGGTTGCAGCCGTGAGGGGGGATGTGAGCCCGCACTCACCTTCGTAGATCTGGTCCCATCCTCACTGATTTTAGGCTAGACCTGCTGTGGTTGCCGCGTATAGAGAGGAAGGAGACATCGCTGCTCTCTCCCTAGTGCCAGGTGTTGCTGCCATTACTGGTACAGGAAGAGAAGGGGGCTGGCTAGGAAGAGAAGGGGGCAAGCCAGCAACCATCACATTGATGATGAAGAGTCTTGCCCACAGAGGATATGCAGTTGAGGCCGTTGACTGCCGGATTGGAGCTGCCCCCACAAATATTTGGTCTCAGCGAAGCCATGGATGACCTGCAAGATCGGAGTAGGGCGAAGGTGATAGAGATCAGGATTGAACTTGGTCGACCGGAGGTGAAAAAAAGAGGAAGAAGAATAGCCTTACTTGGGTCTTGACTTCGCGTGGAGGAGTTAGGGCCACAGTGGAGCTCACCACCGGTGAAGACACCAGCAAGGCACGGCTAGGTAGCAAAGCAGGAGCGAGACGAATTGGGTCAGCTCAGTTGTTTTTTTTTTTTGATTGAAAATAAATACAGCAGGGGAGGCCCCCACTGTTAGCATTTTGTAAAAGCAAAACAAAACAACTGTACAGTTGTGCAAAGAGCACAAGAAGGGGAAACTAAACAGGCAAGAAAACAAGGCCAGAGAGCTAAAAAACAAGAGCAGCCTGGGGGAAGATCCACCAATATCATCCCAGGGAGGCTAAAAAGACAAAAAGACCGAACGTTTAGAGTCGCAAAATCGAACAGCTTGCATTTTAGCTTCATCTAAAAAAACTTTGCTTCCAGAAGTTGAAGGAAGAGCGGCCTCGATCAAAGATAAAGTTGTTCCTTTGCTTCCAAATTTGCCAAGCTCCTATGATGAAGACCTCCATGAAGGGACTTCGGAGATGCTGTTTAGCCTGAATTATCATCTGGAAGAAGTCCATGGAAAAATCCCATTGGATGCCAAGGTATTCCCAACAAGCTTGGCTGAAAGGGCATCCAAAGAAGAGCTGGAAGGCAGTTTCTTCCAAGTTACAATTACAAAGGACACAATTGTAGTTGTTCCCTTCCAGCTTGTGCTTTTTCCTTTTGATGATGTTTCTTGTATTTAGCCTATCTATTAGAAATCTGCGGGCACCTAGGCACCGCGTGTGGGCATCGTGCGCGCGGCTTCTAGCCATGTTGCACCGCGACGGTTGTCCCTCCGTCTTTGTTGCCGCACCTAGGGTACTTGCGCCCACACATGATCTCTCCTTCTGTGCAAACAGCTCGTCCTCGAGCTGGAACTTGGGGTAGAGCTGCTGGAAATTGGACAGCAGCATCCATGACGTGCTTGAAGCTTCCTGTCCTTTCCACTGCACTAGGACCTGTTGAACTCCTCTTGCCAAACGACCTTTGAGCACTGACTCTGGCTCAGTGCACACATGGCCATGGCTGATTGCTGGCAGCTGCGGTTGTGTGGCCAGTGGTGTTCCCTTGAATGGCTTCGACAACCCGACATGGAAGACATTGTGTAGCTTTGCTCCAGCCAGTAGTTCAATGCGATAGGCGGCCTCCCCAATCTTTTCCAGGACCATGAAAGGACCGTAGAAGCGAGGCCCAAGCTTGCTGTGCCCTTTGTTGTCCATGGAGGCCAAAGGACGGTGTAAAAGGCGCAACCAAACAAGTCCCCTACCTGAAAGTCCACTTCACAGTGCCTCTTGTCATACTGAGATTTGTGATACCGCTGGGCTTGCTCTAGACGCTCTCTAATCTCCACCAGAACTCATCTCGCTCCTTAAGATGCTCAGCGACGGCCGGTAAACGTGTTTCTCCTGGCTCATAAGCTCTCAGTGATGGTGGGTCACACCCATAGACAACTCTGATTGGAGGGGTGCCCAGTGACGCTTGAAATGAAGTTGTAACAAAACTCAGCCCATGGAAGCCATTGCAGCTAGTTTCGAGTTTGATCACCTGTCAGGCAACGAAGATACATGGTTATAATCTTATTGGTAGCCTCTGATTGACCATCCGTTTGCGGGTGGAACGCAGAAGACATGTTGAGTTGCACCCCTGACAACCTGAACAGCTCCCGCCAGAAATTGCTTGTGAAAACAGGTCCCGATCACTTACTATAGAGCTTGGGATGCCATGAAGTCATACGATGTCCGTGAAGAACAACTCTTGCAACTGATGTAGCAGTGTATGGATGACCCAACGCGATGAAGCGCGCTGATTTGGAGAACCGATCAACCACTGTAAGGAACTAAGGATCACAGATTTGCCGTTCACCCTTGGCAGTCCCTCAACAAAGTCCATTGCAATGTCTGCCCAAACTGAAGTTGGAACCTCCAGGCTCTGTAGCAACCCCGCTGGATGCAGCTGTTCTGTCTTGTTCTGTTGGCATGTACAGCAAGCACTGTCTCGTGGAATACAAAAATCAGCCCGAACTCTATGTAGCGTTTTCTGGATACCTTCATGACCAACCTCATGTGCAGCAGCAATTACTGCTTGTGCCCAGGAAGATATCTCAGGCACAAACACCTTTCCGTCCTTGAGCAGTAGGCCATCAGCCATACTCCAGCCGTCCAGACCTTCCTGAGCTTTGTTCCTGACCGCATCCAGTGTGATGTCCTCTTGGAGAGTAGCTCTGATTTCTTCAAACACCATGAGCCGCCATGAAACCTCACGGCGAGAGGGCATCGGTCCGCCATGGTTTTCCGATACTCCAAGCAGGGCAACCGTGAATCGCGTTGCCGCTGCCTTTCTCCAATGTAGGCTGCTGGTGGCTCGTTTTCGCTGGCTTCAGTTGCGCCAAGTCCATGCCACGATGCATCGATTCTGCCAGTAACTGACGCATCTCAATGGACAGCACCATCATTGGCGGCGGTTGCGGTGATTCTTACAGAGCTGGGCGTGTTGGATGCAAGGTTGTGTTGGGTGTTGAGATGCCACATCGACAACTTCAAGGGGGTGGGCCTGTTGCTGGCTGAATGGATGGAGTGGACGAACCGTGTAGGCCTCTTGCTGCCTGGCAGGCTACAAGCCTACAACTCATATGAAGTCCATGCCTGTGGCATTTCAATGGGATCCAGGAGGCGCCTGTCATGCATCTGCCTGCAGTGTAACTTGTTTTCGTCTGGGGTGCTTTCCCTCAGTCCGTTCTGAAATGCTGCAGCGGACAACGCGATCTGCGGTGTGCAGTACGTCTGTGGATATGGTTCCCAGTTCGTCGGTGAGGAGATGCTGCCTTAGGCAGTTTGATCTGCAAGCGCAACTTGCGTTCATGTGCTCAAAGGGCAACATGTGTGACAATGCAGTGCATGAACGTGCCATACATGCACATGTCCTTCCATGGGATCCTGGATGAACACACGTCATGCATTTGCTGGTGGATTGATCTGCAGGTTGCTTTTCTGGAGGATCACATAAAGATTCGGTCACTTTTTTTAAGTCACAAATAAGGAAATGAGCTGAGATGTAAAAGGTTTGTTTTAATATGTGATAGGTTTATGTCCAGTCAAGTCGAGTCATTGTATGTTATTACTTATTAGTTATGCTGCAGCTCGAGGACGAGCTGCTCAAAAAGGGTGGAGTAATGTCATGGGTAGTCGGCAAGGCCTATTGGACTGGGTTCAGCAGTGTGGCCCATTAGTATTAGAGTTAATTAGAGATAAGGTCTCTTGCTTACGGGAGTAAAGCCTATCTATATAAAGAGAGGAGATGTATCCATCTAATAAAGCAAGAAGAACAGAGTTGTACCCGATCAAAAAAAAAAAAAGCAAGAAGAACAGATCTATTATCCCAGTCCCTTCTGCCTATTGGCTGCTGATGTCGGGCTGCTAGGGCTAGGGCCATCCAGATCAGATCAACATCCATAACATGTAATGTCTTAGGAAATTCTTAAAGAGAAGGCCCAAATTGTTGACCCCCTTGTGGCTCTGGATGGTCAGTGCCATGCCCTCCACAGCTCCACGCAGCACGTGCATGAGACCCTGCACAAGGAATTGCTAGGATTTATTATCATAGTATTGATGAGCAGGGCAATATCACCCAATAAAAAAACTAGAAGAATTTTAAAAGCAAAAAAATAATATAAATCACAACCATAGAAAATCTTTTTTATATGAGCGCTTGCACCAAAATAATCTGGAAGTGGAATGTATTCAGTAACTCTGGTTATTTTTTATCAATGCACACTAACAGCTCCGTTGTTACATAACAGTGTCTGGCATGACACTGCTATCCCTTTCAAGGAAGTGCTGCAAGAGTTTGAGGACTGGCTTGGAAATCACAACCTGTGGAAAAAGGAGCAAGGTGGATCACTCAACCGTGGAGCATTTTTTACTTGGTAACTTAATACATCTGTAGCTACATTAAACAAATTACTCATGAATTTTTGTTAACCATCTCTTGAAATTCTGCCCATCAAATCATTCAACAAAATATATGTTTGAGTTGGCTAATTGTTTTTTTTTAAAAAGTGGCTAATTGTTTCAATGTTCCAGACTTTAGAGACTAAACTTCTCATGCTCGAATGGCAGTGGGAACTGGGATTTGAAGACAAAGGTCCCTGAGCAGTGCAAGGTTTCAAAAATAAAGTTACCTACCTATTTTATGGAGTGGATTAACTTAAAGGATATCTACCTCAACTTCTATAGCAGAAGGGTAATTAAATTGTACCATGTAGTGCTTTTACCTATGTTGACCAGAACTTGATAATTCATGTGCAGTTCATCTTTAAACTGAATCGTGAACCTTATGGATTATTGCTAACTTTCGTTTTTCCAGGCAACTGGAATGATGACAATGATGAGGGAACTTCAACTGCCAATTATTGGAAACCACCATCTCGGCATAGACGATTCAAAAAATATAGCAAGAGTGGTTCAGCGCATGCTTGCTGATGGTGCTGTGATTCAAATCACTGCTAAGAGGCAGTCAGCTAGTGGCGATGTGAAATTTCTGTTCAAGGACCGAATTAGGTGATTGAAAATTGTGACATACCCCCAATTCATAATGGTGCTGATACTATAGTTGGCCGAAAGGCATTTCAAGATTTTGGAGCAAAGAGAGACCAAGCTGAGAATGCTGAATCAACATACAAATCTGCCAAGAAATTTCAGTGCCCTAACCAAACAAGATCAAATTACTTTGCCGTCAAGCTCATCTTAGAGTTCCAACCAAATCACATAAATACTTCAAATTTGTGGGCAAAATTAAGGGAGGGGGATACCTTGTTCTTGCAGATCCCAACTCAAATTAAGGCTCACATCCTTTAGAGCATATCTACCAGATATCATATCACCTCTTCTATCCTGACTCAAATTAAGAGTGTCTCCTTGCAGTAGTGTGCCGCATTGCCGAAAGTGACTCTTGAGGGTGACAGTGACCAGAGGCATCACTAGTCGGCCTGGGACAATTCTGTGGATCGAAGCCTGCTGGGGGTGCATCCTCTCGATGCCAATCTTCAGCTCCTTGAAAGCGTCCTATTAGAGGAGGTTGATGTTGCTTCCTTCGTCCATGAAGATTTTGGTCATCTGCATGGTCTTGACCATCGCACTGACTACCAGAGGGAATCGACTGGCCTTGACGATGTGATCGGGGTGGTTGCTTTTGTCGAAGGTGATTGGCCTTTTGGACCATTGTAGCCAAGGGGCGTAGCGGGCACCGTGGCATATAAGTTCCTACGCGTTAGCTCCTAACTCCGCCGTTCTTGGTAAGCTTTTAGGTCTGCCGAAGATGATCATGACGTGCCTGGTGTCACGATCTCGGTCGTCCTCTCTGCGTCGCTTGTCCTTGTTTGGGAGGTCCCTTCTTGCTGCCTTTTCATCGATGAACATTCTTCTATAGGCGATGCAATCTTTGACAAGGTGGGTCACCCAAAAACCATGATTTTAGCATGGACAGTTCATGATCTCATCGAACTTATCCTTATTGCCTTGTTTCTTCTTGTGGCTGATGTTTTGGTTCTTGCGCTTGCTGTTCTTCTTCTATGGCCGGGAGGGCCCACCCCTTGTGAGGGGGGTCTCGGTGGCCTAGCGAAGCCACAAGGCATGACTCTTCCTGAGCCTAGTTAGGAAATTAGACATGATGTAGTCGGGTAGCGGTGGTGGATTCGTGTCACGGGTCCACATGACTCTTCCATATCTCGAAAGCTATGTCAAGGGGGTACTCTCGATTGAACTTGGAGAAGGCGTCCTTGGCGTAGCGGTTCATGTGGTGGGCTAGCTCGATCGACCCCGCCTCCATGGCGCTTCTGTGTTCGGCGAGGTATAGGCGAACGGAAGGTGACTGCTCCTTCGCTTGTATGTATCGCTTGGGATCTTGCAGATGTAAGTTCCCGAACTGATCGGCGACGAAGGCCATGTCGTCGGGAGAGATGTCGCCCAGCTGCATCCGGTTGACGTCGTCGTCGAACCTGGTGATGAGGCCCATCTGAAACACAACAAATTTGTACGCAAAAGGCCCCTACCTAGCGTGGCAATTATCGAAAGATTTAGCTCTGGCAATACCTATTAGCGTATTCGCATATATGGAATCAGATGGGTAGCACACAACACACAAGGATTATACTGGTTCAGGCATGTGGTGCCCTATGTCCAGTTTGAAGTAGCTCTCTCTATATTCGTATCCTCGGTTACAGGGGTTGTCGATTGCAGCTATCCACTAGAATGTAAAGGATTCGATCTTGATTGGGGGGCCCCTATGTCTCCTTATATAGTCTGGGAGATAGGGTTACAACAGATCCGATCGGCTAACAGATGTGTTTCCTAATTTGTTATATGGAAAGCATAATAGAATGATTATATCCTATCGCCTAGATATGACGTCGCCGGATATCCTCGGAATGACTTGGTCTCCAACCCTGTAGATACGCCCAGCATGTGTGGGCCCATTCCTCGTCGTCTTCGTCCCAGTAGGCAGGAGTGGGCCAGATATACGAGCAGTGAAGTACTCCGAGCCCATATATCCGACACATCCTTTATCCCGAACAATTCACCCATGCTTACTGAAAGTTTGTCACATAGTGCAAGAGGAGAAGCTATTGGTTTACAAGTTTCTATCCCAACTTTTTTTTCAATATCCGAAGCATATTTTTCTTGTGACATAAAAATACCGTCAACAACTTCCTTTACTTAAATACCAAGAAAATAATTAAGATTATCAAGATCCTTGAGAGCAAATTTACTTTAGAGTTCTTTCAATAAAGTAGTAACATCATCTGTAGATGAGCTTGCAACTATAATATCAGCAACATATATTAATTAACAACAAAACTAGGATATCACCTTTGCTATAGAAGAAAAGTGATGTGTCAATCTTTAAAAAAAGGGCGTACCCAGTGTAGAGAACTCTCGCTCTGTGCGGGGTCTGGGGAAGGGTGTCAGTGGCAAGCCTTACCCTCGCCTGTGCAATGCGAGGAGACCGCGACTCGAACCCGGGATCTTCCGGTCACAGGAGGTAAGACTCTACCGCTTGCACCAGGCCCACCCTTCGATGTGTCAATCTTTGAAGATTTAAATTCCAATTTCTGTAATTTCATACCCAAGCCTCAATACCAGGCTCTTGGAGCTTGTTTGAACCCATATATTGCTTTATCTAATTTGCAGACATATTGTTTTGCTGGTTTTTCTTTCATATCCAGGTGGTTGCCTAATATAGACCTCTTCCTCTAGAATACCATGAAGAAACACATTCTACACATCAAGTTGCATTGGTGAAGACACCATCCTTTAGAAATAACAATAGATATAATAACTCTGATGGTTGCAGCTTTAACCATTGGACTAAAACTATCCTCATAGTCTACACCACATCTTTGTTTAAACCCCTTTGCAACTAGACGAGCTTTGTATCGTTCAATATCGCCATTTGCGTTCTTCTTGATTTTGTAGACCCATTTACGGTCTATAATGTTTGTTCCTTGTTTAGGAGGAACTAGATGCTAAGTCCTATTTTCTATTAAAGCTCTATATTCTTCATCCATTGCTTTCTTCTACTTTTCATTGCTTAATGCTTCTTCTAAATTATGAGGTTCTCCTAAACTAGCCAAGCACCCATATCTAATAGTACCATCAGTATAATTTTTTAGCTCATGAATTCCATGTTGTAATCTTGTGGCTGAGCATGTAGAAGTTGCTGGTGTTGTTGACGATCCAGGGAGATCAACCTCCCTTGCAGAAGACAGCACTAGTATGACATCAACTCCAATAGCATGTGCAAGTGTCGTCGAGGGCGCCGATTCACGCTGCTTGTCATCAAAGTGCTGCTCCCCTGGCAACATGGAGATGCCTATTTCTTGTAATGTAGCCTGCACGGACACCATCCCTGATCCATTTGTGACATGCACTAGATTCGAGGGGGGTACATCTGCTGGTGTAGGAAATCCCTATTGTTCTCTGTGTAAAGAAGTTGTTGTTGTTTCCTGCACCAAAGGATCACCAACTCTAGAATTTTGTGTACCATATAAGTAATAACATGATCAGGAGTATCAAATAAGCGGTCAATGTGTTGATCCCCCTATTAAGAAAATTGGATGGAAGAAGAAGAATTTGAAAGTGAAGGAGACCTCCAGCATTGGAATGCATTACAACAAATGGAAACACTTCTTCATCGAACACAACATCACGGGATATATAGATAAGGTCGGTGGAAACTTCTAAGCATTTGAAGCCTTTACGGAGGTTATTGTATCCAAGAAAAACACATTGAGTCGAGAGGAATTGAAGTTTGTGAGCATTAGGCTACGCTTGGGAGCGCTCCATGGAGCAGATTCTCAAAAGAATCACTTCGCAGACAGCTTGCCAAATGATTTTATCAGACAGAATCGCTTCTAACGTAGAATCATTCAAAATCATTTCACCAGTGAATCAGGGAGCACAGCTCTGCCAACATAGGCCCTTATATGGTAGAAGATTTGGCCAACAAGCGCATCCAAAGATGTGCATGGATGAATAATCAGGCTTTTGTTTATAAAGTCGTGCAAGGTGTGTAGAAAAATCAATGACCTTATTTGGAGTACGATTGGTAAGATAAACTGCTGCAATGAAAGCCTCATCCCAAAATATGAGAGGCATTGATGTATATGCAAGAAGGGAAAGACTGACTTCAACAAAGTTTCGATGTTTGCACTTAGTGGAGCCATTCTGTTTGTGAGCACAGGGAGATGAAACGTGGTGTGATACTAATATTTGTGAAGAAAGAACTTAATTTTTCATACTAACCAGCCCAGTCAGTTTGCATAGCAATTATTTTTTGGCCAAAAGCTCGCTCAACAAGGTTTTGGAATTCTTGCATTTTTTTGGAAAACCTGTGATTTGTGTTTGATAAGATAAATCTAGGTAAATTTGCTATAGTCATCCATGAAACTAACATAATAATGTTTTCCTACCGACAGAGTTTGGTGCATGTCCCTATATATCAGAAAACACAAGTTCCAACGAAACAGAGGAAACAGTACCAGATCTTTTGTAAGGCAATTGATGACTCCTAGATTTTTGGCAAGCGTCACAAACAATTTCATTACTCATCTCGCTAGAACAAGGTAAACATTTTTGCTGATAACTTTTAGAGTAACAAACATTGTTTGATGACCTAGACACCTATGCCAGCAAGAGAGGATAGAGGTCTCTCTTGCATTTTCCTTGAAGAAGAGTTTCCTAGTTCCCTGATCTTTGACATGAAAGAAATTGGAATAAAATTTAAGGTAAGCTTTGTTGTCACTAGTGAATTGATGAACTAAAACAAGATTTTTTTGACTTTGGGGACATGCAAAACATTATTCGGATTAAGATTTTTTAGTTTGGGTGGAAACAACACTATGACCAACATAAATGATATTCATACCCCACTGGTGGTGGGGATTTGATCATTTCCATTGTACCAATCCCACACCATCAGCTTGTCCAATTCACCCGTGACATGAACTGTTCCGCCTGTGTCTACATACCAATTGGTGTCGACGTTGTATGACACTGAAGCAGCAGCATCACTCTTCTCCTTGAACGTAGTTCTCGTCAAATTTGTGCCAACAATTGATAGCAAAATGACCTTCCTTGAGGTGGACCTGACACTGGATCTCATTGCACGGGTTGCTATTGTTGGAGTTGAATTTGGGCTGAGTGTTGTTGGAGTAGCCTCGCCCCATGTTGTTATTCTTGTTGCATCCACGGCCACCATGGTTTGCATCGCAGCCACTACGAGTGGTAAATATCACTGAGGACAGAGAACCTCCTTGAAACAGATCAAGGCCCTACTTGAAACTAAGCAGCTAGGTGTACAACTCGCTAAACGTGATTGGTTCAGGACAGTGAGGATGGCATGCACAATGGAATTGAACTCCATATCAAGCCCCATCAGTATGTACTAAACAAGCTCTTCATCTTCAAGGGGTTTCTGAGCAGAGGCCATCTCATCCGCTAGGGATTTCATCTTCCCATGAACTCGGCGATCAACTTGTTTCCCTTTTTTGTCATCGCCAGCACAATCCGTGTGTTTACAACATACACACGCGTCTAAGAGGCATACAACCCTCTAAAATTGTCTACACTTGAGTCACCGTCGTGCAAGTGATGACCTGGCCAAACACCTCACGAGAGAGGGACGATAGCAGGTAGCCAAGAACTTGCTAGTCTTGTTCCAACCACTTGGCGTATTGGATTGCTTGACCTCCTTGTCAGCATCTTGACATCGATTTCTTAAGGTGGCACAACAGCCATGCCAGTCAGGAACACCTCTATTGGTGCACCATGCACATGAGGGAGAACCTGAACCTTCCACAGGAGATAGTTGGCATTGGTGAGTTTCTTGGTAATGGTGCGTTCAAAGAAGGGAGAAGGGGCTAGGTTGGAGGAACTTCGCTATTGATGTGCTTTGTAGGCTCGGGTTACCATGTGATGAAATGGGAAGCATTGAACCCTTGCGTGGGGGCCGCATCTCTGTTAATAGCAGGGGCGGAGCCAGCTATCTGGCTAGCTTTGGTGGTCACCATACCTATAATATATAGAAAATATCAAATATACATAGTATATATACATGATATACATCAAAAATACAAGCTGACATGTTGTATCTAGTGGCTGGGCTGCTGATGGGGTTGTTGGGGGCAGGGTGGAATCCTTCGCACCCTATTCGGTCCTCCGTCGCCTGGGCCTCGCAGTTAAAGGAAGGTGTTGCCATTTCACCAAGGTGAAGAGGCATTTTCACCTGTAAGGACCTGTGATGCCTAAGAGCGGGGAGAGGGGAATTAGGCAACTTAAAAATCTACTTCTAACTATGGACTCTAATTCCACCGAGTCAAAACCTATGCAAGAAAGTAATCTATCTAAATGTGGAACTAAGGTTTTGCTAGGTATGTTGCTATCTCTACCGCAAAAGAGTTATGCACCCTAGGTTCCAATCCTATGAACTAGCCTATCAAACTAAGCTAGGAAAGTAATCACATAACCAAGGTACATAATATAAATGCGGAAGGTAAAGATGAGGTAGAGATGCAAACTCCCATCGACGACTTCGGTATTTTTACCGAGGTATCGAGAAGCGCTCAAGCTTCCCCCTAGTCCTCGTTGGAGCCCCTCGCAAGGACCAAGCTCCTGGTCGGGTAACTCTGTGGATACTCTTGGGCCTTCCCCACATGCAAGTGGGTCTCAGGTGTGCCTCTCCCGGACCGCTCCTTGCCATCTTCACTATCAAGCTTCTAGCCGAACCGCCATGGGCCTTGTTCCCTTCGGTACACGGTGGCGGCCACACCACAAAGCATGGTTGGTGTGGTCTCGCAAGATTACAAGCCCCACCGAGTACAACAATGGTGCACGCAAGCACCGAGAGATAAAAGGTATGCAAACCTCACTAAAAACTAGGCCTAAACCTAGAGCAAGCGCATATGAGAGTGGTCTAATTAACCTAAGCACTTTGTAAAGCTCCTACGCTAATCACCTTATGATCTATTAAGACCTATGCAAATGGAGAACTCTAATATGGTGTATCAACACTCTTGCATCTTCCCATAGCTTCTCTGCTTCACATTTGGCTGGCCATGGGGGTATAAATAGGCCCCCAAGCAAATAAGCCGTTGGTCCCCTTTGGTGGCCTTTTCTACTCCCGACCAAGTCAGACTCTCCTAGGGGTTCGGACCATCTTCCTAGGGTCCGGTCGCCTCCCAACGGTCGTCTGACACATGATCGTTGCCAACCGTTACACGTGCTTGAGTGACTGACATGCGGGCCAGCCAATCGGACCAGACGCTGATTGGTCCAGACGCTCGGTTCGGACTGAGTCCGGTCACCCTGGCGCTCTCTAGAACCTTTCTGGATGCCTCTAGACCGGACTCTCTCGTTGGTTCGGATGCTCCTATTCACTGAGTTGGGTCCACCCAAAACTAGGGTATAGCAACCAGACTCTGGGATTGGTCTGGACCTGCTGATCATCAGGGTCCAGAGCTCCCTGTTGCGCTCCGATGACTTCGTTTCTTCTCAATCTTTGCATCCGTCTTGGTTTCATCCTTCGTGCTTTTACATTGCTTAATCTTGTGAGTCTTTTACACTTCTTCCAATGCCTTGCTTGAGAGGTGTTGATCGTCGAATCACCTCGTCGCCTTCGTCCAAGTCATGTTTGCACCCTATTGGACTAAAAACAAACACTTGCAAACACATTAGTCCAATTTGGTCTTGTTGATCATCAAACACCAAAATCCAAAGTTAAATGGGCCGAGTTCCATTTTCCTTACAATCTCCCCCTTTTTGGTGATTGATGACAACACGACCAAAGCAAGCAAATAATAAATGTTTTGAATTTTAAAAACTATCTACTTGCTTGGATGTAATGCAAAGGCAAGTTTATTTGATGCTAAAGATAACACTTTGATGAACTTTTTGGAAACCTTATCTTGCCCTTGTAAATATCCTCAAGTGGCACTATGGACTTAAGCCTCCCCCTAACTCCATAATCCACTATTCTCCCTTTCTTGGATCATTCCCAAATAGGGTTCACCCCTTTGATCTATGAATTGGGCTTGCTTTTGGTCCTACAAATTCTCCCCCTTTGGAATCAAACACCGAAAAGGAAGACATTAGTAGCACAATGGAGGGTCAAATTTTGTGATCCTTTGTATGTGGAGAGGAATATATCACAAAACTTGACTCTCACATTACATAGACTAAGCCCCCCCTAAATAAATGCATACATATAGTGGATGGCGAAGCATATGCATAACTGGAAAATTAATTCACAAGGGAGTTTAATCTATATAATGCATGGAGAAAGCATATAAATACCAAATTGAAATCAACATAATGAATATCGGTTTAGGAATACCACATGTAGAAACCAATCGGATTAACACCACTAGCAATGGGTGGTGGATTTTGAATGCATGATGCTTATCTCCGGGGACTCCATTTTCCTTGCAATGAGACTACTACACACATGATAATCTTGAAAAGAATGTTAGTCTCAAAGCGTCCAACTTGTAAAATAACCTCCCCCCAAATTTGTGCATACAAGCATAGAATACTTGTAGAAGACATGCACATTGACTTTTGAAGTAAAAAATATCACTTGCAAGATGACATCACATGAATGTGAGAATCATTTATAGGTGATATTCGGGGGGAAATTATTTACAATTTGGGCTTTAGCACATATAGGATAATTACTTGTAAAACGAGGTATGTGACGTGCTCCTAAACAATTTTAAACCATGTAGGTTTGCTCCAAGGGTTAGAAGTGAAACCGAGCAAGCGTACCATATGATTTACCTAGTGTGTGCATAACAAAAGATTAAACGTGCAAATGCAAACCTAGGCATGAAAAGGAACTAGATGCTAATTGAAATTGCAAGAATTTAAATCTAGTTACCTAACATAGGAAGGGAAATTTGGGTCAAGAATATTCACTAACCCACTTGGCAATATCTTTATCCATCATGATGCACCCCATGAAATGCACCCTAATCTTGCCAAGTCTCCAAATTCCCCGAGGTCCATTGGACTTCTCAATTTCCCTTCGGGATCCAAACCTTCTTGGTGCTCTTCATATTAGAAATAATCTCCTTTGACACCCAAAAGTATTTGTTGTTCGCTTGCTTGTTCACCTTGATGGCCACCACTTTGTCATTCTTCCTCTTCAAGAGATAAGGTGTGGAGGCCTTCTTGTACACCTTGTTGGTGTGGGTGTTAGAGAGCTTGCTTGTTTACTTTTTGTTTTTCTCTTTCTTCTTTTCTCCCCCATTCTTCACCTTTCACTCATAGGACTTGTGGCCTTCCTTGTGGCACACGTAGCAAACCATGATTTGTCCTTCATCAAGCTCCTTCACTCCCTTAATGGTGTTATCTTGATGAAGTTGGGTTTGCTTCGTCTTGCCTTACACTTGAGTCAAGTCCTTGGTGATGCGAGCCACTTCTTGCTTGAGTTGCTCATTCTCCATTGTGACTTCTTGTGTACATGTTTCTACAACAATTTTCTCAAACCGAACTTGGTCGCAAAAGGGTGAGTCTAAATCACATAAATCATTGCAAGAAGTAGAGTCATCCTTTTTAATTATTTCATTTGATTAATCAATTTTAGAAGCCTTGGGGGTGCTACCAATAGCTTTAAGTATACTAGCTAGCTCATTATTTTGTTCTTCAAGAAGTTTCATTTTAATGAGCAAATTTTCATGAACATCTTGTGAACTAGCTAGTTTTGATTTTAGATTATCAATTATAGTCATAAGCTCTTTATTGGTAGCATTGTCACAATTCTTTATTTTAGTTTTAGTGTACTTGTTCTTAAGTTCACTAATTTGTTTCCTTTGTTTTATGCATATTTCATTAAAGAATTGGAATTGTTTCTTGAGCTCATCAATTGAAGGTTCTTTTCACTACTACAGAAAATCTTTTGCGCAGCGTTTCACTTTGGGGCTCTGAGGCGGGCGGCCTGGTTGCCAGCCTCGGTTATTCGAGGCCGGGCAGCCAGGGCAGCAACTGCCTCGGTTAATCCTTAACCGAGGTGGGCACTGTATCATAACCGCCATGGTTAATGCAGATTAACCGAGGTGGTCGCCCTTACGCAACCGCCTCCGTTAATCCATTAACCGAGGCGGTTAATAAGTATTAACCGATGCGGTTAGCTTAGGGTAACCGCCTCGGTTAATGGATTAACCGATGCATTTTCTATAAAACGACCACCTCGATTAATAGGCCATTAACCGAGACGGTTTTCTTACAATGCCTGCCTCGGTTAAGTCTGGGCTATAAATGCAGCCGCACCCACCCTTCTTCCCCACGGCTCCTCCTCCATTTTTTTGGGTTTTGACCTCAAAACCCTAAAAAGTGGCCATTTTCTAGGGGGAGAGGTTTTGCCCTTGGATTTGTTGAAGGGGGGCATCGCAAGAGGTTGATTCTCGCTCTCAAACCCTCAATCTTCATCATCATCTCTATCACTCTCACTAGAGAAGGAGGATGAGCTTTCATTACCTCATGCCATAAGGTGCGCGTGAGAAGAGCTTGATGATGAGTGCTTGTGGCCGCGCCTCTTGTGGTGATCTTCTTCTTCACTTGAAGAATCATCCCATGTCTTGATTTATGTGAGGGCTTTAGCCTTGCATGTCTCCTTCTTTGCCTTGGGTGTGGGCTTGTTTGGACAAACTTCAACAAAGTGCCCTTTCTTGCCACATCCATAACATCCTTTCTTTCTTTGCTCTCTTCTTTAATTGGTGAAGATGAAATCTTGAATTTGGATGGGCGCACCCTTGACATTGAGCTTTTGGATCATCTTCTCCACTTTATTGATAAGCTTGATTGATTCTTCATCAAGGCTGGAGGTGGAGGAGGAAGATTGATCATCATCACTTGATTCATCATCATCATCATCCTTATCTTCTTCTTCATCTTCACTTGAGGAGCTTGAGCTTGAGCTTGTATCAACTTGCTTGCCCTTCTTCTTCTTTTCCTCACCACCTGTGAGAGCAATGCCTTTGCTTGATGAAGAGGCTTCTTCTTGACCCATCTTGCATGACATCTCAAATGTCACCAATTTGCCAATGGCTATGGCCGGGGTCATGTTGCTCAAGTCCTCCATGTTGTGGACGATGGTGATGATGCTTACATACTTTTTTTGTGGTAGCACGGAGATGATCTTCCTCACAATATCCGCATCACCTAGCTTTGTTATTCCTATGGAATTAAGCTGATTGATAATTAGATTCAAACAAGAATACATATTACGAACAAACTCATCTTCATTTATTTTAAAGGAATCATAGCTTTATTTAGCTAGGCAATGGTTTTGCTCACGGACATTACTTGTGCCATCATGGAGCTCATGTAATTTTAATGAAATTTCATGTGTCGTATTTAAAGTGAACACTTGGTTAAAAACATCAATGCTAAAAGATTCAAACAAACAATTTTTAGCTCTAGCATTGAAATGATGCCATTGGTCCAAATTGAGCCAACTAGCTTTGATACCACTTGTAAGGACCATAACGCTTAATAGGGGGTTGAATTAAGCAACTTAAAAATCTACTTCTAACTATGGCCTCTAATTCCACCTAGTCAAAACCTATGCAAGAAAGTAATCCATCTAAATGTGCAACTAAGATTTTGCTAGGTGTGTTGCTATCTCTACCGCAAAAGAGTTATGCACCATAGGTTCCAATCCGATGAACTAGCCTATCAAACTAAGCTAGGAAAGTAAGCACATAACCAAGGTACATAATATAAATGGAGAAGGTAAAGATGAGGTAGACATGCAAACTCCCATCGATGACTCTGGTATTTTTACCGAGGTATCGAGAAGCACTCAAGCTTCCCCCTAGTTTTCATTGGAGCTCCTCACAAGGGTCAAGCTCCGATCGGGTAACTCCATGGATAGCCCTAGGCCTTCTCCACATGCAAGTGGGTCTCCGGTGTGCCTCTCCCAGACCGCTCTGCGCTTTCTTCACTATCAAGCTTCCGGTCGAACCGCCGTAGGCCTTGTTCCCTTTGGTACACGATGGTGGCCACACCACAAGCACAGTTGGTGTGGTCTTGCAAGACTACAAGCCCCCACCGAGTACAACAATGGAGCGCAAAATCACCAATAGATACGTGGTGTGCAAACCTTACTACACACTAGGCCTAATCTAGAGCAAGCACATATGAGCATGGTCTAATTAACCTAAGCACTTGACAAAGCACCTACGCTAATCACCTTGTGACCTATTAAGCCCTATGCAAATGGAGAACTCTAATATGGTGTATCAACACTCTAGTATCTTCCCATAGCTTCTCCACTCCTCATTTGGCCGTCCATAGGGGTATAAATGGGCCCCCAAGCAAATAGAGTCGTTGGTCCTGTTTGGTGGGCTTTTCTATGCCCGACTGGACTCTCCTGGGGGTGAAAGTGCATCTAGCCTCTAAGTGGGTTTTGGTGGATTGAGTGACAACACAATTAAGGGACTAATGTGTTTCATGAGACTTGCAGATATTCACAGGTATTTAGCCCATGTGTGTTGTATTGAATTTGGTCTCAAATATGACTACATGACACAAATGAAATATGAGTCCAAGGCATGTTATCAAAATGATGAAGACAATAACATATTATGATCTTAATGGTTGATTCAAAACAAGATGTGACTTGATAGCTTGAGATGGTGAAGATAGCAAGGAAAGGCTTCGAGGTACTAAGCAAGGTTGAAGGGCAAGCGATGGCTTGGCGGCCAAAGAACCTAGCTAGGGTGAAAAAGAAAGTACTTGCATTTAGTCGAGGTACTAATCAAGCATTGAAGGTCATGTTGAAGTGAAGGCTCAAATAATTGGAAAAGGTGACTTTGGTTGTGTCGGAGTTATAGCCCTGAGGTATCAAGGCACCGATTAGGTAGCAGGCCGCGTGGCCCGCAACGCATCGGTGAGGAGAGGCCCAAGCGACTGAGGCCCAGCAAAAGACGAGCATCACAGGTTAGGAACTAAGGTCGGGGTCGATCTCGACCCATTCTCCAGCCCTAGCCGCGCGACGATCACAAAGCACATGACCTCTCCCCATTATGACCCTCGGAAGGGATGGGGAGAGGTCACGTATATCCAAGCACTTCTGCTCTGACAAAAGAGAGCACGCCACACTGACCTCGCAAGGACCGACGTGACAGTAGTCACCTCAGCCCAGTCAGGCACCAACCCTGTGCCACGCTACAAAGACAAGACAACACCGCCTGGAGGTGGTAATGATAGGTACGACAACCACTAGCCGAATATGGCCCAGCAAGGCAGGTATACGGTCCTACCCACTACGGAATGGGATCTACGACAATGGTCTCAACATAGAGGTCATCTAGAATGGCTGAAAGCCCCAACCCCGATAATCAGGGTAGTGGCCCTCAGCCCCATGAAATGACTAGGCGATCGATGACCCGGGGCAACTACCAACTCCCATGCGACGCCTGAGAAACTAGAAGATGGCGATGAAAGCCATGACAGATCCCGTGTCGCACAGGATGGCTGACGAACCACCACTGTGTCTACAGTGCCGCCACGGCCAGCATAGTAGCACCACATCATGCCCTGCCGCGACATGGCCTTAAGACCATGACATAGCCATGACCGGACATGCGCCAGAAGATGGCGTAGCTTGCAAGCCAAGTTAGCTATGCCCTCCCTTAGTCTCCGACCCTTCGGTCGGGAGAACCTCCTCTTTGTACAAGCCCTGGCCCCAAACTCTATATAAGGACCGCCAGGGCAACACGATTCACATCCTCTACCATTCCATTCATTCACCATAGTAGTAGGGCTCGTGGAGCTTCCCTTCGGGCAGCCCTTCGCCTAGCTTAGGTCCTTCCACCTCTTTCACCATTCTTGCACCCCCATTGTAAGAACTTCAGAGCATTTAAGCGAGGAACACGCACTCGATCATCTCTAAGACTGGACGTAGGGCTCTGGCCTAAACCAATATAAATTCTCATGTCTATTGGATGGTACCATCGTCTTCCTAGAGCAGCGCGACAATCGTATAAGTTTACTGGTTCAGTTTACGAAACACCGACATGTTGATATGTGGAATTCTAATCAAAAGGTTTGATCAACACAAAGTAGCGGCTCAAGGAAACTCAACTCAATGCATGGATGGTGGTGGAAGCCCTCAAATGATCAAAATGGTGAAAGCGGCATTATTCGAAAAAGTGACAAGCTCAAGTGGAATTAATTGTGGATTTCTATTTCTTGAGTTTATACTTGCCATATTATCAAGAGGGATGCAACACATTGTACTAGTGTGACCTAAAAGTGCTCAAAACAAAACACAAGTGAGAAATCCAAAAGAAAGGACTTGAGAGGAGTTTTGTGGTGTGCAGGTTGGTCAAGTCGGCAAAGCCGATAGCCAACTCGGTTAAGCCAACTTGGGTACCCTCCAACAGTCACCTACCACCCAGTCGGCTAAGCCGACTTTGTCTGGCCTAGGAGCCCAATGGCTAGTTTTTGAACCTCTAGTATATATACTTCTCCCATGGCCTTGGCTCGGTGGCTGAAGCTTTCCCACACCCATATACACCAGCAAAGCCTAAAGAGAGCTCCTAATTCACCCTTTGTGGGATTGGTGTTCATCTAGCCATATCCTTTGAATTGGAGAGCAAATTTGAGCCTTGTGAGTTTTGTGAGCAAAATCTGAGTTGAGCAACCCTTGAGCACTTCGTGGTGACATCAAGTTCGTGTGAAGCATTTGTTACTCTTGGAGCTTCGCTCCTAGATGGACTTAGTGGTCACCGGTGAGACACCAAAGTGGTGCACGACCGGAAGCTTGTAAGGGTTAGTGTTCCCGCTGAAAAAGGAAACAAGACCCCATAGTGGAAATGTGGGAAGAGGTCGCTTTAGGCCCGGCCATGATTTGACCTTTGTTGGGTCCTCATTGGCTTCCACAACGGAGACTATGACTCACCTTGGTGAGGCCCGAACTTCGGTCAAACAAATCGCTGCGTCTCCTCCGTTTTGGTTCAACTCGCATTTACTTTTCATTGCATTACATTCATATTTGTGAGCCTCCACTTGTGTCTACTCAGGTATATGTGTTTGTGGGTGTAGGAGCATCTTGAGCAAGATACATTTGCACCATATACACCCCACATCACTTTGGATTGAAGAAGGGAAGAAAGAAGATCAAGACAAGCATTTGGGGACCCTGCACTTGATTTGGTCGAAGGAGTCAGCTAAGCCAACACCAGGAATCGGCTAAGCCGACTCTGTCACTATGCAGGAAGGGCAAGTCGGCTAAGCCAACTCTGCCCTGCTCAGTGCTTTTTATCTCATTTTTGCATGTTTAAATTTGTTAAGCGCCTATTTACCCCCCCCCCTCTAGGCATCATTTAGGTCCTTTCAATTTGTATCAGAGCAAGGTCTCACGATCGAGCTTAACCCCTTGTGAGAAATGATGTCAACTTTGTGCGAGGTACCAATTGAGGTACTTCTTTGTGCGAGGTACCAATTGAGGTACTTCATGAGGATGGCTCAAACTTCTATTCTTGGTCATTACATGTTCTCGATATTTTTAGGACAACGGGTCCAATTGTTCAGAGAGTTGTGGTTACAAGCATTTTGAAAGAAAAATGCTTGCAACTCATTGCTCAAGCTATTAACGTGTTATTGAGAACAATGTGTGCAGAGCTTGTGGATTATATCATCTTTGGTGATGGAGAGCCCTTTAAGATGCTCATCTTATTTGGACCAAGCTTTGCAAAAAGTTTGGAACATCCAAATGTGATGATCCACAAGTCAACATGGACATCACCAACACAAGTAGTGACCCGCCTCACTTGTGCCTCATGTCCAACAAGGAAAAGAAAAAGAAGAAGAAGGCAAAGCAAGATGAGGTGAAGCAAAAAGTTGTGATACAAGAGGATGATCAAATTGAGAGTGATGTTGAGATTGAAGATAGCTACACTCTTGATCATCTGAGCAACAAAGACAAGCTCATACTCATGAAGCTAGTTGAGAAGAATGGTGAGCTAGAGAATTGTTTTTCATCTCCCAATTGAAAGAGCTAAAGGCAACCTCTGAAAGGTCTGAAAGGTATGAAAAGTTATCAATTGAGCATGCTTTAGTTACTAACTCCTCTTCTAGTGTTGCACAACTAGAAAAGGACAACATTGAGCTCAAGGCAAAATTAGATGAACTTTCAAGCAAATACAATTTACTACAAGCCAACTATGTTCATCTTAAGTGCTCACATGAAAAATTAGTAGAATCTCACATCATGCTTGAGGTGGCTCATGAGGTTGTGATCACATCGGTAAAATCATCCCAACCTCAGTCTCTCACACACACACTTGTTTACCATCTCAATAAAATACTTTATGTGCTAACAAGCGTGTCTCTCAAGCAAGCCAATCTTCAATTGAGCACACTCTTATAGAAAATATTGAGCTCAAAGAAGAGGTTGAAAAGTTAAAAGGAGATGTGATTCGGTTGAAGGGTATGGAGAAAGCACAACCTTCTCAAGATAACCGTGACAACATGGTGCAGAAGCTTGAGAAGGGTTCAAACCTTGCTTGCTCCAAAGCCCAACAAAAGAATTACAACTCTAGCAATAACAACATAACCAAGAACAAGAAACATGAAAAAAAGTTATGCTATGGTTGTGGCATGTATGGACATGAGAGTGCCATATGTCCATACAAGAGTTGGGCTGATAAGTGTGAAATGGCCGAACAAAAGGAATTCAACAAAATAGCCAAGCAAGTCAACAATGAACCCATGACTTGTCTCAAGTGCAAGAAAGAGGGCCACTCAACCAAGAATTGCATATTGGGCATCAATGATATTGAAGCAAGAAAGAAAGCTCAATTGCAATTATGAGGTGCTATGCATGCAAAGAAAATGGCCACAAGATTAGTGGGTGTCCCAACAAAAGTGCCTCATCAAGGTCAACCCAAATACAAGTGAGCAACAAACACCAAGACATGTGGACAACAAGGGCCGTATTTGCTTCACTTGTAGAGAAAAGGGACATCTAAGCAAAGATTGTCTCATGGGTAACATTCCTAAGCCTAACTCTTCAATTCGATATTTTGATATGCTTAGGAAGGCAACAAATGGGTCTAGGACTAGTAAAGTAATGAGTTCATCATACACTAGCACTAGAGCCATTTGGGTGCCTAAGCACTTGTTAACTAACCCTGCTGGACCCAACAAGAGTTGGGTACCAAAAAGTGCTTGATAATTCATATAGGTCCATGGAGATGCATTGGACGCTTGACTTTGGAATATATATATGATTGGACCATTTATCAAGTCAAGTTTTTGCTACATATTCATTCATTATTCACCCAATGCAATCTCATTGTGAAACTCAAGTGAAAACAACAGCTAGGATCTCAAGAAATGGATCAATCAAGCAAATGAGGATGGGTTGTTGGTTCTGCACAGGCAGAGTTGGCTAAGCCGGGTCACCAAGTCGGCTAAGCTGACTCCCCAGCTGCAGATCAGCCCAAAGTGCAAAAATTGTTAATTCAAGCCTGTTCAACAGATATTTTTGTACATTTATCTTATAGTCGATTCATGTGACCCATTCACTATGAGTATTGCTTCACAAGTTTATTTCATTTTAATACTCTTGGCAAAGGAATAAAATGAGCCTCTCAAGTTAAGAAATTAACTAAGTGCATTGATCAAGTAATTCGAACACCTGCTGCACCCATTTAGGGGGAGCTCGTTGAATTCTTTGTGCCCTATGGACTAACCTTTCATTGAGCAAGTTTTGTAGTTCATATGAGAAGGTTGTCTCGTTTCAAGTGTGAACTCTATCCTTGATATACATGTAACACTTGAGACCTATTGCAAAGATCCCTGCACACTGATGAATACTAGAGCAACTCATGGTTGGATATCTCACTTAAGTTGTCTCTCGAAAAATTAAATGATCTTGCATATAGCTTTGCTCACTAGATTGAGAATGTGTTTCTCAAATAATTGTGCTTGTGTAAACGGTCATATTCCAAGCACAAAGGCTGCTAGAGGCCAAGGTATGGATTTACTTTAAAGCATTTCAATATCGTCGTGCATCTAGGACCTCTATATGCTAGATTGTGCATTTGAGTGGAATAAGTTAGAAATTACGAAAACCAAACTAGATGCTCATGTGTTGGAGATTTTGAAAATATTTGAAATCTTGGATCTTTGTGATCTTATCATTCTCATTTGTGACTATAGTTGCTTGGTTGAATGTTGGCTAGTCACAAGTGAGATGATTCTCAAGTCCCTAAGCTAAAATTCCCAAAATCTGTTATCTCTCATAATAATCTTGCAAAGTTTCTCTATATAAGTTTGGATGGATCATTTGTCAGTATTGGAATTAAGGTTTTGGTCCTAAGTTGTGTCTCATGCAAAATCACAGAAATTGACAGAAGTGTTTTTGGATTATGAAGCTCCAGAACTTCCGACACCAAAAGATGATTGAATGGAGTCAAAATGATTGAAAGATGATTGGAAATACCTTGGAAAAGTGTTTGGATAAATTTGAAATCTAGATGGTAATTTTCTTGGCTTAATGGTGTTGGAGCCGCGCAGGTCGGCTAAACCGACTGGTGAACCCAGCTAAGCCGACCGAGTCGGCTAAGCCGTTTACTCTTGTCGGCTAAGCCGAGTTGCTCGGCCTGAGCACTTTAAAGTCTGAGAACTTACCTCTTCAGTTCTCTCTCTCTCCCATTTGCTTCTCCTAAGCTCTCACTCCTTCCTCTCCCATGGCCAACGCCACCCCTGCTGGTTCTCTCCCTAGTGCTCAAGATTCGTCGATTCATGTAAAGGGAGAGGCTCCCCAAGGTCCCCTCGCCGAATCCTCATCTCGGCTAGGCCGAATCCTGCGCTGGCTTGTGGTCCCCTTCTCTCCCCAAGGTTTGAAAATTCCCTTTGCCCGATCTATGGATTGAAGTTATTTCGGTCAAAACCCTTGGGTAGGATTGTTTCCTATATGCTATAGATGCTATGCCTAAGAGGAACTGAACAATGGATGGAATTTCATGAAGGAATCGAGCAAAATCTAGGCATTTGGTGGGCTGGCCGCATGAACCGGCCAAGCCGACTCGGCCTGTCAGCTTAGCCGACTCCTGTCAGCTAAGCCGACTGGCTTGGTCGGCTGAGCCGACTCTTGCTGGTCAAGCATCTTGTGAGCTGTGTGCTGCACCTATGTTGATCTAGTCATCATCTATGTGATGTTTGTCATCTTTGGAGCATAAGAGAAATATATTTGGATGATTCTTCACAAGTTCTTGTTGAATGAATTTGGATCGAAGTAAATCACATTTAATGGCTCTATTCACCATGACAAGTTGATTTAGTGTGTGGATTAATGTTTCATGGCTTCTATGTGATGCTAGCAGTCCTCTAAATCACTTGTGATGATCTCAAAGTTTCTTTGGAGGAAAATCTATCACTTGCTCATATTTATACATATATGTGAAGTATTACAAAATACGACATGTGTATGTGTAAATAATTATTCCTTGCTCCTTCTTTATCTAAATCGAACCTTATCATGCCATATCTATCATTGAGCTAATTTATGCACATGTGTGATATATGCTTATGTGTCACATGTGTGATATAAATTAAAATCCTTGGAAGCTGAAATTCTATATCTTGTCCTCAGAGATCTTATGCGTTGCAATTTCTATATCTGTGATCTCAGGGGCAGCAAGGATGGATAGGACAGGCAGAGCAGTCTATCGGAGGAGGGACAGAAATGTGAGAGCCAGGAACTATGTTGATCCCTCAGTGGGGGATGGGACAGCCAGGGATGAGGTTGCAAATGTCTCAGATATTCCAGAGAGCAGTGAGGCAGCAGCTCAGAGGTCCAGGAGATCAGTGTTTCAGCGTGTTCAGCAGCTTCCTAGAGGCACCATGACCATTGATGAAGAAGGTACTGCTCACTCTACCGATACAGATGACGATGATGAGGTTGAGGATGAAAATTACAGGATCAATCCTCATGATGCTGGTGATGAGGAAGATGAGGCAGTGTTGGGGTCTCTAGTTGGAAGGCTAAGGCCCAGTGCTCAGCAACAGCAGACAATAGCTAGACAGGAGAGACCTAGAGTCAGTCAGCAGTAGTCAGCTAGACAGCATGGAAGTTTCCAGCAGCCTCCAGTTAGGCAGCAGGGGTCTAGTCAGCAGGGATCGCCTGTGCTAGCACAGTTGTGGCAACCTCGTCATCGCTATGGCAGAGTTCCCACAGACTACAGACTTGGTGGGATGACAGAAGTTGCAAGAAGGGAGAGATCAATTAATCCTATGACTGTAAATCAAGATGCTTCAGATAACAGATTCAGGACATTGTTTCAGCAAGACTTCTATGAGACTGTTGTTCTTTCAAAGAAAAATCCAGTTATTGTGTCTCAGTATATTGATTGGGAAGCAATGACAAGTTTCAATGATGATATCTTTATCCAGATTGTAGAGGCATGTGAGGTCAAGGGATTGAAGAATATATTGGGATATCAGCATGCCTGGAATACAGAAGTGATAGCCCAATTGTTCTCCACAGTCTACTTTGATGAGATGGCAGAAGATAGGAGACAGTGGGTACTTCGATGGATGACTGAGGGAGATCACTATTCTATCTCCTATGAGAGGTTTGCTGAGTTGCTTGGTTTTCCAGGGGAGGACTTGGATCGTCACAGGATTCACAGTGAGTCTCCTCTTCCTCCAGCCCAGACTCAATTCATGTATCCACCTACCCATACTGGCGTGCTTGGGAAAGGTAGTGGGCTGTACACCTACTATTCCACTCTCAACAGAATGTTCAGAAAGACGATCTACATGAGAGTTGGAGACAACAAAACAGTGGTGAGTTACATGAAGAATTTGCTTGCCAGGATGCAAGAAGGTGCTACTAGATTCAGTGTCTTTGCTTTTATTTGGGATGAGATCAAAGATATATCCTACAGTCCTCTGAAGAGTTAAGCACTTGCTCCCTATATCATGGGTATGATTGAGGAGGTCACAGGTATAATATTTGAGAAAGATGGGAAACATTTGCCACTTCAGCTTGTTCCAACCAAGGATCCCATTGCGCCTCAAGCAGAGCCACCGGCAGGAGCAGAAGCAGGAGCACCCACAGCAGCAGGCACCTCAGTAGGGACTACAGGGGCTAGCACTTCAGCAGTACTATGGGTGCTACTACTTCATAGTCTTAGTCTCAGTTTGTGTGGGGTTCTCCAGAGTATTCTTATGCTAGAGAGAGAGATTCTTCTCTCTTTGCTGTGCTCAAGTCTATATTCTGTATGTGCAAGCGTACCGATGAGAGAACTCACAAGGAGAGGCAAGGAAGGAAGAAGACCACCGAGATGGTCAAGAAGAACCGACGAGATATTAAGGAGATGAGGAGGCTAGTAGGACAGGAAGTGTCTCCAGATGGATCTGAGTTACAGTCAAAGGCAGAGAGCTCTCCAGAGCAAGTTACTGATTTCGAGACACTTAAGCTCAGGGGCGTGCAGCACCTCAGGAGCAGTTTCTGCCAGGCTATGGCATGGGAGGTCAGCAGTTTGTACCTGGATTTGGGACAGGTGGTCACTACACTGCAGGCGAGTCGTTTTCAGCGCCATACCTTCAGCAGCAGCAACAGTTTGGACCCTATGCTCACTCCTCTCACTCTCAGTTTTCAGGGTCATAGTTTGCTCACCCATCGTACACAGGACCTCAGTAGCAGTTTGGTACCCAGTTGAGCACCTTTCCCAGTCAGACAGTGCTTCCGCAGTTTTAGTAGACCTTCCCTCAGTCGTCTCCAGACTTTGCCACTACAGCTGCAGCTAGTATCTTTGGTCCACCTTTTACTCAGTCTTCTTCATATGCTAGTGGTGGTTCTCACTGGGCAGATCCCGGTCACGAGGACGGAAATGGAGATGATGAGTGATTTGCAATGTCAGCATCAGTTCAGCGCCTTCTCTTTTTGGATGAGTTGACGACAAAGGGGGAGAAGAAGGATTAAAGCTTCAAGTTCACATTATTTGTTTTGCTGATCTGAGAGATATATTGTGAGATGAGCTCAATTGTGATATCTTTTGTGAGATTTGTGAGAGTTGGTTCAGCTTGTATTATTATCTATCTTAGCTTGTGGACTTGAGAACATTTATGTAATGTGTGCTATTGTGTGTCATGTACCTTAATTTATTGTAAGGACTATTAATGTTAGTGTGTTATGCATGTGTTGCTTGGTGTATTGTTTTTGTCTCATTTGTTGAGTGTATATCTTGTCATATTGCATATCACGGATTATTTCTTGACATACACTTGCACCCGACGGATGCAATGATATAGGGGGGGGGGGCTTTCATTGTCTAAATATGTGCAATTGGCATTGGAGGTCATTTTCATGAATTTCATTCATATGCACATATTAAGGGGGGAGCCTCACATATATCATTGAACCCAAAATTTAAATTTTCTATATCATTTGTAAGTTTTAATCGGGGTTGTTATCAATCACCAAAAAGAGGGAGATTGAAAGTGTATCTAGCCTCTAAGTGGGTTTTGCTGGATTGAATGACAACACGATTAAGGGACTAATGTGCTTCATGAGACTTGCAGATATTCAGAGGTATTTAGTCCCATATGTGTTGTATTGAATTTGGGCTCAAATATGACTACATGACACAAATGAAATATGAGTCCGAGGCATATTATCAAAATGATGAACACAATAACATATTATGAGCTTAATGGTTGATTCAAAATAAGATGTGACTTGATAGCTTGAGATGGTGAAGATAGTAAGGAAAGACTTCGAGGTACTAAGCAAGGGTGAAAGGCAAGTGACGGCTTGGTGGCCGAAGAACCTAGTTAGGGTGAAGAAAAAAGTACTTACATTCAGTCGAGGTACTAATCGAGCATTGAAGGTCATGTTGAAGTGAAGGATCAAATAATTGGAAAAGGTGACTTTGGTTGATACGTGGAATTCTAATCAAAAGGTTTGATCAACACAGAGTGGCAGCTCAAGGAAACTCAACTCAATGCATGGATGGTGTTGGAAGCCCTCAAATGATCAAAATGGTGAAAGCGGCATTATTCGAAAAAGTGACAAGATCAAGTGGAATTAATTGTGGATTTCTATTTCTTGAGTTTATACTTGTCGTATTATCAAGAGGGATGCAACACATTGTACTAGTGTGACCTAAAAGTGCTCAAAACCAAACCCAAGTGAGAAATCCAAAACAAAGCACTTGAGAGGAGTTTTGTGGTGTGCAGGTTGGTCAAGTCGGTTAAGCCGACAGCCCAACTCGGCTAAGCCGACTTGGGTACCCTCCAACGGTCACCTACCACTCAGTCGCCTAAGCCGACTTTGTCTGGCCTAGGAGCCCAACGGCTAGTTTTTGAACCTCCAGTATATATACTTCCTCCCACGGCCTTGGCTCGGTGGCTGAAGCTTTCCCACACCCATATACACCAACAAAGCCTAAAGAGAGCTCCTAATTCACCCTTTGTGGGATTGGTGTTCATCTAGCCATATCCTTTGAATTGGAGAGCAAATTTGAGCCTTGTGAGTTTGTGTGGGCAAAATCTGAGTTGAGCAACCCTTGAGCACTTCGTGGTGACATCAAGTTCGTGTGAAGCATTTGTTACTCTTGGAGTTTCGCTCCTAGACGGCCTTAGTGGTCACTAGTGAGACACCAAGGTGGTGCACGGCTAGAAGCTTGTAAGGGCGAGTCTTCCCGCTGAAAAAGGAAACAAGGCCCCTTAGTGGAAAGGTGGGAAAAGGTCGCTTTAGGCCTGGCCACAAGTTGACCTTTGTTGGGTCCTCATTGGCTTCCACAACGGAGACTACGACTCACCTTGGTGAGGCCCGAACTTCGGTCAAACAAATCACTGCGTCTCCTCCATTTTGGTTCGGCTCGCATTTACTTTTCATTGCATTACATTCATATTTGTGAGCCTCCACTTGTGTCTACTCGGGTATATGTGTTTGTGGGTGTAGGAGCATCTTGAGCAAGATACATTTGAACCATATACACCCCACATCACTTTGGATTGAAGAAGGGAAGAAACAAGATCAAGACAAGCATTTGGGGACCCTGCACTTGATTTGGTCGAAGGAGTCGGCTAAGCCGACTCTGCCACTGTGCAGGAAGGGAAAGTCGGCTAAGCCTACTAGGCAAGTCAGCTAAGCCGACTCTGCCCTGCTCGGTGATTTTTTATCTTGTTTTTGCAAGTTTAAATTTGTTAAGCGTCTATTCACCCCCCCCCTCTAGGCATTATTTAGGTCCTTTCAAGGGGTCCAGACCATCTTGCCAGGGTCCGATCGCCTCCCAATGGTCGTCTGACACGTGACCGTTGCCGATCGTTACACACGCCTGAGTGATTGACATGCGGGCCAGCCAATCGGACCAGATGCTGATTGGTCCAGACGCTCGGTTCGGACTGAGTCCGGTCACCCTGGCGCTCTCTGGAACCTTTCTGGATGCCTCTGGACCGGACTCTCTCATTGGTTTGGACGCTCCTATTCAATGGGGTTGGTCCACCCAAAACTAGGGCATAGCAACCGGACTCTAGGGGATTGGTCCGAACCCCCTGATCATCAGGGTCCAAAGCTCCCTGTTGCCCTCTGATGACTTCATTTCTTTTCGATCTTTGCGTTCGTCTTGGTTCCATCCTTTGTTCTTGGACTTTGCTTGATCTTGTTGGTCTTCTTCACTTCTTCTAATGCCTTGCTTGAGGTGTTAATCATCGAATCACCTCGTCGCCTTCGTCCAAGTCACGTTTGCACCCTATTGGACTAAAAACAAACACTTGCAAACAGATTAGTCCAATTTGGTCAAACACAAAAATCCAAAGTTAAATGGGCCGAGGTCCATTTTCCTTACATCACCCTTGCGGATGCAGGAAGGCAACATGAGCCCGGTGTATGTTATTTTGAACAAGCAAAAACAGTGTTCTACATGACAATGCCGTGGGGGAAATAGCTAGCCGGGTTTACCGCCATTTCGCATATAAATGGTGCCCCAGCGTCGAGCGCCGAATAGGTCCCGACCGGCAATTTAATCGCCTTTTCGACACTACAAAATGATGCCCTGCAGTTGTTGCGTGATGGCGGGGCGGCTAATGGTGGTCGCTAACTGACCTTGGCATTTTGCTTTGGTGAAATGTCAGATGGATCCGCTCTGGTCGGAAGGGTAGACGAGATCTGATCTTTGCTTGTTGCAAGTGATTACATTTGCAGGCTTCGCGATGGTGAGAGGTCGTCATGGGACAAGGCACCGACAACTTCAACCCGGCTAGGAACATGGGTCCAAAAAGTGGGAACGCGGTGCGAGGACCAGGCAGGAAGGCGGAAGCTGGCACTATCTTGGGAACGTGCTGCCCGAATGTTGGCGACGATGCCCGGGTTAAAGCGGAATATGCCTGGAATATGTAGTAGTTGTGAGGGCATTAGTGTCCTGAAAAGCTTACTGTTGACACCTGTGGTGGAACACAGAGACAAAATCCGCAAGCGCACGGGTATCAAAGTAGTTTTCACCCGGAGTATTATCGAGTATCGTATCCACAGGGAAATGTGTGTATGTTGTCTAAACACTAGTTTGTTTAGGGATAGCAATCAAGGTTTAAGGTATGAGTAGAGAGGATTCCTATGGTTATGACCCTATGCAAAGCAAGGTTTATGATTCTAGTGTTCACTTTGGGACGCCACTTAGACGGTAAAGCACCGCTAATAGATAACTCTACCGACGTGACTATGGTCCTACTAATTTAAGAACTTGCTCAATTCGAAGGGACTACGGAGGATAGATGGGGCTAACACCACCCACTACTACCACGCAACCAGGGAGCAGGGAGTAAATTTAGGTAACCAATAACCCAAGCACCACACTTATTGTTGACGGTCACTAACATCCATTTTGACCATCAACATTCCACCCAAAAGCATGACAAAGTTAGGTAAATCATCATCACATGTGTAGAATTTTGTTTATAATTCACCTAGTTCCACTTGTGCTTGTAGAATTATTTGTATGTAGGAAATATGGCAAAATTTGGACAAAATGGTGACAAAAGTGGACCAAGGAAGCAAGTGGACGTGGCAGGAGGCCTTGGGCCCACTTGGGACCACCACCCGGCCCCATAAGGGCGCTGCCCAGCCCCCAAGTGGCACTGCCACGTCACCGATCCGTGGGAGTTGCTTCTAAGCCAATCACAAGCTTCCATTCAAGTCGGTTTGATCAACGGACAAGATTTGATGCCGGTGGATTCACGGGCCTAATGTCATAGACTTGGGAGCTCTCCACCGACTTACCAACCGACTTACCTGCCAAGTTTGACCACATGCTAGCTTCACAACCGCCTTGGAGGAGCAACCATAGCGCTACGATGTAATGGCGGTGCATCCAAGGGTCGACCGGCGCCCCCTGCCTCCAACGACCTTGCCACTACCTACAAATACCCCCCATGCCTCTCTACACTATAAATAGAGGGTGTGGAGCTCAGTGGAGAAGTGCCCCATTCATTTCCAAGCTCTCCAAGCTTCTCTTAGCTTTCTAGCTTAGCTTAGCTATAGAGTAGTAGTCTAGTAGTGGAGTAGAGCAAGAGCGGAGCTGCTCTTAGAGTCTGGAAGAGTCTTCTGGGTCTGGTATAGCTCCTTTGTAATTTTTTCATTTTAGCATTTACTTTATTCAGTATTTCTTTAAGTACTTTATTCTATTATTATTGCTTTTCTTTACTTTAAGTACTTAGTCATTAGTGTTCATCATTAGTGAGCTTAGGTGCTTGTTGTTTAGCATTAGTAGCATAGGTTATCTTATAATTAGTAGTCTTTCGTTAGTACCAGTTCCACCATCTGGTTAGGGTGCTTTGATCTCATTTCATCGGAGTTTGGATCGAAGTAGTAAGTTTATAGATTAAGTGTGGTGCTTAGGCTATAGATTACCTGTGGATATGGCTAGGCCTCCGGATAGATTGTGGTAGGAAGCAAGTGGTGACAGTCTTGACCATCCTCTGTATTCCACTACGATAGGTCTAGTTATTAAATCGTAGGGCTCGTGGCAGACTTTGTCTATTTAACTCTCCTAGTTGGTAGGTGGGCTGTGCCCCAAAGTACTATCGTATTTCTCCTAGTCATTTGTTTACCTTAGTTACTAGAAAGATAAATCGCTCGCTCTCCCACCTAGCTATCTCTAGGTTATCTTGTATTTAGTAGTTAGTTTAGGTAGTTTACATTCATCCTTCAATATCGTTCACCTACCTAGGATCAGCTTTAGCATTCCTTTAGCAAATCCTAGTCCAATTATAAATTCTAGCCTTCCGCCTTCCTGTGGGAAAAATATAAATTCAACAGTCGGTACTCACCGAGCGAAGTGCTACACGATAGTTCTGTGCGCTTGCGGAATCCTCCAATAGTCGTTAAGAAATATCAACACTTATGCTATCAGTTACTACTCTAATCCAGAGATCTAGCAAGGATTAAAGCACTCAAAGAACCGAGAACCCGTGAACAAGAGAACACAATACTTACTTTAAGCAGAAATCAATTATCAGAAGTATCTCAAATGTAGACTTGGAGAAGCCTAGATCCGCCAAAGTACAAGCCGTAGAGGTAGCACCGATAGGCTGGTACTTCCTCCAAACTCTTCCCTCACTCTCTATCTCAGTATTTCTATTTATAAGACTAGATCCTTTAGAGGACTAATCTTCTCTTGATAGCTGGCTCTGATCCTGATGAGGAGGATATGAATTAGGGTTTTAGGATAGCCTCAGGGAGAGGGGTAGGGGCTGCTATACATAGGGGGCAACATCAATTCTGGACCCTTGAATCAAACCAACTTAAAACAACAGCGTAGATTTGATCTTTAAGGCGGTGGAAAACCAACGTACGAAGGAGAGACTAACAGGTGGACCTGCTAGGCCGGCTGGCCTGCAGGTGGGGCCGACCGTCCCCTTGTCAGCCTCTTGGCTCGATCTTCAGTGGAGAGTCTTATGGAGTGTTCTAGAGTGTTCCTATGTCGGTACCATTGTGGTTAAACATAATTTGCTTTAACGAATTGGTCCTCCTTGACGGTTTTCTGATTAAATCCTCCTACATTCATAGATTCACCAAAACTCATAGAATTTATTAGTTTAAACCCCTAAACCTATCTTGGTGATCATTTTCATGCATTTATATAAGTTATATTAACGGTTTATGCTGGGTGTTAATGACCGTCAATAAGCTCCCCCACACTTAACCTTTGCTCGTCTCTAAGCAAAGTTAAACTTTGCAATGGATCAGAAGTTGCTACAATGCTTTCACTCCTCAAAAGTACACATGCTTCAATAAAAAATTCACCTCCGGATTAGAATGAAGTGATCTAACTTTTAAACTTACCCATATTACCTTCAACCATGGGGCTTCTTAGCCTTCACTTGGGTCTTGAGCAATTGAAAGATAGAACGATCAAGTCAAGTACTATGTCTCAAGTTCTTTGTTCCACCATTGTTCTGGAGTTTTTATAAGTTTTCAAAATAAAACTCAAAGATTCTATTGTATGACACTCTCAAGTCTCTCAATATATGTGGTATTTGTGGATCCTCACCATGGCAATAAAGATGTTATGCCTTTTTCTCTTTCTACCACTAAGGCTTATGTGGAGTTCATAGGTAGGGAGAAAGCTAGAGCATACTTGCAATGCATATATTGTAAAGTCAAACCTCGGATCCAAAGAGAGTTGAGTCATACAATCAAATCAAGATGTGCATGTGTATGGATGTATAGTGGATATATATGGTGGCTAACCTAATTCTACTATGCTCCTTGAAAACATATCTCTCTATTGAAATTTGGAAATATTTTTGTGAGAGAATATGGGCTATCTTATTCATCTCTTTTTTTCTTTTCAGGCGGACATCTAAGTACCCATTGTTTTCAATATCTCGGACACTTGTCTATTTTTCTCAACTCTCTTTTTTTTTATTTTTTTCATGAATAACTTTTGGATAGCCTATGCCCCTTTTCTGTAATAAAACTTTTGAGAAATATCAACAAGAACTTGGAGCATTTATTTTGAGTGGAAACCTAACAAGCATGTTTTTTGTTCACCCCTAGTGTAGGAGTAGAACATTTTTAGGTGGATCTAGATGGAAGGCATGTTTTTGCGCCTACTCCAAGTGTAGGAGTAGTGCATATTTGGGTGGTGTGTACGTGATCTTGATTTTAAGAGCATGACAAATCTTTCATAAGGATCAACAAGGCTTGACAAAACTCAATGCAAAACAAGCAGCATATATGTGGAAATTTTTTTAGCCTAAATAACATGTATGGCTCTCGTAGGAATTCAAGCTTTGTCATACAGGAACTCATCATGTAGCATTTTTGTGTTTTTCAAAAGATAAATCTCTAGAACCTTAGTGTCACTTGGAACAAGATAAACAACAACTCAGACCTTCTCATATTATATCCGTCAATTACCTAGACTTAGATCAAGTATATGCTACCCACGAGTTTCAAGTTCAGAGTAAACCCTTATATCAAAACAACCATATCCAAAACTCGAAAGAATTCAAGGCTGAAAACTAGGTACTTGAAAGGAATTACAATATAGCAACTATTCATCATTTCCATTTTAAGAGATTATCTTCAGAGTCATTTATTATTTATTTAGCTCTTAAAAGAAATTAAACTAGACACTCTTTTTATTTTGTTTTCATTTTTTCATGTTTTTAACATATATTTTAAAGCAAGCTAAACAAAAGGAAAAGAAATACTTACCTGGATACATAGGGGTGCTTCTCCCCAAGCTGGTTGATGGTAAACCTGGCCGAGAATGAAGTGCAAGGCTATCAGACCCAAGACAGGTCGGCCTACCTTTGTCGTGGTTCTTTCGTCATTTGTCGATGTCGTGCTTTGCTTGGGAGGTTTTGAATTCTATTACCTTGCATAAACAACATGTGAAGACAAGCACCAACAAAAGACTAGAGAGATCCTGGCAACACTTTATTCTAATGTATAGATAGCTTAGCAGGTGAACATGATTTTTTAAAGGTGTTTCACAGAGTAAAGAAGATGAGCTGAATTGAAAATGTTATTTAAATTCTATAAAGTTAATTATATCCAATTCTTCTTCTGGCAATTGTGTGTCATGGAAAAATTTTAAACACTGATCATTTACCATGAAAAGCGTACCTTCATCATTTTGAAGTGTGGCTGCTCCATGAGACGATGTGCTAATCACCTTGTAAGGTCCTTGTTGGTATAAATTAATGCACATAGATAAATCCGCAAGCGCACGGATACCGCTGTAGCTTTTACTCAGAAGTATTCCAAGTATCGTATCCATAGGAAAACATGTGAGATTAACTACAATCTAACTTAATCCAGGGGTAGCAACAAGGTTAGGATAAACGGGAGCGTAGAGATGATTACTAAGGTTCTCTAGCTCTGACTTCGGTAAGCTATGTCTTCTACTATTGAACTAGGGACATTACTAGAGAAAGACACTAGCAGAGGATGCTTTCCTTCGTAACCGGGCCCTACTTGGCCTACAAACAGGAGGTGGACTATAGAGGACTCAACGAATGTGTCACACTTGCGTTCTAACACTACTTCGTGATATACCACCGATCCAGAATGCAGGGTGCATCCACGATTAACCCAAGTTTAAGCACCACGCTTACACTTACGATTAATACTTAACTCCCCCTAGGAAGAGAATAAAACTCTCAAAAGAGTCATGATCCTAATGAACAATATAAACAAGATGCTTACTTGAATCAGAAGTTGATTACCAGATAAATCTCAGAAGCAAGCTTAGGTAGAACTTAGATCCGCCAAGGTACAAGCCATAGAGAGAGCACGGATAGGCCAACACCTCCTCCAAACTCTTCCCTCACTCTCTATCTTACTATTTCTATTTATAAGACTAGATCATATGGAGGACTAATCTTCTCTTGATAGCTGACTCTGATCCTGATGAGGAGGATATGAATTAGGGTTTTAGGATGGCGCTCTGGAGGGGGTACATGGCTGTATATATAGGGGTAGCGTCAATTCTGGACCATCGGATCAAACCGACTTGAATAAACGGCATAGATGCAATCTTTAAGGCGGTGGAGAACCGATGTCACGAGGCAGAGGCTGATGGTGGCCCCCAAAGACTGGCCGGCCTGTAGGTGGGACCGGTGACCTCTCACCCTCCATCGCGGTGTGTCCTCTGGTGTCTTCTAGATCCTTCTAGTGTTGTTTATGCCACGGATAACGCGATTAATTCTGACATATAGGTCCACCTTGACGGTTTTCTGGATAAACCCTGTTGAAAACACAGATTCACCAAAACTCATGGAATTTGTTAGTTTAAACCCCTAAGTCTATGCTGATAATTACTTTCATGCCCTTACACATGTTATATTGACAGTTTATAATAGTTGTTAACTACCATCAACATTCCTTCCCATTTGCTTCGTAGTTTCCTATGTCCGAACAACTTCACTCTGGAGCTGAAAAGCAACACCTTGTCACCTGGTTTGAATTCCTTCTTTTCAATCTTTTGTCCTGCCATCTTTTTGTCCTCACCTTGTAGAGTTTTGCATTATGATATGCCTTTTCTCGCCATTCCTCTAACTCAGAGAGTTGCATTTTTCTTTTCTTCCCAGCTGCTTCAAAGTCCATGTTCCACCTTTTTATGGCCCAATGTGCTTTGAATTCTAACTCGACAGGTAAGTGGCAAGCCTTCCCGTATATGAGTTAGTATGGTGACATTCCAAGAGGTGTTTTGTAAGCTGTTCTGTAAGCCCATAGTGCTCCGGATAACTTATCTTTCCATGCTGTCCCCATTTCATTAACGGTCTTCTGCAGAATGTTCTTGATTTGCTTATTTGACATTTCTGCTTGTCCGCTAGTTTGAGGATGATATGGTGTCGTGATGTTATGACGGACCCCATGATCAGATAAGAAGCATCAAAACTTTCTATCAATGAAGTGAGACCTCCGTCGCTAATTACCATGCGTGGAACTCCGAAGCGTGGAAATATGGTCTCTGAAAACATCCTCTTGGCGTTATTGGAATCTACAGCTCAACATGGTAAAGCTTCAACCCATTTTGAAACATAGTCGACTGCCACTAGAATGTATTCGCACTGCTAGGATTTTGGAAATGGTCCCATGTAGTCGATTCCCACACATCAAAGAGTTCTAACTGGAGGTTGGTGGTGAGTGGCATGGCATCTCTTGCATTGATACTCCCATGTTTCTGACACGGGATACACATCCGTATGAAGTCTTTGGTGTCATCGTACATGGTTGGCTAAAAGAATCCACTTTGCCAGATCTTAGCATTAGTGCGGAATGCCCCATAATTTCCTCCATATAATGATGAGTGGCATCTCTCGATGATCTTGGTTGCTTCCTCAGCCAGAACACACCTCTTGAGCAGTCCATTGGTGCAGACTTGGTAGAGGTACGGTTCATCCCATAGGTGGAGGTGACTTTCATGGATGAGCTTCCGCTTATTCTCACCTGGTGGTACATAACCTACAACCATAAAGTTAACAATATTTGCATACCAGGGGTCGGATCCTACGACCTTTAGGAGCATGTCATCCCATAGAAAATCGTTGATGGGCAACTCCTATGGATTCTTGAACTGCATTCTTGACAAGTGATCAGCTACATAATTTTCTATTTCTTTCTTATCTTTAATTTCTAAATCAAATTCTTGAAGCAAAAGGATCCATCTTATAAGCCGAGGCTTAGCATCTTTCTTAGTAAGGAGATATTTAAGAGTAGCATGATCAGTGTAAACAATAACTTTAGCTCCTACTAAGTAAGATCTAAACTTGTCAATAGCAAAAACAAGAGTCAGGAGCTCTTTTTTAGTTGTTGCATAATTAAGTTGAGGTCCTGACATAGTTTTACTATCATAAGAAATTGCATGATGCTTCCTATCTTTCATTTGACCCAAAACTACCCCCACAGCATAATCACTAGCATCACACATGATTTCAAAAGGCAGCGACCAATCAGGAGGTTGGATGATTGGTGCAGAGATAAGTGCTTTCTTAAGGATTCGAAAAGCATTTAAACACTCATCATCATATTCAAAGGGAGCATCCTTGGCTAACAAATTTGTAAGGGGTCTAGCAATATGAGAAAAATCTTTTTTATAAAACGACGATAGAACCCTACATGACCAAGAAAACTTCGTACCCCTTTGAAGTTTGTAGGAGGAGGTAGTTGTTCAATTACTTCTATCTTAGCTCGGTCTACCTCTATCCCATGTTCGGACACCAAGTGTCCAAGCACTATGCCTTCTCTAACCATAAAATGACATTTTCCTAATTCAAGACCAAGTGTTTTCCTCACATCTTTGCAAAACTTTGTCTAGATTTTCTAATTAATAATTGAAAGTTTTTCCATAAATAGAAAAATCATCCATAAAAACTTTCATGATTTCTTCTATCATATCAAAAAATATAGACATTATGCACCTTTGGAACGAAGCTGGAGCGTTGCATAATCCGAAGGACATCCTACGATAAGCATAAGTTCCATAGGGACAAGTAAAAGTAGTTTTGCTCTGGTCATCAGGATGGATCGAGATTTGATGATAGCCAAAATACCCATCAAGGAAACAGAAGAAAGAATGCTTTGCAAGCCGTTCCAACATCTCATTGATGAAGGGTAACGGGAAATGATCTTTCTTTGTTGACATGTTAAGTTTTCGGTAATCAATGCACATCCGCCATCCTGTGACTATTCGTTGTGGGATTAATTCATCTTTTTCATTTTTACCATGGTCATGCCCCCTTTCTTCGGTACAACTTGTACCGGACTTACCCACTCACTATATGGCACATGATAGATTATCCTGGCATGCAAAAGTTTCAAGACCTCTTTCTTAACAACTTCTCTCATCACATTGTTAAGCCTACGTTGGGGCTCCCTAGAAGGTGTAAATGTTGGATCTATGGGAATGCGATGGGTGCAAAGGGCAAGGCTAATCCCCTTGAGATCTTCGAGTGAGTAACCAAAAGCAGAGCGATGCTTTTCTAAAATGGTAAGGAGTCGGAGGGTCTCGTCCTTGGAGAGTTTATTGCTAATAATCATAGGAGACTCCCTATCGTTGTTTAGAAAAGCGTATTTCAAACCTGAAGGAAGCGGTTTAAGCACAATGGGGGGGTTTGGCGGCTCTTGAGTTTCATCTAGAGGGAAAGGGTCTTGTGGTTCTTCTTCATCTTGGATGAAATCCTAGGTGTCTTCTTCGAGATCTTTGTTGGAGGCTTCTAGGAGAGATGCTGCCATAATCACCTCCATTGGATCTTGCTCGGGAGTCAACTCTGTCTTAACATGTAACGAGGGAGTGATGGGAATAGAAAGGTTTAGGCTTTTCCCGAGACTTACATTTATACTCCCCTTTCTTCCTTCATGGATAAGTCTCTCTATTGGATGCCCTATCAAAAGATCGAACTCCCAAATATCGAAAACATAAAAACTAAGATGCACCTTGGTTTTGTCTACTTTGATAGGGATGAAGTGAAAGATTCATTCACTAGGAAGGATTTGCCCTGAGAGACTTCTTAAGAGTTTGGTTGTTGGAGTTAATTGCTTAATCTCAGAGAGTGCAAAAGATTTAGACATGAGATTTACTCCTACAACCAGATTATAAAAAGCATCGAAGGAGGCTTTATGAATCTAACAATGAATAGAGGGAGAGGGAGAATCTAAACGAATAACTTCAGGAGAAAGCTTGGATCCTCCCAACCACTCATTGCTTACTATCGTTATCAACTCCTTCACAGTCTTTTTAAGGAACTTCTCTTCAGTAGGGCCAGGAAGATGCTAGTTAGGTGCTGATGGTGCCAAAGATTTTCTTATTGCATAATAATTCAAGGTGTTTCCAAAAGTGGAGAAAAGATCTTCCTCGAATTCAAACATATTTTCCAAAGGCAGAATTTCTTCCTTCTTTGGTGGTTCAGGAACTTGGAGGACAGTTGAGGCTTCAAGTGGAGTGGCTAAAGGCTCGTGCTCAACTATCAAAGGTTCTTCTTCAGGAATTTTCTTGACTACGTCTTCTGGGATTTTGTCATGAATGCTGGTATGGGGGTGTTATCTAGAATTTTTCTCCCTTCACTAGTGAAACAATGTTAGAAAGCACCGCCAGAAGCTGTATCAAGAAACCGCACGATCTTCCCACTAAGACCCATATAGAAGTGTTGTAAAAGCATAGGGTCTTGAATGGCAAGGTCAGGGCCAGAATTGACTAGGTCATTAAAACGCGCCCATGCCGCACCAAGAGATTCTTTTTCTTTCCGTTTGAAAAGATAGAACCTCTATTCAAAGGCTAACCACTCTAGAGATGGGAAAGAAAGATAAGCAAAAGCTAGAACATAAAGCTTCCCAATCTCCTTGTACACTCCCTACAGTTTGGGTATACCAGTGTTTAGCTGTTCCCGTCAAAGAGAACAGAAATAGCTTCCACTTTAAGGTTTCATGTGACATGCATGTGATATGCAAGCATGCATAAGTTTGCTCAAACTCTCGTAGGTGGGTATATGGGTTTTCATCACCTTCTCCTGAGAAAGAATGTTCCTGGACCAAATTTATTAATCATGAACGCAACTCATAGCTAAGTGTGAGGATAGGTTTCGATGATTCTGGTGGCTCTAGTTGTGCGCCTGTGGGAGCAGCGAATTGATTGATAGGCGTGATGTTATCCATGCTTAAAGATAAAAGATACAAGGACAAACCTAGTTTGATGAAATCACAGCAACCGTTTCCCCAGCAATAGCGCAAGAAAACTTGTTGACACCTGTGGCGGACACACAGAGACAAAATCCGTAAGCGGACGGGTATCAAGTAGTTTTCACCCGGAGTATTATTGAGTATCATATCCACAAGGAAACGTGTGTATGTAGTCTAAACACTAGTTTGTTCAGCGATAGCAATCAAGGTTTAAGGTATGAGTAGAGAGGATTCCTATGGTTATGACCCTATGCAAAGCAAGGCATATGATTCTAGTGTTCACTTTGGGACGCTACTTAGACGGTAAAGCACCGCTAATAGATAACTCTACCGACGCGACTATGGTCCTACTAATTTAAGAACCTGCTCAATTTGGAGTAGGCTACGGAGGATAAATGGGGCTGTCACCACCCACTACTACCACGCAACCAGGGAGCAGGGAGTAAACTCAGGTAACCAAAAACCCAAGCACCACGCTTATGCTATCAATTACTACTCTAATCTAGAGATCTAGCAAGGATTAAAGCACTTAAAGAACTGAGAAACTATGAACAAGAGAACACAATACTTACTTTAAGCAAAAACTAATTACCAGAAGTATCTTAGATGTACACTTGGAGAAGCCTAGATCTGCCAAAGTATAAGCCGTAGAGGTAGCAACGACAGGCCGGTACTTCCTCCAAACTCTTCCCTCACTCTCTATCTCATTATGTCTATTTATAAGACTAGATCGTATAGAGGACTAATCTTCTCTTGATAGCTAGCTCTGATTCTGATGAGGAGGATATGAATTAGGGTTTAAGGATAGCCTCAGGGAATGGGGTAGGGGCTGCTATACATAGGGGGCAATGTCAATTCTAGACCCTTGAATCAAACCGACTTAAAACAATAGCGTAGATTTGATCTTTAAGGCAGTGGGAAACCGACGTACGAAGGAGAGACTGATAGGTGGACCCACTAGGCCAGCCGGCCTACAGGTGGGGCCGACCGCCCCCCTATCAGCCTCTTAGCTCGATCTTCGGTGGAGAATCTTCTGGAGTGTTCTATAGTCTTCCTATGTCGGTACCGTCGTGGATAAATGTGATTTACTTTAACGAATACATGCTCTTTGATGGTTTTCTGATTAAATCATCTTGCATTCACAGATTCATCAAAACTCATAGAATTTATTAGTTTAAACCTCTAAACCTATCTTGGTGATTATTTTCATGTATTTATACAAGTTATATTGACGGTTTATGATGGGTGTTAATGACCGTTAACACTTACATGCATGTATAAATAGTCCCCCGGGAGGGGTTGTAAGGAGGATGGAACTTCGATTTCGTGAATCAATAATAGACACTTCGTCATTTCTATGTTCCACCCGATTTGTGTGTTCGTCTATTCGATTGAGTAGCAGCCCGGTGTTCAAAGGCTAAGGCCTAGAACAACATGCCTATATAGCAATTAGCAAACCCAATATAAAGAAGCTAATCTCCTTTAAAAACATAAATAAGTTAATCTGTCCGGCATTCCACATTGACATCAAAGAAGAGTAAATACGTAATGAAAAGCAATTTTTAATTTTGACCCTGTTTGACAGGGCTTCTCCTCAAGTACTCTGGAGGAGGAGCCACACACTTGAGGAGAAGCCACTTTTGCGGTTTCAGCTCCTCTACCATTCACCAGAAAATAGCTCCTCCTCCTAAAGTGTTTGGTACAGCTCCTCCACAAAAGATTCTGTCGAAGTTGGAGCCGGAGCCGGAGCCATACCAAACGTGCCCTTATAATTCTAACTAGTCTACTTTTCGTATTAATTAATTTACCTAGGGCTATACATTGATACGCATCATGTACATATGTAGGTTCAATAATCAATTTTTCAATAGTTCAATTATTAATTAATTGTTTGCCTTTTGCCTCGTGTAACTTTTTTATACATAAAGATTTGATTGAAGAGCATTTTTGTTTTTTATAAGGCAGAATTTTATATTAATTCATAATCATTATATCGAGTTGATACAATAAATAAAAATTCACATCCGGCCTTTGCAAAATCACACAGCATGAAGAGCATTTTGGCTAAAGCAACCTTGGTCCTTCTGTAACATATATTTATAGTATGAAGAGCATTTTTGCTAAAGCAAATTGGGTTCTTCTATAATACTAGTATATTGCTCGTGCTAATGCTACAGTGATATTTAAGACAACACAAATTAAACAACCAAAATGGTGTATATGCTTTGGTGATTTTGAAAAAATAATTGATCACATTATAATATTAGAATAAAAAAACATGATTATGATGACAACCTGATGTACCAAATAAAGATTACTTGCATGACAACAATGGCATCTGAATATATTGTATACATACACAGGTTTTTGCATGACAACAAAGATAGAGAATTAACATCAGACAAAAATAAACTAAAATTGTCTCTAAAACTATAGCAAAAGAGTAATACAGGCGAGCATAGCTCGAAACAAGTCTTTGCATTTTAAAATTAATTGCAAAGAAATATGCAGGCAAGCATAAGTCTAAAATATAGTCTTCAATTTGAGAAAAATTAAGTACATCTCAAGGGTTGTGTTGCTGTTCAGAGTGAGCAGCGCTCCTCAAAGCCCAGTACCTCTCTGCAAGTATCATCAAGAATTAAAGCCTACAATGAAAAGATTCCTTTTTTTAAGAATAGTGCATTGCATAAAAGCTGACCTGTTCTCTTCACTTGCCGGGACACCCCAGCACAAGATCACCACGACCATGTATCTCTGCGCCGCAAATCAAGCTCCTTATGTCCTTTGGTACCAAAATGATTGGGGTCAAATGAGCAAGAAATATTTTTTGAACTGAATGCACAGAGAGCTCATGCCTCAACTAACATTCAGATAATAAAACTAAAACCCTAACTCTCCCTCATCTCTTTCAAAGGCATATTTCTAAAAATGTCTTACACTCTCTATGGCCTCATAGCTGAGTATATATGTAACAAAGGAACACAGTGTGCTATCTACTTTCACCAGGAAATAAAATTAAGAAAGAATTTTATCGTTATGAGATGTGAGATGTGGGAGAAAATTCTTGAGAAAGCCAAATCTCAAATATGGACCAACGTGTCAAGCAAATATATCATGAATCTAAAACCTCAAATGGAAGTTAGAGTACTTGTTTGTGGCTGGTGCGATAATTTTTTTCATGTATATGTGACACTTGAATGGTCATTCCAAGATTGAACATCAAGTAGAGATCTTGAGCAATTGAACAATACAAATTTTCAATGAAAAATCCATTCCTCCTGCGTAGTGAAAAATATCAAATAGAAGTTAATAGTTCTTGCAGTTACCTAGCTCCAGTAGCGTGATAACAGCACTAACAACATTTCTTAGTAGTGAAAAATATTAAGAAATGATGTGACTCAGAGTCAGAGACCAATGTAAGAATATATGGAACGACGATATTGGGAAATAAATAGGAGAAAAGGCATAATCAAGCAATGCATAAATAGTATAGCAATGACTCTTGGAAGAAAGAAACCAAGAGTATTGCCTTGAGAAGTGCAGTCAAGCTCTTCATTAAATATATGATATACCAGTTTAGGTGTCAAATATGTTGCTATTTAAATCCAAACAAAAAAATATTTGAGATGTCAGGCAAATACTAAATCCTTAGTTGAGATAAGCCTTAGACCACTGAGACATTTAGTCAAGCAGGTCCTATGCGTGGTTATCATTGCATTCAGCCTATTATGTCGAGTGCCCTCACCTTGATTTGTTGTAGACATTGGAAATTAGGGAGTCTCGCCCATCCAGCAGCATAATGGCAAGAATGCATCCAGCACCTAGTAGAAGGTCTGATGTGTGTGCACTAGAGTTCGACCTCAGGACACGTTGACCTTGCTTGTTGTGCTGGAGCTGTGCAACGTCTAGGCGTCAAGCTTGGCTTTGATGCGCCTATGATTTTTGTGCCCTACAAATGCATAACCCAGTACCAACTCAATTTGCAGTAAACATTAGCAAGACACCTGATGTGATTTCCATCTGTCCCAAAACTAGAGAACTGAAATGGGCATCGAATAAATCACATCTGAAAATATATCTGCAGCACCACGAACGAAGACCGAAACATGAAACACGTTGCTTCTGATGCGTGCTATGTTTTCTCAGACAAATACCACAGGGGTCTGGACTGGCAAATACAAACTCAAGAACACGGATCCGATCGTTGAGTCAACAGAGGACCGGCAATCTCCAGGACAAACACAGGAATAGGCCGTCAGACATCCAGAAGGCAGGAATACAATCCATAAGAGTAAACCGCACCTCTCGCCAATCATTGGTGGAGATTTAGATTTCGGAGATGCAGGCGAGACAGTGGCAGAAGCCGGTCAGCAATTGAATGCTCCCCTTGCTACCACCGCCGCCGAGCGGAGGAGCAGCTGCCTGGTCTCTCTCCCTCCCAAAATCTCGCGTGCGCAGACATCGCCCCGGGGGCTCTCGACCGCGCCGAGCCACTGCTGTCGCCCCGCGCAACCCTAGCCGACGACAACGTCGAGCAGCAGGAGGAGCGTGTGCCGCCGCCGCGAGGGCCGCGCGCTAGTTTGCTCGGTTGCTGCACGAAGCTTCCGCGGCCGCCGGAGAGGAAGGATGTCGGCGCCGGTGTTGCACGCTGATGCTGTGGCCTGCGATCGGTGCGGCGGTGGGCAGCAGGGTTCCTTGGGCTCCTGTGGCCTGCGATGGGCGCGTCAGAGGCGCAATGGGCGCGGCGGCGGCCCCTCAGGGTTCGACGGTGTTCCACGGGCATTCTTTTTTTTTCTTTTCTTTTTATTATTCGATGATTGCAAGCTTGGATCGCTGTTCGCCGTTGAAGGCGTAGCGGTGTCTGCGGTGTCGCGCACGTTTGAAGCCTGCGTTGAAGCCTATAATGATTGTGGCCACATGATTGGTTTGAAGCCCGTGAGACGTGTTTTTAGCCTATGATTTTAACGAAGACAATTTGTTGGGTGCATTTTTGTGGGTGCATAATGGTTATACTCTCTCAGCCGGGGACCTAATCTTAGGTGTATCTAGTATAGTTTGGATTGGTTCATTAGTAGAGATATGTTTATATAATATTTTACTATATACATATGATCTTTGTAAACCTTACTACACCTGAAAATTAGGGATTTGCAATAGCCAGCATGGCACTTACAAACACGATTGACCATGATCAATATATGCCGGATTTACAACGGTACACAAGGAAACCTATCCTGCATACAAGACAACAACCAATCTATCGTAGACGGCAACAGTTAATTATGGTCATCACAATATATATAGCATATAAATGTTTGATTATATTATTAATATTAACAGGATCAGCAAAACTGCCGCTGAAGGTGATTTGAGGGTAAGCTAAAACTCTATAACATGCCCTGCCCTCAGTTTTCTCAATCCCTACTACTAGAGGCCATCGCCTTTTCACCCACGCGGGCCGCAGCTAGAGGCTAGAGCCCACCTACCGCCTCTTTCTTGCTGCCACCAGTTGCTTCCTCCAGAATCTTGACCGACCCCAAGAGCTTTTTGCTTGGGCGGCGCCGCGCCGGCCAAGATTTAGTTGGAGCACAAGCAAGGATGCATGATGCGCCCGTGCGCTCCGACCTCTAGATCGCCCCCACACTCCTGCTGCAGCTGCTACTGGTAGAGCACTCCACGGGTACCCTCTCTCTCTCTCTCTCTCTCTCTCTCTCTCTAGATTCGGTCATTGGTTTGTCTCCGCTACCAGCTTGGAATATGCAAATGTTTGGTTGCCGATTGGAGCTTGATTCTTGCGCGGCGTCTATGGCGCAGGTGAGGGGATCCGTCAAGCAGACAGTCCAAAGAACGAGCTGGTTCAAGCAGCTACCTTGGGACGAGCACTAGCGAGATCAAGAAGCTGGCGGCGAGCAAGTGGTGGGAGCGCGGCGGTGAGGGCGTCATGGCCGGAATGGATCCTGGCGGCGGCGGCGGTGGGGCTGCGTCGCACTACCTGGAACTCCTCCGCGCGCAGCAGCAGCAGCTGCAGCACCAGCAGGCGCCGCTATCCCCGTCCTCCCACGTCAAGATGGAGCGCTCCGCGCCGTCGCCGGAGAACGTCGATCCCGGCGGGGATCAGCCCGCCTTGGAGGGCAGCGGGGGGTCCGGTGGGCCGACGAGGAAGCCGCGCGGGCGGCCGCCGGGGTCCAAGAACAAGCCCAAGCCGCCCATCATCATAACGCGGGACAGCCCCAACGCACTCCACTCCCACGTCCTCGAGGTCGCCGCCGGCGCCGACATCGTCGAGTGCGTCTCCGAGTACGCGCGCCGCCGCTGCCGCGGCGTATGCGTGCTCAGCGGCGGCGGCGCCGTCTCCAACCTCGCGCTACGCCAGCCTGGCGCCGAGCCCCCGGGCAGCCTCGTCGCCACCCTGCGCGGGCAGTTCGAGATCCTGTCGCTCACGGGCACGGTGCTGCCGCCGCCCGCGCCGCCGGGAGCCAGCAGCCTCAGCGTGTACGTCGCCGGTGGCCAGGGGCAGGTGATGGGCGGGAGCGTGGTCGGCCAGCTCATCGCCGCCGGGCCCGTAGTCCTCATGGCCGCGTCGTTCGCCAACGCCGTCTACGAGCGGCTGCCGCTGGAGGCGGAGGAGGAAGAGGCGGCCACGGCAGCAGCAGCCGCTGCTGCCACCGAAACCCAAGGCGCAGCGGAGCCGGCCGAAGGACAGCCACAGCAACAGGAGGCGTCGCAGTCTTCTGGGGTGACGGGTGGGGGTGGCGGTGGCGGTGGCGGTGGCATTGGCCATGGCATGTCACTGTATGATCTTGGAGGGAACGCGGCTGGCTACCAGTTGCCCGGAGAGAACTTCGGCACCTGGAGCGGTGGTATGAGGCCACCATTTTGATATGGCATACCAATCTCTTTCTCTTGGCAATTGCATTTGCATCACAGCAAGTTCCAGAAGATTCCATGAGACCATGGCAGAGAAGCTCCTTAATCGTGCATTTTGGTTGAAGGCTACACTTTGACGAGGGCACGAGGCCATGTGATGATTTGCTGATAATGCATGCTGCCATGGTGGTCGACTGGAAATAATCCAGATCGATGTATACTTATACCCATCTATGACTATGGAAAAAAAGTGAGTACTACCAACGATGCATGTAATTTTTTGGGTGATGTATTGGTCCAACAAAATCCAAGGAAGGTCAGTAGGTCCAGTGTTAACTGTTTAGGGACAATCCTGTCGACACTCTTTTGCTTTAGAACGATCTTTGTCAAGTTGTCATGACATTTGCCTTTCACTTCTATTTTATTTAAGAAGGATGCTTATTATGGCCTTTTTAATAGTACTTGCGTTCTTTCTATTACTGGTTTCATCTTTTCATTTCTGTTTACCTCACATTTTTTAGTTTAACTAAGGAAAAAACAAAATGAACCAACAGTAGACTTAATGAACATACGCATATATGGTTTTTTTCTTTCTCGTAGCCACAAACCTACAATGTTTTTATGCCCACTTCATGAACACATAGTTATTGTTTAACATTCTCGTAAAACAATTTTTTTTGTTAGTACTCACCTTTTTCATGACTAGTTGGGCCCATCTTGTCCTTGACTTCTTAATGAATAGCCGGGCACAATTGTCAAAAATGATGAAATTTTGTTTACATGTGGGCTTGATTTGTTATAAAAGTAGAGTTATAGTTCCCACAAGAGTCCACAATTTCATAGGTTTAGGGTCTGTTTGGAACACGGGATATCCAAAACAAAGGAATAGAAAAAAAACACAGGATTATTAGAGTTGTATGTCACTTGCAAATTTTCTAATGGAGTATTTGGATACATCATGGGAGAAACATAGGAATTAGAAGACAGATAGACACAAAGCAAAGTTTCCAATCTCATGTTAGAATTCCTCCAAAAGTCCTAAGAATTTGAGCCATTGTATATAAATTTTGTAGGATTTTAGAATGATCAATCCTTTGTTCCAAAGCACCACGTAGAAAAAAATTCTATAGGTTTACAGCCCTACAAAAATTCTTTATTATGTTCCAAAAGGAGAACTAAAAATTCTTTATGAATTTTATGTTCCAAAAGGAGGTCTTATTGTATATGGATAGGCACAAAATATTGTAGTTCTTTGAGATTGTTAGGCTAAGCCGCTAAGGTTTTGACGAGTTTGTATAATTTGTAAAGACAAACTCAATATCATGTCTTGAAAAACTAGTGAACTTTTAATTTATTCCGCAGGATTTCTGCTGGTTATTGTAAAGTATAGAGTAAAATTGGCTCTATATTTTGTCTTAGTCTACAAATTCGCGAGCTTTGTTTTGTTTTTGGTCTATAAGAAATACCACAATCATTATGTTTTCTTATATTATAGTATTTTGTTTGTCAAAAAAATGTAATTTTTACTTTTTTTGTCAAATGATTTGAAGTTTGACTAAAGTTGTATATAAAAAAGTATTAACATTTATGGACGCAGTGAGTATATTGTTAATGTGAATATAATTTGTGAATTGAGAAATTAATTATTTGGTCAAAGATTATGATGAAAACCTTGACATACTCCCTCTGTTCTAAATAACTATCGTTTTTTGTTTCTGTTTTGTAAGTTTGATTAATTTATAAAAAATACATAAAACATTTGTATCTTTAAATAAATTTATTATAAAAATAGATTTAATGGTCTATCTAATGATATTAATTTTGTATTATAAATATTAATATTTTTATATATTTAGTTAAAGTTATTTCTTGGAAATCGAGAAGGACAGTTACTTAGCACGGAAGGAGTATACGGAAGGGGAGAGGAGGAGGGAGGGGGAGCACGGCAAAAGCTGCCAACTAGTCCTCTTCCATCTGTCACCACTAGTGTCACGTTTGTACAGACCGCCTTGCCTGTTTTTGTCTTGTTCAAACGAGTTGTCTCACTCACAGGGCTTGGTTGGTGCTAGTGCTAATTTAGATTGACTTATGTTGTTTTTTTAGAGGAAAATACTGTTGGCTGGCTAATTTGGACTGGCTGAAACCAACAAGCGAATATGCTGAAATAAGGTGTGCCATCGAATATGATTACCGTTTACTTACGTAAAAAAATTGATTGCCGTTTGAGTCTCAAATTGCATGCCCGACTAATTTTAAGTGAACCTAATCTCCGCTTTGAGCAGCCAGAGGCCGTTTGGTACAGCTTTATTGAGCGGCTCCCGGAGCTGTTTTCTAGCTCTGTCTGCCAAACAGGTCAAAAGGAAAGCACTTCTTGTGCTGAGCTCCGAGAGCCCGGTGGAACAAGCAGGCAGCGCGTGGTGAAGCTGAATATAGCAGCCTCCTCGCGCTGCATCTGACAGCACGTGTGCTCGGACCTTCTGCCCATGCGCACGTGGCGAGGCCAGACGGGTGCGACGGGGAGGCGGAGCTAGGGCGTGGGCTGCACCGGCGGGAGGAGCATGGGCGCGGGCCGTAGGGACAAGGTGGGGCTCGATAGCAACGACACGAACAGGCGCCGGACTACGGCCGCGACAACGACGCGGAGCGTGGGCCCACCGACATCGGAGAGGCAAAGCTCGGTCGTAGACCACATGCTGCGACGGCTAGGCAGAGCTCGGCTGCAGGCTGCAGGGCGCGACGACATGGCAGCGTTTGGTCACAGGCCACGAGCCATGACGGATGGGAGGCAACGAACAGAGGAGGCAGGGGTGGGCAAAATACCTGATACCCAGTCAAGGAACCCGAATTACCCAAACCCCGACTCTAAATACGTAAACCCGAAATACCTAAATTTTATTTGGGGAGTTCGGGTAATGTTCCCTGGTACCGGATTACCCGAAATATCTCAAATATTTGCTCTTTTGTTCCTAATATTTGCTCTTTTGTTCCTAGTATGAAGACATGAATTTCGTTTGGGTAGTTTGGGTAATTTTTCGCGGTACCCGGATTACCTCAAATGTCTCTTTTGTACCCGGATTACTCTGTTCGCTTGAACTACTTCAGTAGTATTTTTCGACGAACGAATAGTGTTTTTCTCTCACAACAAATCAGCATAAGCCAAATTTCAGCGAAACAAACAGGGCATGGTGAAAGCTCTAGTTTGATTTTGGTTAATTGATGAAACCCTAAGTGCTAACCTAGTTTATAAAGTGATTATGAGATAGGTAGCACTATTCCAAGTGGTGAAGCAAATGAAGATCATGACATGATGATGGTGATTTCATGGTGATGATCGAGTGCTTGGACTTGGAAAAGGAGAAAGAAAAACAAAAGACCCAAGGCAAAGATATAAGTAGGAGCCTTTTCGTTTTGGTGATCAAGACACTTAGCGAGCGTGATCACATTTAGGTTCGATAGCCGTACTATTAAGAGAGATGAAACTCGTATCGAAATACGGTTATCAAAGTGTCACTAGGTGCTCTAACTCATTGCATATGCATTTAGGATCTAGTGGAGTGCTAACACCCTTGAAAATATTTGTGAAAATATGCTAACACACATGCATGAAGGTGATACACATTGTGTTTAGCACTTGGGAGCAAGGGTTTGAAACTCCACCGGCGGAGTGTTCGCCCGTAGAGTACGGACAGTCCGACGGTGCCACCGACGCTCTGTACAGAAAAGACAGGATTTCACAGAGTGCACCGGACACTGGTCATGCAGTGACCAAACACTAAGGTCCTGCGTCCGGTCAGTGGCGCACAGTGTAGTCGGCCCTCGGTCTCTTCACCGGACACTGAGTTCAAAAGTGACCAGACTCTGGTTGAACACTGTTCAGCGTCCGGTCATGCTGATGTGGCGACGCACAGAGATGAGGGAGAATGACCGGACGCTCAGTGAGTCCGATTGGGCGTGACCGGATGCGTCTGGTCGCGACTGGTACCTTACTGGAAACGACCGGACGCTGGGGTCCTGCGTCCAGTCACTTTCAAGCAGCGCGTTCGGTCATAACTTAATGTACCGATGACCGTTGAGATCGGGCAATCCGTGTTTGAAGGAGGGGACACGTGGTGTGTATCGCGCGACCGGACGCTGGGGTCCTGCGTCCGGTCGATCTGACCGGCGCGTCCGGTCGCCCCGACTTTTCAGAGAACAGAGAGCCAACGGCTCTATTCGTGGGGGCTCTCTATTTAAGCCCCATGGTCGGCTCAAGCTCATGTTCTTGGCCATTTGCATTGACATAGCAACCTTGTGAGCTTAGCCAAAGCCCTCCCACTCATCTCCATCATTGATTCATCATCTTTGTGAGATTGGGAGATAATCCAAGTGCATTGCTTGAGTGATTGCATCTAGAGGCACTTGGTATTCATGGTTTGTTGTGGGATTCACTTGTTTCTCTTGGTGGTTGCCGCCACCTAGATGGCTTGAAGCAGCGAGGATCGTTGAACGGAGGTTGGTGATTGTCTCCGGCTCCGATCGTGGTGATTGTGAGGGGTCTTGTGCCTTCCCTGGCGGAGCACCGAAAGATAACTCTAGTGGATTGCTCGTGTCATTGAGTTACCTCACTTGTGGGTAGGTTCTTACGGTGTCCAATTATGTGGACGAGATTCGTGCAACACCTCTTAGCCGCCGAACCACCAAGTGTTGGTCGACACAACGGGGACTAGCGTGCCGGCAAGCACGTGAACCTCGGGAGAAAAATTGGTTGTCTCTTGCCCTTTGGTATTCTCCCGGTGATTGATTTAGTATTCATCTTGTGATTGGTTCACTCCTCTACACGGCGGTATAATCACCCTACTCACTCATTTATATTCTTGCAAACTAGTTGTAGCAAGCTCTTTAGTGTAGCTAGAATTGAGAGCTTGCTTTGTAGTTTAAGTTTATCAAGTGGAGCTATTTAGTGTAGCAAGTGTGAGAGCTCTTAGTGAGTAGTGACATAGCAAATTATGTGTTTAGTGATCATAGCAACTAGAATTGTTGGATAGGTGACTTACAACCCTTGTAGAGCTAGAGCAAGTTTGCATTTCGCTATTTGTTATACTAATCAAATTGCTCTAGTGGGTTTGTAGATTTTTAAATAGGCTATTCAACCCCCTCTAGCCATATTAGGACCTTTCATATGGCTAAATGTAGATCTATGCTAGCTTGATAATTGATTTGTTCTTAATTGATATTCAGACATGATGTGATTTGAAGGACCAATTTTTATTCCTGTAAAATGCTAATAGAATTCTTCCAAAATAGTTAGTTTTGCCATTTTTTTGGTATATCGGTTAAAACCCAAACCCAAATTATCGAGTACCCGATTTTGGGTAGTGTTCTTTCAAGCCAAAATCGGGTAGCAATTTATAATACCCCAAATATTCAATTAACCGAATTACTACGATGGAGAGTGAGTGAATGAGAAGGGGACTCAGAATGTCTAGAAATGGTGCCCTAACTGCCCTTATATAGAGTTCAGGGCCAGGGCACATACAAAGCAGGAGGTTCTTTAGACCAAAGGGTCATGAGACTGAGGGAGGGCCTAGCTAACTTGGCTTGCAAGTTATGTCGTCTTGTGGAGCACGTTCGAGCATGGCTGTCGTCATGGTCTTATGGCCACGTCGCGACATGATGTGGCGTGGTGCTACTGTGCCGGCAGTGGCGGCACTGTAGGCATGATGGTGGTCCGCCAGCCATCCTATGCGATGTGGTCTCCGCCGTGATGTTCGTCATCATCTCCTGGTTTCCTAGGGCGCCGTACAGGAGTTGGTGGCCACCCCTGGGTCGTTGATCGCCTCATTGTCTTGAGGAGTGGGGGCCATGACCCCAGTCGCTGGGGTCGTGGTTCTCGCCAGCCTGAATGGCCTTTAAGTCAAGGCCCTCGTCATGGATCGCATCCCGCAGTGGGTAGGATCGTACTCTTGTCTCATCGGGCCGTATCTGGCCAGTGGTCATCGTGCACGTTGTCATCGCTTTGGGTGGTATTGTCTTGTCTGTGCGGTGCGGCGCAGGGATGGCGTATGACCAGACCGAGGTGACTACTGTTGCCTCGGCCCTTGCGGGGTTAGTGTGGCATGCGTGTTCTTGTCAGAACAGGCACGCTTGGTCGGGCTCGACCTCTCCCCGTTCCTCCTTGGGGTCGTGACGAGGGAGAGGTCATGCGCCCTTCGAGTGCCGTGCGGCTAAGGCATGGGGAAGGGATCGTGGCTAACCCTAGCCTTAGCGTCCAGTCTAGTTCGCTCGGCTTGGCTGGGCCTCAGTCATTCGGGCCTTCATTAGCCGGTGTATTGCGGGCCGCAGGGCCTGTTAAGTAATCGGTGCCTTGAGACACCCTAGGGTTATGACCCCGATAGTTGCCCCAGAGCGTTTTTATGACCACAAAGTGATCATAAAAGCGTTGATATGCGTGCGCGTTAGAGTGCGGGGTCGTAGTCTCGGCTTATTCGAGCTTCGTCGCTTGATCCCTTGTGGGAAGGTGCGTTCAATGCGATAGGTGGCCATTGTGCTTTTACCCCGTCATGATGCCTTGACGATGTGGTACATGACTACTGAGCCGTGCCATGTCAGTGTGTTGCGTATCGAGGTTCGTGACCCAGGTGAGGGTCGAGTGGTCTCGTCGAATCTGTACTGGCCCTAACTTTTGGAGGGTCTTGATTTTCTTGAACTCATGCGGGCATCTAACACTAGCTATGACCTCCCTTGGCACGCCACGTGGCGTGGGGGCTGCCTTTGGTCCTATAAATAGGAGCCTTCTTACCGTTCAAACCACCTTTAGTTACTTCTATGAACTTGATTTTTGCTCTGGTTGAGTTTGAGAGAGAAAGGGGAGGACCGACGATCCATTGGGATCATTTGCGGTGGCCGAGGACCGACATTGCTCCTCTCACCATCTGGTGCTAGAAGGCGACTTGTGAGCTAGGGACTGAGAGGTAGCATGGCCACCGAGTCGGGTCATAGCGACATCGGTTCGCTACCCCACCGCCACTTTGTGCCCCGAACCTGGGTGGTTCGTGTGCTCAAAATGTGCAGTGGTCAGAGGCGTTTCTGGCCCTTCCCTAAGCTTCGTGCGTAGTTCGGCATCGTGTCAGGGATCTGTGAAGATTCTCCCAATGTCTGCTTGGGACTACTCGTCGGAGCAGGGGGAGGGCGAAGTAGCATGGCCTCGTTATGCTATCCGTGTCGAATGGATCAGGATGACGTCCCTTCTGCGCTCCGCTTGTCGGTAATAATCGGGCTCCCTTTGTTGCTGAAGGGATGGTAGCAGTCCCCCCGGCATGTGGTCCTCGAGGTCGTGCTGTTCGCTGAGGAGCAGGTGGGGCACGTGTTGCATGTGCTTCCTTCGCGTGGTTTAGCCTTGGGTTGTCAGTTGGCCTCATCGTTGAGGTGGCGCCCGCCCTTGGTGTTTTAGCATCTTGGCCGCTCTTATGTCTGTAAATTTTTGGGCTTCCCTTATGGTTGTACTGAGCCCCCGAGCCATCGGTTCGGGGTCGTGCTTTCGGTTTGGGTTGCCACAAGGGTCATTATATCCTGATAATGCGAGGGATTTTTCCCTGACCTCTCTTCTACGCAGTCACGAGGTTTTCTGCGATTGTGTGTTGGCTCATAGGTTTTTGGACCTTAAGTTTTCTTCCGCATGACCGAGCCATGATCACTCTTTTGGCTTCACATTGTTGTGTTACCCCGGCCATCTGCCTCGTCGATCTCTCTCGAAGAGGTCGGGGACCACTGACGGTTTATTAGTCTCGGAAGCTGTCCCTAGGTCTTGGACCCGGGACGCAAGGAAGAGCTTGGTCATGGCTTGGCCTTGATTCCTTTTGTGGTCAAGGGGGTCCGACTCTGTTTTTCCCTAGTGTCCTTGTCGACCTCGAGAGGTCATGTTGCCCTGTTACAGGCGGGTTTGATTTTGCCCCACATGGGGAGGGGCATGTCCACCGTAACCACGCAGTCGGAGCGGTGCGCCTCGTCGGGGTCAATGTGTAATTCGAGTGGGACCCGATATCCTCCCTAATCAACGTGAAGTTCAGCTATGCCTCATCGAGAGACGTCCCATAAATCATGGACCGTCAATCCCGTTGGTCCCCAACCGCCTCCGTAGCAGCCAGAGGGCAAGATGCCTACCCCTAGAGGGGTCAACCCGGGAGACTTCAAAGTGGATGACTCAAACACAGGGAGAGATGGTCGTGTGGCTCCATACCACCGATTAGAGCCACGAGGGCCCATCTCCTCCCTGCCCTTATCCCTTTTGTGGCCTCGAGCCCTTCTAAGGGCTGGCCCAAGAGAAGTTTTCCTAAGCACGACATGGGGTCGTGGTTGCAGTGGGTCACTCCGCACACGATCTTGAGGGGTTGTTGGCCTCCCTAGTCATGTCGTGGTGTAATGGCGCCCACTCGTGAGTGGTTGTGCGCCATAAAAAGCGGGCGCGTGAATCAAAAGATAATGAAGGCAAAATGTGCGAGGCTTACTCGGGATATGTTATCGCGTTGGCATCCATCGCTCAGTCTTTCGTTCGGCTGCCTCCCTTGCACTACGAGAAAGCGGTTGGTAAATGCTGGAGGAAACGCTTGCGTTCAATGTACCTCCTACGACCATTGCCGTGTCTCGTGTCGCTCAGGCTGAACCGCTGCGTCTTTGGCCTCTTGATTGCGAGTGCGTCTTGAAGTTTGCGCCCGTCTTGAATGCCAGCCACTATCTTCTCCGCCTTCGTCTTCGTGCCGTCTATTTAAGCTGAGGGAGAGGACGGTAGCGAGTCTCATCCCCACTTCTTTCCCAACTTTCGAGTTTTCCCTGACGTCTAGTCAAAGTGAGAGAACGGCTATTTTCTTTGAGTGACATGGTTCACGGCCTGTCCCAGCAGCTTCGCCGTCACTGGGAGGGATCTTTGGAGATCGGACTCCACCGTACCCTACCGACGTTCATCCTCTGCAGGTGTTAGAGGAAGTTCCGCGAAGATGGGGAGGAACAATGCCATGGGGGGCTCCGACCGCTGGGATCCTAATGGTTGGCGGGCACGCGACCCCCAGCTCTGGGTCTAGGAGCATTCGAGCATCAACTTGGCGGCTCGCTTTCGCTAGCTCGTCACTAGGCATTCCCCCCTGCTCTACCAGAAGCGGCGTTAGGGCAATTCTTGGTGGGGCTCCTCTTCCTCTGATGTTAGAGGAAGCTCCGCGGGGTAGTTGTCCCCAAGGCTTCTTTCAATAGTCCTCTCCTGCTCACTATGTGGCTCTAAAGGCTAGAGACACCTTGTACCGGTCTCTCCGCTTCATGAGATGTCCATCGCGAGTGGGGGGGGGATCCGATGATCATTGTAACCTTGGGTCCATCTAGTCCTGTAACGTGTTAGACCAGATGTTTTTGTCAGTGGCTTTAGAAGCCGGTGATCCTAGTACTTAGGACAGCGTAGTAATCGGCAAACGCATAAGTCCTTGAGGCTCTGATGTATGCATTGCTTTTTCTGATTTCCCTTTTGTCATCGCCAATGTCAATTGTTTGAATGACTTATCTCAGTGATCCTTGGCATGAAGGGTTTTGCCCAAGCTATCCGGTGTGTGTGTGTTGTTGATTCTCGTGAATCGCTCTACCTGGCTAGGCTCATCGTTGAGCCATTGCCGGGCTGTGGTGATTCATGTTTGTACGCCACGGCATACTCCACCGCAATCGAGGGGGCG